>CM019065.1:126840310-129780310 GCA_009667805.1 Leptobrachium leishanense
CATCTGCCCAGTCTAAACAGGACGCTACTCACAAGCCTCCATGGATGGAAAGCAGGAAGTGAAGCTTTGGTACACAGGAAAAGGAAACTGTGTCAGACTAACTAGTTGAGTTAGACAGGGAGAGTGGACTAATCCATTCTTAAGTAAAAGCATAGGGGGAAAACAACTAAGAAATCTGGTTCCGTGATACAGATGGGGATATTCAAACAACACCGGATGACGTTTCATCACTTCCAACTTTTTCTTAAATTTCACTATTTATCAAATGAAGCTTTAAAGAGACAAATGAGTCTTGTCTGTCTTTCCACCTCTCCATTTTTGTTTTCCAGTGATGTAGGCCTGTGTCCACTGCAGTATTTACATATCCCTTTACTCATTCTGATGTAACTCTTTTCGTGCCAGCAGAGGGATATTATTGCAGTACTCACTCTATATCTTAAGCAGAAAAGGTTTTTGCTGGTCTCGTATTTGGTGCGTGTTCAGTGCAGTACTTATATTTGCAGTGGACAGGTGCTTATTTGCTGACTGCTTGATATGATATTTCAGTGCATTTATACTGCCACAAACCATTGCTTACCCAAGACATGTAGCTGGGCTGCTGCTGTGATAAAATGTGGGCTAAGAGGCTTGTTGGCTCGACATACATAAACTCCTGCATGATGAGGCTTGGTTTGAGGAATCAAGAGATTGGCCTTTCCCAGCATGATGATATCCTCTGAGATTGGCTGCTCATCTATAAAGGAGACACAGCAATTGCATTACAGAAGGGAAAAATCACGTCATTTTATCTGCTTCTATACTGTGCTTCATCACTGATATTTCTGGACCCACATTGACTATACACATATGAGGTTATTTGCTAAACAAGAAATGACAAGTATTGAAAAAAGGGAATTGCAAAGTTTGGGGTAATAATAGTAATTTTCTTTTTGTCTGTCTTTGGCTGTTGCTGTCTTCGATTTGTATGACCCTTGTCAATTCTCCACAATTCCTTTTGTAGTGGATAATGATCTGCCTTGTCTTCTATAACACATATTTGTTCCATGACATGATCTGACCAGTAAGATAAACTATTCAGTATTGAAAGACTGTACTGTTGAAAGCCCTCATACAGATACATCCTGAAACTGTCTGTACTTATTTTCTGGGTGCTAACCATTGTAATAGACACATGTAACAAACATGTATCTATTAAAAACTAAATTTTATCAGCATTTAAGTTACTGAATGGATAAATGTAAGTGAATGGACACTTCGGGTGCTACAGTATGTTAAATGGCAAGGATTGGTAAGCATTTGATTTGATAGGTTTGACAATATGTCACTTTCCCAGAAACAGCATGGAAGGTATTATGTACTCATGTGTTCTCAGGGAATTGGGGAAGAAAAGATTAGATTAATCTTCAATTCTTGAGCTACATTGTGCAATGATGGTACTTTCAAGGTATGTTCATATCTGCATCAGCTGTATTCATTGCCCCCCTGGATGGGAACAACAGGAGGTTTGGAACTGTCATGACCCTCGCCACCGGTGCTGTAAAAAGGCCAAATAAGTGCCATTCCAGCTTCCTGGATACTCCAGACCGGGTTTTCCTCTGTTCCATGTCCAGGAGCCCAGGAGTCCACACCAGTTCTTTCCTGAAATCCAAACCTCAGGTATGGGCTGGGCCTGAGCCTCCTTTATAGTTGCACTCGACCCTAGGGGGAGAGCTTCTGCATTGAGGTCCCTCAGTAACCTTCAACCTGCGTGCTCTGCACATCTCTTACCTGACCTGGCCTGAAGATCCTCCTTAACCTAAACCATACACTTGCCATTGGATATCCCATGATGACCTTTTGCTTTGGACTCTGACAATTCTTTGCCAGCTGCCCGCCACGACTATAAACATTGAAGGTGCTACATGGATTGCCCCTTTTGGAGATCTTTCCTGATTTACCCACATTTGCCTGGACTTCTACCCACTATGTTTCCTGGTCTTCAACCCCCTTCTTTGTTCTGTCTCATTCCCAAGTGCCCTTGTGTTTCTCCAGCTGCCCTGTGTTTCTTTCTGTTATAGTCAGCCCTATTCATGTCCTGCCCCTCTGTCTCTTGTTTCAGTATTCTTTTTCTACTCAGTCCAGTTCTTGTCCTGCCCACCTGCTGTGTACTATCCTGTGTCTTGTGCCTTGTACGTCAGTCCCATTCCTGTCTTGCCCAGCCATCTAATATAATTTATACATTATAGGGTGTTCTCTTTGGTTTATCCTTGCTGATTTCCCTCCTGAATAAACCTTACTTGTTTATAATCCATATATCTGTCTCGCTCCACTTTTGTCACCACACCTGGGCGCGACCCTGCAATCCCAGCACAACCCAGGCGTGACAGGAAGATCGATGATGCTACACAGAGAACGGCATTTAAGATTTTTTTTATGGTACTACAGTTACCGTAATCCTACACATTCATCTGGCCGTTATGGCAGTCAAACTCTTACCTTGCCGGACCCAGGAGACCACAGGAGTCCCACCTCCCCGAGTACTGCATTCCATAACTGCATTCTGACCTGCTTCCACTGTCAGATTACGTGGAGCTAGGCTAATGGACAGCTCCTGAGCCAAAAATCCAGAACCTGCACAGAAACATGAAGCTAGTTAGTGGAAGGTGAAAGACCGAAAGACTCCAATGACAAGTGCCTTGTTTCATGATACCCTTCTAACACAAGTTGTATAATTGGTAAACATTCATTGTTTCACTTTCAATATCAATGACATATTTCATTCATTACTACACTGCGGTCAAAGTTGAAATTGTCACTTTTTGATCTACACCAGTGGTTCCCAAACTTTTTGGACTGCTGCCCCCCCCCAGCTCCCAGACCGCATCCCTAGTGACCCTAACCACACATATACCTCATTTTTGGTAATCGTAACACTGTAAATTCAAAGCCTACAATACAAGAACCTAATCTAACACGCTCACATCCTCCCACTTTTTCCTTAATACCCCTGTGGATCTGTCTTATTGTCCCCAGGGGGGCCATACTGCCCACTTTGGGAACCACTGATCTAACCTATACAAAAAATGAATGGGGTGCATTCAGGATCATTTGTATTTTACAGTTCTGTAGTTCTCAAAAGGCAAACGTGGCTGAATTTCACCAAAATCAGCTGTAACTAATCCAGTCAAATGACTTAAACTGCTATGGCAAAAATGACATGTCGGCTGGCCACAAGCTGGAGGAATGCATGTTGATACTGAATGCTGGTAACCTGTTCAATACAAGTCAGTTGCCAGGAACTGGCAAACTGCATATATTTACACAGGGAAATGGGGAAATCACTATATAACCTGACATCTAATGAACTCTTTTAAACCCGGTTCCCTCTCAACAGATACAGGGTATTCAGAGAAAGGTGAAACTCTGGAAAACTTTTGGAGAAGTGAAAATTCTAGGTCAAAAAAGATGATTTGGAAAATGAGATAAATGGGAGAATTTTTCTGGTTTGGCTATTTTGACCTAGCATATTCATTTGTCCAAAAGTTCTCCAGAGTTTCACCTTTCTCTGAATATCCCTATAGTGAATTAGCAACTTAAAATTAACTGTATCTGCTGAGAGTTACAGGGATAGTATAGGCACTGTGATCACTCACCCCCTCCCGGAAGGTGTATTGGGGAACTATTTATGCCTTCCAAGTGCATGGTATTAGCAGCACCCAGAAGCTGAGACCAGCAGCTTCCTCAGGATTTGGACACTTTGGACTGTCCTTTATCCAGCGGCTCTCAATTCAATCGTATTGACAGCCAATAGGTTAGCTGAATGCTTGCTGTAGCCTCTAGACTCTTGGGGCTCTCGTGACATTTGCGGCGGGACAAAAGCTGGAATAAAGGTGCATTTTTAAAGCAGGGCTGTCAAACTCTGCCCCCCCCCCAGATTTTTCTGAACTATGACTTCCGTGATTCCATGGCCATCTATTGCATTGAAAGAATTCTAGGAATTGTAGGCATCAACATCAGGAGCCTGTGAATTTGACAGCCCTGCTCTAAAGGGTAAAACTGTGAAGGTTAGAAAGGGCAGGAGAGGTTTAACCTCTCCAAGTAAAACCAAGTTAACCACTCAGGTGTCAGAATTCTTATATCAGAGATAGCTAATCAAGGCATCCAAAATATTGTCTGCATCACACTCCTCAATGATGCAAAAGTTATTCCTCAGTTATACAGGTAAACGCTTCATAATTAGTCCCGAAAAAAAAAAAAGGATGGAAAAATGACCAATTTTGAATTATTGATGTTCAGAGAGTCTAATACCTTGCTGTAAAGTTAGCTGGGCCTCGTTGCTGTATTCAGTGTGGAATGCGGTGCTGGCCACACAACGGTAAAAACCTTCATCATCTTCCTGCACTCCTGAGATCTGCAGGACACCAGAGGGAAGGCTGACAAACCTATAAATATACCATATAATGAGTGTATGACTCCCTATCCTCTTATAAGCTGAAAGATGATATCAATGTCTTTCAGATTGCATTGTTTTAGTATAACGTGCATGTGTATAATGTGGATCTTGTTTAAGACTTAACATTAGAGTCTGTTCGTTGCTGTATCATTCCTTCCCATTGTAGGAAATGACATACAATCAGAAAGGCCGCATGCAGGTCAGGCCCCTCCAACTGTGCAAAGTCCCTGTATCAGACAGGAATTCAGTTTTAGACCAGTGCCTGTCAGTGTCGTTACTAAAGTCCTCCGTAACCAAAAAAATGAAATACCAGTCTGGACCTGATCAAATACCAGCAATGCTGCTGAAAATCAGTGTGCCGGCAATTGCAAATCCTGTCGCAACCCTAATCAATGAATACTGGCGACTGGATACATACCCAAACTCTGGAAGACTGCAAGAGTGGTACCTATCCATAAAAGTGGTGACAGTACTTTGGTATCAAACTACCGTCCAATATCATTGCTCCCTGTAATGTCAAAAACTTTGAAAAAATGTGTCTACACACAATTACGTGATTATTATCAATATTAGAACTACTTAACCCCAGATCAATCAGGCTTTCATCCAAATCACTCAACTACAACTGCCCTTTTAAAAGTCTGTAATGATATCCAAGCTGGCATGGAACAAGGAAACCTAACTGGAGCCATCTTCCTTGATTTTGCCAAAGCCTTTGACACAGTAGACCATGGCATCTTGTTAAAAAAACGTAAAAACTATGGTATTGGTGATAGCACGCTAACCTGGTTTCGATCATATGTATCTGACTGATGGCAATATGTGTCCATTTCTGGCAGCTCCTCCCTCCTAGTCACTCGCGGTGTACCCCAAGGCTCAATACTAGGCCCCCTGCTATTTACAATATTCATAAATGATCTGCCTAACATCTGCAAAGCCTCAACTGTACACATGTACGCAGACGACACCGTAATCTATACCAGCTGGAGGCCGTGCTGCAAGAACAATTCAGAGGTAGAAAAGTGGATCAAACACAACAAACTTTTTTTAAATACTGACAAAACTGTAACGATGCTCTTTGGAACAGCACCTAAACTACATAAATTGCAAAATCCCCATCTATGTGTTGGGACAAAATCAAATGGCACACTGACCACAGTCACTTCTCTCAAATATCTAGGTATGTGGTTGGACCCAAATCTATCCTTCGGCCCCCACATCGAAAAACTTTCCTCTAAACTTTACCCCAAACTAGGCGCCCTGTACAGAAACAAATCCTACCTGAGCCCTGCGATAAGAAAGCAAATTGTACAACAAATGCTTATGCCGGCTATTGATTATGGAGATGTAGTGTATGCAGCAGCCCCGCATACACACCTTCAGAAACTTACTACATTGTATAACTCATTCTGCCGCTTTGCTGTACAATGTAACTACATGACCCACCATTGTGACATGTTAAAAGAGCTAAATTGGCCATCGCTGGAGTCTAAACGCACTCTTCACCTTTCCAACCTGGTGTTTAAGAGCTTTTCTGGGAAGCTGCCACCCTACCTGAATAGACTGCTTCCCCCAGCAGTTCCCTCATCCTATAGCCTCCGACCCAGGACCAGTACCTTACTTGCAATACCACAATACAAAAAGAAAGTGGCTCGATCCTCATTTTCCTACAGAGCACCACAGTTATGGAATAACCTCCCAGACGCCGTCAAATCTTCCCTCAGTCATCTACCTTAATATGGAATGTACCTGTAAACATGTAACATAATGACTATTTCCTACATATTTATTTTCTGTTAATCTGTATATTTTTGTGTTTTTTTTTTTTTTAAATCTTGCATTTTATTACTTTGTATTTCTGTAACAACTGTAACATTTTAATGTTCTTGAACCCAGGACCTACTTGAAAACGAGAGAAATCTCAATGTATCCTTCCTGGTAAAACCCTTTATAAATAAATAAATAAATAGTCTCACTAAAGGAGGACAGCCTCTCTTTAAAACCCAAATCCCACTTTCTTTATTATTCTATCTTAATGTATATTTTAAATTCTAGAATGTATTTCTATGACTAGAAAATATCAGTACTCTGTCCAGAGGCGTAACTAGAAACATCAGGGCCCAGGTGCAGGAACCATGACGGGTCCCCCCCCCCACCCTAGGCAAAAACATATTTTGTCCCCCTCCCGTCAACATGCATTGGTCCCCTCTAGATCCACAATGTTGACTCCAGACAGTATCACATTTTTTCCAGGTTCACTATGACTTCTTCAGTCCATCCTATTTTTAATGTAATGTGCACTATGTATCTCACAGAGCTCCGCAGCAATAAACCTCACAGTAATGTGCGCTGTGTATGAGCCTATCCCAGAGCTCCACAGCAATGAAACTCACAGCAATGTGCAGTGTGTATGAACATATGACAGAGCTCCACAGCAATAAAACGCACAGTAATGTGCAGTGTGTATGAGTGTATCACAGAGCTCCACAGCAATAAAACTCAAAGTAATGTATATGTGCAGGGTGTATGATCGCATCACAGAACTTCGCAGCAATAAAACTCACAGTAATGTGCAGTGTGTATGAGTGTAAATCACAGAGGTTTCCAGCAACAAAACTCACAGTAATAAGTGGTGTGTATGAGTGTATCACAGAACTCCAAAGTAAAATTCACAAATAAGTATAAAATTAATTTTAAAAATAATGATGAATGGATCATGCTCCGGTGCAGGAACTTGGTATAATTTGTATAAATTCCTCGGTGTTCCGCAACTCAGAGACTCTTTCTTATTGAGAAAAATTCCTTTATTGGATCATGGGTACAGCGTCGACGTTTCAGTCCCGTAGGACGTTCATCAAGACATGTATATATAATACAGCCAGTCCCCAGGCCCAGGCAGGCGAGTGTGGGCCCCCCGGGTGCTGTGGCACCCTCTGCACCCTGGTAGTTACGCCCCTGAATCTGTCTAAAAGTAAGACTGGAGGTGAATCAAGGAGTTATAAAAGTGAGTTAATTACAGATCTATTGCCCCTTAGAGGAAATTGCAAATTACTTCAATAAACCACTTCAAGACTGCATGACTGTCTATGCCAGGGATCTCAAACTCTGCCCCCCTCCCCAGATGTTTCTGAACTACACCTCCCATGATTCTCTGGCCATTTATTACATTCAAAGAATTCTGGGATTTGTAGGCAGTAAACATCTGGGGGGGCCAGATTTTGAGATCTCTGGTCTATGCCATCATGCAGTACAGTACTTTAACGCTCATCAACGGCATTGACCATCATCCGCTGAATCCCAATTCTGAGCTGCAGAGGTTGGAGCTCATGGTTTTGCTGTTGCTGACTGCCTGACAAGCCAGCTACATCAGCAATCAATCACAATATTACTGGGTGCGCAACCTAAGCAAAGGAGGTATTCCCATATTTGTGAGCACAATGTGTAGCTAATTTGCAAACGAAATTCCTTTGCATTGCTGCATTATTAGACCACAACAAGCACACTTGATATCAGGGCACCAGCATTTGCTTTTGAAGGTCAAGTAGCCTCGATCACGGTAGCGAAAGGGATAAACACAATTCAGTCACTCAGTAATGTTATAATAGGACATACTGGAAAACGAGAGAAACCTCAATGTATCTTTCCTGGTAAAATACTTTATAAATAAATAAATGATCTTCAGTTGTTTTCAGTGATCTTCCAGTAGACTGAAACACTGTATCCTGTTCACGTATTTTAACATTTAAAACCAAAATGTTGATTCCATGCCATCTTATATTTTTTGATTAGTAAGCGATCGTAATGGGAAAAAGTTGTTGTTAGGGCAATTTACAGAAGACATACAGGGTTATTCAAAGAGAATCGAAAAGTCACCGCACGTTCGGTGACTTTTCGTTATCTTCAATTCGGTGCGATTTGGCGATCCCATTTCGGCAACCCTGCGGTGTATTCGGCAAGCACCACAGGGCCATCGTAGTGCAGGGAAAAGCCGCAAACCCGACGAAACAATCACCGCAAAACTCAGCGAATGCACACCAAAGCCCGCAAAAACATCTGGATTAACCCCGCCGAACACGCCGGAGAAAACCGAGCAGCCGCCGATCACAGTGCAGAGCAGCCGCCGGAAAAACCCGATACAGCAGACGAATGGAGTGGAAAAAAAAACAGTTTGCTTGAATGTTTGAAAAGTGAAACGCTGTTTGCAAAGAAACTACAGAATGAAAATGTCTGAAATTTACATATAAGATCCAATGAATGATAATAAAAAGGGCTGTTACAGAAAAAATAAAAAGCGATTAAAAAAAACAAACGGAAAAAGATTTTTCACAAAAAACTCCCGAAAAATCCCTAAAATTCCTAAAAATTCTAAAAGACAAGAAACTTTTTACTGCAGAATAAAATAATAAACGGTTCATTAGATATTGAGTTAAAATGGGAATATTTTTAACATTGAAGCCTATGGGATTCTCCTGAATAAACCTGTCAAATGAAACCACCGAACGGCAGGGCAATTCGGCAACTTTTCACTGCTGGTTTGTGTTCTCTGAATAGACGAAGCATTGCTTCTCTATGGGGACTTCACTGCCCTTGAACAGGCACCGTATGTGCAGCCAATTCGCCAACATTTGGCGAACTGCCTGCTCTCTGAATAGCCGAATGGCCAGGATAGGTAACCGTACCCTGAATTTCACTGTTCGGTTACCTTTCGGCCACAATTCGGATCTTTATCTAACCCTGATAGTCTTCAGATAGTGTAAAAATGCGCAGTTGCTCAGAGGAGACTAACAACAGTTAGAAAATGCGAAAAATATTTTTGCAGCCGTCTCAAAATATAGCTCGCTGAAATTGCCATGGTGATGGAACCATTTGCTAATGTTTAGGCTACGAGTATATCCTGGACAGATTGTATAATAAAAATGTTACTTTTAAACATATTACTTCGAAAAGAATTACCTAACATCTAACTATAATACAACAACACAGTGCAGTGTGATTTATAAGATTATATTATAATGTAACAAATATGAAACAAATTTATATCCAGGCAGTATAACACTTATATAAATATATGCTGTCATGTTTGGCTCTATAATCTCCCTATATTTCTTTATATTCCAAAGTTACATACCTAGGATCAACAGGGATACGGGCCTGATCTCTCTGCCACGTGATTTCTGGAGTTGGTTCTCCGTGGATGCCACATTCAAACCTCGCCAGGCCATCTTGTGCCACATTCTGCGGTTCAGGCTGCAGGTGGAATGAGGAAAGACCTGTGGACACAGTCATAAATAATTAAACACAAGCAATAAATGATTTCATGGACAATTACATAGCTAATGACTCCTGAATCAGAAGGTTTATGACTTAAACCAAATCTCTCCCTCTTGTAAAGTAACAATCACATTCCATCATGTATCGAAGACTCATAAAAGTGTAACAACCCTATAGCTGGAACACCGCTATTTTTTAAATAGATTCATTTACTTTAATCTTTCATAAACAATGAGGATTAATAATAATTAGCATTTTATTCCTGTGCATGTTGAAATCCCTACCAGTAAAGTAAGGGATAATTTGAAATGGAAATATATTACATCTGCTACTTGTCTCAGTCAACTGTTTTACGGCCTACTGTAAATGTTCACGACCGGTTTGATCTTAAGCCAACTGTAATTTTATTACAGCTTTTATAAACAAAGATTGTTTTATCGAACAGTAGGTAAAATACAGCAAGTGAGGTCTCTGTGATTTTCCCTCTCATTTGATAACGCACAAAATAAAATACAAGATCAGTGTACTCTCTCTTCAATATATATTTCGCTGGTGGTATGTTCTTGAGATAGCGGAGCATTTTGTTCCATCAGGCATGCTTGCACATGCTCCCACTCACACATTCAACTGACCCTCCTTAATGATGTGAAGATACAGGTCTCTATTAAATTCATTGCGCAAAAGCGCACACGCAGAGATATTTTTTTGCGCGCAGCATTAAACGTTAACGCGCAAAAAATATTATTGGTATTACAATCCGTCCGCATTTTTTCATCCGTCAAAAAATAACGAGTGTAAAAAAGACACGCGCATTAACGTTGCGTGCAGAAATCGGTGGGCGGACTGTTTTTTAACGCGATTCAGCCAATCAGAATTAAGAACCACAATTGTCTCCCGTTCAGTTTTTGCACCTGTTAAAATCAATCTAAGTATATATGCTGCAGCAATAATAAAAACACGCACAACTTCTCCATTTTAGACTAGGGTCAGACGCACGCATTTTTCACGTCGTCCATGAAAAAGTGCATTCGAACGAATGGATGTATTTTTTCACAGAATACGCGATAGCGGTCAGACGATGCACATTTTCGTCCGTTATTTTGTACGGATCATCAATAAAACACTTATTGCATGTGGACGTTATGTTGGCCGGACATTAGCAGCGTCTGACGTCTCCTAATCACGCACACATGCCGCTAGCAGACGCAGCGCACTCTGTACGTCAGTACTAGCGGTATCACGTTCTCGAAAATATGTGTTTGTTTGCTGCTTGCAGTGCGGCCGGACTTTTGTGCGGCCGTTCTTCGTATATTGCCCGTCATTTGCTGCTACTACGGCCGTGATAAAGTGCGGCTGCACGCGCGTTCGCACTGCGTTCGTCTGACCCTATCCTTATTGTTTGGGTATGTGTAGAATGTGTAACTATACTTTGCTGATTTTTTTTTCGGGCTGGTGTATTTGATTTCGGCCAGGACATTCAGATTTGCCATTAACACTAGCTTTTAAAAGACGTTAAAATTATGCGCGCAAACACTGTGCGTTAAAAGCTGCGCATAGATTGTAATACCATCCGCGTACCAGCACACGAATGCATTTGCGCTCACAATGTTAAGTATAGGACGCGCAACGTACATTACGCTCGCGCAGGGTTCGTGCAGGTTCACCAGTGGTAGACGTTAACGCCCATTTTTTGCGCATTGTAATACGACGTTCCGCGCAAGGGTTTTTCCCCTCGCGTTAATGCATTTTTGCGCACGTGTTAACGTTTGCGCGAAGAATTTAATAGACCCCACAGGCTTCTTCACCTGTCACTCAGTGGCCACAAAGAGCCGGAGGACCACCAGCAGCCAAGCCTTTTTGCTCTCACTGAGAAGTGGTCTGCTCATAGTGCTATGCCAACTGTTTGAAAGAAGGGTATAATTGATGGCATAATTTTAATTGCTAAAGTTGTGTAAACCATGACAGAATCACGTTAACCCCTAAAGGAAAGAGAATCTTTAGGTAAATTGGACAGGAACACCTTTATGTATCAATCCCAAGTGGACAGTGTGACAGCCAGTCTCATCGACCAAATGGCCACGATGACGTGGATCAACTGCACTAATATGAGGCAGTTGGCAGTGGCAATCCAGAAACAGGCTTGGCAAGGAAAAATTTATTTAACCCTCTATATAACCCTCCTCGGTGTTGACGTTCAATGGCAGTCACCCATCTATAGTATTAACAATGTAGTTTTGTGGCTATCGCTCAGCGTGAAAGAGTTTAGACGTTTAGTTTTGGATCTAGCTACGTTGGTTTTGGGTATTTGTGCTGATGACACAAAGATTTGCAACAGGGTTGACATTCCTGGAGGGATCAGCCAAATGACAAATGATTTAGATAAACTAAAAAAATGGTCGGAGTTGTGGCAATTGAGTTTTAATGTGGATAAGTGCAAGATAATGCACCTGGGACGTAAAAACCCAAGGGCTGAATATAGAATATTTGATACAGTCCTAACCTCAACATCTGAGGAAAGGGATTTAGGGGTTATTATTTCAGAGGATCTAAGGGTAAGTAGTCAATGTAATAGAGCAGCAGGAAATGCTAGCAGAATGCTTGGTTGTGTAGGGAGAGGTATTAGCAGTAGGAAAAGGGAAGTGCTCATGCCACTGTACAGAGCACTGGTGAGACCTCACTTGGAGTACTGTGTGCAGTACTGGAGACCGTATCTCCAGAAGGATATAGACATCTTAGAGAGAGTTCAGAGAAGGGCTACTAAAATGGTGTACGGCTTGAAGGAGAAAAGTTACCAGGAAAGGCTTAATGATCTTAACATGTACAGCTTGGAAAAAAGACGAGACAGAGGAGATATGATAGAAACATTTAAATACGTAAAGGGAATCCACAAGGTAGAGGAAGGGAGTATATTTAAAAGGAAACAAAGTAGCAAAACAAGAGGACATAGTCTTAGATTAGAAGGGCAAAGGTTTAAAAGTAACATCAGGAAGCATTATTTTACTGAGCGGGTGGTGGATACATGGAACAGTCTTCCAGTAGAAGTGGTAGAGGCCAAAACAGTAATTGAATTTAAGCAAGCATGGGATAGGCATAAGGCTATCCTAAACAAAAGATAAATCCAGGTAAAGTATCCATGTAATTGGGCAGACTAGATGGGCCGAAAGGTTCTTATCTGCCGACATTTTCTATGCTTCTATGTTTCTAAGAAGCAGACGCTTCTTGATGCTCCAGAAATCCACTCTAATGGCCATTCTAGAGGTATTAAATACTCTATGACTTAAGTATATATTGCTACTTGTGTTTACAGGAAAGCAAATCCTACTGTGCGTAAAGCTGCAGAATCATATTTGGAGTCTGAACACAGGAATAATTTCTGTTTGTTAGGTTTTTTTATTTCACAGGGGGGTCATATAACAATTTCTCATCCCCAAAATTACCCTGTCTAGGGTTGATTGGAGGGATCGTAAGAAAACCCACTAGCTAATGTGAGATTTGTTTTGTGCCCATATCCCATAGTACATAACATGTTGATGGATAAATAGTAGCTTCAAGGGGACTGTTGCAACTTATACAACAATTTGTTGGTAAATTCTAACTTAAATGCTCTGCTTAGCTACTGGAAAACAAGTACGTAATGTCTACATAGCTTTCATTGATACAGAATGTATTGTATTTGAGAGAAAGCAAATAATGAGATTTATAGAGAGAGTAGAAGAATATAAATCCATTACTGACCCTTTTGAAACCAAATCTTTAAATCTTTATTATATTATTTCTGGCTGCTAGGTATTTCCGGCTAATTAGGGTGTAGATTGAATTAAAGTCATGGTCGGTGATCTTGTTTATAAAGAATATTACAAAGGCCATCTTCCCATTCCTATAATATATACTTTTCATGGAGTAAGAGAAGTAAAAACAGCTACTTTTCATAGCATTCACATAAACATTAAATGTGGTCTTTTATATAACCCAAAAATGAACTTAAAGCATTATTGTAACCTTGAATCCTGGACAAAAGGAAAGTAGAATTTGAGAAATATTATAGCATCAACATCCAAAGTTAGCTGCTAGTCTAAATGTAGGTGAAACAAACTAACACACTAACAAACTAACACACGAATAAACTGACACACTAGGGCAAGGATCAATTCCTAGAAGGATAGGTGTGGGAAGGAACTCTCCAAAATTTCAGCTTCGATCAACCTTTGACATTTCACACTTAACCCGCAGCCCCACACTCAAATTTGATGTTAATAAAATATACAGGGCTATTCAGAGAGCGTGAAAAGCAGGAGAATGACTGGAGAATGAAAAATTCTAGGTCAAAATAGCCGATTTGGAAAGTGAGATGAAAAAGAGAATTTTTCTGGTTTGGCTATTTTGACCTAGAATTTTTCATTCTCCAGTCATTCTCCAATCATTCTCCTGATTTTCACGCTCTCTGAATAACCCTGATAATGATAAGCTGGGCAAAAAAAATGTCTTGCCTCTCTAGACCACAGGATAGTAGTAGGGATGCACCAATACCACTTTTTTAAGACCGAGTACGAGTACCGATACTTTCTTTTTCAAGTACTCACCGATACCGAGTACTGATACTTTTATTTTATGTCATGTGAACGCTTTCCAATAAGAACAGACCTCATATAAAAATGCCCCAGCTCACATGTATATATCCCCCCCGAGATATATATATACAGAATGGCCCAGCACACTTGTAGCTTGCCCCCAGCTCATATGGATATATAGCTTGCCCCCAGCTCACATGGCGATTGCCCCCAGCTCACATGGATATTGCCCCCATCTCACATGGGTATTGCCCCCAGCTCTCATGGATATGCCCCCAGCTCACATGGATATGCCCCCAGCTCACATGGATATGCCCCCAGCTCACATGGATATTGCCCCCAGCTCACATGGTTATGCCCCCAGCTCTCATGGAGATTGCCCCCAGCTCACATGGATATGCCCACAGCTCGCATGGCTATGCCCCCAGCTCTCAAGGAGATTGCCCCCAGCTCACATGGATATGCCCCCAGCTCACATGGATATTGTCCCAGCTCTCATGGATATGCCCCCAGCTCACATGGATATTGCCTCAGCTCTCATGGAAATGCCCCCAGCTCTCATGGATATGCCCCCAGCTCACATGGATATTGCCCCAGCTCTCATGGATATGCCCCCAGCTCACATGGATATTGCCCCCTGCTCTCATGGATATGCCCCCAGCTCTCATGGATATGCCCCCAGCTCACATGGATATGCCCCCAGCTCTCATGGATATGCCCCCAGCTCACATGGATATTGCCCCAGCTCTCATGGATATTGCCCCAGCTCTCATGGATATGCCCCCAACTCAAATGGATATGCCCCCAGCTCACATGGTTATGCCCCAGCTCACATGGATTTGCCCCCAGCTCACATGGATATTGCCCCAGCTCTCACAGATATGTCCCAGCTCTCATGGATATGCCCCAGCTCTCATGGATATGCCCCCATCACGAACACTGGGCAAGCTGTCCGCATGCATGAAAAGCACGTGGCCAGCATTCCCCTCCGGTGGCAGCGATACTCACCTGTCTGAAGGTCCGGTTGCGCTGCTGTGATGCGATCACATAGCCGCCGGGCGCTTCTGTGACGCTGCCTCCAGCCGAGAGGCAGCATCACAGATGCGCCCAGCGGCCACGTGATCGCATCACAGCAGCGTGACCGGACCTTCAGACAGGTGAATATCGCTGCCGCTGGAGAGGAACGCTGGCCACGTGCCTTTCAGGCACGCGGCCAGCTTCCCCAGCCCCGCGGATACCGGCAAGCCGGCAGCGCTGGCTTCCGGTATCAGGGGGTGTATCCCCCTCTGCAAGGCTCTCCTTCAGGTACCGTTCTGTGTTATCCTTCGAGCGGCTGCCGGAAAAGGGCTGTAGCCCGGCCGCTCGTCGGGATCCACCAGCTGCGATCTCGTGAGATTGCGGAGTTCACAAGATCTCATGAGATGGCGGAGTTCACGAGATCTCGTGAACTCCGGAATCTCGCGAGACCGCGGCTTGTGTGCTGCATGGTTCCCAACGAGTGGCCAGGCTACAGCCCTTTTCCGGCAGCCGCTTGAAGGATGACACTGAACAGTACCCGAAGGAGAGCCTGGCAGAGGGGAGAGAACGCAGGGGGGCAATATTGGTGAGCTGGAGGCCAATATATTTGTGTGAGCTGGGGGCCAATATATATGTGTGGGCTGGGGGCCAATATATATGTGTGAGTGTGAGCTGGGGGGCCAATATATATGTGTGAGCTGGGGGCAATATATATGTGTGAACTGGGGCCAATATATATGTGTGGGCTGGGGGCCAATATATATGTGTGAACTGGGGACCAAATATATGTGTGAGCTTGTGCCAATATATAATAAGTGTGAGCTGGGGGCCAATATATATGTGTGAGCTGTGGGCCAATATAGATGTGTGAGCTGGGGGCCAATATATATGTGTGAGCTGTGGGCCAATATATATCTGTGAGCTAGGGCCAATATATAGTATCTGTGATCTGGGGGCCAATATATATCTGTCAGCTAGGGGTCAATATATATGTGTGAGCTGGGGGCCAATATATATGTGTGAGCTGTGGGCCAATATAGATGTGTGAACTGGGGCCAATATACATGTGTGAGCTTGTGCCAATATAAATGTGTGAGCTGGGGGCCAATATATATGTGTGAGCTGTGGGCCAATATATATCTGTGAGCTAGGGCCAATATATAGTATCTGTGATCTGGGGGCCAATATATATCTGTCAGCTAGGGGTCAATATATATGTGTGAGCTGGGGGCCAATAAATATGTGTGAGCTGGGGGCCAATAAATGTGTGTGAGCTGGGGGCCAATATATATGTGTGAGCTGGGGGCCAATATATGTGAGCTGGGGGCCAGTATATATCTGTGAGCTGTGCCATTAGCCTGCTGAGCTTGCACTCTTTGTTCATCTTTCCAGACTCAGGTGGGGGCGAGGAGGCTGTTGATATTTATTTATAATCTGTGTGGGAGATAATAATAAGACAAGCACCGATTCGATTCGAGATTCGATTCGAATTCGAACCTTAACAGTGTATTTGATTGGTGATTCGATTTGAGGGAAAATTTGTGATTCGCAGGGTCCTACGCTCACCTGCGTGAGCGTTAACGTTAGCCCTGGTGGCCACCGCAGATTACAATCCAAACGCTAGCGGGTTAAGTAACCCGTTAGCGTTTGGTACCTTGCGCTTTTCAGGTTACTGTACTTTGCGCTCCCTATACTTAACATAGGAGTGCAAAGTGTTAATCAGCGTTAGGATTGCAAAGTCCGAACGCTGATTAACATCCGGCTGTGGTTAGCAAAAAGTTAACCACAGCCTGGACCTGGTGCTGACGGATTCCGCTGGTGCAGAATCTGTTAGTCAGATACTCACCTCCTAACCCATGGCGAGGACCGCGGCTCCGTCCGCCTCCTCTGTCTCTGGGAACCAAGGGAGAGACTGGGGGAAAAAGTCCCCCAGTCTCTCCCTGCAGATCACTTCGCCGACCTGCCGGATCTCGCCATGTGACCGGCAGGGGGAAACTCAATGGAGTCCTATGGACTCCATCGAGTGGATGCTCGTGGCGGCGCTTAGCGCTGCCGCGAGCATCCCGGGCGTAGCACCCGCTAACAATGCAGGCAGCTTTTTAAGCGCCTGCATTGTAATCTCCTGTTAAAACGGGGGCGGTAGGGAGAAAACTGTGGGCGCAGTTTTTTCTCCCTAGCGCCCCCGTTTTAACAGGAGGATTGTAATTTAGCCCTTAGTGATTTTGCAGAAGAAAAATCATGCCAGGCTCTAAAAGCTGGTACTCATTTTGGAATATGGAGTAATTTTGAGAAGAGGTTGCCATGGAAGAGTTAGTTCTTGTCTGGGCAGCAAATTAACAGCTCTTATACAGAGTGTAGGAGCCATTTATGTACAGTAAACATCAATAACCTTGTGGCTCAGTTGTGAGGGTGACTGGAGCCTGTAAGGCACTGTTACTCATTATGCGGCTCATGTGGCTCGAGCAGGCGGCTCATGCGGCTAGAGCAGGTGGCTCACATTGGAAGCAGTGGCAGCTCATGGACCACGTAGCCGACAGTGGGTCATATTACATACTTATCGCTAACGTTAGCATTCAGCTGTGTAAGCATTAATGTTAGGTTAAGTGGCCCTAGCGCGAGCCGACCATATTACATTCCGCTCGATAACGTGTTGATGTTGAAAAACCTGTTAGCGATTCGGAGATTGGGCAAGTTTACTGCACTTTTCACTCCCTATGCTTAACATGGGAGCACAAAGCGTTAATTAGCATTAGGATTAAAAAGTCGTAATGCTAATTACTGTCCTGCTGCAGTTAACTAAAAAAATGAGCCACAGCTTGGAGCTGGTGCTAACTGATTCCACTTCTGCAGAATCAGTTATCACCAGCTTCAAATCCCCCCAAACCTTACATACACACCGCTCAACCTGCGGCGAGAACGGTAGTCCGATCTGCTGCTTCTGGCCGCTGGGAGCAAAGTGAGACTGTGGGAAAAAAGTCCTCAGTTTCCCTTCGCAATCACTCTGTTGACCTGCAGCATCTCGCGAGAGGCGATATCCTGCAGGTCGTGTGACCGGCAGTCGAAGCCTCAATGGATTCCTATGGACTGCATGAAGGGGATGCTCGCGGCGGCACTTAGCACTGCATTACGGGGCAGGCTGCTGATTTATCAAGTGTGGGTTGTCATCGCCCGGGGCAAGGCAAGAATTGTACACCCCCCCAACCTGTGGACACGGTAACACACCCTGATTTCCCTTCTACCAGTAGAGTATTGACCCCCTTACCCCACAAGCACATGTATTGTATATTAATAAAATACTGATATAATAAAAAAATGAAACACACATGCCCCCCACTCTACACCACTGCTACCAGTCACCCTGTCCCAGTATACCCTAGTATAGTTCCACTCTCACACTATACCTAATCACTCTCTCCCAGTACCACCAGTAACCCTCTCCAAGTACCCCCCAGTCACTCTCTCTCCAAGTACCCCAGTCACTCTCTCCCAGTGCCCCCAGTTGCTCTCTCCTTCTCTCTCTCAGTACCCCCCCCCCCCACTTTCTCCCAGGACCTCCAGTCACTCTCTCTCTCCAAGTACCCCCATTTTCTTCAAGTACCCCCCCAGTCAGTCAATCTCTCTCTCTCTCTCTCTCTCTATCCAAGTACCCCCAGTTACCCTCTCCCCGTAACCCCAGTACCCCCTCACTGTGTGTTGGTTACGCTGCTTTGGTGTCACACAGTGTCACCTACTTGTGTGGAGTTGCTGGTGGCCCGGGGGAGAGCTGTCCAGGGGACTTAGTGGAGACCGGATTTTAAATGCACTGCATGGCAAGTGCCTCCCTCCCTCCTTCCTGTTCGGCAGCTGCAGGGCTGCCAGCGGCGGGGGGCTGGAACAGGGCTTCAAGGGGGGCTGTCAAGTGTGGCACAGGGTGTTCCGTCGGTTAATGCTGCGCTGCTTCACGTGACTCATGTCAGTGTCAGGACAGGATCAGAATTTTCTGTCCTGGTCCTCCATCCAGACTTTGAGTGCTAAGTCACCGCTGGCGCAGCAAAACTGGCGGCTGCCCATGCAAGGGCCTCTCATGCACACCAGTGTCCATGAGCAGACACCTTGCTGATCCCTGCTGGAAAATATTAGTGGTTCAAATTTCTTTAGAAATTTTGCGCTCCCTAAAAAAATTGTGCCCGGGCGACCGCCCCCAAGCCCCCCCTCCCACGCTACGCCACTGACCTTCCCCATAATATGGAGCTAAAACGGTTATGCTAAGGAGAAACCTGCAGGTCCCTGTTTCAGTGGGCAGTATGTAATATTGCCCAATGTCGGCTCACGGATACCCGCTAGTGGCGCGGAAGGTGGGCATCTTCTGGTGATGCACGGGAGCCACCTGATGGTCCAGATGAAAGAAGATGTACAAAAGAAGGAAATAAAGAGGGAAAGAAGAAGGAAAGCTGCAGAGGAAAAAAAGAGGCGCAGAGGAAAGAAAGAAAGAAGGCAGTGGAAAGAGAAAGAGGCACAGGAAAGGAAAAGAGGCAGAAGAAAGAACGCATGAAAGAAAGAAGTACAGAGAGCAGAGTTTGCAAAGAAAGAAGCGGAGACAGTCAGAAACTGTGGGAAAATGTGAAATCTGGGAAGTCAAAAGCTGAGACAAAATTACACTTAAGGTAATTAATACATTTTTACGCTCATCTCTGTATTGATTAAAGCCAGGATATTTTCTTCTTAGTTCCATTTAAAACGATTTAGAAGTGTTACAGCTGTCTGTATTATAGGCTTAAAATATACAGTATTCGGGGGGGGGGGCAAACTGATATAGGCCACACGTATTTCAGTACCGCGGCTCTCCTCTTGACTGATCTCTTGCCGTTGTGGCTCCCGAACAAAAAACAGTGAGAATCCTTGCTTTAAGGTAATGATTAGAGTGGTTATGTCTAACAGTTCAAGCCCTTATCTGATCATTTGTGATCTAGCCTTAGATGAATAATATAAGCAGATGTTAGGTTTGTACAAAGTCTTTATTCCCGATGGAGAACATTAGTAATATAGAATGGCTTGCATCAGGGAATTTATTGGCAACTTTAACAGATGAGACATCTTTATGTACTACTCAAGAGACCTCTATATACAGATTGAAGTACTGTGAAGTGCACAGATGTTTGGGTAAACAATTTTATTTAAAGAAAATATTTTGTAACCATGAATATGAATGATTATGAATGATAGGGAGTTAAGACTAAGGAAAAAACTCAGCAGTCAGTCCTACATTTAAGTTCCTGTTATCGCCTGTCACCCTTTCCAGTTCAGAGGAAAGCAGTAAAAAAAATACAAATTCTAGTGTAATTTCAGCTCTTGAGCTTTGTGTCACAAATATTGGATTGGCACACATATTCAAAATATAGCTGTAAAATGTGGCATAATAATATCATGTATAAATAATATATTTGTAAAGGAGTGTTTACCCAACCTAACAATAATGAAGTGGTGGAAGATTAAATTCGCCACATCAACCTTCCCACAACACATGTCTCTTATCTCTGCTATATCGCCTCATACTGTCTACTAAGTCTTTACCTAAATGGCGCTTCATGACTAACTGGGAGAGGGATTTGGGTCACCCGATTTCCGACTCCGTCTGGAAAGTTTGTTTTTCCCAAGATCCCTCCAAATTTAAATGTGTCTCCCTAATTGAAGTGCGGAAAAAAGTCCTCTATAGAGGGTACATTACTCCTGATAGGGAGCATCATTTTAATCTAAATGTATCGGATATACAGTTGTGTTCAAAATTATTCAACCCCCACTGAAATTGAGTGTTTTGGCCAGTTTGACATTGATTTTGATCATTCAGTCATCTTGCTTACAATTAAATCAAAGAGGCACGTGTAGGTCAGACAAATATAACATAACATTTATAATGAAATAACCACAAATGTCTTTTCTGTGCTCACATCATTATCAGTTTTATTCAACCCCCAAGTGACATTCAATCTTAGAACAGCTTTTAAACGTGAAGCATAGCTTGACACAAGTGTCTTGCAGCGATCTACGGGTATCTTCGCCCATTCGTCATGGGCAAAAGCCTCCAGTTCAGTCACATTCTTAGGCTTGCGCACTGCAACTGCTTTCTTTAAGTCCCACTAGAGGTTCTCAATCTGATTTAAGTCAAGTGACTGCGATGGCCACTCCAAAATGTTCCAGCCTTTAATCTGCAACCATGCTCTAGTGGACTTGGAGGTATGCTTGGGATCATTGTCCTGTTGAAAGGTCCAACGTCTCCCAAGCCTCAGGTTTGTGACGGACTGCATCACATTGTCATCCAATATCTCCTGGTACTGAAGAGAATTCATGGTACCTTGCACACGCTGAAGCTTCCCTGTACCTGCAGAAGCAAAACAGCCCCAAAGTATGATTGACCCCCCCGCCATGCTTCACAGTAGGCAAGGTGTTCTTTTCTTCATAGGCCTTGTTCTTCCTCCTCCAAACATAGCGTTGATCCATGGGCCCAAACAGTTCTAATTTTGTTTCATCAGTCCACAGAACACTATCCCAAAACTTCTGTGGTTTGTCCACATGACTTTTGGCATACTGCAGTCGACTCTTCTTATTCTTTGGAGACAGCAAGGGGGTGAGCCTGGGAGTTCTGGCATGGAGGCCTTCATTACGCAGTGTGCGCCATATTGTCTGAGCTGAAACTTCAGTACCCACATCTGACAAATATTTTCTCAGTTCCTCAGCAGTCACACAGGGACTTTTCTCCACTCTACACTTCAGGTAGCGCACAGCAGTCGAAGACAGCATCTTCTTTCTGCCACGACCAGGTAGCGTTTCAACAGTGCCCTTTGCATTGAATTTGCGAATGATGCTTCCTATGGTCTCTCTTGGTATGTTTAACATCTTTGCAATCTTCTTATAGCCATTGCCCTTCCTGTGAAGAGTAAATACCTATTCTCTTGTCTTCCTGGACCATTCTCTTGACTTCACCATGTTTGTAACCACACCAGTAAATGTCTAGAAGGAGCTGAGTATCACAGTCATTTTAAAGCTGCCTAATTGGTGCTTATTATGCTTTATTGCTGCTCCGTGACATCCACAGGTGTTTTCAATACCTGATTGAAAACACTTGAATGAACCTCTGTTCTTCAGAGTGGTAGTCTTTAAGGGGTTGAATAATTGTGTCAATGAAGAATTCACAAAAGAAACATTTACTACTGTATTACAAAACCAATTGATGTCATTTTAGTTGCATATGGTTCTTTAAAAAGTCCTTGTAGGATTTCATTCTGAATACAATTACAAATGTACACTAAATTCCCTAAAACACTTTACAGCATTGGGGGTTGAATAATTTTGAACACAACTGTATGCTGGAGGTGTGGGGAGGAGAGGGGTTCCTTTTTCCACATCTGGTGGACATGCAGGGTTCTGACCCTGTTCTGGCAGAAGGTGGCTCTTTTGAGCTCCCGAGTGATCGGGACTGAAATAGCACCCATTCCCGAAATCTTACTGTTGCAAATGTTCCCCGACTCTCTCTCCCGTCTCCAGAAACAATCCCTGGCCCATGTGCTTTCGGCCACGATGACCCTCATAGCTGCTCGTTGGAAATCCGCTGATCTCCCAACCTTAAAAGATGTCAGAACTAGACTGGGGGATCTCCTACTTCTAGATGGGATGGCCAGAACTATTTTGGGCCTTCTTCCGAGTAAAAAAGATAATTGGTTTAACTGGTATACCTATTCTGTTTAGAATTCAATGTTAGATGTGTTGCTTATATTGAATATTTATGCTTACCATTCACTGCTTGATGTTGGCTGCAACGTACCCTTCCCTTTCCCCTCCACCTTTTTTTTTCTGTACCCCTTTTTCCTTATATTGAAAATCAATAAAGTTTATATTTAAAAAATAATAATTAGCCACATCAAATGAGAGATTACAGTGAATGGTATCACTGGTATAAAAATGAGATGCATAGCAATCTGCAGAATATTGCAATTTGGTTAAAAAATACATTTTTCATTTTCCAGTTTTTGAAATGTGATAGAATATTTTATCAACTCAAAACATAACACCAGCTGTTGGGAGGACAAGGGTATTATTGTACAGAGTCACCTAAGTAGAGATAGGAGGTCCATTTTGAACCTCTCCTAACCTCAATTTAACCCCTTCACAACCAAGCGATTTTCCAAGTAACAGTGTCAGAAACAGTGGTTTTTTTGCAAATTATTTTTTATTAATTATCCAGTAATAAATAGTTATTACTGTAAATAACCTACCTGGCCAGTAGATGGCACCATCTACTGCCAAATTGAGTTACAGAGGTTTGAGCTACAGGTCTATCAGGGTAATTCAAAGAGATCCGAATTGCTTGAAAAAGGTAACCGAACGCTGAAAATTGCGTTCGGTTACCTTTCCTGACCATTCGGCTATCCAGAGAGCAGGCAATTCGCCAAATCCTGGCGAATTGCCTGAACATACGGTGCCTGTTCGGTGCCTGTTCGAGGGCAGTGAAATCCCCATGAAAATGCACTGCTTCGGCTATTCAGAGAACACAAACCAGCAGTGAAAGGTTCCCGAAATGCCCTGCCATTCGGTGGTTTAATTCGGCAAGTTAATTCAGAACAATCCCATAGACTTCAATGTTAAAAATATTCCCGTTTTAATTCAATATCTAATAAACCGTTCATTATAAAATTCTGCAGTAAAGAGTCTCTTTATTTATAGATTTTTTAGGATATTTTAAGCATTTTTCTTAATTTAATTTTTTTTTTAAAAGTCCGATTTTTTTTTTTTTAAGTTTACTTATTTTTTTCTGTAGCAGTCCTTTTTATTATCATTCCCTGGACCTCATATGAAAAATTTCAGACATTTTCGCTCAGTAGTTTCTTTGCAAACAGCGTTTCACTTTTCACAGATTCACACAAACTATTTTGCTAATTTATTCACCTCCCTCGTCTGCGGTCTCATCTGCTTCGGCTGTGTTCGGCTCCTGCTCGGGCTTGGTTTTCGGCAGGTTAATCCAGATGTTTTTGTGGCTTTTCTACGTGCATTCGGTGGGTTTTACGGTTCGTTTTCGTCAGGTTTGCGGTAGCTTTTCCCTGCAATTCGGGGACCCTGTGGTGCTTGCTGAATACAACGAAGGATCACCGAAATGGGATCGGCAAAAGGAACCGAATTGAAGAGAACGAAAAGACACCGAACGTGCGGTGACTTTTCGAATCTCTTTGAATAACCCTGTATGTTTTTTTTCCCCTGCATCGGCTGCTGATCGCTACTGAAAGCCCGATATTTCAGAGCTTTCATCAGCCGATGTTACAGTTTTAGCTCTTTGGGCATTATGCCCACAGAGCTAAAACTATAGGGGCACCTTCTGCAGCCCAAAAGCAAATGAAATTCATTAGCAGCAAACAAATTTAATTTGCTTCTAGGTTGCAGATCAGCAGATCGAGATACCTTGATATTGGGGCACCAGATGGTGCCTTTGAAGCCGGAGATATCTCGTTCGCGTTAGTGAAGGGGTAAAAGACACATTTTTGTGAAAGTTGAGTAAATGCAACTTAAAAAAAACCTGTAGCTATCCAGGGAGTTCAAAAATGGCAAATAAAATAACTATTTAAAGAAAGTAAATTGCTAGCTACTTCAAATAAGGGGTTGCTGGTAGTTTTACTACAAATGTGTGGTGCATGATACTTAGAAAAATCTGGCATCTTGCTTGCTAAAACAAATTTTGTTCCAATCCTCAAAATGTAGACTCTTCAAACACTATAATTTGTTTTGTCTCTAAATCATGGGAAACAATAAATCCTTTTTGAGTGAATTTAACCATTCCTGATTCAGTATAGGTTACCTCAGTTGCAAATTGTGCACCCTATATTTAAATTATATATTTTTTTCTAAATTACAGAATTAAAGAATCCTCCGTACTATCCCCTACTGAGGGGCACTACATTACTGTCTGTGTTGTAAGGTAAAATGTAGTGATTTCCAATGGCATTTGTTCCTGGTGCTGGGACTTAAAGATTAGGAGAAATTGGTGGAATGTTTAAGGGGTTTGGTGACAGCAGCATGTAGTTACACAATGATGTCAGAGATTTGGTGATCCCCTACTGAGACTGGCAGTCTCTATAGACTGGCTCACCAGGGGGAAAAGTGTCATTTGAAGAATAAGTAATAAATGTGGTGTAGGATATCTGGGAAACGACACCATCATTCCACAATGTATGCATACGGTTCAGATGGTTAACCCCTTCACACCCAAAACTATTCATTCTATGCATTCATTCTAATGCATTGAAAAGCACTCATTAGCAGATCAAAAGACCATTTTCACACCTTTTTAAAGCAAGATTAGTGTGTCCCCTGTGGAAAAATGAAATCCTTTTGTTTTATGTCTCTCCAAGCACCCTGGAGAGACAAGAAAAACAGCTGCAAATAGCAGCCCTAAGCCTCACTGTAACAAAAAGTTCTAATAGATTACTGAAAAGCACAAGTTCCCTCTATGACAATAGAGGTATAAACTCTCCTTTTTTTGATTAAAATAAACCTTTATTAGTATACACAACAATTCAACATATTAAAAGGTTCCAAATAAAGGCTTGTGGGAAATCTGACCAGCTCCTCGTGGTAACACATTCTACTGATTGGAAATTCCTTACATGGGTCACCTTGTTGTCGGACCTATAATAATTGTTTATACCATGTGAATCTATTCACCAAAATCATTCCAAGTACCTTCAACGCCCAGCTTGAATAATAACCAAATCAGATTCGTGAATATCTTGATTTCCCTTCAGGTCTCCTTGAGTGGGACCCGATTGCTAGCCCTATGTAGGCATAATGCTCAAACCAGTATCCACAGGACAATTTTCACAATTACTTTTCCATTGAATGCTCCACAAATACCTTTTAACCTGGAACACCAACACCAAATACTTAATAACTAGCTGCATCAGCGCAACTTTGTTGCAGTATCAAGATATATTGACCGTACAACAGCTCAACGCATGTTTCTTTGCCGATTTCACGACAATTTCATCAGGAGCTCCCTGATTCCATAGGACTCCATTGAGGCTTCCACTGTCGGTCACATGACCTGCAGGAGCTCACCTTCACGAGATCCGGCAGGTCGGCGGAGTGATCGCAGACGGAGACTGGGGGACTTAATTCCTATAGTCTCTCTCTGCTCCCGATGGCAAGAAGCAGCAGATCGAGCCGCCGTTTACGCCGCGGGATGAGAGGTGAGTGTCTGATTTTTGGGGGGTTTCAGCTAGTGCTGACTAATACTGCAGAAGCAGAATCAGTTAGCACCAGGTCCTAGCTGTGGTTAACTTTTCAGTTAATCGCGGCGAGGCGTAATTAGCATTAGGACTTTGTAATCCTAAATGCTAATTAACACTTTGCGTTCCCCATGTTAAGCATAGGGAACGCAAAGTACAGTAAGCTCACTCTGAAAAGCGCAAGCTCCGAAATGCTATGGGTATATTTAACCCGTCAGCATTCGGAATGTAATATGGTGCGCCCGCGCTAGGGCCACTTAACCTAACGTTAACGCTCACATAGCTGAGTGCTAACGTTAAGTATGTACAGTAATATGCCCAATATAGTTAGGGAACATTTGGACACTACAGGAATATCCTTTAATAATTAAAGGATTAATTTTGAAGCATTATTAAAAATACCAATAGATATGGAGAAGAGTGACATTTACAATGGGAAGTGGAAGAAAACATTTTGCGCGTGTCAGAAAGTAATTCAGTTTTCTCAGCTATTCCTGGTCTTCTGATTAATATCGTGCATAAATACATAAACATTTTCCAACAGGGGCGTATGGGAGATGTACTATACCTACAGTGTACTATATAGTAATGGATATAGATATTGTATCCGCAGCCAGATAATTTTTGCTGCTGCTCCTTTCCGTGATTTTTTTTTTCAGTCCCAGAGTTGAAATGTTTGTGGTGAGGGTATAATTATAAACCCACCATCTTGTCTCTAGGCTGAGAAGCAGCATGAGGACATGCAGTTGCTCGGAATGCAGCTATTGGTTTCATTAGGTCAGGACCCACCTAACCAGAGGTGCCGTGACATGGCAGGTGGGCTTACACTTTAGTGGCCATTCAAGTAAACCAAAACCTCTGATTGTTTTGTTTTGCATGTAGCCATGGGGGTAAGTGCAAATGACAACCTTTTTTCTTATTATGAAATATAGATACATGTGTTGATTAAAATGTATAAAATGTTTTTTTTTTTTTTTTTAAATAATGTAAAATATTTAGTAGCAATAAGAAATGCCACTCCAAATGAAACACATTTGCAACATTTAGGAAGGCAGAGCCAGAGTGAAGACCAGTGTGTAAGCAATACTGATAATGGTAGTCCACCCACCAGTATTCCTAATGTAGGTCAAACCAGCATGCGGGGGAGTCAAGTAAAAACCATGTTTATTAATGAAATATTCAAGCACGAAAGAAAGAGACGGCTTATTAGAACAGCCAAATGCAATTTCAGGTTATATGGACTGATTCATCATAACCTTAATAGAGGTATAAGGCTAGAGTCAGGCGAACACAGTCAGAGCGCACTCTGCGTGCGTGCATAACGGACAGATGTACTGACAGAAGATACTGTAGACACCACACGATCCGTTTTTCTTGACGGACGTAGAAAAAAAAGGGAACTATGAGAAATAAAATTAATATGAAAAATGATAAAAGTTTGAAAAGGATATGAAAAGCCATTTTGTGCATCAAGGTGCTGGACGTCGCAAATGTGCTGCGTCTGACATCTCATCACTCACACAGAACGCTACGCGAACGTGGCGCACTCTGCGCGTCCCTCTAGTGGTTTTATGTTCTTGCCTAACTTGCGTCTGTTTGCCACGTGCATTGTGCGTGCGCAGTTTGGTGCGCACGTACTTCGTGTGTGGGTGTCTATTGCTCATGATTCTATGCTACGACGGACGTTAAACTGTGTTCGTCTGACGCCGGCCTTAAAAGTCTGTGATCACAGCTGGCGATTGTTATATATAAAAAATTAAACATCTTTTTGATATATCGAATATTAGTCCTCAAGAGTATCCATAGAAATAAGCAAAACAGATATAAATAAATTGGGGAAATGAGGGCTGAAAGGAGGACCAAAGCATTGCAGTGCACTGCTGTGGCATAGAGGAAGGGGTTTGTGTCTCCCTTAAATAGGGGAATAAAGGGCTGATTGGAGGGAGCACCTATGGTGCCTGCCTGAAGGTCAGAATGTTGCAGAGCATTACAGACATGCTGGTATTGGCCATCGGGACTGCTGGGAGATTCCCAGTTGGCCGAAGGCTCAATGGACCAATGTGAATGCTGGTTCACAGCACAGCTCGAGCCACCCTTAACCCCTTGGATGCGGAAAACGTCTGTGGACGTCATGGGGATTCCCTGCAGCATGCAGAGGATGTCTCCCTCACGTCCTGGCATCCTTGGGGGGACCTCTTCGGGTATGGGGGAAATCCCGCAGTGGTTTGACTTTGTATGCATGCAATGACATCAGAAAGGGATTTCCCCCCAGCCGGGTAGGGAATTCCTTGTGCAAGAGATATAGAGATCTGCAACTGTAGCAGCTAGAGGGTCATGCATGGTATTGTAAGAAAGGCAGCCAGAGCACAGCCTTTCCAATTATACCAAACATGACCCGGTTATATGTAAAAAAAAAAAAAAAAAAATTGACAATAAATATGTATTTTTTTCTTTTTAAAATGCAGCACTAATGGTAAACTTTTCAATTATAAAGTAAACAATGATGCTGCATTTACTCACCTTCTTATTTCCCACGATGCCAGCAAGTGTGAAGTCGGTGGCACGAAGCATTATTACGCATTGGTTCAAGGAAAACCTAAACTGGCGCTGCAGCTAGGGGCGCAGGGGGTCCTTTGCACAAGGTCAAGTGAGGTATCATTGGAAATATCAGAGTCTGGCCTTTACAACAATTCCAAATATGACCATGTAATGTGTAAAAATAGAGAAACAAAAAGGAAATAATTGAAATGCAAAAATGTACTTTTGGTTTCTTATTTCTAAGGCAGTGGCATTATGTGTTGTATTTTTTTTAAAGCAAACAATGCCACTGGACTAACTCACCTTCTCATTTTCCACACTGGAACCAAATATAGAGGTGGAGCAAAGCGTTAATATGCATTGGTCCGTCTAAAGAGCGATGTTCCTTTGGACCCCTGTATTTCCATTATTGCCAAGGTGATCAAGGTGTAGCAGCACTGATTTGGGCCTTCTTGCAACTGCGACGGCAGGAGCCATACACATATCTTACTAAAAAAGTTGGAAGGGACCTCAGTGCTTTTTCATGCTCGTGAGTGACCAATTTTGTTCCAGTCCAGCCCTTTTAAACCACAGCTTCACAGTAGTTCGTGAAGTTTAAATCCCGAATTTGTAACTATAATAAATGGTGCTTTAACTTTGTGCTGAGATCTTAGTGGATTCCTAATTTGACAAATTTTATTGTGTATACATTGAGTACAAACCAATGGCACTTCAATACAAAGAGAAAAATAAGGACAGTTAAAGCAAAACAAATGAATGCCTTTGATAACTGAGAACATAGAAAGAGCCATACAATGCATACACTGTTTTCATGTTTCAACAAATAAAGAACAAAGATAAAAAGAGATTAAGCAACATATCTGAACAAAAAGAACCATATCAAACAGAATAAAATATACAAGTAAAAAGGTATACAGCCAGGTATATGGTCATACACACTGCACATTGCTGTGGAGCTCTCTGACACACTCATACACAGCGCACATTACTGTGAGTTTTATTACTGTGGAGCTCTGTGAGATATTACACATAGTGCACATTACATTAAAAATAGGATGGGCTGAAGAGCTCATAGTGAACCTGGAAAAAATGTGATACTGTCTGGAGTCAACATTGTGGATCTGGAGGGGACCACTGCATGTTGACAGGAGGGGGACAAAATATGTTTTTGCCTAGGGTGGGGGGCCGTCATGGTCCCTGCACCTGGGCCCTGAGGTTTCTAGTTACGCCTCTGCCGTGGGGTATTTGGTCTTAAGAGGCTGTAGAGGCAACACTGTTTTTGTAGAGGGATCCAGAAAGTGATGCAATAATCATAAACATTCCTCCGCCCATGTTGTAATCAGTGTGGTTTGGAGGCCCTCCCCAAAGTGCGGGTTTGCGGCAAGTGAGAGAAAGTAAGAAGAAGTAGGACAAGTATTCAAGGTGAGCCCGTTTAAATGCTTTAACAGTCGTATAAATAAGCGGGATGTCCTGAAGAGGGGGGGGATGTCATTACATGGACAATGTAACATAAAAGTGAGAGAGACATGGGGGGATAAGGATGATTCGTGACAAATATCAGAAAATTGGGAGTAATTTTTTATCCAGTCAATGGCATGCCTGTTATGAGCTGACAGGTTATAATCCTGGATATTCAGTAAATTAACACCTCCACATTCATCCTTGTATGTTAAAAGAATAGGTAATGACTGCAGAGGATATAATAATTTGGGAAAACCAACTGGGTTATTCAGAGAAAGGTGAAATTGTGGAGAACCTTTGTTGAAGTGAAAAGTCTAGCAGGGTTATTCAAAGAGATTCGAAAAGTCATCGCACCTTCGGTGACTTTTCGTTCTCTTCAATTCGGTTCCTTTTGCCGATCCAATTTCGGTGACCCTGTGGTGTATTCAGCAAACACCACAGGGTCCCCGAATTGCAGGGAAAAGCTACCGCAAACCCTCAAAAACGAACCACAAAACCCAGCGAATGCACGCCAAAAACCTTCAAAAACATCTGGATTAACCTGCCGAACACCACGGAAAAACCCGAGCAGGAGCCGATCACCCGCAGCAAAGCAGCCGGAAAAAGCCGACACCGCAGACAGAGTGAAGTGAATAAATTAGAAAAACAGTTTGCATGAATGTTTGAAAAGTGAAACACTGTTTGCAAAGAAGCTACTGAGCGAAAATGTCTGAAATTTGCATATGAGGTCCAGGGAATGATAATAAAGCGGGCTGTTACAGAAAAAATAAGTAAAACTTTAAAAAAAAAAAAAAATTGGACAAAAAAAAAAAAAACAGAAAAATGATTGAAATATCCAAAAAAATTCTAGAAATAAAGAGACTCTTTACTGCAGAATTTTATAATGAACGGTTTATTAGATATTGTATTAAAACAGGAATATTTTTAACATTGAAGCCTATGGATTCGCCTGAATAAACTTGCCGAATTAAACCACCGAATGGCAGGGCATTTCGGGAACCTTTCACTGCTGGTTTGTGTTCTCTGAATAGCCGAAGCAGTGCTTTTTCATGGGGTCTTAACTGCCCTCGAACAGGCACCGTATGTGCGGGCAATTCGTCAGGATTTGGCGAATTGCCTGCTCTCTGGAAGCCCGAAAGGCCAAGAAAGCAATTCTCAAGCAATTCGGATCTCTTTGAATAACCCTGTAGGTCAAAATAGCTGATTTGGACAGTGAGATAAATTGGCAAATTTTTCCAGTTTGGCTATTTTGACCTAGAATTTTCACTTCTCCAAAAGTTCTCCAGAGTTTCAACTTTCTCTAAATAACCCTGCAATTGTTTTATAGAGATTAACCCTACCGATTAAAGTTAAGGATAGTTTATACCAATTATTCAGGCTAGCTATAACAGAACGTAAAGTTGAAGGCACATTAACATCATAGGGCATGCAAGAATTTTTTGGGATACGGACTCCTATGTATTTAAGGGAAGTGGTAGCCCACATAAGGGACATGCAGGCAGGCAAACGAGGCGGGGGGTATTGTGAAGATAGAGAGCAGTTGTCAGGATCGCTACTGGATGGGTACCGACTGTGCTGTTATGAGTCCGGTATGCGGTGATATAGACACACAACTGAGGGGGAGGGTGGAGGAAAGAACAGGAGAGCTAGCAAGCAGAGGACAATGGGCAGGACATGAAGAAGCCTGGCCAGAAGAGATAGTGGGACAAGTAGTTGCTGGGAGTGGACAATAACAGGAACCAGCATGCAGGGCAGCTGGAGACACTGGATCTTCAGAGGGGCATGAGAATCATATGGGGGACACTAAGAACTTGAAGGACAGCTAGATCAGTAGAAGCTTGGAATCAGGAGAGACTTGGAAACACAGTGGACTTGGAGGGTACCAGGATACTTGGAGGGTACGTAGATCTGCAGAAACTTGGAACCAGGAGAAGCAGATGCAGAGGCAGATGCAGGAGAATAGCAGATATCAGGTGAAAACACATACAGTTGTGTTCAAAATTATTCAACCCCCAATGCTGTAAAGGGTTTTAGGGAATTTAGTGTACATTTGTAATTGTATTCAGAATGAAATCCTACAAGGACTTTTTAAAGAACCATATGCAACTAAAATGACATCAATTGGTTTTGTAATACAGTAGTAAAGGTTTCTTTTGTGAATTCTTCATTGACACAATTATTCAACCCCTTAAAGACTACCATTCTGAAGAACAGAGGTTCATTCAAGTGTTTTCAATCAGGTATTGAAAACACCTGTGGATGTCACGGAGCAGCAATAAAGCATAATAAGCACCAATTAGGCAGCTTTAAAATGACTGTGATACTCAGCTCCTTCTCGACATTTACTGGTGTGGTTACAAACATGGTGAAGTCAAGAGAATGGTCCAGGAAGACAAGAGAAGAGGTGATTACTCTTCACAGGAAGGGCAATGGCTATAAGAAGATTGCAAAGATGTTAAACATACCAAGAGAGACCATAGAAGCATCATTCGCAAATTCAAGGCAAAGGGCACTGTTGAAACGCTACCTGGTCGTGGCAGAAAGAAGATGCTGACTTCGACTGCTTTGCGCTACCTGAAGCGTAGAGTGGAGAAAAGTCCCCGTGTGACTGCTGAGGAACTGAGAAAATATTTGTCAGATGTGGGTACTGAAGTTTCAGCTCAGACAATACAGCGCACACTGCGTAATGAAGGCCTCCATGCCAGAACTCCCAGGCGCACCCCTTGCTGTCTCCAAAGAATAAGAAGAGTCGACTGCAGTATGCCAAAAGTCATGTGGACAAACCACAGAAGTTTTGGGATAGTGTTCTGTGGACTGATGAAACAAAATTAGAACTGTTTGGGCCCATGGATCAACGCTATGATTGGAGGAGGAAGAACAAGGCCTATGAAGAAAATAACACCTTCCTACTGTGAAGCATGGCGGGGGGTCAATCATGCTTTGGGGCTGTTTTGCTTCTGCAGGTACAGGGAAGCTTCAGCGTGTGCAAGGTACCATGAATTCTCTTCAGTACCAGGAGATATTGGATGACAATGTGATGCAGTCCGTCACAAACCTGAGGCTTGGGAGACGTTGGACCTTTCAACAGGACAATGATCCCAAGCATACCTCCAAGTCCACTAGAGCATGGTTGCAGATTAAAGGCTGGAACATTTTGGAGTGGCCATCGCAGTCACCTGACTTAAATCCGATTGAGAACCTCTAGTGGGACTTAAAGAAAGCAGTTGCAGTGCGCAAGCCTAAGAATGTGACTGAACTGGAGGCTTTTGCCCATGACGAATGGGCGAAGATACCCGTAGATCGCTGCAAGACACTTGTGTCAAGCTATGCTTGACGTTTAAAAGCTGTTATAACTGTAAAAGGATGTTGTACTAAGTACTAAGATTGAATGTCACTTGGGGGTTGAATAAAACTGATAATGATGTGAGCACAGAAAAGACATTTGTGGTTATTTCATTATAAATGTTATGTTATATTTGTCTGACCTACACGTGCCTCTTTGATTTAATTGTAAGCAAGATGACTGAATGATCAAAATCAATGTCAAACTGGCCAAAACACTCAATTTCAGTGGGGGTTGAATAATTTTGAACACAACTGTACATACAGGTCTTAACTAAAAGAGCAAGAGAGCTACACTGTTGAAGCACTGGCTGATGTGAGTTGCTTTCCTTTGGCTAGTGTCAGACGAGAGTCTTTGGAGAGCAGAAGGAACGTCCGTGAGAGTGGACGTTCCTTCCACTCAACGCCAGTGTGGCCACCTCGCTATGGAGAATCGCGCTTTGCAGCTCCGTCAGCACGCATCCTAGCGCTTTGCCAGAGAGGCTTGGATAATGGATGCTTGTTGTGCACGCACACAAGTGTGCACAAGCGTGTGACCGGCCCCGTTGCAGCGCCACAACGCTGCAACGGACGCCGGTAAGCACGTCAGTATGGGCGCACATAGCGCATTTGTCTGATGCCAGCCTTTATTGGAAACAAGAAGTGCTTAGTTAGATCACCTGTGTGATAGTGCTGTGGCAGAAACAACCAGACCAAGTGTACATGGTGCAGTCTGGCAGCAGGACAGGAAGGGTGCTGCCGGAATTAGGGCACTGGTTTGGATCCTTACAGCAGTAGACTTATGCCAATTAACCTTCATTGAGGATATGGGATAAAAAGTGTAAAAGCTTAAGAAGAGAGGGTAGGGCTGATGGTAAATCCTGTATGAACAAGAGGAGGTCATCTGCAAATGCAGAGACGTTTATTTCCCTCCCACCCACTGAGATACTGCGATAAAAAGGTAATGATTCCAGAGCACGTAACAGTGGATCTATGACTATATCATATAAAAGGAGGAAAGATCACAAACCTGCTAATCCTCCCATCCCAGAATAAAATATGGGGAGTCCAAACCATTTGTACTAATGCAGGAAGTGTGATACCTCGTTATATTTTGCATGAAATATGTAAATGTCTGGCCAAAACAACGATGATTGAGAATTCGGAGTAAATGCAGCCATGTCACCGAATCAAAGGCTTGTTTTAAGTTCAGTAAGACTGGATGAGATGATGAAGGAGCCGACATTGCTTCCGCCACTGCTGCTATGGCGTGGCAAATACCCATGACTGCATGACATCCATGCACAAAGCCCAATTGGAAGTCGGAATGATGGGGTATTAGCAAAATATGTGGCAAAGCGCCAGATAGAGAAATGGCATTAATATTTGCCCCCACCAGCCTGGGAAGCAGAATTGAAGTTAAGCAGAAACATGTCTATTCTAGAAAATGTGTGATGAACAGGGGATTGGAAGAAATAATCCCTTGGAGGGATTTAAAATTTGCATGGGTCATGAAGATTCAAAAGGTTTGGAAGCCTGGGGTAAGAGAAGGAGAAGAAGGGGCTTTTGACCCCGACTTATCCATGTTTGGGTTCATGGGCGTCCACAGAAATTTTTCCAGGGGGGGGGGGCAAAATTTTAATGGCATCCATATTCTGCCCTTTTGACAATGTCATGAAGGGGACAGTTATAAAATAAAGCGTAGTAATACGGAGGCTGCGAAACATGATGCAAGACTAATAGAAGAATAAAGGTGTAAGTGTCTGATCTGAGCGTTGCATTTTCTAGTCTGTTAACGCCATCCAATGCATCACACTAGTCACACACCCAGGATCAACGCACTAAACTGGTGTTACCACAATGCTACCACAATGCTCTGCAGTAATACGGCACTGTCTCCACTTGGGATGCATCTGCCATGCTGCAGCTGCAAACTCAGGTGAGGTGACACTACTGCAGATAAGTTACTGGAGTGCAGTAAGATCCTGCCTGGTGGGGTCACCTGCAGGGTGTCACCCGGGTTCATCCTGCACCCACTTTCCCTCGACCTGTTCACTGCAGAATCCCGCAGATAAGAGCTGGAGCAATATTCACAGTTCGCTTGTTCATACATCGCGCAATGCACTATAATGTTGAATTCTGCGCTGCGGATCATAGAAACATAGAAAAATGTCGGCAGATAGACATGTGCATTCGTTTTAGTACTAAAATGATTTAGTCCGAATTTTGGGATAATTTAGTTTTCGTATGACTCAAGAGAAACGAAAATGCTCAGTACAAAAAAACGAAAGAAACTAAAATAAAATGCACTACATTTTAGTTTCAGTCCTTTTTGTGATATTACATTGATGAGTGAAGGAGACCAGCAATGAAGAGCGCAACATCGCAACATCCGTAGTTCTGCACCCTCCACATGCCAATGCAGTAGGATGTTCTATACAGAGAGGGGCATTAATTAATGCAGGAGGATGTTCTATACATTATACAGAGAAAGTTATAAATTGAGGAGGATGTTCTATACAGAGAGGGACATTAATTAATTCAGGAGTATGTTCTATATATTATACAGAGAGGAGTATTAATTAAGGCAGGTGGATGTTGTATACATTATACAAAGAGGGGTATTAATTAATGCAGGAGGATGTTCTAAACATTATACAGAGAGGAGCCTTTTTTTTAGCCCTTTAAATCCAGTGGCTGGGAGCGCTGAGATCGGCTGCTTGTTACATTATCTCTCAGTACAATGTATCAGGCTCAGCTGTTACAGTAACTGACTGTAACAGCGCTCAGAGTTTCAGTAAAACAAGGAAATAATATTGTTCTAACCTCTTATATATAAAAATATTATTTACTAGTTTTACTGAAACTCTGAGCGCTGTGATGAGCAGCAGCAGTCAGTTACTGTAACAGCTTTGCCTGACACGGGGCAGTATTACAATGTTGGTGCTAACTTAACCAGAGCTGTTGTAAACTGAAAACCTCCATAGGCTATAATGGCTCTGGGAAGTTTACAACAGCTCTGGTTAAGTTAGCACCAACTATGTAATATCACCCACATTGTGCTGAGAGTGAGAGATACTGTAACGAGCAGCGATCTCAGCCCTCTGAGGAGCCACCACTAGAATAGTAATTGTATCCGCTGGTTTTCGGATGAATGAAATTAGTTTTCATACTAAAGAACTGAAAACAAATTTCTTTAGCAACTAAATAAATTGCATTTTAGGACTAATCCATTAGTTCAAAACGAAATTTTGTGCTGTGCACATGTCTATCGGCAGATAAGAACCTTTCGGCCCATCTAGTCTGCCCAATTACATGGATACTTTACCTGGATTTATCTTTTGTTTAGGATAGCCTTATGCCTATCCCATGCCTGCTTAAATTCAATTACTATTTTGGCCTCTACCACTTCTACTGGAAGACTGTTCCATGTATCCACCACCCTCTCAGTAAAATAATGCTTCCTGATGTTACTTTTAAACCTTTGCCCCTCTAATCTAAGACTATGTCCTCTTGTTTTGCTATTTTGTTTCCTTTTAAATATACTCCCTTCCTCTACCTTGTGGATTCCCTTTACGTATTTAAATGTTTCTATCATATCTCCTCTGTCTCGTCTTTTTTCCAAGCTGTACATGTTAAGATCATTAAGCCTTTCACTCTCTGTCTGTCCTCAGTGAAGGCAGCTCTAGACCTGGTCAGTGTAACGGTTATCCCCTGCTTGGGCCATCGTGGTGGCTTGGAACATGAGATGAAGCCCTTAAGGCAGGTGAGTAACTGACTGGACACAATGACAGACGGATTTCTCCAAAACCAAGGAGCACCAAAAAACAGAACAGAATTGCCACTAAGCTCCGAAGGCTTCAAGACCGACAGACAACTTAGGACACTCAGAAACACAAAGATACACTTGACAATCCGTGAAGGGAGCAGGCTGCAGGACAGTAAACAAAACAGACAGACTATACTAAAAGAGGTCCTTATAAGCGGCCTCTGAATATAATACTAAACTAAGACAGACAAGGTACATAAAACATGAAACATACAAGAATCGTCAATCAGGCAGAGGTTGGCAACAGATCAGAAATATACGGTACCAGGGGGGAGTAGAAGGGATAGTCAAAAATAAAGCCGAGGTCAGAACCAGAAAACACTTGAACAGGAATGCTTTGCAGCAACTCAGGAGACACAAACCAGACAGAACCACCATCAAACTCCACAAACAGTCAATGAGGCTCTGTGCTGCTGGGAATATATAGGGAGTGGGTCTGTTTGATTGGGCCATGTGACCCCAGACCAGGAGATCACAACAGAACCCCAGATCAGCCCTAAACAGCACAGCCAGACACACCATAGGGGAAAAACAAACATGAAGACCCTTCACCACCAGGGGGCAAGGCCGAGACGTGACAGTCAGGTTGAGGCGAAACTGAAATGAGTGGCCATAGGTCTAGCGATGAGACTTTTACCAAACGTTTTAGATGACGTTACAATACAAACCTATAAGAACCTTTTTTTCTACCCTTAAAAAGTCACCCGCAGACCCTGAATATATGGAGGAACCCCTAAAAAGACAACCACACACCCTGAATATATGGAGGTGCCCCTAAAAAGACACCCACACACCCTGAATATATGGAGGAACCCCTAAAAACACACCCGCACACCCTGAATATATGGAGGAACCCCTAAAAACACACCACACACACCCTGAATATATGGAGGAACCCCTAAAAAGACACCTACACACCCTGAATATATAGAGGAGCCTCTAAAAAGACACCCACACACCCTGAATATATGGAGGAACCCCTAAAAACACACCCGCACACCCTGAATATATGGAGGAACCCCTAAAAACACACCACACACCCTGAATATATGGAGGAATCCCTAAAAAGACACCTACACACCCTGAATATATAGAGGAGCCTCTAAAAAGACACCCGCACACCCTGAATATATGGAGGAGCCCTTAGAAAGACACAAGCACACCCTGAATATATGGGGGAGCCCTTAAAGACACCCGCACACCCCAAATATATGGAGTAGCCCTTAGAAAGACACCCGCACACCCTGAATATATGGAGGAGCCCTTAAAAAGACACCCGCACACTCTGAATATATGGAGCCCCTAAAAAAGGACACCCGCACACCCTGAATATATGGAGGAGCCCCTAAAATGACACCCACACACCCTGAATACATGGAGGAGCCTCTAAAAAGACACACACCCTGAATATATGGAGGAACCCTTAAAAAAAGAAAATTCTTGTACTGTCCCTAATTCTAGAATTAACCCAAACTCTAAAATTATCCCTAAGGGTAACCCTAGCACTAGATTTAACTCCAAGATTAACCTCTAATGTTAAAACTAATCCATAGTCAAATACACCCACCCATCACCTTCCCCCCTGCAGCCAGTCACGTGGTGGGAGAGGAGACAGAGAGGAGCCTGCAGCAAATCATCCTGTTAACCAGCGATGAAAAGTGCTGCGGGCTGTGCTGTGAGTGATGGGCAGTTCCGGGGGGGCACGTGACCCCCCTTGCCCCATCCTGCGGACGCCCATGTTTGGGTTAATAACTGCATTAAAATCTCCACCCACAATAAGATTAAGTATTTTAATGTCTAAGAGCAACGTGAGAAAACTGATAAAAACAATCATTTGGAACATTAAGGGCCATATTACATTCCTCGCGCATCGGTTTTGCGCGCACGCAAATGCACATTTGCGTGAGGACAAAACCATTTGCGCAGAACGTCGTATTTCAACGTTCGCGCTAACGATGCGTGTTATTGTTTAATGCGGATGGACTTGCGCGAGCGTGATGAACTGTGCGCGTCCTATACTTAACATTGTGAGCGCAAATGCATTAAGCGGATGGTATTTCAATAGATGCGCAACTTCCTACGAACGACGTTTGCGCGCATAATTTTAACGTCTTTGAAAACTTGGTGTTAACTGCAAATCTGAACGTTCTGGCCAAAACAAAAAACACCAGCACGAAAAAAAAATACAGCACAGTATAGTTACACATTCTACACATACCCAAACAAAAAAATTGTGAATTGGTGCATATTTTTTTATTGCTGCAGCATGTATACTCAAACTTATTTTGACAGGCGCAAAAACGTTAGTGAGTCAATTAAGGTTCTTAATTCTGATTGGCTGAATCCGCAAAAAAACAGGCTGCGCACTGATTTACATGCGCAACATTACTGTGCGCGTATTACACTTCGTTTTGCGTTTTTTTTTACTAACGTTATTTTTTGACGGATGAGAAAATGCATTCGGATCCGAATATCACGTTAATTTTCGCACGATAACGCTGGACAATGCGCGCAAAAAAAATTGACCTGGGCGAGCACATTTGCGCAGAGAATGTAATATGGCCCTAAGTGCATACACATTAACAATACGGTATTTCACATTGTTCAATGTCAGGTACAGAAAAATGTATCAACCGACCTGGACAAAGAATACAGTCATCAATTGTGTATGAGAGAGAGGAGTGTAAAAGAATAGCAAACCATCTGGTTTTGATGTTATACTTTGCTGCCAAATAGTCTTGAATAATTTCATCTTAAAAGATGAGGTTGAAGTTTTAGACCAATGAGTTTCTTGAAGTAAAGTTATATGACGTTGTTTATGTGTCAGAAATGTGAGTATCTTATTCCGCTTAGTACCCTTGTATTCGCCCCCTTAACTATCCATGAAAGAAGTCGAAACAGTGCTGAAGACTGAGCACTCCTTGTAGAATAAACTGATTTGCTATCCAATACCAGCACGACTGAACAATTTGGCAAAAGGAGTAATCGAATGAGATAGGTATTGTGACAGCTCAAGCCAGGGAGTCCATCATGGGGAGAAAAGGATAGAGCACAGGCTTGGCAATATAACTCAGGCCACAATGTGGCAACTATATACAATAGGTCCATGATAAAGGGAATCCATGCAGAAAAGTATTCATGACTCTTGGGAGGATGGTTCCAGAGAAACTGGAGGAGGTAGTCCATTTTCACAAGCCGACAAAACATGGTTCAGGAACAAGTCAATCTCTGTGGTGAAGGTTGTGGTCAAAATCTGCCTCCAATCTGGAGTCAGAATAGCAGGGTAGAGCAGAGACAACTGTATCTCCTTGCGATGAAACTGAGCAGACTGGGGAAAAAGCCTTCCTTTTTAGTGCGACTTGTGCAGAATAATCTTGGAAGATCAAGATTTCATGCTTTTGATATGATAGTAGAGGCACTTTTTTGTATGCCATCCAAGATTTTTGCTGCATCTTGAGAGTTGAGGAATTTCGCTATGACTTGTCGAAGATGAGTGTTGTCAGGTGGTTTATTGGCTCCCAGATCATGTGCCTGTTCAGTCTGGAGGGAGAGAGAGAACAGGTGGAAGCCACCCCTGTAATAGGGTGAGCAAAGCAAAGTCACGCATTGACTCCGTAATTCCAATAAATTATTATAATTCCAATAAAATATTACAAAGTTGGTGCTAACTTAACCAGAGCTGTTGTAAACTTACCAGAGCCATTATAGCCTATGGAGTTGCTAAGTTTACAACAGCTCTAGCTAAGATAGCGCTAGCTTTGTAATGCTGCCCAGAATATTCTGACGGCTTCGGTTTTCCGGATCCGGCAGCTTATCCTGAAGAGTGTTAATTCTAACTTGTTGTGTTTGGATTGCAGTTTGTAGAGAACTGAGTGAATCCTCTGTGGTCCATTGTCTCAATTCTAACTTGGGAATTTGAGTAATAAGGGATTGCAACAGTTGAAGCGTAGTATCAATGTCCGATTTTATGCCAGAAAATGTTATTCAAAAATTGGTTTCAGGAGAGATGCAACTACTTTAGCCTTTTCTGTGGCATGAAAGTCCACCGCGTTAAAGGGTTGAGAGGGTGGGGAATTCCTCTGAGTCCTGCATAATAGATGGCGAAGGCAGTGATAGAGCACCCACCGATGAGTGTTATTTCGTGGATTTAGGGTAATTTGTGAACTGCTTTTTAGATGTCGATATGGCCATGAATTTATCTTGATGAATATGAAGAATCAACAATGGTGACTAAAAAAAAATGTCAACAACAAGGGGAGGAGGAAGGGGTAACACAGGTCACCTGCAGACACAAAAATATATTGTTAAAAGTGGATCCCCTACAGAGATCCTGTAAAAATTAGGACATGTCCTCCAGAAAGATATTTTAAAAAAAAATAGGATTGGCGAGAATATAAATCCCCTATGAGGATCCATTAAAAGTAGGACGAGGCCCTCTTGTAGCTATGAAGGGCATTTTTCCTTTTATAATTAGCAAGAATACAGATGAATATAGTTCCCTATGGGGATCCAGAAAAATTAGGGCAAGGCCCCTTGGTGAGAAAGCAGAAAGGGGGGACAGGACTGGGGAGAAGGGGTTTAAGTAAAGTTCCAGTAAAAGATTAAACAAATAGGCAGAGGTTCAAACGAATATACAAATAATCATCACTCATTGTTCCAAAATTACAAGATCTATAAACGGAGATGACGGCACCCAGAAAAGGCCCATTCCACCACGAGGCTTGCCCACCAGGTCCCCATATTGCGGGCAGGCAGGCCCAGACCCCAGACCCAGAAGGATCAATAAATAATAAAGGGTTCCTGTATTCCAGGCTCTACCAGCACCAAGTGAATCCAGAGGGGAGTCCTCCAACCATCATCTCGCAGAGGCAAAGAGAGGGCACGGTTTGCGGCTCTATTCAGATATTGCACAGACGGTGACCTTACGGCCTCAGGTAGGCCTCACTCCCAGTCCTGGGCCCCCGAGCGCCCCATCCTCACCATGACAGCTTTCCAAAGAGGAGGGCTTTAATCCACTTGAAAGGCTGTCAGTCAATTCATACTGGATAGTCTGACTAGCTCAGCATGGCACCGATCAGGCAATGCCTTTCCATGAATGTGCATTGAGACATCAGACTGGCTGAGCACTCTGCTGAATGCTTATCTCAGTGACAGTGTCTGCTACAGCACACCTGTAGTCCCGTAAGAGTGCGAGGGAGACCATGGTGCTGGAAGCGAGGTATGTTTATGAAAATCTGTTAAATTGTAAATAGGGGGTTGGGACACCAGGGTGGGTGAGGAGGTTTTAATAACCCCCCCCCCAAAAAAAAATTAGCACAGAGTATCGCTTTAATAAACTACAGGGACAAATATGTCCAAAACAACTTTGAAATAACTAGTTAAAAGTGTCTTATCCTTGTCAGATTTGCATTGATATTTAGCCAATTGATAACATGGAGAAAAATAACCAAACATAAAATTAACAGATATCTTGTTCATTTTTAGCATTTAGTAATGGATAAAAACTATTATGACATAACCGTAATAAAATATATTAAAATGTTGTGGGACCCACTTGCCACTCGGACTGCACCAGTTCTACCCATCACTGTTCCAAAGCTGGTGGAGATTGTGCATAAGTAGTTTCCTTCAATGCTGTCCTTTTCACCATGAGCTATTTGTAGTGACCCATTAGAGAGGGCCCTGTGGGTATTCTTGGAATTCAGCTGCTTCCCATCCTTCCACCAGGTGATGTTAGAATGCCCTTCCGTACTACCCAGGTCACATTGTAGCAATGCCTCTTGGCCTGGTAGGAGTATTGTGTGAGTGGGGCCAGAATGGCAGCTGAGGTCCAGCCAGGCACTTTCCCCTGTAAAAAGCAAGATAAAACACTATTTCAGGAATATTAACATTAATTAATAATTAATTCTCTTGTTGACATTATCAAAACATGTTCCTCTGCAAAGTTTTCTTGCTTAAGAAACCACACACAGGATGATACTTCACTAACTCAAGAAAAAGATGATGCCGGCACAGACAATCAACAGACAGACATCAGCTGGTTTGGCTAAATATAGAACTAATGGATTCCAAAAGGGACAAGAACTGTTCAACATATCATACCCCCCCCCCCCGGGGGCAATGGGTTCATAGTTTTCTTAGTTGTGGACTCATGACGTTGTATTCCACTGATTTGCATTCCTCAGAACCACCGAATCAGAAAATGAAGTTTCACTATGCTTTCACTTCCAGGCAACCATAGATTTGTGCCACGGGGAATATCACAACTAAATCCATCCTGAAACATGACTCACTGCATATTTATTTTCCATATTTAGAAATATCCGCAATCTTTTAAAATAATCATACCTAAATTGGAACCTAACGAGCGATTCACAAATATAGCATTGCGTTATTTTTGTCTAATATGTTTTTCACATCCTTTGATAAAGAACAAAAAGCTAATATGATAAACATATTAAAAAATAGCCTTCTGTTCTATTGTTACTGCTTGTCAGTGCTAGGCTAGTGACAGTAATTAGAACAGCAAAAGACAAATGGAGATCAATCAATAATGACACTATTTTTAACACTAAACATGATGAATTGGTCAAACGTTTGCCATTCTGTCCCTATAGTAGGTTTACAGATATGTCAATAGACTACTATCTAGACTTTGGATCATCAGCACTTTTACTCCATACAGTTTCCTTTCAGTTATTTAAAGATAGCCTCAGGATTACCTTTATATTAATTTATTAAAAGCACAAAGTAGGGTATTACAGATAGAACAGTTACTTTTCCATGCTAAGGGGCCTCACTCATGTCATAATGCTAACCACTGGCAGTATTTAGATATATACCGGCTGGATGGAGTACAGGTAACATCACTGCTCTATAACCATGGAGACACAGGTTTGAATCCTGGCAAGAGCACCTCTCCAATAAGTGTCCTTGGGCAAGACACCCAACGGCAGGGCTCAAAATTTCAAGTCCCGAGCTACTAACCAGGCCTTAAGAGTTACTCACCACCAGTTGTCGCACCTAAACCCTACCCTTAACTCCAACCCCAAACACACCCTCGAATTATCTTATGAAAGAACACTGTTAAATGTTTTCTTCAGAATAAAGTTACAAAAATAAATAACAACATTAACATAAACCAATGTAAACGTAAAGGAAAATAAGTGCTTTACATCAATGGGGATGCAAGCAAAATATTAAGTGTAATTGCTCAGCTTTTAATAAACTTAGCGCATTTTTTTCATCTTCACAATCACTCCAGATACATGTATACCCAGACACATCAGACCACAGATGCATGTATACCCAGAAATCAGACCCCAGATGCAGGCATACCCAGACATCGGACCCCATTGTGAGCAGAGCGGGGGACCAGAACCGCAAGGACAGGGCAGGCATAGGCAGAAGACGTCTGGCACGCCCTCTCTGACATCATCAGAGGGCCTAAAGCCAAAAAAGCACAACCGCCGCTAGAATACGCAGCTCAGGCACCACAAAATAATTTATTGTGCTGCCTGCGCCTGCATTCCCACTTGCCCTCACTTAATTTTTCACTCGCCAAATGCTAGCAGGCGAGTGGAAATTTTGAGGCCTGCCTAACGGTACATACTCGCCACCCAGGACATACTTAAAAACAAGAGAAATCTCAATGTATCCTTCCTGGTAAAAATACTTATATATATATATCAGAAGCCACTTGCACATCACAGCAATTCGATGAATTGCATCCCAGAACTCCTGTGCCACATTCCCCATATGCAGCAAGGAACTCTGGGTAGGATATGCAAATGACATCTGTCTCACTTTTATGCATCCTGGGTCAGTTATTACACAGAGCCCTAAAATCAATGCTATGCCACACTATGGCTTTCTAGCAAAGATAAGGTTTATACAACTGGTCAAAGCCACTCAACCAGTTGTATAAACCTTATCTCTGCTACAAAGCAGTGATGTGCAAGTGGCTTCTGCAATATTAAACACACGAGAGAGAGAGATATCAAGGGGCAAATTTCCTAAAAGAAGTTTTTTTTATTCTCAACCAATTTTAAAAGGACACTCAAGATAAAAAGAGGGGTATGGAGAATTTCATTCTTCACTTCTGACCCCCCCTTCCCCCATACTTCACACTCTCCCCTTGACGGCTCATGGTGCAGGAAGTGGAGTGCTGCCGCAAGCTATGGTAATCAGTACATGCTTGAATAGTGCACACACAGACAATCAGATGTCTCTTAGTATGAAAGCATTAAATTGAATGAAGGTATTGTGTGGCTTTACTTTGCTCACAATAATCCAAGCCCCAGTAGGCTGTCCAGCGGGCGCTGTCTAACAGACCTTCAGGTAGAAAGACACAGAACCCAGGGACAGCTGAGGTGGGTTGGGGTGAACACTCCACATACCATGACTATTCAAATTCAATTAAATGGTCACAGTAGCTAGGGTGTTCCTTTAAGACGTATGAATGATGGAACGCATTGTACGGTCATGTAGTGTTAACATCCTTGAATGTCATCCTACCTACTCTTGGGGACGGTCTTTTTAATTGGTCTCTGATGTTACCTATGTGATTTTCCTAAACAATCAGAGGTAGCCAGTCTTCAGAGCTTTCTAACAGATAATAGAAGTTAATCCGTCATTGATTATTATATTTTCTTATAAAGACCTGGCTCTTCTACTAATCCTTGATATACAGTAGTTAAATAACTACTCCTCACCTTGGCTCAGTTTTACTAACCCTGGCAAACAAAGAAGAGACCCAAATGTCCTAGATACACTTCTTTGATCACACCTTGTAAGAAAATATACTTTTATGTCCGTTTGTGGCTTTGTACACCTCATCTATGCCATTCGTATGAATTTTGCTTCATTTTATTGTAAAGCCGTTGAGGGTCTATTCACTAAGCACCGAAACCTTGGTGCTTTTCACTTCGGCGCAGTTCAGTGCACTTCGGCGATTCCATTTCACCGACAGAACTGTGAATTCACTTTTCACCAGATGGTCATCTTAGTGCAGAAGATGGAGTCACCGAAGCCTCATGAAAAAGTTGGAGAATGTCACAGCAGACAACAGAAAGGCACTGAAGACGAGCAAACTGGCCTTGGCGAAATCCACCTGTGGGGATTACCACCGAATTGCAAAAAAAAAAAAATAGAACATAATTTTCCTAATGTTCTCCTAATAGGTATTTAAACCAATAAAAATGCATTAAAATGTTTGTAAATAATAAAGAAGGTCCTTTAAAAAATTATAAAATGGTCTGTTACAGAATAAAACAATTTTTTTTAAAGAAATTGGGTAACAAAAATGTTGTCTAAAAAAATACAAAAAAATACGAAAAAGCCTTTTTGCTGAAAATGAAAACAATAAAAAAAAAAACAATATTACTTTTTTACATTGAAACCTATGGAATTTCGCCTGTTTAAAATTGTCGAACAGAAAACCAAAAATCAGGTCATTTTGATGACACCTCAGTGCAGTTTGGCGTTCTTTAAATACGTACCATTACTTCTCTATGAGACAATTTCGCTGCGGCCGAAGACTGCTGAAGATAGGCAGACTGCACCGTATTTTGTAATCAATTCACCTGTATTTGGCAAATTGACAGCCTAGTGGATAGATGAAGGGCCCAGAAATTGCATCAAATGGTGAATTTCATCGTTCAGTGCAATTTGGTGGCAATTTCGTAAATAACGTCTTAGTTCTATTTTGGCTCCATTGGCTTCCTGTACGTTTCAGGATACAATTTAAAATACTGAAGCTCACGTTCAAATCGCTTAATAACTAAACCCCCCCCCCCTCCCTTAAATGTCTTCCTTACTCTGCAAGCACGTCCCATCTAGACAACTCTGGTCGGCGGGCGATCTCCACCTGTCCTCTGTTTACACCAGCGCTGCCAACTTTCGCCTCCAAGACTTCTCAAGGGCAATTCCGGTCCAGTAGAATGACCTACCTCACCCTATCAAACTCTCCCCTAATCTTCAGGCCTTCAAGAAATCCTTCAAAACCCATCTCTTCAGATTAGCATACCTCATCACTGATGCAACTCATCCCTCTGCTCACCTACTCACACATCACGATTGAAGCTGCTTCTATGACCCCACCATTCCCAAACAGCTGGCACTAATGATTCTGATATTCAGTAAAACTCCTTATCTTCCTCAACCCCAATCCCTCTAGACTGTAAGCTCCTATGAGCAGGGCCCTCTACACCTCTTGTTTCCATCCCATGTCCATTTATCTGTATCTCGTTCCCTTTGGTTATTGCAAAGTGCTGCTGAAACTGTTGGCGCTATATAAATGATGAGAATAATAATGGGCCCTCCCTGGGCAAAATCATTAGCTTTGGCTTTAATTACCACCTCTATACTCATGATACTCAGATGTACATCTCTACACCCCTGATCTCTCACCTTCTGTCATTTCTAAAGTCATAGACTGTTTATGTAGCATTTCCTACTGGATGGCCTCTTACCACCTAAACATTATCATGCTGAAGCCTGAGCTCCTACTAATTCCCCTAATGCTTCTTCCCCTCCAGACTTCTCTATCACTGTCGATGGTATCACTATCTCCCCATTAAACCAGGCTTGCTGTCTCGGAGTTACACTTGACTCCTCTTTATCCTTCATTCCCCACATCCTGTCTCTCTCTTCTCCCTGCCGCAACCAATTGTGCAATATTTTCAAAACACGGCCATTTCTTACCGCTGACACCACTAAGCAACTCATCCATCCCCTTGTAATCTCCTGACTTGACTACTGTAATAACCTTCTAGCTGGCCTCCCACTCGCCTGCCTCTCCCCCCTACAGTCGCCATCCTAAATGCTTTTGCCAGGCTTATTTACCTCACCTGTCGCTCTGTCTCTGCCGCTCCTCTCTGTCTCCTCATCTACAGCAGAATTAAATTCAAAGTCCTTACCCACAAAGCTCTCACTAACTCTGCCTCCCACTCCCTGTCCTCACTAATCACCAAAGGTCAAACAGTGACCTGCGCCTAGTTTCTCCCCGCATCACCTCTTTCCATGATAGACTGCAGGATTTCTCATGCACAGCCCCTATCCTCTGGATCGCTCTCCCTTGTGCTGTCTTTCCCATAATTTCCCTTTCTTCAAACGCTCCCTTAAGACCTTCCTGTTCAGGGAAGCCTACCACCCGACTCACTAATACACGTCACTGCCACAGCCAGTCCATAACTCGCACCTTGCAGTTTCCCCCCTCCTGTTTCCACCCCCAACCCTTCTAGATTGTAACTTCCCATGGCAACAGGGCCCTCATTTCCTCCTGTGTTGGCTTGTCAAATGTTTAGTCTCAATGCATTATAACATTGTCTATATTGTACCGATTATGCAGCGCTGCGGAATATGTTGGCACCGTATATATGAAGAATAATAATAATAATAATGCGAAAAATCCACAACATAGAAGCAGGAAATAATCACCTAACTATATTTTTCTTTTTAACATGATTGAAACAATCAGTGGCATGTGTTTTATAATGTGTTTCTTTGTTTTGCACAAGTAATCTAGTTACATCTTATGTTAGTGGTACTGTTCATTTAAATCAGGGGAGGGGAACGTACGGCCCGCGGTGTCAATTGGTCCAGCCCTCAGAGCGCCACAGCAAGGGGATGCAAATTCCCTATCCCGCGGCCCTTTTACCAGACCGCGGCGAGTAGCAGAATGAGGGGGCGGGGATTATCCCTGCTTCCCTCACTAGCTGCTGCGCGCCGGATCTTCCAATACACTGCGACCCTCATCTTCCGGGCGCAGAGTGACAGAGGATCCGGTGCGCTTCAGCGAGTGAAGGGAGCGGGGCTAATCCCCGCCCCTCATTCTGCTACTCGCCGCGGTCTGGTAAAAGGGCCGCGGGAGAGGGAATTTGCACCCCCTTGCTGTGGCGCTCTGAGGGCCCCCTCATTCTGCTACTCGCCACGGTGAGGTAAAAGGGGCGTGGGGTGGGTGGGGGGCTGGAATTAATTTTAAAGGGGGAGGGTGAAATTAATTAGATGGAAAGGGGGATGAAATTAGAGGGGGAGAGTGACATTAATTAAATAGGGAGGGGGTGAGATTAAAAGGGGAGTGGGTGAGATTAATTATATGGAAAGGGGGAGGGTGAAATCTATTGGAGGGGGAGAGTGAAATGAATTAAATGGGGAGGGGGTGAGATTAAATGGGGTGAAATGAATTAGAGGGGGAGGGTGAAGAAATTCAAGGGGAGGGCGAAATTAAATGGGGAGTAGGGTTAAATCAATTAAATGGGGAGGTTGAAATTAAATGGGGGGTGAAATTGATTAAATGGGGAGAGTGAAATTAATTATAGGGGGAGGATGAAATGAATTAAATGAGGACGGGGAGGGTGAAATAAATTAAACGGGGAGAGAGGTGAAATTAATTTATATGAGGAGTGAAATTAATTAAATGGGGAGAAGGTGTGTGAAATGAATTAAATGGGGAGGGGTGAAATGAATTAAATGGGGAAGGGAGAGGGTGAAATGTATTAAATGGGGAGGGGTGAAATGAATTTTTATGAGGGGGTGAAATTAATTGAATGGGGGAGAGGTGAAATGAATTAAATGGGGATGGGGTGAAATTAATTAAATGGGGAGGGGCACAAACCTGGAAAATTGCAAGTAACAACATCATCTGTACCAGTTAACATTGCGCGCCTCACCAAAGAGAAGCAGTTCCAGCCATCACATTAGGGGTGAGTTAATTAATTTCTTCCTAAACATGGCTGGCTAAATTTTAATCATCTCTTGACTAAGCCCTGCTTGGGCGAAACCGGTCGAGCTATGCTCTTTGTTTTTAACAGATACTAATTTCCTTCTTTCCATGGTCTGCTTATTGGCTATTGCTGGGTTTTTTTCTTAGTATGCCTCTCATTATGGTTATGTAGGTGGCTTGAACCACCGAGGTATAGGTAACTACTACTCCTTTACATGTATGCCTTTCTCTGGTGACTTATCTCTTTATGGTACTAGCTACCCTCTCTTGTGATTGACCATTCTCTTTTTTAATTCAATTGGTTGGTGGCCTTTTTCTAATAAAGTTACATTTGTTGCCACTCTTATTGCACTTTTGTGCAACTGTTGTTTTTCTAAATTTTAAGTTGGTCATTTTGTATGGCCCTCGAATGATCTTATAAATTTCCAAATGGTGCTTGGCAGAAAAAAGGTTCCCCACCCCTGATTTAAATCATAGAAAAGCCTACAAAGAGGCATCTATCCGACTGTATAAGTGGGTAAATTAACAATCACAGCAAAAATTTGTGGACGGAAACATTCATACTAATACATTTTATATTGTGAAATCATTCATTGTGAGATCTTTACACACAAAGATCTAAAAGGAATTCCCACATGTAAAGACTAAACCCCTTTAACCGATCTGCCTTTAATTCACTGAACCGGTAAAAGACATGTGAGTGACACATTGACTCTTACCATAAGGTCACTGCTTTCTTTATAGCTACTGTTAGTTTACACTAGAAATTAGAGCGCAATTACCCTTTCATTCCTCATACACCTCAGTGTTCTAAAGACTTTTAACTCTTTTGAATATTACCTCCAAGAATCCAACTTCCTGGACATGTTTCCCTCCAATATTTACAATTTATCCCTCAAGAAAATCTTAAAGGGAACACCACTGATCATTAACCAAAGTTTGCTACAACAGCTTATTTATGAAAATCCAAGAACTTGGCTCACCAGTTTCTGAGGGCATGCATAAAATACATATTACAACCATCATGCTACACTACCATGTAATAAGGTTAGCTGGTTTTAAAAAGCGAGACAGTCTTGCAAGTACTGACTCAGAGGAGGTAGGCTCTAGCTTCGCAACTTAGGCCCGTGTCAGACGAACGCAGTGCTGACGTCCGTGTTGCCGCACAGTTTAACGTCCATCGTAGCATAAAATAATGAGCAATAGAGACCCACACACTAAGTGCGTCTGCGCCGAACTGCGCACGCACAATGCACGTAGCAAACGGACACAAGTTAGGCAAGAACGGAAAACAGCTAGACGGACGCGCAGAGTACGCCACGTCCACGTAGCGTTCTGTGAGAGTGATGAGATGTCAGAAGCAGCGCATTTGCAACGTCCAGCACCTTGACGCACACAATGGCTTTTCATAACCTTTTCAAATTTTTATCATTTTTCATATTCATTTTATTTCCCATAGTTCCCTTTTTTTTTCTACGTCCATCAAGAGAAACGGATCGTGTGGTGTCTACAGTATCTTCCGTCAGTACGTCTGTCCGTTATGTACGCACGCAGAGTGCGCTCAGACTGCGTTCGTCTGATATTAGCCTTAAAGGTCTCATAATATTGAAAATTCTCTAAAACAGGGTATCTAATATATATAGCACTTATTACAAACGAATCTATCAGCATTCTTTTATATGTAGGGAAAATCTTCGATTCCTCAGTAGCAACTTGATCACCTTAGCTTTCAAATTAGATGTGACAGATTCGGGTACATTAATCACATGAATGTCTCTGGTCCATGTTTCAACCTACTGCAACCTTTTTACCTTCCAGCCAAACCAGGGGTCAGTAACCTTGGCCTTCCATATATTTTGGTACTACATCATCTTCAATGATGCTCAGTCACTCGTTAAGTTGGTTGAGCCTTGTGTGAAATGTATTTCCTAACCATCTGGCCGGCCACGGTTAATGACCCTAACCCAAACTATATACACACAACTTCTACAATTTATAAACTATCTCCGACATGGCTCCACGGTTACAATTTTATTATTTAGATGTTATGTTGGTCTAATTCATAATGTAGGGTCAGAAACCTTTAATGGAAAAAAAAAAAGGTCAGAAAATAACCAGATCTGTGAAATAAACGTAAACAAAACAAAGATTTTGAAGCTATCGAATACTGGTTACGTTTTATGAAACAAGATACAAACTATATATATTCTTAAGCAATAGGCTGAGAAACTATTCATCAGAAAAAAATGCCTTCGTACAGGGGTTAGCAACCTTGGCCGTACAAATGGTTTGGAACTACATCGCACATGATGCTAAGCTACTCAGTACATTGTCTAAAAGGGGTTATTCAGAGAACACTGAAATGTCACCGCACTTGAGGGTATCAAATTCCCTGACCCTGTGGTGAATTTAGCATTCACCGCAGGGTCCCCAAAGTGCAGGGAAAAGCCGACGAGCGGATCCGAAAAATTGCCAAAAAAAACGCTGATAATCCGATACAATCCGAAAAAATCTGATCAATTCGAAACGCCGCAGAAGACCTGTCGAATGTACCCGACGATCCGCCAAACAGAGCGCTGACCAGCCGCCGGAAAAAGCCGACAAGCTGACGAATGGGTTAAAAAAAACAACAAAAAGATTGAAACTTTCAAAATTTGATACGCGGTTTGCAAAAAAACTACTGTACGAAAATGTCTGGAATTAACATATAAGGTCCTATGAATAATAATAAAAAGGTCTGTTACAGGGGGAAAAAGCTCTTTTTAAAAGAAAATCGGAAAAAAAGTTTGCTGGAAAAAAAACAGAAAAATGCCTAAAAAAATAAAGAGACTTTTTGCTGCAAATTAAAAGAAAAAAAAAAACGTTTAATGGATACTGAATAAAAACGGGAATATTTTTAACATTGAAACCTATGGGATTCGCCTGATTAAACCTGCTGAATGAAAGCACTGAACATCAGGGCATTTCACTGACATTACTTTGCTGTTCGGTGTACTCTGACTAGATTAACCATTGCTTCTCTATGGGGATTACACTGCCGTCGAATAAACAAAGTATTTTGCTGGCAATTTGCCAATATTTGGCAAATTGGCAGGTTTTGAATAGCTGAATGGCCCCGAAATTGCATACGGGAAAATTTACCTATCAGTGCAATTTCGGGGCCAGTTCGGCTCTCGCTGAATAACCCTGTATGTCTCATGGGAAATGTAGTGCCAATACCACTGATGGGCCAAGGACGCCAACCCTTGCCTTTGTACAGCAGAGGAACACACTGGAATTGATGCTTTTTGAATAAGCGTCAAACATAAAAACATTGCTGTGTTTGGTGGAGAAACATTTGGATGAGAAGTAGTTAATAGGCCTCTTCAACAGCATAAGCTTCCCACGTATATCAAAATAAGCTTGCTGCATATGTGCAGCTGCTGGATTATACATTATGCATTTCTAAACACAGGGGACACTGGAAAGGGATTCAGCACTCAGAGATATGGTATAATAATTATTTTCGGACTTTAACAACACTCAACTTTTCATGATGCCAATGAACTTTATAATGTTGAGGACCTTCACACTTACCATGATATCATCACATGCCCTCTATGTGCTCCATAGAATGGTCTCTGGTACTTGATAGGTCCTGTTTTGACTAAAGAGTAACCATGTTCATTCCATGCAATTTTTTTTACATTCTCTCCAATCTTTTTTTGTCTTAATTACACTGACATTGTAGCTACTCAATGTTCCTTTTTCAACTTTAAGAAGCTCCCCTAGAAATCTCTACTTTTTAGGCCGGGTGCACACTAGGCGTTTCTTTGTGCGCACTAACACACCCGTGCGTTAAACCCAGGGCAGCCATCAGAAATGATGGGGCCCCTTACTAAACCTCACGATGGGGCCCCCCAGGGCCCCCCCTCAACCTCTAAGAGCTTTTCTCCCCCTTCAAAAAAAAAAAGACATAACATAGCACCACAGCAATAAAACTCCCAGTAATGTGCCGTGTGTATTAGCTTATCACAGTATCCACAGCAATAAAACTCACAGTAATGAGCGGTGTGTCTGAACATATCACAGAATCCACAGCAATAAATCTCACAGAAATGGGCTGTGTATGATGGCCTTTGGGTCTGGGTCTGGGCCTGGGCCCTGGGTCTGGTCCCTGGGACTGGGCCTTGGGGTCTGGTCCCTGGGGTCTAACCTGGGCCCTGGTCTCTGAGTCTGGTCCCTGGGCCTTGGGGTCTGGGTCCTAGGGTCTGGGCCTTGGGGTCTGGGCCTTGGGGTCTGGCCCTAGGGTCTGGCCTTGGGGTCTGGGTCCTAGGGTCTGGGCCTTGGGGTCTGGGCCTTGGGGTCTGGGCCCTAGGGTCTGGGCCTTGGGGTCTGGGCCCTAGGGTCTGGGCCTTGGGGTCTGGGCCCTAGGGTCTGGGCCCTGAGGTCTGGTCCCTGAGGTCTGGTCCCTGAGGTCTGGTCCCTGGGGTCTAGCCTGGGCCCTGGGGTCTGGGTCCTAGGGTCTGGGCTCTAGGGTCTGGGCCCTGGGGTCTGGGCCCTGGGTCTGGGCCTTGGGGTCTGGGCCCTGGGTATGGGGTCTGGACCCTAGGGTCTGGGCCCTGGGTCTGTATTTGGGGTCTGGGCCCTGGGTTTGGGTCTGGACCCTAGGGTCTGGGCCCTGGGTCTGTATTTGGGCTTTGGGGTCTGGGCCCTGGGTTTGGGCCTAGGGGTCTGGGCCTGGGTCTGGGCCTAGGGGGTCTGGGCCTTGGGTCCTGGGTTTGGGCCTAGGGGTCTGGGCCCTGGGTTTGGGCCTAGGAGGTCTGGGCTTGGGGTCTGGGCCCTAGTGCCTGGGCCTTGGGGTCTGGGCCTGGGTTTGGGCCTAGGGGTCTGGGCCCTAGGGTCTGGGCCTAGGGGGTCTGGGCCTAGGGGTCTGGGCCTAGGGGTCTGGGCCTTGGGGTCTGGCCCTGGGTTTGGGCCTTGGGGTCTGGGTCCTAGGGTCTGGGCCTGGGTTTGGGCCTTGGGTCTGGGCCCTTGGGTCTGGGCCCTGGGTCTGGGCCTTGGGGTCTGGGCCCTGGGTTTGGGCCTAGGGGGTCTGGGCCCAGGGTCTGGGCCTTGGGTCCTGGGTTTGGGCCTAGGGGTCTGGGCCTGGGTTTGGGTCTAGGGGGTCTGGGCCAGGGTCTGGGCCTAGTGTCTGGGCCTTGGGTCTGGGTCCTGGGCCTTGGGGTCTGGGCCCTGGGTTGGGCCTTGGGGTCTGGGTCCTGGGCCTTGGGGTCTGGGCTTAGGGGTCTGGGCCCTGGGTCTGGGCCTTGGGGTCTGGGCCCTGGGTTTGGGTCTAGGGGGTCTGGGCCTGGGTCTGGGTCCTGGGCCTTGGGTCTGGGCATGGGTTTGGGCCTAGGGGTCTGGACCCTGGGTCTGGGCCCTGGGCCTTTGCCCTGGGTCTGGGCCATAGGGTCTGGGCCCTGGGTTTGGGTCTGGGCCCTGGGCATTTGCCCTGGGTCTGGGCCTTGGCCCTGGGCCTAGGGGTCTGGACCCTGGGCCCTAGGGTCTGGGCCCTGGGTCTGGGCCCTAGGGTCTGGGCCCTGGGTCTGGGCCCTGGGTCTTGGCCTAGGGGTCTGGACCCTGGGCCCTGGGTCTGGGCCTTGGGGTCTGGGCTTTGGGGTCTGGGCCCTAGTGTCTGGGCCTTGGGGTCTGGGTCCTGGGCCTTGGGGTCTGGGCCCTGGGTTTGGGCTTAGGGGTCTGGGCCCTGGGTCTGGGCCTTGGGGTCTGGGCCCTGGGTCTGGGCCCTAGGGTCTGGGTCCTGGGCCTTGGGGTCTGGGCCATGGGTTTGGGCCTAGGGGTCTGGGCCTGGGTCTGGGCCCTGGGCCTTTGCCCTGGGTCTGGGCCTAGGGGTCTGGGCCTGGGTTTGGGTCTTGGGGTCTGGGCCCTGGGCATTTGCCCTGGGTCTGGGCCTTGGCCCTGGGCCTAGGGATCTGGACCCTGGGCCTAGGGGTCTGGGCCCTGGGTCTGGGCCTTGGGTCTGGGCCTTGGGTCTGGGCCTAGGGGTCTGGACCTGGGCCTAGGGGTCTGGGTCTGGGCCTTTGGGTCTGGGCCTTGGGGTCTGGGCCTAGGGGTCTGGGCCTAGGGGTCTGGGCCTAGGGGTCTGGGCCATGGGTTTGGGCCTAGGGGTCTGGGCCTAAGGGTCTGGGCCCTAGGGTCTGGGCCTTGGGGTCTGGCCATGGGTTTGGGCCATAGGGTCTGGGCCCTGGGTTTGGGTCTTGGGGTCTGGGCCTAGGGGTCTGGACCCTGGGGTCTGGGCCTAGGGGTCTGGGCCTAAGGGTCTGGGCCCTAGGGTCTGGCCTTGGGCCTGGGCCATGGTTTGGGCCATAGGGTCTGGGCCCTGGGTTTGGGTCTTGGGGTCTGGGCCCTGGGCCTAGGGGTCTGGACCCTGGGCCCTAGGGTCTGGGCCTTGGGGTCTGGGCCTTGGGGTCTGGGCCTAGGGGTCTGGGCCCTGGGCCCTAGGGTCTGGGCCATGGGTTTGGGCCTAGGGGTCTGGGCCATAGGGTCTGGGCCCTGGGTTTGGGTCTTGGGGTCTGGGCCCTGGGCCTAGGGGTCTGGGCCCTGGGTTTGGGTCTTGGGGTCTGGGCCCTGGGCATTTGCCCTGGGTCTGGGCCTTGGCCCTGGGCTAGGGGTCTGGACCCTGGGCCCTAGGGTCTGGGCCTGGGTCTGGGCCTTGGGTCTGGGCCTTGGGTCTGGGCCTAGGGGTCTGGACCCTGGCCCTAGGGTCTGGGTCTGGGCCTTGGGGTCTGGGCCTTGGGGTCTGGGCCTAGGGGTCTGGGCCCTAGGGTCTGGGCCATGGGTTTGGGCCTAGGGGTCTGGGCCTAAGGGTCTGGGCCCTGGGCCCTAGGGTCTGGGCCTTGGGGTCTGGGCCATGGTTTGGGCCATAGGGTCTGGGCCTGGGTTTGGGTCTTGGGGTCTGGGCCTAGGGGTCTGGACCCTGGGCCTTGGGGTCTGGGCCTAGGGGTCTGGGCCTAAGGGTCTGGGCCCTAGGGTCTGGGCCATGGGTTTGGGCCATAGGTCTGGGCCCTGGGTTTGGGTCTTGGGGTCTGGGCCCTGGCCTAGGGGTCTGGACCCTGGGCCCTAGGGTCTGGGCCTTGGGGTCTGGGCCTTGGGGTCTGGGCCTAGGGGTCTGGGCCTGGGCCCTAGGGTCTGGGCCATGGGTTTGGGCCTAGGGGTCTGGGCCATAGGGTCTGGGCCCTGGGTTTGGGTCTTGGGGTCTGGGCCTGGGCCTAGGGGTCTGGACCCTGGGCCCTAGGATCTGGGCCCTGGGCCTTGGGGTCTGGGCCCTGGGTCTGGCCTTGGGGTCTGGGCCCTGGGCCTAGAGGTCTGGGTCTGGGCCCTGGGTCTGGGCCTAGGGGTCTGGGCCTAGAGGTCTGGGTCCTGGTCTGAGCCTAGAGGTCTGGGCCTAGGGGTCTGGGCCCAGGGGTCTGGGCCCTGGGTCTGAGCCTAGAAGTTTGGGCCTAGGGGTCTGGGCCTTGGGGTCTGGGTCCTGGGCCTTGGGGTCTGGGCTCTGGGTCTTAGGGTCTGGGCCCTGGCTCACCACTCGCTGTCTTCTATCTTCTTTTCTTCTGCTCTTCTTTTCTTCACCTTTTCTTCAATCTTCTTCTCTTCTTTTCTTCTGATCTTCCTGGTCCCTCCAGCTCCGGCGCACAGCTTCACTGAGTGGAGGGGCGGAGCCAAAGCAACGTGCTTGGGAGGCCCCTCACACGCTGCTTGGCCCCGCCCAGCCAGGAAGTGAAGCTGCCAGGAGCCGGAGGAGACACAGTGTCTCAGTCTCCTCCGGCTCCTGCAGCAGCAGCAGGGACACAGCTCCGGATTCGGACTCATCGAGTCCGATACCGGAGCTGTTAAAGGGCGACGCCGCTGCCGTCGGGGGCCCGGGATCCTCCCCCCAGGCCCCAGCGGCCCGGGCCCCCACCGGGCCCGGGCCCCTTACGGCAGTATTGGGCGTAATGCCCTGATGGCGGCCCTGGTTAAACCTGACGGAAGAGATGGTAGACGCCGGACGATGCGTTCATTTTGATGCACGTCGTAAAAACTGAATTTGAGTTGAATGAAAAAAAATGGCTTTTGACATTTGACGTTCAGCACGCGGCCAACGACGCGTCAATCCTAGCGCACAAGCCTTGGTGTTTCCATGACGGACGTCGTCAGGGCGTGTTATGCGTAGCGCGCGTTCTTCTCTATCTGCATAATTATATGCTGCGACGCACGCCGGTAACGCGCGTTAGTGCGCACAAAAAAACACCTAGTGTGCACCCGGCCTTACTCGTAATATAATTTTAGGGTTTACTCATCTAAGTGACAGTTGCAACTCAAATAATCCACTAGTTTAACATTAACCTGTCATGGCAAGGTTCATCTTAGTTCAAACAAATGGGCTAATGCTTGAATCTCCTCTTTTTGCTATCATAATTGCTAGAAAACTATTTTTTATTTTCTGTGTTAATCTGTATATTTGTGTTTTGTTTTTTAATATCTTGCATTTATTAGTTTGTATTTCTGTAACGACTAAAAATTTCAATGTTCTTGACCCAAGGACATACTTGAAAACGAGAGAAATCTCAATGTATCCTTCCTGGTAAAATACTTTATAAATAAATAAAAAAATGTTTATATATCATTGCAAAAATGGGACCGGGAATGCGTCTCTTGTCAATAATGTTTTAAACAATTCTGATACATAATTACACAGCCTTATATTTGTGTTATTCATGTTCCCATAGATCTTTCCATAGGGTTCCAATTATACCGTGCTGCATCCTCATGCGGTAGAGCAGGCCTCAAAATTTCCACTCTCCTGCTCGCATTTGGCGAGTGGAAATTACATGAGGGCGAGTGGGAATGCAGAGGCATGGCTATATAGCATTTAGGTGGGGCAACTAGTGGCGAGTAACTCTTAGGCTGGGGTCAGACCAGCGCATTTTTAACGTGCGTTCTGGCGCACTTAATCACGGCCGCACTAGCAGCAAATGACGGGCAATGACAGCCAATATACGAAGTACGGTCGCACGAAAGTCCGGCCGCGCAACGCAAGTGGAAAATGAACGCATTTTTTCGAGAACGCTGAACCGCTAGTACGGACGTACAGAGTGCGCTGCGCCCGTAGCGGTGTGTGTGTGTGATTTGGAGACGTCAGACCCTGCTCGTGTCCGGCCAACATAACGTCCAGACGCAAAAAGTTTCCTGGTTTGGATCCGTAAAACATCACGCACGAAAATGCGCATCGTATGACCGTTTTCACCTATTCTGTGAAAAAATCCGTCAACGCGTTCGGACACACTTTTTTACGTTCGCGTGTAAAAATGCTTTCGTTTGACCCTAGCCTTAAGGCCTGGCTAGTAGCTTGGGACTTGAAATTTTGAGGCCTGCGGTAGAGTATGAGCTCCTTATGTTTATATGCTTTTATTTTTTATGTTTATCTGTATTCTTATTTCCATATGTTATGTTTAACACTTTGCATATTTACATTTAAAAGAAAAAAAAATTGTTTGTATATAGTGCCTAGAAGTGGACAATGCTATACACCTGGTGATTGAGAGGATAGGGCCCGGATTGGTTAAGATGGGTTTAAAAGAAAGGTGTAATGTCCACTATGCATGTATGATTAAGGCCCATTGTGGTCGAAACGTCACGTTTTTCTTTGGGGAGATTTCACTCCCGTGAATAAATCTCATTTTCTAGCTGCCTGAGACCCGGATTGCTTTGTTCCACAGGACTGGAGCTGCCCTTGAGAAGTCTTGGAGGCGAACGTTGGCAGCACGTGTGGACAGGTGGAGATCGGCTGCCGACCAGAGTTGCCTAGATGGGACATGCTTGCAGAGTAAGGAAGACATGTAAACTGGGTCGATAACTGAGTGATTTGAACGTGAGCATCAGTATTTTAAATTGTATCCTGAAACGTACAGGAAGCCAATGGAGCCAAAATAGAACTAAGAGGTTATTTACTGAACTTGCCACCAAATTGCACTGAACGGTGAAATTCACCATCTGATGCAATTTGAGAGCACTTCATCTATTCACTAAGCTGTCAATTTGCCAAATACAGATGAAATTATGGTAAAATACGGTGCAGTCTGCCTATTTTCGGCAGTCTTCGGAGGGTTTGAGTTATTGAGTGATTTGAACGTGAGCATCAGTATTTTAAACTGTATCCTGAAACGTACAGGAAGCCAACGGAGGGACCGGCAGAGGGGGAGGTGCGCGAGGAGCGTCTGGTGAGAAAAATAAGCCTGGCACCTGCATTCATTACAGATTGTAAAAGGGGCAATACGGGCATTGGGGAGGCCAATAATGAGCAAATTGCAGTAATCAAGTCGTGAAATGACAAGAGCATGAACCAGCACCTTTGCGGTATCTTGTGTCAGAAAGGGGCGTACGCGGGCAATGTTCTTGAGTTGATAGTAACAGGATTTTGTCACTGTCTGCATGTGGAGAGAGAACATTAGGACAGAATCGATAGTGACACCAAGGCAGCGAGCTTGAGGCATCGGGCTAATGAGTGTTCCATTTTTATCATAGAGAGATAGGTGGTATTGGGGTTTCCTTGGGAGGGAGGACCAATGAGAATTTCAGTTCTGGCAAGATTGAGTTTAAGGAAGCGGGAAGACATCTAATTCGAGACAGCAGAGAGACAATCAGTGACTCGATTCAGGAGAGAGATCAGGGAGGAGAGGTATATGTGAGTATCGTCAGCGTCTAGGTGGTATTGAAATCCAAAGGAGCTGATCAGTTTACCTAGAAAGGCTGTGTAGTTTGAAAAAAAGAAGAGGGCCCAGTACTGAACCTTGGGGCACCCCAACAGAGACAGGCTGCCGAGAGGAAGTGCTTCCAGAAAATGAGACACTAAACGATCTTTAGGACAGGTAGGAAGAGAACCATGAAAGAACAGAACCTTGAAAGTCTATATCTCAAATAGGATCAAGATCAAGAGAAGGGATCGAGTTAAACTTGTGAGGATAGACATAGACTAACATCTTCCTGCATGGGTGATAAAGGCATTGTTGAGATTTCAGTTCTTACCTGTTCTATTTTTGCTGTGAAAAAGCACTTAGTTTCATAGGATGCGTCCATTCGGTTCAGCCTTTCACACATCACCTACTGCTTTTGATCCAAAAGAAGGCAAAAAACCCAGTCTGAAGCGCTCGCCAATATGCAACACACTGGGAAAAAAATCCTTCTTGACCCCAAAATGGCAGTCAGATTTCTCCTCGGATCAAGCAGCTTTTACCCACATATTAAATATTATATCCCTTAATATTCTGTTTTTGCAGGAAGTCATCCAGTCAATGTTTAAAAGTCTGTCCAGGCTCTGCCCCACCACCTCAACAGGCAGAGAATTCCATTTGAAGATCTATGGTAAAGTAGAACTCTGCTACTTCCTTCATTGGTCTGGAATCTATCTTAGAACAATACCAAGACATAAATTCTTCATCTCATCTCACAGCTGGAACTTATTTCCATAGACCTTGTAATGTTTGCACCAAGTTCTACCTGTCTTTTTATAGTTGTACTCTCTCAAACTATGGCAGTTGGATCAATACTAAATTATGACACCGGAAAATGGGGTAACTAGTGGCGCAGTGATTTCAATTACTCCTTATACAGTGCTAATTGCATGTACCGCAAAATACATCAACATATAATATAAAGTGCAAATGCAAATCACAAAGGGTATAGAAAATCACAGTATACGATATCTGCAATATATTAAAGTGCAGTAGCAGTAATTATAAAGTGCAAGTGCACTAGCGAGTAAAAGTGCAGGTGCAACGATGAGGACAGTGCAGTAATAAAAAATGAGATCCAGTTTAAGATAGTCAGTCTAGTCCATAAAAAAAGGAGGAGAAACTTTCCGCCAATGGTCGGGAAAGTCTATGATACTAATGTTCCAGTTCCTAGGTGGATGGGTAGTGCATCAAAAAGTGCTTGAAATTATTCCAATGTTACCCCTTCCACAGCTGGCGTGGACTTGTTTGGGTGTATCAATTCCTCTGGTGGTCTCGTGGGCTCCACAGCAAGGGATATAAAAATAAATAAAAGGGAGAGAGAATAATAGTGCAGAAATCCTTTAAATAAGTGCGTTATGGCAGGTGAAAAATGCACACTTACAGAGTCCAGAGCCTATTTGAATCCAGGCTCTGGAGTGAAACGCCTTGTGCCTTAGTCTAGGGTGGTCACTGCCCTTCTTTCAAAAGGTCTTCTTACTCCACCACGGCCGAGGGACACGAAAAAATAAAAGGAAACAACGCTCTCATAGCATGATACCAGTCATACAAAATGCTTAGGGAGAGTAGAAAGTATTGCACTCACCAATACAGGAGCCTTACGGGTCCAGGCTCAACTGTTAAGCTTCTGGAGTTACTTGTCGGTGAACTCCTAGACCTCTTTCGCTGTTCTCTTTAGGTCACTCTGCACCAAGCCGTAATTCGCTGGATGTTTCCAGTATATACAATAGCTGATATAGTGAGTGCAAGAAATAAAACTGAAAGGGTCTTGGGAGTGAATAAAAGCAACAGATTTATTGTGCAAATTAACAAATAGCTAAAGTGCATAGATAACAAATGAATAAAAGTGAATATAATATAATAAAAAAAGTCCAGGGGGAAAGGGGGGAACGAGACGCGTTTCGGTGCAGCCTGCACCTTCTTCAGTCGATAGGGATGTGAATAGGGATGTGATAGTCCCTATCGACTGAAGAAGGTGCAGGCTGCACTGAAACGCGTCTCGTTCCCCCTTTCCCCCTGGACTTTTTTTATTATATTATATTCACTTTTATTCATTTGTTATCTATGCACTTTAGCTATTTGTTAATTTGCACAATAAATCTGTTGCTTTTATTCACTCCCAAGACCCTTTCAGTTTTATTTCTTGCACTCACTATATCAGCTATTGTATATACTGGAAACATCCAGCGAATTACGGCTTGGTGCAGAGTGACCTAAAGAGAACAGCGAAAGAGGTCTAGGAGTTCACCGACAAGGAACTCCAGAAGCTTAACAGTTGAGCCTGGACCCGTAAGGCTCCTGTATTGGTGAGTGTAATACTTTCTACTCTCCCTAAGCATTTTGTATGACTGGTATCATGCTATGAGAGCGTTGTCTCCTTTTTATTTTTGTGTCCCCCGGCCGAGGTGGAGTAAGAAGACCTTTTAAAAGAAGGGCAGTGACCACCCTAGACTAAGGCACAAGGCGTTTCACTCCAGAGCCTGGATTCAAATAGGCTCTGGACTCTGTAAGTGTGCATTTTTACCTGCCATAACGCACTTATTTAAAGGATTTCTGCACTATTATCCTCTCTCCCTTTTATTTATTTTTATATCCCTTGCTGTGGAGCCTATCGAGACCACCAGAGGAATTGATACAGCCAAACAAGTTTACGTCAGCTGTGGAAGGGGTAACATTGGAATTAATTTCAAGCACTTTTTGATGCACTACCCATCCACCTAGGAACTGGAACACTAGTATCATAGACTTTCCCGACCATTGGCGGAAAGTTTCTCCTCCTTTTTTTATGGACTAGACTGACTATCTTAAACTGGATCTCATTTTTTATTACTGCACTGTCCTCATCGTTGCACCTGCACTTTTACTCGCTAGTGCACTTGCACTTTATAATTACTGCTACTGCACTTTAATATATTGCAGATATCGTATACTGTGATTTTCTATACCCTTTGTGATTTGCATTTGCACTTTATATTATATGTTGATGTATTTTGCGGTACATGCAATTAGCACTGTATAAGGAGTAATTGAAATCACTGCGCCACTAGTTACCCCATTTTCCTTCGTCTCTATCTGCACAATTTTCGAGAGCCTGTGCCACCTTCTAGTTGGCAGCAATATCATACATTTCCACCTTATCTCTACTTACGAGCGCCTCCACCGAACCCTCCCTTACCTAAATTATGACACCACCTGTGATGAGCTTGATAGGTTCTGCTATTTGAGTGAGCTAGAATAAAAATAAATAAATTATAGAAAATAGTGTATGTCTGTTGTAGTAAATATCCACTTTGGAAAATGTCCATAATAGTTGTTTGTTCATCACTAGGGATGAGCTGTTCGGTTCATTCGGTTCGGAGTTCGATTCAAACTTTGGCAGTTCGAAAGTTCGCGAACTTCAAACCTTTTGGGATGTTCGCCAAAAGTTCGAAAAAAAATTTAGATTTGTTTTTAAAAAATGCTTAAAAAATCCTAAAAATCCAAAAGTAAAGAGACTCTTTACTGCAGAATATTATAAGCAATGGTTTATTAGATATTGAATTAAAATAGGAATATTTTTAACATTGAAGCCTATGGGATAAAACATTCTTGTTGATAAAACATCAGGCGGACGAGGCCCTCTAAATCAGGCACTGTAGAGGGCAGCCTGCCGGAGCCTCCCTCCCAAGGACCCCTTGAGGAGCATGCGGCCGCAAGATTACAGAGCTGCGACTGTGCGGGCTGGCCAGCCGGGTGCATGTGGCAGAGAGGTGGCGCAGGGACTCCAGGGAGGGAGCCACGGCAGACCCCCCCTTCCGCCCAACCAGGATCCAGGGAGCCCCCACTGACCACCAGGCTAAGGTAAGGCGACACATTTTTTAAAAAAAATAAAATCCGAGGACATTTTTAAATGTCCCCAACAACATAAAATAAAACTTTTTTTTTCTTTCTAATACTCACCTGATTCCTGGATCCACAAACTGTAGAGGTGCTGCCCGGCAGTGTGCGGAATCATATGCTGCATTAATTACACTGTAAGGCTGGGTTCACAACTGCGTTTTTTTTACGCGCGCAATACGTGCGTTTTTTAACGCACGTATCACGCAAACGTAAAAAACATGCGAACGCGCATTGCAGCGAGTTCACGGCCATAGACTGCAGAGTGAACACGCTGAAATATGCCCCAAAGAAGCTCCAGTACTTCTTTGGGCGTAGGACGTTTTACAGCGCATTCCTGCGCGCTGTAAAACGCCCAGGTATGAACGGGTCCCATAGCAAATAATGGGATTTCCCTGTTTATGCGTTTTACAGCGTGCAGGAACGCGCCGTAAAACGCTTAGGTGTGAACCGGGCCTTAAGGCAGTGTGAGGATTCATATGCTGCATTAATTCTTCTTCTTACAAATTTGGTTACTTAACCCGTTTGCGTTTGGATTGTAATATTGTGACATCCAGGGCCCCGGGTGGCGATTGTGGGGGCCCCGGACGCATGGTGCCGTCAGCTGGCCGAATGCCAGGAGCTCTGGCAGCACCCGGCACAGCTGTGAGCAGGGCTGGTGCAAACTTTTTTGTCTATGCAGGCGTAGGTGCGTTTTGGTGCCCCCCCATCCATGCCAATCGGAGTGTTTGGTGTCCTAATGCTTTGCCAGTCTACGCAGTGCGTGGTGCCCCTCCTTTGGCACTAGAGAGGCACCAGGCACTGCAATCTATGCTGCGCCTGATGCCCCTCCTGTGCCACAGTGCCAATCTGCACCTGGTAGTGCCCTCTGGTCCTGCTGTGTCAATATACCCATATAAATCATACTGCCACTGCCAGTGTTTCCCTGCTACCTACCACTCTCACTCTGTGGCTGTGGTCCACCGTCCGACTCCAGGTCTCCAGCAGCAGATTGGCAGCAGGGTCCTGGTCCTCTAATTCATTTCACCCCCCTTAAATCATTACCCCCCCCTTATTTAATTTCTCTCCCCTTTAATTCATTTCATCCCGTCAATTCATTCACCCCCATTAATTCATTCACCCCTTAAGTCTCCCCCTTAATTCACTCACCCTCAATTCATTCTCCCCCATTAATTAATTCTCCCCCATTCATGTCACTCCCCCTTAAATTCATTTCATACCCCCTGGACACACACACGCACTCACCCCCATGCTCACAGACACATACTCACCCCCATGCTCACACAGACACACACGCACCCCCATGCTCACACAGACACACACTCACCCCCATGCTCACACAGACACACACTCACCCCCATGCTCACAGACACACACTCACCCCCATGCTCACACAGACACACACGCACCCCCATGCTCACAGACACACACGCACCCCCATGCTCACACAGACACACATGCACCCCCATGCTCACTCACACCCTGCTCACACTCACCCCCATGCTCACACAGACACACACCCCCATGCTCACACAGACTCACACTCACCCCCATGCTCACACTGACTCACCCCCATGCTCACACACCCCCATGCTCACACACACTCACCCCCTGCTCACACTCTTCACCCGCCTGCTCACACTCACCCCCATGCTCACTCACCCCCTGCTCGCACTCGCCCCTGCTCACTCACACCCCCTGCTCACACTCACCCCCATGCTCACACTAACCCCCCATGCTCACACAGACACACACTCACCCCCTGCTCACACTCAGGTTACAATCTCTGTCTCCTTGGTCCAGGATGGTCTCTCTCCACACCCCTGCACGTGCTGGACACTTCCAGCACATGAGCAGGGGAGGCTCTGCTTGCTGCTTCTTGGCTGCTGTGAGGAGGAAGGGGGTGGATGGGCGGGGCCAGCATGTTCCTGTGAGCTACTGGTCTGGCAACTTCTTCGTCTTCCTCCTCCTCCTCCTCTGCACCCCCCCCCCCAGGGCCTTTACTTCCGGTGCAGCGTGTGGGAGTGCGATCCCACACGCTGCCGAGTACATCGGAGACCCTGCGCCTGATGCTTGCAAGGCCTCCGCTAGCTGGGTGGTCCCAATTTTTCCGCCCCATGAAGTGGCAGAAAGCCAGAAAACTAAGGCGGCCGCCTGTGCTGCCTTACACTAGCCCGGCCCTGGCTCTGAGTGATCAGGGGGCAGGGCACGACGTGATGACGCAGAGCCGCCGGGACTTGTGTGCGCCAATTCTCACCATATACAGTAGCGCAGTACTAGTTCCTTAAATGTTGTTGAGCTGGTTTTGTTATAACAACTACTCTCGCTCTGTGCCCCTGTCTGGTATATTATTATTATTATTATTATTCTTTATTTATAAAGCGCCAGCATATTCCGCAGCGCTGTACAATAAGCACAGTATAGACAGGGTTACAATACATTGAACAACATTTGACAAACAGTACAGGAGGAGATGAGGCCCTATTCCCGTAGGAACTCACAATCTTGGAGGGTTGGGGTTGGAAACAGGAGGAGAGGACTGTAAGGTGAGAGTGATTGATGGTTGCGTCAGTGAGTTGGGTGGTAGGCTTCCCTAAATAGGAACGTTTTAAGGGAGCGTTTGAAGGAAGAGAAGTTAGGGGAAAGTCTGACAGTATGAGGGAGAGCGTTCCAGAGAGTGGGGGCTGCGCGTGAGAAATCCTGCAGTCTATCATGGGAAGAGGTGATGCGGGGAGAAGCTAGTCGCAGGTCACTGTTTGACCTTAGGGAGCGGGCTGGGGTGTATTTGGTGATTAATGAGGACAGGTAGTGGGGAGCTGAGTTAGTGAGGGTTTTGTAGGTAAGGATAAGGATTTTGAACTTAATTCTGCAGTGGATGGGGAGCCAGTGAAGGGACTCGCAGAGGGGAGTGGCAGAGACAGAGCGGCGGGTGAGGTGAATTAGCCTGGCAGAGGCGTTCAGGATGGATTGTAGGGGGAGAGGCGGGACAGAGGGAGGCCAGATAAGAGATTATTGCAGTAGTCGAGTCGGGAGATTACCAGGGCGTGTATGTGTTGTTTTGTGGTGACAGCGGTAAGAAATGGCCGAATTCTGTAAATATTACGCAGTTGGTATCGGCAGGAGGAGGAAAGAGACTTGATGTGGGGGATGAAGGAAAGAGCAGAGTCAAGTGTAACTCCAAGACAGCGAACTTGGTTTGATGGGGAAATGGTGATACCCTCCACCGTGATAGAGAAGTCAGGAGGTGGGGAGGCATTGGAGGGAGGAATAAGTAGGAGTTCAGTCTTTGACATGTTGATCTTTAGGTGGTGGGAGGCCATCCAGGAGGGAATGCCATATAAACAGTCACTGACTTTTGAAAGGACAGGGGAGAGAGATCAGGGGTAGAGAGGTAGATCTGAGTGTCATCAGCGTAGAGGTGGTAGTTGAAGCCAAAGCTGTTGATGATTTTGCCCAGGGAGGAGGTGTAGATGGAAAAGAGCAGAGGACCAAGGACAGAGCCTTGAGGTACACCAACAGATAGAGGCAATGAGGAGGAGGAGTTACCAGCAAAGGACACACAGAAGGACCTGTTGGATAAATAGGATTCGACCCAAGCGAGTGCTGTGTCACCGAGACCCAGAGAGTTGAGGGTCTGTAGAAGGAGGGGGTGGTCAACAGTGTGAAAAGCAGCCGAGAGGTCGAGCAGGATGAGAATAGAATAGTGGCCGTGTTTTTTAGCAGTTAGGAGGTCGTTGGTGACTTTGGTGAGGGCAGTTTCAGTTGAGTGTAGGGGACGGAAGCCAGATTGCAGGGGGTCAAGTAGTGAATTGGAGGACAGGAAGAGGGAGAGGCGGTTGAAGACTAGTTTTTCTAAGAGCTTTGATGTGAAGGGAAGCAGGGATACAGGGCGGTAGTTGGATGGAGAGTTGGGATCGAGGGATGGTTTCTTTAGTAAAGGGGTAACTAGCGCGTGTTTGAAGGCGGATGGAAAGGAGCCAGTGGAGAGAGATAGGTTGAAGATGTGTGTGAGAGCAGGGGTGAGGGAGGAGGAGAGGGGAGGAATTAGATGTGAGGGAATGGGGTCGAGCGGGCACGTGGTGAGATGTGAGGAGGACAATAAGGAATTGACTTCCTCCTCAGTGGCTGGGAGGAAGCGGCAGAGGGTGACAGAGGGGACCTCTGGGAGTGGAGGTGGCAGATAACTATCTTGTGTTGGGATCAGGGCTCGAGTCGAGCGGGAACGCGCGGGAACGGCGTTCCCGCACTTCTCCCACAGCGGGAACGCAGCGTTCCCGCTGTGGCCCGAGCCCGAAAGGCTGGAGCAGGCGGCCGCCGTACTTAGCCGGCGGCCGCGTGCTTCCTGTTAGAACGGCCACAGACAGGAAGTGGAGCCGCTCGCCTGGCTGTTTCATCCCAGGCGAGCGGCTCCACTTCCTGTCTGCGGCCGTTCTAACAGGAAGCACGCGGCCGCCGGGCGCAGACGCCGCAGAGAGGTGAGCTGGGGGCACTATCCATGAGCTGAGCTGGGGGCACTATCATGAGCTGAGCTGGGGGCAGTATCCATGAGCTGGGGGACATTTCCATGAGCTGGGGGGCAAATCCATCAGCTGGGGGGCATATCCATGAGCTGGGGGGCATATCCATGAGCTGGGGGACATTTCCATGAGCTGGGGGGCAAATCCATCAGCTGGGGGGCATATCCATGAGCTGGGGCATTTCCATGAGCTGGGGGCATATCCATGAGCTGGGGGGCATATCCATAAGCTGGGGCATATTCATGAGCTGGGGGCATATTCATGAGCTGGGGGGCATATCCATGAGCTGGGGGGCATATCCATGAGCTGGGGGGCAAATCCATGAGCTGGGGGGCATAGCTATGAGCTGGGGGGCATATCCATGAGCTGGGGGGCATTTCCATGAGCTGGGGGTCATTTCCATGAGCTGGGGGTCATTTCCATGAGCTGGGGGTCATATCCATGAGCTGGGGGTCATATCCATGAGCTGGGGGGCATTTCCATGAGCTGGGGGGCATATCCATGAGCTGGGGGGCAAATCCATGAGCTGGGGGGCAAATCCATGAGCTGGGGGGCATATCCATGAGCTGGGAGCAATATCCATGAGCTGGGGCAGTATCCATGAGACCTGGGGGCAATATCCATGAGACCGGGGGCAATATCCATGAGACCTGGGGGCAATATCAATGAGACCTGGGGCATTATCCATGAGACCTGGGGCATTATCCATGAGACCGGGGGCATTATCCATGAGACCTTGGGGGCATTATCCATGAGACCTTGGGGGCATTATCCATGAGACCTTGGGGGTATTATCCATGAGACCTTGGGGGCATTATCCATGAGACCTGGGGGCATTATCCATGAGACCTGGGGGCAATATCCATGAGACCTGGGAGCATATATCCATGATACCTGGGGGCATTATCCATGAGACCTGGGGGCAATATCCATGAGACCTGGGGGCAATATCCATGAGACCTGGGGGCAATATCCATGAGACCTGGGGGCAATATCCATGAGACCTGGGGCATTATCCATGAGAGCTGGGGCATTATCCATGAGAGCTGGGGCAATTCTATCCATGTGAACTGGGAAAATATATCCATATAACCAGTGCTGTGTATATAATTCTGGGGGGTCTGTGCCTGGATATATATATATAGATTATATATAAAACGCGTTAGTCCAGTTGCCAAAATCGCGAGTATACCTGTACGTAGTGATACCTTTCACTGATCAGTATAGTTTCCAGTTTACACTCTTGAAAGCTTGTCTTTTAAATGTAAAGTTAACCCAATAAAAATGGTATCACCGGCTCGTCCGGCTATACTCGTGATTATATATATTTTTTCTTCAGGTAATAGGGGTTGTGGAATTCGTGGGTGAGTTCCCTCACTTTTTTTCCCAGGACTTGACCCCTGGTTGGGATGTTGCTTCTGATAGTTAGAGTTTTACTGAGGAAGTAGTCTGCCAGGTCTTGAGCGCTGAAGGCAGCTGTGGGGGGAGGTGCAGGTGGGTAGAGGAGGGTGTTGAAGGTGGACCAGAGCCGTTTAGGGTTGGAGGACAGCGTAGATATAAGAGATGAGAAGAAGGATTGTTTGGCCAAGTGGAGGGCAGAGGTGTATGACCGGAGAATAAACTTGAAGTGAACAAAATCAGCTTCAGAGCGGGATTTCCTCCAGGCACGCTCTGCGGTGCGGGAGCATCTTTGCAGGTAGCGAGTCTGGAGGGTGTGCCAGGGCTGAAGCTGGCGACGTGGGGCCTTACAGAGTCGAAGAGGAGCAAGAGTGTCTAGAGCAGAGATAAGAGTAGTGTTGTAGTGATTAGTGGCAGCATCAGGGCAGGTGAAGGATGAGGTATGAGGCAGGTGGTGAAGTAGGTTGGAGAATTGATGGGGGTCCACAGCATGTAGATTTCTGCGAGTGTGTGTGCGGGGTGGGGGAGCAGGGTGTTTAGGAAGTCCAGATAGGTTGAAAGAGAGAAGGTGGTGGTCAGAGATGGGGAAAGGGCGACAGTTGAACTCAGAAATGGAGCAGAGGTTGGAAAAGACAAGGTCAATAGCGTGACCATCGCGGTGGGTAGGGACGCTGCTTGTTACTGCTGGTGCGCTTACGTCCTGCCATAAACTATAGCGCAGTAATATTTGGGTGCACTGCCACTGACGCCTATATTACCAGATTCATATCATTGTAATATTGGACCGCAGGATCCAACCCTGCACTCTTCCACAATACCACAGAGGGGTTACGGTGTGTCGGCACTATTGCCGACACTAAAGGCCCAATTTTAAAGCACCTATTTTACTTTCATCCAAAGCCTGCATAAATTTCACCATAATTTAGCCCAAAAAAATCACTAAACTTGTTCTGCGTGTCCTAAAAGATCTTTTCATACAGACTGCCGCCCCAAGCAGTTGTTTATGAATAGATTAAAGGAAAACCGTTTACCGTCATTTGAAACGTCATTTTTTTGTTTATGTTTCTATACATCCTACAAATCCGCCACTTCACGGGCAGGTTATGGGGACCTCCTAGGCACGATATTTGAAGGAATTTTTCGTTTTTATTTTTAACCCTTTTTTCATGGAAAACTCACTTTTTTTCCAACTTTTTGTCCTTGTTTCCGGTCCCCCAGGGCACTACGAAGAAAGGTTTAAAGCATTCTACTCAGAAGGAACAAACATAAAGGCTACATGACACATTCTAATCCCGTAGCACTTTGCTGGATTGAGACAGCTAAACCTTTTCAGCATTTTAATGATTTAGTCACACCTAAAAGGCTTTCCTTGCACAGTAGCCTTAAAAATATCTGATGTTGAATAGGATGCAATTTATTTCTTATAGTACACTTCAGTACTGAAATGCCTTTGGGATTTAACTCCTCAGTATGTTCAAAGAGTTGGAATTTATTATCATGATCTATGATGTTCTAAGTAAATGCACACAGCACTGTCGGAAGTCTAAATGCCAGATCATGAACCTATAAATTGGATGCCCAGCTGAGAATACCCAGCACAACCAAGGCTAGAGAACAAACGTAGCCAATCAAGTAGGTTTTAATAAAGGATACTCCGTTCACCTGCAGACACCCTATACTGTGAAATATATTTTGGACCTGGGTGGGAGATTCTGAACCAAAACCCCAACAGGCTGTCAAGCTGCAGCTGATTGACAGCCTCAGTGTTGCAGAACTGTCAAAGGTGAAAGGCAGGTCAAAAGTGGTGGAGGAAATATGCTTTTGATACCTTAATGACTTAATGGAGTTTAAAGGGACACTACCACTTACATAAGCTCAGTTTACTTGTGCATTACAAACAAAACAACTTTATAAAACACATACTGCTGTGTATTTTCTTTTTTTGAAGCAATTGCATGTAAAAATGAAAAATAAAACTAGGTATTTTTTATCTCCTGGTTTCATTATGTGGGTTTTTCCCATGATAAAACATTTACCACAATCTGTGCAGAATTTTTACTTTGTGGCTGTCTTTTATCCAATCTACAGTATTTAACAGTTAATGAGATAGAGGAGGGAACGTTTAGATAAGGCGGCAGGAGGCTATTGATTTCTCCAGGCTACTTTAGAGAAGAGATGGCAGCTGAATGAGATAAGATATGAAGCTTAATAGACTTCTAATCTACCCATTGGTGATGTCCTTTGAATACATCCCACACAATACAATCACTTCAGTCAGTTATAAATTGATTCACTTCAAATCCACACAGCAAGGAGCAAGTGATGTGGAAACACTGGGGGGGCAGTTTACAACCCAAAAGATCACAAAGTGGATTCACCCAGTGACACATATAGATATAGAGTAAAAAATTCTCTTAACTAAATATACAAGAGAAAATCAAAGTAAATGTAAGATATCAGAAACATAATAAACACAAGGCCAAATATCAACGTTTAACTATTTAGTCAAAAAATCTACACTTCAACTTGTTTCACCTTCTGACTCTGTCCCTTTAACATTGTTTATTATGCTAGCATGTAAAAGAAGTAACAAAAATAATAAATGCCAACTTTGTCTTTCAATAGGAAACTACTTTCTACAGTGTATTCCATGGAAGTCTGACTTTATGAAAAATCTTGAAGCAGCTACTTTTGAGAAGATCATTCACCACCTAAAATGTATTCCAGTTCTTATCCAAACAGGGAATCACGTTTGAAATTAATATTGCATAATCTGGCCTTTGAAGCTGTATTTGAACTTGGTGCTCTCAGTTCTTCTTCGACCTGTCAATCACGTTTGAAACTAACATTGCAAAATCTGCTCTTTGAAGTTGTATTTGAACTCCAAACACACAGGAAAGTGCTTAGTGTGCTTCCAAGGCTACATCCGGAAAATTAGAGACATACAGTTAAGTCCATATATATTTGGACCCAGGCACAATTTTCATATGTTTGTCTCTGTATGCCACCAGAATAAAATTAAAATGTATCAATCAAAATGAATTTGAATTGCAGACTTTCAACTTCAATTCAGGGGTTGAACATACAGTCAGGTCCAGAAATATTGGGACATCGACACAATTCTAACATCTTTGGCTCTATACACCACCACAATGGAGTTGGAATGAAACAAATTAATCTGTACCAGAATGATGGGAAGAAAAAATTGTGGAGAAGGCTTGGAACAGCTCATGATCCAAAGCACACAATGTCATCTGTAAAACATGGTGGAGGCATGTAATGGCATAGGAATGCATGGCTTCCAGTGGCACTGGGTCATTGGTTTTTATTGATGTTATGACAGAAGACAGAAGCAGCTGGATGAATTCAGCAGTATTTATAGATATACTGTCAGCCCAGATTCAACCAAATGCAGCAAAGTTGATTGGACGGCACTTCACATTACAGATGGAAAATGATGCAAAAACACACTGCAAAAGCAACCCAGGAGTTTTTAAAGGAAAAGAAATGGAATATTCTGCAATGACCAAGTCAATCACCTGATCTCAACCCAATTGAGCATGCATTTCACTTACTGAAGGCAAAACTAAAGGCAGAAAGACCCACAAAGAAAGACCAACTGAAGACAGCTGCAGTTAGAGCCTGGCAAAGCATCAGAAAGGAGGAAACCAAGTCTTTGGTAATGTCCATGGGTTCCAGACTTCAGGCAGTCATTGCCAGTAAAGGATTCTCAACAAAATATTAAAAACAAACATTTTATTTATGATTATATTCATTTGTCCAATTACCTCTGAAAATGGGGGAACTGTGTATAAAAATGGTAGCATTTCCTAAAATTTGTACTTGATATTTACAGTCAGGTCCAGAAATATTGAGACATTGACACAATTCTAACATCTTTGGCTCTATACACCACCACAATGGAGTTGGAATGAAACAAACACAATTTACTTTAACTGCAGACTGTCAGCTTTAATTTGAGGGTATGTACATCCAACTCAGGTGAACGGTGTAGGACTTACAGCAGTTTGCAGATGTGCATCCCACTTGTTAAGGGACCAAAGGTAATGGGTCAGAATAATAACCATAAATCAAACTTTCCCTTCTTAATACTTGGTTGCAAATCCTTTGCAGTCAATCACAGCCTGAAGTCTGGAATGCATAGACATCACCAGACGCTGGGTTTCATCCCTGGTGATGCTCTGCTAGGCCTCTACTGCAACGGTCTTCAGTTCCTGCTTGTTCTTGGGGCATTTTCCCTTCAGTTTTGTCTTCAACGAGTGAAATGCATGCTCAATGGGATTCAGGTCAGGTGATTGACTTGGCCATTGCATAACATTCCACGTCTGTCCCTTCAAAAACTCTTTGGTTGCTTTTGCAGTATGCTTTGGGTCATTGTCCATCTGCACTGTGAAGCACCGTCCAATGAGTTCTGCAGCATTTGGCTGAATGTGAGCAGATAATATTGCCCGAAACACTTCAGAATTCATCCTGCTGCTTTTGTCAGCAGTCACATCATCAATAAATACAAGAGAACCAGTTCCATTGGCAGCCATACATGCCCATGCCATGACACTACCACTGCCATGCTTCACTGATGAGGTGGTATGCTTAGGATCATGAGCAGTTCCTTTCCTTCTCCATACTCTTCTTTTCCCATCACTCTGGTACAAGTTGATCTTGGTCTCATCTGTCCATAGGATCTTGTTCCAGAACTGTGAAGGCTTTGTTAGGTGTTGTTTGGCAAACTCTAATCTGGCCTTCCTGTTTTTGAGGCTCACCAATGGTTTACATCTTGTGGAGAACCCTCTGTTTTCACTCTGGTGAAGTCTTCTCTTGATTGCTGACTTTGACACACATACACCTACCTCCTGGAGAGTGTTCTTGATCTGGCCAACTGTTGTGAAGGGTGTTTTCTTCACCAGAGAAAGAATTCTTCGGTCATTCACCACAGTTGTTTTCCGTGGTCTCCCGGGTCTTTTGGTGTTGCTGAGCTCACCGGTGCGTTCCTTTTTGAGAATGTTCCAAACAGTTGTTTTGGCCACACCTAATGTTCTTGCTATCTCTCTGATGGGTTTGTTTTGTTTCTTCAGCCTAATGATGGCTTGCTTCACTGATAGTGACAGCTCTTTGGATGTCATCTTGAGAGTTGACAGCAACAGATTCCAAATGCAAATAGCACACTTGAAATGAACTCTGGGCCTTTTATCTGCACATTGTAATTGGGGTAATGAGGGAATATCACACACCTGGCCATGGAACAGCTGAGAAGCCAATTGTCCCATTACCTTTGGTCCCTTAACAAGTGGTAGGCACGTCTGCAAACTGCTGTAAAGCCTACACCGTTCACCTGAGTTGGATGTACATACCCTCAAATTAAAGCTGACAGTCTGCAGTTAAAGCACATTGTGTTTCTTTCATTCCAACTCCATTGTGGGGGTGTATAGAGCCAAAGATGTTAGAATTGTGTAGATGTCTCAATATTTCTGAACCTGACTGTATATGGACCTAACTGTATATATATTTTAACACAATGCCACATCACTGATAAAGTCACTTGCCAATGAGGTCACATTTCTAACAATCTATTACAGAATATTTCATCTGATACAACTTAGATCACACAGGTTTGTGTAGCTATCTACCGACACAGTTGCCATACCTAGATTAAGATGCATATGACATCCATGGCTTTGGTTCTCAATTTCTAAGCTGTCTGAAGATGGAAATTGTAGAGCCTTAATTCTTCCATTCATCCATCACCTTCTATATGTGTTTCATGAAGAAATGAAAATGGTAACTATTGAGAATTCAATTCATTCCTCTACCGGAAAATCACGTATTGAATGCATGAATTTTATTGAGTGAATTATTTATTAATTTTACTTATAAAGTATTTTGCCAGGAAGGATACATTGACATTTCTCTTATTTCAAGTATGTCCTGGGTTCAAGAACATTGAATTGTTACAATAAGTACAGCAATACAAAGTAATAAAATGCAAGATATTAAAAACCAAACACAAATGTACAGATTAACACAGAAAATAAATATGTAGGAAATATATTCACTATGTTACATGTTTACGGGTGAGTTCTGTATCGAGGTATATTAATAGAGATCTCTAGTGACTTTAGACTGGGGGAAGATTTGATGGTGTCTGGGAGGTTATTCCATATTTGCGGTTGTTGACATAAATTTTAAGCAAATACATCAGCGCTGCTATATTCTCTCTCTTAGAACTGTACTTTTTCAATAGCTCCGTATTTAATTTCAAATTCAATTTTATTTTCCCACGTAACATGGTATAGGGTTTCACAATAGGAGTGAAATAGACTTTTTGTATAAAGTTTAGGGTTTATTCTTATCACCGCCCACATTGTAACTTTGTCCAGTTGCACTCACTTTCACAGTAAGGGTCCCAGGAGAGCTTCCATGCAGGACATTGGGTGTTATTCATTATGCGTCGATATTGGCGCAATGTGCTCACTATTAGGATGTTTTAGGCCAGGGTCAGACAAGCGAACTATGTGCACCCGTACTGACGTGCCTCCCGGTGCCCGTCGCAAGGGTTGTGACGTTTCAAAGGGGACAGTAACACGCTGTATCGAGCACACGTATTGAACGCCCTACAAGCGGACATGCAGAAAGCCTCCCCGTCAAAACGCTAGATACACATTGGACGGGGCTACAAAGTGCGATCTCCATAGGGGGAATCGAGCCTTGCAGCGCTGAGCGCACTAACTGTGCTCAGCAAGGTAGCAACACGGGCGTCAGAGTGGAAGGAACATCCACTCTCACGGACGTTCCTTCCGCTCTCAAAGATGCTTGTCTGACCCCGGCCTAAACAATATATAATTTATAAATAACTCTCTAATTGTCCTAAAAACATTTGGATGAATTCTCAGGATTCTGAATATTTGTGTTATCATTTAGGTCCGTGTCAGACGAACGCAGTGATCGTGTCCGTGTTGCCGCACAGTTTAACGTCCGTCGTAGCATACAGCGGCGTAGCGTGGGTTGTCAGCGCCCGGGGCAGGGCAAGAATTGTGCGCCCCCCCCCCAACCTGTGGACACGGTAACACACCATGATTCCCTGACACCAGTAGAGTATTGACCCCGTTATCCCACAAGCACATGTGTTGTATATTATTAACAAAATACTGATATAATAAAAAAATTAAGCACACATGCCTCCCCTCACTACGCCACTGCTACCAGTCACCCTGTCAAAGTATACCCTATCATAGTTCCACTCTCATACTATACCCAGTCACTTTCTCTCAATACCCCAGTCACTCTCCAGGTACCCCCACTTTTTCCCAGTACCCCCAGTCTCTCTCTCAAAGTACCCCAGTCACTCTCTCCCAGTACCCCAGTTACTCCCCCAGTACCTCCAGTCACTCACTCTCTCCAGTACCCTCAGTCACTCTCTCCAAGTACCCCCACTTTTCCAGTACCCCCAGTCTTTCTCTTTCTCCAAGTACCCCGTCACACTCTCCCAGTAACTCAAGTCACTCTCCCCAATACCCTCAGTCACTCACTCTCTCCCAGTACCCCAGTCACTCCAAGTACCCCCACTTTTCCAGTACCCCCAGTCTCTCTCTCTCTCCAAGTACCCCGTCACACTCTCCCAGTAACCCAAGTCACTCTCTCCCAGTACCTTCAGTCACTCTCTCCCAGTACCTGCAGTCACTCACTCCCAGTACCCCAGTCACTCTCTTTTTCTCTCCAAGTACCCCCTCTTTCTCACAGTACCCCCAGTCACTCTCTCTCTCTATTGAACATCCCCAGTCACTCTCTCCCAGTATACCCAGTCATTCTCTCTCTGAACCTCCAGTCACCCTCTCCCTGTACCCCCTCACTGTGTGTTGGTCATGCTGCTTTGGTGTCCTACAGTGTCACCTACTTGCATGAAGTTGTTGGTGGCCCGGGGGAGCTGTCCAGGGGGTTTAGTGGAGACCGGATTTTAAATGTACTGCAGGGCAGGCGCCTCCCTCCCTCCTTCCTGTTCAATGGCTGCAGGGCTGCCAGCGGTGGGGGCTGGCACAGGGCTTCAAAGGGGGCTGACAAGAATGGTACAGGGTGTTCCGATGAATAATGCTGCGCTGCTTCGTGTGACTCATGTCAGCATTAAGGAGGAGTCAGAACAGGACCAGAATTCTGAGTGCTAGGTCACCGCCGGGTGTGCAAAACTGGCCAACACCTTGCTGATCCTGCTGGAAAATATTAGTGGTTCATATTTCTTTTGAAATTTTTGCGCCCCCTAAGAAAATTGCGCCCGGGGCGACCGCCCCCTAGGCACCCCCCACGCTACTCCACTGGTAGCATAGAACCATGAACAATAGAGATACACACACGAAGTGCGTCCGCACCGAACTGTGCACACACAACGCACGTGGCAAACGGACGCAAGTTAGGCAAGAACGTAAAACCGCTAGAATGGACGCGCAGAGTGCAACACATCCACGTAGCGTTGTGTGTGTGATGGAACGAAGTCAGACCGACCGCATTTGCAACGTCCAGCACCTTGATGCACAAAATGGCTTTTCATATCATGTATCAATTTTTATCATTTTTCATATTAATTTATTTCCTATAGTTCCCTTTTTTTCCCCAACGTCCATCAAGAAAAACGGATCGTGTGGTGTCTGCAGTATCTTCCGTCAGTACGTCCGTCCGTCCCTTGTGCACACACGCAGAGTGCGCTCAGAATGCGCTCGTCTGACATTAGCCTTAGTGTAGTGTTCTGGATAATACGAGACGTCTTGTGTTTTCATTAATAGGTTTATTAACAACTAAGCATACAGGTTTCCTATAACAGCAACTGGCTGCGTCACTAGTCAGCCTCAACTGGCAGACAAAATGGATGACCAACTGTCAACAGTCAATCGCCAAAAGAAACACCCAACTCCCTCCCATTGGCAGCCAGCACAACTACACCACACCTCCTCCCTTTTCTTAAAAGAAAAAAAAACCACGAAACAAAACAAAGCAAAAATGTCCAGTACAAGTCTATGTATCTTCCAGACCCTCCTGACTTCCATTCTGTAATCTGTGCTTTCGGTTTACATAGTATCTGTGGTTCCACAAGCTTTTACTCCTCCGGTGGAAATCCCTCAATGGGTCTGGAGCTTGCCAGCGTTCTGGAGGATGCCGGACTCTTTGATTCCGAGCTAAACTGACATTTCCAGCCAGATCATGTGAAGTGGAATCTGCTTCACTGAGACGACCACCATCTATTTCTTCCCTAGGAAGAATACTTCTCCATTATCATGCCAGACCCCCATCCATATATCCGTGTCTTTCGACTCTTCAGCCTGGTCATTCAGTGGTTTGTCAAAAACAGATCTGGGCCGTAACTGGGCTGAATGTCTCTTGGTGTGCAGACCATTGGACGTGCTAACCTCATAGGTGAGGAATCCCAAAACCTTGGAAATAACCGCCGGAGACCAACGGTTTGGCCCTCTATACATCCGTATCCAGACTGGATCCCCTATATTGTATGTGTGTGAACTTTTTCCATGCTTCATCTTTTCCTGCTGTTTCTGTACATGACGTTGTTCCTGTGAGATGTCCATTTGACCCTCCTTGTCCGGTTGCAATAAGTCTAACTTTGTCCTGAGTGGTCTGCCAAACATCAAAACTGCTGGTAGCTGGCCAGTGGTTGGGTGAGTTGTGTTCCTGTACTGCAACAAGAATTGTTGGAGTAGTTGAGGTAAGCTTTTGCAGTCTGTCACAGTACTCCTTAAAAATCCTTTCAGAGTCTGGACAAATCTTTCAGCTAGACCATTGGTAGCTGGATGATATGGAGCTGTACAGAGATGTTGAATACCATGATCCTTAATGAAACTTTGAAATTTCTGAGCTAATAACTGTGGCCCATTATCAGATACTAGTATCTTAGGCAATCCGAATGTCGCAAACAGCTTCTCCAGGGCATCAATGGTGGCATCAGTTGTAGTCTGAGGCAGTAATATCACTTCAGGCCACTTGGAATGTGCATCCACCACTACTAAGAACATGTGTCCATTCACTGGCCCTGCAAAGTCAATATGAATTCTTTTCTCTCCCATGAGTTAAGAGGCCAAAGCCAGGGCTGAACTGTACCTCTAGGATAGCATCTCTGAGCCTGGGCACATCCTGAACAGGCTGCAACGTAGTTTCCTATATCCTCATCCAAAGTTGGCCACCATACATGACCCCTGGCTTTTTGTTTCATCGGACTATTCCTGGATGCCCTTCATGCAAAATTTGTAACGTGGGTTTCTGCAAGGCTGGAGGAACAATTACCCGCTCTCCCCATAGCAAGCATCCCTCTCTGACTGACAGCTCAAGATTCCTGGAGTAAAAAGGTCAGAGACATGGAGAGGTTTGAAATGGCCAACCATGTTGTACATAAGACAAAACTTCTTGAAGATCAGCATCCTTACAGGTCGCTTGGGCTATTTCAACAGCAGTCAGTGTTTTGCTAAAGTAAATGGAAGGTGATGAATCCCGAACATAATTGGTGGAGAGTGGAAGAGGAAGGCGTGAAAACGCATCTGCATTTGTAAGTTTATCATGGGGCCTGTATCGGATTTCATACTGATATGCCCCCAGCAGTAAGGCATACCTTTGAAGACGAGTGGCGGTGGTCTGAGAAATACTCTTTGTAGGATTGAATATTGCCAATAGCAGCTTATGATCGGTCAACAGCGTAAAAGAACGGCCATAAATATAAAAGTGAAACTTCTTCAGTGCCCAGATTATCGCTAAAGCCTCCTTGTCAATTTGTGAATAATTGCGCTCAGCTGGGGTGAGGGAGCGAGAAGCAAAAGCTACAGGCCGATCTGTACCATCAGGCGTGGAATGGGACAGCGCAGCCCCCAGCCCATAAGGAGAAGCATCACAGGCAATACTCAATGGTTTAGACAAATCATAGTGAACCAAGACTCTGGAGCTGCGTATTAGTTCCTTTTAAGTTTTAAAAGCAGCCGAGCAGGACTCTGTCCATTTCCATTTTTGTTGTCTTTCCAAAAGCCTATGCAGCGGAAAAAAGTATGGGCTAAATTGGGCAAAGATTTATTGTAATAGTTCAGCAGCCCTAAATATGAGCGCAGCTGAGTTACATTCCTTGGTATGGGTGCCTCTACCAATGCTTTCACTTTCTCATCAGTGGTGTGAAGTCCAGTTTTATCAATAACGTGACCACAAAATTCCAGGTGATCTTTCAAGAACTCACATTTGTTTATATTAACTTTGAGTCCATTATCCATTAGTATCTGGAGCACGTCTTGTACATTCTGCCGGTGCTCCCTCTCCGTTCGGCCAGTGATCAGCAGACAATGTTTCCCCGGCACTCCAGCAAGCAATTCATCCATTGTACGCTGCCAAATTGCTGGTGCTATCCCAAATACCATTCTGTTATACTGGAACAGCCCCTTATGAGTATTGATGGTGAGGTAAGGCCTGGATTCTGGATGCACTGGTAACTGCAGGTATGCATGTTTGAGATCCAGCTTGGTGAACTGCTGTCCCCCGGCCAAAGTCGCAAAAATGTCCTCAATCTTTGGAAGTGGATATTTATCTACAGCAAGTTGAGAATTAACGGCCATACGGAAATCCCCACATATCCGAATGTCTCCATTCTTTTTACGCACAATCGGGGAGGCCCATTCACTGCAGCGCACTCTGGAAATGATCCCAAGGTTCTCTAGACGCATCAATTCCGCTTCAACACCAGCTTTAAGTGCAAAAGGTACAGTTCGTGCCTTAAAAAATTTTGGAACCGCATTTTCCCTCATATTTAGGGACATTTGCTGTCCCTTAACAATCCCCAAAGTATCATCAAAAACCGGGGAAAACTTCCTCTGCAAGTCCTGTATCCAAACTGAAACCGCAGGTAATGTCTGTAAATTGTGGCAAGCATTATACTTTATGTTTGGCATTCCCAATTTATGAATCCATTCTCTTCCAAATAGTGGAGGACCCCCAGACTTCATAATATATAACGTCAGCTTTTCCAAGTGTCCATTTAACTGCACTCTCACATGTACACTGCCCAGAGGGGTTAATACTTCCTTTGAATAAGTCTGTACACGAACAGCTGTCTTTATCACTGGAACATTTACTTTTAATCTCCGCCAGTCTTGCTCAGTAATCACAGAAACGGCAGCTCCCGTGTCCAGGTCCATGGTCAAATATTTCCCTTCAATCTCCACTGGAACAGGAATGGCTGAATAAGCTGAATCCATCTTATAAAGTTTTACTGTTTGAATGGGAATGTGGCCGTCTGAGTCATCCGAGGAGTCTTGGAGCTGGATTTGATATGCTCTCTTCTGAAGCAATTTATGCGGCTTCCCTTCATGCACCGTCCCTTTCTTACAGACCCTTTTAGTATGCCCTTTATTTCCACAGGAGTGACAAACGGCATTGTGGAAACGACATGAGTGAGATTCATGTGATGTCACCCCACATCAATAACATCCATTTTGGGGCTCTCCATGCACCGTCCTTTGACGTAAGGAATTGTACTGTTTATTCCGCTTGTACCGCTCCCTGGTATCTGTATGGAAAATTTCCACCTCTTGCTCAGTCTTTTGTTTCCTATGCAAAGCATCAGCTTCTTTGGTGACTTGTTCCATAAAAACGAACCAAATAAAAGTGAGCGAGGTGAACATAGAGTCAGTTTGGGTTACGCTAACATTTGGCAATCATACAGTAGCTCGTGTAGGTGTGATCTATAGACCCCCTGGACAAGCAGAAGAACTAGATAATCTGCTGGTTGAGGAAATAGCCAAAATGGCAATGAAGGGGGAAGTTATTATCATGGGGGACTTTAATCTTCCTGATGTGAACTGGAAAACCAAAACAGCTGGGTGCACCAGGAGTACAAATATTCTAAACTCCCTACTGGGATTATCTCTAACACAAGTAGTTGAGGAGCCGACCCGTAAAGAGGCCATATTGGATTTAATACTCACAAATGAAGGTTTGGTATCGGACGTTGTTGTAGGTGAAAATTTGGGATCTAGTGATCACCAGTCAGTATGGTTTAATATAACAACAGGGATGGAGCCGCACCACACAAGAACGAAAGTTTTAGACTTTAAAAAAACAGATTTTTCTAAAATGAGATTTTGTGTGAAGGAGTCATTATCAGACTGGAGGAGTTTAAAGGGAGTCCAGGAGAAATGGGATTATTTAAAGGAAGCATTATTGAAGGCCACAGGAAATTGCATTCGGCTTGTTAGCAAAAACAAAAAAGGGAAGAACCCACTGTGGTACTCTGCAGAAGTGGCCAAAATAGTGAAGAACAAAAAGACAGCATTCAATAATTATAAAACAACTCAGAGTGAAGAAGATAGGCAAACCTATAAGATTAGGCAGAAAGAGGCAAAGCAATTTATAAGAGCTTCCAAAGCACATGCAGAAGAGAAAATAGCTCAGTCAGTAAAAAAGGGGGACAAAACATTTTTTAGATACATAAACGAGAAAAGAAAAGTAAAACAAGGATTAGTTAGATTAAAAACAAAGGAAGGAAGGTATGTAGAAGAGGATAAAAGTCTCGCTGACTGCCTCAATGAATATTTTTGTTCAGTCTTTGCAGAAGAAAAGGAAGGAAAGGGACCTCAGTTAGGAGAGAACACTAAAGAGACATTTACATATCAGTTTACAGAGGAGGAGGTTCTACAGCAGCTGTCTAAAGTAAAGACAAATAAGTCAATGGGGCCTGATGGGATCCACCCTAAATTATTAAAAGAGCTCAGTGATGTAATAGCAAAACCGTTAACAGATTTATTTAACCAATCCTTGTTAACGGGAGTCGTCCCAGAAGACTGGAAATTAGCAAATGTTGTGCCCATTTACAAGAAGGGTAGTAGGGAGGAATCGGGGAACTATAGGCCAGTTAGTCTTACGTCAGTAGTGGGGAAATTAATGGAAACCATGTTAAAGGAAAGGATTGTTGAACATCTAAAAACACATAGATTACAGGATCAGAAACAACATGGGTTTACCTCAGGGAGATCATGCCAAACTAATCTTATTGATTTTTTTGATTGGGTAACAAAAATAATAGACACAGGTGGTGCAGTAGACATTGCTTATTTAGATTTCAGTAAGGCTTTTGATACTGTTCCGCATAGAAGGCTTATCAATAAATTGCAATCTTTGAGTTTGGATTCCAATATTGTTGACTGGATTAGGCAGTGGCTGAGTGACAGACAACAGAGGGTTGTGGTAAATGGAGTTTATTCGGCACAAGGTCTTGTTACCAGTGGGGTACCTCAGGGGTCAGTACTTGGACCCATTCTCTTTAATATTTTTATTAGTGATATTGCAGAAGGTATTAATGGAAAAGTATGTCTTTTTGCTGATGACACAAAGATTTGCAACAGGGTTGACGTTCCTGGAGGGATCAGCCAAATGACAAATGATTTAGGTAAACTAAAAAAATGGTCGGAGTTGTGGCAATTGAGTTTTAATGTGGATAAGTGCAAGATAATGCACCTGGGACGTAAAAACCCAAGGGCTGAATATAGAATATTTGATACAGTCCTAACCTCAACATCTGAGGAAAGGGATTTAGGGTCATTATTTCAGAGGATCTAAGGGTAAGTAGTCAATGTAATAGAGCAGCAGGAAATGCTAGCAGAATGCTTGGTTGTGTAGGGAGAGGTATTAGCAGTAGGAAAAGGGAAGTGCTCATGCCACTGTACAGAGCACTGGTGAGACCTCACTTGGAGTACTGTGTGCAGTACTGGAGACCGTATCTCCAGAAGGATATAGACCTCTTAGAGAGAGTTCAGAGAAGGGCTACTAAAATGGTGTACGGCTTGAAGGAGAAAAGTTACCAGGAAAGGCTTAATGATCTTAACATGTACAGCTTGGAAAAAAGACGAGACAGAGGAGATATGATAGAAACATTTAAATACGTAAAGGGAATCCACAAGGTAGAGGAAGGGAGTATATTTAAAAGGAAACAAAATAGCAAAACAAGAGGACATAGTCTTAGATTAGAGGGGCAAAGGTTTAAAAGTAACATCAGGAAGCATTATTTTACTGAGAGGGTGGTGGATACATGGAACAGTCTTCCAGTAGAAGTGGTAGAGGCCAAAACAGTAATTGAATTTAAGCAAGCATGGGATAGGCATAAGGCTATCCTAAACAAAAGATAAATCCAGGTAAAGTATCCATGTAATTGGGCAGACTAGATGGGCCGAAAGGTTCTTATCTGCCGACATTTTTCTATGTTTCTATGTTTCTATGCTAGCGATATACATAGCTTTGTATAAGGTCAGCTCTTTCTCGGTAAGAAGTATCTTAATCATAGCTTCACACTGTAACCCCATCACAAACTGGTCTCTGAGGGCTGTGACTAAATACTCCCCAAACCGACAGGTACTTGCCAGCTTCCTGAGAGTGGAGACAAAGGAGGAGACGCTTTCTCCAGGTTCCTGATTTCTTTTACAAAACTTCCATCTTTCAGCGATTTCAATTGGCTGTGGCTGATAGTGGGCCCGCAGTAAAGCAACCTACACAGCTAACAGCTTGCTTGAAGGTTTCTCTGGATACAGGAAATCTCTGAGTGTGTCGTACACCTTCGCTCCAATCGCTGTGAGGAACACCGCTACCTGTTTTGTCTCCAAAATGCCATTAGCAGTGAGATACTGTTCAAACCTTTCCACCCAAGAGATCCAAGAGTCAGTGTCAGGATTAAAATCATGCAGAGTACCAATCAGCGCCATCATGCAGATCCAACAGCCTCGTCGCCACTGTAGTGTTCTGGATAATACGAGATGTCTTGGGTTTTCATTAATAGGTTTATTAACAACTAAGCATACAGGTTTCCTGTAACAGCAACTGGCTGCGTCACTGCGTTGTGTGTGTGATGGAACGAAGTCAGACGGACCACATTTGCGACGTCCAGCACCTTGCTGCACAAAATGGCTTTTCATATCATGTATCAATTTTTATCATTTTTCATATTAATTTATTTCCTATAGTTCTCTTTTTTTCCCAACGTCCGTCAAGAAGTCGGTTTTCTTTGAAGTAGTTTATTTGCAAACAGTGTTTCACTTTTCAAACATTCATCCAAACTGTTTTCCTAATTTATTCACTTCACTTTGTCTGCGGTGTCGGCTTTTTCCGATCGTGTGGTGTCTGCAGTATCTTCCGTCAGTACGTCCGTCCGTCCGTTGTGCACGCACGCAGAGTGCGCTCAGAATGCGCTCGTCTGACTTTAGCCTTTCAGGGTTATTCAAAGAGATCCGAATTGCTTGAGAAAGGTAACTGAACGCTGAAAATCAGCGTTCGGTTACCTTTCTTGGCCATTCGGCTATCCCGAGAGCAGGCAATTCGCCAAATCCTGGCGAATTGCCTGACCATACGGTGCCTGTTCGGTGCCTGTTCGAGGGCAGTGAAAACCCCATGAAAAAACACTGCTTCGGCTATTCAGAGAACACAAACCAGCAGTGAAAGGTTCCCGAAATGCCCTGCCATTCGGTGGTTTAATTCGGCAAAGTTATTCAGGAGAATCCCATAGGCTTCAATGTTAAAAATATTCCCGTTTTAATCCAATATCTAATAAACCATTCATTATAAAATTATACAGTAAAGAGTCTCTTTATTTATAGATTTTTTAGGATATTTTAAGCATTTTTCAGAATTTATTTTTTTTAAAAGTCCGATTTTTTTTTGATTTTTTTTAAGTTTACTTATTTTTTCTGTAACAGCCCTCTTTATTATCATTCCCTGGACCTCATATGCAAATTTCAGCCATTTTCGCTTGGTAGTTTCTTTGCAAACAGTGTTTCACTTTTCAAACATTCATCCAAACTGTTTTCCTAATTTATTCACTTCACTTTGTCTGCGGTGTCTGCTTTTTCCGGCGGCTTCGCTGCGGGTGATCGGCTCCTGCTCGGGTTTTTCCGTGGTGTTCGGTGGGTTAATCCAGATGTTTTTGAGGGTTTTCGGCGTGCATTCGCTGGGTTTTGCGGTTCGTTTTCGTCGGTTTTGCGGTAGCTTTTCCCTGCAATTCGGGGACCCTGTGGTGTTTGCTGAATACACCGCAGGGTCACCGAAATGGGATCGGCAAAAGGAACCGAATTGAAGAGAACGAAAAGTCACCGAACGTGCGGTGACTTTTCGAATCTCTTTGAATAACCCTGTTAGTCCTTACCGACTATCAAGAGGAAAATCATTTTAAAATCGACTAGTAAATGCACCGATTTCACTGGCCAACAAGGTTTTTGTTTCCTTTACAATTTCTGGTGTACCAGATAGATTTTGTCATGCTGAGCACAGGAATAATTTTAAAAATGTGCTATCACGTAAGGTTTTTGAGAAACAGCTGATTTTAAATTCTGAATTTTTCAATTTTCAAAGCGGAGTGTTTTCAACAGTAATGTGTATTCAGGTTAGCTGTATGGCATTAGGTTATATATATTGATGATCTTCTTCGGCTAGAATCTTATGTAACACTCATAACAGATGCTATTTGTACTACAGGATTTTAAAAATGAGTATGATTAAGTGTGCCCAGACATGCCCAAACCTGCCTGAAAACCTACATGCAGAGTATGAATGGTTGCTATGGCTACACAATCTTATATATACCAAGCAGCAGTAAGTGGCAGCTGCAGTCTTTTGAATTGAGGAAAGGCAACTGTTTCGTTCAAGGCGGTGAAATTCATATTGTATATTAAGTAATATTTCAGCTATAATTTCTGAAATGTCACGTCGATGTCGAAATAGCAGTGACGCTTTTTGTTACACATGCGGCGAATTTACGTTGAAAGCACAGAAACGGAGTATGACAGCTCTGATAAAGAAAGCATATGAGTTGTACTTTGGGTGCAAAATTGGTGACCAGGACAAAGTATGGGCACCTCATATATGTTGTGCATCTTGTGCTACCAGTCTGTGAGCTTGGCTTAAAGGTATGCGTCCATCCATGCCTTTTGCCATACTGAAGTGGAATCAGGCTGGAAGATGGTCGCTATTATGAGCCAAGCGGCCATCTTGTTCAGAATATTGGTTCACTTGCAAATAACTAGGTAGATTTCAATAGACACTAGAATGAAGTTTACATAGAATTTTAGGAATGTGGTAGATTAACAGAGAAGCAATTAAACGAAGGGAAAATCCGGCCAGCTCTTGGCACGGAAAGACAGGATGACAAATGGATACTGCAAGGTCACTGAGGCCTGCAGAGAGACAAAGAGAGCGTAGAAACCAGACCATGCTTTATCTGTAACAAATAAACATAGCCTTTAGGGAGGTGGGCACGGCCCGGATTGAGTGCGGCAGCAAATCACAAACTGTCAGACTAACATGAAGTTTGCCAATTTACGGTCAATGTACAGAATGCCTTTGTACAAACAATGGGAGGTATTAACCCACGTGGGGTGGAATAAAGTGTCACTGGGAGGTGGGCTAATTGGGATGTACCTAATTATGTATTTGGGGTATAAAACCCCTCGCCAGGGGGGAGACGGGGCTCACTCTTTGCGATTCAATCCTGTGTGAGCATTTGTGTGACGACACAATAAAGTTTGCCTTTCCTGAAGAGACTCGTGTTCAGACAATCCTTGCTTGTGTCCGGTCCGGCGCCGTCCTGAAGTGAACCTAGTGATTCCAGTTACATTTCTTGGGGGCTCGTCTGGGATACGGGCCCTTGCCGGCATAGGCAACGGCTGCTGAGCACTGTAGCGGTTGACTGCAGGTGCGAGTGATCCCGTCGGTTGGGCGTCCGTTGAAGGTGAGCTGACATCTGCAGGCGCCAAGCAGGATTTCCTGTTCAGTGAACCTAGTGATTCCGGTTACATTTCTTGGGGGCTCGTCAGAAAGATCATGTAATGGATTGCTATTTCTGCATGACGAATGTAGCAGGATTCTCTTCAAAGAACAAGAACTTTATTGAATACCCTAACCTCGCGTCTGCAATGAGGCCTGTTCCACATGACGACAGTCTTCCTATTCCAAAACAGCCCGAGGTTTGGACACTGGATGACGAGGAAGAGCATGCAGAGGTAGATCAAACGCTGCAGATTGAAGATGATGCATCTGCAGAAGATCCAGATTTTGAGCCATCAACGTCCAGCATTCCGCATCTGATTTCTCAGGCAGAGCTCAATGATCTGATCCGTGATTTAGCTTTGGCAAAGAGTCAAGCAGAACTACTTGGATCTAGGTTGCAAGGATGGAACCTGCTGTCACCAGGTACAAGAATTTCAGTATATCGCCACCGTGATAAAGAATTGACTCAATTCTTCGATCAAAGTAACAGTCTGACTTTTTGCAGTGATATTGATGGATTGCTTTCTGCTTTCAGATGTCACAACAATCCATCCGAATGGCGACTGTTTATTGACTCGTCAATATCAAGTTTGAAGGCGGTTTTGCTGCACAATGGTAATATGTACGCTTCCGTACCCATTGGGCATGCTGCTCACATGAAGGAAACGTATGAGAACATGCAGGTATTGAAACACATCCAATACTCGAGATACAACTGGAATATATGCGGCGATTTGAAGGTTGTTGCAATTTTACTCGGTCTGCAGCTTGGATACACCAAGTACTGCTGCTTTCTTTGCGAGTGGGACAGCCGAGCTAGAGATTCACATTATGTGAGAAAGCACTGGCCACCGCACAGGGACTTGGTTCCAGGACAGAAGAACGTTGCACATGATCCTCTCGTTGATAAGAATAACTTATCTCCCACCTTTGCACATCAAACTTGGGTTATTGAAAAACTTTGTCAAAGCAATGAACAAGCACAGTGAAGCCTTCACATACTTAAGGCAGAAGTTTCCACGCATCAGTGATGCCAAGATCAAAGAAGGTGTTTTCATTGGCCCACAGATTCGAGAGCTGATCAGGGATAGTCACTTTGATGACTTTCTGCAGGGTGCTGAATGTGTTGCCTGGGCAGCCTTCAAGAATGTCGTTGCTAACTTTCTGGGCAACTACAAGGCACCAAACTATGCTGAAGAAGTTGAAAATCTGCTCCAAGCTTACAAGTCAATGAAATGCAACATGTCACTTAAGATACATTTTCTTCATTCACATTTGGATTTCTTCCCGACCAATCTTGGCGCCGTCAGTGATGAACACGGTGAAAGATTTCACCAAGACATTGCGAGCATGGAGAAACGCTACAAGGGGAAGTGGAGTCCGTCTATGCTGGGAGACTATTGCTGGACATTGATACGTGAAGCAGAGGACAGTGGCTATAAACGGAAATCTACAGCAAAACATTTCTAATTTCTTTAAGTGTTGTTATAATTAATTAATTATAATGTACTTCAGTAGCATTATATTGCAGAAGAAGTTACAATGCTAAATTTTCAAATGTTGATTTCTGAATAACCCTACGTGACACAAAAATTACAATTACATACTTTTGTTCAGTAAGTCAAACTCTATTACTTACACCCAAAATTTTAGAGGAAACATAAACTTTCCTAAAATTTGTTGGCCAGTGTTTTCTAATGAAATCATAAACCCAGCAAATAGAAGATGATGACTAATGAAATGTGTGTTAATTATGCTTGCCAGAAACATCCAGTGTAAGCCCATGTATGTTCATTTTGCCATCTTAGACCCATGGTGAGTTCTCCTCTCTGCCCATAGCTATTAACGCAACCTTTGGTATAAGAGGTGAACATATGGTAAGTATTATTGCAGGGAACTGAAAACTGGCAGAAAGCGAAGCTACTCAATTTCCATAATTGCATAGAAAAGGAAACTATAAGACTCTAGTCCAGGGGTCAGCAATCATGGCTCTCCGGATGTTTTGGAACTACAGTTCCCATGAGCCTCAGCCAATCTAATGACTAGCTGACCATCAAAGAAGACGTAGTTCTAAAACATCTGGAGGGCCAAGGTTGCAGAACCCTGTATCTAGTCCATAACTTACAACCTTTCCTACCTCTGTCATTTCCAGTGATCAAAAAGAAAGTGGGTAGAAGAAACAATTAACAGACATTTCTAAATGTGCCAGAAAATAAAGTAGATATTAATTTACGGGCACTTTACAAGTACAATTCGTTACACTATAAAACTTCATAACATGTTGAGTATTTCAAGCAGATGTTATAAATTCCTATTTTAACCAAAATATACCTATTTCATGGCTGCGAGCAGTACATTGATGTATTTTAAAGGAACATATCTCATAATAAATCAAAGGCAAAAACCCCTCAGGGACTGCGCATGAAGATGTAACTGACAGCAGAAACCAGACTGAAATACATAAAGTATTAACACTGCCCCTTAAATATAACTGATATAAAATATCCTTCCTTATGGACAACTGAATATACCAGCATCCCTGCTACGCATGGATCAAAATATCCCTCAAGCAGCGTCACCCTGCTTCATTTTATAAATGATAACGTGTACTTTGTCTCTTGATCCCCTGAAGAGGTTAGTGAAAATGTAAATTATCTTAATTTTGGCTGAGTTGTGTGACCCTATAACAAACAGGATCATTTGTAGTTAAATATTATCTCATAGGACCTTGGGCTAGTGGCCAGGACCTGATCTTTGAACATTTGCTATCCTTTTTTTTGTAAATATGTGTTTTATTTCCAGGAAAGGAAACATATAGAGGTAGAACACGCAGGTTCAAGAAGCAACAGTAGAAACGGTGTAGAACACGCAGGTTCTAAAATCACAAGTATGTCATGCATTGAAATACGCAGGTTTCCATCACGTAGGTACAGACATGAAACCTGTATCTCCTGTGAAGGGGTTTCCCTGTCTGGCAAGGGGAATCCAAGATTGTGACATCATCACACGCATGAGCAATGACTCCCACAGCCCAGCGGCAGTCCATCTAGGATGTCAGCCCGTTGTGGCTGAAGCCCCTGCTGGGAGCCAGGTCAGCACGGTGCCCTGCGTGGAGTGCCCTCTGCGCTGAGGAGGGAATCCCCATGACACTCCATGCATGTCCTGGCACTGCAGGGGCAGCAAGGCAGACTGCTGAGGCTCCAATCCGGATCCTCAGGCAGTGTCAGAATGCCTGATGGATCAGGCCGCCCCTGCTCCCTCCCTTTTTTGGTCTTATTCTTTTCTTCTCTTTCTCTCTCCTCACTTTCCACTCCTTTTGTGCTCAGCCACACCCAAGAGAAACGTAAGGACTTACAGTTACCCACACATACCACAACTTCACCCACCTCTCCTGCGATTCTGCAAAAGTGACAAGAGCCACTTATACTACCTAATTTGGATGTTTCCAAAATGTTTGTTTTTTTAATCTGTGCATCTCCTGACAAATCATACTTATAGATCCTTTCTCTTGCACCTATTGAATGGATCTACCTCCTTTTGTCTAAGTTTCTAGGCGGCTTTAGTGCCTTGGGGGACACTCTAATGAAACTTTACACCCCCATGTCTTTAAATTTTTGGGAAGATGTTGCTCACATCATCTGACCATTTTTTTTTTCTATTTTATTTATTTTAGGTGAAAACACTCACCTTTTTTGGGCTGAATCTCCCCTTCAGCTTCGAAATGCAGCTTTTTAATTCAATTTGCGTACCTATGCAACTTACATTGCATACGATGCCCAATTTGCACATTGCTCAGAACGTGTTTACTTTTGTACGTTAGTTTCGAAGTGCAGGCCCTTGTGATCTCCCGACTTGACTATTGTAATCATTTTCTTACTGGCCTCTATCTCTCTCGCCTCTCCCCCCTACAATCCATTCTGAATGCCTCTGCCAGGCTCATCCTTTTCTCCCGACTGTCTCTGCCGCTCCCCTCTGCGAGTCCCTTCACTGGCTCCCCATCCACTGCAAAATTAATTCAAAATCCTTGCCCTGACCTACAAAGCTCTCACTAACTCAGCACCCCACTACCTGTCCCCACTAATCAGCAAATACACCCCAGCCCACTCCATAAGATCAAACAGTGACCTATGTCTTGTTTCTCTCCGCATCACCTCTTCCCATGATAGACTGCAAGATTTCTCCCGCGCAGCTCCCATCCTCTGGAACGCTCTCCCTCGTACAGTCAGACTTTCCCCTAGTTTCCCTTCCTTCAAACGCTCCCTTAAGACATTACTATTTAGGGAAGCCTACCACCCGACTCACTAATACACCTCACTGCCCCAACCAGTCCATCACTCTCCCCTTGCAGTCCTATCCTCCTTTTTCCACCCCAACCCTTCTAGATTGTAAGTTCCCACGGGAATAGGGCCCTCGTTTACATTTCGTTTACACCCTAAAGACTTTCAAATGATAAAGTGGTCAGGTTGTGTAGAGTGTCCCTGTATAAAAAAAATTACAATAAATACATAATGCCTCCCAAAACTGACATTGGTGGTATGTCAAGATTCTAGACAGAAAAGCGAGTCAGGGAAGTAAAATGCATCAGTTTCGATTAGGCGAGTAAAGTCTGCAGACTTTTTTTTAAAAAATAGCATTAATTTTCAAAAGTTAGAAAATATATAATAGATATAAGGCTAGGGTCAGACGAACGCAGTGCGAACGCGCATGCAGCCGCACTTTATCACGGCCGTAGTATCAGCAAATGACGGCCAATGGCGGGCAATGTACGAAGTACGGCCGCACAAAAGTGTGGCTGCGCAACGCAACGCAAGCAACAAACAAAGGCATGTTTTTCGAGAACGTGATACCGCCAGTACTGACGTACAGAGTGCGCTGCGTCTGCTAGCGGCATGTGTGCATGATTAGGAGACGTCAGACGCTGCTAATGTCCGGCCAACATAACGTCCTGACGCAAAAAGTGTTTTATTGATGATCCGTACAACATCACGGACGAAAATGCGCATCGTATGACCGCTATCGCGTATTCCGTGAAAAAATACATCCATTCGTTCGAACGCACTTTTTCACGGACAACGCAAAAATGCGTTAATCTGACCCTAGCCTAAATTAGGAAAACGATTGGTTTAACATGCTGCATGTATTTAGGTAAGAATCCACAAAGACTAGAAGGTACTTTTAACAAAACATTCAAATGGTGTATGTGCAAAAAGCACTCTAGGGCTGAATTGTAAAAGGTGAGCTGTCACCATGGAAACCAGTAGGATGCTCTTGCTGAATGATCCACTTTTGGAACTTTTGTCCCACGAATTCTTTATTTTAGAAGCACGACTCAAAATGTTGCTGGAATTAGGAATTGAATTTGTCATCGATCACTGCAGCAACTAAACATTATGGGCCCTGTTACATTCTTCACGCAAAAATGCACGTAAACGCGTGAATTTTTGCGCAAAGCGTTAAAGCGCGTAAATTAACGCTGGTATTACAATCCTCGCGCATTATTTCATCCATCAAAAAAATAACACGCGTAAAAAAGAAGTGCAAAAACGCACGTGCATTAACATTGCGCGCAGAAATCGGTGTGCAGACTGTTTTTTCACGCGATTCAGCCAATCAGAATTAAGGACCACAATTATCTCACGTTAAGTTTTTGCACCTGCCTAAGTTATTTTTGATGGATGTAGAAGGGAAAATAAATTAAATGAAGAACCATTTTGTCCGTCAAAAATGCTGGACGTATAAATGCAGTCCGTCTGACCTCGTTCCATCACTCACACACAAAGCTATGCGGACGTGGCGCACTCTGTGCGCCCATTCTAGCGGATTTACGTTCTTGCCTGCCTTGCGTCCGTTTGCTGCGTCCGTTATGTGTCCGCACTTCTGTGCGGATGTAGTTCGTGTGCGGGTCTCTATTGATCATAATTTTATGCTACCACAGACGTTAAAATGTGCGGCAACACGGACGTGTACACCGTGCTCGTCTGACACGGGCCTTAGAAGTCGTTAAAATTATGCGCGCAAACGCAAAAATTTTGCGCATAGATTGTAATACCATCCGTGTACCAGCGCACAAACGCATTTTGCGCTCACAATGTTAAGTATAGGATGCACGCAGTACAGTTCGCTTGCGCAGCGTTCACGCAGGTTCACCCGCGGTAGACGATTACGTGCGTTCGTTGCGCTGACATTGTAATACGCGTTCAGCGCAAAGATGTTGCCCCTTGCGTTAATGCGTTTTTGCGCGCGTGCAAACGTTTGCGTGAAGATTGTAATAGGGCCCATATTTCTGTTGTTTAAATAATATTCTACGTCGATGACTTATACAACTTGTCCCTTGGCCCCTAAAATTTAATGGGGTGCATCACATTTTCTTTTTGTGATTGGCCGCTCCTTTCATATTAACAGCTGGAGCAGGAATCAGGACACAGAGGGAAGACAAATACTGGAAAAGCTGCCAGCGTAATTGTCAATAAGTCCTACAGAAGGTAGTTGTAGGTTTGTAAAGCATCATTAAAAATATCTTAAAAACTGATGAGCCGTATTAATAAAACTCAACCCGTCAAACAGTAAAAGTCAGCTGGGACTTAACTTGAAGCTAGCTGTTGAATAATGACACTGGGGCAGATATCCATTTGGGTAATGAATGCATGTGCCTGGGGGTATAGAGGAGATGGAGGGGGGGGGGGATTCTGTCTACCAGTCACTTTGCCCAAGAGTAAAAATTTCAACAAACGTCCTTGAAAATTACAACTGCTCTATGAATTTGTGCACATCCAACGTGGTGATATCTGTGAATACACGAGACGAACAACTGTGAGACACAAAAGCATTTATTCTGGCCCATACAATCTCTTTCACTAAGAATGCAGACTGGGCCCACAGCCAAGGGATGCATTAGATATATAGACCAGCCCTTCTCCGGACTCTGCGGTAATCTGAGCCGCTGCTGCAGAACTTCTTCTTTAATATAACCAGTCTACCTTTGTCCAACAGATTAGCAAACACTGAGATTTTGTCAGTGAGTGTAAGGCAATGTAGAATGCCCTGGCTCAATAGCATGAAAAAAATATATATATTTTAGGCCTAAATAGCCGCACTGGAAAAATTCTCCAATCAGGTAATATATTATTCTAGCCTTTTCTCCTACAACTCCCATTTTTGTAATAGTGTAACGATGAGGATCCATTGAGGCCTGTCATCTATTGATCACTGCTATTTATGTCCGATACAGCATGTAGCTTTCTGTTTTGTGTAACAACATAGAATTTAAAGGGAAAGAAAGATTTTGAAAAAGTATCACAGCACCTCAGGGTAAATGACATGGTGGGGAGGGGAGACGGCCCTTCTTTATGCTAAAATCCTATATATAAAAACCTGATGTTGACTAGTGTGACAAATGCTGAGAAACATTAAATCAGTTGCCGTTACGGTACAGCGTACATATTCATTCTTACTGGAAGTTACAGGGTTAATTAGTTATTTATGAAACACATAATAAGCATTGGCTCCTTTAAATGTAAATATATCAAGTAACATTTGCTAAGGTGATAAACAATAAACACAATATATCCAATTTTCATATTGTATGAAAGATGTCGATGAGCATAGTATTGTATGAGCGCGTCAGTGTGTCAGCATCACATTGTGACAATTTATTATAGTTGGCATATTATTATTATTACAGTGCAGTAATAGATGGATGTTCTCAGTGCATTGATGATGAGCCTGTCTATGAAGATGTCAATACTCTGTATTAGCAGGCAGGATGCCAGCCTTCCATGTTGTGTATGGCATGCGAAGACCTCACACCCTGGACATTGTGTGACAAGTACCATGACAAGATGGGGACACACATCCATGTACAGAAAGCATGGACCAGCCAGGCTGCTCTCCCCATCATCACTATCAGCTGTGTGCCATCAGGACCCTGTATATCAATGGGAACTAGCATGGCATGCAGAAACCCTCTAGCCAGCTGTGCCAATGCCCTGGTATAACATGCAACCTCTGGAGGGTTTGATCAGTGCCCCATCCATGAATTGTCCCAATGAGGTACATGTGCACAGTGAGTAGGACCACATCCCTGCAGTACATGCATTCAAATGCAGCCTGGTGCCATACTGACATGAGCAAGCAGGTTACAGTGTAAGAGGGGGGCTGCAGAGTGCCAGAGGGGTGAGTTAGTAATGAGTCACCCACCTGGCACAAATTGTTTATTTATTTTTGGACCCCCTCTCCTCTCACATGCATTGTGTGTGGCATCCAGCACTTACCTGCAGCCACCACCAGGACACAGCCAGCCCAATGCAAACCCCACAGCAGAGACAGCCTTCCCAGCGCCATGAAGTGTGCAGCCCCCCTCCCAGGCTCTCACCGGGCCGGCGATGCAGAGAGGGGCTCCCTCTCTCTCCAGTCAGACGCCATCTTGTACAAGTTTTTTTTTTCCTCTCTCTCTCTCTGTGTCTCTCTCCTATTTTTTAACCCTCTTTCTGTTTGTTTAGGCAGTCGGTATGTGCTGTCCGTGTACTGCCATCTATTGGTTAGTGAGCCCAGCCTGAGGACACCCTCACTGTCTAACAAAGGGGTCACATGTGTGGGAGATGCAGCCCCCCACCTCCCCTCATTATGCACGGGGAGGGGGGACACAGTGTCTGCACACACCTAACACCACACGGCAGTCACCGAGGAGATCCCCAGCCTGCAAACCACCAGCTACTACAGCAGCAGAATGGCACCCAGCCCAGGGAGAGGGGGCGCAGCACAACCCTCCCCCTCCCTTTAGCCCCCCCCCCCTGCTCAGGCAGCTGAAGGGTTACAGAGATTCCCAGTGTTACTAAGTATCACCCAGTGACCGGAGCAGGAGGACGTGCGGGGTCCCGGTGCTTCATGGAGCCTGTATGGAAAGAATGGGGACACCACATCCCCAGGGCATCACAGCAGCCAGACAGGGACCAGAAAAATGGGGTGTATGGGGAGAGGGGCGTTATTCATACAGAACCCGCTGGTACATCAGACAGCTCCCCATCCCGCACAGACAGACGGATGGATGGCACGGAAAGGGTTAAGTCAAACAGCAGCAACAGAGAGGACAGATGACGATGGACAGACAAACAGAATTACAGACAGATACTAGAAGACATGCACAGACCATAGGTCAACATTTAAAATACAGATACAATGTGTCACATGGATCGATCGATCTGCAGGTAAATAGGTAAAAAAAACTGAGGGGTACATCATGGATTAGAGAGATGACAGGGGATATAGATAGATAGACGAATGAGAGAAGATAGAATATATAATGAAGGAATGATAGAATGACAGATATCATAGTATACAGAAGATAGAAAATCGAAGATAGATAGAATGATAGACACTAGACAGCTAGATTGATCAGTATAGAATGATAGAAAGATAGATAGATAAATAGATCAGATAGATAAGGAGATAGATAGATGATGGATAGATAGATCAGTAGACGATAGATAAATAGATAGATAGATAGATAAATAGAATGATATATAATGGATCAGTAGACAATAGAATGATAGAGAGATAGATTAGATAGATAGATGGATGATGAATAGATAGATAGATGGATGATAGATAGATGATAGATCAGTAGACGATAGATCAATAGAATGATAGATAATGGATCAGTAGACAATAGAATGATAGATAGAGATAGAGAGATAGATTAGATAGAGAGATAGATTAGATAGATAGATAGATTAGATAGATAGATGGATGATGGATAGATAGATGATGGATAGATAGATCAGTAGACGATAGATAAATAGAATGATAGATAATGGATCAGTAGACAATAGAATGATAGATAGAAAGATAGATAGATTAGATAGAGAGATAGATTAGATAGATAGATGGATGATAGATAGATAGATGGATGATAGATAGATAGATGGATGATAGATAGATCAGTAGACGATAGAGCAATAGAATGATAGATAGAGAGAGAGAGATAGATAGATTAGAGAGATAGGTAGGTAGGTAGGTATTATTATTATTATTCTTTATTTATAAAGCGCCAGCATATTCCGCAGTGCTGTACAATAGGCACAGTATAGACAGGGTTACAATACATTGAACAACATTTGACAAACAGTACAGGAGGAGATGAGGGCCCTATTCCTGTAGGAACTCACAATCTAGGACGGTAGGTAAGTAGGTGGATGGATGGATCAGTAGATGATAGATTGGTAGAAGATGGTTAGAAGATAGAATGATAGAAGGACATATAGAAGATATATAGAATATGGACAGACGATATAATGATAAAGATAAAGGTCGATAGCTAGAAGATAGAATGATATATAGCTAAAGGATAGAATGATAAACAGAAGATATAAATAATGATAGAAATTAAAATATAGTTAAGTAGAATGATACAGGTAAAATAGAAGAATAGACAGATATAATGATAGAAGAGAAAATGACAGATTGATTGACAGAATGATAGATGCATAGATAGAAGATAGATAATGTATAGACAAGATAAGATACAGAGATCAATATAATGATAGATACAGATAATTAAAGATAGAAAGAATAGATATACAGTATATATATACGTGGATTAAATAGATCACATATAGTATATCACTAGATGATTGACACACATTGGTAGATATGATGGATGTATAGACATAAGCCTCTCTAACAAAATATTGTGGGTACACATGACAAATATTGTTTATAATTTACAAATTACATATATGGTAGCTGCAATGAGCACGTGGGCATCAGCAAATTCTCACAGTGCCAAGAGTAGATGGCACAGTGTTTTGGTGTGCCACTCTCAGTATGGCATGAATGGACAGTTTCATGCACAGCTCAAATTAACATGGATTCTGGCTTTAATTAAAAATATATCTTTATTTAGCACAATGTATCAAAATCTGAGTATGAAGCAATCCTGTGCTTTGCAGCCAACTTTAGCATGACACCGGATCACACTGGGGTTACCATCTAATTGCCAGGCAATACAATCACCACACCACTGTGGTCTTTGTGGGGTGAGCCGCACACAGCTTGGTGTTCATTGTGTGATAGATTGTTGAAGCACACACTTATTGCCACATAGGGACCAGTCCTATCCTGGAACAAAAGTCCCAATTTCTTTTTTCGATGACGACCTTATGTTCCGGTAGTGCTGGAGGTTCCCATCTGTTTAGGCCTTGGAGTGGCCAGCCCGCAGCTGTCCTGATTAGCAGTATGGTCGCGCCAGACTCTCGCATGCCAATGCCTGTTACCATGACAACACTGACTCCAAGACAAGATGACTTGAGAAGGCCCCAGCCAGTGAAAAGGGAAAGCAGCTGGTGAACGTTCACAACACTTACCATTCACAGGCCTACCATCCACTAAACTACATAAATGCAGAAAACAATTATATATGTATTACCTTCATCACTATGAATTCCTGTTAAGATCAGGAGTCTTCCAGACGTTTGGATACTACATGCAGGATCCCTGAAAAGTTCTGCAATGATGTCTTTTTAAATTATTGGCCCACTAAAGTATATCTTGTTTACTGCCATAGCTCTATTGTCACTCAGGTTTCAGCTTCCACCTTCATCCTGAATTCTAGGTTAACAGCTATGTTTATAACCGTGTACTCCTTACGTTATTTGTATATCTGCATTGGCGCAACCATCGAAGGGGCAGCAGCCATACCCATACACTTTACTGGCATTCTGCCGTCTGGTGCAGGGTCGGCAACCTTGGCCGTCCAGATATTATGGACCTACATTTCCCATGAGGCTTAGTCAGCTAATGAGCACCTGAGCATCATGGGAGATGTAGTTTCACAACATCTGGAGGGTCAAAGTTGCTGACCCCTCGTCTATTTTGTAATACCATTGTTCCCAAAGTGGTGTACGCAGGCATGTACTGGCCATAGGGACTACAGGGAGATTCCCGGTGGGCCGAGGGCTCAGTGGGCCAGTGTGAGTGCTGGTTCACCACGCAGCTTGCACTTCCCTTAATAGGTGAGAATTTCCTCACCATCTGTAAAACGCAGTCTGCCACAGTCTCAGATTGGGGCCACAGTGCCGGTGAGAACTGCTGTGCATCCACCTCACCTTTAGATATGGTGCACACGCAACCTCAGTAAAGCGTTGCTTTACCCAATCACTCAGCAGCAATTTCGATATCTGTAGAGTGATTGGTTGAGCGATCCAGTTGGTTTATATACTATTTTTCTGTGTGTTTGCATATTTAAAGTGGGCCGGTCTGGATGAAGTCCAGGGCTGGGTGTACGTGTAGTGACAGAGGGCGGGGACGTGACAAAGATAATACGTGTTTAGGAAAAAACGGTCCATGAATGATAAGTGATATCTAAATCATATATAAGAAAATAAAATTAATTTAGGGTCGTCATATTCATGCAAAATCTTTGGAAAAGATGTAAGTTAGTTTGCGACAAACAACTGAAAGGAGTGTGTTACCCTGTGACTTGTTCATGTGTTTGAATTAAAGCAGGGTTTTGTAGCCCAGAAAGAGGCAAGTGGGGTCACCAGTGAGATTCTGGGGGAGATTCTCCGTCAATTGTTTGTCTAATATTTGGTGGTCAATTGACATGATTTATGAAAGCTTTCGGTTTCTTGCTTGTTTTCATCCGTTTGCTCTCCAGACCCACGCCTGTCTACATCTCCTCCCTTATTAACAGGTACATCCTGTCCTGACCACTTCGCTCTGCCAATGATCTGATGCTATCAGCTTCTCGTACCCGCACCCCCAACTCCCGCCTTCAAGACTTCTCCCGAGCTGCCACCTTTCTTTGGAATTCCCTCCCCCGCTACATTCAGGGCCGGACTGGGGATAAAAAACAGCCCTGGAAATAATTTCATACCAGCCCCAGTAATGTGCGGTGTGTTTGAGCGTATCGCAGAGCCATACAGTAATGTGCGGTGTGTTTGAGGGTATCACAGAGCCATACAGTAATGTGCGGTGTGTTTGAGGGTATCACAGAGCCATACAGTAATGTGCGGTGTGTTTGAGGGTATCACAGAGCCATACAGTAATGTGCTGTGTGTTTGAGGGTATCGCAGAGCTATAAACTAATGCGCTGTGTACGAGGGTATCGCGGAGCTATACAGTAATGTGCGGTGTGTTTGAGGGTATCGCAGAGCTATACAGTAATGTGCGGTGTGTATGAGGGTATCGCAGAGCTATACAGTAATGTGCGGTGTGTATGAGGGTATCGCAGAGCTATACAGTAATGTGCGGTGTGTATGAGGGTATCGCAGAGCTATACAGTAATGTGCGGTGTGTATGAGGGTATCGCAGAGCTATACAGTAATGTGCGGTGTGTTTGAGGGTATCGCAGAGTCATACAGTAATGTGCGGTGTGTTTGAGGGTTTCGCAGAGCTATACAGTAATGTGCTGTGTATGAGGGTATCGCAGAGCTATACAGTAATGTGCTGTGTATGAGGGTATTGCAGAGCTATACAGTATTGTGCAGTGTGTATGAGGGTATCGCAGAGCCATACAGTAATGCGCGGCGTGTTTGAGGGTTTCGCAGAGCCATACAGTAATGTGCGGTGTGTTTGAGGGTATCGCAGAGCCATACAGTAATGTGCGGTGTGTTTGAGGGTTTGGCAGAGCTATACAATGTGCGTTGTGTATGAGGGTATCGCAGAGCTATACAATGTGCGTTGTGTATGAGTGTATCACAGAGCTGCACAGCCTTATTACACCTCCAGCAGGCCCCTCAAATTATTTTGACCCCCCCAGCACACATTCTTCTCCCCTCAGAGTCAGCCTATTACATTTTATATTAGCCCCCAGCAGGTCCCTCACTTTTTTCTACCACCCCGCATTCAACCGATGATGTGGGCCCTGTGAGGGGGGGATGCCTGCGGCTGTTAAAAATAACACTAGCGCCAGACAGAGGGACACACCTGTTTTCTTGTGCAGGGAAACACATGTTTCTGGTTCTTACCTGACGGCTGTCGCACTCTCATGATGAGAGAGTAGGGAATCCTTGAAGACCCAGTCCTGACTCTGGCAGCGGCCCGGCGGCAGTGTGTCCTGCGCCAGCCATGAAAATAGGACGGACTCGGGAGCTGAGCAAGTGGCTGCTGGCCTGGCCTCACCTCACCTGTGACTCGAGGGGACCCGTTCTGCGCCTGCGCAATACGGCTACATTGGTGAGGAGGGTGGCGCCAATGCAGCGTGAGTGCCATTCCCCACCTTGTGAAGGAGGCACGCACACTGCAGCAGCTGTCAGCCCGGCCCCTCCTCACTCACTCACAAAGAGAGGGCCAGCAGCAGCGCCGCGGGCAGCCTGCATTTCAGAGGGCAAATCAATCAGCTCCACCTCCCCAGCAATACACAAGATGGCTGCGGCGGCCAGGCAGTGCTTAACCCATGGCCTGGCCTGGCTAGACGCCGCACCGCTGGCTGCTACCAGCCAACAGTTTCTCAACAAATGATGCTGCATATGTTAAAATTAAAAAGCGGCCCAAAGATTGCAGCAGCCTACCGGGATTCATCCCGGTAGGCCAGTCCGGCACTGGCTACATTAGACTCTCCCTGTATCTCCAGTCCTTCAAGAAGTCTCTGAAAACACATTACTTTAGAGAAGCCTATCGACTCACTCCCTAATCCCCCTCTGTTCATTTCTAGCTCCATCTTCCCACCCAGCCCACATGTGCCCGCTATTTCATGTTCTCTATTTACCCTCACCTAGTTTGTCACCCCTCTCCTCTTAGATTGTAAACTCTCGAGCAGGGTCCTCTATCCTACTGTTCTGTGTGTTTAACTTGTATGTATATTTGTTATTCTGTCTCATCCATCGTACAGCACTACGGAACTTGTTACCGCTTTATAGATACTTGCAACTGTAACTGTTTGTGCAATCCACATCATTCATGTGTTTGTCAGTTTCTACTCAGTGCTGTGCATTTACCAATTACACTACTTCTGTTCCCTTTAGATAACTGGTTGGATTCATTTCATCTGTTCTATTATGTCTCCCTTTACCTGGTGGTGTTCTAGCTTTGAATCTTCTGTGCATTGTTTGACATAGCTTGCTTAAGAAGGATTTCCTATAGTAATTGTTGCGATGCTTGCACAAAAAATTAAAGACATGGAACAATCAAATAATACATACAAGTAGTCCAGCGCAAAAAGAGATGTAAATCAACAATATATATACTGTAATGACAGTCCATGTTTCTTTCTTGCATCAGGCCTCAAGCCACGAGCTATCAATACAATATATACTGGGTTATTCAAAGAGAATCGAAAAGTCACCGCACGTTCGGTGACTTTTTGTTCCCTGCAATTCGGCGTGATTAGGCGATCCTAGTTCGCCAACCCTGCGGTGTATTCAGCAAGCACCACAGGGCTGCCGTACTGCAGGGAAAATCCACCGCAAACCCGACGAACACTCACTGCAAAACCCACCGAACACTCACCGAAACCCGCAGAAACAGCTGGATTAACCACACCGAACATGCCGGAGAAATCCGTCTAGCTGCCGATCACAGCGCAGAGCAGCCGCCGGAAAAACCCAACACGCAAACGAATGATGTGGAAAGTTTGAAATTTGAAACACTGTTTGCAAAAAAACTACTGAACGAAAATGCCTGGAATTTACATATAAGATCCAATGAATGATAATAAAAAGGGCAGATGCAGTAAAAAGAAAAGACGATTTAAAAAAAAAAGGGAATTTTTTTTGCCAAACAGATCCTAAAAATCTATACATAAAGAGACTTTTTACTGCAGATTAAAATAATAAACGGTTTATTAGATATTGAATTAAAATGGGAATATTTTTAACATTGAAGCCTATGGGAATTGCCTGAATAAACCTGTCGAATGAAACCACCAAACAGCAGGACATATCGGCAACTTTTCCCTGCTGTTTTGTGTTCTCTGAATAGACGAAGCATTGCTTCTCTACGGGGATTTCACTGCCCTCGAACAGGCACCGTATGTGCAGACAATTCGCCAACATTTGGCGAACTGCCTGCTCTCAGAATAGTTGAATGGCCAGGAAAGGTAACCGTACGCTGAATTTCACTGTTCGGTTACCTTTCGGACACAATTCGGATCTATTTGAATAAACCTGATTTTTGATCTATATCGCTTTTGGTGCTGGACACTTTACACATATGTTTTGTATATCTCACTTGGATGTTGTCTACCTGGGATTGTAACATTCTAGAGTTGTAGCTACAGAAATTGAGACTTATCCTTAAAGACTGGGCAAGCACCATTCCGTGTTTATTGAGATTTCTGTTAATCTGTATATTTTTTTTTTTTTTTAATATCTTTCATTGTATTACTTTGTATTTCTGTAACTGTAACACTTCAATGTTCTTGAACCCAGGACATACTTGAAAACGAGAGAAATCTCAATGTATCCTTCCTGGTAAAATCCTTTATAAATAAATATAGAACAATCAAGCATGTGTTGTGTAATTCACACTCAGATGTCAGGGGGAGAAAAATGCCGAAATTTACGAAGTCAAAACCAATCACCTTGCTGTCAGTCTTGTGATCACCACAGGAAATAAGACCAGAGAAGTGACAGATTGATCCGGTCAATTACAAGTCAGTTTTGATAAATCGTCCTGTGTTTCTCAGATTTTTTCAAATTATGCTCCCAACTTTAAAAGGTGGTAGAGAGCCCTGCAATTATTTTTATGTACTGCTAGGTGTTTTTGTAACTTCCCCCAATAATTTGTCACTATGTCATTATAGGAAATGTGGCAGGTTGCCCACTACATGGAAGATTCACAATCAGTCTAGGTTTTCTCCATATTGAGAATGATCAGCAGTTTCCTGTAAGAACGGAAATTAATATTCTGTAAGTCTTCGGCACCAGTTTTCCTACAGTCAGCATACCCAAACTTGTGGATCTGCAGTTATAGGTCTATACTTAATGGATACACTGCATATTTCCCTGACTGAAGGGATACTTAAACATGTATTACTTTGCTGTTCCTATAGTATTTTATGTTTGGCGCTCCTATTTTCATATTAATTTACCAATATATACATCAAGGCTGAAAGGGGTTATTCACTAAGCACCGATTTGCACCGAACAGGGCCAAGAGGACTGCCAGGGCCATGGTTGCTGTCCCAGCGGCTCGCCCAGGTTACTACACAGTGTCCCATACACTTTAAAAAAAGGGGGGTAAGCTCTCCTTCTTGATGTCAGGACCCTGAATAGATGAGATCCAGAATGGTCGGGCTGTGGTGGGCCCCCTGGCCGCTCCGGGACTGCCTCTGACCTGAGGTGCTGTGTCATAATCTGATACCCTTATTACCCCCTCCTACCTCCTCCTCGTCCTCTTCTTCTATCTCCCTCTACTTCCTTTTTTCTGGTTCTGTCGTTTCCTCATCTTCCTTTTCTCTCCTCTTTTTCTGATGTGTGTTTCCTTTTGTGGTGCTCATCCTATGTAGGTTCCATACTACTACTACCTGGGAGCAATGTGTCTCAAACTTCAGTCACACGAGGGGGACTGCCTTCTATTTTATTATATGATCAAGTCGTGGCAATCTAGACACTTGAACCAATGGGCATTTCTTTCTCATCTGCTATTCCGATCTTGCCCTGTGTGCTGGTACTCGTTAGTCATGAATATGATACACTGCCTGTAATGACATGCCTATGTTGGATGTGTACTACTTATTGTTTTACATTGTCATTGATATGTCTATTTGTATTTTCTTTGATAAATAAAAAACTTTTATTACGTAAAAAAAGGGGGGGGGGTCCGAAAACAAACATTGCCAGGAAAGTCAGCAAAACGACAATAATAACCACCCAGGGAAGCCATCTCAGTGGGAGCTGAACTTCTGCTATAGGACAGGTCAGGCAGCGCATTCACACCACCAGAGGCAGCAGGGCGGCTTCCACACCTCCAGAAGGCCGGGATAAACCCGTGGCTACCAGGCTGCCCCGACACCGCAAAAGGGAGCAGAGGACCAGAAGGCCCCGACAGGCCTTAAAGGACCTTTTTTTATTATTGGGACACATTTTAATCCATTTTTATTGGTGTAAACACCTATTAGGAGAATAGGAGAGTTCTGTTTATGCTTTTCTTTGCAGAGCAGTGGATTTCGCCAAAGCCAGTTCGCCGCTCTTCGGTGATATTCTCCAACTTGTTCATGAGGCTTTGGCTACTGCATCTTTGGCGTACTACTGTGACACTATGGTGAATAGTTCTGTAAATTCACCGTAGTTTTAGCGAAATGAAATTGCCGAATTGCATCTAAGTGCGCCAAAGTGAAAAGCACTGAAATTTCGATGCTTAGCGAATAACCCCTTAAAAGTTTCATGAGGAGCCAAGTTGCAAACATTGTAATTTGTTGATTCTTTAAGAATTATGTTAAGTAACTGCACCGGGGTATTTAAAGTGCCTCTGTCATGGGTAGAAATACAGTTGTCCATTCGAATGGTGAACTCTGCCTCCAAATAGATCAGTGTTGTATTGCTGAACTATATAATTTTAAAAAATGGCGATATTATGTTTTAACATTTCTCCCTCTCTCCAGGCTGGCGCCATGTTGCAGAGAGGAATGGCCGCTGCGAGCAGTCTAAGCTCGGGTCAGACGAGCGCAGTGTTCATGTCCTTGTTGCCACACATTTTAATGTCCGTGGTAGCATACAATTATGATCAATAGAGACCCGCACAGAAGTGCGGACACACAACGGACGCGGCAAACGGAAGCAAGTTAGGCAAGAACGTAAAACCGCTAGAACGGACATGCGGAGTGCGCCACGTCCGCATAGCTTTGTGTGTGTGATGGAACGAAGTCAGACAGACTGCATTTTTGACGTCCAGCATTTTTGACGGACAAAATGGTTTTTCATATTAATTTTATTTCCCATCTACATCAGTCAAAAAAAACATCAGTCACAAAAATGGACCGTGTGGCCACTACCTTGTCATCAGTCAGAAAGTACGTCCGTTGTGCACGGATGCACAGTCCACACAGAATGGTTTTGTCTGACCCTAGTCTCATAGCGGGACCCCCTGCGCAGTCAAGGTGCTGTTCAGGCTTTCAGTCAGATCATGATCGACAGTCTGCACAGCATACTGATTGAAGTCGGTGTCCATTTCAATGGCCAGCTTGCAAGCAACTGGAGTCTCTTTCAAAAATTCTCAAACTCAGATTTTTTTGCAGTCTCTCCCTTTATTCCAAGTCTGAATCCAGTCATTATACATGAAACTCACGCTAGACGAGGCAGCTGTTGCCTGTCAACAAACTAGAATGGATCAAATGTCTGGCTCTGTGAGAGATTGAACCAGTAATGATTTGGAAAAGGCAGTAACAACATCTATTTTCTATAATTTGAGAATCAGAACTTTGTAATGGATTACCTCAGATGTCTCAAGACTAGTTCACCAGAACACCATTTGATTTTTGCAGATTGCTGTCTTTATGCCAGGATCTTTCAGGAGTTTTGCAGATGGGGAACTACAAAGTGGATCTTGTGGCCTCCAGAACCAATAATAAAGTCCCTGACATTCGTCAGGGAGAATGGTATGCCAATTATGGTGAGTCTACCATTCTGGCCGAGATGCCTGTGGTTTCTGCTTTTTCAGAATCTGGAGGTGGAAGATTCCTTTATTTCCATCTACAGTATGTTAATGGAGTATCCAGTTCTTCACCCTCTTCTCCACCGAAAGGGCTGGCGTGGAGACTGTTTCTATCTTAAATATATATAGTAAATATATATGGCATCTCCTCCTTAGTAGTTACATTTATTCATCAAAGACAATTTTTATATACCGAGAATAAATCTTTAATAAGAATAATATGACTTAATGAGCGTTACAGGTAATAAATTTATAGGTATCATACCATTTTTGGTGATTTGTTTTTATTTTCACTTTTTACACATGTTGTATTGATTCAATTTATAAAAGTTCAGCCTGCGTTATGGGAGAATCATTCTAAGTTGTTTGTCACATAGGGAGAACTTGTTAGAAATTCCTGATTGTGGTACAGGTTTTCCTCATTGAAGATTAATTGAATCATTAGTTTGATTGTTGTATTCACCTATTTATGTGTTTGGTGTATTGTATATTTAGACTTGACAAAGACCTGTGTAGGTCGAAACGTTGTCTTGTTCTTATGCTCACTATGGAAAAAAAACCTTTTAATTGACCACACGCAAGAGTCAGTAATTATATTTTTTCACTGTTTCTATCTTAAGACATTTCGGATGGATCGTCTTAGCTGGACGTCCACTGGGTCCGTAGTCGGCTGATGACGTCAGCCGATCAGGGTTGTCCACTGGAAGCATCAGGAAAAAGAAAAACCCCGTTGCGAGAGAAAAAAAAACCTGTCCTTTCAGCACCAAGGACAGCCACTCAAGTACAGCCGAAGCAGAAACAAAAAACTTGCCAAAGGCTGCAACCCCTTATCCCTGGTGCTCAAATATGTTTCAGCACTAAGGACAGCAACGCCGAACGCAGCCGGCCTGAAGGAAAAAAAAAACGCGGTCAGCAAGGGAAAAAAGCCTGATCTTTTTAAAAAAAAATGTGAACCCAAAATTTCACCTGAGGCTAGGGTCAGACGAACGCATTCTTTGCGGACTGTGCGTCCGTACACAACGGACGTCCTTTCTGACTGACAAGGTAGTGGCCACACGGTCCTTTTTTGTGACTGACTTTTTTTGACTGATGTTGATGGGAAATAAAATTAATAAAATCAAAAATGCTGGACGTCAAAAATGCAGTCCGTCTGACTATGTTCCATCACTCACACACAGTGGCGTCACTAGGGTTGGTGTCAACCGGTGCGGTAACTTATGGTGTCACCCCCGCCCCGAGTTTTACGGATTTTTTTTAACTACTCTTACTCATAAATCAGTACTCCCATATAACACTGAATGCTCATACACACAGCGCACATTACTGTGAGGTTAATTGCTGTGGAGCTCTCTCATATACTCACACACAAATTTTGGCGAACTCCCAGCAAGTATGGTGCCTGTTCGAAGGCAGTGAAAGTGAAGGCACACATGGATATATATTACCCCAGCTCACATAATGGATATATTGCCCCAGCTCCCATATAGATATATAGTGCCCCAGCTCACACATGGATATATTGCCCCAGCCCAGCTCACACATGGAATATATTGCCCCAGACCAGCTCACACATGGATATATTGCCCCAGACCAGCTCACACATGGAATATATTGCCCCAGACCAGCTCACACATGGAATATATTGCCCCAGACCAGCTCACAGCCCCCAGCTCATATGGGTATATTTGCCCCCAGCTCATATGGATATATTTGCCCCCAGCTCTCCACCTTTCTGGGAGTGGTGGTGGTACCCACCTTGCTGGCCATGTTCAGTGTGGTGCTCTTACTCAGAGTGGGTGAGTGAGCAACATGAAATGCCCATACCTTACCCGGGCATCCTGAGACATGTGAGGGGAAAGGTGACTGCACCAGTCGAGCCTCGAGTGGAGTCGACTCTGACTGCTGCTGCTCGCAGTCTGGTGGGGGACTCAGTCAGGAGGCCTCGAAGCGTGACGTGAGGCAGGCAGGGTGCCGCACTCTTCTGAAAAAAAAGGCGCCAGGCGGGAGCTATTAGGGCGGGCTGCCGCTGCGCTGATGACTCACTCAGAGACGTCACTGCATCAGCCCATCGGCGCGCCGCTCCCTCTGGCATGGGGGTGGGACTCGAAGATCAGTCGCTGAGCCGCCATCTTTCATGCCCCTTAGGGAGGGTGACACGACCGCCCTTAGGGTGACACCGTCACCGTAAGACTTTTTTGATGTTTGATTTTTCAGCCGGCCGCTGCACTGCAGGACCTAGTCTTAGTCAAAACTAGTCTTACTTGGTGATGTGGTGTCACCCTAAGGGCGGGTGTCACCTGGTGCAGACCGCACCCCCCGCCCCCACCTAGCGACGCTAGTGCTCACACACAAAGCTATGCGGACGTTGCGGACATGGCACACTCTGCACGTTCGTTCTAGCAGTTTTACGTTCTTGCCTAACTTGCATCCGTTTGCCTCGTCCGTTATGCGTCCACACTTCAGTGCGGACGTACTTTGGGTGTGGGTCTCTATTGATCATTTATTATATGCTAACACGGACATTAATATGTGCGGCAACACAGATGTGAACACTGCGCTCGTCTTACCAGAGCCTAAAACATACAGAAAAATACCTAAAATAATTAAAAAAAATCAATAACTAAAAAGGCTTTTTGCTGCAGATTAAAAAAATAAACCGTTGAATAAAAAAATAGAATGAAAGTGAAATCTTTTTGCATTGAATCCTATGGGTTGTTGAACTGAATCACTTCTCTATGGGGCAATTTCCCTGCCGCGGCAAAGTGGTTTAACTATACAATTCATCTTTTTCATGTAACGTGTATCAAATCGTCCGATAAATCCCGTTGAAATGGGAAAGATAGCTAGTCTGTTGTAATCGCATAAAATCGCCTGAAGTTGTCCAATGGGAGTCAGAGGCAGTGGATAAGGGCTGGTTCACCTCCCTGTTGTGGGATTGGTCGACTTCAGAACGATATCGGATGATCGCACCATCGCAGGAATACAGAACCAGTGGACGGCCATCAACTCTGCAACTCCTCCATGGGTTGCAGCATCAATGAGGGATGTGCTGGGAGACTCTGCAACTTCAGCACAACATGCTGCGAAAGAAACACTGTACAGTATGTCCCCATAAAGCCTTGTGCAGTCCTCCCAGTGTATATTTCACTGGTGCTGCAGCAACATTTGTCTTGCGTTTTCCCTGCCGTGTTCTACCTCCCCTCCAGCAGTGGAATCTGTCTGGATACTGAAAACCAGAAGAGTCATCCTATATATTATGTGTATGGGTATTTGCAATGAACATAATAAGCACTATAAATACCCATACTCATGATATACCCACTGATGTTGCTCTTACAAAATTACAACACAATATAAAAATATGTTTGTAGTAATAATGCCTACATATGAAAATTAGTCAGCGTTTTACAGGCATTTTAGACGTTATAACCACCTGTATCTTATCCCTGTACAGTTGTGCGTGGTGTCACCGCTCTCCCTAAGTTCTGCCCTAATTGTTTTAATGTAGCAGTAAGGTTTTTGAACTTATTACAATGAGAAGTAGATAACAAAGACTGTACGAACTGTAAGAAAATAAAAGACTAAGGGCACTATCAGCTGGTGTGCGCCAACCCTAGCAGCAGCCTGTTTTTGCGTTAACGCAGGTAAATTCAGTCTACCGTCAGATCGTTTGCCTCTTGCTACAAACGGCGAAAACCACTTACCACAAAGTAATTAACGATGCGTAGTGTGAGCTTACTGTACTTACCGTGTCCTATACTTAACATGGGCAGCGCTACAGAACACTTTCGCTATTCTAACAGATTGTTTGGACCCGATGCTAATCGCAAAAATTTACCTACTGCTCAACCCTGGTGTTAACTGATGAAAAGGAAGAAAAAAAACGTGAAACATCCTTGCCCAAAATTAACAGGCAATTGAAAGGAATGCAGCACAGGTGTTCTCTTGGCTTGCTGGATGTAGATTACGTGTAAAAGATGCATTGTATGGTTAAACTGGCGTTCTTCGGGGAAATATGAGAAGATGCATTGTATAGGAAAACCTGCCGTGTGCAAAAAAAATAAAAAAAGTCTTTATGTATTGAATTTTTAGAATGTATTTGGTATGTTTCTGGAATAGAATGACCATATTTGGAAGATGCCGTGCAATTAAGCGTTGTCCAATGGGAGAACGCTATGTGATCTGTTTTTGATTCTGATTGTAATTGTGCCCCTGGATGAAGTCCACTATTGGACGGAAAGCGTTGGGCTGTTGTATTAATACTTTTTTACCTTTTGACATCCTGACTTCCTTGGGGGGTTCTACGATGGTGGAGCCTTTTAAGACTGTGAGGAGTACAGTGCAGTTTTCCCTTCGGGATCCTGTGAGGTCCATCCAGTTTGGTGTGACCCGTTTTATTGCTGTGCTACACTATTAGTCTTTTATTTTCTTGCAGCTTGTACGGTCTCTTGTGATCTACTCTTTTTGGAGGACTGACAGCCATCTGCAGAGACTATCTGCATCAAGTTGATTTAGTTAAGTATATATATCCTCTTTTTTGGTGATATTATTAGGGCGAGAGTATGATTTCCTACTTCTGGCTCTTTCGCAATAATACAGACTGACAGGATTGATTTCTAAATAAGAATTGTGATTCACCACAGGGAAAAACAACAATCCTACTATAAAAAAGACTTATAAGTGGGGTTTTATTGGTTGAATTTAATTGTTAATGATTTTTACTGCAAAATACTGTATGTATAAAGCAAGTTAAGCTACTGATATTATATGTACTCACTCCCACTCCCTCTAAACCAGTTCCTCGCCTGATAATTCTTCCTCAATTTTTGCCTACGGTTGTTTGATCTTTCCTGGATGAATCTTTCATCACTCGATAATCCGGGCCATAGTTAAAGCTTATAAACAAGGAATTTAACAGTATCTCCAGGAATCCAGTAAAATACCATTCGCATAGCCTGCTGTTGGTCAAGTCTCTCCTGGTGACATATGTAGGGAGGCACAGATGTGAAGTATCAGCAGAGAGTTTTGGAATCTATCTTGCCTTAGTACATTTGTTGCATCTTTTCTCTGTATTCCCACTCCCCCCACTTGTTATCTCGTAAAACCAACTTGTTTTCCCCGCGATAACTTGTTTTTACAAGAAAACAACTTTGTTATCAGGGGAAATCAAGTTTTTTCGTTTTGACATGGGTTTTTCAGGTAGCCTGAGACACATGCACAGCTTCCTATATAGCTTATATTGGTAGCCAGGCTGCAAAGTCTTACGAGAGCTGTGAATGTGGCAGAGGCTCTCAGAAGCCACAGCGAGGCACCAGCAATTTTTTTTTCTAGAAAGTATTTTACCAGGAAGGATACATTGAGATTTCTCTAGTTTTCAAGTATGTCCTGGGTGGCGAGTATGTAACGTTAAGTGTCTTGGCCAAGGACACTTACTGGAGAGGTGCTCTTGCCGGGATTCAAACCTGGGTCTCCACGGTCATAGAGCAGTGATGTTACCTCTACTCCACCCAGCCTGTATTGACAAAAATACATGATGCCGCAGGTCATGGCCTACACAAAAAACAGCAAATTGTGGGGAAAATAAGTTGATTTTCCGAGAGAACATCTTTTTGTCATCTAAAAATTACAAAAATGTTATTCCAAGACATAAATTTTATAATCTTGAGATAAATAAGGATGGCCACTCCAGCCTTCCATAGATTTGTATCTTTTTCCACCTTTTTCCTGGGTATAATCCATGGCAACATTGGTTATCCCACCACCACCTAGTTAACCTCCCTGGCGGTCTATTTATTCAGCAAATGCTTTGCTGAAAGCGGTCAGTTTTTTTTTTGTTTCCCGCCCCCCCCCCCCCCAGCGGCATCCCGAGTGTGGCTCGGGGTTAAATTCTTATGTTGGAAGCGGTAACCCCGCGCAACACTCGGGATGCTGCTGGATACATCACCTCTCCCTGCGCTCCCTCGAAGTCCCCAGCTGCTTCCTCCGGCGACCTCATTACTTCCTGGTTCCTCCTCGCGAGAAGGAATCCAGGAAGTAAAACTCTGCGATCGTTGGAGGAGACTGCAGAGATCAGCGAGGGAGCGCACAGAGAGGTAATGTATACAGCCCGAGTGTGTCTCGGGCACACGGGATAACCGCCAGGGAGGTTAAATTACCCAGGACATATTTGAAAACTAGAGTAATCTAAATGTATCCTTCCTGGTAAAATCCTTTCTCAAAAATATTTTTTTTTCTTTGAGGCTAGGAACAAGACAAGAGGGGAGGGCTTTTTCTTTTTGAGGAAAAAAAATACGAACAAGGGTTTGCATCATCAAGATGTTTTAAGTAAGATAACACTGATGGATTATATGTATGATATGGGGTCACCATCATGATGTCATTAAAAATGTAAAATTTTCGCTTATTAAAAGGACATGAAGTCTTCTGTATTAAGCAAATGACCATTGTCCCACAAGGTAATTCTTATTTTCCATTTAATGAGTGTATTTCTACTTTAATAAATATTGCCATTGTGCTAGAAAGGAGAATAAAATAACCATAAGACACAGAATTAGTGTACTGCTCTCATTTTTCCTTAAGAACATAGCATATCTTTGATTCAAACAGTATGTATATGGCACCTTTAAATGTAATATTCTTGCGTGTTTATGTGAGAACAAAGCTATCATTACTGATGACAAAGATGAAACAGAGGAATAGCTCGTGACAGATAATTAAAATAAAGTTTTATATAGCTAAAGTTCTTTTTAAAATAAAAATGAATATAACTACAGTTCTTTTGAAAACATTCAGTCCAGGAAATATACAGGATAGATAGAAAGCGGATGACTGCTTTGTGGCTTGTTCTATTGGCAAATAAACAAAAAAAAGTTCAACATTTATCAATTCCTTGCACATTCAAATAATAAAAAATAATAAGTGCAGAGGTGTTTACTTGTAAGGCAAGAAAAAGGTAAGGCAGATACCAGCAGAAATACACATGCAAGTGCTGCATACTATTTTAACAACAGCTTAAAAATAATTTAAAGTCATTATTTGTCAGTTTAATTCCTAAAATCTTAACCGAATGCAATGTTCTCTTCAATGCAAGAGATCACTGATTCAGCACCTTAGAAGTTGTTATTTCCCCTTCTCTGTGGTCCTTGATGAGATGATGTGTCCTGCATCCACCAAAAACCAGGCATTGCAAAAAGTGAAAATGCAGCAGCAGTATTAGAATCCTGTAAAAAGGTGAATGTCCATGTCCGTGAGAGACAACAAGTCTTTGGGTTGGGACCAAAGCAGCTTTTCTTCTGTGTTGTGAAAGTTCATATCCGCCATGCCTCTGACACCTGATATGTACGATAATGAATTCATCCGGATTTACAGATTTTAAATCTGTATTTATGTATAAGGGCAAATTGTTGTTGCAGTCGATGTCAGGCGGATTAACTATGAACCCCAACGCATTACAGGCTCCCCTCGCAGGCTCCCCCTCCCTCTCCTGGGAAGCGGTTTATGAAATTAGATACCTTGATCTATTATCCTGGTGAACGCCATGTCAGGACCGCAAAATTTAATAGTTTTGATTGCACACAAAAAAAAACAGCGACAATTTCGCCCTTTCGAATTCTATAGTCAGATATATCTCCATAAGGATTCATAATCTGCTAAATGCATTGTGTTGTAGCATTAAGCACTATAATCTCAAAACAGCAGGTGAAGACTCACATCTGACAGATTGCATTTTTCATACATCCAAAAGGATAACATTTTGAAAAAGATAGCACCTTTTCATCTAAAGTGCTCTTAAGAGATATAGGCTTATGTAAGCTACCTCTGTAAGGGTGGACTTGAGGGGTATAAAATTATAGAGGATAAGTGGAAAATCCTTACTCACGCTTCTGTCTCTGCAAGAACTGCAGGAAACCGTAGTGAGCAAGGAATTAGACACTAGCACCTCATTATAAAACTTACTTTACAGAATTTCCTATAAAAAAGCAAGACACCCTATGCAGGCTTAGGTGCCCAATGACCAACATTAGAACCAGCTGATGAAATGAACGAAAACTGTTCAAACAAATCATGCATGGGCACCCAATGTGCAAAGACCGTAAGCAAGAATATATCTGATGGGACCAGAGATAAAAATTTAAAAGGTATTCCAAAATGAGAAAGTTGCTCAACAGCAAGATCAATAAATAATTTTTTTTTTTTTAAAAAATGCATTCTGTTTAGTATGGGGACAATAAACCAGATAGACATGGTCTGCGTAAATGAAAATATCATATGTGTCTCTGTTCTCAGGTGGTATACACAAAAACACTGCTTTCCTATATGTAAGTTGTGTAACTATTCATGTGTCAGATTTTCTATATGCTTCTTTTGAATCATGCTATAAACCAAATATGAGTGCCACCTTGATGGTTTCATCATGGATCAAAGGAGAGTTCAGTAACTGTACAATAACATCCATAATAAAGGAGTAAAGTGTAACCTGCTCAGCAAGGAAAACTAATATTACTGTGGTCAGGCAAAACAGAGTATTCCACATACGTCCCAGGGAACACAGTTGGAATAGCTGTGAGCACCGAGTGAATCATGTCCCATGGTTCCCTCTACTCTGAAAGCCTATCTGGGAGCAGACAATGAATGTGATGCCAGCACGAGTCCAACTCTGCCGTTGGGCAGCAATCCCAAACCAACTCATAAAGATTTGGTGACTGCTATTTGGGAGCCCAAATTTTCTTGCAGGTAGTAAAGGAGATGTAGTTCATAATGTTCTCCCGACTCAGGGACCCGGATACTGTGCCGTTCTTGAGGGTATATCTGCAGGAAAGAGAGCACAGTGTTGCGCAACTTTATTTACAAGGATATAGAATTTTGGTGAACGTGTTAAGCATTTATAGCCTTCTAAAGCATTTGACCAAATAAATGTACTCATTCCTATAAACCAGGGGTCAGCCACCTTGGCCCTCCGGGTGTTTAGGAACTATAGCTCTCATGATGCTCAGCCAGGTTAGCGGAGACACATAGGAAATGTAGTTCCTAAATATCTAGAGGGCCAAGGTTGTTGACGCCTGCTATAAACAATGTTTTGCCATTAATTTACATTAAATCGGGATAAAGACATTATTGGAAATATTTTGCTTTCTTAGTAAATGCATAAACTATTAAAATTACATTTAAATTTCCAACAAGATTTTTCCTTGCAATCCTGCAAAACCATCTATATGTCACCTACATCATGCACACAGGCTGAAAGACATGCAGGGCCATATTACAATCATCGCGTAAAAAGCCTCGCGCAAAGCAAAAATATTTGCACCAAGCGGTAAAGTTTTGCGTGCGTAAATCACCGCTGGAATTACAATCCTCGCGCATTTTATCATCCGTCAATTAAAAAAGCGAGTAAACCGGACACGCACAAATGCTCGTGCAGTACCGTTGTGCGCATAAATCAGTGTGCGCACTGTTTTTTTTTTAACGCGATTCAGCCAATTAGAATAAAGAACCACAATTATCTCACGTTAAGTTTTTGACCCTGCCTAAGTCAATCTGAGTATATATGCTGCAGCAATAATAAATGCACACACGACTTCTCCATTATATTGGTTTGGTATGAGTAGAATGTGGAACTATACTTTGCTGCATCTTTTTTTTTTTTTTGGGCTGGTGTATTTGGGTTCGGCCAGGTCGTTCAGATTTGCCATTAACACCAGCTTTTAGGAGTTGCTAAAATTATGCGCATAGATTGTAATACCATCCGCGTACCAGCGTTCATTCGCGTTTGCGCTCACAATGTTAAGTATAGGACGTGCGCAGTACAGTACGCTCGCACAGGTTCACCCGCGTTTGTTGCGCTGACAATGTAATACAACGTTCGGCGCAAACGTTTGCGCGAAGATTGTAATTTGGCCCGCAATCTATACACAGTGGCAAACATGAGTTAATGGACTTCAGCATGATTTTTCTAACTGCTTTGTTGTCTCACCTGCAGGTCGTATGGCTTCCCACTGCGTACCAGGAAACTAAGCAGGATGCTTGTATGAGCAAAGTGCACATTTTCATCCAAGAAGCCATGCAAGAGGAGCAAACGGTTGGGTCTGTGAAAAAGAGGTTGCAGATGTTTGAAATGGCATGTGAACACACTGTGGTTGGCAACTATTAAAAAACAATGTTATGGCTGGTTGACCAACAGGTCCTTTAAAGGAAAAAAACGCTAGTTACAGTATTCATTAACTGGCAACCAATTAAATGAAAAGTATTCACAGAGGTAATCAAGTCTCTAGACATTTATTATTACGCGCCTAATCATTAGATTAATTCTAAAATAAAAATGGTTTAATTTCAGAATATTAATTATTATTAGAACATTAGTCTTCAAATGTATCCCACCCACACCTCCGACAGGCTGGATTTTCGAATGTCTTGGCACTTTAAAGGTGAACGAATGTGAAAATGTCATACCATCCTTTGCCATATCACGAACAGCGTTTACCATTTTTAGCACAGGTAAACTGAAGACTCAAAACCACTTTGCAGAAGATTTTTCAGTATTTTGAGAGTAAGAATAAAAAAAAAAAAAAAAAAAAAAAACACAGGAGACATCCACATACTGATAAAATACTAAAAAGTATATTTATGATGGGATAGAACATGAGTGACAGAAGCGACTGCTAAGGTCCGCGTCAGACGAACACAGTTATCACGTCCGTGTTGCCGCACAGTTTAACGTCCATCGTAGCATAGAATCATGAGCAATGGAGACCCACACACGAAGTACGTGCGCACCGAAATTAGCCTCAGATGTTAACAATTAGCGTTGTCGCTCACCATGTCAGATTAAAAGGGACATTGTATTCATCCTGACCACTTTATCGTTTTTTTATCGCCCCCCCTCCCTGCTGCCCGTTCTGGTAAAATGCTGGGTGAAGTGGAGGAGTTTCCTTCACCCCACCCAACGGCAGCAGTCAGGATTTTATATTTCCCAGCGGCCGGTCACCAGATCAGTCACTAGTGACATCAGCACACAGAGAGCATGCCTGTGTCACCCTCTCTGAGACCATCCGCAGTAGCAGGCGCAGTTTCAATCCATTGTTCTGCACATGCGTTATCAGATTCTCATAGTGAGGGAAAGGGGGGTTTGTGAGGGTCCTGAGAAAGAGCAACAGCACTAGTGGCCTGCTCTACGGTGGGTGCCCGCTCAGGGCTCACAAGATTTTAGCTTGCTCTCACCCAGAAAGGATGGCCAGTATTGATTGCCAAGGACGTCATCCATGCACGAGAGGTGCAGCAACCCCCGACGATCGTGTCGGCCTTGTTAGGCCTCGTCAGGAGGGTATAGCTGACACCACTCTAGGCACATCAAGCAAGGGGTCCACGTCTGGATGACCCTGTAAACTTAAAGGGGGGTTTGTGAGGATCCTGAGAACGAGCAATAGCACTAGTGGCCTGCTCTACGGTGGGGCCTGCTCAGGTCTCACAAGGTTTTAGCTTGTTTGTGCCATTACAGGGATGAATGCTCGTCTTTAGGACCCTCACAAACCCCCCTTTCTCCCGTCATGGGATTCTCATATGAAAAGTGCCCAAGTCTTGCAGCAATGTGTAATTTGCGGTTCCTACACTACACAAGTTTGCAGGAGTGCAAATTGCATTAGACAGCTGCAGTGACTTTTGGCTTCGGGAGTCTCTGAGCTGAAGAGAAGGAGCTGCACCACCCAGGGAGAAAAGGTGAATAAAATCACCTAGAAAAAAAAAAAAAAATGTAACAAATAATTGGGCAGAAGCTGTCAGCAGCATCTGCCCAATTATTTAAGGTTAAAAGAAGGGAGTTCTATTTTTAATAAAGTATCCCTTTAAAGGTATATAAAACTTGTTAGATAGCAAAGAAGTGGCGAGATTTAGTGATACTTGTATATTATGACACTTACTCAGAAGGAAATTTTTCAGCCTGCATGGCCACAGAGCCCAGATAGTAGCCATGTTCATTCTGGTCGGGATGACCCATGTACCTCTCGGTATATCCTGTATCATAAAATATCCAAAGAGTGACAGGGGCTCCTGCAATGGCCACCTGTTAGAGAGGATACAAGATCATGAATAGTGTGCCAACATAACATTTCAGAGAAACACATGTTGCGCTATAGGAAAGTTACACAAAAAGGGAGAGGAGACATTTATAAACCAGAAATCACGGGGCTAGTTAAATCAATTCCATAAGTGATGATCACATGGAGTCATATTTATCCCCCAGTAGCTACGGACGAAAAACAGACAACTAATTGATCTGTATATTTACCTGGGAGTTTGACCCAATCATGAAAAATTACTGATCCAGGTCAAGGTTATGACACACAGTGGCACACGCCTAGCAGAAGGGAACAGAAATGCTAAGATGGTATATTGACAGACAGCACACCTAAACCATAGCAGACAGAAGCTGCACCCCTGGATCAGACAGGATACAAATTTGAAGCAGCACACAGTTTGCACATTAATGGGAATGAAAGTCAACATAGGAGTCTTTCAGTATAACATTTATATAATGGAAGATGTAAGGGATTCACATGCAAGCAGGCTGTGTATTCACAATGTTGCACGTCAAACTGGTGTGTAAGCCTCATTGCAAGTACTTACCCGAAATATATCCGGTCTCTGAATTAGTGCCGTGAGTGACAGGTAACCTCCATATGACCATCCATGGACACCTACTCTGTCCAAGTCTATGAAGCGGTATTTAGCAGCCAAATATTGTAGACCCTCCACTTGGTCGTCTATTTCAACCTGACCCTAGACATGTGTGATTGAGAGAGAAAAGATAATTCCGAGGTTGTCTGTGAGAATGCTAAAAAAAAGGTGCAAATGTATGATAATATCAGTAGTGCAGAGTTTTTGTGTAAAAGAAAATGGACAATGCAGCTGGTGACAACATATCACACAAACATCGAATAGCACAAGTAGTGGGTAATAAGGCTGGGGTCAGACTAACGCACTTTTAGCGTGCGTTCTGGCGCACTTAATTACGGCCACACTAGCAGCAAATGACAGGCAATGACGGCCAATATACGACGTACGGTCGCACGAAAGTCCGGCCGCGCAACGCAAGTGGAAAATGAACGCATTTTTTCGAGATCGCAGAACCGCTAGTACGGATGTACAGAGTGTGCTGCGTCCGCTAGCGGTGTGTGTGTGTGATTAGGAGACGTCAGACGCTGCTCATGTCCGGCCAACATAACGTCCAGACGCAAAAAGTTTCCTGGTTTGGATCCGTAAAAAACACGCACGAAAATGCGCATCGTATGACCGTTTTCGCGAATTCCGTGAAAAAATCCGTCAATGCGTTCGGACGCACTTTTTTACGTTCGCGTGTAAAAATGCTTTCGTTTGACCCTAGCCTAAAAGGACCTAGGTGTCGGAAACAATTGTATATGCAGGAGAGAAAGGATAAACATTTTACATGGTAAGGAAAACTAAACTTCAAACCCTGAAACGTTAGGGTACCTAGCCACAGTCCAGTCTGTTCACATGGGGGTCCTGCGTTCTACATTATTATTATCATTGTTTATATAGTGCCAATGGTTTCCGCAGCGCTTTACAATAACCAAAGGGAATGAGATACAGATAAACGGACCTAGGATGGAAACAAGAGGTGTAGAGGGCCCTGATCATAGGAGTTTACAAACTACATGTGGTAGTTATTTAGGTTTGTGTGTTGAGAAATTGGATAGTACTACATTTAGGAAGTTTTCTTCTACAATCGTGGTATCTCATATTGAGGACATGTGATAATTACTACTATCTGTTTATTTCTATTAGATACTATAGACACTGAGGGCCAAATTACTTACTTGGAACTAACGTTAGTGCTCACCTGCGTGAGTGTTAAAGTTAGCCCAAGTAATTTCCTCATATTACAATCCAAACGCTAACGGGTTAAGTAACCCGTTAGTGTTTGGTACCTTGCGCTTTTCAACGCGAGGTTACTGTACTTTGCGCTCCCTATACTTAACATGGGGAGTGCAAACTGTTAAATCAGTGTTAGGATTACAAAGTCCTAACGCTGATTAATGTCCGGCTGCGGTTAACAAAAGGTTGACCAGGGCCAGGACTTGGTGCTAACGGATTTGGCTTTTGCAGAATCCGTTAGCACCATCCAGAAACCCCCCCAAAAATTCAATATACTCACCTCCTGTCCCACGGCGAGGACCGCGGCTCTGTCCGCCTCCTCAGTCCAGCGGGAGCAGGGAGAGACTGGGGGAAAATTCCCCCCAGTTTCCCTCTGCGTATCACTACGCTGACCGGCAAGGCAAGATCCGGCTGGTCACGTGACCGCCGGCGTCTGCTTCAATGGAGTCCTATGGACTCCCTTGAGAGGATGCACACGGCTGCTCTTAGCGCCCGCAAACAATGCAGGCAGGTTTTGTAGTGCCTGCATTGTAATCTAGCGCTAAAACGCGGGTGCTAGGGGGAAAACTGCGGGCGCAGTTGTTCCTCCCTAGTGCCCGCGTTTTAGTGCTAGGAATGTAATGAAGCCCTGAGAGTTTTGATATATTTCTTCTGAATTCGATACTTTATCTACTCCGAATTTGAGATATACTGTTTTTGAGTCCTATATAGGTATATTTGATATAATCCAATGTAGAGACAATGGCTTTGCCATATATGTTTTATTTTTCTAAATAAAAGTTATATTTTTTTATATGCTGGTGTGAATCTCCTTTGTTTATTAGTGTGGTTACTTTGGGGACATTGGGGGTTGGTCCCAGCGATGATAGCACCCTATAGTTGATTTTTTTCCAGCCAGTGTGCACTGTTGTATTAAAGAAAACTAAACCAGCATAAAGAAAATATTGAGTGGGCAGTCTACCTTTTTAGATAGGATGTAAAAAAGGAATACTGCAAGTACCAAAACTCTTGCGCACTTACCCCCTTAATGACACAGGGGTTTCCCCTCCTTTGGCGACACACAATGCAATTTTTTAGTTTTGCCATGTTCTTTTCTAACCACAATTTTTTTTTATCTCTTTCGGCGTACCCAAACTAACTACATGCTAATCCTACCCCCAATTAACTTGCAAAGAATACAAGACTTCAGTGTATGGAAGGGACTAAACCCTTAAGGCACTGCTTCCCAGACCTGTCCTCAGGACCCAATAACACGACAGGTTTTCCACTTATCTGAAGCACAGCAAAGGTGATCTCATTTGCGGCTCTGTGATTGTAGAATTCAGTCTGCATTTCCCCTAGGTCAGGGCTGTTAAGAAAAATATGTAGGGATGGAGTTTAACTACAACTCCCATGATTCCCTTTCCCTGGTCATCTTTTGCATGGAAGGAATTCAAAGAACTGTAGGCATCAGCAGCTGGGGCGGGTGGAGTGTAACAGCCCTGCCCTAGGTAATCCTTAAAATCTTGCTTGTTCGTGCTCCTTGAGGACAGGTTTGGGAATCACTGCCTTAGGGTTAAATAATTTTAAACCCCTCTACAACATTAACCCTTTAGGGTAAATAAAAACGTTATTTGGGGACATTTACGTTTTTTGAGGGAACCTGTGAGTATTTGAGGTCACCGTTTCCCTTCTCCTTGACTGCAAACAAGCAGGGCAGGCATGGAGAGAAGATAAAAATCGGCAGGATAAGCATTTACCAAAGCGCACCCTTTCACTCAAACCCAAGAACGTGACGACTGGCTATCAAATAACATTATAGTGTTTGCCATACAAATGCTTGCTGGCACATGTACTCTTCGTAAAACCGTATGTTCCATTTTTAAATAATCAGATTGTGCTCCATTTTAGATGCAACACATTTCTGCTCAATTTTTTAAAGCAACAGATTCTGCTCCATTTTTTGGGCACAAGCCAGAAAACTGATGCGAGTATGGTGCCACGATGCTAAATTACATTCCTATAGGAGACGTCACTTATCTTCAAGTAGGACTTTTCATGCTTACCATCTTGTATTTGAAGGCTCCTTCAAACTTCAACCCACGATGGCATGACCCTCGATTGTCGATGACAACTACTACATACCCCAAGGAAGCTAGAGTATTAAGGCGGAAATACTTCACTCCCTTGAATCGATTGTTTACCAGTTGGACCTGTAAGAAATGCATGCATACATCATGTTAGAACCTGATAATCATGTAGAAATGCATATAGATTTTAATTAAGAACTAATAATCATGTAGAAATACATGCATATTTTATAAAAATGTCACAATTTTCAATGTTCTATATAACAGGTCATACAAAAATTAGCAGCTTCAAATAGTATGTGCAGTAGTTATATTTGAACATAGCAATCACAGTTCACTACAATAAAAAATTTGTTATAGTTCATGACATTAATGTAAAAGGACTGGCATTCACAAAACAGAAAGTAGCAAAACCCATTCTGTTATGCATAAGCTTAAAATGGCACAGGTGTTATTCCAGAACAATGTTTACCAATTCATTTTAACCACAATAGACTCCCAAACATCAGTTAGAATTTGGATGTTATACCTGGGGTCCTCCATATATAAAAAGCACAGTTGGATATTTTTTGCCTGGTTGCAGCTGATGAGGTCGATACATCATCCCGTACAAAGTGAAACCTGTTCGACTGGGGAAAGAGAATATCTCTGGTGCAATGTACCCAGGCAGCGTTCCTAATGAAGAAAATAGAGCAAGGTTAAAGTACATAGAACATACATTTAGTTCACATATGCTACTTATCAGACATGATTATGTGGAAAAACAGTATCAGTTTTATTTTGCGCATATTCAAGTGTATAAAAAAAGATTATTACATTTCAGCATCTTTCACAAGTAACATAAAACACAATGGGCCCTATGCCAAGGTGAATGCAAAAAGGGAGACGTAATAAAAAAATCTGCGCCTCATATTTTTCTTGCATGCCTATTCCAAGGTAGGCTCTTAATTAGCGCCTAGCCCTGGAAGGAAGTGCAGTACAAGCAGATACATGCACAGCGGTGCTGCAAGTGTCAGCTCCTGGAGTCCATAGGAGATCGTGCATCGCTGTGGAGGATTCGCAGAGGGAGACTGGGAACTACGTGTTCCCAGTCTCACTCTGCTCCCAGTTAGAAGAAGCCGTAAACCGCACCGCAGTCTCCACCGCGGGACAAGAGGATTCTTAGGGGGGGGGGAGGTTATGACAGTGTCTTACGTGATTTGGCCAAAGCAAAATCCCCTAAAAACAGCTGTTATGAGACGGTATTTCTTGGAATAACTTGCACTTCCATTCGGAAGTGAAAAGAAGTCTAAGACGATAATTTACAGTAAGCAAGCGCAGGGAAGCGGCACGCTTGAGGCTCAAGCCCAGCTTGCGCTAACAGTGGAAAAGCAATTCCAGGCAATAAGATACCTTCTGGAGTAGTTATGTATAATGTCTCGAGAAGTTATCTTATCGCAAACCTTTGAATAGGGCCCAATAATTTCTATAATTACCTGGGGACTCTAACAGCGTGGCCCAAAATTCTTTTCCCTTCTGTACTGGGTCTGATCCCGAGCCAGTCAAACGGAACAAATCAACAGAGTGTGGGACTGTCTGGCTACTGTACCTGCTGATGAACATGTCACAGTGCTGGAATAGTAAGAAGGCACATCTTTCATTATGAATACAAAGAGAGTGATAAGATAGGCAACAGTACTTGAAGACTAAAGAAATAATGCTTCTAGGTGAACATAATCCAGTTAGCAAAAAAAACAAAACATCAATACTTACCATGTGCATGTTTAAAAAGATACTAAGCAAAAGAAAAGAAAAAACCGAGCACTTCACCATTTCCCTCTGGTGATTTCCACCAAGTTACTCAAGCTTTTCTAATTGAAAACAAGCTCAGCTTACATCCTGTTGGCCGATGAAATGCATACAGCCAATATCTAGATAAGCCCATGGGTTGGTGGTCCTCTGAAAGATATGTGACCCAGAAAGCAGTTCCACCTAGAGCCGAATGTGGGCTCAAGACATTGGGAGTGGGATTCATATGTAACAGCACTGGAATTTTCTGTTACAAACATACTGCACAGTCGTTGTTTTCCCTTCTTTTCCACAGCCCTTCTGTGATATACCACTTATACAGGGTAAACCATAGGACAAAGGACATCCAAGCTTCTATGATGAACATGTACCATATATGATGTCCTGCTTAGCAGTAAGCTAAGGCTAACTGGTGCTGCGATCTATATTGCTTTGTGTATAAGGTGTAATAGAGAAACCTCTATCTACAGTGTTTCAGCGAGAGGATTTGATATAATTTTCCAGTGGGCTATTTTATAGTATCCCATTAAAGGTCCAGAAGAAATGCAAAACAAGAATAAATGCAAAAATCAAAAGGAATTCAACCACCTTATCTGTGTTACACAAAAAGTCTACGGAGGAAAATAAAAGTAGGACAAAATGCACTTTATTTCACTGTTTATGCATTGGCTGGCTTATTAAGTTTACATGGACAATGTATTTTGGACCAGCCATTGTCTGTACAAGTGTTCTTCTTTCTGAAGAATAAAAAAAAAATAGCACCTTTTATGCTTACCTTGCTGACGCAGCAAGCATAGGAGTAGCCAAGGTCTGTGAGTCTGGTAACCTCTCCTGGGGTCTCATAGTTTGCAACGTACAGGTGGTGCTCTAAAGGGGTGTCCTTTGTGGCCTCAAAATAAACTAGTTTGTTTACTTTGTCGACTCGTATCTGAAGAATAAAGAGGGAGTTATTGTAAAACGCACTGTAGCTTTTACTAGCTCATAAAAGACAAATACAGCAGGAGGCAGCATAGTTGCCTCCCGAAAGGCCATAGTGGGATGAGCTTGCAGCAATTAAGTCAAATACAGGGAACATTTGGTTAACAGATGAATCCCCATTGACAACGAATAAAAAATAATGATTGCTGGATTACAACAGCCAGGAAGTGGGCAGAATACAGGGAGATCTGTGGGATTACTCACTACTGTGCAGAGATAAGATTCCCAGGGTTATAAAGATTGAAAATCCCTGTACAGCACAGATACAAAGTGTTACTGTCATTTCCTTATACAGACATTAGCTATATACAGATATTTATATTCTATTGGTATTTTTGGAAGCTACATTGCTAATAATCTCATTATGATCACTACAAATCCCCATAAACAGGATATTATCCATTTCTATCTCATTTAACTTACTTAACCCAAAAAAGACATTTCGGCCTGCATGCTGCTAATACAGATCCTGTTTGATCTGGGGCAAGATAAGGCTCCACAAATTACAGTGGTTTTCATCTCAAAAATATTTCTGTAAAGCAGTTGTACCCAACCGCGGTCCTCAAGTCCCCCTAAACAGGCCAGGTTTGCCAGATATCTGAAGCACAGCACAGGGGATATGATTTGCTGTTCAGTGATTGGAGGATTCAGTCTGCATTTCCCCAAGGTGATCCTTAAAATCTGGCCTGTTAGGGGTACGTGAGGACCACGGTTAGGAACCACTGTTGTAAAGAACAGATTACTAAAATAATAGAAATGAGCAAGTTTAAATTGTTTATTCTTTTTACAAAGTGTTACTTTATCCGACGTGTAAAAGTTAGCTACTCATCCAATGAAAGCAGAAAAGGGTTAAATACGTGAAAAGGCACGGCCCCCACATATTTTATATTAGAATTCATTCAAAAAAACTACCCTTTATAAACTAAAAGTTAAAAAGCTACAAATGCAAACATAGCACGCAGCATTTTCGTCATTTCCTTCACATTGCATTATGAAGAAGGGGGAATAGAATTGCAGAAGGAAACTTACATTAGAACCATGTCGTCCTAGGACTTCCCACTCTCCGCTGGTAACAGCCACTTCTTCCTTGATGGGGCAGCGGAAATTGTCTAGAAGTACAAAGACATACACCAGTTTTTACTGGTATCTTTTAAGTCTCTGGCCTTTAACTTTCATGTTTCTTACCCGACTCTGTAAATGCTGGTAGTGTAAAGGTTTTTTTACAAATGTATTGTGGAAGATATCACATAGCGGTTTCCTGCAAGCAATACTAAGGCTTCTAACAGTACGTGAATGTATTACCTAATATGAATGTATTAGAGATTGTAGCTCTCTGATAGGGTGAGATTACATTTTTCCCAATACCTAGATAAGGGAAGGACTCACAGTATTATGCTATATACCCTGTTTTTCCATTTTTGAGGACAATTACTAGCAATAAGAATTAGCAAGAATAACCAGATTATTTTCTCCTGGTTTATACAACGCTTAAAGATTACATTTAAGCTTTCGTTGCTTGTATTGTTTCTCCAAACACATCTGGTGTAAAGGAAGCACCGTTCCCTCTTGTTTCTTATTGGTTTCAGTTTCCATAAGTTGATGGGTAGGTCACCTTTTTGGGAATAATAGCGAATCCGCTCACCTATTTTGATGTCCGTGCGCCACAGAATTCTTGTATTAAAAAGAAGAAGAATGTCTCAACAAGTATTCTTTGCCAATGGAATTATTTTTTTGGGATAAAAGGATTTTACCAGGAAGGATACATTGAGATTTCTCTCATTTTCAAGTATGTCCTGGGTGGCGAGTATGTACCGTTAGGTGTCTTGCCCAAGGACACTTCCTGGAGAGGTGCTCTTGCCGGGATTGAACCTGTGTCTCCACAGTCTCTCTCCACAGTTATAGAGCAGTGACGTTACCTCGACTCCACCCAGCCGGTACATATGGTCCTAGTGATAGCAGTAAATTCTACTCTCTATATGACCACATTATTTATTTATAAAGTATTTTACCAGGAAGAATACATTTAGATTTCTGTCAAGAATAATTTCAATGGGCATAATGTCAGCTCAGTGCAGATCAATGCCATATGCTCTTTAGGTCTTCCTTTTAAAAGGAATATTCACAAAAACACATTTAGTGGAAACAACGTGAAATGGGAGGGGCTAGAACAAGAACATGCTCTAAGTTATTTTGGCTTGGAATGTTTAATTTATGGTTAACCATAATTTACAATATAGCAAAACATTTGAAGAAGCCAACAGTTTTCATAATTTGCTCCACAAATTTAGCAATTAATCCTAGTTAATGCAACATATACTTTTAAGCTCTAAAATGCAGTGAGCAGGAAGTCCTGCCCATGACCTGTTCTAAAATTTAAAAAAATTGTTATAAAAGCAGGAAGTGTAAGCTGGATATGAATGGGCATGATGGAATAATTGAATAAAGTGCCCCACAACAATTTCATTTTAAAAAAGAGGTCATGGAGCCTGGACCTGTTCTTCAGGAGGTACAAGCTGTACCTTTCAATGCTGGTATGTAATCAAAATGCAGCTTAAAAGCCAAATTTTTTTAAATTCTGTTTCATCGTGTATGTGGCGATTGTGTGTTTTTATGATCCACGCGATGTATGAGATTTTAAGTCGGGACACGGAGGCTTCGTATTTGCTGTTCTCTCTTAACTGCCCCAACAGCAGCGAAGAAACTTTTATTGAAAAAATAACAGAAAACAAACGGTCCTCCCTTCCCCAACGTGGGGAGGGGGACCTAGCTCCCCAGATCCTCCCCTTCCAGTCCATAAACCACTCCCCCGGAAGCAGCCCCTCCTCTTTCTTCGCTGCTCCCGCGGTAGCAGTCAGATAAGTATAGCTCTCCTGTATTTATCTACTCTATCTCCTTTTTACTCTCAGAGCTTCCCGACCCGGTCCAAAACCGCGGCGGTTCGCTCACTCGTCCGTTCCTGGCGTCGGCAGTGTTAGCCGGCGCCGGGTTCGGGCATCTCCCTGTCTCTGCACAGCTTTGTTTTCTCACACTGTCTCCCTGCATTGCGCGCACGAGCTCCACACGCTTTTTTAACCACGCCCCCTCAAACTCCGCAGTATCACGGGAGGTAGCGGCCGCCATCTTGGAGTTCCCCTTTCACACAGCGCAGCACACGCACGCTTCCACCGCTCAGCTCAGCTCTGCAAACCGATCGATTACCCTCAAACCATGTCTGCTTCTAAGCCTGGCCAAGCTGATGCTCCCTCCTCGCAGGACATACCAGCCTCAGACCCCGGATCTGATCGGAGCTCCCTCTCCCCGGAGCAATATGCCCGCAGGAAACATAAAAAATCCAAAAGACTTTCTACAGAGTCCAGATTCGCCCGCATGGAGGCTTCCCTGCAGACATCCGTCTCACAGGCAGTGGCTGCAGCAGTCTCTTCCCTCTCTGAGTCATGGCACAAATCCCTTACGGAGGCCATCTCCTCCACCCTTCCCCCCATTCATGTTGATCCGGCTCCAGAGATCCCTGATGTCCCTACAGAGGACCTTAATATGGGCTTCGACCCCGCACTCTGTGCACCTGAGATCGGACTTCCCACCGGTAGTCCAGCTGCAAGCAGCAGAGGGGCCGGCACCCCCAGATCACTGCCTAATCCAGCCACCACGGCACTTGTGCCAAAAAAGCGCACCCTACCCCAAGGGGCTCGGGCTAAAAAGACCAAAAAAGTCTGCCGTGCAAAACCCATAGTCACCCTCACTGATTACTCAGATTCAGATCAGGACGAAGCAGATCCAGGGATGGCTGAGGGAGAAGTCCTCGAACTCCACGCTCCGGAGGACTTAGATTTGCTAGACGCGGACGCACCCACTTGCCAGCCCCGATCTCGGGGTACGGTGGTGTACGATCCGCAGGGCAATCCCCTCTTCGAGCCTGAGGATATTGCTCGCCCTAATTCCACGATCTGGTACGCGTCTCCACACGTGGAGCAATGGGTCGACTCGCACATCAGGCGCCCTATGACCAAAGAGGACAGGGCCAAAATGAAATTGGAGTGTCCTCGCCCGGTTACTGCCGGTAAATCATGCCTGACTCCCAACGTGGATGTCAGCTTCCAAAAAATTGTATCCAAGCGTGGCTGGAACCCCAAAAGAGGCATTGAATTTGCCATTAAAGGCTGCCAGGACCGTCTCCTGGACACAGCCGGCCCCCTGATTAAGCTCTTCCAACTGGCAGAGGAGGCCAAAACCAATGCATCACTGATGGACCCTTACGAGGTCACAGAATGGGTCCAACGGTCCCTATGCCGGCTTGGCAACGCCAATGCAGCTCTCTCAACCGAGAGACGCAAGAGCATACTGCTCAAAATTGACACAGAGATGCTGCACCTGGCCACCAATGACCTAGGTGCCTGCGCACAGGGCTTCCTCTTCGGGAAACCCTTTCTTAAAGACATGGGTGAATACACTCAGGCATTCAACTCAATTGACAAGTCGGAGGCATCCCTTAAACGCATTTTCTCACCTAACCGCGTTTTTGGCAGGGCCGGCAGGTTCAGGGGTCGACCTGTCGGCCGAGCGGGCGCTAATAATTCCCGCATCGCTAGAGGCTCCGCTTCCAACACTCAGCCCACCGTTGGTTCCAGTGGCTTCCGTGGTTCCAGCTCTTTCTACCCATCGAGGTCACGAGCTTGGCGAGCCCGCGGATACAGAGGTGGCAGAGGTGGTCCTCCCGTTCCACAAGGACAAGGTAAGACCAATTTATATTATCCCTTCGTCCCTAGTTGCCGTGGGCGGCCGCCTCACTCTATTCCTCCCAAGGTGGGCTTCACTCACATCGGACCCGTGGGTCCTCTCCACCGTGATGGGTTACCAGATAGAACTCTGCGGTTTTCCCACTCAGACCCATCTCCCCCACCCTCCTCGGTTCGCAGATGCCCTTCGGACACTTATTCATTCCGAGGTAACAGACCTCAACCGCAAAAGGGCCATAGAACCCGCTTTACCCCATCCAAGGGGCTTCGTCAGCTCCCTTTTTCTGGTGTCAAAGAAAGGCGGGGGGTTCCGTCCGGTCATCAACCTCCGCTCCCTCAACGATTGGGTCATTTACCACCATTTCAAAATGGAGGGCATCCCCACGTTAAAGGACATGCTCCTTCTGGGAGATTGGATGGTCAAACTCGACCTCAAAGATGCCTACCTCTCAGTACCCATAACGGAATCCCAAAGGGACCTCCTACAATTCCGTTGGAACGGCAAATTATGGAGATTCACCTGCCTCCCCTTCGGACTGTCGTCCGCCCCGCGGTGCTTCACCAAGCTACTCAGACCCGTGGTTTCTTCCCTCCGCGCTCGGGGAGTCCGACTGGTGATCTACCTGGACGATGTTCTTCTCATGTCCCAGTCACCTCACACCCTTCGGACCCATCTACACGACACTATTTCCCTATTCCAGGAACTAGGGTTCCTTCTCAATCCAGAGAAATCGATTCTCACGCCCACTCGCTCTATAGAATTCCTGGGCTTCGTGGTGGATTCCGACCTCATGAACCTCAGCCTTCCACTGTCAAAGATCTCCTCGATCAGGAAAGAAGCGAGGATACTACTCAGGAAGAAGAGCTTCCTCCTCCGCTCCTTGGCCCGTACGGTAGGTCTCCTAGCGGCGGCCCGCATGGCGGTTCACCCGGGCCCACTACACTACAGGGCCCTCCAACGATTGAAGGCCCGTTCACTCCGGGCGGGCCTCGAATATACGGATCACGTGATGCTGACAGAAGACGCCAGATCGGATCTACTATGGTGGATAGACAACATAGTCACATGGAACGGTCGTTCCCTGGTACCTCCTCCTCCCACGATGACCATCGATTCGGACGCCAGCAGACTGGGCTGGGGCGCGAGAGGTGGGTCCCAGGAGACAGGCGGTCGCTGGTCCCCACTGGAACAGTTGTGGCACATCAATTGCCTGGAACTCCTGGCGGGATTATTCGCACTCCGTTGCTTTACACGGCGATCCCCTCCGGACTCGGTCGTACTTCGGATGGACAACATACCTGCGGTCCGCTACATCAACGGCATGGGAGGCCCTCGCTCGGCAGACCTATCAGCCATGGCTCTACGACTCTGGGAATTCTGCCTTCCCCTCGGGATCTCGGTCCACGCCCAGTTCATTCCCGGTCTGACGAACGAAGTGGCCGATTGGAACTCCAGGCACTTTGCGGACTCGGGAGACTGGCGACTGTCACGGCACAGTTTCTCTTCACTATCCGCGCTCTGGGGGCCTTTCCGGATAGACTTGTTCGCCTCCAGGCTCAATACACAGCTGCCCGACTTCTTCAGCTGGAGACCGGATCCGGACGGCATGGCCACGGATGCGTTCCTCCAGGATTGGTCCAAGGGCCCCCTCTACGCCTTCCCACCGTTTGTCCTCATTGCTCGCACTCTGTCACAGATCCGAGCTCAGGAGGCATCTGTGGTCCTGATAACTCCATTTTGGAAGTCCCAACCGTGGTTCCCAACGCTCCTGAACATGGCAATAGATGTCCCGAGGCTTCTGCCTCCCTCCCCGGACCTGCTGCTGGACCACGAGTGACAACCCCATCCACTGATGACCTCCCACCGTCTTCAACTCCTGGCGTGGTGGCTCTCTGGCACCCCCCTACAGGCTCACGCCTTTCGGAGCGCACTACAGACCTCTTGCTCCAATCCTGGGCTCCGGGTACCCGACTCGCCTACAAGTCCGCATGGGATGGGTGGGCTGGCTGGTGTCTGGAACGGGATAGAGATCCCTTTTCGGCCCCTGTGACAGCTCTCCTGGATTTCCTCACCCACGCCTTCGACTCTGGTAAGGCTTATCGCACCGTGAATGTCCTTCGTTCGGCTATTTCGGCTGGCCATTCTGGATTTTCGGGAGTCGCCGCGGGATCCCATCCTTTGGTTTGTCGCCTGCTACGAGGCATGCGCTTCTCCCGCCCTCCGGCACCCAAATACTCCTGTACTTGGGACGTGTCCAGAGTACTCTCCTTCCTGGATCGCTGGCCTGAGAATGCAGCTCTCTCACTGCAGGCCCTTTCGGCTAAACTCCTTATGCTTTTCTGTCTAGTGGCCTGTAAACGTGTCGGAGATGTTAGGGCGCTGGATTTCGGCGCCCGTTCTTATGTTCCTGAAGGTGTACGCTTCGATATTTCACGTCGTACCAAGACGTCCCTGACTTCGGTACTCTTCCCGTCTTTTCGGGTTTCTCCCCGTCTCTGCCCGGTTTCGTGTCTCTGGGAGTACGAGTCTCGTATTCACTCCTTCAGGGTTCTCCCGGTTTCACCTCTCTTCGATCTCCTCATAAACCGGTCTCCTCTCCCACTTTGGCTCGTTGGATGCGATGGCTTATGGCACAGGCCGGGGTGGATGTGTCGGCTTTCGGGGCCCATTCTGTCCGCAGTGCCTCCGCCTCAAAGGCGGCTTCGATGGGCTGTCGACTGGAGGACCTCTTACGTGTGGCTGACTGGTCTAGCGAGTCCACGTTTCGTACCTTCTACTTCAAGCCCATTGTCCATTGGTCGGATGCGGCTTCTGTTCCGCTTTGAACTAGCAAATACGAAGCCTCCGTGTCCCGACTTAAAATCACAAAATTTTCCTATTCCATAACGGAAAGTTTAGATTTTAATAAGGACACGGAGGCGAGTATTTCCCGCCCTACCCCACCCGGTTTGATTGGATTCCGCATCTCTCCTGGATTGGGATGGACTGTTTTGGCGGCTGCCAGGGCTCCCTTTGTTTAACCAGATTACAGTGTCTCACTGTTCTTTCATGTGCTTTGTCTATTTCAGCCTTCTGAGTTCCTGATATGGTTCTTCGATGTTTTGGCTCCTGATCTCCTACTCCAGTTTCGCTTCTGAGGCTCCCACCGTTGTCATGTCGCAGCTTCGAAAGAGGAGGGGCTGCTTCCGGGGGAGTGGTTTATGGACTGGAAGGGGAGGATCTGGGGAGCTAGGTCCCCCTCCCCACGTTGGGGAAGGGAGGACCGTTTGTTTTCTGTTATTTTTTCAATAAAAGTTTCTTCGCTGCTGTTGGGGCAGTTAAGAGAGAACAGCAAATACTCGCCTCCGTGTCCTTATTAAAATCTAAACTTTCCGTTATGGAATAGGAAAATTTTGTGATTAGAAGTGATTTGTAACCACATTTTCACTTTATAGAATATCACATTGATACGGGCAAAGAAAGCCGTGAATAAAGCTCAGCATGGAGACAAACCAGCTTTTTATTATTATTATAGAATAAAGCTTTGTTTTTATTTATTTAGCCATGACTGCTTCCCTGCTTTTTTGATTATATATAGACAAGGGTAGCAGTTTTAAACAACCTTTAAGGAATAGTCTTACCCAACAAGTTATTTACCATCTAGACATTTTGGATTCTTGTAAACTAGTCGAGTGTTAATTTAAAATTTGCATTCTTTATAGCACAGAATTAATGAATTAATATTCATTCATCAACCTGCTTGCGACTTACTCATCCCCAGTATGTCAGCTCCTCCCCTACTGCTTCCATCAGTCTTCAGTGTGCTTGTGATTCGGTAGAGGTGCCGGAATCCTGTCTTGCACTCTGAAGCGAAAAGGAACTGGATCTCATCATCCCGAGTTTGATGGAAGAAGTGAAGAATATCATGAATCTGTCACAAATGGAGATAGAAAGAGAGGAAAATAATCCTACAAATTAGAAGACAATTACTTGTCAAATTAAAAAAGCCAAAAAAAAAAAAACATAACTAAACTGCAAGCATTGCAGGGTGACCCAACTGCCCACTGAGGGCCCTATTCCGACTCTGTTGCAAAGTAAATGGCTCGAGATGCTATTCCAACTGGAATTGGCATCAGGTTAACTGTACATTAACTGCTCTTATTTTTGCTAAATCATTAACACACTAAAGCATAAACTCGTAAAAAAAAACTTGTGTTTTTTGCGTCTAATATCGTCATGCAGGGGGCGGCACTATCGGACGCTTCCTATAGCTGCACGCAGAAGAACACTTGGAAGCAATAGTTTTAACTGTCCCTCATGTGACCTCGCATACATTGGATCGCACAGGGTCACCTTTGGCTCCATGGGGTTTTAAGGACTTCAGGAGCAGATGCTTGCAGTGTTGTTGCTGTTGTCTGCGAGCTGCTCGCAATTGTTCCTACTTGAGATGAGAATACACTGGCTAGGTCCATAACAAGGATACAGTAAGGTTATTGGCTTGCGACAATATTTTCCCTTAGTGGCTCCCTGCTACTGACAAGAGGGAAATAGGGCCCTAAGAGCATTGCAAAACAATGAGTTTGAGGCAACACAAACAAAAAAACTGTAAATGCCAATCATATTTGGTGATCCAACATAGAACTGTGCATAAAAATGAATTTAAAATTACCTTGATTCAATAGGAGGTCATATGTCTAAAAATAATGTATTATATAAGAAACAATGGTTACCCCAGCCATCTCTCCGGCTGTTTAGGTAATTCCCGATAACCGATCGCCATCCTATAATCAATCTGAACATGTCTGATATAGGCGCAGGTTTTTCTCCTTAGCATTTTAGCATCGACAATGTAATAGGCTACGCAATTTGCCTAAGTGACGCAAATTGTGTAGAAAAGCTCGGAGACCTCTGGGTTTTGAAGTTTGCGAGCTGAAGAGGAGAAGTTGCACACGGTAAGGGAAAAGAAGAAAAAACTGGAAAAGGGGAAGAAGAAACAAAATAATTGGGCAGAGGCTGTCTGTAATAGACATGTGCACAACAAACAAAAATTGTTTCGGATAGCTTCATTTTTCAATTCGTCGCGGTGCATTCGTTTAGGTGTCCTTATTCGTATTGATTCATTATTTCATTTTTATAGACAATTCATTTTTTGGATCAATTATTTTTTTGTTTTTCTTAGTTATTTCTGAATGTGAAACAGATGAATTAATTACTTTAAGAAAGAAAAAAAAAAAAGATACCTAATCCCTCTGTCTTTGGTGCCGAAACCGATTCAGCACCAAGGATAGCATCCTTGCGGGGCTCCTGTCCTTGGTACGGAATAGGTTTCAGCCTCTGGAGCAACGCAGAGCTGCTATCCATGGTGCTAAATTGGTTTCAGCACCTAGAATAGCCGCTGTCCTTGGTACTGGATACGTTTCAGCACCATAGACTGCCGCCGCTAGATTGAATAAAAGAAAAGAAAGGAAAAAAAAAAAAAACACTTCCCAAACACAAATCGGGAAAATTTTGATACGGAACGTAACGAAATGCACATCTCTAGCCAGTAGCCTCTGCCCAATGATTTTGAGGGGGACAAAAAAAAAGGGGAGGTCTATTTTTTAGCAGAGTATTCCTTTAAACCCCAATGCCATCGCAGCACCCATTAATCGATGGGTCAAAAATATAATACACTGCGGAACATTAAAACAAGGGAGAGGGGAGGGAGAGGAAGGAAAAATAAAATAAATAGAAAACTTTAAGATATATGGCAAACTCACTCACGTATATTGTGAGCAATTCCGTATTGCCCACACTGCATAAGTATAGTAAAGTACTCCACAGATTTGCTGATACTTTTAGGTATCCAGTCCTTGCCTTTCCAATTCAGCTTTGCAGTAAAGCACTTTAACATGGTGTTCCAATTTTTTTTAAGTATTTTTTTTCTCTTAAATATTTTGTATATATTGCTTTTGATGTACGCAAATAAAAAAATTTTATTTCACATTTATAAGATAATGTGGACATACATGGTGTTACATGACGTGCAGTATGTGTTTTAAGTGCTGAGGAGCGACACAGAAACGGGTTCCAACACGCGCTTGTTACATTTTATTTATGTAAACCACCATGACGCCTCCATTTGTATCCAGTATGGCATTCTCTGCAGCGAATTGACGACTCATGTGGATACTTATGTGAACAGCTACAGTATAGTATATCAATTTATAGAGTGGACGTATAGAGATTATTGGGATTCATTTCCATTACACTGGTAGCTCGCATCACCATAGGAGTGTATCATTTGAGGCAATCCTTAGTAGGCCTCTCGTGGGATTGTTTTATGCCTTTTATTTTCTTACGATAAACTCACACAGTTTGGGGAATTTAAAACTGGGTGTGTACAGATTTTGCTTAAGCCCAACATGTGGCGTTTTAAAATGGAAGAATTCAAACCAAAATGTGTATTGGACTGCTAGATTACATATCTCTGTGGATCTCAGAAAACTTACATTAATCCAGATGTCCGTCGTCTCCTCGTATATTATGTATGGAGTAAGAGAGTCTGGCAATGAGTCAAATAGCATCGGATGATCCAAGGAGGATAAATAGGAATCTACAAACAATGCAGGTGGGATCAGAACGATCTGCAACCGTGTTTGAGGTCTATCCAGCAAGACGGCCCAGGCACTGCAAGGATAAAGAACATCAGCGACATGCAAATCAGAGAAGAACTATTCTGGTACAGCATGTAAGATGCAAATACATCTCAAACCCCAAATCCACAAGTATGTGCATTTTTCACAGGTTCGAAGAGGATTGCAAAACAAATGTGCCACATCCAGTCCCCCTTGAATCAATCCACCCAGAGTTTGAGTGAAGTTAGAAACCAATTATAAATACTATTATGAAGAGGTTTCTCAGAACATATTATGTTGACCTGAAAATGCACATTAAGCCACATATTTAAACAGAATGGATGTTTCTGTTAAAATGCAGGAAGGGGAAAAAATTGTAAGATAATATATTAATGAAAATTGGGGTTCACTTGGGTGGATGCCTCAAATTTCAACTTGTTTCAAATGACTGTTATAAAAACAGCGCACCCATAAGTGTTTTAATTTATAAGATATGTGCAGAGATTCCATTAAGGCAAGGATTCAAATAATTGCTTGGCCTCCTTGGATGACCTTTCTCTAACGCATGCACAACATCCTTGGAGTATCCTACTTCAAAGTGCAAAAAAAACAAAAAAAAACACTTCAGCTCATTTGAAATATCTCCCAAATCTGCCTATATATTGTGTTAAGAAAACTGCTGACAGATTGATAGTTTTTTTTCATAAAACCCTTGTAAAGAAATCTCCCTGAGCTTCCTGTTTGCTCTCTGGTGTGGCATGACATGTTTCCCTGGGGAGTGATTCCTGGGTCTCACAGAAGGAGACACTCCCCCAGAGCTGCCACAGAACTAAAAATCAATACAGAGCATTTTCAAAGGACTCAGATCTTCTGAACAGATAAGGGTGCTGGATGCTCAGACAGGTTCAACTGTTAACTCTTTCCTACACTGCTGTGCTTCCACCTCCTAGTGTCAGCTATACTAGTTTATGACTTTATGTACGTATACATTTGTGTGTTTTCACTGTAGCTAAGCAGTGGGTTGGGGGAGGGCTTGTTTTCAGTCTTGCAGGTTTAATATCAGAACCATCCTTGCAATTTGAACACTCCATCCCCTCTGAGCAGTCCCTGGCTGAGTTGTCAATTACACAGCTTAGAGGTTTCATCCCTCACTCGAAAGAGAGGAAGCAAACATCATGGTCTCCTCCTTGAGAACAGCAGGCAGGTTAGGAGCTACAAAAACTCACAAAACTCTATTGGAAGCTGTAAAATAAAAAGGTCTACTGGTTTAATTAAATTACAACAAAACACATATCAAAAATCCCTATAGCAGACAGCAGGCACACTTTAATTCATTTGTTGTATTAAAGTCTTCTATTTGAAGTTGTAAATTCTATTCCCATACTAGCCAGTTTCAGTACGACTTTAGTGTCCAAATATGTTGGGCTCTATTACATTGTTCGTGCAAAAACGCAGTAAAGCGAGGGACAAAACCCTTTGCGCTGAACGTCGTATTACAATGTGTGCGCGAAAAATGCACGTTAACGTCTATCGCGGGTGAAGCTGCGCGAACGCTGCGCGAGCGTACTGTACTGCCCGCGTCCTATACTTAACATTGTGAGCGCATATGCATTTGTGCACTGGTACGCGGATGGTATTCTAATCTATGCGCAAAATTTAACGCACGGCGTTTGCGCGCATAATTTTAATGTCTTGGTGGTAACTGCAAATTAAGGTTCTTAATTCTGATTGGCTGAATCGTGTGAAAAACAGTCCGCACACCGATTTCTGCGCGCAATGTTAATGTGTGCGCGTTTTTGACGGATGAAATAATGCACGAGGACTGTAATACCAGCATTAATTTACGCGCGTTAACGTTTCGCGCAAAAATTCACGCGTTTACCATGCATTTTTGCGTGAAGAATGTAATAGAGCCCGTTGTGTTTTATAGTCTTTTTTTATTCAACACATTTTAAAAGGTGTTATTAAGCAGCATGCATGGATACATTGGCTGAAAGAGAAGCACCCTTGCGCTATGTCAGAATATAGCCCCGAAATGTTAAGCTATGAAAAGTAAAACTCAAAGTGAAAGTCTTAACGCCCTATTAGTGAGGTTCATCTGGCCATTAGCGAGATTCTAGATTCTAACGGTCAAGCACATATACATAAATGTAAATATGTAATCACAGACGTAGCCTAGTTATCTAGAAACCTGAATGGGGTTCACAAAGTGAAAATGCAAGAATTGCAGATCCGCAAAACAAATGCTATATTAGAGACGAATAAAAAAAAAACATAACTAATTAACTGAACATTTTATAACAATCGCCAAGCCAGAAATACAATAATAAAATCCATTATTTCTGAAGCAGCTAGAGGGAATGCAAAGCCTTAAAATTTTTAAATAAATGCAATTATTCATGATGTTTAAAGCAATGCGTCACCCTTATTTTATACATTATGTTCACCAAATGGAACATGCATTGTAAAAAATTTAGATAAATTAAATTGACAATAATTCATAAACAGACTTCTAGTTAGTCATTAATCCCTTCCCCTTTTACTCGGAAGAACATGAAAGCGTATGCAAAAAATAAAAATACATGCATATCTTAATTACTAAATATACTCACTACTTCCCATCAGGAGTCCATCCAGCTCTGGCTATGTATTCATTGCCCCCAAACATCACGTCAAACGGCTGCCTAAGTTCTTTGTTCACTACATCTTGGACCTGAGAGATCGCATATTTACAAGTGAATTAACAAAAACCAAATAATCTATGCCGACCTAATTCTATGAATAAACAACTGCTATAAATCATGAAACACCACCCCACGAAGAAGGGGGCCAATAGGAGAGATACAGGTACCAAATGATTGAATCTGGGTAATAACTAGGGCTGAAACAACTGAACAGGAAGATGGAAGGACCTGAAGAATGATTTCAGGGAATTAGGAAGTAAACTGAAGAAGAGGTCCTCCAAGGTAGTATTTTCTGAGATCCTACCTGTGCCACGTGCTACAGTGGAAAGGCAGCGGGAGATCAGGGAGGTCAATGCGTGGCTTAAAGCTTGGTGCAGGAAGGAGGGCTTTGGGTTTTTAGAGCACTGGGCTCATTTTGCACTGGGGTACAATCTGTATAGTTGTGATAGATTGCACCTGAATGGAAGAGGGTCTGCTGTGCTAGGGGAGAGGATGGTTAAAAGGTTGGAGGAGACTTTAAACTAGTGGAAGGGGGGGAGGGATACAGTATCTTACAAAATGGAGACAGAGTAGATAGCGCAAGGGTTTCAGCTCAGACTAAGGGGGGTGGAGCCGGGGGGATGGGTAATGTCAGAACAGTGGAGGCATGTAATGTAAAGTCGCATTCAGCATGTGTGGGTAGAGACAACATTAAATGTATGCTTGCTAATGCAAGAAGCCTCAATAACAAGATGGGGGAACTAGAGGTAATAGCATACACTAAGCAATACGACATTATAGGAATAACAGAAACGTGGTGGGACGAAACGCATGACTGGGCTGTAAACTTAAACGGTTATACATTGTTTAGAAAGGATAGGAAACATAAGAAAGGGGGTGGAGTGTGTTTATATGTAAATCAGGATTTAAAGCCTAATATTACACAACTGGAAAGCGATGAGGGAAATGTGGAATCCTTATGGGTAAATATTTTGTTGGGGAATAAACAGGGAAGTCAACTATTGGTTGGCATATGCTATAAACCACCTAATATAGATAATGATGAGGAAGAACAACTGTTAGAGCAAATTAGGAAGGCTGCACATCATGGTAGCACTTTAATTATTGGAGATTTTAATTACCCGGACATTAATTGGGATAGTGGGACTAGTAATTCAGCAAAGGGAATCCGGTTTCTGAACATTTTAAATGATACCTTCATGTCACAACTGGTAGAAACACCAACTAGAGAGGATAACTGTCTGGACCTGGTTATAACAAATAATGTGGATCTTTTCTCAAATATTAATGTAAAGGAACAGTTGGGAAACAGTGACCATAATATGGTGACTTTTGAAATAAACTCAAAAAAACACATTCATAAGGGGCATGCTAAAACATATAATTTTAAAAAGGCCAACTTTATTAAAATAAAGGAAGCTCTCAATGTCATTGACTGGCAGAAACTCTTTCACGGGAAAAACACTGAGGATAAGTGGAATATCTTTAAACTAACACTAGAAAAGTACACGTCTCAATATATTCCACTGGTTAATAAATATAAAAGAAACAGACTGAAACCAATGTGGCTTAGTAGGAAGGTAACTAAGGAAATGAAAAATAAAAAGAACGCATTTAAAGCTTTTAAATCTGATAAGTCGGAGGCATCCTATAAAGCATATAGGGCAGCCAATAAAGCATGTAAAAATGCGATTAGATGGGCTAAACGAGAAAATGAAAAAGAAATAGCCAAAGAGAGCAAGACCAACCCTAAAAGATTCTTTAGGTACATAAATTCCAAAAAACCTAAGAGTGAAAATGTAGGTTCACTAAAATCTGAGTCAGGGTTATTGTTAACGGAAGATCAGGATAAGGCAGAAATTTTAAATGATTATTTTTCTTCAGTATTTATCAAAGAGAAACCTATAACAGGAGACATGCAATTCATTAATAAAAACTTACTAATACAAAGTGACTGGTTGACTCAGGACAAGGTTTTGCAGAAATTAAACAATGTGAATGTGAATAAAGCCCCAGGGCCAGATGGAATTCACCCGCGAGTACTGAGAGAGCTATGTGTTGAAATATGTAAACCTCTGTTCTTAATCTTTCAAGATTCTTTTCTTTCAGGAATAGTACCAGAGGATTGGAGAAAAGCTGACGTTGTCCCTATATTTAAGAAAGGTTTAAAATTTGTGCCTGGGAATTATAGACCTGTGAGCTTAACATCTGTGGCTGGGAAAGTATTCGAGGGGTTACTAAGGGACAATATTCAGGAATTTATTGGGAGGTATCATGTTATTGGCAAAAATCAGCATGGTTTTATGAAACACAGATCATGTCAGACTAACCTAATTACGTTCTATGAGGAAGTAAGTAGAAGTATAGATCAGGGGTCGCAGTGGATGTGATTTACTTCGATTTTGCCAAAGCTTTCGACACAGTTCCACACAAAAGGTTACTATTTAAATTAAGAAAAATTGGTCTAGATGAAAATACTTGTTCTTGGATAGAAAACTGGCTAAAAGATAGGGTACAGAGAGTGGTCATAAATGGTACATTTTCAAGATGGACACCAGTGGTAAGCGGTGTCCCTCAGGGGTCTGTTATAGGACCAATACTATTCAATTTATTTATAAATGACCTTGAGATAGGCATTGAAAGTCATGTATCAGTGTTTGCAGATGACACAAAACTAGGAAAAGTAATACAATGTGAGCAGGATGTTACTTCGCTGCAGAGGGATTTAGATAGATTGGGGGACTGGGCACTTAAATGGCAGATGAAATTTAATGTAGATAAATGCAAAGTTATGCACTTTGGAGTGAAGAACACACAAGTAATTTATACCCTAAATGGTACGGAGTTAGGGAAATCCAAGCAGGAGAAGGATTTGGGAATAATCATAGACATCAAACTAAGTAACAATGTGCAATGTCAAACAGCAGCCGCCAAGGCAAGCAAAGTTTTGGCATGCATTAAAAGGGGAATTCACTCACGGGATGAAAACATAATTTTGCCTCTGTATAAATCAATGGTCAGGCCGCACCCTGAATATGCCGTGCAATTTTGGGCACCGGTCTTAAAAAAAGATATTATAGCGTTAGAAAAAGTGCAGAGACGGGCAACTAAATTAATTAGGGGAATGGAAGGGTTAAGTTATGAGGCAAGATTAACAAGCTTAAACCTGTTTAGTTTAGAGAAACGGCGCCTTAGAGGGGATCTGATAACCTTATATAAATATATACGGGGCCATTATCAACCATTGTCTGATAACCTATTCATAAATAGGACTATACATAGGACAAGGGGTCATCCATTTAGACTGGAAGAAAGAAAATTTAGCTTAAAGCATAGGAAGGGTTATTTTACGGTGAGAACAATAAAGCTGTGGAATTCTCTGCCTGTTGAGGTGGTTGGGTCAGAGTCTGTACAGACTTTTAAAAAACGACTAGATGACTTCCTGCAGACACAGAATATTAAGGGTTATAATATTTAATATGTGGGTAAAAGCTTCTTGATCCAAGGAGAAATCTGACTGCCATTCTGGGGTCAAGAAGGAATTTTTTCCCAGTATGTTGCATATTGGCAAGCATTTCAGACTGGGATTTTTGCCTTCTTTTGGATCAACAGCAGTAGGTTATGTGGGAGAGGCTGAACCCGATGGAAGCATGTCTTTTTTCAGCCTATATAACTATGTAACTAATCGATGAAGAAAATAGTGTCAACTATTTCCATTATTGATTAATCGGTGTCGATTAATCGTCCTGTGTACAGCACACACTATATATAGAGTCAGACTGAGTTAAACGTAAATAACTTCAGCTTCGGAGCTGATTGGAGAAGATGCGTCGCTGCTTTACTAGGTATGATTTAGTTATAGGGTTAAATCAGACACAACCAGTTTGTTTTTATTCCGTTTACAACAATAGAAGAACTATAACACAAACAATAGGATACGGACACTGGGTGAAGGAGCTGTATGCCTGTGTTTTAGCCTTACTTTTTAGCTGGAGTCCTGTGCCACCACCCAACGCTCCCTGCCACACCCTCTTTGGTCGGGAACAGGCATTTTCTAATTTTTTTTTATCCGATGAATCGAAATAATATTCGGCCAACTAATCGATTATGAGAATAATTGTTAGTTGCAGCCCTAGTAATAATAACCTCACCCAAACCTGTGGGGCTTAACCCCTTGATAGATAAACTCACGGAATCCTAATGATCCAAACAAGGATGAGGTAAATATATATAAAAAAAGTTTTATTAATAAAGACAACATGTTAAAAATGCGCACAATAGAAAAAAATGCACGGAGAAAGCACAAAAACCTGAAAAACTCTACATATAAACATGGACAATGGATAAAAGAATACACTCTGGGCTAATATCGAGTGTAGAAAGGGGAGTATCCTCAGTCACTTTCTCCCATATCAAAGAAAAGAGGCACCAGATGAAGGAAGTGCACCTGTCTGAAATTATACCATGCCACAAAAGTATTTGGTCACTGCATATAGGTGCATATTATAAAGACAAGGTGCAACACTGTCCACAAAGTCTCACCGTTACAATTTGCATATACCGATCGCTGTGAATCGAGCAATAGGGTACATGCAGTAACAGAACCTATGTAAATTGTGGGTTATAAACAGCACATATCTGCCTTCAGGAGTTGAACCACTAAAGGCATTTGAAAAAATTAGAGCAAATTTTGAAATGTGAGAAACCACACAAACCACTCTTACAATTGTAATATATTGCAACATGCAAATCATAGTAAAAACGACATATCTAGGAGAAATTTGTTTCTTCATACATTGTATAAGTTAAACCTGTATACCTGCATTGGTATAGCGGGTACTTGTAATATAAAAGGTCAGTAGTATGCAAACTTCAATATATTCTCCCTCTAGCAGTCCTTTCAAATCTAGTGATATGTCCACATGTAAAATAACTTGGGTCACAATAATTCAAACGAAATATATTACAAAATACTCACCCTGCCCTCTGAATCCACAATAATTTCAGACAGCTTAAATGTCACTTTGGGGTTTGCAGTACCTGAAACGTGTGAAACGAGTGATATGTTAATAATGCATAATAATCATGAATCAGAACCAGCTAATGTTTCAAAAGAACAAGACAATCTGTACGTGCAATGTTGGAAAAATAGTAAACGTACGTAAGAAACATCCGTGGTTCCAAGGTTCCCGGACTTTGGACACTCACCTGCCTTTGGGTAGCGGAAGGAGTCTGTCCTTCGGGTCTCCAACATTGGGGAGGTGACATGAATAATTTCCACATCTGACTCATCATTCTCTTCATAGAGAATCCGCAAAACCTGTCCGCCAGATGATGCTGTACGATAAAGGCACATCAATAGAAGATTCTGTAATTCTGCTTTTAAACAGTCCCTAGTCTATTACAGGGTATTTTTTGTTTAAAGTAGACACCCTATAGCAGGGTTGTCAAACTGTGCCCCCTCCAGATGTTGATGAACCTCAACTCTTTTGCATTCAAAGAATGTGAATTGTAGGTGTGGGGGATTACATCCCTTCCCCCTACATCTCGTTAAGGTCGTGTATGCACTGCAGTTGCCCCGCAAACGCACCTTCATAAACTTACTACATTGTATAACGCATTCTGCCGCTTAGCGCTACAATGTAACTACATGACCCACCATTGTGACATGTTAAAAGAGCTAAACTGGCCATCGCTGGAATCCAGACGCACCCTTCACTTTTCCAACCTGGTGTTTAAGAGCATTTCGGGGAAGCTACCACCCGACCTCAATAGGCTGCTTCCCCCAACAGTTCCCTCATCCTATAACCTCCAATCCAGGACCTGCACCTTACATGTAATACCAAAAGAAAGTGGCACCACAATTATGGAATAACCTCCCAGAAGCCATCAAATCTCCCCCCAGTCTTAAGTCACTTGAGAGATCTCGATTAATATACACTGATACAGAATGCACCTGTAAACATGTAACATATAAGTACATTGCCTACATAGTTATTTTCTTTTAATTTGTATATTTGTATTGTTTAATATCTTGCATTTTATTACTTAGTATTTCTGTAACGACTGTAAAAATTCTATGTTTCTTGAACCCAGGACATACTTGAGAACGAGAGAAATCTCAATGTATCCTTCCTGGTAAAATACTTTATAAATAAATAAATGGCCACATGGCTATTAGGGATGAGCTGATCGGTTCAGACTTCGACCCGAACTTAGCCTGTTCGATTAGATCGCGAACACCGAACATTTCCGGGTGTTCGCCGCATGTTCGACCACAATGGACGACAATGCATTTTCCCACTGGCCTGAAGCTCGTAATTGGATACAGCCTTGCACCTGACCACAGGTCTGCTGCAAGACAGGTTCAACACTATGGGCAAAATTTGCACAATCATGGGCTCACAGAGCTAAGTCCCGCAGCACACTATATAACGTTTCCACGCGCCGATTCTGCACGCATTTCAGAGGAGATTTCAGTGGAGATAGTTGTGTGTTGTTACTGCCGGTCTGCCACACTACTGGGGGTGTCTGGGGGGGGGGGTCTCATTTCTACCAAATATCAGGGAATTTAGGTGATGTGTGTCTTGTCACTGTGCCAGCAAGTTATTTTGGGGTTTACAACTTTCTTTAAAACATTTGTGAATTGAGGTGATCTTCTGTGTCTTGTCACTATGCCAGCAAATCTTTTTGGGGCTCACTAATTTCTTTAAAACATTTGTGAATTGAGGGGATCTGTGTCTTGTCACACAACCAGTACCACGCAGTATTTTGGGGCTCACTAATTTCTCTAAAACATTTGTGAATTGAGGTGATCTGTCTCTGGTCACTGGCTGCCAGCTATCAGTGTGTCTCACTGAGTTATACCAGAGTTCATTAAATCTTTATACCAGAGTTGAATCAGATTTCTGTATATATTAATCTATATATCACTCACCATGTCTGAAAGAACAAAAAGGACAGGCAGACGCTCCCAGACACAGATAAGAGGGCAAGCAGCTCGTGTCGGGAGGCTGTGCCTCTGGTCGTGGTGGACGTGGTGCATCCTCTGCAGGGGCACGCTTGTCCTTTCTAACTGGTGCTGGCCGACTTAAGCAGCAGCAACATACAGAGGACTTGGTGGATTGGCCAACCAGGCCATCTTCATCCTCCGAGTCCTCTGCCAGCCAGGCTTCTAGTGCTTTACAGTCCACCTCAGCTGCCAAAGCATCTAATGCAGCCTCCATGTCCACAGCTACTCCTGCCGTATCCTCGCTATCACACACGGAGGAGTCAGCTGAATTGTTTGACTACAATGAGAGTGACATGCTGCTTGAGGATGCGCAGCAAGTACAGTGCTCTGATTCAAGCTCTGAGGTTGAGGAAGGGAGTATAATCAACCTAGAGGAAGGGGGTGCCAGTGATGACACACAAATAGCTGGCACTCACGTTGCCCCAGCAGCTGCAGCATACTGCCAAGTTGGCTCCAGTGACGAGGAGATAGGGGGTGATGATGACAATGATGATGAGGTCACTGACTCCACCTGGGTGCCTGATCGAACAGAGGAATTAAGTGAGGAAGAGGGGGAGGAGGCACAACATCCTCTGTGACCAACCGTAGCACTAGCCAGTCCAAGGCATCACATGTCAGAGCTGCTCCGGTGCAGAGCGCTGTTGTCTCAAAGAACACACGCAGGAACTCTGTTGTCTGGGAGTTCTTTAAGAAATGTGCAGTAGAGCGCAGCGTTGCTATTTGTAATCTATGTCAGATGAGGCTTAAGCGTGGGAAATATACCGGACACTTGGGTACCATGTGCTTGAGGCGACATATGAACAACTGCCACACATCCAGTTGGCGCAAAACTTTGCGTAGGTCCTCCTCCTCATCTGTCTCTACCCCCACTGTATGTCCTGCCATGTCATTGCCTACAACCTCCACCGACAGGGATGATGCTACAGTAATGGATGTACCAGGTCCTTCCTCACAATGTGACATCATCCCATCAACTGAAGATTTACGCAGTCAGATTATGTTGCCGCAGCTGCTGCAGCGAAAGAAAAAATATAGTCCCAACCATCCCCAAGCACAGCGTCTAAATGCCAGCTTAACAAAATTACTCGCATTGCAGCTGCTGCCTTTCCAGCTGGTGGACTCTGCTCCCTTCCGTGAAATTGCTGAATGTGCTGTACCACAGTGGCAGGTTCCAAAACGCCATTACTTTTCACGCAAGGCCATTCCAGCACTATACCAGCACGTGGAAGACAATGTTATCCAGTCATTGGGAAAGGCAGTCAGCAACAAGGTGCATGTGACTTTAGACACGTGGTCAAGCAAGCATGGACAGGGTCGTTACATTTCCTTCACGGCACACTGGGTAACTCTGATCGCAGCTGGGAGGGATCCAAGACGGGGCTCTGTGCTGGAGCTGGTTCATCCACCACGCCTCCAGAAAGCTGCTTGTATGAGGTCTGTCTGCTCCACCACCTCTCCCTGTTCCTCCTCCTCCTTCTCTGTCTCTGGCGAAGTGGCAGTTAAACCGACGCCTGACAGGGTCTACGCAATGGCTCAAGCAAAAAGATGCCATACTGTGCTTGAGCTGGTTTGTTTAGGGGACAGGAGCCACACCGGGCCAGAAATTCTGTCAGCTCTGCAGGGGCAGGTGCAGAGATGGTTAACACCATGCCAGCTTGAGCTGGGAATGATCGTCTGCGATAATGGCAGCAACCTTCTCTCCGCCCTACGCAAGGGTAAATTGACGCATGTACCATGCCTAGCACACATCCTAAATCTGGTGGTACAGCGTTTCCTAACCAAGTACCCAGGGCTGCCAGAGCTTCTCATCCAGGCCAGAAAAGTCTGCAGCTACTTCAGACGGTCATTCCCAGCAAGCGTTCGCCTGGCAGAAATTCAAAGAGAATTAAACCTTCCCACAAACCGTCTGATCTGTGGCATGCCCACCAGGTGGAACTCAACATTAGCAATGCTGCAGCGTCTGCACAAGCAGCAGAGGGCCATCAACGAGTACCTGTGTGAGTATGGCACAAGGACAGGTTCAGGTCAACTTGGTTCCCCCCCCCCCCCCCGCAGTGGCTGATGATCAAGGATGCATGCACTGTACTGTCACCATTTGAGGAGGCAACAAGGATGGTGAGCAGGGACAGTGCATGCATCAGTGACACAATTCCTTTAGTGTTCCTGCTGGAGCACACTCTGCAGGGAATTATAGATGTGGCTCTAGAGGCAGAGCAGCGGGAGGAAGAGGAGGCCTTCCCTAGCTCTCAAGGCCCCAGTCTTTCCGCAGACCGCATTCCAGCGGGTCCTACTCAGATCAGACAGGAGGAGGATGAGGCAGAATATTTAAGTAGTGGGGGCATTGAAGGTGGGGATTCCTCAAGGGAGGGTTTTGTGTGCCCAGAAACACAAGGGCTAGTGCGTGGCTGGGAGGAGGAAGTGCACGATACGGTCATCCTCATTGGCCAGGAAGACTCGGAAGCTAATGCCACCTCCAACCTACGCTGCATGGGCTCCTTAATGATGCAAAGCCTGCTAAAGGACCCCAGGATTCGTGCTATCAAGGAGAGGGATCATTACTGGTTGGCAACCCTTCTTGATCCATGATACAAGGGTAAAGTTGCAGAGCTCATCCTGCCCGCACAGAGGGAGCACAGGATGAAAAAACTTGAGGACGCTCTAAAGCGACACTTGTGTAACAAATTTCCAGGCACTGGTAGATTACCAAGTGCTGACACACGTGCTTCTGAGGCTGTGGGTGATCAGAGGAATAGTGGTGAAGGCCAGGGCCGCTTGACTGATGCGTTTTTAATTTTTTTTAGTCTTCGACGCCCAGGGACGTCAAATGTAGACACCCATTGCCAGCGTCTTCACCATATGGTTCAGGACTACCTAGGGGCAAGGGCAGACCTGGATACCTTTCCAACAGATGATCCACTGGCTTACTGGGTGTTGAGATTGGATCACTGGCCAGAACTTAGCCAATATGCTATGCAGCTACTAGGTTGCCCTTCATCTAGCGTGCTTTCCGAAAGGACGTTCAGTGCCGCTGGAGGTTTTGTCACAGACAAAAGAGTGCGTCTGTCCACCGACTCTGTAGACTGGCTGACATTTATAAAAATGAATCAGTCCTGGATCAGCAGTTATCAATCCCCTGATGCTGACGTAACAGAATAGATCGGGGATGTCTTCTGCATGCACAAAACCTCCAGCACTGAACTCTTCCACAATACCACAAAAGGGTTACGGTGTGAATGCACTTGCTGCCATGAAAGGCACAATATTTGGCTGCACTGAGACCTGTGCCAGATTTATATCATTTTAATTTTTTAACAGCAGGGTCCAACCCTGCACTCTTCCACAATACCACAGAGGGGTTACTGTATGATGATACTTGCTGGCCTGGCACCAAAGGCACACTATCTGGGTGCACTGACGCCTTAACCAGATGCATATCTTTTTAATATAGGACCGCTAGGTTCTAGGGATGCACCGATACCATTTTCTTAAGACCGAGTACAAGTACCGATACTTTTTAAAAGTACTCACCGATACTTTTATTTAAAGTCGTGTGACTGCCTTTCAAAAGGAACAGACATATATATGTATACACGCACATGTATACATATATATATACAGAAATATTGGGACATCGACACAATTCTAACAGCTTTGGCTCTATACACCACCACAATGAGGTTGGAATGAAACAAACACAATGTGCTTTAATTGCAGACTGTCAGCTTTAATTTGAGGGTATGTACATCCAACTCAGGTGAACGGTGTAGGACTTACAGCAGTTTGCAGATGTGCCTCCCACTTGTTAAGGGACCAAAGGTAATGGGACAGAATAATAATCATAAATCAAACTTTCCCTTCTTAATACTTGGTTGCAAATCCTTTGCAGTCAATCACAGCCTGAAGTCTGGAACGCGTAGACATCACCAGACGCTGGGTTTCATCCCTGGTGATGCTCTGCCAGGCCTCTACTGCAACTGTCTTCAGTTCCTGCTTGTTCTTGGGGCATTTTCCCTTCAGTTTTGTCTTCAGCAAGTGAAACGCATGCTCAATGGGATTCAGGTCAGGTGATTGACTTGGCCATTGCATAGCATTCCACTTCTGTCCCTTCAAAAACTCTTTGGTTGCTTTTGCAGTATGCTTTGGGTCATTGTCCATCTGCACTGTGAAGCGCCGTCCAATGAGTTCTGCAGCATTTGGCTGAATGTGAGCAGATAATATTGCCCGAAACACTTCAGAATTCATCCTGCTGCTTTTGTCAGCAGTCACCTCATCAAGAAATACAAGAGAACCAGTTCCATTGGCAGCCATACATGCCCACCCCATGACACTACCACCACCATGCTTCACTGATGAGGTGGTATGCTTAGGATCAGAAGCAGTTCCTTTCCTTCTCCATACTCTTCTCTTCCCATCACTATGGTACAAGTTGATCTTGGTCTCATCTGTCCATAGGATCTTGTTCCAGAACTGTGAAGGCTTTGTTAGGTGTTGTTTGGCAAACTCTAATCTGGCCTTCCTGTTTTTGAGGCTCACCAATGGTTTACATCTTGTGGTGAACATACTGTATTCACTCTGGTGAAGTCTTCTCTTGATTGTTGACTATGACACACATACACCTACCTCCTGGGGAGTGTTCTTGATCTGGCCAACTGTTGTGAAGGGTGTTTTCTTCACCAGGGAAAGAATTCTTCGGTCATCCACCACAGTTGTTTTCCGTGTCTCCCGGGTCTTTTGGTGTTGCTGAGCTCACCGGTGCGTTCCTTCTTTTTGAGAATGTTCCAAACAACAGTTGTTTTGGCCACGCCTAATGTTCTTGCTATCTCTCTGATGGGTTTGTTTTGTTTCTTCAGCCTAATGATGGCTTGCTTCACTGATAGTGACAGCTCTTTGGATCTCATCTTGAGAGTTGACAACAACAGATTCCAAATGCAAATAGCACACTTGAAATGAACTCTGGGCCTTTTATCTGCACATTGTAATTGGGGTAATGAAGGAGTATCATGCACCTGGCCATGGAACAGCTGAGGAGCCAATTGTTCCATTACCTTTGGTCCCTTAACAAGTGGGAGGCACATCTGCAAACTGCTGAAAGTCCTACACCGTTCACCTGAGTTGGATGTACATACCCTCATATTAAAGCTGACAGTCTGCAGTTAAAGCACATTGTGTTTGTTTCATTCCAACTCCATTGTGGTGGTGTATAGAGCCAAAGATGTTTGAATTGTGTCGATGTCCGAATATTTCTGGACCTGACTGTATTGGCCCCCAGCTGTGCTCCTGCCAGGTTCCTCTTTGGGGCAGCGGCGCGTTACCAGGCTCCTCCCGGCAACTTCCTCCCTCGAGCGGCCGCAGGCAAAGAGTTGTAGCCCAGCCGCTCGTTGGGATCCACGTGCAGCTGCGGTCTCACGAGATCTCGTGAACTCCACGATCTCACGAGATCGTGGCTGGTGGATCCCAACGAGCGGCCGGGCTACAACTCTTTGCCTGTGGCCGCTCAAGGGAGGAAGACGCTGGGAGGAGCCTGGTAACGCGCCGCTGCCCCAAAGAAAACGCTGGCAAACCGCTGGGCTGGCTTCTGGTATCGGTTTAGGTATCGGGGGCCCCTGCACGAGTACCAAGTACTTGTGCAGGTCCTGGTACCGATACTAGTATCGGTATCAGTGCATCCCTACTAGGTTCACCCCTGCATTCTTCCACAATACCACAAAGGGGTTACTGTATGATAGTACTTGCAGGCCTGGCACCAAAAGCACAATATTTGGGTGCACTGCCACTGACGCCTGTATCAGATTCATATCCTCAGAGGGGTTACGGTGTGACGGCACTGTTGGGGACGCTAAAGGACCAATTTTGAAGCACCGATTGTTACTTTCATCCAAAGCCTGCATAAGTTTCACAATAATTTAGCCAAAAAAAATCAGTAAACTTTTTCTGCGTGTCCGAAAATGTCTCCTCTTTTCATACAGACTGCCGCCCCAAGCAGTTGTTTATGGATAGATTAAAGGAAAAGCATTTACCATCATTTGAAACGTCATTTTATTGTTTTTAAGTGTTTCTATACATCCTAGAAATCCGCCACTTCACAGGCAGGTTATGGGGACCTCCTAGGCACGATATTGGAAGGAATTTTTCGTTTTTATTTTTAACCCTTATTTCATGGCAAACTCACTGTCCCTTTAAAAACTTTTTTTTTTTTAACTTTTTGACCTTGTTTCCTGTCCCCCAGGGCACTACCTGGACCCCCATACACCTTTTATGGTAAATATCTAGCATATATGCCCTCTTGGAGGGCACTCTAAAAACCGACTTGCATTGAGTTTGAGTTCGGAACCGAACATTTGGAAAGTTCGCGTTCAGGCCCAAACCGAACTCGGGGGGGTGTTCGGCTCATCCCTAATGGCTACCTGGAAAGAATCAGGAAGCTGGGAGGGTAGGAGTGGCCAATAACCCCAGAGAAGGTAGAAACAAGCAGGATCTCTCTCTTCCTCCCCCTGCCTTGTTGGTGAATAGACTGCAGCTCCAGGGGCCATTGAGTGAGACCTGTGGAATTGGGCCTAGAGGACAGACGTGTAGGTGAAATCTGGGATATTGGGTTGATTTAGTTAGAAAGGGAATCACTGTTCATTATTTTGTGGTTGTTGATTTTGTGTTTTATTTACATGCATGATTATATACACAGTGTATTGTCATTTAGAGTGGTTTTATGTTTAGATGATTCTGGGTCTGTGTGATTACCTCTGAATAAATATTATGATTGTAGATGAACCCTGGTGCTTTATTTTATCACTTTAGTGGAATTACCACAGTAGGCAATCAACATCTGGTGGGCCAGACAGGGTTTGACATCACTATCGTGAAGTATTTAACTAGAGTCATTGGGACATTTTTCATACTATGCACATGCAGCGCTAATTGTAATACTCGGACTCAGAGGCTCCTATTTCGTTTCTTTCTTGCCTTTATAAAAAACACAGCAGCAAGGTACAATAACATTGGACTGAAAAAAACTTTAAACAAGGTGTAAACAAGAAACACATAAGCCCTCCCCGTCTCCTCTTTCTTGCTGCTAGCAACAAGATAAGTATCACTATTTCAATCCGATTTTTGCGCGCTGTCTTTTGCGATTTCCCCGGCTTCAATCACGGGAATCGCTATGCGCTAGCTTCACTGACGTTACCCCCATACAATTTTATTTACAATAAATACGTTTTACCGTTCTTTGAAAATAACCCGGTCCTCCGGCGCTGGCGGGGCGGAGCTTCCTCCCGAGTGCATGGAGCATCGTGGTTAGACACATGCGCAGTCACGTTCGCGCGCTTCCTCTGACTCCTCAGAAATCCCTCGAGATTAGACGTACCGCTCTAACATGCCACGCCAAAATCCACCAACCAAAGCTCTCTCCCCTGCGGAGAATTCCGATGACTCGGACAGCTCCGATAAACAGGCTCTCGAACAGGCTAGTGAACCTTCACCCAAAAATTATATATCTCCAACTCCATACCCCTTCACTTCCCCAACTCGACCCAGTTATACAGGCCTCAATAAACACGGCCGTTTTTAATGCAGTCGCCGTTCTAGCGACAGACTTTAAATCTACTTTGGCGGAAGCCATCGCTGATGTAAAAAAATATGTCACCGCTACCAGCGGATATTGATAAAGGCAATTCACTCACCACGGTGAGGCCTCCAGACTCGCCCCTGCCTCGTGCTGCGGGGAAAAAGTCAGAGCACAAATCCAAACATCTCCACAGAGGGGCCGGCAACCCCACAGTACTGCCAATGGATTCTGTGCCCGACTCATCTGCACGTAAAAGAGCCCTCAACTGCCGGGCGTTAGTGGCGGATACCCCCCAAAAAGGTGCAAGACCCTCAGAATCCACTCTAGAGGAGGAACCTCTGAGCGAGGACCCCGATCTGGAGTCAGACGAAGGGGTGGCAGTAGATGCCCTAGAAATCCATGCTCCTGAAGACGAGATTCTGATCTCTGACCCCGTGTTTCCCTCATCCACTCCGGAAACGGAGTTGATTTATGACCCCATGGGAAACCCATTATTCTGCCCTGAAGACCTTCAACACCCAAAATCCACAGAGTGGACCCCACAACCTCACGTGGCACAATATGTGGATGCGAGGTTACGAAAAAACCTGGACAAGGGCACCCGGGCGAAAATGAAGGCCGAATGCCCTCGCCTCGTTACTGAAAGCAAAACCTGTATCACACCTGAAATTGATGCCAGCTTCTTACAATATGTGGTCCGCGAAGAGAGGTGTGGACCATGCCTTCCACTTGTGTCAAGACAAAGTACTTGATGTGGCGGGGCCGCTGGTCCGTCTCTTAGATGCCGCAGAAACTGCGCGCCTGAACCAAACCCCACTTTGCCCCTCAGCAATCTCTAATTGGGCACTCCGCTCCCTAAGCTTCCTGGGAAATGCCAATTCCGCTCTCGCTACGGAAAGGATCCCACTTTGACGTCCAATGCGGGCACAGACCAAGCCGCCAAAGCAAAAGGCTTCTTGTTTGGCAAGGGCTTCTTAAAGGATATGGGAGAATACTCCGGAGCCTTTAATACTATAGATAAAGTGTCCCACACCCTTAAGAAAATTTTTCCAAAGTGCATTTTTGGGAGGGCCGGTAGAACACGGGGCCGTGCTACCGGCCGTGCGGGCTTTGTCAACACACCTCGCCCTACCTCAGGCCCCAATAATTATGGCTCCAATACCGGCACCACCGGTTATGACTACCAACAACCACAGTTCTTCCCCTCGAGATCCAGACCTTGGAGAGGACGGGGTTCCAGAGGATACAGAGGCGCTTACTCCTCCCGGAGGCCCTCAGGTGAGACCTCTCCTCCTTTCAGCACAAATTAGTCCAAGTAGGGGGCCGACTACAACGTTTTACCCACAAGTGGGCGACCATAACCACCGATGTATGGATCCTACAGACCATTCAGGGCTTTACCATAGAATTTACTTCCCCGCCATTCCAAACCCACCAACCCCTGGGTATCCCACTATCACCAGAAGACGCACGGTTGATAGATCGGGAAATCAGGGAACTGAGACGGAAAGGCGCTATAGAACCGACCCCCTACACGTCTACCGGATTTGTCAGCAACCTTTTCCTAGTGGCGAAGAAGGGGGGGCGGCATGCGCCCAGTAATAAACCTAAAAGCTTTGAACGAATTTGTAGTTTACAGACATTTCAAAACGGAAGGGGTTCACCTCTTACGGGACATGTTACACCAGGGCGACTATCTAGCAAAGATCGACTTACACGACGCCTAGCTCACAGTCCCCATAGCCGACCACTGTCGAGACTTTCTTCGTTTCCGCTGGGGGGGGGAAAAAAAATAAAAAAAAAAATAGATGTGGCGTTTCCACTGCCTTCCGTTCGGCCTGTCTTCGGCTCCTTGGTGCTTCACCAAGCTCCTGAAACCGGTTGTTGCGGAACTCAGATCCAAAGGAGTTCGTCTCATAATTTACCTCGACGATATCCTCCTTATGGCCTCCTCTCCACCACTCTTACGGGTTCACGTGCAGTGGACGGTCTCCATTCTACAGGACTTAGGCTTCCTGGTAAATGCAGAAAAATCCATTCTGGAACCGTCCTCTGTCCTGGAATTCCTGTGATTTGTGGTAGACCCCACCAAATTATCTCTGAGCCTACCCGAAGTAAAATGCAAGACTATTCTCAAAGAGTCTCGCTCGTTACTTCGTTGTCAAACGGTCCCGCTCTGGGACTTGGCACGCATAATAGGTTTACTGACAGCCTCAAAATTAGCAGTATGGCCAGCTCCCCTTAACTATCAGGCCCTCCAACACCTGAAGGCCCATTCCCTCCGGGAGGGGAAGTTGTACACCGATCAAATCCCCTTGTCCACGGAAGCTTGCTCGGATCTCCGTTGGAGGATCCAGAGCCTCCGGTGCTTCAACGGGAGATCCATTATGCCCCTACCGATAAGACTAACAATCAAAACAGATGCTTGCCTCACGGGTTGGGGGGCTCGTTGCGGATCCCTTCAAACGGGGGGGTCGTTGGTCCCTTCAGGAACAAAATATCCACATAAACGGGCTAGAACTCCTGGCGGCTCTGTTTGGCCTGCAGTGCTTTGCGAAGTCTCACCGCCGTTGCGGTCTACTGCTGAAGATGGACAATTTTCCAGCGGTACGCTATATCGACGGCATGGGGGGGGGGGGTCCTCGTTCGGTACTGTTGACCTCTCTGGCCACCAAGCTTTGGACTTGGGGTTTCACGCGAAACTTAGAAATTCAGGCTCAGTTCATTCTGGGTCTATCGAATGTAATCGCAGACTGGAATTCGAGGCACACCAGGGATTGCGGGGACTGGCGGTTGACGCTTTCCGTCTTCTCCGCCATCTTAGATTTATGGGGTCATCTACGAGTGGACCTGTTCGCGTCTCAACCGAATGCACAGTTACGTCTGTTTTTCAGTTGGCGATCGGACCCGGAAGCGCTGGCGACGGATGCTTTGCTACAACAATGGAATCAGCATCGCCATTATGCGTTTCCCCCGTATCACCTAGTGGGTCGCACACTCCACCACGCTCTGACTCAACACGCAGAAATAGTGCTTGTCGTTCCATTCTGGGAGAATCAGCTGTGGTTCCCAATGCTTCTGCAAATGACAGCAGATTTTCACAGACTACTACCGGCCCTTCCGGACCTCCTCCAGGATGCGAGCTTGTCACCTCATCCCTTGTTCTTACCCGACGGCTGTCGACTGTTGGCGTGTCTGGTGTCGGGGGTCCTGGACTCTCCGATGAAGTTTCGGAACGGACATCCGCACTCCTCAGGGGAGCGTGGGCCCGGGCACCAGAGCCTGCTATGACTCAGCCTGGAACTGCTGGTTTCATTGGTGCCTGGGAAGGAACGTGGATCCCTTTCAAGCTCCGAGATTCGTGCTGGACTTTCTGTCCAGCACGAATCGACTCGGGAAAAGCCTATCGCACTCTTAACGTTTTTCGTTCTGCCTTATCGGCCCAACACGTGGGTTTTCTAGGAATACCACTGGGTCGCCACCCGTTGGTATGTAGACTCCTTAGAGGCATGAGATTTTCTCATCCCCCTCTCCCTCGTTACTCGACCACTTGAGATGTTTCATTACTTTTACATTTCATCTCCCAGTGGCCCTCTAACGAACTTCTCTCCCTTCGTCAGCTTTCCGCTAAACTAGTGACGCTGCTCTGTCTGATCTCCTGTAAAAGGGTGGGTGATGTTCGTGCTCTGGACTTTCAGGCTCGATCTTTTGTGCCTGGGGGTGTCAGATTCGACATCTCTGACTTCTGTACTCTATCCTGCTTTCCCCGACTCACCTCAATTCTGTCCGGTCCTTTGTTTAAGGGAATACGAAACACGTACTGCTCCTTTGCGCTCCCTGCGAATATCTCCTCTGTTTATTTCATTCAGGACGTCCTATCGCGCAGTTGGTTCCACGACTTTGGCGCGCTGGTTAAAATGGCTTCTGACCCTCGCAGGTGTTGATGTATCGGTTTATGGCGCCCACTCTGTGCGCTCTATGGCTTCTTCTTCGGTGGCCGCTGGTTGCCGCCTTGAAGATCTACTTAAGGCTGCAGATTGGTCTAGAGAGTCTACCTTTTAAGACTTTTTATTTCAAGCCGATTGTTCACTGGTCCGCACCCCTGGTAGATCAGCTTTGAACTCGCAATAGGAGCCTCTGAGTCTGAGTATTACAATTACAGAATTTTCCTAAGAATGAAGGGAAGTTTGAATTGTAATAAAGGACTCAGAGGCGAGTATTGCCCGCCTCTCCCGCCTTCTTTATGGGGGGTTGTCGTACCAGTTGTTACCGGCTTGCTCCTCCTCTGTTGTATTTCTGATTGTTATCATGTATCTGCTCTCTCTCCAGCTTCCTGATTTCTCGCTGACTTCGACGGTCTTCCATTCCTCTACCGGAACTGTGTTTCTTCAATCGTTTCGGGCTGCCAGATTTATGTTCGTGTGGATGTTCAACCTGCACCAAGAAAGAGGCCTTAGGACACGGCCCGGGATTAATTTATAGAGGAGGGAGGCCGACAGGATTGGCTGAGGGAGACAGGGAGGGTTTATGTGTTTCTTGTTTACACCTTGTTTAAAGTTTTTTTCAGTCCAATGTTATTGTACCTGGCTGCTGTGTTCTATAAAGGCAAGAAAGAAACGCAATACTCGCCTCTGAGTCCTTTATTACAATTCAAACTTCCCTTCATTCTTAGGAAAATTCTGTAATTGTAAATGGCTTAATCGGAAATGTTTTAGAGAGACAAATAACAGGATCTGCTCATTTCATCCTTCCTAAATAAAATTTCTAATGAACTTACATTTTGCAAACGTGTTACTATATTACTTCTTCTGTAAGACACAAAAAATTTTAGAATATAAAAGGATTCAGAGCAAAATCTCCTTTTAAAGCAATAACATTGATTCTTACTTTTCTCATTATGTGGACACCACCAGTATCCAGTATAGCGATCAAACTCTTCCTGAAGCACAAAAGAAGCAACTCCGGCAGAACGTGCATCTTCTTCCACTCTTGCTGAGTCTAAGAAAAACATCCAAGACTAAAGGGGTTATTCAGAGAGCACCGAATTGGCCACAAAATTGCACCAAACGGTGAATTTTCCCGTACGGTGCAATTTCGTGGCCATTCTATTCAAAAAAGCAGACAATTTGCCAAATATTGGCGAATTGCCAGCGAAACACTGTGCAGTTTGGCAGTTACACGTTTTTATAAAGCGCAAACAAGTGCCATAGCGCTGTACAATGGGAGAGGCAGAATAACAAATATACAAGTTAAACACACAACAGTAGGAGAGAGGACCCTGCTCAAGAGCTTACACTAGGTGAGGGTAAATAGAGAACCTGAAGTAATGGAGGCGCATGTGGGCTGGGTGGGAAGATGAATAAGAGAAAAAAAGGGTTTGTTTTTTTTAAGGATTTTCTAGGCATTTTTCCAGGAAAAATTTTAATTCAGATATTTTTTACACAGCAGTTTTTTTTTTTATTCTGCAACAGACCTTTTTATTAGTATTCATAGGACCTTATATATTATTCCTGGCATTTTCATGAACTCATTTTTTCTAAACGGGTTTTAAAAATTGTGTGGGTTTTTTCCCCGTTTTTTTTTACCCCTGTATGGTGGCTTTTCGGCTGCTTACGACGACTGGTCGGCGGGTTGACGGGCGAAGTGTGCGAACGAAATGTCGGTGACATTTCCTTGCTTTCTGAATAACCCCTTCAATTATAGTAACTTTTAAGGCGACAAAAACTGTCCAAAGTACAGCTTCATGTATTATAATCTTATTATGCACACCCTTTTGTGCACATATATTAAAGAGCCCTTTCCCAACATGGTAAACTAACAACTTGAGCTGCAATTCTCACCATGCCACAATCTTTGCTTGCAGATTGGCATTTGTGGCTCCTTTCTATAATTTAACAGCTCCTATATTATGTAGCCATCATGAAGCACGAAGGAGGTGGGGGGGGGGGGTCAAGCAAGCTTACACCTCCTGCACACAAGACGCCCACCAGAAGACAAAGCCTTATATAAATCATTATTTCTGCTGTGAGGGTAATGATCGGATTTGAAGGTTTAATTACAAAACACATTGAGTATATACTCAATCATTCTTTGTTTGAAGTATAAAACACCATACGGCCATTGTTCAATAGACCTTTTGGTTACTATAGGTTGAGAAATGTGATTTTACCTTTGTGCACAAACGTCAGCCTGCGCTCCTCACCGCTCTCAATGTTAGCTACCCAGAGGTCATTGCTGTGAACGAAGGCGATCCAACTGGGATCTCCAGGACAGAGAGTGGGATCCATGCGAATATTGGGACAGCTGCTCTCAAGTAACTGAGGCTGCAGGGGTTGATTCTAAATCCAAAAGTGCAAACAATCATCACACTATAAATACACAGACTTACATACGCCACATAGAATTGTGTGAGTTGACCCTTCCAGGGTTCTCCATGTTTCCTTAAAATGTTGTGTGCTAGTCCTACTTTGTACCTAAACAGAGTAGCATGCACCAAGCATAGATAAACTTATTTTATTTCTTGTCATTATGATGTAAACAAATATTAATTTACAGCAGGGAGCTGCACTCAGAAAAAACAGCAGTCAAAGAGGAGAAAGGATGCACATGGAGCCAGGACGGACAACACCAACAATCCCATTCTAGTCAAAACAGCACCAGGCACTCCAAAAGAACGGTGGCATTTGTTTAGGAAGGTGTAAACAAAGTCACAAGAGAGAATAAAAACATGGTCAGACAATTATAGCAGCATTGCTTGTTCTTTTTCTAATATCTGGAATTCAAGATCCTGAACATCTATAACAGAACAGCTGCCTGATTAAACATTATTCTTACGTTTTGTTACCTGCTTCTGTTATTTTGTTAAGTATTGGTCTGTTCCATGAGTATTGCTTTTGTTACATTCACTCATACAATCCACAAAAGGGAAAGTGGAATAGGTTGCGACATACGTTTTAGAGAGGGGAAACAGGGCAAGTATTAAGACACAGGGATATATGTTGGATTAACCCTTTGTACTAAAAGCTAGTGTATTATAGTCACACAGCAAGTCAAGCCATACAGTAAATATACATCTAGGATATTTTTTATGAACAATAAAGCATATTTTTCTGTATTTTGATAAGGAAAAGAGTGTGCAGGAGAAAAAACCCCCAAAAAAACAGAAACAGCACCGGCAACCTAACAGTAGTAAGTTGGTAAGTCTCACCGTGAACCCGTGCTTGCCACCATCATGCACGGTATAGATCGAACTGCCAGCCTGGAATAGGAAGGTACCGCTCTCTGCATGGTAATCAAAGGCAGAGATGCCAACAGTGCCGATGCGCTTTCTCTCCCGAAGTAGCTCTTCCTCGCGCGAATACATGCCATAATCTGGGGTGGCCTACAGAAAAGATTTACCAAAAACAGGAATGAGGATAATTAACGAGCTATATTTTTAAAAACAAGCCTTTTTGACACATGTGTGAAGAATACAAAAAATGTCGAATATGGTCTAAACATTTTACCTTTACATTTGAACCTGTGCCTATAAATGTAGAGAAACCAAGCACTATAGTTACCAGTAACCCTTGTTATACAGATCTACACATCTATGCAATAACATTTTCATTTTGGTAAATACATTAAAGTTAAAAAGTTCTCTAAACTGTCAAATATACGTATATCAAGCTAATGCAGCCAGAGAGCATATTTATTTTGATTTATATTTGGGGATGCACCTGTGAAATATTTGTAGATTGACACAGTATTTCAATTCTGCAATAATCTTTTCAACACCATCTGCACAAACATACTCAGCAACATCTCCGAGCTTTCCGCAAACAAAAAGTGGATCAGGCAAATTGGAAAAGTCTATAGCAGGGGTTCACTAAACAAGAAAACAAAAAATGAGGGACCCCTAACTAAAAAGGGATACACCTCAAAGACCAGGAATGCCGGAAAAAAAAAATCTGTAAATACTTTATTGGTATAAATAAAGAGACATTCATTCACCAGAAAATTACAAAAATAAAAAAGACATGGGAAATTTCTTGATCAATCTTGATCGGTCTTAATATTAACCTTGTTCAAAAAGTGTCTAAGGCACAACATATGCCATCACAGAAGCACGTCCATAATACAAAGCCATTGCCAGAATTGCTATGTCGCCGCATATACAGGCGTGCATCCAGTGATCCAAAGCACGACAAAATAAACCAAGACTGACCCTTATAGTCAAGATTTCTGCACTTTCCCTACAAGAATACAAAAGACCCACACAGAATTATAAACATGAATAGCTCACGCTCGACAAGTGTCGCTGGCTTGCTGCCAGCTTCAACAGGAGCAAAATTGTCACTGAGACTCACGAACGTATTTAATTGAATTAAGACTGGAGTGGTGGTCTATGCTACCAGACCCAGTGTAATAAGAATATATGGTCCCACTACAAGGAGACCAAGCGATACTTAGTAGAGTTGCATTACTACCCATATGGGGTTTTCGTGACCACCTATGTCATACTAAGGAATTGAGTTGTATGTGTGTGGTTGTTCCAATCAGAGAATTTGTATAGGATTGGTAAGCCTATGGTTTTTTGCGTGAATAGCAGCATATGGACACATATGGTATATTCAACAGCCGTCACCGAGTCCTTTGTCCTTGGTGATTGGATTCGCCTTACTAATACAAGTGATAAGCCATTGTGGGCAACTTTGGGAATATGGCTAGACAGCTGTAATAAACTAGATTTGTTATACCAAAGCCATGAATTCACCCTCTATTTAGCATTGCAGCTTGTACCAATATACCTAATTTGGGGCAACTATGAGGAATGAACTAAGCACATGAACGAGATGTTCGCAATTGTGTTTATAAACACATTTTAATTGTTGTTAAGATTCAATAAAGAATGTTTTCGAAATTATAATTGTATGTATGTATGTATGTGGTCATCTGGCACCTATTGTGAGCTCATTCTTTGGCCTCACGGAAGGTTTCCACCTGTCATATCGCTGTTTGCAACACTGGCACTTTGTAAATGACCCCGTTATGTTGTAATGGCAGACTCCCACTTGCCAGTATCAGCTTTGGTAAATCGCACGAGGAAAGTCGGCTATCAATGGTTAAATGACAGATATGGAATTAAGACACTGGAGCAGTGGAATACTACAACAAACTCATTCAAAAGAAATATTACAGGCTGTAAGGAAAAAGAAAAAGGGAACCCAGTGTGGTTGCAGGTAACGCCAGTGTCTCACTTGGAATGTGTCCAGAAGGGGTTTCCAGGACAGCATGAGAAGCACTCTCCGATTTATGTTCTTTGGAATCTCTGAGTAAAACAGGGTATTCTCGCGATTCTCTCCAGACATTGCTAGAACAAAAGACAGCAGGAAATAAGCATAACATTGCAACAGCACTGAACGGATTAGCAAAATAATATGCAAGAGACATGATTGCAACCAGAACTATCATGTACAATTTTCACAAGGACACTTTCAGGTCTATTCAAAGAAAGGTGAAACTCAGTAGAATGACTGGAGAAGTGAAAATTCTAGGTCAAAATAGCCAAACCAGAAAAAAATTCCCATTTATCCCACTTTCCAAATCGGCTATTTGGTCTAGATTGTTCTCTTCTCCTGCCAATTCTCCTGGTTTTCACCTTTCTCTGAATAACCCTGTCTATGTTTAAACAACATCTAAATGGAAAGTATAATGGCAACGGTTAATCATTTTAGAGAAATTAGCTGTGCTACAAGGAGAGGTAGGAATTAGAAAAGCCTTAGATTCACCTGAGATTTTGTTTGGTTTGCATGTGCTTAAAGTGGGGTGCACAAATCAGTCAAAGCTTGTACTCCCCTTTTTCAAAGGAATGAGAATTCACAAGCATGCCTGGCATATAAGCAACACTACTCTCATAGACAAGAATGAGAAGACACTACACTGTGGAGACACAGGTTCAATCCCAGCAAGAGCACCTCTCCTGTAAGTGTCCTTTGGCAAGACACCTAACGGTACATACTCGCCACCCAGGACATACTTGAAAATGAGAGAAATCTCAATGTATCCTTCCTGGTAAAATAGTTTCTCAAAAAAAACAAAAACAATAAGTTTGTGGTAATGTGTAAATACAGTGTACACGACAGAATGATGGATGAACTGAAAGCTACACTTCCCATATTTTCCCCTTGTTCTATGAAGTTTGGGATCCTTGGGAGGATCATTTGGGGGAAAGTTTGTTAAATTATCAGATTATATATTCTTGTAGGTCACTCCATTACAAGAAAAAAAAAATTGCATCATTTCAGCTCAATCACAAATCTTTTTCAAGAACTTGTCATCAGAGGCTTGTTTTACTTTGTAAAAAAAAAAAAAAAAAAATACATAGTCTTATGGGGATCATTTAAAAACAGTGTCCATAACAGTATGTAGGGACACTGAAAACATGTTATGGCGGTACATATGGATTTATGTGCTGCTGAACATTTCCTGATAGCCTTCTAAATCTGCTCTTGGAAACAAGCAGCACTGCGGTGGACAAGGTTGCTCCACTGTTTTCAAAAACACTACTTCTTGCATAAAAATAAAACCGAACACACCAATAGAGATTTTGTGAAGTACTCCATAAGATGTGTTCATTTTTTGAATCTGGTATCCGGAGTATCAATTAATTATATTTTCCCAAGTAATTAGCACACAGATAACGAAATGGAACGATATGAAGTGCACACGTAACCATTTATTCAGAAGGGTATAATCCTAACCTGTTGCCTGCAGACTGTGGGTGATGGAGCTTTTACTAAAAAGGTAATGAAAATGCAGTCCTTTACAGCAGGGATCTCAAACTCAGCCCCCCAAGGTTTCTGAACTACAACTCCCAGGATTCCTATCTATTGCATTCTGGAAATTGTATGCCATCAACATCTAGGGGGCTGAGACACAAAAGCCTTAAAACTCGTAATAACATTTAAGAGCAATATCATACATAGAATCCAGGGAATAGCTCTCCCCATGTGTAACTCATACCTAAAAGGAGGGGAGAGGGGGGGGGGGGAAATCACAGAAACTATACACACAAAAATATGATTAATGGAGTTCTATTATCTTTGGATGGAAAATCAACTATCAGGTCTATTCACTAAAAGGTGAAACTCAGCAGAATTGGCAGAAAAGAGAACAATCTAGACCAAATAGGCAATTTGGAAAGTGAGATAAATGGGAGAATTTTTCTGGTTTGACTATTTTGTCCTAGAATTTTCACTTCTACTGCCAGTACTCCGTAGTTTCACCTTTAGTGAATAGACCTGTATAAGTAGTAAACTGAAAAGGTTAATTCATATATTTGATCGAACGATATTTGATTCTGAAGTCACATTAGAATTCCTCCAAAACAATTCTAGAACCTCAACGAGGACTCTTCAGTAACTGTGAGGTGCAGTTGGTAGCCATGAAAGTTTTCTGGGACGTAACTAGAGTTACCAGGTCGGCCATGTTTTCCTGGACACATATTACTCTTTCATGCAGAGGGGAGCACATGGAAAAAAGTGTTGCCCCGCAACATGTATAATTCATATGCTGCAGGAAGGAAATCAAGGCAGGTCATCTGGGATTCCTTTATGATTTCCTACCTGCAGTGTATGGATTATACATGTGGCGGGGAGGCACTTTTCACACACTGCCCATCAGCATGACTAAATCATGTGTCCAGGAAAACATGGCCGATCTGGCAACCCTAGACGTAACCCATAATTACTAACCAAGAATGTGGTCACTACTGCTACTACCGGTTATGATGTATTGAAATGAAATAGGCAATAAGTAAAAGGTGCCAGATCGGTCACGTTTACTTTGACACATAAGTTATGATGGGCAGTGCATGAACACTTGCAACCCTGCAGTATGTAGAATTCATAAGCTGAAGGTTATTAAGAAAAGCGAATCCCAGGTGACCATTCCTGACTAGGAAATGGATTTTTTTTCCCCCGATGCATAGAAGTTATACATAATAAAGGGTTTCTTCTTTTTCTAATGCAGTGTTTCCAAACCGCTGTCCTCAAGTACCCCTAACAGGTCAGGTTTTCCAGATATCTGAAGCACAGCAGAGGTGATAGGATTAGCTGCTCAGTGATTGCAGGATTCAGTCTGCGTTTCCTCAAGATAATCTTTAAAAACTGGCCTGTTATGGGTACCTGAGGTGCGAGGTTGGGAACCACTGGTCTAGTGCATGAAATAGTAATATGCTTCCAACAAAACATGGCCGGTAAAGCAACCCTAGTAATAAATCAATTTGCAAACCAGAACTGTAAAATTTATATGGGGCGAGACGACTGCTAGAAAGGCTGCCTATAAAACACCAAAGGGGTTATTCACTTCTCTCCGAATGGGCCCCGGATTTCGCCATTTGGTGAAATTTCAGGTCAATTTGCCAAATGCAGGTGAATTGACAGCAAAATATAGTGCAATGCGCCAGCACCAAAGACTAGGGAGTCTTCTATTCACAAAATGCTGAATTGCACCAAACTTCTAGCGAAATGCACTGATTTTCAGTGTGGTTTCAATTCAACAGGTAAATCTCATACGTTTGAATGTAAAAAAAGTAATACCTTAGACAGTTTATTCTTTTTAGATTTTGCAAAAAACATTTTTTAAAAAAGAAGATCTTTTATTTTTTAGACATGTTTATTTTTTAAAAAAGACTTATTTTGTAACAGACCTTTTTATTGATTGAAACTCACTCCTAATAGACTCTTTTTTTAAAGTTCGGTGGTATTCGCCAATGCCAATTCTGCAATTATCACTGATGTCCGATAACTGCTTCAGCGACTCCAATTTCGGCAAAGTACGGTGACCATTTGCTAAATAGTGAATTCACGTATTTTCAGCAAAATGGAGTCAAAGTGAGCTGAAATGGGCCAAAACGCAATTTCCTGCCTTTATGTAGACCCTAAAGAAACCCCAAGAACTCAAATTTATTTGACAATATACATTAGAGAATACAGATAAAGACATGTAACAGGTTATTCTGGTTCCTCGTGTGCCACATTCATATCAGATCGAAAGAAATGCACTTTTCACAGGGTCAGACTCCCATTAGAGATGAATGCTGAATCTAAGAATGGCAGTAGTTGGCAGGGTATTTGGGAGACACATACCTAAATAATACATGCGATCAGAGTGAGGACTTTCAGGGTCATTCCGCTGAACAAATGTAAAGCTGTGAGGTGCCTTGGCCATCATGAAACCATGGTACTTCCTGGTGTCAGCCAGCAATTTACGCATCTGACTCCACGAATGGCGCTCCACGTAAAAAGGCTCCGCAGTGGTATCCGCTCCATTGGGCTCCATACTGCCGTGTCCAGATGCAGACTCGAACACCTCAACCCCAACCTGCTCGGTTTCCATAGCTGCTGCCATGTTGCATCCTGGGCCCAACAACAAATCAAGTATGATTAGTGCATTGCAGAGCACAGCTCGACATATCCACAAGCTCGGAAGTAACGAATACTTCAACTTGTCAGACTATTCTACGCAAATCTATATTAAAAACATTGCCTGGTACCATGAAAGGTAAAGCCTGCTCATAGGCGATACAAACGGATCAAGTCCTGACATGCAACTACTGTAACATCATCCTACTGGCACCTGATAATAACCAAGAAAATTCCATTTACTAGATTAAAATATATAAAATATGACAAATGGTCAATGAGAATTTTTAGACGAATAAAAAAAAAAAAAGCATTAAAGAAGTTTAAGTTCACTTATGGATTTATATAAAACGGCACTTGCTCGTTGTTTTCTTTCTGCAATGCACCAAATCTGTTATTAATGCACACATTAACATAATAATATACAGGTTAGATTAGTGCTTTCCAAACCTGTCCTTAGGACCCACTAACTGGCCAGGTTTGCAATAGATCTGAAGCACAGCACAGGTGATAGGATTTGTTGCTCCAGGATTGCAGGATTCAGTCTGCATTTCCCCAAAGTGATCCTTAAAACCTGGTCTGTTAGGGGTTCTTGAAGACAGGATTGGGAAGAATTTAGATTAACTCCTGCTCCAGCTAAGGATGCCAGATCTTCCATGTTTTCCTGGATGCATATAATGTATGCATGCCGACGGGCATTGCATGAAGAACTCCACCCTGCAACATGTAGAATCCATATGCTGCAGGTTAGAAATTAAATTGGAATCACAGGTGATCTGCTTTGAGGTGTCCTGCAGCATATGAATTATACATGCAACATGGTAGCACTTATCCCTGTGCTCCCCTCTCCCTAAAATATTAATGTCAGGGAAAACATGGCTGATCTGTCAACCCTACCTCCAGCATCCATAGACATGCTGTGTTTACCCATTGTACAGAGCTGGAGCTGCAGGACCTGCTGGAGCACCAGGATATTCCTCCTTATTGTCGCTCCCGCAGTGCTATTTGTTTGGTAGCTGTGCCTGTATACCATAATTATGAGTTGATGGTATGTTGTCCCCTCTGCATGCTGCATTTTTTGGGCTCCCTGAAGGAATGCTGCCCCATTCATGCAGCTGCTCCATCCACAGCGTCCCTGCCACCACTCCCACAGGTTATGTGCCCTGCGTCCGGGGACATTCACCTATCATGGAGTCTGCAGCAGGTCTATGCGGCCTGGACCACCTACTGCTTCTCTGCCGGTTCTTAGGACTTGGCTCTGCTTTTCAATCCTAACCAGCCCCGGTGCAAGCAGCGCTCAAACATCCGCTTCCTGGAGGAGGTGAGCAGGCAGGACAAGGAGTTTGGCGGAGGGCGACCCCTGCTGGGGGGAGGAAAGAAGCACCGCCTTAGAGCTTGACAGTGACGTGAAGAAAGCATTACTTGGCTTGATGGACACACAGTGTCTTCCATCAGTCTATTAGCCAGCTATGAAACCACGTGATCCTGCATGAAAATCACCAGGGCTAGTTATAGCAGCCCACAATGCATCTTAATTTATATTTTAACATTTTCTCCTAATGCTCAGTAGACAAAAGGTGACGTCACACAGGGCTCAGCTACCTAGACCCTTCACAGGGTTATTTTATTTCTAAAGGATTTTACCAGGAAGGATACATTGAGATTTCTCTCGTTTTCAAGTATGTCCTGGGTTCAAGAACATTGAATTGTTACAGAAATACAAAGTAGTAAAATATTAACACAAAACCAAATATACAGATTAACAGAAAATAAATATGTAGGAAATAAAGTCATTATGTTACATTTTTACAGGTGTATTCCGTATTGAGGTATGTTAATAGAGATCTCTTAAGTTACGACTGGGGGATGATTTGATGGTGTCTGGGAGGTTATTCCATAATTGCGGTGCTCTGTAGGAAAATGAGGATCGAGCCACTGTCTTTTTGTATTGTGGTATTGCAAGTAAGGTGCTGGTCCTGGATCGGAGGTTATAGGATGAGGGAACTGCTGGGGGAAGCAGCATATTCAGGTAGGGTGGTAGCTTCCCAGAAAAGCTCTTAAACACCAGGTTGGAAAGGTGAAGGGTGCGTTTAGACTCCAGCGATGGCCAGTTTAGCTCTTTTAACATGTCACAATGGTGGGTCATGTAGTTATATTGTAGCACAAAGCGACAGAATGAGTTATACAATGTAGTAAGTTTATGAAGGTGTGTTTGTGGGGCAGCTGCATACACTACATCTCCGTAATCAATAGCCGGACCGACCATGCTTTCCTGAACACATATTATTCATTTATTCTGGTGGGCAGTGCATGGGAAATGCCACCCCGCACCATTTAGAAACTATATGCTGCAGATACAAAATGAAAAGTAATCGCAATTGACCTGTCATGATTTACAGCTTGCAGCATATGAATTGCACATGTTGCCGGGCAGCACTTTCCCCTAAGTTCGCCTTCTGTATGAAATAATAAGGTGTGTCCTGGAAAACATGGCCGATCTGGCACCCCTGCCGCTAGATGTTTAGGAACTACATCTCCCACGATGCTCGGCTACTCATTAGGTTAGTGGGGGCTGAAAGGAAACGTAGTTTAGAAACATCTGGAGAGCCACGGCTGCTTTACTTCAGGGTTACAGACTGAAATAGTAACAAGTTGCCCACAGTCATCAAGGAGCTCGATAGTCTTTTTCTGTATAGGTTACGCCGCTTGCGCGACTGGCAAATATGCCCTCAATAAACATGGCGCGGCCCACGCCCCATGCCCCGCCTATAGGTTGTGCGGCGGCTGGCCTCCTACAGTAAGCTGCTGGTAGTAGGGGAGAGGCAGCTGCAGGGAGCCCGGCCCGAGGATGAGTCTGACCCCGCAGGTGTTCTGGGCACAGAAGCACCATGAGCTGTATCTCCGGGTGGAGCTCAGCGATGTCCAGGTACTTTGTTGCAGCGCTCCGGGATGTCACCCCTTGCTTCAAGCCCTTTGTATTGTATTCCCCCGCCGCAGCCCCTGTAACCTGTCCTCCATGGAATAGTGAGCTGGTGGGGGTTTCCGGGGCATTAGATGCACGTGCACTGGAAGCTGTCAGGGCGCACATGGATTCCTGTCTCCCTGCACCACCTCCTGACTCATACAGCAGAGCCCGTGCCGTGCACCTGGCTAGTGACGTGCGTGCACCTGGCTAGTGACGTGCCTGCTCATGGAAGGGCAGTGTCTAAGTGCTTAATATGTATACAGTGCCTTGGGGCTTCGCATGTGCCATTACAGTGTATGGGCAGGGTCCATGGGTGTGTTCTAACATAGACCAACTAGGGCAGTATTTTAATATTTGCTGAGTGGGAGACAAGGTAGTTATGTTTTCCCCCCCCCCCCCCCCATTGTTTTGGGTTCTTCATATTCCTGGTGTACATTTTCGAGATGCTTCCTCATAATGCTGTGTGTGATGTTAGGGATTTCTTCTTTTCAGGGTGTGCGTGTATAACAGCACCTGCAGAGCGATAAAACCCCCAAAACGGGGTCTCATAGGTTGCAAAAAATCATTTGGTTTAAATAATGTACTTTGCTTTTTCTCTCTCAAATTATAACTTTATTCGCCTATACAGGCCCGATAAGTCGTGAATATTTCTTAAATTAATGGTGACTGAGTGGACACTGGAGGGGGTGGTAACTGTATTTGTGCCAGGAGCAGTCTCAAGCCTAAATACGCCCCATGCCAGGATCCAGAGGTCACTTACAGTAGTGTTTGTGGTTCTTTAACACGATGGCTGCGTTTTGTTTGTGCCCAGGGCTCTGTCGGTCAATATTTACAGATGTGACAAAACCGCACCACAAGGTTTTGTGTGACTGCAATGCGTAAATAATAGATTAAGTCAAAGTTTCACTGGAACAGAACTATAATACATATAATAACAGAAGCGTAATTGAATTCACGTGTAGAACGAGTCTGCAGGATACATGATGGCCTCAAAGTTTACAACTGATCTTTGTATTTATAAAGCAACAACAAGTTCTGTAGCACTGTACAATGGGAGAGACAGAATAACAAGTATATACACAAACGTAGGAGAGAGGACCCTGCTCAAGAGTTTACAATCTAAGAGGAAAGGGGTGACACACTTGGTGAGCATGAATAGCAGAGTATGTGAGAGGGTGTGGGCTGAATGGGAAGATGTTGAATGAAATGTACAATGGGAGATCATGGAGTGAGCCGATAAGCTTCTCTAAAGTAATGTGTTTTCAGAGACTTCTTGAAGGACTGGAGAGATCACTTTGCAAATCACCCTAATTAACCCAAGGTTCTAACCCTTCCCATGATATGTTAATCTGTATATTTGTGTTTTGTTTTTAATATCTTGCATTTTATTACTTTGTATTTCTGTAACAACTGTAACCACTCAATGTTCTCGAACCCAGGACATACTTGAAAACGAGAGAAATCTCAATGTATCCTTCCTGGTAAAATCCTTTTATAAATAAAAATAAATAAATAAATAATGTTGCCGGGGGGGGGAGTTCCATAGAAAGGGGGCAGCTCTGGAGAAGTCATGAAGCCGAGAGCTAGGGGTGCGGGTACGAGGAACTGATAGCATCAGATCATTTTCAGAGCAAAGTGGTCAGGATGGGATGTACATGCTAATAAGGGAGGAGATGTAGGCAGGGGCACAGTTATTGAGAGCTTTGTAGGTGAACACCAATATTTTGAAATGGATTCTAAAGGAAACAGGGAGCCAGTGTAGAGATTGACAAAGGGGGTGAGGTGTAGGAGTCTGGCACAGGCATTCATTACAGACTGCAGAGGGAGAATCTGGGATCTCTTATGGCCAGAGAGAAGGCGGTTACAGTAGTCAAGGCGGGAGATACGAGATGAGCATTTTAGTAGAGTCCTGATTTTTAAGAAAGGGACGGATGAGTGCAATGTTTTTTTAGGTGGAAGTAGCAAGATTTGGTTAGTGACTGAATGTGAGGAGTAACGGAGAGATCAGGGTCCAAGAGGACCGTTGGCAACGAGCCTGAGAGCAAGAAGCAATGGTGGCACCATTCACCTGAAGGAAATGGGTGCAAGAATGGAGGTTTTAGTGGGAGGGAAGACGAGAAGTTGAGTTTTAGAGAGGTTGAGCTTTAGGAAACGGGAAGGCATCCAGAACTGACAGGCAAGCTGTGACATGGTCCAGCACGGGAGGAGAGAGTTCGCGGGAGTAAAGGTAGAGTTGGGTGTCTTCAGCATAGAGATGATATTGGAGCCCATAGGATGAGGTTGCACAGAGAGGCAGTATAGATTGGGGAGAGTAGGAGACACAGAATACTCCAACCGAGAGAGGAACTGGTGGTGAAGAGGCACCAGAAAAGGAGATGCTGAAGGAGCGAAGAGAAGGTTAGGAAAAGAATCCGAGAGTGTGTCACTGAGGCCAAGTTGACACAGCGTGAGGAGCAGGACAGGGTGGTTGACAATGTCAAATGCAGCATAAAGATAAAGAAGAATGAGGGAGAAGTGACCTTTTGGTTTTAGCAGCAACTAAATCATTAGTCACCTTGGTCAGAGCAGTCTCCGAGTGCTGGGAGCGAAAACCAAACTGGTGTGGATCAAGCAGTGAGAAAATGAGCTGGTTATAGACCAGGCCTTCTAGGGTTTTGGAGGCAAAGGTGAGTAAAGCGATGGGACGGTAGTTCAAAAAGGAGGTAGGATCAAGAGATGGCTTCTTTAGCATGGGGGTGATCAGAGCACATTTGAATGCAGAGGGGAAGACTCAAGAGGAAAAGGAGAGGTTAAAAATGTGTCAATGCAGGGACAATGACTGGTAGAACTGTCTAAGATATGAGGGGATGGGGTCAAGCAGGCAGGTGGTCGGGCATAAGAACTTCTGAGACTAGAGAAAAGGAAGACTTAGTAGAAGAGGGGGCTGGGAGTGAGGGAGTCAGTGGGGTAAAATGGTTAATGGAGGGCAGTGAAGATATTTCGAGCCTAAGTTTAGTAATCTTTTGGTGAAGTAGTCGGCAAATCTGACAGCTGTGACGTCTTAGGAAGGTTGAGTGGAAGCTGGGCGCATCAACCGATTGAAAGTATGAAACGGACATCTGGAATCCTGAGAAAAGGATGAGATAAGGGAGAAGTAAGTTTGTTTAGTGATAAAGCAAGACTGTAGGAACGGAGCATGATTTTATATTGCAGGAAGTCAGCCCAAGATTATTTATTATTATTAATAATAATATTATTATTTATAAAGCGCCAGCATATTCCGCAGCGCTGTACAATAAGCACAGTATAGACAGGGTTACAATACATTGAACAACATTTGACAAACAGTACAGGAGGAGATGAGGGCCCTATTCCCGTAGGAACTCACAATCTGGGAGGGTTTGGGTTGGAAACAGGAGGAGAGGACTGTAAGGTGAGAGTGGTTGTGTCAGTGAGTTGGGTGGTAAGCTTCCCTAAATAGGAATGTTTTCAGGGAGCGTTTGAAGGAAGAGACGTTAGGGGAAAGTCTGACAGTATGAGGGAGAGCGTTCCAGAGAGTGGGGGCTGCGCGTGAGAAATCCTGCAGTCTATCATGGGAAGAGGTGATGCGGGGAGAAGCTAGGCGCAGGTCACTGTTTGACCTTAGGGAGCGGGCTGGGGTGTATTTGGTGATTAGTGAGGACAGGTAGTGGGGCGCTGAGTTAGTGAGGGTTTTGTAGGTAAGGATAAGGATTTTGAACTTAATTCTGCAGTGGATGGGGAGCCAGTGAAGGGACTCGCAGAGGGGAGCGGCAGAGACAGAGTGGCGGGTGAGGTGAATTAGCCTGGCGGAGGCGTTCAGGATGGATTGTAGGGGGGAGTGGCGGGACAGAGGGAGGCCAGATAAGTGTACTTCCTCCAACCGCATTCAGCTGCCCTGGAACATCTATGAAGATATCTTGTGTATTTAGTGTGCCATGGTTGGTGGTTAGGCCTGTGTGTGGGACAGCGAGAAGTAGGAGCGAGGTCGTCGAGTGGAGCTGTTCACACCTTGCCGCGCGTCGCAGAAGCATGTCGCTGGTACATGACCCTTTTTTTGCTATCTGCGATTTTGCGATTTTTGTATTGGTGGTGCTTTGCAAAAATCGCACAAAACAGTGATGTTGCGTGACATTATCGCACCATGTCGCGAATATGAAAATCGCGCGGAGCGCGATTTTCAAATCGCACAGTGTGAACGGGGCCTGATGTGGAGAGGGCAGAGTTGTAGAGATCAGTGGTTTTGTCCATGCAGTTGGATGTTGAGATCGGAAGAGGATGGATATTGGTGGAAAGTAGCTTAGGATTCAGGGTACCAAGGTGCCTTCTAGGTAGAGAGGAGTGGGTAGAAGCAGGAGGCTGGGTTGACGGCAGGACAAGTTTCCAGGAACGGAGGTGTTGATCGGAAAGAGGGAGTGACATGTTAGAAAAGTTGGAAATCATACAGAGGCTGGAGAAAATAAGGTCCAGGGTGATGCCAACTTGATGGGTAGGAGAGTTGGACCACTGAGTAATGCCCAGGGAGGTGATGAGCGAGCAATCTGGAGGTGAGGACGGGGTTGGAGGGAGAGACGATGGGAATGTTAACATCTCCAAGGATGAGAGATGGGAGGCAGGCTGAGAAATGTTCCAGAAAGGGTCAGAGCCAGGTGGGTGGTAGATTACTGCAGTGCGGATGGCATGGACTTCAAAGAAGGGGAATAGGAGGGTATGGGAGGAATAGGCTGTAAAGTGCAGGTTGGAGAGAGTAAAAGGCCCACACCCTTGCGGTTCACAGATCTCGGTGTGTGGGACAGTTCGAGACAGCCGAAGGATAGGTAGCGGTGTTGGAAGGGGAGAGCCAGGTTTCTGTGAGAGCTAGGAGGTTGAGAGAATGAAAGATGAAATAGGTCGTGAATAAAGGAAGATTTGGTGGGCACAGTGTATCGGGAGAGCAGTGGAGGGTAGGGACGGGGTGTAGACAGGATTAGCAGGATTCCTAGTAGCGGATTGAGAAGTGAGGAAAGGGCCGGGGTTGGGAGAAACATCACCGGCGAGAAGATAAGAATAAGAGCGAGGGGGTGAGTGTGAATTCAGTGAGCATGATGGGTGACCGGGACCTGAGTGTGTAAGAACAAGGAGTGAAAAGTGAGGATAGTACTTGTGTTGAGAGGAGTGAGGAAGAAAAGGAGAGATTTTGTGGGGGTATAGGTATATACAGTTGTGTTCAAAATTATTCAACCCCCACTGAAATTGAGTGTTTTGGCCAGTTTGACATTGATTTTGATCAAAGAGGCACGTGTAGGTCAGACAAATATAACATTTATAATGAAATAACCACAAATGTCTTTTCTGTGCTCACATCATTATCAGTTTTATTCAACCCCCAAGTGACATTCAATCTTAGTACAACATCCTTTTACAGTTCTAATCGCTTTTAAACGTGAAGCATAGCTTGACACAAGTGTCTTGCAGCGATCTACGGGTATCTTCGCCCATTCATCATGGGCAAAAGCCTCCAGTTCAGTCACATTCTTAGGCTTGCGCACTGCAACTGCTTTCTTTAAGTCCCACCAGAGGTTCTCAATCGGATTTAAGTCAGGTGACTGCGAAGCCCACTCCAAAATGTTCCAGCCTTTAATCTGCAACCATGCTCTAGTGGACTTGGAGGTATGCTTGGGATCATTGTCCTGTTGAAAGGTCCAACGTCTCCCAAGCCTCAGGTTTGTGACGGACTGCATCACATTGTCATCCAATATCTCCTGGTACTGAAGAGAATTCATGGTACCTTGCACACGCTGAAGCTTCCCTGTACCTGCAGAAGCAAAACAGCCCCAAAGCATGATTGACCCCCCCGCCATGCTTCACAGTAGGCAAGGTGTTCTTTTCTTCATAGGGCTTGTTCTTCCTCCTCCAAACATACAGGGTTATTCAGAGAGCGTGAGAAGCATGAGAATGACTGGAGAATAACTGGAGAATGAAAAATTCTAGGTCAAAATAGCCGATTTGGAAAGTGAGTTGAAAGGGAGAATTTTTCTGGTTTGGCTATTTTGACCTAGAATGTTTCATTCTCCAATCATTCTCCAGTCATTCTCCTGCTTTTCACGCTCTCTGAATAACCCTGATAGTGTTGATCCATGGGCCCAAACAGTTCTAATTTTGTTTCATCAGTCCACACAACACTATCCCAAAACTTCTGTGGTTTGTCCACATGACTTTTGGCATACTGCAGTCGACTCTTCTTATTCTTTGGAGACAGCAAGGGGGTGCGCCTGGGAGTTCTGGCATGGAGGCCTTCATTACGCAGTGTGCGCCGTATTGTCTGAGCTGAAACTTCAGTACCCACATCTGACAAATCTTTTCTCAGTTCCTCAGCAGTCACACGGGGACTTTTCTCCACTCTATGCTTCAGGTAGCGCACAGCAGTCGAAGTCAGCATCTTCTTTCTGCCACGACCAGGTAGTGTTTCAACAGTGCCCTTTGCCTTGAATTTGCGAATGATGCTTCCTATGGTCTCTCTTGGTATGTTTAACATCTTTGCAATCTTCTTATAGCCATTGCCCTTCCTGTGAAGAGTAATCACCTCTTCTCTTGTCTTCCTGGACCATTCTCTTGACTTCACCATGTTTGTAACCACACCAGTAAATGTCTAGACGGAGCTGAGTATCACAGTCATTTTAAAGCTGCCTAATTGGTGCTTATTATGCTTTATTGCTGCTCCATGACATCCACAGGTGTTTTCAATACCTGATTGAAAACACTTGAATGAACCTCTGTTCTTCAGAGTGGTAGTCTTTAAGGGGTTGAATAATTGTGTCAATGAAGAATTCACAAAAGAAACATTTACTACTGTATTACAAAACCAATTGATGTCATTTTAGTTGCATATGGTTCTTTAAAAAGTCCTTGTAGGATTTCATTCTGAATACAATTACAAATGTACACTAAATTCCCTAAAACCCTTTACAGCATTGGGGGTTGAATAATTTTGAACAAAACTGTAGGAGGGGAGAGTGTAGTAGTACTACTATGGGGGAAACCCTTTTCTAGAGGATGCTTATGGGTGGAGGAGAGTAAGCGTGGCAGAGTAGAGGGGGCAGAGAGAATTAAGTGTTGCTGTGGTAGACGGGAGTGACATTAAATTTGATAGGCCGTAGTCCTGTGATTAGGAGGGTATAAACCAAATGAGAATCATGAGGGGAGGAACAAAGTCCAGGAGAAAATCAGTGAAAGGTGTTTGCCTGTGTCTGCAGAGTGGGACTGTGATGGAAGGATCTGAAGGGAAAAGAGAGATCACATAGGATCAACACAGGGCTTGGTGATTTCGGTTTATTTAGGATTTGTCAAGAATGTGGCCAGGGTTTTGCAAAATTTAGATGAAGAGTCAGATAAAAAAAACTCCCAAATTTATTTTTCTTGTTTGGCCCCCATTACCTAGGACTCCATTAAATTCTATTAATAGCAGCTGATTTTATATAATTTTCTTTATCATTGAGTCAATCAACTATGAGGCTGGGTTCACACCGCAGCGTCGCGCAATGCTCGCGTTTTTTTTACACACGTTCGCGCATACAAAAAAAATGCGCGAACGTGCGTTGCAGCGCGTTCGTGGCTATGATATGGCCGCGAACGCACGGCTATATGCAGAAAAGAAGCTCCCGGACTTCTTTTTGCGTCGGCCGTTTCTCAGCGCGTTCCTGCGTGCTGAGAAACGGCCAGGTGTGATATGCCCACATAGGGAATCATGGGATTTCACTGTTTGAGCGTTTTACAGCGCGCTGGAGCGCACTGTAAAACGCTTAGGTGTGAACCCAGCCTAACCGAAAACCAAAATATGATCATGTTTTGATTAAAAGCAGGATGGTAAAAAGCCCAAAAAACTTGTGTTACATGATAATGGACTGCAGTCATTCTGTATACATGTTTTTATTATTTTGATATATTGAATTTGGTTTATCCATTTAATGTATGTTACTGATACTTTACTTATTGCTATATCTGCAGTGATTTAATGTCATGATTACAATACATAGCACCTGCCATGGCAAACATCATACTGATTGTGGTGCCTGAGCAAGCCTATTTGAAAATCCTATATTTAAATGAGCGTTTCAGTGTGAATTTGTAGGATTGTGGTGCCTTTTTATCAACTCCCTCCAGCATTTGATATATTTTTGAATATCTGTATACCGATAGTTGGGGAAAATTCTGAATTGATTTGCTAACCCCAATATTTCCAATATCAAATAGAAGCACGAGCGTAAATAATTGAGCTGATATTCTTACTAGAATTGATATCCTGGTAAACTCTTATTTAAATATGATGAATCGAAGCAGTCCTGCTGCCCATAGCATGGGAGCCGCTACGGGGAAATATCAGTGCAAGCCAATAATCTTTAGCAACTCCTTGTTTAGGCCAGGGTAACACGAGCATACTTGAGCCGAAGGAACGTCCATGAGAGTGGACTTTCCTTTCACTCTGACACCTGTGTGGCCACCTTGCTGAGCGCAGTTAGTGCGCTTAGCGCTACAAAGCACAATCCTCCCATGGAGGATCGCGCTTTGTAGCCCGTCATACGTCCGTCGTAGCTTTTTGAAGGCAAGTCTTTCAGAACGTCCGGTGGTAGCGCACGCAACAAGTGCACACGTTATACCGTGTGGCCCTCCCCGTCGAGCCGACACAAAGCTGCGATGGATGCAGGGAGGAGTGGGCACAGTCAGTGAACTCGTGTGACCGCAGCCTTACTGGCTCTGCTACAAACAGGCGGCTCTATTAGCAGCCCACTGCAGCTGGTATTGGCTACTAGAGTGCGTAGGCCTCCATGAGGGAAACATGAGCTCAGGTAAGTAGGATTGGACTGTGAATGGAAGCTGGGAGCGATTTGGTTCCACTGTTCTTTGGCATATGACAGAAGATGTCACCATATCGCGTCCTACTCTGTGGGACAAGAGATAAGTAATGTGTTTTTTTTTATGTATGTATAACTCTTAATACCAGGGCTTCTGAGCTAGTATTAATTTCTGAATACTGCCTGGAGCCAAGAAAAGAAGGATGCGCTACCAGGGACTTGCAATACACAAGCATTAAAAGGCTACCTATACAAAGTATAGGAGTCCTTTAAATTACAATATGAAGACTCAGCAATGCTGGCAAGCTTGTAGCTCAGTCTGAATGGCAGCCAGTGACAAGTGGCGTCATTAGCCTTAATGGACAGGTTGGAATAGGGTCCTTTTTTGTCTCTTCAAAACTGTTATTTTCTATTCCATTCATGAAGGGGAGTCCTGATTGAGTATGGAGCCATATTGTCATGCCCTCAGGGGACTTCCCAGCTCCTAGTAGTCCACATGGCCATCCCTGCACACGTGTCCAAAGGCCTGTCTTTCTGGCCATTTATGTGTCCAACAGGTGGCTGCCATCTTGGCACGCAAGGACTCTGAGGTGACACATCTGACACCACAGAATGATGCACACGCAGATCCCATTTTCCAGAATACCCGTTTCACTTCTGTTCCTCCACCCCTGTACCTATTTGACGCCAAGCACACCTATTAAGCAATGATCTACAGGTGTGTGACAGACTGATGCTCCCACTGCAGACTCTGCCATTGGACACCATGTTGGAGGGCTCAAAGGAACACTCTAAGCAGAAAAGGCCCCCCTTTTTTATTTTTTATTTTTTTTTGCAGTATACAAATGCTACTGCAAAAAATACTCGTTCTACCTTTTTTTTTGTTATACTTACCTTAAAACGGAGGCATTTTCACACCGCGGTTCTTTTCTAATCCTCTCTCTTTCACTGAACCTGAAAGTTGACCTTCAAGTAGGGTTGCATCGATACCGATACTAGTATCAATATCGGTGCCGATACCAGGTACTGCAGGAGTACTTGGTACTCCTGCAGTACCCCCGATATTTTTTTCCGATACCGGAAGCCGGCTTGCCGGCATCCGAGGGGCTGCGGCAGCTGTCCGAATGGTCTATCGGCATTCGGACAGGCCCTGCAGCTGCTCTCCGCATTGTTTATACTTACCTTCCTTTAGCGACGCCGGGAAAGTCTTCGCGCGCGCGCTCCTTGGAAGGTCCCCAGCCGCGACCACGTGGGACCATGTGATCGCGGCTGGGGTCCTTCCAACGAGCGCACGCGTGGAAACTTTCCCAGCGTCGCTAAGGAAGGTAAGTATAAACAAAGTGAGGAGAGCAGCTGCAGGGCCTATCCGAATGCTGATAGAGCATTCGGACAGGCCCTGCAGCTGCTCTCCGCTCATACATACCTTCCTGAGCGACGCCGGGAAAGTTTCTGCGTGTGCGCTCGTTGGAAGGACCCCAGCCGCGATCACCTGGTCCCACGTGGTCGCGGCTGGGGACCTTCCAAGGAGCACGCGTGAAGACTTTCCCGGCGTCGCTAAAGGGAGGTAAGTATGGGGGGAGGGGGGCAAATCCATGTGCTGGGGGGCAGACGAGCTGGGGGCATTATCCACGAGCTGGGGGGCAAATATCCATGAGCTGGGGGGGCATATCTATGAGACCTGGGGGCTTTATATGAGGTCTGTTCTTATTGGAAAGCGTCACGTGACATAAAATAAAAGTATCGGTACTTGGTATCGGTGAGTACTTGAACAAAAGTATCTGTACTCGGTCTTAAAAAAGTGGTATCGGTGCATCCCTACCTTCAAGTTGACCGCTCCACCTTCAAGAGGATGCGTGCAACACTAATCACAGCCGTTGACTTGCCGACGGCTCGTTCCCGCCAGCTACTGCGGCGAGTTGGAGACGTCATCGCGCTTTCAGCACGATGACGTCTCCTACTCGACAATAGTTGGCAGAAGCGGGAAATACAAATCCCGCTCTGCTGACTGACAGCTGGGAGGGCGGAGGAAAGTCCTCCGCGTCTCTCATCGGTTTCAGCCGATCGGCTCAGCGGAAGGGTGAGTAAAGAAAAGGGCATACTTAAGTCATCATGACCACCTAAAAAAGCTTAGGTGGTCATGTTGCCTAGAGCAGTGTTTCTCAAGTGGTGGGTCGCAGCCAGGGGTGGACTGGGTCACGGGGCAAGTGCCCCCAGGCCTCTAATGCCTGGGACCCACTGATGCATCTTACCTGCGGCAGCGGTTCCCAGGTGGCGCAGCTACCTCTGACTGTTCCCAGGCGCCACCTGGGACCCACTGCACCAGGTAAGATACTCTGAAATGGCAAGGTGTGGGGTAGGACTCAGTGACTGGTGACACGCTCTGTACTCCCAACACCAGGAGCCACTGTGCACAATGCACATCTCAGTGAAGCAAAATATATTTATATAGGCCAGCCTCCCATGGAGGCGTTTTTTGAATGGCTTGGACCAATGGTGCTTTTCCATTGGTCCAAGCTATTACATTGCTCTTCAGTGTCTCTGAGGCACTGAAGAGCATAGGTTCAGGAAGTAGGCAGCGCCAGATGCACGCTGCAGACTTCTCAATCTCTTGGCCAGCTTGAGTTTTTGCAAATAGCGTAGCGTTCAGCTACACAAATTGTGTATGCTCAGGGAGGGCAGGCGGCTACGATAAAATACTGTGTACAGAGACAGACAGCAGGGGAGCGCGGAGCAGATGCGATTTAAGTTTTTTGAATAATAAAATATTATAAATTCAGTAGTGAATTAAAATAGAGTTGCTTTGTCTAAGAGCAAGAAGCATCCCCAGTTTTCCCTGAAGTTCTAATTAATTTCATATGTTTCAATTACAGTTTATTTTATTGGGTTTTTGCCTCAACAGCACTTTCCTTTTCACTGATGCTGTGATTACTGCACTATCCTTTTTGGAAAGAATCCCTGTTTTACAAAATTGTTTAAAAAGTGTATACATTGTAGAATATTACGCACGTTGTTTTGTGGAATAAATTATAATGTTTCAGAAATTCAATTATTTTTGGGTCGCGACTTAATGACCAAGGACAATTGTGGGTCCTGATGGTCCACAGATTGAGAACCACTGGCCTACAGTATCCTTTTTAAATCTCAATATAAGAACCCGGTTGCCCATGCCTTCAGTTATTCAGTGGCTTCTGTACCTGTAACTCAACAGTCCTGTATGTTCATAAATTGTTACTTGCTTGAACTGCTCTTGTTTAGATTTTAGGTTTGCTGTATATCACAATGTCTGCCTTCTGCTCTGATCTCATTCTACCAACCTCTGGCTTGCTGTAAGGACTCTGCTTCTTCTTGTTCCCTCCTGACCCCTGCTCTGTTTCTGAACTGCAACTAATGACTTCTCGTAATGATTCCTGGCTTGTATCAACAGGCTTTGCCTTTCTGCTTGTCCCGTCTTGTTCATGGATCTGTACCTGTACCCTGTTAAGCCTACCGGTTCCTGGACTGTCATGGCCCCAGTTCTTGCTCAGTACCATCCACCAGGTTCCGTTTCCAGCAAAGCCCTTCACAGGCTTAACACAAATTTTAACCTTTTTGTTTTTTTCGTTACTGTGTATAAGTCCAGATGAATGGAAGCCAAGAACGGTAGTTGACCTTCTCTCGTCACTGATGTCCTTGTATCCCAGGATAAATAGTTGACAAACGGTTTTGCCCATTTGGGTGCATCCAACATATTGGGCAAACAGTAACTTCTGTAACCCGGGCGTAGCCAGCTCTCCTTAGTTCCACAGAAAAGCAAATGGAAGTTGGGCACTACCGCAAAAAAGGACATTTTATTAGGCAAAAATTCAGAGTGAAAAGGAGCTTTGTTCTGTTTTTTTGGCATGTGTGAATGTAGCCTTATTTCCTTGCATGGCTGGAGGCACTTTATTGTAATTCTACAGCGCGAGTCCGAGTAAACCGCGACCTGTCCGGGACAGTGGAAATTCGTAACGGTACTTGACAGGGTTTCCCTCTCTCCTGTTCGCCCTCACCATTGACACCTACTGGAATCCATTTGGGGGAACAATCGAATCTCTGGTGTTGGGTCATTCTTTTGACCATCATGTCCTCAGCTTATGCTGATGACCTTTTATTTATGATTACAATGTTGAGTTTTCTCTGCCTGCATTCATGCAAGAACTGCGCAACTACGGAGCCGTGGCAGGATTTAAACATTTTTTGTGTTTTGTTTAAAAATAAATGTAAATATTAATGGAGAACAGTGATATTTAAAGTTTGATAACTATGTACCGGTAATTAAATACCTGTTGTAGCCAACCTTGATAATTTAAATTCTATCTTTTATGGGATAGAAGAAAGAACGGATCTCCTTACTCTGAGCACGATCGGGCACAGGGTGAAAACTCGCGTTTAAGTTGAAATATTCAGTACATGTCCATGTGATGCTTTATGATAGAAAATTAATATATTATTTGGTAGCAGGGAATCAGTCTGTTTGAAATTTGAGCTTTCACTTAACTGTTCTTCAGAATCTTACTGAAATTTTTATGGTTTCTTTGGGTACTGCGCCAGAGCCTATAGTGTAGAGGGTCTGTCATTATTATTTTGTACCTGTCTGTGGAACCTGATCAGGGATATATCTGAGATTCTTAGCGGCACAGATGGTAGGCATTGCACACTAGTCACTGCATATATCAATGGCCATATCTCCATAGTAACCTTTCCTTTGCCTATATCATTGCACCACCACAGTGAATTTTTTTGTTATGTATTATTATGATCCCAAAAGTCTTTCTTTTTACATAAACCATTTCTAGTTAACACAAATTTAAAAAGCTATCAATCAAACACAGCTGTAGTAGATTTAGCCTTAACAATCTGTTAGTGTTCCATCCTCTGGAGATGGCCATCATGTATGTAATCCATCATCATTTTTGTTGTAAAGACTATTACCTCAGTGTCAATAAATTAAGGTTACAATAATTTGTAGATTGCCATAAATTTTTAGAATTGAAACTTCTTCCCCAGGTCGCCATCCTAAACAAAGGTGTGCATCACTGTTTGAAAGCTGATGGCTTGACACACATGCTGCATTGTACTAGGCAAATTTAAATATTTGTGGGAATATCTAAAGTCTGTTTTTGCAACATAGTAATGTTACTATTGTTCTTGTATTACAGAATCCAGATATCAGCATCTCCGAAAACGTCCTGTATTTCAAAGGTGGGTGTGATACTTAACAATGTGTGCTCTGAATGGTCAGTAATTTGAAGTGCCACTGTCATGGGCAAAAGTAGTTTTTCCCGTTTTGACAGGGCATCTCTCCCCTTACAGAGATCAGTGGGTTGTTTTTTTTCCATTGAGAAAAGAAGTTCTTGCCTGTCAAAGTTTTTTCCCTGTGATCGTGGGAGGGGCCGCAGAGAGCCCTACAGGACAGCACTCCTTTCATTCACTGTACTGTGGTAGCTGTCATTCAGAGTGGGATTGGAAGCCAGAGCAGAGAGCTCCTCTTCTGTAGGATGGCTGTCTTCTCAGAGGTCCCACCCTCCTGCGACATGCCATGGTCATGTAGGAGAACAGGAAAACTTTGAAACCCAATAACTCCCTTTTCTCAATTCTATTCATCTGAGAAAAACCACGTATCTTTTATATGGAGAGCGATACTCTGACAGATACACTTTTTAAATGTTGTGTGTCCTCTTACAAAAAAGCAAAGGCCTGTTGTCCCCAATTTTGTCACATCTATTTCAACTTAAACCTATCCCCACCAAAACACATCTAGAAGTTTTTCATCCATACTGGGATATATCTACAAATTTTATCAACCTCTCCTAAGGAGAAATATTTTCTTAATTCAAAGTAGTCTAGCCCTTTCACGGGCTGAGGCAGTGTGGGGAACGTCCTCATTGACTCCTAAGGAAAGATGGGGTGTTCATTTGATAAAAATAATTTAAAAAAAGAAACTTTAAAAAAAAAAAACTTGATCCAATTTAACCCCTTCACTGCAGAGCCATTTCACATCTTAATTCAAAGGGAATAGATTATCTCACGCACTGAAGGCACCTTTCGGATTGGAAATTACATTTATTTTAATATACTCCTAAACAAATCATATACTAGGGATCTCCAAAATCTGTACTCCAGGAATTGCTGAACTAAAATTCCCATGATTCTCTAGGAGGTTTTTGTTCAGCAACCTCTACGGGCCAGAGTTTGGAGGTCCCCGTTATAGACTATTACATTTTTACTCCATGTACTGTAAATACCCAGACTCCTGGAATACTAAAAAGTAGTAGTAAAAGCAGGATTCGCTTTGGATCATAATTCTATTCTAAATCCAGGTATATTTATCATAATTTGTATACATTTTCATGGTTTGCTTGCATTCCTCAATTGTACAAAGCTTTGGCATATGTTGGAGCTTTCGTTTAATATCCTCTCCTATAACACGGAATCGTGCAGATGTTTCTTTCCAAGGTTTATAGGTATAGTTTTGGCTACATTAGTGTATAATATAAACATTCTTACTTTCATAGTAAGAGTGGGCAATAACATGTATTTTTTTCTTTTTACAACAAGCTCTTGGACATGGTGCTAAAGGAGTTAATACGTATGAATTTTCCTTGGAATTCCTAGAGCCTGTAATTTCTCAGGTACGCTTCTTTGTATACTTTCGTGATGGAGGAAATGAGGTAGCAGATTGATGGCTAAAACGTGTTTTTTAATAATAAAGATTTTCTATTAATGTAATAAGGCTAATCTTTTAGGTCCTGCAAAAATCTACACATCGTCATGTTACCATCACCCTGAAGAAGAATGAGAGCAAGTGGTGGCCACGTCTGACCAAACAGGAGCGCAAGCCATTGTTTTTATCTCCGGATTTTGACCGCTGGCTTGATGAGTCCGATGCAGAGAAAGAGCTAAATGAGAAGGTACTACCAATCAATGGCATTTGTACCAGCAACACATAACCACATGCCTTGTTAATTTTCTCCCTTTTTTTTTTTTTTTTTTTTTTTTATCAGGGCAAGTAAAACCTCATTTAGAAAAAATAGTCAGTGCCCGAACTTGTACTGCCACCGGTGTCCCAATGCTATACCAGATTATTAGGTTTCCCCCAAACCTGTGTGCCAACAAACGTGAAATACGTATCTGGTAGCGCGATGTGAGTTGCTCTCAGGATTCAGGTGGTTCTCATTATTTACATCATCCACGTGGATAGTTGTATAAAAGGAAGCAAAAAATTCAATGATAGTGCAGAGTGTATTAATTCAATAATTAATATTCTACTATATCGATTCCACTCACAAGCGTAGAGCCCTATCACTGGCTCTGATTGGGTAGACGCATCTGGGTTCTTTTTTTTCTTATTATTATAAAGGTAACCCACACCTTTCCAAATCGATATCTCTTAACCTCAGATATGGGCGAAAACACAAAAACAGGAGAACTTCCTTGTGCAGATCTATCAAATCGTGCATGGAATTATCAACTCACATTCGGTGGAGCTCCGCCCAGCTCTAGGTAGTGGTGCATGTGGATTTGTTTGGTAGGTCCATCCACAAAAACCCCCAACGAATCTCAGGACATAGGGACCAACTCGCAAAAATAAAGTTTAAAACTTTAATTAAAATATTATAGTAAATCTGGCATAGCCTCATGCCTTGGATTGCTTTGGCTACCGAACATGGGTTTCTTTCATTTATTTTTTATTTTTTTTTAGCAGTTTATATCCTTTTGCTTTTTTCCTGCTTAAATTCAAAACTATTTTTACTTGTATTGCCTGTGTGTTTATTCATTATTTTTTTTCCCCTCATAATACATTTGTATTGTGCTAATATATTGATCTTTAATTCTTCTCTTCTATAATGTGAAGAACACATTGCCAATCGTATATAATGTGCAAGGTAGACTGACTGTGATTTTGAAATGGGAAGTGTGGGAATGTTGACACTTCCTGTCCTGATTGTTGTGTAACCCACAATTGACTTGCACACAGTAGAAATGAGGACTATAAATTGATGGCTAATGTACGACAGTAAATGTCAGATATTCGTGGCCTGACAAAATATCAGGAAGCCAGAAAGAATTTCCGGCAAGCAAAGTTTTGTACAGATTGAAGTCTAAAAACCTGGAACCTCAGGAGCCTGCGTTAAAATTATTGGAGCAAATGACCATTATTTGTCAAGCCTTGCTGTAACTCAAAGTTCTGAAGGTTTTCTGGTTTATATTCACAATATACCTTGTAAATAGGTTACAAAACAGCATGTATATTCAGTTCTGGTGTGAGCAAGTTTTTTTTCTTTTGTTTTCTGTGACCTACACTATATTGCCAAAAGTATTCACTCCCCCATCCAAATAATCAGAATCAGTTGTTCCAATCCCTTCCATGGCCACATGTGCTATATAAAATCAAGCACTTAGGCATGCAGACTGTTCTTACAAATATTTGTGAAAGAATGGGTCGCTCTCAGGAGCTCAGTGAATTCCTGCGTGCAACTGTGATAGGATGCCACCTGTGCAACAAATCCAGTCGTGAAATTTCCTCGCTCCTAAATATTCCAGTCAGCTGTATTCTAAGAACGTGGAACTGATTGGGAACGACAGCAACTCAGCCACGAAGTGGTAGGCCACGTAAACTGACGGAGCGGGGTCAGCAGATGCTGAGGCGCATAGTGCAAAGAGGTCGACAACTTTCTGCAGTCAGTCGCTACAGACCTCCAAACTTCATGTGGCCATCAGATTAGCTCAAGAACAGTGTGCAGAGAGCTTCATGGAATGGGTTTCCATGGCCAAGCAGCTGCATCCAAGCCATACATCACCAAGTGCAATGCAAAGCATCGGATGCAGTGGTGTAAAGCATGCCGCCACTGGAGACGCGTTCTCTGGAGTGACGAATCGTGCTTCTCCATCTGGCAATCTGATGGATGAGTCTGGGTTTGACGGTTGCCAGGAGAACGGTACTTGTCTGACTGCATCGTGCCAAGTGTAAAGTTTGAAGGGGGGATTATGGTGTGGGGTTGTTTTTCAGGAGCTGGGCTTGGCCCCTTAGTTCCAGTGAAAGGAACTCTGAATGCTTCAGCATACCAAGACATTTTGGACAATTCTGTGCTCCCAACTTTGTGGGAACAGTTTGGAGCTGGCCCATTCCTCTTCCAACATGACTGTGCACCAGTGCACAAAGCAAGGTCCATAAAGACATGGATGACAGTGTCTGGTGTGCATGAACTTGACTGGCCTGCACAGAGTCCTGACCTCAACCCGGTAGAACACTTTTGGGATGAATTGGAGCGGAGACTGAGAGCCAGGCCTTCTCGTCCAACATCAGTGTATGACCTCAAAAATGCGCTTCTGGAAGAATAGTCAAAAATTCCCATAACCACACTCCTAAACCTTGTGGACAGCCTTCCCAGAAGAGTTGAAGCTGTTATAGCTGCAAAGGGTGGATCGACGTCATATTGAACCCTATGGATTAGGAATGGGATGTCACTTAAGTTCATATGCGAGTCAAGGCAGGTGAGCGAATACTTTTGGCAATATAGTGTATATGTCTATCGAAAAACACATTCAGTCCACTGCTCTACTCCTGGCTGTCAGTGTACACTCACTGTATATTCAGCCCTTCTTCGTGTGCCATTTAATTTAGGCTAACACTAAATAAAAACTATTGATGTGCACCACATGAAAAGTGTTAACCTACAGAATGAGGAGTTCGGCATATTCCATGGCAGTCTTTTTCATACAGTTGATCAGGGTTACCAGTGCCAATACAACTGTTTACTCATTTTAAGTAGATGAATAGAACAAAGCTTGTAGAAATTTCGGCGGCTGTAACCTGGGCCTAGAGGCCAGCCGTTCTCGGTTTGCGGCCTCCTGAGCCGAGTGCCCGATTGCAGCCTTTGGGCCCGGAAACAGATGTTTCCAGTGGACCACCCTGATCGGCTGATGGTGTTGTCTGTAGTCAGGTGACCAAGTCAGTCGCCCGACTACGGTGCCAGTGGGTGGACGGCCAGCCTTTAAGCTCCCTATACCTCTGCAGTTCAAGCTGTCTAGGAGTACCACAAACAAAAAACGAATCTATATGTGAAATAATTCACTATCTATTGCAGAAGTGCGTAGATAAAGAAGGCATGCGCATTATAGAATACATATTGTCAGAATAAGCATATGGTACCAAAAGGAAGTATATCCTAATGCCCCATAGCATACCTATTTGTATTTTTTTTTAAGGACTTTTTATTGGGCACATTTCTACTACATTTTTATTTATTTAACCGACTAGGAGAATAGTAGACTTCCTTATTTTTCTTTTCTCAGTTCAGTGGAATTCGCCACTTTTCGTCCGATATCAGTTTTGGCGACTCCATTTTTGGCAAAATACCGACCTGTGAATTTCACTATAAGTGCAACTTTTCTATTCCCAAAGCTGTCAGTTCACCAGATATAGGTGAATTGAAAGTGAAATACAGTGCAATTCAGCACCACCGACATAGTTTCCAATGGGACAATCGATTCATCTATTCACAGAACGCCGAATTGCACTGAAAATTAACTGATTTTCGGTGTTACAGTTCGACCGGTTTAAACGGGCAAATCCAGTAGGTTTGAATAATAAATGGAATATCTTTTAAAAAAAAATTAAAAGTTTTTTTTTTTTTTATTGGACACGGTTTTAATAAATTATTACTGGTTTAAGCTTCTATTAGAAGAATAGGAGGCCTTCTTGCTTCGTCAACTCCAATTTCAGCAAAATATGGTGACCTTTTGATTTTAAATAGTGAATTCAAAGTATTTTCGGCAAAGTGGAATCACCAAAGAGAGCCAAAATGGATCGAAATTTCGGTGCTGTGTGGGTATGTGGATATGACGTTGTGAGCGTATATATGGATGTGAGGGTATCTGGACATGTGATAGTGTGTTGGGTAGGGATAGACTGATATTCGTTAGTTACAAGCATTTATAAAGCGCCAACAAGTTCTGTAGCGCTATACAATGGGAGAGACAGAATAACAAATATACATACACTTTACACCACAGAAAAGTAGGAGAAGGGTACGTGAAGCTGATGGCATCAGATCATTGGCAGAGCAAAGTGGTCGAGTGGGATATACCTGCTAATAAGGGAGGAAATGTATGCAGGGACGCGGTTATGGAGAGCTTTGTATGTGAGCACCAGTTTCTTGAAGTGGATTCTAAATTTTTTTTTTTTTTATTTTATTTTTTTTCAGGGCTGATTCCGATTATTGGCAGCCTTCCGAGCTTATGTCTATCAGCCATCTAGTTCCGATATTCTGTAAATTTAAAGTTGTGAAAAACCTCACAAATGACATTTATGCATTTTAATAAAATTGTAAATATTGCACCATGTCCATTTAATTTAAGTTAAAAAAAAAATTCCACTGAATAATCATAAATTTTTACAAACAATATGGCCTTGTCTAGACTCTGGCTTTTGCAATGATCCCTTTTATGACCCTATATGTAAGGGGTTGACAGCCTTGGCCCTCTAGATGTTTTGGAACTGACCTGATGTTCAACTACTCATTGGGGTCTTAGAGTCTCATTGGAAGTGTAGTTCCAAAAGATCTGGAGGGCAAAGATTTCTGACCCCCATGCTGTAGGAAACGGCTACCATAAATACAAGCGAGCAATGGACCCCCTGTATCTCCTGTATAAGGAATTCCCTGCCAGATTTGGGGGGGGTCAATTTCTGTTATCCTGCTCATGTGAGCAGGGGGTGTCAGCCTGCTGTTAGGTGTCGGTGTGTAGGCGCACGTACAGGCAAACAGTAGAGGTGTGCGTTGGTGCACGTACAGACGTATAGTAGAGGGTTGCTTAGGCGCACGTACAGGCGTATAGTAGAGTCGCACTTAGGCGCACGTACAGGCGTATAGTGGAGGGGTGCATATCAAGGCATGTATAAATGTGTGTATTTGGTTTATAGCGGCAGACAAAAGTAGGCAGTTCACCTTTTAAGGCTAGGGTCAGACTAACGCATTTTTCACGTTGTCCGTGAAAATGTGCGTTCGAAGAATGGACGTATTTTTTCACGGAATACGCAATAGCGGTCATACTATGCGCAGTTTCATCTGTGATTTTGTACGGATCATCAATAAAACACTTCTTGCATCTGGACGTTATGTTGGCCGGACATTAGCAGCGTCTGATGTCTCCAATTCACGCACACACGCCGCTAGCGGACGCAGCGCACTCTGTACGTCAGTACTAGTGGTTTAACGTTCTCGAAAAAATGCGTTCATTTTCCACTTGCGTTGCGCAGCCGGACTTTTGTGCGACCGTACTTCGTATATTGGCCGTCATTGCCCGGCATCTGCTGCTAGCACGGCCGTGATTAAGTGCGCCAGAACGCGCGTTCGCACTGCCTCAGTCTGACCCTAGCCTAAAATGCCCGGGTCTACTTTTTTAAAAAAAAAAAATCTTGTCCCAGACCGGGCCTGGGTAGACCCCCCCCCCCCCCCCCATGGTGGTCATGATTTATTATGTTATTAGATTGCTCTAGCCAGTTCATGCAGTTGAGGTACATGTGTTTTCACTTTGGGAGCTCACCGGATCATTCCTTGCCTCCATTATCTTTTCGTGTATAGTCATGTCTTTATCACTGTCACCACCCTTCCCCATTTTTACACACACTCACGATTCTGTTCCCACGCTGTCAAACCTTATCTCGCTCTTCTTTCATCCTTAAAGCAACTTGTTCTAAGCCAAATTGTGCTTATGGATGTCCCACCCAACAGGTGTATGACTGAATGCCATAAGAAGCGCATTAGTTAATGCTTTGATTGGGAAGATCTTGCTGATATCTGAATAATTGTTTACTGGAGACCACTGTTCAAATTCATGTAAATTTCTATACACCACAGGGGCTATACTCCAAGCGTCTGCGTTGCAAGTACCTGTGTAAATCACCAGCATTTAAAAATAGATGGATCTATTTATTTATTTCTCCAAAGTGTGTGTTTTTTTTTTGTTTTTTTTTTATTATTCTATCACCTTTTCCTTGGAGCGCACTTCAGAGTCTCCTCTTCCGTTCAGGGGCTGCCGAACCCAGAAGTTCCTGAAACTCTTCTACCTTTTGGTACTGCAGTGCAAATTGCACACCGCTACGAACTTGCACACTTTACGTACAGATTTCATAGCACCTGCACAGAGTGATCGGTCGGAGCTGCAAGTACTTTGCATGCTGACATCACTAGTGACTGGCAGCCAGAAAATTCAAAATCATGGTTGCAGGCAACACTGGGATGGATGGAGGAAATTCCTCCACTTCATCCAGTGTTTCTGCCAGATCAGGGAGGGGGGATGGGACACTAGCTTTATAAAAGGGTCAGGGTGAGTAGAATGTTCATGTTAAGGAACAGGTTTATGCCACATAAGGCTACGCATCTGTCATGGGCAAGTAGCACTTGTTAGCTGGGGAAATTGCAAGCAAAACTCTTCATTATGCAGATACACCTGCTGATACAAACCTCCTCCATGACCGCCAGTAAGCACTGCTTGGTGCACACTCCATATTTAGTGAATAGAACACCGTAGAACTGTATAGTGACTTGTCCGGTCTACATGCCCTTGTTGTAACTTACTACTGTCTCCATTATTCAGATGTTGACTATCAAGTGTCAATACACTATTGGTTTAATCTTGCAGTGCACAATTCAATTCCATAGTGAGCATTCAAGGAAACATGGTGTACAGCATTTATGTCAGACTCTGGCACCCCAGATGTTTCTGAAATACATCTTGCATGATTCTCTTGCCATCTAGTCCATACAAAGAATTCTGAGCGTTGTAGACCACCAACATCCCTGGAAAGGGGTTGAGATTCCTGGTCTAGAGACCTCTGTAGTGCCAAGATTATTATTGCTGTAGGAATATCTGAATGCTTTTCGTTACCTTTTTTTTTTATTATTTATTAAGAGTTGATGTTTTTATTAATGCACATAATACTGAAATGAAATAACACGTATATTTTCAAACATCGTTTTCAATTTGATCCAACCTGTGACTGTCAAGGGACGTGGCTTTTTGGAGAGGTGGGAGCCAGCACTTCCTGAGGCGCATTCAGTTCCTCAGCCGCTGCAAGTGCTAAGTTATCAATTTGGCACTGAATGCTGTGCTGCAGCTCAGCACTGCTAATTTAGCACTTGCAGCTAGGTCGAGAGGTGCTGCGGGGTTAGCTGAGTGTGACGTGGGAAAGATGGCTGCCTCCACGGAGCAAATAATCCAATAAGGAAATGTTCAGTTTGAAGTTTTGGTGGAGCAAAACACCAAATATTTATTGGAACATGGTAAACATTAACCCTAAAGTGGTAATAAAATGGACAACAGTGGATAGTGCAGAAACGGCAGCTTTCATTAAGCAATCCTCTGCCCGTTCGCTACCATATTCCCAGCCAAAGCGTTCAGTGAGATGGCTGCAGCAAACTGAACTGCTGCACTGAAGCAATTCAGCAGCTGCTGAGGAACTGAACCTGCCTCTGGTTTCAAGAGCTGTATTCACCAGAGACAGTAGGCAGGAGTGTCCGCTAGTTTCCTGTTTCAAAGCTGCTGCAGCTGCTAGAGGAGCGACCGCTCATGGTGTTGCATAACAACTCCTAAGAACCTTTTCTGCATGTGGTCTAAAGGCGCACAAGGCAATTTACCTATGTATTTGTTTTATATTGTGTATTATTTTATATCACTTTACATGGGCAATGTGATCTGTTAATGATGTAACTGGATTTATCATATTTCTGTTGGAAAGACCTGTTCATTTTGCATGAGAGACTTGTAAAGGACTGTGTTCTGTATATTTTAAACCTTATTTGGCTTTATTTCTTGTCGTTTTCAGTGTCAGCTAAAAATAGAGCGGTAAAATAAAGAGCGAAAAGATATCTGTATGAAGCATGCAATTTCTTTAGACCTGTGCAGCTTCACAACCATTTAAAGCTTACCAGTATTAAAAGTTATGCGGGGTCAAAATGTAATGATGTTTGGCTTTACTCTCTTTGATGGTTCAGTGTCCTTTCATCTCCTCCACAAGTCTGACATTTTTAATGTGTTGAAATGCCAATTGTGTCTTACAGGAGCAGAGGATTTCGAAAATCAGAACAGAATCGAGAGTCCGAGAAGATCGTAAGCTTTGGGTGGATGGTTCTAATAGGGAGCTAGATTTTAATCCCATTTCTTTATGTACTAGTATTTTTGCTATTGGAAAACATTCACAACATCCATTTAAATCCAATGCAATGAATTATACATTAAATTACCACTTTATATCATGCATTTCTTAAATTTTTTACTGCCCTACATATAGTAGAATGCCACTTTTTTAATGGTATGTCTTTCATTGCTTGTATCATGAGTGTGTTTTTTATTTTTTTTGGGGGGGTCCTCTCTCTTTTAGTACTAATAAACAAATACAATATCAAGTTGGGTGTTTTAACTAAAGTCCCTTTAGAGAAATCTACCAATATATGAAAACGGTTCATTTAAGTAATCGTAGGACAGAAACCATAAGTTGTCTCACGGCGCAGTATTTAAACGGATTCCTGCATTACATCCACAGGTTTTAATTATGTTTGTTAATGTTTGTTATCGTAGGGCAAAAAACATATATTGTCTCACGGCGCAGTATTCAGATTCCAGCATTGCATCCACAGGTTTCGTCTACTTAAATCAGTGTTTCCCAAACCTGTCCTCGGGACCCTCAACCAGGCCAGATTTTGCAGATCACCTGGGGGAAAATGCAGACTGAATCCTGCAATCACTGAGCAGCAAATCATATCACCTGTGCTGTGCTTCAGATATCTGGAAAACCTGGCGAGGCAGAGGGTCCGGAGGACAGGTTTGGGAAACACTGATTTAGATCAATTGTTGAAGTGACTCCTATAACTTCTATATAGCTTGATTAACAAACTGCCACAGTCACACGGAGTTCAAATTGGACAGGTCCTCTTGCAAGGAGTTGAATACCTGGATCATACACCTGTCATATGTATTCACAACCGTATGACAAGACTGGTTGCCAAATCTCTCAGCCAAAAAGCAGATAATTGAAGAGAAATTGAGACCTAAACAAACCACTGCATATAGGAATCAGTCAGACTTGCTAGAGTGCATATAGCATAATGTACATCTCGGATAAAGTTAGCCTCAGGACATTCCTAAGGTAGCATGGAGATACAGGTCGGTCACGCCAGGACCAATGATTGTATGGTATCAAGAGAACTAAACCCACTGAACATATTGATTAGGTGAATAAATCCATTTGGAGAGCCGGCTTACTGTCAGTGACGACTGGATAGTGACGGTTTATAAAAAGATATAGATAGATAGATATATATTTTTTTTTTTTACAAACATGGCCATGTCTAGACTCTGGCCTTGACCATTCAGATGTTTTGGAACTAAATCTCCATGATGCTCAGCTACTCGTTAGGTTATTCTTACCAAATTTCCTCATGGGGGGGGGGGAAATGTAGTGTCAAAACATCTGTAGAGCCAAAGTTGTCAACCCCTGCTGTAGGATATATGATGCGAAAAGTACAGGTGTCCTAAAGGCTCCTGCATCTTGGTATGGGGAATTCCTGCCAGATGGGAGGAAAGCCCCATTTCGGTTGTCGTCACGCTCAAGCGCAGTACATTCAGTCTACAGCGAGACATCCAAGATGTCAGCCTGCTGTGGGGAGACACAAATCCGTGCCAGGTTGGCACTGATCTGTGGGACTATGCGTGTCGTAGTTGCAGTGAATCAACTTGGCCAATTATCAGCAATAATTGACAAATAAGAGGCCTATACTGATTATCAGTAATTTCCTGAATATCTGTTCGCGATAAATCGGCAGAAGTTGATACTTGGTCTATCCCTAGTATAAAAGGTCTGGGTGGAATTGTGTTTTTTTTTAATTTTACCAATATGATTAAGCACCTAGCGTGTGTTTTTTTTTATAACCCATGATTTTATTCTTTTACTAGATTTCCTGTATGTGAAGCGTGGTTATTTATTCATGTACAACCTTGTGCAGTTCTTGGGCTTTTCATGGATCTTTGTCAATATGACTGTCCGACTCTTTATTTTGGGAAAAGGTAAGTAACATTCTCGCTCTTATTGTCCCTGGAACCGTCCTTTTTTTCTCTTACTACATTGGTCTTGGATTTACAGTTGAAATAGTTTTCTCCTTGTTTTTATTCTTGCTACATACATAGAATTTATAAAAATATAAAAATTTTCTTCATAGATTCTTTTTACGATACTTTCCACACCATGGCCGACATGATGTATTTCTGCCAGATATTGGCTGTGTTGGAGATTATTAATCCCTTAATAGGATTGGTGAAAACTGGAGTCTTCCCGGCAGTGATCCAGGTATTGTGAGGCAGATTGTGGACTGATGTGAACTCCCTCATCATGTCCAACATGGCGTAAATAACAGTTTAAGACCCAAATGTGTCCAGTTTTCCTCCTTTTTTGCATCATGCTATTTATTTTGTATATTTCAAAGAGCCCATAGCTTTGCTGTGTGTTGATGTTTGCTTCCAAGAAATAGCTGACAGGAGATTGGTTTTAACTAATAAACTATAGAGCGGAGTGTATAACACTAGCCAATGAATTCTGTAAAATCCATGCAGCATTTGGTCACGTAATAAGTTATTACATCATGATTTGTTGCAGAGGTTTGTGTGTAGTTGCTGCATTGAGCGTAATGGAAGGTCAATAATTTCGTTCAGAATCTGAACCTCTTCATTAAAGCGAAATTCTATTGAAAAATTTAGGTTTTTATTTTTGCCCTTAAATAATTGGGTAGATGCTGCTGACAGCCCCTCCCCAATTATTGTTATTATTGTTAATTATTTTTTTTATTTTGAATTCTAGGTGAATATATTCACATTTTCTCTCTCTCGGCGCCCGCAGCTCCTTATCTTCAGCTCAGGGGCTGCTGTTTCTGGAAGTCCCTGCAGCTATCTAGTGCAATTTGTGCTCCTATGCATCTTGCATGGTGTAGGAACTGAAAATTGCGCACTGGTACGGACTTGTGCTCTTTACAGCAGGACGTCTGAGAGCGTCACATCGGCACGCGCTCTCTGTGCTGACGTCACTGGTGACTGGGAAACTCAAAATCCCGGCTGCTGTTGACACTGGGTTGGGTGGAGGAAACTCCTCCACTTCACCCCACATTTTCTCGATTGGGGGAGGGGGGTACTTATCACATTCTGGCCACTTTAAGAAAGTGGTGAGGAGGAGTAATGTGTCCCTTTTTTAAATTCTGTAAATGAAGAAGGCACAGATCCCGTTGACACAAAGTATTGGTGTTTGTGTGTTATCTGCATTCAGCCAGCTCAGTCACTGGTTAACATGTCTATCAGTCACTGCTACAGAGGAGACGTATGCACCTCAACATCACATCCTATTCTTTTACAGGTAATGGGAAGAAATTTCATTCTTTTTATTATTTTTGGCCATCTTGAAGAGATGCAGAACAAGGATGTAGTGTTCTTTGTGTTTTATTTGTGGAGTACTATTGAAGTTTTCAGGTGGGTACATAATCCTACACTATAAACAGTATTGTTATAGTAAAAGATATAGTTTGAGAATGATTATTGGTATTGGTCGACCGGCTTAGAATTAGTTTTCTTTCCCATATGTGCCTCTCTAGCGGAGAATAGTCTGAATCCCTCTATGCTGTAATGTGTGTTTATTAATACGGTGCTGAATGAGGGATTTGTGGGTTTTCACACAGAAACAAGGCTAATTACTCAGAACACACAAGATATGGGACCGTATTCTGATTCGAGCGTTGAGGATTGTGTGATGCTCTGTAATTACGACAGGTCTTGCTGTAATCCTTACTGCACCGTTTACGATTCCAAGTCGAGCGGCAACTTGCATGATCTTTCAAAATCCTTACCCTGACCTAAAAAGCTCTCACTAACTCAGCTCCCAACTACCTGTCCTCACTAATCACCAAATACACCCCACCCTGATCCCTAAGATCAAACGGTGACCTGGTTATGCCCTTGCAGTGTTTATGCCCTTGCGGAGATTATAACTGCCACTGTTTTTTTCTTTTTTTATTCTTTTTTTTTTACATCTCCCTTGATGCTCAACAACTCAATAGGTTGACAGCGCAACCTCTAAACTCTCTATTTGTCTCCATCCACAGTCCCTCTCCACCACCATTTCTCCCTTCTGCTGTCCTGCCCCATCCACCCTCCCACACAGACCCTATCCTAATTATATAGCCTCCTTTTCTCAGCTGCTTCAAACCTCAGTCGGTTTATCATTTTGCAGTGTCTGCTATATTCTCTCTGGGACTTATCTCCACACTCCCCATTCCCTTTTTGTTTCACTTGCCTTAGTCCCTTAGATTGTAAGCTCACGGGATGTCTAGCTGAGCACTTGTCCTGCAAATGCAGCACTTTATACAATTATCCTACGGGCAGGGCCGTCTGTTACTTAGGTTTATTATTATGTCACCTGTCTGTGTTTCCCCATTGTAAAGCGCTACAGAATTCACAATCTAGAGGACTGCCACTGTAATTTTCAGTTCTTTCCACCTTAGTTTTTGTGTCGCAGTTGGGTAGCCTGGTTTTCAAAGCAATTTCCTCCGGGGTTTCCACTGCAGTTTCAGTCGCAGTTGTCTAGCATTGTTTCTGTTGAAGTCCTATAAACATCACCACGTGATATATCCGAGTATATTCACCAGTGTTGCTAACCATAGAACACTAAATGGATAGCCATAGTTAACAGAAGTGGTGGTGCTGTTTTTCAGTTGTGTGCGGACTTCTGTTGTTGAATTTTCCTTCTGGATGACCTGTGTTTGCTACTACAGTAACACCCATCTCCTTCATTACTCATTATGAGACCGCCAGGACAGCAAGCTTTGTTTTGTAACACACATACCATATATCAGAGGAAAAAAATACACAAGACACACACTTCCCGCCTCACAACTAACCCAGGCAAGAGCTTCTCTGAAGATGCTCAATGATATTCTGAAATGTATTCGTCTAAAATGTGTGCCACATCTTGTGTAAAAATCCATTCTATTGACTGCCATTTATGTCATACATTTTGTTGCTATTCAATCGTTACATCTTCCCTTTCTCCAGGTACCCATTTTACATGCTTGCCTGCATAGACACTGAATGGAAGCTGCTCACGTGGATCAGATACACCATATGGATTCCTCTCTATCCTCTGGGAGGTTTGGCAGAAGGTACAACTCCTACCATAAAAGAAGCGTAACCCATTTCTTACCCTTTCACTACCATATTCGACTATGTTCAGTTTTTATAAGCTCGATTTATAGAGTAAACTCGATCTAGTCATATTCTGGAGCAATGTAAAGGAATTTCATTTGTTGCACATTAAATCGGTTTGCAAATGGGCTTCAGAATGCAGCCCCAAATTTTCAGCACCTTGCACATATTCTCCCAAGGTGCTGGAGCTGTTTGAAGAACTTGGAGATCTGGTTTTCTTTTACAGAAAGCTGGAGCTCTAGCCGTATTATACGTATGGTAGCACTTTTTGGTTGTCAGGGGAGCCTTCTGCCTGTCAAATAAGCACACTGTCTCTAAAATGTATTTTTCAAATAGAATATTCATTTACTAGGTGGAAAGCCTGCCCAGAGGGCAGTCTATTGTTGTCGCCAGCTCAGAATTCACGTCCACATAGTTTTTTTTCAATGTCCTATCCAAGAGTATCTCTCTATATAAATGCGTTTGTAACGCGTCCATCGCCATCCCATCCGCAACAGGAGGGCCAACTGAGCAGCTGTGATGGGGGCGCGCAGCTGACAGCGCATTACAAAGGCATTTATATATTAGAGCAGGTTCCTCTTCCCTCTTAGATTGTAAACTCGTGGGACCCCTTAGATTGTAAATTCATGGGGCCCCTTAGATTGTAAATTCATGGGGCCCCTTAGATTGTAAATTCGTGGGACCCCTTAGATTGTAAACTCATGGGGCCCCTTAGATTGTGTTGGGCTTGGGCGGGCATTTTTTTTGTAGCGTATACATTATGCGGATATTTAATGGCACGTGGTATGCATGGCATGGCAGGCTGGTGTTTAGGCACACTGGTATTATGAGACACTGGTATTATGCATGGCAGACTGGTAACATGGCTGGCAGACCGGGCACTGAGGAGATAAACAAATCCGATCCATTGGAGAGGCGCTGTGCTGTGCGACTCTTCAATGGATCGGATTTGTTTTGTCCCTCGCGCACGCCGGCTGTGCGCGTGCCGCGGCCGTTGGATGCGCGCAGCCAACCGCCGGTCCGCTGCTGGTTGCGCGCATGCGCAGTCCGTTTTTTGGCGACGGACACGCCAGCCCTTATCGTTTTATGTTATAGATAACCTGTCTACAATGGAAACCTTTTTTTTTTCCTTAAATCATCAGGGTCCTGGAGTGGTTTTATGGAAAACGACTCCGTGATGAAGGTGTCACAGGCTTTGTTTTAATACTGCGTATCACAGCTAGTTTAAATCTTTGGATTATAGATTTATATGTGACAGTGTGAAACCTTGGATCTCGTGAGGTTTGACCTTTTTGTTTGTACTTTTAGCTTTGTTTTGGATTCTTTTTGGTTCCTGCGCTAACTGAATGTATTCTAGTTTTAAACTATATTTTGTTTTTTCATTTGTAGCGGCATCCATTGTGCAGTCAATCCCCATCTTTAACGAGACTGAAAAATTCAGTCTACAGTTGCCATTTCTGAATTTCTCGATCAAATTTTCAGTGTTCTTAATTATCTACCTGTTTATCCTGGTTTTAGGTGAGTCTAATGTTTTCAGCTGTATAGAAACCTACATCCACAAATATCAAGCTGTTAACCTAGCTATTATGTAACCTAGGAACTTTGAAAAGTGCTAGTCTCAGTGACATGTCATGAATATTTGGTTTTATTTCAACAGGAATGGCAATCAACTGCCGTTATATGAACAAGCAAAGACGCAGGCGTTTGGGAAGGCAGAAGAGAAAGATGCCCTGAAGGCAGCTAAATAACATGTAAACTGTTTTAAAATCACATAACCTGAGGCAACATAATTACTGGTTATGGGACCAACATTTGCTTAGTTTTAGCCTTGGTTTATGCGGTTTTTGTTGAGTTTGTTAGATAACAATGTAAACGCACACTGCAAGTCTTGCATGAACACTTTGCCCTTGTCGGTTTCAGGCATTGTTGGGAATTTAATAAGACAATAGTAAATTCCTCTGTGGGTCAGAATACCACATGGACGAAGCTTTGAAGAGGCACGGTCACTTCTGCAAAAATTCACAATCTGCCATCTCAGAATTATTTGCATAAGTATTCCACCCTTTCTTGTAAGTGGCTATGGGCTGCAATCTTTAGGAGTGAAAAGGAGAGACCAGCTTTTACAATGAATTCTACAACATGCAAAAATACATGACACCGACAATGAGGTCTTTACATAATTTTCATATTTCCAAAAAATATAATTTTAAAAGCCTATGAAATAAACCATAAAGGCAGATCCTTTTCAAAAAGATGTCTGTGCTTTTTACTTCTTCACCATTTCTCTTTAAACGTTCGCGTTTCAGTTGACGTTCAGCCTGTTGAAACGGCAACATTTGTAAAAATCACAAAATTCCATTTTTTTCATCCTGATGCATCAGCAGGTTCTGATACAAAGCACTGATAAAATAAAATAATAAAATCAAAAACCCTTCTGTGTTATTTGTTAATACGTGCCATATTGGTCATAAAGCCCCCTGCAAAGGGTCACACTTGACATACTGACGATATATCCCCCAGGCCAGATTAAGTAGCTGCAATATAACATGCTGCCTGGCAACAATACTATAAAGATATATATATACACAAATCGGCAGATGTATGTCCTGTGAATCAAGTAGAATAGATGAAAACTCATGAAATCTGAGAGGATGGAAGTGTCCTTGGAGTAGGTGCACTAGGTCTGGATGGATACAGGCTCCATAGTTCACCGATGGGATTCGTGGTAAATGTATGATGCCAGGAAATCGCCACAATGGTTTCAAAAATGAAAGCATATTTATTCTTAACTATTAAAACAAATAGAATAAAATGCCCGTAGGCCTGACGCGTTTTTTGTCTGCAGAAGAGCAGACTTCCTCAGGGGCAATGTGCAAAATAATGCAAGGCAAATCAGAATACAATTCCATCTCCTTCCTGCATTTTTATACTCCTTTAAACCATCCCCATTGGTTATAATCAAATCTTTCCTCATTCCTGGCGTTTCCCATATATGGCAATCTGTTCTTCCCGCCAAAGCATACTCCAATCAATTCCTCCCTTTTTCATTGTCCAATTACACCATCCTAATCAAAAAGAGACCTGATCCGTCATTTCCGCCCGGAAGTGCATGTGGTTCTCCCATTGTCCTCCACACAAATAGTTCCCTTCGCTCTCAGTCCCCATGCGGAACAGTTCCTGTTTCTTTCATTTCCGGTCCTTTTCGGCCTCGGTTTGAAACGGAATTCCAACAGGTCCTTTTCCTCCAATTCCAGAGACCTAATCCAAGCCAACCGGCTGTTCACACTTGCTGTTTCGTTTTTTTTGGGTTTTTTTAACTCCTCCTTCCTGCATCCCACGGTCTCCATTTTCCTCGCAGGTCCACTTCCAAATGGGCCCGTGATACGGCTCCACCATTGAAACGAAAGTTAAAAAAGAACAAAAATGATAATGAAACCTCCCTCAATCCACCATAAAATGTTAAGGACACATAAGACACAAAGAATATGCCTAAAAAGAGCAAGTATGTAAGATTTAATCAAAGCACACCAGATCTAATTCTTCATTAAGTCCCCCTGGAAATGGTGTCTTCAATTTAGATATCCTAAAGGATTCTCTTTGTAGAAGATTTTTTTATTTCTATCTCCTCCTCTCCAGTGGGGACTCACACACATTCAATACCCACAAAATCCAACAACATCAGATTATAAATGGCACATTCATTACAATGAATTGGAACAGAATGGTTTTCAAATTTCTTTGCTATTGTTTCGATGTTCAAGAATTCTTTCTTTTTAAGTTTACGAATAGTTTTTCCAATGTATTGTTTGCCGCAATTGCATGTCACTACGTTCGTAGTTTACTTATTATCACGTGATCCTTTTAACTTTTTATATGTCTCATTCGCCACTGTGCTTGAAAAACTCACATTTTTCTTTAAATAGCGGCAAGCTTTACATTTAGAGCATTTGAAGAACCCATTACCCTTTTTAGTTATATTCTGACTACACATGCCAGTGGCACTAGGAGCAACACTACCATGCTTGCAGAATTTAGTAATTTCTCAAAAATATTTCTGCAAGTATTGTGGAAACACAATCGAAGCATGGAAGGGGGAGTGACTGGATCTGGAGAGCAGTGGATGGTGACTCTGGCGATGTCTATTTGTGTGTAAATCTAACTGCCTGTACTTGGTTCCGACTTTACCTTTTTTAATAGGTCATGAAATGTGGATCTGTATTGTATGTGAAAAGTGGGTGTTTTTGTACAAGCTATAAACGGTTGAGTGGTTTCTGTAGATGAAAGTGGTGGCGTTGCTCACTATTCTCCACTGTCACAACTCTTAACACACATTTGTGATCTTTAGATAACCACCCAATTCCAGTTTCAGAACTAAAAGTACCATGATACTCAACCAAGGCTGAGCATCACACAACCTCTAGTTTTTAGTGATTTGTGGCGCATGGACTAGTATTCACTCCTTGAGGCTTTCAAAGTAGCGGATTACTGTACATAAAAAAATCATTTACTACCGAACAATGAGGGAAAAGGTTGATACAGATGGTGTGTAGATTAAGAGAAACCTTAGGGGTTGGAACTGGGACCACAAAGAGTTTTTCAAAGAGGACCGAAACTTCAGTACTTTTTCGTTCAGTGTGATCTGGTGATTCCAGTTCGCCGGCTCTGCGGTGAATTCACTATTCATTGCATGGTCCATGGAGTTGCAACCTCTGATCAGCCTGCTGAATACCGCCGAACAAAAAGGAACTCTGCTATTCTTTAGAATACGTTTTAAAGCAGTGGAAATAATAAAGGTCTTATAAAAAAAATAACCAGGTCATTTACAGAATAATAAAAACTACCTCAAAAAAAATTGATCAAGTGAAACTAACTGAAGATGCAAATATTGAGGAATGGATCATTGAATGATTTACTAAAGCCTCTGTCTGATTCCGAGATATTCATGACTGAATCCTTGGGATCAGCTATCATTGACACTGCATGCACCCACACTGTGTGCAGCGAGAAATGGTTCGAAAATTATATTGATGGCCTCATTGCAGATCAAGTAGACAAGTTACTGCAAACTAAATTCCCAGTTGCAGACCATTTTGGTTCGGAGATGGGAATCTGGTATATCCCACAAGGAACTATCGGCTAAAATAGGACTGACAAAATGCAGAATTGAAACTGAAGTTGTTAAAGCTGACATTCCTCTTCTGCTGAGTAAAGCATCCTTAACCACTTGGCTGCTATGGACGCGCTCAGCGCGTCCAGCCAAGTGGTTCTCCTGTGCTACGGACGCGCTCAGCGCGTCCGAGCACAGGAGGCTGCAATCCGCCGTATTCCGGCGGATTGCTGCGCCCCCCCCCCCGGTACGGGCTGACATCTTGGATGTCAGCCCAGCACTCGGGAGCCCGGCGGGGACATTAGATGTCATCGCAGCTACGCGATGACATCTAATTCAGGCGCCCCTCCCCCCCTGCATGTGCGGAGGAGGCGCCTGAAAGGGAGGGGGGGAGGTCCTTCGGACCTCTCTCCCTCCCGATCGCCGGGGAGCAGGGGGTTAAGACGGGCACCGCTTGGAAGGGCACAGCCTGCCCTTCCAAACGGTGGCTCTCATTAACCCCCTGGGGAGCCGGATCACGAATCGGCGCTGAAAAGCGCCGGTTCGTGATCCTTTCCCGGAGCTGGCCGACATCTTGGATGTCGGCCAAGCCTCCGGGAACTCCCCCTGAGGACTGGCGTCATCGTGCTATGCACGATGACGCCAGTCCTGGAGTTAACCCCTAGCTGCCACGGATCGGGAGATAGGGGTTCCAATGAATCCCCATCTCCCGATCCGTGGCAGCTAGGGGTTAAAGTTTGGTATTGTTGGATTCGGCCAAACACCACTGTGAAAAAGTTTTTAAAAATAAATTGTTTATTTTTTTGTTATTTTTTTTTAAATTTTTTATTTTTTTTTGGTTTGTTAATGCAGCAATATTGTTCCCATTTCAATTATAATGTGAACAAACGATTTTTGTATGCGGTGCGTTTGTTAAAAATCGCGTAATTTCCCCCAAAAAAAAGTAACGAGACCCCATCTCTAATTTTTTTAACAAGCGCACCCCATACAAAATATAACCGCAATTGCTCGCATGTTAAAATGTGACAAAAATACACTTTACACGTTGTAAATTATTGACAATTCATATTTTATTGCATTTTTTGTTATAATATACAGACAGGTCATGACGTATACATATAATAATGACATATTATTAATCTGCCGAGTCTGACGGAAAGAACGATATATAATATGTCTGGGTCATATACTAAAATAAGCCTTCAAAACGCATTTAAACAGGATGAGTAAAACCGGTAAATATGACCTCAGCACAGAGGCGTGAAACGCCTCAGCAGCGAAAGGGTTAAAAAAAAGCTGGGGCCGTTCTGGACATGAAAAAGGACAGTGCTGTAATGTTCAAACAATCAATTCCTCTTGAGTTTACTAGTTCTGAGCATTACTGTGTTTAATATCAGAGACACAGAAAATACAGTCAGGTCCAGAAATATTGGGACATTGACACAATTCTAACATCTTTGGCTCTATACACCACCACAATGGAGTTGGAATGAAACAAACACAATCTGCTTTAATTTCAGACTGTCAGCTTTAATTTGAGGGTATGTACATCCAACTCAGGTGAACGGTGTAGGACTTACAGCAGTTTGCAGATGTGCCTCCCACTTGTTAAGGGACCAAAAGTAATGGGACAGAATAATAATCATAAATCAAACTTTCCCTTCTTAATACTTGGCTGCAAATCCTTTGCAGTCAATCACAGCCTGAAGTCTGGAACGCATAGACATCACCAGACGCTGGATTTCATCCCTGGTGATGCTCTGCCAGGCCTCTACTGCAACTGTCTTCAGTTCCTGCTTGTTCTTGGGGCATTTTCCCTTCAGTTTTGTCTTCAAGTGAAACGCATGCTCAACGGGATTCAGGTCAGGTGATTGACTTGGCCATTGCATAACATTCCACGTCTGTCCCTTCAAAAACTCTTAGGTTGCTTTTGCAGTATGCGTTGGGTCATTGTCCATCTGCACTGTGAAGCGCCGTCCAATGAGTTCTGCAGCATTTGGCTGAATGTGAGCAGATAATATTGCCCGAAACACTTCAGAATTCATCCTGCTGCTTTTGTCAGCAGTCACATCAATAAATACAAGAGAACCAGTACCATTGGCAGCCATACATACCCACGCCATGACACTACCACCACCATGCTTCACTGATGAGGTGGTATGCTTAGGATCATGAGCAGTTCCTTTCCTTCTCCATACTCTTCTCTTCCCATCACTCTGGTACAAGTTGATCTTGGTCTCATCTGTCCATAGGATCTTGTTCCAGAACTGTGAAGGCTTTGTTAGGTGTTGTTTGGCAAACTCTAATCTGGCCTTCCTGTTTTTGAGGCTCACCAATGGTTTACATCTTGTGATGAACCCTCTGTATTCACTCTGGTGAAGTCGTCTCTTGATTGTTGACTTTGACACACATACACCTACCTCCTGGAGAGTGTTCTTGATCTGGCCAACTGTTGTAAAGGGTGTTTTCTTCACCAGGGAAAGAATTCTGGAGTCATCCACCACAGTTGTTTTCCGTGGTCTCCCGGGTCTTTTGGTGTTGCTGAGCTCACCGATGCGTTCCTTCTTTTTGAGAATGTTCCAAACAGTTGTTTTGGCCACGCTTAATGTTCTTGCTATCTCTCTGATGGGTTTGATTTGTTTTGTTTCTTCAGCCTAATGATGGCTTGCTTCACTGATAGTGACAGCTCTTTGGATCTCATCTTGAGAGTTGACAGCAACAGATTCCAAATGCAAATAGCACACTTGAAATGAACTCTGGGCCTTTTATCTGCACATTGTAATTGGGATAATGAGGGAATATCACACACCTGGCCATGGAACAGCTGAGAACCCAACCGTCCCATTACCTTTGGTCCCTTAACCTCCCTCGCAGTATTCCCGAGTGTGACTCTGGGTTAAATTTCGCTACTGCGAACAGTAACCCCGAGCCACACTCGGACTGGATACATACTCACCTCCTTCTGGCTCCCTCGCTGTTCCCGCAGTGTGATCGCAGCGAGCTGCTTCCTGGATGGCTCCCTGGGAGTCACATGATGCAGAGGGGCTGGACGCAGCAAACTTCATTCACAAAACTCACTGAATACAAATGGAAAAGTTTATGAACGGCCGCTAGGTGGCAGTACAGGATAAGAAATGGACCATACATCGTCTCACCCTTGTTCTCAGACAGATTTCAGTGTTTTTTGTTGTATTTTATTGAATATCATTTACTTGCATTAATTTGGATAATTATTTTTGGGATAATTTATTATGTCGTGTTTCAAACTTTATCGGATTCCATGTATTTACTATTTTTTTTAATTCATTTATAAAGGATTTTACCAGTAAGGACTCTTGATTTCACGGATTTCAGTGCGTGATTCCTAATTATTACAGGCTAACTATGTCCAAAAACACGTTTCCTTTAAAAAAAAATTGATACGCTTTTAGACACAAAATTTTTGAAAAAATTAGACCGCCTGGGAGGTTAACAAGTGGGAGGCACATCTGCAAACTGCTGTAAGTTCTACACCGTTCACCTGAGTTGGATGTACATACCCTCAAATTAAAGCTGACAGTCTGCAGTTAAAGCACATTGTATTTGTTTCATTCCAACTCCATTGTGGTGGTGTATAGAGTCAAAAGATAGAATTGTGTTGATGTCCCAATATTTCTGGACCTGACTGTATAATAAAGAAACTGGAAACCATGCTTTCCCGGGAGCTGGTTAGTTTTCAAAATTTGGTAAGACAAGGTTTATAAATGCCCCCCCCCCCCGCTCTCCAAGTTATTTTATGCCCACCCATTAACAGGTTTGATTCAAGGCCTGTCACAAACGGACCTCAGATCAGGGATGAAGGAGCCAAAGCGTAAAACAGCCAGCTGTTTCGGACTGACTGTCCAGCCTGTTCCTACAGAATATACAGGGAGTGTTTGGACAGATTATCATCGCGCGTAGATACTGTAAATACCAGTCTTCTCATTCATTTGGCAGCAATGGAGGCTGTCTATATGGCTTTACCCACATTCTACATGTAGGCCTACAATTAATGTGGTAAACGAGCTTTAGGAATAGGGATCAAAACAGGTTTCATGGGAGTCATACATTGTTTCATTCCAACTCCATTGTGGTGGTGTATAGAGCCAAAGAAGTTAGATTTGTGTCGATGGCCCAATATTCTGGACCTGACTGTATAAGCGATTTAACAGAAATCTTAACAGTCACAGCACAAATGCCTTCAAAATAAAAATATAAAGTTATGAAACTCCATAAACACTTTGGTCATGTGTCGGTAGAACGGCTGCAGAGACTCCTTTTCATTTCAGGGAATAAGAATAAAGAGTGTTTTACTATCCTGCACCAAATAGTAAATGACTGAAGTTTGTCAGAAATTTAAGAAAACAAAGCCAAAACCTGCATTGGGGCTACCCTTAGCTTTGGAATCCAATGAAACAGTGGCAATGGATTTGCATGAGCTGGAACCAGGTGTCCGGGATCTTTATATAATTGACCACTTCCCGTGTTTTAGTGCGGGAAACTTTGTTAGGACAAAAAGTCGTCTGAAATTGTCAATTCCTTTATTCACACTTGGATTAGTATCCATGGTGTCCCTCAAACGTTATACAGGGATAATGGTGGAGAGTTCAATAATGAGATCAGAGACATGGCTGGAAACTTTTTAATATGGAGTCCAAAACAACAGCAGGGTATAGTCCATGGAGCAATGGACTACTAGAAAGACCTAACCAAACGCTTACTGAAATCATCCAAAAGGTCAAAAGAGAAAGGCTGTGATTAGCACACTGCCCTTGATTGGGCCATCATGGCTAAGAACAGTATGTTGAATGTTCACTGATACAGTCCGTATCAACTTGTATTTGGACAGAATCCTAACCTTCCTTCCGTACTGATTGATAAACAACCTGCTCCAGAAGGTACTACCAGGATAAAGTAGAACATATTTCTGCCTTACATTCTTCCAGAAAAGCATTTACTGAAGCAGAATGCAGAGAATCAGAGCACTGCGTAAACCGTTCAGACCTACAGATGATATGTAGGCGACAAGGTATATTACAAAAGAGTAGACTTCTCTGAATGGATGGGACCACGAGTCATTACTGGTCAAGATGGAGCTGTTGTATTTGTTCTAGTTAGAGTACATCAATCCAGGCTTTGTAAAATCAATGCACAAGGACATCAGGATAATACTGTGCAAATCGATAGTAAGAAAAAAATTAAAGTCGCAGCTTAACCAATGTAATTGTAAACACAGTGAACCAGAAACCAACAATGAAACAGGTTAATACTAAATAAGTGGATAGGCCACAAACAGAAACCAGTGATTCATCCTAGTGTAGCGCTGTGGTTAAATCCTTGTTGTGGCAGTACCTATTTTTGGCCACCGGAGGGAGACAAGCGAAATGTGAGACACTGAATATTACATTGGGACTACATTTCCCGGCATGCTTTGGGAACGGACACAGGAAGGGGGCGGAGCAGGGAGACTTACATCCTGAGCCTCGTGGAGAGAGCTGGCGGAGCGCGCCAGGGAGTGAGAGAGACAAGACACAGTGCTGCAGAGAGTAACAGTGACCAGGCCAGAGCGCAGGTGCGGCCTAACAGACACAGATCGGGTTATCAGTTATTCCCGAAGAAGACCCAGTGATCCACCAGATTACCCAAGCGGCTAGAGAGGAAGCAGAGGACCCCGAGTGAGGAGTACCGCAGATCGATCGGACCGGGAGAGCAGGCGGTAAGCTGGACAAGTCGAGGCCGGTGAAGAAAGCCAGACAGCTGATCCAGAAGCAAGTAACCCCAGTCAATATCAAGCGGAGAGACGTCCTGGGTCAGCGGAGCCTCAAGTATCTGGCGGATGGGTGAGAGGCCGTCCAGGCCGTTGTAAAACTCAAGTAAAGCACGCTGCTGTTTGTTTCCAAAACCCACAGGGCCCCAACTTGTCTTCGACTAGTCATCTCTTAAGCAATTCACTGGCCAGTTGAATAGTACCCGGGTACCGCAACACACACACACACTTACATTCCGGGACTTAACCTGTGCAGGACTCACTCCCCAGTCACAAGAAGGGGTTAAAGATACGTTTTTCATTATTCTTTTCCGCTGCGCGTTTTTCCGAATTACGAAACCTCGTATTTCTTTTCCGCTGCGCGTTTACCGCATTACGAAGTACTGTAGATATATATACGAAAACCGTGTCATTCATTATATGCCATTTATTCAAGTAAACTATATAATTTATAAAATCCACAACGGTGCTGGAGTATATTTATTCCCTAGTGTGGGGAGACTGACCCGAGGTTCAATTTCAGCGGCTCCTCCGGGAGTGAGCGCTACACGTGGGGGCTCGTCCGGGATCCAGTCTCTGGAAAAACCGCATCTAAAGGGTTAAATGTGGATCCAGACACTGCTGCCGAATGGTGTGAGGAGCACAGTAGTCAGTTAGAATGTTGTATAGTCATGGATATTCCCGCAGACACTTGGGTCGAAGATCAGATTCGCGTGGCCGTGCTGACACCAGATCATCGGGGGTTAATCCTGGACATTAAAGAGAACCCAGATACCTCTCACACATATGTTCTTTTTGAGTGGAGAAAGGGTGTTCCCGTGTGTTTTCAGGGCGCGAGCGTGAAGCTGACCGATGAGGTGGAAGTCCAACTGATTCAGCCAAGTGCGCCACGTGGCGAATCCGCAAGTGTTCCCGCGCCCAGTCCGTTGGCCATGATCGGGCCTGAATTTATAGTGGCTATTGGAGATTTGCTGGCTAAGTGTCAGAGAACAAGCCCTCCGCACACTAACTTCGGTTATCGACGGTTGAGAAATTTTACAGGAAACGTACCAACTCCGGCGGGAGAAGAAACCTTTGAAGAATGGGTGGAACAGGCGATGCAGGCTCTGGATGAGTGGGACGTCCCTGAGGCCCAGAAAAAGCAAAGGATCACTGAGAGCTTAAAGGGACCTGCGTCAGAAGCGGTGAGAAACCTAAAACTGAGTAAGAAAGACTGCACTGCTTTAGATTATTTAAACGTTCTGGAGGAAGTTTTTTGGTGAACGGAAAAGGCCGCAGAGCTTGTATATCAGTATGAACACACCTACCAGCGGAAAGGTGAGAGAATGACCGAATACATGAGGCGCCTAGATAAGATTCTGCACCAGATACTCCTCAAGAAAGGGCCCGAACCGGCCGAGGTGGATAAGATCCGAATAAAACAAATCCTGAAGGGCTCTCAACCTCTAGATCCAGTGATGCTGCAGCTGAGAAGCAGAGCAGGTAATCAAAAACTGAAGTACCTGGAACTGATCCGAGCTGTCAGAGAGGAAGAGGCTTTACTGGAAGAAAAATCCTTCAGGCGAGGGGAAAGCGCTTACGCGCAACCTGTGAGGCATAACGACTCTTTGCGGCCTGAAAGCGACTCGTTGGATACCTACGGATCCAACAAGGACGAACAAGAGCATCTGATCGCTTTTAAACCCACAGAGAAGGCCGTCAAAGAATTATACCTCTCTGCACAAGGCGAGTTGCGGAAAACTGTTAAGGAGGTACAAGAAGCTCAAGCTGAACTGCAAAAGGCGTACGCGGAACTGTGCCGAGTGTTGCTGAAGGTGACAGAGACACAGACAGAGATGCAGAAGTTCCTTACAGACATGCAGACAACCGGAGTTGCTGTGGCGTCTAGCCAAGGTCCTTCAACCGAATCACAGCGGGTGAATGCGCCTCCGTCTTCAAAGAAGAGATGTTTCAGTTGTGGAGAAATGGGCCATTTCCGCGCACAATGCAAAAGCCAAAAGCCTTAGGGAAATAGAGTAGAGGAGTTGTTGAAAGCCTTGGAAGGACTGTTATCTACCTCACCGGCGGGAAACGCCCGAGGGCACAAGTAAAGGAGCAACCTAGGTGCCCGAAGGTTGAAACCCGCTCCAAAAATCCAGCCAGGACTAAGAGGGCGAGAGGGCCCAAAGTCTGGCCAACTGCCGAGCCTGCCAGGACTGAAAGAGTCACTCCCTTAGCATCCGGACCTACGTCATGGGGAAGCAATGCACACCCAAAACCTACACGGGCCAAGAAGAAGGCCAGGGTACAACAAACTGGGTCTAAGTGTCCTGGTGCCACCACCAAGTTTCCTGACCAGCTGATAGGTCCTTCTCCTATTGTGCCAATCCAAGTGGAGGGAGTCTACACTAAAGCCCTGTTGGATTCAGGGGCCCAAGTGACATTGATCTACCGAGACTTCTACGAGAAACACTTGAAGCACATTCCTTTACAGAAACTGAAGGACCTGGAAATCTGGGGTATTGGAGCTGAGAAACTCCCTTATGACGGTATCTACAGGTGAAGTTGGAGATCGGATCCGAAGTCATCGGACAGTCCGGAGGTTGTGATGCATTGGCCATTGTGTGTCCTCGGCCCTCAGGTGCAAACAGAAGTTCCATGATAGTGGGGACGAATACTGACTTGGTGCGACGTCTCCTGACACCTATCGTATTGGAAGAAGGTTCTACTCAAGGAGTGCACCCAATGTTATGTCCGGTCAGAGGATGGTTGAAGAACAGAAGGCACCTGCCGAAGTAGGGCGCCTATGGAGATTAGAAGGAACAGAGAAGGTTCTGCAAGCAGGAGAAGTAGCGAGCTTCCGGGCTTCAGTCAAGTTGAACGGATCGCAACCAGGTCCCTATGTGGTACTGGAAACCGATTTTAATCATGGGAGTGAAGCCGGAGTAGAAGTAATTCCTGAAATAATCTCCACAAAAGCTTTGAAAAGAACACGAGGAAGAGTCTCAGTCAGTGTGTGCAATGTGTCTGATTCTCCAGTAGTCCTTAAAGCACGAATGCCTATCGGGCAAGTAGCGTCCGCTACGCCCCTCTCTCCTACCGATTTAGGAGGGGGAGCGGATAAAGAGATTCCAGATGAAAGATTCTACCCCAAGGACGCTCCCATTTCACCTGAATGGAAGAAACGTCTTCAGTCTCAAGTACTAAAGTGGAGAGAATTGTTCTCGAAAGATGAGTTCGACGTGGGCCTAGCAAAAGTACTGAGCACCGCATTCGATTACAAGAAGACAAGCCGTTTCGTGAAAGGTCAAGACGAGTTCCGCTGGGAGACTTGGACGATCTGCGAGAACAGCTGAATGAATTACAAAGAACCAAGGTGATCCAAGAGTCCAGGAGTCCATACGCATCTCCAATAGTGATGGTCCGGAAGAAGAATGGTTCTGTCCGCCTATGCATAGACTATCGCACGCTGAATCGGAGGACCATCCCAGACCAATATGCTACTCCTCAGATAAAAGATGCCTTACAGTGTTTGTCTGGAGCAAAATGGTTTAGTGTACTAGACCTGCGAAGTGGGTATCACCAGATACCTATGCATCCTGAAGACAAAGAGAAGACTGCGTTCATCTGTCCACTGGGGTTCTTTGAATTCAACAGAATGCCTCAAGGCCTTACGGGGGCTCCAGCCACGTTCCAACGGTTAATGGAGAAGACAGTCGGGGACATGAATCTGATCGAAGTATTAGTGTACCTGGATGACATAATTGTGTTTGGGAAGACTCTGGAAGAGCATGAGCAACGTTTGGAGAAGGTCTTGAAGAGGCTCCATGAAGAGGGATTGAAACTGTCTCTGGAAAAATGCCAATTCTGTCTACCGTCTGTTACGTATCTGGGACATGTGGTCTCAGCAGAAGGTGTTTCGACAGATCCTCGGAAGTTGGAGGCCGTAGCTTCTTGACCTAGACCCCGAAACGTCACTGAACTTAGATCTTTCTTGGGGTTCTGTTCCTATTATCGAAGATTTGTAGGAGGATTCGCGAAAATAGCTCAACCACTGAACAAACTCCTACAGAAGGAAAGCACAGAAGAAGGCTGCAAGGCCTCTGACCGAAACCCGTCAGCTCCAGGACCAAGGAAAGCTCGAGAGTCCATACAGGGCGAATGGACTAGTCAATGTGAAGGTGCTTTCTTGAAGCTGAAGGAGAGTCTAACTCAAGCTCCTATTTTGGCCTACGCGGACCCTCACAAGCCGTATGAGTTACATGTGGATGCCAGCAGAGAAGGTCTAGGAGGAGTCCTGTATCAAGAGTATGGTGGATTGCTGAGGCCTGTAGCGTACGTGAGCCGGAGCCTTACGCCTTCAGAGAAGAACTACCCTACCCACAAGTTTGAGTTCTTAGCCTTAAAGTGGGCAGTAGTAGACAAGTTAAAGGACTATCTGTATGGAGCCGAGTTTGTGATAAAGACAGATAACAATCCTCTTACCTACATCCTTACTACTGCGAAACTGGACGCAACAGGACATCGGTGGTTGGCCGCTCTGTCAGGGTTTCGGTTCAGCCTGAAATATCGCCCTGGGGTGAATAATCGAGATGCTGATGCTTTATCGAGAAGACCCTACACTGCAGAATGGACCCAGTTAACTCCAGACGGGGTACAAGCTTTGTGTCAAGGAGCAGAGCGCCGGGTCAAGGGAGGGATTGAAGCGGAGGCCATAGGAGTTATGGCTGCGGCTGTTCCTGAGTTCTACTGCAACCCTACGCAACTGAGGGATGAAAGTCTACCTACCTTTTCAAAACAGGACCTGAAAGCTGATCAGGCCAGAGACCCTTTAATTGCATTGACCATAAAGGCCCTAACTGCGAACCAGCGGGAAATTCTGCTGACCAATTCCCCAGATGGAGCCAGATTGGTCTACAAAGAGTGGGAACGGTTGAAGATGTTGGATGGGGTGGTCTACCGAAGGGGCCCCTCAACCAATGCTGAAGAGACCCAACAGTTATTCCTTCCCACTAAACATAGAGAGAGTGTGCTGCGATTTCTACATGATGAGCATGGACATTTGGGTGCTGAAAGGACGTTTAAGCTGGTGCGAGACAGGTTCTATTGGCCCTGCATGAGAGCTGAAGTGGAAAGTTATTGCCATTCATGTCTGAGATGTATTCAGAGGAAGACCCTACCGACCCGAACCGCTCCAATGAGCCATCTGCAGAGTCAGGGACCCATGGATTTGGTGTGCATTGATTTCCTATGCTTAGAGCCGGATGCTAGTGGGCAAGGGAATATTCTAATAGTGACTGATCACTTCACCCGTTACGCCCAAGCTTTTTCCACGAAAGACCAACGCGCTCTGACAGTAGCCAAGGTTCTGATGGAGAAGTTCTTTGTCCACTACGGCCTACCAAGGAGAATACACTCTGATCAGGGTAGAGACTTTGAAAGCCGACTTGTTGGGCAATTGTTGGAACTGTTGGGAATCCAAAAGACCCGAACTACACCATATCACCCTCAAGGCGATGCTCAGCCTGAAAGGTTTAATCGCACGCTGCTAAATATGCTGGGGACATTGTCAAACACAGAGAAGCAGAGTTGGAGTCGTCACATAGCTACTCTGGTGCATGCATATAACAGTACGGAGAGTGATGCCACTGGATACTCACCGTACCGTCTTATGTTTGGAAGAGAAGCTCGACTGCCGGTTGATTTGGCGTTTGGGTTATCTCTAGACCAGACGTCGGTAGCTTCCCATAGAAATTACATGGATAGACTTCGAAAGAATCTGGCCTCTGCGTTTGAACAGGCCCGTTTGACCTCAGGAAACAGGGAGCAAAGGAACAAAAGGAACTATGACTTAAAAGTTCGGATACAGGATCTGCAACCCGGTGATAGGGTTTTGTTGAAGAACTTGGGTGCTGCTGCGTGGCAAAAGTTGGCAGATAGATGGAGTTCTCAAGTCTACATTGTCTGCAAGCAACTGCCGGGCCTGCCGGTGTATCAAATCCGGCCGGATGGAAAGGCTGGGCCTCTTAAGAACTGGCACCGGAATCATTTTTACCTTTGAGAGAGGCTGTGAGGATGCCAGTTGGGGACGAACTTCCTCTGCCGAATCCGCCTGCTCCACGTTTGCCTCCTGTTACTCGGTCTCAACAGACCCGGGTTGTCGGAGAGAGCGAAAGGGACAGTGAGGAAGAGAGTTTTTGTCTGGACTGGATGCGCTCACCGGAACCTGAAGAGGTTATCGCGGTTCCTGAACGGTGGGAAAGTAATTTGAGGCCTGAGGCTCCTGAATTTCAGTTGGAAGTTCCTGAGACTATTGCAATCCCTGTAGTTCCTGAAGCTGAATCTTATGACTACAGTTCTATGCCTTCACTGGAGGGATCATACTCCGAAGAGGTGTCTGCTCCAGTGGTAGAAAGAAGGACTGAGCCAGCGCCTATAGTACTTCCACCTGAAGAGGAACTGATTGAGCCAGAACCAAAACGCTCTGTTCGACCGCCCCAGCGACTCACCTACGACTCACCAGGACATAGCACTGAAGAGGCCGTCACCACAGTGCGAAGGTTGCCCGAAGTGTCTGCTATGTTAGCTGAGGTAGCCCAAAGTATGAGTCAACTTGAAGAAATGTATATAACCCACTGTATGCTTACTGCTGAGCCTGTATATGTTGCCTAAACTGTGTTGAAATGTAATGTAACTGTTGTACCTCCTTGGAGAGACCCAAGAGTTCTAGGAGGGGGAGAGTGTAGCGCTGTGGTTAAATCCTTGTTGTGGCAGTACCTATTTTTGGCCACCGGAGGGAGACAAGCGAAATGTGAGACACTGAATATTACATTGGGACTACATTTCCCGGCATGCTTTGGGAACGGACACAGGAAGGGGGCGGAGCAGGGAGACTTACATCCTGAGCCTCGTGGAGAGAGCCGGCGGAGCGCGCCAGGGAGTGAGAGAGACAAGACACAGTGCTGCAGAGAGTAACAGTGACCAGGCCGGAGCGCAGGTGGCCTAACAGAGACACAGATCGGTTATCAGTTATTCCCGAAGAAGACCAGTGATCCACCAGATTACCAAGCGGCTAGAGAGGAAGCGGAGGACCCCGAGTGAGGAGTACCGCAGATCGATCGGACCGGGAGAGCAGGCGGTAAGCTGGACAAGTCGAGGCCGGTGAAGAAAGCCAGACAGCTGATCCAGAAGCAAGTAACCCCAGTCAATATCGAGCGGAGAGATGTCCTGGGTCAGCGGAGCTCAAGTATCTGGCGGATGGGTGAGAGGCCGTCCAGGCCGTTGTAAAACTCAAGTAAAGCACGCTGCTGTTTGTTTCCAAAACCCACAGGGCCCCAACTTGACTAGTCGAAGACATTCTTAAGCAATTCACTGGCCAGTTGAATAGTACCCGGGTACCGCAACACACACACACACTTACATTCCGGGACTTAACATGTGCAGGACTCACTCCCCAATCACAAGAAGGGTTAAAATACGTTTTTCATTATTCTTTTCCGCTGCGCGTTTTCTGAATTACGAAGCATTGTATTTATTTTCCGCTGCGCGTTTCTCGAATTACGAAACCTCGTATTTCTTTTCCGCTGCGCGTTTACCGCATTACGAAGTACTGTAGATATATATACGAAAACCGTGTCATTCATTATATGCCATTTATTCAAGTAAACTATATAATTTATAAAATCCACAACGGTGCTGGAGTATATTTATTCCCTAGTGCGGGGAGACTGACCCGAGGTTCAATTTCAGCGGCTCCTCCGGGAGTGAGCGCTACACTAGTATAATGCAAACTGGAACAGGTGTAAAGATTTTACCAGGACAGACTATTATGTTTACTAAACGAGATGAGGTGGTCCACAGAAGGCCAAGGTTCTAAGAAGAGCTGGAAAAAACAGAGACTGGTTTAATCTGCAAAATATTGATGATAGGGAGGGACAAAAGGAGACCGCAGACATCAGGTGATGATAATCTTCACATGGATTTGTAACGTTGGGGGCTTCCAGCCTCTCCTGTGTGCTTGAGAGCAGCATGTCTGATGCTGCTCGCTGACCAACGCCCGGTTTAAATGGACAGGCAGGGAGGTGGCTGCATGAGGCGCGGCTTGAGTGGGGGGCGCGGTCTGGTGAAGGTCTTTAAAAACTCTCAGTTACTTCTCAGCAGTGCCAGATTGTGGTTATCCATACCTGAGCTCCTTGTACCTGAATTCTATTGTGATTTAACCTGTTATTGACCGCTGCTTGTTTTCTGACTATTTTGCCTTCTGTTGCCCTAGACTATTTTCTTGAACTACGCTACTGCACTGATATCGACCTGGCTATTCCATTTGACTATTCTATACTCTGTATTCCGGATTCTGGCTCGTCTGACTACCCCCGTGTTGCTAACCTGGTTTTGTATTACAACATTGTCTTTTGCTTAACCCTTTCTGTCTAGCTAGTTTACCTGGCCAATTCTAAGGACCAGACAGGGATTCTTCACGGCTACTCTGTTGGTAGCTTTTGGGCTCTGTGGAGTGTTGGGCGTTAAGAACTGCGTGGTGGGATCTGGGAATCGTGACATTACGCTCTGGCCAAAATGGATCCTGCAGACTTAACACAGCATTTGAGTAACTTTGTATCCAGACAGGATGAGCAGGACCATAGGATGGATCAGTTTGCTCTTGCCTTACAAACTATCCTGACTTGTATGGCTCACCTGGAACCAGCTGAGGTTGCACCCCCGCTTGCTATACCTGTGTCCCCTGCCGTTCAGACATCCCAGGTACACATTACCGCTCCTATGAGGTTTGACGGTACTCCCTCGGAGTGCTGGGGATTTTTGGTCCATGTGGATATTCATTTTAAATTAAATCCACAAATGTTTTTCACTGACATAACCAAAGTGGGATTCATTATTAACCATCTGTCTGGCAGAGCGTTGACATGGGCGAATCCTTTATGGGAGGCAGAGAAGCCTATTGCACTAACTCAGCTCCCCACTACCTGTCCTCACTAATCACCAAATACACCCCAGCCCGCTCCCTAAGGTCAAACCGTGACCTGCGCCTAGCTTCTCCCCGCATCACCTCTTCCCATGATAGACTGCAGGATTTCTCACGCGCAGCCCCCACTCTCTGGAACGCTCTCCCTCGTACTGTCAGACTTTCCCCTAACTTCTCTTCCTTCAAACGCTCCCTGAAAACATTCCTATTTAGGGAAGCCTACCACCCAACTCACTGACGCAACCATCAATCACTCTCACCTTACAGTCCTCTCCTCCTGTTTCCAACCCCAACCCTCCCAGATTGTGAGTTCCTACGGGAATAGGGCCCTCATCTCCTCCTGTACTGTTTGTCAAATGTTGTTCAATGTATTGTAACCCTGTCTATACTGTGCTTATTTTACAGCGCTGCGGAATATGCTGGCGCTTTATAAATAAAGAATAATAATAATAATAATTGTATGGGATTATGAAGAATTCATAGCCGAGTTAAAATGTACATTTAATCCTACCAGAAAGGCCAAGGTAGCTGGCAAATCCTTGTTCCACATACGTCAAGGGAACAGGACTGTGTCTGGTTATGCCATAGAATTTAAAACGTTGGTTTCTGACGTGAACTGGACAAATGACACTCTGATAACCCCTCCATAAAAGCCAGAACCAGAGTCATTGATGCATGAATTGGCTCCACGTAAATTACCTGAGGTATTGTGTGAACTCATTGATTATTGTATAGATCTGGATGATCAGATAAGGGACAGAAGATCTCCAAGAGAGAAACCTAAGAGACCGTTACCAAGGTTGGCCCCTGTCTTTCAGGCACCACCCAGAGAGTTATCTCCTCCCTCTGAGCCTATGCAACTAGGCCATACTAAGCTTACAGAGGAAGAGAGAACAAGGCATTTTCATGAGGGATTGTGCCTGTATTGTGGTTTAGAAGGACATTTACGATTTCAATGTCCCACTTGCCCTAGAATGCATGATAAGTCGGAAAACTACCGCACCTAAGGCAGCTGAGGAGAATTTGGAGAGAGGTTTTATCCGATGTTCCTCTTCTCCAGCAGGGGCTGAGTTCTTTTTTGTGTCTAAAGAAGATTTACGCCTGTGTATCGATTTATAGGGGGCTTAACAAGATCACCATTAAGAACGTGTACCCTATCCCTCTCATATCAGAACTGTTCGACAGGTTAAGGGGATCAGCAGTATACACAAAACTCGATTTAAGAGGGGCTTAAAACCTGATACGTATAAAAGAAGGGCATGAGTGAAAAACAGCATTTAACACCAGGAGTGGGCATTATGAATATCTGGTCATGCCTTTCGGTCTTCGTAATGCTCCAGCGGTATTCCAAGATTTTATTAATGATGTGCTCAGAGATTTCTTGCAAACCTTTGTTATAGTATACCTAGACGATATATTGATTTACTCTCCCGATCTGAAAACCCACCATGAACATGTCAGACAGGTATTAGCAAGATTACTGGACAATGGTCTTTATTGCAAACTGGAGAAGTGTTTATTCGACATTACTACTGTAAAATTTCTTGGGTACATTATCACTCCAGAAGGTTTTGAGATGGATCCTTCCAAACTCACGGCCATCTCAGAATGGCCTCTCCCTCAAGGTCTCAAATTCATACAGAGGTTTCTGGGGTTTTCCAACTATTATAGGAGATTTATCAAGAATTATTCCACTGTAGCCTCTCCTATCATTAATATGACACGTAAAGGTCTGAAGAACCAGGTCTGGTCTTCACAATCCAAACAGGCATTCGAAGCTCTCAAACAGGCTTTCACTTCCGCTCCCGTGTTACGGCATCCTGATCCCAGGATTCCATTTGTTCTTGAGGCTGATGCTTCCGAGATAGGCATTGGGGCTGTCCTGTCTCAAAGAGAGTCTCCAGGGAAACCTCTACATCCTTGTGGGTTCTTTTCAAGAAAATTATCACCAGCAGAACGCAATTATGATATCGGTAACAGAGAATTGCTTGCTATTGTGTCTGCCCTATCAGAGTGGAGACATTTGTTGGAAGGTTCTCCTGACCCCTTGTTGATAATCACTGATCATAAGAACCTTACGTACATCGGGGATGCTAAACGTTTGAACTCGAGACAGGCCAGGTGGTCATTGCTACTGTCTCAGTTTAATTTTATATTGACTTACAGACCAGGTGACCGCAATGTAAAGGCTGATGCCTTATCTCGTCAATATGACCCGTATGAATCAAATACACAAGACCACAATCCTATAGTTCCTCCTGAACGTATTGTGGCTTCCACGGTTTTGTCTGTCTCCTCGCCTTTCCTGGAACGCCTCCAGGCAGCTCAAGTGGGGGCTCCACCTGACAAGCCTCCAGATATGTTGTTTGTACCTGAAAAGGAAAGACAAGAATTACTCATAATGTTTCATGATTCTAAACCAGCAGGTCATCCTGGTATTACTAAGACTCTTACCAGTATCTCCAGACAGTTCTGGTGGCCCACCATGCGACAGGACGTACGTCTGTTTGTTTTGGCTTGTCAAGTCTGTGCCAGAAGCAAAACCAGTAAAACCTTGCCTGTCGGTCTATTGCAGCCTTTACCCACGCCTAAGAGGCCTTGGTCTCATCTATCTATGGATTTTATTGTGGATTTGCCGAAGTCCAAGGGTCATACGTGGTTCTGACAGTTGTAGACCGCTTCTCCAAAATGGCTCATTTTGTCCCTTTACCTAAGCTTCCTACAGTCAAAGAACTGGCGGTTGTCTTTGCTAGAGAGATTGTACGAATACATGGGGTTCCGTCTGAAATAGTCTGACAGAGGAGCTCAGTTCGTCTCTCGTTTCTGGAGGGATTTCTGTGCGGAGATGGGGGTGCGATTGGCCTTCTCTTCAGCATATCATCCACAAACCAATGGGGCAGCAGAGAGGGCAAATCAGGGTCTCGAGCAGTACATACGTTGCTTTACCACACAACAACAAGACAATTGGTCGGAGTTGTTGCCCTGGGCTGAGTATGTACGTAATAACGCCGTTAATGAGACTACTGGCCACTCTCCTTTTTCTGCCATCTATGTTTTTTTTCCCTCCGGCTCTACCGCTTCAGTTTGCTGAACAGGCCATCCCGGCTCTCGATGAACATCTCACTCAACTACAAGAGATTTGGAGACAGATTCGCGAAAACATGGAGCGCAATGTTGCCGTCCAGAAACGCAAGGCTGACAGGCATAGGTTACAAGCTCCTTCCTATAACGTGGGGGATAGAGTTTGGTTGTCCACTAGGAACGTGAAGTTGCGTGTGCCTTCTGTGAAAATGGCACCTCGGTTCATAGGTCCATACAAGATCATTCGCCGCGTTAACCCTGTGGCTTATGCTCTTGCCCTTCCTAAACCTCTTCGCTTGCACAACGTCTTCCACACCTCCCTACTGAAGCCTTTGTTGTGTAACAGGTACACGCGGGTCGTTCCTCCTCCTCCACCTGTTCAGGTTGATGGAGAATCAGAGTATGAGGTTAGGAAGGTTCTGGATTCTAGGCTGTTCAGGGGCGCTCTGCAGTACTTGGTCGATTGGGTGGGTTATGGTCCGGAGGACCGGTCCTGGATTCCGGCTTCCAACATATCTGCCTCTAGGTTGGTCAGGGCGTTCCATGCCTCGCACCCCGCTCGCCCTGGTGGTCGTCCTGCCACTCGCCCTGGTGGTCGTCCTTCCTCGTCCTGTTGGTCGTCCGGTGGCCTCCCATGGAGAGGGGGGTACTGTAACGTTGGGGGCTTCCAGCCTCTCCTGTGTGCTTGAGGGCAGCATGTCTGATGCTGCTCGCTGACCAACGCCCGGTTTAAATGGAGACAGGCAGGGAGGTGGCTGTATGAGGTGCGGCTTGAGTGGGGGTGCAGTCTGGTGAAGGTCTTTAAAAACCCTCAGTTACTTCTCAGCAGTGCCAGATCGTGGTTATCCATACCTGAGCGCCTTGTACCTGAATTCTATTGTGATTTAACCTGTTATTGACCTCTGCTTGTTTTCTGAGTATTCTGCCTTCCGTTGCCCTAGACTATTTTCTTGTACTACGCTACTGCACTGATATCGACCTGGCTATTCCATTTGACTATTCTATACTCTGTATTCCTGATTCTGGCTCGTCTGACTACCCCCGTGTTGCTAACCTGGTTTTGTATTACAACATTGTCTTTTGCTTAACCCTTTCTGTCTAGCTAGTTTACCTGGCCAATTCTAAGGACCAGACAGTTAGGGATTCTTCACGGCTACTCTGTTGGTAGCTTTTGGGCTCTGTGGAGTGCTGGGCGTTAAGAACTGCGTGGTGGGATCTGGGAATCGTGACAGGATTCATCTAATTAGGACACAGATATATTCATAACAGCAGACATTGATGGACCTGATCATGAAACCGATGTATTCATAGCAAAAGACATTTCATTCAATGCAGCCAAACAAGATGAAATTATGATTTGGTATGAAAACAATGTGTTTGAGGAAATTCCTAATGTCAAAAGTGCATTTCTACGAGATGGGTCTGTAGTCTCAAGAAAACCCAAAAGGGTATTGTGCACGACTTGTAGCCCGAGGCTTTGAAGAGTTGTGTGTTCAAGACCTACAAAAAGACTCACCAACCTGTGCTGCTGAATCTCTTAGGCTATTACTGGCTGTAATTTGTCAAAACCAGTGGCAAGTACATTCTATGGACATCAAATCTGCTTTCTTACAGGGTATGCAGTTGTCTAGGGAAATCTGTCAGGCCGCCCCGTGAAGCAGGAAGAGAAAATGTATTGTGGAAACTAAACAAGTGTTTTTATGGCCTTGCAGATGCATCGTTATACTGGTACAATAAGGTGACAAATAATGCTGAAACCAGGTGGTAAAATGTCTCAAGTGGACCCAGCGGTATTTAACACTGTTCATCCACCCAGTAAAAGTGATTGGATTACTTGCATATCATGGTGATAATTTTCTTTGGGCTGGTTCACACTACTTTTCAACAACTATCATCCCTATATTAAAGTCTGCATTCAATGTTGGACATGAGGAACATGGAAATTCCTGCTATGTTGGTATGAACTTTGTTTGGTTCATGTGCATCAGCACAGCTACATTGATAACCTGGAGTCTATTCCACTACAAGAAGCGCGTGGGGTTCAAAGAGATGCCTCTCTCGTCGAAACAAAGTGAACAGCTGCAGTCAAAGATAGGCCAGGTACTGTGAGTTGCAAAACAAACCTGACCAGACATTATGTTTGATGCAAGTAGCTTAGCTACAAATGTAAAAGATGCCACAGTTCAGGCTATCCATGAGACAAATAAGGTCCTTAGCAAAACTTAAATCCAAAAAGGTAACTTTAAAGTTTCGACACTAACAGGGTTATTCAGAGAGAGGTGAAAACCAGGAGAATGACTGGAGAAGTGAAAATGCTAGGTCTGGCAGGAGAAACATTGGCTCTATCTGATGGCATTGTTAACCTCCCTGGCGGTCTAATTTTTTCAAAATTTTGTGTCTAAAAGCGTATAATTTTTTTTTTAAAGGAAATGTGTTTTTGTACATAGTTAGCCTGTAATAATTAGGAATCACGCACTGAAATCCGTGAAATCAAGAGTCCTTACTGGTAAAATCCTTTATAAATTAATTAATTAATTAATTTAAAAAAAATAGTAAATACACGGAGTCCGATAAAGTTTGAAACACGACATAATAATTTATTATCCCAAAAATAATTATCCAAAATAATGCAAATAAATGATATTCAATAAAATACAACAAAAAACACTGAAATCTGTCTGAGAACAAGGGTGAGACGATGTATGGTCCATTTCTTATCCTGTACTGCCACCTAGTGGCCGTTCATAAACTTTTCCATTTGTATTCAGTGAGTTTTGTGAATGAAGTTTGCTGCGTCCAGCCCCTCTGCATCATGTGACTCGCAGGGAGCCATCAAAGCAGCTCGCTGCGATCACACTGCGGGGACAGCGAGGGAGCCAGGAGGAGGTGAGTATGTATCCAGCCCGAGTGTGGCTCGGGGGTTACCGTTCGCAGTAGCGAAATTTAACCCCGAGTCACACTCGGGAATACCGCCAGGGATGTTAATGCTATTTTTCTTGCCACACTCTTTTCTGAACACAATGATGGAAATGTCAAGCTAAGTGCTCCGCTATCCCTTGACAAAGACTATTATTGTCGAAACGTTGGGGGGGGGGGTTTCCGCTCTCTTGCCACGATCTCTAGGTGCCGGGTAACTATATGATTTTGTTTATTGTATTTTTGACTTGTGGTTGTACTTGTTGCTTTTGGGAGTAGCTGCCTTTTTCAACTGCATGTGCCTTTTTTGAGTTGTATGCTCAACTTGCTACTTTGCTTGCTTGTGATTTCATCTAAATATCTGTATATGTATTTAACTCCCTGCAACATGTAGAATTTTAACTTTTTTGTATGTGTTTAATAAAATTACGTATATTGCTTTTGCTATTTTGGTGTGCAGTTCCATTTTGTATATGAACTCTAATTTGAGGTTTTGGGGAAGCCTTTTCTTGGTAACTAGCACCCTTTCGTGATCATAGTGTGCAGAATAGCTGGTTCTTTTTATTTGACTCTGAAAATTAGACATGTAGGCTGGGGTCAGACTAATGCATTTTTAACGTGCGTTTAGGCCCACTTAATCACGGCCGCAGTAGCAGCAAATGACGGGCAATATTCGAAGTAAGGCCGCACGAAAGTGCGGCTACAAACAACAAACAAACGCATTTTTTTGAGAACGTCAAACCGCTAGTACTGACGTACAGAGTGCGCTGCGTCTGCATAGCGGCGTGTGTGCGTGATTAGGAGACGTCAGACGCTGCTCATGTCCGGCCAACATAACGTCCAGACACCCAAAGTTTCCTAGTTTGGATCCGTAAAAAGAAATCACGCACGAAAATGCGCATCGTATGACGGTTTTCGCGCATTCCGTGAAAAAATACGTCAATGCATTCTGACGCACTTTCTGCCGGTCGTTGCGAATAATGCGTTCGTTTGACCCTAGCCGTAGTAAGAAGTACTCTAGCAGGAGAAACATTGGCTCTGATGGCATTGATAATGCTATTTTTCTTGCCGCACTCTTTTCTGAACTCAATGATGGAAATGTCAAGCTAAGTGCTCCGCCATTTGTTTGTAACTGACAGTCACTCTCTGATGCGCTAAAATCCACAAAACAAGTCACTGAAATACTGCTTAGTTCCAGACAAAGTTGTATAAGAGAACTTATAGAGAGCAAAGAAATAAAGGAGGTACTTTAGTCAAATTCCAAAACTCAACTCGCTGTTTTAGCAAAAAGGGCGCATCTGCTCTTCTGCTGCTGAAAGTACTTTGTGAAGGACTATGATACCATTAAAAGCACTCAATTAAGGACTGGGCATTTATTTTATAGCTCTTCCTATGTATGCTTATATAAGGTCTTCATTTTTCATTTTCTTGTTTAAAATATAGGGAGATTGTTTTATTCTGACATTACGGTACTAGACTCCTGTGCTGGGTTAATACAGCTGACAGGAAGTGCAGGCTTTGTTTGGTATGCTGGAACAAGGAGAGTCTCCATTGCTGGGTGCAGAATAAAGAAGCTTCTGAGCATTTGAAGCGCTCACTCCCGGAGGAGTTTGGAGTGAATTTAAACCTCGGGTGAGTCTCCCCGCACTAGGGAATATACACCAGCACCGTTGTGGATTTTATACGTTATATATTTTACTGATCTCAAACTGGCATATATAAAGCAGCACGGTATACATATATATTTACAGAAGTTCGTAATGTGAGAAACGCGCAGCGGAAAAGAAAAATGAATATTAACCCCTTCGTTGTTGGAATGTGAGTCCCGTACAGGTTGTGTCCCAAAAAGGTGTATGCGTGTGTTGGTACCCGGGTACAAGATTCAACTGGCCAGTGAACGATTTAATTATGTCTTCGATTAGTCACGTTGGGGCCCTGTAGGTTTAGACAAACTTGCAGCGTGCTTTATTATTTTACTGTGGCCGGGAAGGCCTCTCACCCATCCGCCAGATACTCTGCGCTCTGCCCGACCCAGGACGTCTCTCCGCTCGACCCGACTGGGACTCTGTGCCAACGGATACACTTGTCTTGCTTGTCCGTTTCTGTCACAAGATGCTCAGCTCACTGCCTGCACTCCCACTAGATCATCGCGGTCTCCTCACTGGGGGTCCTTAAGCAACTCTGTATCTTTGTATACTTTGCAGCGGTGGATTACTAGGTCTCTGGCAAGTAGTGTGAACCGATCTCTAGCTCCGCAAGGCCCCACCTGCGCTCCGGCCTGGTCACGATCGTTGTCTGTCTCACGTGCGTCTTGCTCTCTTCACTCCTCGGTGCGCTCTGGGTTTCCTCTGCATGAGGAAACCCATGTAAGTCTCTTCTGTCCACCCACTTCCTGTTCCCAACGCAAAGCATGCTGGAAAACGTAGTCCCATTGTCCAGTGTCTCTTACATTGCGCTTGTCTCCCTCTGGTGGCCAAAAAGTACTACAGCAACAGTGTTTTAAACCAGCGCTACACATTTATAAACATCGTGTTTATTACAAGTGACATTATCTGGCACAAAGAAAATAGCAGTCCTTTATGTCCTGCAGGTTGTGAGGCCTCGTGGATCAAATTTGTTGTTCCAGCACATCCCACAGATGTTTAAACGGAGATCTGTGGAATTGGGAGGCCAAAGCAACACCTTGAAATCTATCATGTTCCTCACACTATTCCTGAACAATGTTTGCAGCGTGCATTATCCTGCTGAAAAGTGGCCACTGCCATCAGGAACACTATTTTCATGAAGGGGGTGTACTGGTCTCCAACAATCTCTACCCCCTATGTAGGTGGTATGTGTCAGGTGTGTTTTGACACTTTTCTCTTATGTCCAGTAATACATTTTTTCAGCAATTTCAGTTAAAGTAGCTCTTTAGTCTTAAAGGGACACTCTACTCAAAAAATCCCCCCCCCCCGTTTTTTTTTATCCTAACCTATCCCTATTCCCTTAATAAATCTTTGGTTTTTTTTGGTAACTGTAGTACTCACCCTAAAATCCTCTTCTTTCCAGCGGGGTTTTTTTTTTTTTTTTTTTATATATACTCACCTCCCTCCTCTTCCGCTCCCGTCCTCCTTCATGCTTCTTGGCTTCTGGTTTACGTGAGAAGCGCGCATGCGCGCCTCTCACATAAGCCAGCCAATCGGCAGGCTTCCTCCCGGCTCCCTCTGAGGATTAGTGTTGCGCGCAAGAGGATGCGCGCAACACTAACCCTCGGAGCCGCCAGCTTCTGCGGTGAGTTGGAGACGTCATCGCGCAGAAAGCGCGATGACGTCTCCTACTCGGCAAAAGTCGCAGAAGCGGGAAATATGATTCCCGCTCTGCTGACTGACAGCTGGGAGGACGGAGTAAAGTCCTCCGCCTCTCTCAGCTGTTTTCAGCCTTTCCTGACGATCGGCTGAGCGGAGGCAGGAGGGACAGGCAAGGGAATACTCCGGGCATCATGACCACCTAAAATAGCTTAGGTGGTCATGTTGCCTAGAGTGTCCCTTTAATTCTCCATATGCATTAATGAGCCTTGGTACTAACAAACGCATACTGGCGACAACCCAGAAAACCTGCTACTTTGGAGATGCTCTGACTCCGTGGTCTAGACGTCACTATCTGACCCTTGTCAGAGTCACCCAGATCTTTTCACTTGCCCATTTTCCTTCTTCCAACACAATCAAGAGGACTGTGCACTTGCTACCTAATATAAATTAACTTTTATCGTTGACAAAATATTTTCCCCATCAGATCACGTTTTCTACTTTTCATTCTGACAGTAAACAACTACTTTCATGTTTGGCAAGATTACTTTCGCACCAAAAGTATCAAGGAAGCTTAACATATACCACTTACTTGCTTCAGGCGCCGGCTTTTAAGGGAACCACTCAGTTTTTATTCCACTTAGCCTTGCTACATTGCAAACTCATACACAACCTTTTTTTCTATTGGATGTCTAAACATCTATGCGACATGACTACACAGAGACTATCTGGCAGACAGCAGGTCTTGACATAAGTATAGGAAGTGGCAGGCCACAATTGTTGTGCAACAATAAATAGAACCATTTACTTGTTAACAATTAGTTCCACTATTAAGTATATAGGATCTACAATAGTTTATCAGTATGTTGAGTGTTTTGGGGTTTTGTTTTTTTAACAGTCTGCTTAAGCAAACCACTTCGACAGGTGTCCCCATACTGTTTTTACCCTGAAGCATTCTTTTAAATTAGTTCGGATTTATTTTTTTCTTTATTACAATGTATTTGCCATAGTACAATTTAAATAGAATAGACAGCCGTTTCCTTGACCAAATGATGACTTAACCTTAAAGAATATATTTATCATTAATATGTAGAAATTAAAATAAAAACACACATTTTCTGGTGAAAGTGTAAAAAGTCAAACCACTTTTTGTCACAAAAAGATACAGTAGTTTACCAGTGTCTGCTTGATAACATTTTAGTGCACTTTTTGCATTGGTGCTCTTGTTTTGTGCCAATATCTTGTTTTCGCTGTTCTGTTTCATAGCTATATCCCAATAACGAGTGCATCACCTGAGGGGGAAAAAAAGAGTCTATGCACCCATCACACTTCTTCTAGGATTAGCTTGAACCATACTTTTAAAACGTTGAAAGTATGAAACTACAGCAGTGCAGGTTTATGTCGTGTAGCCACTTAAATCAGATCCAAAGACATGTACATCCATTTCAAAGCCTGTCGGATCATCGTCCAGAGAAATCTGTCTGTAATGGAGCAATGTTAAGACCATAAACAGAATGAGCAGAGCTGCCGGTGCTTGCAAGTTTCAGTTGTGCAGCAGCATGTGAAAGCTGGAATGCAGCATCAGGGTGTGCGTTGTCTGGAAGGAGAGTGCACTCTCGCTCCAGCATTTCAGATACTCCCTTTAAAAGGTCCAAGAACCCAAAGGCCAGGGCAGCTTTTCGTAGACGATTCAGCTCCTGGAGAAATGAGCAAAAAAAGGGTAGAGAACGGAAAGTAAGGCACCAAGCCTGATAAAATATAGACTCCATTATGTTATAATCATACGCTCCTTGTATACAAAGGGCTCCATTTCATCAGGTGTGGTAATGATTTATGTGACGCTTGGTAATTATTCCGGAGCCTCACACAATCATTACCACACTATATGATATTCCAAGTTAAGTGGCCACTTCTGTAATTCCGAGGCTATACCGCCGTGTACGTATCGTAGACTTTGTGTAGGATGCACAAACCTGTGCTAGAGTTGTAATGACGAGTGATTCCATATTGCTCATCATTCGTATTTCGAACGCAAAAAATGCTGCAACTGCCCTTCTAAAGCCAGGTATTATTTCATAAGAGTAAAAAAATTGAATACAGCTCCCACATCTGTACTCACCTCTGAGGGTCCCCCAAAGTCCTCGCCCTGATCCGCAGTCTTGGTTCTGCGAAATCATATGGAAACTGACGAACCTTTATTTTTCCTCTCTCCTTCCGTCAGAACTTTCCTGGCGTGACATCTCATTTACTAGATCTTGCACAGCTCTCACGGGAACACTCAATGGAGTCCTATAGACTCCAAAGCGTATCCCGTGAGCAGTGTATGTCACTGCTCGAGTCAGTAGTGCTTGGCTCAAAGTGCCTTGAGCTACTACTGAGATTCACACAGTAACCTGCATGCGCCAGCAAGTTACAGAGTGTGGTATTGCTGCAACTACTCCTAAAGAAATAGGGCTCCAAATGTTTCTCCTAAAATATACTGTTCTACACATACAATACATGGCATTAATGATCAGCTTCTTTCAAACAATAGGTTTGCTGACTAAGAAAGATGGTGTAAACTAGTGATGGCTACAGCTATAGATTTTTTTTTGGAGAAAGTATTTTACCAGGAACGATACATTGAGATTACTCTCGTTTTCAAGTATGTCCTGGGTGGCGAGTATGTACTGTTAGGTGTCTTGCCCAAGGACACTTACTGGAGAGGTGCTCTCGCCAGGATCGAACCTGTGTCTCCACAGTCTCTCTCTCTCCACGTTTATAGAGCAGTGATGTTACCTCTACTCCACCCAACTGGTACTTGGCATTATAGTGAGCTCAGTAGAAGGTACCCTACCAAAGTACATGTAGTTCTTTAACAAACAAGGCTTCTAATAAACAAATAGAAATCTGAACAGAGGAAGTGGCTACAATATTTTAACAGCCACATGGAAACATTTACTGCTGTTAATAGAAATTTCTCTTTGCGGGTACACTTTTTTCTTTCAAGCATACTTTGTAGAAGGTCTGTGTCTTTTCTGGAAGTTTCCTAGCATTCCGAAGAATCTTCTGTACATCGGTCTACAGAAAAATAAAAAGCTCTCTCAGAGATATCTGTTCTTGACATGTCATAATTTTTACCTCAATACAGAGCTCAGGAAATACATTGTAGTCTTGTTTTTAAAACAGTTATTTCATAGTCTGGTTGACATTTATTTTTTTTGAAATTCTAAATTTTTATTTAGAAATGAGGAGAAACAGACAATACAGAATATCGAGATAATACAATACTGGTTGACATTTAGCTAACTATTCTTTTCACAAAGAGAATAAACCTCAGCAAAGGGTTCTAAGTCTACAAAGTTAATAGGTGCCTCACTAGTATAGGCAGTGGAAAAAAAAAAAAAACTAGAAAAAAAAACTTTATTTGAAGTATCCAAAAACTTAAAAAATGTTATTTGACGCATTGGTGGGTATTTTTATTCATGTTCACACTTTGAAGAGCGGAAGGAACATCCATGAGAGTGGATGTTCCTTCCACTCGACACCTGTCTGGCCACCTCGCTGAGTGCACTTAGTGCGCTCAGCGCTATAAGGCTCGATCCTCCTATGGAGAATCGCGCTTTGCAGCTCAGTCAACACGCGTCCTAGCGCTTTGACTGAGGGCTGCTGCACGGACGCAGCATGGCCGCTGCTGCGCACGCAACAGTGTGTGGCTGGCCCCATCGCAGCGTCTCAATGCTGCGACGGACACCAGAAGGCACGTCAGTACAGGCGCACATAGGGGTACTTCCATAATTGGAGTATCGAACCTTGTTCCAATGTTACATACACGCTTATTGCTAATTGCAGCTGGTATTATTGGGTAGAGGTAAGTATAAAAAGGGTATTAGGCATACACGTTGATCACATATGAAATACACATGTTCCCAATAAGGCTGGGGTCAGACTAACGCATTTTTAACGTGCGTCTAGGCGCACTTAATCACGGCCGCAGTAGCAGCAAATGACGGGCACTATACGAAGTCCGGCAGCGCAACGCAAGTGGAAAATGAATGCATTTTTTCGAGAAAGCAGAACCGCTAGTACTGACGTACAGAGTGCGCTGCGGCGGCATAGCGGCGTGTGTGCGTGATTAGGAGAGGTCAGACGCTGCTAATGTCCAGCCTACATAACGTCCAGACGCAAAAAGTGTTTTATTGACGATCTGTAAAAAATCACGCACGAAAATGCATGTCGTCTGACCGTTTTCGCACATTCCGTGAAAAAAATACATCAATGCGTTCGGACGCACTTTTTGACGGTCGCTGCGAACAATGCGTTCGTTTGACCCTAGCCTAAATTGACCAACTATTCTTTTCAACACACTACAAGGCAGACACTATTATGCACCTGTAAACATGTAACATAATGACTATTTTACTTACATATTTATTTTCTGTTAAACTGTATATTTGTGTTGTTTTTTTAATATCTTGCATTGTATTACTTTATATTTCTGTAGCATTTCAATGTTCTTGAACCCAGGACATACTTGAAAACGAGAGAAATATCAATGTATCCTTCCTGGTAAAATACTTTATAAATAAATTATTAAATACTACTGATTTTAGCTGCTTCTATTTATTTATCACTTTGTTACCTGGTGCTTTTTGCTGTTTGGCTAATTTTTGGAGCCTAGAAGCGTAGACCGTGGCTTCTAATATCAGTTTGGCTGCTCTGATATATATATATACAGTGTACAAAGGAGACCGCTCCACGGAGTCTTCAATTCAAGGATATTTTATTGTGAAAATTATTCAACGTTTCAGTCTCATTAAAGACTTTCGTCAGGAATATAGAAAAACCACAAACACCAACTTTATATAAACCAATATACATATTAATTACACACCTGTAGCTGCAAACGTAAACTACGCAGCGCGAATGCCGTCGAAGCCGGAACTCTGGTAGGGAGCGGTCAGATGACCGCAACCATAGTAACCAGACGCCGGCTCCCAGAGCAGAGGCAGCGCGGCGAAGGACAAAAATGTAAACAAAAGCAGAGAAACTAAAAGAAAACCCTAAGAAAAGGGGTAAGATGCATACATTATTCTAATAGCTCAAAAGAATAACATATTAAATAAACCCAAAAAATCAAACCTTGAACATGTACAGTAAATGAGTAATGCGAGTAAAAAAACGAATTATAAACAACAGCAGATGTAAAATATATTCATAATCGAATAATTACTTTTAAACCAAAAATGCATGAATAAGAAACCCCTCATGCATAAATGGAACACAAATCGCATTAAAGAGCTGTGTTACAGCTCTATAAGTTGATCAGTGAGCTTATAATATGAAACATTGTGTAAAGAAGGCAAAAACATACCTCTTCAATAAGGTATACTCAAAAGATTTTAAAGATATATTGAACGCCAATGCCCTTAATAAAGAACAACAAGGAACACAGAGAATCGAAGCCACTGAAGTTATCTCTATCTTTCTGAAAGGAACGGACCATACGAACTAAATTCATTTAAACCCCTAGGGGCTATGGTATTTAGAGTGAAGATCCAATAGGCCTCCCTTCGCAACAATTCACTCGCCCGATCACCCCCTCGTGGGAGCTCTGGAACGTGGTCAATGAGTCTCACTCAAAGTCGAGAGTGCATGACCAAACTCTTTAAAGTGTCGGGGACTTTCACCACCGCTCAATGCTGCCCTAATGGACGACCGATGATTAGCCATGCGAGTACGGAGATCAGTAGTGGTCTTACCCACATATGCCAAGCCACATGGGCACGTGAGCACATAAATCACAAATCTGGTTGTGCACGTTATCCTAAACTTAATCCTAAAGCTGCGACCAGTGTGTGGGTGCTGAAAAGATTTACACGGGTTTACAAAATTGCAGGTAGTGCAACCCAAACAACGGAAACACCCCGGACTAGTTACTAACGTGTTCTGATTACGTGTATACTGGTCTGTGTGGACCAATAAGTCTCTCAGGTTTCTATTTCTTTTATAACACATGATTGGGGGTTGTTTAAACTTGCCTCCCAAACTAATGTCACTCTGCAGCATATGCCAGTTACGGCGTATGCAATTATTAATGCGTCTAGATTGAGTGTTAAATTTCTGAGGAAACAGAAACCTAGGGGGTGCCAATTCCGAGGAAATAGAGTCACTGATTTCAAATTTGGATCGTGCATTAGCCAAGGCAGCTGTAAGAGTAAGGCTAGAGTATCCCCGCTCAAGAAAGCGAAGACGCATCGAATCGATCTGTCTCTCTCGTATATCAGGGTTGGAGTTATTACGGAGAACCCTAAGGAACTGGGACACAGGTAGAGAGTCCTTAAGTTTAGGGGGATGGAAACTGTGATTATGCAGAATGGTATTTCGATCAGTTGATTTGCGAAAAAGCGAAATACCATTCTGCATAATCACAGTTTCCATCCCCCTAAACTTAAGGACTCTCTACCTGTGTCCCAGTTCCTTAGGGTTCTCCGTAATAACTCCAACCCTGATATACGAGAGAGACAGATCGATTCGATGCGTCTTCGCTTTCTTGAGCGGGGATACTCTAGCCTTACTCTTACAGCTGCCTTGGCTAATGCACGATCCAAATTTGAAATCAGTGACTCTATTTCCTCGGAATTGGCACCCCCTAGGTTTCTGTTTCCTCAGAAATTTAACACTCAATCTAGACGCATTAATAATTGCATACGCCGTAACTGGCATATGCTGCAGAGTGACATTAGTTTGGGAGGCAAGTTTAAACAACCCCCAATCATGTGTTATAAAAGAAATAGAAACCTGAGAGACTTATTGGTCCACACAGACCAGTATACACGTAATCAGAACACGTTAGTAACTAGTCCGGGGTGTTTCCGTTGTTTGGGTTGCACTACCTGCAATTTTGTAAACCCGTGTAAATCTTTTCAGCACCCACACACTGGTCGCAGCTTTAGGATTAAGTTTAGGATAACGTGCACAACCAGATTTGTGATTTATGTGCTCACGTGCCCATGTGGCTTGGCATATGTGGGTAAGACCACTACTGATCTCCGTACTCGCATGGCTAATCATCGGTCGTCCATTAGGGCAGCATTGAGCGGTGGTGAAAGTCCCCAACCCGTTGCCCGACACTTTAAAGAGTTTGGTCATGCACTCTCGACTTTGAGAGTGAGACTCATTGACCACGTTCCAGAGCTCCCACGAGGGGGTGATCGGGCGAGTGAATTGTTGCGAAGGGAGGCCTATTGGATGTTCACTCTAAATACCATAGCCCCTAGGGGATTAAATGAATTTAGTTCGTATGGTCCGTTCCTTTCAGAAAGATAGAGATAACTTCAGTGGCTTCGATTCTCTGTGTTCCTTGTTGTTCTTTATTAAGGGCATTGGCATTCAATATATCTTTAAAATCTTTTGAGTATACCTTATTGAAGAGGTATGTTTTTGCCTTCTTTACACAATGTTTCATATTATAAGCTCACTGATCAATTTATAGAGCTGTAACACAGCTCTTTAATGCGATTTGTGTTCCATTTATGCATGAGGGGTTTCTTATTCATGCATTTTTGGTTTAAAAGTAATTATTCGATTATGAATATATTTTACATCTGCTGTTGTTTATAATTCGTTTTTTTACTCGCATTACTCATTTACTGTACATGTTCAAGGTTTGATTTTTTGGGTTTATTTAATATGTTATTCTTTTGAGCTATTAGAATAATGTATGCATCTTACCCCTTTTCTTAGGGTTTTCTTTTAGTTTCTCTGCTTTTGTTTACATTTTTGTCCTTCGCCGCGCTGCCTCTGCTCTGGGAGCCGGCGTCTGGTTACTATGGTTGCGGTCATCTGACCGCTCCCTACCAGAGTTCCGGCTTCGACGGCATTCGCGCTGCGTAGTTTACGTTTGCAGCTACAGGTGTGTAATTAATATGTATATTGGTTTATATAAATTTGGTGTTTGTGGTTTTTCTATATTCCTGACGAAAGTCTTTATTGAGACTGAAACGTTGAATAATTTTCACAATAAAATATCCTTCAATTGAAGACTCCGTGGAGCGGTCTCCTTTGTACACTGTGTATAACTGGTTCGGCGAGAGTCCAGCACCGGAGCATTTATCTGCATTTACACGCGGAGTGCGGGGATCCTTGGCGTTATATATATATATAAATTTTTTTTTTTTTTTTTTTGAGAAAGTATTTTATGTAGGGTCATCACTCAATTACCTGTAGTCCACTAGGTTTTATCCAAACGGTCACATTCTGTGCATAGCTTCTTTTAGACTTGGGCTGCAGTGGAAATGGACTCTTATTATCTTCATCTCCAAATGGGTTCTCTTTGGCATCTGTTAAAATAAACACATGAACTATGTAGTCAAAACAAAAGCGAGAGCATTTTAAACAGACGGTTATTTTGGCAAATGTATTTCTCCCCACCTGAAATAGGTCCCAGCTGAAGTGTTTTTCCCAACCAAGGCAAGGGCTCAGGCCCAGGTTCAAACAGAGACATCATCAGGTTAGATTTCTTCTTGCTGTCTGCTTGAGAGTAAAGTATTCCGTGCCATTCTGGTCTACAAGAGGAAGTATGGTAACTTAGGAAAAAATATTTATAATGACGAAGAATTATATTGTTCCAAACAGCTATTGCTCCCAGAATGCATATCCATTGATCAACTGTTATAGTTTACTGTTAATCTCTTATGAGATTGTAAATTCCTCCAGGAACAGGGCCCCGTATTCGTCTTGTTACCGTTTGTCAAATGTCGATCTGCTTTAAGTATTGTACCCATTGTTCAGCGCTGCTGAATATGTTTGCGCTATATATTTCCCATTAGAAATCTGCAGATGTCCTTACCCCAACTGTACTAAAGCAACCATCCCTTCCACCTTCAAGCTCCCATGGAGTAGGACACAGAAATTTGGGATTTTGCCTGCAATCTGATTGGCTGAATTCTCGTCCTCGACCTCATCTGTCAAACTGGTCCCAACATCATCCCCCTCTGTGTGGAACCAAGAAGAATGGAAGAGATAAATGCTTGAGCAATTAGATACCACAACACAGAACGCGTCTTAAATATTACCTCTTCCCCATTCTCACCTTTATTTAAAGCTATAGGAAGAACCAGATGGCGAGACAAGACAGGTGGACTGGAAATATCTGCAATGTCAATAAATCCGACCACTTCCAACTCTTTCGAGAATGAGAGAAACAAGACATATATTGCACAAATCGATAAGATACTGGTGTATGACTGTACATGAGACGGTAGCATATGCTAGAAGTAATTCCTGATATTTGACTACAAATACATGGCTAATGTCACAATGTAGAACAATGGAGTACACACAAACTACTTTTATTATCACATGTAAAAGAATGTACACTTTTCTTAGCATTTATAAAAATAAAAATAAATCATAACGGTCTATTGTCGATAAGTGATAAGGACATTCAGAATTGTTCTGCAATAAATCCATATGTGGTTTGTTAGGTTCTTTTAAATGCATAGCAATAGCATTGCTTACCAGTATTAATTACTTTAGGGACAGGTTCTATTTCTTCATCTGTGACAACAGGCTCTGGCCTAGGGAACACCTGGACATCTGTAGAAAGGTTCCCACACTTCAGAACAGCATGGAATGGAGTATATGCCACATCGATCAGTTTCCTTGAAAACCAAGAACATGTAACAACTCACGGAATGTTAACTATAACTGCTACCCAATACTTTTTCCCCAGGTACTAACCGATACTTTAATATAATGTGACTACTTTCCAAGAAATAATTTAGGATTTTGCTGAAAGCCTGTCCACTTTATGTTAATATTGAATGGCCAGACACCCATTTACCTACGACACACACACACACACCTCTCCCTCTGGCTGGCCACATTTCAGGCATGCTTGTGAAGGTTTGAACGCAGCCAGCAACCGCTCTCTCTCTAGATCTTTCAGAGTTCACAACATCTTGTGAACTCTGCGAAATTGAGAGAGAGCACCCCTAAGGCCACGTTAAAACCTTCACAAGCCAGAAGCCACTCGTTGGAAGGCGGCCAGCTGGAGAGGCCTGGCAGAATGCTGTTAGTGCATCCTGCCAGCCACCCCAGCGCTGGCTTCCGGTATCGGTACAGGCATCATGCAAATGCCAGTATCAGCACTGACACTAGTAGCGATATCGTTACATCCCTATTGTAGATCTAGGCATATGTGTAAATTTCAATGTGCTGTGTGAGGTGTGTACAGTGCGATGTATTACGTATAAAGTATGTGCAGTGTGGTTTTTGTGTGTATAATGTGTCATGAGTACGGTGTTTGTACCTGTGTGTTTTGTATGCACAGTGTATTGTGTTCGCATTATATGCAGCATGTATGTTCTCTGGGTGTAGTATGTGTAGCATGCAGTAAGTACAGAGTGTGCAGTACATTCAGGGTGTTGTGTCTGCAGTATTCCATCTTATTTAGTATGACAACTTTCCACCGTTTCCCACAGGCTTTATGACAATTTCTTTATTTTCTTGAAGTTCTCCGAGGTTTCTTTCTATAGTTGTTAAAGTACCTCTGCTTTATGTCAGTGTTTCCCAAACCTGTCCTTGAGACCCTCAACCAGGCCAGATTTTGCAGATCACCTTGGGGAAATGCAGTCTGAATCCTGCAATCACTGAGCAGCAAATCATATCACCTGCGCTGTGCTTCAGATATCTGGAAAACCAGGCATGTCGGGCAGGTCCTGAGGACAGGTTTGAGAAACACTGCTTTATATCCAACATTACCATGATATCATGTGTTTCAGGAAAATGGTTGCTTTCTATTATATAGTTGTGTGTATATATTTATTTTCTTCAACTACTTGTTTCTCTATAGGGGTTTTCAAAAAATACATATATATTTCAAAATGATTTTCCTCTTGAATGTCTCAAATCCACAAAAAAAAAAAATGATTTGAGGGTGCAAATTGTAATCCTTTTTTTAATACCTGTAGTTGTTTCTGCACATGTTTGAGGTGATGCACTGCATGTGTGGTTTATATTACTCCACAATTGGGATAAAAATACAAGTTTTTTTTCTTCTTTTGCACTCCACTAATATATTCGATCCAAATTTTTATATTTTAATGTATAGTTTGTCAATTATTTCAATACTTGTTTTCTGAAATGGACACTTAGAATGGTTTCTAAACATGTGGCCTTACATTTCGCCATGTACCTAGTCCAACAAACACTAAAATAGCCTTGGATATGTTACATATACACACACCCACGCAACACTAACCATAGTGTCACTTATTTCTATAGACCCTACAGAGACAGGCAATTCATTTGATCAGCTTGTGTCGCAAACTTGTTTTTTCATTCTCACCCAAACATGGACTGCACGTTCTTAAGACACAGGGGTCCATCTATAGTAAATATTTGTCCTTCCCCATTATTCAGATCTATAAGACGTTCCAGGCAGTCCAATGAATCGGAACTTTGCAACTGAAAAAAATAAGAAAGGTGGGGGGAAAAAAATATATAAACACCACAGCACCTTAAACATAAGACTGCAAACCTGGTGAGTAAAATAAATAATAATTAAAAAAAAAAATCTGTAAATCTATTGTATACAACATTTTATATTAGGATACCGAATTGGTAATTGGGTAGCCAAAGACAGCCATGACTACATAAGAAAATCTTGGGGCATTCTCAAAACTTTAATACAATAAATATCACCTCAGCACCTTAAAACATAAGACTTCAAGCCTGGTGATCCATTCTAGCATGATAAAGTGTCTAAAGTGGTACAGGATATTCTTATTTTCCAGAACTAAAAACAGAATGATCTCACCTCTTCCAGGTTTGCCATGCACATGATGTAAAGCTTGGATGGAAAAGGAAACGGCAGTGGAAATCTGTTGCTATCACCACGTTGATTAAGAGTTGCAAGAGAATGATGCAAGGAGCCTCTTCCAATTCCTAGGCACCCATCAGTCACAAGCACTACCTGGAAATAAAAATATTCTCTGCGTAGGTTCACAGGTAAGAAATAAAATACATGTGCATATATATGAATTGATCTGAATATACACCTCTATCGGGATTGATCACTAATTGCCATTGTTTACAGTTGTTGCAAACAGCCGTGAAAGTCAATGTTGATGCAACCACAATAAATGTCAGCAATACAGAGAGGGAAATTTAAACCGCACCAGAGGTTTCAACAATGAAGATTTGCCTACCATTGTTTGAATTTCCCTATCTGGATATCCAGAGTTTATTTTGGTTCCAGCATCAGAAAGAAGAAAAAAAAAAAAAAAAAATGGAAATCAGTGGATAACGCCTTAGGTTTTTAGCATTTTCAGAAATCTTTACCCCATTTCCAAAACTGCTTACACTGTGTAACGAAAAAAAAAGGAATAGTAGGGTTACACGCTATTTGATGCTAAGGAGTCATTTGCATGTTAACATTTCTATGACCACTTTCTTTAAGTGATTGTAAATCATGTTACCTGGCAAGGAGTAGAAGCTCCCCATTCCTGTTGAACAACGCTGGACACCCCTTGCAGAGCAGACTCTAAACATGTTTTGTCATAGTCATCTATGTTACTAAGTGCTTCCTGAAGAAAACAAAAAGAGTGGTTTAAAAAAAAAAAAAAAAAAAATTGAGCATCATGCATGGACATAAATCAGAATTATTAATACAGTGATTAATAATTCCGGCACAGTAAATACTTTCATTGCGCGCACACACAAAGAACAACAGATAGGCAAAGAAAATATCTACTATTTGCCCCACTGACAAGTCACATGCTCAATGGTATGGAATATAAACCTCTTTGATCTTTCTTCATTGATAAATCAGGATATTTTCCTATTCACATAAAAACATTTGGAATTTGAATATTATAAAAATAGTAAGTTATGTCTTGTTTGCTATACAAAGGAAACTGATTGAAGGGATACGAGTCAAAATAATGTTGTCAGTTTATAAATAGCACTCTATATACGTAAAAGGCTACCAGCTAAAAAGGTATAATCCCTGACTGTCGGATGCTTCCTAGAAAGTCTTTTTCTGTAATAAAGACAAGCAAACTGGAAATTTAAACACCTAGGGCCCGATTACAATCTTCGCATTAAAACGCTCACGCAACGCGTGAATTTGTGCGGCAAGCGTTAACGCGTGTAAATAAATGCTGGAATTACAATCCTCGTGCATTTTTTCATCCGTCGAGCAATAACACGCGTTAAACGGACGCGCACAAATGCGCGCGCAGCAACGATGCGCGTAGAAATCAATGTGCAGACTGTTTTTTGGTTTTTTTACACGATTCAGCCAATCAGAATTACGAACCACAATTATCTCATGTTAAGTTTTTGCACCTGTCAAAGTCAATCTGAGTATATATGCTGCAGCAATAAAAAAACTGCACACACAACTTCTCAAATTTATTGATTTGGTACGAGTAGAATGTGTAACTAGACTTTGCTGTATTTTTTTTTTTTTTGGGCTGGTGTATATGGGTTCGGCCAGGTCGTTCAGCTTTGCCATTAACACCAGCTTTTAGGAGTTGCAAAAATTGTGCGCGCAACGTCTATGCGTGAATTCCTGCGCATAGATTGTAATACCATTCGCGTGCCAGCGCACAAACGCAATTGCGCTCACAATGTTAAGTATAGGACGCGCGCAGTAAAGTACGCTCGCGCAGGGTTCACCCGCGGTAAACGTATACGCGTGTTTGTTTCGCTGATATTGTAATACGACGTTCAGCGCAAAGGGTTTTACCCCTCGCGTTAATGCGTTTTTTCGCAGGCGTAAACGTTTGCGCAAAGAATGTAATAGGGCCCCATGACTTTACATAGGTTTGTATTGCCATATGAAACAAAACAGCCCAACAAATTAAATGTGACGGCATTAATTACAGCTCCTGTCTGTACCTGAAGAGTGTTATAATCTCTCGTGAAAGGAACCATGAGTTCCCACAGAGAGGAAAACACAACTAAAGCAGTGAACTCCAGCTTGTAGTTAGTGGCCATGTGTTCAAATAGCATTGTGAGTCCATGAGCAGCCAGGTGCTTGCGCTGGAAGTCTTCTGTCCCCTCCACCGGTACAGGTCTTGTCATGGACAGAGAGACATCCATCACCACCACTGTAGGCATGGTGACTGCCAATACTGTGCACCACAGCACCTACAAAATCCTGAAAAGAACGAACCTTGTTTAGTCATACTAATATTTAAACACTGAAATACTTGAAGGGTTATTCATTAACCTCCAAACTTGCCAAATTGCACTGAATGGTGAATTTCAAGACAATTTGTCTATTCACTATCAGGGTTATTCAAAGAGATTCGAAAAGTCACCGCACGTTCAGTGACTTTTCGTTCTCTTCATTACGGTTCCTTTTGCCGATCCCATTTCGGTGACCCTGCGGTGTATTCAGCAAGCACCACAGGGCCCCCGAATTGCACAGAAAAGCTGCCGCAAACCTGACGAGAACAACCGCAAAACCCAGCGAATGCACGCCGAAAACCCTCAAAAACATCTGGATTAACCTGCCGAATACCACGGAAAACCCGAGCAGGAGCCGATCACACACAGCCGAAGCCTCTGGAGAAAGCCGACACCGCAGAAGAGGCAGTGAATAAATTAGGAAAATAGTTTGCATGAATGATTGAAAAGTAAAACGCTGTTTGCAAAGAAACTACTGAGCGAAAATGTCTGAAATTTGCATATGAGGTCCAATGAATGATAATAAAGAGGGCTGTTACAGAAAAAATAACTAAAAAAAAAAAAAAAATGCTTAAAAGATCATAAAAAAAAATCTATATATAAAGAGACTTTTTGCTGCAGAATTTTATAATGAACGGTTTATTAGATATTGAATTAAAACGGGAATATTTTTAACATTGAAGCCTATGGGATTCTCCTGAATAAATTTGCTGCATGAAACCACCGAATGGCAGGGCATTAGGGGAACCTTTCACTGCTGGTTTGTGTTCTCTGAATAGCCGAAGCAGTGCTTTTCATGGGGTTTTCACTGCCCTCGAACAGGCACCGTATGTTCAGACAATTCGCTAGGATTTGGCGAATTGCCTGCTCTCTGGATAGCCGAATGGCCAGGAAAGGTAACCGAACGCTGATTTTCAGCGTTCGGTTACCTTTCTCAAGCAAGTCGGAGCTCTTTGAATAACCCTGTAAGCTGTCATTTCTTCAAATACTGGCGAACTGACAGCAAACTACAGTGCAATTTGTCGCAATTCGAAATTGCCCAATAGACTATCGTGTTTTCTATTCACAGAACGCCAAACTACACCGAAATTCTGGTGAAATGCCCTGATTTTCGGTGTTTCAGTTAGACAGGTGAATCCCATAGGTTTCCATGTAAAAATGTAATAGCTTTAATTTTCTTTTTAACAGCGTTTATTCTTTTCAGTTTCTAGAACACCTTTTTGTATTTTGTTTTAAAGAAAATTTTGTTTCCCAATTTTTTAAAAAGCCGTTTCTATTCTGTAACAAACCTTAGTATTATTTTAAAAGGACCTTTTTTATTTACACATTTTAATAAAGTTCTATTGGTTTAAAAACCTATTAGGAGAATAGGGGAGTTGTTTTTATTTTTTTTGCAGTTCGGTGGAATTCCACGGTTTTCGCTGACGTCCAATAACTGCTTCGGCGACTCCGATTACAGCGCAATACTGTGACCATTCGTTAAATTGTGACTTTGCCGTCTTTTCTTTTTTTTTTTTAATTCAAAATTTTTATTTTGAAATAGGTCAGCAGTAAATCAGACATAAATACAAATAATAACGAGTGAGCGAAACAGGACAACTCAGGTGGGTAAAGTCAGAAAAACAAAAAAGCACTGTAGACCAACAGTGGGGCATCAGGAAAAAGTAAAAGGGAGGGAAAAAAAAAAGGGGAAGAGGTAAAGGACTGCCCATTAGGTTGTGGCATTCCTGGCTCACCCCGACACCCCTTAGGAGGCCGGGGGCCATGAAAGAGACCACAGGGCTGGGAGACCTGGGGCCAAGAGGACGGCCAGAGCCTAGGTTGCCACCCTAGCGGCTCGCCCAGGATACTACCCAGTGTCCCATTAAAAAAAAAAAAAGGGGGGGTAGTCCCGATGCTCCAGCAGACAATCAGCAAGTCCCAAATGTCAGCAAATAGGTCTGCATGTTCACTCGGACAAACACAGGTAATTAAGGGGGGGTGGTAACATCAGAGACCTCAGCAGAAAATCCTAAAACAAAAAAGGGGGTCATTGAGCAAGTACCGAGAGAGGCAAGAGCAAAAACAAACATGACAGTGAACAAGACTATAAGTTAGTCAGGGTCCTGAGGTCTCGGTGTCGACGACATAGCCAAAGAGTCCCCATCCATGGCCAATGGCAGACCAAGGGTTAGCAGATACGTCTGAGCTTCCTCCAGAGTCGTTGCCGGGAGAACAGAGCGGCCATGCTGAATAAGTAAGGACTCAGACACTCCCCAGCGGTAGCGGACGTCGTGGGCTCTGAGCACCGCGGTGGTAGGTCTAAAATTGCGACGAGCTGCCAGTGCCAGGAACGGGAGATCCCGATAAACCACCACGTTGACATCTTCGAACCGGGTCGAAGGGGTTCGTAACGACACCTCCAGTAAATGATCACGAACGTGGACATCTCTGGCCACCACAATCACGTCTCGAGAGGCCGTATTTGCCGTCTTTTCAATAAAATGAAATCGCCGAAGTACAGCGAAAATCAAAGCACTGTAATTGCGTGCAATTTCGGGGCTTTGTGAATAGACCCTTAAAACTATAAGGAACATTTGAAGGTTGGACACATGCAGGGGCGGACTGACCACTTGGGCACTGCCCGAGGGTCGGTAGGGGCCCGGTTTGGGGCGACAGTGGGCCCCCCACCGGTTTCCCTCTGATGATCACTGAACTTAACAGGCAGCCAGCGGCGCTCTGAAAATGCCGCGGTGGCGCCTGCGCCGCCCCCTCACGTGACACGTCACGTGAGGGGGTGGCATTTTCAGAGTGCGCCGGTGGCTGCCTGTTAAGTTCAGTGATCATCAGAGGGAAACCGGTGGGGGGCCCACTGTGTCGGCCCAAACCGGGCCTCTACCGACCCGCGGGCCCTCGGACAGTGCCACCGAGGAGCAGGTGAGCAACAGGGGGCAATATATATCCATGTTTGAGCTGATGAGGCAATATATACCCATGTTTGAGCTGCTGGGGGGCAATATATACCCATGTTTGAGCTGCCGGGGCCATATATATCCATGTTTAAGCTGCTGGGGGCAATATATATCCATGTTTAAGCTGCTGGGGGCAATATAAATCCATGTGTGAGCTGCTGGGGCAATATATATCCATGTGTGAGCTGCACATTCCAGTGAGTTTTATTTCTGTGGAGCTCTGTAATGTGCAGTGTGTCAGGATTGTACAGTATCTTTTAAAGTGATTGGCAGTTTCCCACATTTTCCACAGGGACTTTCTGTGCCGGGGTGTAGCCTTAGCTGCAATGAGTGGGTGATGGCTGCTGCACCAGTGCGGTGGCCATCTGTTAGTATGGAGGGGGGGGGGCACAATTCGGTGCTGGGTCCAAGTGGATTTTCAAAAAGGTTATTTTTAGGAGTTCAGAAATAAATTCTTTAGCACAATAATGTGCATGGGGGTGTTTTTTTATGGGTGTGGCCTCCTGTGGGTGTGGAACAAGGGGGCCCCATGACCTCCTATTGCCCGGGGGCCCCATTAGTTGTCAGTCCGCCCCTGGACACATGGTTAACATTTCATTTCTACAATGTATTTTGTTTACCTCTGGGCGGCTTTTCCCTGCAATACGACGGTCCTGTGGTTCTTGCTGAATACACCGCAGGGTCGCCGAAATGGGATCGTCGAGTCAAGCCAAATTGAAGAGAACAAAAAGTCACCGAAAGTGCGGTGACTTTTCGATTCTCTTTGAATAACCCTGTTACTGTGAAGCTTTTCCTCTTTGGATTTTAGTTTGCTAAGTTAACCGTGACTTTTGACGGTTTTTGCAACACAGGTGGTTTGTGAATATCTTTAGTCAAACAGATAATTAGAAGAATCCTCTAAAAAAAATTATGTTTTTACGCATATTCCTACATAGAAACATAGAAAAATGTCGGCAGATAAGAACCTTTCGGCCCATCTAGTCTGCCCAATTACATGGATACTTTACCTGGATTTATCTTTTGTTTAGGATAGCCGTATGCCTATCCCAGGCCTGCTTAAATTCAATTACTGTTTTGGCCTCTACCACTTCTACTGGAAGACTGTTCCATGTATCCACCACCCTCTCAGTAAAATAATGCTTTCTGATGTTACTTTTAAACCTTTGCCCCTCTAATCTAAGACTATGTCCTCTTGTTTTGCTACTTTGTTTCCTTTTAAATATACTCCCTTCCTCTACCTTGTGGATTCCCTTTACGTATTTAAAGGTTTCTATCATATCTCCTCTGTCTCGTCTTTTTTCCAAGCTGTACATGTTAAGATCATTAAGCCTTTCCTGGTAACTTTTCTCCTTCAAGCCGTACACCATTTTAGTAGCCCTTCTCTGAACTCTCTCTAAGATGTCTATATCCTTCTGGAGATACGGTCTCCAGTACTGCACACAGTACTCCAAGTGAGGTCTCACCAGTGCTCTGTACAGTGGCATGAGCACTTCCCTTTTCCTACTGCTAATACCTCTCCCTACACAACCAAGCATTCTGCTAGCATTTCCTGCTGCTCTATTACATTGACTACTTACCCTTAGATCCTCTGAAATAATAACCCCTAAATCCCTTTCCTCAGATGTTGAGGTTAGGACTGTATCAAATATTCTATATTCAGCCCTTGGGTTTCTACGTCCCAGGTGCATTATCTTGCACTTATCCACGTTAAAACTCAATTGCCACAGTTCCGACCATTTTTTTAGTTTACCTAAATCATTTGTCATTTGGCTGATCCTCCAGGAACGTCAACCCTGTTGCAAATCTTTGCAACAGGGTTGACGTTCCTGGAGGGATCAGCCAAATGATTTAGGTAAACTAAAAAAAATGGTCGGAACTGTGGCAATTGAGTTTTAACGTCCAGTTTCACATCTAGTTTCACATCCAGTCTCAATCTTCAAGAGATGGCGGCATTTGAATTGAAATACACAGAAAGTACATTTTCATGATCTTTAACATGAACCAGATAAGGGACATACAGTTGTGTTCAAAATGATTCAACTCCCCACTGAAATTGAGTGTTTTGGCTAGTTTGACATTGATTTTGATCATTCAGTCATCTTGCTTACAATTAAATCAAAGAGGCACGTGTAGGTCAGACAAATATAACATAACATTTATAATGAAATAACCACAAATGTCTTTTCTGTGCTCACATCATTATCAGTTTTATTCAACCCCCAAGTGACATTCAATCTTAGTACTTAGTACAACATCCTTTTACAGTTAGAACAGCTTTTAAACGTGAAGCATAGCTTGACACAAGTGTCTTGCAGCGATCTACGGGTATCTTCACCCATTCGTCATGGGCAAAAGCCTCCAGTTCAGTCACATTCTTAGGCTTGCGCACTGCAACTGCTTTAAGTCCCACTAGAGGTTCTCAATCGGATTTAAGTCAGGTGACTGCGATGGCCACTCCAAAATGTTCCAGCCTTTAATCTGCAACCATGCTCTAGTGGACTTGGAGGTATGCTTGGGATCATTGTCCTGTTGAAAGGTCCAACGTCTCCCAAGCCTCAGGTTTGTGACGGACTGCATCACATTGTCATCCAATATCTCCTGGTACTGAAGAGAATTCATGGTACCTTGCACACGCTGAAGCTTCCCTGTACCTGCAGAAGCAAAGCCCCAAAGCATGATTGACCCCCCGCCATGCTTCACAGTAGGCAAGGTGTTCTTTTCTTCATAGGCCTTGTTCTTCCTCCTCCAAACATAGCGTTGATCCATGGGCCCAAACAGTTCTAATTTTGTTTCATCAGTCCACAGAACACTATCCCAAAACTTCTGTGGTTTGTCCACATGACTTTTGGCATACTGCAGTCGACTCTTCTTATTCTTTGGAGACAGCAAGGGGGTGCGCCTGGGAGTTCTGGCATGGAGGCCTTCATTACGCAGTGTGCGCCGTATTGTCTGAGCTGAAACTTTAATCCCCACATCTGACAAATCTTTTCTCAGTTCCTCAGCAGTCACACAGGGACTTTTCTCCACTCTACGCTTCAGGTAGCGCACAGCAGTCGAAGTCAGCATCTTCTTTCTGCCACGACCAGGTAGCGTTTCAACAGTGCCCTTTGCCTTGAATTTGCGAATGATGCTTCCTATGGTCTCTCTTGGTATGTTTAACATCTTTGCAATCTTCTTATAGCCATTGCCCTTCCTGTGAAGAGTAATCACCTCTTCTCTTGTCTTCACCATGTTTGTAACCACACCAGTAAATGTCTAGAAGGAGCTGAGTATCACAGTCATTTTAAAGCTGCCTAATTGGTGCTTATTATGCTTTATTGCTGCTCCGTGACATCCACAGGTGTTTTCAATACCTGATTGAAAACAATTGTACCACTTCTTCAGAGTGGTAGTCTTTAAGGGGTTGAATAATTGTGTCAATTAAGAATTCACAAAAGAAACATTTACTACTGTATTACAAAACCAATTGATGTCATTTTAGTTGCATATGGTTCTTTAAAAAGTCCTTGTAGGATTTCATTCTGAATACAATTGCAAATGTACACTAAATTCCCTAAAACCCTTTACAGCATTGGGGGTTGAATAATTTTGAACACAACTGTATATAAAAGTATGCTGCATTCCTCCACACAGCTCTCTCCAGTCCTTCATGAAGTCGCTGAAAACACATTACCTTAGGCTGGGGTCAGACCAGCGCACTTTTAACGTGCGTTCTGGCGCACATAATTACGGCCGCACTAGCAGCAGATGACGGGCAATGTCGGCCAATATACGATGTACGGCCGCACAAAAGTCCGGCCGTGCAACGCAAGTGGAATTTGAATGCATTTTTCTGAGAACGCTGAACCGCTAGTACTGACGTACTGAGTGCGCAGCTGCGGCATAGCGACGTGTTTACGTGATTAGGAGATGTCAGACGCTGCTAATGTCCAGCCTACATAACGTCCAGACACAAAGAGAGTTTTATTGATGATCCGTACAAAATCACGCCAGAAAATGCGCGTCGTCTGACCGTTTTTGCGCATTCCGTGAAAAAATACGTCAATGCGTTCGGACGCACTTTTTCACGTTCGCGGGGAAAAATGCTTTCGTCTGATCCTAGCCTTAGAGAAGCCTATCAGCTCACTCCAGAATCCCCCACTGTTCATTTCTTATGCCATCTTCCCATCCGGCCCACATGCACCCCTCTATTTCAGGTTCTCTATTTACACTCACCTAGTGTGCCACCCCCTCTCCTTTTAGATTATAAACCTGACTGATGATGATTTGGAATCCTTGCATCCGCTCTTACAGCATACTCAAACAAACAGACCACAATTTCCTCCACTGCACCCCGGAACCTGCCTAAAAAGGTATCAAGGACTCAGAATGCCGCCCAACTCAATTTTCGTTATGGTGCTGGAAAACATAAAGTATAGGTAGGAGCCTAAATGTGGGACAGGCAGTATCAATTCACTCCAGGAATAGCGTAGTCTCGAACATATTTAAACATAAGTAGTATGTAGTAAGGAGTATTTTATGATTCTATAAAAAGGGCATGATCATAAAACCAAAGCGGTGCACAACATTATTTCTCCGTAAGGAGTTTGTGGTTTACAGAAACAAATTCTAAAACATTGATCTGACTAGCTAATAAAATAAACAAAGTAATACACTTTATAACAGGGTTTTTCTTTTAAAGAATGATGTGCAGTCTGCAGGATTATAGGTCAATAAGCACAATTATGGTATAATTATTTATATAGCACCAACATATTCTGCAACGCTGTACAATGGGCAGGACAAAATAAGCCTACATTAAAACAAAAAAGATGGACACCTGGAGAATAATGGGTAAAAGGGCAATTTTCCAGCGAGTTTACAATCTAACAGCGGTGGGGTGACACAGAGGTTAGGGTAAATCGCAGAGAATGAGATGTATGAGGGCTTTGTGGGAGATAAACCGAGAAAGGTGCAATGGGGGAATGTGGAGTGAGTTGATTAGGCTTCTCTAAATTTCTCCGTTGCTAGAAATAGTTAATTTTTGACTTATCTATCTGAAATAACTCCAAGAGACAAATATCAAGACAAGACCAATCGAACCACAGCTGCTCTGCCTGTGAGAGTAACGCCTGGATTTTCGACAAAATAAGACAAACAAAAATAAGATTACATTAAAGCTCTTATTCATCGCTATAACTGGTCACGCACCGTCTCTTATCACCGCTCACTTGCTTTGGGTCAAGACCACACGGAACCTTTCCGACATCACACTGCTAGCGCAGCTGCAAATTGCTTCCCCCCAGGAACTACGAGCGCGGCAGATGCGTTCCGTCTGTGCTACACAACTGACTGTTTGCAAATGTAAAGTGCATTTATTTAATCTGTTTATACAGTGTCACCTGTAGGTTAGGCGAAATATGAATAATATATGAAATCACTCCAGCCGTGGAGAGTGTGGTTACTGGAATATTCACCCAAACACAGAATATTAACCCACTACACAGCATGAAACAGAGGCTTCCATGTGATTACATGACCACCAGCAAAAGCCCTCTACTGTCTACCCTAAGAGGGTTATTCAAAGAATACGGAAATCATTATAAAATATATATATATACAGGGTTATTCAAAGAGAGGTGAAAAGAAGGAGAATGGCTGCAGAATGGAAAGTTCCAGGTCAAAATAACCGATTTGGAAAGTGAGATAAATGGGAGAATTTTTCTGGTTTGGCTATTTTGACTAGAATTTCCCATTCTCCAGTCATACTCCTGCTTTTCACCTCTCTCTGAATAACCCTGTAAGTCTCAATATAGATTGACTTAATAACGGTATCCAATTCTGTGCTCTCGTTAGAATTAATGTGAAATCATAACTCAAAAACCTATTTATATAACTGTTACTGTGAGCTGTAAACAAATAGTGAACTCTGTCGCTTAAATAAATAAATACCTCCAGTGTCTTGTGTGAATTGTGATTGCATTACAAAGTGCTACAATTCTTATTACAAAAATCACACAAAAGGTGCTTATCAGCTAAAGGTATCCAAGGCACAAAAATATAATATACTGTACATATATTATTTCACTGGTGTGAATGCTGCTGATATAACGACGCCAGTTACAACCTCCAATACAACAAACCAGGAGAAAAGACAACTACATAGCGCAATATTGTCAGTCCAGAATCTAATGCCACAATTTAACCAGTAAGAAAAACACTCACATATTCTAGAGCCTCTCTTCCCAGCTCTAGTTTATCCTGCGTTCATCCAAATCTAGGGTGGGCTAGCCCATCTTTTTTGGGACTGATACTCAAAACATGAAACACAAAAAGGACAATATCCTCATAGCGTAACTTGTCCACCGCATACGTATTTATATAATTAGAATTGCACTCACCATATTTGGAGCCTTTCATCACTCTGGCTCAAGGCAGTCCTGCATTGACGACGTTCCCGGGTCAGCGTCCAACCCTGTGCTGTTTTTAAACCTGAAATCCTAGTGTGCTGCTGTTGTCTCCTTGAGAATATCCAGCAGTATCCCCTCCTTAGGAATGTTGGCGATATTATGCCCTCAATAAAGAGAAGAAGCCTTTCTTCTTGTTGATAAAAATAAAGAGCTTTATTCCACCTTAAAAAGACTAATTGTAATGCCATTCACAAATGTAGTGAATAAAAAAACAAGCAAACCAATAAAAATAAATAAATGAATAAAGATGTTTGAATGGGGGGCATGGCCGGCTACCAACGGGATCAGACATGTTTTAGTGGAGCTCCACACATCTGCCATTCTTGGGGACCTCAGATGACTTTTTCCGATGCATTTTCTTTAGTTTGAGGTGCCAAAGTAGCTGGCCACTGGAACCGAGCTGTCCAGAGCCCGTTTTGTCCCCTCTCCAGACCAGAGACGTGCCTTACCGCCACCGATTTGTGGCTGGAACGAGACGCCGGTGGCCATCTTGTGGCCTATCTCCCGGCTCCTGCTATCTCCCTGCCAGGCTGTTCTGCCGCTTCATCCCGGACGGAGCTCATGCTGATGGCTGTGGAGGCGGAGGGCCCACGTCTTCTGACCGCCCTGGTGGCTGTCTTGCGGGGGCGACGAGCGGACCAGCAGGTGAGTGGCGGGACTGATCCCCTCTCCCCACTAGAGGTGCGGATGCCGTTCTTTCAGGCCTGGATGCCTGTATGTGGTTTTTGGTGGGGGAGGATGCTGCTGGCCCGCTCACCAGAGGCATCTGGTACCGGGTGATGGCTACACTGAGGAACTGACGGGAGGTGAAGATTAGGGATGAGCCGAACACCCCCGAGTTCGGTTCGCATTCGAACTCAAACTTTTCAAAAGTTCGAACTCAATGCAAGTCAATGGGACTCAAAATTAGATTTTTAGAGTGCCCTCCAAGAGGGCATATATGCTAGATATTTGCCATAAAAGGTGTATGGGGGTCTGGGTAGTGCCCCGGGGGACAGGAAACAAGGACAAAAAGTAAAAAAAAAGTTTTTAAAGGGACAGTGAGTTTTCCATGAAATAAGGGTTAAAAATAAAAACGAAAAATTCCTTCAAATATCGTGCCTAGGAGGTCCTCATAATCTGCCCGTAAAGTGGCGGATTTCTAGGATGTATAGAAACATTTAAAAACAATGTCCGGGTCCGGGTAGTGCCCTGGGGGACAGGAAACAAGGACAAAAAGTTTTTAAAAAAATATGTTTTTAACCCCTCCACTGCTGATGACGTGTGGGACACGTCCTCAGTTACTCCCGCTGTATGCTGAGGAGGACGTGTCCCACACGTCATCAGCTATGCGGGACCCCCGGCGGAGATACTCACCTCTCTGTCCAGGGTCCCGCGGCGTTCTGACTTCAGCGATGCTGATGGGGTTGTGTATAGAGATGCTGTGTGGCTGTGTTTAGAGATGCTGGTGGGGTTGTTTATAGAGATGCTGTTTGTATATAGAGATGCTGATGGGTTGTGTATAGAGATGCTGTGAGGCTGTGTATAGAGATGCTGATGGGGTTGTGTATAGAGATGCTGTTTGTGTATAGAAATGCTGATGGGGTTGTGTATGGAGATGTCGATGGGGTTGTGTATAGAGATGCTGTTTGTGTATAGAAATGCTGATGGGGTTGTGTATAGAGATGCTGAGTGGCTGTGTATAGAGATGCTGAGTGGCTGTGTATAGAGATGCTGGTGGGGTTGTTTATAGAGATGCTGTTTGTATATAGAGATGCTGATGGGGTTGTGTATAGAGATGCTGTGAGGCTGTGTATAGAGATACTGTGAGGTTGTGTATAGAGATGCTGATGGGGTTATGTATAGAGATGCTGTTTGTATATAGAGATGCTGATGGGGTTGCGTATAGAGATGCTGTTTGTGTATAGAGATGCTGATGGGGTTGTGTATAGAGATGCTGTTTGTGTATAGAGATGCTGATGGGGTTGTGTATAGAGATGCTGTTTGTGTATAGAGATGCTGATGGGGTTGTGTATAGAGATGCTGTGAGGCTCTGTATAGAGATATACGGCATCAGCTTTGCTAGACCCCCGGCGGAGATACTCACCTCTCTGTCCGGGGTCCCACGGCGTTCTGACTTCAGCGTCCTCAGACACAGTGAGATGCCATATATAGAGATGCTGATGGGGTTGTGTATAGAGATGCTGTGAGGCTGTGTATAGAGATGCTGATGGGGTTGTGTATAGAGATGCTGTTTGTGTATAGAAATGCTGATGGGGTTGTGTATGGAGATGTCGATGGGGTTGTGTATAGAGATGCTGTTTGTGTATAGAAATGCTGATGGGGTTGTGTATAGAGATGCTGTGAGACTGTGTATAGAGATGCTGAGTGGCTATGTATAGAGATGCTGAGTGACTGTGTATAGAGATGCTGTGAGGCTGTGTATAGAGATGCTGGTGGGGTTGTTTATAGAGATGCCGTTTGTATATAGAGATGCTGATGGGGTTGTGTATAGAGATGCTGTTTGTGTATAGAGATGCTGATGGGGTTGTGTATGGAGATGTTGATGGGGTTGTGTATAGAGATGCTGTTTGTGTATAGAAATGCTGATGGGGTTGTGTATAGAGATGCTGTTTGTGTATAGAGATGCTGATGGGGTTGTGTATAGAGATGCTGTGAGGCTGTGTATAGAGATGCTGTGAGGTTGTGTATAGAGATGCTGATGGGGAGAAATGGGATTATTTAAAGGAAGCATTATTGAAGGCCACAGGCAATTGCATTCGGCTTGTTAGCAAAAACAAAAAAGGGAAGAAACCACTGTGGTACTCTGCAGAAGTGGCCAAAATAGTGAAGAACAAAAAGACAGCATTCACTAATTTTAAAAAAACTCAGAGTGAAGAAGATAGGCAAACCTATAAGATTAGGCAGAAAGAGGCAAAGCAACTTATAAGAGCTTCCAAAGCACACGCAGAAGAGAAAATAGCTCAGTCAGTAAAAAAGGGGGACAAAACATTTTTTAGATACATAAACGAGAAAAGAAAAGTAAAACAAGGATTAGTAAGATTAAAAACAAAGGAAGGAAGGTATGTAGAAGAGGATAAAAGTCTCGCTGACTGCCTCAATGAATATTTTTGTTCAGTCTTTGCAGAAGAAAAGGAAGGAAAGGGACCTCAGTTAGGAGGAAACACTAACGAGACATTTACATATCAGTTTACAGAGGAGGAGGTTCTACAGCAGCTGTCTAAAGTAAAGACAAATAAGTCAATGGGGCCTGATGGGATCCACCCTAAATTATTAAAAGAGCTCAGTGATGTAATAGCAAAACCATTAACAGATTTATTTAACCTATCCTTGCTAACGGAAGTCGTCCCAGAAGACTGGAAATTAGCAAATGTTGTGCCCATTTACAAGAAGGGTAGTAGGGAGGAATCGGGGAACTATAGGCCAGTTAGTCTTACGTCAGTAGTGGGGAAATTAATGGAAACCATGTTAAAGGAAAGGATTGTTGAACATCTAAAAACACATAGATTACAGGATCAGAAACAACATGGGTTTACCTCAGGGAGATCATGCCAAACTAATCTTATTGATTTTTTTGATTGGGTAACAAAAATAATAGACACAGGTGGTGCAGTAGACATTGCTTATTTAGATTTCAGTAAGGCTTTTGATACTGTTCCGCATAGAAGGCTTATCAATAAATTGCAATCTTTGAGCTTGGATTCCAATATTGTTGAATGGATTAGGCAGTGGCTGAGTGACAGTCAACAGAGGGTTGTGGTAAATGGAGTTTATTCGGCGCAAGGTCTTGTTACCAGTGGGGTACCTCAGGGGTCAGTACTTGGACCCATTCTATTTAATATTTTTATTAGTGATATTGCAGAAGGTATTAATGGAAAAGTATGTCTTTTTGCTGATGACACAAAGATTTGCAACAGGGTTGACGTTCCTGGAGGAATCAGCCAAATGACAAATGATTTAGGTAAATTAAAAAAATGGTCGGAGCTGTGGCAATTGAGTTTTAATGTGGATAAGTGCAAGATAATGCACCTGGGACGTAAAAACCCAAGGGCTGAATATAGAATATTTGATACAGTCCTAACCTCAACATCTGAGGAAAGGGATTTAGGGGTTATTATTTCAGAGGATCTAAGGGTAAGTAGTCAATGTAATAGAGCAGCAGGAAATGCTAGCAGAATGCTTGGTTGTGTAGGGAGAGGTATTAGCAGTAGGAAAAGGGAAGTGCTCATGCCACTGTACAGAGCACTGGTGAGACCTCACTTGGAGTACTGTGTGCAGTACTGTAGTGGAAATAGGCTGGAAGATGGCCGCCATTATAAGCCAGGCGACCATCTTGTTCAGAATATTGGTTTGCTTGAAAATAACTAGGCAAGTTTGTAGCTGAAACTAGAATGAGGTATACGTAGAAATTTAGGAATGTGTTTAGATTAGCAGAAAAAGCAATTAAAGCCCTATGAAAGATCTCTGCTGTTCCCGGCACAGAAGAAAGATACTCCAAGGTCGTTGGGGCCCGCAGAAATACAAAGGAGTATAGAGATCAGACCAGGTGCCATCTGTAACAAATAATTGAGGAAGCTAGGGAACGGGCGCAGCCCGGAACAGTAAGAGCAACTAATTATGATTTACTGTTACTAACACAAAGTTTGCCAATTTACGGCCAATTAATGAAATGTCTTTTGTATTAGACTAAGGGAGGTATTAACCCACGTGGGGTGGGAGAGTGTCACCGGGAGGTGGGCTAATTGGGATGTACCTAGTTATGTATTTGGGATATAAAATCTAATGTCACGAGGGACTCGGGGCTCATTCTTTGCGATTGAATCCTGTTTGAGCATCTGTTGTGATATCACAATAAAGTTTGCCTTTCCTGAAGAGACTCGTGTTCAGACAATCCTTGCTCGTGTCCGGTCCGGCCTCGTCCCGAGTGAACCAAGTGGATTCCGGTTACAGTACTGGAGACCGTAACTCCAGAAGGATATAGACATCTTAGAGAGAGTTCAGAGAAGGGCTACTAAAATGGTGTACGGCTTGAAGGAGAAAAGTTACCAGGAAAGGCTTAATGATCTTAACATGTGCAGCTTGGAAAAAAGACGAGACAGAGGAGATATGATAGAAACATTTAAATACGTAAAGGGAATCCACAAGGTAGAGGAAGGGAGTAGATTTAAACGGAAACAAAGTAGCAAAACAAGAGGACATAGTCTTAGATTAGAGGGGCAAAGGTTTAAAAGTAACATCAGGAAGTATTATTTTACTGAGAGGGCGGTGGATACATGGAACAGCCTTCCAGTTGAAGTGGTTGAGGCCACAACAGTAATTGAATTTAAGCAAGCATGGGATAGGCATAAGGCTATCCTAAACAAAAGATAAATCCAGGTTAAGTATCCATGTAATTGGGCAGACTAGATGGGCCGAAAGGTTCTTATCTGCCGAAATTTTTCTATGTTTCTATGTGTATAGAGATGCTGTTTGTGTATAGAGATGCTGATGGGGTTGTGTATAGAGATGCTGTGAGGCTTTGTATAGAGATACTGTGAGGCTGTGTTTAGAGATGCTGATGGGGTTGTGTATAGAGATGCCGTGTATAGAGATGCTGATGGGGTTGTGTATAGAGATGCTGTTTGTGTATAGAGATGCTGATGGGGTTGTGTATAGAGATGCTGTTTGTGTATAGAGATGCTGATGGGGTTGTGTATAGAGATGCTGTGAGGCTTTGTATAGAGATACTGTGAGGCTGTGTTTAGAGATGCTGATGGGGTTGTGTATAGAGATGCCGTGTATAGAGATGCTGATGGGGTTGTGTATAGAGATGCTGTTTGTGTATAGAGATGCTGATGGGGTTGTGTATAGAGATGCTGTTTGTGTATAGAGATGCTGATGGAGTTGTGTATAGAGATGCTGTGAGGCTGTGTATAGAGATGCTGTGTGGCTGTGTATAGAGATGCTGTGAGGCTGTGTTTAGAGATGCTGATGGGGTTGTGTATAGAGATGCTGTTTGTATATAGAGATGCTGATGGGGTTGTGTATAGAGATGCGGTTTGTGTATAGAGATGCTGATGGGGTTGTGTATAGAGATGCTGTGTATAGAGATGCCGTGAGGCTGTGTATAGAGATGCTGATGGGGTTGTGTATAGAGATGCTGTGAGGTTGTGTATAGAGATTCTGTGAGGCTGTGTATAAAGATGCTGTGAGGCTGTGTTTAGAGATGCTGATGGGGTTGTGTATAGAGATGCTGTTTGTGTATAGAGATGCTGATGGGGTTGTTTATAGAGATGCTGTTTGTGTATAGAGATGCTGATAGGGTTGTGTATAGAGATGCTGTTTGTATATAGAGATGCTGATGGGGTTGTGTATAGAGATGCGGTTTGTGTATAGAGATGCTGTGTATAGAGATGCTGTGAGGCTGTGTATAGAGATGCTGATGGGGTTGTGTATAGAGATGCTGTGAGGTTGTGTATAGAGATGCTGTGAGGCTGTGTATGGAGATGCTGATGGGGTTGTGTATAGAGAAGCTGTGAGGTTGTGTATAGAGATGCTGTGAGGCTGTGTATAGAGATGCTGTGAGGCTGTGTTTAGAGATGCTGATGGGGTTGTGTATAGAGATGCTGTTTGTATATAGAGATGCTGATGGGGTTGTGTATAGAGATGCTGTTTGTGTATAGAGATGCTGATGGGGTTGTGTATAGAGATGCTGTGTATAGAGATGCTGTGAGGTTGTGTATAGAGATGCTGTGAGGCTGTGTATAGAGATGCTGATGGGGTTGTGTATAGAGATGCTGTGAGGTTGTGTATAGAGATGCTGATGGGGTTGTGTATAGAGATGCTGATGGGGTTGTGTATAGAGAAGCTGTGAGGTTGTGTATAGAGATGCTGTGAGGCTGTGTATAGAGATGCTGTGAGGCTGTGTTTAGAGATGCTGATGGGGTTGTGTATAGAGATGCTGTTTGTGTATAGAGATGCTGATGGGGTTGTGTATAGAGATGCTGTGTATAGAGATGCTGTGAGGTTGTGTATAGAGATGCTGTGAGGCTGTGTATAGAGATGCTGTGTGGCTGTATATAGAGATGCTGATGGGGTTGTGTATAGAGATGCTGTTTGTATATAGAGATGCTGATGGGGTTGTGTATAAAGATGCTGTTTGTGTATAGAGATGCTGATGGGGCTGTGTATAGAGATGCCTTGCGGCGCTGAAGTGTGGCCTAGCTCCGGTGGGGGCCGCCATCTTGGATGGTGGCTCAACCCCCGGGTCCCCCCTCACTGCCTGACGTCCTCACGCATAGCGTGAGGACGTCAGATAGCCGGGGAACCCCTAGTTGCCCGGAATCCCCTGGTGGAGATAGGGGGTTCATTTGAACCCCGATATCTCCAGAACCGTGGCAGCTAGGGGGTCATGGAGGGTGTCAATCGAAGGGCCTGAGCATGATACCCAACATGACCAGGTATAAAGTAAAAAAATAAATAAAAACGTATTTTTTTTGTGTGTTATTTTTATTAATGCAGCATTATTGGTCACATTTCAATTATAATGTGAACAATGATGCTGCACTAATGATTTTGTCTATGGGGTGCGTTTGCTATAAATCACGTAATTCCCCCCACAAAATGTAACAAGTCCCCATTTCTAATTTTTGTACAAGCGCACCCCATAGAAAACATAACCGCAAACGCTCATGTGCTAAAATGTGAAAAAAACACACTGCAGATGATTAAAAATTCAATTTTTATTGGATTTTTTGTCATAAAATACAGGCAGAACATGACGTATACATATAAAAATTATATATTATGAATCTGCGGAGTCTGACGGAAAGAACGATATCTAATATGTCTGGGTCATTTAATAAAATGTGGCTTCAAATCGCGTTTAAACATGATGAGCGAAAGCGGTAAAAATGAGCTAAGGGCATATCAGAGGAAGATTTAGTAGAGAAATGAACACTTCTCAGAAGCACAGGTGTTGTTTGATACATGTTCAGATCAGGAGACACCACACCCTCAGTCTCTAACAATGTATCAAATTCATCAGACCAGATTAATTAAAAGCACAACACTAATTGACACCTGTTGTTTACGCCGTTTGAGAACACAGGTCATTTAGAGGTGAGAATCTTTGCACCTAGACATTAGTTTTTAATTCAATATCTAATAAACCGTTGCTTATAATATTCTGCAGTAAAGAGTCTCTCTATTTCTAGATTTTTTAGTATTTTTAAGCATTTTTTATACTTTTTTCAAATATTTTTTTTAGAACTCGAACCGAACACGCCAAAATATTCGAAGTTCACAAACTTGCGAACAGCCAAAGTTCGAATCGAACTCCGAACTGATCGAACCGAACAGCTCATCCCTAGTGAAGATCCTGATGGTGGATGTGATTGGGGCTGCCCCGGTTCAGTACTTCACTAAGGCCTGTTCTCCTGCCGCTGTTGGGAGCTGTGGCGGGAGTGGCATCCTGGCTGGGACACAGGTTCTGGAGTTTCGGACCCCGAGGGCGATTGTATGTCTGTGCGATAGAGGTGAGCAGGCGACCTACGTGTCCCAGGAGGTGGCAGTTCTTGCTGGACCGGCTGCGGTGGATCTCTACAGCAGGCCAGGGAAGGAGGAGGTGCCTGGGATTGTCGGTCAGTTGGTTGGAGCGGGGCTGTGGGAGCCTTGGCCCGTTGACAAGGTTGAAGATGGTGGACCGGTGGCCTGGAGGTGGGTCTCCTGATACACCCTTCACAGACGGTTTAAGGCCGGTGGGGCCGTTGGTTCCGCTCCTTGGCGGGATACGGGCTGAAGCGGACTTTCCTTTTATGCTGTTTTTTTCTCCCTCTTGACCCAGTTTGTGGACTATGTCCCTTTTGAAATACCCTTTTTATGCCCCCCTCCCACGTTTAGTTTTTCCACTCATTTTCATGCATTTTTATTCTTTTAAATGTTTTTAAAGAATAGCAGAGTTCTGTTTTTTTTCTCTGCAGTTCAGCGGTGTTCAGATGGCTGTCTTCGGCAGCATTCGACATTCTTCAGCGACTTCACTTTCAGCGCACTTCAGTGAATAATGCATTCACTGCAGCGTCGGCAAACTGGAATCACTGAATCCCACCGAAGTGTGCTGAACGAAAAAGCACTTTATTTCCCTGAAATTTCGGTGCTCTTTGAATAACCCTTGAAACAGGGCCACCATCAGGGCATATTTACACCCCATGCTGCCATAAGGGGCACAGTGCCCAGGGAGGGCCCGGGCCACCAGGGCCCCGTCGGCAGCGGCGGCGCCCTCCTTCAGCTCCGGTATCGGACTCTATGAGTCCGAATCCAGAGCTGACTGTGTGCGAGGGTCTCTCCCCCTCCCCCTGGCAGCTTCGCTGGCTGGGAGGGCCCAGCAGCATGCGGGGGCCATCCCAAGCATGCTGCTTTGGCTCCGCCCCCTCCAGTCAGTGAAGCTGCCTGAAACGGAGGGCCCAGAAGAGAGAAGAAATTAAGAAAAGAGAAGGAGGACAGGGAAGGAAGATGGCGGAGTGGTAAGCCAGGGCCCAGATGCCGACCCCAGGCCCCGGACGCCAACCCCAGCCAGGGCCCTGACGCTGACCCCAGGCCCAGCCAGGGCCCTAGGCTCAGCCAGGGTCCAGACCCCAGGCTCAGCCAGGGCCCAGGTCCAGACCCCAGGCTCAGCCAGGGTCAGAACCCAGGGTCCAGACCCCAGGCTCAGCCAGGGTCCAGACCCCAGGCTCAGCCAGGGTCCATACCCCAGGCTCAGCCAGAGTCCATACCCCAGGCTTAGCCAGGGTCCATACCCCAGGCTCAGCCAGGGTCCATGCCCCAGGCTCAGCCAGGGTCCATGCCCCAGGCTCAGCCAGGGTCCATGCCCCAAGCTCAGCCAGGGTCCATGCCCCAGGCTCAGCCAGGGTCCATACCCCAGGCTCAGCCAGGGTCCATACCCCAGGCTCAGCCAGGGCCCAGCCAGACCCCAGGGCTTTCAAAATGCATGGCAATGAAAGTAATAGATTGTTTTACCATTTCTTATTACAGTAGAGCAGAACGCAGAAGTGTGACATTTCAATCAACAGCGCCATCAGCAGTGGTATGTAACAATTTAATTATTATATTTGCCAAAATATTTGTGCGTGTGCCATATGGGAAGAGGGGATCACAGGGCGGGGGGGGGCCCATTCTGAGGGCCAGTAAGGGGCCCCAAAATTTCTGATGGCTGGCCTGCCTTGAAATGATTTAATTGAGGGTTTAACTATAATAATGGCTATTACACCCAATTGTTGTTTGATGAGATCTCAGTATTCTATCCATCATTCTTTGGAATGATGCAGGGGCACCATGCAAACCAAATGGTATCCTCTTATACTGGAAAGACCCATCAGGGGTAGAGAATGCCGTCTTTTCTTTTGCTTTGTCAGTCAGGGGTATCTGCCAGTATCCCTTAGTCAGATCTAAAGTGGTTATGTATCGGGCCGTTCCCAGTCAATGAGCTCATCCACTATTCAACTTTCTAAAATTATTACAAAATCTTATGCTTCCATCTGGTTTTGGAACCAGCACAATCGGACTTGACCAATCACTATGGGACTCTTCAATCACCCCCAATTCTAACATTTTTTTTCTTTCTGCCGAGACAGCTTTTCGTCTAGCCTCGGGTATTCTATATGGCTTTACATGAACACCGGGTTCAGTAATGATGTCATGTTGAATGACTGTAGTCAATCCCGGCATTTCAGAGAAAAAGTCTGTATTTTGTCTCAGAAACTCTTTTACCTCATTATGTTGAGCCACTGATAAGGTTTCAGCTATTGGGACCTCAGGTGTGGAGGGGCCTGTGTTTGGAGGGGTTGGGATAATTACCAGGGCTTCCCTGTCCCTCCATGGCTTTAAAAGGATAATGTGGTAAATTTGCTCGGGTTTCCTTCTCCCTGGCTGGTGAACTTTATAGTTTACCTCTCCTATTTTTTCAATTATTTCATAGGGGCCTTGCCAATTTGCCAGGAATTTACGCTCAATGGTTACGACTAGCACTAGGACTCTATCCCCAGGGTGTTAAAGCTACGTACTTTGGCACCCCGATTATAAACCCTCCTCTGTGCTTCCTGGGTTTGCTCCCTATGTCCCCACACCAGGGGCATGACAGCCGGAATTCTGTCCTGCATCATTGAGATATGCTCAATGACATTCCTATAGGGGGTTGTCTCACCCTCCCATGTTTCCTTGGCAATATCTAGAAGGCCTCCGGGATGCCTGCCATACAAGAGTTCAAAAGGGGAGTATCCTGTGGATGACTGAGGTACGTCCCGAATGGCAAACATGAGATACGGCAATAAGATATCCCATTTCTTCCCATCTTTGTCAACTACCTTTTTTAACATGCTCTTAAGCGTCTTATTAAATCTCTCCACTAGTCCATCAGTTTGGGGGTGGTAGACAGACGTGCACAAGTGTGAGATCTTGAACAGCCTACACAACTCCCGAGTTACTCTAGACATAAATGGCGTGCCCTGGTCTGTTAAGATTTCCTTTGCAATACCTACGCGACTAAATATCTGAACAAGCTCCTTGGCAATAGTTTTAGCTGAGGTATTACGTAAGGGAATTGCTTCAGGATACCGTGTAGCATAATCTAGTATTAATATCCTTTATGTTACAATCAAAAGGTTCTGGATTAAGTTCCCTTGGTTCACCTGTTGGGGGAGCACAATCCACCTGAGCCTTTTTAGTTTCCCAAAGTCTCCAAAACTGTGGAAAATCCCTCCCCACTATAGCTTCATGAAGCAGGGACGGTACTACACCCACTGACTGTGTCACAGAGCCCCATGGAGTACCAATTTCCACTACAGTAGTCTGGTAATCACGTTGTGTTACCATGTACACAAATAACCCCAATAGTGCTAGGGTGGTACCTGTTGAGGCTGATAAAGTCAGCTCTGACTAGAGTTACCACACTACCAGAATCTTACAGAGCTGTAACTGGCTTTCCATCAATGGAAAAAACACACATTTGCCTCTCAATCCGTTCCTGACATGATGCAGTACACACCACTTGTGAAAAGAAAGACATGCGTTTCCCCATTTTAGCATTATCAAATTGCATAGGTTCATCAGTAAGTGGACAATTAGCAGCAATATGTCCTAACCCATAGCAACGAAAGCATTTTATAGGGTTCAGCACCCAGTCCTTTTATATGGCCTCATGGTCCTTCCTGACCTACCAGGCCAGTCTTTAGGTCCAGAGCCTGTAGTCTCTTCACCTTTAGCAAATGTCTTAAAAGTCTCTCCCGTGCCCTTAACCCCTGGAACAGGCTTACCTGGTCCTCTGGGCAGGTGTCTTCTGGGCGAGACAGGACGCTCAAGTACGTGGCTGCTTAGCAAGTCTGTTGCTGTGGTGTATCGCTCGACCATGTCCACTAGCTGGGTAGCCGTTTTGGGGTCTCCATGGCTGACCTATTTCCTTAGGGAGGTAGGAAGAGCCCGCAAGTAATGGTCCATCACCACACGCTCCACTATCTCCGGTGGTGACAATGTCTCAGGTTGGAGCCATTTCCTGGTAAGGTGTATAAGGTCAAACATTTGGGACCTTGGGGGCTTTTCAGCCTTATAGTTCCACCGATACACCCGCTGGACACGAACAGCAATGGTAACACCTAGTCGTGCCAGGATTTCAGCCTTAAGTACATCATAATCCTGAGCAGCCTCAGGTTCCAAGTCATAGTAGGCTTGGGGTTCACCTGGTAGGAATGGTGCAACCAGCCCCGCCCACTCACATCTCTGCCAACCTTCTCGTGTAGCAATCCTCTCAAACGTAGTGAGGTAGGCTTCCACATCGTCTGCAGCTGTCATCTTTTGCAGGTAATGGCTGGCATGCTTCACCTTTTGTTCCACAGGTATTGAAGCCACAGAGTTACTCTTCAATTCCAGGAGACTTTGAGCCACCTCCTTGAGTACCTCTCGATCAGCTCGCTGGGCCTCCAACATCTGCCGCTGAGCCTCTGCAAACTGGCGATTTGTCTCCTGCTGGACCGCAGTGGCTTGAAGCAAAGCTTTTATCACATCCTCCATCATGCAACTTGCACAGGGAAAGTGCCCGCATCCTCCACCATATGTGGGGGTATAGCTCAAATGGAGGTTACCTTTGCTGGAAAAAAGGTAGTCCAGGCAATAAAAGTTCTTTGAAATCTGTCCAGCAGACATTATTTATTTAAATGGTTGCAATAAAACAGAAATGAAAACAGAAAATAAACCCTTGTCGCTCAGGCTCTTACTAAACAGTTAGATCCCCTCTCTAACAAATGGTGAGCTAACCTCAGCCACATCAAATGCACAAAATTACTTTAAGCAACCTTTTCACACACCTTTTTCCTTGCAGCTCTCTCAGAAGGCTTTCTGAGTCCCAGGCCAGAGCTACTTCCTGGTTCAGCCTCCCCTCTTTTATCTCCCCTGTATAAACATCAATTAATTAATTAACAATCCAGGAGAGAGACAAAAAACCCGGATTCTCTAGACCCAAAGATAGCACGAAAACCCGGTCTGGGTTCCACTAGTCCTATACATAGGACAGGAACCGAGGGGAAATATATCGCCCCTCGATGACCTTCCCTTTCCTTATGTCACAATGTATAAATGCACTATACAGTACATCATTTATTTTTCTCTAGATATGAGAACAGTATTTTTTTAGTTTGTAATTTAAGTCAGTGCAGTGTATTTATTAAGTCCACCATAAAATAAATCTGATAATAGACAGAAAAAAAATAATTCCTTTCCATTTCTTCAACATTCAGCAGCTTCTCCCCAGAGGGTGAGGAAAGTACAGTGTGCTACATAATCCCCTTAATACTGCAGGTATTAATGTGGATTGAACACTGCTCTTGCAGTGTGTCCTTCATACCTGACCCTCAGCAGACTTTAGTTAGGAGAGATTTGCTGGTGATGGAGACATTTTATGTTGCCTTCTCCCTTGTCCACCTCTAATCACTGGACTTCATGCACCCCGAAGACTGAAAAAGCGAATGATTCCCCAAAATAACATAAAGGCTTCCCCTCTGAGGTATGTTTAATATAACATTTGGAGAGAGAAAATAGTATCATAGATTGTTTCAGGTGACCTGGGAACTGTTTGCATTTAAACAATGTAACTATAATAATTTGATAATTAAGAATTTGGAGATTAGTGCATCACTAAAATTCTTCCCAAACACCTATCGGAATTTGCAAACAAACTTTTATGAATAATTACACGTGCAAAAGAATTATGTTTTCAAATTGAATTGTTTTTTCATAATTGCTACGGCGTGCGTATTAGATGGATGAATTTTCCTAAGCAACATTTTTTTTTTGTTTAATTTCATCATATGGGTTTCAGTTTGGCATGTGTTTTGAATATAAAATGCCCGGCCTACATCATTTTTGTATGGTTACAATAGCAACATTTAAGTTTTATTCACAGTTTACTGTTACATGAATCCTATGAGGGCAATTACAATCTCAAAGATTTTTATAGTAATATTGTATTTTAAACAAATACAAATTATTATTGTCATCATTTATAATAATAATAATTAGTATTTTTTTAAAATAAAATATGCTTCATTTGTCTGATAAAGTAAATAATATGTGTGTTTGTTTATATTGCATTATTCCATTTCTGTAGATGAGCCATGGGCCCTCATCTCTGTCCATGCCAGGTATATATATATATATATATTTTATTTTTTTTAAAAAAAATAAAAAATTTGAGAAAGGACTTTACCAGGAAGGATACATTGAGAGGTCTCTCGTTTTCAAGTATGTCCTGGGTGGCGAGTATGTACCGTTAGGTGTCTTGTCCAAGGACACTTACTGGAGAGGTGCTCTTGCTGGGATCGAACCCATGTCTCCACAGGCTCTATCCACGCAGAGCAGTGATGTTACACATATGTGAACGTCTTCACTACAAAGTGCTTTTTGTTGACAAACATATCACAATATTCATCTAAAACATGGGATGCATAGTTAACAACTAAATATTTGGGAAAATGGTGATTTTTGCATAGTGATTGTTATTTCAAAATAGTGTAAATTTTCAAATTTTTCATTGTTTTTGGATTTATTTATCCTTTAGAGAAATATTGCTGTAATGAAAGGTGCTAAATGCTAGATGGTGTCTCTTAACTTACATTATGTCAATTGGGGTCTGCGTTATTAGCATACGGGTAAAAAATGACCGAGTTCCAAAATATTCGTTTCCACTGCCCCCAGATTGCATAACTAAAATAAAATGTGTCCTTTAGGGAATGCTGCTGTAGGCTACTTCCGCATTTTGTAAGTGGCATTAAGATCTTTTGGGGATAATTTTGCTATTCACACTCTTGTATACACTGACTGATTTCTAACAAAATGTATTATATGTTATAGACTCACTGCTGGGAGTTTTATTGTTTTGAATCTCTATTTACAATATATTTTACCATGAATTAATACATTGGGATTTCTCTTGTTTTCAAGTATGCCTTGGGAGCCAGCAGAATCACATATTGGTGTTATACATACATTTTGTTGCAAGATGAATTCAGAGAAGTATAGATTACAGTGTTTGCAGGTTTGGTTTGATTGTAGGAATAGAGAGACCACTAAATACATGCACATCTTGATATACAGTCAGGTCCAGAAATATTGGGACATCGACACAATTCTAACATCTTTGGCTCTATACACCACCACAATGGAGTTGGAATGAAACAAACACAATGTGCTTTAACTGCAGACTGTCAGCTTTAATTTGAGGGTATGTACATCCAACTCAGAACGGTGTAGGACTTACAGCAGTTTGCAGATGTGCCTCCCACTTAAGGGACCAAAGGTAATGGGACAATTGGCTTCTCAGCTGTTCCATGGCCAGGTGTGTGATATTACCTCATTACTCCAATTACAATGTGCAGATAAAAGGCCCAGAGTTCATTTGAAGTGTGCTATTTGCATTTGGAATCTGTTGCTGTCAACTCTCAAGATGAGATCCAAAGAGCTGTCACTATCAGTGAAGCAAGCCATCATTAATACAGACAGGGAAAACAACACATCGGTTTAAGAGACCCAAATCCAAAAAAGATAGTGGGGTAGACACACAATATGTCCATAAACTGCAATCTTTGTCTTTAGGAGTAGATCTTCTCAAAAAAAAATTCAGATGAAGCGTGCACTGTAGGGAGGAAACACAAAAAGGACCAAAAATTGCGCAGTATCACAGCACCCAAGATGAGAGTAATGTATATTGATTTTTAACTCACATTCTGGGGAGCCTACAACCGGCTCTTAGGAATAAGGCGGACAGGGACTTTATGTTAGGTGCCCATGAGACCTTCACGACTTCTCTGGAATTCACCAAATTAGAGATACTGCAGAAAGATTGATAGAAACCCCAAAAAAAACAAAAAAAGGGCACCTCCTAGTGCAATAAATAACAAACAACTTTGTATTTTAAAAAGGAGTAGCCAAATTCAAACTCACAAGCGGTTGAGCCTCTATTGGCTCCGTCACAATGCGCACAGAGAATCATAAGGTGTTCCCCAGACCTTCTTTATAGGAGTTATGGAGGCAGACAGCGATTATAGCTTTTTTAAAAATAAAAACATTTATTCATTTTAAAATGGATCGATCATATCTACCAGACCAAAGACCAGGACGCGTTTCGCCAACAAAGGCTTCCTCAGCTGGTTATCATATGTCTGCTCTTGCTGCTGCCTTTATATACAATACATATTCTATTAACAATTGAAAAAATCACTTAAAACATCATTAACATACTTGACATCAGGTGTGCTTAAGTGGCACCCGCCATTTTGTGCATATTCAGAGACTCGGAGTGTCACCCTGGAGCACAGGTGTAATGATTTAACACATAAAGATAAAAGAATTTGTTTATTCTGTTATGGACGTAGCGTCCGCCATTTTGCGCATGCGCAATCGCCCTGCGTTTCAAGCTGGAATGCGAAACTTCCAAAATATCGCGCTACTCCAAATGCAGCCCCAGGGACAACCGTCCCCGATCAGAACAAAGACACAAGCTCAATGGCCACTACAGAAAAGGCCTATCAGTAAAAAAGACATCAGAACCATACATAAGGTGGCTGCCTGTAAACAGCAACGCGCCACAAAAAACCTCTGCGCTTCCACAGAGGGGGAGGTCACCATCTATACGATACCACAGTACTGCAGAGCATATTTATGAGGCATGAAGTCCCATAATTTCGAATATTATAGCGCTGCAGGCTTTGTTGACATTATAGAGAATATTTTAAATATAATCTGATGCCTAAAAAGTCTAAATACACTGTGATATAGGGAAGTAATAGTTCTATAACCATATATTAAAAAAGGGCATTGATGCATAAATAAAAACGAATTGTTCATGGACAATTGGTTATACTAAAATGCTATAAACCAAAAAACTTTAAGATATCGCATATTGAATATCATAAAAATGACACATAAAATTATTAAAAAAGGGGGAAATGCGCATTCAATATAAGCTAACCATCCCAATTCACAATATTATAAAAGGGTGTGGGAAATGATTCCAAGAGATTAATAAGGTCTAAGGGTTAAATATGTACTCACATGTCTTAGGGTGAAATTATAATTGTGAATCAACAATGTTACGTGACAATACATAGTGAACAATATATTATAATAAAATTAAAAATTATATATTACATGGTAGATATCATTTTAATATTAATGAATAAAGTGCAATAGTTGTGCTTTTTATATACATAAATAGTAGTGTTGACCAGTTATTTAATTATACCCAAAATAATCGTGACTCAAGGATATAGCTTCTAAATACCTATAAGAGACTATATAAGTCTTTATATCATCATATGTGTAATAATATTGGTGAATATTAAATATAGTGTCCTTTGCTGGTAACTCCTCCTCTTCATTGCCTCTATCTGTTGGTGTACCTCAAGGCTCTGTCCTTGGTCCTCTGCTCTTTTCCATCTACACCTCCTCCCTGGGCAAAATCATCAACAGCTTTGGCTTTAATTACCACCTCTACGCTGATGACACTCAGATCTACCTCTCTACCCCTGATCTCTCTCCCCCTGTCCTTTCAAAAGTCAGTGACTCTTTATCTGGCATCTCCTCCTGGATGGCCTCCCACCACCTAAAGATCAACATGTCAAAGACTGAGCTCCTACTTATTCCTCCCTCTAATGCCTCCCCACCTCCTGACTTCTCTATCACGGTGGAGGGTATCACCATCTCCCCATCAAACCAAGTTCGCTGTCTTGGAGTTACACTGGACTCTGCTCTTTCCTTCATCCCCCACATCAAGTCTCTTTCCTCCTCCTGCCGATACCAACTGCGTAATATTTCCAGAATTCGGCCATTTCTTACCGCTGTCACCACAAAACAACTCATACACGCCCTGGTAATCTCCCGACTCGACTATTGCAATAATCTCTTATCTGGCCTCCCTCTGTCCCGCCTCTCCCCCCTACAATCCATCCTGAACGCCTCCGCCAGGCTAATTCACCTCACCCGCCGCTCTGTCTCTGCCGCTCCCCTCTGCGAGTCCCTTCACTGGCTCCCCATCCACTGCAGAATTAAGTTCAAAATCCTTATCCTTACCTACAAAACCCTCACTAACTCAGCGCCCCACTACCTGTCCTCACTAATCACCAAATACACCCCAGCCCGCTCCCTAAGGTCAAACAGTGACCTGCGCCTAGCTTCTCCCCGCATCACCTCTTCCCATGATAGACTGCAGGATTTCTCACGCGCAGCCCCCACTCTCTGGAACGCTCTCCCTCGTGCTGTCAGTCTTTCCCCTAACTTCTCTTCCTTCAAACGCTCCCTGAAAACATTCCTATTTAGGGAAGCCTACCACCCAACTCACTGACGCAACCATCAATCACTCTCACCTTACAGTCCTCTCCTCCTGTTTCCAACCCCAACCCTCCTAGATTGTGAGTTCCTACGGGAATAGGGCCCTCATCTCCTCCTGTACTGTTTGTCAAATGTTGTTCAATGTATTGTAACCCTGTCTGTACTGTGCTTATTGTACAGCGCTGCGGAATATGCTGGCGCTTTATAAAATAATAATAATAATAATAAATGTTATAAATATACACTTAAAAACCTCTAGGGGCTGATTGCGTAAGTGACGAATATATAATGGCAGATTATGTCATGTGCAAACTAGCTAAAGTGGTTGAGTGCATCACTTTGTTGGAATTGATGTGTAGTGAAAGGGGTGCAAATACACCTTAGTGTTAACAGTAATTTTAAAGTGCATGGTTCTTAGTATCGATAGGGGATAAATTCAATCCTTATGATAACATATCCCCCTATAAAAATGTATTGTATAAAAGAGAGGGGGGGGGACCCGAATCTAAAGGAAGTGAACCAATTCGAAATCATTATTTAAATCTCCCGGTATCAGGGTCCCAAGATCAAAAATCAGTCTCATCTCCTCTCTCCCCAATGCCGTAATCTCACTCACACCCTTATTGGTGCATCTCACTTTTTTTACAGCAGAAAATTTGAGACCTCTTGGGCATCCATTATGGAATAATTTAAAATGTTGAGATACAGAATGCTTCTCATATAATTTATTAATGTTCCTAACATGCTCTGAAATTCTCACGTTCAGGGCTCGGCTCGTACGACCCACATATTGGAGTCCACATGGGCACTCCAAAAGATATAATACGTTTTTAGAATAACAAGTCAAGATCTTATTAATTTTGACCGTCTTCCCTGTTTTTTTATTGATGAAGCTCTCGGTGTATCGTTTCTTATTCCCTGTGGATCTGCAGGCCAAACATTGGCCGCAACCATAATAACCTTCTTTTACATGGAAATGATTGACTATTTTTTTGTCAACAAATTTGCTCTTAACCAATCTCTTTTTTATATTTTTCGCCCCTCAAAAAATAATTCTGGGTTTATCCCCTATAATTGAATCGAGGTCCTTATCTTTCTTTAAAAAATGCCAATGCTTTCTAAAAACTTTTTTAATTAAAACACTATCTGCCATTATATATTCGTCACTTACGCAATCAGCCCCTAGAGGTTTTTAAGTGTATATTTATCACATTTACTGCACTATATTTAATATTCACCAATATTATTACACATATGATGATATAAAGACTTATATAGTCTCTTATAGGTATTTAGAAGCTATATCCTTGAGTCACGATTATTTTGGGTATAATTAAATAACTGGTCAACACTACTATTTATGTATATAAAAAGCACAACTATTGCACTTTATTCATTAATATTAAAATGATATCTACCATGTAATATATAATTTTTAATTTTATTAGAATATATTGTTCACTATGTATTGTCACGTAACATTGTTGATTCACAATTATAATTTCACCTTAAGACATGTGAGTACATATTTAACCCTTAGACCTTATTAATCTCTTGGAATCATTTCCCACACCCTTTTATAAAATTGTGAATTGGGATGGTTAGCTTATATTGAATGCGCATTTCCCCCTTTTTTAATCATTTTATGTGTCATTTTTATGATATTCAATATGCGATATCTTAAAGTTTTTTGGTTTATAGCATTTTAGTATAACCAATTGTCCATGAACAATTGTTTTTTATTTATGCATCAATGCCCTTTTTTAATATATGGTTATAGAACTATTACTTCCCTATATCACAGTGTATATAGACTTTTTAGGCGTCAGATCATATTTAAGATATTCTCTATAATGTCAACAAAGCCTGCAGCTCTATAATATTCGAAATTATGGGACTTCATGCCTCATAAATATGCTCTGCAGTACTGTGGTATCGTATAGATGGTGACCTCCCCCTCTGTGGAAGCGCAGAGTTTTTTTGTGGCGCGTTGCTGTTTACAGGCAGCCACCTTATGTATGGTTCTGATGTCTTTTTTACTGATAGGCCTTTTCTGTAGTGGCCATTGAGCTTGTGTCTTTGTTCTGATCGGGGACGGTTGTCCCTGGGGCTGCATTTGGAGTAGCGCGATATTTTGGAAGTTCCGTGTTCCAGCTTGAAACGCAGGGCGATTGCGCATGCGCAAAATGGCGGACGCTACGTCCATAACAGAATAAACAAATTCTTTTATCTTTATGTGTTAAATCATTACACCTGTGCTCCAGGGTGACACTCAGAGTCTCTGAATATGCACAAAATGGCGGGTGCCACTTAAGCACACCTGATGTCAAGTATGTTAATGATCTTTTTTTTTTTTTTTTTGGAATTCAAAATTTTATTTTGAAATAGGTCAGCAGTAAATCAGACAAGAATACAAATAATAACGAGTGAGCGAAACAGGACAACTCAGGTGGGTAAAGTCAGAAAAACAAAAAAGCACTGTAGTCCAACAGTGGGGCATCAGGAAAAAGTAAAAGGGAAGGAAAAAATAAATAAATAATAATAAAAAAATAAAAATATAAAGGGGAAAAGGTAAAGGACTGCCCAGTAGATTGTGGCATTCCTGGCTCGCCCCGACACCCCTTAGGCGGCCGGGGGCCATGAAAGAGACCACAGGGCCGGGAGACCTGGGGCCAAGAGGACGGCCAGAGCCTAGGTTGCCACCCTAGCGGCTCGCCCAGGATACTACCCAATGTCCCATTTAAAAAAAAAAAAGGGGGGTAGTCCCGATGCTCCAGCAGACAATCAGCAAGTCCCAAATGTCAGCAAATAGGTCTGCATGTTCACTCGGACAAACACAGATAATTAAGGGGGGTGGTAAAATCAAAGACCTCAGCAGAAAATCCTAAAACAAAAATGTCCTCAGGAAGAGTCTCAAGTGCTAAGGGAGGGGGGGTGTAAGCAGGGCATGAAAATAGACAGGTCAAACATATATTCATCACCTCAGGTAGTAGACAGACATTGGGGGGGGTAACAGCATGGTGGGGTGTCATCAAAAATTCAGGAACAATAGCGTCGTATAGCCGAGGATCGGTAGCCAGTAACGTGAGAAGGACAAGTCTCCGCTGAGAGTCAGCCAGTGTCCAGCAGGATAACGAGGCATACAGCCCCCTCAGCGACAGCACCCAGAAGAGACACTCTGCATCCAAACACAAAAATGCTCTCTGCCACAGCAACTTTTGCATCCATAGGCACATCCTTCCACTGCCGACCATCCAGCAGATGCAATATGCCCAAGCCCGGCGGCCCCTCCAGCGGCCGGTCTGCCGAAAGAGGTGCGCCTCCTGGGTCCACACTCGCAGCCTCCCGAACCCTCACCCCCACCGAGGAAATCAGGACCTGTCCTGGCCGCACCCGAAGCGGCATCTCCACCTCCGCAGGTATGGTCGCCGTCCGCAAATCAGCAGCAGATTTAGGCCGAGGTTCCGGTACTCCAAACACCGTATCCGCAGGAGGCCGTCCAGCCGCCGCTGCACTCTCAGCAAGCGGCTCCGATTGCGGGTCACCGTCCGGTCCTCCCCGCAGAATGTCTAGAAAATTACGTATGTCTCCTCGGGTAAGTGGCCGGTCATCATCGGAGGACAGGGAGCGCAGGTAGCTATCCAGCCGCAGCAGCGCGGCACTCAGAATCCCAGGGGTGGGAGAAGGGCCTCTTCCAGGAAGCCACAAGCGGCCTGGCTCAAGGAATCCACCGCTGGGGAAGGCATCACCTCCATCCTCAGCATCAGCAGGAGGGCAGCTAGAGTAGCGCGAAGGGCCGCACCACACTCTGGTTAGCGCGCCAATGCCTAAAATGGCCGCCAGCAGTAGGCCTCGAAAGGTAGGCCCAAAGCCACACGGGCGTCGCAGAGTCCTCCAGAAAGTTCAGAAAGGCTCCGGATCAGGTCAGCAGGTCCTCAGGCACACACTACCCCAGCGTATAGTCAGCAGTCGACAGTGAGTCACACAAATCAGCTTGAAAAACATCAAAATCGTAGGAGCACCTCCATAGTGCGACCTCACTCGTCGGTAGTCAGCTCCGCCCCCCCGTTAATGATCTTTTAAGTGATTGTTTCAATTGTTAATAGAATATGTATTGTATATAAAGGCAGCAGCAAGAGCAGACATATGATAACCAGCTGAGGAAGCCTTTGTTGGCGAAACGCGTCCTGGTCTTTGGTCTGGTAGATATGATCTATCCATTTTAAAATGAATAAATGTTTTTATTTTTAAAAAAACTATAATCGCTGTCTGCCTCCATAACTCCTATAAAGAAGGTCTGGGGAACACCTTATGATTCCCTGTGCGCATTGTGACGGAGCCAATAGAGGCTCAACCGGTTGTGAGTTTGAATTTGGCTACTCCTTTTTAAAATACAAAGTTGTTTGTTATTTATTGCACTAGGAGGTGCCCTTTTTTTTTTTGGTTTTCTATCAATCTTTCTGCAGTATCTCTAATTTGGTGAATTCCAGAGAAGTCGTGAAGGTCTCATGGGCACCTAACATAAAGTCCCTGTCCGCCTTATTCCTAAGAGCCGGTTGTAGGCTCCCCAGAATGTGAGTTAAAAATCAATATACATTACTCTCATCTTGGGTGCTGTGATACTGCGCAATTTTTGGTCCTTTTTGTGTTTCCTCCCTACAGTGCACGCTTCATCTGAATTTTTTTTTGAGAAGATCTACTCCTAAAGACAAAGATTGCAGTTTATGGACATATTGTGTGTCTACCCCACTATCTTTTTTGGATTTGGGTCTCTTAAAGCGCTGTGTTGTTTTCCCTGTCTGTATTATTGTCAATTTGGTATTTAGACAAGCCATCATTAGGCTGAAGAAACAAAACAAACCCATCAGAGAGATAGCAAGAACATTAGGCGCCAAAACAACTGTTTGGAACATTCTCAAAAAGAAGGAACGCACCGGTAAGCTCAGCAACACCAAAAGACCCGGGAGACCACGGAAAACAACTGTGGTGGATGACCGAAGAATTCTTTCCCTGGTGAAGAAAACACCCTTCACAACAGTTGGCCAGATCAAGAACACTCTCCAGGAGGTAGGTGTATGTGTGTCAAAGTCAACAATAAAGAGAAGACTTCACCAGAGTGAATACAGAGGGTTCACCACAAGATGTAAACCATTGGTGAGCCTCAAAAACAGGAAGGCCAGATTAGAGTTTGCTAAACAACACCTAACAAAGCCTTCCCAGTTCTGGAAGAAGATCCTATGGACAGATGAGACTAAGATCAACTTGTACCAGAGTGATGGGAAGAGAAGAGTATGGAGAAGGAAAGGAACTGCTCATGATCCTAAGCATACCACCTCATCAGTGAAGCATGGTGGTGGTAGTGTCATGGCGTGGGCATGTATGGCTGCCAATGGAACTGGTTCTCTTGTATTTATTGTTGATGTGACTGCTGACAAAAGCAGCAGGATGAATTCTGAAGTGTTTCGGGCAATATTATCTGCTAACATTAAAGCCAAATGCTGCAGAACTCATTGGACGGCGCTTCACAGTGCAGATGGACAATGACCCAAAGCATACTGCAAAAGCAACCAAAGAGTTTTTGAAGGAACAGAAGTGCAATGTTATGCAATGGCAAAGTCAATCACCTGACCTGAATCCCATTGAGCATGCATTTCACTTGCTGAAGACAAAACTGAAGGGAAAATGCCCCAAGAACAAGCAGGAACTGAAGACAGTTGCAGTAGAGGCCTGGCAGAGCATCACCAGGGATGAAATCCAGCGTCTGGTGATGTCTATGCGTTCCAGACTTCAGGCTGTGATTGACTGCAAAGGATTTGCAACCAAGTATTAAGAAGGGAAAGTTTGATTTATGATTATTATTCTGTCCCATTACTTTTGGTCCCTTAACAAGTGGGAGGCACATCTGCAAACTGCTGTAAGTCCTACACCGTTCACCTGCGTTGGATGTACATACCCTCAAATTAAAGCTGACAGTCTGCAGTTAAAGCACATTGTGTTTGTTTCATTCCAACTCCATTGTGGTGGTGTATAGAGCCAAAGATGTTAGAATTGTGTCGATGTCCCAATATTTCTGGACCTGACTGCATATGGAAGTACTTGGGAGGTATGAGGCAGTAGACCCTGGTCTCCTCTTCACAAGGGTAAATATTTTTTTCCTTTTGTTGTACTGTGTCCTTTGTGAAATTAACAGGTCTATTCACTGAAAGGTGAAACACTGGAAAACTGGCAGAAGTGAACAATCTAGACCAGATAGCCGATTTGGAAAGTGAGATAAATGGGAGAATTCTTCTGGTTTGACTATTTTGTCCTAGATTTTTCACTTCTCCTGCCAATTCTCCTGAGTTTCACCTTTATTGAATAGACCCGTATGTTACAACAGAGTTTAGTATGCAGAAATGATTTAATTATTGTATTAAAAATAAATTGTGATAATTTGCAATAGCACCACTATTAACCCCTTAACGACGGGCAGGCAGGAGGCAGGAGGGGGTTAACGCAGGCAGTGTGTACTAGTACTTCCTGCTCGCTGACCTCTTCAGCAGGCCTCTCCTTCGACCCACCCAGCGTGACACGCCGCACATCATGAGGTGCAGTGGAACGGCCTGAGTTCAGAGCCGGCTAATGGACGGGGACTAGGCAAACCATAGAAGTCAACGGCACGTACTAGTACGTCTTCATGGTCCACCCGCAACAGGGACGGCATGGTACGCCCTGCAGTGGGAAAGGTTTAAACAAAAAGAAAATGACAAACCAAAAAAGGCCAGTGGTTATCCAGGTTTCTGTTCAAAAAGCTAATAAAATGGTGACAAGTGAGTCTGGTTCCTCATCAATTGCCGTGTTTTGTAATGACTTGGATTAGGGGTTACTGTTGGTGTTTTATTTCTTAAAGGGAACCTGTCATTGACAGCTACTTAATCAGTTCTAGCACTAGATACCACTGGGCTCTTCGTAGGTGGATGTTACTGAATGGAGTTCTGCGTGATTGACCTTTTGATGTGAAGTCAGCTTTCGCAGTTGCTTGCCAGGAGTAGAAGGAAGGTTGTCCTATAGTACAGCTCTTCACCTGTGCTATTACCACTCTTTTGGCATGCCTATGCATGGGAGAGATTTCTGCTAGAGTATTATGTAGAATATTTCTATATATTGTGTCAGGGGGTTACTATCAAATTAGCTTTGGCGGAGTTTCGATAAACTAACAAGTCTTATAATTCCTACGTGACAAAGACCAAAAAGACCAGATATTTTTTTTGTGTGAATACATATTGCTCCATCTGTTTAAAAGTCTTCATAATGCGAACTGTGCATAGAATTAACAAGGAAAGACTACTAAAGAAAAGCAAATTAGCACCGAAAGATAACGTGGAATGTATTATCCCTTGCTGCATGGATCACCAACCTTGGCCCTTCAGATATTTTGGAACTACAGTTCCCATGAGGTGCTGATAACCAAATGAGTGGTTTAGCATCATGGGAGGTGTAGTTCCAAAACATCTGTAGGGCCAAGTTTGCTGAACTCTGCCTTACTGCTTCTCCGTTATACTGCTTCTCATACTACCTTACATGATCAATAGGTATGAGTGTTGTATAGGTTTGTGTGGGTATAACGGGAAAACTGTGTTAAACAAATGATTTATTAGCCTCACATGTGTTATTTTCTTGTAGGATATCCAATGATGACTTTTAAAATCACACATTCTCGCGAATATAAAACCAATCATGATAGAAGGCAAACGCAGAAGAAAATGAAAATTTGAAGAAAGTAATTTTATAATACCACTGGTAAACGCCCACCTACTTTCTGCAGAGGCTGGCCTGTTGTCGTCACAATGAAAATGAAATTACACAGGAGAAAAAGACTACAGTGGAACAGAATTGTGTTTATTATCTGTGTTATGTTTCTATGTTCGCTATACCAGCTGTCTCTCGATCAAAAATTGGAGTCAGAGCCTTGGGCAGAGGATACTCAGGAAGATCCTAGTTCTCCAAGGGAAACAGAAGAAGATCTCAAGGTGTCTGGAAGAGAACTTTTAAACCAAACTATCAAAACAGTCCCAAATACCACTACTGCTTCCACCACTACCTCCTTGACATCTACTACCACCTCTACCTCAGCCCCTTCTACATCAAATGTTACTGAAAGGACTAAAACCAGACACTGTATTTTTGTTGATCCGGATCCAGTAACCCCCACTCTGAAACCTCAAATAACAACCCTTCCCACTACTACAACTAGGCCCCCATTACCTCATGCCAAAGGAGAGTATCCAAAAGACTTATTCAGTATAGAACAACGTAGACGTGGTTGGGTTTCACTTCATATTTTTGGCATGATGTATGTATTTGTGGCCTTGGCCATTGTGTGTGATGAATTTTTTGTTCCAGCTCTGGGTGTCATCACAGAAAAACTTCAGATCTCAGAGGATGTGGCTGGTGCTACCTTCATGGCAGCTGGTGGTTCTGCACCTGAACTTTTTACATCTCTCATTGGAGTATTCATTTCCCACAGCAATGTTGGCATTGGCACTATTGTTGGCTCTGCTGTGTTCAACATCCTATTTGTTATTGGTACTTGCGCCCTATTCTCCAGGGAGATTCTTTATCTGACTTGGTGGCCCTTGTTCAGAGATGTCTCCTTTTATATTCTTGATTTGATTATGCTTATCATCTTTTTCTTGGATAACGTAATCCTTTGGTGGGAGAGTATGCTGCTTCTTACTGCTTATGGGCTCTATGTCATATTTATGAAGATTAATGTGCAGGTGGAGGCATGGGTGAAGGCGCAACTTTCTAAAAGAAAGAGACTTGTTAAAGTTATGGCGTTGGAAGACACAACTAAGGTTTGTACCGACCATCTGTTTTAATTTTATAATGCATACATTATAGTTTTCTGAGGGCGTAGAGTAGTGAGTAAATGTGAGAGATCACAGCATGCACTTATCATGCACCATGAAATTTCCATCTAGGTCCTATAAACATCAAACCATTTTAATTTGCATAAGGTGGGATCTTTGACATTATTTTTTTTACAATTTTGTGTAGACCCTTCTCTCTCACTCTCTAATTTTTTTGTTAATGCTGATATTTTAGCTATAAAGCATTGCAACATATTAAATGAGATTTGACTAAAATTTCTCATTTGCCAAATGAGAATAAAACCATATGTTAGATTTGCAGATTTTTTTGATACAGTTTTGGAGGAAGTCTCCCCTTTCCAGTTCAATACAGATTTATGTTAACCTACAATATAAATGCATTTGGTGATATTGATATTTTGTAGTGGAATACTAAAATCTACAATTCTAATTAATACTGCTTCTTTTATAATCTGTAAAGAAAGACATACGAGACTATGGATCACATTCATTTTAACCCCTTCACTACCAAGTGGTTTTCCAAAGACCACGTCAGGACCCAGTGGATTTATGGAAAAAACACTTTCCATTACAGCCAGTATAAAAATATAAGTACCATTCATACATTCACTAAGCTTACTCGACAAGCAGAAGGCTGAGTTCCAAAAAGCGCTTCTACATATTTCCCTGATTCTCCATGCTTCTGTGAAGGATACATAATTTCAAGCTGTTCAAACAACTTCAGCACTTTGGTAGATAAGTCCAAGGTACTGACAATTCGGGGGTACTGACTATTCTAGAGCTCATTTACAAATGATTTTCATTCGAAATAAATGAAATTCATTTGTACTGCTCCTGAATATGAGCAAATCGCAGGGCCGGCCCGACGATGGAGCAGCGCGGAGCGCTTGCTCCAGGCAGCAAATTTGAATAGTGGCAAATTTTGTGCCCGCCATCTTGATTCCCGGCGACGCTGGGCTGCAGCACTATTTGTGCGGCGGCAGCATCTACTGTGGTGCGGCGGCATTGCTACATTGCGTGCCAGCGCCGCCGCCGCTGGCTGCGCCCACACGCATGCTAGGCGTGCGTCAATTGGAGCACGGGCGGCGGCCGTGGCGCGGATAGATCCTCTTCCCATCGTGACACTTCCGGCACCAAGCCAGGGCAGCGCACGCACGCTGTTCTTGTTGTGAGGACAGTGATGAGACCCGTGAACGTCTGGATCGTGTTGACAGACCCTGGATGGAGGAGGACCAGCCACTACCAGGCCAGCGCTGTACCAGTCAGACCAGTGTGAGTGACACAGACTGAGACTGCAAAAGTAAGTCGGGATGGGGGTCGGGGGGACAGGACTCCGCTTGAGGTGAGAGCTGGTCTGGGGGCAATTTGGCAAATATACCCAAGTGAGCTGGCAATGTATTATATATCCATGTGAGCTGCTGGCAATATATACCCAAGTGAGCTGGCAGTATCTATATATACCCAAGTGAGCTGCTGGCAATATATACCCAAGTGAGCTGGCAGTATTTATATATACCCAAGTGAGCTGCTGGCAATATATACCCAAGTGAGCTGGCAGTATTTATATATACCCAAGTGAGCTGCTGGCAATATATACCCAAGTGAGCTGGCAGTATTTATATATACCCAAGTGAGCTGCTGGCAATATATACCCAAGTGAGCTGGCAGTATTTATATATACCCAAGTGAGCTGCTGGCAATATATACACAAGTAAGCTGGCATTGCAATATACTGTATATACTCATGTGAGCTGGCAAGCAATGTATATACCCATGTGAGCTCTGCTGGGCATGTCAATTCTGGGCTCTGCTGGGTTTGTCACATCTGGGCTCTGCTGGGCATGTCAATTCTGGGCTCTGCTGGGCATGTCACATCTGGGCTCTGCTGAGTATGTCAATTCTGGGCTCTGCTGGGTATGTCAGATTCTGGGCTCTGCTGGGTATGTCACATTCTGGACTCTGCTGGGCATGTCAATTCTGGGCTCTGCTGGGTATGTCACATTCTGGACTCTGCTGGGTATGTCAGATTCAGTGTGGCGCACTGTGATACGCTCATACACACTGCGTGGTTTTTTGTTATTTGCTTTTTGGGGGGGGCAGCATTTCATCCATCGCTCCAGGCACCACAATGTCTTGGGCCGGCCCTTGAAAATTGCGTTTACTTTATCTCAGGCCACTGCAAGTGCTTCTGCAGATTGCAGGAAAAAAAATCAATTGTCTTAAGTATGATAATAAAGGTTATATTTTATTAAGCTAACAGTTTTATTCAAAGTGATCCGAATGGCTGCCGAAAGGGAACCTTTCTTGGCCATTCGGCTATTCAGAGAGCAGGCAATTCGACAAATCCTGGCGAATTGCCTGCACATACGGTGCCTGTTCGAGGGCAGTGAATCCCCATAAAAAAGCAATGCTTCGGCTATTCAGAGAGCACAAACCAGCAGTGAAAGGTTCCCGAAATGCCCTGCCATTCGGTGGTTTAATTCGGCAGGTTTATTCAAGAAAATCCCATAGTCTTCAATGTTAAAAATATTCCCGTTTTAATTCAATATCTAATAAACCGTTCATTATAATATTCTGCAGTAAAGAGTCTATTTATAGATTTTTTAGGATATTTTAAGCATTTTTCGAGATTTTTTGTCTTAAAAAAAATTTCCGATTTTTTTTTAATTTATTTTTTTAACTTTACTTTTTTTTCTGTAACAGCCCTTTTTATTATCATTCATTGGACCTCATATGTAAATTTCAGACATTTTCGCTCAGTAGTTTCTTTGCAAACAGCGTTTAACTTTTCACACATTCAAGCAAACTGTTTTTCTAATTTATTCACTGCATTCGTCTGCGGTGTCGGCTTTTTCCGGCGGCTACGCTGTGTGTGATCGGCTCCTGCTCGGGTTTTTTCTGCGTTTTCATCAGGTTAATCCAGATGTTTTTGCGGGTTTCGGTGTACTTTCGCCCTCGTTTTGCTGTGAGTTTTCAGCGGGTTTGCAGTGACTTTTCCCTGCATTTCGTTGGCCCTGTTGTGCTTGCTGAATACACTGCAGGGTGGCCGAAATCTGATCGCCAAATCGAACCGAATTGAAGAGAACGAAAAGTCACCGAACGTGCAATGACTTTTCGATTCTCTTTGAATTAACCTGTAAGGCCCCTATTACATTCTTCGCGCAATTTCGTTCGTGCAGTGCAAATTTTTTTGTGCGCATCGTCTAGCGTTATCACGCAGAAATTAACGTGGTATTCTGATCCGAAAGCATTTTCTCATCCGTCAAAAAATAACGATCATAAAAACGACGCGCAAAACGAAGTGTAATACGCGCGCAGTAACGTAGCGCACGCAAATCAGTGTGCGGAATGTTTTTTTCACGGGATTCAGCCAATCAGAATTAAGAACCTTAATTGACATCAATTTACCTTAATTGACTCACTTAGATTTACTTTGACAGGCGCAAAACTTAAGTATACCTGCTGCAGCAATAAAAAAAATATGCACGAATTCACAATTTGTTTGTTTGGGTATGTGTAGAATGTGTAACTATACTGTTCTATGTTAAGTATAGGACGCGCACAGTTCATGACGCTCGCGCAGGTCCATCCATGTTAAATGATAACGCGCATCGTTTGCGCGAACGTTGTAATACAACGTTCAGCGCAAAGGGTTTTGCCTTTCGCGCAAATGCGCATTTGCGCACGCAAAACGCACTGCATGAAGAATGTAATAGGGGCCTAAGTGTTTCATGTGTCAGGCCCGCAAAGGAGTGGCCTTACTATCATTGACAATTAGAGTTTCTTAAGTCCATCACATGAATATTGTTGAGGTGATTGCTAATCAGGAAGCATTTTTTTTACTGAGAGGGTGGTGGATACATGGAACAGCCTTCCAGTTGAAGTGGTTGAGGCCAAAACAGTAATTGAATTTAAGCAGGCATGGGATAGGCATAAGGCTATCCTAAATAAAAGATAAATCCAGGTTAAGTATCCATGTAATTGGGCAGACTAGATGGGCCGAAAGGTTCTTATCTGCCGACATTTTTCTATATTTCTATGTTTCTATAATCGGAATCTTGGATTCCTTGTAGGCAAATGCTTTTGCAGATCATATTAATCTAACCACTTGGCTGCGAAGGATACTCTCAGCACGTCATCTCGATTGCGCTCAGCGTGCAGACAATGCACTGAGTGTGTCCTAACTTCGCAGCTGTGATCGACCATTAGTTTGACCGATCGCTGTGGTCTCCTGGTGTGGGCTGACATCTTTGTCAGCCCCGTCTCCGGAACCTCACCCAACGTACTGACGTCTCCCGCCAGAGCGTGTCACTCTCTCTCCCCATCACTAATGGCCACAGAAGAAAGTGAGGCACTGCTAGAAAGTCACAGTCTGCCCTTTCCAGTGGTGCTGTTCTAAAATTCCTTAGGGGCTGGATGGCGATTCGGCGCCGGATTGCAGTCCTCTCCTGGAGTTGGCTGTCATCTTGGATGTCAGCCAAGCCTCTGGGATCTCCCCCTGCCCACTGACTTCATTGCACATGGACGCAATGACTTTAGTTAAGGAGTTAACCCCTAGCTGCCACCAAAGGTGGAGATAGGGGGTCCAAATGACCCCCGTATCTCCTGATCGGTGGCAGCTAGAAGATCATGTTTGGTATCCCTGGTAAGGCCAGAGGATGGTCTGTCCAGTGATATCAGACATGACCAGTTTCAGTGTAAAATACAAATTTAGAAAATTAATAACTAAATAATTAAAAAATAGATTTTAATTTTTTTTTATTAATGCAGCACTATTGTTCACTTTTAAATATAAGGTAAACAATGATGCTGCACTAAAGAAAATTATAGTTTTTTCACTTTTACCCAAAATAAGTATTTTCTTTGAAAAATACAGTAACATGTTCCCATTTTTAATGGATTTTAAGAAGCGTACCCCATAGAATATATAACCGCAAAGGCTTAGATAATAAAATGTGGAAAAATAATTTTACATGTTCTAAATGATTGAAATCTGAAAGGAAATTCACTTTTTAAAATTTTTTGTTATAGCATTTTGACAGGACATGACGTAGACATATAATAATGATATGTCATGAATCTGCCGAGTCTGCCGTAAAAAAGGATATATAATTTGTCTGGGTCCTACAATAAAACATGACACAAATCGCGCTTAAACATCAGGAGCAAAACCAGTAAAAATGAGCTCAGCACACAGATGTGAAATGGCTCAGCAGTGAAGGGGTTAATATTGGTAGTATACTTAATTATGGTAGTGGACGGGTTAAGGATAATATGATAAATATACCAGTTGCAGAAACATAATACTGGTTTCCATGATGATTGTTGCACATTTAAACAAATTAGCGTTTTGCACTTATATGTGATCGATGAAATTAAGTAATGCACTACGGGCTCTATCACCTCCTTCAAGCTTACGTTAACCCTAGCTTAAAGGAGGTGATATCGCTCCTCCTTTAAGTTCACCTCCGATTTGCTAACGGATTAATAAATGCATTCGCAAATTGGTATTAGCAATTTATACCGCAAGTTTACTATATTTTGCGCTCCCTGTACTTAACAGGGGGGGCACAAAGCGTAAGAAGAGATTAACCCGCGTTAAGATCATAAGGTCCTAACGGGTTTGGGTCGAAATCCCTACAACCAAGTTCCCTAATGCCAAAATCCCGACAGCCAACTTCCCTACACAGACAACTCCCTGACGGCCAACTTCCCTAAACGGCCAACTTCCCTACACAGACAACTCCCTGATAGCCAACTTCCAGACATCCAAAATCCCAGCGGCTAACACTAACCCTAACCTACTCCCTAAGCCCCCTAAACCTAGCCCTAACCCCCCTAAACCTAGCCCTAAACCCCTAAACCTAGCCCTAACCCTAACCCCCTAAACCTAGCCCTAACCCCTAAATCTAACCCTAACCACCTAAACCTAGCCCTAACCCCCTAAATCTAGCACTTACCCTAACCCCCCTAAATCTAGCCCTAACCCCCCTAAACCTGGCCCTAACCCTTACCCCCTAAACCTAGCCCTAACCCTAACCCCCTAAACCTAGCCCTAACCCTAACCCTCCTTAACCTAGGGTTAGGGTATTAGTATTAGGGTTAGCCGCTGGGATTATGGATGTCTGGAAGTTTGCCATGTAGAGAAATTGGGATGTCCGGCACTTGTTCTGTCTGGAAGTTGGCCGTCGGGATGTTGGCATTAGGGAACCTGACTGTAGGGATTTTGTCTGGCACCCGGTCCTAAGAGCTGTCACTAACCAAAAAGATAACACCAGTTCTGTGCTGCTGCTAACTGATTCCGTTTCTGCACAATCAGCAGCAGCTAAAAAGCATCCTGAAAAACAAAAAATTACCTCTCATCCTGCGGTGAGAATGGCGGCCCAATCCGCCGATTCTGGCCACCGGGAGCAGAGGGAGACTAGGGGAAAAAAGTCCCCAGTCTCCCTCCACGATCACTCCACCGACCAACAGGAACTCATGAGAGGCGAGATCCTCTTGGTCATGTGACCCAGCAGGAGAAGTCTCAAATGAGTCCTATGGACTACATGGTGGGGATGCTCAAGAAGGGGCTCTAGCGCTGCCCCAAGCATCTGCAAGCCTAGCGGCCACTATACTGGTGAATCTGGGACGCAAAGGGGAAATTAGCGCTCGCTAAATTTTCCCCTTAGCGTCCCGCTTTTAGCTCAGGGTACCTGCTGAACCCTACAACTTTAATATTGTATTGCTTTCAGTATCTAGCAGAGCGGGTCAAGAAGACATTTTGTATGTATGCATGTATATTAACCTAAGTGATATATTATTATTATTATTCTTTATTTATAAAGCACCGGCATATTCCGCAGCGCTGTACAATAAGCACAGTATAGACAGGGTTACAATACATTGAACAACATTTGACAAACAGTACAGGAGGAGATGAGGAACCTATTCCCATAGGAACTCACAATCTAGAACTGACAAAAAAAAATTGACTTGTCAGAATTAATAATTCAAACCCATTAATCTAAAGTAGATCGTCTTGCATTAAAAATGAGCATAGTCTACAGAATGTGAAGTAGTTTATATCTGCTAGAACACTGTTGATATACCATGATTTGTTTACCTTGTTTACTCTGTGAACAAGATGCCAGTGGTGTTTCCTTTGATATAGAGTTAAATCTCAGGGAAAAAAAAGTTAGATGACTTGTATTACAATGCTATGATCATCGAGTTCACTGGAAAATGACTTAAGAAATGTATTTCAAAGTCATTTGCTACCTGCTAACTCACAGGGTTATTTAATAAGCCAGTAATTGTAAGGAACTGAAAAAAATAGAGTGTTTAGGCCAAAATGTAATTTAAGAAAACTACCTCTGTATTTCTTGAAATTTTAAATCTCCTATTCAAAACTGACAATGGGAAATCCACGTATTATAATACAAAATATCCAGTTTGGAGAAAGCTAGAATAGTTTTTTCCCAACATGAATATTTTTACTTAACATTTGTTGCAACCTTGCAAATTATTCATAAACAATTCCCATTTTTTCAGATTAACCAAAACACCATTTAGCTGACTGAAGTAGATGAAATCTTTAGTAACCATATGAAGTAGTTAATACAGTGCCAAATCTGGCGGTATTTTCTATAATTATTCTAACAATCAGAAATTAATTCTAAAGGGGTTATTCAATATTTATTTATTTATTTAGAAAGTATTTTACCAGGAAGGATACATTGAGATTTCTCCCATTTTCAAGTATTTCCTGCTATAAGCAACAAACTTGCCACCGAATTGCCCCAAACTGAACTTCACTGAACGATGCAATTTCGTGCCAGTTTGTCTATTCAGAAAGCTGTCAATTCGCCAAATACTGGCGAATTGACAGTGAAATACGGTGTAGTTCACTGCAGATCGCCGCAATTCAGCGATCTTCGGCGGCAGCGAAATTGTGCTATAGAGAAGTAATGGTTAATCTATTCACAGACTTTCGGTGATTCAGTTCTAGAGGTTGAAACAGATGAATCCCATTGGATTCAATGTAAAAAAAAATATCGTTTTTATTTATTTTTTATTCAACCAGTAATTCTTTTAATTTTCAGGAAACCATGTTTTTTGGAACATTTTAATGTATTTTTGACATAATTTTAGATTTTCAGTTTTCAAAGGGTTTTTTATTCTGTAACAGATTGTTTTATTATTTTTATAGGACCTTTTTATTATTTCTACACATTTTCATGCATTTTTATTGTTTAAATACCTTTTAGAAGAATAGCAGAGTTCCGTTTATTTTTTCCTGCAGTTCAGCAGCGTTTGGTGGGCTTCAGCGGCATTTGGCGGTCTTCTGCGGCTCCACCTAGGAAAGCTTGCATAATCAAGCATTGGTGGGACTCAATCAACATTTAAGGTTTTGGGTTTCTTTTATACCAGCCATGAGTTCACACATGTGAAATCATGGGAAATATCCACAAACATTGGCATTGATAAACTTGTCTTCAATGAAATACTCAGGGTTATTCAAAGAGATTCGAAAAGTCACCGCACGTTCGATGACTTTTCGTTCCCCGCACTTCAGGGCGATCCTAGGTCGTCGACCCTGCGGTGTATTCAGCAAACACTGCAGGGCCCCCCTTTAGTTTAGGGAAAACTAGCCGCAAACACACCGAACACTCACCGCAAACCCGCAGAAACAGCTGGATTAACCACGCCGAACATGCCGGAGAAATCCGACTAGCCGCCGATCACAGCGCAGAGCAGCCGCCGCAAAAAGCCGACACGCAGACAAACGAGGTGGAAAAAAAAAGCCAGTACGCTTGAAAGCTTGAAAATTGAAACGCTGTTTGCAAAAAAACTACTGAGCGAAAATGTCTGGAATTTACATATCAGATGCTATGAATGATAATAAAAAGGTCTGTTACAGAAAAAAGAAAAATCGATGTAAAAAAAAAAACAACCGGAAAAAAAAGTTTGCCAAAAAAATCCCAAAATTGCTTAAAAGATCCTAAAAAAATCTATGAATAAAGATACTTTTTACTGCAGAATATTAATAAACGGTTTATTAGATATTGAATTAAAACTGGAATATTTTTAGCATTGAAGCCTATGGGATTCTCCTGAATAAGGCTAGGGTCAGACTAACGCATTTTTCACGTTGTCCGTGAAAATGTGCGTTCGAAGAATGGACGTATTTTTTCACGGAATACGCAATAGCGGTCATACTATGCGCAGTTTCATCCGTGATTTTGTACGGATCATCAATAAAACACTTCTTGCATCTGACGTATGTTGGCCGGACATTAGCAGCGTCTGATGTCTCCAATTCACGCACACACGCCGCTAGCGGACGCAGCGCACTCTGTACGTCAGTACTAGTGGTTTAACGTTCTCGAAAAAAATGCGTTCATTTCCACTTGCGTTGCGCAGCCAGACTTTTGTGCGACCGTACTTCGTATATTGGCCGTCATTGCCCGGCATCTGCTGCTAGTGCGGCCGTGATTAAGTGCGCCAGAACGCGCGTTCGCACTGCCTCAGTCTGACCCTAGCCTAAACCTGTTTGAGTTAAACCATCGAACAGCAGGGCACTTCGGCAACTTTTTACTGCTATTCTCTGAATAGACAAAGCATTGCTTCTCTAAGGGGATTTCACTGCCCTCAAACAAGCACCGTATGTACAGGCAATTCGCCAACATTTGGCGATCTGCCTCCTGTCAGAATAGCCGAATGGCCAGGAAATGTAGCCGTACACTGAATTTCAGTGTCCGGTTTCATTTCGGGGCCAGATCGGATCTCTTTGAATAACTCTGACTGTATATTCTGTAGTGCCCTATTATTACTCTATATCAGTTTATTAGTAGGGATGAGCCGAACACCCCCCGAGTTCAGTTCGGGCCCGAACCCGAATTTTTCCAAATGTTCGAGTCCGAACCCGAACCCCATGCAAGTCAATGGGGCTGAAAATTCGGTTTTTAGAGTGCACTCCAAGAGGGCATATATGCTACATATTTGCCATAAAAGGTGTATGGGGGTCCGGGTAGTGCCCTGGGGGACAGGAAACAAGGACAAAAAGTTAAAAAAAATACGTTTTTAAAGGGACAGTGAGTTTTCCATGAAATAAGGGTTAAAAATAAAAACGAAAAATTCCTTCAAATATTGTGCCTAGGAGGTCCCCATAACCTGCCCATGAAGTGGTGGATTTCTAGGATGTATAGAAACACTTAAAAACAAAAAAATGATGTTTCAAATGACGGTAAATGCTTTTCCTTTAATCTATCCATAAACAACTGCTTGGGGCAGCAGTCTGTATGAAAAGAGGAGACATTTTCGGAGACGCAGAAAAAGTTTACTGATTTTTTTGGCTAAATTATTGTGAAACTTATGCAGGCTTTGGATGAAAGTAACAATAGGTGCTTCAAAATTGGTCCTTTAGCGTCCCCAACAGTGCCCTCACACCATAACCCCTCTGAGGATATGAATCTGATACAGGCGTCAGTGGCAGTGCACCCAAATATTGTGCTTTTGGTGCCGGGCCTGCAAGTACTATCATACAGTAACCCCTCTGTGGTATTGTGGAAGAATGCAGGGGTGAACCTTGTGGTCCTATATTAAAAAGATATGCATCTGGTAAAGGCGTCAGTGCACCCAGATATTCTGCCTTTGGTGCAAGACTGCCAGGCCAGCAAGTATCATCATACAGTAACCCCTCTGTAGTATTGTGGAAGAATGCAGGGGTGTTATCACCAGCTGAGGAAGCCTTTGTTGGCAAAACGCGTCCTGGTCTTTGATCTGGTAGATATGATCTATCCATTTAAAGTGAATAAATGTTTTTATTTTATAATTCAAATCGCTGTCTGCCTCCATAACTCCTACAAAGAAGATCTGGGGAACACCTTACGATTCCCTATGCATATTGTAACGGAGCCAATAGAGGCTCAACTGCTTGTGAGTTTGAATTTGGCTCCTCTTTTCTAAACTACAGAATTGCTTGTGATTTATTGCACTAGGAGGTGCCTTTTTGGTTTCTGTCAATCTTCCTACAGCATCCCTATTTTGGTGAATTCCGGAGAAGTCGTTTGAAGGTCCTATGGGCACCTAACATAAAGTCCCTGCCCGCCTTATCCCCAAGAGCTGGTCGTAGGCTCCCCAGAATGTGAGTTAAATACTGACACTAATTACTCTCATCTTGGTGCTATCATACTGCGCAATTTTTGGTCCTTTTTTGTGTTTCCTCCCTACAGTGCACACTTCATCTGCATTTTTGAGAAGATCCACTCCGAAAGAGAACTGATACTGTTTATGGACATATTGTGTGTCTACCCCACTATCTTTTTTGGACTCAGGTCTTTTAGAGCGCTGTGTTGTTTTTCTTTTTGTATAGATGCACTCTTTTGTCTGTGACAAAACCTCCAGCGGCACTGAACGTCCTTTCAGAAAGCACGCTGGATGAAGGGCAACCTAGGGGGGCGTGGCCTGACAGCAGACGGAGCTGGACATGTAAGTGCTGAGCTCCGTCTCCCGAGTGCCATTTAAACACTTCAAGGGGCCTGCAAGCTGTAATGGGGCAGCGTAAACAGACCTCCCAAGCCTCCCAACCTGCTGGCAATCGACCCGCCACAAAAACCGCCACTTTATTGCCGTTTTTAAGCGGTTCCCCGCACTCGCGGCCTCCACCGCCGGAATCCAAGATGGCGGCCGCGACAGAAATACACGAGGTGGACATGGTGGATGATCCGCTTCCAGACAGTTCTCCCAAAGGCAACTCAGTGACCACAGCGGACTTTGAGGTGAGAGATATTCTCAGGAATCTCCCAACAAAACGAGATTTGACCACCCAGCTTTCAGCTATGGAGAGGAATGTCAATGGCAGGATTGAGGCCCTGGGCTCTGTTTTAAAACATTTAGGGGGACGCATTCTTGATTTAGAAGAAGATAGAGACTCTTTATTTACACATGTGGAGCACCTAAATGTACAAGTAGCAGAACAGGCTAAACATCTTACGATCCTACACTGTCACCTGGACGACATTGACAATAGGGGCAGGCGTAACAACATTCGGATTAAAGGATACCCAGAATCAGACGAAAGTTCCGAAAATTTACCTGATCTCCTGCGGCACCTCTTTAATGATTTATTGCATAGGCCAGAAGATGCCAAAATCAAATTTGACAGGGCCCACAGGGCGTTAAAACCTCGCGGTGCGCTGAGAGACCAACCAAGTGATATTATATGCAGATTGCATGACTTTGTCGTGAAAGAGGAGATTTTGCGTGCCGCCCGTAAAACTGCAACCATAAAGGTGGATGGATGCTCTGTGGCCTTATATCAAGATGTGTCATGGATTACATTACAGGCCAGGCGTATTTTAAAACCGATCACGGTTGCTCTTCGTGAACGCGACATCAGGTATAGATGGGGTTTTCCCCTAGCACTGCATGCTCAGAAAGGCAACACTACCCACTCCATAATCGCCCCTGCAGATGTACCGGGCTTCTTGTCTGCTTTGGCCTACCTGAGATGGATGTAGCAGACTGGTATGGATCAGCGGCCACATTGGCACCACCATCCCAGCCACAATGGCAACGCTGGAACCAAGTTGCTAAAAAACGTAAAGCGAAACCCCCTTCAACACCCATGTCGAGCTCCCCGGGCCACGGCTCTGGCCTCCTAGCAGTTAACCCACAACGGTCAACACAAGAGCCGACTTAGGACCCGGAGGTCTTCGGAGCTTTTCCATAGTTACATAGTTACATAGTTATATAGGCTGAAAAAAGACATGCGTCCATCGGGTTCAGCCTCTCCCACATAACCTACTGCTGTTGATCCAAAAAAAGGCAAAAAACCCAGTCTGAAATATGCAACATACCGGGAAAAAATTCCTTCTTGACTCCAGAATGGCAGTCAGATTTCTCCTTGGATCAAGAAGCTTTTACCCACATATTAAATATTATAACCCTTAATATTCTGTGTCTGCAGGAAGTCATCCAGTCATTTTTTAAAAGTCTGTACAGACTCTGACCCAACCACCTCAACAGGCAGAGAATTCCACAGCTTTATTGTTCTCACCGTAAAATAACCCTTCCTATGCTTTAAGCTAAATTTTCTTTCTTCCAGTCTAAATGGATGACCCCTTGTCCTATGTATAGACCTGTTAATGAATAGGTTATCAGACAATGGTTGATATTGGCCCTGTATATATTTATATAAGGTTATCAGATCCCCTCTAAGGCGCCGTTTCTCTAAACTAAACAGGTTTAAGCTTGTTAGTCTTTCCTCATAACTTAACCCTTCCATTCCCCTTATTAATTTAGTTGCCCGTCTCTGCACTTTTTCTAACGCTATAATATCTTTTTTTAAGACAGGTGCCCAAAATTGCACGGCATATTCAAGGTGTGGCCTGACCATTGATTTATACAGAGGCAAAATTATGTTTTCATCCCGTGAGTGAACTCCCTTTTAATGCATGCCAATACTTTGCTGGCCTTGGCGGCTGCTGTTTGACATTGCGCATTGGTACTTAGTTTGAAGTCTATGATTATTCCCAAATCCTTCTCCTGCTTGGATTTCCCTAACTCCACACCATTTAGGGTATAAATTACTTGCGTGTTCTTCACTCCAAAGTGCATAACTTTGCATTTATCTAGATTAAATCTCATCTGCCATTTAAGTGCCCAGTCCCCCAATTTATCTAAATCCCTCTGCAGCGAAGTAACATCCTGCTCACATTGTATTACTTTTCCTAGTTTTGTGTCATCTGCAAACACTGATACATGACTTTCAATGCCTATCTCAAGGTCATTTATAAATAAATTGAATAGTATTGGTCCTATAACAGACCCCTGAGGGACACCACTTACCACTGGTGTCCATCTTGAAAATGTACTATTTATGACCACTCTCTGTACCCTATCTTTTAGCCAGTTTTCTATCCAAGAACAAGTATTTTCATCTAGACCATTTTTTCTAAATTTAAATAGTAACCTTTTGTGTGGAACTGTGTCGAAAGCTTTGGCAAAATCTAAGTAAATCACATCCACTGCGACCCCCTGATCTATACTTCTACTTACTTCCTCATAGAACGTAATTAGGTTAGTCTGACATGATCTGTGTTTCATGAAACCATGCTGTTTTTTGCCAATTACATTATACCTCCCAATAAATTCCTGAATATTATCCCTTAGTAACCCCTCAAATACTTTCCCAGCCACAGATGTTAAGCTCACAGGTCTATAATTCCCAGGCACTAATTTTAAACCTTTCTTAAATATAGGGACCACGTCAGCTTTTCTCCAATCCTCTGGTACTATTCCTGAAAGAAAAGAATCTTGAAAGATTAAGAACAGAGATTTACATATTTCAACACATAGCTCTCTCAGTACTCGTGGGTGAATTCCATCTGGCCCTGGGGCTTTATTCACATTCACATAGTTTAATTTCTGCAAAACCTTGTCCTGAGTCAACCAGTCACTTTGTATTAGTAAGTTTTTATTAATGAATTTCATGTCTCCTGTTATAGGTTTCTCTTTGATAAATACTGAAGAAAAATAATCATTTAAAATTTCTGCCTTATCCTGATCTTCCGTTAACAATAACCCTGACTCAGATTTTAGTGAACCTACATTTTCACTCTTGGGTTTTTTAGAATTTATGTACCTAAAGAATCTTTTAGGGTTGGTCTTGCTCTCTTTGGCTATTTCTTTTTCATTTTCTAGTTTAGCCCATCTAATCGCATTTTTACATGCTTTATTGGCTGCCCTATATGCTTTATAGGATGCCTCAGATTTATCAAATTTAAAATCTTTAAATGCGTTCTTTTTATTTTTCATTTCCTTAGTTACCTTCCTACTAACCACATTGGTTTCAGTCTGTTTCTTTTATATTTATAACCAGTGGAATATATTGTGACGTTTACTTCTAGTGTTAGTTTAAAGAATATTCCACTTATCCTCCGTGTTTTTCCCGTGAAAAGTTTTCTGCCAGTCAATGACATTGAGAGCTTCCTTTATTTTAATAAAGTTGGCCTTTTTAAAATTATATGTTTTAGCATGCCCCTTATGAATGTGTTTTTTTGAGTTAATTTCAAAAGTCACCATATTATGGTCACTGTTTCCCAACTGTTCCTTTACATTAACCACTTGGATGCTGAGGACGCGCTCAGCGCGTCCTCAGCATTCCCGCTGGTATGCGGAGGACGCGCTGAGCGCGTCCTCCCATTGGGGTCAGCGTTTGGCCGGGTTCCGGCCGATCGCTGGCCCCTCGGTGCGGGCTGACATCCTGGATGTCAGCCGCATCCGAACAGCAGCCGCCGGAATTTGGTGTCATCGCGGCAGCGAGATGACACCAATTCAGGCGCCCCCCCCCGCATGTGCGGAGAGGCGCCTGAAAGGGAGGGGGGAGGTCCTTCGGACCTCTCTCCTCCCGATCGGCGACTCGCGGGGTTAACCCGGCATCATTTGGAAGGGCACAGCCTGCCCTTCCAAAGGATGCCTGGCATTAACCCCTGGGGAGCTGGATCGCGAATCGGCGCTGAAAAGCGCCAGTTCGCGATCCTTTCCCGGAGCTGGCCGACATCTTGGATGTCGGCCAAGCCTCCGGGAACTCCCCCTGAGGACTGGCGTCATCGTGCGTAGCACGATGACGCCAGTCCTAGAGTTAACCCTTAACTGCCACCAACGGTGGAGATAGGGAGTTCCAATGAACTCCCTATCCCCGATCCGTGGCAGTTAGGGGTAAATTTTGGTATGGTTGGATCGGCCAGAGCATGGCCGTCCAACGATACCAAACACTACAGTGAAAAAAGTTGTAAAAAAAAAAAAATAAAAATAAAAATAAAAAATTATAAAAAAAAAAAATAAACACTTTTTTTTATTTTTTTTGGTTTGTTAGTGTAGCAATATTGTTCCCATTTCAATTATAATGTGAACAATGATGCTGCACTAACGATTTTTGTATGCGGTGCGTTTGTTAAAAATAGTGTAATTTTCCCCAAAAAAAAATGTAACGAGACCCCATCTCTAATTTTTTTACAAGCGCACCCCATACAAAATATAACCGCAATTGCTCGCATGTTAAAATGTGAAAAAAAACACTTTACACGTTGTAAATTATTGAAAATACATATTTTATTGCATTTTTTGTTATAATGTACAGACATGACATAACGTATACATATAATAATGACATATTATGAATCTACCGAGTCTGACGGAAAGAACGATATATAATATGTCTGGGTCATATACTAAAATAAGCCTTAAAAACACGTTTAAACATGATGCGCAAAACAGGTAAAAATGACCTCAGCAGAGGGGCGGGAAAAGCCTCAGCAGCGAAAGGGTTAATATTTGAGAAAAGATCCACATTATTTGTTATAACCAGGTCCAGACAGTTATCCTCTCTAGTTGGTGTTTCTACCAGTTGTGACATGAAGGTATCATTTAAAATATTCAGAAACCGGATTCCCTTTGCTGAATTACTAGTCCCACTATCCCAATTAATGTCCGGGTAATTAAAATCTCCAATAATTAAAGTGCTACCATGATGTGCAGCCTTCCTAATTTGCTCTAACAGTTGTTCTTCCTCATCATTATCTATATTAGGTGGTTTATAGCATATGCCAACCAATAGTTGACTTCCCTGTTTATTCCCCAACGAAATATTTACCCATAAGGATTCCACATTTCCCTCATCGCTTACCAGTTGTGTAATATTACGCTTTAAATCCTGATTTACATATAAACACACTCCACCCCCTTTCTTATGTTTCCTATCCTTTCTAAACAATGTATAACCGTTTACGTTTACAGCCCAGTCATGCGTTTCGTCCCACCACGTTTCTGTTATTCCTATAATGTCGTATTGCTTAGTGTATGCTATTACCTCTAGTTCCCCCATCTTGTTATTGAGGCTCCTTGCATTAGCAAGCATACATTTAATGTTGTCTCTACCCACACATGCTGAATGCGACTTTACATTACATGCCTCCACTGTTCTTACATTACCCATCCCCCCGACTCCACCCCCTTAGTCTGAACTGAAACCCTTCTGCTATCTGCTCTGTCTCCATTTTGTAAGATACTGTATCCCTCCCCCCCTTCCACTAGTTTAAAGTCTCCAACCTTTTAACCATCCTCTCCCCTAGCACAGCAGACCCTCTTACATTCAGGTGCAATCTATCACGACTATACAGATTGTACCCCAGTGCAAAATGAGCCCAGTGCTCTAAAAACCCAAAGCCCTCCTTCCTGCACCAAGCTTTAAGCCACGCATTGACCTCCCTGATCTCCCGCTGCCTTTCCACTGTAGCACGTGGCAGAGGTAGGATCTCAGAAAATACTACCTTGGAGGACCTCTTCTTCAGTTTACTTCCTAATTCCCTGAAATCATTCTTCAGGTCCTTCCATCTTCCTCTTACTTTGTCATTGGTACCAATATGGACCATGACAGCTGGGTCATCTCCAGCCCCTCCCAATAATCTATCAACTCTGTCAACCACATGCCTAAAACGGGCACCCGGCAGACAGCAAACTGTCCGGTTAAGCCGATCAGCGCGACAGATTACCCTGTCTACTCTCTTAATAGAGTCCCCTACCACCACAACCTGTCTAGGCTTACTTGCCCTCTTTATCCCTCCCTTACTTGGTGGGCTGATCCCCCTGCTGTTAGAGGGAGCAGCCTCCTCCAGTACTGCTACACCTGAGCTGATGCACCCAACATCTTCGCTCAAAAGGGGCAAATCTGTTGGTGTGCGCAAGATCAGGACTAGCAAACCTTTTCCTCTTCCCTCCCCCCCTGCTACCACGTGTCACTGACACCCAGCTACCAACCTGTTCCCCGGTTAACTCCACTCCTCCCACACCCCTAGATTCCTCAACTATACTTTGCTCCGTGAGAAGCAGGCTCCTTTCAAGATTGTCAATCTGCCTCAGCGTTACGATTTGCCCTTCCAGATCTCCAATATGAGCTTCCAGAAGAGCTACACGTTCACACTTGCTACAGAGATATGGACCCTGGAAGGATTCCTCCAGACATGCATACATGCAGCAGGATGTGCACTGGGTCAAACCTTCAAGCTTGCTAACACTCATACCCACAACAAGAGAGCAAATATATATCACAATTTGTACCTATTATTTAAACTCCTGTTTTTAACTCCACTTGAAAATAGCCCACTTAGGAGTAGACCACTACAAGCCCTTGTGAGCAAGCTCAGTGAGCTGCCATTGAGTTTATGTAGCCATACAAGTGAAATCACCTGACAGGCTACACACCCCCAATTAACAAGCCACCAGCCACTCAGGGAAAAAAAAAGCACAACAGAAAAATAAAAAAACAGCAGAAAAAAAAATAAAAAACAAAGAAATTAAACAAATTGATAAATAAACCAGAGGTTTCTCTCCCTCTAGAGATACAAACCACAGACCAGTACAGGTCGAATTCCTGTTTTTAACTCCACTTGAAAATAGCCCACTTAGGAGTAGACCACTGACAAGCCCTTGTGAGCATCTTTATCTCTTTCATATTACTGCCCCATTGATCCAAAGTTCTCAGTCCATTCCCTGACTCTCCTTACGAAGCTTGCCCCCCTTGTGACTCTTTAGCTTCAGAGGCGCCTGGGATGTATGCTGGGATTGTGGGTCCCCCATATTGCAATCTTTGATTCTGCCCCTCTGCTCTACCCTGTACTATGGTGGTGTGGAATAGGTGGGCCCCATGGACTCGGCTCCTTTTCCTAGGTGTCACGGCCATGTCCACTGAACGGTGTATATCGGGTTTTTTTTCACACTCTGTTGACGTCCGAGCACAGAGGTTTACACTGTTTTATTATGTACATACGAGTTTTGATTTTTTGTTTTTTATATTATTGTTATTGATTTTGTGTGTCGTGGTCGTGGAGGGGATTGAATCATCCGGGGACATAAGCATACAACAGGTCTTTTCCATCAGAGTATTTGAGTGGTGCACTATTTTTAATGGCTGATCTCCGTCTGATTACATATAATGTTCGGGGTCTTAACTCTTCCCATAAACGTCGCCGTGCCTTACATGAATTCCAGCGCCTAGGGTAGCGATGTGATATTTATCCAGGAGACACATTTTCAGGAGGGGCGTGCCCCGGCTTTTCATAATCGCAAATATCCTCAGGGCTACTTTAGCAACTTTGGGGAAACTAAAGCTAGAGGGGTGGGTATATTGATTGGGAGCCATGTCCCCTTTCAAGAACTAGGGGTGTTGACGGACCCACAGGGGCGATATATCATGGTGAAAGGAACGATTGGGACTACAAGGGTCCCCTTGGTTAATATATATTTACCCAATAGGCTGCAGACTAGGGCCCTTCGGAAGATCTTGGGTAAATTGCCCTCGTTTGTAGACGGAATGTTGATTATGGGTGGGGACTGTAATGTAGCTCTGGATTTGCCGGCCGAGGGTTTGGCGGGGGCCACGAACTCGGCGGGATCCTTGAGGCGGCAGTTCCAGAAGCTGTTGGGAGATGAACGCCTTTATGATTGCTGGCGGACTCTCAACCCGTCTGAGAAAGACTACACCTATTATTCACATGCTTTTTCGAGATATTCCCGACTAGACTTTTTTTTTTACCCCACCGCTATTTAGATTGTATTCGTAGATGCTGGATCGGCACGGTCACTTGGTCGGACCATGCACCAGTCATGATGCACTTGACCTTCCCGCAGTCGTTTAAGGGTACTTCGCACTGGAGACTCAATGACACACTGTTGTCAGATGAAATCTACCGGTCTGAATTGCAATTGGCCCTTACTCGATTCTTTGAAGAAAATTAGTCCCCCTGATATAAAACCTACAACGCTCTGGGAGGCACATAAGTGCGTTGCTCGAGGTGTACTTATACAGATGGGAGCTAGAAGGAAAAAAGACTATGACGCTAAAGTGGCACAACTCCTCTCCGATATACGGGATCTTGAGAAGGTGCACAAGGAAGACCTTGATCCGCAATCTTTTCGGAGCTTGGTTTTACTGCGTGCAGAGCTCAATAAGATCTTAAATGACCGGGCTTCTCGATCGATTACTCTTACTAATCAGACCTACTACTCTCAGGGGAATAAATGTTGGAAGCTGCTGGCCCGCTCCCTTAAGAACAGACATCAAACAACTTTTATCCCTAAATTAAGAAGAGGAGGGGGGCGACCTCTGGCGTACACGACAGGAGAAATAGCCTCTGAATTCCACCAATATTATTCCACTCTATATAGTATTCGCCCTGACCTTCTGCCTCAAACGGTTATTGACTCTTTTCTGGCTAAGACAGTGGGCCCCACCCTGGCCCGTACCCATAGAACCCTATTAGACTCTCCCATAACAGCTGCGGAACTGAAACAAGCCCTGAAACTGACTCCTCACGGGAAGAGCCCAGGCCCAGACGGTTTTACCACCTTATACTATAAGACGTTCCAAAATTTACTGACCCCATTTTTTGTATGAGCCTTTAAAAGCGTGGATGATGAGACTCGACTACCCCGAGTTACGATGGCGGCCTCTATAGCGTTCATCCCGAAGCCGGGGAAGGACCCTCTTGACTGTGAGAATTACAGACCCATCTCGCTTTTAAATATAGACCTGAAACTGTTCACTAAAATCCTGGCCCTTCGTTTACGACCGCTCCTGGGTGGCCTGATACATGCGGATCAAGCAGGCTTTGTCCCGAGACGAGAGGCTAGAGACAACACTCTGCGCGCTCTGTCGACGCTTCATGGGGCGTCTTCCTCTTCCACATCTATGTTGGTTCTCTGTCGATGCCGAGAAGGCGTTCGACAGGGTGAACTGGCAATATCTTTTCTCGGTCCTACACACAATGGGCTTCGGCCCACGCTGGTGCCAGTGGATGGCGACCCTCTATGACGCCCCGCATACCCGGATTAGAGTTAATGGTACTCTCTCTGATTCGATTGATATTAGAAACGGTACTCGACAGGGGTGCCCTCTATCCCCAGTGTTGTTTTTATTATACTTGGAGCCTCTACTGCAGGAGATACGACGATGTCGGGATATTAGGGGCCTCTGTTTAGATGGACAAGAATACAAGGTCTCGGCCTATGCAGATGATCTGCTCTTTACTCTGACCGACGTAGACCACTCTCTGCCATCCCTGATGCGAGTCCTCACAGATTTTGCTAACATAGCAGATTACAAGATTAACCCCTCCGAAAGTGAGTTTATGGGACCTCTGATTCCCAGAGGCTCCCTAATCTCTATACAAGAGACTTATGGTTTTAAATGGAAACCCGAAGGACTTACGTACTTGGGAATAAAGCTAGCTACTACCCAATCTCAATTGATAGCCCTCAACTATGACCCGCTTCTTCGCTCGGTGGCGGCGGATTTACAAAATTGGAATTTACCACACATATCATGGCTGGGACGTTTGAACGTAATTAAAATGAATATTTTGCCCCGTTTCTTGTACTTATTCCAAGCCCTTCCAATATTGCTGCCCCGTTCATTTTTCCTCTCACTTCAGACCCTACTCACACCATATATTTGGAGAGGTAAGAGGGCTCGCATCTCGTTCGCGGAATTGGCCAGACCGGTAGGAAGGGGGGGTTGGGAATGCCCCATTTTCACTATTACTATCTAGCGTCTCTGTTCTCTATCCTCTATCATTTCTCAAAGCCGACGGCACACCGACTATGGATTAAGATACTACAGGCAACCTCGGGATTTCCTCTGGCCTCTCTCCCTTGGCAGACGGCCTCGCTTCAGGCCCTGGGGCTCACGAACCATCCGATTTTAAACCCGATTTTGAAACTGTGGAGGAGACATGGGGTGGCATTGGGCTTGACGGCGGGGGGTTCCCCGTTGACCCCAGTCACCCACAATCCCCTTTTCCCGCCGGGGGTAAATGGAGGACTATTGGGCCTCGGGAATGGGGTGCCGTACCTTCCTATTAGTCAGATTGTTGAAAACGGGGCCCTGTTGCCCCTTAATGTTCTCATTTCCCCCACCTCGCCTACGTTTGCGCACGCTTTTAGTTATACCCAATTGCGCCATTTCTTTAACTCGGACCTCAGGGAAGCAGCTGCAGGACGTACGCTCACTTCCTTTGAATCGCTATGTTCGGCGACTGGGGGAACTGATTCTATTGTGTCCATTATTCAGACTTACTTAACAGACGGAGGATACTGTTCGGACTCACCGAGACTGGCGAAATGGGAGGGCGATTTAGGAAGGGATATAGATCCACAGGATTGGTGCAAGGCCTTTCTCCTCATGTTTTATGCATCCCGGAGCATGAATCTCAGAGAACAAAATTGCAAACTGTTTTTACGCTGGTACATGACCCCGTCACAACTACATCGGATCTCCCCATCGGAACCGGCCTCTTGTTGGCGTTGTCTAGGAGGCGAAGGGGACTACCTACATATTTGGTGGTCTTGTCCTCGCCTGCGCTTTTATTGGGGGGAGGTGGCAGCCCATATAAAAGAGATTACTGGCATTGATTTACCATTTGAACCTGCATCCTATCTGTTAAACATGCTTCAGTACTCAACTGATACCTTTAAAAATTCCCTACTGGCCATCCTCTTGTCGGCGGGTAGGGGAGCGATCCCGGTGTACTGGCGCCAAAGGGTCGTACCTTCTGTAAGAGACTGGGTGACGCGGGTTGAGAGGATCAGAGGATTTGAGGACTTGCATTACACCGCACAGGGTAAATTTGATCTTTTTTATGATGTGGTGGCCATGGATTAACCGGTTGCCTTCCCTGGCAGAAGGCGCTAAAGTGGTGGAGGTCACGGACACATGAGACATTGCGCTTTGGTAGTCGATCACGGGGTGGCATTACCCCACAAGATGTACCTGCTTAGTCTCGTTACATTTCCCTTCACTCTTGTCCCGACCACGATTGGATGACACACTGTTATATTTCTTGTTTTTAATGTTGTTTTAGTATTAGAGACTGTTTTCTTGATTTATGTCCTTCCTCTATGCCATCCGAGTAGATTCATTGGACAATGTTATATAAACACAACCTTATGGACTCCGCACCTCTATGACCTGAGTAAAGGTCTCAAGCTATCCCTATGCCTATGTTTTACTGCTAATGTTTTTATTCATACACGCCTTATGTAAACATGCATGTTGTTTCCTCTGGTTGAATAAACAGAAATTACATAAAAAGAAGGGCAACCTAGTAGCTGCATAGCATATTGGCTAAGTTCTGGCCAGTGATCCAATCTCAACACCCAGTAAGCTAGTGGATCATCTGCTGGAAAGGTATCCAGGTCTGCCCTTGCCCCTAGGTAGTCCTGCACCATATGGTGAAGATGCTGGCAATGGGTGCCTACATTTGACGTCCCTGGGCGTCGTGGACTAAAAAAAATTAAAAATGCATCAGTCAAGAGGCCCTGGCCTTCACCACTATTCCTCTGATCATCCGCAGCCTCAGAAGCACTTGTGTCAGCACTTGGTAATCTACCAGTGCCTGGAAAGGTGTTACACAAGTGTCGCTTTAGAGCGTCCTCAAGTTTTTTCATCCTGTGCTCCCTCTGTGTGGGCAGAATGAGCTCTGCAACTTTACCCTTGTATCGTGGATCAAGAAGGGTTGCCAACCAGTAATGATCCCTCTCCTTGATAGCACGAATCCTGGGGTCCTTTAGCAGGCTTTGCATTATTAGGGAGCCCATGCAGCGTAGGTTGGAGGTGGCATTAGCTTCTGAGTCTTCCTGGTCAATGAGGATGACCGTATCGTGCACTTCCTCCTCCCAGCCACGCATTAGCCTTCTGTTTCTGGGCACACGAACACACTCTCTTGAGGAATTCCCACCTTCAATGCCCCCACTACTTAAAATTCCCTCCTCTTTCTCCTCCTGTCTGATCTGAGGAGGACCCGCTGGAATGCTGTCTGCGGAAAGACTGGGGCCTTGAGAGCTAGGGAAGGCCTCCTCTTCCTCCCGCTGCTCTGCCTCTAGAGCCACATCTATAATTCCCCGCAGTGTGCTCCAGCAGGAACACTAAAGGAATTGTGTCACTGATGCATGCACTGTCCCTGCTCACCATCCTCGTTGCCTCCTGAAATGGTGACAGTACAGTGCATGCATCCTTGATCATCAGCCACTGCGGGGGGGGGGGGAACCAAGTTGACCTGAACCTGTCCTTGTGCCATACTCACACAGGTACTTGTTGATGACCCTCTGCTGCTTGTGCAGACGCTGCAGCATTGCTAATGTCGAGTTCCACCTGGTGGGCATGTCACAGATCAGACGGTTTGTGGGAAGGTGGAATTCTCTTTGAATTTCTGCCAGGCGAACGCTTGCTGGGAATGACCGTCTGAAGTGGCTGCAGACTTTTCTGGCCTGGCTGAGAAGCTCTGGCAGCCCTGGGTACTTGGTTAGGAAACGCTGTACCACTAGATTTAGGATGTGTGCTAGGCATGGTACATGCGTCAATTTACCCTTGCGTAGGGCGGAGAGAAGGTTGCTGCCATTATCACAGACGATCATTCCCAGCTCAAGCTGGCGTGGTGTTAACCATCTCTGCACCTGGCCCTGCAGAGCTGACAGAATTTCTGGCCCTGTGTGGCTCCTGTCCCCTAAACAAACCAGCTCAAGCACAGTATGGCTTCTTTTTGCTTGAGCCATTGCGTAGACCCTGTCAGGCGTCGGTTTAACTGACACTTCGCCAGAGACAGAGAAGGAGGAGGAGGAAGAGGGAGAGGTGGTGGTGGTGGAGCAGACAGACCTCATACAAGCAGCTTTCTGGAGGCGTGGTGGATGAACAAGCTCCAGCACAGAGCCCCGTCTTGGATCCCTCCCAGCTGCAATCAGTTACCCAGTGTGCCGTGAAGGAAATGTAATGACCCTGTCCATGCTTGCTGGACCACGTGTCTAAAGTCACATGCACCTTGTTGCTGACTGCCTTTCCCAATGACTGGATAACATTGTCTTCCACGTGCTGGTATAGTGCTGGAATGGCCATGCGTGTAAAGTAATGGCGTTTTGGAACCTGCCACTGTGGTACAGCACATTCAGCAAATTCACGGAAGGGAGCAGAGTCCACCAGCTGGAAAGGCAGCAGCTGCAATGCGAGTAATTTTGCTAAGCTGGCATTTAGACGCTGTGCTTGGGGACAATTGGGACTATATTTTTTCTTACGCTGCAGCAGCTGCGGCAACGTAATCTGACTGCGTAAATCTTCAGATGCTGGGAGGATGTCACAATGTGAGGAAGGACCTGGTACATCCATTACTGTAGCATCATCCCTGTCAGTGGAGGTTGTAGGCAATGACATGGCAGGACATACAGTGGGGGTAGAGACAGATGTGGAGGACCTACGCAAAGTTTTGCGCCAACGGGATGCGTGGCGGGTGGTCATATGTCGCCTCAAGCACGTGGTACCCAAGTGTCCGGTGTTTATCCCACGCTTCAGCCTCCTCTGACATAGATTACAAATAGCAACGGTGGGGTCTGCTGCACATTTCTTAAAGAACTCCCAGACAGCAGAGTTCCTGCATGTGTTCTTTGAGACAACAGCGCTCTGCACCGGAGCAGCTCTGACATCTGATGTCTTGGACTGGCTAGTGCTACGGTTGGTCACAGAGGATGTTGTGCCTCGTGTTTGCTGTGCCTCCTCCTCCTCCTCCCCCTCCTCCTCACTTGATTCCTCAGTTCGATCTGGCACCCAGGTGGAGTCAGTGACCTCATCATCAATGTCATCTTCACCCCCTATCTCCTCGTCACTGAAGCCAACTTGGCAGTATGCTGCAGCTGCTGGGGCAACATGAGTGCCAGTTATTTGTGTGTCATCACTGGCACCCCCTTCCTCTAGGTTGATTATACTCCCTTCCTCAACCTCAGAGATTGAATCAGAGCACTGTACTTGCTGCGCATCCTCAAGCAGCATGTCACTCTCATTGTAGTAAAACAATTCAGCTGACTCCTCCGTGTGTGTGATAGCGAGGCTACGGCAGGAGTAGCTGTGGACATGGAGGCTGCATTAGATGCTTTGGCAGCTGAGGTGGACTGGTAACCCCCCTAGGGCGTTCGGCTGGTGGCTCCGATCCAACATCACAGAGATACGCAACCTACTCTTACAGGGGCACACGGTCACCTTAGGCTACCTGAGGGAGTCGAGAGCACTGCCCCCCTCAGAGACATTTAGGGCCCTCCAACTGTTGCACTTCATCAGAGGCACTATAAGAGAGACTCCGGACCGAAGACTGACCCTCTACGAGACCTTTTGTTGTCGGGCAAACCGAGGACGAGGCATGATCTCCTCGATTTACTCCCACCTCCTTGAAGTGACTTTTCTGCAGGTGGCACTATATGTCGCGCACTGGGAGGAGGACCTTGGGGAATCTCTGGACGATGACGAGTGGACAGACATTATTGACAGGACCTCCCGGGTCACAATCTGCACCGCGGTTTGCGAGAACTGTTATAAGGTCATGGCGCGGTGGTATATACACCTGTGCCGCCTCGCTAAGATGAGCCCGGGGGCGTTGTCAACATGCTTTAGGGGATGCGGAGCTGAGGGGGCATATCTGCATGCTTGGTGGGACTGCGGCATGGTCAGCCCCATATGGACGGAGGTGTTTGGGGATCTGAGCAGGGCACTAGGAATACATTTACGTCCGGATCCTTGGACGGCACTCCTTAACCGCCCGCACCCTTTGGCGCACCTCACGCGAAGCAAAAACTCTCTGGTCTCTAGGGTGTGCGCAGCAGTACGCATCAGCTTAGCTAAGACCTGGAAGGGACCCCCTCCCCAGCACCAATTGATAGAGGCCAAAATTTGGCACATGGTTACGATGGAGCGCCTGACGGCGGTAGTACTTGACCGTATGGCTCACTTTGAGGCGGTCTGGTCACCTTGGCTGGAGGCATTTGCTTCCCCAGCCTCTGCACGTATTGCATTTTCGGGGTAGGGAGAGATCCAGCAGAGGTGGGTCCGTGGTTCAACCCTCCCCCCTTTCCTTTTTTTTTCTTTTCTCTCTCTGTCTTTCCTCCTTCCCACACCCCTCTCCCCTCTTATTGTTAGATATCAACATCCCCCTGGGGATCTATAACTTTCATGTTAAAACGCCAAATCACTACTGTTTTAATAAGCACCCTTATTTTCCGGTACTGGAACCTGTAGAGCTGTCTGCACGCATATAATTGAAGTCGAAGGAACTGTTTGTTATAATCGCTGTTGAGGGTATATTCCAGATGGGCCAACCTGTTGCTGCACACAACGCATCCGTTACGAGACCCTGCTGCTTTCTCACTTCTCTGTACTGTTAACTGCCCTTCAATAAAAGTTGTTGATTTAAAATAAAGGACAAGCGTGCCCCTGCAGAGGATGCACCACGTCCACCACGACCAGAGGCACAGCCTCCCGACACAGGGGCTGCTTGCCCTCTTATCTGTGTCTGGGACCGTCTGCCTGTCCTTTTTTTCTTTCAGACATGGTGAGTGATATATAGATTAAATATATACAGAACTCTGATTCAACTCTGGTATAAAGATTAAAGATTTACAGAACTCTGGTATAACTCAGTGAGACACCCTGATAGCTGGCAGCCAGTGACAAGACACAGATTACACTTCGCAGAAACCTCCTATAAATCATTGAGACCCCCTGATGGGTGCCAGTGACAAGACACAAACTACGATTCGCAGAAATCTGCTACAAGTCAGTGAGACCCCCTGATAGGACCCCCTGATAGCTGGCAACAGTGACAAGACACAGATTACAATTCGCAGAAACCTCCTAAAATGCAGTGAGACCCCTTGATGGGCGGCAGTGAAACCTCCTATAATCAGTGAGACACTTTGATGGGTGGCAGTGAAACCTCCTATAAATCAGTGAGACCTTGATGGGTGGCAGTGAAACCTCCTATAAATCAGTGAGACCCTTTGATGGGTAGCAGTGAAACCTCCTATAAATCAGTGAGACCCTTTGATGGGTGGCAGTGAAACCTCCTATAAATCAGTGAGACCCTTTGATGGGTGGCAGTGAAACCTCTTATAAATCAGTGAGACCCCTTGATGGGTGGCAGCCAGTGAGAACACACGGATTATAACAATTCCCAAATATTTTGTAGAAATTAGTGACCCCAAAAATACTGCGTGGTACTGGCTGCGTGACAAGACACAGATCACCTCAATTCACAAATGTTTTGTAGAAATTAGGGAGCCCCAAAATACTGCGTGGTACTGGCTGTGTGACAAGACACAGAAGATCACCTCAATTCACAAATGTTTTAAAGAAATTAGTGAGCCCCAAAATACTGCGTGGTACTGGCTGTGTGACAAGACACAGATCACATCAATTCACAAATGTTTTAAAGAAATTAGTGAGCCCCAAAATACTGCGTGGTACTGGCTGTGTGACAAGACACAGAAGATCACCTCAATTCACAAATGTTTTAAAGAAATTAGTGAGCCCCAAAATACTGCGTGGTACTGGCTGTGTGACAAGACACAGAAGATCACCTCAATTCTCAAATGTTTTAAAGAAATTAGTGAGCCCCAAAATACTGCGTGGTACTGGCTGTGTGACAAGACACACTTCACCTCAATTCACAAATGTTTTAAAGAAATTAGTGAGCCCCAAAAAAACTTGCTGGCTGTGTGACAAGACACAGAAGATCACCTCAATTCACAAATGTTTTAAAGAAATTAGTGACCCAAAAAAACTTGCTGGCACAGTGACAAGACACACATCACCTAAATTCCCTGATATTTGGTAGAAATGAGACCCCCCAGTAGCGTGGCAGACCGGCAGTAACAACACACAACAATCTTCTCTGAAATTTCCTCTGAAATGCGTGCAGAATCGGCGCGTGGAAACGTTATATAGTGTGCTGCGGGACTTAGCTCTGCGAGCCCATGATTGGGCAAAATTTGCCCAATCAGGACTCTGAGCGGTGATTGGCATACTGTTGAACCTGTCTTGCACCAGACCTGTGGTCAGGTGCAAGGCTGTAGCCAATTACGAGCTTCAGGCCAGTGGGAAAATGCATTGTGGGCCATTGTGATGCATTGTGGACTCGAACATGCGCCGAACACCCGGAAATGTTCGGAGTTCGCGATCTACCCGAACAGGCTAAGTTCGGGCCGAACTCCGAACTGTCCAAACCCGAACCGCTCATCCCTATTTATTAGCTGTTCCTGTCTATAGTTCCTACATCTGCATGCAAGCTATAACTTATTTCAGTGAATGCATACCTGACAAATGTCTAATTTATGGTCTGATAACACTGTTTTTTGGGCCCTGTAACTCCATCCATGTTTCATCTTTGATGCCCAGTTCTTAGGATATTAGAGAAGAGACCATACTGAAAGTAGTGTGACCACAGAATTTACTATGCTGATCACACCATCAGCTGTAAGGACAGAGGTGTAACTAGAAATCTCGGGGCCCAGGTGCAGGAACCATGACGGCCCCCCCACCCTAGGCAAAAACATATTTTGTCCTCCCTCCCGTGAACATGCATTGGTCCCCTCCAGGTCCACAATGTTGACTCCCACAATCAGTGCCCCTTTATCCAGGTCCTCGGTGACCTCTTCAATCCATACCATTTCACAGAGCTCCACAGCAATAAACCTAACAGTAATGTGCACGGTGTATGAACGTATCACAGAGCTTCAAAGCAATAAAACTCACAGTAATGTGCAATGTGTAAGTGTAAATCACAGTACTCCACAGCAACAAAACTCACTGTAATATGTGGTGTGTGTGAGTGCAACACAGAGCTCCAAAGTAAAATTGACAAATACGTTTAAAATAAATTTAAAAAAGATATATATATATATATATACAGTTGTGTTCAAAATTATTCAACCCCCACTGAAATTGAGTGTTTTGGCCAGTTTGACATTGATTTTGATCATTCAGTCATCTTGCTTACAATTAAATCAAAGAGGCACGTGTAGGTAAGACAAATATAACATAACATTTATAATGAAATAACCACAAATGTCTTTTCTGTGCTCACATCATTATCAGTTTTATTCAACCCCCAAGTGACATTCAATCTTAGTACTTAGTACAACATCCTTTTACAGTTATAACAGCTTTTAAACGTGAAGCATAGCTTGACACAAGTGTCTTGCAGCGATCTACGGGTATCTTCGCCCATTCGTCATGGGCAAAAGCCTCCAGTTCAGTCACATTCTTAGGCTTGCGCACTGCAACTGCTTTCTTTAAGTCCCACCAGAGGTTCTCAATCGGATTTAAGTCAGGTGACTGCGATGGCCACTCCAAAATGTTCCAGCCTTTTTATCTGCAACCATGCTCTAGTGGACTTGGAGGTATGCTTGGGATCATTGTCCTGTTGAAAGGTCCAACGTCTCCCAAGCCTCAGGTTTGTGACGGACTGCATCACATTGTCATCCAATATCTCCTGGTACTGAAGAGAATTCATGGTACCTTGCACACGCTGAAGCTTCCCTGTACCTGAAGAAGCAAAACAGCCCCAAAGCATGATTGACCCCCCGCCTTGCTTCACAGTATCAAGGTGTTCATTTCTTCATAGGCCTTGTTCTTCCTCCTCCAAACAAAGCGTTGATCCATGGGCCCAAACAGTTCTAATTTTGTTTCATCAGTCCACAGAACACTATCCCAAAACTTCTGTGGTTTGTCCACATGGCTTTTGGCATACTGCAGTCGACTCTTCTTATTCTTTGGAGACAGCAAGGGGGTGGGCCTGGGAGTTCTGGCATGGAGGCCTTCATTACGCAGTGTGCGCCGTATTGTCTGAGCTGAAACTTCAGTACCCACATCTGACAAATCTTTTCTCAGTTCCTCAGCAGTCACACGGGGACTTTTCTCCACTCTACGCTTCAGGTAGCGCACAGCAGTCGAAGTCAGCATCTTCTTTCTGCCACGACCAGGTAGCGTTTTCCACAGTGCCCTTTGCCTTGAATTTGCGAATGATGCTTCCTATGGTCTCTCTTGGTATGTTTAACATCTTTGCAATTTTAGTTGCATATGGTTCTTTAAAAAGTCCTTGTACGATTTCAATCTGAATACAATTACAAATGTACACTAAATTCCCTAAAACCCTTTATAGCATTGGGGGTTGAATAATTTTGAACACAACTGTATACAGGTGAGTATGGACCCCCTGGGCTCTAGGGCCCAGGTGCGGTGGCACCCTCTGCACCCCTGGTAGTTATGCCCCTGTGTAAGGAGTGCTTTATCTAGTGTAGATGCATTCCCTCAAAATGCTTAATTTTCTATTAATCTACATTGAAGATTATATTCTACTCATCTGCCTCGCCTTCCAAATCTATAGAGAGAATAATCAGTATCTATTTCAAGGATTTCAAACTCTGACCCCTAGATATTTACGGTCTAAAATGCCCAGAAATCTTTGAATGCAGTAGATGGCCAGAGAATCATGGAAGTTGTATTTCAGCAACGACTGGAGGGCAAGAGCTCGAGATCCCTGATTTCTATTGTACATAAGAACTATATGGTTTTCCATTAATCACTTTTTCTTATTTTCTGCACACTGAACTTATGCAAATGTTAAATCCAAAATGACTCAAAATGCAATAGTTTTGCATGATCCAGAAGATGCACCCACATAGTAAGTTGTGCATTTAACTCCTTCACTACCAAGCGATTTTTGTTGAAATTCTTTTCATCATCGCATTTATTTGAAACATAGGATGTGAAGTTAACAATTAAATATAGGGTAAAATAGAAGTTTCCCACAGAAATTGTTATTCTGAAATACTTAAAAAATAAAATAATGTTAATTTTCTCATTTAAAATTTTTCATGTAGTCGCTTGTACTTTACAGAAATTGTTGAAATGTAAGATTCCGAGCTCTAGATGATGTCCTTTATCTTACAGAATTTCAATTGGGGTCTTCATTATTATCATACAGGCAGAAAGGCCCTTTAGATACAGTAACTGTGCTAAAGATCAATAAAAATATGGTGAGATCCTGCTTATAGAGTTTTGTAATGATCATAATGAGATTATTAGTGATTTAGCTTCCAAAAAATACCAATAGAATACAAAAATAATATCTGTATGTGACATAGTGCCTGTATATGGAGATTACAGTAACACCTTGTATCTGTTTTGTACAGGGATTTTCAGTCATTATTAGGGATGAGCCGAACACCCCCATGTTCGGTTCGCATTCGAACTCGAGCAATTTCAAAAGTTCGAGTTCGAACACGAACCGAACTCAATGCAAGTCAATGGGACTCAAAAGTTTTTACAGTGCCCTGCAAGAGGGCATATATGCAAGATGTTTGCCATAAAAGGTGTATGGGGGTCCGGGTAGTGCCCTTTGGGACAGGAAACAAGGACAAAAAGTAAAAAAAAAAACGTTTTTAACCACTTGGCTGCTATCGACGCGCTCAGCGCGTCCAGCCAAGTGGCTCTCCTGTGCTACGGACGCGCTCAGCGCGTCCGAGCACAGGAGGCAGCAAGCCGCCGGATTCCGGCAGATTGCTGCGCCCCCGGTGCGGGCTGACATCTTGGATGTCAGCCCAGCACTCGGGAGCCCGGCGGGGACATTAGATGTCATCGCGGCGACGCGATGACATCTAATTCAGGTGCCCCCCCGCATGTGCGGAGGAGGTGCCTGAAAGGGAGGGGGGAGGTCCTTCGGACCTCTCTCCCTCCCGATCGCCGGGGAGCAGGGGGTTAATACAGGCACCGCTTGGAAGGGCACAGCCTGCCCTTCCAAACGGTGGCTGTCATTAACCCCTGGGGAGCGGATCACGAATCGGCGCTGAAAAGCGCCGGTTCGTGATCCTTTCCCGGAGCTGGCCGACATCTTGGATGTCGGCCAAGCCTCCGGGAACTCCCCCTGAGGACTGGCGTCATCCCCTAGCTGCCACCAACGGTGGAGATAGGGGGTTCCAATGAACCCCCTATCTCCCGATCCGTGGCAACTAGGGGTTAAAGTTTGGTACTGTTGGATCGGCCAGAGCATGGCCGTTCCAACGATACCAAACATGACTGTGAAAAAAGTTTTTTTTTTAAAAAAAAAAAAAAAAAAAAAAAAAATTTAAAAATAAAATTATAAAAAAAAATAAACAAGTTTTGTTTTTTTTTGGTTTGTAAATGCAGCAATATTGTTCCCATTTCAATTATAATGTGAACAATGATGCTGCACTAACGATTTTTGTATGCGGTGCGTTTGTTAAAAATCGCGTAATTTCCCCCAAAAAAAAATGTAACGAGACCCCATTTCTAATTTATTTAACAAGCGCACCCCATACAAAATATAACCGCAATTGCTCGCATGTTAAAATGTGAAAAAACTACACTTTACACGTTGTAAATTATTGAAAATTCATATTTTATTGCATTTTTTGTTATAATATACAGAGAGGTCATGACGTATACATATAATAATGACATATTATTAATCTGCCGAGTCTGACGGAAAGAACGATATATAATATGTCTGGGTCATATACTAAAATAAGCCTTCAAAACACGTTTAAACATGATGAGCAAAACTGGTAAATATGACCTCAGCACAGAGGCGTGAAACGCCTCAGCAGCGAAAGGGTTAAAGGCACAGTGAGTTTTCCATGAAATAAGGGTTAAGAATAAAAACGAACAAAAGCAATTTTCGTAACACTGCTGGTGTGTATACGTTGTTTTTAAGTTGGTATTTGGGGGTGTCTCTTTGTGAATTAATTAAAGGCATTTGTGCCATTGTTTGTTGTCGCTCCCAGATAAATCAGTGACTGTCCCATGGTGGCCAGTTTACTGGAGAATATATATGTTTTGTTGGTTTTTTAAGAATAAAAACAAAAAAATCCTTCAAATATCGTGCCTAAGAGGTCCCCATAACCTGCTCGTGAAGTGGCGGATTTGTAGGATGTATAGAAACATTTAAAAACAAAAAAATGACGTTTCAAATGACGGTAAACGGTTTTCCTTTAATCTATTCATAAACAACTGCTTGGGGCGGCAGTCTGTATTAAAAGAGGAGACCTTTTAGGACACACAGAACAAGTTTAGTGATTTTTTTGGCTAAATTATGGTGAAACTTATGCAGGCTTTGGATGAATGTAACAATAGGTGCTTTAAAATTGGGCCTTTAGTGTCGGCAACAGTGCCGTCACACCGTAACCCCTCTGTAGTATTGTGGAAGAGTGCAGGGTTGGACCCTGCGGTCCAATATTAAAATTATATAAATCTGGTAATATAGGCGTCAGTGTCAGTGCAGCCAAATATTGTGCCTTTGGTGGCAGCAAGTGCCTTCACACCGTAACCCTTTTGTGGTATTGTGGAAGAGTGCTTGCGGTTCAAAAAACTAAAATGATATAAATCTGGTACAGGCGTCAGTGCACCCAAATATTGTGCCTTTGGTGGCAGCAAGTGCCTTCACATCGTAACCCCTTTGTGGTATTGTGGAAGAGTTCAGTGGTGGAGGTTCTGTGAATGCAGAAGACATCCCCGATCTATTCCGTTACGTCAGCATCAGGGGATTGATAGCTGCTGATCCAGGACTGATTCATTTTTATAAATGTCAGCCGGTCTACAGAGTCAGTGGACAGACGCACTCTTTTGTCTGTGACAAAACCTCCAGCGGCACTGAACGTCCTTTCAGAAAATACACTGGATGAAGGGCAACCTAGTAGCTGCATAGCATATTGGCTAAGTTCTGGCCAGTGATCCAATCTCAACACCCAGTAAGCCAGTGGATCATCTGTTGGAAAGGTATCCAGGTCTGCCCTTGCCCCTAGGTAGTCCTGCACCATACGGTGAAGACACTGGCAATGGGTGCCTACATTTGACGTCCCTGGGCGTCGTGGACTAAAAAAATTGAAAAGGCATCAGTCAAGCTGCCCTGGCCTTCACCACTATTCCTCTGATCATCCGCATCCTCAGAAGCACCTGTGTCATCACTTGGTAACCTACCAGTGCCTGGAAAGGTGTTACACAAGTGTCGCTTTAGAGCGTCCTCAAGTTTTTTCATCCTGTGCTCCCTCTGTGCGGGCAGGATGAGCTCTGCAACTTTACCCTTGTATCGTGGATCAAGAAGGGTTGCCAACCAGTAATGATCCCTCTCCTTGATAGCACGAATCCTGGGGTCCTTTACCAGGCTTTTCAGGATAAGGGAGCCCATGCAGCGTAGGTTGGAGGTGGCATTAGCTTCCGAGTCTTCCTGGTCAATGAGGATGACCCCATTGCGCACTTCCTCCTCCCAGCCACGTACTAGTCCTTGTGTTTCTGTACGCACAAAACCCTCCCTTGAGGAATCCATACCTTCAATGCCCCCACTACTTAAATATTCCTCCTCTTCCTCCTCCTGTCTGATCTGAGGAGGACCCGCTGGAATGCTGTCTGTGGAAAGACTGGGGCCTTGAGAGCTAGGGAAGGCCTCCTCTTCCTCCCGCTGCTCTGCCTCTAGAGCCACATCTATAATTCCCCGCAGAGTGTGCTCCAGCAGGAACACTAAAGGAATTGTGTCACTGATGCATGCACTGTCCCTGCTCACCATCCTTGTTGCCTCCTGAAATGGTGACAGTACAGTGCATTCATCCTTGATCATCAGCCACTGCGGGGGGGGGGGGAACAAGTTGACCTGAACCTGTCCTTGTGCCATACTCACACAGGTATTCATTGATGGCCCTCTGCTGCTTGCGCAGATGCTGCAGCATTGCTAATGTCGAGTTCCACCTGGTGGACATGTCACAGATCAGACGGTGTGTGGGAAGGTGGAATTCTCTTTGAATTTCTGCCAGGCGAACACTTGCTGGGAATAACCGTCTGAAGTGGCTGCAGACTTTTCTGGCCTGGCTGAGAAGCTCTGACAGCCCTGGGTACCTGGTTAGGAAACGCTGTACCACCAGATTTAGGACGTGTGCTAGGCATGGTACATGCGTCAACTTACCCAGGCATAGGGCGGAGAGAAGGTTGCTGCCATTATCACAGACGACCATTCCCAGCTGAAGCTGGCGTGGTGTTAACCATCTCTGCACCTGCCCCTGCAGAGCTGACAGAATTTCTGGCCCGGTGTGGCTCCTGTCCCCTAAACATACCAGCTCAAGCACAGTATGGCATCTTTTTGCTTGAGCCATTGAGTAGCCCCTGTCACTCGTCGGTTTAACTGCCACTTCGCCAGAGACAGAGAAGGAGGAGGAGGAGGGGGAGAGGTGGTGGTGGAGCAGACAGACCTCATACAAGCAGCTTTCTGGAGGCGTGGTGGATGAACAAGCTCCAGCACAGAGCCCCATCTTGGATCCCTCCCAGCTGCAATCAGAGTTACCCAGTGTGCCGTGAAGGAAATGTAACAGCCCTGTCCATGCTTGCTGGACCACGTGTCTAAAGTAACATGCACCTTGCTGCTGACTGCCTTTCCCAATGACTCCATAACATTGTCTTCCACGTGCTGGTATAGTGCTGGAATGGCCTTCCGTGAAAAGTAATGGCGTTTTGGAACCTGCCACTGTGGTACAGCACATTCAGCAAATTCACAGAAGGAAGCAGAGTCCACCAGCTGGAAAGGCAGCAGCTGTAATGCGAGTAATTTTGCTAAACTGGTATTTAGACTCTGTGCTTGGGGATGGTTGGGACTATATTTTTTCTTACGCTGCAGCAGCTGGGGCAACGTAATCTGACTGCGTAAATCTTCAACTGATGGGATGCTGTCACATTGTGAGGAAGGACCTGGTACATCCATTACTGTAGCATCATCCCTGTCAGTAGAGGTTGGAGTCAATGACATGGCAGGACATATAGTGGGTGTAGAGACAGGTGAGGAGGACCTACGCAAAGTTTTGCACCAACGGGATGCGTGGCAGGTGGTCATATGTCGCCTCAAGCATGTGGTACCCAAGCATCCGGTGTCTTTCCCACGCTTGAGCATCATCTGACATAGATTACAAATAGCAATGGTGCGGTCTGCTGCACATTTCTTTAAGAACTCCCAGACAGCAGAGTTCCTGGATGTGTGCTTTGAGACAACAGTGCTCTGCACCTGAGCAGCTCTGACATCTGATGCCTTGGACTGGCTAGTGCTACGGTTGGTCATAGAGGATGTTGTGCCTCGTGTTTGTTGTGCCTCCTCCTCCTCACTTGACTCCTCTGTTCGATCAGGCACCTTGGTAGTTCGATCAGGAACTTGGTAGTATGCTGCAGCTGCTGGGGCAGCATGAGTGCAAGTTATTTGTGTGTCATCACTGGCACCCCCTTCCTCTAGGTTGATTATACTCCCTTCCTCAACCTCAGAGATTGAATCAGAGCACTGTAGTTGCTGCGCATCCTCAAGCAGCATGTCACTCTCATTGTTGTCAAACAATTCAGCTGACTCCTGCGTGTGTGATAGTGAGCCTACGGCAGGAGTAGCTGTGGACATGGAGGCTGCATTAGATTCTTTGGCAGCTGAGATGGACTGTAAAGCACTACAAGACTGGCTGGCAGAGGACTGGGAGGATGAGGATGGCCTGGTTAGCCAATCCACCAAATCCTCTGTATGTTGCTGCTGCTTAAGACGGCCAGCACCAGTGAGAAAGGACAAGCGTGCCCCTGCAGAGGGTGAACCACGTCCACGACAACCAGAGGCACAGCCTCCCGACACAGAGGCTGCTTGCCCTCTTATCTGTGCCTGGGAGCGTCTGCCTGTCCTTTTTGGTCTTTCTGACATGGTGAGTGATATATAGATTAAAGATATACAGAACTCCGATTCAACTCGGTTATAAAAATTGGAGATATGCTGCAGAACTCTGATTCAACTCTGGTATAAAGATTAAATATTTCAGAACTCTGGTATAACTCTGTGAGACACCCTGATAGCTGGCAGCCAGTGACAAGACACAGATTGCAGTTCCCAGGAACCTCCTATAAATCAGTGAGACCCCTTGATGGGTGGCAGTGACAAGACACAAATTACAATTCCCAGGAACCTCCCATAAATCAGTGAGCCCCCCTGATGGGTGGCAGTGTGACAAGACACAGATTACAATTCGCAGAAATCTGCTAGAAGTATGTGACACCCCCTGATAGCTGACTGTCAGTGACTGAGAAGACACGGATTACAATTCACAGAAATTTTATGGAAGTATGTGACACCTCCTGATAGCTGACTATCAGTGACTGAGAAGACACGGATTACAATTCACAGAAATTTTATGGAAGTATGTGACACCCCCTGATAGCTGACTGTCAGTGACTGAGAAGACACACTTTCCACCACCAATTCCCAGATATCTGCAACAAGTGAGCACCCCCAATTGCTGCTGTCACTGGCAGTGAGAAGACACACTTTCCACCAATTCCCAGATATCTGCAACAAGTAAGACCCCAATAGCTGTCACTGACTGAGAAGACACACTTTCCACCAATTCCCAGATATCTGCAACAAGTAAGACCCCCAATAGCTGTCACTGACTGAGAAAACACACTTTCCACCAATTCCCAGATATCTGCAACAAGTGAGACCCCCCCCAATAGCTGTCACTGGCAGTGAGAAGACACACTTTCCACCAATTCCCAGATATCTGCAACATGTGAGACCCCCCAATAGCTGTCACTGATTGAGAAGACACCCTTTTCACCAATTCCCAGATATCTGCAACAAGTGAGCCCCCCAAATTGCTGCTTTCACTGAATGAGAAGACACACTTTCCACCAATTCCCAGATATCTGCAACAAGTGAGCCCCCCAAATTGCTGCTGTCACTGACTGAGAAGACACACTTTCCACCAATTCCCAGATATCTGCAACAAGTGAGACCCCCCAATAGCTGTCACTGGCAGTGAGAAGACACACTTTCCACCAATTCCCAGATATCTGCAACAAGTGAGACCCCCCCCAATAGCTGTCACTGACTGAGAAGACACACTTTCCACCAATTCCCAGATATGTGCAACAAGTGAGACCCCCCACCCCAATAGCTGTCACTGGCAGTGAGAAGACACACTAACAGAACAATCTCCTCTCACTCCTGCAGAAAACACGTGCTGGCTGGGCTGGGTTCAAGCCTTATATAGTGTGCTGCGGGACTTCGCTCTGTGAGCCCATGATTGGGCAAAATTTGCCCAATCAGGACTCTGAGCCGTGATTGGCATAGTCTTGCACCTGTCTTGCACCTGACCTGTGGTCAGGTGCAAGGCTGTAGCCAATTACAAGCTTCAGGCCAGTGGAAAAGTGCATTGTGGTCCATTGTGGGCGAACATGAGGCGAACACGCGGAAATGTTCGTAGTTCGCGAACAGGCGATGTTCGAATCGAACTCCGAACTGATCGAAAGAACAGCTCATCCCTAGTCATTATAATACCCTGAATCTTACCCTATACAGCAGTGAGTGACCCCAGAGCTCTCCCTGTATTCTGCCCTCTCCCTGGCAGCTGTAATGCAGCAGTAATCGATTTGAACTTTCTCTACAGTGGGGTTTGGGGCATCTATTTGCAGCTGGTTTTATCTCTCTCCAGGGTGCTTGGAGATATATAAAGCAAAGGATTTTGTTTCTACACCGGGGACACTTTCATAATCTTGCTCTAAAAAGCTGTAAAAACGGTCTTTGCTAATGAGTGCTTTTCAATGCATTACAATGCAAAATCAAAATAACTTGATTTTTAGTGTGAAGAAGTGAATGGCCTTTTATGAATCACTCGCCTTCTATGTGTCACTTCCTAACTTAAGGGAACAGCTTTCAGGTTTCTTTTTTTTTGTAAATTCTTTATTTTGGAAAGGTTTGCACAGAGGTACCACATATGACAAATGGAAAACAGACAATAAAATAATAAACCACTGCAGTATAAGGGTTTGGGGACAAACAGAGAAGAAGAAAAAGGGGGGATAGGAAACATGGAGGAATTCCCTACAGTAGGTGACATTCCTGAAGCACTTAGGCCCTCCACTGGAGGGCCTAAAGCCATGGAAGAGGCTACAGTGCCGGAAGGCCCAGGGCCAAGAACCAAAAAAAAAACGGAATATCCCCAAGACCCCACTCCCAAAGTCAGTAAAACTCAGGGAATGTAGCAAACAGGGACACAGTAAACAAACAAACAACAACCCTTCAGCAAAATTCAGACATAGTACATTTAGCCTGGGTCAGCGTTCGCGGTCACAGCACCGCCTTGGACCCCAGCCTCCAAAGGCGAAGAATGAATGCCCAGCGTGGCAAGCAGCGTCCAAGCCTCCTCCAGGGCAGTAGCTGAGTGGGGAACATTGCGATAGGCAATCAAAAGGGAGCCTGCCGCCCCCCAACGTCAGCGGACACCTCCAGCCCGTAGAGCCGTGACGTCCCGAAATCGACATCGAGCCAGAAGCATGAGAAAGTGCAAGTCATTAAACATGAAGTGGAACACTGAGTCAAACAGGAAAGGAGCTCAAGTCTGGTAAGGACATCAAGCGCATCTTGGTTTAGACATCCCGGGCAACAGCTAAATTATATCTCTTGGGGCTTCTGTGGGAGCCATTCTCGCTTTGCGAGCACGGGCTGGGGAACTGAGCACCAAGGGGGCATCCAACGGCAGGGAGAGCCTATGGAGAGCAATTCAATAGACGGAATCCAATACGGGTTCAGAGGGCACAGACTCCGGGATCCCCCAGAACCGCACATTATGCCTCCTATGATGGGCTTCCATAGATTCCAGGACCCTGGAAAGATGATCCACTTGCATCTGGAGACAGTCCACCTGGCATCCCAAATGAGACTTTTCTGTCTCTGTGAAATCAGCGCATACCTGGAGCGTCTCCACCATCTTGCGCATCTCGGCTATCTCCCCTCGCACCTCCTGAAGATCAGCTCTCCATACAGCCTTAAGCTCCTCCAAAATTTGGCGAACATCTACCTTCGTGGATGGATGGGAGTCCTCCGACTGCTCAGCGGCAGAAGCAAGTGTAGAGGCAGCTTTCTGGTTTCATATACAACATTTTAGCATAATTAAAAAAATAACATGAAGTGCAATATCTGAGTCTATACATTTACTCACTTCTAGAATTTAATTACATTAGTTTATGTTACTTCCATCTAATGATATTATTGTGTAAGTAGCAAAGTTGTTCTTTTTTATTATGCAATGTATGCATCTGCCTTCTCTGTGCTATCTCATTGGGGTATGGATATCCCATTGGTCAAGACTTAACGGTTTACGATAATATTGTTTTACATTGAACCCTATGGGATTCGCCTGTTTAAACTTTCGAACCAAACCACCGAAAATAAGAACATTTCACTGACACTTCGGTGCTTTTCGACGTTCTCTCAATAGATAAATCATTACTTCTCTATGGGACAATTTCACTGCTGCCGAAGTTCGCCAAATTGCGGCGAACTGCACTGCATTATGCTGTCGATTCTACAGTATTTGGTGAAACGACAGCTTTCTGAATAGCCAAACTGCCACGAAATTGCTCCGTACGGTGAAATTCACCGTTTGGTGCCCTTCGGTGGCAAGTTCGGTGCTCTTTGAACAACCTTTTATTTCTATACATATTCGCTATTCATAAATCGGGAATTGTGTGGTACTCACAGAAACATTTAAAAGTAAGGCCATCGTAGTTCAAATGGAAATCATTCTCAGAATTTAAAAGGTCTTCAGTTTGAAATGTGTGGACTAGCTAAAGAGCAGCACATCTAAAATGCTTTCAACGTTAAGTACATATATCTCAATATCACCAAATGAATCATTAAGGTAACAGAAACTGAGACACTTTGGGAAGTGTAAGCACAACATGCTATTACGGTGTATATAATATCTGTATTGATATATAAATCAGAGTATATTGGCTTAACTGTTTGGTAGCAGTGGGTGTAATGAGACAAAGTCGGAAAGTGACCCAAGAGCATTGGAAGCCATAGGAATATTTCTAGTGATTCATTCAGTTTCCATGTTGATCCCTCCAACTACAATTTCAACCTCTATCTCATTTTGACACTTTCATAAATCTCCCCCTTCTGTGTGTACGGAGAGGGCTTTCTAACTATTACTAGGCATCTTGCATTGGTTTTAAGAGGTTGTGTTTATATACTTGTGAGCCGTGTGTAGTTTTGACTGATGGTGTTACGTGGCTACTCTTCATGTCTATGCACAGAAAGGCAATGGGTCAGTTGCAGGGGATGAACCAAAGCCAGTGGAAGACAACAACAGATTAAAGGTAGGTGTTCTAAAGAGCTTATCACCTGCTGGTCAAATGTACTGACTAATCCTTCAAAGAAACTGCTTTAGGTGAAAGACAATTCTTGGTTGTTTTTGCGCTTCACTCGTTTATTTGCTTGTTTATTTTGTTTTAATGCAATTATTCTTCCTTTTTTGTTAAAAATCCATTTGAAAAGGTTTCATAATATTTTAGTACATTTTCAAACTTCTACGTAGTCATAACCAGGTAGAGACATCCAAGTCCTTCCTAGTGGTTTTGTAATCATCTTACTTAAGCTTTACGGTAGTTTGAGTATCTCAATGGCCTGAACCAGGACCCTACTCTATATTTCAATCATATTATGTGCAAATACAAAAAACAATTAGGGCCACATCACAATCTTGGTGCCAACGTTAACGCTCACCTGCGTGAGCATTAACGTTAGTCGCGGTGGCTACTGCATATTACAATCCAAACGCTAATGGGTTAAGTAACCCATTTGCGTTTGGTACCTTGCGCTTTTCAGCACGAGGTTTCTGTACTTTGTGCTCCCTATGCTTAACATGGGGAGAGCAAAGTGTTAATCAGCGTTAGGATTACAAAGTCCTAACGCTGATTAACGTCCGGCTGTGGTTAGCAAAAAGTTAACCACGCCAGGACTTGGTGTTAACGGATTCTGCTTCTGCAGAATCCGTAAACACCATCCAAAAAAATAAAAAAGTGAGCAGATACTCACCTCCTGTCCTGCCGCAAGGACTGCGGCTCTGTCCGCCTCCTCCGTTCGGCTGGAGCAGGGAGAGACTGCGGGAAAAGTTCCTCAGTCTCCCCTTGCTTATCACTATGCTGACCAGCCGGATCTCGCAAGGCGAGATCCGGCAGGTCATGTGACTGCTGGCGTCTGGCTCAATGGAGTCCTATGGACTCCATCGAGTGGATGCTCGCGTCGGCGCTCAGTGCTGCCGCGAGCATCACGGGGCTTTGCGCCCGGTAACAATGCAGGCAGCTTTTTTAACGCCTGCATTGTAATTCCACGCTAAAAAGGGGGCGCTAGGGGGAAAACTGTGTGCGCAGTTTTTTCTCCCTAGCGCCCCCGTTTTAGCTTGGAGAATGTAATTTGACCATTAGTGTATAATATGTGGCTTGGTGTCCCAGTATAAAGGTTCAACTCATAATTGTATTGTCTAATGTTGAATCTTGCATTCTGAACCCTGCCTGCAGAATCAAATTGAGAACATTTCTAGAACAAACATCCAAAAGTGTCACACTCATCATGAAACCAGTGTAATGTCCCAGTTGATTTATAATCCCTTTTTTTCTTTTATTGAACTGGGGTTGATATTGGATATCTAGTCTGTAGTACCCTGGTGTAACAACGACATTACCATCACTTAGTTACAAATGCAAGAACAGGACCTTTATTAGCCTATGCAATGGAGCTTTACATTTCATGTATTATTAAGATATATAAACCAATTATAATGATCCACAATTACAAACGTGTAACTTTCTCATATTAGATATGTTGATAATCCAGAGGTGCGTTTCAAAGGATTGCTGATAGAAATCGCAAAATATGTGAAAATACTGTATAATCAAAGTGTGTACTATTAACCCTTTCACTACCAGGTGGCATTAAATAAAACCACTGTCAGGAACCATTGGTTTATTTGGAAAAAGACTTTACAGTAACCACACAGTATAAATGTGCTGTAGAATGCCTGCTATTTCCGCTACAGTGCAGCTGAGTCTGCCGTGTCCTGATAGGAAACAAAGGCAAGTCCCAGGTCTATGACTGCAATGGTTGATATTCCAGGACTTTATGGGCATAATCTGGAGCCCACATGTAAATGAATTTAGTTGTCAATACATGAAATTATTTAGCAATTGCTCCAGAACAATACCAGATCAGCTTAACTCGATCTCGGGCACCTGCAGTTGCTTTTGCAAATTGAGTTAATCTTGTTTGTGAAAGCATTAGTTTAATTTTAGTTACTTTTAAAGTAAGCTTCAATAAGTATTGTCTAGTAAAAGAAGAATTTTAGCAAATAAAACAATTAGCTTATTTTGTTTTTTGTGCGATCTTATTGTACTTTGTGCACCCTATACTTAACATGAAGAGCACAATCATTAATTAGCATTTCGATACTAGCGCTAATTACCGTCAGTATGTGCAAGCCAAAATATTAGCTACTCCTAAAAGCTGGTACTAAATGATTCTGCATTTGCACAATCAATTCGTATCCCCTAGCCCCCCCCTCAATAAATCCCATACTCCCCTCTCATCCCATGACAAGAACGGTGGCCCAATCCACCAAATAGGTCCCAGTCTCCCTCCATGATCACTCCACGGCGCTGCGCGATCTCGCGGCCCAGAGAAGCAACCCTCCATGGAGTCCTATGGACTCTAGGAGCTGGTACTCACTATAGAGTGGAAGCGCTACCGCAAGTATCCTAGTGGCTAGCGCTGCGTTCTTGGGAAGGTGCCGAGGTAGCGCCTGTTCCAGAATATCACGCTAAAATGGGGAAGCTATGGGGAAACCTGTAGGTGCAGATTTTCCCATTAGCATCCCGATTTTAGCGTTCACTAGAAAATAGTGCCCAAAGGATTCATTCACTGTTTTATTGTTCAGCTTGACAGGAAAAACATGCCATTATTTAGGAAAATATATCATACAGTAGGTCTTAGAAAACGAAAATTCCTTACAAAAAAGTTCATTATGAAAACAATCGTGGTAGTATATATTTATGGTACATTTAATTAAGTTAATATGTGAATGATTTATGCCTGATTAATTTCATAATGATTTTATTGAAATGCACCTGGGACTTTCTGCATATGTAATATGACATGACTGCTGCTAATTCTTAGTTACATTTAAAAATGTAGTAATTTGATAATTTCAGAAAGAATATCGACTTAAACTACATATGATTGTCATTTCCTATATTCTATCTTTGAGCATCGTTCTGCGGTTTGCAAATATACTGAACAATCCGTTCCTTTGCCATCATATGTTAATATTTATGTTTTTTATTAATTGCAACCATGATTGCCACACTGATAAGTAAACACACACCCGTCTTAAGGCAATATTCCAAAGTTGGTGCTAACTTAACCAGAGCTGTTGTAAACTTAACAAGTATATAGACCATAGGGCCCTATTCCCTACCTAACGCTAAAATGGCACTCTAATGTGTTTAGGGATTCCAGGGCAGGCACTACCTTGGCACCTCGACCCCGAAACATAGCACTACCCTCAGTGATACTCACGGTACCACGTCCACACTGCCACAAGTGTCACCTCCAGTAGTCCATAGGGTTCCATTGAGGGTTGCACCGTCAGGCCTTGAGCCCTGCGCGATTCTGCTCTTGCGAGATCGTGCAGCACTGCAGAGTCCCCAGTTTCACTGTTTGTTTTCAGTTTAACTCTGCTCGCGGTCAGGAGAAGCAGCGTATGAAAGGTGAGTATCGGATTAATTGGTGGGGTTTAGGGGGTTCAAAGCAAAATCAGATAGCACCAGCTTTTCAGTGTCGCTAAAATTTAGTTTCTGCCCATCGATGCAGTAATTACCACTACACTAGGACTATATAATACCTTACTTATCCTAACGCTAATTACTGATTGCACTCCCCATGTTAAGTTTAGTATTTGCACCCAAACTCATGCAATCAGCGACGAGCTAACTGATTTTTCAAGGGTTTAGCATCAGGTGTAATATGGGGAGCATGCATTAAAGTTACTTATCCTAGCACTAACACTTACTCATTCAAATGCTAACGTTAGCTTTCATAATGTAATTTAGCCCTATAATGGTTCTGGTAAGTTTACAACAGCTCTGGTTCAGTTAGCACCAACTTTGGAATAGAGCCCTTACTGTCAGTTCACATGTGCTTGCTTAATGTTACCTGGGACGTATGCAGCATGTGACTCTCTCTGCAGTGATACAATTCATTCTATACAAGATAATACTTACAGCTGGATTTAGCCAAGCAGGACAATCTTCTAAAATCTTGCATGACCGTTTCTTCTCAGCATCTAATCATATGGGGTGGGATTTCTGTGAGCGACTTACAGGGTTACTCCCTAACTAAAGTAGTTTAACTTTGTTGTCGTGACCAAAAACTTGGGCAATTCCCAAAAAGGAAATTCAAATAGCATTACGAGATTCATTAATCTCCATGGCGGTCTATTTATTTAGAAATTCCCTGTCTAAAAGCGGTCAATTCTTTTTTTTTTGCCCCCCCCTAGTGGCATCCCAAGTGTGGCTCAGGGTTAAAATTCCTATACTGAAAGCGGTAACCCCGAGCAACACTCGGGATGCCGCTGGATACATCACCTCTCCCTGCGCTCCCTCCGGCGATCGCGACCTCATACTTCCTGGTTTCCTCCTCACGAGAAGAATCCAGGAAGTATGAGGTCGCGATCGCCAGAGGAGACTGCAGAGATCAGCGAGGGAGCGCACGGAGAGGTAATGTATACAGCCCGAGTGTGTCTCAGGGTTATCGCTCTCAGGGGTGAAATTTAACCCCGAGACACACTCGGGAACACCGCCAGGGAGGTTAATAAAGCTTCTACTGCCATTGATTGAATTTCCCATTGGGAAACACCAAAGTTTATAGTCTATGGTGGTTCGTGAGTAACCCCCCTAAGTGTGCAACCACAAGAACAAGAGGCCACCATAAAGCAAGGTTTTATGGAGCGTTGGGGATTATGATCGATGATAGTCTTAATTAATGACATCCTTAATAATGTATAATATGAGTGAAGACACTTTGGTATATAACCTTTAAACGCTATACCAATTGCTCCCAAAACTGTTTGATGTGACTGACCAAACATGGTTAGTTTAGAGCAGTGGTTCCTGACCCTGGTCCTCAAATACCCTTAACAGGCCAGGTTTTAAGGATTACTTTGGTGAAATGCAAACTGAATCTTACAATCACTGAGCAGTAAATCATATCACCTGTGCTGTGCTTCAGATATCTGGCAAACCCGGGCTGTTAGGGGGACTTGAGAACCAGGGTTGAGAACCACTAATTTAGAACATTAAATACACAGCAGCTTCTGTGATTCTAAAATTTCAGAGATTTTTGGTTCAGATAAAGTAATGTTTGTTGTACCTCTGTCCAGCTGAAACCATTCCTTACCAGAGGGGGAAGTTCGGCCTCTCTGCACAACAGCACCATCCGCAGCACCATCTTCCAGCTCATGATCCACACGTTGGACCCTTTGGGAGAAGGTAGGAAGACCTCAAAGAAAGAGCTGCCACTAAGTATTGTGACTGACCGACCAATGACAGACCTACCATCCCATAACCACAGGGTCATGTGTCTTCTGTCATTCATGTGGACATACAGATAGAGTCAGAGACCTTAACATTCACTGCATAATAAAATGTATATTTCAGCGTAATCTGGCAGCACATTAAAAAACATAATAAAGTGGATGGAAGATTAGTATGCTAATTATAATGAGACGTTATTGCATTCGCTGCAACAGAGGAGGCATAAAATAAAAAGGGAAGAAAACATATGTGAAAGACTTTGGATTAAGAGAAATGACTGAGGACAGGAAGGCAAATGAACCACTGAAGACCAATAAATGCGTGAGTGAGTCACGCTTGTTTGTATTTTCCAGTATTGCTTTGTGGAAGGTTGCCAACTAGACATTATTGATACATAAACCCAACAATGTGAGACTGAGGAGAGAATTAGTAGATACAGGAAGTAGTATTAGTAGGTTTCTCTATTCTAGTATAGAGAAATGTACAGTCTTTGGACAGGATGGATGGATGCCTGGATTGAGATTTTACATAATGGAAAGTAGAATAATAATGCTGTGATAGAATTATCTGAGCTGTGAACATGTGAAAGGGATTATGGAATTCAGCCATGTTTAAGAGAGGGAATCAAAAACAAGCTGTGACATCAGTCAAACACGTCTGCATATACAGGTAGAGGAGAAAATAACCAAGAATAAAATTTTAGGACCTTGGGAAACACAATAGACTGCTCCAAATGCTAATATTATTCCAGGAATGCCATACTTTAGCTGCTTCTTGCTGCTACTTTCCTCCCATTCAAGCTTTTACCAAACATCAATCACCATAAGCTTCATATACATGTTATTTCACTAGCAATACAGAGTACTGCATCACCAAGTTTATATTCACTTTAACAAGCTATAATATCAGTTGCCTATCTTTCCAAGTTCTTTTTTTTACTTTTCTGATATTCCTAGACATTTTGTATAATGGTATTAAAAGAATGGTTAAAATGATATCAGTTAAAGGCATGTTACCTCCATTTTGCCTAATCCTACTCCCCTCTTCTTCCTCTCGCAAAAAAAACTTGCTTGTTGGTGAAAATCTGAATGCCTCATTTTTATATTTTCTGTAGTGTAGTCATGTTTTTATACATGGTCAGGTTTTAAAACTTTCCATTTAGGCTAATGTCAGACGAACGCAGTCTGAGCGCACTCTGCGTGCGTGTGTGCACAACGGACAGACGTACTGATGGAAGATACTGTAGACACCACATGGTCCGTTTTTTTGACGGACTTAGAAAAAAAGAACTATGGGAAATAAAATTAATATGAAAAATGATAAAAATTTGAAAAGGATATGAAAAGCCATTTTGTGCGTCAAGGTGCTGGACGTCGCAAATGCGATGTGTGTGACACCTCATCACTCACACAGAACGCTATGCGGACGTGGCGCACTCTGCGCGTCCGTCTAGCGGTTTTACGTTCTTGCCTAACTTGCATCCGTTTGCCACGTGCGTTGTGCGTGCGCAGTTCGGTGTGGACGTACTTAGTGTGTGGGTCTCTATTGCTCATGATTCTATGCTACGACGGACGTTAAACTGTGCCACAACACGGACGTGATCACTGCGTTCATCTGACGCCGGCCTTAGACTGCAATATTATATGGGACATTATTTTGTTTTCAGGTTTACCGTCGGTGTAAACACAGTCTTAGGATTTTGACTTTAAAAATAGTAAGTTGTGTTTTCTCTACCTGAATTGGTTGACCTTGGTTACTCTGCATTAGGTGATTTATTTATTTTTACAGCTCAGAGTGGCCAGGTTGATGGCTATGGTTCAAGATGTTTGATATATATATATGAAATAAAAATTTGAAAATAAACCTTGCACTCACGGTTCACCCACTATTGTTTCATAACCTAGTGCTTCACTGTGGTATTGAAAGAGCGCTACCCGGGAATAACCCCCAGCGTCAGTTAGCCATAACAGTATTATTTTAGATAGATCCAGTATAGAGTGTCAGCACTCACGGGCTTTCCTTAAAACTCCAATTTTATTATTCCATAATTTAAAAAGTCAACGTTTCGGTTCTTCACAGAGAACCTTCCTCAGGACAACAGTGCCTGCACTGTGAACCTACAGTGAATATCTACAGTTTATACTGTTTACATAAGAATAATGGTGGTACCATTATCCAGCGTTCTTCATCATTAACGTGCAGTAACTTGACCTGCCATTCTTAGATATTCCTCCTGTGCATTACTGGACACTATAACGCTACAAAGATGATTTTTACCATTGTTTGCAACTATGGTCGGCAACAGCACTTTGGGAATTACACTGGCGGTTTAGTTTTACAGAAATACTGGCGGTTTAGTTTTACAGAAACACTACCCCTAACATGAGTTGTAACTAAATTACTTGTGCATTACAAAAAAAAAAAAAGTTATACAAGAGATGCTACCGTTTTGGTTTTTTTTAATAAAAATTTTTATATAAAAAGGAAAAATAAAATTAAGTGTTTATCTCCTGTTTCTGCTTTGTGGATTTTTTTCCATGGTGCAACATTTACCAAAATTCGATGGCAAGTCTCGCTTTAGGGCTGTGGTATAGGATACATTCCATACAGTGCAAGTCAATAGGTTGGTTTTCTGGACTTCTGAACCATAGAGTAAATTTCATGCCCAATTCCACACATTGAGGAGCAAGTGATGTAAGATACTGTCAGGGGCAGTTTACAACACAAAAAAAAAATCACACAATAGATGCACTCCGTGACACATATAGAGTAAAATATTTTCTTAACTGAACATATAAGAGAAAAACAAAGTGCATGTAAGATATCAGCAACATGAAATAAACACAATAAGGACATTTCATTTTTTGGTGGTAGTGTCCCTTTAACCCCTTCACTGTCGAAGATGTGTAAGGAACGTCATTGGGATTCCCTGCTATATGTGGAGGATGTTCCCCACACGTCTTCCGCTAAGACGGCTCTGCTTCCCAATACTTGCCTCTCCAGGGGTCAAGTCCTGGGAAAAAAAGTGAGGGAACTCACCCACGAATTCCACAACCCCCATTACCTGAAGAAAATAATATATATATATATATATATATATATCACGAGTATAGCAGCGCGTGCCGGTGATACCATTTTTATTGGGTTAACTTTACATTTAAAAGACAAGCTTTCAAGAGTGTAAACTGGAAACTATACTGATCAGTGAAAGGCATCACTATGTACAGGTATACTCGTGATTGTGGCAACTGGACTAACGCATTATATATATATATATATATATATATATCTCCAGGCACAGACCCCCAGAATAATATACACAGTGCTGAACCCCCAGAATAATATACACAGCGCTGAACCCCCAGAATAATATACACAGCGCTGAGCCCCCAGAATAATATACACAGCACTGAGCCCCCAGAATAATATACACAGCGCTGAACCCCCATAATAATATACACAGCGCTGAGCCCCCAGAATAATATACACAGCACTGAGCCCCCAGAATAATATACACAGCACTGAGCCCCCAGAATAATATACACAACATTGTGCCCCCAGAATAACATACACAGCACTGAGCCCCCAGAATAACATACACAACACTGAGCCCCCAGAATAATATACACAGCGCTGAGCCCCCAGAAAAACATACACAGCACTGAGCCCCCAGAATAATATACACAGCACTGAGCCCCCAGAATAATATACACAACATTGTGCCCCCAGAATAACATACACAGCACTGAGCCCCCAGAATAACATACACAACACTGAACCCCCAGAATAACATACACAGCACTGAGCCCCCAGAATAATATACACAGCACTGAGCCTCCAGGATAATATACACAGCACTGAACCCCAAGAATAATATACACAGCACTGAGCCCCCAGAATAACATACACAGCACTGAACCCCAAGAATAATATACACAGCACTGGTTATATGGATATATTTTCCCCAGTTCACATGGATATAATGCCCCAGCTCATATGGATAATGCCCCCCCCAGCTCTCATGGATAATGCCCCCAGGTCTCATGGATAATGCCCCAGCTCTCATGGATAATGCCCCAGCTCTCATGGATATGCCCCCAGCTCTCATGGATATGCCCCCAGCTCTCATGGATATTGCCCCCTGGTCTCATGGATATTGCCCCCTGGTCTCATGGATATGCCCCAGCTCTCATGGATAATGCCCCAGCTCTCATGGATATTGCCCCAGCTCTCATGGATAATGCCCCAGCTCTCATGGATAATGCCCCAGCTCTCATGGATAATGCCCCAGGTCTCATGGATAATGCCCCAGCTCTCATGGATAATGCCCCAGCTCTCATGGATAATGCCCCAGCTCTCATGGATATTGCCCCCTGGTCTCATGGATAATGCCCCAGCTCTCATGGATAATGCCCCAGCTCTCATGGATAATGCCCCAGGTCTCATGGATAATGCCCCAGCTCTCATGGATAATGCCCCAGCTCTCATGGATATTGCCCCCTGGTCTCATGGATAATGCCCCAGCTCTCATGGATAATGCCCCAGCTCATGAATAATGCCCCAGCTCTCATGGATAATGCCCCAGCTCTCATGGATATTGCCCCCTGGTCTCATGGATATTGCCCCAGGTCTCATGGATAATGCCCCAGCTCTCATGGATAATGCCCCAGCTCTCATGGATATTGCCCCAGCTCTCATGGATATTGCCCCAGGTCTCATGGATAATGCCCCAGCTCTCATGGATATTGCCCCAGGTCTCATGGATAATGCCCCAGCTCTCATGGATATTGCCCCAGCTCTCATGGATATTGCCCCAGCTCTCATGGATATTGCCCCCTGGTCTCATGGATATGCCCCAGCTCTCATGGATAATGCCCCAGCTCTCATGGATAATGCCCCAGCTCTCATGGATAATGCCCCAGCTCTCATGGATATTGCCCCCTGGTCTCATGGATATGCCCCAGCTCTCATGGATATTGCCCCAGGTCTCATGGATAATGCCCCAGCTCTCATGGATAATGCCCCAGCTCTCATGGATAATGCCCCAGCTCTCATGGATATTGCCCCAGCTCTCATGGATAATGCCCCAGCTCTCATGGATAATGCCCCCCAGGTCTCATGGATAATGCCCCCCAGGTCTCATGGATAATGCCCCAGCTCTCATGGATATTGCCCCCTGGTCTCATGGATATTGCCCCCCCCAGGTCTCAGGGATACTGCCCCAGCCCAGCTCACCTTTGCTGCTGCTTCTGCTCCTCTGCCAGCGGCCGCGTGCTTCCTGCTTCAGTGGCCGCTGACAGGAAGTGCAGCCGCTCACCTGGGAACTATGAAACAGCCAGGCGAGCGGCTCCACCTCCTGTCACCGGCCTTGTAACAGGAAACACGCCGGCCGCCGGCAATGTGCGGCGGCGGCGTTCGGGCTCGGGCCACAGCGGGAACGCTGCGTTCCCGCAGCGTTCCCGCTGTGGGAAAAGTGTGGGAACGCCGTTCCTGCGCGTTCCCGCTCGACTCGAGCCCTGTGCCTCTCCCTCTGTGGTCCCGCGATGGTCTGACTTCCTTGAAGTTAGACCCCTCTTCTATACCCCATCCTGGTGCACTGACATCATCGCAACAGACGCAATGACGCCAGTTTCAGGCACCTCCCGGCAAAAGCCAGAAGAGCACCTGAAAGGACAGAGGTCCTTTGGACCCCTCTCCCTCCCATCCGGGGGAGATAATAGTAAAAGAGACACAGCGCTGGAAAGGTCACAGGAGCAGAAGCAGCACAGTGTGACCTTTCCATTGCTGACTCTCTTTAACCCCTGAAGTGCCGGTCTGCGATCCGGCACCAAATGGCTCTCTCCCAGAGGTGGCAGACATCTTGGATGTCCACCAAACCTCCAGGGCTTCTCCCCGCCCACTGATGACGACAGTTGAAGAATTAATGCCTAGTTGCCAAGGGATTTCCCTATGGAAACCCTATGGTGGAGATAGGGGGGTCCTTTGGATTCCCGAATCTCCCGATCGGTGGCAGCTAGGGGGTCATGGGTGGTATCATAGGAAAGGCCAGATCACGACCAAGTAAAAAATAAAAATAATAAAAAATAAAACAGATTTTTTTATTAATGCAGCACTATTGTTCACAATTCAATTATAATGTGAACAAGGATGCTACACTATTTATTTTTTTCAATTTTAGCTAAAATCGCATAATTTCTCAGAAAAACATAGTAACGGGTTCCCAGTTCTAATGTTTTTTAACAAGCGGATCCCATACAATATATAACCGCAAAGGCTCAGATGATAAAATGTAAAAGAAATCATTTTACACGCTGTAGATGATTGAAATTTTAATTGAAATTCTAATTTTTATTTACATTTTTTGTTATAGCAGTCTGAGAGGGCATGACGTATACATATAAAAATGATATTATGAGTCTGCCGGAAAAAAAATAAATAATTTGTCTGGGTCGTATAATAAAACGTGAGTTCAAATCGCATTTAAACATGATGAGCAAGAATGATAAAAATTAGCTCAGCACACAGAGGTGTAATGGTCCAGTGGTGAAGGGGTTAATAGTAATGTTGAACCTTTGTTTTCTGTTGTTTAAACTCTTGTTGGTACGGTTACTTATCTTTGGCATTTTAATACTAGTTATGAAATGTAGTCTCAATGTTACAGTAAATAGATAACATGTCTTATTCAAATTTGAAAAAAGAAACCCTTGTTTAAAATGCATTGTTTTGGTCTTTAATGATAATCATTAGTATAATCCTTCCTAGTTTTCAGATCGCATAACACCCTAAATGGGCATATCTCTGTCTGTTCCACCTCTGCCCTGCACTGGCCTACTTGCTGTAAAGGGATTATCTCCTTGGCTTTCAAGTATAGTTTAAAAGAGATTGAAGCTAAGTAGATAAATTTCAATTATGTTTAATGTGTGAGTAGTGAGATGAAAGAATATCATCTGGCTCAAAACTGCTTGCAGGGATAATATGCTGAAACATCTCTGCAGCAAAGTTACATAATATTGTTATTATTATTTAAAAAATCATTAAGGCAGCCACACTGCGATACAGTTCTCAGGCAAAATATGTAATAACTGTGAAATGACACATTGAGGTATGGCAACTAGATTATAAAGAAAAGCACCTTGTTCCATTCCCTCCTTGTACCTCGTTCCTATTCCCCCTTGCACCATGTCCTATTTCCCCCATACACCCTGTCTTATTTGCTTCTTTCCCCTCATTCCCATTCTTCCATTGTACCCTGTCTCATTTCCCCTTGCAGCTCATCCCATTCACACTTCCCATTTTCCATTGCATGTCATTCATTCCCACTTTGCATCTTGTACCATTTCCCCCTTGCACACGGCCCCGTTCTCCACTTGAACTCATTCCCATTCCCCCTATGCACCTTTTTCCATTTCCCCATGCTCCCTGCCTCATTCCCTCCTTGCACCCTGGTCATTTCAGCCCTTGCAATCATTCCCAGTCCCTCCATACACCCTGCTCCATGTCCTTGTGTTGCCACTTGTATTGATAAATGCAAGTGCCAGCCCTGTTTTAATTACTTAGCACAAGGTAATGATAGGGAGCCACTAGGACTCCATGGAGACAAATGCAACCCTACGGGATCCCTGCTGCAGCCACAGAAAATTATTGGGAACTATTTGATTCCAGTGTTTTTCTGCACACCAATTTACAATGTTATGTGTTTTTGCAGAAGCACTTAACACCAGGGCTTTCGTGCATGTATTCTTTTAGAATACACTGGAAAAGCACATACTTCTCTGGCTGACAGTAAATTTACGCATCTGATATTGAAAGCATTAATTTACAGTACGGTGCTGCACTATCCGACCCGCAAGCAAAGTGTGTGGCTTGGTTGTAATAGGTGCTCAAGTTGCTTATATTCCGTCTACAAACATTGACATTAACCTCCCTGGCGGTTTTCCTGAGTGTGGCTCGGGGTTAAATTTCAATGCTGAAAGCAGTAACCCCGAGCCACACTCGGGCTGGATACAGACCTGTACCTGCGCTCCCTCGTTGACCTCCCGCAATCGCATTCTCCTCCGTCCGATCACGGCGTCCTGCTTCCTGTTCCCTTCTCGCGAGAAGGGAACCAGGAAGCAGGACGCCGTGATCGGTCGGAGGTGACTGCGGGGAACAGCGAGGGAGTGCAGGGACAGGTATGTATCCAGCCTGAGTGTTGCTCGGGGTTACTGCTTTCAGCATTAAAATTTAACCTCGAGCCACACTCGGGAATACCGCTAGGGGACTGGATTAATGCACCGATTTTGACATATAAAATATGTCAAAATCAGACCGCCAGGTAGGTTAACAGCTCAAGATGTTAGACTTATGGCTCGGTTAGAATAGAGCCCAGGATTGTTCGGCATTCAAATTCCATAATTGACAAACACTGAAGCTAAAAAAATATAACCTGTTAAAAAATAACATAACACCTTTTTTGTTTTTCCTTTTTATATTTCTATTTTGTAAGTTATAAGTATATTTCTTATTTTATTTTTTAAATTCTTTATTTTCAGAACAGAAGTTGCAGTACAAAAAAAATACAGCATGTCACATTTTCATAACAGAAAAATAGGATTTATTAGCAAGTAGAAAACCCCACAATTTTCAGTCAATACGGAGAGATCATACATATCAACACAGACAGAGAACAATAGGAAAAAGACAAACCAAAAGATGCCAAACACAAAAAAACATAATAAAAAAAGAAAGGGATCAAAAGAAAACAGACTTGGGTGCCCCCACCAATAAGAGACAAGGAAAAGACTCAAAGGGAAAATTACAGAACTGGTGGACCGAGTCCTCCATGGAAGACCCATCTACAGACTATGAAAAATTAGCCTCCGTCCAGGCCTCCCATATTTTAGAAAAGGAAACGCAGTGTTCCGTGCAATCTAGCTGGCAGTACGTCCATGGTTCACACTTCCTCAATAATTTGCAAAACTCTCCAACAAGGTGGGGGAACGACAGACCTCCACATTTCCGCTACCACCTTCCTCGTTACCAACAGAAGCTTAGGCAAGAGGCGACTGCGAGCACCGGATAACCCCTCCACTGGGCGAGACAAAAGAAACGTCCATGGGTCCAGAGGGTCATCGAAGTCCAGGACCTTTTGAGACCAAGCTGCGGACCCTGCCCAAGTAAGCACCCAGGACCAGACATGACCACCACATGTGGGTGTGTGTCCCCCTGTCACCACAACTCCACCAACAGGTGTCAGGAATGGCAGAATTCACCCCGTGGAGATACGCGGGGTGATATACCACCTCATCATGGTCTTGTAAGACTGTTCCTGCATACAAACATTAATAGAGGACTTGGAGATAGCTTCCCAAATATCAGCCCAATCGTCAGAGACAGCCGGTCCGAGCTTTCTCTCTTACGCCACCATATAAGGAAGGGGTTCCAATCCCCCTATAGCTGCCAGAGCGAGCACCAGTGCCGAAATAAGACCTTTGGGATAGTCACCATGAAGGCACAAGCACACCACATAAGTTAATGGTCTGGCGAGCACCTCCAACATCTCAGAAGATGTTACATAGTTATGATATTGTAGGTAACGAAAAAAAATCCAGAGGCCTCGGGTGCAACCTAGAGGAGAGTTCAGCAAAAGATATCAATTTATTTTGTGGAAAGAAGTCACATACCCAGGTAACACCACTAGCTCGTAGACCAGCCAGCAAACAGATGTCCTTATTGCGTCCAATCTGGAGTAGAGAGGAAGGTTGCTGAACTAAGCATCGGTTCAATGTCCATTTATTCTACAAACGAATAGAGTGAAGGAGAGACGTACAGTCTGAAGCAAAGGTCAATTGGAGGTGTTTCGGAAGCCAAAGCCACAATTGCAGCTCATCAGGAGCCATGGTGTCACTTTCCAAATCTGCCCACCGATTAGGCTGACTGAGCAACATGGGAAATGTAGTTCTCAAAACATCAGGGAGCCAAGGTTGCTGACCCCTGGTGTAGTGCTACCACCTGGGCCAGCTGAGCTGCTCCATAGTATGTCCTTAAGTCCGGTAGGCCGAGTCCACCTGATGGTTTAGAGGCATGAAGGACCCTCTGGGATATCCTATGGCATTTATGGTGCCAAAGTTATCAAAGCATTTTTGAAAATTTATCAGGCCACTCTCTACAAGTGGAACAGGGAGTGCAAGCGAGGCAATTCGCTCATCTTTACACTATGTATCCTGCCAATCCAGGAAATGTATTCTCTGCTCCAGGCCCCCCGATCCGCTCGCAGTCTGTCAAATAACGTTACATAGTTAGTAGCATACAATACATCATAGGACTCCCAGGTATGTTACATGGCTATGTTCAATTCTAAACCCAAACCTATGGGAGAGCGCTGTCAGGGCTAGGAACATGCAACGCTAAGGCACAAGATTTACCAAAATTAATCTTATATGTGAACGGAATTTGTCTAGAAGGGGTTGTAGAGCCACCAAAGAAGTGGTTGGCGAAGTAAGCGACACCAGAACATCGTCCGCATAAGTAGACAGCACATAAGAAGAGCCAAATAGATCTAGGCCTCGTATCACTGGAGTGTCACGTATCTGGGTCAAAAGAGGCTCCAACGTGAGAGCAAACAACATGGGGAACAGAGGACAACCTTGTTTCATGCCACTGGAGAGGGGAAAAGGCTAATGGTGTGCACCAGGCACTAGAACATGTGCACTGCGTGACTTGTAAAGGGCCATTATCGCTTCCCTGAAGTTGAGTGGGAACCCCATCTCCTCCAACAATATAAAAATGTATGGCCATTTCACCCTATTGAAAGCCTTTTCGGCATCGAGGGAAAGGACCAAAGATGGAATGCCCTGGGTGCCAGTGATGCTTATCAGGTCCACAGTCTATGTCACGAACCTACCACACTGCCTCCACTTCCAACACTGTTCAGAAACACCTCCTTACCTTAAACTGGCCATCTGCATGTCTCGTTTGTGTGTAAAGATCAGCATCTTTATGAGGTCATCAGAGGAGTGCCGGAGTTACAGAGATATACTCAGAGAGCACCTGATATCAATCCCACACCAATCAGAGGCCCATAAAAGAGAAGCTTACTGGGTAAGTCATTGCTCAATTATTGTCCTCCCTACCTCGAGCTAACCATTCTATCCCAGCCTTTTGATCCTGATACCCAAGTTGCTGAACCTCTGCCTGTGACCCCAACAACGCTATCTTCTGCCGCCCAAGTTGCTGAACCTTTGCCTGTGACCAACAACGCTATCTTCTGCCGTCCAAGTTGCTGAACCTTTGCCTGTGACCAACAACGCTATCTTCTGCCGCCCAAGTTGCTGAACCTTTGCCGTGACCAACAACGCTATCTTCTGCCGCCCAAGTTGCTGAACCTTTACCTGTGACCCCAACAACGCTATCTTCTACCGCCCAAGTTGCTGAACCTTTGCCTGTGACCCCAACAACGCTATCTTCTACCGCCCAAGTTGCTGAACCTTTGCCTGTGACCCCAACAACGCTATCTTCTGTCGCCCAAGTTGCTGAACCTTTGCCTGTGACCAACAACGCTATCTTCTGCCACCCAAGTTGCTGAACCTTTGCCTGTAACCACAACAACGCTATCTTCTGTTGCCCAAGTTGCTGAACTTTTGCCTGTGACCTCAACAACGCTATCTTCTGTTGCCCAAGTTGCTGAACTTTTGCCTGTGACCTCAACGACACTATCTTCTGTTGCCCAAGTTGCTGAACCTTTGCCTGTGACCACAACAATGCCATCTTCTGTTGCCCAAGTTGCTGAACTTTTGCCTATAACCTCAACAACGCTATCTTCTGCTGCCCAAGTTGCTGAACCTTTGCCTGTGACCTCAACGACGCTATCTTCTGTTGCACAAGTTGCTGAACCTTTGCTGTGACCTCAATGACGCTATCTTCTGCTGCCCAAGTTGCTGAACCTTTCTCCTGTGACCTCGACAACGTTTACTTCTGTTGCCCAAGTTGCTGAACCTTTGCCTGTAGCCTCAACAACGCTATCGTCTGCTGCCCAAATTGCTGAACACTGCTTGTGACCTCGACAACGCTAATATTCCTAAATAAAATGTCCAAGACCAGTAGTTGTGGCGTCTAACCTTATCTTCTACAGCCATATTGTACTGACCAAATCTCCATTACATCTGGTTCCTTATCAGAATATATATAACACCGTGACAGTCTACCTAACATTATCAAAATGTTATCGGGTGGACAAATTAAAAAAGGGCACATCAAAAAGGAAGCTGAAGGGAAAAGAAACCCATCAATTTGGACAAGGCAGAGAAAGACTCCTCACTCTATTTTTGGCTATATTTTTTCCAGCGCAATTGAAAGTATTTTGGGTGGAATTATGGCAGAATAGGGATTGTTGTTTATAGAAAAAATTGTTTTTTGTAACTTTGCCTTCACGGAGAGAATAAGTCCTCTGAATGCACTGATTCTGGAACTGCAGTGTAATATTGTTACTATGTTTTAATTCATAAGAATGCAGTTCATTTGTAACAATGTGATTGCAGTAATTATTAAGTCAGCTCTCCACATTCTTGACCTTCCCTTGTGTGCCTGCTGTCAGGTGTATTAGTGCTCAGATTATTGTGAATCTTGTCAACCCTGGACAGAAGCCTGTAGTGCTGAGCCTTATCTGTTTAATCCTGAGAAAAAGTCCTACGTGGCATTGGACTTCTGTCTTTTTCTATTACCATCATTTATATAAAGTAATAGTAAAAAGAAAAAAACAAAAACCTGTCCATTCATGTCACAATGCAGCATTGAAGACTTGTTTGTACAATAGGTAATAGTAAATGAGGTCTCTAAAACGTAGAATAGTTATTTTTAATCTTAGGTTGATAGATTCACTTTTTTTCAAAATTTTTATCTCAATAATTGCTTAAAAGGACACGTTAGGGTTAAAACAAGGGAGGGGTGGAGTAATTAAATATTATCCCCTCTAGACCCTCCCTGGTTCCCCATTTCCAATTTTAACCCCCAGAGCAAGTATACTCAACTGTAATCCAGTGTCTAACTCCATTGGTGGTAGGCAATGGCATGGTCCTAGCCATGGCTCCTGTGAAATACCGCAGCAATGGGGGGGAGGGGCTGAAGACTCCAGCCAATCCAACCAATTCAATGGTTCCCAAATGGCTATGCAGGAAGATGCTGCTGTACATTCTCTGCTTTTTTTTACCTGGGTAATAGGAAGGAAACTCAAATCAGTAGGAGCTGCGAGAATGTTTTAGAAATAATATCCACTGGTATCTGGATACAACCATATTATTGGGGGCTTTGTGGTGGTTATTCTCTAAGAACAACATCTGGTATAAAAAAGCCTAGGGTGGCTCATCTTCAATACTTCATGTGAGTGCAACCTTGAAAAAGTATGTACTGTATATTCAACTTATTTTCTCTAACAATCTTACTATTATTGTGATTTCTCTTGCTGAGAGGGATATCATCTGGAATCTGCTTTTCCCTTTTTATACACCACTCGTCAGAGATATATACAAAAAGTGTGCTGTCAAAAGACCCACAGGCAATAACACTGAGAGCCCTGGGCTCTATTAAATTCTTTGCGCAAACGTTAACGCGTGCACAAAAACGCATTAACGCGAGGGGAAAAACCCTTTGCGCTGAACGTCGTATTAAGACGTTCGCGCACAAAATGCGCGTTAATGTCTAACGTGAGTGACCCTGCGTGAACCCTTTGCAAGTGCAATTTAGTGTGCGCATCCTATACTTAACATTGTGAGCGCAAATGCGTTTGTGCACTGGTGCGCGCATGGTATTACAATCTTAGCGCAAAATTTACGGACAACATTTGCGCGCATAATTTTAACGTCTTTGAAAAGCTGGTGGTAACGGGAAATTGTAACAACCTGACCGTACTAAACTGCGGATTCACAACGGAGAACGTCGATGCACACGTTATTTTTACTAGATCTGTCAAAAATGACAGCCCCTACCTTGTCTTCTGTCAGAACGTAAGTTTTTTTTACTAGATCCGTCAAAAATGACGGCCACTACCTTGTCTTCCGTCAGAACATACGTCTGTCTGTGCGCAGTTCGCAGAAAAATGTGTTCGTCTGACGGACTCGCATTAAAAATTACATTGCGCTCACGGATTTCTGCATGCAAAGTACTTTGCGCATCGGTTTCACAAGTGCAATTTCCCGACGGATGACAAAATGCACGAGGAATATAATTCCAGCATTGATTTTTGTGCGTTAACGTTTAACGCTTTGCGCAAAACAAATAGCGCTGCTCGTGAGCTTTTGCGTGATTAATTTAATAGAGCCCTAAGGCTCTTGGAAATGTGAGTGGATTATCCATCTTCGGTTGTTACGCACTTTATTTTCTTTGCTTTTCTCTTTTTGGGTAATGTGACAAGTATTGAAATAATGGATATTATCTTTATTCTTTGAGAACTGGTCACGTAAATATTTGTATGTCGATATTGTATCTTCTGGTGCGCCTGGGACTAGTTTCACCATTTGTTTTCAATGAGGTGTGATGCTGTATAAAGAGAAAACACCTTTTTTGATGGCGGTGTATAGCAAATCATTCTAAAGATAATTGTGGAACCATTATTGAGCACTTGCCTTTAGATATTTTAATCTTATTTAACCCTTTGGAATTAGTTTCTTTCCTGCATGAATTGGTCATAAAATATCATCTCATGTTCATCAAAGTCACAAGTATAGACAAACACAATGTGCTTAACCCTTGAAGATGCGGGGTGTGAATGTATGCCCCGTTAACTTCTATGGGCTGCTTCGGCCCTGCCCAGCAGTCAGCACATGACACGCGACGTTGGCTGCTGCAGGACGGACTGAACCAGCAGTCTTTTGTGCCTTTCTTCAGCCCTTAGACAAACTTGAGGACGAGCACATCGAAAGCACGGTGATAGTATTCACCAGAAATGAGGCAGCACACAAATCTTGGGGTTAGAGTAGTCAGACAGGACTGCGCTTTTAATGAGCTAAATATATACACTGTCAAAAGGGGCCTAGTGGCCCATGGAAATTGATATCCGGTCGTCTTGCTGCTCAATATCAAAAATCCCTCCCTAGTGAATTGGTGTCTGGGACATAATTATATTAGGGACAGATAATGGAATTAAATCTGGATACCAAGACACATTGTGCAACATTCCAACAAAGCAGAACAATAGCAGATACAATAGTCTGGTACTGATGTCAACATATTCCAGAAGGAGGAGTTGGAAAAGGCTACATTGTGTCACGTTCCACGTTCCCAGCCCTGTCCCCTGTGTATATGTAATCCTGTTCAGGCCTTGTGTTGTGCTGTTATTCCTGGGTTGCAGCTAAAGGGTTAATCGTGTTTCCGCTCCCAGATCACCTGTCTGTACTTGCCTTGATCTCCTCCCTATTTAGAGCAATGCGCCCATAGTGCATTGCTCCATGCTTTTCACATTTCCTGGTTTCTCTGTGGTTTGTGTTGTATCCTAAGAGCTGCCTCCTGTTATATCCTGTTTCTGTCTGTATATTTAGGGCTCTATTAACTACTTTGCGCGAACGTTAACGCCTGCGCAAAAACGCATTAACGCGAGGGGAAAAACCCTGTGCGCAGAATGTCGTATTACAATGTCCGCGACAAAAAATGCGCGTTAACGTCTACCGCGGGTGAACCCGCGCAAACCCTTTGCGAGCGTAATGTACGTTGAGCGTCCTTTACTTAACATTGTGAGCGCAAATAAGGTTGGGCGCTGGTACGTGGATGGTATTACAATCTATGCCCAAATTTTAACGGACAACGTTTGCGCGCATTATTTTAACGTCTTTTAAAAGCTGGTGTTAATGGCAAATCTGAACGTCCTAGCCGAACCCAAATACACCAGCACGAAAAAAAAAAATACAGCAACGTATAGTTACAGATTCTACGCATACCCAAACAATAAAATTGATAAGTTGTGCGTGTTTTTATTATTGCTGCAGCATATATACTCAGATTGATTTTGACGGGCGCAAAAACTGAACGGGAGACAATTGTAGCTCTTAATTCTGATTGGAAGAATCGTGTTAAAAAACAGTCGGCACACCGATTTCTGCGCGCAACGTTAATGCATGCGAGTTTTTGCCCGTCTTTTCTACACGCGTTATTTTTTGATGGATGAAAAAATGCGCACGGATTGTAATACCACTGTTATTTTTCACGTGTTAACGTTTAACGCTTCGTGCAAAAAAATAGCGCTGAGCATGCGTTTTTGCGCAATGAATTTAATAGAGCCCTTAATTTATTACTTTTGGTCTTGTTTCTCTGTCTGTCTATTACTCCTGCCACTGTGTTTCTGATTTATTTCTGGTTACTCCTGCGTTATTTCAGTTTATGGTTGTTCCCTTGCTGTGTTTTGGTTTTCTGTTTATTGTTTATTCTGATTACCCGTGTACCGATTATTGGCTTGTGTGACAACCCTTCTACCGCTGAACTCCGGAATCTGGATAAGGTACTGGCTCTGGTTTTCTGATCTATGGCTTTCCTCATGACGATGCTAATGCATGTTCCTAGTCTGTACTGTTTATTGTGATTCCCAGTATCTGTATACTCATAAGACTCTGCACAGCTTCATGGTAAACTTTTCCTCTAGTGTAGATCCGGCTACCCTAAAGACTGGCCTTTCAGTATAGGGATTCTTTGGGTATTGCCGTGCAAAGGTCTCTGGTTAACCCTGTGTGGTTTCTTGTCAGCTTTGCTATTGTCTGTAGTAGTATCTCTGCTTATAGAAGCTTTCCACCTGTACCTGGGCCTCACCTTGGCGTGAGCCTGGTGGCGAGAGTGTGACACATTGACCCACACAGTAATCCTATTATGCATAGTAATAGATAAACATAGAAAATAATGATAATAACAATAACAGTATTCATGCAAAGCACAGAAGACACAAAACCCCTGCAACTAGAATTGTAGATACTGGGTGACTTGGAGAGGGCAGGGGAACAATATAGAACAATAGGCCTGCACCTCCCAAATGCATCTTTATGTTCATGTAACCCAAGTTCAAAGTGAATTTCCCCCTTTTATGAGTGACTAACCTGGGAGAAGACCCTGAACAGGTCACTCTCTAGCTTAGCCACATTTCAGTTTTTCCAGTGTCATGGAAAAAGCAATGTCCATAAAGAAGAGTTGCTGGAAATCGGTCACTCACCCAATCAAACCCGGCACAACAGATTGATAGGGGCCGTATGAGCCATAACAAAGTATAGATATTATTATAGATTTGGCCTGGAAAATAGCCATAATGTGGGCAACCTCTGGACTCACGGGAAGTCATCCTTCAGCTTTTAGGAGAGGAAAAAGCCTCTGTGGGGGAAACAGTTAGGGAAATGTGGTATGAAGGACAACCCTTCCCTCTGGACATTTAAAGGTTAATGTAACGGTGACTGGATGTTGAGGTGAATGGCTGCAAATCTGGAGTGCTCTGTCTCAGCAGCTGTAACCCGAGTGATTTTTGGGTGTTTTACCGCTCTCCACGACTCCTAATAGCTGACACTCACCCTCGCTCCAGCAGATGGTGTTTTCAATGTGGAATTTCGCTCCGGGCTGGCCGGTTTTCTTGGTCCCTCGGTGCGGCCTGTGCTCGGCAGCCATCTTTCTCGCCTGAGGGCTCCTTCTGCCATTCCTCAGCGCCTTCTGGGATGCATGATGGAAGGCTTGGACTGGGTCGACGATGGGCCCACGTCCCCATGCTCCCTATGACGATGGTTTGGCCATGGGCATCGAATGCTGCCGGCGGCAGCTGCCTCTGGCTGGTTCCGTGGGTATTGAGATGGCATTGTCACAGGCTGTGCTGCTGTTCCCTGAGGATCCTGACGGCATGCCCTCTACGAAGGGAGATGTGGCCTGGGCTATACAAGTCCTTTGTGGTATGTTCTCTTTTGAGACCCGTGCATTGCTCCGAGAAGAGTTGTTAGTAGTGCCGGAGGGGCTGTGTGACGTAGATGTGGAGCAGTGCTGTGCAGCCTCTGTGGAGGCTTGTAAGATGGCCTTGTGGGACCTTAAGTTGGATATGGATCCTGCGGTGTCTGTGTGTGTGAGTGAGATGCAGAGTGTTGCCACCGCTGCTGGGCTGGAAATAACCCCTGAGGATGGCACCATGCTGTTGCCAGGAAGGCCCATGGCTTAAGCCAAGGAGGGACCTTTATACTAAGTGCTTTTAACCCCATTAGGCAGGTTTGTTGCTGGCTGCATGATGCATAATCCAGCACATAGAATAAACACAGATACTGAACACGAATAACAGAACTGAATTCTGGGGTAAGGTCCTTGTAGTGGCCTTCTGAATCTATGCAGGCTACAGGGCAAGGAACAAACACCACAATAACAACAGGGATATTAAGAGTAGTTAGAGAAAGCAAGGTCTAGATGACAGAGAGGAATGTCAGCCGTTACCAGCGATAGAGAGCCAGGAGAACAAGTCAGACAAGCCAAGGTCAGTATACAGGATATCAGCATACAGGTTACAGGGAGCAGACAAGAGAATGGTCTAGACTACTGTGACGGAACGGCCGCCACAGGATTTATTTAGTTTAATTTCATTCTTATTTTGTTATATTTAATTTACCCTTTATTTATAGAAACTAATTTCCTTTGGTAGATTTAATGTAAAACTGTTGCTAGACTTCTAATTAATCATGTTTTTCCCCTGCACCATCCTGCTAGTTTATGCTCAGTTATATTGTGTGGTTTTAAATGTATTGTCAATTGCTCATTTTTAGTTTTAAATAGACTTCTATTTCTTTAGTTAAATGTGGTTTTTAAAAACACTACCTGCCACTAGTGTCAAATGCTTTCCTTTGTATAGAATATACAATAGGTTTGAGTAACTTGTGGATTATGCAAAAGTGCTTTCTGTTTGGATATCTGTTACCTGTTTACCTGTTCTGAAAGGTTGGGAGTCACATTGACTCAGCCACCCACTATCTGATTCCCTTTACAATGGGTTATGTAAATCACTGTATGTGATCACTGTGAGGTCAAGACTTCATCTGCATACAACCAGTGGACCCAAGTGAAGACTGAGAGGACCTGAGAGAAGCCTGCAATGGTCTTGGAACCAACCAATCAGAACCTGGGCTATGGCTAGCCCCTGTGCAGAATTCACTCCAGGGGTCTGGGGGCGGGCATGGGAGAGAACAATGGGACTGTACCATATAAAAGGACCGTGTATGTTCTGTTTTTCATTAAACTCATTCCTGTTTGAACCTTTACTCTTGCCTCTTCTAGTAATTGGGGATAATAGGGCTTGGGGAACCGCGACGCTGCAAGGACCGTGGAAAGAAACGCTGGACCACCGCCGAATCCCCACCGCCCGCTACCCCTGACTCTACACCCCCAGACCAGCTCAGCGCTGACGGCGGATCTACCCGGGCAGGGTAGTGGGGATCCGCTACATTGGTGGCAAGCGGTGGGAGCTCCGAGACCAGACAAGCAGGGGGAAATATAGCCGCTGGCTTGACCCCGGTCTCGGGCACCACAACCGCCGAGCGCCTGGAGCAGCACATCACCTGGGGAGATTCTGAGACCAGCCCAGCAGGGGGAAATACAGCCGTTGGCTTGACCCCGGTCTCAGACACCCGGGGATTCGAGAGATTGCTACATCGTCCTACAGCCGTTCACCCCGTATTGCTCAGCGCTACGACAGCTGGAAGCACACGGTCCTCAAGGAACTTCTCAAGGAACTTCTCAAGGAACTTCTCCAGGGATAAAGCGGTCAGCGGTAAGCCAAAGGCTGCCCTCACCAAGGACCTGATGGAGGACGAACAGGCAAGTCTGGCCCTCCACGAGGACTCAGAATCCACAGAATGGCGCCGGGCGGTACAATGGAAGCTGGCCCTGTTCGGAGCCAACCCCCCGGCGGAGGTGATCGCTATCGTTTTGGCAGGGGTCAATCAGCTCAGAGTGACCGAGTTGCGGTACCAGCTCGGGGAATCTACAGCGTCCCAGGAGATACTCCCTGCAGTCGTAAAAGAGGAGTTCTGGGACCAAGGAATGGAAGCGCCTGACCAGCACAGTGATCCAGGTTTCGGCCAGGAGGTGTTGTGGCATAATAACTCGGCACGGCAGCAGCTCTGGAGGGACGTCCTACAGCTTGAACAGGACTACCTTGGAAAGATTCTTCCTACCTTGGGTGAGAAATACTGGAGACTGTGGGACCTGCGGGTGCCATTCCGAGGAGTGCAACCCCAGGTAGAAAGACTGTCTCAACTGGAGAACCTGATCCAGACAGAGCTATGGCTGGAGGACGGGTACCGGGCACTGGAATGGTATGCTGCCAACCTGTGTCCAAAGTTGGAGAGGAAAGATCCTACGGAGGGCTATGACTACGGTGGCCCAGGATTAATATTTGACGCTCTCCATGACGACCCCTCCTTTGGCAGTACAGCTAAACTGAGATGGGAAGAGATCCGGGACTTTCGGGAATGTGAGCACCTTGACGACCTCGGGCTGAGCAGTGATCTGGACTGGCTAGCCACTCAAGAGTGGGAGCTGGAGCAGGGATACAGGAGATTGTTTGAGGACGCTCCCCCGCTCGCTCTCACCCCGATGGACATGGCAGAAGAGCTGCCAACAGAACCCGGTGGTGCCAACCTACTTGCAGGATCTTCTGCTGGTTCGGAGCACCAGGGTGAGGAGGCAGTCGACCCCTCTCCCCAGCTGCAGAACGCATCCCAGGCCTCAACTGCTACAGAGGAGGTGACTATCCTGCAGCTGCAGCGCAGCATGTTGTCCGGGGAAAAGACAGAGGACTCAGCAAGTACCGTTCCTGCAGAACCTGCAGCGGAGCAGAGTGACCAAGTGCTTCGGACACCTACCAAGGTCAGTGGAAGTGCACCGGTGGATGGGACTGCGGTCTCCACCAACGAGAGCCGTCAGGACAGCGGTCCACTGTGGAAAGAGGAAAACTGGAAGACAATGGGTGAGATTGAGGCCCACCCAGGCAGATGGCCAGAGGGCTCACCACGAGACCCAGAGTCCCAATGGAGTGCTCCTGCTCAGGGACGGGTGGAGGAGCTAGCGACAATGTCATGGCCCGCCAAGGAAGAGGCTGCAGCCCTTTCCACGGAGCCCAGGAGATGTGGGGCAGTTTGCCCAGATTCACTGCTTGCATCAGCAGGCACTTCAGCGCGTGAAGAGGACAATTTATGTACGGGGGAGCGGTTCCCCAACCCAGCAGCAGAGCTGGCATCGGGACAGAGCTCGGCTACCCTCTGCCCCCAGCTGGAGGCTCTAGAAACCGGGGAGAATATCGGGTGCCAGACGAGGGAGGGGGAGACTCAGGCCCCCCCGTGCCAAACGCTCCTACCCACGTATGGATAGAGGAGCGGGGGACAGCGGACATGCTACGGCCTGCTGTGAATGAGGCTATGGTCCGTTCCACGGTGCCTGAGAAGTGCAGGTCAGCTAGCCCGGGGCCCTGGCTGGTGGTGTCAGGGATCAAGGATAGCCATTCATACATGGGGGAGCGGCCCCCCACTTCAGCGGAAAAACTGTCACCGCGGCAGAGGACCGCTAACCTCTACCCCTGCCCTGCCACCGCAGAACTTGAGGAGAAAGAGAACTACCTTCTCACCAAGGAGCCCCAGGGACTGACCATCCGCTCCTCTCCAGAACTACAGACCAAGCTACTGGCCTCCACTGCTACGCAGGAGGCAGAGAGCCTACAACTTCAGCACAGCATGCCATCTGGGCCGGAGAAAGCATCAGACTCGGCAAGTACAGTTCGTCAGGAGATATCAGCAGAACACAGTACCGGTGATGGTGCGCCGCATTGCAAGTTCCAGGGTGGGGAGTCATTCGGTCTCCTTCCACAACAGCAGCGGCTACCCCAGGTAGAGAGCACTGGCGGTACCTCTCCCCAGCGACAGGTAATAATCCCAGAAGGGGAGATGGCAGGTCTCGCTCCCCAACGTTTTGAGCCCCAGCGTGAGGGTGGAGGTGTCCCCTGTGCCAAGCAACGGCGTGCTGCTGCTCCCTTTCCCCAGGATGTGGGAGACTCCCATTGTGGAATTGTTGATGGTGCTGGGATTTGCAAGTGGATGACCCCGAGATGCTGGGCAGATGGCCCAGATCCACAACCACTCTTTCTGGAGACACCGGTCATCCCATCTCCCACCCAGCTTCTGACCGAGGCACCAGGAAAGGGTGCTATCGGGCCATTTTTCCCACGGCTGACTGTGGCACCGGGAGAAGGTACAGGCGGTACCCCTCCCCAGCTGGTCATTGCCCCAGGAAATGGTGCCAGCAAGGCTGCCCACCAGCGAGGGGCTAGGAGACCAGGAGGAGAAAAATCCCTCAACATCCCACCGGGGCCGGTTGTTTCCCCATGGCAGGGTACCAGCCCCGGGTGTCTGTATGGTCCGTCGGACACCGGTCCAGACCAAGGGGGCAGTTGGAGAAGCCGGGGGCCAGCCTCCTCCCTACGGACTATGGACCAAAAGACTATCGGAGGTTGGCAAAGCATTGCCCCAGCAACCCAAACTTGAGACTTTTTAAAGACACTTACACCTGGACCTCCCCAGGCGGACCTGTAGAGGGCCTCACCGGGTCTGCCATCATGGGACTGGGAGAGCTATGTGACGGAACGGCCGCCACAGGATTTATTTAGTTTAATTTCATTCTTATTTTGTTATATTTCGTTTACCCTTTATTTATAGAAACTAATTTCCTTTGGTAGATTTAATGTAAAACTGTTGCTAGACTTCTAATTAATCATGTTTTTCCCCTGCACCATCCTGCTAGTTTATGCTCAGTTATATTGTGTGGTTTTAAATGTATTGTCAATTGCTCATTTTTAGTTTTAAATAGACTTCTATTTCTTTAGTTAAATGTGGTTTTTAAAAACACTACCTGCCACTAGTGTCAAATGCCTTCCTTTGTATAGAATATACAATAGGTTTGAGTAATTTGTGGATTATGCAAAAGTGCTTTCTGTTTGGATATCTGTTACCTGTTTACCTATTCTGAAAGGTTGGGAGTCACATTGTCTCAGCCACCCACTATCTGATTCCCTTTACAATGGGTTATGTAAATCACTGTATGTGATCACTGTGAGGTCAAGACTTCATCTGCATACAACCAGTGGACCCAAGTGAAGACTGAGAGGACCTGAGAGAAGCCTGCAATGGTCTTGGAACCAACCAATCAGAACCTGGGCTATGGCTAGCCCCTGTGCAGAATTCACTCCAGGGGCATGGGAGAGAACAATGGGACTGTACCATATAAAAGGACCGTGTATGTTCTGTTTTTCATTAAACTCATTCCTGTTTGAACCTTTACTCTTGCCTCGGCTAGTAATTGGGGATAATAGGGCCTGGGGAACCGCGACGCTGCAAGGACTGTGGAAAGAAACGCTGGACCACCGCCGAATCCCCACCGCCCGCTACCCCTGACTCTACACCCCCAGACCAGCTCGGCGCTGACGGCGGATCTACCCGGGCAGGGTAGCGGGGATCCGCTACAACTACAATCCAAAGTCATACACGGGGTAGCAGAATCAATAGCAGGCACTCAGTGAAAGAAGACTTATCCAGAAGAAGGGAGCAAATGCACTGCTGGCCATATTTATGGAGCAGGGCAGGTCTTGTTAACACAGGCCAATTAGCCACAGGGAAGGATAGTGTGTACTGGCTAGCTTAAAAACACACAAGAGCTGATTGGCATCGCTCTCACCACCAGGGGACCTGGCTGCAATGTGGAAACGTGACAGCTGTTTCCCCTTCATCCTGATCTTGATGTGTTGGCACTGGCTGCGGGGGTTCTGGGCGCTGTCCTGAAGGCCGGAACACGAGGGGAGAATCGGTTTTGCCCGCTGCCTGACGACCGGCTCCCAGAGGGGTCCTGTAGCTTGCCTGCCAGCCATCTATATGTCTTTCAAGTCACTCTACTTTCCAGGGGATCAGTTGGGGATTCGCTATGTGATGCCCTGCCCACTGCACTGATGATGCTGGTTCTGGACACAGGATGAGGAGATCCCACCCATTTATTTTCCGATGACACCCCTCACCAATTGAAGAGACTCCTCCGTGCTGTCTTTCCTCCCCATTCATTCTCTTTCATTACCCCTCATTGGCAAGCTGAGACTCTTTAATTTACTTTCTTTTTTTGACTCCCTTATGGCAGACTTTGTTTTGCTCAATTTTGTGTGATTTTGGGGACATCGGGACCTTCCTATTCCCCCCTCCCCTTTTTTTTTGTGGTGGGACACTGGGTTGCCCTGAGCGAGCCATCTAAACGGCAACCATGGCTCTGGCTGTTTCTCTTGGCCCCAGGCCTCTCGGCCTTGTGGACTCTTCCATGGCCCCCGGTCTTCCCTTGGGTTGCTGTGATGAGCTGGGAATGCCTTGATTATTGAGCAGCCCCCAGCCTTCCCACCCCCCCTTTTTGGGTTTCCTGATGTCCCCTAGTAGACTTCACCGGCTCCTCTATGCGGTCAGCACGGTTTGTTTTATTCTACCCCTCCCTTTATATATATTTTTTCTTTGCTGTGCTCTTGCGATACTCATTGTGTTTTTGTGTTTCTGAGACGTATATATGTTTTTGTTTTCAGCTGGCCCTGCTTGGCCGTTTATTCATACTGGCTGTTGTTTAGGTGGCTTTCTTTCAAAATAAAAATTATTAATATAAATGTTAACTTAAAGTTCTTATGGAAAAGGTGTTCAGTTTAACAGGAGACTGATTAGGCAGACACATGTACACTGAGAGACAGAAATGTATAGACACACAGACATGTATAGACAGGCATATATAGACAAATATAAAATAATCATTGTGATTGTGAATACAATAAGAACACTGCAACACTTAACTGGTGAGTGGTATGTAGGATCTTCCCCCTTAGAGTCCTGGATCCCTCACTCCAACAATATAGAAATAAAAACAATAGTGAAAGTCCAAAAATGATAGAATAATACAAAATAGGATAAACCTGTAAACAAAGGGAACCTAAAAAAAGGATAAAACGCACAGTATATAAATGTAAAATATCACTCACCACTCCGAAGGATCCCTCTCACTGGGATTTCTCGGCTCTCTCCGCTCACCAACAAGGGAACCACATCCTCCCAAATGTGGGGACGAGAAAAGCCACCTCCCGAAAGGAACCACCAACTCCAGAGTGAATAAAAAAATACTTTAATGTTATACAAAAGTGCTACAAGCTCAACACGTTTTGTCTATAACAGACTTCTTCAGCAACAAAAAGTAAGAAAGTGCAAACATACTCCAAGTAAAAAAAATAAATGTATAAATCATCCCTTCAAAGTCTCAACAAAAATTGGACACAAAAGTGGGTGTCAGGGTCAGCAGGAGTCAACAGGTAACCCTCTGGTTTTATCCATAGTGTTCCATTAAGTGCAATTTGAAAAGTGATCACACTGAAATTTTATTTTTTAAACTTGCTAATGGTTGGTAAGTGACTATATTAGTTCCTAAAAATTTCCTTGCAATACATATCTGTCTCTTTGTAAGGTTTGAAAAAAATATTATTATTGTTATTATCATCATCATTTATATAGTACCAACAGTTTCCGCAGTGCTATACAATAATCAAAGGGAAGAAGACACAAACAAATGTAGGATTTTTATTTTCTTTTGTTCTATATTTGCTGAATGGCTAACTAATGCTTTGATTTATACACTGTATTTTTATTGCATTTTGTACAGTGCCTTGATTTGAATAAACTTTGAATATGTAAAAACAAACAAAAAACAAAAACAAACGTAGGATGGAGGCAAGAAGTGTAGAGGGCCCTGTTTACAAGCTTTTAGTTTACAATCTAGAGGGTTTGGGGTGGAGGAAGACAGGAGGAGTTTTATTGGTTTTTAGTCTCACTTTTGCAAGTGTTTCAGGAATGGTGAGGGCCATGGAAGTGGCATCTATTATAATGAGCGGGTAGGTAAGGGGAGGGATCAATTGGCATCAGTAATGAGGTATGGTAATTGAAAGAGATGGGGTTTGAGGGATTTCTGGAAGGCTCGATTATTATGGTAGAGTCTGATAGGGTGAGGTAAATCATTCCACAGGGCCAGAACTACCCTTGAGAAATCTTAGATATGAGAGTTGGCGGTGTGGGTATAGACAGAGGACAGGCAGAGGTTGCCCGCTGACTGGTGTCGTCTAGAAGGGATGTGCTTGCACAATAACTAAGATATGAACATAGGGGTTGAGTTATTGAGTGATTTGAACGTGAGCGTCAGTATTTTAAACTGTGTCCTGAAATGTACAGGAAGCCAATGGAGGCACCGGCAGAGAGGGGAGGTATGCGAAGAGCATCGGATGAGAAAAATAAGACTGGCAGTTGCATTCATTACAGATGGCGAAGGGGCAATACGGGTGCTGGGGATGCCAATAAGATGCGAGTTATAGTAATCAAGTCTTGATATGATAAGTGCATGAGCCAGCACCTCCTCAGTATCTTGTGTCAGAAACGGGCGAACTCGCGCAATGTTCTACTGAAAACAAATAAGTAAACCTCAGAAAATATCAATACATTGTGCAGAGACAATTTTTTTCACCTCATTTCAGCTTCAACAGATCTTCCTCTGTAATTTATCTGAGGTTTTGAGAAAAGCCGAAAATCCGCTTTCCCTCCAACAAAATAAGTAGACAAAAAAATAGGTTAATATGTTGTCTGTGCTCAGTGCAGAAAAATGCAGATTTATATTATGTTCCACAGTAATTTCAGAATTTGATTTTGTATCTTTTTATTGAGAAACGTTATATATAAAACTAATATGTCAGGCATGTATTAATGAATTTAATCATTTGGCTAGATTCATTAAATCAGTTGAGAATCAAGCCGCATGAAGAATAAGCCACAAAAAAAAATGTATGATTCAAGAAGATTCACCGATAGATTTAGAGGGAGGTGTGAACTGCTGCCTGATATAATGAAATCTGAAACCACTGTAGCTGCATCGATTTTGACACTTTGCCAGCAAAGACGAATTTTAATAAATCATTACATGACGGTCACCTAGGAATCCCAAACTTGCTAACACGCAAGGCTGTTTTCTCATTACTGTTTAACAATTGGACGTCAAGCTATTAGAGAACATTACAATTAAACTTTACCATCTGTTCTTTCATGATCTGATCATTGTATTCTTTATTGTTAGTCATGGTGTGCTCAATATCATTCCGGGGCATTTTCTGTCTTTTGTTAAAATACTACATTATATACATAGGCATTAGTCCTGCTTGTCCACCTCTAGATTAGGATGGAAGAGACAATGCAGCAGGGAGAGGGGTGGGGCCAAACACTCAAAGCTGGCTGCATTCAAACTGTGCAGACCGGCTTGTACCCATCGGTGCCTCCTCCTGCCACCCTGTGCAGCTCACTCCTCACTTCTCTTCCTCCAGCGCGGGTACAGGAAGTGCAGGAATATGGGGCGAGCGAGGAGGAGTTAGAGAGGCAGACTGTCTACCTAGGTAGCCGCGGCGTCTCACTGATCGCCAGAGTGCAGCCCTCGAGTGAAATGTTTTCCGATCTGTGCTTTATGGAAGCATACACAGCATTGCTGCATAAACGGGCCATCCCTGACGTGTGACAGCCAGCTATATGTGGCCCTCTACCAGGCTGTGACATGGGGCAGTCGGCCCCCTTATCCCCCTCTTAGTACGCTACTACCTAATGGTATGATCACCACTGTTGATAAGGTAACTAGTTTATAAAGCGTGTGGACAGGGCCGGTGCTAGACTATTTTGCGCCCTAGGCAAGACCAGCTACTTGCACCGCCCCAAAAAAAAGAAAGCGACACAACATGGAACTGCTAAATTTCTTTTTATTTTCAAGAATAAAGTTTGAAAAGCACCAATAGTAAAGGTAAAATAAATATAAATAAACTGTATTAAACAATTTTAAATTAACTCTATTAAACAAATTAAAATTAACTGTATTGAACAAATATAAATTAACTGTATTTTTCTTAACAAAACAAAAAAGAGTTGTCACGTAAGTTTCAATTTCAGACACATCAAAATTTCACTTTGCGTGCCTTATCCTTTGCAAATTTTTTCACCATTTCAACCAGATCAAGGGCTAATGCCTGGGCATGTTCAATTGATATAGTTGCCAAGCCAACTAGTCTCTTTTCCAACATTGTTGAACGTATGTAAGTTTTTATAAGTTTGAGCTTTGAGAAACTACGTTCACCACTTGCCACTGATAATGGAAGTGTGAGAAGGATCCTCAGAGCAACAGAAACATTAAGAATTTTATTTTGCAGTATGAAGACAAGTACTTCTTGTGGTGGCATAAACTTTGGAAGTCTTCAAGCTATTGCTTCAAGTTCACAATGCAGATCTTCAGCATCAATATCTTTGTTTCCATTATGCATCAATGACTTTTCTAAATTCCTGCAGTCCTTGAGTAAATCTTCAGTAGATCATTTCTTTATTCTGTATATATCATATAGGAAGCCAACTAGTGAACTATATTGTTGTAGTTGTTGGAATCTCTCTTCAATAGGTTGTATGGCCATGTCTAAAATGGCATAGTAAAAAACGATTTTGAATTTCTGCTTTGGATCTTGTGCTGCCTCCTCTCGGGACTCATATTCAAACTGACGTTTCTTTCTCCTGTTTCGAACTTGATCTTCTGTCTCAAAGTTTGGTAGTATTTGTATCTCCTTTGCAATCTCAGTAGCATCCGTCAAAACCTGTTGAAAGCTCTCATCACGCCTGCTGCAGGATATGAGATAATTCTTGTTCACTTCCTATTGTCTTGTAGCTGAATTTAAATCAGCTTCCTTATTTTGCAGTATACCTTGCTTGTAAGATTGACTTCAAAAAGGATGTTATATCATGTAACAAGAGATACCACAAACTTGAACTTACTGATTGCATCAGCAAGGCCCTTGTCTTCAATTCGGGAAGTATTCCCAGATGGACCGGTTAGGCTTGTATCATCATAGATCTGTATCAAAGCATCATATATATTACCAAGATGATATCTCAGTGGTTTCAAAGCATTGATCCGACTCTCCCATCTTGTTTCACTCAGTGGCTTAACAATTATGCCTAAGCCTCATATATGGCTAATTAGAACTTGCCAACGCTTAGTCGATGTAGAGAAATAATTATACATCTGTTGAACCAATCTGAAGAAAGTAGTTGCTTCCAGACAACACCTAGCAGCATCGTTGACTACCAAGTTTAAAGAATGTGCATTGCAGGGCACAAAAAGGCACGTGGGTTTAAGTCCAGGAATCTCTTTTGTGCTCCATTTTGTTTGCCTTTCATGTTACTCCCATTGTCATACCCTTGACCCCGCAGTTTTTCAATTGGCAATCCAATTTGTTCCAGCTGCCCAAGAAGAGGCACCTGTCGTCTCCTGTAGTGGAATAAATCCCAAGAAATGTTCTTTAATGGTAATGCTTTCAGACTCATCATCTGATGGTTTGCTTACATCGACAACATGTGCAATCATTGTCAATTGCTCAATATGACTAACATCAGGTGTGCAGTCCAGAATAATTTAATAGTATTTGGCCGATTTTGTGCATGTTATAATTTGTTGCTTTATAGCACCGGCTAAAAGCTGTAGAAGCTCATTCTGGATATCTTTTCCCAGGTAGTGAACCATTGTTTCCTGATCTTTAACCCTACGCAAATGCTTATTCATGATAGGATCAAAAAGGGCTAGATATTCTACAAACTTTAAAAAGTTTCCATTGCCGGCACTATACAACTTGTCATTTGTACCACGGAATGACAAGTTTTGCATGACAAGAACTCTTACCAAAGCAATCAAGCGTTGCAAGACTTGTTGCCAATATTGTTCTTCTTGCCTAATTCTCTGCTGGTTGATCACATCAATTGTTTTATCTTTAGATAAGCGCAATTCAAGTTCACGCCAGGCTTGATAGTTTTCGTAATGGTCAGTATTCCTCTCATGTGAAGAAAGAATTGCTCCAATGTTCTTCCAGTCTTTTGAACCGGTTTCTTGTAAGGATGATGCAAAATTTCTTTTACTGAACAATTTACAGCAAAACCAAAAAACAATGGGCTCTATTACATTCTTTGCGCAAACGTTAACGCATGCGCAAAAACGCATTAATGCGAGGGGCAAAACCCTTTGCGCTGAACGTCGTATAACAATGTCAGCGCAAAAAATGCGCGTTAACTTCTACCGCGGGTGAACCTGCGCTAACGCTGCGCGAGTGTACTGTACTGCGCGCGTCCTATACTTAACATTATGAGCGCAAATGCGTTTTTGCGCTGGTACGCAGATGGTATTACAATCTATGCGCAAAATTTAACGCACAGCATTTGCGCGCATAATTTTAACGTCTTTGAAAAGCTTGTGGTAACAGCAAATCTGAACGTCCTGGCCGAACCCAAATACACCAGCCCAAAAAATAAATACAGCACAGTATAGTTACACATTTTACGCATACCCAAACAATAAAATTGAGAAGTTGTGCGTGTTTTTTTTTTTATTGATGCAGCATATATGCGCACATTGACTTTGGCAGGCGCAAAAACTTAACGGGAGACAATTGTGATTCTTCTAATTGGCTGAATCGTGTGAAAAACAGTCCGCACACTGATTTCTGCACGCAACCTTGCTGCGCGCGTGTTTTTGCACGTCCATTTTACGAGCGTTATTTTTTGACGGATGAAAAAATGTGCAAGGATTGTAATACCAGCGTTGTTTTACGCGCGTTAACGTTTAACGCTATGCGCTAAAATTCACACGTTCTGCGTTCATTTTTGCATGAAGAATGTAATGGAGCCCAACATCTTTTGAGGTTGAATATATCAACCATGGCCGACACACTTCTTCACCATTTGTCAGTCTCCTGTTGTAGTGTACAGGAGAAAATCTGTTTTTTGAGTCTTTGGGAAAATCATGTGATACAGCTTGCTGTGGTCCGTGTTGAATTATGAGCTGTCGTAGATCATCATTGCAAGAGTATGGCCATTTGGCAGGATCACTTTAATCCAAAGCAGGAATAAGATCTTCTTTTGATGACTTTGCAGTACCAGTCTCACTTATATTGACATCTTCTTTTTCTCCAGTGTGCGTTCCAGAAACATCTCCAATTTGTGAAACTTCACTATGACTTGTACTAGGAGCACAACATTCTGCTTCCCCAGTGGCAGGTTCTAGAAGAGTACGGTCACATTCTTGTTCTTGATTTGCTTTCTGTGTATGAAAGTATTTCAAGAAGGACCCCTCCAGCTTTGCTTGCTCATTGGCTTGTTCTGCCTTTCGTTTGTGGTACTGGGCTCCAGAAGGTCATTTTCTATCAACCATAGCTCACTGGAGAAAAGAACAAAGAACATCTGCTTGAAATGTGTACCTGTTGTGATTCCCGTGAAACTGTGATACAATTGTGCATGATTCAGTATTGTAGTGATACATGTGAGCACTGAACATGAGAGCGTTATTGGGTTGCTGAACATAAGACCGTTCTAGATTGGGCACACACTGACGGAACATGAGAGCGTTGGATAAGATTGGGTTGGTAGTGGTCCTGATATATATATATATATACTGTAACAGATCCGCTACCCTGCAGGGGTAGCTCCGTCTGCGGCGCCGAGTCTTGCTGGAGAGCTTAGCCGGGTAGCGAGCTAGCAAGGTGGGAGAGAGATTGGCAGCGGTCCTTGGATGATCTGGAAGCGAAGGATTCAGTAAAGCTGGCTTCTTCCGTGATTATGCCCTCCCCAAATACTAGTCGTGACTCAGTACAGGTTTGAAGGTAAATCAGAGTGTTTAATGAAAAGCAGAACATACACGGTCCTTTTATATGGTACAGTCCCATTGTTCTCTCCCATGTCCGCCCCCAGACCCCTGGAGTGAATTCTGCACAGGGGCTAGCCATGCCCAGGTTCTGATTGGTTGGTTCCAAGACCATTGCAGGCTTCTCTCAGGTCCTCTCAAGTCTTCACTTGGGTCCACTGGTTGTATGCAGATGAAGTCTTCACCTCACAGTGACCACATACAGTGATTTACATAACCCATTGTAAAGGGAATCAGATAGTGGGTGGCTGAGACAATGTGACTCCCAGCCTTTCAGAACCAGTAAACAGATAACAGATAAACAAAGAGAAAGCACCTTTGCATAATCCACAAATTACACAAACCTATTGTACATTCTATACGAAGGAAAGCGTTTGACTCTAGTGGCGGGTAGTGTTTTTAAAACCACATTTAACTAAAGAAATATAAGTCTATTTAAAACTAAAATACATTTAAAACCACACAATATAACTGAGCATAAACTAGCAGGATGGTGCAGGGGAAAAACATGATTAATTAGAAGTCTAGCAACAGTTTTTCATTAAATCTAACAAAGGAAATTAGTTTCCATAAATAAAGGGTAAACGAAATATAACAAAATAAGAATGAAATTAAACTAAATAAATCCTGTGGCGGCCGTTCCGTCACATATACCAGATATGGAGAGCACTCAGTCCATGAATAGAAAAATCAATTGCCCAGGTCCTATCCACAAAAGTAGGTATAGAAAAATCTAGCATATGAGCACATTGGGTCTTGTGAAAAATAAAAGGCTTTATTGATTAAAAATCCGACGTTTCGGTTCCTAAGAACCTTCATCAAGGAATAAAAGCAGTGCAATAAAAACAAGTTTAACTAGCATGAAATTAAATGCAAAGTCATTTAGCGGCAGCTTTCAGGTGTAGCTAAAATTTTGGCTTGCACATCTTTGAAGTAATTAGAGCTAGGACTTTGTAATACCTTATTTATCAAACCGCTAATTAATTATTATGCTCCACAAGTTAAGTATAGGATTTGCAAAGTACAGTAAGCTCGGGGAAGCTAGCGCAATAAACAATGCGCTAAGTGATTTCTAAAGGGTTTAGTGGGAGGAAGGTAATATGGGGTACATGCGTTAAAGTTACTTATCCTGATGGCAACCCTTACACATCTGAATGCTAACATTAGCATTCACTAGGGAATAGTGCCTGATATCTGTGTGTTGTTCTTCAGATATCTGGCAAACATGGTGTATTATACTGCCAGGGTATGAGCAAGTCTATTACCCAAGAGTAAGACTTTACATCTGACTATTGATACATATCTTATTCACAGTTGATGTGCAAATTTGAAATGAAAAGGGAAATGACGGTCAGGAACATTAATGTAATTCAAGTTCTTTGCAGTCACAGACTCCAGGTCCCAGCTTCCCTACTTAGCATTTTTCCTACTAAAAATTTGTCATAGGTCATCCTATTATTGCTCAAGATGCGAGATGAAAGTACAGGAAAACCATTAGCTACTCCATCAGGTCTATTCACTAAAGGTGAAACTCAGGAGAACTGGCAGATGTGAAAAATCTAGGTCAGAATAGCCAAACCACAAAAATGTTCCCATTTTCCCATATCGGCTATTTGGTCTAGATTGTTCTCTTCTCCTGTCCGTTTCCCTGAGTTTCACTTTTTAGTGAATAGACCTGCATGTTTCATATGCCCTCAGAAAAAATGTACTCGTTTCTATCCTAAGACGGACTGGACTAGTTAGAACAAAAGCTTTTGTGGACCCTTTTGGAGATCTAGAGTAGGTTTGGACAGTCTACAGCTCTTTTATGGGTGTAACAAACCACTTATTAACCTTAGCTAGTTTAGTTATCCACTGCAGATGGCCCACCAGTATCATAGCATAATGGTCAGAGTGTTTTCCCTAAAGTTCCTAATATTGTTGAATAATTATTTAAATTAAAAAATTATCAAACATCTATACTTAATGCCTGCTTTCGTTTTCCACTGCTGCCGGCTCATCTTCTTAAGGTCTTGTTTCCTCTGAATCTCTGAGTTGTGAGTGCAGTGTGATCAGAAGGAAAAGCTTGATGTATTAAATTAGAGTTATTTGATTGCTGGATGAGTGTGTCTGTGTTTGTGTAGCATGAGTGTACAGTACACATGTAACTTCCAGTATGTACTGTACTTGTGTCCAGTAAGCTCCTCTTCTTGTTTGCAGCTAAATTTAAAGACAAGGCTGAAATCATGAACAACATTGCCAAGGCTAAGGTAGAAACAGAAGCCAAAAAAGGAGTAAAAACCAAAGGTGAGAAAAGGAAACACTTAATTTTGAATAAGGCTCTGGTTAAAATGAGCCAGGCAGGATATTAAGGTGTACCTCTCAGAATGACCTACTGGATGACCCTACTGCCTATCTCTTATAGACCGGCTCTTCTGATCTCAGCTTACAGGTAAACATTGGCAGTCTGATTGATGTGCCAATGCTACCACCAAGATGCCAGCATCCTGTGGGGAAATATGACAGGGGCACTTTAAGGCAGATTCAGATTAGAGTAGAACCAGACAATGTAGAAATACTATATACTTCCTACCAAGAATCACTAGGAATTGCAATATAGGAAACGCATTCCAATGACAAAACTAATGAATTATTTGTTAAACAGACAGATCTGGTGACTCAACATCCATGCAGCAAAATCTATGAAAGAAACTGAGATACAAATGTTCACAGATTTGGATGTGATCCATTAAACATTTTTTTCTTCGTAAATCCGGGTTTTAGAGAAAAATAAACCTTAATTGTTTTATATGAGTGGTTAATATTATAATCTGGATTTACATTTTGCTCCTTCTACTGTTAAGCCGGCTTTCACATAGAAAGTAGTCCTAGTCCTACGGTATGCATTTTTTAGGTGAAGTAGTAAAGCAAAGAACTTTGTAAATCATTTTCAAATGCTTCTCATTCACAGTTGGCAAATCATTCCTTGCAATGATACGTTCCATACATTTACACCACCGTTTTTCATGTTTATATTAGTCAGGAGAAGCTGTTGACATGAAAATCTTCCAAACAGAACATAAACCCTGGACAGCTCCAAGCTCCAGCTTCTAGTTTATCCTACTTGCCTGCTTAATTGGACCCTAGGGGCAGTATATATACTTAATTTTTGCTTAGGACAACTTTTGGAGCAGTCTGACCTCTTGAGTGAAACAGGTGGTTCAATAACCAGAGTCCTAAGCCATTTTGTTGTCAAGTCCTATTGAGGTATGATTGAATAATAAGACTTTGATGGATTGCATTAGGAGTGATGAATGAATGATTGACTTTTTATTATTTGTGCATGCAGGCATTCAATTATTAGTGCTCAGTACTACTTCAAAAATGTTATGTTTAGGTAAACCTAAACATCTTAAACTCAGAGGTCCGCTAATAGTGTCCACCTCTATGGCCTAAACAAGTGATGGTGAACCTTGACACCTAAAATGTTTTGGAACTACATGTCCTTAGTGCTTAGTCACTCTTATGAATGGCTGAGCATCATGAGACATGTATTTCAGAAGCATCTCTGGTGCTAAGGTTTGCCATCATTGGTGTAAGCACTAACAATAATATAATTTGCTAATCTCAACTCCTAGCCCTAAACCAGAACCTAAAATAATAGCCCCTAAAGTTAACTTGTACTACAACATAAACACATAGGTCAATCAATCTCAATTACCAAACTGCAGCTTTGACCTCTGACTCTATATGTAATACTTAAAGGGATACTACAGTCAGGTCCAGAAATATTGGGACATTGACACAATTCTAACATCTTTGGCTCTATACACCACCTCAATGGAGTTAAAATGAAACAAACACAATGTGCTTTAACTGCAGACTGTCAGCTTTAATTTGAGGGTATGTACATCCAACTCAGGTGAACGGTGTAGGACTTACAGCAGTTTGCAGATGTGCCTCCCACTTGTTAAGGGACCAAAAGTAATGGGACAGAATAATAATCATAAATCAAACTTTCCCTTCTTAATACTTGGTTGCAAATCCTTTGCAGTCAATCACAGCCTGAAGTCTGGAACGCATAGACATCACCAGACGCTGGGTTTCATCCCTGGTGATGCTCTGCCAGGCCTCTACTGCAACTGTCTTCAGTTCCTGCTTGTTCTTGGGGCATTTTCCCTTCAGTTTTGTCTTCAAGTGAAACGCATGCTCAACGGGATTCAGGTCAGGTGATTGACTTGGCCATTGCATAACATTCCACTTCTGTCCCTTCAAAAACTCTTTGGTTGCTTTTGCAGTATGCTTTGGGTCATTGTCCATCTGCACTGTGAAGCGCCGTCCAATGAGTTCTGCAGCATTTGGCTGAATGTGAGCAGATAATATTGCCCGAAACACTTCAGAATTCATCCTTCTGCTTTTGTCAGCAGTCACATGATCAATAAATACAAGAGAACCAGTTCCATTAGCAGCCATACATGCCCACGCCATGACACTACCACCACCATGCTTCACTGATGAGGTGGTATGCTTAGGATCATGAGCAGTTTCTTTCCTTCTCCATACTCTTCTCTTCCCATCACTCTGGTACAAGTTGATCTTGGTCTCATCTGACCATAGGATCTTGTTCCAGAACTGTGAAGGCTTTGTTAGGTGTTGTTTGGCAAACTCTAATCTGGCCTTCCTGTTTTTGAGGCTCACCAATGGTTTACATCTTGTGGTGAACCCTCTGTATTCACTTTGGTGAGGTCTTCTCTTGATTGTTGACTCTGACACACATACACCTACCTCCTGGAGAGTGTTCTTGATCTGGCCAACTGTTGTGAAGGGTGTTTTCTTCACCAGGGAAAGAATTCTTCTGTCATCCACCACAGTTGTTTTCCGTGGTCTCCCGGGTCTTTTGGTGTTGCTGAGCTCACCGGTGCGTTCCTTCTTTTTGAGAATGTTCCAAGCAGTTGTTTTGGCCAAGCCTAATGTTCTTGCTATCTCTCTGATGGGTTTGTTTTGTTTCTTCAGCCTAATGATGGCTTGCTTCACTGATAGTGACAGCTCTTTGGATCTCATCTTGAGAGTTGACAGCAACAGATTCCAAATGCAAATAGCACACTTGAAATGAACTCTGGGCCTTTTATCTGCACATTGTAATTGGGGTAATGAGGGAATATCACACACCTGGCCATGGAACAGCTGAGAAGCCAATTGTCCCATTACTTTTGGTCCCTTAACAAGTGGGAGGCACATCTGCAAACTGCTGTACGTCCTACACCGTTCACCTGAGTTGGATGTACATACCCTCAAATTAAAGCTGACAGTCTGCAGTTAAAGCACATTGTGTTTGTTTCAGTCTAACTCCGTTGTGGTGGTGTATAGAGCCAAAGATGTTAGAATTGTGTCGATGTCCCAATATTTCTGGACCTGACTGTATAAGTTTAACAAAGAGGGGGTGAGGGTGAAGTGGTTTAACAGAATGATTACCTTTTGTCCATCTTACGGAGCCCTCATGAATATATATGACTGAGTGACAGAAAACACTTTAGACAGAACAGCTGACTGTTATATTGTCATTGAGTTTGCCCTTAAGCTAAACCGATCTTCCTTATGTAGACGAGAAAGATGGTGGTGGTGAAGTTCCGACAGTGAATGTACAAGTAACTCCCCCTTCTGGCTCTGAACCATCTAAGGATGCAGAGGAGGATGGAAAAGATCAAGAAGACACAAAGGTAATGTCTCATCTGTTAGTTACAGTACTTAATAGAACTGCCCTGTGAGGATTTCTGATACTGTTTCCACAATGAAAAAATATTTGAACAAAAAATACATATGCCAAGCAGAAAATTAGAACACATTGGACTACAGTGGGTATAGAAAAGAATCACCCCCACCCCTTGAGAATAAACACCGTTAGTTGCTTTTCAGCCTGAAATAGAGACACACAGTTTTTGTTTATCCAGTTGTATTTACGCAGTGCTCAGTTATATCAACCAAGTGAAAGATATAACACCAACATGTCAGACAAAACAAAGACAATTCAAAAACAGAATCACTGAGTTGGAAAAAGATCACCCCCTTGTGTCAGTATTTTGTTGAACTGCCTTTTGCATTAATTACAGTCTTTAGTCTGTTGGGCTATGTCTCTACTAACTTTGCACATCTAGATTGTGCAATATTTACACACTCTTCTTTGCAGAACTGCTCAAGTTGTTACATTTGATGGAGACCATTTGTGGACTGCAGTCTTCAAGTCATTCCACAGATATTCCTTCAACCACTGTGTGGTCATTTTTGCTGTGTGTTTTGGGTCATTGTCATGTTGGAAGGTAAACCTTCTTCCCATGGACATCTTTCTGGCAGAGGGCAGCAGATTTTCCTCAAGAATTTGATGGTATTCTGCCCCATACATTATTCCATCTATTCTGAAAACTGCTCTGGTGTCTGCTGCACAGAAACACCCCCCATAAGAGGATATTAACATATCCATGCTTTACTGTGGGTATGATGTTGTTTGAATGGTGATCTGTATTGGATTTCCTCCAGACATATCATTTGGTTTTGAGGCCAAATAATTACATTTTAGTCTTATCTGACCATAACACCTATTTCCAGGTGGCTTCAGAAAATTCAAGATGTGTTATGGCAAAGCTCAGTCATGACTGCATGTGACCTTTCTTGAGGAGATGCTTTTTACTTGCAACCCTCCCATACAAGAATTTCACAGTTGAAAGTCAAATGGCTGTGTGTGGCGTTGAGAAGGTGATTAGCTACACCAGATTGAGTTTACAAGTCATTTATAGGAGGGGGTGATCTTTTTTCCAACTGAGTGATTCTGTTTTTGAATTGACTTTATTTTTGTCTGACAATTTGGGGTTATATCTTCCACTTGGATGTTATAAGTTGCACTGAGTAAATACAGCCGGATAAACAAAAACTGTGTCTGTGTTTATTTCAGGCAGCAAAGAAACAAAATGTGATTATTTTTAAGGAAGACCATTCTTTTCTATACCCACAAAGTTGGTGCTATCTTAATCAGAGCTGTTATAAACTTTGAAAAATGCTAAAATAATCCCTAGTGGAAATCCAGCTGACCCTGGAATCCAGGGAAAGAGTAATGTGATCGTGCCAATGATGAGCACTATAAGATTAAAAAATAGAAATAAAAACACTTTATTAAGTGTCAATCAGTAAAACCAACCATCATAACTGGTCACAGTATCCAAAGTCTTGGGGAGCATTGTATTCATTCCATAGGATGTTGATCATACTCTTAGTACCAGTGAAAATAATTGAATAGTGCACATATAGGAAATCCCCCAAGGTGCAACCATAAGTCTTTAAACTAGTTAATTGTGATAATTCCTTGAGGGGTGAACAACCTATTCACCGTCAGAGGTAGACTACTAAAATCACGGTCATCCTAATACAGTTTCAACTACCATAATCTGATACTGCGCCTACATAAACCCCAGACAAGCTGCTCAATTAGAAAGTGAACTTCATAATAGGTGCCTCAGAGCCCAGAAGTGCACTGAAATTAGTAGGTCTCTTTAGTGTGAGACCAGTGTGAGATAGTCTCGCTCATTGAAAGAGAATAGGCAGCTAGCGACAGAGTTTCTGCACAGGTAAGTGTGTGGCAGATAGTTATAGGAATAGCTATGCTCAATGCGTGTTTTGCTGCCCAGGACAGGCAGCTTCTTCAGGATCAATTTGTATGTGCCATAGTTGGTTATTTAAACACTTCCTATAGTGGCGGTTCCTCCCACTTCTAATTGCCAGTTAGTGGTGCCTGACATGTCCAGCCAATCTCAGGCTGACTTTGAATATCCACCAATCCACTCTCTCCATTCCTTGCTCCTCGTAGGTGTAACGTTGGGGGCTTCCAGCCTTTCCGGTGTGCTTGACGGCAGCATGTCTGATGCTGCTCGCTCACCAACACCCGGTTTCTGTCTAGCTAGTTTACATATACCTGGCCAATTTTTAAGGACCAGACAGTTAGGGATTCCTTTACGGCTACCCTGTTGGTAGTTTTTGGCTCTGTGGAGTGTTGGGCTTTAAGGACTGCGTGGTGGGATCCGGGAACCGTGACAATAGGCTTCTGGAAAGTCTTAAGCTGTCCACGCAGCTCTATCTTGAAAATGACCAATCCCAGAGGCCTTTCGATATTGCGGAGTAGCAATATTACTAGTCTGTTTGGTAGTCAGCTTGCATCAAAGGTCACGTGATCATGAGTGTAATGACTTTAAAATAATGAAAAGACTCAGGGAGTACAACAGGTGTGGACTTTACTCTCTGACTGCCCAGCCAGGACTGAACATAATATCATGTGACCTATTTCCTGTCCAGATTTTACATGACAGGATTTAAGTTGGACCAATACATTAAGGGCCACATTACATTCCTGATGTTAACGTTAGCTGCGGTGTCTACCGCATATTATGATCCAAACGTAAACGGGTTAAGTAACCCGTTTGCGTTTGGTATCTTGCTCTTTTCAGCCCAAGGTTACTGTACTTTGTGCTCCCTATACTTATCATGGGGAGCGCAAAGGTTAATCAGCGTTAGTATTGCAATCTACTAGCGCTGATTAACGTCCGGCTGTGGTTAGCAAAAAAACACCAGCCTGAAAAAAAAAAAAAGACTCAGATACTCACCTCCTGTCCCCGGCGAGGACCGTGGCTCCAACCGCCTCCTCCGTCCGGCAGGAGCAGGGAAAGACTGAGGGAAATGTCCCCCCAATCTCTCCCTGCAGAATCAGTTATCACCAGCTGTAAACCCCCAAAAATCTGATACTCACCTCTCAACCCACGGCGAGAACGGCGGCCCGATCCGCTGCTTCTGACCGCCGGGAGCAAATTGAGACAGGGGAAAAAAAGCCTCCAGTCTCCCTCAGTGATCACTCTGCCGACCTGCAGGATCTGTGACCAGTTATGAGGTTTTATAGATTGATACTTAATAAAAAAAATTATATTTATTTTTTAATCTTATAGTGCTCATCATTGACATGGTCACATTACACTTTCCTTGGATTCTAGGGTCCGATGGATTTCCAAGGATTCGTTTTGGCATTCTTTATAGATAATTGGAGATTTACCACCTCAACATTAGTGACCGTGTATCTATGTAATGACTGGGGGGGACCTGGCTAGACATGGAACAGGAGCAGTGGCGTAGCGTGGGTTGTCAGCGCCTGGGGCCAGCCAAGAATTGTGCGCCCCCCCAACCTGTGGACACGTTATCGATATTGCCCCAGCCAGCTCTCACATGGATATTGCCCCAGCTCACACATGGATATTGCCCCAGCTCACACATGGATATTGCCCCAGCTCTCCCATGGATATTGCCCCAGCTCTCCCATGGATATTGCCCCAGCTCTCCCATGGATATTGCCCCAGCTCTCACATGGATATTGCCCCAGCTCACACATGGATATTGCCCCAGCTCACACATGGATATTGCCCCAGCTCACACATGGATATTGCCCCAGCTCATGGATAATGCCCCAGCTCATGGATTTGCCCCAGCTCATGGATATTGCCTCAGCTCATGGATATACCCCCAGCTCATGGATTTGCCCCAGCTCACACATGGATTTGCCCCAGCTCACACATGGATATTGCCCCAGCTCATGGATTTGCCCCAGCTCATGGATTTGCCCCAGCTCATGGATATTGCCCCAGCTCATGGATATTGCCCCAGCTCATGGATTTGCCCCCAGCTCATGGATTTGCCCCCAGCTCATGGATATGCCCCAGCTCATGGATTTGCCCCAGCTCATGGATTTGCCCCCAGCTCATGGATATACCCCCAGCTCACACATGGATTTGCCCCAGCTCTCACATGGATTTGCCCCAGCTCTCACATGGACAGTGGCGTAGCGTGGGGGGGGGGCCTCAGGGGCGGTCGCCCCAGGCGCGATTTTCTTAGGGGGCGCAAAATTTCAAAAGAAATTTGAACCACTAATATTTTACAGCAGGGATCAGCAAAGTGTCTGCCAGTTTTACCACGCCGGCAGTGACCTAGCACTTAGCGTCCAGTAGGGAGGACCAGGACAGAAAATTCTGGTCCTGTCCTGACTCCTTAACGCTGACATGAGTCACGTGAAGCAGCGCAGCATTATTCGACGGAACACCCTGTACCACACTTGTCAGCCCCCCCTGAAGTCCTGTTCCAGCACCCCCTACCGCTGGCAGTCCTGCAGCCGCTGAACAGGAAGGAGGGAGGGAGGCACTTGCCCTGCAGCACATTTAAAATCAAGTCTCCACTAAGCCCCTTGGACAGCTCCTCCCCTCCGGGCCACCAGCAACTCCACTTAGGTAGACGACACTGTGACACCAGAGCAGCGTGACCACCACACAGTGAGGGGTTATTGGGGGTACAGGGAGAGGGTGACTGGAGGTTCGGGGAGAGCATGACTGGGGATACTGGAAAATAGTGACTGGGGATACTTGGCTAGAGAGAGAGTGACTGGGGGTACTGGGAGAAAGTGGGGGTACTTGGTGAAAGAGTGCGAGAGAGAGAGTACTGGGGGTACTGGGAGGGAGTGAGTGACTGGGGGTACTGGGAGAAAGTGGGGGCACCTGGAGAGAGAAAGAGTGAGAGAGAGTGCCTGGGGTATTAGGAGAAAGTGAGGTACTGAGAGTGACTGGGGGTACTGAGAGAGTGACTGGTTATAGTGTGAGTGTGGAACTATGCTAGGGTATACTGGGAAAGGGTGACTGGTAGCAGTGGCATAGTGTGGTGGGGCATGTGTATTTCATTTTTTATTATATCAGTATTTTGTTAATATACAATACATGTGTTTGTAGGGTAAGGGGGTCAATACTCTACTGTGGAAGGGAATCAGGGTGTGTTACCATGTCCACAGGTTGGGGGGGGCGCACAATTCTTGTCTTGCCCCGGGCGCTGACAACCCACGCTACGCCACTGCACATGGATATTGCCCCAGCTCATGGATTTGCCCCAGCTCTCACCTGGATATTGCCCCAGCGGCAGCCAGCTCTCACATGGATACTTGCCCCAGCTCCGGATACAGCAGGGGTTGAGGGGGCCCAGATGCCGAGCAGCGGGAGTGCCTGCCCGGTCCTGAATAGCGTGTGAGTCCGTCCGTGTTGAAGGGGATGCGGCTGCGTGCGTGCGCAGGTCACGCGGTCCGGCCAGTCAGGTGGTACAGAGACTCAGTACCACCTGATTAGCCGAACCACGTGACCGGCTGCGCCTGCACGCAGCCGCCTCCCCTTCAACATGGACGGACTCACTGTTCAGGACCGGGCAGGCACTCCTGCTGCCCGGCATCTGGGTCCCCTCAACCCGCGGGCCCTTGGGCGGCGCCCGAGGGCCCGGCAGGTCAGTCCGGGCCTCAAGTTTTAGGGGCGCAAATTTCTTTTTAAATTATGTGCCCCTAAGAAAACTGCGCCCGGGGCCACAGCCCCCCCAGCACCCCCCACGCTACGCCACTGAACAGGAGGGTGTGAGCTCTATTGTAGTGCACAAACATGAACCAAGAACAGAAAGTAAATAAAGGAATTTATTTACTAAAAAAACTAAAACAACGAGGAACCAGAAAAAACAGACAGCAGGTTTTAGAACAAAATATACATGAAACCAGAAATGAGGGAACTGAGCATAACCTAAGCAGAAGCCCAAATACTGAAAACAAAAGCAATGCAGCATGGAAGAGTTAAACTGAACTCAACAGGGGAAATACAAGACATGGAGGAGACCTGGAGACAGACCGGATAAAGCTAGGACACAATGAGGAAATGGCATAAACTGAGAGTACAGATCAGACTGATAATAACACAGAATGGAGAACAGAACAGAACAAACTATACTAGACTAGACCATGAATCACTAGGAGGCTTGGATCAGAAAGAGTACCTAACACGATGAGATCCAGAACAAAATGAGGCAGCGTCCTTCTTTGGGCGCTGCCTGCTTTTAAGCACATGAGTTCATTAGCAATTCAGTCTAGGTGTATGTGTCCAGGCTTGACGTCAGGAAGTGACTGAATGTTCAGAACTAAGATGCATAGTTCAAAGAAGCCAGAGGTGGTGCCAGATACACTTAAGGTCCAGAACTTCACTGGCAATGTCCACCTCAGTCAGAGGGGGCGCAGGACGTAACAATCTATCCCTCTAGTGTTCTACTACACTACACAGATCTTAGTGACACTGATTGTGTGAGTTCAATGATTTTCATCTTTTCAAATGTTATAAACCTATCAGAGCCGTTATAGGACACTATCACAATCTTAATGCTACCGTCAGCGCTAAAATATGTAAGCGCTAATGATAGGTTAAGTGACATTAACGCATGCCCCCATATTCCAACTCTAACGTTACCGGGCAAAAAAAAACATTACTGCATCGATGATCGTGCTAGCTTGCGCAAGCTTACTGTACTTTGCACTCCCTTTACTTAACATAGGGAGCGCAATCAGTAATTAGCGTAAGGATAAAAAATCCTAATGCTAATCAACACACCAGTGTGGTAATGAAAATGCTAACCACAGCTCGAAGCTGGTGCCGATTCCGCAGAATCGGTTTGCATCAGCTGAAACCCCCCCAAAAATCAGATACTCACCTCTCATCCCAAGGCGCGAACGGTGACTCGATCCACCGCTTCTGGCTGCTTGAAGCAAAGTGAGATTAGGGACGAATTCCCTCCGCGAATCACTCCATGAAACACACATGATTCTTTAAGCAGCCAGGTGCATAGACACTTTGTACAAATTTTGCAAATATAAATGGTTATTTAGAACAAAGCTAGAGTTTAAAAATACCTTTTTACAAATTTTACATATTTCACAGCTCACATATATGGAAATTAATTTTACTAGTTTGAGTCTAGGTTTGCCCTAGTTCTGTGCTTTCTGGAAAACCCATAATCGTTGTTTAGCAATAATGTGATTGTATGTAACACACTCAGGAATGTCATCATTACCATTAAAGAAAAATTTTAATGTATCCACTGTATTAATAAGAAATGTTCTGTTTTTGGTTTTGTGCTTCCTTGCCAGTTTATATTTAATCTAAAGGCCTGCTTTGTTGTAGCATTAATTATATTGCTCATGTTTAAAATATGATTTATGGTCAACACGTCGCCATCTTGTGGCCACAAATAAAGTATCTGTGTCAAAAGTGTCACCTTTTCAATAATGTACAATGTACTATAATAATATGTTGAAATGAAAAAAGTTTTTGGTCAGGGTTAGTGTTAGTATTAGGTTTGCGGTTACTTATAGGGTGTCATGTTTCCACATTGCAGCCAGACCCCCTGGTGGTGAGAGCACTCCTTTGCAGCTCGTGGGTTTTTTGGGCTAATCAGTAATCAGTTCAGGCTCTCCACTCCTGGATTCTCTGTGGCTGATTTGGCCTTGTGGTCACATGACCTGCCCTATATGTATAGCCAGCAGTGCATTTACTCCTTGCTCCAGGATAAGTTCTACTTACTGAGTGCCTGCTTTGGTGATTTGTTTCAGTATTTCTGTGTATGACTTTTGGCTTATGCTTCTTGACCATTCTCTTGTCTGCTCCCTGTAACCTGTATTTCCTGATATTTCCTCGGCTTGTATTTCTTACTCATCTGGCTCCTGATCCCTGGTTTTTGTCTGACATTCCTCTCTGGCATCTAGACCTGGCGTCTCCCTGACCATTCTTGATATATTCCTGTTTATGTTCTGTAAGTCTTGCTTCCGTGTCTTTGCCCAGCAGCATAGTGTAGTCTGTGTGATAGAGGCCAACTATTTAATTATTTATAAAGGATTTTACCAGGAAGGATACATTGCGATTTCTCTCGTTTTCAAGTATGTCCTGGGTTCAAGAACATTGAGTGGTTACAGAAATACAAAATAGTAAAATGCAACATATTAACACAAAAACAAATATAGAGATTAACAGAAAAATAAATATGTAGGAAATAAAGTCATTATGTTACATGTTTACAGGTGCATTCCGTATTGAGGTATGTTAATAGGGAGCTCTTAAGGGCCTTTAGACTGGGGGAAGATTTGATAGCGTCTGGGAGGTATTCCATATTTGTGGTGCTCTGTAGGAAAATGAGGATCGAGACACTTTCTTTTTGTATTGTGGTATTGCAAGTAAGGTGCAGGTCCTGGATCGGAGGTTATAGGACGAGGGAACTGCTAGGGGAAGCAGCCTATTCAGGTAGGGTGGTAGCTTCCCAGAAAAGCTCTTAAACACCAGGTTGGAAAGGTGAAGGGTGCGTCTAGAGTCCAGTGATGGCCAGTTTAGTTTCTTTTAACATGTCACAATGGTGGGTCATGTAGTTACATTGTAGCACAAAGTGGCAGAATGAATTATACAATGTAGTAAGTTTCTGGAGGTGTGTTTGAGGGGCAGCTGCATACACTACATCTCCGTATTCAATGGCTGGCATAAGCATTTGTTGTACAATCTGCTTTCTTACCGCGGGGCTCAGGCAGGACCTCATTCATAGTTCAGGGTTCTGTGTTGCTGCTAGGCATATTGGTTGTCGTTATTCTGGTGTTTATTCCCTACCCTGTAATCTGTATAGATTAGAAGACAACTACAAGGATCTTCCCCCAGTGATGGGTTTCCTCTTGTGTCTGTATCTCTTCTGTCATTCGTGTTCAGTATCAGTATATTTTCTGTGTGCTGGGTTCTGCATCATGCAGCAAACCACAAACCTGCCTAAAGGGCTTAACGACACTCAGTATAAAGGGCCCTCCTTGGCATCAGCCCGGGGTGCTCGTGACATAGGGTTAGGAAACCCTACCCTTATAATTGCACTGCTAAAGATGGTTGCAGCTATATGCTGAAGTCACTACTTAATGCAGATGTGAAAATATTGGCTAGGATCATGGCTGGTAGGATCTGACATTCTATCAGCCTATCATCCTACCAACTCTCATAAACCCAGACCATCTGAGTTTTGTACTGGGGTGGGTGGCTTGGGATTTCACCATCTTCATATATGATGCTATTGATTTGGCATGGCACAGGAAATTGGTCCTAGTTTTATCTCCACAGATGCTGAGAAGAACGTTGATCATGTGCGGTGGCCCTTTATATTAAATGTCTTTCACTCACTTTGCAAAAACATAATATTAAGTGTTATAATATTTAATATGTGGGTAAAAACTTCTTGATCCAAGGAGAAATCTGACTGCCATTCTAGGGTCAAGAAGGATTTTTTTCCCAGTATGTTGTATATTGGCGAGCGCTTCAGACTGGGTTCTTTGCCTTCTTTTGGATCAACAGCAGTAGGTGATGTGTGAAAGGCTGAACCTGATGGACATAGGTCTTTTTTCAGCCTATGTAACTATGTAACTAGGGATAGGGGACAAATTCCTCTCATTATTGATGGCAGCCTACACTTGCCCAAAGGTGAGAGAACAAGTTAATGGGGCACTATCAGCCATGGTGGATATATATAATGACATGATACATGGCTGCCTCCTTTTCCTTTTGCTCATGCCTTTACCCTCGAACCTTTTGTTGGCATCCATCTGCCTAAATTTCACTATAGCAAGGATCTTGGGGGGAGAGGATCCATCAAAAAGTCTCAGCAAACAACGATGATCTGTTGTTCCTGGTCACAGGCTCCATGGATTAATTTAATGCTATTCTCTGGGAATTGAACACCTTTGGCTCCCTCTCTCAGGAATTCTCATAAACATGTGTATTGCTCACTCCCGGAGGAGCCGCTGAAATTGAACCTCGGGTCAGTCTCCCCGCACTAGGGAATAAATATACTCCAGCACCGTTGTGGATTTTATAAATTATATAGTTTACTAGAATAAATGGCATATAATGAATAACACGGTGTTCGTAGATATATTTACAGTACTTCGCAATGTGGGAAACGCGCAGCGGAAAAGAAATACGATGCTTCGTAATTCGAGGAACGCGCAGCGGAAAAGAAATACGATGCTTCGTAATCAGAGAAACGCGCAGCGGAAAAGAGAAAATACAAGGTTTCGTAATTCGAGAAACGCGCAGCGGAAAAGAGATACGAAAATTATCTTTAACCCCTTTTTGATTGGGGAGTGAGTCCCGCACAGGTTGTGTCCCGGAATGTAAGTGTGTGTGTGTGTTATGGTACCTGGGTACACTATTCAACTGGCCAGTGAATTGCTTAAAAGGTATCTTCGACTAGTCAAGTTGGGGCCCAGTGGGTTTTGGAAACAAACAGCAGCGTGCTTTCTTGGTTTTACAACGGCCTAGAAGGCCTCTCACCCATCCGCCAGATACTTGAGGCTCCGCTTGACCCAGGACGTCTCTCCGCTCGATATTGACTGGGGTTCTCTTGGCTTCTGGATCCGCTGTCTGGCTTTCTGCTCCTGCCGCGACTTGTCCAGCTTACCGCCTGCTCTCCCAGTCCGATCGACATGCGGTACTCCTCACTCGGGGTCCTCTGGCTTCTTCAATAGCAGCTTGGATAATCTTGTGGATCACTGGGTCTCCCTTTAGTAAGGCTGAGTAACCCGATCTGTAACTCCGTTAGGCCGCACCTGCGCTCCGGCCTGGACACTGTTATGTTCTGCAGCACTGTGTCTTGTCTCTCTCACTCCCTGGCGCGCTCTGCCAGCTCTCTCCACGAGGCTCAGGATGTAAGTCTCTGTGTCCCACCCACTTCCTGTGTCCGTTCCCAAAGCATGCCGGGAAATGTAGTCCCAATGTAATATTCAGTGTCTCACATTGCGCTTGTCTCCCTCCGGTGGCCAAAAATAGGTACTGCCACAATAAGGAATTAAACACAGCGCTACACTCTCCCCCTCCTAGAACTCTTGGGTCTCTCCAAGGAGGTGCAACAGTTACATTACATTTCAACACAGTTTAGGCAACATATACAGGCTCAGCAGTAAGCATACAGTGGGTTAGATACACTTCCTCAAGTTGACTCATGCTTTGGGCTACCTCAGCTAACATAGCAGACACTTCGGGCAACCTTCGCACTGTGGTGACAGCCTCTTCAGTGCTATGTCCTGGTGAGTCGTAGGTGAGTCGCTGGGGCGGTCGAACAGAGCGTTTTGGTTCTGGCTCAATCAGTTCCTCTTCAGGTGGAAGTACTATAGGCGCTGGCTCAGTCCTTCTTTCTACCACTGGAGCAGACACCTCTTCGGAGTATGATCCCTCCAGTGAAGGCATAGAACTGTAGTCATAAGATTCAGCTTCAGGAACTACAGGGATTGCAATAGTCTCAGGAACTTCTAACTGAAATTCAGGAGCTTCAGGCCTCAAATTACTTTCCCACCGTTCAGGAACCGCGATAACCTCTTCAGGTTCCGGTGAGCGCATCTATTCCAGACAAAAACTCTCTTCCTCACTGTCCCTTTTGCTCTCTTCGACAGCCCGGGTCTGCTGAGACCGAGTAACGGGAGGCAAACGTGGAGCAGGCGGATTTGGCAGAGGAAGTTCGTCCCCAACTGGCATCCTCACAGCCTCTCTCAAAGGTAACAAATGATTCCGGTGCCAGTTCTTAAGAGGCCCAGCCTTTCCATCCGGCCGGATTTGATACACCGGCAGACCCGGCAGTTGCTTGCAGACAACGTAGACTTGAGAACTCCATCTATCCGCCAACTTTTGCCACGCAGCAGCACCCAAGTTCTTCAACAAAACCCTATCACCGGGTTGCAGATCCTGTATCCGAACTTTCAAGTCATAGTGCCTCTTGTTCCTTTGCTCCCTGTTTCCTGAGGTCAAACGGGCCTGTTCAAACGCAGAGGCCAGATTCTTTCGAAGTCTTTCCACGTAATTTCTATGGGAAGCTACCGACGTCTGGTCTAGAGATAACCCAAACGCCAAATCAACCGGCAGTCGAGCTTCTCTTCCGAACATAAGACGGTACGGTGAGTATCCAGTGGCGTCACTCTCCGTACTGTTATATGCATGCACCAGCGTAGCTATGTGACGACTCCAATTCTGCTTCTCTGTGTTTGACAATGTCCCCAACATATTTAGCAGCGTGCGATTAAACCTCTCAGGCTGAGCATCACCTTGAGGGTGATATGGCGTGGTTCGGGTCTTTTGGATTCCCAACAGTTCCAACAATTGCCCAACAAGTCGGCTTTCAAAGTCTCTACCCTGATCAGAGTGTATTCTCCTTGGTAGGCCGTAGTGAACAAAGAACTTCTCCATCAGAACCTTTGCTACTGTCGGAGCGCGTTGGTCTCTCGTGGAAAAGGCTTGGGCGGAACGTGTGAAGTGATCAGTCACTACTAAAATACTCCCTTGCCCACTAGCATCCGACTCTAAGCACAAGAAGTCAATGCACACCAAATCCATGGGTCCCTGACTCTGCAGATGGCTCATTGGAGCAGTTCGGGTCGGCAGGGTCTTCCTCTGAATACACCTCAGACATGAATGGCAATAACTTTCCACTTCAGCTCTCATGCAAGGCCAATAGAACCTGTCTCGCACCAGCTTAAAAGTCCTTTCAGCGCCCAAATGTCCATGCTCATCATGTAGTGATCGCAGCACACTCTCTCTATGTTTAGTGGGAAGGAATAACTGTTGGGTCTCTTCAGCATTGGTTGAGGGGCCCCTCAGGATCTGTTTTATTCGGATCTTATCCACTTCGGCCGGTTCGGCCCCTTTCTTGAGGAGTATCTGGTGCAGAATCTTATCTAGGCGCCTCATGTATTCGGTCATTCTCTCACCTTTCCGTTGGTAGGTGTGCTCATACTGATATACAAGCTCTGCGGCCTTTTCCGTTTGCCCAAAAACTTCCTCCAGAACGTTTAAATAATCTAAAGCAGTGCAGTCTTTCTTACTCAGTTTTAGGTTTCTCACCGCTTCTGACGCAGGTCCCTTTAAGCTCTCGGTGATCCTTTGCTTTTTCTGGGCTTCAGGGACGTCCCACTCATCCAGAGCCTGCATCGCCTGTTCCACCCATTCTTCGAAGGTTTCTTCTCCCGCCGGAGTTGGTACGTTTCCTGTAAAATTTCTCAACCGTCGATAACCGAAGTTAGTGTGCGGAGGGCTTGTTCTCTGACACTTAGCCAGCAAATCTCCAATAGCCACTATAAATTCAGGCCCGATCATGGCCAACGGACTGGGCGCGGGAACACTTGCGGATTCGCCACGTGGCACACTTGGCTGAATCAGTTGGACTTCCACCTCATCGGTCAGCTTCACGCTCGCGCCCTGAAAACACACGGGAACACCCTTTCTCCACTCAAAAAGAACATACGTGTGAGAGGTATCTGGGTTCTCTTTAATGTCCAGGATTAACCCCCGATGATCTGGAGTCAGCGTGGCCACGGCCTGGCGAATCTGATCTTCGGCCCAAGTGTCTGCGGGAATATCCATGACTATACACAATTCTAACTGACTACTGTGCTCCTCACACCATTCGGCAGCAGTGTCTGGATCCATATTTAACCCTTTAGATGCGGTTTTTCCAGAGACTGGATCCCGTAAACGAGCCCCCACGTGTAGCGCTCACTCCCGGAGGAGCCGCTGAAATTGAACCTCGGGTCAGTCTCCCCGCACTAGGGAATAAATATACTCCAGCACCGTTGTGGATTTTATAAATTATATAGTTTACTAGAATAAATGGCATATAATGAATAACACGGTGTTCGTAGATATATTTACAGTACTTCGTAATGCGGGAAACGCGCAGCGGAAAAGAAATACGATGCTTCGTAATTCGAGGAACGCGCAGCGGAAAAGAAATACGATGCTTCGTAATTCGAGAAACGCGCAGCGGAAAAGAGAAAATACAAGGTTTCGTAATTCGAGAAACGCGCAGCGGAAAAGAAATACGAAAATTATCTTTAACCCCTTTTTGATTGGGGAGTGAGTCCCGCACAGGTTGTGTCCCGGAATGTAAGTGTGTGTGTGTGTTATGGTACCCGGGTACACTATTCAACTGGCCAGTGAATTGCTTAAAAGGTATCTCCGACTAGTCAGGTTGGGGCCCAGTGGGTTTTGGAAACAAACAGCAGCGTGCTTTCTTGGTTTTACAACGGCCTAGAAGGCCTCTCACCCATCCGCCAGATACTTGAGGCTCCGCTTGACCCAGGACATCTCTCCGCTCGATATTGACTGGGGTTCTCTTGGCTTCTGGATCCGCTGTCTGGCTTTCTGCTCCTGCTGCGACTTGTCCAGCTTACCGCCTGCTCTCCCAGTCCGATCAACCTGCGTTACTCCTCACTCGGGGTCCTCTGGCTTCTTCAATAGCAGCTTGGGTAATCTTGTGGATCACTGGGTCTCCCTTTAGTAAGGCTGAGTAACCCGAGCTGTAACTCCGTTAGGCCGCACCTGCGCTCCGGCCTGGACACTGTTATGTTCTGCAGCACTGTGTCTTGTCTCTCTCACTCCCTGGCGCACTCTGCCAGCTCTCTCCACGAGGCTCAGGATGCAAGTCTCTGTGTCCCACCCACTTCCTGTGTCCGTTCCCAAAGCATGCCGGGAAATGTAGTCCCAATGTAATATTCAGTGTCTCACATTGCGCTTGTCTCCCTCCGGTGGCCAAAAATAGGTACTGCCACAATAAGGAATTAAACACAGAGCTACACATGGAAAAGCACAACATTTTTATTATTTCTCTCTCATCACGGCATGGGCAGTTGCCTTCCTGAATTATGTATAACCATTTCAGTTATGCCCTTTAAAGTTGAAATATTTAGGGTCACGGTTGGCAGATACCCAGCAAAACTTTTGGGTCCATGCTCTTCGCCTTCAATTCAGATTTCTTGGAGTGGACAGGAAAACACATACTGAATTAGGTGCAGAAACATTGAAAAGAATAAAATGAATGTTATGCTGTGCCTACTGTAGTTATTTAAAACCCTACCTATAGCATTATTCACAGCTTTTGCACTAACCTGCTTTGCCTGGCAGCGGGGAGGATTCCGTCTAAAATTCCTAGAACTTTCCCAGCCAAAAATACGAGGTGGTCTGGCATTAGAGGACCTAAATCTGTGATCCATTGCTAGCCACCTGGCACTGATAGTAGACAGGATTTTGGTCAAAGCAGATAAATGCTTGTTGGATTTGAAGTAGAGTGTGGTGGGACAGCCTATGTGGACTATCCCATTGATTGGCGTTAGGCCTTTTGGGACGTGGGGGTTGGCTAGTGGAAAGCACAATGTAGGTCTGGCTGGGTGCGATGCTGTAATACAGATTGTCATTCACTTTATCTCTTCTCTTGTCTCTGCAACATAATCCAAATCTCATGTGAGAATTGTGTCCATGACTGCAGTAGCAGTTTCCACACAGAGATGACTGACAGCGCATCATCTAAAAAGGGAGACACCTTCCCTGATCAACTGGTGGTGGATTCAGGTGATTCACTGACATATTAAGAGGTATTTAATTATCACCACATTCGTCTTAGCTCTTCTCCATGCACTGGGTATGTAGCCTGTCCAGATCCCTTTATTCTTTTGAAAACATCTGACGGCTGGGGCTACCGCTACTTCTTGGCATCTCGACAATATACCTTCTGTTACAAGGCACATACGATACTTCCCCTGTTCTGTGACCAGATGGTACAGGGATTTAAGGGTGGCTTTTACAGATGATCTATAGACAAAAAAGCTATCCTTAATGCAACATGGTTCTAGGGCTTCCAGAATTATCCAAAATTCTAGTAAGCTGATTAAATTCTGTAACAGATCTCTGTACCCTGACCGGGTCACATCTGTCAATGCCGCTTCCTTGCCAGACCCACGTGTTCTCCCCAGCAAACTCTCGTGCCTTTCTCCAGTCCTTAGACAAACAGGGTTATTCAAAGAGATTCGAAAAGTCACCGCACGTTCGGTGACTTTTCTTTCTCTTCAATTCGGTTCCTTTTGCCGATCCCATTTCAGTGACCCTGCGGTGTATTCAGCAAGCACCACAGGGTCCCCGAATTGCAGGGAAAAGCTACCGCAAACCTGACGAAAACGAACCACAAAACCCAGCGAATGCACGCCGAAAACCCACAAAAACATCTGGATTAACCTGCCGAAAACCACGGAAAAACCCGAGCAGGAGCCGATCACTCGCAGTGAAGCCACCGGAAAAAGCCGAGACCACAGACAGAGTGAAGTGAATAAATTAGAAAAACAGTTTGCATGAATGTTTGAAAAGTGAAACACTGTTTGCAAAGAAACTAGTGAGCGAAATGAGCGAAAATGTCTGAAATTTACATATGAGGTCCAGGGAATGATAATAAAGAGGGCTGTTACAGAAAAAAAAGTAAACTTTAAAAAAAAAAAAAATAAGAAAAATGCTTAAAATATCCTAAAAAAAAATCGATAAATAAAGAGACTTTTTACGGCAGAATTTTATAATGAACGGTTTATTAGATATTGAATTAAAACGGGAATATTTTTAACATTGAAGCCTATGGGATTCTCCTGAATAAATTTGACGAATTAAACCACCGAATGGCAGGGCATTTCAGGAACCTTTCACTGCTGGTTTGTGTTCTCTGAATAGCCGAAGCAGTGCTTTTTTTCAGCGTTCGGTTACCTTTCTCAAGCAATTCGGATCTCTTTGAATAACCCTGATAGCTTAAGGACTGGGACATGTAATGAGTATTGCTAGCATCCCGCAGAAATAGCACAAGGCTGTAGATCTGGAGGTTTTCAGGGTCAAAATGGAACTGGTTTCATTGGGGACAGGCACAGATACTTATGCAAACATGTGTTATTTACATATACAAAACCTCCCCTTGAAAATGTTGTGAGGGTTTCTGATGTTACTTCTCCTGCTCCACGGCATTTGGGACATAATTAGATTAGACTAGGACAGATAATGGAATAAACATTTGCATGTTCTAGACAAGACAGGACAATGACAGCCGTGGATGGTAAACAAGATTACAGTCTAAACCATCAGATAATGGGGCAGTGTTTGCCTGACAAAACAGATTAACAAATCTACATCAGATATCAACAGATAGACAATAACATTATTCATACATAACACAGATTACACAAACACCCTGCACCCACCCTACAGACACAGGGTGACTTGCACACAAGAAAAGGCAGGGAAAAAATATAGAATATGAGGCCTGAACCTCCCAAATACATTTCCAGTCCCATGTATCCCAAGTTCAAAGTGGTACACGTCACATTTCACACGTCACAGAAGAACCTCTGTTCTTCTATCTGTTGGAGGGCAACATAAAGCTTTTCCTCTGTCTGGCGTAACTGCTCACTGACAGCCTACTTGTAACAAACGTTATAGCGCTCGCACTGGAATAGCGTAGTTAGGATTGTAGAGAGCAGATTTTTCTGACAAACATTTACAACATAAATAGTATTCAAGAGCCTGATTTCCTAAGCCCGGGAGTAGGTAGACAATCTTGAGTAGCACTGAAGCTCAAATGGTTTCGTGACCAAAAGACAGCTTAGCGTCGATACAAGACAATGAGATACAATATAACAAGTCTTGGGATCATAGACTGGACTAAGACTCATATACGCATGCAGATTTTCACATTTGTTTGTACACAATGGTTTGTCACGGCATATGAATTGTGCTGGCTGCAGGGCAGTTACATCAGAGAAAAACCTGACATTCGTAATCAAACCTGATTGTGCAGATACTGTAAGTATCATATGCAGAGCTCACAGCATGATTGATAGACCCACAATAAGGTGCCTTGTGATTAGGATTTAGGATGGAATGGGTGGCTATCAGAGGCCAGGAGCGTGAGATGGATTGTTCACGGAGACAGGCAGGTCTCAAAGCTGCATATAACAACGCAACATCAATCCGTACAAACAAACGCCAAAGGGATAAACCAGAGAATAGTCAAAGTGTAAAGCCGGGTCAAAATACATAATCAGGGTCCTCAGACAGAAATGGGTAGGCAACAAAGTAGCAATGAGCTTAATGAACAACAGGCGATGCGGGAACTAGACTCCACGTCAGTAAGACGAGGCAACTCCTTGCACCCTGCTTTAAACCCGGTGGCTCCTTGTGACCACACCAGGCCCCGCCCCCTCAGATGCCGATTGGCCATCATGGAATGCTGGCACTCGACCAGTCAGTGGCACAGAAACATGTCCTGACCCCCCCAGGGAGTGCAGCAGGGGCTGAGGACGTAACAGAACCCCTTATCTACAGTCGGACTCAGAACGACCCCCAGGCGTCGAAGGATGAGCCGCATGAAATTGGTGAACCAGACGAGGCGCATGGATCTCACTGGCTGGCAGCCAAGAACGATCATCAGGACCATACCCCTTCCAATCCATCAAGTATTGGAGGACGCCCCGGACCACACGGGACCTCAAGATGGCACGGACCTTGTACTCCTCCTCACCCTGGGACTTGATAGGCGGAGGAGGAGCAGTGACTCTGGTGTACCTATTACAGGTAAGGGGTTTCAGGAGGCTGACATGGAAAACGTTATGGATATGTAGATACGGGTTAATGCCAAAGCATAAGAAACAGGGTTAATTCGCCTTACAACCTTATATGAACCAATAAATCTGGGAGCCATTTTCATAGATGGTACTAACAGTGTTATGTTCCTAGTAGACAGCCAAACCTTGTCCCCAACCATATACACAGGTGCAGGACCTCTACGTCTGTCTGCCTTTATTTTTTGCTTCTGGATATTGGCTTCTATAATTTCTTTCACCTTCTCCCATGTTCCTTTTAGGGAAGTCAGATGTTCATCCAGAGCCAGGGCTGGACTGGGACAAAATATCAGACCTGGACTTTATCTATAATGGAAAAATGTGGTGACAGTCCGCGCTTCCCTCTTTTTTTCCTTTCCTTTTCTCCCCCTAAAATCTTGGTCGAGGATCTTCTTTAAGCAGTTAATTGCTTTCTTTTATGCAGTCATTTGGAGGTGTCATAAATCAGACACTAGATGTATCTCACAACCGATATTTTTAGGAGATATCGGGCTCCCCTTTTCCTCCTCTGTCCGATGATGTTGCTCCAAATGAAAAAATAAGGTTGCAGGATATCGATGAACAAAATTAAAATTTATTAAAATTTTAAATTTATTCCATAAAACAATAAATAGACAAACACCAATACGCGTTTCGCGATGCACTCGCTTCATCAGTTGGCATGTAAATCAATTCCTTCACAATCTCCTGCAACCTCCTTATATACCCTTTAAAATGTGTTGTGATTGAGTGGGAAACGCCCGTTCTCCCTTCCCTCAAAATTACAATTACTCATTCTGCACCTGCGTGTTACTCATTACAATTACAATTACTCATTCTGCACCTGCGTGGGGCATTCCAAATATCAGATCAACCCAAAAGATGGTGGTGATACATCTCGTAGTGCCCTCTTGCATGTTCCTTTTAAGATCTCTAATGTTTAAACTCCTAAAGTTTCTGCTCCACCTTCTTTCTACCCACAAGGCTTATTATTATCTACCTTCATGTTCATCCCTAAATAGGTTATTCTGCAATTCCAGATACACATGTATTGCCACACTATTGGAAATCCAATAATGTGCTCTATATCAATATTTTACCGTGATGGAAAAAATCTCACACAAGGGGGAGTGTGGAACTTTTTCCATCCTCTGAAATCCTCTGCGTGAGATGCTGATTTTTAAAGTGCTAAATTTATAGTGCCTTCTGCAAAATTTAATATGTTAATCTTAATTAAATGTATATGAATACTATTATCAGAACTGAAAATTTGATTCCTTATATGCGTAAAGAATTTATAATGTAATTCAATAAAGTGCTCTCTTTAAAGTGCTACTCTTACAATGTTGTATACCGAATTAAAACTAACCCATATGTTTCTATACCCCTATACAGAGTGCTAATGTGTAAACCGAAATAAAGTGCTTGTGCCTACCTAACAGTATGCCTATAGGGTGATGGTTAATTGATACATTAGTGTCAAACACATTATAACCTCCATATTCAATACATGTTTGGTTACAGTGTATCCTAGTTCATACAAACATCTTCAGTACACCCTTCTAAATGGATATTTTATGCATACACAATTCTAATTAATATAATACAAACCTCATTTTGTAAAACCTTTCTACAATGATTTGTGTACTTCCTAATATGTAGTTTTGACCTATTCTAAAAAGTGGCAGACCTCAAAATCCTGATTCAAACCCCTAGGTGCTAGTGTTTTTAAATTATATATCCATCTCATCTCTGTCCTATTAATTTTATTGATGAAATCCCCTCCTCTCCATTCCTTTTTTTTTTTTTTTTTTTTTTTTGTATTTAAAGTTTTTTATTTTGAAACAGGCATCAAAACAATCATAAAGAAAGAAAATGGCCTCGCAGGGCCAAAGCTAGTCATCTGTAAATAGAATGGCCGCACAGGGCCATACTTAGTCAGTTTGGAATAGTATATAAAGACTTCAAAGTTAGGAATAGAGTAAATAAGAGAAATATCACAGAGATCATCTTAAGACTGCTTGAAAATGATAGAAAAAGATAAACAGCGCTTACTCAGCAATAGTTAGAAATGGAAAAATCAGCAAAACGTCAAAAAACGGGAGAGGGTGATAACAAAAAGACATCAAAAATACTTCAGATAATAAAACCAGAAAGTCTCATATATGTCCCCTGCCGGGGGAATATCATCGGGAAAAAAAATAAAAAATAAAAAAAATAAAATAAATAAAGTCTGAAGCGTCTCTGAATTAAGTGGGGGGAGGGGGAGAACAACAGTGAGAGAACATCAATTTGGCATCAAATAATTAAATGGGGAAAAAATGCGGACCTGTTGTCAGGAAGGGAGAGAGTCAGCAAAAGGAGTCATCTAGGTGGGGGAGATCAGCACGGGCCAGGCCAAGAACCGGGAGGAGAAGAAAGGAGCCAGCGGACCTCTTCATCCAGTATCTCGCCAGGGAACTGCCCGTACCGCTCCCGTGGGACCGTCAGTCGCATGGAGGGTCCGTTGTGCCAACCACTGGGCACGTCGTGCGCCCAGCCTCCATGGTTCGTCCTGGGCTATGCAGGCCATCAGCCTGGACCAAGGCGGGCTCAGCTTCCCCTCAGCATCCAGGCCTCCAGGCCCATGCGTCACCCCCGACACAGGCCTCCCAGGAGCCGCAGCCGGCCGGTCAGTGACCCCCAGCTTGGCAGGTCTCGTGTAGGTAATACGCCCGATGTCCTCCGGCACCGCTGGGGTCCCCTCATGGTTCCCTCCGGTCATCTGGCAGCAAGAGCCTGGCGCAGGAGCTGGCCGTTCCGGGGAAGCTCTTCTCGGTACGTCCTCCTCAGTAAGTACCGCGTCCTCCGATCGCCCGGCCGGCGCCCCGGTCTCCTCATCCTCGACCTCCGGGTCCGCAGCCAACTGACTGGCCCCCAGCACAGCCATCAGCCGACGCCAAGAGCCACATATAAGCGGTTCTCCCTCTTCCACCGGCAACTCCTGCAGACAAGACTCCATGGCTGCAAACATCTCCTCCATTCCGCTTACCAGGATGGAGGGTCGCTCCCGTCCACACCACACTGCACACTTCTTCGTCCCCTCCATCAAGGAAACCCCAGGCGCCGCCGGAAGACAGGGGCCCTCCATCCTCCCTGCTCACGCCAAGCGATCACCCGACAGGGGGAAGCTGGAGACCCAGGGGGCGAGGCAGGGTAGGCCGCAAAATGGCCGACAGCCATCCAGATTCTACAGAAAAGCACAATATAATCTCAGTTGTGCTCCGGGGGGGGGACAGAAACGGGCCCCGGAGCAATCCACGTAGTAGCCAGCCCCGCAGGAACTTCAGTAAAGGGTTTTCTAGGTAGAGATTCCAGGGAATATCGCTGAATTTCAAAAAAGGCTTGCGGAGCTCCACCAGAGCACATCTGCTTCCATGCGGTGACGGCCACGCCCCCCTCCATTCCTTTTCTACTTGCTGGATCGCCAGAAATTTTGTCCCATTAGGATCTTTATTATGTTTATCTTTATAATGTTGAGGTACAGTATGTGAATCTACGCCTTTTCTAATATTATTCAAATGTTCGCGAATGCGAACATTCAAACTTCTTGTTGTGCGACCAACACTGTAACCAAACATGTATTGAATATGGAGGTTATAATGTGTTTGACACTAATGTATCAATTAATCACCACCATCTTTTGGGTTGATCTGATATTTGGAATGCCCCACGCAGGTGCAGAATGAGTAATTGTAATTGTAATTGTAATGAGTAACACGCAGGTGCAGAATGAGTAATTGTAATTTTGAGGGAAGGGAGAACGGGCGTTTCCCACTCAATCACAACACATTTTAAAGGGTATATAAGGAGGTTGCAGGAGATTGTGAAGGAATTGATTTACATGCCAACTGATGAAGCGAGTGCATCGCGAAACGCGTATTGGTGTTTGTCTATTTATTGTTTTATGGAATAAATTTAAAATTTTAATAAATTTTAATTTTGTTCATCGATATCCTGCAACCTTATTTTTTCATTTGGAGCAACATCATCGGACAGAGGAGGAAAAGGGGAGCCCGATATCTCCTAAAAATATCGGTTGTGAGATACATCTAGTGTCTGATTTATGACACCTCCAAATGACTGCATAAAAGAAAGCAATTAACTGCTTAAAGAAGATCCTCGACCAAGATTTTAGGGGGAGAAAAGGAAAGGAAAAAAAGAGGGAAGCGCGGACTGTCACCACATTTTTCCATTATTGACTCTTTCTGGTGGTTGGAGGTGAACTATCAGTGTGTGAACCATCTGCTGCTGACTTTTTAAACTGCAATTTAATGCTCTATGTCCTTTGGACTTAAGAATAGTTTGTGTACAAACAGCATTGTTTAACTATATCCATTAGGGGGCGCCAGATACTTGTCTATTCTGGACTTTATCTAGACTGGCCCCCTTTAATTATGCACACATGCACAAAAATTGTTTATAAACCAAACGGCTCACTCAACCAATCGCTCTGCGGAGACCGGAGTTGCTGCAAAGTGACTGGGTAAAGCAATGCAGTGGCACTGATGTTGAGTGTGCACCATGTCTTAAGGTGAGGCGTATACGCAGCGACAATGAGGTTGATCGTGCTCCATGTCTTAAGGTGAGTTGTAGGCGCAGCAGTGGAACCAACATGAGACTGCAGCAGACTGCATCTGTTTTACAGACAGTGAGGAAGTTCTCACCCATTAAGGGCAGTGCGAGCTGCGTGGTGAACCAGAATTCACACTGGCCCACTGAGCCACCGGCCCACCGGGAATCTCCCTGTAGTCCCTATGGCCAGTACATGCCTGGTGGCTATCAAAGGCCAGGAGCGTGAGATGGATTGTTCACGGAGACAGGCAGGTCTCAAAGCTGCATATAAACAATGCAACATCAATCCATATAAACAAACACCAAAGGGATAAACCAGAGAATAGTCAAAGTGTAAACCCGGGTCAAAATACGTAATCAGGGTCCTCAGACAGAAATGGGTAGGCAACAAAGTAGCAATGAGCTTTATGAATAACAGGCGATGCGGGAACTAGACTCCACGTCAGTAAGACGAGGCAACTCCTCGCGCCCTGCTTTAAACCCGACGGCTCCTCGTGACCACACCAGGCCCCGCCCCCTCAGACGCCAATCGGCCATCATGGAATGCTGGCACCCGACCAGCCAGTGGCACAGAAACATGCCCCGACCTCCCAGGGAGCGCAGCAGGGGCTGAGGACGGAACACTACTGCTTGTCAATCTCAGTGTCCAGCTGTACTTCCAGTTGTACAATCTCTCCTTTTAGTACTGCACCAGAAGCTTGATGCTCAGCCTGTACCTACTGGTGCCGCACTGTCTGGAGCCTCCCATTTACCATCTGTTGCTGGGCAGCATACAGCCTGCTTTCAGATTGTCACAACTGCTCACCAATACCGTGGGATTGCTGAGTTTCTGCATCACGCTGCTCCTGAAGCTGTCAACATTTTCCTCCCCAGGCAGGGATGGAAACCTGGAGTTTGGCCTGCAGTTCTTGGCACTGACCCTCCAGCTGTTAACAGGCCTTCTCAAGTAGTTGGGTCTTGCGTCGCTCTGCCTCCCTGTCCTCTCTCAGTTGGTCAATCAACAGTCTGACCTTCTCGAGATCATCACTTATTTGCACAGCATTACTCTGCTCGGCTTTCAGCTTCTCCTCCAGCTGCATGATCTGGTACTCCAGGACATACTTTTCCTCCCAGGCTGCCTTGACTTTTAAAACACCAATGGCCATGGCCTCATCTCGCTCCCGAGCAGCGTTATTCTTAGTTTGCAATGCAGATGTAAGTAATTCCCGTAAGCTAGTGCTCTCCACCTCCAGACTTTGTACATTAGCCTCAGCATCATCTCTGGATTGTCTTGTCTCATCCAGCTCTCTGGCCATCTTGAAGTTGATCCTGTAGCCGGTGCAGCTGAAGGCTAGTGTCTCTCTCGCTTTGGGTGGCAGACATAGGCGTGCGCAGCCTATTGCGTTAGGGTGTGCACCCAAAAGTTCAAACACATATATTTATATACATGTATGTATATTCACACACCCTTATGCAAACATACCCAGACACACACTCATGCATTCAGCCAAAATATATTATTACTATAGGGGTCATTCACAGACCGCCGAAATGTCGCCGACTGTTGTTCCCCGCACTTCGGGGAATCAAATTTCCCCACCCTGCGGTGAATTCACCATTCACCGCAGGGCCCCCAAAGTGCAGGGTATCAGCCACTCGCAACAGGAACCAGGACGCCGCGATCGGCCGGAGTTGACTGTGAGAGGACAGCGAGGGAGCGCAGGGACAGGTATGTAACAGCCCAGGTGTGGCTCGGGGTTACTGCTTTCGGCATTGAAATTTAACCCCGAGCCACACTCGGGAAAACTGCCAGGGGGCTGAAAAAATGCACTGATTTCGACATAAAAATATCAAAATCGAAGCGCCAGGGAGGTTAACCTCCTGCTGCCAAGCACCAATATTTAGTCTCCTACCTGTATCTCACGATGCGTTATTCACTATTCTTACTTTGTGGAGTCCAGGCAGAAGATATAGCGGCGATTCTAGGAGCAATACCAGCCTTTTGGGTGCAGGACAAGGGGGCAACACCGGGCTGAGACAAGGACACAGGTGCCGAATTTCACGCACAGCAGCCTGTTTAAAGACAAATACATGCATTTACACACACAGCCATACAGTGCAGTGTGTATGAGCGTATCACAGAATCCACAGCAATAAAACCCCCAGCCATGTGTGGTGTGTATGAGCGTATCACAGAATCCACAGCAATAAAAACCCCAGCAAAGTGTTGTGTATGAGCTTATTACAGAATCCACAGCAATAAAACCCCAGTAATGTGCAGTGTATATGAGCATATCACAAAGTCCACAGCAATAAAACCCCCTGTAAAGTGCGGTGTGTATGAGCATATCACAGAATCCACAGCAATAAAACCCCAGTAAAGTGTTGTGTATGAGCTTATTACATAAATTCGTATCCATCCAACAGGTCCTTCTGTGTGTCCTTTGCTGGTAACTCCTCCTTCTCATTGCCTCTATCTGTTGGTGTACCTCAAGGCTCTGTCCTTGGTCCTCTGCTCTTTTCCATCTACACCTCCTCCCTTGGCAAAATCATTAACCACTTTGGCTTTAATTACCACCTCTACGCTGATGACACTCAGATCTACCTCTCTACCCCTGATATCTCTCCCCCTGTCCTTTCCAAAGTCAGTGACTGTTTATCTGGCATCTCCTCCTGGATGGCCTCCCACCACCTAAAGATCAACATGTCCATGACTGAGCTCCTACTTATTCCTCTCTCTAATGCCTCCCCACCTCCTGACGTCTCTATCACGGTGGAGGGTATCACCATCTCCCCATCAAACCAAGTTCGCTGTCTTGGAGTTACACTTGACTCTGCTCTTTCCTTCATCCCCCACATCCAGTCTCTTTCCTCCTCCTGCCGCTACCAATTGCGTCATATTTCCAGAATTCGGCCATTTCTCACCACAAAACAACTCATACATGCCCTGGTAATCTCCCGACTTGACTATTGCAATAATCTCTTATCTGGCCTCCCTCTCTCCCACCTCTCCCCCCTACAATCAATCCTGAACGCCTCTGCCACCTCACCTGCCGCTCTGTCTCTGCCACTCCCCTCTGCGAGTCCCTTCACTGGCTCCCCATCCACTGCAGAATTAAATTCAAAATCCTTATCCTTACCTACAAAACCCTCACTAACTCAGCTCCCCACTACCTGTCCTCACTAATCACCAAATACACCCCAGCCCGCTCCCTAAGGTCAAACAGCGACCTGCGCCTAGCTTCTCCCCGCATCACCTCTTCCCATGATAGACTGCAGGACTTCACACGCGCAGCCCCCATTCTCTGGAACGCTATCCCTCGTACGGTCAGACTTTCCCCTAACTTCTCTTCCTTCAAACGCTCCCTTAAAACATTCCTATTTAGGGAAGCCTACCACCCAACTCACTGACGCAACCATCAATCACTCTCACCTTGCAGTCCTCTCCTCCTGTTTCCAACCCCAACCCCTCTAGATTGTGAGTTCCTATGGGAATAGGGCCTCATCTCCTCCTGTACTGTTTGTCAAATGTTGTTCAATGTATTGTATCCCGTCTATACTGTGCCTATTTTACAGCGCTGCGGAATATGCTGGCGCTTTATAAATAAAGAATAATAATAATAATTACAGAGTCCACAGCAATAAAACCCCAGTAATGTGCAGTGTATATGAGTATATCACAGAGTCCACAGCAATAAAACCCCCAGTAATATGTGGTGTGTATAAATATTTTAAATATTCAAAAGTTGCCCCCTCTCCTGCTTACCTTTCTTTCGCAGGGAGGGGGTTGAGTATTGGTGGTCCAGAAGGGGGGGGTCGAGGAGGGGGAACCCGGCTGGCCGCATCCCATGGCTAGCCACAGGGACCCTTCAAACCCACGCAGGCCTGGCGGCAGCCTCTGCTTCCCTGGTGGTCCGGTGGCTGTGGGGTGCTGCATTGCGATCTGTGCTTCGTGCACAGACCACAGAGCACGTCCCACAGTGAGTGACTGGACACGAACTCAGTGCCGGCGATCGCAGCTGACCTGTCACCTGACCGCCGGCGCTCTGACACAGTGAGCGCCAGCGGTCAGGTGACAGGTCATCATCAATCGGCGGCGCCAGTCCAGTCACTCACTGTTGGACGTGCTCTGCGGTCTGTGCACGAGGCACAGATTGCAATGCAGCACCCCACAGCCACTGGACCACCAGGGAAGCAGAGGCTGCTGCCAGACCTGCGGAAATGAAGGGTCCCGGCGGCTATCCATGGGATGCAGCCAGCCAGGACCCAGAGCGTTCCTTGGGCCTGCAGGGTGTGCCGGGGGCCAGGATTCGGGTGTGCGCAGGCACACCCGGCACACCCCGTGCGCACGCCTATGGCGGCAGAGTATATTTGCCATCTCAACGCCTCTACCTTCCTTTGAAGCTGGTCACAAAGTTTGAGTTCTCCCTCCAGCACCTCCTCCATTTCTTTCACAAGTCTACTGTTCTGCTTCTTTTTAGTCTTACTTGTGGAGGGTGGGTTGACAGACACAGTTGGTGCAAAGGTATATTTCAGCTGGGTCTTGGCATTGGCAGAAGCCGATACTTCCAAACTCCCTAGTCTCCACCAATCCATGTCTGTAGACACCTGTAGATGCCTCTCTACAATCTCCAACTTCTCTAACACACCTCTTCCCTTTTCTGATCACCACCTCCTTTCCTGGAAACTTCTACTGTCACCAACCCAGCCTCCTATTTCTACCCCCACTTCTTTTCTACCTCGAAGGCACCTTGGTGCCCTGAATTCTGAGATACTCTCCACCACTATCCATCCACTTCTCTGTCCGATCACAAAATCTAACTGAACTGACCAAGCCACTGATATCTACAACTCCGCCCTCTCCACATCACTTGACAAATCCTACCACTCTCCGACCTATACGCAGGCCTAACTGTCAACTGTGGCACACAAAATACACACGCTATCTTCGCTGGTGTTCCAGAGTAGGTAAGAGCCGAACTCCCCGGTGTTCGGTTCGCATTCAAACTCGAACAATTTCAAAAGTTCGAGTTCGAACTCGAACTCGAACCGAACTCAATGCAAGTCAATGGGACTCAAAAGTTCGATTTTTAGAGTGCCCTGCAAGAGGGCATATATGCAAGATATTTGCCATAAAAGGTGTATGGGGGTCCGGGTAGTGCCCTGGGGGACAGGAAACAAGGACAAAAGGTTAAAAAAAGTTTTTAAAGGGACAGTGAGTTTTCCATAAAATAAGGGTTAAAAATAAAAACGAAAAATTCCTTCAAATAGCGTGCCTAGGAGGTCCCCATAACCTGCCCGTGAAGTGGCGGATTTGTAGGATGAATAGAAACATTTAAAAACAAAAAAATTACATTTCAAATGACGGTAAACGGTTTTCCTTTAATCTATTCATAAACAACTGCTTGGGGCGGCAGTCTGTATTAAAAGAGGAGACATTTTAGGACACGCAGAACAAGTTTAGTGATTTTTTGGCTAAATTATGGTGAAACTTATGCAGGCTTTGGATGAAAGTAACAATAGGTGCTTTAAAATTGGGCCTTTAGTGTCGGCAACAGTGCCGTCACACCGTAACCCCTCTGTGGTATTGTTGTGGAAGAGTGCAGGGTTGGACCCTGCGGTCCAGTATTAAAATTATACGAATCTGGTACAGGCGTCAGTGACAGTGCACCCAAATATTCTTCCTTTGGTGGCAGCAAGTGCCTTCACACCGTCAGTGGCGTCACTAGGGTTGGTGTCACCCGGTGCAGTAACTCATGGTGTCACCCCCCCGAGTTTTAAGTTTATTTTTATTTTTTAACTACTCTTACTCATAAAGCAGTACTCCCATATAATACTGAATGCTCAGAATACACGGCGCACATTACTGTGAGGTTTAAAAAATCTAGAAATAAAGAGACTCTTTACTACAGAATATAATAATAAACGGTTGATTAGATATTGAATTAAATCGGGAATATTTTTAACATTGAAGTCTATGGGGCAAAACATTTCCCAAACCCTGTGGCTCAGAATTTGTTTTTCAAAAAATGCTTAAAATATCCTAAAAAAATCTAGAAATAAAGAGACTCTTTACTACAGAATATAATAATAAACGGTTTATTAGATATTGAATTAAAACGGGAATATTTTTAACTTTGAAGACTATGGGGCAAAATATTTCCCACACCGAATACACGAAAATGTGCAAAATCACGAAAAAAAGTCGATACGAAAAACGAGCCGAAACGAACTGAAACGGAAATCGGCGAAACTATCTGAAATGAAAATTGTCGAATTACGAACGAAACGAGCCGAAATGAAGATTTTATATCAACATGCAGACCTATATATACGTATATATCAACACGCAGATATATATATACACCCACCCTCAGACCTCAGACCATATATACACATACGCACTTGGGGAGGTGGCATGTGGACAATCTCAGCTAAATGCTCCCCCCCTCATTTGGCTGATCCCTCCAGAAGAAATGTTGAACCCGACAGAGCAGAGAATATATATATTATTCTCTGCTCTATCGGGTTCAACATTTCTTCTGGAGGGATAAGCCAAATGGGGGGGGCAATTAGTTGCTAAAATGTGTGTGTAATACAAGTCTGGATATATATATTTATAAGAATATAGATATATATCTTATCTATATATTGTGACAGGGTCACTAGGGGCAGACTGGTTGAGGGCAGGTACATAAGCAGGGAGATGGAAGAAGCGGTCATTCCCTTACGGGGTTAACCAGTCCCACCAATTGAGATTGTAAGTGGCCCCAGCTGCTGCTCGTTAAGTGGTATCCAGCCCTATATAAACCTGCTAGGTTTAGCTCACAAGAGAGCTGACCTGAGACAGAAGAGGTTTGGAGCTGGCTGGTGAGAAAAAACAGAACTTTGTATGCTTAAAAGGTATGATGTTTGTTTGTGCTGGGAACCAGCTTAGCTGGCCAGTATTTGGTAGATAGAAATCGTGTGGTTTAGTTTAGTCTCCCATCCAGGGGAGTAGGCTTTTTTTGTTGTTTCTTTTATTTTATGATTGGTGTTGGTGAATTTAACCTGCAAAGAAATCCTATGCTGCAGAAATAAAGCAATGGAAACCTGACTGGCTGTATCCGCAGTGCCTTTGTCTCACAAATGGTGGCAGCGGTGGGATTATTAGTACCTGCTATACTTTTGCAAAAGCCCTAAAAGGTACAGGATCCACTGAAATAATGGAAGAGGTTCTAAAGGCACTGGTACATGCCACTGCTACGCAGCATGAAAGCAATCGCCTACTGCAAGCCCAGATGGAGGCCGTGACTCAAGCCCAGAAAGCTGATCGTGAGGTGCTTCATGAGACCCTGCAGCATCTGTCAAGGCAAGCGCCACCTGACCAACAAATCAGAGTCCGAGCAAGCTGCTACTTGCAGAAAATGCTGCCGGAGAATGATGTGGAAGCCTACCTCCGCGCATTTGAACGCACTGTTACTCGGGAGTCCTGGCCTGCAGACACATGGGCCGGAATAATTGCTCCCTTCTTGATTGGAGAGGCCCAAAAGGCATACTATGACCTGGATGATGTGCATGCTGCAGACTATAAACTGCTGAAAGCAGAAATCCTGGCCAGGTTTGGAGTAACAGATGCTGTAAGAGCCCAGCGCTTCTACAACTGGGGGTTTGAGGAGAAGATCCCTCCCAGGACTCCGATGTTTGACCTAATCCATTTGGCACGAAAGTGGCTCCAACCCAAGCTCAATAATCCAGAGCGGATTGTGGAGATCATGGTGCTGGATAAATTCCTACGAGGACTTCCTCGCAGTCTCCGTGAATGGGTGGGGCAAGGAAACCCTACCAACTATGATGACATGGTAGCCCAAGTTGAGCGCTATATGGCTGTAAAGCACTTTGAGGACGCACCGAAGAAGGCTCCCAGAGTGTTTACAGGGAGTGCTACCTGTGGGAACCAGAGGAGGGCCGGACGCCTGTCACTGGTCAGCAATGGAGCTCAGAGTCAGCTCTCTGCCTCCCCGGCAATCCCTGTCATGACACGACCTATACTGGGCACCAGGAGAGGGCACAACCCGAGGGCAACAGTAAGACAGATCACACAAGGTGACAGGGTGGTCTTGGTGCCAACAGCAGAAGGCAGGTTTCTGGCTCGTTGGCAGGGACCGTATGAGGTCTTGAAACAGATCAGCACTGTCGACTGACCACCGCAAGAAAGGGCAGGTTTTCCCTGTCAACCTCTTGCACAGGGCCAGCTTGTTCCATGGTAATGCTGATCTGTTGTCTCCGGTTCATGGGCTCTCCGCCATGGTCACTTCACACCCTGGTGTTACGCTGGGGAGGGGGATATGTGACAGGGTCACTAGGGGCAGACTGGTTGAGGGCAGGTACATAAGCAGGGAGTTGGAAGAAGCTGTCTTTCCCTTACGGGGTTAACCAGTCCCACTAATTGAGATTGTAAGTGGCCCCAGCTGCTGCTCGATAAGTGGTATCCATCCCTATATAAACCTGCTAGGTTTAGCTCACAAGAGAGCTGACCTGAGACAGAAGTGGTTTCGAGCTGGCTGGCGAGAAAAAACAGAAGTTTGTATGCTTAAATGGTATGATGTTTGTCTGTGCTGGGAACCAGCTTAGCTGGCCAGTATTTTGTAGATAGAAATCGTGGTGTTTAGTTTAGTCTCCCATGCAAGGGAGTAGGCTTTTTTTTGTTGTTTCTTTTATTTTATGATTGGTGTTGGTGAATTTAACCTGCAAAGAAATCCTATGCTGCAGAAATAAAGCAATGGAAACCTGACTGGCTGTATCCGCAGTGCCTTTGTCTTATATATATATATATATATATAGTATCATACCTGCCCTTACCTTCCCCTATAAATCTGCTAAAAATATACACACAAAAAAAACAAACCACTGCTTGAGACCCGGCACAGCCCACATGCCACCCCCCTCTACCTGGCTGAATGTATCTAATATATATATAATTAAATACATTCAGCCAGGTAGAGAAAGAAAAAAAAAAAGTTTTATTTTATGTTCCTGGGGACATTTAAAAATGTCCTCGGATTTTTTTTTTTTTGGAAATGTGTCGCCTTACCTTAGCCTGGTGGTCAGTGGGGGCTCCCTGGATCCTGGTGGGGGCTGGGGGGGTCAGACGTGGCCGCAGGTGCAGTGGCTCCCTCCCTGCGCTGCCTGTCTCTGCTATATGCATCCAGGCGGTTAGCCCGCACAGTCGCAGCTCTGTCATCCGGTGGCCGCATGCTCCTTGCTCCTCAAGGGGATCCTTGGGAGGCCCCTGCAGGCTGCCCTCTACAGTGCCTGATTAGAGGGCCGTGTCTACCTGATGTTTTAGTAACAATGTTTTATGTCATAGGCTTCAATGTTAAAAATATTCCCGTTTTAATAATTCAATATCTAATAAACCGTTGCTTATAATATTCTGCAGTAAAGAGTCTCTTTATTTCTAGATTTTTTTAATACTTATTTTAAAAAAAAAAAAAGATTTGAACTTTTGGCGAACATCCCAAGAAGTTCAAACTGCCAATGTTCGAATCAAATGCCGAACTGATCGAACCGAACAGCTCATCCCTATTCCAGAGCAGCTGAACGCGGATGGAGGAAGTCTGACACTTCAGCTGACTTCCTCCACTACAAATTCATGCGCCGTTCCTACAGTCTCGCTTTATCCTTCAGTAAACAAACCTACTTCTCATCCTTCTTCTATGATTCCAGATGCCTGTTTCATACTTTCAATCTGTTAATGCGCCCCGCTTCCACTCAACCTTCCACAGACTTCACTGCTGTGAGCTTTGCTAAAGTTCTCCATCACATCCATCCATAGCCCATTCTGGTGACTGTGTGGTTGTTTTGTGAAAAAGCCCAAACCAAACAGAATATAAAACAATAGGGCAAAAATACAATCACATCTTGAACAAACAAACCACTCAAATCTGTCTCAAGGGGAAGAGGGCTTAAAAATGGCTTCCATTGGCACACACAACGACAATATCAACACAACAGACAGGTGAAGGACATTATACACAGTGTTAAATTCTAGATTTCCATTATATTTACCATAAACTTTTTTCAAGTTTCTTCTTATATATCAAAACCGAAGTAAGGCGCTGCGCGACTCTGACCAGAGGAGACGATAGACACAACCACACCGAGATATGGAAGATTATCATCTGATCAGTCCGTGGTCTGTCAGTTTCGTTTATTGTTTCAACATCCAATAGAAATGTTCGTTTATATATAAAAACTTCCTGCAGTTTTCACTCCCAACATAGGAATGTGATACAACAACCAATCAGATCAGATACATTTCTACGTCAGAGTTTAACCGACAGTGAGACAAAATTACTACATTTGATTCAGAGATTACTTTTTTTCCTAGTTTACACTGTTGACACACCCTTTCCTGCACACAAAGGAAATGGCTAAATATTCCACAGGCTAACATCCTATGCAAGTAAAAGACTTGCAGGGTTTGACACTTATAATAAGGGGGGGGTGGATTTCACACTAATGTAAAAATTAAAAAACTACCTATCATATTAAAATACCTTTCAATCATCTCATTGATCACATATACAATCGTGATCACAAAATGGATGAAACAAACTAGACAATTAAACTAATTATACCTGGGGCCATAGTATCCTCGCCTAATACCTTTTACGATATACGAAAAGGATTCCCCAAGGAGGCCCTTTATGAGCATAAAATATACTTATCTATCTAGATTCACTCTACCAGCAAACCACACTTGGAGCGTAGGCAAAAAATACCTAATCTAGACATTAAATAACTATTTATTCCCATTCCCAAAATATAATTCACCGAACAAGAAAAGTATAATAACTTGAATGTAAAAGGTTATTTATCTAATAATCAACATGAGTCAGATCTATATTTGTGTGTTTTCCTATGTTCAGCTTCACTCCACGGACCGCATACACACCTGCATTCATACACACTCAAGAAATACAGTCTCATTTTCCCAAATACATTCCTTTCTCACACTTATCTAGGGGATTACATAAAAAAAAAATATTCCATAATCTAATACCGTAGTCCACAGTGCGAGATCAAGGTCTGGTCTTTTTCAACATCCCAGCTTGAGACGCATAATCATTGAATGTCATCAGAGCTCCCACCATAGTGACTCCTGAACAAGCTGTCTCTTTGCGCTGGTTGCTTATTACATGTGACCTTTGACCTTGACACAAAATGTCCATGATTTGTTCCATATGCAGTCATTGTGACTGTCAGGTTTCTTGATGATGCGATACGGTTGTAGCAACAATAAAGAAACGAAAAAAGAAAGAAAATATGGTATTCCCCGCTAATCATATACCATTCATTCATTATCACTCTCAAGTACACGAAAACAATAAAAATGTTAATTTACACAAGAAGAGACACAGATAATAAAGTTTAAAATTTCCCCTCAAAGAAAATTATACTACTTCTGACCCATTGTTAGAGAAAAAAATATATATGCAACTTTGGCTCAAAAGGGAAATAGCCGAAGTGCCATACTCCACCCATTTTAAATAACAAAAAAAAATATTTAACTACTATCCTATTCGGTCTTGTTCGGTGTTTTGAAACAAACCTGGTGTTTATAAAACACACCAATCCTCAATGAAATAAAAATAAAAAAATAAAAACAGCTTAATTTTACCGGATCAGAACTTTCCATTTACCACTATATATGTATGAAACGTATTTATGCAAATGCATTAAATTATATGTTCCTAAATACATTAATGAACTCTAATTTTAATTGAAGAAAAAGAGGGGTGCAGCGCCCACCGGAATGGTGTCTATCCCACTCGCTGAATGCTGTATAGGGGGTTTCTCTAAATACCCAAATGGCAGTTATGTAAACAAGAAACAACACAGCGCTTCAAAAGACCAAAGTCCAAAAAGAAGAAAGTGAGATAAACACTCAATATGTCCATAGACCAAAGACGTTGTCTTTTGAGGGTGGATCTTCTCAGAGTAATACGCGATGGAGTGTGTACTGTAGGGAGAAAGCACAAACACAGAGGACCAAAATTGGCAGTAGGACAGTACCCAAGTGAGAGTATTATATATCAATAATCAACTCACATTCTGTGGAGCCTACAACCGGCTCCCAGGAATAAGGCGAGTAGGGACTTTATGTTGGGTGCCCATAAAACCTTCACACGGCTTCTTCAGGATTCACCAAAGTAAGGGTACTGTAGGAGATTGACAGAGACCAAGGAGCACCTCCTAGTGCAATAAATCACACACAACTTTGTAATTTAAAGGGAGATAGCCAAATTCAAACTCACACGTTGTTGAGCCTCTATTGGCTCCGTCACAATACGCTTAGGGAATCATAAGGTGTTCCCCAGACCTTCTTTGCAGGAGTTAAAAAGGCAGACAGCAAATAAATTTTTTTTTTTTAAAAAATTAAAAACATTTATTCACTTACTCAACGCGTCCTGGTCATTTGTTTGGTAGATATGATCTATTTATTTTAAAGTGAATAAATGTTTTTAATTTTTTAAAATTTTTTTATTTGCTGTCTGCCTTTTTAACTCCTGCAAAGAAGGTCTGGGGAACACCTTATGATTCCCTAAGCGTATTGTGACGGAGCCAATAGAGGCTCAACAACGTGTGAGTTTGAATTTGGCTATCTCCCTTTAAATTACAAAGTTGTGTGTGATTTATTGCACTAGGAGGTGCCTCCTTGGTCTCTGTCAATCTCCTTACAGTACCCTTACTTTGGTGAATCCTGAAGAAGCCGTGTGAAGGTTTTATGGGCACCCAACATAAAGTCCCTACTCGCCTTATTCCTGGGAGCCGGTTGTAGGCTCCACAGAATGTGAGTTGATTATTGATATTAATACTCTCACTTTGGGTACTGTCCTACTGCGCAATTTTGGTCCTCTGTGTTTGTGCTTTCTCCCTACAGTACACACTCCATCGGTATTACTCTGAGAAGATCCACCCTCAAAAGACAACGTCTTTGGTCTATGGACATATTGAGTGTTTATCTCACTTTCTTCTTTTTGGACTTTGGTCTTTTGAAGCGCTGTGTTGTTTTCTTGTTTATCTAATTTTAATTGGATGTGATCTTCAATAATCCTAAATGTGTCAGGGAATTTGAACAATATTGATTGTAACCGAACAACAAAAATAATAAAATATAAAATAATAAAAGACACAAAATAATTATCACTTAGACGACAACACAAAGACAATCCATCAGCATATAAAAATACATTATCTTCTTTCTTTGTCTTCTGTCTTATTGGTTGAAAATAACAGTTTTGTAAAACTGACATGTCTTAAGTTTTATTTCCAAATCAATGATCTTCTTTAATCGTATGATTTATTGATGAGTTATCGATAAACTAGAATGTTTTATTGCCTGGTGTCTGATAATTCCTTATTATCCGGTTGATGTAACATTGCAATGTGAAATGATAATGTGTTTGAGTAAATTTCCTTCAATTCTAACAGCTTTATCAATATTGGTATCACATAATCTTCCATCTAGCTTCATCAAAGTTGGCTTGCATGGGTAATTTTCACCTAAAGTAAAAACTTGGGAAAAAAATGTATTATTAACCTGTCAAAAACTTTAAAATTGATATGGTTAAAATACTTTTAAATGGAGAAAAAAAAATGCAACACATTATTGGACACAAAGAAAAGGAGTGGTCACGAGAGAGAAAAAAAATGGAGGAGAGGAGGGGTCATGAGAGAGACAAAACGGAGGAGAGGAGGGGTCATGAGAGAGCCAAAATGGAGGAGACTAGGAAAAGAATGTGAACTTCAATTCAAATAAAAAACACAACAAAAATATCATGAACTGGGAAAGAAAGCATAGAAGGGCATGTTTAAAACTTGACGCGTTAATTAGCACAAAGTTCTCAGAGGAAACTCAGAGAAAAAGATTCGTAATAAACATCAATAATCTTTATTAAGGATATTGGTTAAAAACAAACATTGAAAAGTGAGGTGTTTGTGCAGCTATTTTACAACCTGTTTTATTCCCTCCAAGAATATTCAATGGGGGCATAGTCATACATTATTGCACTTCACACCAAAAGACAAAAACATCAGACAGCAAAAAATAAAACTAGAGATCTGGCTACCACTACAGAAAAAAGAAAACAAACAAACAATACTCAAGATAACAAACTACAACCTTCCATCTCCCTTAGGCTGGGGTCAGACGAGCGTAGTGTTCACGTCCGTGATTGCGCCTAAAAGTACGTCCGTGATAGCATGACAGAAAGCCCATTGGAGCCTGTTACACAAAGTACGTCCGCACTGAACTGCGGACGCACCACGGCCGCGGCAAATGGACGCAAGGCAGGCAAGAACGTACAACCACTAGAACTGCCGCACAAAGTGCGTTGCGTCCGCAACGTCTGCATAGCTTTGTGTGTGAGTGATGGAACGTGGTCAGACGGACTGCATTTATACGTCCAGCATTTTTCACGGACAAAATGGTTTTGCTTTTTAATTTATTTTCCCTCCTACATCCGTCAAAATATACATCAGTAAATAAACGGACGGTGTGGTCACTACGGTGTCTTCCGTACTGACGTACGTCCGTGTGCACGGACGTACAGTCCGTAGAAATCACGCTCGTCTGACCCTAGCCTTAGTCAACTAAAATAAAACCAAAAAAACCCCACCTTCTCTCATTTGAAATCTGCCTAATTTCCTTTGTACAGCGCTACTAAACCTGTAGGCGCTTCCTTTAAACTTTCACTCAAATCCTTCAGCTTTATATCACTTCATCCTCTTAGATTCCAAACAACTAAACATGTACCTACATATATATTCCATTATACAAGTTACAAAACTGTAAATGATCTCAGTCAGCCATTTTGGCAAAACATATAACCTATATTAAGGTGTGGTCAATCCCTTAGTGCTGGACTCAAACAAAGACCAGAGTAAAATAACCGACCACGCCTCTTTTGGGAAAATGTATAACTTATATTAAGGCAGATTGAGCCCATCACCTTGATACACAAAATAGTGTTTATATCAGACATCAAATTCTATAATCCATTTACAGTAAATCCAGGTCCCATAATTACTTTCTTTTGCTCCACATCTGTACGCACGCTGAAAGCACTCAAACCGCGCCCAATTCCACAACAGTTACAGTTACAGTTTTATAAAGCACTAACAGCTCCAGAATTCAACTGCTACTACAGTCATTCAAGGCATTAGACACATGTCATTTGTATATACTGTTCAATTATCCCAAATAGATACTCACAGAACAACAAAAATAACTACATATTCCATTATCCAACTTGCACTGCTAAAAGACTACTAGCATTCAAAGAAAAAAAATCCTTATACAAACACATAATAACATTATACATTACAAATAAAGAGTTTTTTAATAAAAAAAAGAACAAAGAGAAAAAATGAATGTACGAGAAAGAGAAAAAAGTTAGCAGGCGCTTTTGAAAGTCACTGTAAAAGTAAAACCCTATTGTCTCCATTTCCTGTTCTTATTTTTTTTTACGCGAGGCAAGGCAGTAAAGATACATAGAAACAAAGCAACCTGTTTTAAGAGAAGCAGTCCCTATACATAAATTAAAGAAAAAACAGTTAACAAATCCTTTAGAATCAGCGCGCAAACACATGCAGCAAAAAAATAAAGAAAAAATGGCAGCAGCATGCAAGAAAATAAAAATAAAAAAATAAGAGGAAAAAGAAAAAACTGTCTCTCAATGGGAGAGAAAATTATTTGATATATAAGAAGAAATCAAAATCTAATCAATTAAAATAAAATGCTACGAGCCAGAACACAAAAGAGCTACACTATGGACACAAAGACAAACACATTTACTCAACGCTAGAAACATCTTTCAGTTTCCCGGGTGAGTGACATAACGAATACTCAGCACCAGAACTTCATCAGGGTCCATCAACATAACGAGTGAGTCACCGCTCATTAACAGTTCTCTATCAGGCGAGTTAAGATAAACAAACAAAGAAAAACAAACAGAGCGTCCTACAACAACACAGTGGTTCTCACAGGCAGCCTCCCCATGGAAGCAAAGATTCTTTTATCTATATAGGCAATTGTTTAACATGAAATAAATCATATCAGACAATTGAATTATTAAATCCCACTTTTGACACCAACTGTTAAATTCTAGATTTCCATTATAATTACGATAAACCTTTTTCAAGTTTCTTCTTATATATCAAAACCGAAGTAAGGCGCTGCGCGACTCTGACCAGAGGAGACGATAGACACAACCACACCGAGATATGGCAGATTATCATCTGATCAGTCCGTGGTCTGTCAGTTTCATTTATTGTTTCAACATCCAATAGAAATGTTCGTTATATATAAAAACTTCCTGCAGTTTTCACTCCCAACATAGGAATGTGATACAACAACCAATCAGAGCAGATACATTTCTACGTCAGAGTTTAACCGACAGTGAGACAAAATTACTACATTTGATTCAGAGATTACTTTTTTCCTAGTTTACACTGTTGACACACCCTTTCCTGCACACAAAGGAAATGGCTAAATTCCACAGGCTAACATCCTATGCAAGTAAAAGACTTGCAGGGTTTGACACTTATAATGGGGGGGGGTGGATTTCACACTAATGCAAAAATTAAAAACTACCTATCATATTAAAATACCTTTCACACAGAAAGGACCACTCTTGAAACAGCAAAGGCAAGGATGGGCAGTCTGTGTGTGTGAGATCTGTGTGAGAGAGAGAGAGTTCTGTGTGTGTGAGATCTGTGTGTGTGTGTGAGGTCTGTGTGAGTGAAGTCTGTGTGTTTGAATGTGGTGTGTAACCTTCATTTATTTATAAAGTATTTTACCAGGAATGATGTGTAGCGTTCACTCCAGGAGGAGCCGCTGAATTAACCTCGGGTTAGTCTCACCGCACTAGGGAATAACTATACACCAGCACTGTTGTGGATTTTTATAGATTATATTCTTTACTGATCCCAATAAAGCAGCATATATAACGTAGATACAGTATTTAAACGACAGGATTTCGTAACTCGAGAAAAACACGCGGCGGCAAAAGAAAAAGATTAACCCCCTCAATTCTGGAGTGTAAGTCCCGTGAATAATAGCTCAAAAATGTGTATGTGTATTGTCTCGGGTACCCGGGTACTGTATTCAACTGGCCAGTGAATGAAACAAACAATCTTCGACTAGTCACGTTGGGGCCCTGTGGATTTAAACAATACTGCAGCGTGCGTTTCTTATTTTTGGAACTGCGGCCTGGGAGGCCTCTCACCCATCCGATAGACAAACTGTCCAGCACCCGATTGAGGATTTTCTCCCGCCGTGCACTGGGACTCTGTGCCACTGGATCCGCTCCCTGCTTGTCGAATCTCCACAACAGGAACAACGATCCACCACCTGCACTCCCAATCGATCAGCGCGGTCTCCTCACTCGGGATCCAGCCGGAACCAGATTTCCATCCAGACCTCTCAGCGCTGCGTAGGTAGGTCTCAGCAGGGTCACTGTCCCGATCTCCAGCACCAGTGAGGCAGCGCCTGTACTCTGGCCTGGTCACGATCCTTGACAGTTTTCACATGCGTCCTCCACCTTTCACCACTCAGCACACTCTGCCTCTCCCCTGCACGAGGCTGCTGATGTCTTTCCTCTTCCTACAACACCCACTTCCTGTACTCACGCAAAGCATGATGGAAATTGTAGTTCAGTGTTTGTCCAGCATAGTCCATTATGTCTCTATCTCCCTCTGGTGGTCATAATAATTAAATGCAGCAAAACACAGTCTTTAAAGCAGCGCTACAGATGCATGTGTCTTAAAACTTGGAGCTTGACATACTTTAGATAAGATCTTGTAATTTTGCTTTGGAAGTTCTACAGTGATATAGCTTGTGTTGCTACTCGTATACCCTTTAACACAGATTAGTCTGTGAAGACATCCGCTTAAACTTTGCGTGCACTGTGTTGGGACTTGAGGCTTGTGTAGAAGGAGGAAGAGGAATAGGATTAGGAGAAATTTATTATTACTCAGTAGGTTATGTCCATATTAATCTGTTTATAATGATTGTTTTATGTCTGTCTATACAAGTCTGTCGCCATGTGCCTTTCTAATCAGTTGGCTCTTAAACTAAACAAGCCCTTTTTTTCCATAGAAATGTACCATTAACCTCTTAAGGCAGAGAGGGAAGGGCAGTCCTTCATGCCATGGTTCTCCAGAGTGTTTTTCCACAAGCATTTTTTCTCTTTTACAAGCTAAGGGATGTGTAACGCCGGCGACGCCAGTGTAGCAAGGCTCAGGATATGGTAAAAGCCCCTATAAGCAGAGCTAACGTTCTTGGCAGCAATAACAGGAGCGCACAGCACAGGATACACTTGAGAACACTGCACAACACTGGTATACAATCTAGCCCAGAGACCCTGCACGGTAGAAAGCAGCCCTACTCTGAAAGACCGGTCTTTAGAATAGCTGGATCTGCTCTAAAGAAAAATAATACAGCAGCGCCGTGCAGAATCTAAGGACATACAGATACTGTATATACAGGAATGTGCATGAGTAATATATAACAACGGTACAGACAAGGAATATCCACAAGAAATGTCAAGAAAAGCCAGAAGTCATTAACCAGAACGTGTACCGTATACAGAAGCAAGGAATCCAGAACCAGAAGATACCGTAAGTCAGCCAAGCAAAAGGGTCAGAACCAGGTACCCCCCACCCAGCCTGACTCTGCAGTCAGATACAGGAAGGGAGGCAGGGGGGCTGCATTTTAACAAAAAAAAGAGGGCGGACTGTGAGCTGGACTGGGAAGAGGGAGAGAGAGGGTTAAAGGAAAGTATGTGTGAGGCATGATAATAAAGAGAGAGAAGTTTAAAAATTACAGCTTTACACTGAGCAACACACACACATTTACTCTTATATTTCTTGTGCCCCAATGAGTCCTCCCCATTATCCCTCCTCTGTAGTTGCAGTCTGTCTCCTAGTCTTCAGCAGTCCCTGTGCATGATACAGTGAGAGCTGTGTGGGGACAAGATGCTGATGGGAGAGGAGGAACCAAGTGGGGAAGCAAGAAGCCACGTGCTCTCACTCCTCACATCAGGCTCAGCTGCACAGAATCTGTCACTCTGAGTGGAGAAGCTCCAGGGATGCAGAGGCTGCATGGAGGGGGCGGACCCGGACCCTGCCTGGAGGGGGCGGACCCAGACTCTGCCTGGAGGGGGCAGACAGAGCCTGCACAGAGCGGCTGGCTTGAGAGCAGCTGTAGGGCCAAGCTTTGTGTGTGGCCAAAAATGCTGGGAGCTCTGCGCCCCCTAGATGGAGTTCACTTAGGCTGTCACCTGACTTGCCTGGTGTGTAGTGCTGACCCTGCTGGGGGGGGCAAGTGCCCCGCCTGTGGATGTGCGTGAGTATGCATCAATTTCAACGAGGCATGATCAGTGATAAGTGTGAAGCACCTGCCCAATAAATAATCGCGGAGCATTTCCAAGGCCCATTTAATTGCTAAGCACTCCTTTTCCACTGTAGCATAGCGTTGTACCTAAGGTAGCAGTTTCCAACTGAATTGGGTGTTCCTCTGTGCCAACATACTGAGATAATACTGCACCCAGGCCAACCTCAGAGGCATCCGTCTGAAGGAAAAACTCTTGGCTAAAGTCAGGCACCACGAGGACAGGTTGGATACAAAGAACTGTACACAGGTCAGCAAAGGCATCCTCAGCCTTGCTGTCCCACCTTAAAGTGTCAGGACTTCTCGCTTTCACAAGATTGTTGAAAGGAGCAGCCCTTGTGGCAAAGTGAGACATAAACCTCCGATAATAGCCTACAATACCCAGAAAGACTCAGACCTATTTCTTTCTCAGTGGTCTGGGCCAGCTTTGCATGGCTTCTATCTTATCTGTTTGGGGCCTCACGATTCCCCTGCCAATCACGTAACCCAAGTATTTGGCCCCAGCCAAACCTATAAAACTTTTAGCTGGATTGGCAGTCAGCCCAGCTCCTCTAAAAGGTATCTCATACTGCTTGTACCTTCCCTAGATGTGTCTCCCAGTCAAGACTATGGCTAACCACGTCATCCAGATAAGCTGCAGCATACTTGATATGAGGTCTCAATAACTTGTCCATCAATCTTTGAAAAGTGGCTGGAGCACCATGGAGGCCAAAAGGCATTATCCTATACTGAAATAGACCATCAGGAGTAGAGAATGCGGTTTTCTTCCTGGCCCGCTTAGTTAATGGGATTTGCCAGTAACCGTTCGTCAGGTCTAAAACCGTGAAAAATCTGGCCTTTGCTAGCCGCCCCACCAACTCAACAGTGCAGGGCATGGGATAGGCGTCAAACTTAGAGACTTCATTCAATTTCCTGAAGTCATTGCAGAACCTAATTGACCCATCAGGTTTAGGCACTAGAACTATGGGACTGGACCAGCTACTTTGTGATTGCTCTATCAACCCAAGCTCAAGCACATTTTTGATTTCGGCTCTTACGGATTCCCTTCTTGCCTGAGGAATTCTATATGATTTGACCCGTACGATAACCCCTGGTTCCATCTCAGTTTCATGGGCAACGTCTTGGGTTCTGCCAGGCAGTGATGAGAAGACATCCTTGTTTCTCTCTACCAGGCTTCTAGCCTCCTCTGCCTGCTCAGGTGTTAGATCTGAAGATATCGTCACAGGTTTTTCTGGGGGCTGACACTCAACCATTGGGTCACCCACTGTGACCACACAGGCTTCTCTATCCCTCCACCACTTAAGGAGGTTTATCTGCAGTATTGCCTCTTTCTTACGGCGGTTCGGCTGACTAACCTTATTATTTACTGGACTTACTTTATGCAGAATTTCATAGGGTCCATGCCACTGAGTTAGTAGTTTACTCTCAGTCGTGGGAACCAGCACCATTACTCTGTCTCCCTTGTTAAATTCTCTTGCTACTGCCTTCTGGTCATAGTGAAGCTTCTGGGCATCCTGGGCTTCATGTGCTGGCGGACAAGAGGAGCAATCCGAGCCATGCGCTCCCTCATCTGTTCCACATGTTGAACCATATTCGTCCCTGGGGTTACCTGCTCTTCCCATGTTTCCCTTAATATATCCAATATACCCCTGGGGTGTCAGCCATACAGAATCTCAAATGGGGAGAAGCCAGTGGAGCTTTGTGGAACCTCTCTTACGGCAAACAACAAGTATGGAAGCAGTAGATCCTAGTCTTTCCCCATCCCTACTAACCACTTTCCTTAACATCCCCTTCATGGTATGATTGAACCTCTCTACCAATCCATTTGTCTGGGGATGGTATACTGATGTTCTCAAAGCATGTATGTTAAACAGGTGACATAACTCCTTATAATACGGGAAACAAAAGGTGTACCCTGGTCCATATGTATTTCCCTAAGTATGCCAACCCATGAGAATACCTGGACCAACAACTTTGCTATATTTTTAGTATTAGCCTTGCGCAGTGGAATGATATCTGCTTGCATAGTCGATGATCACCAGAATATACTGGTGACCCGGGCCAATTTCTCTAGGGGACCCACAAGATCCATTCCTATTCTTTCGAAGGGTACTTCAATTATTGGGAGAGGTATAAGCAGGGCCCTTAACTTGGGTCTAACGGATGACAATTGGCACTCTGGGCAAGAAGCACAATACCTTTTATTTTCCTCATATACACCTGGCCAGAAGAACCGTCTGAGAACCCTGAGTTTTCTCTACCCCCAAGTGTCCATCCAGCAGATGACTTTGGGAGAAGTCAAGCACCATTTGGGTATAGGAGGACGGGACCACCAGTTGATCAACCTCCTGACCTTCGTCTAAGGATAGCCTGTAAAGGAGATCATTTTTTAGGATCAAACATGGATAAGTGCCTCTTATACAACCCTCTACGGGTACACCATTCACCTCCACCACTCTACTTCTGGCATTCTGCAACAATGGATCATTCACCTGATCTCGCCTAAAGTTACCACTGGACATATCCATTGTTTCTGGGTTTCAACATCAACCTCATAATCCGGTTCTTTAACAGGTTCTGTTTGTTCAGTCTCTACCTCATCTTCAACACATTGTGTTGCAATACCTTTATTAGCCCATTTCCCCCGATCATTCAACAATGCTTCATTCACGGCTCTGTTAAACCTCAAATCGGCTTTCCCTGCTCTCTCTTGGTTTTTCTTCTGTAGCGTTGTGTTTAAATTGCCTTCCCGAATTAAAACAATATTGACACTAGAGGGAGCTAGAACATAATATGTGGGAGAGACTATGCTGGATTTATGGACTACATCCCCCAGAAACCCTTGGGACAAGGGAAGGAAGAGAGCTCTGGTGCCAGGAAGTAAAAGGGGAGCCTCGTGTGCAGCGTGGGCAGAACGAGCAGAGCAGCGCATGCAGCGTATGCAGCAAGTCGCATGAGAGACTGTCCAGGATCAAGGCCAGATTGAAGTGTGGAAAGTCGCGTTATTCAGTGCTGGTGATTGGGGAAGGAGTGTGCTTCATCTTACATTTCATTCCGCTGAGCAGTTCCATTGGCCGGCGTGTTCCTGCTGGGGGACATATATATCCATGTTTGAGCTGCTGGGGCAATATATATCCCTGTGTGAGCTGCTGGGGCAATATATATCCATGTTTGAGCTGCTGGGGCAATATATGTCCATGTTTGAGCTGCTGGGGGCAATATATATCCCCGTTTGAGCTGCTGGGGCTAATATATATCCCTGTGTGAGCTGCTGGGGCAATATATATTCCTGTGTGAGCTGCTGGGGCAATATATGAAGACGTTAATCTAGCATCTGATCAGTGTGAAAGTAACCTGAGGCCTGAAGATCCTGAGTTCAGGCCTGAAGTTCCTGAAGATGTTTGAGCTGCTGGGGCAATATATATCCATTTTTGAGCTGCTGGGGCAATATATATCCCTGTGTGAGCTGCTGGGGCAATATATATCCATGTTTGAGCTACTGGGGCAATATATATCCATCCTTGAGCTGCTGGGGGCAATATATATCCCCGTTTGAGCTGCTGGGGCAATATATATCCATGTTTGAGGTGCTGGGGGCAATATATATCCATGTTTGAGCTGTTGGGGCAATATATATCCATGTTTGAGCTGTTGGGGCAATATATATCCATGTTTGAGCTGTTGGGGCAATATATATCCATGTTTGAGCTGCTGGGGGCAATATATATCCATGTGTGAGCTGCTGGGGGCAATATATATCCATGTATGAGCTGCACATTACTGTGGGTTTTATTTCTGTGGAGCTCTGTGATGTGCTCATACACACACTGCACATTAGTGTGAGATTTTTTGCTGTGCAGCTCTAATACGCTCATGCACTCTGCACATTACTGTGAGTTTTATTTCTGTGGAGCTCTGTGATTCACTCATTCACTCTGCACATTCCAGTGAGTTTTATTTCTGTGGAGCTCTGTGTTGTGCAGTGTGTCAGGATTGTACAGTATCTTTTAAAGTGATCGGCAGTTTCCCACATTTTTCACAGGGACTTTCTGTGCCGTGGAGCAGCCTTAGCTGCAGTGAGTTGGTGATGGATGCTGCAGCAGTGCGGTGGCCATCTATATGTATGGAGGGGGCACAATTCGCTGCTGGGTCCAAGTGGATTTTCAAAAAGGTTATTTTTAGGAGTTCAGAAATAAATTCTTTAGCACAATAATGTACATGTGGGTGTTGCGTTGTAGGGGGGTTGGTTTTTTATGGGTGTGGCCTCCTGTGGGTGTGGAACAAGGGGGCCCCATGACCTCCTATTGCCCGGGGGCCCCATTAGTTGTCAGTCCGCCCCTGGTCTGAAGACGTTAATCTAGCATCTGATCAGTGTGAAAGTAACCTGAGGCCTGAAGCTCCTGAGTTCAGGCCTGAAGTTCCTGAAGATGTATCTGTGGATGATAGCTCTATGCCTTCACTGGAAGGTTCATACTCCGAAGAGGTGTTTTCTCTGATTGTGAAAGATAGAATTGAGTCTGTAGAATTGACTCTCCCACATGAAGAAGATACTACTGAATCCGAGTCCAAACGCTCAATCCGACCCCCTCAGAGACTTACATATGATTCACCCGGCCATAGTACAGAAGAAACTGTTACCACTGTGCGAAGATTGCCCGAAGTGTCTGCCCTACTTATAGAGGTGTCTAAGGATTTGAGTCAAATTGAGGATGTCTATTTAGCCCAGTTGTTACCTGCTGTCGAGCTCGAATATATGTTAAAATGTGAATTTCTTGGGGGCGTGGCCGACAGCAAGACTAGACGTGGTTTTATGGAACTCCGAACCTTCCCCTGCTGAAATTGCAAATTGTGGCGATTTTGGATCGAGGAGTCTTAACTTTTTACCTCCCTGCCGTCGACCATCGGGTGGAGCAATCCCGGAGCCTGTTTTAGTCCCCCCTCCGGCCCTGCGACTGAGGTGGAGGCTGCCTTAGGCCTGTTCTTGCAGTCGGTAGGCTGCCAGCCGGCCATCTCTGCGGCCTAATGGGGTCGTGTTTCCTGGGCCTTGCACCGCAACTCTAGTCACCCTGATGGGCTCACCGGCGGACATGTCGGCCTTTACTTCCGGCCTCGTGGATTATCCAAAGAGGGGGGCTCTGGATGGAGTCTCCAGATGCCGATCACAGCTGTTGGTTTCCCGGCCGGGTGATGACAAGCCTGTCACCAAAAGAGACCTGAGGCTCCTCCTGGAAGAGTTGCGGGAGTTCTGGAGAGCTGAGCATGTGGTGCTTCGGGTCTCGAGTGCATCTCCTGCCAAGGAATTGGGAGGTCATCCCCCTGGTGGACGGCCTGAGGAGACGCCGTCTGACCTTCTGGATGTGGCGCTGTTGGTACCAGGGGGCGACGTGGCGCTCTGCTTGGCCGAGCTGGAGAGTGGGTTGCAGAGCCTCAGAAGGGACATCCCTGTAGATACGCTGCAGTGGAGCGCTAATGGTGTACTGCCCCGACCGACCTCTCTGCCCCCGGAGAAGATTGCTACCCCGGAGGTTTACCTGCCTGATGACTGTGCGCTGCCTCTCCGTCTGGTGGTTGCGAGATCTGAGGGGCCCTCTGCCATCCTGAACCGGAGCCGGGAGCCGGAGCTGAGTTCCCCTGTATTGCCTGCGGCGTCGCTGACACCAGGACTCGCCAAGAGGATCCCTGCTGTCCTTCCTGCTGTACAGTGGGGCCTTGCCTCGACCGGCAGCATGGGGACCGCCTGTACTGCTGATGAGGATGATGTTGCTGTTGGGCTGAATGTGGGCCTCCTTGAAGATTCAGAAGATGGGGCAGGGGCTGGTGTTCGTGGCATATTTGATTTGCAGGCTCATCGCGTTACCCATGATCCTGGGGGCGATGCGCATCTCGATTCCTTCCTGTCTGCAGGTGCCGCGGGCATCGTGCTCCTCGTGGACACTGGATGATGGCTCTGCTCGGTCCCCCTTCGCGGCCCACGCTTCCTGCTTTGATGGCTGCCTTGTTAATCCCCTCTGGGACCTTGCACCCCCCCTTATCGATGACTACCCCACTTTAACTGTATTAAGACACTTTTTGAAGATGACCACCCCCCACCCCTCTGGACACTCTTTCGTGAACTTTGTTATACATACTCGAGAGGTGGTTCTGTGTTGGTTTGGGCCACCTGCCTACACCCTCCCCCCCTTTTTTTTTCTGGCGTGTGGGACGTTGGGTGGATTTGGGTAAGCCATTGGAGTGGGTACCATAGCTCTGCCCATTTCCTCTGGCCCCAGATCACCCGGCCATATTGCCTCTCCCGTGGCCTCCAATTCCCCGTGGGGTTCTTGGAGCGAGCCAGCCTAACTGAGAGAAACCGAATGGATATATAGGTTGAAAACGTTGGGAGGTAGAGGGTTAAACAATGAAATCGATATTTTGGCATTTGTGGGATAATCCTGATATAGTTCTAGTAGTAAAGCTGTTTTTAGCAGAAAAAAGGAGAGGTCCTAGTGGCACAATCTGTTATTAGAGTGAAATATGGTCGGTATAAATTCCTATAAAATCAGAGCCTAGATAGCATATATGAAGATAAAATAAAAGGTTTTGCCAGCTCTAGTGACATCAATATTACAACTTTCCAATGTAATAAAGTGCTTATGATTTGTAGGTGCAAAATGGCAGATATACAATACCTAAAATAGATAAATGGTTTTCGGTGACTTATCTGGGATAAGTGCACGGACTAAATGACCAAATAAATTGCAACCGTGAATGATCTATGTGCAATATTACCGCTGTGCAAATAAGCAAGGAATGTGCGTATATTGCAAAAGACAGCTAAAGTGCAAATGCAAACAAAAGTGCATATATAAAAAACGTCCTTAAACAACTGTGCAGTCTATTCGTGTAGTGTTCTCTAGGTTTCAGCTAATGCTGCTAAATTCAAGTCCAGTCTCTGAGTCTAGAAAAAATTCCAACAAACCATGCACTTAGTGCTTGAAGTATGAGAAAGTCTGATTCAACCTCTAAGTAAACAGTCCAGGCGTATATGCAGAATCTTGATGTGATGTCTTCACCTAAGTCTTATACGGACTCCCAGTTCACAAAAGGGGAGAGAGAAGGGAGGAAAAAAAGAGAAAATAATCGTGCAATATTGCCTTAAAAAATGGCAAGTGTCCATAGACAAAGGAACACTTGTGCATGATTTGTTGGAGTTTTTTCTAGACTCTGAGAGACTGGACTTGAATTTTGATTGAAATGCTGTGGCATGACCTTAAGAGCGATTCACACCAGACATCCCAAGAATATTGCTACACTGAAACAGTTTTGTGAAGAGGAGTGGTCCAAAAAAAATACTCCAGATCGTTGTGCAGGTCTGATCTGCAACTACAGGAAACGTTTGGTTGAGGTTATTGCTGCCAAAGGAGGGTCAACCAGTTATTAAGTCCAAAGGTTCACATACCTTTTCCACCCTGCACTGTGAATGTTTACATGGTCTGTTCAATAAAAACATGAAAACATATAATGTTTGTGTTGTATTATTTTAAGCAGACTGTGTTTTTCAAATTGTTGTGACTTAGATGAAGATCAGAGCACATTTTATGACCAATTCATGCAAAACTCCACGTAATCCCAAAGGGTTCACATACTTTTTTTGCCACTGTATTAACTCCAGTTATCTGTCCAGATGTTATACTACCTGGCCAGTAGATGGCAATCTCAGATCAAACATCCAACCTTCTAAAGGAATCAATTAATATTATGTGACCAAGCAATAACCTATCTTTAATGGTTTGGGGTCATTTTATACTATATCCAGGGATTCCACGGGGTTATTTCACAATATTAATATTATTACTATTTATGAAATGCCAGCATATTTTGCAGCGGTGTGCATGCATAAAACACATTGGGATAGCTATCTAGAGATATGTGTGTATGAGAATTCTGCAGACAGGCATACATGTTTTGTGATATTCCTTAAGATTCATTCATTCGTGATACAGTCAGGACCAGAAATATTGGGACATTGACACAATTCTAACATCTTTGGCTCTATACACCACCACAAAGTTGGAATGAAACAAATAATGACCCAAAGCATACTGCTAAAGCAACCAACGAGTTTTTGAAGTGGAATGTTATGCAATGGCCAAGTCAATCACCTGACCTGAATCCCATTGAGCATGCATTTCACTTGCTGAAGACAAAACTGAAGGGAAAATGCCCCAAGAACAAGCAGGAACTGAAGACAGTTGCAGTAGAGGCCTGGCAGAGCATCACCAGGGATCAAACCCAGCATCTGATGAGGTCTATGCGTTCCAGACTTCAGGCTGTGATTGACTGCAAAGGATTTGAAACCAAGTATTAAGAAGGGAAAGTTTGATTTATGATTATTATTCTGTCCCATTACCTTTGGTCAAGGGCATCGCTACGTGGGGGCAGGGGGTGCGGCCCGCACCAGGTGACACCCGCCCTAAGGGCGGATGCCTCACCCTCCGCCGCGTATTTGCTTCCTGAGAGCGTCTGAAGCATGCAGCTTCGGTGCCTGCCTGGGGGAAATACGTCACCAGCCAATCGCGGCTGGTCATGTGGCTCCCCCAGGCGAGCGCCCAAGCTGCGCGCCGCCGGACGCTCAGAGGGAGCGAACATGTGGCGGAGGTGAGCTGGGGCATATCCATGAGCTGCTGGGGCAGTATATCCATGAGCTGCTGGGGCAGTATATCCATGAGCTGCTGGGGCAGTATATCCATGAGCTGCTGGGGCAGTATATCCATGAGCTGCTGGGGCAGTACATTCATGAGCTGCTAGGGCAGTACATCCATGAGCTGCTGGGGCAGTACATCCATGAGCTGCTGGGGCAGTACATCCATGAGCTGCTGGGGCAGTACATCCATTAGCTGCTGGGGCAGTACATCCATGAGCTGCTGGGGCAGTACATCCATGAGCTGCTGGGGCAGTACATCCATGAGCTGCTGGGGCAGTACATCCATGAGCTGCTGGGGCAGTACATCCATGAGCTGCTGGGGCAGTACATCCATGAGCTGCTGGGGCAGTACATCCATGAGCTGCTGGGCAGTACATCATGAGCTGCTGGGGCAGTACATCCATGAGCTGCGGGGCAGTACATCCATGAGCTGCTGGGGCAGTACATCCATGAGCTGCTGGGGCAGTACATCCATGAGCTGCTGGGGCAGTACATCCATGAGCAGCTGGGGCAGTACATCCATGAGCAGCTGGGGCAGTACATCCATGAGCTGGGGCAGTATATCCATGAGCTGGGGCAAAATCCATGAGAGGAGCTGGGGCAAAATCCATGAGAGGAGCTGGGGCAAAATCCATGAGAGGAGCTGGGGCAAAATCCATGAGAGGAGCTGGGGCAAAATCCATGAGAGGAGCTGGGGCAAAATCCATGAGAGGAGCTGGGGCAAAATCCATGAGAGGAGCTGGGGCAAAATCCATGAGAGGAGCTGGGGCAATATCCATGAGAGGAGCTGGGGCAATATCCATGAGAGGAGCTGGGGCAGTATCCATGAGAGCTGCTGGGGCATATCCATGAGAGCTGCTGGGGCATATCCATGAGAGCTGCTGGGGCATATCCATGTGTGCTGGGGGCAGTATCCATGAGAGCTGGGGCAATATCCATGTGTGAGCTGGTCTGGGGCAATATATCCATGTGTGAGCTGGTCTGGGGCAATATATCCATGTGTGAGCTGAGGCACAATATATCCATATGTGAAAGAAAAAAAATGTCATCTGCGCTTACTCCAATTATACCGTGTAATACTAAACACAATTAGGAGGTTTGGTTTCTTATCAATGGCCATTATAAGACTAGCTTGCCCGCCAACGTCACAGCACCTCTAAAAGGGCGAGTCCTAACCAAAATGAAACCACAGGCTGCTACATGCAGCTCATGCTGCTTGTCAAACATGAGGTAGACTGGTGGGCCTTTATTTATGCTCCCTCAGAAACAAAATCCACTTTGGGATCAAAACAAAGACACGGAGCGGAGTCTTGCTGCAGGGATGACCTGGCTGGAAGTACATTGAAACATACATATGTGAGCTGAGGCGCAATATATCCATATGTGTGAGCTGGGGCAATATATATCCATGGGTGAGCTGCTGGGGGCAATAAAACCAGAGCTGCTGGGGGCAACATATATCCATGTGTGCTTTCACTGCCTTCGAACAGGCAACGTTTATAAATGACCTTGAGATAGGCATTGAAAGTCATGTATCAGTGTTTGCAGATGACACAAAGCTAGGAAAAGTAATACAATGTGAGCAGGATGTTACTTCGCTGCAGAGGGATTTAGATAGATTGGGGGACTGGGCACTTAAATGGCAGATGAGATTTAATCTAGATAAATGTAAAGTTATGCACTTTGGAGTGAAGAACACACAAGCAATTTATACCCTAAATGGTACGGAGTTAGGGAAATCCAAGCAGGAGAAGGATTTGGGAATAATCATAGACTTCAAACTAAGTAACAATGTGCAATGTCAAACAGCAGCCGCCAAGGCCAGCAAAGTACTGGCATGCATTAAAAGGGGAGTTCACTCACGGGATGAAAACATAATTTTGCCTCTGTATAAATCAATGGTCAGGCGCACCTTGAATATGCCGTGCAATTTTGGGGACCTGTCTTAAAAAAAAGAATATTATATTGCTAGAAAAAGTGCAGAGACGGGCAACTAAATTAATAAGGGGGATGGAAGGGTTAAGTTATGAGGAAAGACTAACAAGCTTAAACCTGTTTAGTTTAGAGAAAAGGCGCCTTAGAGGGGATCTGATAACCTTATATAAATATATACGGGGCCATTATCAACCATTGTCTGATAACCTATTCATTAACAGGACTATACATAGGACAAGGGGTCATCATTTAGACTGGAAGAAAGAATATTTAGCTTAAAGCATAGGAAGGGTTATTTTACGGTGAGAACAATAAAGCTGTGGAATTCTCTGCCTGTTGAGGTGGTTGGGTCAGAGTCTGTACAGACTTTTAAAAACGACTGGATGACTTCCTGCAGACACAGAATATTAAGGGTTATAATATTTAATATGTGGGTAAAAGCTTCTTGATCCAAGGAGAAATCTGACTGCCATTCTGGGGTCAAGAAGGAATTTTTTCCCAGTATGTTGCATATTGGCAAGCATTCAGACTGGGTTTTTTGCCTTCTTTTGGATCAACAGCAGTAGGTTATGTGGGAGAGGCTGAACCCGATGGACGCATGTCTTTTTTCAGCCTATATAACTATGTAACGTACTTGCTGGCAGTTGGCAAAAAGTTGTGTGAGCATAGGAGAAAGCTCCACAGCAATAAACCTCACAGTAATGTGCGCTGTGTGTATAAGCATTCAGTGTTATATGGGAGTACTGATTTAGGAGCAAGAGTAGTTAAAAAAATCTGTAAAACTCGGGGGGGGGGGGGGTGTGACACCAACCCTAGTGACGCCACTGCCTTTGGTCCCTTAACAAGTGGGAGGCACATCTGCAAACTGCTGTAAGTCCTACACCGTTCACCTGAGTTGGTGTCAGGGTGCTGGTTCCGGGGTGACAAGTGTGAGCCCAATATGCAATGATGGTTAAATAGAAAAACGTATATGAACAAAAAAGGGGTTTATTAAGAGTAAGGCATAAGAGGCAGTAAACAATTATGTAGCTGGGTAATAAGAAAGGAAAACACTGTATAAATAATAAATCAGCAATAAGAAACTAAAAGGGCAAGATGAGAGAAAGGTAGACCAAAAGTAACAAAACTAAACTACACTAAACTATACTACTACATATAAAGAAAAAAAAGAGTAGATTAAACTTAGAGCAGGGTTAAACCAGATATGGAGAGAAATAGGAGAAGGAAGAGAGAAGGAGATCTTTAAAAAAATAAATAGGAAAGTAGAAACGTAAGAGTCTTTGAGGCAGAGGGTCCTGGGTATGCAGGGGTCCTGGATCTGTAGAGGGGTCCTGGATCTGTAGAGCGAGGGGGTCCTGGATCTGTAGAGCAAGGGGGTCCTGGATCTGTAGAGCAAGGGGGTCCTGGATCTGTAGAGCAAGGGGGTCCTGGATCTGTAGAGCAAGGGGGTCCTGGATCTGTAGAGCGAGGGGGTCCTGGATCTGTAGAGCGAGGAGGTCCTGGATCTGTAGAGCGAGGAGGTCCTGGATCTGTAGAGCGAGGAGGTCCTGGATCTGTAGAGCGAGGAGGTCCTGGATCTGTGGAGCGAGGAGGTCCTGGATCTGTGGAGCGAGGAGGTCCTGGATCTGTAGAGCGAGGGGTTCAGCAGGATGCGGGGTAGCAGGCTCTGAGGGTTTGGATACAGGGTAACAGGCTGAGGGTTCTGTAGGTTGTAGGGCAGCAGGATCAGAGGGTACTTGCAGGATATAGGGTAGCGATAACTGTAGGACCTGCGGGATCCAGGGCAGCACTTTCTGTAAATCCTGGGAGATGCAGGGCAGCAACTACTGTAGATCTTGCGAGATGCAGGGCAGCGACAACTGTAGGACCTGCGGGATGCAGGGCAGTACCTTCTGTAAATCCTGGGAGATGCAGGGCAGCAACTACTGTGGATCTTGCAAGATGCAGGGCAGCGATAACTGTAGAACCTGTGGGATGCAGGACAGTAGGCTCAGAGGATTCTGTAGGTTGCAGGGGAGCAGGATCAGAGGATACTTGCAAGATGTATGGTAACAGGCTGTGGATTCTGCAGGATTCTTGTTGCAGGAACTATGAATAGTATGGTGGGCAACCAAGACAAAAACAGGTTATAGCAGGCATAGACAGAAGACAGCTCCTTCCTAGTGAGAGGTTCACTGGAACAATGCAGAAGCGTCTTGCTTTGGGAGTGACCCTTATTTATAGTGGAGAAATCAAGATGTTATGGCTAGCACCTGGTGGCTGGAACAACTTGGTTCTGTAGGAGAATCATTGTTATTTTGCTGAGACACCTTGCCTTTAGTTCTTTTATGGCGCCGGCGGCTAGGAACCTGACAGTTGGATGTACATACCCTCAAATTAAAGCTGACAATCTGCAGTTAAAGCACATTGTGTTTGTTTCATTCCAACTCCATTGTGGTGGTGTATAGAGCCAAAGATGTTAGAATTGTGTCGAAGTCCCAGTATTTCTGGACCTGACTGTATATTCCTTAAAATTCATTCATAATTAACAGATTTAATCTGTTAAATAAATGTTAATACACTAGACACCCGTTATGTAATAATCAATTAAATGTGGTATGGGCTCTATCTTTCATAAAATATCAGTACCATGTTTAACTATTATAACTCACCACATAAACTAAATAGTCAAATACCACCTAGGCACCTTGTATAATTTAATGTTACAGATCATATTGCCTATAAGGCTGCTGTCAGACGAGCGTAGTGTTCACGTCCGTGATTGCGCCTAAAAGTACGTCCGTGATAGCATGAAAGAAAGTCCATTGGAGCCTGACACATGAAGTACGTCCGCACTGAACTGCGGACGCACAACGGCTGTGGCCCACGGACGCAAGGCAGGCAAGAACGTACAACCCCTAGAACGGCCGCACAAAGTGCGCTGCGTCCGCAACGTCCGCATAGCTTTGTGTGTGAGTGATGGAACATGGTCAGACGGACTGCATTTATACGTCCAGCATTTTTCACGGACAAAATGGTTTTGCTTTTTAATTTATTTTCCCTCCTACATCCGTCAAAATATATACGTCAGTGAAAAAAACAGACTGTCTGGCCACTACTGAGTCTTCTGTACTAACGTACGTCCGTGTGCACGGACATACAGTCCGTAGAAATCACGCTCGTCTGACCCTAGCCTAATGTCTTATGCCTTCACAAACTTGATTGTAGGTAGTGATGAGCCGAACACCCCCGTGTTCGGTTCGCATTCGAACTCAAACAATTTCAAAAGTTCGAACTCGAACACGAACCGAACTCAATGCAAGTCAATGGGACTTGAAAGTTCGATTTTTAGAGTGCCCTCCAAGAGGGCATATATGCAAGATATTTGCCATAAAAGGTGTATGGGGGTCCAGGTAGTGCCCTGGGAGCCAGGAAACAAGGACAAAAAGTTTTTAAAAAAAGTTTTTAAAGGAACAGTGAGTTTTCCATGAAATAAAGGTTAAGAATAAAAACAAAAAATTCCTTCAAATATCGTGCCTAGGAGGTCCCCATAACCTGCCCGTGAAGTGGTGGATTTGTAGGATGTATAGAAACTTTTAAAAACAAAAAATTACATTTCAAATGACGGTAAATGTTTTTCCTTTATTCATAAACAACTGCTTGGGGCAGCAGTCTGTATGAAAAGAGGAGACATTTTAGGACACGCAGAACAAGTTTTGTGATTTTTTGGCTAAATTATGGTGAAACTTATGCAGGCTTTGGATGAAAGTAACAATAGGTGCTTTAAAATTGGGCCTTTAGTGTCGACAACAGTGCCGACACACCGTAACCCCTCTGTGGTATTGTGGAAGAGTGCAGGGTTGGACCCTGCGGTCAAATATTAAAATGATATGAATCTGGTATAGGCGTCAGTGGCAGTACACCCAAATATTGTGCCTTTGGTGGCAGCAAGTGCCTTCACACCGTAAGTAACCCCTCTGTGGTATTGTGGAAGAGTGCAGTGGTGGAGGTTTTGGTAATGCAGAAGAGATCCCCAATCTATTCAGTTACGTCAGCAGCTTTAACAAAACTGGGTAGGCAATGTTTAGGCACTTGTACTGCGCTACTGTATATGGTGAGAATCGGCGCACACCAGTAGCAACAGGAAGCAAACAGAACAGGCAGGGAATACACAGAGAGAATAGTCAAATGGCCGGCAAAGTCGACAACAGATCGGGTCCTCCGAACAAGCAGGGTCAGTAACAAGTATACAAACTGATTCGGTAAACTAGCAATGCAGGAATAAAGGCTGAGACACACTGAGCGTGTAGTGACGCACAGCGTAGCGAAGCGAAGAGAAGCCAACATTTTTCAGGCTTGACTTCATTCCGCTCCGCCTCGCAGCGTGTCTACACTACATTACGTTTGCTTCTCACCTCACTGGACAGGTATCTACTAACTAAATTAAAATGTACACACAAAACCGTTTTATTTTCACAAAGCACATGTTATATTAGGCAAAAAAAAGTTTCTACTGAATAAAATACATCAAAAATTACTGTTAATTTAATAGGAATAGTATAAAAAAAATAACCCCTGATCATATATATTATAGGGACACGGAGCGCCGTGTATAGAGTAGGGATGTATTGATACCACACACAGACATATGCACGTATATATCAACACGCAGATATATATATATATACACCCACACCCACCCACAGACCTCAGACCATATATACACATACGCACAGGGGGGGTGGCATGTGGACAATCTCAACTAAATGCCCCCCCCCCCAATTTGGCTGATCCCTCCAGAAGAAATGTTGAACCCGACAGAGCAGAGAATATATATATTATTCTCTGCTCTATCGGGTTCAACATTTCTTCTGGAGGGATCAGCCAAATGGGGGGGGGGGCAATTAGTTGCAAAAATGTGTGTGTAATACAAGTCTGTATATATATTTATAAGAATATAGTTATATATATATATATAATTTATATATATATCATACCTGCCATTACCTTCCCCTATAAATTTGCTAAAAATATACACACACAAAAAAACAACCACTGCCTGAGACCCCGTGCAGCCCACATGCCACCCCCCTCTACCTGGCTGAATGTATCTAATATATATAATTAAATACATTCAGCCAGGTAGAGAAAAAAAAAGGTTTTATTTTATGTTCCCGGGGACATTTAAAAATGTCCTCGGATTTTATTTTTTTTAGAAATGTGTCGCCTTTCCTTAGCCTGGTGGCCAGTGGGGGCTCCCTGGATCCTGATGGGGGCTGGGGGGGGTCTGCCATAGCCGCAGGTGCAGTGGCTCCCTCCCTGCACTGCCTGTCTCTGCCACATGCACCTGGGCGGCTAGCCCGCACAGTCGCAGCTCTGTCATCCGGCGGCCACATGCTCCTCAAGGGGATCCTCGGGAGGCCCCTTCAGGATGCCCTCTACAGTGCCTGATTAGAGGGCCGTGTCTGCCTGATGTTTTAGTAACAAGAATGTTTTATCCCATAGGCTTCAATGTTAAACATATTCCCGTTTTAATTCAATATCTAATAAACCGTTGCTTATAATATTCTGCAGTAAAGAGTCTCTTTATTTCTAGATTTTTTAGTATTTTTTAAGCATTTTTTATACTTTTTACAAAAACAATTTTTTTTAGAACTTTTGGCGAACGTCCCAAAAAGTTTGAAGTACGCGAACTGTCGAACGGCCAATGTTCGATGCGAACTCCGAACAGATCGAACCGAACAGCTCATCCCTAAGGCTAGGGTCAGACGAACACATTTTTCACGTTGTCCGTGAAAAAGTGCGTTCGAACGAAGGGACGTATTTTTTCACGGAATACGCGATAGCGGTCATACGATGCGCATTTTCGTCCGTGATTTTGTACGGATCATCAATAAAACCCTTTTTGCGTCTGGACGTTATGTTGGCCGGACGTGTGCAGCGTCTGATGTCTCCCAATCACGCAAACACGCCGCTATGCGGCCGCAGCGCACTCTGTACGTCAGTAGTAGCGGTTTGACGTTCTCGAAAAAATGCGTTCGTTTGCCACTTGCGTTGCACGGACGAACTTTCGTGCGGCCGTTCGTCGTATGTTCCCCGGCATTGGACGTCATTTGCTGCCAAACTAAAATGACTTAAACAAGTTTAGCATAAGGCTACACATTTTAAAATTGAAAGGTTCTGAATACATTCTAAATATGTGTTGGTGCACTGTATATATTTGCAAACTATTTATCTCCACTGTTTTTGTATCCCTTAGATTTTCTGTGCTATTTTCAATCTCCTCCTTGTCCATCTTTGGCATTTTCAATAACCGTATATTCTGGGCCTTATATGGGCACTGTAACAGCAACTGGGGTTTAGGCTAGAGTCAGACGAACACAATCTGAGCACACTCTGCGTGCGTGCATAAAGGACAGACGTACTGACGGAAGATACTGTAGACACCACACGATCCGTTTTTGTTGGCGGATGTAGTAAAAAAAAGGGAACTATGGGAAATAAAAATAATATGATAATAATATAGTTACGCCCCTAATTGTTAAATCTCCCTATCCTCAAACGCTGTCCTCCTTTTAAAAATATTCCTGAAACTTTACTTTTCTATTTTGTATACAGTCATTTCTCATTTCCTTCCCCTTAGATTTCTTGTGACATTGTTTCTATAGTTGGTGGAGTCAATATCTTAAAAGGGAATGGATACACTATTAAAAAATAGGGTTCTGTTTTTTTGCCCTCATATAACTGCTGCCGACAGCCTCTGCCTAATTATTTATTTATTCTATTTTCTGGTGATTTTACTCACCTTTTGTCCCTTGCTGTTTACAGTTCGTCCTCTACGGCTCAGAAACTCCAGAATCTGGAAGCCCTTGATGCTTTTCTGCACAATTTGCACTACTAGCAACTTGCATAACGTAGGATTTCCCAATTGTGCAGCACTATGGGACTTGCACACTTTACATAAGCAAGTTCCATAGCTCTTGCAAAGAAAGACGGATTGGAGTTGTATGTCTGCGCAAATCTGATCCATTGGCTGTCTCTGAGACCACTCGCTACAGTGAATAGTCTCAGAGAGGGTGACGGTGACACGCTCTCTGCATGCTGACATCTCTAGTGACCAATCTGGTGACTGGCAGCCGGGAAATTAAAAAAATTCAGGCTTCTGGTGATGCTGGGTGAGGTGGAAGAAACTTCTCCACTTCACCAAGCGATTCTGCCAGATCGGGGTAACTCAGGACGGTAGTGTTGCAAAGTGACAGATAAATTTCATTTTTTTAGGTCAATATTGCATAGAAGTTTCTAATCTAAAAAAAATGTACCTTGGGGTCAGGTGTCTGTAGAACCCAAAACAGAAAAAAAATGCTCAAATAGATGCTGCTATCACGGTGGAGCAAGGCCCCTGTGCACCTCAAGCAGAAGGGAAGACTTCAATAAGCAATACAAAAAAAAAAGACAACAACCACCAGAGGCACGTTCAGTTCCTCAGCAGCTGCTGAATTGCTTCATTGCAGCAGTTCAGTTTGCTGCAGCAGACTCCCTGAACTCTTTGGCTGTAAATATTGAAGCACAAGGGTGGCTGATTGCTTTATGAAAGGTGCTGTTTCTGCAAAATCCACTGTTGTCCATTTTATTACCACTTTAGTGTTAATGTTTACCATGTTACAATAAATATTTGCTGGTTTTGATCCACCAAACGTCAAACGGAACATTTCCTTATTGGATTATTTGCTCCTTGGAGGCAACCATCTTTCCTACGCCACACTCAGCTAACCCGCAGCACCTCTAGACCTAGCTGCAAGTGCTATGTTAGCAGTGTTGAGCGATGAGCTGCAGCACAGCGTTCAGTGCCAAGTTGCTAATTTAGCACTTGCAGTGGCTGAGGAACTGAATGCGCCTCAGAGCTGCTGAAAGCTGGCCCACTTGTGTAGCCAATTTACTTAATATGGAGAGGTAGAAAAACCACAAACATTTCAGGGCAAACCTCTTTCCATACAGCTACATGTTTATATACAAAACAGGTAACTAATAATGCACAAGACAATCAGACCTCCATGATCACCCTGACGACACCTGCTGCTAATGTCCTTCATTGTTGGAAGCTGAAACTTCAATTGGAGCTGCCTTCCTCTCTCCACGTGTAAAAGCCTGGAAGCCCAAAAAAAAGATGGTGGAATAAGCTCAATAGAGCATGTGATAGATTCTGGAGTTCAACATGTGTGAGAGTCGGTGGGTCTCACGAATTACAGAAAAAGTTCCAAAAAGGAGAATCCCCTCTAGTGGCTTCTCTATTAATGGAAATGTCCATAAAGGTAGGTGGCTGGCAGGCACAAGTAAAACCTCAGGGGGTCCCTCATAAATCCTTTGAGGCCGAAAGTATGAAAACCAAATTCACAACAATCACCCCAAGTACAAAAGTGCCAATAATAAACATATAAAATAAGTGAAGTGGGGACAGCGCTTCACATGTCCCCACTTATCTCTGTTGGTTACATACTATATTTTGGTGACTGGAAGCACCAACTTGTGGGTTAACTAGCGAATCCGTTCTATATTGAGTGCCACGAAACTACCCTTTCTCGGTTTCTGATTATAAAAAATATATAAAAGGGGACATGCCAGAGAAGATGAAATGATAGTTTAAAACAAGAATATATTTTTTTTACATATTCTTAGAACTTTTATTGATTTATTTTACTTTGTCTGTTATTGGTATAAAAGTGTAAATTATTTTTTTTTCTAACCATGCATGTCCCTGTTATCTGGCCTTGAGTGACAAGGCACTAGACATTTGCAATTCAATTCACAAATTGGTTTTCGTCTGAATTTTTGCTTATTCAGTGATTAGTATCTAAAAATCTGAATAGAAATATCAAGTGATGAAAATCCGTATAGTCGAAAGAACGAAAAGCTGAATAGAGGAAAGGACAAACATGATTATAACGAATGAATGAATGTACAAAATTAAATAATATTTCAGATAATTTCATTTTTTCAGATTACAAATGCTAATAAAAAAAGCATCTTTTTGGATTCATTTTGATTCATTAGATTTTTCAGATGGGCGGTGTTATTGTGTAATGTATCTTTGGCCAATGAGACCCTTTTTTGTTTCAGAGTCAGACTGTTCCAGGCACTGGGCTGCCATTGTAGTTTGAGTTGGAGTTCTGAGTCTTCTTGTGAGTCTTCTTGTGACACAGAGAGAGACTTCTTTAATTTCCTTTATCCTGCAGTATAATCGTCTGAAACAACAAATAAAAGGAGAATTGACAAATGATACGAATCGGCAAATTACGAAATACAGACGAGACACGAAATTCAGTCATCCGAAAATATGAATAAAAGATCTCACGAATGAAACATAATACGAATCATCGAATTGGTCCGATATGATACGAAAATACGAATGTTCCGAAATTACTAACGAAAATACAAACATAATGAAAAATGTCACTTAAATTAAAACATACAGGGTTATTCAAAGAGAATCAAAAAGTCACCGCACGTTCGGTGACTTTTCGTTCTCTTCAGTTTGGCGATCCCATTTCGGCGAACCTGCGGTGTATTCAGCAAGCACCACAGGGCTGCCGTAATGCAGGGAACACTCACCGCAAAACGAGGGCGAACGCACACCGAAACCCGCAAAAACATCTGTATTAACCCACCGAAGACGCCGGAGAAACCCAAGCAGGAGCCGATCACAGCGCAGAGCAGCAGCTCGAAAAACCCAACACCGCAGACGAATGGAGAAAAAAAAAAACAGTACGCTTGAACGTTTGAAAAGTGAAACGCTGTTTGCAAACAAACTACTGAGCGAAAATGGCTGAAATTTTCTTATGAGGTCCAATGAATGATAATAAAAAGGGCTGTTACAGAAAAAAGAAAAGGCGATTTAAAAAAAAATGGAAAAAAAATTGAGAAAAAAATCCCAAAAAATGCCGAAAAGGTCCTATCAAAAATCTAAAAATAAAGAGACTTTTTACCGCAGAATATTATAATGAATGGTTTATTAGATATTGAACTAAAACTATTAAAATTAAATTAATTAAAATTATTTTTAACATTGAAGCCTATGGGATTCGCCTGAATAAACCTGCCGAATGAAACCACCAAATGGCAGGGCAATTCGGCACCTTTTCACTGCTTGTTTTTGTTCTCTGAATAGCCGAAGCATTGCTTCTCTATGGGGATTCACTGCCCTCGAACAGGCACCGAACAGGCACCATATGTACAGGCATTTTGCCAACATTTGGAGAATTGCCTGCTCTCTGAATAGCCGAACGGCCAAGAAAGGTAACCATATGCTGATTTTAAGCGTTCGGTTACCTTTCGCCAGCCATTCGGATCTCTTTGAATAACCCTGATAATGAAAATTTCAAATGTGCACATGTCTACAAAGCACCCCATTCACTATAACTGAAAGCTTTACCTTAATTTTATTGATGTGCTAAGAAAAAACTTTTACACCATTAAATATTATTTTCAAAGGGAAATCACACAGACACTGATTTGTTTAAAATTGCATTACAATGAATTGTATTGAGGGAAAAATGTTAGTTGAATGTTCCATTCATGGAAAACTTAAATTGTTATTTGCTTGTAATAAACAGAAAGGCACTGGAGAGGGAGACGATGGAGGAGACAACTCTGGTGGCAGTGGTGATAACAGTGATGATGAGGATAGCGATGATGATGACGATGATAGTGATGATGATGACGATGATGATAGTGACGAAGAAGAAGACATAGATGAACCTCTGTCACTAGAATGGCCAGACACCAAGAGGAAACAAATCACATATCTGCTTCTTCTACCCATTGTGTTCCCTCTGTGGCTGACCGTGCCTGACGTCAGAAGTCCAGTAAGAATCGTCTATACTATTCAAAGTCATAGTAAAATGCAGGAGTATAACTGAGCAATGATTAAAGAAATGTTTCTCAAACATACATATATAATATTTTCCCTTTGGTTGGCCTGTATTCAGAGATGGCTTATTAAAAAATGGTGTTAACTAAACTGCCAGTTAAGGACACCCTTTAGGAGAATATAGTAATGGTATTAAGACATGATGTCATAATGGTTAAGTCCTAAAAAGTAAGTGTAGACACTGGCTAAAATATCCCAGTTTCCCTCACGCCGTCAAATAATATGTCCTTTGCAAATAATGATTTTAATGGAAACACACAGCGCAGAGTAAAAAAACTCAAATCAGTTCCGACTAATTAGTCCAAAGATTTCCAATAATTTGCTTCATTCTAATTTTGTTCATGCTGTGACTCTGAGTCAGCTCGTTTAAATTTCATCCATTCCTCGTTGTCCTTGTCCACCTGGCCCTCCCAACCACGGGCATCGGGGCAGAGGATTTTGAAATTCTTGGGTGCCGACATGCCAGTGTGCATGCCTTAGTCTTCATCTATTGTGCCTCACAAGCCCCACCCATGGGCATTGGGTGGCAAGCTATTAAAATCTTGAGCAGTCAAGACTGTCCACCTCCCAGCTACCTTCCATGGCAAATGGGTGGGGGTGCTTGTCCCCCCCTCTGCCTCCCACTCATGGTCATCAGAGGGCTCTATGCTAGGTGTGGGGTGGCCTTATAAATGCTGGTCCTGCCCTGGAGAACCATTCTGCGCAGAGTCGACAATGGGTGGCTGAAGAGGTTTGTTTTTAGCCTCACTTTTCTAAAATTGTATTTTTCTGTATTTGGTCTCCTTTTGTAATTTTAAAAGAAGCATCGGGTAAAAAAGATTTTATTAAAAACCATCCAATAAGAAATTTTTTGAACAATGTGTAAAGCATACTATTCTACTAAATTTATCATTTCAATTATCCTGCATTTACAGAAATCCCGGCGTTTTTTTGTGCTGACATTTCTAGGATCAATTATGTGGATTGCTATCTTCTCATACCTTATGGTATGGTGGGCCCACCAGGTAAGTGCACCGAGGACATGATACATCTGCATACATGTTGTGTTTGAGGTCATTTAATGAGGTATTTTAGTGGTTTTAGGCTAATGAAAATTATATTGTCTATTGACTTTGTAAACTGTATTTATTGTCCATCAGGTGGGTGAGACCATAGGGATTTCAGAGGAAATAATGGGACTCACCATCCTAGCTGCTGGCACATCAATCCCTGATCTGATCACCAGTGTAATAGTGGCAAGAAAAGGCTTAGGAGACATGGCAGTATCCAGTTCTGTTGGAAGTAATATTTTTGACATCACAGTAGGGTGAGTATTTTTTTTAATGTATTCTCTGGAAGTGCATGCCTTTTTTGAAAAATAAAGGTTTATTGTATTATAAAATTAGTTAAGCTAGTAAAGTGGCAAAATGTGCATAAATAAAATGAGTGATTCATTAAATTCTAACTGAGACCTGGTGCAGTGTCTAGACCAAGAGAAGAGGTGAACAAATCGGGTATTTGTAAACTAGACACATAAAACAAAATGAGTGCATTTACATCGTAAGAAACAGTATGCTGGAAAGTACCTCAATAAGCTAGAATAAAATGATAAGTTCATACAGAGCCAGTGCAATACATATAGGCAGTCCAGGCTAAACACACACACACACTATATATGTATATGTTATATATAATATATATACACACATATATTCATTTACACACACTGATACATAAGCATTATTCCCTTTTGCCCCCATACACACATAGTTCTATGCATATAAATACATGTACCCATATTCATATGCATATCCACACTTGCCCAAACAGATATTCACACATACACTCACTGGCCACTTTATTAGGTACACCTTGCTAGTAATGGGTTGGACCTCCTTCTGCCTTCAGAACTGCCTGAATTCTACATGACATAGATTCAACAAGGTGTTGGAAACATTCCTCAGAGATTTTGGTCCATATTGACATGATAGCATCACGCAGATTTGTCGGCTGCACATCCATGATGCAAATCTCCCGTTCCACCACATCCCAAAGGTGCTCTATTGGATTGAGATCATGTGACTGTGGAGGCCATTGGAGCACAGTGAACACATTGTCATGTTCAAGAAACCAGTTTGAGATGATTTGAGCTTTGTGATCATGGTGTATTATCCTGCTGGAAATAGCCATCAGAAGATGGGTACACTGTGGACATAAAGGGATGGGCATGGTCAGCAACAACACTGAGGTAGGCTGTAGCATTTAAATAATGCTGAATTGGTACGAAGGGGCCCAAAGTATAGCAAGAAAAATATTCCCCCACACCATTACTCCACCACCACCAGCCTGAACCGTTGATACAAGGCAAGATGGATCCATGCTTTCATGTTGTTAAAGCCAAATTCTGACCCTACCATGTGAATGTCGCAGCTGAAAGCGAGACTTATCAGACCAATGTTTTTACAATCTTCTATTGTCCAATTTTGGTGACCCTGTGAGAATTGTAGCCTCAGTTTCCTGTTCGTAGCTGTCAGAAGTGGCACTCGGTTTAGTCTTCTGCTGCTGTAGCCCATCTGTTTCAAGGTTTGACGTGTTGTGCATTCAGGGAAGGTATTCTGCATACCTTGGTTGTAATGAGTGGTTTTTGGAGTTACTGTTGCCTTTCTATCATCTCTATCAAGTCTGCCCATTCTCCACTGACATCATACGGCAATTTCGTCCACACAACTGCCGCTCATTGTAGATTTTCTCTTTTTCAGACCATTCTCTGTAAACCCAAGAGATGGTTGTGCGTGAAAATCCAGTAAATCAGCAGTTTTTGAAATACTCATACCAGCCTATCTAGCACCAACAACCATGCCTCGTTCAAAGTCACAAAAATCCCCGTTCTTTCCCATTCTGATGCTTGGTTTGATCTTCAGCAAGTCATCTTCACCACGTATAGATGTCTAAATACATTGAGTTGCTGCCATGTGATTGGTTGATTAGCTATTTGTGTTAAGCAATTGAACAGGTGTGCCTAAAAGTGGCTGGTGAGTGTACATATATCCATAACAGGTTAACTACAATTAACAATATGCGATGTACCAGTATTTTTGTACCGCAATTAGATGTCAGGAGCCACAACACTGTGAAGGAATGGTACAGCCATTGCTTGTTGTAAGTCATCCAGCAGCTAAAAAGTAACAGTGTGCCCTTGGCGTTCTTCCGGCCCAATAATGGTGTGAAACTAATCCCAGCATTTTGGGGGCTGGTTACCAGGATGAGGATTAGTTAACCTCCCTGGCGGTCTATTTATTTCTAAATTGCATATTTTATAGCACTCCATTTATTTTTTTGCCCCCCCTAGCGGTATTCTGAGTGTGGCTCGGGGTTAAATTCCTATGCTGGAAGCGGTAACCTCGAGCAACACTCGGGATGCCGCTGGATACATCACCTGTCCCTGCGCTCCCTCAATGTCCCCGCAGTCTCCTCCGGCGATCGCGACCTACTACTTCCTGGTTCCCTCCTCGCGAGAAGGGAATCCAGGAAGTATGAGGTCGCGATCGCCGGAGGGGAATGCGAGGGAGAGGTGATGTATACCACCCGAGTGTGTCTCAGGGTTACCGCTCTCAGAGGTGAAATTTAACCCCGAGACACACTCGGGTTAACAGTCAGGGGGTTAATGCTTTTGCCATCAATTTTGTTTTACTCTCCCTTCCTGCACTGCTCGTGTTCAGACTAGGAAAGAGCATTCAGTGCCTATGCACCCTAAATGTCCCCAAATCCTCAAGTGACTCCAAACAAATAAATGCATCAAAGTATTTTTGTAGCATCCAGTCATAATAATTGGATGCATTTTTTTTGCAGTTTTGCATTACTAGTGTATGGTAAATGGTGGTAGGATAAGGGTTTGGGTTAGACGTATTAAAAAATATATTTTTTAAAAAAATATTCAAATCTAAAAAAAATTATGTGATCACTTATAAAACTAAAGTATCATAAGAAAGCCCCATTTGTTCTTAAAAATACATCAACACTTAAAGAGAAAGTTTAAATTACGGTTAAAGATGACCATAGCAAAACAGACACTGTGTCTTTAAGGTGTTATAGCACCAACAGTTTCCCCTGTGCCATACTTACTGCTGCTGAATGTTTTCTAGCTCTCCCTGCCCTTGTTCCCCTTCCTAATTGCCTGGTCTATAAATTTAACTCCGTGCCCACTGCACACGCTCAGCTCCTGGCGCTGCGTCTTGTATGGAGATTCTCTCTCTTTACAGAGGTTTCCCCGACAGCTCCTATTCCGAGGCAGGCAACCTACTCATCTCTCTAATTGTAAGCTAATGGGCAGCATGGCTTCCAGCAGGCAGGTAGCATTGGAGTTCCAGGCCGAATCCCTATGTGAACACTTAGCTATCCTAATGGACAAGTCAGCCCAAGGAAATCTGTTTACCTGATGATATGTAAACAGAGGCAAATCTGATTGCCACAGAAATCTAAGAACCAATGTTACTAGCAAGAAGGCAGCGCTCTATAGAAGGTATGGCATGTGCTCTTTAAACCTACAACTACTGTAAAGAGCCCAAATGTTCCTTGTCCATTATCTACCATGACACTTACTTTACAAATAAAGATAGCTGTCCTATATGTATGGTTTTCTCTGGCCTTTCTTAACGGGTCACCTCAGTGTGGCCCGGGTGGGGGCTTAACCCAAAGGAATCCGACGTGGCTTCCTGAACTACAGTATTTAATAAAAATAAGAGTTGGGAAGCACATTGCAGAACATCTATTGATTTTCATCAGTAGAACGGCCAATGAATGTTACGCGTAATACTTCCCAAATCTACAGTGGATAGAAAAAGTCTACACACCCCTGTTAAAATGACATTTTTTTACATTACAGAAACCTGTGAGAAAGAAATAATTTCAGAACATCTTCCACCTTAAATGTGGCCTATAAACTGTACAACTCAATTGAAAACCAAACGGAAATCTTTAAAAAACTAAACTAATATGGTTGCATAAGTGTGCACACCCTCTTATAAAACGGGGGATGTATCTGTGTTCAGAATTAAGCAATCGCATTAAAAATCATGTTAAATAAGTGTCAGTACACACCCATCATTTAAAGTGCCTCGGATTAACCTCCCTGGCGGTCTAATTTTTCCAAAATTTTGTGCCTAAAAGCGTTTCAATTTTTTTGGAAAGGAAATTTGTTGTTTTATATAGTAAGCCTGTATTCCGTAGGAATAACTCACTGAAATCTGTGCAAGCAAGCGTCAAGTAAACACACGGAGTCAGATAAATTATTATTTCGTGTTTCAAACTTTATTATCCCAAAAATAATTATCCAAAATAATGCAAATAAATTATATTCAATAATAAAATCAAACTAAAAACACTGAAATCTTTCAGAAAACAAGGGTGCAATATTAGTCTCCGCATATTGCCGCAATATATCATACCAAGGATGTTTACACTATTTCAATTATGTACACTCTTATTTATACAGCAACATTTATAATGCATACAGTCTATCAATTATATTTTAATATAAGAGATCTTCATGTGTATGGTCTGTTTCTCATCTGTTAGTGCCACCTAGTGGCCGTTCATGAGAACTGCATGTTAGGGACTTAACAGTGAAATATTTTTTTTACATTTTGCTGCCTGGTCCCGCCCCCTGCATCTCGTGACTCGCAGGGAGCCTTACCAGGAAGCAAGTCGCCCCGATCACACTGCGGGGGACAGCGAGGGAGCGCAGGATGCGGTAAGTATACAGCCCGAGTGTGGCTTGGGGTTACCGTTCGCGGTAGCGAAATTTAACCCCGAGTCACACTCGAGAATACCACCAGGGAGGTTAACCTCAAAGTTCAGCTGTTTTAGTAGATCTTTCCTGACATTTTTGTAGTCACATCCTACAGCACAAGCTATTGTCCTCAGAGAGCTTCCAAAGCATCAGAAGGATCTCATTGTTAAAAGGTATCAGTCAGGAGAAGGTACAAAAGAATTTCCAAGGCATTAGATATACCATGGAATGGAACACAGTGAAGACAGTCATCAAGTGGAGAAAATATGGCACAACAGTGACATTACCAAGAACTGGACGTTCATCGAAATGTGATGAAAAGACGAGAGGAAAACTGGTCAGGGAGGCTGCCAAGAGGCCTACAGCAACATTAAAGGAGTTGGAGGAATATCTGGCAAGTACTGGCTGTGCGGTACATGTGACAACAACCTCCCATATTCTTATGTTATGTCTACGCTATGGGGTAGAGTGGCAAGACGGAAGCCTTTTCTTAAAAACATCCAATCCCGGCTAAATTTTGCAAAAACACATCTGAAATCTCCCAAACGCATGTGGGAAAATGTGTTCTGGTCTGATAAAACCAAGGTTGAACATTTTGGCCATAAATCCAAAAGATATGGTGGTGCAAAAACAACAATGCACATCACCAAAAGAACACCATACCCACAGTGAAGCATGGTGGTGGAAAAATCATGCTTTGGGGCTGTTTTACTTCAGCTGGAACTGGGGTCTTAGTCAAGGTAGAGGAAATTATGAACAGTTCCAAATACCAGTCAACATCGGCACAAAACCTTCAGGCTTCTGCTAGAAAACTGAACATGAAGAGGAACTTCATCTTTCAGCATGACGAGGACCTGAAGCATACATCAAAATCAACAAAGGAGGGGGGGCGGAGCTAGCGCCCAACCAAGATGGCCGCGTGATCCCGGAGCTCCCGCACACCTAGCACCAAAGCCTCTGGTTTGAGCACCCCTGAGCCGATTTTTTTTTTCCTAAAAGCCTCTTATAGCTCCAGCAGCATGCCAGCCTCCAAACCGCTGAAAAAAACGCGGCCGCCGGACCCATCCGTAGCCCAGCATTTCGTCCCAGCTAAAAAGCAGGCCGAAGCCTTCCAAGATGGCGGCCACGGTGAAACGCTGTACCCGGAGGAAGAGTTATACACCTCAGCGGACTTAACGGCTCCGGCCTCGCGGGGAGACGTGGAACGCCTCTTTATCAAGATGTCCCAGATGCAGACCTTTCTGGCGGGTGAGGTGGCGAAATTGGGGACAGAACTGCGGGGAGAGATTGATTCGCTGGGCGCACGCACGGCTGAACTGGAGGACCAGGCCGCAGAGCTAACACAGGCCCATAACGACTTAGCGGAGGGCACCGGGGACCTAGCTAAAAGAGTCTTATTCTTGGAATCCAAGATGGAGGACCTGTCTAATCGTTCCAGGAGAAATAATATCAGGCTGAGAGGTCTCCAGAAACTGTGTCACCTAAAGATCTCAATGGGACGGTGCTGGGTATACTACGTCGCCTTGCACCGGATATACCGGAAGCTCAGCTGCTAATGGATCGGATTCATAGAGCTCAGAGACCCCCGAATATTTTGTCTCTTATTCCACGCGACGTGATATTCCGCATGCATTACTTCACGGCGAAACATCAGATCCTTCATGCCGCACGCACCTCCAATTGGAGTTTGAGGATAAACCCCTACAGCTGTTCCAGGATTTGGATCCCGCAACCCTCCGACGACGCAGGGCTTGGCGCCCCATTACAGAACACCTTTCTGCTAACGACATCCCATACACGTGGGGATTTCCCTTCGCTTACAAGTGTCGGTGGCGGGCCGGCAGGTGGCCCTCACTCCCTCCTCAGAGCTTGCCGCCTTTTGGGCCGCAGTGAAGTGCCCACCTCTGGAAGATTTTGTCGCCCCTGGGCTCCGCCTTCTTCCTTCCCTCGTCTACAGCAGCGCTGGACTCGAGTTGGCATCACGAGCGGGGATGGCTGAGGATGTATCTGTGGCCTGGAGGCCCGTTCCTCCTTCTTCCTTTCTCCTTCAAAATTCCCCCTCATTGGAGGGTTGTTGCTCAGGAGTCCAGATGGTGGTGGGTCACCATATGCTCCACACGGGAGGTCTGTGTGCTGTTGCTCTCCGGCTTTTTCTTTTTCTTTTGTTTTAATTGCCCTTGGCTCAGGGCCATTTACTGATGTCATTGATGTTCACTTGTTATTTGATTTGAAAGCTTCTGGTATGCCTCATTGAGTTTATATTGTCAGACGGGGGTCCCCCTGGGGGAGGGTCCGCCCGGCCGGTTCTACCCGGGGCGGGTTGGGGGACCCTCCCTCCCGGGGTTCTCCCCCTATCGGTTATAATGTCATGTCCAGCTATGGCTAATGTATATCAACCTTGGTTGGGTGTGGGGGTGTGGGGGTTTGGGGTTTGGGGAGTTTTGGTCTCCGTGTCCTCCCCTCCAAGGTCGGCCTGGCACTCCATAAGTCCAGGCGCTCTCTGTGTTATGTTGTGTTTTTGTCTTATGTTGTTGGTGGGTCTTTGTTTCTTGGGCGTGCCACCCGCTCCTTTGCTTTTTCCTTTTCTATTCTGTCTCTCCTCATCTCTCTTTCTCTACCTCCTCTCCTGCCCTTGATTCCAGTTTCCTTCTCTCGCCCTCAGTTGGGGATGGGGGGGGGCATCTGTGGTGCCCTGCTCCCTTTTCACCTCCCTCCTGCTGACTCTGTATGGGGGATAGCGGTTTAAAGATTTTGTCCCTTAATGTTAAGGGATTAAACACACCCCAAAAGAGGCGTTTGCTGTTAAGGGAGCTCAAACGATCCGCGTGCCATATAGCATTGATCCAAGAGACCCACTTTGCTTCCTCCCGCCAATTTTCATTAAGAAATAAGGCCTTCCCGGTTACCTACATGGCATCATCTCCTCAAAAGAAAAAGGGAGTGGCCACTTTGATTCACTCCTCCTGCCCCTTTAAAATACACCTTGAAGTTTCAGACCCAGCTGGACGTTATTTGATGCTCGTGGGACAGATAGCCTCCACCACCCTAACCTTATTTAACATTTATGCCCCTAATGGCTATGACCCTGACTTCTGGACGGAAATATCTTCTTTATTGACAACTAAAGCTGACGGTCGAGTTATTTTTGGCGGAGACTTTAATGCAGTCCCTCAACCATCTCTGGACAGAAAGGCATCGGGGGACTCCTCGGGGACGCCTTCGGGATACCCCCAGGATGCTTCCCTGGAGTCCTTTATGCTTGACCACTCCCTGGTGGATGCATGGCGTCTCCATCACCCGGGTGATAGGGACTTCACCTTTTTTTCCAACCCCCATCACTCTTACTCCCGTATAGACCTTTTTCTGGTGTCCCTGTCAACGATGCCTCTAATCCCGACCTCAAGCATTGGCGATATCACATGGTCGGACCACGCTCCGATCTCCATGACGTTATCCATACCGTCTTACACGCCGGCGTGGTCGTGGCGTCTGAATTCCTCTTTACTACATAAACCTGAACACATCTTAGAATTGCAGCAACAACTTAGAGACTACTTTCTGGAAAATGACTCACCCACCCTTTCCCCCACCACCCTGTGGCTGGCCCATAAAACGGTGATCCGGGGCCATCTCATACAATTAGGTAGCAGACTCAAAAAACAAAAACTGGCTTCCCTGGTTTCTTTGACCAAAGACCTGTCTAAATGGGAAACCCTGAACAAACTTTCACCCTCAGACGCCTTGACCGCCCAGATTAAAACGATCAGGACCGCCATACGTCAATTACTCGGGGAGGACGCGGCCCGCTCATTGGCCTGGTCCAAGCGAACCTATTTTGAATTTGCCAACAAATCTCACACTCTTCTAGCGTCTAAACTTCGCAACCAAACTAGGTCCAAACATATAACGGGAGCCAGAGATGGGGAGGGAGTCCTGCACACATCCCCAGCTACAGTTAATAAATTGTTTACCTCATACTTTCAGACATTATACAACCACTCCCCGACCCACGTTTCCGACTCTATCCCATTGGGCCAATCGATTGACCGCTTCCTGTCGAGTGCTCCTCTCCCCGGCTATCCCCGGCACAGAGACAGGCGCTTAGACGCCCCCGTCTGAGGAAGAGATAGCTGAGGTTATTAAGGCATTCAAACCTCACAAGGCTCCTGGCCCGGATGGGTTCTCTGCCTTTTACTATAAAACCTTTACCCAAACTCTGTCTCCACACTTACACAAATTTTATCTGTCGCTGTGGGAGGGCGCCCCGGCAAGGGCTCCAAAAGCTCTGATTTCCACCTTATATAATCATTTTTCATGCGAGGATGTCTCCTGGCTGACCCCTGGATTCATTGCCCGCTGGGAGGCGGATATTGGGGAGGAGTTGGAGGGAGAGGAGTGGCAAGATATGTGGGAAAATATTGCAAAAGTGTCTATATGTGTTACGCTGAAAGAACAGGCATATAAAACGCTGTACCGATGGTATGCCACCCCGGTCTTGCTCTCGCATCTGCAGCCGGGTACCCCTGATGTGTGTTGGAAGGGCTGTGGGGCTCGAGGTACCCTGTTTCACATGTGGTGGCAGTGCCCGAAGGTGCGATCCTTCTGGGACCGGATTGGGGATTTATTAGAGGAGGTATTTCAGCAACCTGTCCCTCTTGATCCTTGGGCCTTCCTGCTCCATAGGTCACCGGCATCCTTTCGGGGACCGGATTGCAAACTCTTCCACAGGATAGTGTTGGGAGCTAGGAGAGCTCTCGCTAAACACTGGCGAGCTGGGGAGGTGCCTTCCGTTGAGGTGGCCCGGGCTTATATAGCCGAGGCGCATTACATGGATAAACTGTCCGCGGTGATTCATAACTCTCTTCCCTCGTTTTATAAAACCTGGAGTCGTTGGGAAGAAACTAATTAAAGCCAGATTAACACCTAATGGGAGTCAGATGCGGGAGGTTCTTCCTTTCTTTCTTTCCTTCTTTCTTTCTCCTTTTCTCTCTGTCCTTATCTTTCCTTCTCTTTTCCTTCTCCTGTCATACGTGGGTTATTGTTAGTCTTGTCCGGTCGGCTACGTGGCGTGCCAAACGCTGGGCATAAGGGCTGATTTACTACATTTCTTCCGATCTCAACCAGTTTGCTTTTTTATGTTCACCATGATTTTATGAGTTGAGCCAAACCATGTTTTATGAGGCCTGCCCTCTCTGCCCTGCGAGGCGATGTCACAGGTGGCTGTTTACCTGTCTTTTTGTGTTTAAAACTTTTTCAAAATAAAGAATTATAAAAAAAAAAAATCAACAAAGGAATGGCTTCACCAGAAGATTAGAGTTTTGGAATGGCCCAGCCAGAGCCCAGACCTGAATCCAATCGAAAATCTGTGGGGTGATCTAAAGAGGGCTGTGCGCAGGAGATGCCCTCACAATCTGACAGATTTGGAGTGTTTTTGCAAAGAAGAGTTGGCAAATATTGGCAAGTCAAGATGAGCCATGCTGATAGTCTTTTTGGGTAGGAGTCTGAGTGCAGGAATAAAATCTAAAGGTTTTTCAAAAAAGTATTAGTGTAAGGGTGTGCCCACTTATGCAACCATATTATTTTTAGTTTTATTTGCCTTCAACTAAAAGATTTCTGCTGGTTTTTCATTGAGTTGTACAGTTTACAGTTCACATTAAAGGTGCTAAAAGTTCTGAAATGATTTATCATCTTTGTCTCTTTTTTTTTTTTTACATCACAGAAACCACTTTAACAGGGGTGTGTAGACTTTTTCTATCCACTGTAATTACCCCCCCCCCCTGAATACACTTTGGGGGGTTATTCAGAGAGGTGAAAACCAGGAGAACTGGCAGGAGAGCAATCTAGACCAAATAACCGATTTGGAAAGTGAGATAAATGGGAGAATTTTTCTGGTTTGGCTATTTTGACCTAGAATTTTAACTTCTCCAGTCATTCTCCTGGTTTTAACCTCTCTCTGAATAACCCTGTTACTATTTCCTATACAACTACAATTATTGGTATTACACAAACATATTCCACAGTGCTGTACCAAGGGTAGATCCACATCTTTATTAACATATTCTAGGTAATTTCAGAAAAAAATGTATTTTTACTAAATGGATTGAATGTTTGCTAACCTTGTCTGATATTTATTCTTGCTAGCGTTTATCACACACGTTCCTTGCACGATGGAAAGCTAGATGCTTTGTGATTCTAATGAATAATATAACTATTCTTGGAAAAAAATACTGTACAATGACAGAATTTGCTGAACCCTTTTAAGGCTAGCGTCAGACAAACGCAGTCATCACGTCCATGTCGCCGCATAGTTTAACTTCCGTCGTAGCATTGATTTGTGATTAATAGAGAATAGAAGTGCGTACGCACCACACAGGTGGCAACAGACGCCATTTAGGCTTCAACGTAAAAGCGCTACAATGGACGTCCAGAGTGCGCCGCGTCCGCATAGCAGCCTGTGTGCTTGATGACGCAACAGACGCAGCGCATTTGCTACGTCCATCACGTTGATGCTCAGAAGTTTTTTTGGTCTGGCTGACTGTACCGGTCTTTTAATTTCAATTAATTTTATTTCCCATATTTACCTTTTTTTCTAAAGAAGAAAAAAAAAAAAAACGGACTGTGTGGCGTCTACAGTATCTTCTGTCAGTACTTCCTTCCGTTATGCACGCAGAGTGCGCTCAGACTGCATTCGTCTGACAGCCTAAAGAGGAATCATTCACAGGACAGTAATATTAATCAAAAATTCCATGTCTATCGTTTCTCTTACAAAACAATTCTTTGTTGTTCTCAGGTTACCAGGTCCCTGGTTCCTGTTTTCGATTTTTAATGGCTTCAGCGCTGTACCGGTCAGTAGTAATGGATTATTCTGCGCCATTGTCCTCCTCTTCCTTATGCTCCTCTTTGTAATATTTTCAATCGCTTTCTGTAAATGGAAAATGAACAAGTTTCTGGGATTCACCATGTTCACGTTGTACTTTGTGTTTGTGATTGTCAGTGTGATGCTGGAGGACAGGATTATTATTTGCCCCGTGTCTATATAACAGCACAAATTCCTGCCCACCATTTACCTTTTATAGTATCACACAAACTATGCAACCCCTACCAGAATTTCACCCAATTTATCCAAAGTAGTGCAGAAATTCTGCATGTTATAGAGCAAGTACAATCAATATATTTTCTTATTCCATTTTTATGTATATACAAATTGTGTAACTTCTAGAAAACACTGTATAAAGTCAAGAATATCCATGCAATAACCATTTTAAACTATATATGTTCTATTTTCGAATATTGTACATCCAGAAGTGACGTTTATACACAGCCGTTTTTAATGCAATTTAGTGTACTTCCATAACTCCATTAGAAGGGGGTTCATCTCTCCACAGGCTCCAATAATAAGACTGTATTGTATATGGAGATAAATAAAATATGACAGGATACAGTTTGTCCAGTTTCAGATCTGTGGAAAGGGTAGCTTAAAAAAGGTACACTCCACAACAACCTTAACCCTTTCACTGCTGAGGACATGTGGGGAATGTCCTCATTGACTCCTAAGGAAAGATAGGGGTGGCGATAAGGGTTCCTTTGAACCCAGATATCTCCCAACTGTTTTCAGCTAGCAGGGTCATGTTTGGTATCATTAGAAAAGCCAGAGCATGGCCTTTCCAATGATACCAATCATGACCATGTTTAGAGTAAAGAAAAAAAATACAGAAAAGAAAAATGTTTTTTTATTATTAAGACGTGAAATGGCTCAGCATTGAAGGGGTTAATGTTATGGTGCGTGGAATTTGGAAATAATTTCTTCAGTCTGTAACAAATAGATTTAAGTAAATTGACAAGATCAGGTGCTCTGAGTTCACTCTTTGTCCGGTGGTGGAATTAAAAGGAAGCTGAGCAGCCTCATCGCTTTGCTAAATTTTAGCAACAGTTTCCATATCTTGTAGAAAATCTTTAAGCCCAAGGGAAGGTTTTATTTCCTCTTAATTCAGAACCATCCATGTTTAGTGTATAAGCCTCACTTTTCAAGGTCTTGGAAGATCATGTATGATAAAGGGAAGAGCTGCTTAATGAATAAAAAAAATAATTTAAAAAAATGGACAGCGCTGGTTTCCTCAGAGTATGCAGCAGTTTGGATAGTTCTTCAAGGAAGACTTTTAAGAAAGAGAACTACCGGTATATATCTGAATTGTCACATCCTGTGAGGCAAGCTCTTTGTAATATTTCTGTGTGACATTTTGTAACAATGAGATTTCAAGAGCATTTAACTGCATATATATGCACATATATGCATGAACTCCTGTGCAATTCTGTCCTGGGAGTGATGAGCAACAGAGGAACTGCTACAGGTATTCAAACGTGGTATTTGGTGACATTTGCAATTGTATACATAAAAGCAGCAATATCGGAGAACTACCTTATAGGAGTTTGTCCTCAACACGTTATTGCCATAACTGTAGATTGTTTGTATACTTCCATGAGCAGCGCTAGAGTATTCAATACGTGGCACATGACATTGCGGTCCACTTCCTCCTCTATTTGGTTTAGCTTAATCACCACTTCCTTATTCTTTGTGCACGAAACCCAGTGTTAAAAATATTTTGTCAAAAACATGTGAACAGTTCTTGGAGCGTGTCTTGGTGGCAATGAAATTCTACATTACTATACTTTTTTTTTTTTTTTGAGAAAGGATTTTACCAGGAAGGATACATTAAGATTTCTCTTGTTTTCAAGTATGTCCAAAATATGAAAGTCATATTTACTTACTAATAAGCCTTACCAACTTTTACATTGCAGTAGAGGTCAGCGATACCCATCCTTGACAACTCATATTTCATAGGCCAGTGTCTGAGTAACACGGGATGTTTGTGTTCTGAAAATGTACCAAGATTAGCAGGCACTGCATTAGGTTTTTTAAAGGTGTGTGCGGAAAGACAAGCATGTAGAAATTAGGGCCAGGATACTAGCCTTGAGGTTTTTGAAATGTCAGATAAGCGGATACTCTACCAGTGTTGGTTAGTTAATGGTCTTGTAGCGCTGAAACCTCTGGGTTGAAAGAGTTAGCGGTAACCACATTATGGTATGTAGAGATTTGTACAGAAAAAGTGCATGTGTCTGTTTATGTGCATGTGTCTGGGGCATTAGGAACCACAAGAAAACCAAAACCATTGTGTGGTAGGGATGTGATGGCCAATACCATGCTTCAGAACTACAAAAAACATACACTAAGGTTAGGGCAGCATCATTATATGACATTTTGAAGGAATCTCAGGAAAGACGTCTAGGTAGGTGAAATGTATAACGGGAGGGAGAATGTGGAGGAGACACCCATTTAAGGCAAGATAAGTTATATTTTATCGGATGTCACCAATTTCACCAGGAGTGCAGACTATATACTCCATTTAACGTATCATTTTTCAATGTAGAATGAAGTGAACAGAAAATTTCATGTTATTTCAAGATTTTCAAAAGCCTTGCCATTAACTACTTAATATAAATATCTGAAGTCCATTATGTAATACACAAACAAATAATGGAGGAAATGACACGCTTTCTACACACCTTTCCTCATATTGACTCCACATCTTAGTCCCTTCCTTTTTACTTATTTACATCCCTCTTTTACGCTTTAATCAAATACCATTCTATTACTTTTTTTCTTTTGAAGTTTACTTTTTGTTTATATATTGTCAGAGGATATATTTGAATCACAATGTGATCAACGTCTACGAATAAACAAATGTTCTGCATATATATGCTCAATAAATATGAATAAAAAAAAGTATGGTCTTCTGAATTCTTCAGAGTTTTGCTTGCGTGGTCAGAGCATTTAGTGCCTTCTTTTATATGTAGTTCGAGTATGTTACTGTTTTGCGAGCGTGTGATGATGTTTTTGGTTCTAGTCTTTCTGACAGTTGACCTTTTGTCTCTGTTCACAGATTTATTGTAAAGCATATGGGTATTTTATTCCCAATCCCATCTAAAACACAAAGAATAATGCATACAAAACAAAGCAAAGGTTTTGTTTTTCCAACAACATTTATTTGAATTAAAATAAATGGAACAAAGAGGGTCAAATCGTTATCACAGTTAACAGATCTTGTTGGTGACAAGCTGTAAGCTGCATGTGTATTGGTTGGGTTCTACAGGACATACAGCTAAAAGACATGGACTTCGATTACATAACCAACTCTTTGCCCAAAGGCCTGGCAACAATGTGCTGCAGGTTCCCTGTGGCAGCAAAATGGTTAAACCTATTACTCATGGGCTGAGGACTATGAACTGGTACTCTATGGGTCCCTCTATACACAGCATTACCATGTCGCCCACTGGAAGTAGGAAAAACTAAATTGTGCATTATCTGTCAAACACAGGGAAAAAACAAAAAAAAAATTTGAACAATAATGGATGCTCTCTGAAAGTAAAAAATAGGGAATTCTATCATAAATCCATCTTTTCTCAGTAAATTACTTTAAAATGTTACAAATCTACACAATGTACAGTACAGGACAGTACCATGGATACTGCAGTCTTCCCTTGTTTGGTCTCAGGAGACGGTGGTATCGAGCCTTTTTCTTTGGAATCGTCTCAGTAGCAGGTGCCGTACAAGGAGTCACATCTATTCATTCCTGACCCGTCCCAGTGAGATGCGCCATGTAGACACACTAGCTCTAGGACAGGACTCTATACACAGCTACTGCACTTTCCATAATGTACATGGAGTACTTTGCAGGCTAGCTCCTAGGAATGTAACAGCATTTTATAAGTGCAATATTTAAAAATGAACATGCGTTAAAATAAAATAATGAAGTATACAAAGAACGTGATTACAGCATTAATTTACCTCATACATGGAAGAATCATGTGAATAAGTACCTCTGCCAGGGACTGTTTTAGCTGCAAGAACCAAGACTAAAACAAAGTCGAGACTCTAATTCATACGATTTAAGATCTCTGCATTGTAACAGAATGGGATTTGTTCATTATGTAAAAAAAACCGCAATGCTTAACCCTTACAAGCAGCATTGTGTTCACAGTCACATACTATTCTATTCCGTGTAAATATAAAGCTTTTTTTAAAAATTATATAGTTTATGCTTGAGGGGGAGGGGACGGGGGGAAAAAAAAACAAAACACAAAGCCAAGAGGACAATGAACAGCATTAATTCCTGTCCTTATGACACCTTGTGTTCACCAGGATTTTTAATGTACTGCTGGTTTGCAAGCGAGAAACAAAGGTTGCTGCATGGAGAGGGCTACGTACCGTAAGGGTTTGCAACATACCATATTTTCCATATTAAGTTTATACACAGCAGTAAGATTGGATGCACTTTGAAGAGTGCTTGTAATCACAAGCAAAAAAAGCAGAACGCGAGGATATTGTAAACCCAGATAGATGAACAGTCACAGCTCCAGAGACAGGTCTCCATCACAGCCAGGCTGTTTTTTGTTACCCAACCTGTGTTTAATGTGTGTCACTATATGCTATGAAATGTAAATCAGCTGGACCCTCGTGGGTATTGGGCCAGTATTTTATTGCCAATCCCATACAGACGCCATCTATTGATCTAGAAGGGAAATAAGACGTAAAAATAATTGACATACGGCAGGTCACTGTAGGTTTGGAGGATAAAAAAATTCCAGTATAATAAAGTATAAACCAATAGTTCATTGTACAGGATAAACTCCGACTCTGGTCCCAGAATATAATAAATTAAGAGAGGATTACAATCATAAAACCAGAAGAGTGCCCCAGCTTCAGGCACTGAAACATATTGCCCATAAAACAGTCCATTGCTCACGAAATCTGTAGTAAATAAAATTAAACCATAATGTCTAGGCTCAATTATGCCTGTTTTTACAACAATATTATTTTTGTAACATTAAATATAAATATTCTGTGTAAACTACAACACTCGGAATGATGTAGAACTTTGCTTTTCCTTCGCTTTCAATTTATACCAAAGGCTTGCTAACACCAGGATGAGGGAGAAGGTAAATTTAGGGCCCCCTTCGTCATTAAACATTTTCAGTTTTGCCCACAGTATCCATTTATATGATACGAACAGGTTGAAAATCTCTCATTGTTTGTTCCGCCTTTTGTATCACCACACAACATACAGAATGGTGCACAGAGAGCGGGAGGAAGCCTACAACTGCATATCAACCTCTTCCAGATTGAAATGGTAACACACTACCATGGCATTTCACAACAGCAGCATATTGTAAGTGTCACTCAGAGGAAGGGCTGCCCAAACGATTTCCTGCATTCAGTAACTCCGGTACTCGGAGGACGATCACAAATCTCTGTACACTTCACTTGTTCAGAGGTGAGTCGATCATAAGCATTCTTGTATTCCCGGTCGAACACATCTGCAAGAAAGCAGTGGGAGACCAGCATTAATACGGTGTTAAAATGAGGTCACTTTATTTTGGTGATCTAAAGAGTTTTTTTAATGTTTTATTTTTAATTATCGATAATACCGTGCACTATGTAATTCCCTATGTATAATAAAAAATATATTAAATATATTCTGAATCTTAACAAGAAAAAAAATGTTACCTACACTTATTCCTGTAACACCGTGTGAAACAAAACACAATTAGAGGCTTTAGTTTACTGCAATGGCCATTGTAGTGTAAGACCACCTGCCAACGTCAAGGCACCTCTAGTGAAGGGGAGTCCTAACCCCTAACCAATGAAACCACAGGCTACTATGTAGCGAACCATATACGATCATGCTGCTTTTCAGTCATGAGGAAGGCTGGTGGGCTTTTATTTATGCCCTCCCAGAAACAAATCCACCATAGGATCAAAAAGCAAAGCCACGGAATGGAATATGCTGCAAAGGTGACGTGGCCGGAGGTACAAGCCAGGTCACCTTTGCAGCATATTCCGCTCCGTGGCTTTGTTTTTTGATCCCATGGTGGATTTGTTTCTGGGAGGGCATAAATAAAAGCCCACCAGTGTTCCTCATGACTGAAAAGCCGCATGATCGTATATGGTTCGCTACATAGCAGCCTGTGGTTTCATTGGTTAGGACTCCCCTTCACTAGAGGTGCCTTGACGTTGGCAGGTGGGCTTACACTACAATGGCCATTGCAGTAAACCAAAGCCGCTAATTGTGTTTTGTTTCACACTGTGTTATAGAAATAAGCGCAGGTGACATCTTTTTTTTCTTGTTATGTTTTATACATGTTGCTGGTCTGGACACATCTGGTGGTTGCAGCTGCCCCAGTGGGGAAATAGACGCGACTCCGCTCTTCCTGTACTATGTTATGAATCTGGCTGCATGCAGGAAAGGTAATTGCAATGATACAAACACAAAATCACATGCCACAATAATCCTCACCAATATCAATGTTCTCTCGTCCCAAGGCAACCAAAGAAAAAAATAGTATCTCTCTGTACAAACTCCTGAAACGGAAAAAAAAAAAAAAAAAAAAAAAAAAAATCAGACGAGAAGTTACTGCATGTAATTTAACATTCATTACCATTCAAAGCATCAGTAGGGTTTATAAAAAGAATGAAATAACCGACATGCCAAGGATAACCACAACTCGTTCAGTAGTAGCAATTCTTTGCACCCCAGTTTTCCAAAAAAATGATCCATGGGTCAGCAGAAACATATACCGTATATGTCATATATAGATTGTCAAGCATAGCCATTATTGTTCTGGTCCGTGATCAGGCAACGAAGAATGGGAGATTAAGCTGTTTGTTTAGAAAGTATCGTAACAGGATGAATACTTGGAGGTTTCCTGAACATGGGAAAAATTAATTATATATATATTTTTTCAGGATGCATTTTTAATTCTCACAGTACAGTGAGAAATGTTATTGCAGTTTGCACTTTTTTTTTTTTTTTATTGAAATCAAGATGTGTGCCACGAAAACATTTCAAGCCATGTTTTATAAATTAAAGATAGAATTCAAGCACCGCGTTCCTGAAAGCCGTATGAATAACCAAAGAAAAACTAGCGACACACAAAGTTCAACTCTCGAGACGTCCTATGAACTGCCCAAACTGTTCTATAGTAATGACAGCGATAAATGGTACTCTGTATAACATTCTTACCTTTGTCTTTTGCTGTTCATTGGCTCTTGCATACACTCTAGAATTTGACTCATGGGACCATAAACATTGTTGTTCTTAATGCTTCTAACCAGGCCTTTGAGAAACTCCAGGTCGAAAGTCTCCTTTTCCCCTTTCTTTTGGATGACGGCCAGGGGATGTTCCTGGGCTGAAAATGGACGAATAGAAGACGTTTGGGTACATATATTTTACTTAACTGGTGCGTTAAGACTTAAATTTGTGAGGTCTAGTGAGCAGAGATGCCATGTAATCACACAGGATTGCTGTACATGGTATTGTCCTACAAGACCGTTCTCTGTGCACCCCATTGCAGGCCGAGGCTCTGGCTTAAGATGGCTCTGGCGTTGATGGCCATTCAAGCAACAGACCTCAGGAAGCTCCACCAACAGAGGAGGAAGATTGTGTCCCCACTTTAGCATCAGGCGACACAAACTGCAGTGATATCAAGGGATGATATATTGCATTGATCTTTAATACCGATGCGATATTCACCCAATGGTATATCACAGGTAAAGTGCATTCGGCTTTACTGTAAAAACCACTAAGGCTCATGTCAGACGAACGCAGTGATCACGTCCGTTTTTGCGCACATATTAACGTCCGTGGTAGCATAGAATTATGAGCAATAAGGAACACACAAAGTGCGTCCGCACCGAACTGCGGACGCAGCAAACGGACGCAAGTTAGGTAAGAACGTCAATCCGTTAAGACGGACGCACAGAGCACATCCGCATAGCTTTTGTGTGAGTGATGGGAGGAAGTCAGGTGATCCGCATGTTTGATGTCCAGCACCTTGACGGACAAAATGGTTTTTGATATATCAATTTGTATCATTTTTCATATTAATATTATTTCCCATAGGTCCCTCTTTTTTCTCTACATCAGTCAAAAATAACGGACCGTGTGGCCACTACTGAGTCTTCCGTCAGAACATGCGTCCGTACTGCACGGACACACAGTCCGTACAAAATGCGCTTGTCTGACACCAGCCTTAAATGCCCCTTCACATGTTCACTGGACACTAATGAACGTGATATTCAATCTGCAATGCATAAAAAGTACACTTGTATTTTATATAGAAAGCAAAATGAATGATAATACTTTAAGATCATTATAAACCAGGTGGGCTGATGGCAGACACTCCATCGCCCATCAAGAGGGCCAATACACAAAAAATATAGAATTGTTCATATGTTAAAACTGAGATTCACATCAGCAGTGGTTCTATCAACCATTTGCATCCCTAAAGGCATAAACTTAAAACATAATCCCGGATGTTTTATAAAAAGAATTAAAAAAAAAACCCTACATAAATTTATCTGTGTTGCTATAGTTCATTATGACAGGATAGAAGCTATACCGAGGCCTCCCACTGGTTTATTCTGAGTGCCCTTTAGTTTCACATGGTTTTCATTAACTGCAGATATGTTTTGAGTATTTTGTTTTCAATATGCATAGCACGTATGATATTGTAAGTAGATGAACGTTATGGATTGTCCGGTGTTGCTGTCCCATAACAGGTCTATGTGAATAAGGCAAGCAATTAAAATAAGACTCAGAGTCACATAGTATTTCTGTAAGCCAAGGTTATTGCTTTTTTTCCCCTCAGCAGCACAAGTACAGAACTCTGAAGAGAAATAATGAAGGAAGATCTACAAATAAACCTGTAGGATTTATATCTTTTAACATAGGCTAATCCTGGCCTAATAAACCACAGAATAGCACTAAACACAGATATAATGAACAAACAGAATCCCCTGATGCATCAGTTCAGAGCCTCAATGAGAACAATGCAACTTGTTATCAATTACAAACAAACACATCGGACACATAGCAGGATGCAATATGGACAGGAGCAATATATTCAACGTGCAGGGCATTTTCAAATGTGTGGATACTCAAATTCCAACATTGTACTTTATGTCTTTTTGTCGCTCAGTGTTTTATCGCTCAGTGTTTGTCCAATACATACAGTATAGCAAATAATTATATTTTTCCCCGTGATAAAGCATTAAAGTTATCTAAAACTCAAGTATTAATGTTAGTGAACGCATCTTGGGTCCTGCAGCAATGTTTGGCAAAGTGCAAAGATTTTTTTCAGCCAACATTCAGCCTAATAGCTGCAGCGCACTCTGCATCAGTTCCACTTACAGTACTGCAAACTTTGGGCTAGTTTCCAAGCTTGGTGCAAACCTAACAAGAGCTCTAGTAAACCTATAGGACTCATTTAAGTCTATGGAGCTGGCAAGCTTACCAGAGCTCTGATCAATGTTACACCAGGCTTTGAATCGATTGGTTGGTGAGCTGGAAGCAGAAATAAGTACGCTTTAGAGCAGTGTTTCTCAACTCCTGCCCTTAGAACCCACTAACAGGCTAGGTCTTAAGGATTCCTTGGGGAAATACAGACTGAATCCTGCAATCATTGAGCAGTAAATCATATCATCTGTGATGTGCTTCACATATCTGCAAACCTGGCCTGTTAGTGGCCGTGAGGCCGAGAGGACAAGAGAGGTCGAACACTGATTCGTTCAGAAGGCAGAAATTATCTGTAAAGCTTGTTTTAGATTTCACATCTTGTAATAAGCTCTTGCTAGCTATAATAACCACTTTAAACAGGGCTCACAGAGCTTCTCTGTTTACTAAGACCTGCACCAAAATGCCCAGCACAGGACAAACAATTACGACATTTATAACAAACATGCACCACCAAGAAGAAACAACAAACTGCTGTGTAACTCTTGGAACTCACTCTCTAATACTACGGCATGGTTTCGGCCTAGAAGGGAGAAAATTGGGAATCAGAATCTCATATCAGAAGAAGTGGAAGATGACACCCCAGCCCTTCACACGCATTACAAGTAAATATGTCTATATGTCTTACCTCTACTGTTCCACAAAATATACAGAGGCTGCTGCTGGTCTTGATGTAGCTTCAGGTTGTCCCAGAGGACCTGAATAAGCACATGTTTACTGTCCTCTGACATACGGCTCCGAGGGATCTAAACAAAACAAAAACACAGAATGGAAAGGTTTTAAAAAGGTATAATCTAAATGCTTGGAATGCATAGGGTAACAGGGGAAGAAGAATTCACTTAAAGGTTTTCAAAACAAAGTGTTAGTCTACGAACCAAATAAAATGAGACAAAGCTGTGATTTTAAACAGGGCCAAACATTAAGTTTGCTGTGCTCAACTGAGCCATTCCATCCAGTAACATTTATTTTCCGTGTCCCCCTCCCCCCTTTTCTTAGTTGTAATTCGCATGATTGAGTTTATGATCAACTATTAACTGGATAAAGTTGCTGATTTGAACTAAAGCACAAGCTTAAACTACCTATATTATGTTCATTGAGATCAAGCCTGTCCGTACAAGTGGCTTGGAGAAACCATTAATTCTCCATTTAGGATGTTTAGAATCTGAAAACCCTAATTCACCATTGCTGCAAGGATCCTTAAAAAGAAAATTCAGGGTACTTGCTAATAGTTAGAAAACAAACATTCAGTGGATAAAGGCACGTATAGTTTGTATGACGGATCTCAGTACCCCAACCAGGTCACATCTGTCAATGCCGTTTCCTTGCTGGACCCCCCACCCCTCCCCTCCTGTTCTCCCCAGCCACACTATGCCTTTCTCCAGTCCTCAGACGAAGATCAAAGACCGGGACACGTAGAGAGCCTGCTAGCAACCACCAGTAATAAGACAAGGCTGTAGATCTGGGATCTTTCAGGATCAGAATGGAACTTACAGCCCTTTTATTGAATATGAAGAAAAAAATATATATATACATACATACATATATATACATACATACATACATATACACACCCAGAGTTATGACATCACATCACAGGCAGCGCATCAGAATGCCTGAATACATTAGGTAATTTCAGTGGGGGTTGAATAATTTTGAACACAACTGTAAGTTGAGTGTTTTGGCCAGTTTGACATTGATTTTGATCATTCAGTCATCTTGCTTACAATTAAATCAAAGAGGCACGTGTAGGTCAGACAAATATAACATAACATTTATAATGAAATAACCACAAATGTCTTTTCTGTGCTCACATCATTATCAGTTTTATTCAACCCCCAAGTGACATTCAATCTTAGTACTTAGTACAACATCCTTTTACAGTTATAACAGCTTTTAGACGTGAAGCATAGCTTGACACAAGTGTCTTGCAGCGATCTACAGGTATCTTCGCCCATTCGTCATGGGCAAAAGCCTCCAGTTCAGTCACATTCTTAGGCTTGCGCACTGCAACTGCTTTCTTTAAGTCCCACCAGAGGTTCTCAATCGGATTTAAGTCAGGTGACTGCGATGGCCACTCCAAAATGTTCCAGACATTAATCTGCAACCATGCTCTAGTGGCCTTGGAGGTATGCTTGGGATCATTGTCCTGTTGAAAGGTCCAACGTCTCCCAAGCCTCAGGTTTGTGACGGACTGCATCACATTGTCATCCAATATCTCCTGGTACTGAAGAGAATTCATGGTACCTTGCACACGCTGAAGCTTCCCTGTACCTGCAGAAGCAAAACAGCCCCAAAGCATGATTGACCCCCCGCCATGCTTCACAGTAGGCAAGGTGTTCTTTTCTTCATAGGCCTTGTTCTTCCTCCTCCAAACATAGCGTTGATCCATGGGCCCAAACAGTTCTAATTTTGTTTCATCAGTCCACAGAACACTATCCCAAAACTTCTGTGGTTTGTCCACATGACTTTTGCCATACTGCATTCGACTCTTCTTATTCTTTGGAGACAGCAAGGGGGTGCGCCTGGGAGTTCTGGCATGGAGGCCTTCATTACGCCGTATTGTCTGAGCTGAAACTTCAGTACCCACATCTGACAAATCTTTTCGCAGTTCCTCAGCAGTCACACGGGGACTTTTCTCCACTCTACGCTTCAGGTAGCGCACAGCAGTCGAAGTCAGCATCTTCTTTCTGCCACGACCAGGTAGCGTTTCAACAGTGCCCTTTGCCTTGAATTTGCGAATGATGCTTCCTATGGTCTCTCTTGGTATGTTTAACATCTTTGCAATCTTCTTATAGCCATTGCCCTTCCTGTGAAGAGTAATCACCTCTTCTCTTGTCTTCCTGGACCATTCTCTTGACTTCACCATGTTTGTAACCACACCAGTAAATGTCTAGAAGGAGCTGAGTATCACAGTCATTTTAAAGCTGCCTAATTGGTGCTTATTAAGCTTTATTGCTGCTCCGTGACATCCACAGGTGTTTTCAATACCTGATTGAAAACACTTGAATGAACCTCTGTTCTTCAGAGTGGTAGTCTTTAAGGGTTGAATAATTGTGTCAATGAAGAATTCACAAAATAAACATTTACTACTGTATTACAAACCAATTGATGTCATTTTAGTTGCATATGGTTCTTTAAAAAGTCCTTGTAGGATTTCATTCTGAATACAATTACAAATGTACACTAAATTCCCTAAAACCCTTTACAGCATTGGGGGTTGAATAATTTTGAACACAACTGTATGTACCTTCTACACTGTTAACAGTGACCAAACAGTAAATATCTAATTACTGGTACAATGGTTTATATAAGATTAACAAACTACTCAAACAGGGGTCAAGTCCTGCAGGAACGCTTGGGAACGCAGTTCCTTCACCATTTTAGTAGGAGGAACTTCTTTCCCTTTTGGCTGATAAACTGGGAAGCTGCAATACCTTTTCTATATAGACAGATTTATAAAATTGTGTCTAAGGATTTTCCTGGATTTAAGCATATTGGGATGCCATGGGAATGACAATTTATCAGTGTTTGCCTGAGCAATGGCATCCTCATGCATAAAGAAGTGCTGCAGCTGCTGCGCCGCCAAGTAATCTTTAAGACCGGAATGGATAGAAATGTTGGTGAATTCACTCTTATTTTTTTACGACTTGACCCCTGTACTCAAATATACAGCAGTTGGGGGGGCGTGGCCAGCTGTTCAGAGGAGCGGACATGTTTTAATGTAGCTCCGCATGTCCTCTCCTTTTCGGTGCCTCAAGAGGACTTTATTCACGGCGATTTTTACAGCTAAAGGTGCCCGAGGAGTTGGCCATCAGATCTGTACAGTCCGGAGGCCGTTTAACCCCCCCCTCCGGACGAGAGACGCACACCCGCCAACATGCCAGTGGAGTAAGGTACCAGCGGCCATTTTGCGGCCTTCACTCCAGCCTGTAACAGATCTCTGCCCAGCTGTCCTGAAGCATTGGCTAGTCTGGAGCCCTCGCTGAAGATGGGGGAGACAGTGGGCTCACGTCTCCTGATGAACCTGGATGGATGCCTGGTGGGAGCAGCGAGTGACTTGGAGGATGTTCGGCGTGACGGATCTCCTCCACCCTCACGCAGCAGGTACTGATAACTTTCTTGCAGGTCTAGAGGCCTGCTTGCAGCTATTCGAAGGGGAGGATGAGGAAGGGCCGATCACCAGAGGCTTCTGGCGTCGGGCGATGCTCGCTCTGAGGGGCTGCAGAGAGGTGGAGGACGCAGGAGCCGAGGAGGTCGATTTTGAGGCTAAAGCCAAGAGGAGTACCGAGGTTGACGTCTCGGCTGAGACCTTGATGCCGGATCCTGAGACTGTTTCTGGCGGTGCTGACGGGGACCGATGGCTTTGCGCTGAGAGGTGGCGGTGCTGGCTCAGGTCCTGGAGTGGGGCCGCTGCGACGACTGTTGTGACGACATTGAAACTGGCGACCTGCCTGTCGCCGAGCGCTACCAGCGGGATTGAGGAGGCTTCAAGCCCTGCGTTCCTGATGGTGACACCTGGCCTGCTCGGCTTTGCTTTACCTGCTGAGAGTTCGCTGCCATTCCGTGACACTGGCTGAGGACTGCCCTGGCTTTTTTCCCTGTGACACCCTGCCTTTTTGATGACCTTTCTTTATGGCTTTTCCCCCCTTTTCCTGATGTGAAGTGGATGTCCCCGGCTGGGGCCATCTCAGAGATTTTATCCCTCTATCCCTTGAGAGTTGAACCCCCCCCTTATACCCCCCCCCCCATGACACTCTTTTGCAGACGCTGCTTCATCAGTCCAAGCTGTGGTTTGGCGTGACGGTCTGGGCATCTAGCCACCTTTTTATTTTGGTCCCCCTTTTTTTAATTTTTCTTTTTTGGGTGCGGGACAATAGGTTGCCCTGGGCGAGTCATTGGAGCGGATACCATGGCTCTGACCGCTTCCTCTGGCCCCAGGACGCCTGGCCCTGTGACCTCTTCTGTGGCCTCCAGCCTCCTTGTGAGGTTGCTGGAGTGAACAAGGAATGCCACCTTTTCCCGGGCTGTCCTCCACCTTTCCCCGTCCACCCATCCCCTTTTTTCCCCATTTTTTTTTTGTGTGGTTGCCCCATGTCTGCTTGATGACGAGACTGCCTCCCTGGTCACTTATGTCAAGAGCCCTCTATTTCCCCTCCCCTTATTGTTAACTTTGCGGACCCTTGCTGCCTATTGTCATTTTTATTTACGTTGATTTTCCTGATGACTAGTCTGTGGCCCTGCGTGGCCTTTTTCTATTTACTGTACCGCTGACATTGTTTCAAAATAAAATTTTGAATACAAAAAAAAATATACAGCAGTTAAACAGATACACATGAACCATAACAATAGACAATGACATTCATGCATAACTCAGATTACACAGACACAAGAGAGGGCGAGGAAATTACACCGAACATCCGGCCTGCAACCCCCAAATACATCTCCAGGTCCATGCACACAAGTACAAATGACACATGTGACGTTATTACCTTTGAATGTTTGTTACAATGCTCTGATGAGAGTATTAATCCGGGAAGGTTGCTGGGAAGGTTGAGTCTCCTAAAATACCAAACCAGATTCCAGAACACTATGGGATGGTGGTCCACAAAGCCAGGCACTGTAATGGATGGGTCACCTTCATTCTCCAATAAACTCTCCAGTTCCTTCCAGACTACGAGTGGACTGAGGTATGGTACAGTGATTGGTTCAGGGTGGGGCACTCTTAATTCCAGCTCCAAAGGCTCCTTGTGTATATAATAAAAGAGATTAGAAATTAAACACTAAAATTTGTATTCTTAGAATATAAACATCACACAGACACCAAATGTTGACTTGGGCCCAATAGTATGTAATGTTAAGAACAAACATATTACAGACACTTTGGGATTCCAGTCCTCTATATAGAGTGTGAGTGTGTGTCACGACAAAAAACAAAACAACACATTGACATTTCAACAACATACCAACATTATCCATAATAATTGAATATACAGGTAATGGATTCTTAATCTGATCTTCTACGAGATCAATCTGCTTAACTGAGAAATACTTTTCAGGAGATACTAATGCACGTCTTACTGAAGTGTACAGAACTGTCTGGCAGACATTGTGAAACTTTATTCGGTTACTGAGGTACACAATGAGCACTAGGGCAAGTGACATGTAGCACTGTCTGCCCTCTTCCAAGTTACAGGTTCATATAAAAGGTAAAGAAGGAGCAGGACCATTGCGCTCAACAGTGTATTTAAATAAAATAATGGACATTCCTTATCAAAGATAGAAATTATAGAGAAGTTTGACCCCCCCCCCTTTAGCCCAAAATGTCTCCTTCGATAGTACCGAGTCTTCTCTCCTGCAGTGAGAACTCTCGACTATTTTAAGTTTCTTAATTTTTACTACACTGCAAATTGGTTTCAACTATTATTTAGGTTTCTTAATCCCATACCGAGGCTTCCTGGAACTTGGTAGGTAGACTTCCAGTGGAAACAACATGGCTCTGTTTACAAGATGGCTTCTCATCCAAAGGACTTAACGTACTGACACTCCTTGTTATCGGCAGACCAGGATATGCTGCCTCGCTGTGATCTTTATTTCTCTTTCCACCCGGGATCTCGATTGTGTGGGGAAATGACACGTCAGGGTTGACCTTACTAGAAATATTGACACAACAGAAGCAGAAGACATCGTTATTAAATAGGTTGAACTTCTATTATTTTCAGAATAGAATGACCAGTGTGCACATTTATCATATATTAAATATTATTCTAGATTAACCTCCCTGGCGGTATTCCCAAGTGTGACTCTGGGTTAAATTTCACTACCGTGAACGGTAACACCGAGCCACACTCGGGCTGGATGCATACTCACCTCCTCCTGGCTCCCTCGCTGTCCCACGCAGTGTGATCGCAGCGAGCTGCTTCCTGGAAGGCTCCCTGCGAGTCACACGTTGCAGGGTGGGCGGGACCAGCAGCAAACTTATAAACAATTCATAAAACACTGTAATCCAAAGTGCAATGTTTATGAAGGGACACTAGGTGGCAGTACAGGATAAGAAATAGACCATACATTCTCTTACCCTGGTTTTCAGACAGATTTCAGTGTTTTTTGTTGTATTTTATTGAATATCATTTATTTGCATTATTTTGGATAATTATTTTTGGGATAATAAATTATTATTTCGTGTTTCAAACTTTATCGGACTCCGTGTATTTACTATTTTATTTATTTATTTATTTAGAAAGGATTTTACCAGTAAGGACTCTTGATTGCACGGATTTCAGTGCGTGATTCCTAATTATTACAGGCTAACTATGTACAAAAACACGTTTCCTTTAAGAAAAAAATTGAGACGCTTTTAGACAGGAAATTTCGAAAAAATTAGACCGCCAGGGAGGTTAAGGGATTTACACGTTGTCTTAACCAATTGTCAGTCTTACCTGCAAGTGTTAAAATCCTGGCCTTTGGATGAAATATCTGAAAAGGAAGGCGTAAGAATCGCAGACTGTGGTCTATTACATGATGTTCCAGAAGAATGTTGCATACTTTCGCTATATGGACTGTCCTTCAGGAAATGCCTATAACAGAGAGAGGGGGGGGGGGGGAAACACGCTCATTCTACAATGTGTGAGAAACGTTGACGTAAAGTTCAAATTTAAAATCAGAGTCTACCGGAACATGAAAAGCGATTGAGGCATGTTCTACCAATTTTTTACACTCACTATTATTATTAGCCTACCTTCTCTTTGTCCTTAGTCATTTAATTAAACAGAGAATGACCTCATGCAACCAAGAGGGCACAAAAACAAAGTCCCCCTGGTGGCACTGAGAGAAGCAGATAAAGAGTTAATAAATTAAAGTGTGAGCAAAGAAAGGGAAGAACAGGAAACTGTAGAGTCTTTGTAAATAAGAAAACGGGAAAAGAGAGAAACTTTACATTAATTATGCACTAAGCTGAGTGAAATAAATAAATACATTTTCCAACTAACAAGGAGGCGAGTATTTGCATTTTCGTGTTTTATTAACCCAAGACATCAGCAGGTTCCACATTCACCTGGATCCAGCTAGATCTTGGATATGGTGATCAGGAGCAGTACAGCTACATGCTTGAAGCGGCATGAAGACGATATACATAGAATTTCCCAGGTCAAGGACCTGAGGAACCCCCATCACAGAACTGTGAAAAAGGACCAATTCATTTCCATCTCTCTATAGGTCCGTCTCTGCCCCAATAAAACATGTCACAAATACAGTCTGTGTTCATGTGTCAATCTGGCAAAGTCAATCACTTCTCAACTCTCTAAAACAAGGGAAAAACATAAAATACCGCCAATAAACTTCTGTCTGTCCTTCATAAAATCAATCATCAAGTTTAAAGCTCTTGTTACGTATACACACCTCCCAGGACGACGCAAATCTCGGATTTCAACATTGAGAAACGGCAAAAAAGGGCTGCCACAAAAAGGACAGGTAGTGTTGAGGTTTGAGTCATCGGCTGTCCAGCCAGCCATGATCTCTTCATCATGAACAAGACAGTGACACGTCAGACATTGTGAGCAGCTTGATATTAATACCTGGGAATGAAGAGTGTTCAAGTCAAATAGTGGTTTAAATAAAGACAACTAGAAACAAAAATACGGCTAGAAAGCTAAATTAGCAATCCGTCAAAGAAACATTGCCACATTTTTGCTTGTGACATTTGGGCTGCAAACAGATAGAAATCATTCTAGCAAATTCTTTAGACACTGTGCATAGAGCATATTGCAATGATGGAGTGGCCTTCACATGCTCCTCACCTCCATAGCGTAGTTCTGGAAGACACTGGTACTGCTTGGATTGCAGGACGAAAGATTCTCAGTCTTGTAATTCACAGAGATTCTTGAAGGTGATCCTATAGACCAAATGTTGATATGTATGGATTACAAACCAATGTTGCCTTTAGAAAAAAGTACTACCAAAGTTTAGGTTTGGAGCCTCACCACTGTGGTAGAGAATCTTGGAGGGGCCATCCTGGGAGGTGTTGCTGTCTAGGCTCGTTCTGCTAGCTCCAACTGTGTTCGCGCCGGCTGGCAGATCATGCTCGTGAGGCGCAGCCTCAAAGTCTTCTTCAGTCAAAGAGGTTGATTCAGTATCCACAGCACCGCCAGAGGACAGGCTCACCCGGTCAGAATTCTGATCCTGTAAAAGTAGTATTCCATTGAAGTAAATCTGCCTTCTGTTACTGGAGATTTTTGATATGTGATTTGTTGTAACTTAATTTAACCAATAAACCTGTTTTACAACTTCCAATGGAGCTTTGCGAGTTTTTGTAGCTTCTAATCTGCCTGCTTTTCTCGTGCACACAGCCATGATTTTTGCCTCTTCTCTTTAGTGGGAGGGATTAAACCTCTAGGGCAGTATTACAAAGCTGGTGCCAACTTAACCAGAGCTGTTGTAAACTTAACAGCTCCATATATAATGGCTCTGTTAAGTTTACAACAGCTCTGGTTAAGTTAGCACCAACTATGTAATATGGCCCATAACCTGTGTGATTGACATCTGAGCCCAGGATGGTTCGGGGGGGGGGGGGCAGCGTTCATATAGAAAGGATGCTGCAAATATTAACTCTGAAAAACTGAAATGGTTCCTACCCCTGCCCACTGCTTAGAAGCAGAGCTAACACATAAATATGCATGTTTATGGTTTTCCCACTGCCGCCGCCGCCCCAAAAGACGTATATTGCAGGGGTCACAGCAGTGTAGGGTAGGGGTAACAGTTGAACCTTACAGAGCATCCAGGATCCCTATCTATGCAGAAGATCTGTGAATCATTTTCAAATGCTCTGAGCACGTAGACATTTTTAGTTCAGCTCTGCGGGGTGTCTCCTGCTGTGCATATAGTCATAAATCACTTCCCAAGGAAACACTTCACGCCACAGAACTGATGCCATGGAACTGAGAGCAAACAGGAAAGCTCAGGGAGATTGCTTTCCAAGTGTCTTTTGAAAAAAGGGTCAGCAGTTTATAGGGAGATTTTTTAATGACCCGACATTGTTCTGGGCACAATTGGTTAAGTTTAAAAAGCACCCAACAAACTAAAGAGTCAATTCAAAAGCATTTTTGCATACAAAATGTATTTTTATATATCCCATAGGCGATATAACCTGCCTTAGTTTAGTAAATAATCCCTTTAGAATACTTGTGCAAGCAGTGAAAGATCAACTAATAATAGAAGACACACGTGACCCCATCAACCCTCACAGCTTGATAACTATAAGCATCAACAGAGGGTGACAATCATGATAATTATCAGGTTTAAAATAGAAGCAAATTAAGGTTATACGATGCATGCCACAATAAGTATTAGAACAAAAAGTGGAGTGCAGGTAACATCACTGCTCTATAACCGTGGAGACACAGGTTTGATCCCGGCAAGAGCACCTCCCCAGTAAGTGTCCTTGGGCAAGACACCTAAATGGTACACACTCTCCACCCAGGACATACTTGAAAATGAGAGAAATCTCAATGTATCCATCCTGGTAAAATACACACACACACAAAAAAATTTAATTGCAAACTAGGAGGAAAAGGGTTTGGAATGAAATAAAATGACAGAGCTTACCTTTCCAGAGCTTCCATAGCTGGCGAACCTGGAGTATAACTTGCTAGCTTTTTCTGCGACTCCTTTGCCAGCAGAGAACATGCTGCTCTTGAGAATGTCAAATTTAGGTGTGAGAAGGTTATCTAGATTAAAGGATGTCGGGGACATAACAGCAAGTGCAGACTCTTGAAGCTGCTCCTTTTGTGGACTGGCAGCTGAGAATACAGGAGAAGACCAGAGCCTGGCTCGATGTCTATCCTCCCGCTTCATGTGGTAGGTATTTGATTTTGTCATCCGTGGAATTTGGGGTGATGTTGGTGGAAGGCTGGAGCGCCGAACCAGCAGAGCAGCTTTTGAAACTTTGTACTGGTCACACGCAGTTCTATGTAGGTCCATGCTTGGTGCACGGCTGCTCAGTGGGCTGTTCATGTTGTTCATGTACATCTCGATCTCCTCAGCAAGATCCCTTCTAGAAGAAGGTGTTAATAAACTTTTGTTGTCTTCTTCCTCCTCCTCATCCTCCTCAACTTTTACATGACTTGTTTCTGCTGCCAGCAGTGACAAAGGGTCTGAACCCACCTTCACATCTGTCTTTTCTGCATGTTTGGACACAAAATTTGATGAAGAGCAAGAACTGATGCTCCGTTCTCTGGATTTTGTATTTTGAAAATTTGCTTTAACGGTCTCCTCTTCATTGTCCAAATCTTCAAGGTCAAAAATGACTGGAGAGTCTGCTTTATCTTGAAAACCTTCACCCCCTACAGGAGATTCATCATCACTCCACTCCTTTTCGGTGACAGCTCTAGCCAGTCGAGGAGTGGTCTTTTTAATATCTAGAGTACTGGGGCGTTCTAGTTTTTTTTTAAAAACTCCACTGATGATCTGAACGTCTGCCCCAAGTTTTTCTACCAAGTCTTCAGTGTTTATTTTCTGGGAAGTTCTGTTGATCATAAAGCCTGCGAGGCTTCCTCCACTGAAGTGGCTGTCTTTGTTCTCCCACTCTGGCAGATTCTTGAAGCCTGGTTCCATAGCACTCTTGTGCCTCCTTCGTAAACTCCAGCTGTGAAAGTTCTCACTTTCACTGGTATCGGCCAAAGATGATGCAAACAGGAGACCTGCAGAGCTGACTACAAAAAAAAAAGAGACTTATGCAAAACATGTTTATGTAAACACTTTCAGGGTTATTCAAAGAGAATCGAAAAGTCACCGCACGTTCGGTGACTTTTCGTTCAATTCGGTGCAAATCGGCTTTCCCATGCCGGCCACCCTGCGGTGTATTCAGCAAGCACCGCAGGACTGTCGAAGTGCAGGGAAAAGCTGCCAAAAACCTGGCGAATGCACACCGAAAACCCGTAAAAACATCTGGATTAACCCATCGAAGACGCCGGAAAAACCCGAGCAGGAGCCGATCACACGCAGCGTAGCCGCAGGAAAAAAAGCAGACACCACAGACCAGTGAAGTGAATAAGTTAGGAAAAAAGTTTGCATGAATGATTGAAAAGTGAAACACTGTTTGCAAAGAAACTACTGAGCGAAAATGTCTGAAATTTACATATGAGGTCCAATGAATGATAATAAAAAGGGCTGTTACAGAAAAAATAAGTTTAAAAAAATTAACAAAATAGGTTTTTTTTTAAAAAAAAAAAATGATTAAAATATCCTAAAAAATCTATAAAGAGACGCTTTACTGCAGAATTTTATAATGAACGGTTTATTAGATATTGTATTAAAAAACGGGAATATTTTTAACATTGAAGCCTATGGGATTCTCCTGAATAAACTTGCCGAATTAAACCGCCGAATGGCAGGGCATTAGGGGAACCTTTCACTGCTGGTTTGTGTTCTCTGAATAGCCGAAGCAGTGCTTTTTTATGGGGATTTCACTGCCCTCGACCAGGCACCGACTGTGCAGGCACCGAATGTGCAGGCAATTCGCCAGGATTTGGCGAATTGCCTACTCTCTGAATAGCCGAATGGCCAAGAAAGGTAACCGAACGCTGAGTTTCAGCGTTCGGTTACCTTTCTCCAGCCATTCGGATCTCTTTGAATAACCCTGCTTGTTTTCTGACTTTTTGTGCACTTCTAGGTCTACATTACCATGTGTTCCTTCCTTTCATTTTTAACAAATAACAAAATTGCGTTTCAGTCAGTTGTGTTGGCTCTCCATCTTTTCTGTGTTTGGCTCTGCACATTCTAGGATACTGCGAAATGCAGCTTCTAAAAATTAGTGGCTGCCACTTGTGGTTTTGCACATTACATTATGGCGGGGAAACAATACACATGCTTTTTAAAAAAACATTGCCACAAAACATGTAGGACTTGAAAAGTTGTGGCAAGCATCATGACAGTGACATTCATATGGCCGTTTCTGTCATTGTCTATAAAAGATTTGTGGTGTTTTTTTAAATCATATCTTTAACAAAAAGAAAGGAAGCAAGCAAGCATAACGTACATTTTAGGATTTGCTTCCACATTACATAGATCGTCAATAAATACACCAAAATGGACAGGATAAAACATTAGTATAGCCTTTAAGCCACACAATATAAGTGAAAAGCTTTTCTATAAAACCTTAGACATAGATACCATCACTGACTGCATTCGACATGCTGCTGGCTTTGCCCTCTTTCCGCACAATACTGCAGGTAGACTTTGGAGTTGGTGGAATGTCACTGGCCAGTTGAGGAAGGCAATCTCCACTATCCTTGGAACTCTCTGAACCGGACACTGTGTGAACATAATACATTGAGAGAAATATAAAAAACAAATGTGTAAAAAGAAAGACAAAAGAAAATGAAGGGAAGGCTGCACACAAGACCACATGCCCTGGTAATGACCACGAACATAGATACATTCACCTATGATCACAGCAATACATTACGTCTAGGTTGGCATGCGAGAGTGGCAGCTCAACTCATGCAGTGTACAGTCGCTACTACACATCTGTTGCTGAACTGCTAGCAACGTTTTGCAACTGCTAGGAGTTTGTTCTGGAAAAAAAACAGTCATCTAATGCAGTGGTTCCCACCCGCGGTCCTCAAGGGGTACTTGACAGGTCAGGTTTTCCAGATATCTGAAGCACAGCACAGGGGATATGCAGACTTAACCTATACCCAAGGTGATCTGCAAAATCTGGCCTGTTAGGGCGACTTGAGGACCGCGGTTGGGAACCACTGATCTAATGAATGGATATGCTACTGGATACTGTTTATATTCCCATGGCTCCTATAGAGTACAGGTTTAAGAGCAAAAAAAATTAAGTTTCCACATTCAAAAACGAAAAGCTGAAAGCCAGGAGTGATTTGAAAATTAACAAAATTTGGATACGGGCAAACGTTTAAGAAAACACAAAGTGATAAAAATGCACATACATGAGCTGCATTCACTCTCTCTAGAAGAGTCTTCCTTTTCCTCCTGAATGTCGTTCACAGTTCCTCTCCTCACCTCCTCTTTTGATAAGGAGCTGTATCCGAGATCAGATTGTCCACCTGTAACAAAGTACATTCAGCACTTCCTCACAAAATACATATGTACAGTTTAGCTGCCTTTTATTGGTAAACATACCAGTACTGGATCGATCATCTGTAGGGTCCGAAGTGGTTACATCTGCATTGTAGGGCGGGTGCTCCGAGGGATTCATGTCAATGGAGCCATCCATACTGCCATGACTGACTGCGTCCAAATCACTACTGTCTGTGTTGGCATAATAAATAGGTTAAAAATAAAATGGGGTTATTTACATTCAATTAATTTACAGCAAGAGAGACAACCTGATACCACACACTTTAGACTACATCTTCCGTAAGGCTATACCCGCTGGATATTTAGTTCATAGCTTCCAGAATGAATTGAGTTTCGCAGTATTGCACAAGGTTAATGCAGCTGATGAAGGCATAAGGATACAATCCAAAAGAGATCTGCAAGTTTATTCTATATAGTAAATGTTCTTAAGAGTTTTCTCACTCCCTTTCATATAAAAACTGTTGAATACATAAGTGACAGTTCAGAAAGCGGGAGGAAAAACAAGATAAACGAGAGAAGCATGCAGAGAACTTCCAAAGGGATTTATTTTTTGAAACAATTGTATGAGATCAAACATGCCGAAACACAGTTCATTGCATTTAGGCAACAGGTTTAACGCAACGTGTAACAGTTTCATTGATCTTTGGAGTGTTCCTTTAAAATAGTTATGTTTGTTAAAGATCTGTCCATCATTACCTGAGAAAGCGGCTTGAGGCATGGAAGCCTGCTGTTTCTTCAAAGCCCTTTTAAACTGAGCTACTCCGTGCAGTACATTCCTGACTTTTATCCATAGGAAATATCCCCCTCTATTCCCAGAGGGCCAAACACTTTCCAGAACAGCCTGCGGATGAATAAGACACCAGTCACAACAGCTGTGGCTTTCGAGATTTTCAGGTTGTATAAAAAAATAGCTTTTTATGTCATTAAACACTGGCAGATGTGTAAATATACACACTGCGACTGAAAGGGTTTCACTGTTCAATTTGTAACACATAAAATTAGAATTTATAGCCATATCAAATCAAAAGCCAGGTTATTAAAAACCTTTAGGCCGGGTGCTTTTTAGTGCGCACTAACGCGCGTCGCAGCATATAATTACACATAACGCCCGCTGGAGATGTCCGTCTTGAAAACACAAAGGCTGTTGCGCTAGGATTGATGCGATGTTGGGCGTCAAATGCAGCGCACATGCGCACTTGAGCGCAAGAGGATTGCGCAGTCACGTCGACGTGCATCCTAGGTGATGATTTACTAGGATGCGCGTCGACGGGGCTGCGTGATTGCGCTTTGCGGGGCAGGCGGGCGTCGAGTGGTGTTTTCTTTAACGCACGTACGGTGCGTTAAAGAAAACGTCTCGTGTGCCCCCGGCCTTAGTCGCATACAGTTGTGTTCAAAATTATTCAACCCCCACTGAAATTGAGTGTTTTGGCCAGTTTGACATTGATTTTGATCATTCAGTCATCTTGCTTACAATTAAATCAAAGAGGCACGTGTAGGTCAGACAAATATAACATAACATTTATAATGAAATAACCACAAATGTCTTTACTGTGCTCACATCATTATCAGTTTTATTCAACCCCCAAGTGACATTCAATCTTAGTACTTAGTACAACATCCTTTTACAGTTATAACAGCTTTTAAACGTGAAGCATAGCTTGACACAAGTGTCAAGCAGCGATCTACGGGTATCTTCGCCCATTCGTCATGGGCAAAAGCCTCCAGTTCAGTCACATTCTTAGGCTTGCGCACTGCAACGGCTTTCTTTAAGTCCCACCAGAGGTTCTCAATCGGATTTAAGTCAGGTGACTGCGATGGCCAGTCGACTCTTCTTATTCTTTGGAGACAGCAAGGGGGTGCGCCTGGGAGTTCTGGCATGGAGGCCTTCATTACGCAGTGTGCGCCGTATTGTCTGAGCTGAAACTTCAGTACCCACATCTGACAAATCTTTTCTCAGTTCCTCAGCAGTCACACGGGGACTTTTCTCCACTCTACGCTTCAGGTAGCGCACAGCAGTCGAAGTCAGCATCTTCTTTCTGCCACGACCAGGTAGCGTTTCAACAGTGCCCTTTGCCTTGAATTTGCGAATGATGCTTCCTATGGTCTCTCTTGGTATGTTTAACATCTTTGCAATCTTCTTATAGCCATTGCCCTTCCTGTGAAGAGTAATCACCTCTTCTCTTGTCTTCCTGGACCATTCTCTTGACTTCACCATGTTTGTAACCACACCAGTAAATGTCTAGAAGGAGCTGAGTGTCACAGTCATTTTAAAGCTGCCTAATTGGTGCTTATTATGCTTTATTGCTGCTCCGTGACATCCACAGGTGTTTTCAATACCTGATTGAAAACACTTGAATGAACCTCTGTTCTTCAGAGTGGTAGTCTTTAAGGGGTTGAATAATTGTGTCAATGAAGAATTCACAAAATAAACATTTACTACTGTATTACAAAACCAATTGAAGTCATTTTAGTTGCATATGGTTCTTTAAAAAGTCCTTGTAGGATTTCATTGTGAATACAATTACAAATGTACACTAAATTCCCTAAAACCCTTAACAGCATTGGGGGTTGAATAATTTTGAACACAACTGTATATGACTTTTACAGTTTACCTGAGGCCACCAAGTCTTCAAATCTGAAAACATGTCTTTTTTGATTCTGATTCTGCAAATAGTTTTTTCTATTCCTTTACATAAAAAAGCGCAAGCGAAGTCAGAATTTATAAATAACTATGCAAATGGATAAACGAAAACAAAACCAAAACCATTCTGTGTCCTGACATATCTAGAATCTGTTTTGCTGAATTGTAGGGTCACAGGTGTTTCAGAAATACAAGTCTCATCTTCCCAGCCCCAAAGCGGAGCTTAGGGCACACGTGGGTCTTAAACATCTGGGGTTCAAGGTCAGCCATCACTGCTCTGGCCTACTTTTGGGAAGCAGAAATGCAAGCAATAGGTTTTTTCCTGCGGAATATTCTATGGTTATCAAGTGTTAAGTGTAATAAAATGACAATTCCACCAATTGTAATGCCGACTTACATTACTAGCAGGGTTATTCAGAGAGCTGATCTGGCCCCGAAATTGCACCGAACTGAATTTCCCCATATGGTGCAATTTCGTGGCCATTTGGCTATTCAGAAAGCAGGCAGTTCACCAAATTTTGGCGAATTGCTTGCAAAATACGGTGCCTGTTCGACAGCAGTGAAATCCCCATAGAGAATCAATGGTTAACATACTCCGAGAACATCAAACAAAAGAGAAATGTCAGTGAAATGCTCTGATGTTCAGTGGTTTCATTTGGCAGGTTTAATCAGGCAAATCCCATAGGTTTCAATGTAAAAAATATTCCTGTTTTTTATTCAATATCTATTAAATCTCTTAATCTGCAGTAAAAAGTCAATTTTTTGGGCATTTTTCTGCCAAAAATCTTTTTTTTTTTTTTAATGGTGTTCTTTTTTTCTGTAACAGACCTTTTTTTTTATTCATAGGACCTTATATGTTACTAATTCCAGATATTTTCGTCGGTTTTTTTTTGCAAACAGCTTTTAAATTTTGACACTGTTAATCATTTTCTTTCTTTTTTTTTTTTTTACTTAGTTCGTTGGCGGTTTATTGGATCGGTACGGATAAATTCTGCAGATTAAAGAATAAAAATAGAAAAAAGCCACCACAAAACCACTGAAATTATCAGATCCAATAATTTCGGCAGGTTCCCGGCAGCTTATTGATTCGGCACCAATAATCTGCCGGACCTGCTGAAAGTATCGGATCTGATAATTACAGTGGTTTTGTGTGTTGGGGGAGGGGGGGGGTTGTGACGGCTTTTCCCTGCACTTCGGGGACCTTGTGGTGAATGCAGAATTCACCACAGAGTCGGGGAATTTGACTCCCCGAAGTGTGGGGAATGAAAGCGCACTGAAATGTCAGTGACATTTCGGTGCTCTCTGAATAACCCCTTATTTAAACTGAAAAATTAAAAGGCATGCAGTACCATTCTTGAAATATTTTTTTTTTGGGGGGGGGGATAATAAAACAAGGGAGCAACTGGGACTAATAGTTAATTCAACTTTGTAAATATCTTATTTTTAATAGAGTTACTGTTTAAATCAGTCATATTCATTGGTTAAACCTTTCATTATTTAACATGATGTGGAAAATTCAGTAACACCATAGGTCTATAACGGAATTGACAGACACTAAAAGTTCTCACTGTGTTCTGTACTTTCCATGGTTGTTGTAATGCAGCAATAATCGAACATGTGTTGATCGGTTACAGTGAGGGTGCGGGCTAACCCTTCCAGCTCCTTTGCTGTCATACAGAGAGCACTGAGGCCTAAATGAAAAATTATTTTCTCCACAGATTACTTTGTGGTATTTATAAATAACGAGTCAAAATACGTAAGGAGAAAGGTTCCTTTTCAACAGAACACATATTGAACAAAGACAACGTTGTGCAGAAAGAATATTAATTAGAAGAATTAAAAACACAGCACTGCAGTTGATGACAGGAAGAGCACCAAACATAGCTCGGTTCATGTGTTAAAGGTCCCGGCGTACCTTGTTATAATAGCCATAGGTTATGGCATTTGGCTGCACCCCAGCTTTCTTCATTTCAAAGAGAACTTTCACAGCGAGCACAGGCTGCCCGTACTGACCGCACAGCTGCATCAGGACACGGTAACAAACCTAAAATAAACATTACGATAGAAATTGACAAACTTCACAAGGAAGAATTGTTTGGAGCAGAACATTTGTGAATTCTTATAACGTGCATTTTTTACACACCCGTGTGGCTTAATCTAGATATATAGGGTGCATGTCCATACACCAACAAATATAAACATCATAGGGAGACGATTCGGAGAGATAAATGAACAGGTAATATATACATCTCTTTATAAACTCAGATTTAAGGGTGCTTCATATTTCTGGTACTATTGAGATCCCATTCAGTAAAACAATTATTGTTGCTGGATTCTACCGCCCACCAAGTTCCCCAGTGCAATCCCTTTCTGACATAACCCAAATTCTTAGTAAATTAGTCGCTCAAAACCAAAAAAGCGAACTGCTGGTCCTCGGCGACTTTAATGTTGATTGGCTGAATCCTAAAACAATAAACACTGCTCACTGTTTAAGGCTTTGCAGCTAACACAATTAATCTCCTCCCCCACTCGCATTAATATGAAAAGCCCTAACCACACCTTGCTGGACTGGATTCTCTCCTCATGTCCTGATCGAATACAGGAGGCAGGCGTTCTCGCTAACAGTTTCAGTGATCACTGCCTAGTGTACTGTGTGCGCAAAATAAGGGCCATAAAATGTCCACCAAAGGTAATAATCACCAGGTCTTTCAAGAAATTTAATCTTGAATCCTTCCTAAATGATCTCAAACAGCTCCCATGGTACAGACTAAACCTAATCCCATGGACTGTGCAATTGAATACTTTCAAGCCGAGCTCCTGAAAGTCTGGAACACCCATACCCCACTGCGCGAAGTGCGAGAAAAGGGGCCATCTCCTGGGTTACAGCTGACCTCACGCATATGTACCAGCTTAGAGACTCCCTGTGGTCAAAGTTCAAGAGTACTGGATCCATGAACGATCACTGTGAATACCGAAAATGCCGAATGAATGCACAAAAGAAACAAAAATGGCTAAAGCCCAATACTTCAATGAAAATTTAAACAACATATCAAACCCAGAAATTTTTGGAAAATCATAAGTAACATACAAGCACCCCCCAGCCACTCCCAACCAGCTGCTTAAAAGTAAACAACCAAACTGTACAACACCCCCTAGATGTAGCAAATGCTTTTAATAATTATTTTGTTGGATGCGCCACCACCCTGATTGCTAAGCTAGGAAATGACACGCAATCAGAAAGGCTGCACGCAGGTCAGGACCCACCAACAGTGCAAAGACCCCATAACCAGAGAAATTCAGTTTTAGGCCAGTGCCTGTCAGTGCCATCACTAAACTTCTCCGTAACCAAAATGAAATACCAGTCTGGACCTGATCAAATCCCAGCAATGCTGCTGAAAATCAGTGCACCAGCAATTGCAAAACCTGTCGCAACCCTGATTAATGAATCACTGGCGACTGGATACATACCCAAACTCTGGAAGACTGCAAGGGTGGTACCTATCCATAAAAGTGGAGACAATACTTTGGTATCCAACTACCGCCAATATCACTGCTCCTGTAATGTCAAAAATTCTGGAAAAATGTGTCTACACTCAATTACGTGATTATTATCAGTATCAGAACTATTTAACCCCAGATCAATCAGGCTTTCGTCCAAACCATTCAACTACAACTGCCCTTTTAAAAGTTTGTAATGATATCCAAGCTGGCATGGACAAGGAAATCTAACTGGAGCCATCTTCCTTGATTTTGCCAAGGCTTTTGACACCGTAGACCATGGCATCCTATTACAAAAACTTAAGAACTCTGGTATTGGTGATAGTACGTTAACCTGGTTCCAATCCTATGTGTCTGATAGGTCTCAATTTGTGTCCATTTCTGACAGCACTTCCCTCCCTCCAGTCACGTGTGGTGTACACAAGGCTCGATACTTGGCCCCCTGCTATTCACAATATTCATAAACGATCTGCCCAATGTCTGCAAAGCTTCAACTGTACACATGTACGCAGACGACACTGTAATCTATACCAGCAAACCAAATCTCCCACAGCTGGAGGCAGTGCTGCAAGAACAATTCACAGGGGTAGAAAAGTGGATCGCAAATAACAAACTTTTTCTAAATACTGACAAAACTGTTACAATGCTCTTTGGAACCGCACCTAAACTACACAAATTGCAAACACCCCATCTATGTGTTGGGACAAAATCAAATGGCACGCTGACCACAGTCACTTCTCTCAAATACCTAGGTATGTGGTTAGACCCAAATCTATCTTTTGGCCCCCACATCGAAAAACTCTCATCTAAACTCTACCCCAAACTAGGTGCCCTGTACAGAAACAAATCCTGCCTGAGCCCCGCGGTAAGAAAGCAGATTGTACAACAAATGCTTATGCCAGCCATTGAATATGGAGATGTAGTGTATGCAGCCGCCCCACAAACACACCTCCAGAAACTTACTACATTGTATAACTCATTCTGTCGCTTTGTGCTACAATGTAACTACATGACACACCATTGTGACATGTTAAAAGAACTAAACTGGCCATCACTGGACTCTAGACGCACCTTCACCTTTCCAACCTGGTGTTTAAGAGCTTTTCTGGGAAGCTACCACCCTACCTGAATATGCTGCTTCCCCCGGCAGTTCCCTCATCCTATAACCTCAGATCCAGGACCAGCACCTTACTTGCAATACCGCAATACAAAAAGAAAATGGCTCGATCCTCATTTTCCTACAGAGCACACAATTATGGAATAACCTCCCAGACACCGTCAAATCTTCCCCACTCTAAAGTCCTTAAGACTTCCCTATTAACATACCTCAATACAAAATGCACCTGTAAACATGTAACATAATGACTTTATTTCCTCCATATTTATTTTTCTGTTAATCTGTATATTTGGTCTTGTGTTAATTTCTGCATTTTACTATTTTGTATTTCTGTAACCACTCAATGTTCTCGAACCCAGGACATACTTGAAAACGAGAGAAATCTCAATGTATCCTTCCTGGTAAAATCCTTTTATAAAAAATAAATATTATTAGCTTTGGGTGCAGCCTGTACATTGTGGCCGTATGCGTCACACAGGACATGGATCATGTCAGTGCACTCATTTAGAATGTTAAAGTATTAATGTTATTCTAATATAATCTAGTAGTAGGTCTATACACCAGGCTCTAACCATAAGAAAAATCAGCCATGACACCGCTGATGGGCTTTACTTCCTCGAAGCACGGTTTGCCGGTGGAGAAGTAAGGTAGCCGCTATGCCAAGATTGGACACATATTTAGTAAGCAATATATAAGAAACTAAACGAGATAAAGAAGGTTTTAAAATTGAATAAAATTGCAGTTTTACCATTCTAAGACAGACTTCATAGCTTCGTGGGTTGTAAAGCTGCAAAGCTACAAGATGGCAGATGCTGCCAACCTGCATCTACTAAATTCTCCGGAAGTCATTTAGAAGTAATTTAATCAGAAATGAAGTGTGCATTGTACTTTATCTCCTTATCCCAGTCTCCAGCTCCATACCTCATCAGGAGAATCGATTTTCTTGCCATGCATCTTGCGAAGTACGTCGTACGCTGTGCGGAGGGCTCTGACTTTGGAATGGCAGATCTTCACGTAGGCAGGGAGACAGATAAACCACAGGCCATAGCAGTGCCGTAACAGACACCTGGACCACATCTGGGGAATGGAAGAGTACTGCTTGGCTATTTTATGGGCAGATCGTATCTCCTGAAAAATGACAAGAAAGAGGGAAAGACAGGGGTTTTCATAATCAAAACATGGCAGCATTGAATTGTGGGCATAATTTCCTCAACTATGAGCAAGGACAGAGAAACAGAACTTGGAAAATACAATAAATAGGAATGTCCATCTCTCACAAGACCATTTGATTTCTTTCCTCAAGAGCAGTTGGGTTAGCGTTAACTAAAACCCTGCTAAAGCAAACATTATTCCTACTTTTTTGCATGCCATAGCAGGGTACAGCTCTGTCCCTCAACACTCAGTAAACACCACTTGTTCAAAGACCCCCTTGGGTAACCCCTTTACTGATATTGGTGTCTGATCAAGCTCGAAGGAGACAAAAATGGTCATTGAGGAGCATACAAGAGCTTCCAGTTTAGCAGATTGACGGGGCTTGAAGCACCCCCTTCTAGAATATAGCATAGCTCTAAGGAAACGTATCAATTTAGATTAGGATTAGCATAAATATGGATTTGTTCTTTAGGAACCAAAGGGGCCTCCTGAAACAAACTGGTCACAGTTGAGTTGTTAGATTGGATGCTGTCTGTGGTTACATTTTCTAAACCAGGGCTGTCAAACTCTAGCCCCCCTAGATGTTGCTGAACTGCAACTCCCAAGATTCTGTCGCCATCTATTGCATTCAAACTGTTCTGGGAATTGTAGGCCATAAAAACCTGAATGCCAGAGTTTGGCAGGCCTGGGTAACTGGTCTAACCATTACAATTCCCACTAGAGTTCCTGAACAAGGGATAAGTCAGCAGAAAATCTCTATCCATGTTGGACATGCGGGGTACACACTATCTAAAACTTATATGGCTTAAAAGAAGCAGAGAGATTTTGAAAGACAATTGTACATTTCATATTATGCAGTCTTAGGCTGCAGTCACACGAGCACACCGAGTGCGTCTGTGTGACTGCACTTTCCTGCGTCCCTGGCAGCTTTGTGACGGATCGACAGGGATGGCCACACAGGGTAGCGAGCGCACGAATTGCATGCGCTACCACTGGAAGGCAAAAAGCCCTCCCCGTTAAAAAGCTACAACGGACGCCAACGAGGCTACAAAGCGCCATCCTCCAGAGGATCTTGCTTTGTAGCGCTGAGCGAACTAACTGCATTCAGTGAGGTGGCCAGACGGGCTTCAGAGTGGAAGCAACGTCCACACTCCCAGACATTCCTTCCGCTCTGAAAAACGCCTGTGTGACAACGGCCTTAAGGATTCACTGCCTATAGTTTGGATTTCCCCTCCTTTCAGACATGAGAGGCTCATCACATAAGTTAAAGCATTCACAGCTCTGATTAGGAAATAAACTAGTAAAAAAGGTACTAAAGGTATTGCCCTTAATAAACAAAAGGTTTAATAACTCTTAAGAGCAGGAGATGAAATGGCTTACCATACTGCTGTCAAATTACGAAAGGCACAAAACAAGGAGGGGAGAAAAAAAAAATCACATATAAAGTGAACAACAAAAGAGTCTGAATGAGTCACCTGCTTAGTTCTTCTGAACATCGGAGACGGGCTAGATGGAGCCGTGATCTTGGATGATAGTTTATGAACATTCAAGAGACCTTCAGGTGTGTCAAAGAGATCCAAAGAAAGAACAGGGAAACCATTGTACCTGAGATGGATAGATATATAAAAATAATGTCATACAATGACACCATGTATTAATAGCATGAGACCGGTTATGTGGGCACTTTTCATACCAGGGGAGGAAACACAGGTTACTCGCATCAAACTACAATACTGCTTTATGAATTGCAAAGAAGAACAGTTCATACTGAAAGATTGTGAGGACATGGAACATTATCCACTAGTTGCCATAGTTTACTGTTGTGGCAAGCAACGCTGAAACTTGCAGCCATTGATGAAATGTCATTTGCCGCGGTTTGAATTAACCCATCTAGAGCGAAGGATTTTTAATAATTCTGAACAAAATAGATTAATGGATTTCCCAAATGGTTTTCGCAGATTGTTCTGACTCCTCTTGAAATATTGTAATGGAGGTCATAAAAATTAAATAAAAATAGAAACCGTTATGATGACCGTGCCAAGGACCGCATTGCACAATATCTTCAACACTATATTTGAAAACGAGAGAAATCTCAATGTATCCTTCCTGGTAAAATACTTTGCAAATAAATATTTCTTCTGCAAACAGTAGCCAAGGTATATCAGGTGCAATTGAGATTTTATTGCTGTTCCTGCTGCATTACTCCAGAGTCGCTGCTTCAATAGTAATGTACTGAATATTATGCATTTATTAATATTTAGGCGGGGGGGGGGGGGGGGGTTCTTCCAGTTTTTCCTCCTAATTGCAATCCACTACCAGGTTTAGCACCCCCACCTCTAATTTAAGTCTCTGTCTGCCTCTTCCCAGATAATTCTTTAGCTGCAATGGGAATAGGCTCCTCTTAAGCTGGTCATCCACTGAAACTCTAGTCTGATGACTGACATGGTCTTCCGATCAAGGGCACCTACTGGAACCCAGGTCGGCCGACAGACAGACCAAACAATAAAAAGGGAGAAAAAAAAAAGTCTTTGATGCTGATGTAAGGACAGATGTAGCTGAAAATATTTTTAAAAAAACCCCTGCTGAAGGCTGGGGGGGTGAACCCCTGTCCCTGGAGCTTTCAGCACCAGGGACAGCAACGCTGAACGCAGCTGGCCTAAAAAAAGGGGGGGGGGAGAATTTTTTTTTTTTTTTTTTAAACAGAGACCCAAAATTTTGCCAAACAAGTTAGGAAAATAAAAATAAGGCTTTTTGCTGCAGATTAAAAATATATATATTTTTAATTCAACCAATAAAATTCTCTGCCGCGGCAGTTTAACTATACAATTTATCTTTTTCATGTAACTTGCCATCTGAAAAAATCCACTTCAAATTGGAAATATCGCTAGTCTGTTGTAGTCAAGAAAAAAAAAATCATCTTAAGTTGTCCGATGGTGGTCGGATGCAGTGGAAGAGGGCTGATCCACCAGCATGTTGTGGGATCGGTCGAGTGACTTCAGACAATATTGGATGATCGCACCATTGCACAAATACGGACCCAGTTGACAGCCAGCCAACAATGTGACTTTGCTGTATAGCACAATACCCCCAACCATCTTTCCTTTGCACTGCTGTCCTCATCCCAATTTTAGCTCTCACACTGACAGAGGCAACAAGGTAAATCCAGTCCTAAAGGGGCTACATGGATCTTCACATTGGCATTGAGAAGGTTAATGAGTGCCCTGATAGGAAGTGCAAGAGAATGGAATAATTTTTATTATTAAGTGGCAAAATAACATCCTTTTTCCCCTCAATAAGAAAAAGTGACAATTTGATGCCCTAGACGACTATAGAAATATAAACGTTAAAGATTCTTCAGCTTTGATAACTATTTACTCTAGTGCCCTAATAAAGAAAAAAGACCGCAGCAAGTTAATGGGATGAATGCTTTAGAATTACAGAATTTGTCCTCCAGGCCATTCTGCTTTGCCATTGCTCCAGACGATGACAGTGCAAACCTGGAGGACACCTGCCAGCGAACAGTTATCAGAGATCTAAACAAACATGAATATTAAATAGGGATCAATACAGGTTTAAATGCAGTTAGGCCGGAGGCAGGAGATTAGTTATGGTCTTTGCACACAAATTACAAGCAAAGAGTCAATTTATTTGGCTTATGAACAAGTGTAGAAAATAAATCCCTTCCATAGAAAAACAGTCATTGATTTACTTTAATTACAGAACGTAGGGGGGGGGGGGGGTGAAGACACAGGAATTCCACAGCATGTTTCATTAACATTGGATATGCTCATCCGAGGTGCTGGGATATCAGAACAACTATCTTTACAACAGTACTGCTACTAACAGCCGGTAGTAATGCTTCCCACAGTCCTCAGTCCATTATTTCCCAAATTAAATGAAAAATATAGCATTAAAATCCTACATATGAAGAAAAACAAAATCTTGCTTCATCCAAAACCACTTCTGTTTAGATTAAAAAAAGAAAAAAAAAGAAAAAAAAAATCAAACTTTAGGCATCAAAATTTTATCAGGTCTATTCAAAGAAAGGTGAAACTCAAGAGAATGACTGGAAAATTCTAGGTAAAATTAGCCAAACCAGAAAATTTCTCCCACTTATCTCACTTTCCAAATCGGTTATTTGGTCTAGATTGTTCTCTTCTCCTGCTTTTCACATTTCTCTGAATAACCCTGTATATGTCTTTACAATATTAAAATGACAGTGTTATACTGATAATACATTCAAAACGTAAACAAAGTAGAATAAAAACAATACAATCACCACTGAACAGTATGGCAGTGAAAGCCCACACCAGCTTAAAAAGCATCTGCTGGAATGACCCCAGGCCAAGAAGTTTCACTTCCAGGAACATTTAAACTCCAGTAGCAATTCCATGCTCTGATAATTCCCTTTATACCAACCCCAAAAGCTCCAGATACAAGTTACATTCTGCATGTTCAAGACACTTTGAAGGATTCCGAGAAGAACCACTAGATGGCACCTGGTCAAGCAGGCTTTGTGTGCTTGTAAGAACATCCAGGGACCCATTCCACACTTGTTGATAGCTGGGGCTGTTGTACATATTAAACACTGCTTTGTGCATTGTAAACATTGGCGTGGGGGAAATAAGTGATTTGATGCAGACTAATATATAGAAGACCGAAAGAATATCTGGAAAGAGAACCTTTGTCTCAAAAGCAGACAGAAAAGGCGCTAATATTGGGTTAACGGCTGTAAATAGAAATTGGGGGCAATAACAAATGATAGAAATAATAATTTTAAAATAAGGAGTAGGTCTGATAAAATGGTATAATTTTTAAGAGCCACTACCGCCAAAAAAAACTCCTCATTGTGTTTATGTTGCTGATCTCTTACATGTGATTTTTTTTTTCTCTTGTATGTTTAGATAAAAAAATATTTTACTCTGTATGTGTGACAGGGTGCATCCATTGTGTGATAGTTTGCGATGTAAACTGCTCCCCTACAGTGGGCCATATTACATAGTTGGTGCTAATTTAACCGGAGCAGTTGTAAACTTAAAACCTCCATAGGCTATAATGGCTCTGGGAAGTTTACAACAGCTCTGGTTAAGTTAGCACCAACATTGTAATATGGCACAGTATCTTTACATCACTTACAACTCCCTCTGTGGCAATGGCCATAGCATGGAGTCCATTGGTCAATCACGGACTCAAATCATTGTATTGTGTGGGATGTAGTCAAAGGACATCTACAGTGGGTAGGTTAGAATTCTTAAACTCACCATCTCATTTCAGCGGTCATCTCTTATCTCAGGTAGCCTGGAGAACAATAGCCTCCTGCCGCTTTATCTAAACATTCCCTCTTCCACCACATTAATTTAAATATTGTAGATTACATAAAAAAGAGCAGCAAAGTAAAAGATTTTGATAAATGTCACATCATGGGAAAAATCCACAAAACAGAAGATTTAAAAAAATAAAAACTATATTGTTTCCTTTTTACATGCAACTACTTAAAAAAAAAAAACAGCAGCATGTGTTTATAATGTGTTTCAATTTGCTTTGCACGTAATGTAAGTAATCTAGTTACAGCTTATGTAAGTGTTAGTGTCTATTTAAAAAAACAGAAATACTCAATTTCCTCCACCCAGATCCCAAATCTAAACTGATTGAGGGGCAGAAAATGCACAATTTAGGACTAGTTCTAGAATTTAAGGCTGAATGACTATCAAGTGCTGAACTACAGTGGGGCAAAAAAGTATTTAGTCAGTCACCAATTGTGCAGGTTCTCCCACTTAAAAAGATGAGAGAGGCCTGTAATTGTCAACATAGGTACACTTCAACTATGAGACACAAAATGGAGGAATGGGCAAAAATACCAGCAACAGTGTGTGAAAACTTACAGAAAACGTTTGACCTCTCATTGCCAACAAAGGATATATAACAACGTATTGAGATGGACTTTTGATATTGACCAAATACTTATTTTCCACCATAATTCGCAAATAAATTCTTTCAAAATCAGACAATGTGATTTTCTCTCATAGTTGAAGTGTACCTATGATGACAATTACAGGCCTCTCTCATCTTTTTAAGTGGGAAAACCTGCACAATTGGTGGCTGACTAAATACTTTTTTGCCCCACTGTACATACATTATAACTGATGCACAGGCTTTTTAAACAACTTGTTTAGAGAATTAATTTAGATTTCCTTATACACTATGTTCCTAAAAGGCCGAGACCATTATTCGCCTGGCGGAGCTTTCTATGGAAGAACTATGAGGAAAGGCAAGTTTTATTGTACATTTGAAATATAACGCATTACAAAAGGAGGGCACCAACTCTAAATATACTTAAATCCTATAAGTACCAGCGTTTCATTAAAAGGTATATATACCTGTACTTGAGTGGGTGTTCTTCCCCATTTGGCAAATGAGGAATCTCAGGTGGTGTGATAAAAACCGTGTGCTCACTGCGGTGGGATTCATCCAGTTCAATAAGACGCACCTCGCCTGGCCTGTCCACATCTACCTGGAAACAAAAGCATACAGAAATAAGACGGTTTATCGACAGAAAGTACAATTATGAAAATATCTACACCGTGAATTGATTTTATATTAAGAAATTATATCATGGTAGACAGTCTGACTTGCTTGCAGATATTTATCATGTGATGGACATCTTCTCCATCTAATCATTTTTACAACCAATTCTAATTCATAGTAATATAAAAAAAACAACATCCAAAAGTCTATATTTTATATAATTTATAGAACAAATTGACATTAGAAAACAAGGGGCACACAAGTTGGTGCTAACTTAGACTAGAAAGCTGGAGCTGTTGTAAACTTACCAGAGCCATTCTAGCCTATGGGGTTGGTGAGTTTACAACAGCTCTAGCTAAGTTAGCACCAGCTTTAGAATAGGGCCCAAGATTTCGAATGTTAATGCAGAGAAGAGGGCAGAAACACCCTCCCCCCAAAAAAAAACATAGGGTCTTATTCCATTGTGGAAGTCAACATGCCTGCTCACCGATTGTATTTCGCATGAGTTTGATGGCAACAACAATGCCCCCCCCCCCATCTGGCAGGAAATTCCCTAAACAGGAGATGCAGGGAGTCTATTGGTCTCTTGGTATTTCTGGAACCTATATCCTACAGCAGGGGTCAGCAACCTTGGCCCTCCACAGGTTTTGGAACTACATTTCCCATGAGGCTCTAACAACCTAATGAGTAGCTCAGTAACATGGGAGATTTAGTTCCAAAACATGAGGCACCATCATGTGCCCTGAGCTAAAACCGGGAGACTAAGGGGAAAAAACTAGCATTCGCTAATTTCCCCTTGGCATCCCGGATTCCTCAGCAGATCGTAAGGCAGGCCCCAAGTCAGGCAGCCTGCCCCATAGCGATCGCTAAGCTCGCGGATGCTGCTCCCCAGCTTACCCTCCATGGAGTCCATAGGACTCCATGGAGAATCGTGCTGTCAGGGTCACATGACCGGCAGGATCTCACCTCTCGGGAGATCCTGCTGGTAGGCGGAGCGATCACAGAGGGAGACAGGGGACTTTATTCCCCCAGTCTCCCTCTTCTCCCAGAGGCCAGAAGCAGTGGATCAGGCCACTATTCTCGCTGCAGGAGGAGAGGAGAGGATGATTTTTGGGGGGATTGAGCTGCTGGTAACTGATTCTGCAGCAGCGCAATCTGTTACCTACACCTCTGAGCTGGTGATAGCTTTTTTGTTAGGACCAAGTAACCCTAACGCTAGTTAATCTGTGCTTGCACTTTCCGCTCCCTATACCTAACATGGGGAGTGCAAAGTACAGTAAACTCGCACTATAAATAAGGACTAACGGGTTTTTTTAGCCAGCGATTCAAAGTCGATCTGGGCGCAGCACCATGACCTCCTTTAAGCTAGCGCTGATGCGAGTGTTCGCTTGAAAGTGGTGTTAGAGCCCCTGGAGGGCCAAGTTTGCCAACCACGTACATACAGGGTCATATGAGGCATCATTTTAAAGGCATTGTGTAGACATGGCCATGTGTGTAAAAATAAAAGCATTTTTTATTAAATTGAAATGGGCATAGTGCAATGTTTAAAATATTATTAAACACATTCCAGAAAGGCGGCCGATAAACGGTATCCACTCTGAAAAAATTATATTGGTCTATCCCCAATTTGAATGATGAAGTTTTTCAAAAGAACCTGCACGATATATTCTGACATTCAGATTAAAGTCGTGGATCAATATAGAAGCACCCACGTTTCTTCTAGGCTTATTTCAGAGAATCATTTCAGCTAGTAATAGGTTGCGATAAAAGCTTTCAAAACAGAGTTTAAATACATGATTTATAAATTTGTGGCAACTTAGTTTATGGACAAATTGGACATTTAGAACGTTTTAGGTTTACCGCCAGTAATTCAATGAACACGGCCTTGCAGGTTTACCAAAGCATAACTAGGTACAGATATTACATTGCAATGATATGTTAGTATTTGTATTCTTCCAGTTACAGTTTTTCCCCCAGGCAGAAGGTGATTTAAGTTCTATAAGCTGCATTAATTCCAGCTGAACAGAAGGTGACCCACTTTCCATGCAATCCAACGTACAGATTACGTTGATGTGCACAGGGCCCAGTTGCAGGTATCTTGGCAAGACTAACACACACACACACTTCTTTCGAAGTTAAGCGTTTGGACCAAGAATAACCAAGACATTAGATCCTATCAAAGCTTGTCAAGTGTAATATCTAACCGGAATCAAATTGGCAAACTGAATAACCTGGAGTTCATTAAAATATATACCGCAACACAGCAGAGATGTAACGTAAGACACTATGTATAGCATCATTTGTAGTGTGTATACATGTTACAGTTAAAGCCCAAAGTGCAGTTAATCTTAAAATTACCCGGGTAATCCTGACATTACTCAAAACGGCTGGGTAAAGCTGCAAAAAAATAAAAATTTCGGACTTTACCCGGGTAATTTTAGGACTAACCAACTGCCCTTGGGTAATGTTCTGGAAGAGCTGAAAAATTCACACTTTACCCGGATGAGCTGCAGACTATCCAACCCCATGTGGTTAAAATCAAATTTTGTTATCGTTGAGATAAAAGTCTGAAGCTTTACCCGGGTAATCTGAGGACTATCCACAGCTTCACCCGGGTAATCTGCAGAGCATCCAACCCCGCTTGGGTAAAAGTGAATTTTGCTATTATCAATGAAAATGGCAAAAGACAAACATTAAAATGTATTAAGGATAGAATGAATATACAGAGTAACAGTATAGGTTTCTTATATGAATGTGAAAGTTACATGATCTTTATTATGTGTGAAATGTGCTTATATATCATTTATAAAACATAATAACCATCAGGTTACTCTTTATAGAATAGCTTTATCTTCATAAATTTTCAGACAATTAATGCACAGAGTAACATGACAGTTATTTAGTCTGGTATGTGACTGTGGATACGATTTGGTTAAAAACAACAAAATAAAACACAATTTTGTTGTCAGATAACAGTTTACAGATTTACCTGGGTAATCCTCGGAATTCAGTCAACTGTAACCCGCTGAAAACCAAAGTACCCAGAGGCGTTTGGATACTTTGCAGTTTAACTGGGGCATAACTAACAGGGTGCATATTTTCTGGTGTATAAGAAAACTTTTTATACTTAAAAACATCCCCCAAAAATTGGGGGTCGTCTTATACGCAGGATATACAATACAATATGACGAGTATAGCCCAAAACCTATTTTTTAACTGGAAAATTAGGGGGTCGTCTTATACTCCAGAAAATACGGTATATTTTTTAAAAATTTTATACTTATTTGTGAGTTTTACTTTGGAGCTCTGTGATGCGCTCATACACACCACATATTACTGTGAGTTTTGTTGATGTAGACCTCTGATTTACACTGATACACACTGCACGTCGTATTGTGGAGCTCTGTGATACGTTCATACACACTGCCGTGGAGCTCTGTGATATGCTCAAACACACTGCACATTACTGTGAGGTTTATTGCTGTAGAGCTCGGTGAGATACACATTGTACACATTAAATTAAAAATGGGATGGATTTAAGGCTGGGGTCAGATCAGCACACTTTTAACGTGCGTTCTGGCGCACATAATTACGGCCGCACTAGCAGCAGATGACGGACAATATACGATGTACGGCCGCACAAAAGTCCGGCCGTGCAACGCAAGTGGAATTTGAACGCATTTTTCCGAGAACGCTGAACCACTAGTACTGACGTACTTAGTGTGCAGCTGCGGCATAGCGGCGTGTTTGCGAGATTAGGAGATGTCAGGCGCTGCTAATGTCCAGCCTACATAACGTCCAAACACAAAAAGAGTTTTATTGACGATCCGTACAAAATCACGCCCGAAAATGCGCGTCGTCTGACCGTTTTTGCGCATTCCGTGAAAAAATACGTCAATGCGTTCGGACGCACTTTTTCACGTTCGCGGGGAAAAATGCTTTCGTCTGACCCTAGCCTAAGCTGTCATAGTGGACCTGAAAAAAATGGGAAACATTGTCTGGAGTCAACATTGTGGACCTGGAGGGGACCAATGCATGCTGGCGAGAGGGGGGGCAAAATCTATTTCTGCCTAGGGTGGGGCCATCGTGGTTCCTGCACCTGGGCCCTGAGGTTTCCAGTTACACCTCTGAGCCCGATGTTTCATTGCACATCACACTTTATCCAGCAAAACTAGGGCAATGTGAGTTTTACCTGGGTGAAACACGGCAGAAAACCAGAGTACCCAGAGGTCTCTGGATACATTGCAGATTACCCAGATAAAGTCCGAAATTTCATTTCACTTTGGACTTTTGCTAATGGCGCCCGGGTAATCCTAAAATTAACCGCACTACGGACTGTAACCGTAACATAGAATATATGACCTCATAGTGCTTACCTTGATCGCTTTGTCTGCATTATTCCTCTCTGAGAACAGCTTGTTAAAGAGAGCAGAACCAGGGTCAGAAACAGAAGCACTGTGCCAATTTGCCAAGACAAAGAAGGACTAGTCTGGCATGGAACAAACAAGACAACATAGAGGACTAGTGTAGAGACGAGGGAGAGGTGGGTTATACACACGGCTATGGGTACACTGTAATGTGCAACAATGCAGAGACTCCGTAAAACCTTTTAGACAGCGAGTGCGCTTTAATGAGCACAAGATATATCAAAGGAGAATGCTTGTCATGTCACATTGTCAAAGCTGTTTGAAAAGTGGAGCATCCTTATTAAATCTAAGTCCAAGCGACAGGTGAACTTCTACATGACTCGGGGGAAAGACGAATCTGCTACAAGAACAGAAAAGTGGAAACAAAAACCATGCTCTGGGACATTTGGAGAGCTATTCAAAGTGGGATTACACACAGGGTATTTTCATGTACTTTCAATGTGGCACAGCGATTGTTACTTTGGCAGCATAAATGTTTCTTGATCATCTCTAAGATGCGCAGAGAACCCATCATCAGAAGGGCTTAAAAACATTTGCGGTACTGAGGGTATCAACATTTTGCTTCAAACCAGAATGCGCAGCATACATCCAAGATGGGGGGGGGGGGGGGTGTTACCAAAGCTTCAGTGAAACTTGTGAAATACTGCTTATATAATCACCATTACACCAAATTCAAAACAACTGGCTCATAGGTTTACGTGAAACTGGCAACCATTATTTCCACCAATGGTTTAAAACCATAACCCAAGGAATTTTTATTCATTTTACATATCTTGGAGGGAAATGATCCTGCCATAACATAACAAACATAACAGCAGTGTTTGAAAGGGTACTGCAGTTGCACAATTTAACAACATGACCATTGGCCGTCTCTTTACATAGGACACGGTGTTTATTAAATCATAAATACATCTCAAAAATAACTTACTTTCTCAACACAGTCATCAAAAAAGGCTAGACTGGTATCCTTATCACTGACGAATGAGCATTCCTCAATGAAGCGGATAAACATTTGGGTCTTGGTCATCAAATTGTAGAATTTGTGGTGTGAGCGATCACGACTTTTTAAGAAACCTGTTTGAGAAAATTAGAAGTAACAAAAGTTAACTCTCAAAACACCACTCCTGATTAGAATATACAACTGTACATTTCAGCAAGCCTCCATTCCCAATGCAGACATACATTTATATTGAAGAGCAACGGTCCCTTGTCCTCTTTACAGAGTGTACATTCAAGCTTTATAGCTCTGGCGACCTTTCTGTTCACATCAGTAAACCTTCATCCTTTAGCTTTCATCCTGATGAATGTTCAATGGCGTGAATGGAAAGGTCAATACAGCAATAAAGTTTGTGGATGTATTGTATCAAGACGACCCGGGAGTGCTGTTCAATATATGTCTATTTACGCTGAAGGAAAAACCACCTTTAAAAAGCACTGCAAGTCTGTTCAGGTTTGCATTGAAACATTGGAGTCTATTTACACTCACACACACTATTAAGTCTGCCACATCTTCTACAAAACCTTTCACCTATATTGCGTATTCCTAAAAAAGTCTCACAACAAATTGTTTGACATCGCAATAAACATGCTGAACTTTATAAATATACTTTAAATGATATTCGGATCAGCGAATTTAATTACATTTAGTGCATAAGGGGTTTGAATAAATCCCAAGGGAGATTTTTCCCTTCAGCAAATAAAAAGAGAAGTCTGAGACCTTGAATCTGTGACGTCACCATTCCTGCACATTACAATACAGACATTGGATTATTATTATCATCATTTATATAGCGCAAACAGTTTTCGCAGCGCTTTACAATAACCAAACGGAACGAGATACAGATAAACGGACATATGATGGAAACAAGAGGTGTAGAGGGCCCTGCTCATAGGAGCTTACACAGTCTAGAGGGATTGGGGTTGAGGAAGACAAGAGGAATTGCACTAGATAGCAGGATCATTAGTGCCAGTAGTTTGGGAACGGTGGGGCTATAGAAGCCGCTTCAGTCATGTGTGAGTAGGTGAGCAGAGGGATGAGTTGTATCAATGATGGGTTTTGAGGAATTTCTTGAAGGCTCTAAGATCAGTGGAGAGTGATAGGGCGAGGCAAGTCATTCCACAGGACCGGAGCTGCCCTTGAGAAGTCTTGCAGGCGTGATTGGCAGTAAGGCGGTAAACAGGACAGGCGAAAATCACCTGCCGACGGGAGTTGTCTAGAAGGGACGTGCTTGCAGAGTAATGAAGACATGTAAGGAGGGGTTGAGTTTTTAAGCGTTTTGAATGGGAGTGTCAGTATTTTAAACTGTATCCTGAAACATACAGGAAGCCAATGGAGGGACCGGCAGAGGGGGGAGGTACGAGAGGTGCGTCTGGTGAGGAAAAATAAGCCTGGGCCCTGCATTCATTACAAAGTGTGTATACGGGTATACACTATACAGTGTGGGCGCTTGTTAATTTAAGTTAATTAAAGTGCTATGTGAATAAATAATCAATTGCAGCCTAAGTATGGTAAAAAGCACATAAAAAACAACCAAAATACGTGCCAAGATTAAGACAAAAGGATAGATAGGACCATACGGCGCATAAAACAGTGAACAGTTGATTAAATGAACAACTGGTTAATAGAAGTAAAATGTGAAAGGTATCCTTTAAAGTATAAAAAGTGTCCTTTAAAATGCAAGAAGTGTCCTTTAAAATACCAAACAGAGGAGGTAAAAGAGTACAAAAAAGTTTCAAAAAAATTATTAAGTCAATTTGTGCAAAATAGGTGTTCAAAAAGTGCAATGATTTAATACTCAAAGAGTGTTGTTGGTTGAAGACAAATGCAACAATCTTCTCTGTGGTGTGGATATCAAATCTTCTCTTTAAAGGTGTCCCTCAGAGAGAAATAAAAGCAATGATAGTGCAGATGGTCATACTGGGATGAAGTAATTTAATAAAATGAATGTATCACTCACATTTATTAGAGCCTAAGAATCCAGGCTCAAGGAAAATAGCTTGCGGCCAAGTATAGGGTGGCACGTCCCTCCTTTCATCTATGGTGGTTACTAGATAAAGCAGAGAAGATCGGGAGACGGCACTCCCATAGCATAACTCTGTGCAATACAGGTGGAAGATTAAATTAAAATTGGTCACACTCACCAATTATAGAGCCTCTCAATTCCAGGCTCAAGGAGTATCGCCTTGGGTCCTCTTAAGGTGGGGGCCCAAACCTCTTTGGTGTAGCAGCAGTTGGTCCAGATGTCCAAAAAAAGGTAGGGAGATAAGGAAAAGTGGCGAATGCAAAAAATATATAAGTAATGAATTTATTGGAATTAATAAAATCCTGGACAAATTGTACCGAGACGCGTTTCGGCTAAAAGCCTTCCTCAGTCGGTATATTTAGTGTCCATAAAGTGCAAATAAAGCACTTTATGGACACTAAATATACCGACTGAGGAAGGCTTTTAGCCGAAACGCGTCTCGGTACAATTTGTCCAGGATTTTATTAATTCCAATAAATTCATTACTTATATATTTTTTGCATTCGCCACTTTTCCTTATCTCCCTACCTTTTTTTGGACATCTGGACCAACTGCTGCTACACCAAAGAGGTTTGGGCCCCCACCTTAAGAGGACCCAAGGCGATACTCCTTGAGCCTGGAATTGAGAGGCTCTATAATTGGTGAGTGTGACCAATTTTAATTTAATCTTCCACCTGTATTGCACAGAGTTATGCTATGGGAGTGCCGTCTCCCGATCTTCTCTGCTTTATCTAGTAACCACCATAGATGAAAGGAGGGACGTGCCACCCTATACTTGGCCGCAAGCTATTTTCCTTGAGCCTGGATTCTTAGGCTCTAATAAATGTGAGTGATACATTCATTTTATTAAATTACTTCATCCCAGTATGACCATCTGCACTATCATTGCTTTTATTTCTCTCTGAGGGACACCTTTAAAGAGAAGATTTGATATCCACACCACAGAGAAGATTGTTGCATTTGTCTTCAACCAACAACACTCTTTGAGTATTAAATCATTGCACTTTTTGAACACCTATTTTGCACAAATTGACATAATAATTTTTTTTAAACTTTTTTGTACTCTTTTACCTCCTCTGTTTGGTATTTTAAAGGACACTTCTTGCATTTTAAAGGACACTTTTTATACTTTAAAGGATACCTTTCACATTTTACTTCTATTAACCAGTTGTTCATTTAATCAACTGTTCACTGTTTTATGCGCCGTATGGTCCTATCTATCCTCCTGCATTCATTACAGATTGCAAAGGAGAGGCCAATAAGGAGAGAGTTGCAGTAATCAAGTCGTGAAATAACAAGAGCATGAACCAGAATCTGTGCGGCATCTCGTGTCAGAAAGGGGCGAACGCGGGCAATGTTCTTGAGTTGATAGTAACAGGATTTGGTCACTGTCTGGACGTGGGGAGAAAACGTTCATTCAGAATCGAAATGGACACCAAGGCAGAGAGCTTGGGCTAATGGGTGTTCCATTTACTCGTAGAGAGATAGGTGGTATTGGGTCTCTATTGGAGGAACAACGAGAATATCAGTTTTGGGAAGATGGAGTTTAAGGAAACGGGAAGACATCCAATTCGAGACTGCAGAGAGACAGTTAGTGACTCGATCCATGAGAGAGATCAGGGGAGGAGAGGTATATTTGAGTGTCATCAGCGTATAGGTGGTACTGTAATCCAAAGGAGCTGATCAGTTTTCCTAGAGAGCAAGAGTAGATTGGATGTATAGTCCCGACTCGACTATTGCAATAATCTCTTATCTGGCCTCCCTCTGTCCCGCCTCTCCCCCCTACAATCCATCCTGAACGCCTCCGCCAGGCTAATTCACCTCACCCGCCGCTCTGTCTCTGCCGCTCCCCTCTGCGAGTCCCTTCACTGGCTCCCCATCCACTGCAGAATCAAGTTCAAAATCCTTATCCTTACCTACAAAACCCTCACTAACTCAGCTCCCCACTACCTGTCCTCACTAATCACCAAATACACCCCAGCCCGCTCCCTAAGGTCAAACAGTGACCTGCGCCTAGCTTCTCCCCGCATCACCTCTTCCCATGATAGACTGCAGGATTTCTCACGCGCAGCCCCCACTCTCTGGAACGCTCTCCCTCGTACTATCAGACTTTCCCCTAACTTCTCTTCCTTCAAACGCTCCCTGAAAACATTCCTATTTAGGGAAGCCTACCACCCAACTCACTGACACAACCATCAATCACTCTCACCTTACAGTCCTCTCCTCCTGTTTCCAACCCCAACCCTCCCAGATTGTGAGTTCCTACGGGAATAGGGCCCTCATCTCCTCCTGTACTGTTTGTCAAATGTTGTTCAATGTATTGTAACCCTGTCTATACTGTGCTTATTGTACAGCGCTGCGGAATATGCTGGCGCTTTATAAATAAAGAATAAAATAATACTGTATTTGTCTTCACCTTAGGAAGCTCTAAGGACATTTGCAATGCACTTTTTTGTGTTCGCTGTATTGCAGAATCAAGAGAATAGTTTTCAAACCAGCATCTAATAAGCAAACTTGTCCCTGAAAAAACCGGGGGGTGGGGGGGCTTGTAAAAAATATTGCCCATAATAATGCCACACAGGCAATATAAATGAAAATAGTACAGGAGGGGTGGGGTCGCGCCTATTCCCCGTTGGGGCGGCTGCAACCATCAAATGCATCCAGCCCAGCAACATGTATAAAACATAACAGAAAAATGTCATCTGCGCTTATTCCCATTATACCGTGTGAAACAATATTAGAGGCTTTGGTTTCTATTAATGGCCATTAAAAGAGTAAGCTCACTCGCCAACGTCGTGGTACCTCTAGTGAGAGTGAGTCCTATCCAAAAATGAAGCCACAGGCTGCTGTATAGCGTACCATAATTTGCTTATGCTGCTTTTCAGTCATGAGGTAGATCGTATATAATATAAATGTAAAACCTGGAGTGAATTTCTGCAAACAGTGCACTGATTGCCAGACTTTTTAAAAAGCTTTATGAGAAAACCTCATCTTGTACTGGCTTGTCATAGTAGGGCACATAACAGAAAAAGAGCAAGACATACCCTGCAACTCAAACAGAGAGCTTGCATCAGTAGCAGTCTCTGACGGAGCCTGCGTGATGGGCCGCAGATATGTCCTGTATCCTTTTAATATGGAAGCCATAAAGCACAGAAAGGCTTCCTGGATCTCCATGTCCAGCTGATGCAGTTTCTTCCCGGAATTGAAGTCATAGTCATTCATAGCAAGCTCCATTAAAGCATCTTCTCGCGGCCTGTGCTGCACTGCAGGAGAGAAATGGCAATTTAAGAAAACGTGTTCAGACGTGCATTACATCAAGACCCCAGCAAGAACTGGGACACTGTCAAGCTAAATGCACTCTTCCCCTTAGTTACAAAATATGTTATAGTTATTGTACAGGTCACTGTTAGTAAACACAATAGAATAAATACTGCCAGGTTTTTTTTAGCTACTAAAGGGTGTGGGAAGACACCCACTGCAGGCTATATTATACTACTTTATTTGTATTATTTTTGGATGGAGGACCACAATTTTATTACAGAGAAATTATATGTTTTTGTGTGTGCAAAGTGGCCTGTATAATTCCTTGCATGCCTGCATATATCTTATTGGGACATTTTTGATTGTTGCAAGAATAATATATTACACAGATTATTTCTGATGTGCGATTTTTAAGACTATGCATTCTTTATTAGACATTTTAAATGCTACAGATTTTTGAAGGACATTTTTATTGCTGCATATTCGTTTATTGCGCAGACGTTTCTTTCGTTTACCATATCCGTAGCTTTGTGAGTCACAGTCCCTCACTGGTTTTGCTGCAAATATCCTCCCTTCCCTTTTTTTTGTTTTTGGTGCCTATCCAGTGTGTTTTATTTAAATTATTCTAAAAGCAAATCAATCAACTGAGTCAAAATAGGTAAACAGACTTTGCTTACAGAACCATAGGAAAATACTCAAATTAGCAGAATTGACAAGTGCTACTCTGCATTTACAGAAGAGTTGCACTTGCTGCTAACAAGTTGACATTTCTTGAATAGATATCAAGGTCTGGACAAAAATCAAATGAATTTCCTTATTTGTATACATTATACCAAGATGGAGTCGAGTACTTACATTCTGCCAACTGCTGATACAAGTTACTCAAGGTGTTCAGCAAATTCTTGCAAGCCTTCTTAGGCAGGATTTTCCAGGTATTATTTCTCTTGCACTCAGATCTGAAACAGAGAACAGGAGTCTTTTACTTTAAAGCTAGATATGGTGTATGCACACTGGTTTCTCTTGCTGTAGATTGCATTTATTAGGTTTCCTTTTAACAGCACCATAATTAAGTGCAGAATGTGTTTCCCACTTAGATTATTCAGTAAATTGGCATTCAACGATTTAATGGTCGGGGATAAAGCAATTTTATCAATTCATCATTTTCGGACATATTGTCATTTTAGGGAATAACTCCAGGAGAGTTGTGCTTAGTTACATAAAGCCAAAATCTGACAAGATTATTAACCAAACCAGAAATCGAGTAAAGTTAAAGTAGCTGATTAGGGAGGGTGAGGGATGTGACCGTCACATCAGACTTTGGGTACATGGACCTAAAGAGGTGTTTGGAAGGTGTGAGCCTGAAGTATTATATGGCTTCCCAGCCCTCTATGTTGAAATCTCCCTGTACTTACATTCCTAGGTGCAGGGTGTTTGTGTTTTCTGTGCCCTATTACAGAATGTCTGTGTTCTTTTATTATTCACTAATGTATTTATTGTAGAGTGTCGGGTGGTATATACTGTGCTATTTTCCCTATGTGTATTCTGCGTGTAAATGATTCCTTTGTTTCTCCAGGTTTCCATCCAACCTCCCATAATCTGTCTTAAAGGAGATCTCTGCCCCTTCCTCAGGCTTTGCTACACCAGAACGTGTATTTGGGAGGCGGAGGCTACTAGGAACTATTCAGTATGGAAACGCAGGGGCGTGTTATACTATTGTATTCTGTACATTCCACCGTGTGTGTTTTTCCAATTGTAGACCCTGAATAAAGTCATTTCCAGTTTTCTGTTCACCTTAAAAAGGAGCTCCGGGTATTGACTGGGTGGGTTTGGGCCAGAATCCGTACTCCTTTGGGATACTCTCTGCAAGAGGGAGCCTTTATGCACGTGTATACCCATACTGGGAACGCATACCCACATTACAAGGGGAAAATGCAGTCCTCTATAACTTCCATTTTAGAGAAAGATCCCATAAAGCTTGTTTTTTCCTACTAAAATCAAGCGATGCTTACTCACACCATAACTAATGCCTCAAATACAATAACTATCCTGACTGATGTAATTGGACACATCTTCCATCCCAGGTATTTCCCATAGACATGCCCAAGAATTCCATTTCCATGTGACTGCACCAAGTATGGAGCATGAACCTCTCCACTGCCACAGAGAGGTATTATTTTAAGAATAACAATAACCTTTTGCTCTGACAGGCCAGATTTTACTCAAAGAATACTTACTGAGATATGGTGTTGGTATCTAGGTCAATGCAGCTTACATCTGGTGGAGGATCATACAGATCAAAGTACCGAGAATCAATGCCCACGATGAAGGGACAAGGAGCACTAAGAACGTCTGCCAGGGCCAGCGGACAAAGTGGAACATAGGGACACGGCCAGTGAAAAGGAAAGATCATCTATTTAACATCAGAAAAAAGAAGAAAGACAGTGTTTTATAAAACCACAAAAAGACTGAGCAACAACACAAGAAGGTCTCGACAACTTCCACAATGTCACACACAGGAAATTAATCTAGACCACAGGGACATTCAGTGGAGCAATGCAAAAAAAAAAAAAAAAAAGGTAGGACCTGGCTGACCTCACACCAGAATTAGGTGTGTGATTCTGCAGGGGTGTAGGGAGGGCACGAGGTGAGCAAGACCCATTCTCATTTTGAATGCTCAGCATTCATCCAGTAAATATGCCAATTCCAGTCAACTTTATTTTTGTTTTACTGGGTGCCTTTCACCGAAGTGTTACCAGCAAGTGCAACTCTGCTACAATCACTTGTCAGCATCAGCAAGGCTAGTTCATACTCCTGAATAAACTGTTTTGTTACGTGATAAGCCAAGCTGATGCTGACAAGCACAACTCCACAACTTTCACAAATTACAGCCAAGTTGCACTTGTCAAGATTGAATACAGCGTATCTTCAGAGAAATGGGATCGCCGCAGTGAGCCAAACTGCAAAGCACCAAAATTTTGTTCCATGTAGGTGCTTTGTGAATAGACCTTTGTTCTGGCATTATTTTCTTTAAATTTGCCATTAGAAAACAAAAAGTTGAAGGAATGGTGAGCCAGCAATGTCTGGTGTAAGACTTGGACAGACATAAGCTACAGTCTGGCTCAGAGATCAGATGCGATCAAGAAGTGCAAGCAGGAGAACAATCCGTTATATAAAGCTGAAGCATTTCAAACTGCTTTGAGCACAAAATTGCAGGAGAAAAAAATACTTGGGAGAAAGAAGAGTTCCAGGGTTTAAGCACCTTGCGTTGTTTTGCTGGCATAGGATGAAGACACCGTTGTTGTAAAACAAATACGGATTTTTTTTTGAGCAGAGCACAAATGGGAAGAACAGCAGAGCTGCGATTGTAAAGCTGAAACCTGCTCGATTCAACATCTGGTTTGCAAAACAACAATTCTTTATACATGGGATTCTAAAAGAGCAAGCAAGGCTACAACAAATCTATTATAATCAAAGTTTAAAGTAAGGGCATGTAGGTTTTCCATGAATCTTTCTTTTAAAGTTCCAGAATAGGTCGCACTCCGTATCAGCACAAAATAGAATTTGTAACTGCTAGGTATATTGCTCTATAGACAATCATCGAAAACATACTACTGGGACCAGGGAGAAAGCTAAAAATATTAAGGGGTTAAATCACAGAGCACCTTTGTGGCAGCGAAGATCACGGTGGTTGCAAAAAAAAATTAAAATTGCACCATGATGAATTTCAGCCATCAGGGGAAGGTAGTTTAACAGTGGCCGGTCAAGAAGAAGCAAACAAAGACACCACTGGTGTTTAAGAGCTTTTCCGGGAAGCTACCACCCTACCTGAATAGGCTGCTTCCCCCAGCAGTTCCCTCATCCTATAACCTCCGATCCAGGACCTGCAACTTGCTTGCAATAGCACAATACAAAAAGACAGTGGCTCGATCCTCATTTTCCTACAGAGCACCGCAATTATCGAATAACCTCACAGACACCATCAAATCTTCCCCCAGCCTAAAGTCCCTTAAGAGATCTCTATTAACATACCTCAATACAGAACACACCTGTAAACATGTAACACCGTGAATAGATTTCCTACATATTTATTTTCTGTGTAAATCCGTATATTTGTGTGTTGTTTTTTAATATCATGCATTTATTACTTTGAATTGTTACAGTAGGTACAGAAATACAATGTTCTTGAACCCAGGACATACTTGAAAACGAGAGAAATCTCAATGTATCCTTCTTGGTAAAATATTTTATAAATAAATGCGGCTATTCTCCATTTAGTGAGGCTCAGCTGTTTGCAACATCGTTGAATAAAATCAGGGAACTCCAATAAACACTTCAGTGAAAAGAAGAGTAAAAAAGCAACGCTAGACAACATCGGTGGAAACTACTGTGCAATCTGCACAAAACAGCTGACAGAAACTCCGGTGAAAACCCTGGTAGAGATCTCCTAGAAACCTATGTCACGAGTTACACTAGACAGCTTTGGTAGGAAGAATGCTGAAAACTATGTGGACGCCCAGTGGAGGATCTTCAAGTAGTGAATTCAATGTAGCTTTACTTTTCCCCCATAGTTCCCTGAAGGAAAACACAATTATTTAAGACCGAGTACCGATAATTTTTGCCACGTACTTGTCGATACCGATACTTTTATTGAATGCCGTGTGACAGTACCAACAAATATTTTCAGACTTTGCTGAAAGCCTGTCAAATACGTGAAAATATTGAAAGATATGACCAGACACCCCATTCACACACTGCACAGGCATCAACCCCCCCCCCCCCTTTGACCACTCACACACACAGACCTCACACACAGTGGCTGGCAGAATGCTGTAGTATCATTGTAGTGAGCGTCCGCCATCATGTCTAACCTGCAGCAGCGCATGCTGGCGGGCGCTCACTGGATGCGACCAGCCGGGGAACCTGGGAGAATGCGTTAATAGCATTCTGCCAGCCGGCCCCAGCCCATTGCTATCTTACGTTATCAGTATCTGTATTTCTATTCATAGGACTAAAACTAAAAATTAAAAAAAAAAAAAGTCCCTCCCTAACATTTCCATCTAGTCTTTAACCTCACTGACGGTAATCCCGAATGTGGCTCTGGGTTAGCTTTTTCTACCGAAAGCGGTAACCCCGAGCCACACTCGGGCTGTATACTTACATGTCCTGCACTCCCTCGCTGATCCCGCAGTCTCCTCCAGCCGCTCGCAAAGTCACACTGCCTGGATCTCGTCTCGCGAGGAGTGAAACCAGGAAGTGTGACGTCGCGATTGGCTGCAGTGTGACTTCGGGGACAGCGAGGGAGCGCAGGACATGTAAGTATCGGCCCAAGTGTGGCTTGGGGATACCGCTTTCAGTAATGAAAGTTAACCCCCGAGCCACACTCCTACCGCTAGGGGACCAGAATAAATAGAATCGGACCGCCAGGGAGGTTAATTGGTTGGTGAAAACGTCCGTTTTTTTTGTCATAGTTTTAGTCATCATAACGGTTTATTTCCATCACAATAAAATTAAATCCATATTGCGCCTCTGTTTACCCTGTAGCTGCAAACCAGGGGTAAGAATGTCATAGGAGTGAATGCAGACCTGTTTTCGTGGTATTGGGGGGGAAGAGAGGTGAAATGATTGTGTTGCGATATATTTGAGAATGAGCAGAATGTGATACACAGAAGGTCACTTACTGAAACCAAAGCTTCTGTTACACTCGTGAGAACCGAAGGTCGCAAAGAGTGGATGAGAATCTTGTGTTCAGTGACGGCAAAGACCAGCAAGGTCACAGCATTTTCAGGACCTAAATTCTGCAGCAGCGTGGAAAATTTACCCCCACTGTTTGAGACAAAGATTTGTTTGAAGTAGGAATAGATATTAAATGACACACGGAAAGCAAAAATTAAATAAAATACACAGAATTTCACAGTCTATTCTAAAAAATTATATATATGTGCAACAATAAATAAAGTCAAACGAATTGGGAGAGAGGGGGGGGGGTAAACTACACAACAGCTGGAATAATATCGATCCCGAAACATTATGTGCTTTGCTACAGTGCATGTCACAATAAGGGACACCTTTTTTTTCCATGGCTGAAACAAAGAACAAAACAAAACAAAAACAACCCACTAAAAACTCTCCATTTTTACAGAGCAACTTTCAAGACTATCAGGGCTATTTAGAAAGAGATGAAAACCTTGAGAATGACTGGAGAATTGAAAATTCTAGGACAAAATAGTCAAACCAGAAAAATTCTCCCATTTGTCTCACTTTCCAAATTGGCTATTTGGTCTAGATTGTTCATTCTCCTGCTAATTCTCAAGGTTTTCACCTCGCTCTGAATAACCCTTGTATGGGCCCAATTCCCTAGATCCCGGTAACAAGGGAATGCTAACTGCTAACATCTGTGCCTGCAGGTTTCCCCCTAGTGTCCTCATGTTACTGCGATATTCTAGGGGAAGGCGCTACCTCAGCATCTCGCCCCGGAACACAGCGCTAACCGCTGGGATACTCACTTCTGCATCACCTCCTGGACTCCATAGGATTCTATGGAGGCTTACGCAGCGCCGTGGAGTGATCACAATTTGTTCCCAGTCTCACTCTGCTCGCAGCCAGAAGCAGCGGATCGGGCCACCGTTCGCCACGGGATGAAAGGCGAGTACCGGATTTATTGGGGGGGGGGGAGATTTTAGGGGGTACTACATGATTCTACAAATGCAGAGTCATGTAGTGCCACACCTACCCTGGTGCCAACTCCTACACATCCAGATGCCGACATTAGCGTTAACTAGGAAATAGTGCCCTATATATTTATCTCAGCTTCATATCTAAATGAATATTTTTTATTGGATGGAATAAAATTAAAAAAAACGATTACCAATCAACTAAAGAATGCTATTATTTATCATAAATGATGAAATGTGATGGGACAAGACGCTCGGACAAAGGACAAGGGTCGGTGCTTCGTAGCTTACTGATTAATTAAACATGGAGACACTGTACACTGTCTGAAGGTCGTGAAACCTTGCCAAGTTTGACAAGCGGCCAGAGCAAAAACAACAAAAAAATTAACATGACATACAGGAACAATTATTTATTCGCTAATTAATTTCCTCAGTAATTGCATGTAAATGCCACAGTGCTTAAGCAAGGACAGAAACGGTTTCCTAGTGAGGAATGCATGCAAAACCCATGAAATGTAAAATCTGGGTCTCTCCCATCCACAGGAATTCTGTCACATGAACCATATGAAAGAAAAGAGCCGACGGCTCTGTGGGGGAAGAGGTTGCTAAAGTAACCAAACCCCCGACTGTGCTCGGAGGCTTAGACAACATCCACGTCACATGACCGCACCCATCACGGTCCGTAGCCCCCATGATGCAGTGTTACACAATGCTACAGCTGGAATTACTCCATATTCCCTTGTGTACCTTATACCAGCTAGACGAACATTAAAAGCAAACAACAAACAAGCAAGCATGGGATAGGCATAAGGCTATCCTAAACAAAAGATAAATCCAGGTAAAGTATCCATGTAATTGGGCAGACTAGATGGGCCGAAAGGTTCTTATCTGCCGACATTTTTCTATGTTTCTATGTTTCTAAGATAATTTCAAAGCAGGAATCAAAAACTGGTACTTGCCTCAACGGGAGCGGAGAGGACACGGGCTGGCTCAGGATGAGGGTGTCATGAGGGGACAGCTATTCGAAAAGACAGCAAATTATGTTTACTCAGTGGAGCAAAACGGCTGGGTTTACACAAAAGAAGAAACAGAAGCAAGGAGGACAAAGTGAACAATAAAGCACCAGTCTTCATGGAGCGATACATCCTGCTTTCTATTGTCTGTGTGCATCCTTTCAATGCATCAGCTTGTTGATTATTTGCTTTTGTGCACAGACATCATTAAGCAATGCGGAGAACATATTCCTAGGTACTCAAATACATTCATAATCAACATTTTCTGGTTTCTAGTAGACTAAAATTAAATGTAATGTTTTAAAGGTCATTACATAAAAAAAATATATAATTTTATTGGAATTTGGAAATTGCCCTGACATCAGAAGAACCTTCTGAAAACCATAGCTGAGGAAGATCAGCGAGTCCCAGGAGTCTTACACCATAAACTGAACACAAGGTCAACAATACGATCATCTATAACAATACTGTAGTAATACTGAGGGTAAATCATCTTGGGCAAAATAAAAGCAGGTCTGCGTTGTGGTCAATATGGCATCATCTCTTGACAGTAATAAAATGGACCTGAAGGAATTCTGGGATAAAAACCTGGATTTGAACCAAGAGCATGGACATATTAATGTGAATTAATTATTGTAAAGCAAATAAACTTTGAGTGGAGCCAATGAAAAGACTGAACTATACGAGACTGAATTTATTTAAACAAAGGTGAAAAGACCAACCATGATTTACCAACATAAAGAAAAAAAATAGTGAATTGAAAAAAGAAAAACACCTTCCGATCACAATCTATTGTTAAAATAGCCAATATTTCTTGAACCGCAACCTCAAAAATAAAAGGGATATCTATATATGCATGCCTGCCTGGATTAAGTACATATTTGAGTGGGCATAGGTTTTTCTGTTATGAGTGCATAATACCGCACAGGATTTTTTCGATTAGTTATTGAAGAGGTTTGTGCTTTTGATTTCATAATGTCTGGAAATGAAAAGTTGAATTAGTGTTGTAACGGTCAAGGGACATGTTTTTTTTAAATATGTGTTGTCCCTTGCATGTTTGGAGGTGTGGGAGCCAGCACTTCCTGGTTTTAAGAGCTGTATACACCAGAGGAAGTAGGCAGGAGTGTCCACTGGCTTCCTATTAGAAAGCTGCTGGAGGAGAGTGAGATTTCAGTGTGTTGCATAACTTCTCAAAAGAACTTCTCTGCATATGGTCTGAGAGGCTCCCACGGTAATTTACCTCTGTATTTGTTTTACATTGTGTATAATGTTGTGCTATATTACTTTACATGGACAATGTGATCTGTTAATGTAACTGGATTTATCATTTCTGTTGAAAAGACATGTTCATTTTTCAGGAGAGGCTTGTAAAGAACTGTGTATATGCATATCTTGAACATTTGGTTTTATTTCTTGTAGTTTTCGCAGTGTCAGCCAAAAAGAGCGCGACAAAGAGCAAAAAGACATCTGTATGAAGCATGCTATTTCTTTACACCTGTAACTGCACAGGTCTATAATTAAGAGCAATGTCTTCTATTTTGATATGAACCATACATATTTGTGCGTGGATGTTAACTGGCTTCCCCGGTTTGTTTCATTTGCAAGTGCAGGGGTGGCAGCAGCAATCCATTACCCTAGACAGGGCTATTTGATAGCGTCCTATTTTCCATTTTGCTTTTTTGTCAGGTCAGCGCAGTATGTGAATAAACCAGTTTTACACCAAAAGCAACATGAATACAGTAGTACCAAAATAAAATGACGTTACCTGTACTAAAATGCGTGGTCTCTGGGGTGAAGGGAAGGGGACTTTGTGCATAAACTGGGAGATGTGCCTATATAGAAAAAATAAAAGACAATCTTTTAACATTGGAAAGTGTATGATCTTTTGCAAGTAAATCAAAGCTGTTGAAAAAAATACCCCCCTCCCCCAGCTGTAATTAATTCTTATTTTTCTCCACTATTTTTCAATCCATTAGGATAAAGGCTGCTTCCCCAGAGAAAAATCTTGTTTATGAATGAGTTGCAGAAGACTGTATAGTGTGTAAAACCTCAATGGGTACATACGATTAGCTTAATCTGAAGACTGCTTGACAGAGATCCTTTTTCACACATTTACAAGTTTATAGATAACAACCATAGGTCCAAAGCCCAACAATAAAACTGGAAGTTAGCACAGCGAGGGGCATTCCCCACTTTCTTTAAAGGAATCACTGATAGCATTTTCACTACAGTGATTGCGTTAACTTGATCTTCAAAAAAAATGACCAACAGATGACGGATTGCAAACAAGATCCAAACTAGGTTCCCAAGGTTACAATAAATCGGATATGACCGACAATGTACTTGAACAGGCCGAAATTGCAGCCTCCAGTCTGCGATGCTTTTTGACAGCCTCAGTGCTAAACATGGATTGACCAGCAGAGGTCTGCCTGTCAAATACAGTGCACACCGTCTAAATGTCCTGTACAATGATAGCAGGGGGAGATGTAGAGAGGTTTGTGTGTTAGGTTTTAGGGTTACAGGGTATCAAAAGGAATAATAGTAATAAGAATATATCTTAAAAAAACAATTTATGCGGATAGTTTCAATGGGGGTGGGTGAATCCCTTGGCAGTGACAGAGTTAAACACACATCTGGGAATTTTGTCTGTGATACACATAAAATTAAAGAAAAAAAAGTTTCATAAACACAATGTAAATAAATGATCAAGCAACCAATCCAAGGACGATTCGTATGTTGGGGAAAGTGAAACATTGATATTCATGGAGAGATTAAAAAAACACGTTCTACTCTAGTTCTCGTTTCCTCCTGCACTAGTCAAAATGTTGTTCGGTCTCAATGTATTGTAACACTGTCTATATTGTGACCATTGTTCAGAGCTGCGGAAGATGCAGGCGCTAGATAAATAAAGAATAATAATAATATTTGTTAGTAAAAAGGTATTACCGGTGACTCTACATAAGGAAAAAAAAAAAAATAGAAGCACTCTTTGAGCAGGTGTAAAATAACACTGTATATTACTGTGGGCAGACAGAACAAGGTAACATGAATTATTTAAACTCGTCTCTCAGATTATCTTACTTCTCTATTGGCAGCACATGTGGCCCTGATATTGAATAGCGGTAAAGGAAAGTAAGGAACTTCTTGAACGCGTCGAAAAAAGGCCAGTGAGACAAAAGGCAGATGCATTTGTTAACATGGATTGTTTTGGAGGGGTCTATTTTTCCCTCCGAATTGGGTTTCAATCCCAGATGTGCCCTCTGCTTTTCCGTCAGCTGATCCTGAGTGTATGGCTCGTAGAACTGAATAGCAGCTCCATACACCTGAGGGCAAGGAGATATGAAGGGAAACTGTAGTCATGTAATGTAGCAGATAACACGCAAAAATTTATTTCATTAGCTATAAGAATAACGACTCACATCGAAAGATATGCATGTAAAGAGCAATCAGATAATCAAAGACATTGTTATGACTTTCCAAGCATCCGAAACTTGACAAAATTCTACTAAAGTATAATATATCCACATATCTTCCCTCACATGGAAACACTCTAGTACAGTGTTTCCCAAACATGTCCTCAGGACCCACTGACAGCACAGGTTTGACAGATATGTGAAGCACAGCACAGGTGATATGATTTACTGCTCAGTGATTGCAGGATTCAGTCTGCATTTCCCCAAGGTAATCCTTAAATTCTGGCCTGTTTAGAGCATCCTGAGGACAGGGTTGGGAAAGACTTTGAATTTAGTAATTTTAATACATCGACTCTGAAGCTCCTAATTGCTTCTCTTTCTTGCTTTATTAAACATAGCAGCAAGTGGCAACTAGCAAGAACTTTGAAAATATGAAGCATTTATATTGAATAAAAGAGAAAAACATATATAATTAATAACAGTAGTAACAGATATATATATATATATATGGTATCTTCCGACCCCTTCATTCCTTTGGACCGGTCCTCCTTCCTGTCAGTACCCATCAAAACCGAGCAACGCTCTTCCTACTTACTCTTTCTTAAGTGCTCGGCAGTGTTCTGCGACGTTGCGGCCCTATGGGGACCGTTTCACGTGGACCTATTTGCATGCCGGCTCAACGTCCATCTCCCGCTCTTCTACAGTTGGCGGCAGACCCACTGGCAGAGGCAACGGACTTTTTCCTGCAGGATTGGTCAGGGGCTCGTCAGTATGCCTTCCCGCCATTTCAATTGATTATGCGCACACTGCGAACGGTCAGGGTTCAACAAGCTCAGGTTGTTCTAATCACTCCCTTTTGGCAGAACCAATCATGGTTCCCGATTCTTTTGGATCTCCTGGTGGATCTGCCCCGACTCTCCCGGATCTCTTGATGGACGCCTCCTGACACCCTCACCCACTCCTGTCCCCAGACTCAGGTCTGTTGTTGGCCTTGCTGGTCTCGGGACGACCGGGGGAGCTGGAGAGATTTTGGACAGAACTACAGAGCTCCTACGCCATGCGTGGGCCCCGGGTACTAGAGCCTACTATAAGTCAGCTTGGCTCACCTGGCATCATTGGTGTCTGTCAAGGGATCAGGATCCCTTCCAGGACCCTTTGAGATTCGTGTTGGACTTCCTTTACGGAAGTCTTTGATCAGGGTAAGGCTTACCGCACTCTTAAGGTTTATAGATCGGCTTTATCCGCTTATCATGTAGGTTTTCAAGGAACGCCTTTAGGCAAGCACCCTCTGGTTTGCCGTTTACTTAAGGGTATCAGGTCTGATCGTCCTCCGCTACCGCGATATACGGTAACTTGGGACGTCACCATTTTACTTGATTTCCTGGAACAATGGCCTTCTAATCAGAATTTACCTTTGCGTCAACTTTCTGCTAAGTTGTTGGCCCTTCTCTGCTTGATATCATGCAAGAGGGTGGCTGATGTTAGGGCGTTGGACTTCCGGGTCCGTTCTTTCGTGCCTGGTGGTGTTCGCTTTGACATCTCCCGCCGTACTAAGACATCCATTTCGTCTGCTTTTTAACCGGCGTTTCCCTCACGCCCGGCTTTATGTCCAGTTCTGTGTCTCCAGGTGCATGAATCCCGTACCTCTGCACTTAGGGGTCCTGAACCTTCTCATCTCGTTTAAATCTCCTTTCGCCCCAGTGGGTACGACTACGCTTGCGTGCTGGCTTTTGGGATTGTCAGGGGTTAATACCTCTGTATTTGGCGCTCATTCGCTTCGCAGTGCAGTGGCGTCTTACGCGGTCTCGGCAGGTTGTCGTTTGGAGGACTTATTGCGATAAGCTGACTGGTCCAGGGAGTCCACCTGTCGATCTTTCTATTTTCAAGCCTGTTGTTCATTGGTCATCCGCAGTTGTGGGTTAGCTTTGAACAAGCAATAGGAGCCTCAGAGTCGATGTATTAAAATTTAGCTAAGTATGACGATAAGTTCGAATTTTAATAATAAAGACTCTGAGGCGAGTATTGCCTGCCACTCCAGCCGCTGTTGTGGTTTGTTGTTTACTGGGTCTGCGGATCTACTATCTTCCACTCTCACGTCTTCTTTTTCCTCAGCCTCGTGAAGGATTGCCTCGTTTCCTGTGGATTGCCCTTTGGGGTTCACTAATCTCCTACACTGACCACCTCGTACAGCAAAGAAAGAGGAAGTAGGAAGTGTGTTGCTCGGTTTTGATGGGTACTGACAGGAAGGAGGACCGGTCCAAAGGAATGAAGGGGTCGGAAGAGATAGATATATCTATCTATGTTGCTACTGTTATTATATAGGTTTTCTCTTTTATTAAATATAAAGGCTTCATATTTTCAAAGTTCTTGCTAGTTGCCACTTGCTGCCATATTCAATAAAGCAATAAAAGAGAAGCAATAGGAGCCTCAGAGTCTTTATAATTAAAATTCTAACTTATTGTCATACTTAGCTAAATTTTATAACTACACTACACTACACACTCAACTTGGATATAGGCCTCTTCCAGTTTTTTTGCCTGAATGTGTCCCGGGGCTACTATTTTGACAGACCTGATTTATTCATGTAATAAGCAAGACGGACTCCTGATCTGTACTTCTGCTACACATGAAAGTGATGGTATGTCATTTTGTTAAAGAGCAAGGAAACTTGCATGGTTCAGGGTGAGGACAGATGACTACGGAGACTGCGGTCACAAAAGCACACTGAGTGCGTCCGTGTGAATGCACTTCCTTGCGTCTGTTGCAGCTTTGTGACGGATCGACGGGGAGGGCCACACAAATTGCATGCACTACCACCGGACATAAAAAGCCCACCCCGTCAAAAAGCTACAACGGACACCGATGGTGCTACAAAGCGAGATCTTCCATAGGAGGGACCCCCTTGCTTTAAGTCCTGGAGAGACATATGCAGGAGCTATACCTTGAGGATGCCTGCAGCAGACAAAACCAATCGTCAAGGGGTTGCTATATCTCTTAGACAGGAATCTTCCTTGGCATTTCTCTCTTTGGGTGATAGCAGTCCGATTTGCATATGGTTTAGTCTTCTCTGTAATGGCCCCAGTGAGCTAAAATCTTATGAGATCTGAGCAGGGACTCTCCTTGAAAAAGGATAATTTAGGAGCCGTAATGGATGGATTTTTAGGGAAAGATTAATAAATACCCTTTTTGTGAAATACTGCAAGTGCACCCATAATACTACATATATCTCACACTATGGGCAATACATACTGCCTGCTAAAACGGGGACGTTTTTACACCTCAGTCTCACTCTGACCCCCGACAGCCAGAAGAGGCGGGCCACTGTTCTTTCCACTGGAGGAGAGGAGAGTATTAGATTTTTGGGGGGAATTTGTAGCTGTAGATGACTCAGAAATTAGTACCAGCTAGAAGCGGTTAACTGCAGTGCTGAGTAATTAGCGTAAGGACTTTGTAATCCTAAATGCCAATTAACGCTTTGCGCTCTCCGTGTTAAACATAGGGAGCGCAAAGTACAGTAAGCTCGCTCTGAAAAGCGCAATCTCAGATTTGCTAATGGGTTTTTTAACCCGTTAGCGTTCGGACTGTAATATGAGCGACCTGCGCTAGGGCCACGTAACCTAACGTTAACGCTCACACAGCTGAGTGCCATCATTAGTGATAAGAATGTAATATTGCCCTATATGTGTACAGAAACTATGTTGAACAAGATAGCATTCACTACAATGCATCACATGCACATGGTCTTTAACCCCTTAACTCCCAAAGTCGAGTTAACTAAATTTTGCATTGTAATACATTAAAAAGCCAGTCATTAGTCCAACAAAAGCCAATCTTCACACCTTTTTAAAGAAAGATTAGGGTGCCCTGTAGTGAAATGAAATCTTTTGTTTCATCTCTCTTCAGACACCCTGGAGAGACAAGCTGCAAATAGCAGCCCCAATCCTCACTTTCACAAAAAGTTCAAACACTTTGCAGTTGCATTAGAAAAGTCAGAGCTACAGGAAGACTACAGGAAGAGCTGTGGGGTCTCTCACTGCTGTACAAGGGGATATAATGGCTGAAAATACCGCTACGGTACAGATAAAATGTGCGTCTATAATTTCCATACATTGGCATTATTCCACATGTAGATATTATTTTTATATTCTATTTGTAATTTTGAGAAGCTGCATTGCTAATAATCTCATTGTGATCGCTACAAATCCCTATAAGCAGGAGGTCTGTTAGTGTGTGTGTTAGATATATCTATCTCGGAGGTCTGGTGTCTGTGTGTGGTCGGGGCGCGTGCAGGCCTGTGCAGTAGGTAAATGGAGTCTGGCCATACAAATCAATATTTCCAGATATTGGGCAGGCTTCCAGCAAAATACTAAGTTATTTATTGGAAAGCTGTCACATTGCATTAAATAAATTGTAAATCCATTAAATGAAAGTATTGGTAATCAGTATTGGTGAGTACATGGGGAAAAAAGAATTGGTACTCTGGTAAGGGTGCATCCCTACTAGAACGAACCCATGAAAACAATATTAATTTGTTCAATTTTAGTTTAAGATTTTTAAGTACACGTACCTTTTCACCCGACCCTCCAGTTAAAACAAAAGTAGAAAAGACCGGCAGCGGGTAGTTACTTTTCGACGGCCAACATTCAATAGTCGCCCCCATTGGCAGACAAAAGAGAGGCACGGGTTCTGGTAAAGGGAACGATTCATAGTCTTCTTCAGGATACCTGCATATTAAACCTGCAGCAGAGTGAAAGTATAGAAGATATGCTTTTACTCACGATATGACAAGTAACCAGTTGCTGCTGTGGACTTCTAGCTCAAATAATTCTCACCCAAACTATCTGATCTGTGGACGATGGAAAATGAGGAATGCAGATTTAGGCCCCTACAACCGCTGAGCCAAAAGACCATTGTTTGAATCCATAAACAAACGAAAGAACCATAATATAGGGAGGCACATTTCAACTCAATAACAGTTTGAGTAAGGAAAGGAGCCAGAGGCAACAAATAAAATGTACCATTGTCACTAATAACTTCCTTCCCTGAGTTCATGGAGCGAGAGATTTCCAGGATGCCCAAGGAAAGATCCGAGAGATTAATCCTCCAATGCTTATGTAGGAAGAGGCTAAAACCTAAATGGGCCTGAAGTGAATTAAATGCCTCATCCATTTAGCGGATGTGTGTGCGCGCATAGGAGAAAAGACCTGTATGTTTATATATGAACCGGCTTTGAATTCCTTATTCTAGACGAGGGAATTTCTTTAAATGATGAGGAACCCCCTTTCCTTCACTTTAAATCAAAGCCTGTAGTAGCTAGATTTGATGCAACACACAAAACAGAAGTTGCAGCACAAGGGGTTAATGACACAGGCATATAGATCAATTTAATAACTATATACTTATGGGGCCAACATACCCTTAGAAATGTAATGAGATTAAAAACCTTGAAGTTGAAAGCTTGCTGAAGCTGATTGTTACCATTTTCGAGAACAATGGAAAATTATCTCAGCACCGGCAGGACTGCGACACCTACTTAAATACATGAGTAATTGGCAATTTAAGCAACGGAAATGTCTTTATGGTTTCTATCTGTGAAAGCAAGTTATCTGAAGAAGCCAACAATTACCATCAGATGTTTTAATTATCTTACACATAACCTGAATATTTAAGAGCAGATGTTCTTCAGGTGTGCTTTAACCAGTTCCCTCCCAGGGCATTGACGAATATCTCAAATATTACATTTTATATATTACCCACCAGATGGGTGTTCAGTTCCTAAGCAGCTGTGAGAGTTAATCTAGGATATCGCGCATCAATGCTGTGCTGCAATTCAGCGTTCAGCAAGGCTAGCTTTGCACTCAAAACCAAAGCGAAGGTGGCTGCAGAGTAGATGCAGCGCCGAGATTGAAGCGGATTGGCTCCTGACCATTAAAGTCCAGTGGCGCGTTCAGTTTCTCAGCAGCTGCTAAATTGCTACATTGCAGCAGTTCAGTTTGCTGCAGCAGTGTCACTGAACGCTTTGGCTGTGAATATTGAAGTAAAATGGCAGAGGATCGCTTAATGAAAGGTGCCATTTCTGCTATATCCACTGTTGTACTAGGAGAAACTGAGAGCCATGGTACCTATGATATGGCTATGAATGAAAGATACTCTCGTGTGTGGAATTACAGCTGTCGCGGACTCACAACCTGTCTAATGTAGGTCCTATCAATAAGGTTATAATGTAATTATTGAGTATCTTTCGGTTTGCAGGACACGTTTTCTTTTGTTTGGGTAATTGTAGCAGAGCTGAGAGTCTCTGCACAGGGGAATAACATAATACGGGGGACATCACTTTCATTATTTCAGTTCCTTTTCATTTTATGCATTACATTACCACTTTAGTGTTAATGTTTACCATGTTCCAATAAATATTTGGTGTTTAAGGCTGGGGTCAGACCAGCGCACTTTTAACGTGCGTTCTGGCGCACATTACGGCCGCACTAGCAGCAGATGACGGGCAATGACGGACAATATACGATGTACGGCCGCACAAAAGTCCGGCCGTGCAACGCAAGTGGAATTTGAACGCATTTTTCTGAGAACGCTGAACCGCTAGTACTGACGTACTGAGTGCGCAGCTGCGGCATAGCGGCGTGTTTGCGTGATTAGGAGATGTCAGACACTGCTAATGTCCAGCCTACATAACGTCCAGACGCAAAGAGTTTTGACGATCCGTACAAAGTCACGCCCGAAAATGCGCGTCGTCTGACCGTTTTTCACGCATTCCGTGAAAAAATACGTCAATGCGTTCGGACGCACATTTTTCACGTTCGCGGGGAAAAATGCTTTCGTCTGACCCTAGCCTTAGTCCACCAAACCTTCAAACTGAACATTTCCTTATTGGATTATTTGCTCCGTGGATGCGGCCATCTTTCCCACGTCACAGCTACTCTGCAGCACCTCTCTACTTAGATAAAAGTGCCACGTTTGCAGCGCCGAACTACAGAACAGCGCCGAACTGCAGCACAGCGTTCAGTGCCGAGTTGCTAACTTAGCACTTGCAGCGGCTGAGGAACTGAAGTCAATATAACTTTAGCCCAAGTTGCTGCAGAGCTTTCAGTGACACGGCTGCTACAACCAGCCTCGCTTCACAGCAGCAGCCTCCTAGCTAAACACGCCTCAGGCCCATCAGCTAACTCTGCCCGAAACTAACATTCACCAGAAAATTTTAACTTCACAGCAACCAGTACTGAGTGAGCAAAAACCAAGAGAACTCATTCTACAGTCTAAATATCACTGCATATGCAGAGGCCGATATTGTAAGATAGATCTATCTAACATGCATGCATGTTATTGTATCCAGCCTTACTATGTTTAGGATTCCCTGGGGAAAAGGAGAATAGGAAATAGCAAATTGTTATCATCCAGTCCTCAGTCCGTGCAGGTGGAGAAAACACATGTATGAAACGATTTGCTAGAGGAGAAATTAAAAATGCATTAAATAACGAAATAAAACTCACCTGCTTTGTAGGACACCGCATTGCTTTTTGCAACTGACTTTTTGTAACAGAGATACACGGCTGAGCCCCACTGGGGAAAAAAACAAACATAAAAACAGATTGTTATCAGGTTTTCTGCTATGCAAAGCTAAATTATTTATACCACGTACAGACACACAATAAAATGCTTATAAATACTGCACAGGCCCTGCCATAAATCAGACAATCGCGCAATCAGACAGCTGGTAATTTTAACCTGACCTGTAAGGATAAATCCAACCAGCACTAGTTTCCATGACAGAAGATACTTCAGTTTAATTATAATTAAATTAGCATTCTTCGTGAGCAGGATAGTTCTATTTTCTGCCACATTGCCTTAATGTTTGCTAACTAGCAGCAAAATGCTGCTCGAGCTGTTCATGCGGTGTATACGGCCAACAGAAAATCAACGTATGCTAGGAAAACTTCACATGAAGGAAAGCAGGTAGACCCTTCTACAGGCGCTTCTCCCATTGGTGGTTTCGATCACGACAGGTTAGCCTTAAGAGGAATTGCACGGCCTCAAAGCTTCCAACAGTCGTGGTGCCTTTTGCCTTACCATGCTGCTGTTGAGATTTTTCTCTACTTTGCAGAACGTGTGAGGTGGAGTCTCTCCTTTGCTTGGTATGATTATGCAGATATCGGTCACAGCCAAGGAGTTCTGTGTCATGTTCTCCGAGGCTCTGCGATAGGTAATGTAAGACTTCTGAGAGGATGTGCTCCCACTTATATTGGCAGGACGACCGCAAGGGGTAGTGTGGATGATCTGGCAACCCTGTTTTAACCGTTCCTTCCACTCGTACAGCACCCTGGAATAAAAAGGAAGAGCGTAAAAAAAAATATTTAAAAAAATAAAAAGTGTTTAGATGCACATACCCCTGTAACCATCAAAACAATTTTTTTTTTAAATTTATAAAACAAATTATAACACTGTTAAGTACTGAATCTGTTTCGTGGAAATGTAGGAAAAGCTCCAAGCCCACATATATATATATATTATTAAATACACACACTTTTTTTTTTAGACTCTAGATCAGAGAAGAGCTATGGCTAACACCGTGACAAAAAAAAAAAAAAAAAGGAGCAGTCAATGATTAGTTCAGGAATTGACAACCAGACGTCATGTAGCCAAATATCTAAGGCTGGGTTCACACCACGGCGTAGCGCAATGCGCGCGTTTTTTACGCGCGTTCACGCATACAAAAAAATGCGCGAACGCGCTGATAACTGCCCCAAAGAAGCTCCCGCACTTCTTTGGACGTAGGGCGTTTATCAGCGCGTTCATATGCGCTGAGAAACGGCCAGGTGTGACATGCCCGCATAGGGAATCATGGGATGTCACTGTTTGAGCGTTTTATAGCGCGCAGGGGCGCGCTGTAAAACGCTTAGGTGTGAACCCAGCCTTACACCTATTTATAAAACCACGTCTGGCTCCTCGAAACATGTAGGTGACTCCTAAATATTCCTAGTGCCTGAGTTTGAGATCAATTTGTCAAACCCTGTCCCAATTCATACAGATCACTAAGTAGGACAAAAGATTGAGCAACTGTCAGTCAGCAGTTGGTAGCCATGCCTCCATCTAATAACCAGATTTGCTGTTTTATTCTGATCAAAGACAAAGCTATAGCACCGTGATTCCACACACACGCACAAGCACATAGAAATATATATATATTGTATAGCCTATCATCCGCCCCTCCTTCCTTACAGAGACTATTTTAGGACACTCTGCCTCCCGTTTCTGCTATTTCTGCTTCCAGACAAATGTGGTGTTCATTAATAATTAGAGGTCAGTCTCCGCAGTGCAGAACAGTGCGTTTTATCAGTGTTCTGCTGATAAATAAGAAATTTAGATTAAGTAGGTTTACAAACCATAATAATAAATTCACCAGTTATTTAGGTTAAAAGCGGCAATTTTTTTTCTTTTGCATTTAATTATCTGTTTTACCAGTGACGGGTAAATGAAGAGGTTTGTGAGCGAGATGCACTAGAGGCACAAGGGCGTTTGCATTTTCTTGGCATGTCACAATTAAGGGGTTATTCAGAGAGCAGAGAACTTTCAGTGCTCCCTCATTTGGCGCCGTCCGGCGAGCTCAATCCTCCGACCCTGCAGAGAACGCAGCATTCACTGCAGGTTCCACAAAAGTGCGCCGCACGCAGCCTCCAAACCGGTCAAAGAAAACAAAAAATGCATGAAAATAGTAAGATAATAAGGTCCTATGAATAATAATAAAAGGTCCGTTACAGAATTAAAACAAAAAAAAACACATATATTTATTAATAGAAATGTTTGCCGAAAAAAATCCATAAAAATGCCTTAAAATTCTACTCAATAAATAAGACTTTTTCCTGCAAATGAAAAGAATAAACTTGAATAAAATAAAAATAGTAACCATTTATTTTCCTTTAAAACATATGGGATTCGTCTGTTTAAACCTGTCGAACTGAAGCACCGAAAATCTGGGCATTTCTCCAACATTTTGGTGCTGTTCGGCATCTCTGAATAGATTAACCATTACTTCTCTATGGGACAATCTCACTGCTGCTGAAGGTCGACGAATTGCTGCGATCGGAGTGGAATTTCATCGTATTTCTCTGGTGGCAATTCCCCAATATTTGGCGAATTGCCTAGCTTTCTGAATAGCCAAATTGCCTCGAAATTGCACCATATCCAGGACACCCAGGCTGCAAAAAAAAGTTGAGATTTCATTTGCAAGCCACAGCAGTGCGACCCGGACCTCCGGAAGCAGGTGAGTATTGCAGCACCCGCCAGAGGGGGGAACACTGGCCTTGTGCTTTTCATGCATGCGGCCAGCTTCCCCATCCCCCTGGATACCGGCAAGCCGGCCCAGCGCTGGCTTCGGTATCGGGGGGGGGGGGGTGTGTAATGGGCCATTTGCACAAGTACTCCATTTGCACAAGTACTAAGTACTCGTACAAACGGCAGTATCGGCACTGATACTAGTATCGGTATCAGTGCATCCCTAATTATAGTTATCAAACATTTACCTACAAAATTAAAAAGGGGACACTCTACATATCCCGGCCACTTTACAGTCATAGGGCCATATTACATAGTTGTTGTAAACTTAAAACCTCCATAGGCTATAATGGCTCCGGTAAGTTTACAACAGCTCTGGTTAAGTTAGCACCAACTATGTAATATGGCCCATAATGTCTTCAAGTATGACTATGACGAGTGCTTCACCACACCCCCCATGAATAAGTTGCTTCTGGGGATCTTTTATAGATCTCTTCACAGATTAAATGACTCACCCTAGATCTGTGAGTGGAGGCTTGTCTCTTCCTCTCCTATAGCATAGATAGATCTGTGGCCCTCTGAGGCTTCCATTGTTGAGGTCAGCTGACAGTCCAGTTGGGGTAGTGTCCATACACACATATCCTTGAGGAACCTCTTCCCCCAAAGAGCGTATGATCACTGTCACATCTGTAATGGGTTCCTTTGGTTTAGCAGTTTTATGGCAGGCATCATTGAAGTGGATTTCTTCCTCCAGAGGCTTTGATGAATCAGTCAGCCCCGCAACCACAAAGTAGTCAGCCACACGAGGTCCTTTATCTTCCATCATCTTTTTCGAGGCAGAACTAATGCAAAAATTGGTATAGGGACAGATAAAACATTAGATTTCTTTGTAAAGTATCTTGTGCAACCTATCGCAGTATTAGGAGTTACCAAGAATAAACAATGCAATTTTTTTTTATCTCGACTCCTGATGCAAAAACACCCCTTATCTGATACATTTAGAGAAAGTTTTAATATGTAAAGCAATACGTTTTTTTAACCCCCATACAAATTATATGGAAAGCAGATGGTACAGAAGATGACCACACAAATAACACTGTGGTGAGAAAGAGAGTTTTTTAAGTGTCCTGAGAACGAGCAACAGCACTAGTGGCCTGTTCTATGGTGGGCGCCTGCTCAGGTCTCAAGTATTCTTCTACGTCTTATATAAACATGAATGAGACCCACCTGTACAAGAGAAATTAAATCAAAAGCTACTTCCGATCACCAAGAAGGTTTATCATGATCCCCTCACCCCAATAAATAAGACCCATAGAGCAGACAGGAATATGGAGAATGTAAAGCGCTCTATTAGGGCCAGAGATGGGTGAACAATCTCAGTGGCCTACTGCTTGGGCTCGAGGGGATACGCTTTCATGTAGATTAATAATGTATTTTTCTTCTAACACTCGATATACTCAATACAAAAAACAAGTATATTGAATGTTGTGTATACAAACACTATAGTACAGGGGTCAGCAACCTTGGCCATCACGTGTTCTGGAACTGCATTTCCCGTGAGTTGCCATCAAATCTTTATCGCCGTGGAGCGTGCTATGCCGTCTCTGCAGCGTTTAGGCCTAAGCGCCACGTACCGGCGTAGCACTTCCTGTTCACTGCCCATAGACACAATGGGCCTGCCTACCATTCGCCTACGCCAATCACGTTGAAGCAATCAGCGCATGCAATGTAGGTGGGCCAAATGGTTGACTGCGCTAGTGTGGCGTGCTATGCAGCGCCGTGGTGTGTAGGTACCACCTTGCTGCCGGGAACTCCGGTGGCAAGGGGTTAATCTAAAGAGTTGTTGACCCCCTGCTCTAGTATATGGTAACTGTCAACATGTCTATCAATGCATTTATACATTAAAGAATAATACGGTCCAATGAGAAATTATGAGGTTGATACAGAAAAGTCCCAAAATCTAACTTGAGGGAGTTAACGTTTAAAGAGACGCTACCGCCAAAAAAAAAATTAAACGTTCATTTTATTCTGTCACTGCGTGCACACATTTTGTGATCTTGCATCTTGTAAATCCCCCCCCCCCCCAGGATCTTTACGTCACTTGTTCCTCACTGCGTTACATTGGACATAGAATGGGCTCTATGGGTCCGAGATCCAGGCAGCTGACGGTCAGCATTGTATTGTGTGGGATGTATGCACAGCCCATCACCTGCGGTAGATTCAAAGACTTTTAAGCTCCCTGTGTTATCTCATTCAGCAGCCAGCTCTGGTCTCAGGTAGCATACACAACATAATACATCCACTGCAGCCTTATCGAAACATTCACTCCACCATTTGTTTTTAAATATTGTAAAAGCTACACTACAGCTGTAAAGTAAAAATCACGGTAAGATTTTGGTAAATGTTGCATCAAGGGAAAAAAAACACAAAATGGAAACAGAAGATACAAAAAAAAAAAAAAAAAAACATGTGAGGGTCCTGAGGACAAGCAGCAGCACTCGTGGCCTGCTCTACTTAGAGGCCCGCTTAGGTCTCAAGCTTTTAGCTCGATTGTGATTGTCGGAGTTCACAGGGTAATCCAGACGTGGACAATACAACATGTGATAAGGATTTAGATTCTAGTTATAAATGGTGTGTCACAAAAAACCATCAAGCTTCCATTTTTAATCCTTTCCTAATCACCAATGTGCCCCCTTTACTTCTGTAAATTAAACCTCAGGCACAAGAGAGTCAGGAGATAAACCAACAACAAGCAGGAACGGGCACATAAGCAGCACTGACACTCCCTGCGGTGATGAGATGCTGACACATTCATCTGAGGTCCAGCCCCTGCAGAACATCATGTCAAAGGACTTGATCAGAGGTAAATTGTGGATTGAGATAGCTCATCCAGATAAGACACCTCATACATCTGGACTGAAAAAACTATTGGCCACACAAAAAAAAAAAAAAATGAATATATAGTAGTGTTAAACCACAGGTATAGAACCCATGACATGAAATAATAGCTTACATGCTCCTTTTTTATTTTTACATGTCAAAAAAAACCTGAGCCAGGTTTAGCAAAAGGGATCATAGAGGCGATGATAGAGGTTGGGATGCCCCGTTTCTCATTTAATGTAATTGTCCATCTCTTGCTCCTAATAAAGAGCATTGATTACAGTAAGTACAGGAATGGAATCCATCTCTGTCCCTCTTATCTTTCCAGTGTTTGCAATAGCTTTCATTGCAAAAAGTGCTGAGGGTTCAAGGTGAGGTTTAGTTTCTGGCGGACTGTCTGATACTTCTCGATCACCGATTCTGCTGTTTTCTGGTGTCACAGGCCTGGAGCACAACAGTTCCACTGCACTTTTGCAGCTGTAATTTTGTAAATATGACCATGAATATGGTTTCTGTGGTTGGGGGGTCTATAGTTACAAAATGTATATGGTCATGGGGTTTTAAATGTCACCACACCACCAGGGCTGGATTTGCATCTCCGGAGCCTGTAAGCACAGAAATGTGGAGACCAACCCCCCCCCCCAATTTTTTTTATTTGTTTAAAAAAATAAAAGTACAAAAATGGAGAAACATGTCAAAATGACCTTTTACATTTTCATTACAAACTTTCTTTTACAAAAACTGAACAGTTTCTCTCTGAGCTCCAATCAAAAGGGGCAGAATCTGTTACCTTAGTTGAGTTAGTGCAGTGAACCTTTTTTTTATATGTGAAAGCATATATTGCTTTTGCCGTAGAACAGACATTTAGCATTTACTTTTTTTTTATGTTTACACATTACATGGTCATGCTTGGTATCATTGTAAAAACCAGACTCTGCCCTTTCCAATGACACCTCACTTAACCTTGTGCAGTGTACAATTCAGAGATGCAAGTCCCCCTGACTCCCCCCGGTCTAGGTTGTCGATGAAACAATGTGTTGCATCTATGGATGCACCGATACCATTTTTTTTTTTTAAGCTGAGTGCAAGTACCGATACTTTTTTTTTTTAAGTACTCACCGATACTTAAAATAAAAGTCATGTAACCGCTTTCCAATAAATAATTTAGGATTTTGCTGAAAGCCTATCCTGTTTATGTTAAGATTGCAATGTATGGCCAGACTCCACACACAATATATAATGAATATATCCAGTGCAAAAATTCTGACTGCATCCAAACATCCAAGTTTCAGATGCACACAGACTACGTAAAAGTTCAAAAATTTTTATTTAATGTTGCATAATACGCATAGATCAACGTTTCAGTTCCCAAAGGAACTTTCCTCAGGATAACACACCAAAACTGAAGAGACATATATACGTACATCAATTAGGACCTCACAGGTGTATGCATTCACGCCAATGGCCGTAATGCAGCCATGGCAACCAAATGCAACAAGTGTATCCATAGCAACCATAGTAAAACTTCTGAAAACTTGAATAGATGCACGACATAGCAGCAATTCAAAAACAGAAATATTCAGTGTAAAACAACAAAGCAAAAAATACCAAAATACCTGAAAAATAAAAACACATAATAAAAACATTCATAGATAAGACAGCGCCACCCAGAGGAGCAGAATCGCAGGGCATACAAGGCTATAGTAGACTATAGATGGCAAAAATAATAGTTCGCAAAAATATATATAGTGCGCAAACGATCTTATCTTAGTGGCAAAAAAGCACACATGAGTTTTTCTCATTCAAACCACTAGGAGCCAATGTATCCAATGAAAAAAATCCAAAAAGATTCCCTTTTGAGCAGTTCCCTAGCCCGGTCTTCTGCCAATGTAGAAGCTACGCGGCTGAAATCTAGATTTGACCCTCCTGCCACGAATCCAGCTATTCGTGCCTTTCTACAATGCATTAAAAAGGATACGGAAAAAGTAATATCTTATAAAGGATAATATGAAGGTCTCTAATGTTTCTTCAATAGAGCGCATTACTGTCTCAAATTTGGCTAACGATGCAAAAATTACCATCCGCCCTGCTGACAAGGGTGGGGGTATTGTTCTCATGAACTATGTTGACTATCGTAATGATATTCTTTTGCAAATGAGTGACAAGACGGTCTACCTGGTGACCCAGGGGTAAAGTTTGGTAAACGCATTAATCTTTTTCTCCAACAGGCAGTTGAATCTACCATTATTTCAACACAGTTATATGATTATCTAAATGTTATGCACCCTAAATGTCCAATCCTTTACCAAAAAGGTTAAAAAAAAATGCATCCAATTCCCCTGGTTGTCCAATAGTTTTGGCTATTGGTGGCCTTTTGGGACCACTTTGTGTCTAGTTGGACCGTATCTTTCAGGATCCGGTTATGGCATTTTGAATGCCTTTGGTGCACCTCTCCCCGGTTCTTTACTTATTATTATTGATGTCAGTAGTCTTTAAACGATTATCCCATTGGAGGAGGGAATTGAGGCTATGCGCACCAGTCTGAGTCAATCTACGATGGGGAATTCATACCCTATTGAATTTATTTTGGAGGTACTTTGAAATATTTTCGTTTTGAAAACTGGTTTTATTTACAGTGCACAGGTACATCCATGGGGGCTGCCATGGCCCCAATGTATGAAAATTCCTTTATGTAAAGAGTGTAATATCTGTGTGGCGCCACTAGATGGCTCTATTGTCAACAAAAGAGGGATAACAGGACTCAAAAAAACAACTGTGTATAAGCAAAATCTAATCGAAAAAAAGAAAAAAAGACAAACCAATGTGTGAGAGAAATGCTAAAAGTGCATCTAAATAGAAAATGAAGATTAAAATTGAAAAAAGAAGAATTAGACAATTATCAAAAGTGATATATAAAAACTCTGATAGAAAACAGAATAGGAGACTCGCCAGGAGTAACCCTGTGGATATAAAGAAAAGCAGCTAACAAACAATTAATTCTGAGGTGTGAACCTAAGTGATCAATTAGCCAAACAGATACTGGGGCTCACAATGAATTGGTATCTTAAAATTAGAGTGCTACGAAATTCAACCTAGGTTGGAGGAAAATAAAATAAATATAATCCGAGGAATGAAATATGCAGTAAAAACAGAATAAAAAACACACTGAATCATACAAACACTGCCAGTGTCTAAAATTAGTCCGGCATATATGGAGATATGATAGTTCCAATAAAGTGCAAAATGTACTTAAATGGATGATAAAAGATGAAAAAAAGATAAAACTAGTCCAGAGCAAGAGTCTAATTCATAAGATACTGGCCAGAAAGAAGATGCAGCAGCAGCCGGACGTACCAGAAACAGCGGCAAATCCCCAAAATCCGCTGAGTAGAAGAATCAGGATACACAACCGGTGTCAGGCGCTAGCAGTTTCTTTCACTTCAGCTTCGGTTAGGATCGTTCTAACCCATTTATTCGTCCTCCCAGAGTAGAAGCAAAGCAAGGATGGGAAAACAAACAAAAATACATCTAGTGCAGATTGTAGAATTCCTGCTCAGAAGAGCACAAAGATGAAAATATACTCACTCTTTGAGGTGCCAATTAAACCAAATAGGCACCAAAATTAAAATCGTAGATAAATCTGAATTTATACGCCAGGGGCACCGATTCCCCTCTCAGCAATCCGGGGAGTAGAACTCTCAAGCCTTAGAGATGTCTTATAGGATACCAGACGGACTAAATCACCAAGAGTCAGTCGAGGTGGGATAATACATCAAAGGTTTAATAAATAAAACAAGTTAAAGTACACCTCATCCTTCCCATCTTTAATTCAGGGTTACAACTTTATGTATTTCTGATTTGGCAGGGTACTACCCAAGAGCTGCAGGAGATATCATATTTAAACAGTTTGCCCACTACGGTCCGTTTAACCTTCCATTCTCATCCTGTACAGGTCAACTTTTTGGACCTAAATATTTCCAATAAGGGCGACCGTCTCGAATATTCACTTTTTAGGAAGCCAACAGACAGAAATTCCCTTCTGTATGCCTCCAGTTTCCACCCTACGAAATGCAAAAAGGCGTTGCCTATTTCGCAATTTCTACGCGCTGTGCGCAACAATTCCCACAACCCTACATGTGCTCATCAACTGTCACATACAATCAGGTCCAGAAATATTGGGACATAGAATTATGTCAAACATCTTTAGCTCTATACACCACCACAATGGAGTTGGAATGAAACAAACACAATGTGCTTTAACTGCAGACTGTCAGCTTTAATTTGAGGGTATGTACATCCAACTCAGGTGAACGGTGTAGGACTTACAGCAGTTTGCAGATGTGCCTCCTACTTGTTAAGGTACCAAAGGTAATGGGACAGAATAATACTCATAAATCAAACTTTCCCTTCTTAATACTTGGTTGCAAATCCTTTGCAGTCAATCACAGCCTGAAGTCTGGAACGCGTAGACATCACCAGACGCTGGGTTTCATCCCTGGTGATGCTCTGCCAGGCCTCTACTGCAACTGTCTTCAGTTCCTGCTTGTTCATTGAACTACATGTAGTGCACCCCAGGCAAGAGACACACCCTGGATTGGAAAAAGTTAGATTTCGAAAAAAAAGTTATATTGGTCGGTATGGACCAAGAGATCATGTAGGTTCTTATTTCTCTTATAGCGCACCATCGGGGATCCTTAGCGGCAATCGCCAGCCTTGGGTCGTTCTGTAATATGGGTCAGTGTCATTTAACAATGCGAGAAAAAGCCTCTGACCTAGTGTGGGAAGTCTGTACGAAGGTAACATGAGGTTTGGAGCCAGATATGAAAAACGCTCATGAGCCTTCGTGAGTGCTTCTTCTAGCCATTCAGTCTTTTAGCCCCGTTGAACAAAGCAGTAGTACATACAGTCAGGTCTAGAAATATTGGGACATCGACACAATTCTAACATCTTTGGCTCTATACACCACCACAATGGAGTTGGAATGAAACAAACACAATTTACTTTAACTGCAGATTGTCAGCTTTAATTTGAGGGTAAGTACATCCAACTGAGGTGAATGGTGTAGAACTTACAGCAGTTTGCAGATGTACCTCTCACTTGCTAAGGGACCAAAGGTAATGGGACAATTGGCTTCTCAGCTGTTCCATGGCCAGGTGTGTGATATTCCCTCATTACCCCAATTACAATGTGCAGATAAAAGGCCCAGAGTTCATTTCAAGTGTGCTATTTGCATTTGGAATCTGTTGCTGTCAACTCTCAAGATGAGATCCAAAGAGCTGTCACTATCAGTGAAGCAAGCCATCATTAGGCTGAAGAAACAAAACAAACCCATCAGAGAGATAGCAAGAACATTCGGTGTGGCCAAAACAACTGTTTGGAACATTCTCAAAAAGAAGGAACGCACCGGTGAGCTCAGCAACAGCAAAAGACCCGGGAGACCACGGAAAACAACTTTGGTGGATGACCGAAGAATTCTATCCCTGGTGAAGAATACACCCTTCACAACAGTTGGCCAGATCAAGAACACTCCCCTGGAGGTAGGTGTATGTGTGTCAAAGTCAACAATCAAGAGAAGACTTCACCAGAGTGAATACAGAGGGTTCACCACAAGATGTAAACCATTGGTGAGCCTCAAAAACAGGAAGGCCAGATTAGAGTTTGCCAAACAACACCTAACAAAGCCTTCACAGTTCTGGAACAAGATCCTATGGACAGATGAGACCAAGATCAATTTGTACCAGAGTGATGGGAAGAGAAGAGTATGGAGAAGGAAAGGAACTGCTCATGATCCTAAGCATACCACCTCATCAGTGAAGCATGGTGGTGGTAGAGTCATGGCGTGGGCATTTACGGCTGCCAATGGAACTGGTTCTCTTGTCTTTATTGATGTGACTGCTGACAAAAGCAGCAGGATGAATTCTGAAGTGTTTCGGGCAATATTATCTGCTCACATTCAGCCAAATGCTGCGCTTCACAGTGCAGATGGACAATGACCCAAAGCATACTGCAAAAGCAACCAAAGAGTTTTTGAAGGGACAAAAGTGGAATGTTATGCAATGGCCAAGTCAATCACCTGAACTGAATCCCATTGAGCATGCATTTCACTTGCTGAAGACAAAACTGAAGGGAAAATACCCCAAGAACAAGCAGGAACTGAAGACAGTTGCAGTAGAGGCCTGGCAGAGCATCACCAGGGATGAAACCCAGCGTCTGGTGATGTCTATGCGTTCCAGACTTCAGGCTGTGATTGACTGCAAAGATATTGCAACCAAGTATTAAGAAAGGAAAGTTTGATTTATGATTATTATTCTGTCCCATTACTAGGGATGCACCGATACCACTTTAAGACCGAGTACGAGTACCGATACTTTTTAAAAGTACTCACCGATACCGAGTACCGATACTGTTCTTTAATGTCATGTGACGCTTTCCAATAAGAACAGACCATATAAAAATGCCCCCAGCTCACATGTATATCCCCCCGATCTATATATATTCATACTGCCACAGCTCACACATGGGTATGCCCCCCACAGCTCACACATGGGTATGCCCCCCACAGCTCACACATGGGTATGCCCCCCACAGCTCACACATGGGTATGCCCCCCACAGCTCACACATGGGTATGCCCCCCACAGCTCACACATGGGTATGCCCCCCACAGCTCACACATGGGTATGCCCCCCACAGCTCACACATGGGTATGCCCCCCACAGCTCACACATGGGTATGCCCCCCCCCAGCTCACACATGGGTATGCCCCCCCCCAGCTCACACATGGGTATGCCCCCCCCACAGCTCACACATGGGTATGCCCCCCCCAGCTCACACATGGGTATGCCCCCCCCCAGCTCACACATGGGTATGCCCCCCAGCTCACACATGGGTATGCCCCCCCAGCTCACACATGGGTATGCCCCCCCAGCTCACACATGGGTATGCCCCCCCCAGCTCACACATGGGTATGCCCCCCCAGCTCACACATGGGTATGCCCCCCCAGCTCACACATGGGTATGCCCCCCAAGCTCACACATGGGTATGCCCCCCAGCTCACACATGGGTATGCCCCCCAGCTCACACATGGGTATGCCCCCCCAGCTCATGGATATGCCCCCCCAGCTCACACATGGGTATGCCCCCAGCTCATGGATATGCCCCCCACAGCTCATGGATATGCCCCCCACAGCTCATGGGTATGCCCCCACAGCTCACACATGGGTATGCCCCCCAAGCTCACACATGGGTATGCCCCCCCAGCTCACACATGGGTATGCCCCCCCAGCTCACACATGGGTATGCCCCCCCCCCAGCTCACACATGGGTATGCCCCCCCCCAGCTCTCACATGGGTATGCCCCCCCCCAGCTCACACATGGGTATGCCCCCCCCAGCTCTCACATGGGTATGCCCCCCCAGCTCACACATGGGTATGCCCCCCAGCTCACACATGGTATGCCCCCCAGCTCACACATGGGTATGCCCCGCCCAGCTCACACATGGGTATGCCCCCCCAGCTCACACATGGGTATCCCCCCCCAGCTCACACATGGGTATGCCCCCCAGCTCACACATGGGTATGCCCCCCCCAGCTCACACATGGGTATGCCCCCCCCAGCTCACACATGGGTATGCCCCCAGCTCATGGATATGCCCCCACAGCTCACACATGGATATGCCCCCACAGCTCACACATGGGTATGCCCCCCAGCTCACACATGGGTATGCCCCCCAGCTCATGGATATGCCCCCCAGCTCACACATGGGTATGCCCCCCAGCTCATGGATATGCCCCCACAGCTCACACATGGATATGCCCCCAGCTCACACATGGGTATGCCCCCCAGCTCACACATGGTTATGCCCCCCAGCTCATGGATATGCCCCCCAGCTCACACATGGGTATGCCCCCCAGCTCATGGATATGCCCCCCAGCTCACACATGGTATTGCCCCCAGCTCACACATGGGTATTGCCCCCAGCTCATGGATATGCACCCACAGCTCACACATGGGTATGCCCCCCAGCTCACGGATATGCCCCCACATGGGTATTGCCCCCAGCTCTCGGATCCCCCCCCGCGACGATACTTACCTTCCTGAGCGACGCCGGGAACGTCTCCGCGCGTGCGCTCGTTGGAAGGACCCCAGCTGCGACCACGTGGGACCATGTGATCGCGGCTGGGGTCCTTCCAACGAGCGCGCGGAAACTTTCCCGGCATCGCTCAGGAAGGTAAGTATCATCGCGGAGAGCAGTTGCAGGGCCTGTCCGAATGCTCTATCGGCATTCGGACAGGGCCTGCAGCTGCTCACTGTGTTCACACTTACTTTCCTGGGCGACGCCGGGAAAGTTTCCGCGTGCGCGCTCTCCTTGGAAGGACCCCAGCCGCGATCACATGGTCCCACGTGGTCGCGGCTGGGGTCCTTCGAACGAGCGCACGCTCGGAGACATTTCCGGCGTTGCTCAGGAAGGTAAGTATCGCAGAGAGCTCCAGGGACGGCTGTCCGAATGCCGATAGAGCATTCGGACAGCCGCCGCAGCCCCTCGGATGCCGGCAAGCCGGCTCAATGCCGGCTTCCGGTATCGGGGAAAATATCGGGGGGTACTGCACGAGTACCAAGTACTCCTGCAGTACCCAGTATCAGCCCCGATACCGATACTGGTATCGGTGCAACCCTACCCATTACCTTTGGTCCCTTAACAAGTGGGAGGCACATCTGCAAACTGCTGTAAGTCCTACAGCGTTCACCTCAGTTGGATGTACATACCCTCAAATTAAAGCTGACAGTCTGCAGTTAAAGCACATTGTGTTTGTTTCATCCAACTCCATTGTAGTGCTGTATAGAGCCAAAGATGTTAGAATTGTGTCGATGTCCCAATATTTCTGGACCTGACTGTGTCTTAAGTATTGGTGTGTGTTATCCTGAGGGAGGTTCCTTTGGGAACTGAAACGATCTATGCGTATTATGCAACATTAAATATTTTTGAAATTTTAAATAGTCTCCATGTGCATCTGAAACTTGGACACACACACACACACACACACACACACACACACACACACACAAACCGCCGGCAAAGTCTTGGGAAGCCCCAGTCACGGTCTCACAAGATCGTGCAGAGTTCGAGATCTCGCAAGATCGCGGCTGGGGCTTCCCAACGAGCGGCCGCTCTAAGACTTTTCCGGCGGTGCTCCTTGGAACGCCGTCAGCTGCATAGGCGTAGTCGGACAGCCGCCACAACCCCTCGGATGCGGGAAAGCCAGCTCCGTGCTGGCTTCCGGTATTGGAGGCATCTGCACGAGTACTAAGTACCTGTGCAAATGCCGGTATCGGTGCATCCCTAGTTGCATCATCCGCTCCACACTTGCTGGCAGTGTGGGAAATGAGAAGGTAAGTTAGTAGTGCCGCATCACTGTTCATTTTATAATTGTAAAGTGAATAATAGTGTTGCATTACTAGATATATTTTTTGCATAAATCTATAAACCGATAGATATCTGCCAATAATGGGGTTACCGGTTTCGGCCCGAAAGTAAAACACCAGCCGAAAAGGTCAGCCGAAAATTGATGATCCCAGCTGACACTAAGCGAGCACTCTTTCAATGCTGCTTAGCTGGAGATAATTGTAATTGGAAAGCGGCAGGAGCTGCTACACATTTATTTCTGCACACAAAGGGTTAACTGCATAATCCACACTACTCTACGAGTAAATGGAACACCCATTAGCCCAACAACCCAAGCTCGCTGCCTTGGTGTCACTTTTGACTCTGACCTAACATGCTCTTCCCACATCCAGACAGTGACCAAATCCTGTTATTTTCAACTCCACAACATTGCCGCCCCTTTCTGACACAAGTTACCACAAAAGTGCTGGTTCATGCTCTTGTCATTTCACGACTTTACTACTGCAACTCGCTCCTTATTGGCCTCCCCAACTCCCGTATCTGTAATGAATGCAGGGGCCAGGTTTATTTTTCTCACTAAACGCACCTTGCATACTTCCCCCTCTGCCGGTCCCTCCATAGGCTTCCTGTACGTTTCAGGAAACAGTTTAAAATACTGATGCTCACGTTCAAATCACTCAATAACTCAACCCCTCCCTACATGTCTTCGTTACTCCGCAAGCACGTCCCATCTAGACAACTCCGTTCAGCTGGTGATCTCCACCTGTCAGTCTACACACGCACGAGCAACTCTCGCCTCCAAGACTTCAAGGGCAGCACCAGTCTTGTGGAATGACTTTCCTCGCCCTATCAAACTCTCCCCTGACCTTCAAGAAATCCCTCAAAACCCATCTCTTCAGATTAGCGTACCGCATCACTGATGCAACTCATCCCTCTGCTCACCTCCTCACACTTGAATGAAGCCACTTGTATGGTCCCACCATTCCCAAACCACTGGCACTAATGATCCTGCTATCTAGTGCAATTCCTCTTGCCTTCCTCAACCCCAATCCCTCTAGACTGTAATCTCCTATGAGCAGGGCCCTCTACACCTAGTGTTTCCATTCTATGTCTGTTTATATGTATTTCGTTCCCTTTGGTTATTGTAAAAGCGATGCGGAAACTGTTGGCGCTATATTATTATTGTCATCATTTATATTATAAATGACAATAATAATAATAATCAGGGCAAGCAGTAACCTCTGGCCTCTCCGTGACAAGGAACAAGTGATTTATCACTGACCTCCTGCCAGCGGTGTCGGCTCGGAGGACAAGGGGGGAGTTAATGTGGGGCTGTGTCACATCACAGCCAGGCTGTATTCAAAGACATTCTTATTATCACATTTACATAGCACCAACAGTTTCTGCAGCGCTTTACAATAACCAAAAGGGAACAAGATACAGATAAATGGACATAGGATGGAAACAAGAGGTGTAGAGGGGCCTGCTCATAGGATCTTACATCCATGCCTCCAAAACGTTAATGGAACGTATACACATTAATTTTGCAATGTTTGGTCTTTTCCTTTGCATCTTAAAGAGCCCTTTATAATGCTTTGTTTTTCTGCACTTTAAAAAAATAACAGATTACTAAAGAGAAACCTATACACACAAAACATCACAGGCACAATAGCTGTAGGAGTCTGGGTACAGCATCCAAAAACATACAGAGTAGAGACATTTAAATCACAACTTTTATTTAGTCAACCTATAAACAGACTGATGATTAGGCTCCATTTGAGCCATTATAGATATTTATCTACTCATTTAAATTGTGGTGGAGGGCAAAAAAATTAGATTAAAAGCCTCCACAAAACAAATAATAAACATAGTTGCAGAAGATATTTACACATCCTAGCAATACAGAGTTCTCTGAATTGCTGGGATGTGTAAAGGTCTTCTGCAACTATAAAATGTGTGTGTCCAAAAATCTTACACATGAATGTATGCACTAGATGCAAAATAACGCCACCAAAATAGGACAAAAATGTCTTAATCTTAATGTGGATTAATTTAAATTCATGATATTAATTTAATAAAGTCTAGTATTAAAAAAAAATATATATATATATATATATATATATATACACATACATATATATATACACACACACACACCAGATACATGTATACACAGTATGTGTATATATATATATATATATATATATATTCATATATAGAAAGTCATTTTCGGTATCGGTTTTCAACCAAGCTCATCGTGCATTTTCAGTCCCAAATTTTCATTTTGGTGTATCACTACTAGAAAAGCCATATTCCGGCCTTTCCAATGATCCTGCATATGCGTCTCTATCCATTAGGGCTCCAGAAATACAGTGGTCTAAATCAGGGCTCAAAATTTCAAGTCCAAAGCTACTAACTAGGCCATAAGAGTTACTCGCCACCAGTTGTTCCACCTAACTCCTACCCAGCCCTAAACACACACACACACACACGCTTAAATTATCTTATGAAATTACACTGTAAAAGGTTTTATTTAGAATAAAGTTACAAAAATAACATTGATAACCAGACATCAGACCCCAGATACATGTATACCCAGTCATCAGACCCCAGTGTGCAGAGCAGAGCGAGGAGGCAGGGAAGCTCCTCTTCACCCCCCCTGCCAGTGACGGAGAGGAGCTGGGTCAGGTTAGGCAGCCGATTCCTGCCACCACGCAGCCTGGGGAGGGGGGGCTGCATGGTGGCACTGCTGGAATACGGAGCACAAAATAATTTATTGTGCTGCCTGCATGTGCACTTCCACTCACCCTCACTTAATTTCCACTCGCCAAATGCTAGTAGGAGAGTGGAAATTTTGAGCCCTGGTCTAAATGAATCCAATTTTTTTTTAAATATATTTTTAAAAATAATCTTTCTCCAGATTGGAGCACACTCCTACCATCCTCCTGACCACTTTATACAAGTAAAGAGGTCAGTGTAAGTAATTATTTCCAAATGCTAAAATGTTTATTTGACAGACAGGACTTTAAAAATTACCCCCCCCCCCCACAAACTACAATATACCTATATTGTTGCTAAGCCCAGTGAAACATGAATCAAGCTGTATGGTGAATAGATCTGCTATCACAGCTTTGTAGGACCCTGTGAAGGGGGGGGGGTAAAGAGATTGTGTAGAACCGATGTGTCAGTGACCACTCACAATGTAACTTGCTAAAAGGCTGGCATCAGCAATGGAGCAGAGGCTGGAGACAACAAAGCAAATCAAAAGGAGAAGTATGTAACATCAGCCTCAGAGCTTATTTCTGGTACAGGAAAACACATTATATATTTAATATATTAGTCATACATTGCACCAATCATAATCCAAGATGATTTCCATAGACTCCATGGTGCGTTCTGACAGAATAACCCTTTCTAATCTAAAGCCTGACCAAGAATGCTTCTGTTATTTGTATAATTGACATTTTGCAGTCGTTTCCAAAATGAGTCAGATTATTCCAATTGCACTTACATTCACCCCACCCCTGACTGAGCACTCGACCCTGTAAGACTCTTCAGCAGTTGGTGATTTTCCACCTTCAGGGTGGAGGGAAGTCCTTTGCTTTGAAGCGGTGTCCCAGCAACCATGGACAGATGAGCTTAATACTCATCTGCCACCTTGACCAGTTAAAATGAACGTAAACGTTCATGGGTCACTTAGAAGCACTTTTAATTGGACCCTTGAAGGTCAAAACAGGTTAAACCATTACCCTCTGCACCTGCAGCGTGTCCTTCAGTCACCTAAAAATCCAGCATAGGCTCCCTTAAACCTGGTCTGGAACTTTGCAGCTATAGCGGTCAGAGCTGAGCTCAAGCATCCAATCCATTGCCTCTCAATGTGAATGCATCGAGAGCCATTGGCTTGTCAGGAACATCCAGAGAGGTGCATTTTACTATTTTGTATTTCTGTAACCACTCAATGTTCTCGAACCCAGGACATACTTGAAAACGAGAGAAATCTCAATGTATCCTTCCTGGTAAAATCCTTTTATAAATAAATAAATAAAAAAAATAAATAAATAAAAAAATCCAGAGATTCAGGAGAGGCTAGCGGACCGGGAAGCAGCGCACAAATCCTCTCACTCTCAGGCTGATTTTGATGCCCTGACAACTGTACGTCGGGAGCTCCGGTCAGCCTTACTGACGGATGTGGCCCGGTCCTTAGCCTGGACCAGGCGGACCTTTTATGAATATTCTAACAAAGCGCATACTATGTTAGCGCGCAAATTGAGGAACCAAACTAGATCTAAACTGGTGACCTCGGCCCATACGTCCCAGGGTTCGATCACTACTATCCCCAGCGAGGTAAACCAGATTTTTACTGCGTACTTTGAGAAATTATATAACCACTCCCCGGATCACTCCCTCCGCAATCCGGAACATGTGCGGGAGGTGCAGGAATTCCTGGCCACGTGGAAAGGCCCGGAGCTCCCTCCCCTCTTGCTGGAGGGGTTGGGGTCAGAAGTATCAGAAGCCGAGGTGGCTTCAGTGATTAAACAAATGAAACCCCATAAGGCCCCGGGCCCGGACGGGTTTACGGCCTTTTATTATAAAAAATTCTCTCCTCACTTGAGCAAATATCTAGTTAAACTATATAATGGAATTCTGGAGGGACGACCGGTGCCTCCGGATTTCCTCCGATCTGATGTGATTTTGATTCCTAAAGAGGGCAAAGATCCTTCCTTCCCCCACAATAATAGACCGATCTCTTTACTGAATGTTGACTATAAGATATTTACGAAAATCCTGGCCAACAGACTAGGAGCACTCCTCCCCTCCATCATTCATCCGGACCAGGTCGGGTTCATTCCCACGAGACAGGCATACGAAAATACAAGGAGAAATGTGGTCCTGATCGAGAGAGCTCGCGCAACGGGGACGCCTTCTCTGCTCCTCTCCTTGGATGCGGAGAAGGCGTTCGATAGGGTGGGCTGGCCTTACTTATTTCACCTACTGGAGCACTGGGGATTTCCCCCTGGTTTTTGCGCTGCTATCCGGGTCCTGTATAATTCCCCCTTACGAAAATAATCACCACGGGGCCTCCCCGGAATCTTTCCCCATAGGTAATGGAACGCGACAGGGTTGCCCCTGTCACCCATGCTTTTCGCTCTAGCCCTTGAGCCCCTGCTGGATAAATTACGGTCCTCCACGTCTATCACGGGTTTACAGATTGGGGGGGAGGAATTCCTGGTGTCAGCATATGCGGACGACCTTCTCCTGACCATCACGGACCCGGTTCATTCTGTGCCCCATTTGCTCTCCCTTCTTCGGGATTTCTCGGATATTTCCGGGTTTAAGATAAATATAGATAAATCTCGCGCGTTGCCGATAGGCATACCGAAACCGGAGGTCGACCGGTTGCGTCTCCTCACGGGATTTCACTTCTCCACCTCCTCTCTCACGTATCTGGGAGTGAAGCTGACTAGTGATCCCAAAGCAATGATTAGAGCTAACTACGATGTACTGATCCAACGTCTTATAGCTGATATGGACACTTGGGATGCCTTTAATGTCTCCTGGGTGGGTCGCATTGCTAGCGTAAAAATGAATCTACTCCCCCGAATCCTGTACTTGTTCCAAACCCTCCCGGTGCCTGTCCCTCCAGCCTCGTTGGCGCATCTACAGTCCCATGTGGACCGGTTCATCTGGCATAATAAACGACATAGGGTGGCTAGAAGAGTGTTACATAGACCGAGGGTGGTGGAGGCTTGGGAGTTCCGAGTTTGTTACAATATTATCATGCTGCCCAACTAGCACAGTTTGTTACCTTTCATGCACCACCTGGTACGCACCGTTGGGCGGACTTAGAGTCGCATCTCTTTGCTCCGGACTTGCCGCAATTCTATTTTTGGCTTCCCAAAACCTATCGTCCAATCCTTCGCTCCACCTGCACTGCCACCATTAACTCTCTCCAAATTTGGGACACCGTGAACCGTCGCTTCACTTTAGCCAAAGAACACTCAGCTATGATGCCTTTTCTCCGCAACCGACAGTTTCAACCGGGCTTATGCCCTCGCCCTTTTGCAACTCTGGAGGACTTGGGCCTTCAGAGGCTCCACCACCTTTACTCAGCGGGGGCACCACTTCAGTTTGAGAACATCCGACAGAGAGGTCCGGTAGGACCAGCGGACTTCTTTCGCTACCTGCAGGTCATGGACTATGCGCGGACGCCTGAAGTCCGTACGGCTGCCACGTCTTCCTTGACGGCGTTTGAAGCTCGCTGTAATGACGCTCGCATCACGAAATCAATGATATCCTCGCTTTACGTCTCCCTCTGTTCAGGCTCTCCAATCTGGGGGGACCCAACTTATGTTGCACGCTGGGAGCGAGATGTGGGGGATGCCCTGCCCAGTGAAGAATGGGAGGATATTTGGGACAATGTGGCACACTGCTCCATCAATGTGGCCCATCAGGAACAGGCTTACAAGATGCTGTTTCGCTGGTATGTTACCCCTCACAACTTTCTCACATGGACGGGTCTTCCTCTGACTTATGTTGGAAAGGTTGCGGCACTAAGGGCTCGTTCTACCACATGTGGTGGACATGCCCCCTGATCCGACGCTTCTGGCTTCAAATTCATGCTCTCATCCAAGAGGTCCTACAGTGTGGAGTGGCTCTCGACCCATGGACATTCCTTCTTCACCGCACCCAGGACGCCCTATCGAGACCGGAGAATAAGCTGTTGCATAAAATGGTCTTGGCGGCTAGAAGAGCGGTGGCCCAAGGCTGGAGATCTGTGTCCCTTCCGTCTATGGCGCAGGTGTATCTTCGGATCAGAGATAATATGGACATGGATCGTTTATCGGCTCTTGTACATGACACCATGCCCCAACATAGTAAGATTTGGGACCCCTGGCTGGAGTTTGATGTGGGTTAAGAGCTGGACTGCTTGTTTTTCTGGCGGATTATGATACCTGGGTTATGTACTCCTTTGGGGCGGCACCCTATTCCCTTCCCCCTCCTCCCCTCCCTATGAGGTCTCCTCCTCTCTCTTTTTCCTCCATGTTTGTGTTTCTTTGATCTTTTTCTAATTTCTTCTTTTACCCCCTCCTCGGGGTCTACCCCCTGCGGTCCTTTGGCAGGGGCTCCTCAGGGCTAACCAGTAGCAATCTCTAACATTGTGGTTTTGTGATAAGATGCCCTTTTTTGTCTTTGAAAAATGGAAAATAAAGAATTATAATAAAAAAAAAAAATCCAGAGAGGTGCAATCCTGACCTAAATCCCAGAAAGCTGATCGAGGACTGAAAAAAAATAGGAATGGTGCAAACATTTTGTCATGTGTATAGTAAAACTTAAATGCAGGCTGATTGACAGCTTTCTAGGCTGAGGAAATCCCTCCTCCCTGTTCGGTAGGTTGAATCAGCCTTCTGGGACATCAGCTACAGGGTGGAGAGGGGGACTTGCCCCCCCCATGAGAATTAAAATACAATAAATTGTAATGGTGGGCAGAGTACTTAACTCACCATGGTGACCAGAGTGTCCTCATCCTACCACCTTAAACTGCCCCAAAAAGATATGACAGCCTTCCAAAGTGGCGGGCTTACATTGGGGCAGCCTTCTGGAGTTACTGACAGCAATCCACAATGCAGCACTGTCCATCCAACTCCTGTTTGCAATGAGACTCTTCAGATTGGCTGAGCACATGGTGAGTGTTCAGCCCATTGATGGTTACTGCTTCAGGAGGGGCTTTCCGTTTAGGGCATTTCTTTAACATCCTTCAGACATTCTAGGCTTTTGTGAAAAAGCAGTGCTTTAACGACCTTTTGCAGCAAAGAACATCCATGACAATAGGTGCAAAGCTAAATCTGTTTGCACCAGGTGAGATCCAGGTACCCTAGACTACCTCTACATCAGCTGGGCCAATGGCCCCATGCTAAAGATCAGCTGGGACAAATTATCAAGAGATCTTTTCACAGCTCTTAATGCTAGCACGAAAGCGATGGTTTAACGTACCACTCCCTGGTGTTGCCTAGCAAGCACATCACCTCTGCTAGGGTGATAAGTCCTTGTCCTGATGGGTCTTAAAATTCTCCATTCAGGATTTAAAGACATCTGGTTGTCAGATCACATACCTTAAATGGTTGGCACTTAAATTGGTGTCACCAACTGAGCTGCATTAGAACTCTGTCAGAGAGGTCAGCAGCACAGGGTTAAATGAAGAGCGCAGATCTGACGACGCATAGCACAGCTAAGTATTTATTTATAATAATAATTATAAAATATATATATAGTGGCAAGAAAAAGTAAGTGAACCCTTTGGGATTACGTGGAGTTTTGCATGAATTGGTCATAAAATATGCTCTGATCTTCATCTAAGTCACAGCAATTTGAAACACACAGTCTGCTTAAAATAATACAACACAAACATATGTTTTCATGTGTTTATTGAACATAACATGTAAACATTCACAGTGCAGGGTGGAAAAAGTATGTGAACCCCTAGCCTAATGACTTCTCCAAGAGCTAATTGGAGCCAGGAGTGAGCCAACCTTGAGTCCAATCAGTGTGATATTATTGGATGTGTTGCTGAAAGCTGTCCTGCCTTTAAAAACACACATCAGTTTTGGGTTTACTGGTTTCAAGAAGCACTGCCTGATGTGAACCATGCCTCGCAGAAAAGAGCTCTCAGAAGACCTACGATCAAGAATTGTTAACTTGCATGAAGCTGGAAAGGGTTACAAAAGTATCTCCAAAAGCCTTGATGTTCATGTGTCCACGGTAAGACAGACTGTCTACAAATGGAGAAAGTTCAGCACTGTTGCTACTCTCCCTAGGCATGGTCGTCCTGTAAAGATGACTGCAAGAGCACAGTGCAGAATGCTTAATGAGGTAAAGAAGAATCCTAGAGTGTCAGCTAAAGACTTACAGAAATCCCTGGCACATGCTAACATTTTTGTTGACACATCTACAATAAGGAAAACATTAAACAAGAATGGAGTACATGGGAGGACACCACGGAGTAAGCCATTGCTGTCCAAAAAGAATATTGCAGTACGTTTGAAGTTTGCAAAAGAGCACCTGGATGTTCCACAGCACTACTGGCAAAATATTCTGTGGATAGATGAAAGCAAAATTGAGTTGTTTGGAAAAAACACACAACACTATGTGCGGAGAAAAAAAGGCACAGCACACCAACATCAAAACCTCATCCCCACTGTAAAACATGGCGGAGGGAGCATCATGGTTTGGGTCTGCTTTGCTGCCTCAGGGCCTGGACGGATTGTTGTCATTGATGGAAAAATGAATTCCAGAGTTTATCAAGACATTTTGCAGGAAAATGTAAGACCATCTGTCCGCCAACTGAAGCTCCGCAGAGGATGGGTGATGCAACAGGACAATGACCCAAAGCATTAGAAGTAATTCAACAAAAGAATGGCTTCAACAAAACAAAATACGTCTTCTGGAGTGGCCCAGTCAGAGTCCTGACCTCAACCTGATTGAAATGCTGTGGGATGACCTTAAGAGAGCAATTCACACCAGACATCCTGAGAATATTGCTACACTGAAACAGTTTGGTGAAGAGGAGTGGTCCAAAATTACTCCAGATCGCTGTGCAGGTCTGATCTGCAACTACAGGAAACGTTTGGTTGAGGTTATTGCTGCCAAAGGAGGGTCAACCAGTTATTAAGTCCAAAGGTTCACATAATTTTTCCACCCTGCACTGTGAATGTTTACATGTTCTGTTCAACAAAAACATGAAAACATATAATGTTTGTGTTGTATTATTTTAAGCAGACTGTGTTTTTCAAATTGTTGTGACTTAGATGAAGATCAGAGCACATTTTATGACCAATTCATGCAAAACTCCACGTAATCCCAAAAAGGGTACACATACACACACCTGTTAAAAGAAGCCCCATTTGTCACTTAAAAACAATACATAACGTGTAGGTACAATATAAAAGACTGTATAGGGTAAATTTATGGTTCAGCAGTCAAAATTCAAGGATTTGTTTTGGTAGAGAAGCTGGCATAGTGGGTAGAAACGTACCTGTATTGACCCATCCATACCACCACAAGCTCCTGGAAAGATTTTAAAATACATAAATTCAACACACACACACCTTCTGAGTGCTGCCCGAATTTGGAAAGCAAAAATATAGGTTACAGCCGTCATACAAACCATAAAATATTCAAACACCATTAAAGTACTGCCAGCAAGAATAAAAGGAGCATATTAAAAAGGGCCACTCTACTCATCCTGAGCACTTAAATCAATAAAGTCCAGCGCTGCGGAATATGCTGGCGCTTTATAAATAAAGAATAATAATAAAGTGGTCAGGATATGAGGAGAGCCCCCATTGCAATTGCTAGGTGAAGCGTAAGAGTTTCCGCCATCCCGTCACCAGCAGACTTTTGAATTTCCTGGCTGCCAGTTATCAGATCGGTCACTAGTGACATCAACACATAAGAGAGAATACCAACATTACTCTCGAGATCAATCACGGCAGCGTGTGTAGTTCCGAGCCATTGCTCTGCGCAAGGCGCTACGGAATTGCGTATATAAAGTGCGCGAGTCTGTAGAGGAATGCCATTTTCAGTCCCTATGCCGTGCAAGTTGTGTAGAAGCACAAAGTGCATTAAAAAGCTGCAAAGACTTCCATGTTAAGCAGTCTCTGCCCAATTATTTGAGTGCAAAAAAATATGCCTTTAAAAGATTATGTAACCATGCCAGTGAGATGGTCTGTAATGAGCTCATTTTTTATTCTTTTAATGTGCCATACAATTAATATTATTTCACTCCGACACAAATCTAATCCATACCTCACAAAAGTCCCTGTCTGTTATCCAAGTTTGTAATTGCCCTCTATTTGGAAATGTGTCCGAGAAATTAACTATATGTGCTCTGTATTAATATTCAAATTAACATATTGTGCGTAGGAGTGCACTACAGAGCTCCACGGCAATAAAACCAATTGTGCATCTAGAGTGGGCGTTCACTGTGAAACTGCATAGTAATAATCCACATATTAGTATGCGATACGTATTCGAGAATTACATTGCTCCAGTGATAAAACACGGGTCTATTCAGTAAAAGGTGAAACTCAGAAGAATTGGCAGAAGTGTAAATTCAAGGTCAAAATAGCCAAACCAGAAAAACTCTCCGGAGTTTCACCTTTTAGTGAATAGACCTGATAGTAATATGGCACGTGTATGAGAGCAATGCAAAGGTCACAAACTTTGACCCAGGGTCCAACACGGACCAGTTACATCCTTGCTTACATTAGCAATTTTCCCTGAGCACTGGAAATATCAGTTAGCAAGCTACCATTTGCAGACGTGTGCGCAATACACTTCCCATGACAGTTAGCTCGTTCGAAGGCTGTTTATGTGAATATTTTATCCACGAATGCACAAACATTTGCGGTGTCAAACTTGGATAACGAAAGCATATTTAAAAGGAAAAACGATCCTAGAAATCTGATCTTGCGAAAACACGTGCCAAAGTTGAATCCTGTAATTTAAAGCGCATACCATGTCATTAAAGTTATTTCAGAGAGTTCCAGACCAGACGCCACATCATGACTTGGTCACATTAAAAACCTCCCCAGTTTTTAAATGAATCCATGCGCTGCTAAAATGCATTTTGAAAAAAATACATCGGCTGCCTGGTCTGCAGAAAATTCTGCTTCAAAAGGACACTCTAGGCATTGTGACCACATGTTTTTGAGTGGGATCTGAGCGCTGATTCAGCCCTCCAAGTGCAAGGATGTAGATCCTCCAGAAGCTCAGTGACTGTTGATCTGAGCTTCATGCACTGGAACCTGAAAGCAGGAACCAATTTGGTACTTTCCAATTGCAGACATTGCATTGAAAGGGCACACATGACAGCTGGCAGGGTGTCCTGTCCAGAGGAGCTCAAGAGGCACCCCTGCCTTTGGCATCCATATCAAGATTTCTGAAAAATCGAGAAGTCTCCAAAATACAGACTTCACTTTTACTTTTCTCTTTGACACTTTGGATGGGTCCTGCTGCTCACTGGTGCTGGTCAAGTGGCTGCAGCATGGCAAGGAACACGCCAGGAGACTCTCCAGCCCCAATGTGTGACCTGCTGCACAGAGACATGCTAGGTTTGTGAAGCATGTCCCTCGAAAGCGTTCCCCTGCTTCTATACATGATGGTGCTGCAGCAGATAGTAAACCTCATCCCCCCCCCCCGTTCTTCAACTTTGGATTCCAAAATCTAGAAGAGTCCGTATTCCAGAATGGTCAGGGTCCTGAGAAGTCCAAGAAAGAGGTGCTCAACCTGTAAATGCTTAGATGTGCCTCCTTCTCATTTAGCAATTTTATGTAATGGTTAGCTTTTGTCCATGCTTATTCTTCATGCAAACATTTTATACGTTTAAGATTGTATAGAGTATTCAAATTCCACATAGAAATCGAACGCAAACTGGAAAAATGCAGTAAGCCCTGAAGCTATTAAGTCAACGAAACAGGTGGTTATTGTCCAAAAAGCCAACAGGCTGCTGACTCCATATGAGATCCATCAAGAAGGTAAGAGGATTAGCTTCGTAGCACTTAATTAAAACTCAATGCTCAACCCAAGTTTAACTGTGACCATTTCATACATTGCTAAGCCAGAGAATGGCAGATCTGCTCCATCTGGAGCACATATTCTCCCTCAAACACATTCCGAGAATTAGCCTTGGCAAGTCATCACCAAATCTGTGGATTAATACCATATGTGAATCACTTCAACGAGACACTGCAAGCTTGAAGAGATGCTGAATGCGGATATGTAGCTGTGAAAATGGTGCAGGACATCAGGAGAAGGTCTTTCAAAATCAATGAGCAGTATTCCCAGTACCCCTGGGAGAACCCCAAACAATCCTTCCCTAGAGGGGCTGTCACCACCAGTGGTATTCACTCAAACGCCATAGGCTGCAACTTCAAGTGACCAATGAGAAGTTCAGAGGAAAGTGGCATGATACAATACCCAATTGCCAAATAGATGCCAGCCAATTGGATTATGTAATTATTTTCTTGCAATTTAATGCATTCCCCCATTTTCAACTAAAAATCCCTTTAAAAGAACAGAAACCTTTCCTTTTTACGCTGTCCGATGAACACAGTCTGAGCACACTCTGGGTGCGTGCATAACGGAAGATACTGTAGACACCAGGACGATACTGAAGACACCACACGATCCGTTTTTCTTGACGGATGTAGAAAAAAAAGGAACTATGAGAAATAAAATTAATATGAAAAATGATAAAAATTTGAAAAGCATATGAAAAGCCATTGTGTGCGTCAAGGTGGTGGACGTCGCAAATGCGCTGCGTCTGACAACAACATCACTCACACAGAACGCTACGCGGACGTGGCACACTCTGCGCGTCCGGGGTAGTGGTTTTACGTTCTTGCCTAACTTGCGTCCGTTTGCCACGTGCGTTGTGCGTGCGCACGTACTTCGTGTGTGGATCTCTATTGCTCATGATTCTATGCTACGACAGACATTAAACTGTGCGGCAACACGGACGTGATCACTGCGTTCATCTGACACCAGCTTTATCTGGCGTTCCTAACTTGTTGCTAAATTGTATGAGCTTTGGCTATCCGTACCCGGATATGAACCTACAGTGCCTGTCTTGAACTTTGCTTGATAAGACTACGAATAATTGATCATGATTCCATTTAGACCACCTACCATTAACCTTCATTTAAAAGTGACATTGGACGGCCATTGTGTAATCAAATAAAATTTCTCTTTTTCCAATTGTGTAACAATTGGAAATAAATACGGCTGATTGGAGCGCAGGTTAGTGGCGTCTTTAAATGGTCTAAAACACACACAACCTCAAATCAATCTGTTTAAAAACAACATGACCTATTAAAAATATTGATACGGAGTGCTCTTTTTTTGGTGTTTTCTATTAAAAATAGGATGTCCTTTTCCCACCAGAATGCTTAATATTTAAAGACTAATAGACTTAAAACCAAAATGTGTTCTAAAATTTTATAAACTACAAAATCTATTCCATGTGAAATGTGAGAGATAACATTTTTAGCCGCAGAGAGGATGCTGCCTGCTGTTTAAGAGATAGTAGAAACCGCAAAAAATGTGAACCAGGAAACAAAAAAAATGAAGAGCAGTTAGAAATACTGGGGCCTTACCGGATCAGCTTGGAAGGTTATTTTGCCAAGTAGGGACAAAAAGCTTCAAGTCCAAAATTACTGAGCTCTTTTGAACATTGTGCATAATTAATGCATACAAGGCTGTGGTCATACGGGCGCATCAGTGTGACCCCATCCTCCCTGCGTCTGAAGCTACGATGGGCGCTCGATGGGCCAACCAATCATGACCCTCCATTAGGAGACTCGTGCTTTGTAGGGCTCAGCGAGGTGGCCACACAGGCATCCGAACAGAAAGAACACACGTTCCCTTTGTACACTCATACGATCGTGGACTTATCGCTCCAATAACCCTGACACCACACTTATTTTGCACGCCCTGTCCATTAAGATGTGCGGAGAGGTCAAACCCCACATTCAATATTTAGCAGGCCCAGGGGCAGTGACGGCTGATGAGAGGGAATAATATAGATCTCTCACACACATATAGACATTAAGGGCCAAGAGGTAAAAATATACAAGTTGGCAACTAACTAGCTCCTCGACAACCCAGATTACACATCAGTGTGTAGGTAACACAAGGGATGTTCTCGTTCGGGATGCACCGATACTAGTATCCGTTCCGATACTGCCGTTTGCACGAGTACTTGGTACTCGTGCAAATGGCCCGATACACACACCCCGGATACCGGAAGCTAGCACTGGGCCGGCTTGCTGGTATTCGCAGGCTGGGGAAGCTGGCCACGTGCATGAAAGCACGCGGCCAGCGTTCCCCGACGACGGGCCGCAAAACTCACCCGTCCGAAGGTCCGGTCGCACAGCTGTGACGCGTTCACGCGGCTGCCGGGCGCTTCTGTGACGCTGCCTCTCGTCAGCCGTGCGAACGGACCTTTGGACGGGTGAGTATTGCGGCTCGCCAGAGGGGAATGCTGGCCACGTGCTTTTCATGCATGCGGCCAGCTTCCCCAGGTCTGTGAGAGCTGGGGGCAATCTCCATGTGAGCTGGGGGCATTCAGAGATATATATATATATATAGTGACGTTTGGGGGCCCACAGAGCACGTGCACAATGTCTTTCACAAACAAAACGACTTTATTCACCCTTTCAGGGCAGTCAAAAAGGCAACATAATAAGTACATGCTTGGGTTCAGCGAAATTAAAGCAAAGTCCTGATCTTCAGCACAAATAAACAGAAAAATAATGATGGCTCACCAACGCTTTAAACCGTCCCAAACCTGGGGAATCCTTTCCCCAGTATGTAGAAGCCTCTCCAGCAAGGCACAGCACGTCTCCTGCTTTTGGAACACACACCCAGAGCTTCCACTGATTACTTTCCTTTTACCTAAACTCCCACAATCCTATCTGGGAGTTGCTGGCTTTAAAACTCTTCCTGGACAGGAACATTAACCCTGTGGTTGCCCTTAAAGGGTCCACAACCCAAATAGGGGTGAAACATTGTCCATCCAGGACCCAGCCCTGCCGACCTCTACATATATCCCCCCCTCTGTCTCAACGCGGAGGTGTTTGAGGCAACAGTAGACAGCCCACAATGCATCAGCATTTTGGTGCTGTTTCCCAGGCCTGTGTTCCACCACAAAGTTAAACTCCTGGAGAGACAGGAACCGCCTGGTTACCCTGGCATTAGCGTGGCGGTGCTGCCTCATCCAGGTCAATGGGGCATGGTCAGACACCAAACGGAACTTCCTGCCCAACAGGAAGTATCTCAAAGAATCCAAGGCCCACTTTATGGCCAAGCCCTCTCTTTCCACCACAGCATAGTAGGAAACTGACGGCAGCGAAGAAAAACTAAGAAAAACCACGGGGTGCTCTTCCCCATTGACTTCTTGGGATAGCACAGCCCCCAAACCCTCACTTGAGGCATCCGTCTGTACAATGAACGCCCTCATGAAATCAGGGACTACCAGCACTGGGTGCTGACAACGCATTTTTAAGCTTCTCGAAGGTATCTTCAGCATTGGCATTCCATTGAATCATCACCGACTTCCTACCTTTCGTCAGGTCAGTCAGTGGTGCAGCAAGAGGCAAAATTGGGGACAAACCGCCGGTAATACCCCACTATACCCAGAAAAGCACGAACCTGCTTTTTTGTGAGGGGGCGTGGCCAGTTCTGGATAGCCTCTACTTTGTTAAATTGTGGCTTTACCAGACCCCTGCCTACGACATATCCCAGGTACTTGGCTTCCTCCATCCCTACCGCACTTTTCTCAGGGTTAACAGTAAAGCCCGCTTTCCTCAAACCGTCCAAAACCATCTGAACCCGGGGAAAATGGGACTCCCAATCTGGACTGAAGATGACAATGTCATCCAGGTAGACCGAAGTATATCTCAGGTAGGGGCGGAGCACCCTATCCATCGCTCGTTGGAAGGTGGCCGGGGCCGAGTGTAACCCAAAAGGCATCTGCTTATAATGAAAATGACCCTCGGAGTGGAAAAAGCAGTCTTTTCCCTGGCTTCCTTAGTCAGGGGTATCTGCCAGTATCCCTTAGTAAGGTCCAGGGTGGTGATATAACGGGCCAGACCCAATTTCTCTATTAATTCATCCACCCTTGGCATGGGATACGTGTCAAATTTTGACACCTCGTTAAGTTTCCTGAAGTCATTGCAGAATCGCAAAGTGCCGTTGGGCTTCGGTACCAACACGATGGGGCTCGACCATTCACTCTGACTCAATGACATCAAGCTGAAGCATTTTTTAACCTCTTCAGAAACAGCCTTTCTATGGGCTTCTGGGATGCGGTACGGCTTTACCCGAACCTTTACATGGGGTTCCGTCACAATATCATGTTTAATCCTGGACGCGTGTCCCGGTAGTCCTGAAAACATGCCTTTGTTTCTTTGCAGAAACTCCTTAACTTCTTGGGTTTGGGGTTTGGACAGGGTGGCAGCAATGTGTACTGCGTCAACACCATCAGACTCTATACCCACCCCAACCATGGCGGACACCTCTTCTCGGTCTCCAGGGTTTTAACTAGTATCGGTATCGGAGCCGATATTGCCGTTTGCACGAGTACTTGTTACTCGTGCAAACGGCCCGATACATCCCGCCGATACCGGAAGCCGGCGCTGGGCCGGCTTGCCGGTATCCGCGGGGCTGGGGAAGCTGGCCGCGTGCATGAAAAGCACGCGGCCAGCGTTCCCCTCCGGCGCGCCACATACTCACCCTTCCTGAAGTTCCGGTCTCTGGGCAGTGATGCGGTCACGTGGCCGCCGGGCACTCCTGTGACGCGGCCTTTCGGTTGGAGGCAGCGTCACAGATGCGCCCGGCGGCCACGTGACCGCATCACTGCCCAGAGACCGGAACTTCAGGAAGGGTGAGTATTTGGCGCGCCGGAGGGGAACGCTGGCCGCGTGCTTTACATGCACGCGGCCAGCTTCCCCAGCCCCGCAGATAGCTTCCCCAGCGTTCGAGCGGGGGGGGGGGTAAATCCATGAGACCTGGGGGGCCAAATCCATGAGACCTGGGGGGCCAAATCCATGAGACCTGGGGGGCCAAATCCATGAGACCTGGGGGGCCAAATCCATGAGACCTGGGGGCCAAATCCATGAGACCTGGGGGCCAAATCCATGAGACCTGGGGGGCCAAATCCATGAGACCTGGGGGGCCAAATCCATGAGACCTGGGGGCCAAATCCATGAGACCTGGGGGGCCAAATCCATGAGACCTGGGGGGCCAAATCCATGAGACCTGGGGGCCAAATCCATGAGACCTGGGGGGCCAAATCCATGAGACCTGGGGGGCCAAATCCATGAGACCTGGGGGGCCAAATCCATGAGACCTGGGGGGCCAAATCCATGAGACCTGGGGGCCAAATCCATGAGACCTGGGGGACCAAATCCATGAGACCTGGGGGGCCAAATCCATGAGACCTGGGGGCCAAATCCATGAGACCTGGGGGGCCAAATCCATGAGACCTGGGGGACATCCATGTGACCTGGGGGGCAAACCCATGTGAGCTGGGGGCAAACCCATGTGAGCTGGGGGCAAACCCATGTGAGCTGGGGGCAAACCCATGTGAGCTGGGGGCAAACCCATGTGAGCTGGGGGCAAACCCATGTGAGCTGGGGGCAAACCCATGTGAGCTGGGGGCAAACCCATGAGACCTGGGGGCAAATCCATGAGACCTGGGGGCAAATCCATGAGACCTGGGGGCAAACCCATGTGAGCTGGGGGCAAACCCATGTGAGCTGGGGGCAAACCCATGAGACCTGGGGGCAAATCCATGAGACCTGGGGGCCAAATCCATGAGACCTGGGGGCCAAATCCATGAGACCTGGGGGCCAAATCCATGAGACCTGGGGGCCAAATCCATGAGACCTGGGGGGCAAATCCATGAGACCTGGGGGGCAAATCCATGAGACCTGGGGGCAAATCCATGAGACCTGGGGGGCAAATCCATGAGACCTGGGGGGCAAATCCATGAGACCTGGGGGGCAAATCCATGAGACCTGGGGGGCAAATCCATGAGACCTGGGGGCAAATCCATGAGACCTGGGGGGCAAATCCATGAGACCTGGGGGCAAATCCATGAGACCTGGGGGGCAAATCCATGAGACCTGGGGGCAAATCCATGAGACCTGGGGGCAAATCCATGAGACCTGGGGCAAATCCATGAGACCTGGGGGCAAATCCATGAGACCTGGGGGACAAATCCATGTGAGCTGGGGGCAAATCCATGAGACCTGGGGGCAAATCCATGAGACCTGGGGGCAAATCCATGAGACCTGGGGGCAAATCCATGAGACCTGGGGGCAAATCCATGAGACCTGGGGGCAAATCCATGAGACCTGGGGGCAAATCCATGAGACCTGGGGGCAAATCCATGAGACCTGGGGGCAAATCCATGAGACCTGGGGCAAATCCATGTGAGCTGCGGTCAATCTCATAAATTTTTATATGAGGTCTGTTCCTATTGGAAAGCGTCACATGATATTAAATAAAAGTATCGGTACTCGGTATCGGTGAGTACTTTAAAAAAGTATCGGTACTCGGTCTTAAAAAAGTGGTATCGGTGCATCCCTAGTTTTAACAAATTTATGTGGTAGAAACATAGAAAGATGTCGGCAGATAAGAACCTTTCGGCCCATCTAGTCTGCCCAATTACATGGATACTTTACTTGGATTTATCTTTTGTTTAGGATAGCCTTATGCCTATCCCATGCTTGCTTAAATTCAATTACTGTTTTGGCCTCTACCACTTCAACTGGAAGACTGTTCCATGTATCCACCACCCTCTCAGTAAAATAATGCTTCCTGATGTTACTTTTAAACCTTTGCCCCTCTAATCTAAGACTATGTCCTCTTGTTTTACTATTTTGTTTCCTTTTAAATATACTCCCTTCCTCTACCTTGTGGATTCCCTTTACGTATTTAAATGTTTCTATCATATCTCCTCTGTCTTGTCTTTTTTCCAAGCTGTACATGTTAAGATCATTAAGCCTTTCCTGGTAACTTTTCTCCTTCAAGCCGTACACCATTTTAGTAGCCCTTCTCTGAACTCTCTCTAAGATGTCTATATCCTTCTGGAGATACGGTCTCACCAGTGCTCTGTACAGTGGCATGAGCACTTCCCTTTTCCTACTGCTAATACCTCTCCCTACACAACCAAGCATTCTGCTAGCATTTCCTGCTGCTCTATTACATTGACTACTTACCTTTAGATCCTCTGAAATAATAACCCCTAAATCCTTTTCCTCAGATGTTGAGGTTAGGACTGTATCAAATATTCTATATTCAGCCCTTGGGTTTTTACGTCCCAGGTGCATTATCTTGCACTTATCCACATTAAATGTGGTAGATCTGGTATGGTTTTCTTTTCCCAGGCTGATGCACTCAGTAGTTTACTTCCCCTACTTTTTCAACCACCTCATATGGTCCCTGCCACTTGGCTAGGAACAGACTTTCCACCGTGGGTATAAGTACTGCTACCCGGTCCCCAACCTGAAATTGCTGCAGCTTGGCTGACCGGTTGTACACCCTTTTCTGGGCCTCCTGGGCTTTCTGCAAATGTTCCTGTACCAAAGGCATCACTTTAGAAATTCTCTCTCTCATCTGAGAGATATGTTCAATGAGCGATTTGTGTGGAGAGGACTCACTTTCCCATGTCTCCTTCACCAAATCTAGCAATCCCCGGGGTCTGCGACCATACACCAGCTCAAAAGGTGAAAACCCCGTGGAGGCCTGAGGAACCTCTCGAATAGCAAACAGCAGCGCGGGAAGCAAAGGATCTCTTCCATCTCTCTGCACAACCCTTTTAAGCATCATTTTCAGAGTTTTGTTGAATCTTTCTACCAGACCATCTGTCTGAGGGTGATACAGATGTTCGCAACTGCTTGATTTGGAACAACTTGCACACATCTGCCATCACCCGGGACATAAATGGGGTCCCCTGGTCCGTTAAAATTTCCCTTGGCAGGCCAGTTCTCGAAAACATAAAAAACAACTCCCGCGCAATGGCCTTTGATGTAGGGTTTCTTAAAGGAACCGCCTCTGGATACCTTGTGGCATAAATCAAGAACCACCAGGATATATCGGTGTCCTCGAGCAGACTTCTCTAAGGGACCCACTATATCCATAGCGATGCGCTCAAAGGGCACCTCAATTATTGGCAGAGGCACCAAGGGGTTCCTATAATGGGGTGCTGGGGCAGTTAACTGGCAAACAGGGCAGGAGGAACAGTACCTCTTAACCGCGGCACCGATCCCTGGCCAGTAAAACCGGTCCGTTATCCGGGCCTCAGTTTTCTCAGCTCCCAGGTGACCACCTAGTTACATAGTTACATAGTTACATAGGCTGAAAAAAGACATGCGTCCATCGGGTTCAGCCTCTCCCACATAACCTACTGCTGTTGATCCAAAAGAAGGCAAAAACCCCAGTCTGAATGCTTGCCAATATGCAACATACTGGGAAAAAATTCCTTCTTGACCCCAGAATGGCAGTCAGATTTCTCCTTGGATCAAGAAGCTTTTACCCACATATTAAATATTATAACCCTTAATATTCTGTGTCTGCAGGAAGTCATCCAGTCGTTTTTTAAAAGTCTGTACAGACCTAGAACATCATTGTGAGCCAGATCCAGCACCATTCTCTGGTAGGGCTGGGGTACTAGTAATTGTTCCACAATTTCTCCCCGAATTTCTGATACACGGTAGAACAGATCATTATTGACCGCAAAGTGAGGAAATCTTTTCTCTGCATCTGGTGCTTGAGGTACCCCACTGACAACAGTTACCTGTTCGCGAGTATTTATCAACATCGGGTCACCCATTTGAGCCCTGCCAAATGCACCTCTGGACACATCTAAGTCACGGTGTACTGGATAAGAAGAACCCTCCCCTCATCCACCCCAAGTGTAATATCTACAGGGGATAATTCCTCTTCATCCTCTCCTACCATAACCGGCACGGGAGAGGATACCCCCTCCTTGGGTGTCAACTCAGGTTGAGGAGCTAGGACACTCACATCAGTTACAACATTCTCATTTTGAACACATTTGAGCAACTCCTCATCAACAGTGTCCACAGTCATGTTTGGTGGGGGTGACCCTGAATTGTTCCCCAGTTCGATGGGCAGTTCAGTTTGTGCCAAGCACCACAGTTCAGCAAACAAGGGGCAGTCCCGTCCCACAATCACATCATGTATCAGAGTACTCCCCACCCCGACCTATTGGGTGACCAAAGTATTCCTGGCGGAAATGGTGACAGGGATCAGCGGATACTCCCGAGTAGCCCCATGGATACAGACAACCCGGAGGGTTCTTTGTACTGGACCGAGCCTTCCGACTACCCGGGCATGCACCAGGGGGACCATACTCCCAGAGTCCAGGAGAGCTTTGGCTGGGCGGTGATTCACCCACACAGTACATTCAAACTGACCACCCTCTAGGTCAAGGTGGGTAGTGCACATTGTGAGGGTGTAGAAGGACACTCTCCGAGCGGATCCACACTCCATGGGCTCCTCCTGTAGCAGACACTGCGCCCGGGTATGGCCCCAGGCGCGACACCTCCAACACTGTATATCGCCAGCAGTTCGGGTAGCAACAGGCCTCTGCAGAACCAAGGAAGAGGATTTTGGGGTGCTGGTTCCCGGGTCCAGTGACGCTTCCCTCCGAGGAACTGAAGCAGGCCTCACAGGCGGTGGCAAGACTGGTCCTCGACAACTGGTTGGTCTGAGCAGGTCCTCCACCACGGTGTATCTCTCCACCATCTCGACTACCAGTGCTGCAGTCTTGGGGTCCCCATGGCTGACCCAGCGCTGTAGATCCTTTGGTAGAGACCTCAGGTAGTGGTCCATCACAACCCTTTTCGACCATTTGCTCTCTAGTCCGGGTCTCTGGCTGCAACCACTTTTTAACCAGCTGTCCTAAGTCATGCATCTGGGACCGGGGTGGCTGGTCAGGGCAGTACTTCCAGCAGTGAACACGTTGAGCCCGGACAGCAACAGTTACCCCCAAGGCGGGCCAGATCCTCAGCCGGTCATAATTCTTTGCATCTTCTAGGGGCAGGTCAAAATATGCCTTTTGAGGGTCTCCTGTCAGAAACGGGGCAATGAGACCGGCCCATTGGTCTTGGGGCCACCCCTCTCTCTCTCAGCAGTCCTTTCAAACGCGGTGAGAAATGCTTCCACATCATCACTGGGAAACAGCTTTTGCAGGAAGTGACTGGCCCTTATGGAGACATGGTTACCAGCAGCGACCACTGCTTGATCACGTCCAGGTGCAAGTTGCTGCATGGCCTCCCGCAGGGCAGTGATCTGCGTCTGTGTGGCTACCTGCTGTGCTGCAAGTTGTGCAGCCAGCGAATGGGTGCTTTCTTGTTGGGCAGCAACAGCCTGTGCCACGGCTTGTTGCTGCTGAGCCATCGCCTCTTCATGGCGAGTCTGGGCCTGCACATTGACAAAGACCATCTGCTTAACGAGCTCCTCCATAGCTGTGGACTTCAGTGCAGCCTTAGCCCAGGACATGCAATCAGAACACTGTCCTTTTTAAAATGTCAGTTTTTTTTTTTTCCTTTTCACAAAAATTCCTCTTGCTTGGCGTGTGAGGGGTAGCAGATTGCCCGCATTCGAAACACCAGTTGTGACGTTTGGGGGCCCACAGAGCACGTGCACAATGTCTTTCACAAACAAAACGTCTTTATTCACCCTTTCAGGGCAGTCAAAAAGGCAACATAATAAGTACATGCTTGGGTTCAGCGAAATTAAAGCAAAGTCCTGATCTTCAGCACAAATAAACAGAAAAATAATGATGGCTCACCAACGCTTTAAACCGTCCCAAACCTGGGGAATCCTTTCCCTAGTATGTAGAAGCCTCTCCAGTAAGGCACAGCACGTCTCCTGCTTTTGGAACACACACAGCTTCCACTGATTACTTTCCTTTTACCTAAACTCCCACAATCCTATCTGGGAGTTGCTGGCTTTAAAACTCTTCCTGGACAGGAACATTAACCCTGTGGTTGCCCTTAAAGGGTCCACAACCCAAATAGGGGTGAAACCTATCGTCCATCCAGGACCCAGCCCTGCCGACCTCTACAATATATATAGCAATCCGTGTGTAAAAGATACGATGGTGGCACTCTGGGTCGCTTAGAAAAATTCTTTATTGAATAAGGAACAGCGCTGTCCTAGGAGTGGCATTGACCAGTTGCATAAACCTTATTTCTGCTAGAAAGCCACAGTGTGGCATGGCATTGATTTTAGGGTTCTGTGTAATAACAGATCCAAGATGCAGAAAAGTGAGACAGCTGTCATTTGCATATCTTACCCAGAGTTCCTTGCTGCATATGGGGAATGTGGCACAGGAGCTCTGGGATAAAATTCATCGAATTGCTGTGATGTGCAAGTGGCTTCTGCAATAATAAACACACACACATATTTATAGCGCTCTCGGGGAGGATATATACATGTGAGCTGGGGGCATTTTTATATGAGGTCTGTTCTTATTGGAAAGTGGTCACATGACATAAAATAAAAGTATCGGTACTCGGTATCTGTGAGTACTTGAAAAAAAAACTATCGGTACTCTGTCTTAAAAAAGTAGTATCGGTGCATCCCTAGTTCTCGTAGTGCTTGATTGTTACGGAACCTCCATCCGTTTTGCTTCCATCATCAGACTGGATTTATTTAAGCCACTTTAAAGGCTCTCTATAAAGTATGAATAATTTAAACGTACACTCTCAGAATTAATTTTCATTAGAAAATGTAACCTTGTACAGAGGACACATGCTGCATAAAAACACACATTAATGCCATGTCACCCCCCCTTCTATACAGCAAACGTTCGGATTTTCTTATTAATATCACATTTTTATCCTTTCATTCGTATGTACTTTGAGTATTTTTAGTGCTCCTCATACTACCCCATGTTTGTATATAGTTAGTTCTGCACTGCTCAATATTTTGTTACACATGGTTTGCTGTTCAGATTTTAAAACTGAAAATGTATAAAGCACTGCATTAAGACATATTTTAAGCTTCATTATAATTCCATTTATAATGCGGCAATATATTCCACAGTACTCATACTAGCAAATGAAAATGTGAACACAAAACTAATAATGAATACCAGGGTTATTCAGAGAGAGGTGAAAACCAGGAGAATGACTGGAGAAGTGAAAATTCTAGGTCAAAATAGCCGATTTGGAAAGGGAGATAAATGGGAGAATTTTTCTGGTTTGGCTATTTTGACCTAGATTTTTCACCTCTCTCTGAATAACCCTGTATATGTGTAACTATCAAGAACATTTATCTATTTATTTATAAAGGATTTTACCAGGAAGGGTACATTGAGATTTTGCTTGTTTTCAAGTATGTCCTGGGTTCAAGAACATTGAATTGTTACAGAAATACAAAGTAATAAAAAATGAATAAAAAAAAAAACAAAGCACAAATATACATATTAACAGAAAATAAATATAGTCATTATGTTACATGTTTACAGGTGCATTCTGTATTGAGGTATGTTAGTAAGGAGCTCTTGAGTGACTTAAGACTGGGGGAAGATTTGATGGTGTCTGGGAGGTTATTCCATAATTGCGGTGCTCTGAAGGAAAATGAAGATCGAGCCACTTTCTTTTTGTATTGTGGTATTTATTGTAAGTAAGGTGCATCCTTACATCCCTCTCCAATAACAAGTATTTTTTATAAAAAGCGTAGAAATGTGTAACTCAAAAATACGTAGAATAAAATAAAAATAAAAACTTTAGGAATTGCTACATGTACTTTCTCATCAAAAACTTTCTTATAAACCAATAAAAAAGCATTAGCAAAACCAGAAAAAAAAAAAATAGCCCACCTAGTGTTATGAACATTAAAAAAACAAAACAAAAAAACACACACGTGGAAGAGTGGAAATTTCCATTGTCAGCTGGCAGTATGAGCAGTCTGGACAAACACAGGTTTGCATACACACTTGTTGGTGAGGGCATCACATGAGGGATTGGTGTTTTTCAGACACGAGCCCCTTACAGATTTCTCTACGAAGGGCATGGATGCAGGATTAGGAAACGCATGCATTCTGTATGACGAGTGAGTATTATATAATTGAGTGCAAAATAAGTGCTCTCATTAATAACGGCCGGCGAGCAGAGAGCTTACTTGTGCTTCAGCAGAAACCAGACCGTGCTCCCGACCGGCCATCTCTCGCATCAATAAGCAAGAACCATGACCTCGGCAAGATCACATGGCCTGGGATCACGGAGACCGGCAGACAGACAGAATGTCTTTTCTGCGCCAATCCACTAAAGCATGCCTTAATGCATGGGACGCCGACCTTACATTCACCAAGGAGACCGACATTAAACACACGCCAATCTAAAAAAAGGAGTTACTTACCCCGGGGCCCATTAAGCACCCACTAATTGGTACTGTATGAAGACATATCTGCAAGGCGGTTGGGCCTATGTGTAAGCAGTCCTCGTTATGTACCGTGAGCCTTAAACCGGACCACTCAGTACCCTGACATTGATAAGCACGGCTTTTGCTGTTGTATCTCTGTTTCACTCATGCATGACAATGAGTGTACAAGCAAGCACAAGCATTCTGGAGACATTATAATGTCACTGTGTTCATCAGATAACTGCGCCTTCCCAGGAACTTCACAAAATCCGTGTCTGGGACGTCACACATAGACAAACCTTCTGTTAAAGGGTTGCATGGGGAGTAGATTTAGTACATAAGGCTGGCTGACCACTGGGTCCGTAAATCATCCGACTAACAAGTCGTATGACTAATCGCACAACACAGAAGAGATTCAACCATCGTCCGTTGCCTCCGATTTACATAGGACGACTTCGGACGACTACACGAGAATAGCGACCGCTCACATTCGAACATGATTGTTGTACAAAGTCAGATGACTGGGTAGAACATACATCACAATACGGATGCTGAGAAGCTGAAAAAAGAGATTGTGTAAGGGAGACAGGTGGGACTAGCCCTGTTTGTTAATCTAATTTTATGGTTAGGGGAAATATACTCAGGCCCTTCTACAGCTGTGACATAACCCCTTATGTGCCAAGTGTATATTTAAACACATGTTAACATTCAAACTTCTGATATATTCTATGGGGTACTAATTTTTTCCCCCACAAATAAATACGCTAATGTAATGACCAGAAATGTCCGACCTGAGTTCGTCCATAGTCGTTTGCAGTGGACGACCCTAGTTTTACGACTTAGGTGGTCTGTAGTCTGACGATAAAGTCGGTTGTACGAATACAAACCCTGTGGAGAACCTCCCTTAAGGGGGCTATAGTATTAGGCAAGGGTCAGACAAGCGCGTTCTCTACGGACTGTGCGCCCGTGCAGTACGGACGCATTTTTGACGAAAACGCAGTAGTGGCCACACAGTCCGTTTTTGTGACTGACGTTATTTTTGACGATGTGGAAGGGAAAATAAATAATGAAAAAACATTTTGTCCGTCAAAAATGCAGTCCGTCTGACCACGTTCCATCACTCACACACAAAGCTATGCGGACGATGCGGACTCCGCACGTACGTTCTAGCCTAACCTGCGTCCGTTTGCCGCATCCGTCATGCGTCCGCACTTCTGTGCGGGGCTCCATTTACCACAATTGTATACTATCACGGACGTACTTATGTGCAGCAACACGGACGTGAATGCTGCGCTCGTCTGACACGAGCCTTAGAAGAATGACTTACGATCTTTTTATCTAATGACATGCTGATAAATGTCAAGGCAGACAAGCTGTTTTTGAGGAAATACTTTAGAATTTAAAACCAGAGTATAAAGATACTAAGATTGTGTTTAAAGTTCTAAAAATGTTCTCCGCTAAGTGTCCCTGCCCATCACACACTTCATGCTGTCATTTCACAACAAATTCTTGTCTCAGTGTATTGGAGGGATGCTGGGTTTTGACACATTTAGGAGTGGGGCAAAGTTCCCTGAAGCAGGAACCACCTAACCCTGCTAAACTCTAAGGATGATCCCTTCATCCCCCCCCCCCTCAAATTTTAACCAGATGAACGAGAAAGATATGCTTGAAGCGTCCTTCCATTGCACTCCCATGCATGGAGGACGCTACACGTATGTATTCGCGTTGCCCTAGCTCGACACGGAGATTAAAAATATATATATATTTTAAAGCAGCAGTATTTTTCACTTTTCAATAATATAGTGAATAATACTGCTGCACTGCCTCAGGTAATTTCCCACAGCAGCAGCGAGTATGGAGGTGGTGGAGCAATACGTTATTATGCATTGTTTCATTGAATTCTTAAGCCGCTGTGAAGAGCACAGGGGGTCCTTTGGATCCCTGCATCACTCCTCCGTACTCCACAAATGGTCAAGTGATGTGTCATTGAAAAGATAAGAGCTTGGACTTCCCACTCTGTGGGCAAGTTTGCTATTGATAGCATAACGTGTTATTACGCATCTGAAGCACAATCCATTGCACCGCGTCATTTGGACCCCTGTATCGCCATTCTTTACACCACACTTGGTCAAGTGTCAGACAGGTCAGAGGCAGGCCTTTCCAATGATAACAAACAGGACCAAGTAAGATTTTTTTTAAAAAGAATGACAGAAAAATAAAGACAGAAAGAGTTTATTTTTTTCTTTAAGGCTGTGACATTGTCCATTTTTCACATATCAAATGAATAATACCACTGCCATTATTCACCTCATATCTAATGCTGGGAGCAAGTTCAGTGGTTTAAATAGAGTCATAGTTTTCATAAAATGCAATGTGCCAAAATACTAGCAATTTATTTATTTTTTTTCTCAGTTTTGGTTAATTTGTGGTGGGTCTCCATTTAGGATTTTTTTTTCATAAAGTCTAAACCCATAGAATATGTAACCAGAAAGATTTGAATGATACAAAGTGGAAAAATTCATTTACACGCTGCAAATTATTGAAAGCCGAATGGAAATTTACACTTTTAAAATTTTTTGTTACAGCATTCTGACGAATCATGACATATAATTTCTATTTTGAATCTCCTGAGTATTGAAGAGAAGGAAAAAAAAAAGATATACAATTTGTCTGGGTTCTACAATAAAACATAATTTCATATTACGTTTAAACCTGATGAGCAAAAAATTGTGAAAATTAGCTCCGTACACAGGGGTGAAATGGATCGGCAGCAATGGGGTTAATCCTAAAGTGTCTCTTTAAGAAGATATTATTAGATGTGTGGATTGTATAGGCACCATGCCCTTTCGATAAAAGGCACACAACTTCTGTTTTTTGACAAATCTGTTCTGCAGAAAGATTAGCGTGAAGCGTGACTCAGTCCCAACAACGGTCACATGACCTTAGCGTTAACACATGCACAGGGCGGGGGGGGGGTTACAAATCTATCAGTGAAGACCTGTTTGTTTATAAATTCACAATAAACTGTCAACTGTTGTTAGTCTGCCTATACATGGACATCCTGCAAAGATCACTGCGACAACAATGGACATTTACCAGCAAAGTTGTTAATATATCAATTATGAGAAAAACACCAAACAAAAATAAATTGTGTTTATGGAAGGGGGGGGCACTCTTCACATCCTGGCCACTTCAGAAAGAAAAAAAGTGGTCAGGATGCTTTGAGCTGGGTAGTCACAGGATCCTAGAATTTTACCTCCATCTCCTAAATTTAAAGATTGCTCCATAAAATATACTGTAGATTAGGGCTGCAACTAACGATTATTTTCATAATCGATTAGTTGGCCGATTATTATTTTGATTAATCGGATAAAAAAAATTTTGTTTACTTAAAGGAATTTTTATGTAAACAATAAATAACCACAACCCACTCCCCTTTTTTCATAATCAATTTGCGTAGTCTACATAACTTTCGTACGTACAGACTCAAATTGCGTATCTTGCGTACTTTTGACACAAGGTATGCGAGTGCTTTGTCAGAGGGATGGCTTGATGCTGGATGCACAGCTTAAGTCCATGTTTCCTTTCTCAAAATGAACGCAGCTACAAGCATTTGGTCATAGAGGTCAGCATGAAATCGGGGTTAATAAGCTAAAGTTGTCAGGGTGCGTAGAGTGTCCCTTTTAAATAATTTTGTGCACAAACTGAGTGGGAGGAGGGACTGGAGGTGGAAGAGAGTGACTTTGCTCAAGTGACTTGACCTGAGTGTGAGAGGGAGTGGGTATGGGCAAAAGACCGGATCGGAGTGTGGGAGGGAGGTTGGGGAAAGGGACCAGACCAAACAGGGAAATGGCAGTTCCCGACCAGAGGGTGGTGGCACAGGACTCCAGCTTCAAGTAAGGATAAAACAGTCATACAGCTCCTCCTTCACTCAGTGGCAGTATCCTATTGTTTGTGTTATAGTTCTGCTACTGTTGTAAATGGAATGAAAACAAACTGGTTGTGTCTGACATAACCCTAGAACTAAATCATACCTAGTAAAGCAGCGACGCGTCTTCTCCGATCAGCTCCGAAGCCGAGGTTATTTACGTTTAACTCAGTCTGACTCTAAACAGTGTGTGCTGTACACCGGACGATTAATCGACACTGATTAGTTTCAGCCCTACTGTAGATATTATAAAAAAAAGGACCTGGCTCTTAAAAACATTTACAAGGCTCTTAACGTGAACCTGTAGCTTCCACTGGAAGGTAAGCTCAATTGACAGGGAATTACTCCAAAATCTGTGTGCTTATATAATTAAAAGAAAAAAACTAATTAGAGCAACTCACTTACCAAGTTTGCTTCTCTCACACACTGTTGTGTGGCATGCCGCAGGGGTGAATTGACAGCTCTGGGCAAAGAGTCACTCTACGGGACAGCCCTCTGCTCGCTTGCACAGTGAACTTGCACATGGACGTACTGAACTGTCACCTGAGGGCTAATCGTACATCGCACTCTCTTGCAGCAACCTCTGTCGCAAGGGGGAAGCATGGCGGTGACCAGCGCTGGAACCAGGCAAGTAGCATCTGTGACATCTCCTCATAGGTTGAGAAATCACATTGATTTTTAAGACCAACACGGTATCCACCCCATGGAGGATATCAAAGTGACAGTGACCATGGCCGGTACACGTACACTAGGAGCTCTTACTGGCTCCAAAGTTTGAATAACATTAAAAAAAAAAAAAAAATAGCTTTAGTCCCAAAATTAACCCCCCATCTATAACCACTTTTTGGCTCAACCTTTTAATTACTTTTTAAAGTTGTCATAGAAACCCATTTACACTTAATATTTCATCCACTCCACACAAATGTAGTGCATCTCTTAGGCTAGGGTCAGACGAATGCATTTTTCGCGTCGTCCGTGAAAAAGTGCGTTCGAAGGAATGGACGTATTTTTTCACGGAATACGCGATAGCGGTCATACGACGCGCATTTTTGTCCGTGATTTTGTACGGATCATCAATAAAACACTTTTTGCGTCTGGACGTTATGTTGGCCGGACATTAGCAGCGTCTGACGTCTTCTAATCAGGCACACACGCCGCTAGCGGACGCTGCGCACTCTGTACGTCAGTACTAGCGGTATCACGTTCTCAAAAAAATCCATTCGTTTGCCGCTTGCGTTGCCCGGCCGAACTTCGTATATTGCCTGTCATTGCCCGTCATTTGCTGCAACTCCGGCCGTAATAAAGTGCGGCTGCACGCACTGCGATCATCTGACCCCCAGCCTAAACGCTACACTGCGGTTCAACTCACTGACACATTTCGAAACATAATTGAACCAGACACTGACAGGTCATTAGAAAATGTATGTTAGAAATAGATTTTAAAATCTAATCTATAAAATCCATGTCAGCCATAAATGTGGCGCACGTCCAGCAACAGTTGCCAACTGCTAACATGGCAACAATTGCTAACGGAGTGGGATAATTTGCAGTAAGACCCTCAGGCAGATTGGATGCTGACAATACTGACCTTCATTAGGCCTAGGACAGGGTCAAAGGTCAATCTTACTACAGTTGTTTTTATTACTAGAAGGCTTGACATATCCCAGTAGTATTTTACACAGTGTGAAGAAGATGGCCATGAGCAGGCGCAACTCCATGAACCTCTCTTCCTTACTGTATGTACGGCATTAAGGCAACATGTCTCATTTTACCTGGCGCTGGTTTTCTATCATTTTGTTGAGGCACCATCACACAGGCCTGCTACAAAATCTGCGGTCATCAAATGATTAATATTACTATAAACGGCAACAACACTCAAAACCTACTACAGCTGACAAGACCTGTAAATAAAGACTTTACATGCTTATTTGGACACTGGCAAAATTAACTATAATGTCAGATGTAGATGGAGGAAAATAACCAAGTTTTGGGCCAATGTCAAGAAATTACAGGTTGAGTCGTCCCCCTAACCCAAAATGCTCGGGCCATGAGAAATGTCCAATTTTTCAGCTTTTTCGTTTTTCTTTAATCCAGACAGGAGTCCATACGGCTGGAATGGAGGGGGCACGAGTGTTAAGCTGTGCAGCACCAGCAATGGACATGCCGAGCAGTGCCAGTATGCCCGCCACTGGTGCAGAGCAGTGACATGTTCCTCGCTGGTGCTGCACGGTGTCTGCCAGTTCATTCCCCGCTGGCACTGAGGAACACCCTAACAGAAAACATGTCAGGTAGGAGAGTATCAACAATGACCAAAAGTCTCTGAAAACCATGGCATTGAGTGTCTTCCACATTACAAGGGCTCAACCCATACTCAGAGAAAAATATATACATACTTTTTACTATTGTAAAATAGGGCAAGCACTACTCGGATGCTTTGGGGCAAAACGGGGAGGGGGGGCTGGGAGTTTGAAGAAGTTAATATTTATGACAAAGCAGTGATGGAAAACCTTGGCACCTCACAAGATTCTGAACTACATGTTCCATGATGCCTCGTCGGTGTTGAGGAAGGTAGAGCAGCATGGGACATGTAGTTTCACATCTGGGGTGACAAGGTTTGCCACCACTGACCGAGTGTCTCTTTGATATAGAGCTGTTGGACAGGGTGAGTAAGAGCAGAGGGCGCTCAAGCAGAATGGGGAGAGGGGTATCAGAGTATGGGGGGGTGGACACATGACGGGCATATCAATACAGGGTAAAGTAGTGAAATAGTGTGAGCAGACACAAAAATAAATAAAACGTAATGAAATAGGCTGAAGGCTAATATAACCGTACAGATGGTGACGTTAATTTGAAGCGTTGATTCTTCCGGCTCCTTGGTAATCTGGAATATCAACATTTACAATAGGAGAGAACGTTTTAAGTAATTGAGTGCAGGTGCACGGCTCCTGGGTATATATAGTATGTGCTATAGAACACATGTCGTGCCAGATGTTACAACAGCCCAAGACCAACACAAAAGGTCACATTAACCAATACCAGTGCAGCCTGCGTCGCCATATATGTTGCCGTTGCATTAAGACAACTTTACGCTATTCGCCCGGAGAAGTATTTTCTGTCGGCTGCTAACAGGAATTTCAATAACCAGAGATCTGCTATCCACAAATAGTGCCCAGACTTGGCTCCCAAACATTTGTGTCATGGTCAATCATGTACAAACCCATGGTTTCACCCAAGGACACCAGGACTTGGCCGCCACGGGGCAAATATTTTATATCTGTCAGATGTTGGCAATGGCTCTCACATGTTCAGCTGACGCAGAACAACAGTAGGACTTGCACCCAAGCGACTTAGGCTAGGGACAGATGAGCGCATTTTCTGCGGCCACCGTCAAAATGTACGTCGATGCGTGCGCACGCATTTTTTCATGGAATACGCTTAAGTGGTCAGACGATGCGCAATTCTGGACGTATTTCATGACGATGGGGTGAAAAGAAGTCTAGGGAAATCCGGCTGTTTGAACGTTATGTTGGCCGCACACTAGCAGCGTCTGACATCTCCTAATCACGCACACACGCTGCTATGCGGCCGCAGCGCACTCTGTACGTCAGTACCAGCGTTTAACGTTCTCGAAAAAATGCGTTCATTTTCCACTTGCGTTGCGCGGCCGGACTTTTGTGCGACCGTACTTCGTATATTGGCTGTCATTGCCCGGCATCTGCTGCTAGTGCGGCCGTGATTATGTGCGCCAGAACGCGCGTTCGCACTGCCTCAGTCTGACCCTAGCCTTAGACTTCACCTGGTCTCAACATCATCTAGATCCGGGCTAACAGATCCATAAGCTAGACCTCCCAACATCTAGAATTCTACTTCCGATTCCAAAAATCAGTAAGATTCTACAGGGTGGGGAATGTGAATAGACTGTATATATTGGCTTGACCAATCTATATGCTTTTATGAGCAAAATATTCTATATAGATTACTGTAAAACAGTTTTTCTGGTTCCTGGATATGTCAGCCCCTTTTTTATAGTTCTTTTACGAGCGCAAATGTATATTGACTCCTTAGCGAAGGGTTTAACAATATGCATTACTTTTAAGAATCAATAGGAAAACGTCAGACGCCAGCTACAGTTGTGTTATCATCCAGGTAACACTTCATCTAGAATTATCTGTAGAATAATCAAAAATATAAAAACAAAATACTAAGAAGCTGTAGTAAATATTTTAGGGCACCTGCATTTGGATCTTCTAGCAAAGGACTTGACAGATCTGTGTTGCCATTTGGGAGGCATGAAGAATAATTTGATGGGGTACTTCAAAGAGCGCCAATGTTGCCATGGCAACAAACGTCAGCGTTTCACGAGAAAAAATCCGAACAGCAGCAAGAGTAGCTTCACATCAAAGCCTCTCTGACCACTGTTTGGATTTTTCTTTTGTGAAATGCTGGCATTTGTCTTCAATGTTTGCAACATTGGCAAACACCAGCTTTCTTTGTATAACCCCTTTTTAAGCCAGGGCAAAACTTTGCATATTGACTCTTTTTGCCCAATATCAGATGTTTGAAATCCTGAGACAGAAAATAGAGAATACAGGCACTCCGAAAACCAGGTGCTGAAATAATGGTTTGGTTTATTTTACTGAGATATTTTGCCCGAAATCAGGCTTTTTCAAGCCTTAAATTCAGGGACAGACATACCTTTTGTAGCCCGGTGGCTACCTGGCCTCTGGACCTGTTAAACCCTGTCCTACTGGTAAGAAAACAATCAAGAATAGCAGGAGAAATCAGTAATGATGTCCCAGATCTGCACAGACATCTCATGTCACAGTGGTCTGTGTTGTCACATGAGCACACTCTATTCCAGCCATGGCAATGAACTAGTTAAAGCCGTCTCTCCATACTAAAACACAGATTTGGAAAGGAACGGACATGCAAATGCCAAGCTTCAAGCTTTCACCTTTCAGTTCACCGCTGTCGGCTTTCATCTGCTTTCATCACTCGTGATCTCGAAAACTCCTAATATTTACCTGCAGATTTTTGGCAGCGGGGGAATCCTGACAGCAGAAAGGTTAACCCTTTCCTTCCACCAGGGACTACACTGAAATTTTGGGTTGTAAATCAAAACAATGCAGATAAGGGAGGGAAAAAGAAACAAAACAGGAATGCTCAGGATTTCTAACTTCAGTCCCTCAGATGTTTCTGAACTACAACTCCCATAATTCTATGGCCAGCTCTGGCGTTCAGAGAATAGTGTTGCAGTCCATCAAAGCCTGATGGGGGAAGCGAACTTTGAGATCCCTACCTTATGGACATAGGATTGGTCCATGGAAAAAGTGCCCAACCCAGGAGAGAAAACGAACACTACAATGCTTCCAACAAGAGCTCTTCAGATCAGAAACTAATTTGCCACAAAAAAAAAAAAGTCAGCACACGTCTCTAGAAGCAGAAACACTAGAGCAAATTTACTATGAATAAAAGAGACATGGCAACAACAGAGTATAGACAGACGGAGAAAGGAACAGCGTGTAAAGACACCTGACTCCGGTGACACAGCAGGGATTGACACAGCAGGGATTTAGTTACAAAAACAGATCATACGTTACACACCTTCCTAGTGGCCCGATTTAAATGAGACTATTCCTGGTTCAGGGCCAGTTGTCCTTTATATCGATGGAGCGCGGGTGTATAACAGAGCTGCAAAGTTACAAAATCTCCGACAACGAGTCTCAAATGTAATCCATGTTGTTAAATTGCTGCGTGGAAATAATATGCCGCGTGGAAATAATATGCCGCGTGGAAAGGCCTGGTCTCTGGCTCCACCTCTTGCGACAATAACCAAAATGTAGTTGTACCTCTTTGGCCAAGTGACATTTTGGCAGGAAATCATTGCATAAGCCACCACAACATCACCGCACCTCATTCTGAGATATACAGGTCTATTCACTAAAAGGTGAAACTCGGGAGAATTGGCAGGAGAAGAGAACAATCTAGACCAAATGGGAGAATTTTTCTGGTGTGGCTATTTTGACCTAGAATTTTCACTTCTCCAGTTATTCTCCTGAGTTTCACCTTTAGTGAATAGACCTGTTAGATGGGGGTGACGGGCACTGCCAGCACACCCGCCCTTTTCCCTTACAGGAGCAGGGTTTAGAAGGGACTCACACTCAGAGTGATCATTGCTCTATGATAACACAAACGGGTGAGGGACACCCCATATGACAAATGAAAAGTACTTGGGGTCTGAGAGACACCGTTGTAGTGACAAAGGAGCAGACGTCTCCTGCCAGGGTGAGCGAAGAGTTTCTGAAAGAAGCACTCTGCCAAAGAACACTGTCACCGATAACAGAGAGGCGGCTGCCACACACCCTGACAGCTTCTCATCCAGGCAAGTTACTACTGCCACTCTAAAACAGGACAGGCACTCACAGGTCACGCTCACTCAATGTGTCAGCGTCTGGTTACGGGCACACACCCTGGGTGGCAGGTGATGGGCATGCACGCACACACACTGGGTGGCGAGTGATGGGCACCAACGTATGCACGCACGCACACACTGTGTGGCTGGTGACGGGCACGCACACACTGGGTGGCTGGTGACGGGCACGCACACACTGGGTGGCTGGTGACGGGCACGCACGCACACACACACTGGGTGGCTGGTGACGGGCACGCACGCACACACACACTGGGTGGCTGGTGACGGGCACGCACGCACACACACACTGGGTGGCAAGCAGGCACATCCGGGGTGGCAGGTGACGGGCACACTCGGGGTGGCAGGCAGGCACACTCGGGGTGGCAGGCGGGCACACTCGGGGTGGCAGGCGGGCACACTCGGGGTGGCAGGCGGGCACACTCGGGGTGGCAGGCGGGCACACTCGGGGTGGCAGGCGGGCACACTCGGGGTGACAGGCGGGCACACTCGGGGTGACAGGCGGGCACACTCGGGGTGACAGGCGGGCACACTCGGGGTGGCAGGCGGGCACACTCGGGGTGACAGGCGGGCACACTCAGGGTGACAGGCGGGCACACGGGAGGGTGGCAGGTGACGGGCACACTCATGGTGACAGGTGACGGGCACACTCATGGTGACAGGTGGCGGGCACACTCATGGTGACAGGTGGCGGGCACACTCATGGTGACAGGTGGCGGGCACACTCATGGTGACAGGTGGCGGGCACACTCATGGTGACAGGTGGCGGGCACACTCATGGTGACAGGTGGCGGGCACACGCAGGCATACTTAGGGTGACTTCCATTCATAATCAGAGTGGCAGGTGGCTCTCCATAGGAGGTCGGCCCGGGCCCATGTGATGGCCGGATGGCAGACACCTCCCAGCACAGCATCTGCTCAGCATCCCATCCCGTTATCTCCGGCATATCCTCATCCTCCCTCGAGCAGGAGAAATTCCGCACCATCCCTGCTCACCCATAACCATCACGGCGCCCGCCGGGCTGCCCCCTCACCTCTGCTCCTAGGGTGTCCCCCGGTATTTCCGGTGCCAATCAGCGGTGCCCACCACCTTCTCGCGCCATCTTGTGTTTGTACCAAGGGGGCGGAGGGGAGCGAGTGAAGCTGGAGGAGAGTGTTCGATCACGTGACTGTTCAGAACCTTATCCCCACCCATCTACGTCACTACACCTCTCGACCAAGAATGTGTAGTGAGTAGCTGTGTGGGCGGGGCCTGGTGGTCGTTATGTGCGCTGCTTCCGGGGTGTGCGGGGCGGGCTCTTGCTGACATGGCGGCGCGGCAGGTCATGTGCAGATTGTGAATCTGCGTTTAGCGCGCATCTTTTTCCCGGTGCGGAGTGATATGATATGGTGTATAACACACACTGCGGGCCACACCTCTCATTGAGTCCGCGGGGGCGGGGATTTATAAAGAGGGGCTGATTACAACGGGATTTAATGGTCACATAGAAACACAAACACACCTCCTAGGTGTCCATATTGAGAATGTAAACGCCATGTTTTCGACCTAAATCTCTGTTAATTCCTAATATCCTAGTATAATTAGGTTGTGTATAACAGAGCTGCACAGCAATAAATCTACCATCAATGTAGCTCTAAACTTTACAGTTTGGAAGTTAAATAATACGCTCTTGTTCTAAAATTAAATTTTTATTGACATAAATCCCCCCCCCCGATAAATTGACTGAGGTTCCTAAAAGCTCTTGGAATAACCTCAATTTTAACCCCAAGTGACATTCCCTAAAAAGCAAGTGCCCCGTTATTGTTAATTTTAAGCATGGGTAAATACAGACTGAATCCTGCAATCACTGAGCAGCAAATCATATCACCTGTGCTGTGCTTCACATATCTGGCAAACCTGGTGCCGGATCTGAGTACTGAGATGTTAACCCCTTCCTGCCGCAGGACGTTCTATGCCATCCTGGCAGTGGGGGGCCTTGAAGATGCAGGGCTTACATGGACTCGCGGGTGGGCATCATTAGCTGCACAGGGACAGCTGAACTCAAGCCGCCCCCCTGCACCCAATGTCAGCTGCGGGGCGGACCGCAATCAGTGCCGCACGCTGTACGCCTCGCTGGCAAAAGCTGCCCCTTAAGGCAGCCGGCACACGAGCATACTGTACTGCGTCCATTACGGACGCACTTTTTCGCGGGAGATATTGTGAGTACTGCATAAAGTGCGTCCGTAATGTCTGATGTTTCCACACCCTAGGAAAATACATGGCAGCGTTGTTTCTCCGTCCGTTTAGCTTTTTAACGATGTTATTTTTGTGTCCGTGGCTTTATGCTTTGCCCGTCCGTGAACAAGTGCGCAGGGGCTTTGTGTGGGGTGTTTAATTGACTCCTTTATAAAGCTACGACGGACAGCAAACAGTACGGTCAGACGGACGCAAAATGTTTGCTAGTGTGCCGCCAGCCTAAGGGCGCACCCACACATCCTTAACCCTTTCGCTGCTGAGGCTTTTCCCGCCCCTATGCTGAGGTCATTTTTACCTGTTTTGCGCATCATGTTTAAACGTGTTTTGAAGGCTTATTTTAGTATATGACCCAGACATATTATATATCGTTCTTTCCGTCAGACTCGGTAGATTCATAATATGTCATTATTATATGTATACGTTATGTCATGTCTGTATATTATAACAAAAAATGCAATAAAATATGTATTTTCAATAATTTACAATGTGTAAAGTGTTTTTTTCCACATTTTAACATGCGAGCAATTGCGGTTATATTTTGTATGGGGTGCGCTTGTTAAAAAAATTAGAGATGGGGTCTCATTACATTTTTTTTTGGGGAAAATGACACTATTTTTAACAAACGCACCGCATACAAAAATCGTTAGTGCAGCATCATTGTTCACATTATAATTGAAATGGGAACAATATTGCTGCATTAACAAACCAAAGAAAAAAAAAAAAAAAAGTGTTTAATTTTTTTTTTTTAATTTTTTTTATTTTTATTTTTCATTTTTTTTTTTTTTTACAACATTTTTCACTGTAGTGTTTGGTATCGTTGGAACGGCCATGCTCTGGCCGATCCAACCATACCAAAATTTAACCCCTAGATGCCACGGATCGGGAGATAGGGAGTTCATTGGAACTCCCTATCTCCACAGTTGGTGGCAGTTAGGGGTTAACGCTAGGACTGGCGTCATCGTGCTACGCACGATGACGCCAGTCCTCTGGGGGAGTTCCCGGAGGCTTGGCCGACATCCAAGATGTCGGCCAGCTCCGGGAAAGGATCGCGAACCGACGCTTTTCAGCGCCGATTCGCGATCCAGCTGCCCAGGGGTTAATGCCAGGCATCATTTGGAAGGGCAGGCTGTGCCCTTCCAAATGATGCCTGGGTTAACCCCCTGTGCGCCGCCGATCGGGAGGGAGAGAGGTCCGAAGGTGCGCCCCCGCGATGACACCTAATTCTGGCGGCTGCTGGTCCGGATGCCGGGCTGACATCCAGGATGTCAGCCCGCACCGGAGGGGCCAGCGATCGGCCGGAACCCGGCCGAACGCTGACCCCAATGTGAGGACGCGCTCAGCGCGTCCTCAGCACACCAGCGGGACTGCTAAGGACGCGCTGAGCGCGTCCTCAGCAGCGAAGTGGTTAAAGATGCAAATGGGAAACTTTTGCGTAGGCCGTTTTCCATTCGTGGCTCGCTTTAAACATCTGACTGAGCTGCTTTCTTAGCAGCCCCAGTCACAGTACTTTGGAGCCGCAGGATGATAAAATCTAGCGATGCTAAGCGCTACTCTTATCCGCACTAAGAGTCTATACGACTCCATGGAGATAGACGTGAGCTCTTGCAGATTTTCGGAGGAGCATTAAGAAGCAGTTTTTCCTGTGTTCAGCTGCCGGGGAGCGAGGAAGCACTGCACTCTGCAACGAGGGATCTAAGGTGGATATGTGATCATTTTGGTGGGGTTAGGTTAATGTGTTAAGTGATTGTGCTGAAGTGCAGTCACTTAACACCAGCCTTTAAAAGACATTTTTCATTTCTGAATGTCAGGCGCATAATAAGAAGGAGCTGGTTGGAATAGCTCGTTCTTCATCTGTTAGGGTCACATTCATTTTCCCCATTCAAAGTATAGGCGTTGGTAATGTACAGTAACCAGGTGCAACAGTTACCAGTAATAGGTCGAGTTGAGATTAAGCATAGCCATAGGCGACTCTACAGGGGGGCAAGGGGGGGCAATTGTCCCCCCTAGGTTATTCCTTGCCCCCCCATGTGCCCCCCCACCAAAAATCAGCTTCCAGCTTACCACACTTTTTGGACCACTGTATCTCCGTCCATGTGCATCGTATACGGACGATCTAGGTGTCATTGGAACAAGCAGATTCTGGCCTTTCCAATGATACCCAACATGACCATATTCCGTTTGAAATAAAAGTAAAAAAACATTAAATAATAACAGGCACTTAAACTTAAGCATTTTCACAGGGTTGAAATGTCTCAGCAGTGAAGTGGTTAATGTTCAGACTATACATTACATTGTGTATTACATTAGTTTTTGCCTTGGTTTAGTTGTATATTAACCACTTGAATGCTAAGGACGCGCTCAGCGCGTCCTCAGCATTCCCCCTGGTATGCGGAGGACGCGCTGAGCGCGTCCTCGCATTGGGGTCAGCGTTCGGCCGGGTTCCGACCGATCGCTGGCCCCTCCGGTGCGGGCTGACATCCTGGATGTCAGCCCGGCATCCGGAGCAGTGGCCGCCATTATTATGTGTCATCGCGCCCCCGCGATGACACATAATTCAGGCGCCCCCCCCGCATGTGCGGAGGAGGCGCCTGAAAGGGAGGGGGGGGAGGTCCTTCGGACCTCTCTCCCTCCCGATCGGCGGCTCACAGGGGCTTAACCCAGGCATCATTTGGAAGGGCACAGCCTGCCCTTCCAAATGATGCCTGGCATTAACCCCTGGGGAGCTGGATCGCAAATCGGCGCTGAAAAGCGCCGATTTGCGATCCTTCCCGGGAGCTGGCCGACATCTTGGATGTCGGCCAAGCTTCCGGGAACTCCCCCAGAGGACTGGCGTCATCGTGCGTAGCACGATGACGCCAGTGCTAGCATTAACCCCTAACTGCCACGAAGTGTGGAGATAGGGAGTTCCAATGAACTCCCTATCTCCCGATCCGTGGCAGTTAGGGGTTAAATTTTGATATCGTTGGATCAGCCAGAGCATGGCCGTTCCAACGATACCAAACATGAAAGTAAAAAAAATTGTAAAAAAAAAAAAAAAAAATAAAAATAAAAAAAAATTAAAAAAATAAACACTTTTTTTTTTTTTTTTTTTGTTTTGTTAATGCAGCAATATTGTTCCCATTTCAATTATAATGTGAACAATGATGCTGCATTAACGATTTTTGTATGCGGTGCGTTTGTTAAAAATGGTGTCATTTTCCCCAAAAAAAAATGTAACGAGACCCCATCTCTAATTTTTTTAACAAGCGCACCCCATACAAAATATAACCGCAATTGCTCGCATGTTAAAATGTGGAAAAAAACACTTTACACGCTGTAAATTATTGAAAATACATATTTTATTGCATTTTTTGTTATAATATACAAACATGACATAACGTATACATATAATAATGACATATTATGAATCTACCGAGTCTGACGGAAAGAACGATATATAATATGTCGATGTCATATACTAAAATAAGCCTTAAAAACACGTTTAAACATGATGCGCAAAACAGGTAAAAAATGACCTCAGCACAGGGGCGGGAAAAGCCTCAGCAGCGAAAGGGTTAAGGGTTAATGGGTAGGCTTCATCCCTCACAGTATACATTTTATTTTTTCCTTGATTGGTGGCATTTTAGGAGTTAATGGGTTGGCTACATGCCTCAGTGTATTCATTTCATGTTTTACCTTGATTAATGGCATTTTAGGGGTTAATGAGTAGGCTAAATGCCACATTGTTTATTATTTTTATTGTATTTCGCTGGGTTTATGGCATTTTAGGGGTTATTATGGAAGTTAGAATCTAAAGGGTCTAATGATCTTTAGATCCTCTGCTTTTTGTCACATTTCGGGGAATTTATTTTGCCGAACATAAGGTGAATTCCCTATTTAGTGAATGGTCACTGCAATTTGCTAAAAGTGGAGTCGCCGAAGCAGCAATCAGACATTCAGCGAATATTTGCCGCAATTCGGCAGTTAAGTATCATGTTAGTACAATAAAAAGGCTACATTGCATCACATTACTCTGGGGTTTTGGAATCTTATTTATATATACTTATTTAGGGCACTATTACCTGGCGTGAGCTAACCCTTGTGTCGGCATGGTTTTGCGTTAGCGCCAGGTTAATCGAGTCTAGCGCCTGACCAACAGATCGTTTGCCTCCCGCTACAAACCGGACTGCGAGCTTACTGTACTTTCCACGTCCTTTACTTAACATGGGGAGTGCTAGAGATCTCTAGCACTTTTGCAGCTAACAGATCAGTTGGTGCCAGCGCTAATTTTTTGAGGGGCGCTAATTGCAACATTTTACCTACTGCTCAACCATGGTGCTAACTCCAAAAAAACAGATCTTCACCAAAATTAACAGGCAATTGAAAGGAATGCAGCACAGGTGTTCTCTTGGCCCCATACACTATAGCAATGGATCTGGTCCGCATTGTCCTTGCTGTTGCAGTAGGCTCTATTATAAAAATATCCTTTATCCACATATATCCTAATTCTAATATATTGCCTAATTTTAAACATTTTATGCTGGGGGTTATTCATAGTATGGAAGCGGTTGATTATTAGGGTGACTGTGTAGACCAAGTTTAAAGGGACACGTGACATACAGGGTTATCCAAAGAGATTCGAAAAGTCACCGCACGTTCGGCGACTTTTCGTTCTCTTCAATTCGGTTCCTTTTGCCGATTGCATTTCGGTGACCCTGCGGTGTATTCAGCAAACACCACAGGGTCCCCGAATTGCAGGGAAAAGCTGCCATAAACCTGACGAAAACTAACCGAATGCACGCTGAAAACAAGCATAAACATCTGGATTAACCTTGGAAGAGGAGCCGAACAGGAGCCGAACAGGAGCCGAATCACACAGAGCCGAAGCAGCTGTGACGTAGAGGAGGCAGTGAATAAATTAGAAAAACCATTTGTATGAATCTGGGAAAAAGAAACGCTGTTTGCAAAGAAACTACTGAGCGAAAATGTCTGAAATTTTCACAGGAGGTCCAGGGAATGATAATAAAGAGGACTGTTACAGAAAAAATAAGCAAACTAAAAAAAAAAAAAAAAAAAATCGGACTTTTAATTTTTTTTTAAAAAATTCAGAAAAATGCTTAAAGTATCCTAAAAAATCTATAAATAAAGAGACTTTTTGCTGCAGAATTTTATAATGAACGGTTTATTAGATATTGAATTAATACAGGAATATTTTTAACATTGAAGCCTATGGGATTCTCCTGAATAAATTTGCCGAATTAAACCACCGAATGGCAGAGCATTAGGGGAACCTTTCACTGCTGGTTTGTGTTCTCTGAATAGCCGAAGCAGTGCTTTTTGATGGGGATTTCACTGCCCTCGAACAGGGACCGAACAGGCACCGTATGTTCAGGCAATTCGACAGGATTTGGCGAATTGCCTGCTCTCTGGATAGCCGAATGGTCAGGAAAGGCAACCGAACGCTGATTTTCAGCGTTCGGTTACCTTTCTCAAGCAATTCGAATCTCTTTGGATAACCCTGTAAGTCTTGCCCTGAAACATGTATTATTTATATGCTGCAGCAGGGGAATTTTTGTCGCTCACCTGGCCTTCCTTTTGGATCTATTAAATGCAGTGTAATGATTCTACATGCTGTTGGGAGGCATTTATCATGCAATGTCCGTCAGCCTTAATATATGTGTGCATCAAAACATGGATACGGCCACCTTGGAGGCTTTTAATAAGGCAGGGTGTGAGGTTATTCACTGGATGTGTTCATATTCAAGCTTTTGAGGGCGGGGGATAGTTATGGCCCGGCACTCTGCACTGGGAAAAAAAAAGTTCTGTCCTGTACACAACCGCATTAGCGCTGGGTCTCAGCTCGGGTCTTAGAGTTTTCCTAGCGTGCGCCAAACGACCTTGTTCATGGACTTCTGTAGACAAGATGATCTGTTAGTAGGTCGTCAGGCACTACGTTTTAGCGACTCGCGCTAAACTTTTCCTTTAGTGATGGTGTTTTAGCTCACACCAGGTGATACGGCCCTTAGTTTTATTCAGTGATATGATTTAGTGGTGAAAATTATTAGTGCCCCCCCAGTTTTGACTGCGGTATCTTCTGTGCCCCCCTAAATATTGTTCCTAGAGTCGCCACTGAGCATAGCTCTCAAGTCGTTATGCTGTACTGCTCGAGCACTGTGCATTGCATTCTGGTTGTGATCTGGCCCCTGGTCTACAGAATGCCAGACAGTATCAGAACATTACCCTACCTGGTTATAAACATACTCTGTTTCTGTTATTTGTGAGGTTATAATGGTACATGTGCTCCTTCCCAATTCCTGCACTTCCTTCCTCTTTTTGACCATAGTCATGTTACATTCATGTAGTTTTTTCCTGGTAAGTAGAAATAAGCAGCAGACAGTAATAAGTATCACCGTGTAACAATGACATTAAAAAGGACCAGTTACCTTACTGACACAAGCTTAAAGGGACATTCCAGGGTTAAAACAGGAGAGGGTAAAAAAGAGGAACATTAATCATAACTGATGCTCCGTACCACATATCCTGTTTTAACCCTGTAGTCAGTGTATAAGATCTCCCTGAATCGAGCGCTGGGCTCCGCCTGCACTCCAACGGATGTGACACTGATTTCTATGTACCGTATTTTTCGCTCCATAAGACGCACCTGACCATAAGACGCACCTAGTTTTTAGAGGAGGAAAACCGGAAAATAAATATTCTGAATGAAATAGTGTAATAATGGATATACTGCCCCAGCTCGTGGATATGCCTTAGCTCACACGTGGATATGCCTTAGCTCACACATGGATTTGCCCCAGCCAGCTCACACATGGATTTGCCCCATCAGCTCACACATGGATTTGCCCCAGCTCACACATGGATTTGCCCCATCAGCTCACACATGGATTTGCCCCAGCCAGCTCACACATGGATTTGCCCCATCAGCTCACACATGGATTTGCCCCAGCCAGCTCACACATGGATTTGCCCCATCAGCTCTCACATGGATTTGCCCCAGCCAGCTCACACATGGATTTGCCCCATCAGCTCACACATGGATTTGCCCCAGCTCACACATGGATTTGCCCCATCAGCTCACACATGGATTTGCCCCAGCCAGCTCACACATGGATTTGCCCCATCAGCTCACACATGGATTTGCCCCAGCCAGCTCAGACATGGATTTGCCCCATCAGCTCACACATGGATTTGCCCCATCAGCTCACACATGGATTTGCCCCATCAGCTCACACATGGATTTGCCCCATCAGCTCACACATGGATTTGCCCCATCAGCTCACACATGGATTTGCCCCATCAGCTCACACATGGATTTGCCCCAGCTCACACATGGATTTGCCCCATCAGCTCACACATGGATTTGCCCCAGCCAGCTCACACATGGATTTGCCCCATCAGCTCACACATGGATTTGCCCCAGCCAGCTCACACATGGATTTGCCCCAGCCAGCTCACACATGGATTTGCCCCATCAGCTCACACATGGATTTGCCCCATCAGCTCACACATGGATTTGCCCCATCAGCTCACACATGGATTTGCCCCATCAGCTCACACATGGATTTGCCCCATCAGCTCACACATGGATTTGCCCCATCAGCTCCCACATGGATTTGCCCCATCAGCTCACACATGGATTTGCCCCATCAGCTCACACATGGATTTGCCCCATCAGCTCACACATGGATTTGCCCCATCAGCTCACACATGGATTTGCCCCATCAGCTCCCACATGGATTTGCCCCATCAGCTCACACATGGATTTGCCCCATCAGCTCACACATGGATTTGCCCCTTCAGCTCACACATGGATTTGCCCCATCAGCTCACACATGGATTTGCCCCATCAGCTCACACATGGATTTGCCCCATCAGCTCACACATGGATTTGCCCCATCAGCTCACACATGGATTTGCCCCATCAGCTCACACATGGATTTGCCCCATCAGCTCACACATGGATTTGCCCCAGCCAGCTCACACATTGATTTGCCCCAGCCAGCTCACACATGGATTTGCCCCAGCCAGCTCACACATGGATTTGCCCCAGCCAGCTCACACATTGATTTGCCCCAGCCAGCTCACACATTGATTTGCCCCAGCCAGCATGGATTTGCCCCATCAGCTCACACATTGATAATGCCCCAGCTCACATATGGATATGGCCCAGCAGCTCGTGGATGTGCCTCCGCTCACCTGCCGCCGCCGCGTTCGTCTCCCTCTGAGCATGCGTCCGGCGGCAGGAAGCTTGGGCACTCGCCTGGGGGAGCCACGTGACCGCGATCTCCGCGGTCACGTGGCTCCCCCAGGCGAGTGCCCAAGCTTCCTGCCGTCAGACGCATGCTCAGAGGGAGACGAACGCGGCGGCGGCAGGTGAGCGGAGGCACATCCACGAGCTGCTGGGCCATATTCGCTCCATAAGACGCACCCACTTTTCCCCCCACTTTTTGGGGGGAAAAAAGTGCGTCTTATGGAGCGAAAAATACGGTATGTAAAATGCATTATATTCAATATGACTGTTAATCTACATCTGACTCCCGCCATGCTTTTGCATATGAGATCCTATGATTTTAAGTCAAGAGTTGGGATAATATGATGAACATCTATTTATTCCTCCTCTACTCGTAACCATAAATTATCTAGACAGTTTAAATGATTGCTGTGGTCCACCTATATACCACTTCAATATGACCACAGTGCAACCAAAACCATTATTGCTAAAACTTCACTTATTGTATTATATTTACTGTGTGTTATGTTGATGTTAACATACAACTCTATGATATGTGTTAGGGCTATCTAAATTAAAATGGCGATGATTCAGCCCAAATATAAGGGGATTATTCATGAACCCACCTACACGGAGTAGTAGAATTCTAAAATCTTCCAGATTATATATTCTTGTACAAGATAAGGCATCTTTTGGTCTGTAGTGGTATAACTGATAAAGTCAGGGGGTGTGCCTGATGTGCCAGAACACCCTAACACTGGGTGAATTGTTCCTTTATGACCTTTATTTACAATTCTACCTTCTCTTTTAGATGATCCATGAATATTGACTATCTCTTATTTCGAGGGTTCTTAAACTCCAGCACCCCCTCCATAGATTTTTGAACAACAACTCCATGAACCACTGGTCATCTGTTGCATTCAAAGAATTCTTGGCATTGTGGGCACTAGCATCTGGGACCGGAGGTTGAGATCCTTGCTTTTTACACTTGATTATTGACCATAATAAAATGTCTAATATGTGTTGCATTTTCTAACCATACATTTGCAATTGATACATTTTCCCAGGTCTGCAAGTGGACTGAACATGTCAGTGATAACTTTACAGTATATACTATTGTCAGTTTTATTAAACCAAGCATAAACATCAATAAGTGCATACATTTTAGGGTAAAAATATTTATGATTAACTAGGATAAAGTATTATGTCAACATGAGCGGTACACAATAAGGCAGTAAAACAGGACTTGACATATTCAGGGGCCAGGCAGTCCCTTACTCCTAGAATTTCAGAATATTGGCTGCTAAATGTCTGGTTTATTATAGAGAATACGTACAAAACTGTGGCTTGACTACTAAAAGTATGCTATTGGTATCTATGTTCTCCTACGTCTGATACAAATGTGTCAAGTCCTAAATTACCCAGGACATACTTGAAAACGAAAGAAATCTCAATGTATCCCTCCTGGTAAAATACTTTATAAATAAATATAAATAAAAAATGGATTCTATTTTATCTATATTCATTACATAATGTGCCAAACGTGTATCTTAATGTTATGTGTGAAGCATTGAATGATATGGTGTGTCAGTGTTAAGTACTGTAGCATGAATCTTAGTACTGACCTGTCCATTTCTTATTATTCTTGGTAGATGTCTTCTTCAGTGGTGGATCATGTCTTCGTGCTTTCGGCGTTCACTAATCAAGCTCCCTTGGCGACCCAGCTCTGAACGAAACGTCTGTGTCACTCTGTTCTTTAGAAACGGAGATGTTGGCGTCACAGGCCAGCAGTGTGATGGGGAAACCCTGTGGTTTGAAGAACATGCGCCAGGTCTTTGAAACGTGCTGAGATTACAGTAAGGGGTGGTAGGAACCTTCTACACACAGGACATGCCATATTCAGCCCATACTCTTGGCAAGTGATCTTGTCCCTCACTGGGCTGGTTCCCTGCCATGGCTCAGGAATGTCCTTCTTTGAAAAACAAAATGAAACAGCTGCTAAGACTCTTAGTCGGTAGCTGAGAGGAAAGAGGCAGAAGTTCAGGCAGCTGAATTATTTCACGTGTTAAGGGGAACAGTCCTTTTTCAAAGGAAAGAGGCGTACATTTGTTCCATTGTATTGCTCAACACTGAGTGTCTTACATTGGTAAGCAAGTCTGACCTTAAAATTATATTTTATGTTTATTTTGCACAACGCTTTCATATGTCTTGGGGTATTTTTCACAACCACATGTAGGGCAGTATCTTAACCAGAGCTGTTGTAAACTTACCAGAGCTATTATAGTCTATGGGGTTGTTAAGTTTACAACAGCTCTGGTTACGTTCGTACCAACTTTGTAATACTGCCCATACAATTTAAACTGAGTAAGCTACTGAGAATATTCTCTTTTTTTGCTTTTCGTTTTAGTATATATCATGACCGCGGTGAATCATTATTTTTTTTCACAGTAGGACATGGTATATTTTAAAACACATCGGGCTAGATTATAGTTCAAACGCTAACCTTAGCGCTCAGATATGTAAGAGTTAAAGTCAAGATAAGTGACTTTAACGCATGCCCCCATATTACCTTCCTAGCGCTAATCAGGGAAAAGATTTGTTAGCACATCAGTGATCGTGCTAGCTTGCGCGAGCTTACTGTACTTTGCGAACCCTATACTTAACACGGGGAGCGCAATCCGTAATTAGTGTTAGGATAAATAACGTATTACAAAGTCCTAGCACTAATTACTGCACCGATGCGGTAATGGAAATTTTACATAGAAGCTGGTGCCAACTGATTCCACTTTTGCAGAATCAGCACCAGCTAAAACATCCCCCCCCAATAAATCAGATACTCAGTCAACTCTCATCCTGCGGCGAAAACGGTGGCCCGATCTGCTGCTTCTGCCAGAATGAGATTGGGGACAAATAGTCTCCTTCATGATCACTCCACGGTCCTGTGCAATCTTCCGAGATCGAGTAGGGCTAACAACCCGGCAGTGCATTCCTCCATGGAGTCCTATGGACTCCAGGTGGTGATAACTCTCAGCGGCACGAAAACACTACCAGAAGTAATACCTAGGGTAGCACATGGATCCAGAGCAAGGTGCTGAGTTGGCCCCTGCCCCAGAATCTCATGTTAAAACGGGGCCGCAGGTACTGTTTTCCTCATTAACATCCTCGTTTTAGCGTGAAATAAGTAATCTAGCCCAGTGTTTCTCAAACCTGTCCTTGGGACCCCCAACCAGGCCAGATTTTGCAGATCACCTTAGGGAAATGCAGAATGAGTCCTGCAATCACTGAGCAGAAAATCATATGAGCTGGGCTGTGCTTCGCATATCTGTCAAACGTGGTGTGTCAGTGGGTCCTGAGGACAGGTTTGAAAAACACTGTTCTAGCCCATCGTCTCTTTTAATGCAGTTACAGTTACAAGCATTTATAAAGCGCCAACAAGTTCAGTAGCACTGTACAACCGGAGAGAACGAATAACAAATATACATACACATTACAAAAGCAAAATAGTAGAAGAGAGGACCCTGCTCAAGAGCTTACAAACTAAGAGGAGGGGGGTGACAAACTAGGTGAGGGTGAATAGAGAACAATAAGTAACGGGGTTGCATGTGGGCAGTGTGGGAAGATGGAGCAAGAAATGAACAATGGGGATTATGGAGTGAGCTGATAGGCTTCTCTAAAGTAATGGGTTTTCAGAGTCTTCTTGAAGGACTGGAGAGACGCGGAGAGTCTGATGTTGCAGGGGAGGGAGTTCTGTAGAAAGGGGGCAGTGCGGGAGAAGTCTTGAAGACGGGAGTTGGTGGTGCGGGCAAGGTACGAGGAGCTGATAGCATCAGAGCATTGGCAGAGCGAAGTGGTCGGGATGGGATGTACCTGCTAATAAGGGAGGAGATGTAGGCAGGGGCACGGACCACGCGGTTATGGAGAGCTTAGTAAGTGAGTACCAGTATTTTGAATTGGATTCTGAATGAAACAGGGACCCAGTGTAGGGATTGACAGTGCAGGAGGTGCGAGAGGTGAGGTGTATGAGTCGGGCACAGGCATTCATAACAGACTGCAGAGGATGCAAGCATATCTGACAACAACGTCTTTTTAGTTTCTTGGCTTATTAGGTTGTTCTATTGATTTTTCAGTTAAGCTTTAATAAATTTAGTCAGGAGAAAGAAGCATGTTTGCATTTGAAACTATTTACGTATTTCTAGCAGCAAAGAGTGATGCCAACACGAAACAAGCATAAACTGCATGACATAACTAAAAAGGTAAAAAGATACTTTATTTGGCGACTTTTAAAATAGTAAATGGGAATCTTGATGCAGTTTGACAGTCGTCAGAAAATCGTTAGGGAATAACAGAACACTACAAGAATATCATTTCAAGCCCTTTGTGACAAAGGGTTTTCCTATCTGGTGGACAAGAACATCTTTCACAATAGTGATTCATAAGGTGGGAGCTGCGCACACAAACAAGTCAATATTTTGATTCAGAAGAGCAGCAGAGTACTTTCTGGGACCAGTGAAGCCACTTCAATAAACAAAAAAAACAAGAGGATACCAGACACTCTGTAGCAACTTAGTGGCTTTATTGAAAACTCGCAACGTTACAGTCGTTTCCAGTGTCACAATGTCATGTTGTCGATGTGGCAGCCAATCACATCGATCACACCACCACGTTGACATCATTTAGTCAGCATCAGCAATCCCATTGAGGAGACGTAAGTTTGTCTTTGCTCACGACAAGACGTGCCATGACAGTCACTCATCATTTAGGAACAGTTTTGTTTGCTTTACTATAGTTACAATGCCACTTTGCGGTCACTGTAGTGGACTATCTCATTTTTAATAAAAAAAAAAAGCTTTCCTAACATTAAGAAAATAAAATAATTTCTGATGCAAAAAGTGGCATAGTTACCTTAACCTTGAACCTAACCCTAATACTAACTCTGACCCCAGCATTAATTTTCCACCTTACTGTCATCAGTAAAGGATGTTTAGTATGGTTGTAAGTGATCAAAAAGCGGCACAATTCCCTAACATCCAGAAACAAATTAAAAATTTGAAAGCGCCACTTTATTGACATGACATATCCTGCATTAACCATGAGGTGGCATCTTTGCTGCAGGATTTGTACGAATGTCTTGGCACATCACTTAGCGTGAAATAGAAAAGATTAGAAAAGTCACTTAAGTTAGAGGCAACAGTAAAACATAATCATCTGTTTGAAATATTTAGCTTTTATTATTCATTCTTGTGAATAATGGTCTATAAAACAGTATCTCTCAATCTTACGAACAGCTGCATATTGTTTTGTGAGGGGCATATAAGGTACCATTGGACAGGCCAGACTCTGGTCTGTCCAGTGATACCAAACCTGAACAGGTTTATATAAAAATAAAACAAATATTTTTTTTCTCTTTTTTCTTTCTAATACAGCACTGTTGCTCACTTTACAATTATAAAGTGGACAGTGATGCTGCACTAATTCACCTTCTCATTTACCACACTGCCAGCAAGTGTGGAGGTGATTACACAAAGCATTGTTTCATCGACAACATAAACGGCAGCACTGCAGTGAGGAGAGACGGGAATTTTGGATCTCTGCATCTCTGATCTTTATACCGCACAAAATCAAGTGCCCATTTTGGATGCTCTGGGCTGAAATGGAGTATAATGTTCCATAGCTAGGGTTAGAAATAAGGGATAGACTTACAAATTAAGGTTAGGTTACAATTTGTGGTTGTTTATGGGTTAGGTTTGACCCTAGCCATTTCTGCTTCATTTTAATCCAACAGATTTTGCCCCTTCTTTTGATATGAGCTCAGAGAGAAAAAGATTTTAGTTCCCCAAAACAAAAATTAAAATAGCTTTAATGTTTTTTTTTGGGGGGGGGGGCAGATTTCTATGCCTTTTTCTATGTTCCTGTTATGTAAATCCAGCCCTGGATACAGGCCTTCAAGGTACAGTTCTTTCATGGTTCTCTTCCTACCTGTCCCAAAAATCGTTTAATATCTCTTTTTCTGGAAGCATCTTTTCCCAGCAGCCTGTCTCAGTTGGAGTGCCCCAAGATTCAGTACTGAGTCCTTTTCTTTTTTTGCTCAACACGCCTACTCTAGGCAAACTGATCGGTTCCTTTGGATTCCAGTACCATCTACTGTATATGCTGATGACACTCAGATATACTGTACCTCTCCTCACCTGCTTCCTTAAAGTCAATCCTGCCAAAACTTACATTCTCATTCCTCCCTCAAAAAAGAACCCCCTGCCAGCTATCTTTCTACGAGTAAATGGAACGCTCATTATGCTGATGCGTCAAGCTTGGTGCCTTGGTGTCACTTTGTATTCTGAACTAATGTTGTCTCCCCAAATCCAGTGATCAAATCATGTTATCAACTCAAGAAAATTGCCCGTGCCCGCCCATTTCTGATGCAAGGTACTGCGAAGGTGCTGGTTCATGCTCTTATTATATCACAACTTGATTACTGCCACTCGCCCCTTATTGGCCTCCCCAATGCCCATATTGCCCCATTGCAGTTGTAATGAATGCCAGTGCCATGCTCATTTTTCTCACCCGATGCTCCACGCATACCTCATCCCTCTGCTGGTCCCTCCATTGGCTACCTGTGCACTTCCGGATACAGTTTAAAATGATGCTCACTTTCAAATCACTCAATAACTTGACCCCCCTCCCTTACATGTCTTCGTTACTTTGCAAGCACGTCCCGTCTTGACAACTACAGTCATCTACGCCTGTCCTCTGTCTACATCCACACTGAAAACTCGCCTCCAAGACTTCTCAAGGGCAGCTCCGGTCCTGTGGAATTACTTACCTCGCCCTAACGAACTCTCCCCTAATCTTCAGGCCTTCAAGAAATCACTCAAAACCCATCTCTTCAGATTAGGCCAGGTGCACACGAGCGTAGTCTGCTGCGCACAGTATGTGCGTTATGACGCACTATATGACGTCCGTTTTAGCATATAATGACGCGGATAGAGAACACACGTAATGCGTGCGCAAATCATAACGCGCGCTGAAGATGTCCGTCATGGAAACACCAACACAAAAGCACTAGGATTGATGCTGTATAGACAACGTTGGCCACATGCGGGAAAATTTGGTTTCTTCCAACCCAGCTTCTTTTTTTTTTGCAACTCAAGTTAATTTTTTATCACGTCCGTCAAACATAACCGATCATCTGGCGTCTACCAATCTCTTCCGTCATAAAGTGCGTCTTTTTTAACGCAAGTTCTGTGCGCAGCAGACTACGCTCTTGTGCACCCGGCCTTAGCGTACCACAATACTGATGCAACTCATCCCTTTGCTCACCAGATTGAAGCCGCTTCTATGACTCCACTATTCCTTAACCACTGGCACCAGTGATCCTGACACCCAATAAAACTCCTCTTGTCTTCCTCCACTCCAATCCCTCTTGATTGTAAGTTCCTATGAGCAGGGCTTTCTACACCTCTTTTTCTCCATCCTATGTTTATTTATTTGTGTCTTGCTCTTTTTGGTTATTGTAAAGCGGTGCAGAAACTGTGGGCGCTATTTAAATGACGATGATAATAATCGTATCTGTCTTCCACAGTCATTGAGTTTTCCTCAGTTGATGACAAAGTGTTTTAAATTTTAGGGGTACTTGTACCATCATGGGGTTTTATGACAGTGTCAACACCCTGTCGTTCTGGCACCCACTCTTTGGGCAGGATTACATAGTTGGTGTTAACTTAACCAGAGCTGTTGTAAACTGAAAACCTCCATAGGCTATAATGGCTCTGGTAAGTTTACAACAGCTCTGCTTAAGTTAGCACCAACATTGTAATACTGCCCTTTATGTTGACCCATGCTGGTCCTCCAAATCAAGTGTCTGTGGAGCATCAGGTGTCATCTGACATCATCAATGGGTACATTCACTCAATAATATTCTGTAGGAAGCTGACTTTGTAAACCTCCCATTTATCGTTAAAAAAACTAATTCCAAGCCCAGCAGTTATATTATAATTTACTTCTGTACTTTTACAAAGTAAGAATGTGAATCAAGACCTATTCATGATTTAATGCATTGGTCATTCATTTCAAGAAACGTTCCCTGGTGCTTATTGTTGACATTAGGGAATATTTAATACCGGTTAATAGGATCTATATTAAGTATGATGTAGATCTCTTTCATATCGAATTCAGACTCACTGTTCTAGGTTATATAAGTATGGAGGAAGCATACACAAATTATTTCACTAAACAGTGCAAAATATATTATTAATAACAATTATTTTTTCAATACATACAGTAAGTACTTAACACTAGCCCCCTAACACAGTTTACTGTGTTTTGACAAACCACCTGCCAGCCTGCGATGTGATCACATTTACAGCTACGAAAACTATTAGGCAACAAATTGCTGAGACCTGTAAATCATAAACTGACAATGACAAGAGCCAAACCTGCTTCAAATGGCATGGAATGGGCTGTACCAGCTGTGGCCATAGGAATGTAACCCTAAAGGAATTGCCAGGAAATTCACTGTTCCCATATGTGACCTAAATGAATAACATGTGCAATGATAAATTCAGTTTTTTTCCTTTTCCCCCAACGCAACGGTTTTAAATAAATGGTCCAAAACAGTGACGAAATGTTCTAGGATAATATAGTGCGAATGTAAATATAAACCAACCACAATGGACTTCTGGAGCTGATAATAACGCAGCAGTTTGCGCAGCTGTGTTATCTTTCCGCTCAAACGTATTGCTACGTGAGCTGCTGAGAAAATGGCTTAGTTGGAATACAGACGTTAAAGACGAGCTTCAAATGACAAATGGCTGTCGCACAATTCCATTTGCATCTTACCTTTAGCGTCTCAGTTGTGATTTGGCCCAAGGTCTTCAAAATCACTCCCCTAGAGCTGCCCCTAACTTAATGTCATAGATCGGTGTTCTGTCAGAAAGTCATGTCAAAAAATGCATCAGAAAAAAGCTTCATGACTAAAAAGTTGTAGAAAATGTTTTTTTTTTCATTTTCCAAGTCGCTCTTTATTTAAGCAACGGTGTTGTCATTGAAAGTAGTTTTTATATACACTTTTTCTAATACTGTTGTTTAAATTGATTTCAGCGCTGCAATTGTTTAGCAAACAACGGCATCGCTTAAGTGTATTACAACAATAGTACTGCCATTGTCTAAATAGCCAGTAATTTTTTTCTATTGATTGTGTCAAGTGTGTTTGAAAATGATTGTGCTCCACCCCTTATTCTGTGTGTTAAACTATAGTTGTGTTATTATTTTTGTCTTACCTAATGTATAAGAATAATGTGTTGATGTTACATAAACACATCATTTTAATTTGTCTGTCTAAAGTTTTAATGTATTCTGCAGTTCTTAAAGTCACAGTCTATCCATCATAGATTTAGTCATAGTGTGCTTCTTGCCCGGCTGTTCAGGCAGGCCAAGAAGGCTGGCAGTTGATTATGCTGGGACAGTTTCCATGGTTATGAAAAGCACTGTACAGTATGTACAGAACAGATTGGCCAGTGCTTCTCAATTCATTATCATTGAGCGGCATTGTACTGACTGAACATTAAGCTGAGCTTTCAGCTTGATTGGTTGACTCAAGAATAGGTGTTGCAGCAACTAAATAAAGTGAATGTGAACAAAGCCCCAGGGCCGGTGAAATTCACCCGTGAGTACTGAGGGAGCCAAGTGTGGAACTAAGCAAGCTGCTTTTTTTTAATCTTTCCCAATTCGTTTCTTTCAGGAATTGTACCAGAGGATTGGAGAAAAGCTGATGTGGTTCCTATATTCAAAAAGGTTCAAAATGTATACCTGGGAATTATGGACCTGTCAATTTAACATCTGTGGCTGGGAAAGTATTTGAGGTGTTACTAAGGGATAATATTCAGGCGTTCATTGGGAGGTATAATGTAAATGGCAATAAACAGCATGGATTAATGAACCACAGATCATGTCAGACAAACCTAGTTTCATTCTATGAAAAATTAAGTAGAAGTATAGATCAGGGGGTCGCAGTCGATGTGATTTACTTGGATTTTGCCAAAGTGTTCGACAACAGTTCCACACAAGTGGTTATTGTTTAAATTAAGAAAAACTGGTCAAGATGAAAATTCTTGTTCTTAGATAGAACACTGGCTAAAAGATGGAGTACAGAGAGTGATGATAAATTGTACATTTTCAATATGGACACCTGTGGTAAGTGGTGTCCCTCAGAAGTCTGTTATAAAACCACTTCTACTCAATATATTTATACATGTCCTTGAAAAAGACATCAAATGTCATGTGTCAGTGTTTGCAGTTTGCAAAACTAGGAAAAGTAATACAATGTGAGCAAGATATTACTTTGCTGCTGGAGGGATTTAGATAGATGAAATTTAATGTAGATAAATGCAAGGTTATGTACTTTGGAGTGAAGAACACATAAGCAACTTATACCCTATATGGTACAGAGTCAGGGAAATCAAAACAGGAGAAGAATTTGAGAATAGTCATAGACTTCGAACTAAGTAACAATGCCCAAGGTCAAACAGCAGCCGCCAAGGCCAGAAAGGTATTGGCATGCATTAAAAGGGGAATTCATTCTTGGGATGAAAACATAATTTTGCCTCTTTATAAATCCATGGTAAAAAGATATTATGGCACTAGAAAAATGCAGAGGCGGCAAGTAAATCAATAAGGAATGGAAGATTTACGTTATGAGGGATGGCTATTGACTAGCAAGCTTTAACCTGTTAAGCTTAGAGAAACGGCGCCTTAGCGGGCATCTGATAAGTTTATATAAATATATACGGGGCCATTATAAACCATTGTCTTGAAACCTATTCATTAACAGGACTATACACAGGACACAAGGTCAACCATTTAGACTGGACGAAAGGAAATTCAGCCTAAAGCATAGGAAGGGTTATTTTACAGTGAAAACAATAAAGCTGTGGAATTCAGAATATTGAGTGTTTTAAAATGTAATAGGCGATAATGGCAGCTTGATCCAAGGAGAAATCTGACTGCCATTCTGGGGTCAAGAAGGAATTTTTGTCCCTGTTTGCTACATATTGGCGAGCGCTTCGAAGTGGGGTTTTTGCCTTCTTAGGCTAGGGTCAGACGAATGCATTTTTTGCGTTGTCCGTGAAAAAGTGCGTTCGAACGAATGGACGTATTTTTTCACAGAATACGCGATAACGGTCAGACGATGCACATTTTCGTCCGTGATTTTGTACGGATCATCAATAAAACACTTTTTGCGTCTGGACGTTATGTTGGCCGGACATTAGCAGCGTCTGACGTCTCCTAATCACGCATACATGCCGCTAGCGGACGCAGCGCACTCTGTACTTCAGTACTAGTGGTATCACGTTCTCGAAAGAATGTGTTTGTTTGCCGCTTGCGTTGCGCGGCCGCACTTTTGTGCGGTTGTACTCCGTATATTGCCCGTCATTGGCTGTCATTTGCTGCTACTACGGCCGTAATAAAGTGCGGCTGCACGCGCGTTCGCACTGCATTAGTCTGACCCTAGCCTTAGATCAACCACAGTAGGTAATGTGTGAAAGGCTGAATTTGATGGACGCAAGTCTTTTTTTCGGGCCTATGTAACTATATGGCACTATGGCATTAGCCGACCCCTGGGTCTAAGAGAAGATAATATTTAAGCTCTTTCATTTCCCTACTCTCCCCAACCCCGTGTTTTAACTTAGAGCAGGGATGTCAAATCCAGTCTCCCAGATGTTGGTGAACTACAATGACCATGATTTATGCCCATCTATTTCTTTCAAAGAATTGTAGACAATCAACATCTGGGCTTCCAGAGATTGACATTCATGGCATTAATTGAACATATGCTACGCAAAAATGTAGAGCAAACCTCTGGTCAAGAAAGCTTACAATGTGGACATTTGTGGTCTCTATCTGATTTGGTCTGGCAGATTAAAGTGACTAATCTAAGATTCTTTTACATATTTCCATATTATTTTAATTGCCAGAGAATCAAATTCATTGAGCTTTATGAGCATTGGAGAAACTATCAAACCTTAGCTTGTGTTACCGAGCAACACAACCATTGCAACATCTTCTCTGTCTCTCCCTAGGGAACAGAGCTGTCTAGGGAGATCTATAAAAAGATCTAAATATACCTCCTGATATATATATATATATATATTACATAAAAAACATATGTGGCTTTTGTGTATATATAGGAACCTTGAGCTTCTGTATTGTGTTAAGAAACAGGTGGGAAAAGTCTTTTAACATTGAGCCTTAAAAGATCAAAGATGGTTAAGCAGATATACACACTGAAAAAGAGTTCTAGGGTGATACATAACATTCCACCCAAAAATCTATTTTTTTGTGCTTCTGGTTCTTATTTTATTTACTAAGGCATTTATTGGAAATGTAGATGGTGGCTAAAGCACAGCTACTTAAGATATAACTTGTATATACCACTTTTTCTTCTTTCAGCTGCAACCAATGCTTGAGGGGAATGTTACCTACATCAATTCAGCATGATAAACTAAGCATTTTTTCATTTGCCTTCATTATTTATTTTTACGCGTTATTCCTATTAACACAACAAAGTTCTCCCTTCTCACCTAAAAACATGCTTTCGCTTACCAGATATGTCCTTGTGCCTACTCCTGCTTCTGCAGTGCAATTCTATGCAATTCACAATATAGAGCTCTGCAAAAAAATAAATTAACACTGAGTCTGAGTTAGTAAGTAAAGAGACTGCATTTAAGTTAAGAGAGAGACACTTCTTTTAAATAGGAATAATTTGCTAATGGTTGGAAATAAATAATGGATGTAGATGAGGAAATGCTTGCTTTAAAATGTGGAATTGTTTTTTAAGTAACGTCAAATAACACTAGTAATAACGTGAAGTAATGGGTGTAAGTAACTGAATAAAAGGCAAATTGACGTTAAATAAAAATTTCAAGCATGTTGTGTACAGTTAAAAAAATATATTTGGGCAATAAAGCAATAAATACCCTACATCTAGCATGGGGTGAGTTTGATTGGCTGACTAAAATAACTTATTGAACGTCGTAGACTATGCATACACAGTGTCACTTACAAACACCACACATTTATGTTGCCGTTACAGCAATTATCACAAACTCTGGCCCCTAGATGTTTATTGCCTACAATTCCCAGAATTCTTTCAATGCAATAAATATCCAGAGAATCATGAGTGGTGTAGCTCAGAAACATCTGGGGGGGGGGGCGGCAGAGTTTGGGATCCATGCATAACAGTCTATGAGTGATTTTGTAGGACTGACTAAAACTGTGTAGGAGTTAATAGCTCAAAGAAAATGATAAAAAGGAGTATCTTGTAATCCATTTCTCCTCAGAGAGGGAGGGGACATGGTTGACATGATTTCTGTAATTAAATGAGGTATCCATTGTACGAATATAAATAATTATCCTTTATAAATAGGAGGTTTTAGCAACCTGATACCTGTTGTAAAGAGCATCGCAACCACATGGCATAATGCAATGCGTCTGTATTTCACAGAATTGAAGTACACTCATTGTACACTTTATTTGGTACAGCTTGCTAGTACCGGGTTGGACCCCGTTTTGCCATCAGAACTGCCTTAATTCTCCATGGCATACATTCAACATGGTGTTGGAATCATTCCTCAGAGATTTTGGTCCATATTGACATGATGGCATAACACAGTTGCTGCAGATTTGTCGGCTGCACATCCATGACGTGATTCTTCAATTCCACCACATCCCAAAGGTGCTCTATTGGATTGAAATCTGGTGCCTGTGGAGGCCATTGGAGCACAGTGAACCCATTGTCATGTTCAAGAAAGCAGTTAAAAGTGCGGCGTGGCTGGACACCGAGCCGAGCGGACGTGTGGTGAGGGAGCTCCTGTTGCTGAGTGTAATACCGACTGATTCTATACCCTTAGCTCCCGGCCCGCAGATCGGTTCACCCCCGCAGCCACTGTGCAGTCCCCCCTGATCGTGGTGTGCCTTCCTTGACCCCCCCGGGAGGCACTATTACCCGGATCCAGCACCGTCTAACCTGCAGTGTTTTGCTGACGGCCATCTTTTTTTTTTTTTTTTTGCGGCCTACTCCGCGGCTGGGACTTCCTGCCTGGATGGGGAAGAAAAGCAGGCGCCTGAAGGGTTCGGAGGCAGCCGCTCAGCCAGATATTCGGCTTTCCCTGGGGGCATCACGGACTGGTCCTGGGCGTCAGTATCGGGAGGTGACCCCGGACGTAGCTGTATCCCCGGATGGCTCACCCTGTCACAGTCCGGAGGTGCCTGACACCCCACACCCGCAGCTGTCGACTAAAGATGATATCCGGCAGCTATATGAGGATCTGAGGGCCCTGTGGCAAAATGACCTTACTCAGGTCAGAGCTGAAATTGCAGCCATCTCGTCTGGCTCTGTGTCTATGGGTGCCCGCCTGTCAGTACTGGAGGAGGAGAGACCGGGAGTACAGGCCCAAATGGAAGACCTACGGAAACAGGTCACGGCCCTATCATCCACGGTTTTGGACTTGGAGACTAGACATCGCCGGCGCAACTTGCGGATTAGGGGGATCCCTGAAACTGTAAGTGATGAAGCTCTGCTGCCATGTGTTTCGGGCCTGGTGGCCATGCTGCTGACTCTTCCTCTGGACTTCCCGGTGCCGGTTACCACGGCCTTCCGCGTGCGTAAGGCGGCTGTTGCGCCTGTCGCAGCCCCCAGGGACGTTATTGCCGTCACTACTGATGTCTCCGCTCATGCCAAAGTGCTTAAGAAGGCGGGAAATGTCCTGTCGGTGGCCTACAATGATATGCAGGTAACCATCTACCATGATTTATCGTTTCTTGCCCTGGCGGCACGTCGCCGTTTCCGTGACGTAACAACCCACATGAGAGACCGGGACTCAGATATCGTTGGGGCCCTTCTGGCTCCTTGCTGATACTACACGGTTGGACTATGCACTCCGTGACCACACCGGACGAAGCACAGGCTCTACTGGACATCGGCAGGCGCCCTCCGAACGCCACGGCATCTACTTGCCATGGAAATACGGCTGCAGATCCTCTACAATCGGACCCGGGCTGAAGACGTGTGGCCCCTCTTTGACCAAGAGCCTGACAGCACTGGTCACCTGAGACTGTCTCGCCGGGGCTACTACGCCAATGTTTTACCAGCAGTGTATTATGCTGTTTTTTCCTTCTATTGGACCCTGCACCCCCACCCCCCTTGAGATGGTCCCATTCCTATGTTTATCGCTATGATTTCCTTCTATTGGACCCTGCACTCCCCCCCCCTTGAGATGGTCCCATCCCTATGTTTATTGCTATGACTGGCTGATTCCCTCCCCCCGCCCCCCCCTTTTATTGATATAGTTATCTTGAGTGAACCTCACTCTACGGGCGGACTTCTTGCAGACCTTGGCACGTAGTACTCTCTGAGACCATTGGGACGTCAGGTATTCTGCCCTCCCCCACCCCTTCACCCCCCTTTTTTTTGTGGCTGAGGGACACTGGGTGGTCCTGGGCGTGCCACTTGAGCGGCCACCATGGCTCTGGCCGTCTCTCCTGGCCCTAGGTCCCCCGGCCCCTGTGATCTCTTCCATGGCACCCAGAATACCTCACGTTTCCTGGGGTGAGCTAGGAATGTCACACTCTTGGGCGATCCCCCACTTTTTTTTTTTTTTTTAATTTATTTTATTATTTATTAGTTTGTTTCTTTTTTCTCCCCCTATCTTTCCTGATGTCCCTCTGCACCCTCTGCCAAGCTCTGTTTTTGATGTCGTTTACCCTCCCCTACCCCTTTTTTATCTGCGGTATATTGTTATTCTCCCGCTATGTGTCTTCTGAAAGTGCGGATTACTGTATTGATGACTTACATGTAAAATAAAACCTTGAATACCAAAAAAAAGAAAGAAAGCAGTTAACCCCTTAGTGACCGGGCGGTTTTACACAAATCCGTCTTTTAGTGACCGCTGCTGTTTTTTACGTTTCTTCGCTGTTAGTGTTTAGGTCAAATTTTCCACTTACTCGTTTATTCGACCTACACATATTATACACCCTTTTTCCCGCCATTAAATGGACTTTCTAGAAATACCATTATTTCCATCATATCGAATAATTTACTATAAAAAAAAATATGAAATATGAGGAAAAAAATAGTAAAAACACACTTTTTCGTAATTTAATCCCCAAAATCTACAACCACCCAAAAAGACCCCGGCTAAATAGCTTCAAAATTTTGTCCCGAGACTAGAAATACCCAATTTTTACATGCGTTTGCTTTTTAACCCCTTCACTGATGAGACAGTTCACCTATGTGCGCTGCGCTCATTCTGACCATTTTGTGCTAATTATTTTTAGATGACAGCCTAGGTCCTATTTAATTAAACTCCCCCCAGACAAAAAAATAATTTTTTATTTAATTTTTAAAAAAAAAAAAAACAAACCTGGTCATGTTTGGTATCATTGGAAAGGCCATAATCAGGCGGCCTTTCAAATGATGTCAAATATGACCATCTAGCTGCCATGGATCGGGAGATATGGGGATCCTTAGGATCCCCTTATCTCTACATGGCAGCTAGATGGTTAACTGGCCCACTGACATCCTCACACATATGGTGAGGTTGTCAGTGGGTGGGGGGGACCTGGAGGCTTGGCTGACATCCAAGATGTCAGCCCCCCTCCAGGTTTGAATCGCGTTTTGGCGCCAATTGGCGCCGCAACATGATCCGGCGGCGAAACTGTTAATGCCATACACCGCTGAAAAGGGGAGGCTCTCCCCTCTCCAGCAGTGCAAACGGCATCTCCCTAGCTTCAGTGGTTGGGGAGATAGAGGGCTCCGAAGGAGCCCCCCTCCCCTCCATTGAAATGCATGGGGACGCCTGCTGATGACGTCACCACGCAGCGTGGCGACGTCATCAGCCTCGCCTGCCCATGTAAATCACATGGGCAGGCTTCCTCCCTGCCAGATCGCCGTGGGATCCAGCGAGGGAGGTGAGTATCGGGCAGGAGGGGGATTAGACGCCGCTGACGTACCCTGTACGTCCGCGGGTCTAAGGGAGACCCGAGGACAGGACGTACAGGGTACGTCAGCGGCCCTTAAGGGGTTAAAGATGATTTGGCTTTGTAACATGGTGCATTATCTGACTGGAAGTAGCCATCAGAAGATGGGTACACTGCGGTCATAAAGGGTTGGACATGGTCAGCAACAATACTCAGGTAGGCCGTGACGTTTAAACGATGCTCAATTGGTACTAACGGGCCCAAAGTGTGCCAAGAAAATATCCCCCCACACCATTACACCACCACCACCAGCCTGAACTGTTGGCACAAGGCAGGATGAATCCATGCTTTTTGCTTTAGCCAAATCACCTAACAATTTAATTTAAATAGCCCACCCTCAAAAAAAATCTTCTCAGATCCAATGGTAAAGAATGAGGCACAATCTTCTATGATGGATCCTTCCAACATCCCTGCATGGTTCTGCTCACAGAAATCTCTGCAGGGCATGAGCAGAGTCGGGCTTGGCTCCATGGAGTCCTATGAACTCCTGCAGCCAATACCTGCGGTGGGGCACTGTAACGCTGCCACTATTAATTAGCGGCCCCCTATCATTATGGTCCAAGCCACCTATACTGCTGCTCTGATGTAATTGAGTAGGTAGAGAGCCACTAAGGGTTACCGACTCCCAAAGAGTTTTGCTCTTGGAGGCTTCCTCTTACCACCTCAATCAGAATAGGGCTGTTTAATGGGTTTTGTACATTTTATATGAGCATTTATCAAGATTACACTTGACTCAGAATATAGTCTATTTTATATGTACACAGTTGGAATATTTCACTGTTTCGCAACTGCCATGTTTTGGCAAAAAAAGGAAGGAAGAGCTGTGCAAAAGTGCTAGGATACTGGGTTTGGAAAGTAAAGTGTCTTAAGAGGGTTAAATTGTGTAATATGAAGCTATTTCTGGCCTATTTGTTTCTAATGTGAATCCCTCTATTGGATAGACTAATAAGGCTGCGAGTCCTAACTGTTACTAATTGAAGTATGTCTTTGCATAACAGCTTGCGAACAACCTACACAATTGTAGGAAAATGAGGTCACAGGATTTTTTTAAATGTCCTAATGAACCCTCCCGACATGGAAGTGATTGCTTTCTCCATTAATTAAGAAAATTGCATTAACAGAGTACACAGTGTTTCTGGAAAGAGAAATTACACAATGCGAACAGATCATCCAACTTCCCAGGGACTCAGTAGGAAATATGTGATGGGTTCAAGGTCTTGTCATTCATAGAAGGTAAATAGAATATTGCCCTGAACTTTGGCCAAACATAGCTTTTCTTCACTTTTTTGGCTTTCGCAGGTACATTCATCTTTTTAGAACACAAACATCCCATTTTAAATTTCCAATTAGTCCCAAACAAAATGTGAATGCAGACGAGTGACAGAACCAGGCTTAACAGTATCACGTTTCTCCAATGTAGTATAAATCAGACCGTGCACTAAATATTAATCTCTGCAATGGTAACAGTGAACTGAATGACAGAAAGAAACATTAATTATTTCAGATCCCTGTTGAAATTTAGTTAATATGCGGAGGGAGTCAGCGGGAAATTGATCTGTAAAGAAAAATAAATTCACACCAGAATTAAATAAGTTATTTTACATTTACTCATCTTGAAAGGTGAATTCTGTGCTTATCAGTTATAATTCATTTTAACTTTGTCATTGTCAGGGTTGCACGTAGCGGTGGCAGCGTTGGAACCAATATGCAAGATGTACCTATAGCTGAGCGGTATGATAGCGTAGCAATATCTCCAGGCAGAGATCGAAGGGTTAAAGCAGGCGGCGTAGTAATATATCCAGGCAGAGGTCGAAGGGTTAAAGCAGGCAGCGTAGTCATATATCCAGGCAGAGGTTGAAGGGTTAAAGCAGGCAGCGTAGTAATATATCCAGGCATAGGTCAGAATCACGGTCTCAGGAAACAAGTAAATCACAGCGCAACAGACTAGAATAAACTAGTACTGAACTATCAGCCAGGCGACTCTTTATGGGGAACCTCCCGGGCGGTCTCTGATGACGTGTGGACTGCCGTCGGCCGTTCTGAGCGTCCCAGCGTATAACGTTCTCTGATAGCCCGGGAAAACGTGCGCACGCGCGGTTCACTCTGCAGCTTGGCCACGAGGGAGGAGGATCGATGGACGCTACGAGCGTCGGAATGCCCGCCAGCGCCCGGGACCGGAGCGCAACCCAGGAGCGGCGGTAGGGATTCCTGACAGAGCCCCCCAACAAGGCGACCTCTCCGAGGGCGCGTCGGATGAGCCACGTGGAAAGCGCGAACAAGGTCAGGAGCATGGACGTCAGCGGCGGAAACCCAGGAGTCCTCCTCAGGGCCATAGCCAGTCCAGTGAACCAGATACTCCAGGCGACGACGGCGGAAACGGGAATCCAATATCTCCTGTACTTCATACTCATCGTCGTTCACAGCCACTACAGGACCTGGACGGGAAGGAGTGCGTTCAGGGAATGGATCCGGCTCCGAAGGATGGAGAAGAGATACATGGAAAACCGGGTGGATCTTGTAATCATCAGGCAAGCGAAGCCATACTGCCGAAGAAGAAACAACCCTGGTAATCGGAAAAGGACCCAAAAAGCGAGGCCCCAACTTTCGTGAAGGACAATTCAGCGTCACGTGCTTGGAGGACAGCCATACCAAATCACCCACTTTATATAAGGGTGCAGGAACCCGGTGGCGATCAGCATACCGCTTGTAGTAACGTTGAGCTGATAGAAGAGCAGATCTGACTTGTTTGAAGCCGTCGTGTATACAGGCCATACGATGGTCCAAGGAGGGAACATCACTAACTAGAGGTGAACCAGGAAACATCACCGGATGTCGGCCGTAGTTGACAAAAAATGGAGAAGAATTGATAGAACGATGGATCTGATTGTTGTATGCGAATTCTGCAATGGGTAATAGATCTGCCCAGTCGTCTTGGAGATGGGAAGTGAAACACCGTAAATATTGTTCCAGGGTACCATTAGTTCGCTCGGTCTGACCGTTGGTTTGAGGATGATATGCCGTGGATAGGCTCTGCTGCATATGGAGATTTTTACAGAAGGCTTTCCAAAAAAGAGAAGTAAATTGAGACCCTCTATCGGATATAATGGTAGAGGGTAGTCCATGTAACCGGAATATTTCTCGAATAAACAATGATGCGGTTTGTGCTGCCGTAGGTATTCCTGCATGGGGTAAAAAATGAGCCATCTTCGAAAATCTGTCAATTACCACCATTATGGTGTTGTATCCGGCAGAGGCGGGTAGCTCGACTATAAAGTCCATAGATATATCCTCCCAAGGGAGTTGAGGGACAGGCAATGGTTTACCTATCTTGGAGAAGTTCTTTACAAATTTTCTGTAAAAATTGCAGAAACCCAAAAAACACTGGACCCCCTTTCTGTTGGCAGGAGCTGGCCAATTTGTGACTGCTTCTATCTTGGCTGGATCCATCTGGATGTGCCCGGGGGTAATGATGAAACCAAGAAAGTCAATACGTTGTGTATCGAATAAACATTTTTCCAGCTTTACATACAGTTTGTGTTTCAATAGACGTAGCAATACGGTTCTTACATGCTTCCTATGCGTTTCAGTAGTGTCGGAATAAATTAAGATGTCATCCAAATATACTATTACGTAACAGTCCAGTATGTCTTGGAAAATATCATTGAGAAATCTCTGAAACGTGGCAGGGGCATTGCAGAGACCATATGGCATTACTAAATACTCGAAATGTCCATACCTGGACCTGAAGGCCGTCTTCCATTCGTCTCCGTCTCGTATTCTCACCAGATTGTACGCACCTCATAAATCAAGTTTAGTAAACACTGACGAGGTTCTTAGTCGATCCATGAGTTCGGATATTAAAGGCAAAGGATATTTGTTTTTAATCGTAATATTATTTAAGGCACGGTAGTCCACACAAGGGCGAAGACCCCCATCTTTCTTTCCTACGAAGAAGATGGGTGCTCCTGCAGGAGATGTCGGTGTTATAGGTTCGTCTCTGTAGGGAAAACATTATCTGACATGACGTTATGAAACAGCGGAACTGTTTTCGCTCTCCATCAAATTTCTCGGGTGGTGACACGTAAGGTTCTGGACCCATAGCAGCATTATCCAGAGGGAGTGTTGGAGGCTCAGCCATAGGCCGTGAGGTACTGCTGCTCGCTAATCCTTGTTCCAGACGATCTTGGTGCACCTGCATAGGTGTTTGATTGGCTTCCAAGGCCTGCACAGATTGGGTCAATATATTGAGCTGTTGGGCAATGGCGGCCAGAGTCTCTGGTACACTTGCTGGTTCCATAGTAGACTAGTTTATTATGTCAGGGTTGCACGTAGCGGTGGCAGCGTTGGAACCAATATGCAAGATGTACCTATAGCTGAGCGGTATGATAGCGTAGCAATATCTCCAGGCAGAGATCGAAGGGTTAAAGCAGGCGGCGTAGTAATATATCCAGGCAGAGGTCGAAGGGTTAAAGCAGGCAGCGTAGTCATATATCCAGGCAGAGGTCGAAGGGTTAAAGCAGGCAGCGTAGTAATATATCCAGGCATAGGTCAGAATCACGGTCTCAGGAAACAAGTAAATCACAGCGCAACAGGCTAGAATAAACTAGTACTGAACTATCAGCCAGACGACTCTTTATGGGGAACCTCCCGGGCGGTCTCTGATGACGTGTGGACTGCCGTCGGCCGTTCTGAGCGTCCCAGCGTATAACGTTCTCTGATAGCCCGGGAAAACGTGCGCACGTGCGGTTCACTCTGCAGCTTGGCCACGAGGGAGGAGGATCGATGGACGCTACGAGCGTCGGAATGCCCGCCAGCGCCCAGGACCGGAGCACAACCCAGGAGCGGCGGTAGGGATCCCTGACAGTCATTCCAGTATATTGGACATTTTGCTGTGAAATGGGTTAAGTGACTTGGTTGCTGACCATTTTTTGTTTTTGCAGCACATAAGGAAAATGGGTTGAAAATAAAAAGCAACAAACAGCAAAAATGGGCACTATTCCCTACGTGCTGCTAACGTTAGCGCCTCGATGTGTAAGCGTTACCGTCAGGATAAACCTACATTAGCTTTTCGATAAGGTATAACAAAGTGCAGGTGCAAATTACCACAGTGATGCGGAGAGCCAAAAGCACCTTCTAAAAGCTGATGCTAAATTATTCCACATTTGCAGAATCATTTAACACCTCCTAAAACTTCCAATAAATACGATACTCACCTCTCATCCTGCAGCGGGAACGGTGGCCAGATTTTTTTATTTTTTTATTTATAAAAGGATTTTACCAGGAAGGATACATTGAGATTTCTCTCGTTTTCAAGTATGTCCTGGGTTCGAGAACATTAGTAAAATGCAAGATATTAACACAAGACCAAATATACAGATTAACAGAAAAATAAATATGGAGGAAATAAAGTCATTATGTTACATGTTTACAGGTGCATTTCGTATTGAGGTATGTTAATAGGGAAGTCTTAAGGGACTTTAGACTGGGGGAAGATTTGACGGCGTCTGGGAGGTTATTCCATATTTGCGGTGCTCTGTAGGAAAATGAGGATCGAGCCATTTTCTTTTTGTATTGCGGTATTGCAAGTAAGGTGCTGGTCCTGGATCTGAGGTTATAGGATGAGGGAATTGCCGGGGGAAGCAGCATATTCAGATAGGGTGGTAGCTTCCCAGAAAAGCTCTTAAACACCAGGTTGGAAAGGTGAAGGGTGCGTCTAGAGTCCAGTGATGGCCAGTTTAGTTCTTTTAACTTGTCACAATGGTGTGTCATGTAGTTACATTGTAGCACAAAGCGACAGAATGAGTTATACAATGTAGTAAGTTTCTGGAGGTGTGTTTGCGGGGCGGCTGCATACACTACATCTCCGTATTCAATGGCTGGCATAAGCATTTGTTGTACAATCTGCTTTCTTACCGCGGGGCTCAGGCAGGATTTGTTTCTGTACAGGGAACCTAGTTTGGGGTAGAGTTTAGATGAGAGTTTTTCGATGTGGGGGCCAAAAGATAGATTTGGGTCTAACCACATACCTAGGTATTTGAGAGAAGTGACTGTGGTCAGCGTGCCATTTGATTTTGTCCCAACACATAGATGGGGTGTTTGCAATTTGTGTAGTTTAGGTGCGGTTCCAAAGAGCATTGTAACAGTTTTGTCAGTATTTAGAAAAAGTTTGTTATTTGCGATCCACTTTTCTACCCCTGTGAATTGTTCTTGCAGCACTGCCTCCAGCTGTGGGAGATTTGGTTTGCTGGTATAGATTACAGTGTCATCTGCGTACATGTGTACAGTAGAAGCTTTGCAGACATTGGGCAGATCGTTTATGAATATTGTGAATAGCAGGGGGCCAAGTATCGAGCCTTGGGGTACACCGCACGTGACTGGGAGGGGGAGGGAAGTGCTGTCAGAAATGGACACAAATTGAGACCTATCAGACATACATGATTGGAACCAGGTTAATGTACTATCACCAATACCAGAGTTCTTAAGTTTTTGTAATAGGATGCCATGGTCTACTGTGTCAAAAGCCTTGGCAAAATCAAGGAAGATGGCTCCAGTTAGATTTCCTTGTTCCATGCCAGCTTGGATATCATTACAAACTTTTAAAAGGGCAGTTGTAGTTGAATGGTTTGGACGAAAGCCTGATTGATCTGGGGTTAAGTAGTTCTGATACTGATAATAATCACGTAATTGAGTGTAGACACATTTTTCCAGAATTTTTGACATTACAGGGAGCAGTGATATTGGGCGGTAGTTGGATACCAAAGTATTGTCTCCACTTTTATGGATAGGTACCACCCTTGCAGTCTTCCAGAGTTTGGGTATGTATCCAGTCGCCAGTGATTCATTAATCAGGGTTGCGACAGGTTTTGCAATTGCTGGTGCACTGATTTTCAGCAGCATTGCTGGGATTTGATCAGGTCCAGACTGGTATTTCATTTTTTGGTTACGGAGAAGTTTAGTGATGGCACTGACAGGCAGATCCGCCGCTTGTTGTTGCCAGGAGCAGAATGAGACTGGGAACAAATAGTTCCTAGTCTCCCTCCATGGCGCTGCTTGATCTTGCGATAGTGAGATCGTGCAAGGCTCGCGACTCAGAAGTACAACCCTCCATGGAGTCCTATGGACTCCAGGAGGTGATACTTACGGCGGCGCGTAAGTGTTACTGCGAATACCCCAGCAGGGCGAGGTGCTGAGGTAGCGCATGCCCCAGAATATCGCGTTAACATGTGGACGCTATGAGAAAATCTGCAGGCTTTTTCCCCGTTATCGTTCCCCATATTAGCACGAAGGGCCCAATGTGGTTTGGTCTGTCTCTGCCAATTGGCAATGCTGCCAAATTTCTTCTTTTTTTTGTCACAGGATGCTAATGAATATGTTTTACACATTAATGAATAGCAACAGGATCAGCTTAGATTACAAATATAAAGCTGATCCTGCACAATATTAATTTGATTTATAACACACCAGCTAATACTGAGCATACAGCAAGAAACCTAAATTACAGTCAGGTCCAGAAATATTGGGACATTGACACAATTCTAACATCTTTGGCTCTATACACCACCACAATGGAGTTGGAATGAAGCAAACACAATGTGCTTTAACTGCAGAATGTCAGCTTTAATTTGAGGGTATGTACATCCAACTCAGGTGAACGGTGTAGGACTTACAGCAGTTTGCAGATGTGCCTCCCACTTGTTAAGGGACCAAAAGTAATGGGACAGAATAATAATCATAAATCAAACTTTCCCTTCTTAATACTTGGTTGCAAATCCTTTGCAGTCAATCACAGCCTGAAGTCTGGAACGCATAGACATCACCAGACGCTGGGTTTCATCCCTGGTGATGCTCTGCCAGGCCTCTACTGCGACGGTCTTCAGTTCCTGCTTGTTCTTGGGGCATTTTCCCTTCAGTTTTGTCTTCAGCAAGTGAAATGCATGCTCAATGGGATTCAGGTCAGGTGATTGACTTGGCCATTGCATAACATTCCACTTCTGTCCCTTCAAAAACTCTTTAGTTGCTTTTGCAGTATGCTTTGAGTCATTGTCCATCTGCACTGTGAAGCGCCATCCAATGAGTTCTGCAGCATTTGGCTGAATGTGAGCAGATAACATTGCCCGAGACACTTCAGAATTCATCCTGCTGCTTTTGTCAGCAGTCACATCATCAATAAATACAAGAGAACCAGTTCCATTGGCAGCCATACATGCCCACGCCATGACACTACCACCACCATGCTTCACTGATGAGGTGGTATGCTTAGGATCATGAGCAGTTCCTTTCCTTCTCCATATTCTTCTCTTCCCATCACTCTGGTACAAGTTGATCTTGGTCTCATCTGTCCATAGGATCTTGTTCCAGAACTGTGAAGGCTTTGTTAGGTGTTGTTTGGCAAACTCTAATCTGACCTTCCTGTTTTTGAGGCTCACCAATGGTTTACATCTTGTGGTGAACCCTCTGTATTTACTCTGGTGAAGTATTCTCTTGATTGTTGACTTTGACACACATACACCTACCTCCTGGAGAGTGTTCTTGATCTGGCCAACTGTTGTGAAGGGTGTTTCCTTCACCAGGGAAAGAATGCTTCATTCATCCACCACAGTTGTTTTCCGTGGTCTCCCGGGTCTTTTGGTGTTGCTGAGCTCACCGGTGTGTTCCTTCTTTTTGAGAATGTTCCAAACAGTTGTTTTGGCCACGCCTAATGTTCTTGCTATCTCTCTGATGGGTTTGTTTTGTTTCTTCAGCCTAATGATGGCTTGCTTCACTGATAGTGACAGCTCTTTGGATTTCATCTTGAAAGTTGACAGCAACAGATTCCAAATGCAAATAGCACACTTGAAATTAACTCTGGGCCTTTTATCTGCACATTGTAATTGGGGTAATGAGGGAATATCACACACCTGGCCAAGGAACAGCTGAGAAGCCAATTGTCCCATTACTTTTGGTCCCTTAACAAGTGGGATGCACATCTGCAAACTGCTGTAAGTTCTACACCGTTCACCTGAGTTGGATGTACATACCCTCAAATTAAAGCTGACAGTCTGCAGTTAAAGCACATTGTGTTTGTTTCATTCCAACTCCATTGTGGTGGTGTATAGAGCCAAAGATGTTAGAATTGTGTCGATGTCCCAATATTTCTGGACCTGACTGTATAATTACAAAAATATATTCATCCTTGGGTGAAATGCTTTGAAAGTAGCAACCTAACGACTACTTTAAATACATTATTATTTATTATTTTATTAGTAAACTGACTGCTACTGAAGGCTCGGCAAAGTTAGCAAATATTGCATGTGCCCACCATGGAGTAAATCCAAATGGTAACACATCAATGTTAGCTGTCATGGTGATAAATATACAGAAATTAAGGACTGCATAGCAACATGCCAACTAACAAAAGCGGATATAAGTCATTTCCTTCCTATTTTCCTAAACGTCAGAGAATATACAGCATTGCAGTGGATAGTCAGACAAAAAAGAGAGACACAACTCTGTGTGGTTTTGTATGACTTTTGAGTGAAACCACAAGTTAGTAATAAACATTGCTATATCAGGACAGTAACGTTGATAATACTTTATCTAAACATACAGTACATTACTTGATCAAATAAACAAAAATATTTTCAACCTTCTTCTGTACACTGGCAGTGTACATACAGGCCCAATCAACATGTTAGTCAGGGGTCAAGTTCTAAAAAAATAAGTGTGGGAACTCGCAAAAATTTCTTTCCGAAATTATTATTATTATTATTATCCTTTATTTATATAACGCCACAAATTCTGCAGCGCTTTACAAGATCAGTGTACAAAGCAGTTGATACATTGGAATACCATACATGAATGATACGGCCTGATTCAGGAGGTCCCTGTTCCCAAGGGAATTTACAATCTATAAGATGAACAAGTATTTTGTGAGGTAGGCGCATCCATATCATTAGGTGTCTTCCCCAAGGACACTGACTGGTAACATTAAGTACTGTCATTTCGCAATTAAACCACCTCCCAACACTTAAACGTGAAATAAATTACAATTGTGCTCATAAGTTTACATACCCTGGTAGAATTTATGATTTCTTGGCCATTATTCAGAGATTGTGAGTTCCCACGGGAATAGGGCCCTCGTTCCTCCTGTACTGATTTGAACAATATTTGACAATGTATTGTAACCCTGTCTATATTGTCCCCATTGTACAGCGTTGCGGCATATGCTGGGGCTTTATAAATAAAGATTAATAATAATAATAAGATGAACGATAACACAAAAACATTTCTTTCAGTCATGGTTAATGTTTTGGCTGAAGCCATTTATTATCAATCAAGTGTACTTACTCTTTTTAAATCATGATGACACCAGAAACTACCCAAATGACCCTGATCAAAAGTTTACATACCCTGGTGATTTTGGCCTCCTAACATGCACACAAGTTGATACAAACGGGTTTGAATGGCTAGTAAGGCTAGGGTCAGACGAGCGTATTTTTCAGGTTTACCGTCAAAAGGTGCGTTGATGCGTCCAAACGCATTTTTTCACAAAAGACGCGATAGCGGTCATACGATGCGCAATTTCGGCGTGATTTTTCACGGATCCAAACCGGGAAACTTTGGGTGTCTGGACGTTATGTTGGCCGGACATGAGCAGCGTCTGACGTCTCTTCATCACGCACACACGCCGCTATGTGGATGCAGCGCACTCTGTACGTCAGTACTAGCGGTTCGATGTTCTTGCAAAAATGCGTTTTTTCCCGCTTGTGTTGCATGGCCGAACTTTCGTTCGGCCCTACTTCGTGTATGGGCCTGCGTTGGACGCTATTTGCTGCTACCACAGCCGTAATAAAGTGCGGCTAAACGCACGTTCACACTGCGTTCGTCTGACCCCAGCCTTAAGGTAACCATCTTCACCTTGATCTGTTTGCTTGTAATTAATGTGTGTATTGTAAGAGGGATACTTTGTGGCCTTTTTGTAGTAATGGCTTTCTTCTGGTGACTCGACCATGCAGCCCATCTTTCTTCAAGTGCCTCCTTATTGTGCATCTTGAAACAGCCACACCAGGGGCAGTATTACATAGTTGGTGCTAACTTTGTAAGTTTACAACAGCTCTGGTTAAGTTAGCACCAACTATGTAATATGGCCCCACATGTTTTCAGAGAGTCCTGTATTTCACCTGAAGTTATTTGTGGGTTTTTCTTTGCATCCTGAACAATTTTCCTGCCAGCTGTGGCTGAACTGTCAGTTGGTCTACCTGACAGAGGTTTGGTTTCAACAGAACCCCTCATTTTTCACTTCTTAATTAGAGTTTGGCATTCTCAATTCCTTGGATATCTTTTTATATCCCTTTCCTGTTTTATACAGTTCTACTACCTTTTCCCGCAGATCCTTTGACAATTCTTTTGCTTTCCCCATGGCTCAGAATCCAGAAACATCAGTGCAGCACTTGATGAAAGATGCAAGGGTCTGTCAGGAGTCCAGAAACTCATTCACCTTTTATACAACTTTTATGTCAACTTGTGTGCATGTTATGAGGCCAAAATCACCAAGGTATGCCAACTTTTCATCAGGGTTATTTTTAGTAGGTTCTGTCATTATGTGAACTAAAAAGAGTAAACACACTTGACTGATAATAAATGGCTCCAGCCAAACACTAACCATTGAAAGGTATTTTAATATGATAGGTAGTGTGAATCCACCCCCCCCCATTATAAGTGTCAAACCCTGCAAGTCTTTTACTTGCATAGGATGTTAGCCTGTGGAATTTAGCCATTTCCTTTGTGTGCAGGAAGGGGTGTGTGAAAAGTGTATGCTAGAAAAAGCCATCTCTGAATCAATATAGTAATTTTTTGGTTCACTGTTGGTTAAACTCTGACGTAGAAATGTATCTGTATGCTGATTGGCTATAAGTTCTTTGAAATCTAATAAAAGACCTGTCTAAGGAAGGATATTTCAGACAGGACTGACGCTACATTGCTTTGTGGCTGATTTTGTTGTCTCTCGCCATGGTGAAGCGCCGCGCCCTGTTTTCAACTTTGATATATGAGAAGAAACTTGAAAAAGGTTTATTGAAATTTCATAAATGGTAATTATTATAGGGAGTTTGTTTTGTTTGCTTTAAATCCAAATTTATCAGTTGTTGTCTGAAGTGGGATTTGCCATTCAGATGTATCCTTATATTTAAGTGTATCTTTACATTTGAATATATTCTTACATTTGCTTGTTCAGATTTTGCGAACTTGGCTCCAGGCTTGGTTTCCTTGAAGTTAAAGCTATGGTTCAGAGCTTGTTGATTTTTTTTTTGGTGCAAGGTTGGACTCTTTGTCTTGATTTGTTTTTGTCATTTTATGTATTGTAGTAAAGGAAAATCGTTTGAGGACCTCACGTGTGTTTGAACTAGCCCGGTGTGCTGAGTATTTGTATTTGCTGGAAATTGAACTCATAAAAAAAGAAACGAGATGTTTCTAGTTGTTTTGTCTCCGTTCTGTGTCTATCTTGTACTTCAATTCTGGTGTTTCTGGGTCGTCCATATCTTGTAATTGTGAGAATTTTATTTTAACTGATTAGATTTTCTTCTTGTATATCAACTGATTTAATCTCCCATTGAGAGACAGTTTTTTTTCCTCTTAATTTTTTATTTTTATTTTCTCGCGCGCTGCTGCCATTTTTTCTTTATTTTTTTGCTGCATGTGTTTGCGCGCTGATTCTAAAGGATTTGCTAACTGTTTTTTTCTTTCAGATTGCATGTTTGTTTTTGTTTTAATTTTTTATTTTGTTTCTGGCCATTGATTGCGTCTGTTTATTTAAATGTTTGTCTTTACTAACTATTAATATATGTGTGTATCTTTGATATTTTGTATTTCGTAGTTTTGATATTATTGTTTTTTATATGTAATTTATGTATAGGACTGCTTTTCGTAAACCAGGTTTCTTTGTTTCTGTGTCATTACTGCCTTGCCTCGTGTAAAAAAAAAAAAAAAAAAAAAAGGCACAGGAAATGGAGACGACAATAGGGCTTTACTTTTACAGTGACTTTCAAAAGCGCCTGCTAACTTTTTTTCTCTTTCTCATACATTCATTTTTTCTCTCTTTGTTCTTTTTTTTATTTAATTAAAAGAAACTCTTTATTTGTAAAGTATAATGTTATTATGTGTTTGTATAAGGATTTTTTTTTCTTTGAATGCTAGTAGTATTTTAGCAGTGCAAGTTGGAGAATGGAATATGTAGTTATTTTTGTTGTTCTGTGAGTATCTATTTGGGATAATTGAACAGGATATACAAATGACATGTGTCTAATGCCTTGAATGACTGTAGTAGCAGTTGAATTCTGGAGCTGTTAGTGCTTTATAAAACTGTAACTGTTGTGGAATTGGGCGCGGTTTGAGTGCTTCGGCGTGCGTACAGTAGTGGAACAGAAGAAAGTAATTATGGGAGTTGGATTTACTGTAAATGGATTATAAATTGATGTATGATATATATATAAAAAAGTAGTATATCAAGGTAATGGGCTCAAAGTTGTACATTTTCCCAAGAGAGGCGTGGTCGGTTATTTTCCTCTGGTCTTTGTTTGAGTCCAGTACTAAGGGATTGACCGCACCTTAATATAGGTTATATGTTTTGCCAAAATGGCTGACTGAGATCATTTACAGTTTTGTAACTTGTATAATGGAATATATATATATGTAGGTTCATGTTTAGTTGTTTGGAATCTAAGAGGATGAAGTGATATAAAGCTGAAGGATTTGAGTGAAAGTTTAAAGGAAAGCGCCTACAGGTTTAGTAGCGCTGTACAAAGGAATTTAGGCAGATTTCAAATGAGAGAAGGTGGTTTTTTTGGTTTTATTTTAGTTGACTAAGGGAGATGGAAGGTTGTAGTTTGGTATCTGAGTATTGTTTGATTGTTTTCTTTTTCTGCAGTGGTAGCCAGATGTCTAGTATTTTTTTTGCTGTCTGATGTTTTTGTCTTTTGGTGTGAAGTGCAATAGCGTATAACTTTGCCTCTATTGAATATTCTTGGAGGGAATAAAACAGGTTGTAAAATAGCTGCACAAACACCTCACGTTTGAATGTTTGTTTTTAACCAATATCCTTAATAAAGATTATTGATGTTTATTAAGAATCTTTTTCTCTGAGTTTCCTCTGAGAACTTTGTGCTAATTAACGCGTCAAGTTTTAAACATGCACTTCTATACTTTCTTTCCCAGTTCATGATATTTTTGTTGTGTTTTTTTATTTGAATTGAAGTTCACATTCTTTTCCTAGTCCCCTCCATTTTGTCTCACTCATGACCCCTCTTCTCCTCCGTGTTGTCGCACTCATGACCACTCCTTTTCTTTGTGTCCAAAAAAAAATGTGTTGCATTTTTTTCTCCATTTTAAAAGTATTTTAACCATATGAATTTTAAAGTTTTTGACAGGTTAATAATACATTTTTTTCCCAAGTTTTTACTTTAGGTGAAAAATTACCCATGCATGCCAACTTTGCTCAAGCTAGATGGAAGATTATGCGATACCAATATCGATTAAGATGTTGGAATTGAAGGAAATTTACTCAAACACATTATCATTTCACATTGCAATGTTACATCAACCGGATAATAAGGAATTATCAGACACCAGGCAATAAAACAATCTAATTATTGACAACTCATCAATAAATCATGCTATTTATAGAAGATCATTGATTTGGAAATACAACTTAAGACATGTCAGTTTTACAAAACTGTTATTTTCAACCAATAAGACAGAAGACGAAGAAAGAAGATAATGTATGTTTATATTCTGATGTCGTCTAAGTGATAATTATTTTGTGTCTTTTATTATTTTATATTTTGTTATTTTTGTTGTTTAGTTACAATCAATATTGTTCAAAATTCCCTGACACATTTAGGATTATTGAAGATCACATCCAATTAAAATTAGAGTTCATTAATGTATTTAGGAACATATAATTTAATGCATTTGCATAAATACGTTTCATGACATATATAGTGGTAAATGGAAAGTTTTAATTCGATAAAATTAATGCTGTTTTTATTTTTTTTATTTTTTTATTTCATTTGAGGATTGGTGTGTTTTATAAACGCCAGGTTTGTTTCACAACACCGAACAAGACTGAATAGGATAGTAATTAAAAAAAAATAAAATTATATTTAATAAAAGGGTGGAATATGCACTTCGGCTATTTCCCTTTTGAGCCAAAGTTGCGTATATATATTTTTCTCTAACAATGAGTCAGAAGTAGTATAATTTTTTTATTGCGTGAGGCCGACAGGCTTCGCGGGGACATTTTGAAATTTATTATCTGTGTCTTTTCTTGTGTAAATTAACATTTTTATTGTTTTCGTGCATTTGAGAGTGACAATGAATGAATGGATGTATATGATTAGCGGGGTATACCATATTTTCTTTTCTTTTTTCTTTTCTTTATTGTTGCTAAAACCATATCACATCATCAAGAAACCTGACAGTCACAATGACTGCATATGGAACGAATCATGGACATTTTGTGTCAAGGTCAAAGGTCACAGGTAATAAGCAACCAGCGCAAAGAGACAGCTTGTTCAGGAGTCCCTATGGTGGGAGCTCTGATGACATTCAATGATTATGCGTCTCAAGCTGGGATGTTGAAAAAAAGACCACACCCTGATCTCGCACTGTGGACTATGGTATTAGATTATGGAATATTATTTTTTTTATTTAATCCCCTAGATAAGTGTGAGAAAGGATTTAATTTGTGAAAATGAGAATGTATTTCTTGAATGTGTGTATGAATGCAGGTGTATATGCGTTTTGTGGAGTGAAGCTGAACATAGGAAAACACACAGATATAGATCTGACTCATGTTGATTTATTAGATAAATGAACTTTTACATTCAAGTTATTATACTTTTCTTGTTCGGTGAATTATATTTTGGGAAATGGGAATAAATAGTTATTTAATGTCTAGATTAGGTATTTTTGCCTACGCTCCAAATGTGGTTCACTGGAAGAGTGAATCTAGATAGATAAGTGTATTTTATGCTCATAAAGGGCATCCTTGGGGAATCCTTTTCGTATATCATACAGGTATTAGGCGAGGATACTATGGCCCCAGGTATAATTAGTTTAATTGTCTAGTTTGTTTCATCCCTTTTTGTGATCACGATTGTATATGTGATCAATGAGACGATTGAAAGGTATTTTAATATGATAGGTAGTGTGAATCCACCCCCCCCCCATTATAAGTGTCAAACCCTGCAAGTCTTTTACTTGCATAGGATGTTAGCCTGTGGAATTTAGCCATTTCCTTTGCGTGCAGGAAGGGGTGTGTGAAAAGTGTATGCTAGAAAAAGCCATCTCTGAATCAATATAGTAATTTTTTGGTTCACTGTTGGTTAAACTCTGACGTAGAAATGTATCTGTATGCTGATTGGCTATAAGTTCTTTGAAATCTAATAAAAGACCTGTCTAAGGAAGGATATTTCAGACAGGACTGACGCTACATTGCTTTGTGGCTGATTTTGTTGTCTCTCGCCATGGTGAAGCGCCGCGCCCTGTTTTCAACTTTGATATATGAGAAGAAACTTGAAAAAGGTTTAAATGAAATTTCATAAATGGTAATTATTATAGGGAGTTTGTTTTGTTTGCTTTAAATCCAAATTTATCAACCATGAGTGAAAGAAATGTTTTTGTGTTGTCATTCATATTCTCTGAATAGTGGCCAAGAAATCATAAATTCTGCCAGGGTATGGAAACTTATGAGCACCACTGTATATATGTGTACTGCATTTTATTGTATTGCTCTGTTTTTTTAAAACATATTTTTATTCATCTTGGATCAACATACAGAAAAACATACAGAGAGACATCTTAATATACATCATTATCAGATATTCAACTATTACAAAAGTGTGGCATCCAGCGGTTGAAGAAGTGATTATACAACTCCTCTTAGAACCAAGGAAGACTATTCCCAAGAGTAAGTGGGTAGGTTAAGTGCGGGCATCTACAGGGTCTGAGGGGGAGGAAGCTAGAAAACGGGATAAGGAGTGGTCAGGGGGGTCTTGAGGGATGGGTGGTGTACCTCGCAGCATCTGTAGTGAGTACCAAGGGGTGCAGAAAAAGGTATGACGTAAAGAGTCCTTAGTTTCGCATGGCAGGGTGCGAATAAGGGGGGTACAATTGGTAAAGAAGGACTGAGTCTTCTTTTCTTGCTGCATCGCAGCCTCGATCCAGTCCGCCAAAAATATGGTGTAGATTCTGTCATAAACCATGCGAAAGGAAGGAGGGGCAGCTGAGATCCATTGCGACAAGATCGCTTTCTTGCCCGTTGCGGCCAACAGAGTGAGCCAAAATCGATGGCATTAATTAAAAGGTCTGGGGGTGGGGGGGGGTCGGACGATTAAAGATGGCTCATTCCGGGGTAAAAGGAATTTCTAGACGAAGAACCTGTGAACCAAATCGTCGTATTGTGTCCCAAAATAGGTTAATGAAGTGACATGACCATAAGCAATGCCGTAAATCAGCATTAGCACCGTGACATTTTAAACAATTTGCGGTTGATGACAATCCTGCGCGAGCCATTCTGTCGGGCGACATATACGCTCGATGGAGTATTCTATAAAACATGTCCCAGTAGTTAGTAGAGGGAAGGGAGCGCCAGGATAGTAAGGTGGCCTCAATCAAATCCTGCATGGAAAGCTCGGGAAAGATTGTGGTCCATCTAGTTATTGCTGCCCAGGGGAGTTTGGTGGGTAGCGAAGATTGTAAAAGTGCGTATATAGTAGAGGTAGAAGGAGGGGACAGAGGGCGGGCAAACAGGAGCATGTCAAGTGAATTGGCTAGGTCATTAGGAGACAATGTGTTCAATTGGGTAAGGAGAAATTGCTTTAATTGCAAGTAATATACCGGGTGTATGTCTAAGGGCGTAACTCGGTCTTTCAGGGTCGTGTAGGAAAACGGCAAGCCTGACACTCCATCGATGTAGTGGTGCAGCTGAGTGAAATCGCGGTGGGCCAGAGTATGAAAGATCGGAGCAGGGGAGGCATTTTGAAAATGAGGGTTGTGCAGAATAGGTGACCACAGAGTCATTCGCCAGGCGAGCTGAAGGCGCCTGCAAATCTTGATCCAGGCCAATTTCGTGGCGGATAGTAGTGGGTTAGAACTTAGACTAGGGGGGACAATGGGTGAGCTTTGATGGAGGAACGCCGATAAGGAAGAGGAGGGGAGCAACGCCTGCTCAACCTGCAAGGGCACGAAGTGTGAAGTACCATTCAGCCAGTCAGCAGCATAACGGTATAGGGCCGCTAAATTGTAGTCAACTATATTTGGAAAATTAATACCTCCCCTAGCTAACGACTGTTGGAGCGCAGGAAGTGGAATACGTGCTCGTTTACCTTGCCAAATGTATGCCGCATATAGTCTATTCAATATTCGGAGATCTGTGGGCTTCAATAGTAGAGGCAAAACCTGTAAGGAATAGATCAATTTGGGGAATAAAGTCATTTTAATAAGTGTGGCCCCTCCCAGATAGGACAAAGGGAGAGAGCTCCATGCTTCCAGGAGTAACTTAGTTTGGCTGATATGGGGGTCAATATTGAGGCTGTATAATTGGGAAAGGTCCGCCGGCAGGATGATCCCTAGGTATTTAATAAAAGGTGTAGAGGCCCAAGAGAAGGGAAACTGTCTGAGCCAATCACCTTGTGGCTTTGATCCCAGGGGCAGAGCGACCGATTTAACGTAGTTAATTTGGAAACCGGAGGCTGTGTGAAATGAATCAAATAAAGTCAACAATGGTGGAATAGCAGATGCTGGGTTCGAAAGAAACAATAGCAGATCGTCTGCAAAAGCCACCACTTTTAGTGTCACCGAGGAGGACAAACGAATACCTGAAATTGCCTGGCACGTCCCTATAATGAGCAGGAGGGGTTCCAGGGAAAGATTAAACAGTAATGGTGATAAGGGACACCCCTGTCTGGTTCCTCTCTCTAGTACGAGGGGGGCAGAATTAAGTCCATTCGCTGTGGGTTGCGGAAGGGTTGCGGGAAAGCGCGCGAAATAGGGACAGGAATACCTTTCCGAAGTGGTGGAACTTAATGAATCTCTCTAAATAGGCCCAGGATAACCTGTCGAACGCTTTATCGGCGTCGCAACTCAATAGAAGATTTGAGGCTTGTGGTGTGAGGGAGGAGGACCATATGGCCGCTATAGCCTTGCGTATGTTTGTGGTAGAGTGTCGGTCAGCAAGGAAACCCGTTTGTTGGGGGCCTACCAGACGAGCCACCGGTCTCTGTAGGCGGCCGGCCATGATGGTGGATAGCAGTTTCAGGTCAGTGTTTAACAGTGCAATAGGCCGATAGGAAGTGACCAAGGTAGGATCCTTTCCAGGCTTGGGGATAACCACCACTCTGGCCTCATTAAAAGTCGGAGGGGGTTCCTCCCCTTGTAGAATGTTATTATAAAGTGAGACCAAGTGTGGGGCCACCGAGCCTGAAAGGAGCTTGTAATACTCTGTCCCAAATCCATCTGGTCCTGGGGTTTTCCCATTTTTGAGCAAAGTTATCGCTTTTGGGACTTCGGTGTGTGAAATCGGCGCTGAAAGGGCATCCATTTCAGTTGGGGATACTTTTGGGATTTGCGCTTTATGAAAAATACTCAGTTGCGTCAGACAATCGTCAGGGCCTGCCTTGTAGAAATTAGCAAAATATTGTCGGAAATACCCAGCAATAGCTACTGGGTCAGTAAGGCACCATCCGTGGTCTTAATTTGGGAGATAAAGGGTCTGGTCTGAGTCTGGGAGCGAACCAGGTTGGCCAGGAGGCGTCCATGCTTGTTACCAAAGCGATAGAACCGGGATTTCTGATGCTGCCAGGAACGCTGCGCGTGGTTGGTGGCTAGGATATCGTATCTGGATTTATCTTGTTTGTACGTCTGCAATGCAACAGGTGTTGGGTCAGTCAAATAAGCTCTATAACTCCTGGGCAAATCCGAATGAGCCTTAGTAAGATGCAGAGAGTCCTCTTTCCGTTTACGGGCCGTAAACTCCATGATCTGTCCCCGAAGCACTGCTTTTGACGCAGACCAAAATAAATTGACATCCTCTACATGGTCAATGTTGTCGTCAGTGTAATTGTGCCAGGCAAGCTCAACGTGTGATGTAAATTTACCAGACGTCATAAGATGGGAAGGGAAGCGCCAGTTCCGGGAATAGTACTGTGGGTTTCCCAGTTTCATCTCCAGTGAAACCGGCGCGTGGTCAGTGAGCGTTATCGGGCCAATCTCGGCGTGCAATGCGCGAAAAGTAAGCGAGTCCGAAATCAAAAAGAGGTCTAGGCGCGAGAATGATTTGTGGGGGTCAGAATAAAATGTAAAGCCCCTGCCCGTTGGGTTGTGCATGCGCCAGACGTCAACCAAGTCAAAATGCGTCATAAGGTAGGTCAGACCTGTGGGTTGTGTGCGCCCTCTAGGTATCACACGGCTCGGGGCTCGGTCAAGTATCGGGTCTGGTACGTCGTTGAGGTCCCCTCCCACTATTCTGTGAGAAATGTCGTGGAGGTGGAGTAACGGGAGTAGCGTTTTATAAAATGGTAAATTCGGGCCATTAGGGGCATAGATATTGAGTAATTGAAACTGTTCCTGTCCAATCTTAAGCGTGAGGAGGGAGTACCTGCCGTCCGCATCATTAATCGCTACCATGTCAGAGTATGGAAGTCTCTTATGTAAGAGAATTGTAGTGCCTCTAGATTTTTGAGTGTAAACCGAGGATGTTTGATATCCCACCCAAGGGGCCCGTAGCGTTTGGTCTGGCTTAGTCCAGTGAGTTTCTTGGAGGAAGACAATATCGGGGTCTAACCTTTTTAAATATTGGATTACTTTCTTACGTTTAATCGGCGAATTAAGACCTTCCACATTCCAGGACACTACCTTAAAAGAATTACGTGTGAAAATTTGAGGTTCAACAGAGGATGGGAGTGTAGTACTAGTGTCGTGTGTCATGGAGGATGCCATATTCGAGTTCGAGAGGATGTGAAGTAGGAAGCAACAATAAAGGGGGTTAGGGCCCGTCCCAGCAGCGGACCCCGTACCGTGAGTACAATATAAGACGTCAGTATCTGTTGGTGTATCAGTAGAAGAGCGATCCAAGACATTTTCACTATAAACAACAAATTAAACAACCTAACGAACATCAACAGAAAAACTTTTGCCTCTGAAGAAAGATGGGTTAGCAGACGAATGAACCAGAGCAACAGAAAAAATATACAGTGATAAACCAATAGAAGGTTCCTTAGGAGCGGAGTGTTAACAGTCAGCGAAACTGTGGCCAGGGTTACGAAACCAACTGTGAAATACAGAAAAAAACAAAAACAGTGATGACTCGAGAAAGAAAACTGAGAAGATTGAGTGGTAATCCAAACATGCCTCCGTGGCAGTGCCAGTCCAGGCAAGGAGCCATCCTTAAAGTCATGATGGCGAGTTGGAGCGATGAGAGCGCGGAGGTGGAAGTCCAGAGTCAGTCTTTAGGATAGCTGCTGCGTCATCAGGTGAATCGTAAAAGGCGACTTGACCGTGTATATGAACGCGGTGGCGTGCTGGATATTGTAGTGTAAATTTAATATTGGTTGCCGCCAGCTGTGTACAAATCGGAGCGAATGCCCGTCGGCGAGCAGCTAATGAGGCGGAAAAATCCTGGAAAAGTCGTAAAACAGTTCCCTGATAGTCCAGAGTGCCCAGTCTTCTGTAGGCCTGAAGAATACAAACTTTATCAGTGAAATTTAACAACTTAAAAATAACTGTGCGGGGGCGGTTCAGAGACGGGGAGAGATCGGGTCCCAGCCTGTGAACCCGTTCCACTGTCAGCGGGACATTTTCGGAGATGCCCAGGGCTGTGGGGAGCCAAGTGGTGACAAAGTTTTGTAATTGAGGGCCCTTTACTGATTCCGGGAGGCCCACCACACGGAGGTTGTTTCTACGGCTCCTGTTCTCCAGATCGTCAACTTTATCTATGAGGGAGGAGAGAAGTGTATCGTGGGACACCACTGTCGTCTGCAAGGGTGTAAGTCCATCCTCCAGAGTAGAGACCCGTTCCTCCACCTCTGTCAATCGTTGAGCCTGAGAGGTTAGTTGGGAGAGTGCTAGATCGATGGTCGCCGACAAACGGCACAGTTTTTCATCTAGTAAGGGGGAGAGCATGGCTGCAAACTCGGCCATTTGGGTGGAGGCTGTCAGCAAAGTCGGTGCGGCCAGTTGGGGACTGGATGGTGCGCTGCCCGGTTCCGAGACACTTGGAGATTTAGCTTGTGCCGACACGCCCTTTCCCTGAGATTTATTTGTGAGGCGTTTAGAGGATTTGGAAGTTGTTGCAACGAATTTATCCATGTCGAGCGGAGTGTGGAGAGTATAGATCGGACTGAAAACAAGAGGCTACAAAAATAGGTTCACGCAGAAGAGGGTGGCGTCAGGCCAGTCGTGTAATATGGAGACAGTGCAGTGTGTCCAGAAAAATTACAATATGCAGACAGTGCAGAGTGTCCAGAAAAATTACAATATGCAGACAGTGCAGTGTGTCCAGAAAAATTACAATATGCAGACAGTGCAGATTGTCCAGAAAAAATGCAGACAGTGCGGAGTGTCCAGAAAAATTACAACATGCAGACAGTGCAGATTGTCCAGAAAAAATGCAGACAGTGCGGAGTGTCCAGAAAAATTACAACATGCAGACAGTGCGGAGTGTCCGGAAAAATTACAACATGCAGACAGTCCGGAGTGTCCAGAAAAATTATATCATGCAGACAGTGCGGAGTGTCCAGAAAAATTACAACATACAGACAGTGCGGAGTGTCCAGATATATTATTATTATTATTATTATTCTTTATTTATAAAGCGCCAGCATATTCCGCAGCGCAATACAACATGCAGACAGTGCGGAGTGTCCAGAAAAATGATAACATGCAGACAGGGTGTTTCATTGAGAACGCGAGAAAAATTGGTTTGTGATGGTCGAGGATAGTGAGCCTCTTCCTTGCGTGCGTGTAGTGGGCACAACAAGTCCACCAAAAATATTTAATTGTCACTGGAAAAATTGATGTAGTATAATTATGTGCTGTGGGCCCCACCTGGTCCACCAAAAAAAAAAAAAATCAGCACAGCAGAAAGCAGTAAACTACTTCGGTTCTAGATCTGGGGTTAAGGCACGTAGTTAGGTATTGAAGGGGGATGGGCAGAACAGGCCCGGGTGTCCCCTTTGTTGGGCATGTGTTGCAGGTGAGACGGGGCCTCCGACGCTGCCTCCACTGACGGGGCGAGACAGCGGTCCGAACTGGGGGGGGGGGTCGAGCCTCCTTCGTGTGGACTGAGAAGGAAAAGGCGACAAACTTCCGCGTGGAGGAGCGCAGGAAGCCTTTCAAGTAGGCCTTAACACGCAGCGGCGTCCCGACGGAGCGGCTGCCGCTCGGGTTTTCGGGAAAACAGCGGCAGAGCTGTGGGCTGCCGATTATCCCCCTGTCCCCCGTAGCGGCAGCAACCAGGAGGGGCTAGAAGGAGTCCAGGGGCCAGGAGAAGCCCATGACAGGGGCTAGAAGGAGCCCGTGAAAAATTACGCACCCGTTCGGCGCGGGTATGGCGACGGCCGGAACACGGCCTGGGTACCTCCGGGATTGAAGGACGGAGGATCGGTTTGGTCTCTGATGGGACGGGGACCTGGATCCTCCCGGGTGCCGACTCTGAAGAGGCGTGGGGACTGGGAAATTCGTCCTCGCTGGTCTTTGTCGGCGGAGAGCAGTTAAAATGCGGCCATGTTCTAGGCCCGCCTCCCGGAAGTCTGTATTGCTCTGTTTTAATAATATCTTAATTTTATGAATTAACAAAGAAACAAGATTGAACCTAAATAAAAGCATGAAACAGTGTGGGCAGAAAGGGAACTCCATTCCCTCTGCAAACATACAGATCTATTCACTAAAGGTGAAACTCTGGAGAACTGACAGGTGAAGTGAAAAATCTAGGTCAAAATAGCCAAAGCAGAATAATTCTCCCATTTATCTCACTTTCCAAATCGGCTATTTGGTCTAGATTGTTCTCTTCTCCTGCCACTTCTCCTGAGTTGTTCTCCTTTAGTGAATATACCTGATAGTGGAGAAAATGTATTCCCAAACATCCCTGCTCTACCCCTGATGTTATTCTGGGATAAAAAAAAAATCTAAATAACTTTACATAAGAAATGATGGTTCTAAATCCCTCTGTCTGATACAAATACAATTTTTATTCCACAAAATTTTCTCACTTCCAATGACCGGTGCTCAGCTCAACGTAATCATATTCCACATTAAAAGCCAGCACACCAGGGTCTTCATATGAAACTTCAAAACATTGTTTTATCAATAAAAATGTCAACTATCGTTTCCAATGAGCTTCCATTTGGACTATATATATATATATATAGACACACCGGTCAGCTTTTAAAACAATGAGGGTTTAGTTACAAGATATGACCAGACATTGCTGCACAGATATGACCAGACACTGCTGCAACCTCAACGTACCTAATCGGCAACAGGTCCTATCAATGGTAACTTAATGCCTGCTTTTATGAAAATCCATCCAGTTACTAGGGTTATATACTCCTGGAGCTCTCTGTGGTGCAAGGTTTAAATAAGCCCTGCGATGAACACTTAGGACTATGTTATGGATATTTAATAATACAACAGGATTTGAGATTTACATTCCTTACACACTGCAAACTAATCACAAAGCTGCTTTTATGTTAGATTTAGGGGACATCTAGTGGATATGTTTAGGAACACACGTTCGTTCCTTCTTATTTTAACTTCAAACGTTGCTACCAGCAGTTTCACAGTTTGAATTTATACTTATTCAATTCTTATTCTTACTTTTCTTATACAATTATTACATAAAATGTCATAAAAAGCTAAATCTGCTTGACGCATAGATATTTTGTATGTTTTGGACATAAAGCTGCTTTGTGGTATTTTATTGTGTACTGTACTAAAATTACAACAACAGGGCTATTTTGCTAAACCACCTGGCCCATCTTTAATTAAGAGAGAGCTGATGACCGGTGGATGTGCAGTGCATTGACCCTGGTCTTCCCGGATGATTCGCTTTTGACTTGTACTTTATTTACCTCATAAATAGGGATGAGCTGAACACCCCCGTGTTCGGTTCGCATTCGAACAATTTCAAAAGTTCGAGTTCGAACACGAACCGAACTCAATGCAAGTCAATGGGACTCAAAAGTTCGAATTTTAGAGTGCCCTGCAAGAGGGCATATATGCAAGATATTTGCCATAAAAATTGTATGGGGGTCCGGGTACTGCCCTGTGGGACAGGAAACAAGTACAAAAAGTTTTAAAAAAAAGTTTTTAACGGAACAGTGAGTTTTCCATGAAATAAAGGTTAGACATATAAACGAAAAATTACTTCAAATATCCTTGCCTAGGAGGTCCCCATAACCTGCCCTTGAAGTGGCGGATTTGTAGGATGTATAGAAACATTTAAAAACAAACAAATGACGTTTGAAATGACGGTAAACGGTTTTCCTTTATTCTATTCATAAACAACTGCTTGGGGTGGCAGCCTGTATTAAAAAAGGAGACATTTTAGGACACGCAGAACAAGTTTAGTGATTTTTTGGCTAAATTATGGTGAAACTTATGCAGGCTTTGGATGAAAGTAACAATAGGTGCTTTGAAATTGGGCCTTTAGTGTCGGCAACAGTGTCGTCACACCGTAACCCCTCTGTGGTATTGTGGAAGAGTGCAGGGTTGGACCCTGCGGTCCAATATTAAAATAATATAAATCTGTTAATATAGGCGTCAGTGGCAGTGCAGCCAAATATTGTGCCTTTGGTGGCAGCAAGTGCCTTCACACCGAACCCCTTTGTGGTATTGTGGAAGAGTGCAGTGGTGGAGGTTTTATGAATGCAGAAAAGATCCCCGATCTATTCCGTTACGTCAGCATCAGGGGATTGATAGCTGCTGATCCAGGACTGATTCATTTTTATAAATGTCAGCCGGTCTACAGAGTCAGTGGACAGACGCACTCTTTTGTCTGTGACAAAACCTCCAGCGGCACTGAACGTCCTTTCAGAAAGCACGCTGGATGAAGGGCAACCTAGTAGCTGCATAGCATATTGGCTAAGTTCTGGCCAGTGATCCTATCTCAACACCCAGTAAGCCAGTGGATCATCTGCTGGAAAGGTATCCAGGTCTGCCCTTGCCCCTAGGTAGTCCTGCACCATATGGTGAAGACGCTGGCAATGTGTGCCTACATTTGACGTCCCTGAGCGTCGTGGACTAAAAAAATTGGAAAAGGCATCAGTCAAGCGGCCCCTTTCACCGCTCTTCCTCTGATCAACCGCAGCCTCAGAAGCACCTGTCATCACTTGGTAACCTACCAGTGCCTGGAAAAGTGTTACACAAGTGTCGCTTTAGAGCGTCCTCAAGTTTTTTCATCCTGTCCTCCCTCTGTGCGGGCAGGATGAGCTCTGAACTTTACCCTTGTATCGTGGATCAAGAAGGCTTGCCAACCAGTAATGATCCCTCTCCTTGATAGCACGAATCCTGGGGTCGTTTACCAGGCTTTGCAGGATAAGGGAGCCCATGCAGCGTAGGTTGGAGGTGGCATTAGCTTCCGAGTCTTCCTGGTCAATGAGGATGACCCCATTGTGCACTTCCTCCTCCCAGCCACGCACTAGTCCTTGGGTTTCTGGGGACATAAAACCCTCCCTTAAGGAATCCCCACCTTCAATGCCCCCACTACTTAAATATTCCTCATCCTCCTCCTGTCTGATCTGAGGAGGACCCGCAGGAATGCTGTCTGCGGAAAGACTAGGGCCTTGAGAGCTAGGGAAGGCCTCCCCTTCCTCCCGCTGCTTTGCCTCTAGAGCCACATCTATAATTCCCCGCAGAGTGTGCTCCAGCAGGAACACTAAAGGAATTGTGTCACTGATGCATGCACTGTCCCTGCTCACCATCCTCGTTGCCTCCTCAAATGGTGACAGTACAGTGCATGCATCCTTGATCATCAGCCACTGCGGGGGGGCAAACAAGTTGACCTGAACCTGTACTAGTGCCATACTCACACAGGTACTCGTTGATGGCTCTCTGCTGCTTGTGCAGACGCTGCAGCATTGCTAATGTCGAGTTCCACCTGGTGGGCATGTCACAGATCTGATGGTTTGTGGGAAGGTGGAATTCTCTTTGAATTTCTGCCAGGCTAAGGCTGGGGTCAGACGAGCGTAGTGTTCACGTCCGTGATTGCGCCTAAAAGTACGTCCGTGATAGCATGACAGAAAGCCCATTGGAGCCTGACACATGAAGTACGTCCGCACTGAACTGCGGATGCACAACGGCCGCGGCCCACGGACGCAAGGCAGGCAAGAACGTACATCCCCTAGAACGGCCGCACAAAGTGCGCTGCGTCCGCAACGTCTGCATAGCTTTGTGTGTGAGTGATGGAACGTGGTCAGACGGACTGCATTTATACGTCCAGCATTTTTCACGGACAAAATGGTTTTGCTTTTTAATTTATTTTCCCTCCTACATCCGTCAAAATATACGTCAGTGAATAAACGGACTGTGTGGCCACTACTGTGTCTTCTGTACTGACGTACGTCCGTGTGCATGGACGTACAGTCCGTAGAAATCACGCTCGTCTGACCCTAGCCTAACACTTGCTGGGAATGGCCGTCTGAAGTGGCTGCAGACTTTTCTGGCCTGGCTGAGAAGCTCTGCCAGCCCTGGGTACCTGGTTAGGAAACTCTGTACCACCAGATTTAGGACGTGTGCTAGGCATGATACATGCATCAATTTACCCTGGCGTAGGGCGGAGAGAAGGTTGCTGCCATTATCACAGACGACCATTCCCAGCGCAAGCTGGCGTGGTGTTAACCATCTCTGCACCTGCCCCTGCAGAGCTGACAGAATTTCTGGCCTGGTGTGGCTCCTGTCCCCCAAACAAACCAGCTCAAGCACAGTATGGCATCTTTTTGCTTGAGCCATTGCGTAGCCCCTGCCACTTAAACTCGGTTTAACTGCCACTTCGCCAGAGACAGAGAAGGAGGAGGAGGAAGAGGGAGAGGTGGTGGTGGAGCAGACAGACCTCATACAAGCAGCTTTCTGGAGGCGTGGTGGATGAACAAGCTCCAGCACAGAGCCCCATCTTGGATCCCTCCCAGCTGCAATCAGAGTTACCCAGTGTGCCGTGAAGGAAATGTAACGGCCCTGTCCATGCTTGCTGGACCACGTGTCTAAAGTCACATACACCTTGCTGCTGACTGCCTTTCCCAATGACTCCATAACATTGTCTTCCACGTGCTTGTATTAGGGATGCACCGATACTACTTTTTTAAGACCGAGTACCGATACTTTTTAAAAGTACTCACCGATACCGAGTACCGATACTTTTATTTAATGTCATGTGACGCTTTCCAATAGGAACAGACCTCATATAAAAATTTATATGAGATTGACCGCAGCTCACATGGATTTGCCCCAGGTCTCATGGATTTGCCCCCAGGTCTCATGGATTTGCCCCAGCACTCATGGATTTGCCCCCAGCTCACATGGATTTGCCCCCAGCTCTGATGGATATGCCCCAGCTCTGATGGATATGTCCCCCAGGTCTCATGGATTTGCCCCCAGGTCTCATGGATTTGCCCCCAGGTCTCATGGATTTACCCCCAGGTCTCATGGATTTGCCCCCAGCTCACATGGATTTGCCCCCAGCTCTGATGGATATGCCCCAGCTCTGATGGATATGTCCCCCAGGTCTCATGGATTTACCCCCAGGTCTCATGGATTGGCCCCCAGGTCTCATGGATTTACCCCAGGTCTCATGGATTTGCCCCCAGGTCTCATGGATTTGCCCCCAGGTCTCATGGATTGGCCCCCAGGTCTCATGGATTTGCCCCCAGGTCTCATGGATTTGCCCCCAGGTCTCATGGATTGGCCCCCAGGTCTCATGGATTGGCCCCCAGGTCTCATGGATTTGCCCCAGCTCTCATGGATTTGCCCGCAGCTCTCATCGATTTGCCCCCAGGTCTCATGGATTTGCCCCTAGGTCTCATGAATTGGCCCCCAGGTCTCATGGATTGGCCCCCAGGTCTCATGGATTTGCCCCAGGTCTCATGGATTTGCCCCAGCTCTCATGGATTTGCCCGCAGCTCACATCGATTTGCCCCCAGGTCTCATGGATTTGCCCCCAGGTCTCATGGATTGGCCCCCAGGTCTCATGGATTGGCCCCAGCTCTCATGGATTTGCACCCAGGTCTCATGGATTGGCCCCCAGGTCTCATGGATTTGCCCCCAGGTCTCATGGATTTGCCCCCAGCTCGAACGCTGGGGAAGCTGGCCGCATGCATGTAAAGCACGCGGCCAGCGTTCCCCTCCGGCGCGCCGCGATACTCACCCATCCTGAAGGTCCGGTCGCTGGGCAGTGATGCGATCACGTGGCCGCCGGGCGCATCTGTGACGCGGCCTCCAGCCGAGAGGCAGCATCACAGGAGCGCCCAGTGGCCGCGGGAACGCATCACTGCCCAGCGACCCGACCTTCAGGATGGGTGAGTATCGCGGCGCGCCGGAGGGGAACGCTGGCCGCATGCTTTTCATGCACGCGGCCAGCTTCCCCAGCCCCGCGGATACCGGCAAGCCGGCCCAGCGCCGGCTTCCGGTATCGGCGGGATGTATCGGGCCGTTTGCACGAGTAACAAGTACTCGTGAAAACGGCAATATCGGCCCCGATACCGATACTAGTATCGGTATCGGTGCATCCCTAGCTTGTATAGTGCTGTAATGGTCTTCCGTGAAAAGAAATGGCGTTTTGGAACCTGCCACTGTGGTACAGCACATTCAGCAAATTCACGGAAGGAAGCAGAGTCCACCAGCTGGAAAGGCAGCAGCTGTAATGCGAGTAATTTTGCAAAGCTGGCATTTAGACGCTGTGCTTGGGGATGGTTGGGACTATATTTTTTCTTACGCTGCAGCAGCTGGGGCAATGTAATCTGACTGCGTAAATCTTCAGCTGATGGGATGCTGTCACATTGTGAGGAAGGACCTGGTACATCCATTACTGTAGCATCATCCCTGTCAGTGGAGGTTGGAGTCAATGACATGGCAGGACATATAGTGGGGGTAGACAGGTGAGGAGGACCAACGCAAAGTTTTGCGCCAATGGGATGCGTGGCAGGTGGTCATATGTCGCCTCAAGCACGTGGTACCCAAGCATCTGGTGTCTTTCCCACGCTTGAGCCTCATCTGACATACACTACAGTTGTGTTCAAAATTATTCAACCCCCAATGCTGTAAAGGGTTTTAGGGAATTTAGTGTACATTTGTAATTGTATTCAGAATGAAATCCTACAAGGACTTTTTAAAGAACCATATGCAACTAAAATGACATCAATTGGTTTTGTAATACAGTAGTAAATGTTTCTTTTGTGAATTCTTCATTGACACAATTATTCAACCCCTTAAAGACTACCACTCTGAAGAACAGAGGTTCATTCAAGTGTTTTCAATCAGGAATTGAAAACACCTGTGGATGTCACGGAGCAGCAATAAAGCATAATAAGCACCAATTAGGCAGCTTTAAAATGACTGTGATACTCAGCTCCTTCTAGACATTTACTGGTGTGGTTACAAACATGGTGAAGTCAAGAGAATGGTCCAGGAAGACAAGAGATGAGGTGATTACTCTTCACAGGAAGGGCAATGGCTATAAGAAGATTGCAAAGATGTTAAACATACCAAGAGAGACCATAGGAAGCATCATTCGCAAATTCAAGGCAAAGGGCACTGTTGAAACGCTACCTGGTCGTGGCAGAAAGAAGATGCTGACTTCGACTGCTGTGCGCTACCTGAAGCGTAGAGTGGAGAAAAGTCCCCGTGTGACTGCTGAGGAACTGAGAAAAGATTTGTCAGATGTGGGTACTGAAGTTTCAGCTCAGACAATACGGCGCACACTGCGTAATGAAGGCCTCCATGCCAGAACTCCCAGGCGCACCACCTTGCTGTCTCCAAAGAATAAGAAGAGTCGACTGCAGTATGCCAAAAGTCATGTGGACAAACCACAGAAGTTTTGGGATAGTGTTCTGTGGACTGATGAAACAAAATTAGAACTGTTTGGGCCCATGGACCAACGCTATGTTTGGAGGAGGAAGAACAAGGCCTATGAAGAAAAGTACACCTTGCCTACTGTGAAGCATGGCGGGGGGTCAATCATGCTTTGGGGCTGTTTTGCTTCTGCAAGTACAGGGAAGCTTCAGCGTGTGCAAGGTACCATGAATTCTCTTCAGTACCATGAGATATTGGATGACAATGTGATGCAGTCCGTCACAAACCTGAGGCTTGGGAGACGTTGGACCTTTCAACAGGACAATGATCCCAAGTATACCTCCAAGTCCACTAGAGCATGGTTGCAGATTAAAGGCTGGAACATTTTGGAGTGGCCATTGCAGTCACCTGACTTAAATCCGATTGAGAACCTCTGGTGGGACTTAAAGAACGCAGCTGCAGTGCGCAGGCCTAAGAATGTGACTGAACTGGAAGCTTTTGCCCATGACGAATGGGCGAAGATACCCGTAGATCGCTGCAAGACACTTGTGTCAAGCTATGCTTCACGTTTAAAAGCTGTTCTAACTGTAAAAGGATGTTGTACTAAGTACTAAGATTGAATGTCACTTGGGGGTTGAATAAAACTGATAATGATGTGAGCACAGAAAAGACATTTGTGGTTATTTCATTATAAATGTTATGTTTTATTTGTCTGACCTACACGTGCCTCTTTGATTTAATTGTAAGCAAGATGACTGAATGTTCAAAATCAATGTCAAACTGGCCAAAACACTCAATTTCAGTGGGGGTTGAATAATTTTGAACACAACTGTATATTGCCAAAAGTATTCGCTCACCCATCCATATGCGAGTCAAGGCAGGTGAGCGAATACTTTTGGCAATACAGTGTAGATTACAAATAGCAATGGTGCGGTCTGCTGCACATTTCTTAAAGAACTCCCAGACAGCAGAGTTCCTGGATGTGTGCTTTGAGACAACAGCGCTCTGCACCTGAGCATCTGATGCCTTGGACTGGCTAGTACTACGGTTGGTCATAGAGGACATTGTGCCTCGTGTTTGTTGTGCCTCCTCCTCACTTGACTCCTCTGTTCGATCAGGCACCCAGGTTGAGTCAGTGACCTCATCATCATTGTCATCATCCCCTATCTCCTCGTCACTGGAGCCAACTTGGCAGTATGCTGCAGCTGCTGGGGCAACATGAGTGCCAGTTATTTGTGTGTCATCACTGGCACCCCCTTCCTCTAGGTTAATTATACTCCCTTCCTCAACCTCAGAGATTGAATCAGAGCACTGTAGTTGCTGCACATCCTCAAGCAGCATGTCACTGTCATTGTAGTCAAACAATTCAGCTGACTCCTCCGTGTGTGATAGTGAGGCTACGGCAAGAGTAGCTGTGGACATGGAGGCTGCATTAGATGCATTGGCAGCTGAAGTGGACTGTAAACCACTATAAGCCTGGCTGGCAGAGGACTCAGAGGATGATGATGGCCTGGTTAGCCAATCCACCAAATCCTCTGTATGTTGCTGCTGCTTAAGACGGCCAGCACCAGTTAGAAAGGACAAGCGTGCCTCTGCAGAGGATGCACCACGTCCACGACGACCAGAGGCACAGCCTCCCGACACAGAGGCTGCTTGCCCTCTTATCTGTGTCTGGGAGCGTCTGCCTGTCCTTTTTGGTCTTTCTGACATGGTGAGTGATATATAGATTAAAGATATACAGAACTCTGATTCAACTCTGTTATAAAAATTGGAGATATGCTGCAGAACTCTGATATAAAGATTAAAGATTTCCAGAACTCTGGTATAACTCAGTGAGACACCCTGATAGCTGGCAGCCAGTGACAAGACACAGATTACAATTCCCAGAAACCTCCTATAAATCAGTGAGACCCCCTGATGGGTGGCAGTGACAAGACACAGATTACAACAATTCCTAGATATTTTGTAGAAATGAGACCCCCACAATTGCTGGTGGCAGGGAGAACACAAAGATTAGAACAATTCCCAGATATTTTGTAGAAATGAGACCCCCAAAACAGTTGGTGGCAGTGAGAACACACAGATTACAACAATTCCCAGATATTTTGTAGAAATGAGACCCCACAATTGCTGCTGGCAGTGAGAACACAAAGATTAGAACAATCCCCAGATATTTTGTATACATGACTGACCCCCAAAATAGTTGGTGGTAGTGAGAACACAAAGATTAGAACAATCCCCAGATATTTTGTATAAATGACTGACCCCCAAAATAGTTGGTGACAGTGAGAACACAAAGATTAGAACAATTCCCAGATATCTTATAGAAGTGAGACCCCCACAATTGCTGCTGGCAGTGAGAGCACAAAGATTACAACAATTCCCAGATATTTAGTAGAAATTAGACCACCCCCCAGTAGCTGCTGGCAGACTGGCAGTGAGAACACACACTAACACAACAATCTCCTCTCAAAAAATATGTGCTGGGGCTGCAAGGGACGCCTTATATAGTGTGCTGCGGAATTTAGCTCTGTGAGCCCATGATTGGGCAAAATTTGCCCAATCAGGACTCTGAGCCGTGATTGGCATAGTCTTGCACCTGTCTTGCACCTAAACTGTGGCCAGGTGCAGGCTGTAGCCAATTTCAAGCTTCAGGCCAGTGGAAAAGTGCATTGTGGTCCATTGTGGGCAAACATGCTGCGAACACGCGGAAATGTTCGAAGTTCGCGAACATACGAACTGACAATGTTCGAATCGAACTCCGAACACATCGAACCAAACAGCTCATCCCTACTCATGAATAATATATCTGGATTTGCTGCTTTTCTGCACCACACCCTATGAAAAATGCTATAAAAAGGGAGAAGGATGTATACATGTTAATATTATATGTAAAATATATATATATATATAAAATTATAAGGATTATTCAAAGAGAGTTACAAGTATTTATAAGCATTTATTTAAATACTTGTAACTGTAAAGAGAGCCAAACTGGCTCCGAAAGTGCACCGAACAGTGAATTTCCCCTTACGGTGCAATTTTGTGGCCATTTGGCTATTCAAAAGCTGGCAATTCGCTGACCTTCGAAAGCAGTGAAATCGCTCATAGAGAAGCAATAGCTAATCTATTCAGAGAACACCGAACAGCAGTGAAATGTCAGTGAAATGCCCTGTTGTTCAGTGGTTTCATTCGGTAGGTTTAATCAGGCGAATCCCATAGGTTTCAATGTAAAAAATATTCCCGTTTCTATTCAATATTTATTAAACCATTTATTCTTTTAATTTTCAGCAAAACTTATCTTTTTTTTTTTAGGATTTTTTGGCGATTTTTCTTTTTCTTTTCCATAACAGATCTTTTATTATTTTTCATAGGACCTTATATATTAATTCCAGGCATTTTCGGCAGTAGTTTTTTTGCAAACAGCTTTTCAAAGTCGTAGTTTTTTGTTTTTTTTACCCTGTTCGTTAGCTTGTTGGCTTTTTCCGGCGGCTGGTCGGCGCTGTGCTCGGTGGATCATCGGTTTTTTTTCAGACACGTTTGGCGGGTTTGCAGCAGATCGCCGGGTGCATTCGGTGGGTTTTCAGATCAGATCCGATGTTTCCTGGCATTTTGCAGCGGCTCACCAAATTGGATCCGATGCTTTCATTTTTTTTGAGTCGGTTTTACTTTTGATTCAACGATTGTTCCGACAACACTTTGGGGACCCTGCAGTGAATGCTGAATTCACCGCAGGGTCGAGGAATCTGATTGCCGAAGTGCGGGGAACAGAAGAACACCGAAATTCTGGTGGAATTTCGGTGCTCTGAGTAACCCCTTATGTTTTATTTAGAGAACTGTTTTTTTCAGAAGAAAAATATATAGGCCATATTACAATCCTGGTGCTAACGTTAACGCTCACCTGCCAGTCCTATGGACTCCATTGAGTGGATGCTCGCGGCGGCGCTTAGCACTGCCGCGAGCATCCCGGGGCGTAGCACGTGCTACCAATGCAGGCAGCTTTTTAAGCACCTGCATATTAATCTCACGTTAAAACGGGGGGCGGTAGGGAGAAAACTGTGAGTGCAGTTTTTTCCCCCTAGCACCCCCGTTTTAATCAGGCTCCATATGCCATTCTCGAGCAGCAGTATCCAGAGGCAGAAGTGCCCTCAGATGCTATCACGATGGAGTTTCCATTTTTCTCTATAAACATAAAAAGCATGATTAAGAATTTATTAGATACCTTTAAGACTCAGTTAAAATGATATTAAGGACATAAAGACATCATAGATATTGGAGAAAGGGCAGCCAAAACTAAAGAAAAGCTACACGAGCATGTGAAGCCCTGCAAATCGTGTTAATAAAGTTTCAAAAGTTGAAAAATTCCTACAGTTATGTCAAGGCTGGCGTCAGACGAGCGCACTATGTGCGCCCGCACTGACGTGCTTACCGGTGTCTGTCGCATCGTTGTGAAATAGTTTATTAGATGTGCCGGCTGGGAGGAGTAGAGGTAACATCACTGCTCTTAGTGAATGATTGAGTTTGTACCCAGTATAAAAACGGGGCCAAAAACAGGAGGAGCTTAAATTACCAGCATATGATAGGATTAAACCTTGATTGAGAATACGAAAAAACGCAAGAACAAGAAAATGTGGCTATTTTTATCTTGCCTAAATGGCTAATTGAACTGATGCCACTAAGTGCTGGTAATCAGTGAGTTTCCTGTAATTTAAATAGTATGTACTGGAAATAATGCTTTATTAATTTACATATACGACACAAAACATATAGACATGTGAACATAGAATGAATATACTACGTGTTAGGTGCTAATGACTAACTAATGATCTAAGAATGATAACGTGACTGGCTATCTAGTACGTCCTGTAAGAGATATGTATATTATCCTCGCAATCGACATCTAAATGATTTGGATATCAGGAACTAGCAGGTGGAATATAAATTTACCCTTTATTGTAAGATATGGATAGGAGAGTTAATTACATCACCACTCTAAATTACTACATTTATACATATAAGTTCAGGTACATATTCCTAGATAGGTTAATAGACAGATATTATTATCACAAAATTAGGCCCACTGTTGGTAAAGCAGTGCAAAATGTAAATGTGTATAGATCGTTTAGGGATATATCAAGTGAGTAACTACAAGTAAATCGTTCAGCCTCTCAATTATAGGGAGATTAACCTTAATGAGGTTAGTTGTAAATAAACACCCTATTGGAAATAATCTTAAAACCGATTATGCTCTTTGGTTAGTAACGTTGATACTGAAGATATTCAGTTCAACCATTGGAAAAACGGATTGATTGCCGATAGTGTCCCCAGAATTTTTATACCGATTTGCAATTTACCAAATTGTTCCCATACAGACTCAACTCATACAAGGACCAATATATCCATCACTAAAAGCTAGTTGTAAAAAATAGCTCTCAATGTAATGTGGGTTGGTTATACTCAACTCCCTGGTGTCACCCGTTAATTAACAGCAATCGTTTTTTGAGATATACGAATGAGACCCATTGAGAATATTTAACTATTTGCCAAACCACAGAGGTGAAGGTTCTAATTAGGAAAAATATAACAATTGCGTTAACGCGATTGGAATGGTGGTCCCTAAACAAAGGGAATATCAATTAGCAATTAGCAGTTTACTAAATTGCCCCCTAGGTTTGTACTCGTATGGAACCCAAAATGTCTATTACTGGGGTTAGTTAGAGTTGACTCCCTGTTGTTACGCGTATCGAATCGGTAGCAATCCGTATTAGAGGTATTCAGATGGAACCCGTTGAGAAAAAGGCACAGCTGCTCTCCAACTCACAAAGATGTATATAATTGTAAAGATTGGAACAATTATATTGCCACAATAAAGTATTGGTCCCCAAACAAATACACCGATTAACAGTTGGTAATTTAATTCGTTGCCCCTAAGTGGGTACACATTGCGTATAAAGTCCAAAGTGTCTGTTATTGGGAAAACAAAAAGAGGTAGAATAATTGGCAATAAATAGGTGGATTACCACAATATCAAGTAGTTCCTTAAGCAGACGGAGCATCAATTGGCGGTTGGTAGTTTACTGACTTGCCCCCTAGATATGTACACATTACGTATAGAGCCCAAAACGTCTATTGTTAGGGTTAGTTAGAATTAACTCCCTATTGTCACGCATTTCTAGTTGGCAGCATTCATGTTAGAGATATACAGTATAGAACCCATTGGGAAAAAGCATAGCTATTCACCACCCCATAGGAGTATAAGTTCCTGTAGGAATTATAACAGTTGTATTGCTACAATATAATGTTGGTCCCCAAACAGAATCACCGATTAGCATTTGGTACTTTGCTTAATTGCCCCTACATAGGTTAACATTGCATATGAAGCCCAAAGCGTCTGTTATTTGGACACCAGATAATGAGGGATTTGGCAATTAGTGGATGGATAACACAAATACAATTGGAGTGCGACCCGCACATGAATTACATATATTTGCCGACCAAAAGACTATGGCTGGATAGGCAGAAATGAGGTTTATCAAAATCAACGCATTCAGATTATGTGATTGAAAAAACATTTGACCATAATATCCACACCAATAGTCCGAGATTACAGACAAAGAATTGCGGGTAACTCCTGTATATTGCTATTAATTCCCTGGGTATATCAATAAATTAAATTTCTGTTCTGTCCCTAAATGCATACATATACATGCCGATTGAAATGGTAAATGCAAGCTGCCTAACTCCAATCATTCGATCATTAGAGTCGCCAATAAGTGGAGAGGTGCACCCCGTGCTATATCATTAAAAACAAACGTGTGGCCATTGCCAAAGCAATTGTGACTACGCTAACGCGCGTTTCGCCGCATAACCGGCTTCGTCCAGAGCGTGAACTTGTCTAGACCTATAGACCCTATTTATAGTGTTCCCCCTTTGTAGGTTCAGCTCGTTAAGTTGCTGTGAAAAATAATTTGCATATTCTAGTTTCCGCAACCATCGTCAGTCATGTGACTCTCTCACCACCAATGGGCACATACTGATGGTTCAGAAGTAATTCCCTATGCTTTTATCCAGACAAGTATGCGTTCCAGCTTGGTTAGAAGTTGGATGTGTCATCAGTTGATTAGTTTGGACTGCCTTAGGCTGTCTACAGGATTGAATAGTATTTAGTTTCAAGTTCGATACCGGGCTAAAGATTCCATAGTTTGATTAACGTATCGAAATCTAAAAGTTCCTCCTGGATCTCTAGAGGGCATCGTTCTATAAAGTAGAGGTAATAATATTTACTCTACACTTACCCTAAAAAGAAGTTACTATCTTATCCCTCCGCCTAAAGCACACAATCTATACATTGTCCGGATATCTATAGACAGTTATTTCTTATTTGCTACAAGTTCTAATATATGTGCAAGGTAAAACTTAGAATATGTATTTAATTGGTATATTCTTGTAAATCGAGCTGAGGGGAACTAATAGGTCATAGGTATAGTTCTTTACAGCAAGACACAGTGTAGAACATCCAATAGTGCCTACTGTAACTATAAAGATACACAAAAAGTAAAAAGTAAAAAAGAAAAAGGAAAAAAAGTGTTTTTCTCCCCCCCCATAAACTTATTCTTACACCGTATTTCAAAAATAAATACATATGAATGTGTGTGTGTATATTTAAATTTCTCGTACAGAAACTACATATTGTTAAATTATTTTACTTAGACTGTAAAAACTATCTTGGGATTTTTCAGCAAGGGAAATAAAGTTCGAGAAAAATTAGTTAAGTTCGAAAAAGTTAATTGAAAGAAGGAGTTTAGATAAAAGGAGTGAAGGTAAAACCTTCATTAAGGCCTTCTGGTGCCAACGTATGTAGGGTATATGTCCAAAAACATTCCCTACGTCTCAAGTGGAGGTCATAATTACCCCCCCTAGGATGATGTTTGACTAGTTCCACTCCACAGAATTTTAAATTATTGATGTTGCCTCTCTGGCATTGTCTGACATGCCTTGCTACAGGTGTATCTACATGTCCGCCAACTGATCTAATGTGTTCCCTGATCCTGTACTTAAAGGGGCGGAAAGTCTTGCCTATATATTTTTTCCCGCATCCACATATGATCATGTAGACTAGGCCTGATGTATTACAGTTGAAGAAATTCTGAATCACGAAGGATTTCTCGTGTCTAGTGTCCTGAATCACTTTAGAGTCTTTCAAAATATTAGGACAACTTTTACATCTCCCGCAACTGTAGGTTCCTTTTAGGTTGTTGCATAGCCACCTAGTTGTTAATGATGTTGTTTTTTCATAGTGGCTATGAACAAGCATGTCTTTCAGGTTTCTGCATCTTCTATTTGTAATGGTCGCATGAGGACCTATTGATTCCTTTAGGTGTGGGTCTAGAGTAAGTAGCGGCCAGTATCTATCCATAATCTCTTTGACTAAGTTGTTCCCTGTATCATAATTGCCAATGCAGCGTATCTGATTTGAATTTGTTTTAGATAGGTCTTGTAAAAGAGTGTCTCTCGAGTGATATGCTGCCTTTTGGTATGCCTGCTTAAGGACTCTATTTGGATACCCTTTCTCTTTGAAGTTTTTTTGAAGGGTTTTTGCCTGTTTTTCGTATTCGGTTTCAGATGAGCATATTCGTTTTAGTCTTAGGTATTGTCCGTAGGGTATTCCCAATCTCAATGATTTCGGATGAAAGCTCGACCAGTTGAGTAAATTATTCGTAGCTGTTTCTTTTCGATATAGAGTGGTGCTGACCAGTTCTTCATTGCGTGTTAATGTTACATCCAGAAAATTTAGGGAGTCTCGATGAATCTCGTGTGTAAAACGAAGGTTTAGAGTATTCCTATTCAGATAGTTTGTTAAATCTACAAATTCTTCGGGGGTACCACCCCATATCAAGATAATATCATCGATGTATCTTTTCCAGAATAGGATTTTGGAACGGTATGGATTGCAGTCGGAAAAGATTTGTTGTTTCTCCCAAACGCCAAGATATATATTAGCATAGGCTGGCGCGCAAGTAGTGCCCATTGCTGTGCCCTGTATCTGATGGTAAAACTTCCGATCAAAAATGAAGTAATTATGTTTCAACACAAAAGCTAGAATTTCCTCAATAAAGTTGATAAACTCTTCTGTGAATTCACCTGATTCATACAGGGCCAACCTAGTATGTAGTAGGCCCTCAGAGTGGGGAATAGAGCTATACAAAGCCTCCACATCAAGGCTACACATCCAAGCCTCTTTTGGGAGTTTGAGATTACTCATAATCTGTAAAAGTTGTTTGGTGTCTCGAAGATACGAGGGTAAAGTTTTTACTAGGTCTTGTAAAATCTGATCTATATATTGACTGCAATTCTGCGTTAGATTCCCAATTCCGGACACTATGGGTCTACCAGGTGGTTTCTCCAAATTTTTGTGCACTTTAGGTAGCGCATAGAATGTTGCAATGGTAGGTTTATCAGATTTTAAGAACTTATACTCTTCCTCTGAAATGTGACCTTTCTCGTACCCACGGATCAAAATTTCCCCCAGCTGGTCCAAGAATCTTTTGGTCGGGTCTTGTGATACATCACTGCTCTGCCTGGAGAGAGCCTGTGGCAAGAGCCCCTCTCCAGTAAGTGTCCTTGGGCAAGACACCTAACGGTACATACTCGCCACCCAGGACATACTTGAAAATGAGAGAAATCTCAATGTATCCCTGGTAAAATCTTTTCTCAAATAAAAGAGAAAAAATATTGAATAAAAATGGGTATATTTTTAACATTGAAACCTATGAGATTCTTCTGATTAAACCTGCCAAATGAAAACACTTCTCTGCTGTTCAGTGTTCTCTGAATTAGTTAAGCATTGCTTCTCTATGGGGATTTCACCAGGGGTCAAGTCTTGGGGAAAAAAGTGAGAGAATTCATCCAGAAATAATAATAAAGAAATCTTTTGAGAGACCCAGAGTGCCACCAGCGTATCCTTACGCACGGACTGCTATATTGGCCAGGTGCGGCACTGGGCGTTGGAACAAGGTATTCTGAGTGCAGAAACCAGCGGTTTATATATATATATAACATGCCCCCAGAATTATATGTATACAGAACATGCCCCCAGATTTGAATATATACAGCAGATGCCCCCAGAATTATATATACCCAGGCAGTCAGACCCCCAGAATTATACTTACCCAGACAGACCTCAGATCAGGTGACCAAGTGTTCCTCCGAGTTCCAGCCTGCTCCTGCACCCGGCTGCTGGCTTCTGAAGGCTGTGACGCGCTCTCGCAAGATTCCGTGAGATCTCGGCAGTAGGCCGCATCACAGCCTTCACAGGGCTGAGGATGGCGGCCACGCGAGGGACCATGCTGGAAGCGCTCGGGGAACACGCGGCCAGTCAAGGGGTTGCTAGCGGAATGCTGTTAATGCATTCGGCTACCAGCCCTAGCGATGAACTAAATCGGCCCACAGCGGCAACATGCGTTTCCGCAACGTTCCCACTGCAGAAGTGCAGGAACGCAGTTCCAGCGCGTTCCCGCAGGATTTAAGCCCTGCATTTCAATGCTGCTGAACAGCACTGTATTTCACTGGCAATTTGCCAAAATTTGGCGAACTGCCTGCTTTCTGAATAGCCGAATGGCCACAAAATTGCACCGTACGGGGAAATTCACTGTTCGATGTAATTTCGTGGCCAGATCGTCTCTCTCTGAATAATCCTACATGGTAATCTATATAAAACCATGCATATCAGCATATATATCAGCACTCTCTCATGAAACTGCAGTGGTTATTTTTGAAGAAATTGTTAATGAGTTTTCCCTTCTTCTTTGAATTTAAAATAAATAAAGGGTTATTCAGAAAGCACTGAAGTTTCAGTACTTTTTAGTTCGGCGAACTTCGGAGATTCATATCGCTGACCCTCCTGTGAATTGATCATACAACGCAGGGTCCCCAAAGTGAGTCGTAAATGGAGACACCGAAGACCGCCAAACTGACAGCGAAACGCCGTTGAAGACCTCCAAACTGACCGAATGCTGCCAAACTGCAGGAAAAAAACAAAAAGAACAACTCTACTATTTTTCTAACAGGTGTTTAAACCAATAAAATGCATTAAAAATAGGGATGAGCTGTTCGGTGCGAACGGTTCGGAGTTCGCATCGAACATAGCCTGTTCGTTTGTTTGCGAACTACGAACATTTCCGCGTGTTCGCCCACAATGCACCACAATGGACCACAATGCACTTTTCCACTGGCCTGAAGCTTGTAATTGGCTACAGCCTTGCACCTGACCACAGGTCAGGTGGAAGACAGGTTCAACACTATGCCAATCACGGCTCATAGTCCTGATTGGGCAAATTTTGCAAAATATTTGGGAATCGAGGTGATCTGTGTCTTGTGAGTCACAGCCAGTGCCACGCAATATTTTGGGCGTCAGTAATTTCTACAAAATATTTGGGAATTGTCATAATCTGTGTGTTCCCCACTGGCTGCCACCCATCAGGGGGTCTCACTGATTTATAGGAGGTTTCTGAGACTTGTAATCTGTGTCTTCTCACTGCCACCCATCAGGGGGTCCCACATACTTCTAGCAGATTTATGCGAATTGTAATTTGTGTCTTCTCACTGCCACCCATCAGGGGGTCCCACATACTTTTAGCAGATTTATGCGAATTGTAATTCGTGTCTTCTCACTGCCACCCATCAGGGGGTCCAACATACTTTTAGCAGATTTATGCGAATTGTAATTTGTGTCTTCTCACTGCCACCCATCAGGGGGTCCCACATACTTTTAGCAGATTTATGCGAATTGTAATTTGTGTCTTCTCACTGCCACCCATCAAGGGGTCCCACATACTTTTAGCCGATTTATGCGAATTGTAATTTGTGTCTTCTCACTGCCACCCATCAGGGGGTCCCACATACTTTTAGCAGATTTATGCGAATTGTAATTTGTGTCTTCTACTGCCACCCATCAGGGGGTCCCACATACTTTTAGCAGATTTATGCGAATTGTAATTTATGTCTTCTCACTGCCACCCATCAGGGGGTCTCACTGATTTATAGGAGGTTTCTGGGAATTGTAATCTGTGTCTTGTCACTATTGCCAGCTATCAGGGGGTCCTATCAGGGGGTCTCACTGATTTATAGGAGGTTTCTGTGAAGTGTAATCTGTGCCTTGTCACTGGCTGCCAGCTATCAGGGTGTCTCACTGAGTTATACCAGAGTTCTGGAAATCTTTAATCTTTATAGCAGAGTTGAATCAGAGTTCTGTATATATTTAATCTATATATCACTCACCATGTCTGAAAGAACAAAAGGGACAGGCAGACGCTCCCAGATACAGATTAGAGGGCAAGCAGCCCCTGTGTCGGGAGGCTGTGCCTCTGGATGTGGTGGACGTGGTGCATCCTCTGCAGGGGCACGCTTGTCCTTTCTAACTGGTGCTGGCCGTCTTCTTAAGCAGCAGCAACATACAGAGGATTTGGTGGATTGGCTAACCAGGCCATCCTCATCCTCCGAGTCCTCTGCCAGCCAGGCTTGTAGTGCTTTACAGTCCACCTCAGCTGCCAAAGCATCTAATGCAGCCTCCATGTCCACAGCTACTCCTGCCGTAGCCTCGCTATCACACACGGAGGAGTCAGCTGAATTGTTTGACTACAATGACAGTGACATGCTGCTTGAGGATGCGCAGCAAGAACAGTGCTCTGATTATACTCCCTTCCTCAACCTGTCAGGTATATTACACAAGGGAAAAATTAAAATGGATGCCTGTAGCCATTTTGTTTTTAAAGACAGTTTTTTTTCTCCAAAATTTCTCTAGGTTTAGAAATGAACGAGATTTTTTTTACAGAGTTCATTCCTGGGTGAAGTCTTTTATATTTTTTTAAGAAGTGCCAGACATGAAGGAACCTAGAATGTTTGTGTGTGATAAGGCTAGAGTTAAGTGCTAAGACGTGTCATAATTAAATTTATTGGTCTGTCTTAAGTTTTTAAAACAAAAGAGATTTTGTCTTTTGGGTATAGGAATAAGAGTTAATATTCTGTAATATAGATTTATATTCACAAAATATATGTTTATAATCAAGGTATATTTTATTATATTTACAGTAGGAAATATATACTCCAATAAATATTGTAGAAAGTATATAATTGGTAAATAATAAAAATTACTAAAGAATAGATTCTGTTGAGTTAACCAGAAAAGAATTTAGCTGATAGGACTCTGAGTAAGTAATTTCAAAAGGGAGTAGGGATATAAATTAGGTATGACAGAGACAGTGTCTAGTGACTGGGAGAAGAGAAGGTCTTTGTGTAGATTGAACTTTTGACCCAAGATAAGAATATTAAAAAGAAATGGTGGAATTAATTAAGAAGTGCAATACTGCCCTCTAGAGGATAGTAAATATTATAATTGATATACATAATATTGCCAGTGACGTCAAATTGGCTATAATAAGCGGCAATGTTAGTTGCAAGTCAGTCGGAGATTCCAGCATTCAGACTCACACTGCAATGCATTACACATGACCCTCTGAGAGTCGGAGATTCCAGCATTCAGAGACTCACACCGCAATGCTTTCAGACATCCAGTACACATAACACTCTGAGAGTCCGAGATTCCAGCATTCAGACTCACACTGCAATGCATTACACATGACCCTCTGAGAGTCGGAGATTCCAGCATTCAGAGACTCACACCGCAATGCATTCAGACGTCCAGTACACATAGCAGATCCCAGGACATGAGGCAATCAAGATTCTCACCAAATCTCTAACTCACATGCATTGATTATCTGATATCGATAATCTTCACACATTCCAAAAATATTATATCAGGAATTTCAAGGCAGACTTATCAACATCCAAATTGGACAGGTAATGTATGAAATTAAGGAATTAATGTAAATATATATATTTTGTAGATATTCTTGCAACGTAGACTGAGACTTCTCAGATACGGTTAGATCCAAATTCTAAGTATTTTCTATTCTGCAGATAGAAATATGAAGAAGTGGATATAAGGATTTATTCCGAAAAGAAATGTTGTAAGATTGATACCAATATATATATTGAATTTGGAAATTACTGTGATTAAAATTAATAAGCAAGGAATTATATAACTACAAAATAAAAAAGCAAAAGATTAGAAGTTTGATTCTCGAGATTAGGGGAGGATTCACTAAATAAGTTTTTATTACTTATCATTAAATTAGCTCATCTTTTGTTGATCCATGTAGCATAGATATATATATATATCTATAAGAGCTGGCTGGTTAAACATTGTTTGCTGGGAAATGCATGTTGTATTAAGCAGAAATGTTTATTAACCATTTGTGTATTAGTTACTGATAAGGTAAATGATATTAATCATATATGCAGTTACTAACCGGAGATACATATATTGTGAAGCTAGTTTTTATGTGCTGAAGGATTGTGGTTTATAAATTTTTGTTTATGATATGAGATTTGAAACTTTTTTGTATACGTAATAAATATATATATATTTTTATCCGATTACTGATTATTGTATTTTTCAAAGCAAAACACAGACAATTAAAAGAATTCAGGATAATTTCTAATAAATATAAACGATTGATATTTGTGTCTCGTATAAGTTTCTTATGAAATAATAATCCCTGATATATTGGAGGCAACTGCGGAGGTAGGTCCAGTAAATCCAATATAGACATATTGGAGGCTTGGCTGATGAGTCCAATATATACAAACGTGTTGTATTCACATTCAGAGATTATATCCGACAAATTGGAGGCACTGTACCGAGATTATAGTTTTTGTTTGGAATATAATTGTCAGTATTGTCTGATTAGACAGAGATAAAATATATATATATATATTTTGACTCCTTGTTGTATTTTGACTTGTGGTTTTACGGTTGTATACTAAACAGTGTAAAAATGTCAGAGTCAGAATCTGAGACTCAGGAAGATGTAGAGATACATGCAGATCAAATAGTATTGATAGATGTTATGTCTTATCTAAAGGATAAGTTACACGTCATAGATGATTTATTTGATTGGATAAAAGAATTGAAATCAAATGTATCCAATTATGTTGATTCAATCTGGTCAGATCAATCAAATTTTCTTGAGTGTTTGCGAAAGATAAGTGCAGCCACAAATAAAAAAGACAAAGAGATTTTTGTTTTAAAAATTGTGCCTGAATGCATATACTTGATCGCAAGAAATGAACAAGAGATTGAATGATGACAAAGAAACCAGAGACAGTTTAGAAAATAAAAATTGAGACTTGCATGATACCGTAAATAAATTAAAAGATGAGTCACAACGAATGATAATGGAGTTGAAAGTGTGTGCAAGAGGGAGGGCGTGGCCGGACGTTGCAGCACGCGGTCGCATGTAAGGGAAGCTCCTGAGACCGGCGCTGAACTTTCATTTCTAGCAGCTAAAACACAGCAACCTCGGGGCTGAAAACTCACCCACAGGTGGGTGACACCTTATAGCACCCAGATGGCACCTCCTAAGGCGCAGCGGACGTTGGAACCGCTAAAATCGGTGAAAAAAGACCGGGTTCATGAGGCCCAAGATGGCGGATCTCCCTCTTCTGTTTCCTCTTTTACAATGGAGGCAGCTGTGGTGGGCCTACCCTGCATGTCTGACACTTCACCGCCTTCGGAAAGCAGACTTCATGCCATGCTGCAAGAACTCCGTTCTACCATCCAAACGGATATTAAAGAGGCGCTGCAGGAGCTGAGGCGCGATGTACAAGACCTGGGTGAGCGGACCGATTCTTTGGAGTCTAAAGCAGATGACTTATGTTTAGCTCACAATGACCTGGTGGACCGTCATATAGCTTTGCAAGCAGCACACGACACCATGGCAACGAAATTAGTCGATATGGAAGACCGTTCACGGCGCAATAATGTACGGATCCGGGGCATTCCGGAGGCAGTGGCTCCTGCTGACCTCCGGCCTTATATTATGGAGCTTTTCCAGATCCTGGTACCAGCATACTTGCCGCAAGATTTTCTGATGGATCGGGCACACAGATTGCCACGTGCCAAAAATCTGCCGCCCTCAGCTTCCAGAGATGTGCTAGTCCGGGTGCATTTTTTTCACGTTAAAGAAGCGTTAATGAGAGCGTCGAGGAAATCTATGCCTCTACCCTCTCCATATGCCAAAGTTTCTTTCTATGCGGACCTGTCGACAGCTACCATGACTAAAAGGAGGGAATTCTCGTCTTTCACCAAAATCTTACGTGACCACAACATGGCGTATCGTGGGGATTTCCCACAAAGATCCTGTTATGGCGGGAAGGAGCTTTGCACGTCATTCCAGATCCCCTCGCTGGCATGCGTTTGCTGACGGAATGGAAGGTGGTGTCGGAGTTTACTCCCCCTCGTGTGGAATCGTCTTCGCCGCTGAAAGTTTCTCCGGAGTGGCACCGGATCCGGCCTAACTGAGATGCTATGGTCTTGCATTTTCTTGCTTTGGGCGTGCTTTTCTTTATTTTTTCCTTTTTCCGCCAGGTTGTCTTAAATCTACTCGGACATTGAATCTCTCTCACGTCTGCAGGACTCAACCCTTCTGATCTACCTTGAGAGTGGCGCTTCTGGGTAATGTTCCTTCGCTTGGTTAACCCCGAGGCCTTCCAATGGCCTGTATATTGGCGCAGTCTCCTCCGTGTAGAGTTGGGACTGCTGTTTTTCCCCTACGGGAGTTTTTTCTTGAACGTGTTTCTTCTAATTATACCATCCTACTGTGTTGATTGACTCCACTCAGCTGCATTCATGGAGTGCAGTTTTTTTTTTTCTCGTACTTGGTACGGGTTTTCCTTTCTTTATTCTTTTCTTTTTTTTCTTTTAATTAACTTTTTTCTGGTTCAACTTATGTATGTAAAGTATGTATTGTATGTATTGTTTGTTTATTTGGTATGCACTACGCTATATCATTCCAGGTATTACTGTAAGCGGAGGAGTCCCCCCATCCTCCCACGGAGGTTGTGTGTCATGTCCGCAACGAGATCTAGACAGATGGTCGTAATTAACGATGAGTAAACCTCACTTCTAAATTTATTCCTTAAATGTTTGGGGCTTGAATACTCCGTACAAGCGACATGCTTTATTTCGTGACCTACATAAGTCCCAACCTGCTATTGTATGTTTGCAAGAGACTCGTTTCTGTAAGAGACTTCCGCCGTTTCTGAAGTCACGCATGTATACTGATGCATATCATTCCACTGCCCAGACAAAATCTAAAGGTGTCTCGATCCTGTTCCATAGAGACTGGACCTTTGTGTGTTCGGCTCAGTATGTTGATCCGTTGGGTCGCCTGGTAATCCTGGTGGGCACGCTGAACGAATTACCTATCACTATAGCCAATCTTTATCTTCCTAATGACAACCCAGTTTCTTATCTTCGAAACGCTTATGGTAGAGTGAGGAAAATGTCTAGTGGTACGATGTTTCTATGTGGGGATTTTAACTGCACTCCTGATCCCGACGTTGATACCCAATCAGGCTAACCCCGCTCCCACACCCGCTCCTCCCCATCCTCTAGCAAACAATTACGGGAATTTATGCATTCGTTTGAATTATATGATACTTGGGAGGATATGTCATCCTGATACGCGCGATTACACTTTTTTTTCTCATGTTCATTCCTCATACAGTAGAATTGACTTGTGTTTGATTCATAGTTCGGCTTTGTCCCGCCTAATGGAGGCGTCCATCGGCGTTATCACGTGGTCTGACCATGCTCCACTTACGCTTACCTTTGAAGCGGCTTTTCCGCCGAGGGGTATGGGGAACTGGAGACTCAATGACTCGCTTATTGTGAATGGGGATGACGTGACAAAAACGCTACAACTCCTTCGGGAGTACTTTACGGCGAACATGACTGAGGATGTTGCAACGTCGTCGGTTTGGTTGGCCCACAAAGCGGTTCTGCGGGGACACTTTATACAGAAAGGAGCGCAGCGTAAGAGAAGTTTTAACGCTCAGACAAATGCCCTCATACAACGAATCACTGTATTGGAAACCCAGAATAAATCCTCTCCTGCCCCAAATATTTCAGCTCAATTGATTTTACAGCGCCGTGAGTTGGAGCATCTTTTGCTCCAGGTCACGGCACGCTCAATTAGACGGCTTAATTATGCTCATTATACCCAGGGGAATAAACCGGGGAAATTGCTGGCGTCTAAACTGAAAGCAAAACGAATGCAAACCAACATACCGTACCTATTGGGTGCTAATAACGTAAAAATTTATAACCCAGCCCTTATCACTGACGAATTTGCACGGTACTACGCCTCCTTGTACAACCTAGGAATAGACCACACCGTGCCGTCCCCTGCACCGGGCGACATAGATCTCTTTCTCCAGATGGTTAATCTCCCCTCTATCTCTTCCTCTCAATCCGCGGGTTTGCTTGCTGCGTTTACAGAGGAGGAGGTACATAAGGCCATTAAGGCACTTCCGAAAAATAAAGCTCCGGGCCTCGACGGTTTTACAAATCTGTATTACCAAAAGTTTGCTCCGTCTCTAGTCCCGACTCTCACCCTGGTTTTTAATGACATTAAAAATACTGGCATTATCCCTCCGGAGATGCTGCAAGCGACTGTAGTGACCCTGCCTAAACCCGGTAAACCCCCGTCGCATTGCGCCAACTTCTGCCCCATATCCCTGTTGAATGTAGATGCAAAATTGTATGCTAAATTATTAGCTAACAGACTGGCCCCTCTACTTCCCTCCTTGATTGCGAATGAACAAACTGGCTTTGTCCCCGGACGCCAGACATGTGACAACACCCGACGTTTTTATGACATAATTGACTTAGCTTATAGAACTAATACCTCTGGACTCCTGCTGGCATTGGACGCTGAAAAGGCGTTTGACCGCCTGCACTGGGGGTATATGCGGACGGTGTTGCTGCGGTTTGGTTTCCCGGAACATTTTGTGAATAGTATTATGGCCCTTTACTCAGCTCCGTCGGCGAAAGTTTTGGCTTCAGGGTTTTTATCCTCCCCTTTCACATAACCAACGGCACCCGACAGGGTTGCCCACTATCCCCGTTGATATTCATTCTGGCCCTAGAACCCCTGGCGTTGCAGATTAAAACCTCCCCGGCAATCAAGGGTTTATCGACCCCGAATGGGGAGCATAAATTGGCACTATTCGCGGACGACATACTGCTCTTCCTGACCTCGCCGGAAACTTCACTCCCGCCCCTGTTTGACATCCTTGATAAATTTGGCGCGTTATCTTATTACAAAAATAATATGAGTAAAACACAAGCTCTCTCCATAAATATGGCTGCTTCCTCCCTTAGCTCTATGCGTAGTAAGTACCCTTTTGATTGGCGCTCTACTTCTTTAAAATACTTGGGTATCTCCCTATCTAAATCGCGAGGTACCATCCTTAAGGAAAATTTCACGCCATTATTGACCTCCATAGAGACACAGCTCTCTAATTGGAGTACAAACGATTCCTCATGGCTGGGCCGCATGGCGGCCATAAAGATGTGCATCTTACCCCAAATTTTATACTATTTCAGGAATATCCCTGTTTTTATTCCGGCGCATTTATTGCTCCGGCTGCAAAAGTTACTCCATGCACATATTTGGAAGGGGAAACCCCCTCGAGTGTCAGCTTCCACAGTCACCAGGCCGCGACGTAATGGAGGGTTGGGGTTTCTGGACTTACACTCTTATTATAAAGCAGCCTTACTAGCCCAACTGTTATCATCAATGCACTTGGGAGAACCACCACTGTGGTTACTACTGGAGAATGCCATGATTTTCCCATATAAACTCCATGACTTGATGTGGCTTCCATTTCTGCCGAGGAACAGTACCACAGGTCTGATGCCCGATTCAATGCTTTCTCTTATGTCTTGGTGCCTGTGGGGTCGCTCCTTGGTACGACCTTATGATCTACTATGCCTCGCTCCCCTAAGAGTATTGTGTCGTTCTATCCCTGACTTAAACTTGGACTCTTGGTTCTGGCGCGGTTTGACTCATGTATGGCAGCTCTTTACGCCCAACTCCCTGAAATCCTTCCCTGATTTGGTACAGGAATTTGCCATCTCACCGAGTGATTGCTTTACGTACCTTCGGGTGAAACATGCTTTGACCCAGAGGGGCCTAACCTCTTTTAATGAAGCAAATCTTTCAGCCTTTCATAAACTATGTATGGGAAGGAAATGTCAAATGAAACCGTTGTCTCTGTGTTATAATAGCCTCCTAAAGCCAACCCCACCTAAGAAATTACCCTATATGGTTAAATGGGAAAAAGACTTGGCTTTAACTATTTCCATAGAGGATTGGTCATACGCCATGGACACGATATTTAAATACTCTAGAAGCACCAACCTACGTGAGGCCCACATCAAATTGCTGTGTAGATGGTATTTAACTCCTAACCGGTTGGCCCATATCTCAGGGAACTTAGGCTTATGTTGGAGGTGTCTCACCGGTCCTGGCTCTCTATTACATACGTTTTGGCTATGTCCTATTCTGGGGGGATATTGGGAAAAGTTAAGTAGATTGATTTCCCATTGTACTTTGCTTACGCTCCCAATCTGCCCGAAAGTGTACCTCTTGCATCTTTTACCCGTTACCATTCAGACCCGTCATAGGAGGTTTATTTCCATGGTACTTGGGACAGCTAAAATAGTTATAGCAAGACATTGGCGTTCTTCCGTCTGCCCCTCTATGAGGGAGGTTATGGTTGCCCTCGAAAATGTTTTTAAATATGAGGAAATGTTCCACACAGCGAATAATTCTATATGCCAACTTGATGAAACGTGGGAGGGATGGAGGGTGTTTGTCGATTCTGGACTTTTGATATAAGGTTCCTCGATATGTAAGACTGTAATGCTGCCATGTTGTATGTTTTATGTTTTATTTTAGTTTAGGAATTTATATTTTTATTGGAAAATGGAGTCTGCACAATCGACCCCTTTCCAGAGTTCAACGATAATTCATTTGAATTGTATTGTTTATTGCCAATGTTGCAAATCTATGTCTCTTCCTTTTGATGCTTTCTTTATTTGCATGTTTGTACCATTCATGTGTGCACTCCAATAAAAATCTTTATATGAAAAAAAAAAGAAAGTGTGTGCAAGAGAAAAAGATCAATTGCAAGATGAGATTGCTCAATTATCCAAATTAAATAATGAGCTGAATACAAAATTGGCGAGAATGAAACGCGAATATGAGAAATTCGCTGATGAGCTACGTCAGGTTGAAACTGATGTTCGAAGGGTTAAAAATCCTTCGTTAGAGAAGTTCCCTTTGAAAGCTTTGAGTCATAACTCACTGATTAGGCTTGACAGCTCCGTTCTGGAGAGTGAGCAGAGCGAATGTGAAAGTGAAACTAAATCTCATGATGAAAAAAGAGCGAAGCCTCTTACACAGGAGTATTTCAAATCACATCACTCTAGCCAGCCACAGCCTATTAAGAAATCTCATAAAGTTCAGGATTTAACGAAAATCGTTAATTTCTTAAAAAACTCAGTAGGTATTTTTGACCTTAAGGCATCGCCAAAAATAATAAATCATTTAAATATGTTTGAAGAAACTTTGGCAATATTAGGAATTAATTCTGATGCCCAGAAAATTGAATTGATCCCATGGGTCTTTGAAAGCAAACATAGGTATTTTTTTCAGTCTTTGAAAGAATCTGGTATACGTAACTGGAGTAAAATAGTCTCCGAGGTCAAATCTGAATTTGGGCCTCACCGCACCAGTCTAGCTGCGAAAAGAGCAATTTTAACTCTAAAATGCAGACCGAATCAAAGCCCCCGTGAATTTCTTTCAGTCCTTAAAAATGCGTACAGCTTGGCTGAAAGAAACCCAGATTTTGAAAACCCTGAATTTATCCAATTATTTTATGACGCATTGCCAAATAAAATAAAGGTTATTTTGGCAAGAGATTATGACCCGAGAAATGGTTTGGATTGGGTACTAAAAGAAAGTATGACCCTATTTACTGTATTAGAATATGGTGAAGAAACTCAGGGGAAAAGAGTGAAAAACTCACCTGAGGAAATAGCGGAAGCTCACGTTAAAAAGGGTGATATTAAATTTGAGTCCCACAAAAAGAGTTATGCGGAAATATTGCGTGACTCCATACCTCAAAGGGAAAAATCCAAGCCAGATCAGGAAAGAGGGTTTGCCAGAGAAAATTCAGGAAGTAAATTTCAATCTAGGAAGCAATGGGTACCTAGAAGTCAGTGGGTAAAATCAAGGGAAAATGTACCTAGACAGGAAGCAACCAGAGGTAAAACTGAATCTGATGCGTCTGATAATGCGCAAGCTTCGTCCTCAAGGACGAATAGAAAGCAGAGATATAATGTACGCCAGCGTATTGATCAAATGCAGGAAAATTTCTGTGTGCTGACAGAAAAACTGGATCAGATCACTCAGTTAATGACTGGAAATAACTCTGGTCAGGTTGTAAGCAATGCAACACCTGCAGCCCCACCCAACCAGTGACTAGATGATGTTTCTGATGAAGTAACCAGTATCCATGACAATTTACCAGAAAGTGATGATGAAATGATTAATACAAATGTTTGTATGGTTGATGATTTAAACCCTTCCCTGCAAAGAGAAGGAAAATGTATTTTATCTCCCCAGACTAAGTGCGAGCAAGTTGAGAAGACTGGATCCGAAATGGAAAGCACAGCTGCCAAAAGCACGTTTGAGAGAGCAAAATCAGTCGGTAAAATCTGTACAAAACCTAATTTTATATCTCACTCTAAATTTCTCTGTAGATTGCATAGCATTGAAGACCGATATTATGTGAATGTAGAATTACAAGATAATTTACCACATATTCCGTCCTTGCTAGACAGTGGAAGCCAAGTTACGTTAATATCAGCACATTATTTTGAACAGGTCCAAGAACTGTCCTCCAGGAAGCCTAGATTAGATAAATCTAATGCTAATCTAGTGAGTGTGAGTGGCGCATCTCTGAAAGTTCTGGGCACGGCTAAATTGGATTTTAAATTGGGGAATAAAGTAATTCGGCATCCAACGCTTGTTGTGGATCTGCCACAAAATCACCTAATTATTGGAATGGACCTTCTCAAAAGGTTAAATCCAATCATTGATTTTATCAATGAGGTTATTTGGTCCCAAGTAAATGTTCCAATCAGCTTCGATAGATCCCAATCCCATCACACTCAGCGTAACTGCCATGTGATTGAGGAAAGGCCGGATTCTATTGAAGTCCACTTCAGAAATAGCCAGACACCTGATATCTCTTTCTTAAGGCCAAAGCCCCTGACTCCAGGAGAGCAGGAGGATAATACCATATGTGTCCCCCCCGAGAGAATTCGAGATATATGTCTGGAAAATGACGTGCTAATTATTCACCTCCACAAGAGGGAAACAGAACCAAATGGACATAGTGACCCTGAAGTGATCAGATACCCAAATCCTCAAGATGAGTGGATAACAGATCGAGATAATGATGGAGACAGTCCTAATGTTATTGGAAAAAGTTATGTTATGTATTTCTAGAAGAAATAAAACTGCCAAGCTCAATTGCATGATTGTCATCCTAGATCACCTCAGAATGTGAAGATGGACCAGCAGAAGACACTTAACTGGTATCATATGAAGTGATGTTTTAATTAACATGTGATTCTTCTTCCCAGCATTCAGATGTTTAACTCAAGCTAGTAGATAGACTAGATCCGTACGGTTAATTAAATTTAATCAGAGATCAGAGTATCTATAGGGAATTTGAGTGAAATCGCTAGTCTATGAATGGTTATTTATACTCTTTCTTTCAACAGAAATTGAGAAAAGTGGTTAATCCGAACTGCGACGCTAATCCGCAAAGATGAATCGGACCACCAAGGAGACTGCGACTATCTGGAAATTCTACGGTTTTCCGCACAATTCCAAGCGGATCCAATGCTCAAGTCCCATGCGAATCAAGCTCATGCAAGCCTGAAAGACATGCTGGATAAAGCCAGGATACCGTTTATTGCTATGTACAAGAACCACCGAAAGAAAAGATTTGCCGCATATTTTATTGCAACCGCTGTTTGATAGAGAGAGAAGCAAATGCTTACCGGAAGGATCTGGTACAAAACAGAGAGTGTTCATACCTACACCAGTGATTGGAAGATGGAACTCTCACATAGGGTGAGAAATAAGAAAGTACCTAACCACTTTGGAATAAGAGAAGGTTTCCACCAATGTGGAAACTGTTTAAACTGCAGAAATACCAAAGGCAAGAAACAAATAAGTTCGGAGATTGAAAGAAATGGCAAAAAAATTAGAATCAAAGGAATGATGACATGCTTTTCAAAAAATGTTATATACGTCCTAACTTGTCCTTGTGGACTCAGATATGTGGGACGTACTACACGGCCACTCAACATACGTATACAGGAGCATATAAGAAATATTAAGAAAGGTTTTGATAAGCATAGTGTATCATTACATTTTAAATTAAAACATGGGCAAAACCCAGAAGGCCTCTCATTCATGGCAGTCCAAAAACTTGAACCCCTTTGGAGAGGAGGAAGCCTAGAAACACGACTAGGCAAAGAAGAAATGAGGTGGATTTTTTTAATGAACACACTTCAGCCACATGGATTAAATGCAGATTTTGAATTGTGCCATTTTCTTAATAGCTAATTAATTATTCCTTTTAAATGATATAATACTTTCTCCTATCTTCCCCCCCCTTCTCCTTTTTAGATGACCCCCCCATTTTATACCCCTGTTGCTATCTTATTATATATACATTTTTTATATCCATTTTTATGATACCCAGCTCTCCACTTTTAGGTTTTTATTATTAAAATTTTTAATATTAATAATATTAATATTTTTACCATCATGCATATATTCTATAATTCGAGCCCATTTTTATGCGATTTTAACAACTTTCTTATGATCAACTTCCCAATCTACTTTATACAGAACGGCCATGATAAGACATTATTAGATAAAACTCCTCTACCCTATCTTTATCTAAATATACCTATTTGATAACCCCTTTGCTTTCTAGCATATATACATTTTTTATTTTTATTTCTACTAGATACGAAAAGAAAATTCATATATTTCTTCTCGTCCTTTTTTTCCGTCCCTTTCGTTTCTTATATACGAAAAGATGAATTATCATTAATTACTATACCCCAAAAAATCGAGTAAACCTTGGGTAAAAAGTCAGGTTCATTATACGAACGAAAACGAGACTAATAAGTATTCGCAAGGCCTCTCTGGGTAAAATCCCAGACTATGGATACGAACGAAAACGAAACTAAGAAAATTTTCGCAAAGCACTTCTGGGTAAAAAGGGTTTGTCCAGTTCATGCATGGTGAAACTAAAGAAAGAAATTTTCTTTTTCTTTTTTCGTATCGTATGTATATACCTGACCTGTATTTCACTTGATCTTAGTATGCCGGGACTATGTGTGCATTTCGATCATGATAATAACCTTTACGATTTTTCGTAGAATTTTATTGGTCGACCTTTTTGTTTACTTTCGATGCGAAATGCTGTCCGTTTTTCCGAATCTCCGTATTTTACATAGGCTACAACTTGGTTTTAAGCCTTGTTTTAAATTCTCTACACAAGATTATTGTTTTAAAGATTCGTAATTGCTGCGATTGTTCAAAATATTCGGATTTTCCGCGATCGTTCAATGTATTGTATTCATTTTCGTTTTTATTCCGAAACGACCGCAAAGCATTTCTGGGTAAATCCGAACGAACGGAAATCGGCCAACAGGAAATAGGGAGTTAACAAATTGAATGTGGCAGGAAATGATACTATATAAGAGGACACTTTCATTTTCACTTTTACTTTATTTGCACTTTATGGACACTAAACATACCGACTGAGGAAGGCTTTTAGCCGAAACGCGTCTCGGTACAATTTGTCCAGGATTTTATTTATTCCAATAAATTCATTACCTATATTTTTGCATTCGCCACTTTTTCCTTATTTCCCTAACCTTTTTTGGACATCTGGACCAACTGCTGCTACATCAAAGAGGTTTGGGCCCCCACCTTAAGAGGACCCAAGGCGATACTCCTTGAGCCTGGAATTGAGAGGCTCTATAACTGGTGAGTGTGACCAATTTTAATTTAATCCTCCACCTGTATTGCACAGAGTTACGCTATGGGAGTGCTGTCTCCCGATTCTCTCTGCTTCATCTAGTAATCACCACAGATGAAAGGAGGGACGTGCCACCCTATACTTGGCCGCAAGCTATTTTCCTTGAGCCTGGATTTCCCTTAGGCTCTAATAAATGTGAGTGAAACATTCATTTTAGTAAATTACCTCATCTCAGTAAGACCATCTGCACTATTATTGCCTTTATTTATTTCTCTCTGAGGGACATCTTTAAAGAGAAGATTTGATATCCACACCACAGTGAAGATTAATGTATTTGTCTTCAATCAACAACACCCCTTGAGTATAAACCACTGATTTTTTGGACACTTATTTTGCACAAATTGACTTATTAATCCTTTTAAAATTTTCTTGTACTCTTTTACCTCCTCTATTTGGTATTTTAAAGGACATTTTTTGCATTTTTAAGGACACTTTTTATACCTTAAAGGACACCTTCACTTTTACTCCTATTAACCAGTTGTTCATATAATTATCTGTTCACTGTTTTATGCGCCGTATGGTCTCGTTTATCCTTTTATCTTAATCTTGGCACGTATTTTGGTTGTTTTTTATGTGCTTCTCACCATACTTAGGCAGCAATTGATTATTTATTCACATAGCACTTTAATTAACTAAAATTAACAAGCGCCCACACTGTACAGTGTATACCCGTATACACACTTTTTAATCAACTCTTCTATTAAAATAAACCTTCAGTGTCATTGGGCAGCACATTTAGGATGGATTTCCGCAAAAAATTTTGCATAGATGATGGAAACACTTTTGAGGGCAGCAATTCTGCCAATAGCAATATACCAATAGATAAAGTCCAAATGATGCGACAATTAGAGAAAGATTTGAGGAAAGAGATTAGGGACAAATGGGAAGTAATTTCCCTAGAGAAATATTTAAAAGATAAAATGGTCCCTAGAGGTTTAAGATTCAATAAGAATCCAGCCTGTGATAAAGACGATGTAGTCTTCCTTGAAAGATGGTCTACTATGCTTGAAGGCTTCTCACTGCATAGCATGAGATTAATTGTAGATAGGAGGAATGAAAATTTGAAAAAATTGAATCAGAATATTGAAAACACCCATGCCGAACTGAACACCACCCTAACCGAACAAGAAATGAAACCTTTTTTTGAAAAATTAGAGGTGGATCTGAGTCTATTAGACAGTGAAATAAAAGAACGTAAAAAGAAAAAATATCAGAGAGATTTAACAGATTATCAACGTGGGAATGTTTGGCAAATAGGGCAACAAGACCCACCTTCGGTGTATTTTGATACTCGAGACTCAATGTCCCAATATAAAACCACCACCAGATTTATGCAATTGAGGAATGACTCTCGAAGGAGACCTAGATCTGATAAATCAGGAGGAGGCACTCCATTGACCCCCCAAAGAGCAGCACCAGAAATAGCTCACTCCACTAACCCCACTTGGAGAAACCCAGGTAGATACCGGCCGGCCAACCCCAGACATCCTGAACCAAGACGGGGCCCCTTCGATAATACTAGAAGCTTTAGACCCCAACAAGAGAACAGACAGTTTCAACGAAGAGATCACCACTCTTCCTATGGGTACACAACAGTTCCTTATAGGAGGCCTCAGAATAACGACAATAGATATACAAAAAGGAGAGATCCTGTATATCATCCTAATAATCAGGATACCTATACTTACAATCGGTTCCAACCTCTAGCTCAGGACAATAATAAAGAAGAGGTTTTTCAGTCGGCCAATTATCGACTGAAAAGGAAGAACCTCTCTCTAAAAAGAGGATGGTCACCAGGTGTGGAAGATTTCTTAGAAGAAGAGGATGTAGAGCTGGAAGACGGAGAACTAAACGGAAGGAGAAAGTATGGACGAACGGAGGAATATACAACCTAACCAATAAAGTCCTCTCTGCCCACCAACATCGAATCCTTCAAAAGGGCATGAAGTTTGCTCCTACAAACAAACTAGATAAATTCAATATGTATATCGATATACAAAAATTTAAGAAAAATCTATGCCTGAAAAAATACTTTTCCAAAAACCCGATTGAAAGGAATGCAACAATGCATTTATATACACATACCAATCTAAAAGAAAAATCCACCTTCTTTCCAAAATCTATGATCTCTTCGGAGATCACTACTTTTGAACAAATGATTTTATCTGATTTGGAAAAGATGGAACATAAGAAAAGTAAGGATAATCTGACACAGCAAGAACGGAAAGCATTACGTGAATTAACACAGGATGATGATATCGTAATCAAGCCCGCAGATAAGGGTGGAGGAGTAGTAATTATGACGGCCGAATATTATAAGAATGAAGCCATGCGAATACTAGGAGATGAAACAACGTACAGACATTTAAAGAATGATCCCTCGATGAATTTTAAGCATTTATTTCATGAATACCTAGATCAGGGCCATTTACTTGGCATCCTGAACAATAATGAACTCAAGTATTTAAAAATCGACCATCCGAAAATCCCTATTTTTTATTTTTTACCCAAGATCCATAAGAACCTAGAAAAACCACCAGGTAGGCCAATTATCTCAGGTATAGGGTCAATTTCCAGCCGACTTTCAGAATATCTTGATAGACAACTACAGCCATATGTTACGACTACTGAGACTTACCTGAGAGATACTATAGAGATGATTAATGTTTTGACGGACGTAGACTGGAAAGACGGTGACATACTAGTCACCAGCGATGTCCAGTCATTATACACAATCATCCCGCATAATAAAGGGATAGAGGCAGCTAAATTCTTTTTAGAAAAAGATCAAAAATTACAGCCGGAACAGATCGATTTTATCCTTAAGGGCATACAACTTATACTTGAACACAACTATTTTTGGTTTTCAGAGGAGTTCTACTTACAAGTGTCTGGTACAACAATGGGAACAAGATTTGCCCCTAGTTTTGCGAATCTTTTTATGGCACATTGGGAAAATTCATTTTTATCTGATTGGAAAACAAACCTGGTTTTATATCGCCGGTATATCGACGATATATTTTTTATATGGAGAGGGGGAGTTGAAGTTTTACAGTCTTTTTTTAATCTTTTAGCCACCAATGATAGAGGCATTATCTTAACCTCAAATTGGAGTACTAGTGAAGTTATCTTTTTAGATTTAAAAATCTTTGTTGAGGATAACAAGATCAAGACTAAGACGCACTTTAAAGACGTGGATTGTAATAGTTTTATAGAACGCCGGAGTTGCCACCTACCTCAGTGGCTTAATGCCGTCCCGAAAGGACAGTTTTTACGAATGAAAAGAAACTGTACCAACATTTCGGACTTTGACACCCAGTCCGCGAAATTACATTTGGATTTCGTTGAGAAAGGATACAACCCACAGACCTTGGAGGACACAAGAACAGAAGTTAGAAGAATGGAAAGACTGGAACTTCTGAAGAAAAAGAAAGAGGATTCCACGCAGAAATATATGGAAGGAGTGCCATTTATATTTTCTTATAATCCTCTCAATAAAGAAATAAGGAAGAGTATTAAGAAGCATTGGCCAATACTACAAAGAGACCCTATATTGAATGGCATCCTTCCAACGATACCACGTATTATATGCAGAGGGGTGAAGAATCTAAAGATGGAACTCTCACATAGGGTGAGAAATAAGAAAGTACCTAACCACTTTGGAATAAGAGAAGGTTTCCACCAATGTGGAAACTGTTTAAACTGCAGAAATACCAAAGGCAAGAAACAAATAAGTTCGGAGATTGAAAGAAATGGCAAAAAAATTAGAATCAAAGGAATGATGACATGCTTTTCAAAAAATGTTATATACGTCCTAACTTGTCCTTGTGGACTCAGATATGTGGGACGTACTACACGGCCACTCAACATACGTATACAGGAGCATATAAGAAATATTAAGAAAGGTTTTGATAAGCATAGTGTATCATTACATTTTAAATTAAAACATGGGCAAAACCCAGAAGGCCTCTCATTCATGGCAGTCCAAAAACTTGAACCCCTTTGGAGAGGAGGAAGCCTAGAAACACGACTAGGCAAAGAAGAAATGAGGTGGATTTTTTTAATGAACACACTTCAGCCACATGGATTAAATGCAGATTTTGAATTGTGCCATTTTCTTAACAGCTAATTAATTATTCCTTTTAAATGATATAATACTTTCTCCTATCTTCCCCCCCTTCTCCTTTTTAGATGACCCCCCCATTTTATACCCCTGTTGCTATCTTATTATATATACATTTTTTATATCCATTTTTATGATACCCAGCTCTCCACTTTTAGGTTTTTATTATTAAAATTTTTAATATTAATAATATTAATATTTTTACCATCATGCATATATTCTATAATTCGAGCCCATTTTTATGCGATTTTAACAACTTTCTTATGATCAACTTCCCAATCTACTTTATACAGAACGGCCATGATAAGACATTATTAGATAAAACTCCTCTACCCTATCTTTATCTAAATATACCTATTTGATAACCCCTTTGCTTTCTAGCATATATACATTTTTTATTTTTATTTCTACTAGATACGAAAAGAAAATTCATATATTTCTTCTCGTCCTTTTTTTCCGTCCCTTTCGTTTCTTATATACGAAAAGATGAATTATCATTAATTACTATACCCCAAAAAATCGAGTAAACCTTGGGTAAAAAGTCAGGTTCATTATACGAACGAAAACGAGACTAATAAGTATTCGCAAGGCCTCTCTGGGTAAAATCCCAGACTATGGATACGAACGAAAACGAAACTAAGAAAATTTTCGCAAAGCACTTCTGGGTAAAAAGGGTTTGTCCAGTTCATGCATGGTGAAACTAAAGAAAGAAATTTTCTTTTTCTTTTTTCGTATCGTATGTATATACCTGACCTGTATTTCACTTGATCTTAGTATGCCGGGACTATGTGTGCATTTCGATCATGATAATAACCTTTACGATTTTTCGTAGAATTTTATTGGTCGACCTTTTTGTTTACTTTCGATGCGAAATGCTGTCCGTTTTTCCGAATCTCCGTATTTTACATAGGCTACAACTTGGTTTTAAGCCTTGTTTTAAATTCTCTACACAAGATTATTGTTTTAAAGATTCGTAATTGTTGCGATTGTTCAAAATATTCGGATTTTCCGCGATCGTTCAATGTATTGTATTCATTTTCGTTTTTATTCCGAAACGACCGCAAAGCATTTCTGGGTAAATCCGAACGAACGGAAATCGGCCAACAGGAAATAGGGAGTTAACAAATTGAATGTGGCAGGAAATGATACTATATAAGAGGACACTTTCATTTTCACTTTTACTTTATTTGCACTTTATGGACACTAAACATACCGACTGAGGAAGGCTTTTAGCCGAAACGCGTCTCGGTACAATTTGTCCAGGATTTTATTTATTCCAATAAATTCATTACCTATATTTTTGCATTCGCCACTTTTTCCTTATTTCCCTAACCTTTTTTGACATCTGGACCAACTGCTGCTACATCAAAGAGGTTTGGGCCCCCACCTTAAGAGGACCCAAGGCGATACTCCTTGAGCCTGGAATTGAGAGGCTCTATAACTGGTGAGTGTGACCAATTTTAATTTAATCCTCCACCTGTATTGCACAGAGTTACGCTATGGGAGTGCTGTCTCCCGATTCTCTCTGCTTCATCTAGTAATCACCACAGATGAAAGGAGGGACGTGCCACCCTATACTTGGCCGCAAGCTATTTTCCTTGAGCCTGGATTTCCCTTAGGCTCTAATAAATGTGAGTGAAACATTCATTTTAGTAAATTACCTCATCTTAGTAAGACCATCTGCACTATTATTGCCTTTATTTATTTCTCTCTGAGGGACATCTCTAAAGAGAAGATTTGATATCCACACCACAGTGAAGATTAATGTATTTGTCTTCAATCAACAACACCCCTTGAGTATAAACCACTGATTTTTTGGACACTTATTTTGCACAAATTGACTTATTAATCCTTTTAAAATTTTCTTGTACTCTTTTACCTCCTCTATTTGGTATTTTAAAGGACATTTTTTGCATTTTTAAGGACACTTTTTATACCTTAAAGGACACCTTCACTTTTACTCCTATTAACCAGTTGTTCATATAATTATCTGTTCACTGTTTTATGCGCCGTATGGTCTCGTTTATCCTTTTATCTTAAGCCTGAAAGACATGCTGGATAAAGCCAGGATACCGTTTATTGCTATGTACAAGAACCACCGAAAGAAAAGATTTGCCGCATATTTTATTGCAACCGCTGTTTGATAGAGAGAGAAGCAAATGCTTACCGGAAGGATCTGGTACAAAACAGAGAGTGTTCATACCTACACCAGTGATTCTCGTGAAAGTTCCTAAAGAATCAAGAGTTGTTATCGAGAAGTTACTTTTTATAAATGAAGTCTGGTATGACGAGATACAAATCGTTGTTGTATTCCAAGGGCAAGAGATACCCATGAATCCAGATTTGAAATCTTTGCTAAAGAACTAGCCTGACCATACTATTGAACTTCTAATAAAAAGATAATCTAACAATTTATGCTCCAATGTATTCACAGATTGATTATCGATTGCTATCTGCTTATAACGGGCCAAAGATTACAGAGATTGTGGTTTGTATAGTAATTATGTTTCTAACTGTCTGGATGATTGTACTAACAAAGAAAGTACGTACATTGAAGTTTAAAAACACTGCATCTTCAATTATTAAATGGATGAAAGAAGAAAAACGTGTTGCGAAAGGTGGAAACCTAGCCTAATTGGTAAAGGGGGGAGATATTGTACGTTTTCCTAAAATTTATTTAATCAATAAATATACATGAAACCAAAGGGGGGTTATGTCAGGTATATTACACAAGGGAAAAATTAAAATGGATGCCTGTAGCCATTTTGTTTTTAAAGACAGTTTTTTTTTCTCCAAAATTTCTCTAGGTTTAGAAATGAACGAGATTTTTTTTACAGAGTTCATTCCTGGGTGAAGTCTTTTATATCTTTTTAAGAAGTGCCAGACATGAAGGAACCTAGAATGTTTGTGTGTGATAAGGCTAGAGTTAAGTGCTAAGACGTGTCATAATTAAATTTATTGGTCTGTCTTAAGTTTTTAAAACAAAAGAGATTTTGTCTTTTGGGTATAGGAATAAGAGTTAATATTCTGTAATATAGATTTATATTCACAAAATATATGTTTATAATCAAGGTAGATTTTATTATATTTACAGTAGGAAATATATACTCCAATAAATATTGTAGAAAGTATATAATTGGTAAATAATAAAAATTACTAAAGAATAGATTCTGTTGAGTTAACCAGAAAAGAATTTAGCTGATAGGACTCTGAGTAAGTAATTTCAAAAGGGAGTAGGGATATAAATTAGGTATGACAGAGACAGTGTCTAGTGACTGGGAGAAGAGAAGGTCTTTGTGTAGATTGAACTTTTGACCCAAGATAAGAATATTAAAAAGAAATGGTGGAATTAATTAAGAAGTGCAATACTGCCCTCTAGAGGATAGTAAATATTATAATTGATATACATAATATTGCCAGTGACGTCAAATTGGCTATAATAAGCGGCAATGTTAGTTGCAAGTCAGTCGGAGATTCCAGTATTCAGACTCACACTGCAATGCATTACACATGACCATCTGAGAGTCGGAGATTCCAGCATTCAGAGACTCACACCGCAATGCATTCAGACGTCCAGTACACATGACACTCTGAGAGTCCGAGATTCCAGCATTCAGACTCACACTGCAATGCATTACACATGACCCTCTGAGAGTCGGAGATTCCAGCATTCAGACTCACACCGCAATGCATTCAGATGTCCAGTACACATAGCAGATCCCAGGACATGAGGCAATCAAGATTCTCACCAAATCTCTAACTCACATGCATTGATTATCTGATATCGATAATCTTCACATATTCCAAAAATATTATATCAGGAATTTCAAGGCAGACTTATCAACATCCAAATTGGACAGGTAATGTATGAAATTAAGGAATTAATGTAAATATATATATTTTGTAGATATTCTTGCAACGTAGACTGAGACTTCTCAGATACGGTTAAATCCAAATTCTAAGTATTTTCTATTCTGCAGATAGAAATATGAAGAAGAGGATATAAGGATTTATTCCTAAAAGAAATGTTGTAAGATTGATACCAATATATATATTGAATTTGGAAATTACTGTGATTAAAATTAATAAGCAAGGAATTATATAACTACAAAATAAAAAAAGCAAAAGATTAGAAGTTTGATTCTCGAGATTAGGGGAGGATTCACTAAATAAGTTTTTATTACTTATCATTAAATTAGCTCATCTTTTGTTGATCCATGTAGCATAGAGATATATATATATATATCTATAAGAGCTGGCTGGTTAAACATTGTTTGCTGGGAAATGCATGTTGTATTAAGCAGAAATGTTTATTAACCATTTGTGTATTAGTTACTAACTGATAAGGTAAATGATATTAATCATATATGCAGTTACTAACCGGAGATACATATATTGTGAAGCTAGTTTTTATGTGCTGATGGATTGTGGTTCATAAATTTTTGTTTATGATATGAGATTTGAAACTTTTTTGTATACGTAATAAATATATATATATTTTTATCCGATTATTGATTATTGTATTTTTCAAAGCAAAACACAGACAATTAAAAGAATTCAGGATAATTTCTAAGAAATATAAACGATTGATATTTGTGTCTCGTATAAGTTTCTTATGAAATAATAATCCCTGATATATTGGAGGCAACTGCCGAGGTAGGTCCAGTAAGGCTGGGTTCACACCTGGGCGTAGCGCTGCGTCGCGCAATGCGCGCGTTTTTTTACGCGCGTTCGCGCATACAAAAAAAACGCGCGAACGCGCGTTGCAGCACGAACGCGCGTTGCAGCGCGTTCACGGCTATGATATGGCCGCGAACGCGCTGCTGTATGCCCGAAAAGAAGCTCCCGAACTTCTTTGGACGTAGGGCGTTTATCAGCGCGTTCATTCGCAATGAGAAACGGTCAGGTGTGACATGCCCACATAGGGAATCATGGGATTTCATTGTTTGAGCGTTTTACAGCGCGCAGGAGCGCGCTGTAAAACGCTTAGGTGTGAACCCAGCCTAAGTCCAATATAGACATATTGGAGGCTTGGCTGATGAGTCCAATATATACAAACGTGTTGTATTCACGTGCAGAGATTATATCCGACAAATCTCAGAGATTGAATCAACCTAGAGGAAGGGGGTGCCAGTGATGACACACAAATAACTGGCACTCATGTTGCCCCAGCAGCTGCAGCATACTGCCAAGTTGGCTCCAGTGACGACGAGATAGGGGATGATGACAATGATGATGAGGTCACTGACTCCACCTGGGTGCCTGATCGAACAGAGGAATCAAGTGAGGAGGAGGGGGAGGAGGAGGCACAGCAAACACGAGGCACAAAATCCTCTATGACCAACCGTAGCACTAGCCAGTCCAAGGCATCAGATGTCAGAGCTGCTCAGGTGCAGAGCGCTGTTGTCTGAAAGCACACATCCAGGAACTCTGCTGTCTGGGAGTTCTTTAAGAAATGTGCAGCAGACCGCACCGTTGCTATTTGTAATCTATGTCAGATGAGGCTCAAGCGTGGGAAAGACACGGGACGCTTGGGTCCCACGTGCTTGAGGCGACATATGACCTCCTGCCACACATCCCGTTGGCGCAAAACTTTGCGTAGGTCCTCCTCCTCCTCATCTGTCTCTACTCCCACTGTATGTCCTGCCATGTCATTGCCTGCTACAACCTCCACTGACAGGGATGATGCTACAGTACCAGGTCCTTCCTCACAATGTGACAGCATCCCATCAGCTGAAGATTTACGCAGTCAGATTACGTTGCCCCAGCTGCTGCAGCGTAAGAAAAAACATAGTCCCAACCATCCCCAAGCACAGCATCTAAATGCCAGCTTAGCAAAATTACTCGCATTGCAGCTGCTGCCTTTCCAGCTGGTGGACTCTGCTCCCTTCCGTGAATTTGCTGAATGTGCTGTACCACAGTGGCAGGTTCCAAAACGCCATTACTTTTCATGGAAGGCCATTCCAGCACTATACCAGGACATGGAAGACAATGTTATCGAGTCATTGGGAAAGGCAGTCAGCAGCAAGGTGCATGTGACTTTAGACACGTGGTCCAGCAAGCATGGACAGGGTCCTTACAGTTCCTTCACGGCACACTGGGTAACTCAGTACACAGTGGGTGTAAGGATTGTGGGAAACGTAGTCGCTACCACAGGTCGAGAGAAGACAGGTACGGCATTGCAATCCTGTGACCACTTCATCATGCTCTACGTGCCTGTTGCGAGTGGAGACATTGCCGGAACGGTTGGGTAAGCACGCGGGGGATTGTTGTCCGTGTAGTCATTATCTGGGTCTAGGATAGACAGATAGTGAGTAGCTTTACTCTGCGCCTTTCGCTGCGGCGCGCGTAGTTGTCGTGACATATATAGTTTTTGTAACAGAATTTATATAATGAAAGTATTTATCATCTATAGAATTAAGCCCTATGGGCAAACCACATATCACCCCACGGCCAGGTCTGGGACAAGAAACCGGCCCTCACTTCATCCAGACCGGCCCACTACAATTATGCGAGATCACGGCTGGAGGCCACGTCACAGACTGGCGACCGCTCAGAGGACCATGTGTTGCAGCCAGCCAAACGGGAATGCTAGTGGAATGCTCTTTTTTTTTTTAAATTCAAAGTTTTTATTATTACGAAAAGACAGATATAAGTAAATACAACCCGCGAGGGTGAAATAGAAGTACAATGAGTAAAAGACAAAGGCCAGCAACAGAATAGTTAGGATATAAATGGACATACTCCCGACCATACGGAAAAACTCGATAATTTGGTCACGAATCCCAAGCCCACCTCCACCCCTACGAGGATCGGATCGTCAGTAATCAGCTGTCATGCGTGTATTTAACCGAACCCAAAGTCGGGGGTTGAAGAAAACAGGTCATGGGGAATGAAGGAGAGACCATGGGGCTAAAACGAGAGTACAGATGCATTAGGTAGGCCTTGAAAGGAGAGAAAGAGAAAGAGAAAGAGAGAGGGAGAGAGAGATATAGAGAGAGAAAGAGATAAAGAATAAAATTAATAAAATAAAATAATAAAAATTAAAAAAAAGGGATTATGAAAGGGGGGGGAGGGGAGACACAGGGAGGAGGACCCAACAGAAATACAGATATCCAACAGCGGAAATACACAAGGCCACAGTGTCAGAACAGGGTGTACTAGGCCATTTTGCATGGGTACGGTCAACTACCAAGTCAACTGGTCTCAACTGGTCTCTCTCAGGCTCCGGGCGAGCGATGCAGCGTATTCCTCCCAGTAATACCACTTCATCGCAAAGTCCACCGACAGTCCCCTTTCCGCCGCCTCTCGATAGTCTATAGATCTAAGCTCCTCAACTCTACCGATCCACTCTCTAGTGGAAGGGATCCTGTCAGTACGCCACAAGACTGGTACCAGAGAACGAGCTGCAAGCAGCATGGACATTAGCACTGAGCGCTTGAGACTTTTGAGGGGGAGTGCCATATGAAACAGAAGGAAGCAGGCTGGAGAGAGTGACAGGTCCACATCTGTAACCCGAAGAATTGCGTCATGAATCGTACGCCAGAATTCCAATAGAGGGGGGCATGACCACCAGATATGTAGAAACGTTCCCTCAGCATCATTGCACCTCCAGCATACCGATGAGGTCTGTGGAAATAGCCGATGGAGGAAGCTGGGCGTTCTATACCAAAAGGAGAGAACCTTATAAGATGTTTCTTGTATGCGATTAGCACCACAGCCCTTGTGAACCAGCGTGAACACGCTGGACCATTGGGCCGCAGTAAAAGTAGTTCCAAGCTCCAGTTCCCATCTGGACACGAACGGTGGGTCTTCCGAGTCGGATGACATGATCAGGCCGTAGATAGTGGATACCCCTCGTGCCAAGGGAAGACCCAAGTGGCAGAATTTTTCAAATGGCAGTAGTGGGCGACTTAAACTGTATCCAAAGTTAAGACTCACCAGGTATGACTTAATTTGGGCGAAATTAAATCGTTCCAGCAGAGAGAGGGGGCCTACAGCAGCCGATTGTGGGAAGAGGTCTAAGCGACCATCCGGGGGGAGATCTAATGCCCGAAATCTACCAGAATCGGACAATCGGTCCCGCAAAGATGGTAACACGCCGCCCGGCAGGCCCGGGTTGTGCATCAGGGGTAAAAGCGGAGAGAGGGCTGAGGAGAAACCAAACATTAGTTTACGCGAGTGCCAGAGTGGCAGTGTACTCGAAACCGGGTCAGGATCAGGACGTATGCCAGTGAGACGGCTCGGGGGCAACCATGGTAACGTCCATAGAGGACGAGGGGAAAGGGCACGTTCTACATCAAGCCAGCGTTTATCTAGCTTTTGTGCTGACCATTCAACTACCCTCGCCATGTGACTAGCGAGATAGTATTTCCTCGGGTCCGGGAGTGCCAAACCACCTCGGGATTTAGGGAGACACAGCACCTTAAAACTCACTCTCGGGCGGCCGTGGGCCCAGACAAAGCGCAGTAACTCCTTTCGGAAAGCGGTAAAAAATGAGACCGGGATCGATATGGGCAAGGTGTTGAACAGGTACAGCAGACGTGGTAGCATATTTATCTTGAGAACAGCAATCCTGCCGAACCAGGAGAGCATTTTACTATTCCAGTCCGCTAAGTCTGTCACAAAAGTGCCGAGGATTGCCAAGAAATTCAGGTCAAAAATTTGTCTGGAGGAGGCTGCTAACCAAACCCCAAGATATCTCATTCGAACTGGACAGTATCGGAATGGGTACTCCCCCCGTATCAAGGAAACAGAAGATTGTCGTAGGGAAATATTATAAAAATTCAGATTTGTCTCGATTTATTCGATATCCCGCGACCGCCCCGTATTCATCAAGCGTCCATACAACCGCCGGCAGAGAAGAGACGGGGTTCGTGACAAAGAGCAATAAATCGTCCGCGTATGCCGAGACCTTATGCTCGGAGGAGTGACCGCGAATACCGGTAATATCGGCATTAAGACGGATTGATTCCAGTAAGGGCTCAAGAGAGATGGCGAACAAGAGAGGGGATAAGGGGCAGCCTTGCCGCATCCCATTTCTTATATCAAAGCTATGTGACAAAGCACCATTGGCGCGTACCCTGGCTGTGGGGTTACAGTAAAGCGCTGCCATCCAGCACAGGAAGGAGTCACCCACCCCGACACGCCACAGGACAGAAAACAGAAAGCTCCAGCGAACTCTGTCAAAGGCCTTCTCTGCGTCCGTGGACAGCAAGAGAAGGCCCGTATCCGAGGCCTTGGCCAACCCAATAGCGCCTAACACACGCGTTGTTGCATCCCGGGCTTCGCGGCCAGGAATAAAGCCTACTTGATCCGAATGAATCAAAGACGGTAGGAGGGGTGCAAGGCGATTCGCCAGAATTTTTGATAAGATTTTGAGATCTGTGTTCAGAAGGGATATGGGGCGATAGTTACGAACATCTGATTCGTCCTTCCCCGGTTTGTTTATTACTGAAATGGTAGCGGAGAGAGTATGGGGATGAAATTTCTCCCCTTCTTTCAACCGGGAGAAGAGGGAAGCCAAGTGAGGGAGTAACTCATCCGGGAAAGTTTTATAGTACTCTGCCGGGAGCCCATCCGGGCCCGGACATTTCCCGTTTTTAAGGGCTGTAATAACCCCTCTAATCTCTTCAGCAGAAATCGGTTCATCTAGGGATTCCGCAGCGATAGGGGGCAGATTACGGTTGAGTTTGCCGTCGAGGTAGGCATCAATTTCAGCTGTGGACGGGGCCCGATCTGGATTGTCATCTAAGTGATAGAGTTTCTCATAGAAGCTCCGGAACTCTAGGAGAATCTGGTCCGGACGAGACGTAGTCATCCCTGTAGCAAGTTTTATTCTAGCGATATAAGCTGCATCCCGTTTCTTACGAAGTATACGGGCCAAATATCTTCCTGGTTTATTCTCCTTGAGTGCGAAAAAGCATCTAGCTCTCTGAGCCGCAAAGCGAATGTCGGCGTTAAGCAGATCGTTAAGCGTTCTGCGTTTAGACACTAATAAGGCGTAGTCTGAAGGGAGGGCAGAGGAGTGATGGGAGAGCTCAAGGTCTATAATTTCTGTAAATAGAGCACGAAGTTTCTCCGAACTTTCCTTTTTAAGCGCAGTAGCCTTGCTAATGAATACTCCTCTGAGGACCGCTTTGTGAGCTTCCCATGTAGTAGATGTCACGACCCACTACGCGCGCTGCTGCGCAAAGACGCCGGGTTAAGCAACGCACTATCTATCTATCCTAGACCCAGATAATTACGCGCACTTCTCTACCACTGCCACCTCCACTCCCACAGGTCCCCTCTGCCACCCTCTGCCGCTTCCTCCCAGCCACTGTGGAGGAAGTCAATTCCTTATTGTCCTCCTCACATCTCACCACGTGCCCGCTCGACCCCATTCCCTCACATCTAATTCCTCCCCTCTCCGCCTCCCTCACCCCTGCTCTCCAAACATCTTCAACCTATCTCTCTCCACTGGCTCCTTTCCATCCGCCTTCAAACACGCGCTAGTTACCCCTTTACTAAAGAAACCATCCCTCAATCCCAACTCTCCATCCAACTACCGCCCTGTATCCCTGCTTCCCTTTACCTCTAAGCTCTTAGAAAAACTAGTCTTCAACCGCCTCTCCTTCTTCCTGTCCTCCAATTCCCTACTTGACCCCCTGCAATCTGGCTTCCGTCCCCTACACTCAACTGAAAATGCCCTCACCAAAGTCACCAACGACCTCCTAACTGCTAAAAAACACGGCCACTATTCTATTCTCATCCTGCTTGACCTCTCGGCTGCTTTTGACACTGTTGACCACCCCCTCCTTCTACAGACCCTCAACTCTCTGGGTCTCGGTGACACTGCACTTGCTTGGGTTGACTCCTATTTATCCAACAGGTCCTTCTGTGTGTCCTTTGCTGGTAACTCCTCCTCTTCATTGCCTCTATCTGTTGGTGTACCTCAAGGCTCTGTCCTTGGTCCTCTGCTCTTTTCCATCTACACCTCCTCCCTGGGCAAAATCATCAACAGCTTTGGCTTTAATTACCACCTCTACGCCGATGACACTCAGATCTACCTCTCTACCCCTGATCTCTCTCCCCCTGTCCTTTCAAAAGTCAGTGACTGTTTATCTGGCATCTCCTCCTGGATGGCCTCCCACCACCTAAAGATAAACATGTCAAAGACGGAGCTCCTACTTATTCCTCCCTCCAATGCCTCCCCACCTCCTGACTTCTCTATCATGGTGGAGGGTATCACCATCTCCCCATCAAACCAAGTTCGTTGTCTTGGAGTTATACTTGACTCTGCTCTTTCCTTCATCCCCCACATCCTGTCTCTTTCCTCCTCCTGCCGATACCAACTGCGTAATATTTCCAGAATTCGGCCATTTCTTACCGCTGTCACCACAAAACAACTCATACACGCCCTGGTAATCTCCCGACTCGACTATTGCAATAATCTCTTATCTGGCCTCCCTCTGTCCCGCCTCTCCCCCCTACAATCCATCCTGAACACCTCCGCCAGGCTAATTCACCTCACCCGCCGCTCTGTCTCTGCCGCTCCCCTCTGCGAGTCCCTTCACTGGCTCCCCATCCACTGCAGAATTAAGTTCAAAATCCTTATCCTTACCTACAAAACCCTCACTAACTCAGCGCCCCACTACCTGTCCTCACTAATCACCAAATACACCCCAGCCCGCTCCCTAAGGTCAAACAGTGACCTGCGCCTAGCTTCTCCCCGCATCACCTCTTCCCATGATAGACTGCAGGACTTCACACGCGCAGCCCCCACTCTCTGGAACGCTCTCCCTCGTACTGTCAGACTTTCCCCTAACTTCTCTTCCTTCAAACGCTCCCTTAAAATGTTCCTATTTAGGTAAGCCTACCACCCAACTCACTGACACAACCATCAATCACTCCCACCTTACAGTCCTCTCCTCCTGTTTCCAACCCCAATCCTCCTAGATTGTGAGTTCCTATGGGAATAGGGCCCTCATCTCCTCCTGTAATGTTTGTCAAATGTTGTTCAATGTATTGTATTGTAACCCTGTCTATACTGTGCCTATTGTACAGCGCTGCAGAATATGCTGGCGCTTTATAAATAAAGAATAATAATAATAATAATACCCGTCCCGGCCACACTTTCTTTCTCAACAGGCACGTAGAGCGCGATATACTGATCCCAGGATTGCAACGCAGTACAAGTCTTCTCCTGAAGCGCGTACTAACTACGTCTCTCACAATCCCAGAGCTCACTTTCTTATTCTATTAGTAATGCTGCCACCAGTCCTCACGGACACTACGCGCGTCGCAACAGGAGACGCAGGGCTTAGCAGCCGCACTATCCTAGACTTGGACAGTGACTACGGATCCCACAATTCCCTGCTGTTTCCTGCCAACCGCAACACGCAATTTCTTATATATAACCGAGCTTAAAGCAAATAGCAATACTCCCAATCTCTTAGTTAGCGTGGATTTCATCAGCCAGAGTCAAAACTTAAATACTTTTTGTTTATTTATGATATAGAAAGAATCACAGTGCTTTGTTACATAAAAACTTATAACTAGAATAAATCAATTACTTACACACTACACAGCAAAATATAAAGAAAAAGGTGTTAATCACAGAGCCTTACTTACGACGGAATAATCAGTAGCTAGCATCGGTGCCTCCTGGGGCCTGGAGGTAGGAACATGGACAGATCAGTCCTCTTTAGAAGGTACCCCAAGTGATCAGCCAAAAGCACATGGCCAGTGTTCGAATTTATACACTTCCTGATCTTTCCAGCCCCCACCCACCAATGGCCCAGTGTCCAGGACTCCATTTCTCAGAGTGCAATTCTCGCTCATGCTCCGTAAACTTGTCAATTAATCTTTAATTGCCTAAAGGCGTCCCTCTTCCCTCCAGACCCCCTTTAGAGATCAAGGATGTGCTTCCTGTCTTTGAAGATTGTGTCCCCATCTCTTGGGGCCGTGCTGGCTGCCCAGGTGTGATTTTCTATGTTAGTGTACAAAGAAATTACCTTTATACAGCTACGTGTTATATCCGCCCCCCAAGGGAGAAAGCTAAACATTTTGATTACATTTCAGCTGTGGACACAGGGATACACTTACCAAATGGCCAGACACAAATATGAATATACTCTATATGGAGGAGATAACTCTATATGGAGGAGATAACTAGGCAGATAGACACATATATACAGGCAGACCCTTATATAGATAGAAATACAGATCTAATCTGCCACATCTCCCATACAAAGGAAGATGCAGAAAGGGAGGCTAACTAACATGCCTCTCACGTGCGTCTTAACACGGGCCTGCCAACGGGCATCTGGCACCTGCACCAGTCGCCGGCGCTATGACGGAGTGGGGGACGCACAGGTGTCCGTGCACTTTGCCCACTAAAGCGTGCATTCCCTCTCGCAACCGCATCACACATTGCCCCATGCAGGCCTTTGGCGACTCCACCATTCTTCCCCACCTCTCCCAAACCGGGGGGAGGGGGTCACTCATACTGCACTCACAACATGGCACAGACTCGGAGAAGCCCCTGTGCGTCTGCAGCCCCTCCGGGTGCAGCACGTGTGGCTCACTCTCAGCTCGCACCTCAGTCTTACAGGCAACAGAATCCTCGTAACCCGTAGCCTGTTCTGGAGCCATTCTTACAGCAGGGGTTATGGAGAAACAGGATGAAGTGCCCCTCTCCCCAGTAAATGTCCCCCCTGCATCTGCCAACGGCGTCAGGTATCGTACCTGGCCCTGGGCAGATGGCTGGGAGGTCACAGGAGCCACACCAGGACCCGCTGCCTCCCCGTCTCTCACTGTCCCCGCACATTCAGAATTTGGGGAACCATACAGATGGGGCACAAGATTCTCCACGCTCACCTCGCCCCCCATTGCACACAATTTCCCCACTTTATCACACAGTTTATCAAGCACGCCTTGCTCCGTAACCGATGAGCATACAGCCGTATGCCACACTCCTCTACAGGGAGGTTGCTCCGTACCAGTTTCCTGTGGTACTGGGAATCTGGTTGGCTTTCCCCCAGGGCAACACGCGTCCACCCCAGGCCCTTCCTCCCGACCACACAGCATGCGCTCGGTGCCACCCGCAGCCTCAGACACATGTGACACAGACTGGCGTACCACAGTATCCTGCCCATCCAGGATGTTCTGCCCTCCACTCCTTTCACCTGGCACCGCCAACCTGGATGGTTCAGGCCCTGGATAACCCTCTGCCACCCTAGGCCTCTCCTTCCGACCACCCAGTATGCCCTCTGCGCCACGCACAGTCTCAGACACCCGTGACACAGGCTGGCACACCACAGTATCCTGCTCATCCCAGGCCTTCTGATGCACACACCTTCCCTCCAGCACCACCGACCCAGTTGGTTCAGCCCTAAAGGAACTTGCTTTGGTCCTTTGTTCTCCCTCCCAACCACGTGGCGTCACAGACACACCTGAGTCTGGTCTAGGCAGGCACACCACAGTATCCTGCCACCCCTCCCAGGCATTCTGATCCACGCCATTCTCACGGGGCACTAGAGTCCTGATTGGTTTAGGCGCAAGCAGACCCGCAGTCATCCCTTGCCCTTGCTCCCAACCATATGGCATCACAAACCTGAGTCTGGTCTAGGCAGGCACACCACAGTATCCTGCCACCCTTCCCAGGCATTCTGATCCACACCATCACACGGCAGAGACGGGCCTTGTGCCCTACTCCCCGCCGACCGCCAGCAGGTACCCACTTCCACCATGGGCACCGCGGCCTCCCCACGCATGGGGTCCGGGGAACCAGCTGACTCGGGTGCAGGCGGGCATTCACTCACCCCCGCCTTTCTTCCCAGTCACACTGCCCCCTCATGCTACCACACAACACCTCAGGCACACCTGGCGCAGGCGCAGACTGACTCACTGCCATCCCCTGCCCTCCCGTCCAGGAATCCTGTTGTGCATCCCCACACACAGCCCTCCCCACTGTAGAGCCACTAGTGGGCCTGGGTAAATCCCCAGCATCCCTTTCCAGCACATACTGTGACACCAATTTACCAAAATCCGTGCCCAGTAACACATCTGTAGGAATATTTTCAGACACTCCCACCTCCCGCAGACCTCTCCCAGCTCCCCAGTCCAGATAAACCCGGGCCATTGGCACCGCAGGACGTACCCCACCAAAACCCTTTACCGCTAGAGTCCTGCCAGGAATAAAGTCTGCAGGGCTGACTAACCCTGGACGCACCAAAGTTACTTCAGCCGCCGTATCTCTTAAACCCACAGATATCGGAGTCCCGACAATGACTGCTTGCTGGTTCACGTTGGCACTGCCCTCCGATCTGGTCACAAACAGGACAGAGGGTGATGCTGAGGGGTATCCTCCCCCAGCTGTGGATGCAGGCTTCTTCCTCTGCGGGCACGCTGCCAGGAGATGGTGGGCACTGTCACAAATAAAACAGCGACGGCGCACACTTCTTCCAGGCGAAGAAGGGGTCGTTCCCCCCTCCCCAGCAGTGACTGGCACAGAGGGGGGCGCTGCCGCCGTGATGTCGGGGGGGTCGTGCTGAGTTGGGCTTCCATCCTGATGATCCTTTGGGGGAACCTCTGCTCTGGTCCACAGACGCACTGCTGGCCGCATGGAAATCGGCCAGCTCACCAGCTTCCAGGGCCGTCTCGGGTTTGCGATCCAGAAGCCATTCCTGGATCTCAAGTGGGCACAACTGCACGAACTGCTCTTTGATTAGCAGGTCTTCCAAGGTATCAATCTTCAGCTCCCTGACCCATTGTCGAAATAGGGTGGTCAGGTGGCTCACAACTGCAGAGTAGCTCTCCGCGGCCCGTTTCTGCAAGGACCTCAACTTTTTGCGATATACCTCTGGCGTGAGGATATAACATCTCTGCAACGCGGCTTTAATCGCCTCATAGTCCTGGTCGCTCTCAGCCGGTAATTCTGCAAAGGCTTCAAGCGCTGGACCTTTTAATCCAGGAGTGAGGTACCTGGACCATTGCTCCTTGGGCAGCTGGTACTGTCGACAAGTCTTTTCAAAACTTCGCAGGAACACATCCAGGTCCCCATCTTTGTCAAGAGTGGGAAAGTTCTCGGCACGAGGTCTGGGCGTAGAGAGCTCTGCAGCGCCTGCAGGGGCATGAGATAATGGCGTTCTGCTTGCCTGTGCCAGAGCGAGCTGATGTGCCCGTTCGGCTTCTCGCTCACCCACAGCCCTGCGCTCCGCAGCTTCTCGGTCTGCTCGGCGCGCTGCCGCCTCTTGCTCAGCTCTGCGCAGCTTCGCGTTCAGCCTCAGCTCGGCGCTCCGCAGCTTCGCGTTCAGCCTCAGCTCGGCGCTCCGCAGCTTCGCGTTCAGCTCTGCGCTCCGCAGTTTCGCGTTCAGCCTCAGCTCTGCGCTCCTCTCGCTCTTGGTACTGCAGGATGAGCTGAAGCCGCGTCTGCGAGTCCGCAGAGTCCACATGTTTTAAAACAGTCTGCAAGTAAACATCCAGGGCAGTATCACCCTTGGGCGAAGCACTTGACACTGTCCTTTCCACTGGACTTGCGCTTCCTTTGGCTGGGTCAAGCGTGGTACCCTGCTCTGCTGCGTCCTGGACTGCTTGCCTCGCCTCATAATCCTCGAGGGCTTGCAAAAGTTCATCTTTCTTTTTATCCTTCGTCGAAATATTTTTGTCTCGACATAATTGTTCCAAAGTCTTTTTCGATGATTGTTGCGACATTCTCACTCCAGCCAAATGAAAGATAGAAAAGAAAAACAAAGAAGGGGAAGGGAACTGCTGTGTATTGTGTAAATTCTAATAAATGCACTGAGTTCTGCTCTGGAAATTGGAAAACCAATTTCTTTAGTATCTGGATCTATGTTGCTTCACAGATCCAAATACTAACCTGATATCCCACCGCTTGCCACCAGTTGTCACGACCCACTACGCGCGCTGCTGCGCAAAGACGCCGGGTTAAGCCGCGCACTATCTATCCTAGACCCCGATAATTACGCGCACTTCTCTACCCGTCCCGGCCACACTTTCTCTCACAACAGGCACGTAGAGCGCGATATACTGATCCCAGGATTGCAACGCAGTACAAGTCTTCTCCTGAAGCGCGTACTAACTACGTCTCTCACAATCCCAGAGCTCACTTTCTTATTCTATTAGTAACGCTGCCACCAGTCAACACGGACACTACGCGCGTCGCAACAGGAGACGCAGGGCTTAGCAGCCGCACTATCCTAGACTTGGACAGTGACTACGGATCCCACAATTCCCTGCTGTTTCCTGACGACCGCAACACGCAATTTCTTATATATAACCGAGCTTAAAGCAAATAGCAATACTCCCAATCTCTTAGTTAGCGTGGATTTCATCAGCCAGAGTCAAAACTTAAATACTTTTTGTTTATTTATGATATATAAAGAATCACAGTGCTTTGTTACATAAAAACTTATAACTAGAATAAATCAATTACTTACACACTACACAGCAAAATATAAAGAAAAAGGTGTTAATCACAGAGCCTTACTTACGATGGAATAATCAGTAGCTAGCATCGGTGCCTCCTGGGGCCTGGAGGTAGGAACATGGACAGATCAGTCCTCTTTAGAAGGTACCCCAAGTGATCAGCCAAAAGCACATGGCCAGTGTTCGAATTTATACACTTCCTGATCTTTCCAGCCCCCACCCACCAATGGCCCAGTGTCCTGGACTCCATTTCTCAGAGTGCAATTCTCGCTCATGCTCCGTAAACTTGTCAATTAATCTTTAATTGCCTAAAGGCGTCCCTCTTCCCTCCAGACCCCCTTTAGAGATCAAGGATGTGCTTCCTGTCTTTGAAGATTGTGTCCCCATCTCTTGGGGCCGTGCTGGCTGCCCAGGTGTGATTTTCTATGTTAGTGTACAAAGAAATTACCTTTATACAGCTACATGTTATATCCTCCCCCCAAGGGAGAAAGCTAAACATTTTGATTACATTTCAGCTGTGGACACAGGGATACACTTACCAAATGGCCAGACACAAATATGAATATACTCTATATGGAGGAGATAACCAGGCAGATAGACACATATATACAGGCAGACCCTTATATAGATAGAAATACAGATCTAATCTGCCACAGTAGAGAACGGCACTTCAGCATTTTCATTGTCTGAAAAGTAGTTGTTTAAACAAGTGATAACGTCTTGGTGAAAGGTAGGGTCTTGCAGTAGGGCAGTGTTAAGGCGCCATTGACGTTCTGAGGGGTGGGATAAGGGGGATGAAAAAGTTATTAGTAGTGGGCAGTGGTCCGACCATGTTTGGGCCTGTATAGCTGAGTCTACCACATTAAGCACCGTGCCCTGTTGGACAAACAAGTAGTCCAGTCTCGAGTATGAGGAGTGCACGGGAGAGTAGAATGTGTAATCTCTTTCGCCGGCGTGAAAGGTCCTCCAAACATCTACTAATTGTAGACTATTAAGGGAGCGACGGATGTGCCGAAGCACGTTGTGTGGAATCGAGAATCGAGCAGCAGAAGTGTCCATCCGTGGGTCTAAGGGGACGTTAAAGTCACCAGCCACCACCAAGGTTCCGGATTTGAAGGTGTCAAGACGGCGAAGAATGGAGGCGAGGCAGCGGTGTTGGTTAGCATTCGGAAGATAAATAGACGCAAACGTGTATATTGTGTCGGCTATAGTGCATTTGACAAATAGGAAGCGACCTTCCTTGTCAGAGAGGACATTGTCCATGACCATTGGTATATATTTTGCGAAAAGGATTGCCACACCACGGCTTTTACTTTGATAGTGGTCACTGAAGTATCCTACCGGAAAAGCCGGGTCCCTGAGAATCGGGAAGGCTCCCGACTTAAAGTGCGTTTCTTGAAGGAAAGCCACCGACGTTCGGAGCGCCCGGAGCTCCCTAAAGAGCCGTTTACGCTTTTCGGGCGTATTAAGTCCGTTGACATTATACGTAAGGAAAGAAGGGATTTTGGAGAAAAGCCTGACACTGCAGCCGTGGTTCAGGAACAAACAAACAGGTAGACAAAAAGACTAAACAGACAACAACAAAAAACAATAAAAAGAAAAAAAGGGGGGGTGGGACAGGGGGACAAAGGTTACACTGAGAGAAGAGTAAGTGAGCAAGGAAGGGGTGATGAGAGAGAGGTTCCAGAAATAGAAAAGAGAAGAAAGACAGAGAAAAGAAAAAAAAATGAGGAATAATACGTCACCAAGAAAGGCTATGTCGGCCTGGTCAGAGTCCAAATACCTTCTTGTGAAAAGGTCGACGTCCGATCCTCGTGGGCGGTAGGCCTAGACTCTAAAGACCTTTGAGACCAACAATAGGCAGACAACAGAGAAAATAAAACTTAACCAACAGTGGCTAAATATCTAAGTAATAGAATAAAACATAAAGTAACGAGCATAAACAAGTCCCCTCCGACTGCGGAAAGAAAGCATAAGAACATGGAAAAAAAAAAAAAAGGGGGAAAAGGAACGAAAGATTGGAATCTCCCCCATTCCTGCGAAGCGTATCCAACCCCCCTTCCTCCCACCCAGAGCCCATTCGGCGTAATACAATAAAATAAAGGCGCCCTAGTCCTCATGAAAAACCATCCAACTCACACTAGTAAGGGGGGGTAAGGGAGAAAGGGGAGGAACGGGGAAAGGGAGAGAGAAAAGGCGAAGAAAGAGGGAGAGAGGAGGGGGAAAAAAAAAAAGAGGGGAGGAGGATGGGAGAAAGGCACAGCCCTATACGTCTATTCTTTCACATCATGCGACGTTGATATCAGCAATTAGAGACGGGAAAGGTTTAGCATTGACATAGTCATTAGACGTGCGGAGCGCAGTAAAGTGGCAGCGAAACTGTACCAGTTGACATGCGTACGATATGGTGTTTATCCACCAATCAGAGCAGATGGAGAGATTGTTTAACCTTTGGGGCTGCCAACAACGGTGATCCCACCATCCCCCTAAGCAGTAAAATGCGTAGCGGAGGCGACAGTCCAAATAGGACGGGGGGAGCGGGAACAGAGGTCAGCACGTCCTCTAAGTCAGTAGTGTGATGAAACCAAAATGCAATGCAGTCCGCGTACGGGCAAACCATTAAAGTGTAAGGGTTAAATCTGGTAATTAATAGAAAAAAAAGAAAAAAAAAAGAAAAAAAAAAAGAGGGAAGCTTAAACCGTATGATTCGCCAAGTCGTGGCAGTGAGCAAACCTCACAGTTCGCACTGACGCCAGCTTGAGAAATGTGAGAGCTGAGACAGAAGAGTCACAAAGGCGAGTTCCAGGCAATTACCTATGGTCAGAAAAACTGAGTATTCATCTTCCATTTCGTTGTGGTAAGACAGTTCCTGAAAAATCGAAGGGGCGGGTCAGGTGGATGGTAACCACACTTAGCAGTCCATGGCATGTGTACGCGTTTACCTGTGGAACAAGGTGCCACTCAGAAATATACAAACATTACAGTCCACCTGTAAGGAAACCAGAAAGAAAGTAGGGGGGTTAGGGTATGAGGGAATAACCCTCCCAAAAATTCAATCCGGGGTCATCAACCAGGGTCACAGAAAAAAGAGTGGTACCCAGAAAGTGTGCTAGAGCATGAGCAGGAATTTCAGTGGACTTGAGAACAAGTCAGGAACATCACAGACGGTGAGTTCGGTATGTCCACCCATTCAGGGTCCAGCGTGGAACATCGTCAAGAAGAGAGAAAAAAAAGGGGGGTGAGGTGGGAGGGCGAAATACGGGTGTACCAGGACAGAACCGTCTGCTGCTCGAGGTGTAAACCCCACTGTAGGGTTAGACCGTCACACGACGGATATCAGGGAGGACTGTCATGGAGGAGGAATTTATAGTCTCGGCAACAAGCCGGAGCTCAAGGAACAGGGGACCAATACAGGAGGTGTGCTCGCGAGTCACCCATCTTTGCGAAGTGGAGATTGTTGTGGCGATGGAGCCGGGGCAGGGTCACGATCCCGAGAGACCCGGCGACGTCTACGGGAACGAGGTCGCCGTGGGCGAGATAGATCCTGATCCTGGCGGGTCGCAGACTCCCAGCTTCTGATGCTCATCTCCGGAAGCTCCAAGGCCCGAAGAAAGGCCGGGACATCTGTTGGGTAGCAGATAAAATAACGGACGCCGTTCTTCTGGGCCACAAGGGCGAATGGGAACCCCCAACGATAGGCTAGGTTGGCGTGTCGGAGTGCTTGGGTCACCGGCTGCAGGCATCGTCTCGCCGACAGGGTGAAGGGGGACAGATCGTGGAAGAGTTCGACACGGTGCAATTGAAAGTCCCTGTACCGGGATGACCGAGCTTTCTGCATGACGGCCTCCTTAACAGTGAAATCAGTCAGGTGACATATAACGTCCCGGGGGGGAGCCGATGGAGATGGACGTGGGCGGAGGGCCCTGTCAATAAGAATGGGGGTGTCGGCGTCTCTATCTAGCACCTGGTTAAAGAGGTCCACCAGGAGGGAATAAAGATTTTCAGGCCCCTCGGATTCAGGAAGGCCACGAATCCTGATATTTTGCCTCCTACCTCGGTTGTCCAAGTCGTCCACACGGCGTTGTAGCTCCGAGAAGGCTGCTGGTTGGGGATCTTGGGCGGTCAGGTGTCTGTCCTCTTCCAAGGCACTCACCCGTGATGAGATTGCTGAGACCTCCGAACGGATCTCTCTGACCTCTCCACTGAAGCTTTCCCGCAGGTCAGCTACCATGTCTGCGAGGTCCGCTTTAGTTTGGAGCGCTGAGATAAGTCTCTCTAGGCGGCGCGTGACCTCCGCAGGGTCCTGTGCACACGGTGGGGTAGAAGGGCCGTCCGCCACCTTGGGAGAGGGGATCGCCGGGGAAGGAACTAAAAACTGGTCCAGGGCGCCGGACGTTCGATTCGGGCGTTGTGCTAGAGCTTTAGGGGTTGAAATCTTTCCTTTGCCGCGCACCATGTCCTGCTATGAGATAATGAAGCTGATAGAAGTCGGAGGGGACTCAGGAGCTCGTTCAACTAGCGTCCATGTTGGTCGAAGGTCAGGAAACGCCCCCTAGTGGAATGCTCTTAATGCACTCCACTAGCAGCCCCTCGGATACCGGCAAGCCAGCCCAGCACTGGCTTCTGGGTATCGGGCATTTGCACGAGTACAAAGTACTCATGCAAACGCCGGTATCGGCACCGATAGTAGTATCGGTATTGGTGCGTCCCTAATGACAAAGTTGAATTTCACAAAAAAAATAAAACTTTTTTTCTTTTTGTTCTAAAGCACCAACACTGTATTTTTCAAATATATAGCAAACAATACAGCTGCCATTACTCACCTTTTCATTTTCCACGGAGGCAGCAAGTTCAGTGGTTTATATACAGTCATGTTATGAAGCAAAACACATGCAAAAATTTCGTTTTTTTCAGTATTGACTAAAATTGCATATTTTCGTAGAAGAATACAAAAAACAGGTTCCTTGTGCGATATAAAACTAAATTATTTTTAACACTTCAAATGACCGATATCTGAACAGAAATGGACATATTTTTTATTTTCTGCTATAGCACTCTGTCGGGACACTGTCACACACGCACACAGCACTGAGGGGAGTCTCACACACACAGAGTACTGAGGGGGGTCTCACACACACACAGAGCACTGAGGGGGTCACACACATACACAGAGGAGTGCGGGGTCACACACACACAGAGCACTGAGGGGGGGCACACACACAGAGCACTGAGGGGGTCACACACACATAGCACTGAGGGGGTCACACACACATAGCACTGAGGGGGGTCACACACACATAGCACTGAGGGGGGTCACACACACAGAGCACTGAAGGGGTCACATACACAGAGCACTGAGAGGGGTCACACACACATAGCACTGAGGGGGGTCACACACACAGAGCACTAAGGGGGTCACACAAATACGCAGAGCACTGAGGGGGGTCACACACACAGAGCACTGAGGGGGGACACACAAATACACAGAGGAGTGAGGGGGTCCCACACATAGAGCACTGAGGAGGGATCACACACACAGTACTGTGGAGGGGTCACACACACAGCACTGAGGAGGGGTCACACACACAGAGCACTGAGGGGGGTCACACACACACACACAGAGCACTGAGGGGGTCACACACACAGAGAGCACTGAGGGGGGACTCACACATACACAGATGAGTGAGGGGGGTCCCACACACAAAGCACTGAGGAGGGCTCACACACACAGATCACTGAGGGCGGTCACACACATACACAAAACACTGAGGGGGACACACACATACACAGAGCACTGAGGAGGGGTCTCACACACACACACAGCACTGAGGGAGGGTCACACACACAGAGAGCACGGGATGGGTCACACATATACAGAGGGGGGACACAAACATACAGAGGAGTGAGGGGGTCCCACATACACACACAGAGCACTGAGGAGGGGGTCACACACACAGAGCACTGAGGGGGGACTCACATACACAGAGGAGTTAAGCATTTTACCCTTATTTCTCTTCCACCATTACCTTTCTCTTAAGTTACCTTTACTTCCCTCCAACAACCCAAACTCCCCCCCGCCCCTCACCCCCGCTCTCCCCATAAATAAAACACACGACAAAAGTATTGGCAGTTTGAAAAGGTCACATCTTTTATTTATTAATTAAGGCCAAAAAATAATTGCCTTTGTGGCAGGATTATCAGCGATCCTCGCTTTCTTGGAATAGGTAACACCAGATAACACTGGTACCATAGATCCAGCCAGATAACACTGGCAACCGCAATGCACCACCAGCATTGCCCAGAAATAGCAGCCGGCCCCACGTGGCTAAGCTAGCGCGACCACACGCTGGTCTCTTTATAGCAGATAGCAGGCCGAGAGGATCTGCAAACCAGGAGGCACCTGTGTTTGGCAGCACAAACCACCACACAGACCCCCTAACCTACAGACCCTCCCCCTCTATCGCCTCTCCACGTGCCAGGGCCGCATATTTCACCAGCTGAAGTAACTGTCCATATAATCCCTCAGTTTTGGCCGCACAAACCACCAGCTGGCTTCATGTAACATGGTGAAATTATCTGACTGCACCTCAACTAACCATGTCTTTACTCAAAACAATCCCCCCGGCTTTGGCCATAGAAAACCACCAGTCGAAGTAACTGCCAATACAATCCCCCAGCTTTGGCCACACAAACCACCAGCTGGCTTCATGTAACATGGTGAAATTACCTGACTGCACCTCAACTAACCATGCCCATATCTAAAGCAATCCACCGGCTTTGGCCGCACAAACCACCAACCGGCTTCCTGCGACATGGTATGACTCCATATGGGAACCCACGGGCGGTCTTGAAATGACTGGCGGAATCACCACTTCATTTGCCCCTATCCGTGGTCAAGCTGCTCTCTGACGACGTGACCTTTTCGACTCGGTAAACAGGCAGTAACCTAAAAACAGGGTGGGTAGGGTGGGAAAAAGACAAAGGTTAGACTGATTTTTTCTGTCCCTTGCTTTCCCTTTTTTATTACCCCTTTCTGTTATCTGCCCCGAGACCCAATCCCAGCGATAATCCTAAAACAAAAGGGGAACCATTGTAACTCCTCCCAACTTTCCACTTTCTCTTAAACAGGATAATTGCTTAAGCTTCTTCGCTCCCATTCAGTCTCTCGCCAGTACTAAGCATTTTACCCTTATTTCTCTTCCACCATTACCTTTCTCTTAAGTTACCTTTACTTACCTCCAACAACCCAAACTCCCCCCTGCCCCTCACCCCCACTCTCCCCATAAATAAAACACACGACAAAAGTATTGGCGGTTTGAAAAGGTCCACATCTTTTATTTATTAATTAAGGCCAAAAAATAATTGCCTTTGTGGCAGAATTATCAGTGATCCTTGCTTTCTTGGAATAGGTAACACCAGATAACACTGGCAACCGCAATGCACCACCAGCAATGCCCAGAAATAGCGTCCGGCCCCACGTGGCTAAGCTAGTGCGACCACACGCTGCTCTCTTTATAGCAGATAGCATGCCGAGAGGATCTGCAAACCAGGAGGCACCTGTGTTTGGCCGCACAAACCACCACACAGACCCCCTAACCTATAGACCCTCCCCCTCTATTGCCTCTCCACATGCCAGGGCCGCATATTTCACCGCCACCAAAATGAGGACCTTCTTTTTCCGCCACCAATAAAAGACCGTGACCTTTTCACTTACCTTACACAAGGGTCTTTATCAGGCCTTCGATGTTGCCAACGAAAAGGTTGTTCCCCGCCTCGGACAAATGGACGCCGTCATTCCTAAACAATTCCTCCTGCATTGTCACTATGTTCTGATGCTCCAGAACCTTTCCTCCCATCTCCAGCATAATCTTTTTCACTGCCTGGTTTAGCTTCTTTCTCCCGATGTATCCTGCGCCCTGCAGTTCCTCCACACTCCAGACCGGTGCCCTTTAAACAAATTCCCTCCCCCTATCGCTTCTTACTCCTAACTGCTCCCGATCTGCCAGAGAAATGAAGGGCACGCTTCCCCTTGCAAATCCACCTTGGGCGCCAAACGTCGAAACAGATCCCACTTAAATCTAGATAATGCATCCGCATCCGTATTTTTTACCCCCGGAATATGCTTTGCCCTGAAATTTATATTACGCTTCAGACAGATCAACACCAGATATCTGACATAGGCTATAACCTGGGGGGATGATGCAGACATGTTATTCAGAACCTGCACCACTCCCTGATTATCTGACCAGAACAAGATGCTCTTATTCTCTAGTTCTTCCCCCCACAGCTCGACTGCCGCTACAATGGGAAAAAATTCCAGCAAAACCAAATTCTTCACCCAACCTCTGAGTCCACTCTAGCGGCCATTCTCCTGCGCACCATCTACCATTCAAGTATGCCCCAAAACCTGCACCTCCTGCCGCGTCTGTAAACAGCTGTATCTCCTCCGCAGTCACTCTCTGCTCCCAAAATCTCACTCCGTTAAAGCCTTGCAGAAAAACATCCCACACCCTTAAATCCGCCTTGACCTGCTGCCGTAACCTAATCTGAAAATCTGGCCCCGTCACTCCCCTGGTACACATCTCTAGACGTCTTTTAAAAATTCTACCAACCGTAATCACTCGGCATGCAAAATTCAGCAAACCTAACAATCTCTGCAAATCCTTCAATTTTATTTTCTTCCCTTCCATAGCCTGTCTAATAGCCAGCCTCATCTTAGCCACTTTGTCCTCGGGCAACCTGCAACGCTGTCTCACAGAGTCGATTTCAATTCCCAAAAATGTCAGCGTCGCACAGGGCCCCTCTGACTTATCCTCTGCCACTGGCACCCCCAAACGTCTGAATGTTCCCAACAGCACCTCGATGACCCTCCTGCATTCACCAGACCCCTCTGAACCCACTATCACGAAATCGTCCAAGTAATGCACAATACCCTTACTGCCGGCTTCCTTCTCTACCACCCAATGCAAGAAAGTGCTAAAGCTAGGGTCAGACGAACGTATTTTTCGCGTTGTCCGTGAAAAAGTGTGTTCGAACGAATGGACGTATTTTTTCACGGAATACGCGATCACGGTCATATGATGCGCATTTTCGTCCGTGATTTTGTACGGATCATCAATAAAACCCTTTTTGCGTCTGGACGTTATGTTGGCCGGACATTAGCAGCGTCTGACCTCTCCTAATCACACACACACGCCGCTAGCGGACGCAGCACACTCTGTACGTCAGTACTAGCGGTATCACGTTCTAGAAAAAATGCGTTTGTTTGCCGCTTGCGTTGCGCTGCCGAACTTTCGTGCGGCCGTACTTCATATACTGCCCGTCATTGACCGCCATTTGGTGCTACTACGGCCGTGATAAAGTGCGGCTGCACGCGCGTTCGCACTGCGTTCGTCTGACCCTAGCCTAAATCGTTCAAAGTGAGAGCAGGATATTGCACACCCCATGGACAGACACTTATCAACGGAAAAACGCCCCTCAAATTTGCACCCCATCAACCTAAAACTCTCCGAATGCAACGGCAACAACCTAAACGCTGATTCGATATCCACCTTCGCTAACTCTGCCCCTTCCAATTGAAGTGGTAGAGGCCAAAACAGTAATTGAATTTAAGCAAGCATGGGATAGGCATAAGGCTATCCTAAACAAAAGATAAATCCAGGTAAAGTATCCATGTAATTGGGCAGACTAGATGGGCCGAAAGGTTCTTATCTGCAGACATTTTTCTATGTTTCTATGCACTCGCTTGTTATCTCCCACCTGGACTACTGCAACAACCTCCTGACTGGCCTTCCTTTCTCCCGCCTCTCCCCCCTGCAGTCCATCCTAAACACATCAGCCCGACTTATCCATCTCACCCATCACTCTGTCTCTGCTGCTCCTCTCTGTGAATCCCTGCACTGGCTCCCCATCCACAGCAGAATCAAACTCAAACTACTCACCCTGACCTACAAAACCCTCACCAACGACGCTCCTCACTAATCACCAAATACACCCCAGCCCATCCCCTACGATCCAACAATGACCTGCGCCTGGCATCCTCCACCATTACCTCTTCACATGCCAGACTGCAGGACTTTTCTCGTGCGGGGCCGACCCTATGGAACGCGCTTCCTCGCAATATCAGACTGTCCCCAAATCTGACTTCATTTAAACACTCCCTAAAGACCCTTCTGTTTAGGGAAGCCTACCACCCGACTCCGTAACAAGACATCCGACCGACCCAATAACTGTCCTCACCTCTCCCTGCATTAACTCGTCACTGCAGTCCCTCCCTCTTGTTTCTAATCCCCTCACTCATCTAGATTGTAAATTCCCACGGGAATAGGGTCCTCATATCCTCCTGTATCTGCTGGCAGCAATACTGACCTGTCTCCTGTATGTATTGTAGAATTGTCCTGTCTTTACCCATTGCACCTTGTACAGCGCTGCGGAATGTGTTGGTGCTTAATAAATAATAATAAATACAGATTTAGAACTATAAAAAAACACAAGAGAAATCTCAATGTATCCTTCATGGTAAAAATACTTTCTCAAAAAAATAAAATAAATTTGAATATTAAAATTGAAAGTATAATTTTTTAAAAAAAAACACTAGGTTCCACCGAGATTTGAACTCGGATCGCTGGATTCAGAGTCCAGAGTGCTAACCATTACACCATGGAACCATATAGCTCATAAGCACAAGACGACCCACTTTACCCTCGCTATCACATGACCTGGCTCTGTATTCCTATAATGTGTGTTATCCTCCAGTTCCTATGCAGGCATATTACATTTCCACGTTTTACCAGGAACCCTGACTGAAGTCTTCATGAATTCCCCGTTAAACCGTGACGAAGCCCAGCCCACCTTCAAACACCGAGTGTACAGACGACGCCATGTTGCTACTCCCAAATAGAAGCTTCGAGCAAAACGTTATAGAACGATTACAAGATGCGCAATATATTGACACTGTAGGTTATCATTCGCGAAGTAATCCGTGCTGTGTTTTTCATACAACCTTGGTATACGACATTTTTTTCCTTCCGTTTACAGACGGTAACACAAGTGTACAAAGATGGCGTCAAATTATCCCGAATATCCGGAAGTGACGTACTCGGTGTTTCCGGGTCGGGCTGGTCGGAAGTGCTGTTCCTGTTTCAGGGAGGGGTTGGGCACAGCCGGGCTTCCAAGAGGTCTGTGGGGTTTACTGCCGATACCTGGGGATCCTGAGTAGCTGCAAGCCGTCAGTATGATGGCCAGAGAGGACGAGTATGACTATTTATTCAAAGGTAAGGCGGCCTGGCGTCCCTGGGGCCTGTTAGTGGAGGTCGCGGGTGATTGCGTTCGGATGGCGGTTGGGCTCTGGATGGGAGGGGGATGGGGAGGCTGAGTGCCGGGTGACAGCTCGGTGAGGTCCGGCCTGTGATGCGGGCTGCACCATCAAGCTGTAGGCCTTTGCGTTGTCCGCATCGAGCTGCCAGGGAGGGGTTTGTGCAGCGACGCGGCGTATGAAGGGGTAGGCCCATCTGGACGTGGAGTTACTGCGGGCGCGGTATACATGGCAAGGGGGCGCATCCTGGGGCGCAGATGCTGCGGGATGGGGTGTTTGAGGCGGCAGATCGGGGTGCGCCCCCCCCCCCCCGCTCACATAGGGGAAGCGGAGCCAGTGTCGGCCTGGGGAAGGGTGGGTTCAGCTGAATGTTGGAGGGTCCCTGCTGCGACATACCGTGTGTTGGATGGCAAATGCAGGGGCCGGCTAACCACGGACTCCTGGTATTCCACCTCGGGCACCTAATAATCTCTGGATTGCGTTACACCGGGGATCTCCTACTCTGCCCGCCCCCAGCTGTTTTGGCTACAATTCCTTGGAATTCTTTGAGTGGAATCTTTGCCAGAGGATCATGGGATATGTAGTTCATCATCTCGGGGCCAGTGTTTTAGATCCCTGGTCTACAAAAAAAAAATGTTCATACAATCCTGGGGATGCCAAATCCATTCAGTATGCCACTAGGCGCCCTCAGGTAACAAATCGGTGTGGCTTGCTTTTTGAAAAGCCGGGTCTTTCATGGTACTAGAATTTGCGTACGAATAATTTACTCCATACAAAGTTAAAGGGACTGTAAAGCTGGGCTTCCCAGATCTCGATTAAACCTGGGGGCCAATGCGAGAACTAGTCAATGATATTTTTATTTTTGAGCCAGGCTTGATAAATCCATAGGCCAAATAGCCGTTGGCTCTTGGACACCTGCCTTATTCACTGAAAAACCGGAGAGAGAAAAAAATATACCTGGCTACATTTTTCTCTCCTGCTTTTTATAGAGTAAGCCAGATGTGTAGGAGCCAACGGCTATCTGGCCTACGGATTTATCAAACCTGGCTCTCATGGCCCTCTCTGCCTAGGACAGTGATAGCGAACCTTGGCCCCCAGGATGTTTCAGAACTACATATCTTATGATGCTTAGTCACTAGGGCTGTGCAATTAATCGCAATCGCAAAAAAAATCGCTATTTAAGCACATGCAATTTCTAAATCGCATAAGGCTGCAATTTTATCGGCTCCCTGTAAGCTTCCGGTGGCTTGGAGCTTTGGGCGCTCGCAGGGGGAACCACGTGTACAGCTGCGTTCTCGCGGCTCGTCACGTGGTTCTCCCAGGTGAGCGCCCAAGCTCCATGCCGCCGGAAGCTCACAGGCAGCCGAACACGCGGCGCAAACAGGGGAGCTGGGGCAGTATATACATGTGCTAATCGCAAATAAAATCGCAGTCGCAATATTCATTCAAAAAATCCCAATATGATTATTTTGTCTATATTGCACAGCCCTATTAGTCACACAAGTTTGGCCATCATGGCACATGTAGTTCTGAAACCTCTTGGGCAGGTATGAGTCTCCCGTGTGCCCCGCATTATGCTGCAAACGTTTGGGGAAAGCCAGTTGTAGCAAACATAATCCACTGGCCATAGATGGTCACTATTCAGGGAGTTATTCTGTAAATGGGTTATTTCATATTTTAGCTTTGAAGCTGGCAGAACCAGTGGTTTTATTTTTGTTCTAAAAAAATTGTAAAATAACTTCCAATGTAAATTTCCAGCAACTGTTCACTGCTCATTGATTGCTGCTGGCAATAGTTCCTTTTTGAGAAAAAAAATAATGAATTTCTTTTGAAAGCCAGTTATTTAACTCTGACTCGTTAATTATTCCCAAGAAAAGAGAAAACGGAACAAAAATAAATAGCTTAATTGGAATCCCCACCTTTTTTAATTTCTCGGTTCTGTTTAAAAACATGAGATTGTCCGGGCTATGGCTGCTGCTTCACCCCGGCCTGTGCTGCTTGTGATATCCAGTATCTATGAAGCAATTGCACATGAGAAGGAAGTGCCACTGGCCTTGCTGGCTTGGGAAAGCCATAAACCCTTTCTGTGCTGAAACCGAAGGAAACAAAGGTAGAAAGAAAAGCAAGATTAAACATTCTCCAAGCCTGTGAGGCTCCTGCAAGACTTTTACCCTGAAAACCCTTGGCGTTCAGGTCCAGTGGTTGGAGCAGTGACTTGACCTCTCTGAGGTTAGGAATGCAGTGCAGGGTGTGTGAGCAGAGTACCAGCCTGTACAGGACACACAGCCCCTCCTGCCTCTCCTTAAAATTATCCATGTCAGAGCCAGATTTCCATCCATTCAGAGCTGCAAATGCTGTTTAAGCATATTGATTCCTTTTTATTAATCCTGAATTTTTCATGTCTGGTCTTCCCAATATGTTACACAGCCTACATGCAAATTAAACATAGAAAATGTCGGCAGATAAAGAACCTTTAGGCCCATCTAGTCTGCCCAATTACATGGATACTTTACCTGGATTTATCTTTTGTTTAGGATATCCTTATGCCTATCCCATGCCTTAAATCAGAAGATCTTGTAGTGGACAGTACTAAGACTTGATTATTTATGACTTAGGAGCTGAGATAGGCAAGTAGAATCTGAGCACACCGTCTGGGTTCACACCTGCACGTTTTTTACGCACAGCAATACACGTGTTTTTGACTGTAAAAAAACACGCATTCACGGCTATAGACGGCAGCGTGAACACGCTGCAATACGCCCCAAAGGAGCTCCTGTACTTCTTTGGGCGTAGGACGTTTTACAGCGCGTTCCTGTGTGCTGTAAAACGCCCAGGTGTGAACGGGTCCCATAGGAAATAATGGGATTTCTGTGTTTTGGAGTTATACAGCGCGCAGGAATGCGCTGTAAAATGCTTAGGTGTGAACCCAGCCAAAATTGGAGAGTCAATCCTTCATAGATATCTGACTTGTAATCCAGAAACGTTCCAAAGGTAAAAAAAAAAGTCTTGGTGCTTACGCCTACCTGGCCCCTGGGTTTGTTGAGCCCTAATAAAATATTTCGTTTAAAAAAATAAATAAAAAAATTCAGTGTGGATTCTTTGCTTGCTATGCCCTTAGATGTATAAGGTGCTGCTGTTCTGTGTGAACATGTAGGCAAAGTTTAATCATGAAGAGATACTAGGGTTTTAAAACGGGAGGGTAACCCCTCCACGTTCACCCCCCCCCCATAAAGTTTTAATCCCTTTTTTTAATTTCCTTTTAAAAACTCTGAGCTCCAGCGCCCATTACCTTCTGCCAGCTGCTACATGTCACATGTTCCCTGAGCACCAGTGTTCTGGGTGGAACTTAACCCCTGCACTTGTACGGCTGAATCAGCCTTATGAGTCACCCCTTCCACACCCTCATGGTGGTGGAGCTCAGAACATAGCGATTTCCTCTTCCCTCCCCTTAGATAAGTTTGAGTAGTCAAATAGTGTAGTGTCCTCTTTAATGACGCCTGCTTTCTGGTGGTCATGCATAATCTGTTACGCTAGGAAATGTTTCTTATTTAATGAACTGTAGGACTTGTAAATAGTGACTTGTTAACTGGAGGAGGGATGACTCTTCCATCTCTCCTGTGCTTTCTGAAGGCTGTCTCATTGCCCTGGGTATGTAGTACTGGTGAGACTGTAAGCTCCTATGAGCAGGGTCCTCTACGCCTCTTATTTCCATCTTATGTCCGTTTTTATCTATCTCAATCCCTTTGGTTATTTTAAAGTGCTGCGGAAACTGTTGGCGCTATATAAATGATACTAATGCTATACACGCCGCCATTGAATGAGCGTCCCTTTCCGTTTTAACATGGGGCACTTTTCAATTCTTTGGTCCTAGGTTAGTATTTTTGTGTTGCCGCAGCACTGTGCAATGAGCTTTCTAGCGGCCACTTTAATGATTCAATAAGCTGAAGGTTGTGTAAAATTTCATATTTTAGGCCGAAAAACCTTCCTTGGAAAACACCTAAATTTTGTATGTACTTAGCTATCAGGCTCTCATTTCTCCATAATTTCCAGTTTTAAAGTCTCTAAGTCTAATTTCTTTAAAAATGACACATTTCCTTACCTTTTATATAATATGACAATGTGCCAGGTGGCATAAATTACTGCAAAATCCTCCTTTTTGATAATCTAATTCGCGGCTAGCCGTGCAAGACGTATCCATTATTTTTGATTTCTTCCATATCATTTTACCTCTGGCTCATTTTCTGGTTTATCATCCCCAACTCTATACACGTAGGCGTGCCTGGCTCCTAAACTTGGTCTACACACACGTTTACAGTAATATAACGCTCATCCCCACGACCTGTTAGATTCCTCCTGGATCTCCTGTAAACGCATTTTCCGCTGGTTGTTTGGAGCTGGTCAGTGCATTAACCCCTTCACTGCTGAGCCATTTCACGTCTTAAAAAAACACATTTTTCTTTTTATTTTTTTTCTTTACATTTAACATGGTCATATTTGGTATATTTGGAAAAGCCATGCTCTGGCCTTTTCTAATGATACCAAACATGACCCTGCTAGCTGCCAACAGTCAGGGGGTTCCTTTGAACCCTGATATCTATCTCCACCACATCTTTGATTAGGAGTCAATATGGACGTTCCCACACGTCCTCAGCAGTGAAAGGGTTAAACCTATGATGAGGTTTCGTGGATCTGTCATGCGGATAAGAGCGGTGCAGGCATTTCTTAGCTAGTTGGGTCACTTGGCAAGGAAAACCTTTTACTTACCGCTTTTTGTTTATCTCCCTGCCTTTTGGATTGGTAACAGAACTTGTTATCCAGCCTGACCATTGCATGCATGGCATGGGAGTGGTGTACACATATGGATGCATAGACTCCAATCCATACTTTTGGGTAAGTATAACTTTAATGTACATTTAGGCTAGGGTCAGACGAGCGTGATTTCTACGGACTGTGCGTCCTTGCACACGGACGTATGTCAGTACGGAAGACACAGTAGTGGCCACACAGTCCGTTTATTTACTGATGTATATTTTGACGGATGTAGGAGAGAAAATAAATTTAAAAATCAAAACCATTTTGTCCGTGAAAAATGCTGGACGTATAAATGCAGTCCGTCTGACCACGTTCCATCACTCACACACAAAGCTATGCGGACGTTGCGGACGTAGCGCACTTTGTGCGGCCGTTCTAGGAGTTGTACATTCTTGCCTGCCTTGCGTCCGTGGGCCGCGGCCGTTGTACGTCCGCAGTTCAGTGCGGACATACTTCATGTGTCAGGCTCCAATGGGCTTTCTGTCATGCTATCACGGATGTACTTTTAGGCGCAATCACGGACGTGAACACTACGCTCGTCTGACACCAGCCTTATAAGGGAGTTTTTAAATCCGCAGTGCAGCCAAAATCCTAACTTGCTGCGTTTTAATTGCTACTTGGCTGCCTTTTGAGAATGTGCTGCTGTTAAGTGAACAAGCCCCTTGTAAGTTATCCAGGGCTGGCGAACTCAGAGGTGTAAGGGTTACAGTGGGTCTGGCCTTTCTTTGCACAGGATTTCCTCACTTTATGTACAAGTGTACATCCTTTTGTTTGTCCTTAGTAAGCTTTTTGACTCAATCCTCTGCTTTTATAACCGTTGTCGCTCCCCTCCTTCTCTCTTTCGGTCTATGGGTGTCATCCTTTAACTCAGGTGAATCATGCTCCACACCCATGTGAAAACAGCCCCATTTGTTGCGTCACATTTCGCGTGCACGCTGCTGCCTGCCAACCCAGGTATACAGGAAGTGCTGCTTCACTGGGCTCTCCCAGCCTGGCATCACATGAACCAACATTACTCTCTGCCTGTACAACTTGTCCTTGAATGCAAAAGGTATGATTTGCATCTGGCCGCTTTCCTAGTGCCACCTTTTAAGAATACAGTCTCAGACCATTGCTGCAGGATCTCCATCTTCCCAGGATTGAAATGCTGCACGATGCGTGCTTTGGGGAGAATTACAAGGGAAATGCAAACTTCATGTTGAAATGGTGATGCTTGAATAGTGTTTACGTTCAGTTATTTAAGTCTAAAGCTAGCAGCTTGCATGTGTCGCCAAATCGCCGTTTAGTGAATATCTCAATCGTGCAGTGTAAACCACAGACCAGGGGCCAATGTGTTCGGCTCAGGTGACAGCACTCTAGCTACGTGCCTCGGCCTGTCGGACTTTGCGGTGCCCTCCTCATTTGAGTGCTCATGTTTTTTTGGGTTTTTTTGTTGCATTCCTTTTCCTCTCTTCAGTTCCAGCCCCGCACACACTCTCGCTCCACAGCAGTTTTTGCTTTTACGACCTTGTAATGAATTTCCATTGTTGATCAGGAATCCTGTGGTCGGGGCAGGCCGCTCTCCTCCCTCCCGCTTATTGTGTAGGGGCTGTGAAGTTTTTCCGCTTACAGTCTGGTGACGTTGGAATGATAAAACCATGTCAGATGAGATCTACCCTAATAATACGAAAATATGCAAAACTCTGGCATTCTCTCAATTTAACCCTCTGTTGGCTGCAGGTGCTGTCGCACTCGCATTTTCACAGGATCCCAGGCCTTCATGCATGCCTAAATTCAGCTCACATTATGCAGATTACATCACACTTGCTCCCAGGGCATCGAGGTAATGAATAATAGTGAGGCTGTGCCTGCGTATTGTACTCCTACTTTCACAATAGGACATTGCAGCATTTAGAAATGTTTTGTGATGGCGTAATCCAGTTCTGTCTTCTGTAACGTGATGTGGCTCAAAACAAAGGGTTAAATGGTTGTCTTGGCAAGCTCTCAGGCAGTGGGTGTGCTTGCAGGCCCTCCCTCATTGAAAACACTTGGCTGGCGGTCACTGGGCCGCTATTAATGTTTTAGGAAATGTCTCGCGTCACCGACCTGTCTAACAGGTGCACCCGGCTTGATGTCATACAACCTGGGCAGGTCTTCTCTGTGTGCTGAGATGATGTGCAAAGGCCTGCGTGATGTACAATAGTTCTTTTTCCCCCCAAAATTCAGTTTTTCTTATTCTTCTTACTATTGATTCAACTTGTTCTTATCTCTTTTATCCACCATAGAGGACTTACAGATAATTGGGTCTTTAGATTTAGAAAGGATTTCCCTTTTTTTTCTTTCCTCCGGGCAAATAAATGGGTCCTTGTTTCAGTATTGGCACTTGACTGGGCATGAGCGTAAAGTGAAATGAATGCAGGCGGTTGGAATCAAAGAATTGGGTCTTGTATTTCCTTTTAGGCTATGGCAGGGATTCCCATATATTCTTGTCGCCTCTTTTTTTTTTTTTCCAGGGGTGTTAGATTTATTAAAGCACACCAAATTACTTGAAATTATGGTAACCTTAAAATAAATTATTTCATATTAGTGAAGTTGTAGATTTTTTCCCATTTACAACCTGAAAGCGATAAACCTTTCAATAACACGGTGAACCTACTGTCTATTGAACCTGTTCAGTGGGGTGGAAGGGCTAGATGAAGCGATACCAATTTTCTCAATGGGGACTATTCACAAATCTGTTGCAGCCCTAAGAGATGCCAAAGAGCGATCGAGAAGCTTGACAGTGCAGCGTCTAATGCTCTCCTGGATTTTAGTTTTGTGAAATGCTGGTGATCTTCATTGGTATTTGCAACACCGGTGAATAACCCTAATGTCTTTAACATTGTTGAGTAGTAGCCATAAAGTCTCATCTATTTTGCATCTTCCCAAACCGTCTCCCTTTGCCTTAATTACGGCCTCCAGTAATTTGTGGCGACAGATTCCCTCGGCTCAATATGGGGAGATTTTTTTTATTAAATTATGCATGTAGCCCCGTACAACTGTCCCATTTCTCTCTGCTTGAAGTGTCTCCACCCTGACGCGGACCCCTTCCACTGTTTGTGGTCCTGCCCATTTAGGCTAGGGTCAGACGAACGCATTTTTCACGTTGTCCGTGAAAAAGTGCGTTCAAACGAATGGACGTATTTTTTTCACGGAATACGCGATAGCGGTCATACGATGCGCATTTTCGTACGTGATTTTGTACGGATCATCAATAAAACCCTTTCTGCGTCTGGACGTTATGTTGGCCGGACGTGTGCAGCGTCTGACATCTCCCAAACACGCCGCTATGCGGCCGCAGCGCACTCTGTACGTCAGTAGTAGCGGTTTGACGTTCTCGAAAAAATGCGTTCGTTTGCCACTTGCGTTGCACGGACGAACTTTCGTGCGGCCGTTCGTCTTATGTTCCCCGGCATTGGACGTCATTTGCTGCTAGCACGGCTGTGATTTTGTGCGGCTAAACGCACGTTAAAACTGCTTTCGTCTGACCTTAGCCTTATTGTCCTACTTTGTGCAGAGGTTCGGTTCCCAAATATTGAAAGTAACAGTACCCGACACACCGGATTGGGCGCTGTTTAATATTCTTCCCATGAGTGAGGGGCGTCCCATACTTAGAACTTAAAAGATGCCATTGGGGGTACTAGCTACGACAGCTAAGAAAGCTATTGTAGGGCGGTGGGTTTCCCCCTCCCCCGACGTTCCACATGCTATACTCCAGCTTCTATGTTGTTCTTCACCATGACTGGGCGGAGGCTTCTCTTCATGTAGACTCCATTCAAGCGGTTCTTTGCTGTGTGGGGGCAATTCATTCCACATTTACAGGAGGAGGTTGTTGCCGAAATCCGTTGGACATTTGCAAATACAAGCACGTATTTTCAATGCTCTTTGTGTGGTGCCCCCTTGATAACTTCTGCTAGTCCTCCATCGAGCGTCCCTTGATTACCGGGTCCTGTTTCTCAATGTGTAATGGGGGATAGTGTTTCGGGTTAACATGCCTTTCTCGCTTTCGTTGTTTTCTGTATTTATGCCTCCTGTCGACCTTCCTGTTCTGTGTGTTGATGCACTATATTCTGCTTTTGTACTGTTGACCTGAGACTATAAAGTTTTTTTTTTTAAAAATCGCCTATTCTCAACTATGAAAGTAAAGAACGCTCTTTGTTCATATTTGAAATGTGAAAAGTAACCCATGAAGCAGAATTTAATTTGATCACATGGGCTTATTGGTGTCTTTCGGCTTTTGTTGGCGCAGTCACTTGTTTGCTGCTGCTTGGTGTAAGCATTGTAGGCTTGCCGGATCTTCCATGGTGGTGTATGTTTTTTTGGTTTAACATATAAATTATTCATGCTGGTGGGCAGTGTACAAAATAAATGTCACCGCAACATGTAGAATCCATACACTGCGGGTACGAAATCAAAAAGGAATCCTAGATGACCTGCCTTCATTTCCTTCCTGCAGCATCTGAATTATACATGTGGCAGCCGGGCAGCACTTTTCCGTGTGCTCTCACTCTGCATGACATAATGTGTCCAGGAAAACGTGGCCGACCTGGCAACTCTAGCTGAATGCATGCAGCCAGCTGTTTGTGCATCACTTGGGTCTCCGTCTTTAGCATCACTATGAATCCTGCATGTAGACCTTCTGTTTTGTGTTTCTGAGCAATTCTATCAAACCTTTTTTTTTTTTTTCTTCTCCCTTGAGCAGGAACATTTCTTGACCCTCAAAGTAGTCAGTTTCAGGAGCATTACAGCTCATCTGACCAAATTCATGGTGTAATGGGTTTATTTACTGCATTTTTAACCCCCTTTCCACCGATTTGGTGAAGTTGTTTCCTCCAGCATAATTAGCATCCACGAATTTTAGAGGTTCCCATCTGATGATCACTAGTGACTCGCCTTCCGAGACCACCTATGACGGTGCTCTGAGGCAGTAAATGTATTGGTTCTGTGCAAGTGCTACGGAACTTGTGTACGTAAAGTGCGCTAGTCCCACAGCGGTTCACAATTTGCAGTTCTTACAGAAGGATTTGCGCATGGCAAGGGCAAAAGGTGAGCAAATTCACCAAAAATAGTAAAAGTAATGGAACAGAGCTTGTCGGCAGCCTCTGCCCTATTATTTAAAGGGGGAAAAAACCCTGCTTTTCACTTGTATCCTTTTTTTTTTTTTTTTTTTTTTTTTTAAGGCCGGCATCAGACGAACGCAGTCATCACGTCCGTGTTGCTGCACAGTTTAACGTTCTTTATTGCTCATGATTCTCTGCTACAGAGACCCACACACAAAGTATGTGCGCACCGAACTGCACGTGGCAAACGGACGCAAGTTAGGCAAAAACGTAAATCCGCTAACACGGACGTGCAGAGTGCGCAGCGTAGCGTTCTGTATGAGTGATATGTCAGACACAGCGTATTTGCGACATCCAGCATCTTGATGCACACAATGGCTTTTCATATTCTTTTCAAATTTTTATAATTTTTCATAATTGTTTCACAGTTCACTTTTTTTTCTCTGTCCGTCAACAAAAACGGAGTGTGTGTATAGTATCTTCCGTCAGTTCGTCCGTCTGTTGTGCATGCAGAGTGCACTCAGACTGCGTTCGTCTGACATTAGCCTTACTCCGGCATGTGCAGCATTCATCGCGTGCTGATGGTCAAAGGAAAAAATTGGTCCAACTGTTGAACAGCCATGATTTTCTGATCCACAAATGTCCCTCCTTTTTGTAGTAAAACAGGTTTTTACAGCATTAGATGGAGGTGATTGAGATGCACGGTGAGATGGTATTAACAAAACAGATACTTAGTGTAGGATAGGGTTTTATACCAATATCCAGATTTGAGATCTATATGAATCAGAGCAGCCAGACCAAGGTTTGTATATGGATTGGAGTAAAATTGTGGATTATTCCAGCCTTGGTGTTAGAATAATCTTAATTTTAATAAAGACAGGAGGCGAATATTTTGCAAAGAGTTTTACATAGCAACAGTAAAAACCAATAAACAAATAGCATTCCCACAAGAGAGCAGTAAGTCCCTCCCACAGCCTCTTTTCTTGCGTGCGGGACGAGCAGGAATGCCCATGAAACAAAGTCCGGAACAACTGAAGATGAAGAAACCTAAGTGAACTTGACGTCGACTGGCCGAACAGGAGGAACCGGAGTTCAACAGGCGAGTCGCAGAACTGCAGACCAGCGGAGCAACGGAGTCCAATCAGGCTAAGGAGAAAACAGAGGATACGTGAAAGTACCATGTGATGGAAACATGTCAATCAGCAGGTAACTAACTCACTAGCGAAGAGCTATCAAGAACACTATGAACAAGGTCGAGAAGACTAGCCCTAGACTAACTAGAAATGCAAACATCGAATCCTACTAATGGAGGGAAAAACAATTAGATAAATGATGGACACAGAGTCGTTGAAGTCGTGTTATTTTTTATTTTTATTCAGTAGAAAATGCGGTAAATGTAAACAACCAGGGCATGGGCGGGAGGGAAAAATATTCGCCTCCTGTCTTTATTAAAATTAAGATTATTCTAACACCAAGGCTGGAATAATCCACAATTTTATATCAAGTTAGGAGGCTTCATATTTTGCAGTTTTTAAAGCTGCACTAGAGCCCCAGATGCATGGGAACGAGGGCGAAAATAGAAGGTATGGAACGTAACCGCCCTGGACCAGAGAACCCCCAGCGTCCGCAACAGAGGAAGCCGCAGCGCCCCGCACGGAGTGCGCGCCAAAGTGAGGAGCAACGCCCGCAAGGAAGAGTAGCCAGCGAACCCATCTAGAGAGGGTAGGTGAAGAGACAGGTTTGTAAGGGGTGACATAGGAGACCAAAAGTTGGAGCGCAAGGGACGCAAACGAGAGAGGTAAGTGGAAACACAACGAGCAACACACAATAGGGGATCGGAAGGAAAGTATGGATAGAAAACCTCCGGAGAAAGTGTTTTAGTACGCCTGGTAAGTGTGAAAACTACGCCCTCAAGGGAGAAAGCCACAGCGTGCGCATCGAAGGCCCTAACATCTGAGACACGTCGAAAGGACACCAAACCTAAAAGTACTGTTAGTTTAGCCGAGAGCTGACGGAGGGACAGCGAATCATTATTTGGCCAGCTACGCAGGAACTCGAGCATCAGCACAACATCCCAGAAATGAGCATACTTAGGGAGCGGTGGGCGAGCGAGCCGAATGCCTCGGAGGAGACGACACACGGAAGGGTCCCGACCCACAGGAACGCCACCCAAGGGAGCGTGAGCTGCCGAAATGGCCGAGCGGGACAGATTAACCGTACGGTATGATTTTTCTGGTCGTGGAAAGGTTTGCTAAAAAATTAAGTATTAGAGGTAGAGGTAGAGGGGCTGTAGCGGGATCAGCCTGTTGTTGCACACACCAACTACACCAAGTTCTCCAGGTGTAACGGTAGCTCTTTCTTGTGCCAGGAGCCCAGAATCCCCATAATAAGGAGCGAGCTGCATCTGATAGGCCTGGCAGCATGCAGGGTCCCTGGAAATCGTCCACGCCACCAGGGGAAGGTTGCCCTTCAAAACCAACGGGTGTGGCCTGCCTTGAGGGTCCAGCAGAATTGAGTGGAAGGACGGTAGCAGAAGTGGGTGGAGACAAAGCTCCAATGTCAGAGGAAACCAGGGCTGAGTGTGCCACAGGGGTGTGATTAGGAGAATCTGAATCCTCAGTCTGCGGACTTCCTGGATCGTGCGTGTGATCATCGGGAATGGTGGAAAGGCGCAGGCTCCCGATGGTGGCCATGGTTGGAGGAAAGCGTCCACTGCTGTCGCCTGCGGGTCTGGAAGCCAGCTGAAGTAGGCCTGCGTCTGATGGTTCAAGCGGGAAGCGAACAGATCGAGATGAAAAAGGCTCTCTCAGCATCGACAAGTGTTGGAACGTCGCATCGTCCAATTTCCAGTCGCTGGAGTCTCTCCATTATCTTGAAACCCAATCCACCACATAGTTTGATGAACTGGGCAGATATTCTGCTGTGAGGGAGATGTTCCGTTTCAGGCAGTAGTTGAAAAGGGAGAGCGTAAGGTCCAACAGGAGCTTGGAACGGGAGCCCCCTAGCCGGTGGACATATTGGACCGTGGAGATGTTGTCCATTTGGAGGAGTAGAGAGCAGTCCCTGAAGTCTTGGGTAAAACTGCGGACAGCAAAGGAGCCGGCGATGAGCTCCAAGCAGTTGATGTGAAGGTGCTGTTCCTCTGGCGTCCATGCACCTCCTGTGGACATGGACCCGCAGGTCGCTCCCCAGCCCGATTGGCTGCCGTCCGATTCCAGTAGGAAGTACCCCCATTCCATGCTTCCATGTGTCGCAGCCACCATAGGAGCTCCACTCGAACCTCTGGGGTGATGGGGACCAACTGGTCGTAGGAGAGATTGAGGCAGAGGTATGTAGTCTTCAGACGTTGCATCTCCCGATAGTGCAATGGGTCTGGGAAAATGGCTTGGATGGAGGAAGAGAGTAGGCCTACAACTCTCGCCAGATCTCAGAGGCAGAGGGTGTCTGTCAGGACGCCCCATAGGGTCTTCTTGATGGTTCAAAGCTTTTGCGAAGGGAGACATAGTTGGCAAGACGTGGAGTCTATTTCGAATCCCAGGAAGGTGACCTTTTGGGCTGGACAAAGTGCCGACTTGTCCACGTTGATGATGAACCCGAGGTCTTGCAGGAGTGTAACCACTAAGGCCGTGTGATGGGAAGACTGGACGGGATCCTGAGCCAGTATTAGTATCTCGTCCAGATAGATGATGGTCCTGATGCCTTGAGCACGTAATGAAGGCCATAACCGGTTTGAGGAGCTTTGTGAAGCACCATGGCGCGGAGCTGAGGCAGAACGGTAGGCAGGTGAACTGCCAGAGGTCGTGGTGCCAGTAAAATTGCAGGATTGACCGAGACCATAAGGTACGCGTCTGTGAGGTCCAGTCTTGTGAACCAGTCGCCGTCTCAGAGGAGGTCCCTGAACAGGTGTATTCCCTCCATCTTGAAGTGGCGATAGGACACGAAGGCATTGAGGGCTTTCAAATTTATGACCGGACGGAGATTCCCAGACTTTTTGTGTACTAGGAACACATGGCTTATGAAGCGTGGGTGGTCTAGTGCAGGGAGGATGGCCCTTTTAACTGCAGGGAACTAAGCTCCCTGTCTATCAGTGATTTGGGCCGAGGGCTGTTGAAGCCGCGACCGGGAACTCCCCGAGGATTGGGCTTGGTCTATATTGCGGGTCACCAGCGGTCTCTGCTCCTTCCTCCTCCGGGTAATCAGCCCGGTAATCCTCCAGGTCGCAAATATCGTCCCCATCATGGTGGGCAGACATGCGAGAGGATTTTTTTTAGCGGGCCCTTGCCTGCGGAGTCAGACTGGCCCTTCCAGGATCTTTTGCGTGACGGTGCGGCAGCTTCGGACTGATCGGACTGAGAGTCCACAGATTGAGCCGGGGACTGGGCCCGAGAAAGCACCGGAGGATCCGGCTGTGGAGGTAAAGCTGCCAGGGTAGGGTCTCGGAAATAGCAGTAAGGAGCCAGGCCTTAAATTGTGGAGGGTCCATCAAAAAAATCGGGAGTTACGGTGCTCACCCGTTGCGGATCTTTAATAGATATATCTATCTCTCCGCGAAAGTATCGCAATATATTGCTGTGTGATCGGGACTCACCCGATGTGTTGCGGGCTGGTAATAACAAAATGCCGCTTGGTGTATACGAATATATCGTGGCTCACCCGAGTTAACCGCGGGGTCCTGCAGGGAAGCGGAGGCTGTTTATTTCTCAGGGCGCGTGAAGTGTGCTGCCGCCTGTCAGCGTTGCGAGCTCTGAATGGCGGCAAACGCATATGGGAAAACCCCCAAAATGGCCACCAGGGTGTGGAAGCGCAGTAAAAACACCACGCTCTGAGGAGAAAAGACCGCACGCTCGGTTAAAACTGGGAAAGCCGCACAACGGGTAATTAAGTGCAGAAAAATACACTAAAAACGTGGCAAAACATCGCCAATAGTCACCCGACGGTCAGAGGTGTAAAACGCTCGTCCCGTCGGGAGACCACAAGCAGATGGCAAAGCACAACCTGCAGGCGGGAGAGTGCCCGCACAGCAGGGGCGAACCTATGGGGATAACAGATTAAATCCACAGTAATACAGTAGAAAAACCATATAATAAAATTACAGAAAGATCAATCGAATACAGTAAAATACAATTAAACTAGGCCTGACAACCAGGAGCTGTTTCAAAAACGTCTCACCTGGTCGTCAGCAGCAAAGAGAAGAGGCTGTGGGAGGGACTTACTGCTCTCTTGTGGGAATGCTATGTAAAACTCTCTTTGCTGCTGTGATTTAGTAAAGAGAAGAGATTGCAAAATATGAAGCCTCCTGACTTGATATAAAATTCGTATTTTTTGTCTACAATACCCCATCTTGGTGTAGACCCATCGCATTGCTCTTTCATGTCTGAGTGATAACACCACTCGACTTTGTACTCCCGCTGATCCAACAATGAGGACACAGTTTTACCCCTTGTGGGCAGAGCTAGCTGGGGGGTCGCTATGCAGAAATACTGGCTTGGCCCTCCAGTCATGTTGGGGTGCGCTGACTTGTCAATCGGTGCACACAGACTGCGCTGAGGGCTGTCCTCGCAAGTACAATACTGAAATGCACAGTTCCCTCAGTGTCTAACGCAATAATAAATAGCTCCACAGATCTGTAAGGTCAGGTTCACATAAGGGTCTGAGCAAATAGAACGGTCTGTCTTGTCTCCAGTGTTCCCTGTCAAATGCTCAACTACGCCATTTAAAGCAGGATTTTTCTGGTGCAATACTGACACCCTCCCCTTCCTGTAAATGTTTTTGATTTCAGAAGGGGGGGGGGGGAATAGTTTTAGAAGATGTTTTGGAACAAACCTTTATTTTTTTATTTTTCTTCCCTTTCCTGCACCAAAATGAGCAGCAATGCAGCTTTCCGCATACCAGAATAGCAGGTCTATCCTCACAAGGATTTCTCCAAATGCTCAAACATTGTGTTCTAGACCCATAACCATTTTTTTTCTTCCTCTCAGACCTTTCATTGTAGGGTCAGAGCACAAAGTTCTACATCCCATGCCTGATGTAAACCTATCCAGTAAAGCTGTCTACTCGTTAGACTTTAATGGCTCTGAGTTTACACCAACCTTGGTACACAGCCAGTGCTTATGGTACTTATGGTCCCTTTCCTGTTAGCATGCTGTTCAGTATAGTCTTAGAGCTAAAGCGGCTTTTTTTTTTTTTTTTTTTGGAGCATCCTGATTTGTCGGGGTTTCTCCCCCCTGGGCTGTAGTAGTGTAGGTTCGAGGTTGTGCTTGGAGTGGTTTTTCTATGTCTGACCATTTACATAGTGTTTTTTATATGCCACTCTTGTCTGAGGCTGAAATAACCACATGGAATGATTAATATTTTGCTTTGTTCAGTGTTATTGGATTTTGTTTCCTCAGCAAGTGAATCCGTGATCCACCAGAGTATTGATCTACTGTTACTTTATGGCTTCTGGAGAAGCCTTCCTGCTCGGGCTGGTATAGTCACGTGACTAGGTTATTGGGATAATTACATTTCTGAATTGTTTTGTATTTTCTTTTCTGCAAAAGTTCTCTTGAAAGTTGAAATGCATTATGGGTTTAAGATCTTTTGAACACGTATCCCAGGAGAGAGAGAAACAATATACAGTTGTGTTCAAAATTATTCAACCCCCAATGCTGTAAAGGGTTTTAGGGAATTTAGTGTACATTTGTAATTGTATTCAGAATGAAATCCTACAAGGACTTTTTAAAGAACCATATGCAACTAAAATGACATCAATTGGTTTTGTAATACAGTAGTAAATGTTTCTTTTGTGAATTCTTCATTGACACAATTATTCAACCCCTTAAGGACTACCACTCTGAAGAACAGAGGTTCATTCAAGTGTTTTCAATCAGGTATTGAAAACACCTGTGGATGTCACGGAGCAGCAATAAAGCATAATAAGCACCAATTAGACAGCTTTAAAATGACTGTGATACTCAGCTCCTTCTAGACATTTACTGGTGTGGTTACAAACATGGTGAAGTCAAGAGAATGGTCCAGGAAGACAAGAGAAGAGGTGATAAGAAGATTGCAAAGATGTTAAACATACCCAGAGAGACCATAGGAAGCATCATTCGCAAATTCAAGGCAAAGGGCACTGTTGAAACGCTACCTGGTCGTGGCAGAAAGCAGATGCTGACTTCGACTGCTGTGCGCTACCTGAAGCGTAGAGTGAAGAAAAGTCCCCGTGTGACTGCTGAGGAACTGAGAAAAGATTTGTCAGATGTGGGTACTGATGTTTCAGCTCAGACAATACGGCGCACACTGCGTAATGAAGGCCTCCATGCCAGAACTCCCAGGCGCACCCCCTTGCTGTCTCCAAAGAATAAGAAGAGTCGACTGCAGTATGCCAAAAGTCATGTGGACAAACCACAGAAGTTTTTGGATAGTGTTCTGTAGACTGATGAAACAAAATTAGAACTGTTTGGGCCCATGGATCAACGCTATGTTTGGAGGAGGAAGAACAAGGCCTATGAAGAAAAGAACACCTTGCCTACTGTGAAGCATGGCGGGGGGTCAATCATGCTTTGGGGCTGTTTTGCTTCTGCAGGTACAGGGAAGCTTCAGCGTGTGCAAGGTACCATGAATTCTCTTCAGTACCAGGAGATCTTGGATGACAATGTGATGCAGTCCATTACAAACCTGAGGCTTGGGAGACGTTGGACCTTTTCAACAGGACAATGATCCCAAGCATACCTCCAAGTCCACTAGAGCATGGTTGCAGATTAAAGGCTAGAACATTTTGGAGTGGCCATTGCAGTCACCTGACTTAAATCCGATTGAGAACCTCTGGTGGGACTTAAAGAAAGCAGTTGCAGTGCGCAAGCCTAAGAATGTGACTGAACTGGAGGCTTTTGCCCATGACGAATGGGCGAAGATAACCGTAGATCGCTGCAAGACACTTGTGTCAAGCTATGCTTCACGTTTTAAAAGCTGTTATAACTGTAAAAGGATGTTGTACTAAGATTGAATGTCACTTGGGGGTTGAATAAAACTGATGTGAGCACAGAAAAGACATTTGTGGTTATTTCATTATAAATGTTATATTTGTCTGACCTACACGTGCCTCTTTGATTTAATTAGAAGCAAGATGACTGATCAAAATCAATTTCAGTGGGGGTTGAATAATTTTGAACACAACTGTATATTGCATATCCAGTCGAATCATCATTTTTATTTTTTTTTGTTTTAATTGGGTTCAAAGTCTGCTCAGATTGAGGGTGCACTCGGTCAATCCAATGCCACTTAAGTGCATAAAGAGATACATGCAGTGGTAGCAGGAGGGACTCTGCTCACCATAAGATTTGGTCATGGTGCATAGAATGTCTCCTTTTAGGATAAAGGTTATAATTTGTAAAGGGGGGGGAACTCTGAGGAGCACTCCTATCTCTTCTACTTACTTTGCAAAATATATTTATAAAGTTATTCTTTGCTGATTTTTTTTTTTTCCCCTTTTCTTGGCAGTGGTGTTGATTGGAGATTCAGGCGTTGGGAAGAGTAACCTACTGTCTCGATTCACTCGCAATGAGTTTAACCTCGAGAGTAAAAGTACCATCGGTGTGGAGTTTGCCACAAGGAGCATCCAAGTGGATGGAAAAACAGTGAAGGCTCAGATCTGGGACACTGCTGGCCAGGAGAGATACAGAGCCATAACCTCAGCGTGAGTGGTCTGGTGGAGGTAGAAATCTGCACCGGTCATCAGGGTGGCCCTGAAGTACATTAGAAGGGAGGGGGTTAGGGTAATTAGCATAGTGATTTTAAATGTCACTCAAATGTTCATAAAAACCGTGATCAGGTTTTAATCAATAATTCCCATCCTGTTTAATTAAAACCTAAACTAAGAGCTGCTGGTGACTTGTCATTTGGTTTGAAATGCGTCATGTGCAACTCGGTCGCACTTGAGGGCTAAGAAATTGTATAAAATACCATTTCCCATATTTACCAAGACATGCAACTTTGAAGATTTCTGTGTTCTCTATAATTTTTTAAGGCATAAGGCTAGCTAGGGGAGATAAATGAAGACAACAGACGCAGAGTTTGTTCTTCAAACATTCTGGTATTCCCTTGTTAGGGTCAGTTCTTTTATAGAAGGTAGGACATATAAATCTCTGATTACAAGCCAATAGAATATTCTCAACGTCACAGATAATTAGCATGGTCAGCACTGTTGCAATATATGCTTTACATCTAACTTTTAGGTTTAGACAAAACATTCTTTATGCCTGGAATCACGTGTTTTGATCATGGGGGGGGGGGGGACTTTCTCTAACTCGTATCATCCTACGTTTCGGAGACTTTCTACAGTTACATTTAAGAAAAGGGCTTATTAACTAAGTGGTATATTTTAATAACCTTTTTATATCTATAGAACAGGGAAATTCTTATTAGTTACTATATGGCACATAGAATACCCGTTCTCCAAGCTTTGCCTTTCTTCTGATGTCTGACTCCTGTCTCCCTCAGGTATTATCGAGGAGCTGTGGGTGCGCTGCTGGTTTATGACATTGCCAAGCATCTAACTTATGAGAATGTAGAAAGATGGCTAAAGGAGCTGAGGGACCACGCAGACAACAACATTGTCATCATGCTGGTCGGCAACAAGAGCGACTTGCGCCACCTGAGAGCTGTGCCTACTGACGAAGCTCGTGCATTCGCAGGTTAATATAATGTATAATTGCTGTTGTATAATACATTTTGGACTCAAACATTACTATGCGCACAGTGTTAATAGGATTAGTAGTTGGGTAAAGCCCGGCAGGTGTTTGTATTTTTAGGGTTTCCTTTTTCTTTGACCCAGCATTCACATGTTGTAATTTCTTGTATGTGATTAGTGTTTTTTTTTTTTTTTTGTGTTTTTTTTTTTGGCAGGGGGAGGTGTTTCATTTAAGAGTCCCCACTGTTCTATTTCACTAAAAGTGAACACACATAATGAAAACCTACCCTGTATGTATTTAAATGGCATAAGCAATAAAGTTAAAAATTCTTCATGCTCCCTGTAACCCAAAAATGCTTAATCTGCAATTTATTGTAAGAACTGACTAAATTTAAGTTTAACCCTTTCACTGCTGAACCATTTCACATCTTAAAAAAAAAACACTTTTTAAAAAAAAAAATGTTTTACTTTAAACATGGTCATGTTTGGTATCATTGGAAAGGCCATGCTCTGGCCTTTCCAATGATACCAAACATGACCCTGCTAGCTGTCAACAGTCGGGAGATAGGGGGTTCCTTTTGAACCCTGATATCTTTCCTTAGTCAATGAGGACATTCCCCACACTTAGCAGTGAAAGGGTTAAAGGGGAAATCTGTGGCCCTGTGCACATATATACGGACGGTTCTATAAACGGAATTTAATTTAACCCGTCCAGTGTTCTTTCAGATACATTCGCATGTCTTTTTATTTCATTATTATATATTATTTATTTTGCCCCTCCCACCAGAAGCATGTTACATTGCACAGAATGTGTTTGCATATTCATTTCGCTTTAATCTGCTGAGCTGGAATTTACCATTGCACAAAGTCGTGTCATCCGTCTCTACCCTTTTGGAGCTTGTTTAGTCTGATTTCTATTAATGAGTGGACTCCTTTTGTGGAAGTTATAAGTATGTGTTGCTCTGTAGTGTGATCGTGTTCCCTGTTAAGACAGATTCCTTATCTGATGGACTTTATACCTAAACACTACCTCATGTATTCTGCTGTGGAGTTAAAATTTGCAATCTAGATACTATACAACTGAACATATTTAAAGTGCACCTGTTATTCCAAGACCAGCTGGACTTACTTGAAACCATATTGCTCCCTTTTTTATATTCACTTTTTGTTAACTCTATAATTGAAAAAAGGGAGTTGTTCCCTGTTACTGTTTCACTGTCCCTCACATTCCTGTGGCATGCCGCAGCGTAGAGCTGTCATACAGCACAGCCCTCCACTCAGTCTGTGCACCTGATTGACTAACAAGCTGAGTGTCAATTGTCCTACGTAGTAGATTGGGCCCCATTTGGCTCCACATATAGAGGGAGAAAGATGGAGGCTTCCCATTACTGGATCAGGTAGAGTACAAACTGCAATACAATGCAGGTGTCCCATGACAGGTGCACGTCAATGAAAGTGTTTGCTCCATCACCACAGGCCAAAACAACCTCCCTGAGCCAAAACTCGGGGGGGGGGGGTTGTCTTGCCTGGGTTCAGACAATAAATATAATGGTAACTCAAGTCTGTTATGAGACTGAGGGCCAGTACGTGCTCATGGAGTCCCTCCATTTAGATACTGCTGACTGTGCATTCTGTATATCAAGTGCGCAAGCAAGAGTCTTGTCTGCGCAGACAGATTAATATAGGCTGGCTATGGGTTTATATGTAATGCTTGTTACTTTTTTTTTTTTGTTTTGCATGGAGACCGTTTGTGCAAAAACTGCAGAGGATCCTTGTTTTAACCAATATATATTTTCTTTCCAGAAAAAAATGGATTGTCTTTCATCGAGACATCGGCATTGGACTCTACAAATGTGGAAGCTGCATTCCAGACCATCCTTACAGGTGAGGGCTCAGTCTGTGCTCTTTACAGTTGGATAAATGTCTCAATTCTCTCCATGCTTCCATGGAAGCCTAGGGCCTTCTCTTACATTTCAGACACAGATGCATTCACTATTCCTCACAAGGTGTACAAACCATATCCGTTGGCGTGCTGCCAGTTTGGAGTTTGCATTTGTGCTAGTTTTGTGAGTTTTGACTAAAGGGGTTAATCGTGTGCACCTTTTAAACAATGGTGGTAAACACTGGTGAATAGCTGGATTTTCACAATCTAAAGTGCAGCTGTGAAGCTTCTCCTGATGCTCCTTGGATTTCATTTTTGAGAGTTGCCAGTTTTTTCTGGTATCAGAATAATGGCTAATGGGGTACATTCAATAGCAATGAGGCAAACCCCCTTAATCGTTTCATGTTTACGTCTGAAGAGGATTTTCAGAAATACAAATGGTTTCCATAGCCTCTGGATTCCCCCACCTCTGCCTGGTGAAAGGTTGTTGTTGACTCAGTTCCGAATAATACCAAGGTCACAAGATATGTAGAGGAATGCCTTTTGTGCTATAGTACGATTGTTTGGCATTGCCTCAAACATTTCAACCTTCTACTGACCTTCAGGATTCTTGAACAAAGCAATATTTTAGGATCTCCCTCCTGTGATCAGAAACAGATTTGTTATAGCTGTGTCTCAAATCTTTAATCAGAGGCTATGGAAGCTCAGGTGGTGGTGGGCACAGACTTTTTTTTTTTTTTTTAAGTTAATACACTAACATTTATAAAGTGGGAATTCTACATTTTTATTCCAACAAACCCATTTCCTTTGCCCTAAAGTGCACTAATCGTGCCCAAAACTTTACCTCACGGAAGATTTGGGAGGTCTTCCAATGCATTATGTTCTCAAACTGCTGACAGATTGATAGTCCCTGGTCTTCTTGGGGAAGTTAAGGTCCCCCTTCCTAAGTATTACCCATCACTGAGAATGCAAGTCGTGCATTGTGGGATACACATGGGTCCATTCCCCTCACATAAAAGACCCAGAAGCAAATGTTACGTACCTCTTGCACAGAGCTGTGCACAATACATTTCATTAGGTTGTGTGCTGTTCAGGTATTATATTTTTCATTATTGTCTAAGTGATCCCTTGTCACAACTTGGCTGTACTGTGATATCCGGGACTATTCTTCCAAACGACAATGTGCCCCACAAGCTGCTTTTTGTAGTCTGTGTGTGTTAGTTATCATCCCGGGTTTATGAATTAAGGGATCCGTAATGAGAGTGTAAGCGTCTATAACATTGATCCATACACAGCTCTGCCATTTTAAATTTTAGTCTCCTACATGTAATTTGCCGAATATTGCATGGGTGATCCTTTTCCCCACTGTGGAGAGCAGCTGGATATTCAACGACCAGGCTTGGCTGCCAGTGTGCTGTCGCTACCCCCTAACATTCAAATAAAAACATAGCGCAAAACCATACGGCCCCCTTTGAAATGCACTCACTAGAAATGGTTAAAAGCGGGCATACTGAGCATATGTTGTTACCACTTCGTAGCCCCGATTTTAAATGAGGATCCGTACAGCTCAGCTGAAGTGTATGCAGCTCCACAGAAAATCCTCTTGGAACCAGCGAACGTCAGCCTCACATCGAATGCTCTTTGGGTTCAGGATATGCTGGCTTTAATAGCTGTTCCTCTGGAGCAATACAGATATGGGAGAATGCTCCAGTGTAGCCTTTATCCATGGGACAAATAATGGTATCCAGATAACCAGAAAACAAATCCCTTTTTTTTTTCTTCTATTACAAATAAAAAGATATTAAACCAATGCTTTTCATCGGTGTCGAGACCCTTTTTCCCTGATTTTAAGTCTGTAATGAACCTGGTTTAAATGGCTGAATTTTACAGTTTTTTTGTTTTTTTTCTCTAATTCCAATCTCAATGGTGGAATGCAGAAGAGATTGAGACCAGAAATAGGGAGGGGGGAGAAAAACTGGGAAATTCAGCAATTTAAACCAGGATCATTAGAGACGTTTTTCCATGATGAAGTCGGTAGACACCGACAAAACGCGATGGATTAATGTCTTTTTTTTTTTTCTTATTTGATTAACCTCTGTTTTAGTTTTCAGGTTATCCTTATACCATTATTTGCCCCCTGGTTAATTACTGGAGGAGTCTCCCAAATTGGTATTGCGCCAGAGGAACAGCGGTTTAACGGACTTGCATGTCTAGAATATGTATAATATTATCATATACCAATAGACTAGATCAAAAGTTAAGTGTGTAAAAATGTTTATTTTCCTGCTTTAAACTCATTTGATCTCCTGGCCACGCCCCTCAGGGGTGTTTATTAGCTCCTACTTCCTGAATATTCCCTGCCCACTTCCCTCCCACCACTCTCGCCCGCTGGCTTGCTCACACCCTCTCGCCCGCTGGCTTGCTCACACCCTCTCGCCCGCTGGCTTGCTCACACCCTCTCGCCCGCTGGCTTGCTCACACCCTCTCGCCCGCTGGCTTGCTCACACCCTCTCGCCCGCTGGCTTGCTCACACCCTCTCGCCCGCTGGCTTGCTCACACCCTCTCGCCCGCTGGCTTGCTCACACCCTCTCGCCCGCTGGCTTGCTCACACCCTCTCGCCCGCTGGCTTGCTCACACCCTCTCGCCCGCTGGCTTGCTCACACCCTCTCGCCCGCTGGCTTGCTCACACCCTCTCGCCCGCTGGCTTGCTCACACCCTCTCGCCCGCTGGCTTGCTCACACCCTCTCGCCCGCTGGCTTGCTCACACCCTCTCGCCGCTGGCTTGCTCACACCCTCTCGCCCGCTGGCTTGCTCACACCCTCTCGCCCGCTGGCTTGCTCACACCCTCTCGCCCGCTGGCTTGCTCACACCCTCTCGCCCGCTGGCTTGCTCACACCCTCTCGCCCGCTGGCTTGCTCACACCCTCTCGCCCGCTGGCTTGCTCACACCCTCTCGCCCGCTGGCTTGCTCACACCCTCTCGCCCGCTGGCTTGCTCACACCCTCTCGCCCGCTGGCTTGCTCACACCCTCTCGCCCGCTGGCTTGCTCACACCCTCTCGCCCGCTGGCTTGCTCACACCCTCTCGCGTTTTCTGTGTATTGATTTCTTTCCCTTTATCTTCAGTACCTGGTAGTGAGTTACGGATTGGAATGGCACTCAGTATCTCCCTGTGACGGAACCGTTCTCTTCCGCCTGTCCTGACTCTCCAGATACCCCCTTGCCAAGATCAGCCCGGCCTCTGAGTTGCTTGGCGCTCAGTGCCTCGAGCAGCCTGATCTGCAGCTCCAGATCTGCTTGATCTGAACCTCTGCCTTGGAGCCTCTTTGCATTTCCAGAAGGCCGCTCTGTGCCTTCTGAGGTTGAGTTGTAGTGTAGCGTGGCTGGAGACACCAGGCGAGCTGTATGTTCCAACAGGATTCTCTCTGAGATCTTTTAATGAACAAAAACGCCACAATTTATGCTGAGATCCAACAGCTATAATTTGCATAAATGACCCACATTGACCTACTAAAATGCTAATTACATTATATCAGATTTTTACAATAAACATTCTTTAGCCTTTAGCTCACACAACATGACAAACACTATCCCAGACTTCTTGAATCAAACCTGCAGCCAGATAAGGGGAAAAGCCCTGTTGCATAAATCACACTCTACTCAAGCTTGTTTACTGGCCCACACAAAAAACACATTTACCTACAGAAATATAAGTATATTTAAAACTAAAGCTACACAATTTACACTAAACTAATTTAAACTAAAACCAAGTAATGTAAAATATATTTAAAATCACACGATATAATTGAACATAAAGTCTCTTTGGGTTTGACGCGTGGAGCACTACGTCAGTTCCATGACACTCCCTCCCCTGAGCTCACAGTGCAGGAAGAGCAACGCAGTCGCACATGCTCAGTGCTTTTTTTTCTATTTCTAGGAATACTCACTAATTGGTTAGCTCGATTTTGCCTCCTGAGGTGGGCGTAGAAAACTCAAAGCAGGTAAATATGAAAAAAATATCATATTTACTTGCTTTTTATGCCTGCTGAATGAGGCTACAGACTCATTCAAAAGACATTGCACCTTTTTAAAAGCACACTGACAAAGTATGCATGTCCATTTTAATTTAATTAGCATATATTGAGCCCAAAGGGCATTGGATGTGAGGCTGATACTCGCTGGGTTCACGAGGAATCTCCTGTGGAGCTGACATTCGCTGGTTCCAAGAGGATTTTCTGTGGAGCTGCATACACTTCCGCCGAGCTGCACTGGTCCTCGTTTATCGGGGCTACAAAGTGGTAACAGCGTATGTTCTATATGTCTGCTTTTGCCCAATTCTAGTGAGTGAATTTCAATGGGGGCCATTCAGAATTTCATTTTATATTTGTTGCTGACTTGGTGTCTTGAGGTGGAGGCGCCTATTGGAGTTTTAAAGATGCGTATATATCAGTTTTATTATTCCTTGGGTGGTACGCACTTTGTATATACTTCTTCTCCCCCCCCCCCCCCACATTGCTTGTTTCCCCAATCAGAATTTCTTAGGTGTAGCAGCCGGAAGCCATTCATCTCCATGTAAGGGCCTGGATTTCTTGTAGGCTCTGCATTAGGGTGTAGCTGAGCACGCCCTGTGCGCACGCTTTTGATCTTACATATAGTCTGTCCGCCTGTATGTGAAACACATTCCAACTTTGACATTCTTTTTCTTTTGCAGAGATTTACCGCATTGTGTCTCAGAAGCAAATGTCGGACAGACGTGAGAATGACATGTCCCCCAGCAACAACGTTGTTCCCATCCATGTCCCACCCACCACTGAAAATAAACCAAAGATGCAATGCTGTCAGAACATATAATGGTTGTATTGTAGCCTGTGCTGTGCCAGGCTTTGTATACCTGTGACCAGATCTAGAGGTTGCCAGGCTTTGTACCATGGGCCCACTCTAGCATCGCCCAGCTCTGTATATTCCCCACGTCCTGCACTGGACTCTTTGGAATTTTTTTCTTTTTTTTGTTAATATGTATTTTTTCTTTTGAGTGTACGTGTGTAAGAACTTTAATTTTACTATTCCATCTGGATTTTACATGTCTTAAATTCCTATGATTTGCAACTTCCTGTACTAAAGAAAAGAAAATCTAATTCTTTCCCTTCCCCTGATTCTTCACATTGTTGTCCTTTTCAGACCGAATGATTCCAAGTTTTCCCCCTCTCCCCATCCATTCAGAAAAGTCTGTATAATATATGAAATAAAAGCATGTTGCCTGCTGTAGGCATCCTTCCTGATACCCTGCGTCTTGAAGTTAATTTTTTTTTTTTTTGAGTATTGTTTCACCTTAATAACAGTCCAGATTCCAAGCCTGGTGTAAACGTACAAGTCTATGGAATAGGCAAGTTAACCAAAGATCTGGTTACGTTTATTCCAGGCTTGGAATTGATCCCACAATTTGCTGCAGAACCACAGACTATAATACAGTTAATTAAAATTATACTTTTTTTGCTTCATACATGATCTACTTTTCCATGAGGTGGTGCTTGTGATGACACTTGCAGCTCAGACCTCCTGAGATTTGCATCTCCCAAATATCACAATGCTGTGAAGAAGATACTGGCAGGAAGTAGCCATGAAGCTTTGCCAGCCTTTTGGCACTCCCTGCTAAAAGGTGCTAAATGGTAATGACGAACCCTATTCTGTTAGAAGGCTGTCTAAAAGGAAAAAAATGTATGAAGTCAGACAGCGGTTTCAAATTTACCTCAGGTACCCCTAACAGGCCAGGTTTTCCAGATATCTGAAGTACAGCACAGGTGATTGCAGGATTCAGTCTGTATTTCCTCAAGATAATCCTTAAAATCTGGCATGTTTATTAGTGGTGCACCAAAATGGAAATTTCTGGCCGATACCGAAAAATTCAGGATCTGTTCTGCCGAAAACAAACAAATACCGAAACCGAAAATCAGATGTGAAAACCTGGGCCTGGAGGCCGAGCCGGAGACTCCCCTGATCCTAAAGGCCTGTTGAGCAGGATGCTCGGCCATCCTCCAGGCTCAAGCGAGCGTTCGCCTGGGCCTTGACAGCTCAGCCGAGCTGGAGGCCGGCCAAGCAGCCTGGAGCCCAGGTTCAGATGGCTGATTGGTGGCACCTACAGCCTCCTACTTCGGCCCTGAGCTCCAGCGTTGGCAGGCCCGTGGTGGCAGTCCTCCGGCAGCCGGTTTCCGCTCTCAGGCACAGTGATGTTGCGGAGGCCTTTGACCCCTTTCTGCGGAGTCAAAGGCCTCCGCAACGTCATCCCTGCGTCTGACAGAGAGCAGGAACCGGCTGCCGGAGGACTGTCACCACGGGACTGCCAACGCTGGAGCTCAGGGCCGAAGTAGGGGAGTATGTTGCCGACACATACTCGCCTGCATCGGCCCTGAGCTCCTCCAGCGGTGGCAGTCCTCCTACAACCAGTGTCTGCTTGCTCTGGCAGCCGATGCAATGTCATCCCAGCGACTGGAGCGAGGATGCAGGAGTACTGCCACCGCTGGAGGACTCCGGGCCGATTGTAGGTGAGTGTGTGCAACACTCTCACCCCCATCCCCAACAAACTCTGTCACCTGGGCCTGGAGGCTCGGCTGGCCTTCAGACTCGGACGAGCCCGCTGCTTGGCTGGGCCTCCAGGCCCCATTTTGAAAGGAAAATTTTCTGGCTTTTTTTTTTTTTTTTTTTTCTTCCTGGCTGAGTTTTCCATTTTGGCCGAAAGCACCATTTTCGGCCGATTCAATTTCGGTGCATCCCTAAATTTTATAAGGGTACCTGAGGACAGGGTTGGAACCCACTGAAGTAGGGAATCGGCTGGAAAACCTATTGCTCTCCTGAGCCTGTGTCAACACATTACTGTGGATCTCCATGCACCAACCCTCTTGCCTCCACATGATAAAGTCTGGCTGGCAGCATGTCACATTCTGCTGGGATCAGAGGGAGATGAGCGATGGATTAAGGGGAGTTTAAAGTTGCGGTTACACAAGCGCACTGATTGTGCACAGTGCGTCTGTTGAAATGGATACTTTATAACATGAGCTTGTGGTTACATTGTATCTGTTCATTATGACTGACGTTGATAAAAAAAAAATAATCGGTATGCAGGGGTTTCTCTACGATCGTTGTAGCTTTTTTCCATTGATGTCATTTTGGTGTCCGTTGCAAAATGTGCTGCCCGTGCGTGAAAAAGTGTGTGCATGTGCTTAGTGTGTTCTCTTTTGACTCCTTTGCAAAGCTACAAAGGACCGCAAGCAGTGCGGTCAGACACAAAGTGCGCTCGTGTGACCGAAGCCTAAAAGGAAGCTAAAGTGTTAAAATGGGGGGCATCAAAGGGTTTGTTTTTTTTAACTCCTGTTTTCTCCTCTCACGTTTTAAAACGTCAAGGCAGGGCTGTCAATCTCATGGCCCCCCAGATGTTGACGTCTAAAATTCCCAGAATTCTTTCAATCTAACAGATGCTCAGGGACTCCTGGAAGTTGCAGTTCAGAGACATCGGGGCCCCAGAGTTTGACCACTCTGCTGCAAGAGAAACGACAGTGCTTTTTATAGCTTTCTCAGTTCTTACGTACTAGATGTCCTGTTGGCACACTTTTTATCCTGGAAACCATAGTTTGCATCACAAAGATGAAAGTGATAACACCTTTTTTTTTTCTGAAAATGAGATGTGTATTATGGTGCAATGTTTCGAAAGAACTGGACACGTTTATAGATTAAACTGCTTTGCATTCTTGAATGGGGTCTCGTGCTGTGAAATAGGAGCCACTCCTGAAAACCACAATGCATAGTTTCTGTAGAATACCCTTAAGGTCCCGTTCACACCTCTGCGTTTTTCATATGAGCACACGCACATTGCAGCGCGTTCACGCTGCAGTCTATGGCTGTGAACGCACTGCAATACGCCCCAAAGAAGCTCATGTACTTCTTTGGGCGTAGGGCGTTTTACAGTGTGTTCCTACACGCTGTAAAATGCCCAGATGTGAACCGGCCCCATAGGAAATCATGGGATTTCCGTGTTTGGGTGTTTTTACAGCACGTAGGAACGTGTTGAAAAAAGCCCAGGTGTGAACAGGGCCAGGTGGGGCCTTAATGTAACCTGCCTATTCAGACATGCTAGGTGCAGGATTAACAAGCAATGCTTCATAAAGTGATACTTATGTATTCTTGTTTCAATAAAGATGCATCACTGTTCTCTGGAAAACACTGATTTCAACATTTTATTTCCCCACACCCACCGTGTGCTGATTCAGTCATTACTGACAGTTGAGGAATGTATTTATAAATGAGAATGTGCTTTTAATCAGAGCTGAAAATTTCAAGTCCTAAGCGTTATTCGCCACCTGTTGCTCCACCTAACCCTTAACTCTGCCCTAAACACACCCCCTTAAATTATCTTCTGAAATTACACTGTTAAAGGTTTTATTTAGAATAAATTTACAAAAATAACATTAATACTCAGACATCAGAGCCCCATGGTGAGCAGCGCGAGGAAGCTCCTCTCCACCCCCCCCCCCCTGCCAGTGACAGAGACAAGCTGTGTCAGGTTAGGCAGCTGATCCTTGCCACCGTCCAACCTGGGCAGGGCCGGTGCAAGCATTTTCGTCAGTTAAGGCGAAGGTGCAACCTCCCCCCCCCCAATTTGTGTCATGTCAAGCCAATCAGGATAGAGGTGCCATGATAATCTCTATGTATACATATATTCACACACTAGCGTTGCACCGATACCACTTTAAGACCAAGTAACAATACTTTTTTTTCAGGTACTCACCGATATCATGCCCACTTAGATACATATATACAGACCAGTACATGCCCAGATACATATATACAGACCAGAACATGCCCATACATATATACAGAAACCTCAGACCAGAACATGTCCAGATACAAAGATACATATATTCGGGGGGGGGGGTGCATTCTACCAGTTTTGGCCAAGAGCTGGTGTTGGGTTTGCAGTGACAGGCGGATATATTTGCCCCAGCCCCCATGGATATATATATATATATATTGCCCCCCAGTTCACACATGGATATATATTGCCCCCCCCAGCTCACACATGGATATATATTGCCCCCCCAGCTCACACATGGATATATATTGCCCCCCAGCTCACACATGGATATATATTGCCCCCCAGCTCACACATGGATATATATTGCCCCCCCAGCTCACACATGGATATATATTGCCCCCCAGCTCACACATGGATATATTTGCCCCCCAACTCACATGGATATATTTGCCTCCAGCTCATATGGGTATACTTGCTCCCAGCTCACAGAGATATTTACCCCCAGCTCACATGGATATATTTGCCCCCAGCTCACATGGATATATTTGCCCCAGCTCATTTGGGTATATTTTCCCCCCTGCTCACATGGAGATATTTGCCCCCAGCTCACATGGGTATATTTGCCCCCAGCTCACATGTGGATATAGTCAGGTCCAGAAATATTGGGACATCAACACAATTCTAACATCTTTGGCTCTATACACCACCACAATGGAGTTGGAATGAAACAAACACAATATGCTTTACCTGCAGACTGTCAGCTTTAATTTTAGGGTATGTACATCCAACTCAGGTGAACGGTGTAGGACTTACAGCAGTTTGCAGAGGTGCCTCCCACTTGTTAAGGGACCAAAGGTAACGGGACAATTGGCTTCTCAGCTGTTCCATGGCCAGGTGTGTGATATTCCCTCATTACCCCAATTACAATGTGCAGATAAAAGGCCCAGAGTTCATTTCAAGTGTGCTATTTGCATTTGGAATCTGCTGCTGTCAACTCTCAAGATGAGATCCAAAGAGCTGTCACTATCAGTGAAGCAAGCCATCATTAGGCTGAAGAAACAAAACAAACCCATCAGAGAGATGGCAAGAACATTAGGCGTGGCCAAAACAACTGATTGGAACATTCTCAAAAAGAAGGAACGCACCGGTGAGCTCAGCAACACCATAAGACCCGGGAGACCACGGAAACCAACTGTGGTGGATGACCGAAGCATTCTTTCCTTGGTGAAGAAAACACCCTTCACAACAGTTGGCCAGATCAAGAACACTCTCCAGGAGGTAGGTGTATGTGTGTCAAAGTCAACAATCAAGAGAAGACTTCACCAGAGTGAATACAGAGGGTTCACCACAAGATGTAAACCATTGGTGAGCCTCAAAAACAGGAAGACCAGATTAGAGTTTGCCAAACAACACCTAACAAAGCCTTCACAGTTCTGGAACAAGATCCTATGGACAGATGAGACCAAGATCAACTTGTACCAGAGTGACGGGAAGAGAAGAGTATGGAGAAGGAAAGGAACTGCTCATGATCCTAAGCATACCACCTCATCAGTGAAGCATGCTGGTGGTAGTGTCATGGCGTGGGCATGTATGGCTGTCAATGGAACTGGTTCTCTTGTATTTATTGATGATGTGACTGCTGACAAAAGCAGCAGGATGAATTCTGAAGTGTTTCGGGCAATATTATCTGCTCACATTCAGCCAAATGCTGCAGAACTCATTGGACGGCGCTTCACAGTGCAGATGGACAATGACCCAAAGCATACTGCAAAAGCAACCAAAGAGTTTTTGAAGGGACAGAAGCAGAATGTTATGCAATGGCCAAGTCGATCACCTGACCTGAATCCCATTGAGCATGCATTTGACTTGCTGAAGACAAAACTGAAGGGAAAATGCCCCAAGAACAAGCAGGAACTGAAGACAGTTGCAGTAGAGGCCTGGCAGAGCATCACCAGGGATGAAACCCAGCGTCTGGTGATGTCTATGCGTTCCAGACTTCAGACTGTGATTGACTGCAAAGGATTTGCAGCCAAGTATTAAGAAGGGAAAGTTTGATTTATGATTATTATTCTGTCCCATTACTTTTGATACCTTAACAAGTGGGAGGCACATCTGCAAACTGCTGTAAGTCCTACACCATTCACCTGAGTTGGATGTACATACCCTCAAATTAAAGCTGACAGTTTGCAGTTAAAGCACATTGTGTTTGTTTCATTCCAACTCCATTGTGGTGGTGTATAGAGCCAAAGATGTTAGAATTGTGTCTATGTCCCAATATTTCTGGACCTGACTGTATATCTGCCCCAGATCACATGTGGATATATTTTCCCCCAGATTAAATGGGTATATATTGCCCCAGCTCATATGGAGATATTTGCCCCCAGCTCATATGGGTATATTTGCCCCCAGCTCAAACATGGATATATCTGCCCCCAACTCACATGGATATATCTGCCCCCAGCTCTCACCTGCTGCAAGGCCCCCCCAGGCTCCGCCGGCATTCTTCTCCTACGTGGTGAGCAGCCGCTGGCATGATGCAGCTTTGCCGCTCGCCGGGCGGGAACCACATGACCAGCGCTGCCGTGTTCTCGCGAGATCGCACGTGGCGCTCGTCAGGTGGTTTGGCCCCTAGTGCTGCGCCGGGTCTCCCCGGCCGACCAAGATGGTGGCGCTCGGGGCCGGGGAATTCCCCTCAAACTGTCAGGAAGCCAGATAGTAAGGCGGCCGCCTGTGCCGCCTTACGGTAGCACCGACCCTAAGCCTGGGGAAGGGGGGGCTGCACGGTGGCACCACTGGAATACACAGCACTAAATAATTTGTGCATTTACACTTGCCCTCACTTATTTTCTACTCGCCAAATTAGAGTAGGCGAGTGGAAATTTTGAACCCTGGTTTAATATTTTTAAATAGGGGATAATTGACTAAACTTACACCTGAACTGAATGTAAATGGTTTCTATCTCTGCAAATCTAGAAGTAGGAGTTTTCATCTGGGTCAATTTAGCGTTTGCGCTTCTGTCCTTTTTATAGAATTTATAGAATATAACAACTTTCACTGATAAAGTGATGCCATAGAGGCCCTAAGAGACAAAGCGTGTAGAACCTTCCATGCCATCAGAAGAAAACTCTACAAACTAAAACCACCTATAAGAGTCTGGCTTAAAATCTTTGATAGCGTCATCACTCCAAGCCTCCTTTATGGCAGTGACGTATGGGGCCCCATCACCTACCCAGACCAACCCAAATGGGACACCAGCCCAACAGAAATATTCCATCTGGAATTCTGAAAGCACCTCCTCCAAGTCCATCGGAGCACCACATGCTTGCCGGGCCGAGCTGGGCAGACTCCCCTTACTTCTTGCAATACAGAAGAGGGCGCTACTGGGACCACCTAAACTGGTCATACTGGGACCACCTAAACATCAGCAGCCTCAACTCATACCACCATAAAGCCCTACTGGCCAACAAGGACCACCCCAATCCATGTGGGCTGCAACAATTCATATCCACCCTGATCATCCAAAGCCCCCATGAATGCAACCTGACAAAATATCAAATAAAAGGCCCTAATTAACGATTCCAGGGAAAACTATATCAGAGAATGGAGACATGATATAGCAAACTCTCAGAAACTCATCATTTACCAATCATTACAGACGGAATACAAACTGGCCCCATACCTGGAGGTACTACAAGACCCCAAGGACAGACAGATCCTGAGCCGGTACAGACTGAGCGCCCACAGCCTGGAAATCGAATCAGGGCGGCATAGACAGAACTACAAGCCCAGGGAGAATAGACTGTGCCAGCATTGTGACCAGGGGGCCCTGGAAGATGAGGTCCACTTCCTCCTACAGTGCCCCAAGTACTCAGCACTGAGGGAAACTCAGTTCCAGAGACTCTACGCTCTCATCCCGGACTTCACCTCTATAGAAGAGACGAGGAAACTCCGCATCATACTGGGAGAAGAGGAGCCGGCGGTGAAAATATCTGCCCAATATGTCACAGACTGAGAGGTTCATGAGAGATCCCGGACTTATAAATCCCCAACACGGACTAGCCCCCATCCCCCTTTACATTATCCCTTACCCCTGATAATGTCCATGGACTTGCCCATTCCCCCCATATGTCCCACTACCCCCCCTCCACCCCATATATCTTCCCCATATGCTTTGACAATGCTAAAATGTATTTGGTCTTGCCAATAAAGCTTATTTTGATTTGATTTGATTTGATGCAACGCTGAATAAAGAGCTCACTAATCTGATTTGAAATTCCTCAGAAGTGAACACAAAGTGCCAGAATGAATAACATGTTGGCATAGTAATTGGAAGGGTATGGGGTTTGTGGCCTGTGGGGTTTTTTTTGTTCCCAAATTGTTGCGTTCACCTGTGGGTTTTGTTTTTTTTTCCCCTCTCTCCTTCCCGCCTGGATTCTTGCACAATGACTTGGCTCAGAGTTTGTATATGTTGTTTATTCTTTTGCCAGTTGATATCTACTCAGACCAGAGGTAAAGCTTGGACAGTAAAATGTTTTTCTATAGAAATAATCTTTTTGATGGAGGGGAAGCTGGATGTTGCAGATCTCCCAGAGTGCATGATTAAGTTCAAGTGGATGCTAATTTTTTTTACCCCAAAAATCATAACTGATATTGTTTTACATTTAGCTTTGTTTATTGAAGGAAAAAAACTTTAATACAACTTATTCAGAATATGATACATCCCCCTTTTTACCCTTAAAGAAAAAAAATCATAATGATCTGGATCTCAAATCACTGTTTCTAGACTAGGAGCTAAATTCCAAGCCTGGATAACCAAAATTATTGTAAACTCTCCAGCTCCATAGACTATAATGACTCTGATTAATTTTACACTAGGCTTTGAGTTTGGCCCCTGGACTACTGATCCAGCTTCTAATGACTTTTCATTTTTTTTTCACAGCATAGGGTCTAAGTTACATATTTTGGCTTGTGGGAGCAGCTTAATTCATGAAAATGACTAATATGTCGGAGAAGTTACTAGAACACACTGTCAGTATGTCATGTTGCTCCTTTCATTACCATCACCCCCCCCCCATCATAAATGAACTACTGTAGATTCAGCCATAGCAAAAGCTTTGTCTCGTATAGAAACCTATGAATTTCACCTTGAATCCTCCTTATTTAGAGGTGCATTTTCTCTAAGTATGGCTATTGGGGTGCATAAAGCAGCACTGATTATTGCAGACCTAACCTATGAATGGCGGTTCATTACACTTCATTCAGCTTTACAGTAAAAACACTGCACTTATGTAAAACAATACAGATATAGTATGGTGTAATAGTTGATGCATAGATATTCTATGTTGCACAAGTCTCCCACCAGTCTCGCATCAAATACATTTTCAGCATTATGGCAAGGACATAGCTACATGAAGACTTGTTCCTCCTTACCTAGCATGCGGACATGGACTAGATCAGTATTTCCCAAACCAGTCCTTAAGACCCTCTGCCTCGCCAGGTTTGCCAGATATCTGAAGCACATCACAGGTGATATGATTTGCTGCTCAGTGATTGCAGGTTTCAGTCTGCTTTTCCCCAAGGTGATCTGCAAAATATGGCCTGGTTGAGGGTCCTGAGGACAGGTTTGGGAAACACTGGACTAGATGGAGCAGTTGTATGAGCCACCTTGATCCCAAGTACTGTGTGCAGTACTGGAGACTGTATCTCCAGAAGGATATAGACATCTTAGAGAGAATTCAGAGAAGGGCTACTAAAATGGTGTACGGCTTGAAGGAGAAAAGTTACCAGGAAAGGCTTAATGAACTTAACATGTACAGCTCGGAAAAAAGACGAGACAGAGGAGATATGATAGAAACATTTAAATACGTAAAGGGAATCCACAAGGTAGAGGAAGGGAGTATATTTTAAAGGAAACAAAGTAGCAAAACAAGAGGACATAGTCTTAGATTAGAGGGGCAAAGGTTTAAAAGTAACATCAGGAAGCATTATTTTACTGAGAGGGTGGTGGATACATGGAACAGCCTTCCAGTTGAAGTGGTAGAGGCCAAAACAGTGATTGAATTTAAGCAGGCATGGGATAGGCATAAGGATATCCTAAACAAAAGATAAATCCAGGTAAAGTATCCATGTAATTGGGCAGACTAGATGGGCCGAAAGGTTCTTATCTGCCGACATTTTCTATGTTTCTATGTAAGTAAATTGCCACAAAGGAGTGGCAGAAGGTGACCGTGCCATTTGGTCATGAGACATTTACAAACGAAGTACACAAAGACACTGCTAGCATGATGGTAACATGGTACAACATTAAAAAAATTAACATATTCACTGTACAGCTGGGCTCAAAATTTCCACTTGCCTACTCGCATTTGGCGAGTAGAAATTAAGTGAGGGCGAGTGGAAATGCACACACAGGCAGCACAATAAATTATTTTGTGCTGTGTATCCCAGCAGTGCCACCATGCAGCTCTCCTTCCCCAGACTGCATGGTGGCAGGCATCAGCTGCCCAATCTGACCCAGCTTGTCTCTGTCACTGGCAGGGGTGTGGAGAGGAGTTTCCCTAAAACCTTCAACAGTGTAATTTCATAAGATTACATAAGGGTGTGTGTGTTTAGGGGCAGAGTTAAGGGTTAGGAAAGGGTTAGGTGGAGCATCTGGTGGCGAGTAACTCTTATGGCCTGGTTAGTAATTTGGGACTTGAAATTTTGAGGCCTGCTGTACAGCATATATATGTTTGTACAAACACGGTCTTGTATATGCCTCTGTTGTAAATTGAAGTATTGGGGGAAGGTTAATGAAACTCTTCTAAAAAATATTATTTTTTGTGGAAAAAATTAATTATACAAGTGTTAGCAATTTGGTTAAAGATCCCATTCTTTGTCATATCTTGCATGGATGTTCTTATTGTTACCTCTTAAAGTGTCTCTCTGGTAATAAATTCTCCCCATCCTGTTTTGATTTGACTAAGAGGTAAATATCTTTTTCATCTGCATTTTGTTTTTTAAGTTCCATCCATCAAGGGTTAACTCCTGCTTGCGTTAGGTGTGTCATTTAAATCCATTCTTTTCATGCTCATGTTGCTACACCTTTCTCAAATGCTTTGGTTGATTGTGTTTCTTGAATCAGTTTGTGTGAATGAATGACATACTTTGCTTGTTCAGTGTGACCTGCCCAGTTATACACATGTCATTAACTACATACAATAAACACATTTCCTCCTGGACTTCCATCACTTCCATTACCTTTGTTATTGTTTCCCTAAGCTTGCATTACTTATGTATATATATTTTTTTACCCAGATTGCAACACAAAGGGCTTTAATCAGCAGAATTATATATCATTGCTGTGCCTTTACATCTGCCAGTTTCTTTTTTTTTATGTATTAAAATTTTATTATCAGGGACATGAAGTAGAACAAGCAAAGACACATAAAGGACCTCGCAGGGTCAAAACTCGTCATCCGACATAGATCAAAAACGGTCGTGCAGGCATCTCGAAGGTAGAGCTAATCACATCAAACAGCAAATAGACAAAATTAAGCTATAACGAAGTCTGCCGTGTGGGTTTAATATAAGGGTAGGGTTGAAGGGATAAAATGGTAGGGGAAAGGGGCAAGCGGCAAAGCCCAGTATTGTGCCGACCCTGGTGAATTCCCGACGGCCAGTGACCGTGGGAGAAAGCCACAAGGGGGGTATTGGCACCAGGCCCGGTACCAATGGGGACACATTGGATACCAAGTCCGATCATGTCCCATGAGGCAACCCCTAGTAGCCAAAACAAAAAAAAAGGGAAACTTAACTAAAACACCTCCACATGTCCACATCATAAGGCATAAACAGGATATGACTAGTCAGCAATATGGATGAGCATATAGGACAAAAAGGAAAAAAGTAGGTCAGCGAATAGGCAACGAACAACAATATAAGGAACAAGTCATTAAAAACGTGTAGCAAAAAACAGCACGGAAAATGATCCGTTCAGAGAGCCCCTTCTCCATATCGAATTAGAAGGACGCCAAGCAGGCCAGGTCTTGCAGGGAACCAAAGCCCGGTGCGGGGGAACAATGGTGTCAAGGGGAAGAAAAAGTCATAGCTCAGCCTAGTCCGGTCGCCGCAGGGACTAGTGGAAGGCCCACCTCTGTCAGCACCGGCCACGGTGCAGCGGGGTCGGTAATGGTGTATAGTAAGTTCCCGCGAGTCACCTCCAACGAACCTGCCAGGCCCCACCAGTATCAGACCCCCTTTGAGCGGAGAAAGACAGTTATGTCCCGAAATCTACGGTGAGCCAGCAGGGTAACGAGAGGTAAGTCACGATCTAGCCCTCGATTCGCACAGCCTCCTGCGCTCCTGGGGACGTCATGCGTTTCATCTGACGGGCGACATCTACAGCCACAGCAATAAGATCCCTTGGGGCATCCACAGGGGCCGTCGTAGCCTTCCTAATGCAAAACACTGTGGCGAACAAGGCTGGGGTCTCCGGAGAGGCCCGCCACCCCAATCGCATTTCAGCCACAAATTTACAGAGGTCCCCTTTCGTAGAGGGGAGAGTGTCTTCTCCAACGATACCATGCAGGTCAGAGGCACAGGCGGGTAAGGAAGTCGACTCGGTTCCCAGTTACACCCCAGGCCCAGTCAGGTGAGAATGGCTCGGGTCCCCCGCACCATCAGAGGTGCTGAGTTGCAGGATGCCACTGGTGAGGAATCCCTGTCTGACAGGGAGCAATCCTCCTCTGAGTTTCGAGGCACAGCAGAGGCGGCTGCCAGGTTTGGATGACTCCCCCCAAAGCTCCGCAGCCATTAATTTGCTTTTTGCCTGGACCCTCTTCGTACAGCGGTGCCTGTCTTCTTCGGTGTCATCACGGAAGGCGTCGTGGAAAAAAGGTGCCTGCCATCCAGTCCTCCAGTAGCTGTCCCCCTCGTCCAAGGATCCATAACCTGGCGGGAGGGTGAGGGAGGAGGTCACACGTCTGGGTGCATGACCGGTTAGCATGGCCTCGTGGATGTCCCTCTGGCACACTCCCTCCGTCTGTTCCGGCCTCTTAGCAGTCTTCTTACCCATCTCGGCGTAGGGAAAGCGGAAGTGTGCTTGGCCGTAGGAAACTCTGCAGGCTATTCACGCCACTAGGCCCAAATCCAGATCCGCTGAAATTATGCCGCAAAACAGCACCAGAGTGTGCACAACGGTCCCATACACCGTCCCCAACAACAAAGGCACCCAATGGCAGGCAGAAAAATGGGCAAATCTGTGAAAACCAGCGGTATAACAGCAGAGCCCGGGAGCATGCGACTGTTCACAGCAGCGGCTAACTCCGCCTTCCTGCCAGTTTCACCATGTAATTCTGAATATACCAGTAATTCACTTTAGCCGTCTGTTGGTCAGTAAATGTAAGTGGTGTCATGTAGCATGCTAAATTCAGGTGTTGGGATTGTTTTTACCACTCTGTTCTGAGAAATATATTTACCCCTTTCAGCACACAAACCACATACTGGAGCTCAAGTGGCAAAATGTGCCAGCTAAAGACATTGATATTTAAGGCACATTAGTATGAAATAAGTTTTACTGAAGCATGATGGCATAAAGCACATGACCATGCCGCATTTTTTTTTAAAAAAAACAATTTTTATTCAAGACAAAAATGACATACATAATAAAGAAAGATGTAACGGTAGAATAAGTAAGTCAGAGCTGATTTAGCAAAGACACATCAGTAGCAAATATACATCAGTAAATGCCCCAAAAGGAGGTAATAACCAAAAAGCATGTTGAAATAGTACATCAAGATAAAGGTAGTGGGAAAACATAAGGACATCCAGCGAGATCCTAGTCCTCTGAGCTGCCTGATAAATTGTTGGTACCCCCACGGGGCAAAGAAGCTTGGAGGTGTACAATTCGTCAAGGAACACTGTGGCGATTGAATAGGGGCAATAGCTGATACCCCAGAAGGGGGGTCAGCAACCGTGGAGGTCAGAAAGAGAGAACATATCTAACTAGGTTCAGAGCAGCAGAGAAAGCAAGGGAGGAGCAGCAGGGTGTGGGGGGAGAAGAGAGAGTGGCGGATAGAGTAGCGAGAGGGGGAAGGAAAAGTGGGAAAAAGAGATAGAGAAAGAAAAAAAGGGGGGGATGGTTGGCAACAAGGTCGAGGTTAGTCAGTTTTTCCAGTAAGGAAAGTAGGAACAGTACCGGCTGGGTGGAGTAGAGGTAACATCACTGCTCTGCGTGGAGAGAGCCTGTGTAGTCATGGGTTCGATCCCGGCAAGAGCACCTCTAGTAATTGTTCTTTGGGCAAGACACAAAACGGTACATACTCGCCACCCACGACATACAGTACTTGAAAACGAGAGAAATCTCAATGTATCCTTCCTGGTATAATACTTTCTCAAAAAAAAAACCTGCGACGGCGGGCATCACAAGGCCAGGGCATATAGAAGCATCATTTGAGGCAATGGGTGGTAAAAAGGGGGGCAGCAGCAGCCATCAGGGTCCGGTACCATTGCGACAGGTGGGCGAGGGCAGATAAGCTTACCAGTGGTACCATGGTATGCAAGTGCGTCTCCATGGGACCCTCCATCCCAGCGACCAGGTTCTCCTGATTCCGCACCTCCTCCATTCTCGCCAGCCAGTCACGGTATTTGGGGGGGGGGGCGTAGCGCTGATCTCCAGGAGCGGGCAACAAGTAAGCGTGTGAGAAGGAGTGCCCCAGGTGTAAATGGCAGATCAAGGTCCGTAACCTCAGCAACCGTGTCTCGCACTAAATGCCAGAAAGGAGAGATGATTGCACAGTCCCACCAAACAAGTAGGTAAGAACCCAGTTGGTCATCGCATCCCCAGCAATTCGGCGTGAGACGTAGGCCAATCCGGAATAGAAGCGAGGGGATGCAATACCAGAGCGTGAGGATCTTGTACGAGGTAGATTGCAAGCGGGCCTGAGGAGAGCCATGATGAGTGAGTTCATACATATCTCGCCATACCTCCTATGAGATAGTGGTGTCGAGCACCTGCTTCCAAGTATGTTCGGGGGTCGGCGACGTTTGCAAGAGAGTGTAGATAACCGAGATGCCATGGCTCAGCGGGTGCTCGGCAAGGCAAAGTGTTTAAAATGGAGCGGGGGACCGACGCAATCGGTGACGAACGGGAAGGGAGAGCAAGTTTACTTCTACCTTTCTCCTTAAATGGAACTACTGCCCCTCTACCACCGACCCCTACACTATCTGCATCTCTCCCTCCCTCCTCTCGTCCCACATGATGGCCTCACACGAGCTCCTTTGTTTCCTCAGAACATGGTCTCCCTCTAACTCTCGTGCTGCCAATCACTCCCACTCCCACAAATCCCATCCCCACCTTCTCTTTCTCACCCTCCTGCTGTTACTCTATTCAGGTGACATATCCCCTAACCCTGGCCCCACAACACATCCAATACTTCCCTCTCATCCTATCTCAATCGCATATAAATCACCTCCCTGCAAGCCCAGCAACCTCATTCCCATAATCCCTCAGCGCCTGTCCTCTTTCTCCTGCACCCTCTGGAACACTCGCTCTGTGGGCAACAAACTCACAGCAATCCATGGCCTCTTCCTTTCAAACTCCTTCAACCTCCTAGCTTTAACTGAAACCTGGCTAACTCCCTCTGACACGGCCTCCGTTGCTGCTCTCTCACATGGCGGTCTACACTTGAGCCATACCCCCAGACCGGGTGAGAGAAATGGTGGCGGGGTCGGACTCCTGCTCTCTCCCACCTGCACCTACCAGCATCTCCCTCCACCCCCATCCCTCTCCTTCTCCTCCTTCGAGACACACTGCATCCGCCTGTTCTCTCCTCTGGCTCTCAGGGTGGCAGTCATCTACCGCCCACCGGGACCAACCTCCCAGTTCTTTGACCACTTTGCTACCTGGCTTTCTCACTTCCTGTCTTCTAATCTTCCATGCCTAATTCTCGGGGACTTCAACATTCCCATTGACGATCCTTCCGCCCCTGCTGCCTTCAAACTTCTTTCACTCACGTCCTCCCTTGGACTCACACAATCCTCCCTCCTCCCTACCCACCGCGATGGTCACGCTATTGACCTTGTCTTTTCTAACCTCTGCTCCATTTCTGAGTTCAAATGTCGCCCTTTCCCCATCTCTGACCACCACCTTCTCTCTTTCAACCTATCTGGACTTCCTAAACACCCTGCTCCCCCACCCCGCACACACACTCGCAGAAATCTACATGCTGTGGACCCCCATCAATTCTCCAACCTACTTCACCACCTCCCTCATACCTCATCCTTCACCTGCCCTGATGCTGCCACTAATCACTACAACACTACGCTTATCTCTGCTCTAGACACTCTTGCTCCTCTTCGACTCTGTAAGGCCCCACGCCGCCAGCTTCAGCCTGGCACACCCTCCAGACTCGCTACCTGCAAAGATGCTCCCGCACCGCAGAGCGTGCCTGGAGGAAATCCCGCTCTGAAGCTGATTTTGTTCACTTCAAGTTTATTCTCCGGTCATACACCTCTGCCCTCCACTTGGCCAAACAATCCTTCTTCTCATCTCTTATATCTACGCTGTCCTCCAACCCTAAACGGCTCTGGTCCACCTTCAACACCCTCCTCTACCCACCTGCACCTCCCCCCACAGCTGCCTTCAGCGCTCAAGACCTGGCAGACTACTTCCTCAGTAAAACTTTAACTATCAGAAGCAACATCCCAACACAAGATAGTTATCTGCCACCTCCACTCCCACAGGTCCCCTCTGCCACCCTCTGCCGCTTCCTCCCAGCCACTGAGGAGGAAGTCAATTCGTTATTGTCCTCCTCACATCTCACCACGTGCCCGCTCGACCCCATTCCCTCACATCTAATTCCTCCCCTCTCCTCCTCCCTCACCCCTGCTCTCATACACATCTTCAACCTATCTCTCTCCACTGGCTCCTTTCCATCCGCCTTCAAACACGCGCTAGTTACCCCTTTATTAAAGAAACCATCCCTAGATCCCAACTCTCCATCCAACTACCGCCCTGTATCCCTGCTTCCCTTCACATCAAAGCTCTTAGAAAAACTAGTCTTCAACCGCCTCTCCCTCTTCCTGTCCTCCAATTCCCTACTTGACCCCCTGCAATCTGGCTTCCATCCCCTACACTCAACTGAAACTGCCCTCACCAAAGTCACCAACGACCTCCTAACTGCTAAAAAACACGGCCACTATTCTATTCTCATCCTGCTTGACCTCTCGGCTGCTTTTGACACTGTTGACCACCCCCTCCTTCTACAGACCCTCAACTCTCTGGGTCTCGTGACACTGCACTTGCTTGGGTTGACTCCTATTTATCCAACAGGTCCTTCTGTGTGTCCTTTGCTGGTAACTCCTCCTCCTCATTGCCTCTATCTGTTGGTGTACCTCAAGGCTCTGTCCTTGGTCCTCTGCTCTTTTCCATCTACACCTCCTCCCTGGGCAAAATCATCAACAGCTTTGGCTTTAATTACCACCTCTACGCTGATGACACTCAGATCTACCTCTCTACCCCTGATCTCTCTCCCCCTGTCCTCTCAAAAGTCAGTGACTGTTTATCTGGCATCTCCTCCTGGATGGCCTCCCACCACCTAAAGATCAACATGTCAAAGACTGAACTCCTACTTATTCCTCCCTCCAATGCCTCCCCACCTCCTGACTTCTCTATCACGGTGGAGGGTATCACCATCTCCCCATCAAACCAAGTTCGCTGCCTTGGAGTTACACTTGACTCTGCTCTTTCCTTCATCCCCCACATCAAGTCTCTTTCCTCCTCCTGCCGATACCAACTGCGTAATATTTCCAGAATTCGGCCATTTCTTACCACTGTCACCACAAAACAACTCATACACGCCCAGGTAATCTCCCGACTCGACTATTGCAATAATCTCTTATCTGGCCGCCCTCTGTCCCGCCTCTCCCCCCTACAATCCATCCTGAACGCCTCCGCCAGGCTAATTCACCTCACCCGCCGCTCTGTCTCTGCCTCCCCTCTGCGAGTCCCTTCACTGGCTCCCCATCCACTGCAGAATTAAGTTCAAAATCCTTATCCTTTCCTACAAAACCCTCACTAACTCAGCTCCCCACTACCTGTCCTCACTAATCACCAAATACACCCCAGCCCGCTCCCTAAGGTCAAACAGTGACCTGCGCCTAGCTTCTCCCCGCATCACCTCTTCCCATGATAGACTGCAGGATTTCTCACGCGCAGCCCCCACTCTCTGGAACACTCTCCCTCGTACTGTCAGACTTTCCCCTAACTTCTCTTCCTTCAAACGCTCCCTGAATACATTCCTATTTAGGGAAGCCTACCACCCAACTCACTGACGCAACCATCAATCACTCTCACCTTACAGTCCTCTCCTCCTGTTTCCAACCCCAACCCTCCCAGATTGTGAGTTCCTACGGGAATAGGGCCCTCATCTCCTCCTGTACTGTTTGTCAAATGTTGTTCAATGTATTGTAACCCTGTCTATACTGTGCCTATTGTACAGCTCTGCGGAATATGCTGGCGCTTTATAAATAAAGAATAATAATAATAATAATAAAGTAATGAGAGATCTGGGTGAAGTTAAACCGCTCCAAGGGCGTAGGGTTGGGTGTCTGGGTTTGGCCGGTCCCACGGGGGGGAGTAGATTCGGTCCCGTGAGGAAGTGAGTGGCCCTAGAAATAACCACTGGATCCAGCCGCCGTTGGAGTCTAGGGTGAACACCCACTGAGAGGTCCGGGTTATCAGACAGCGGAAGCATTGGGGAGGGGTACGTGGAAAAGGAGCAGCGGTGGTGGACCAAGTTCCAGACTCTAAGGGCCCTATTACATTCTTCGCACGGTAAACACATGAATTTTTGCGCGAAGCGTCAAACGTTAACGCTCGTAAATCAACGCTGGTATTACAATCCTCACGCATTTTTTCATCTGTCAAAAAATAATGCGCGTAAAACCGATGCGCAAAAACGCAGGCGCAGTAACGTTGCGCGCAGAAATCAGTGTGCGGACTGTTTTTTTCACGCGATTCAGCCAATCAGAATTAAGAACCACAATTTTCTCACGTTAAGTTTTTGCGCCTGTCAAAGTCAATCTGAGCATATATGCTGTATCAAAAAAGAAATGCATGCACAACTTCTGAAATTTATTGGTTTAGTATGTGTAGAATGTGTAACTATACTTTACTGCGTTTTTTTTTTGGGCTGGTGTATTTGGGTTCGACCAGGTTGATAGAATTTGCCTTTAACACCAGCTTTTAGGAGTTGCTAAAATTATGCACGCAAAGGCTATGCGTTAAATCCTGCGCATCGATTGTAATACCATCCGCGTACCAGCGCACAAACGCATTTGCGCTCACAATGTTAAGAATAGGATGCGCGCAGTAAAGTACGCTCACGCAGCGTTCGCGCAGGTTCACCCGCGGTAGACATATACGCGTGTTTGTTGCGTTGACATTTAATACGACGTTCTGCGCAAAGGGTTTTGTCCCTCGCGTTAATGAGTTTTTGTACACGCGTTAACGTTTGTATGAAGAATGTAATAGGGCCCTAAGAGTGGTGCCCACAAATGGATGGTGGGATGAAAAGTGTGAGCTCGACTCGGGGCTATCCAAGGTAGAACCGTGATAGTGTGGGGTGTGGTGTCCCATTCGAGATCCTGCCACATTGCGCCAAATAGCTACTTTAGCAGTGTTCTCGGTCTATTATGTGTTTTTAAAACCTGTATGTCGGTTTTTCAATAAAATGTTATAATTTTTTTAGGATTTGTATATCCTCCTTTTCATGTAAATGATTGAAATCGGAATGGAAATGTACTCACACACAGGGCTATTCAGAGAGAGGTGAAAACAAGGAGAATCGCAGGAGAAGAGAACAATCTAGACCAAATAGCTGATTTGGAAAATGAGATAAATGAGAGGGTTTTTCTGTTTTTTCTACTTTGACCTAGAATTTTCACTTCTCGTCTTTCTCCTGGTTTTCACCTCTCTCTGAATAACCCTGACAGAGTGACAGTATCTGCCTGGTTAGATATACCTGTATCTGCACTATTAACCTAAAATATGTTTTCATTTTACTAAATTCCAAAAAAAAGGCCACCAAAATCTTCAGCTCCAAGCCCATAAAGATCTTAATCCAGCCCTACCTGTACCCCTACACTGTTACCTCAGACCTGTCCCTGCACACTTCGACCAGTCACTATATTTCTAAACATGTCTTTGTACCCCTAAACCTGTCTCTATTCCGCTAATCCTTTGTGGATCTGTTACTCTCCTTCCTGCTTCCTCTGGCTATGAGCCTATCACAGCAGTAGGCAGTTAGGGAGTGGACCAATGACTGAGCCGCAGATCATGAACAAAAAGACGGCCATTGTGAAACTTTTTTCTCAAATGTTTTTAAAGAGACAAACACAACTAGTGAGTGTCTGCAAAGCATGGAGGCAACACAGATTACCCCAAGTCCTCAGAGACATCCAGAACATGCTCACTTGATGCTATACTTACTGACATGGAGGGAAAAAAAAGTTTCTCATGCAGCAGATCTAAGCATGTTCAGTTCCTGTAGCTGCAGTCAGGTATGGAAGGAGAAAAAATCCTTAAAGGTTTCATATTAAAAAATACCCACTGCCCTGCAGGATAAAATACTAGCCTTGAACTTAAAATTGGTATTTTTTAATATACTATTAAATATTTTGTTTTGCCCAAAAAACTTGTGTGTCATCAAAGATGCCTCCACTGGATTACTATTGCACATTGAGTGTCCCTTTAAGTTTTGCTCCAAACTGCTTTTCTACAGAATTATTTTTTTTTCTTCCCAGTCAGGACCAAGATATAAAGTACCACCAGCATCAAGCAAATTGCTGCATTCACAGAACAAAAAAGACACTTTGAGTGAAAGTCAATTTATTTTGTACATGGTAGCACTCCTTGGTATAATCAAGAAAGACATCTCAGCTCTCAGTTTAAAAAAACAAAAAACTATTGCAGTGCTTGAGGAATCGCTTTACGTAAATAGAACATTTTGGATGTTTAACCCTGTCAAGAAAACTTTATTTTCCCAAAATCGAAAAACAAAGAGCCGATAACAGCTCACTAATGGATACATTGTTTGTAAGCCATTATGGAGACCTATGAACTAATCATTAGTGGGTCAATTCCACTATATATGCAGATCGAGTTGCAATATCCAAGAGCTGGCCGTAGATTCTGGCAGTGGCACCATGTGCCGCAGCTGGGATGTTTTCCTGAAGTTCATAGGTCTCCATAGAGAGAAGTAGTTCAACCCTGGGAGAGCTTCAATATATGCATGGTCTCGCCATAACCGTAGAAAGACACTGGGAACTATTTGTTCCCAGCATTCCACTACATGTGGCCAGAGGGGATGGCAGATTGTGTCACCCTCTGTATAATAGGATCAGAGTTAAGTCTGTGAAATTTAAAAACATATATTTTATTTATTTAAAAAGTGCCACATGATTTAGCAAAAGGAAATTACTTAACAGCAGGGTCTGAGAGCAGGTACTATTTGCAGACTACTAGAACTACTGGTTCTAATAGCTCAATCTTCTCAGGGTAGCCACAAATTGTCAGCTCTTATACAAAATATTTATTTATTTATAAAGTATTTTACCAGGAAGGATACATTAAGATTTCTGTTGTTTTCAAGTTTGTCCTGGGTTCAAGAACATTGAATTGTTACAGTAGGTACAGAAATACAAAGTAATAAATGCAAGATATTAAAAACACAAATATACAGATTAACAGAAAATAAGTATGTAGGAAATATAGTCATTATGTTACATGTTTACAGGTGCATTCTGTATTGAGGTATGTTAATAGAGATCTCTTAAGTGACATTAGACTGGGGGAAGATTTGATGGTGTCTGGGAGGTTATTCCATATTTGTGGGGCTCTGTAGGAAAATGAGGATGAGCCACTTTCTTTTTGTATTGTGGTATTGCAAGTAAGGTGCTGGTCCTGGATCAGAGGTTATAGGATGAGGGAACTGCTAGGGGAAGCAGCCTATTCAGGTAGGGTGGTAGCGCTACTAGATTACCAGAAATGCTCTTAAACACCAGGTTGGAAAGGTGAAGGGTGCGTCTAGATTCCAGCGATGGCCAGTTTAGCTCTTTTAACATGTCACAATGGTGGGTCATGTAGTTACATTGTAGCACAAAGCGGCAGAATGAGTTATACAATGTAGTAAGTTTATGAAGGTGCGTTTGCGGGGCAACTGTATACACTACATCTCCAGGGCCGGATTAACATAGGGGCTGATGGAACAGCAGCTCCAGGCCCATGCCCCAGAATAGGCCTAGAGAAAGGATAACTATGTCTGCATTGATGGGCATATGGACCCTGGTATCTCTGGCACCATAGCAGCTACAGGGCCATGTGAGGTATCACTGGAAAGGCCAGAGCATGGCCTTTCCAATGATACCAGGTTTTATGTAACAATAAAAATAATAATACATTTTTCTTTTTCTTTCTAACACAGCAATATTTTTCACTTTTCAATTATAAAATGAACAATGATGCTGCACTAATTCACCATCTCATTTCTCATGTCACCAACAAGTGTGGAGGTGAAGGCACAATCTGCTGTTATGAATTGTTACGTCAAAAATCTAAACGCCGTACTGCAGGGAAGCGCACTGAGAGGGGGGGACTTTGGACCCCTGCGTCACTAATCTTTACACCTCACAAGGTAAAGTTAGGCATCATTGGACAGGTCAGACTCTGGCCAATGCATTGATACCAAACATGACCATGTAAAATCTAAAAGAAAAGAAAACAAAAAATACACTTTATTTATTATTAGTTCCAAAGTGATGGCATTGTCTATTTGTCACGTATAAAATGAGCAATACCATTGCCAATACTCATTACTCACCTTCTCATTTCCCACGCTGGGAGCAAGGTCAGTGGTTTATACATAGTCATATTATTCATAAAACACCATCCTCCAAAACACAAGGGAAGTATTTCATTTTTTGGATAAAAAATTTTTTTGTCGTTTCAGACAAATGCAGTAAGCAGGTTCCCAATTCAATTTTTTTTAACAAGAATTTCCTATAGAATATATAACCACAAAGGTTTGGATGATAAAACGTAAAAAAATTTATTTAACAAATGATTGAAAATGATTGAAATCTGAATGGAAATGTCCTCACACAGTATCAGCTGGTTAGATATTCCCCGTATCTGCACTATTAAATAACCTAAAATGTTTTAATTTCACTAAATTCCAAGAAAAACCCACCAAAATATTCAGCTCCATAGAGATCTTAATCCGACCCTGTAAATCTCCGTATGCAATAGCTGGCATAAGCCTTTAATGTGCAATAAGGAGCTGCAACATCCGAGCCACCAGCAAAGCTTGTGACTTGGTTGGAATATCGGCTTTAGCCTTTTATTATTGTGGCTGGAGTCATTAGCCGATTGGCTCAGTTGGACTGGGCCCAAAATATATGCAAGTTATTAACGGGGCTGTTCAATACACCTTCTACATAATCATTTGGGCCTTTTCAGAATCTGGCTTTTCTTCTGCTGTGGCAGACTGTGTTATGGAAGAGCAGAGAAAGATGGAGGATCAATTGAGGTACAGTTTAGCATTCTTTATGCTAATAGAAATATGTGGCTTATTCCAACACTGTTTTGAAGGTTGTTTTTCATTTCCACTTTGGCTGAGTTTTCTCTCTGCATGGGTTTTCATGTGCAGGAAGGTGTCCGCTTTCCTGTGTTTGTGAAGCTCATTTTGCAAAGTCCAAGTTAAAATGAACATAAATCACTGAGAAAATCGGGCAATAATGAAAAAAACAAGATATGATAAACATTGAGGAGTTTGTAGTTCAGCAACAGCTGGGGGATAGTAGCATTTCCCGCACAAAGCAGTCCTTTTACATCTTTATTCATATCAAACATAAAAAAGAACAGGTTGGTGGAAAGAGGCAAAAGGAAAACCATAAGGTGTGTGTGCATTGAGATATTCGTATGACTTTATTCCAAGTTTCCATAAACTGATGTCAGATTCTACCATGGTAATAATTGGAAAATACAATCCTTATTTAAAGACATATTCCCCCTTAAAACATTTTTGCATGCGCAATTTGTTGGAGGTCTTCGTGGCGTGCGACCGCTGTGACCTCCACCTGTGTCCTGTCCATTATTTTCCAGGTAAATGCTAAAAGGGTTTCAACTTTTCAGCCGCTCCAGTGTAATAATCCTTTAATTTAACAACTTCCCTCTGACACGACCCTATAAATAAATTGTAATTTACACAAACTCCTTTATTTTTATATCATGTACTCAGGCTTCTTTCGGTGTCATTATCCTTGCACATCTTACATGAATGTTGGCTGGAGACTCGTCTTCTTCAATTTCCTGCTGAGTCCATTAGAAAGAAGTGATGGGGTGGTGTAGTCTGTACAGATCCAGGCCTCTTCATGTCAAGAACAGTTTTGATCAGCTTGCCCCAACTGGGAGTTGTATAAAGTATTGATTTGTGAGCATGTACTCATTAGACCACATCAGTTCCCTAACACACCAGTGCTGGCTTCATTCAGTATTAAATACAGGGACTGTAGACCAGAGTCTTTGTTTCTTCTTAAAGTTATACATATAGCATCTCACGTTTATACATATCAGAAAGAAATTACAATATATTGACTCCTAAGAATTAAAACATTAAATTAACATATAGGCCCTCATCATAGTAATAGTTTTCCCAAACACATAAGAGTTAGCTTCTCTCTCTATATTAGTCTGGAATCTGGCATTTGAGTCCTGTCATACGGTCTGTTAGTAGATAATAATGTTCACTTCCTATTTATATAGATATATTTACACAGTTATTTGGCTTGTTCATTCGTTTTACCCATACTCTCAAAAGCCTTACCAGAAGCCGACCCTGTCAATGGGAATGAATGCACGCTTAAGGCTGGTGTCAGACGAGCGCGTTTTCTATGGACTGTGCGCCCGTGCAGTACGGACGCACTTTTTGACGGAAGACGCAGTAGTGGCCACACAGTCCGTTTTTGTGACTGACGTTATTTTTGACGGATGTAGGAGGGAAAATAAATTAAAATAAAAAAACATTTTGTCCGTTGAAAATGCTGGACGCACAAATGCAGTCCGTCTGACCACGTTCCATCACTCACACACAAAGCTATGTGGACATTGCGGATGTGGAGCACTCCGCACGTCTGTTCTAGCAGTATTACGTTCTTGCCTAACCTGCATCCGTTTGCCACATCCGTTATGCGTCCACACTTCTGTGCAGACGTAATTCGTGTGTGGGGCTCCATTTAACACAATTGTATGCTATCATGGACGTACTTATGTGCGGTAACACGGACGTGAACACTGCGCTCGTCTGACACGAGCCTAAGTGTTCAAGCCTATCCAATGCCTCTCACTGCAGATGCATTGAGAAGCATTGGTCAGACAGCAGTGCATTGCTGCCCATAATGTCAGAAGGCTGTCGCAACACCAGATTCACAGCCTTCCTGGTAGAGGAAAGCCCTGAAATCACCCCATCAGGATATCCGAAGGATTTCCAGTGGAAAAGGTGTGAGAGAAGGGAATTTAAAATTCAATTAAGTGGTCATGATGTCTAGTTTCCTTTTAATCCAGTTTCTGCATCTTAAGAACCACTCATCTTTGGCTAGGGTCAGACGAACGCATTTTTATGTTGTCTGTGAAAAAGTGCGTTCGAACGAATGGACGCATTTTTTCACAGAATACGTGATAGCGGTCATACGATGCGCATTTTCGTCCGTGATTTTGTACGGATCATCAATAAAACACTTTTTGTGTCTGGACGTTATGTTGGCCGGACATTAGCAGCGTCTGATGTCTCCAATTCACGCACACACGCCTCTAGCAGACGCAGCGCACTCTGTACGTCAGTACCTGCGGTTTCACGTTCTCGAAAAAATGCGTTCATTTTCCACTTGCGTTGCGCAGCCGGACTTTTGTGCGACCGTACTTCGTATATTTGCTGTCATTGCCCGTCATCTGCTGCTAGCACGGCCGTGATTAAGTGCGCCTGCACGCGCGTTCGCACTGCCTCAGTCTGACCCTAGCCTTAGTTGTCCTTTTCTCAGAGAAATGTTTTCTTTCTTTTCCTCTACATTATTTCCTGTTCATACCAGTTTCAAGGTTTCCCTCTTGATCCTAATAATCTTTTTCCACCATACCCCTTTCTTTCACTATCCATTCATTAGCTTTTGGCAGGTGAATTTTCATCAAGAACATAGAGGGTTATTCGAACAGTGCGGGTATTTGCTAAAATTGCAAACAATGGCATCAATGGCCGGTGAATGCAACAAACGTCAGCATTTCATTAAAGAAATTCAACTGAAGGTCAACGAACATTCACTCTGCAGCTCCTTCTGGCTTGACATTGTTTGTAACTTCAGCAAACACCTGCACTCTTTCAATAACCCCACAGTCTCCCCTTCTTTTTACTCGATATTGCTCAAAAAACGGAGCCAATCATTTACAGCAGTGGTCAGTAACCTTGGTCCTCCACATGTTTCAGTACTACATTTCCCATGAGGATCATCCAACCTAATGAGCATCAAAGGAGATGTAGTTCCAAATCATCTGAAGGGCCAAGATTGCTGACCCTTGGTTTACACATGGTCCCCCTCCCCTCACAGCTGCTCTTCACTCACCTCACCTGTGCTATCTATATTTTTTCTTTATTTTCTAAATCTCCCGCCATTAACAGACACTTTAAATTCTCGATCTAATGCCGCTATCCTTGTCTTTTAACGCTGTGTTGATCTCCAGGTAACCCGCACTATTTGATCCGACAACCATCATTTTCTACATCATTAACCTCTCTGTCCAGTAATTGAACAGGATTTTGACACTGTCTGCTCTTCCCACCTCTTGTCACCCAATTATATCCCTTATAGGAGTCTTATGCTACCAACAAAAAACTACCCATGCACCAAAACCACATCTACTTCTTGCACTGGCTTTGTCCCCGTTTCAGCGCTTCAGATTTCCTTATAGTGGCGTCATTCATAAAAGTTGAAGATGTCAAAATGCTGCAAGACATACCATAACATCACTATAATGCCTGCCAATGATAACAATTAACAGTAAGAGGGATAGAATGTACCTTTGTAATGAGGCAAAGGACAACATATTCCGCAGTGTAAGTTTAACTCTTTCATTATAATTTTTGTTGAAAAATATATTATCATAACATATGTTTGAAACACAAGATGTGGTTAACAATTAAAAATAGTGGTAAAATGGCAATTTTGCACAGAGATTGCTATTCCGAGATAGTTAAAACTTTAACCATTTCACTGCTGAGCCATTTCACACCTGTGTGCTGAGCTAATTTTTACCGGTTTCGCTCATCATGTTTAAACGCGATTTGAAATCACATTTTATTATATGACTCAGACATATTATAGTTCGTTCTTTCCGGCAGACTCGGCAGATTTGTAATATATCATTATTATATTTATATGTCATATGCCTGAATATTGTAACAAAAAATGCAATAAAATTAGAATTTTCAATCATCTACCATGCGTAAAGTGTTTTTTTTCACATTTTATCATGCGAGCCTTTGCGGTTATATTTACTATGGGGTGCGCTTGTTAAAAAAATTAGAAATGGGGACTTGATAAATTTTTTTGGGAGAAATTACGTGATTTTTAGCAAACACCCCATACAAATCTTTTCTATTTTTTAAATTTTATTTTTGTTTTTTACATATAACATGGTCATGTTTGGTATCATTGGAAAGGCCATGCTCTTTATATTAATATTAACCCCTAGCTGTCACAGATCAGGAGGTAGGCTGTTCATTGTATGACGTCTGTCGTGCCCGCCTGGGTCCTGGAGGCTGGGCTGACATCCAAGATGTCGGCCCGCACCGGTGGGCCGCATCGATTGGCCGGAATCCCGCTCCCGATCAGCGCGTCCTCCGCAGCCAAGTGGTTAATATAAAAGAATTAAAATATGCTCCTTTTAAATTTTATATATATTCAATTTATCCTTTACAGAAATAATGTGGAGATTAAATGTTGTACACTCTAGATGGTGTCCCTTATCTTGCACAATTTCACGCGGGGTCTGTATTATTATCATACAGGCAAAAATGGCCTTTGTGTGAAATACAGTAAATGCGATAAGGATAGGTAATAAAAATTGTCAGACCTCCTGCTTATGGGGATTTGAAGTGATCATAATGAGAGTATTAGCAATACAGCATCCAAAAACTACAAATATCATATAAATATAATACCTGCATATAGAAATGACAGTAACACCTTGTATTTGTGCTGTTCAGGGATTTTCAGCAATTATAACCCCCTGAAGTGAGTGACCCCAGAGCTCGCCTTATATTCTGCCCTCTCCCTGGCTGTTGTAATGCATAGGAAATTGTGTAATGTTTAGTTACAGTGAGGGCGGGGGCAGCACTTTAAAGCTTCTTTACAGTAATAAAGTGTGATAGGAGTGAGATCTGAGAATTTTGTTTCTCGCCCTAGGGAACACGCTAATCTTGTATTTAATCTACTATGCAAATAAGGTTTTATTTGTTAGTGTTTGATAAGAATTGTATTACGATGCAAAAAAACTTTTGGTAGGGATAGAGTTAAACAGATTACAGTTTGGGGGATAAACCAAAAGTCGAACACTAACCACCTTGTTTCTACCCCATACACTAAGTAACTTCATAGTTATTATAGGAAGTCCATTACCATTTTACCTGTCCCCCCCTATGATATTAAAGAGGGATGCTCACAAATCCATCAATGCAGAGCTTTAGGCTAATGTCAGATGAACGCAGTCTGAGCGCACTCTGCGTGCGTGCACAACGGACGGACGTACTGACGGAAGATACTGTAGACACCACACAGTCCATTTTTCTTGACAGACGTAGAAAAAAAGGGAATTATGGGAAACAAAATTAATATGAAAAATGATACAGATTGTAAAATGATATGAAAAGCCAGTTTGTGCCTCAAGGTGCTGGACGTCGCAAATGCGCTCTGTCTGACTTCGTGTCATCACGCACACAGAACGCTATGCGGACGTGGCGCACTCTGTGCGTCTGTCAAGAGGTTTTACGCTCTTGCCTAAATTACGTCTGTTGCCATCTGCGTGGTGCGTGCGCACTTCGGTGCGCACGTACTTCGTGTGTGGGTCTCTAGTGATCATTATACTATGCTACGACGGACGTTAAACTGTGCGGCAACACGGACGTGATGACTACGTTCGTCTGACGCTAGCCTTAAAGAGCATTTACTGAACCAGTAAACACTGGTCATTTAACTCTGCGCCATTTTGATCATGTTCTGTGCTCCGCTGTTAGATGTAGTCCCTCTGCAGCATCCTATCCTATTATCAAAGCTTCCTGGGCTATGTGAGCTGAAAGCAATTGTGCGATGAATCAATTTACTGCTGGACGTGAACTACAAACATAACTCAATAAACTCGTGTATGCTCTCCTCCTGCAGACTGTCCAGGGCTCCAGTTGCTATTGACATGATTGAGAAGTCACAGTATCTGCAGTAACGCTATGTGGTATCATTTACATTTCTTATGTATTTTAATGCTGCTTTGTGCTACAATGCAACTACATGATCCACCATTGTGATATTTTAAAAGGTAAATATGTTAAAATTGCCCGTCGCTGGAATCTAGACGCACCCTTCACCTTTCCAACCTGGTGTTCAAGAGCTTTTCTGGGAAGCTGCCACCCTACCTGAATAGACTGCCTCCTCCAGCAGCTCCCTCATCCTATAACCTCAGATCCAGGACCTGCAACTTACTTGCAATACCACAATACAAAAAGAAAGTGGCTCGATCCTCATTTTCCTACAGAGCACCACAAATATGGAATAAGCTCCCAGACACCATCAAATCTTCCCCCAGACTAAAGTCCCTTAAGAGCTCCCTATTAACATACCTCAAAACAGAATGCACCTGTAAACATGTAACAGTGACCATATTTCCTACATAGTTAGTGTTATTCTCAATACTTGTGTTATTTTAATATCTTGCATTTATTACTTTTTATTTCTGTACCTACTGTAAAAGTTCAATGTTCCTGAACCCAGGACATACTTGAAAATGAGAAAAATCTCGATGTATCCTTCTTGGTAAAATACTTAATAAATAAATTGTGAATTGAAACATAGGCTTGTTCTCCTCGTCACATTTTTTCGCCTGGTCATCATTTCCTTTAAACAGACCCATCCCAGCCTAAAGCAAGAAACAAAAACAAAAAAGAGCATCCTCTCGCCATGATTGGGAGATGGCAACAGGATGGCAACCAGGGAAGGTCAAAGTTATATGACTTTAGCATTGTTTAACCCACTTCCTTTACACTATCTGTTTTGGGTTGGTTCTGCCAAGATTGCCACCTTCCATTTTTTCATATACTGTTCCTCTTTTCCACCCTTTTATTAATTTCTTTGAATTCTTGTACTAATACTTTGTCACAGACATATTCTGCTTTTCTCCTGATCTCCTTTATTTCCTCCTGGATTATATCACAGGCTGCTTCTCATCTTGCTCATTTCCTGACACTCAATCTTTCCAAAACAGAACGTCTTATCTTTCCTCCTCCAGAAACCAAACCTCCATTACCACTCTCCTTCAGGTCAGTTGAGAAGCCATTCACCCTGCCCTCTATTTGCTGCCCTGGTATTATTTTTAGTCAAGCAATAGTTTTTTTTTTTTTGAGAAAGGATTTTACCAGGAAGGATACGTTGAGATTTCTCTAGTTTTCAAGTATGTCCTGGGTGGCGAGTATGTACCGTTGGGTGTCTTGCCCAAGGACACTTACTGGGGAGGTGCTCTCGCTGGGATTGAACCCATGTCTCCACAGGCTCTCTCCACGCAGAGGAGTGATGTGTAGATACTCCTCACTGCTTGTTTTGTGCCGGAATGGATCCACTCCCAAATCCAGTAACATACAACGATAAATAAATAAATCTGGCACTCTTGAATATTAATAATGGATTTTATTCCCCAGCACAGAAAACAACGTTTCGACCCTAACGGGTCTTTGTCAAGACTTGACAAAGACCCGTTAGGGTCAGAACGTTGTTTTCTGTGCTGAGGAATAAAATCCATTATTAATATTCAAGAGTGCCAGATTTATTTATTTATCGCTGTTGTTATTATTTTTGACTCTTCTTTTTACTCCTAATTTCAAGCCTATCTAAAAATTCTCTAAAGTTCACCTTAAAGAAAATTGCTCTACTCATTGTGTTTCCTGAAGCCAATCTATGTTGAGGCCAGGCTTGTCTCCATTAGCTGTTTGCCAAATGTTAAGTTGCTATTTTTTAATAGCCGCACCAGACCTATTAAATGCACTGCATTGTCAAGACCGGCACCCCCTCTTTCCATCCCCCAAAACTACTTATCTGAAATTTGCAAGCAATTGCAACCAAACTTGGTACTTTGGCTGCTCTCACACCAAATACTACGGTTTTACTCATACATACTTCAAATATAATTTGGCATCTGCCAGTGTTAATCTTTCTTCCAAACTAGATGGGGTGCTCTTTACGTTTTGTGTACTTTAAGGCAGTAAATGTATTTTAAGCTCTCCTTACCTCAGCCTCCTCTGTTTTTATTAACTTTCTTGTTTTTATTAAGTCTTTGTTGTGAAACCCTGCATAATATATTGGTGTGCTATATCTGATCCCTTGGGAGGAAGATTCCGGCTGAATGCCCCAGCTTCCCACGACAACATCCCCTGAGGGACCAGAGCGATGTATGTTGAGGCCGTCATTACTATGCTGAGTCATTTCCACTCCATTTATATCACTGGTTGACACAGTATTTGGATTGGCTTTGAGATGCAGAGACAGGATAATCCACTCTTGCCTTTACTTGCGTTCCCTCCAGGAATGCGTCTGCATATTTCTGTAGCAGCTGCGCTATGTGTTTTATAAAGTAAAAGGTGCAGGAAACAATGTGGAAAATGTAGCATGACTGAGCAAGTAGTAATGGCTGGGTAATGGTTGGTAGGTGTTTCCTTTCTACATTACAGTATTATTCAAAGAAGGAAGCTATGGGTGGGCTGCAAGACCTCTCTGTCACATCGTGATGGGTATTGTAGTCATAACTGTACATCGCCGCTGGTGCAGTGGAATATATTTTTCATGTAGTCCAATCTTCAATCGTATTGAAAAATCTAAATTAAAAACCAGGCGAGATCATGTAGATGTAATATTGCGAGTTCTGAAAACGTTTGGTCAAATAAATATGATATTGTTATATTTGAGGTGCAAATACAAACATCTGGACATGTAGTAAAACTGTGAGAACCCAGCCTTAAGCTACATTTTAACAGCAAAGTTTTGATTACATATTTCCTTGGAGTAAAAAGCACTCCCCTGGTGTATTATAAAGAATTGGAAATGAAAACCATCTCACACCACAACAAAGTTGTAAACTTTCTTCCTGCCGGAAGTGTTTTACTTAACGTTACCATTTTATTGGCGGAGCTTTACTTCTTGGGATACATTACATATACTTAAATCAATTCCCTCATAACAACAACGAAAATAATAGGAAATAATAGTAATATAAAAAACAAAATCAGACATCTGAAATGTCATTCGGTTTAACTGAGGAGTAGGCAAGCTTGTGAACAAAATGGCGTTCTACGGTTACAGCTCTTGTTATCTTCTACATGATGGGTGCTAAGGACGAAGAAGCTGGATGACTGTTGTCTAGTACTTAAGTCATTATTTTAACTTAAATCAGTTCAAACCCATTGGCACCTTCTGGAAAAGTTCACTTGTAGGAATCGTTTACATATGGAAAGGAATAAAACCAAGACCAGCCAGTCCTTCAGACCACAGTATTCCCAACCAAACAGTTCATTCAATTCTACGATAAGTTAATACACCTGAGAGTTCCTCCAAAAGTTTCCTGGAGTTCGGCACTTTAACTGGACCCTGAAAGACCAGCAGTCACATATTTAGGTTGTTGATTATAGGAGCCTCTTAATGGTCATAGCATGTCGATTGTACAGATCTGCTTGAAAGCCCATCATGGAGGTCTAACCAAACAGTGTGAAGTTTCCCAGATGCCATTTTGACAAATTCCGTGTCACACACAAATCACAGACTGGATTAGAGGCCAAGGAGAAACATATACATAACTGTTACTCATCGAACGCTACGCTATATACATATATTTACATACAGTATCTGAGTTTGACATTTTCTAGTAATGTTTGGTGTAATACCACCAGTATATTGCTGCCCAGGACCTGTTTGCCATATATCCCCCTTGGGAAGGTGGCAGCTGGTATATATACATAGACAGTCAAATGTCCTATAGATACATCCTATTGGTATAAAAAGAAATCTCCTAATGACATTATGCATGCATCTGGTGGTGCCGGACCCCCCCAGAACGGGCATATTGCAGAATGAAAGAGTTTTCTGTCACAGCCAGCAGTTTCTCTATGACTGCTTGTCAATCTGATTTTCCCAGAAACTCCCATGTGAGGGACTGAGCCGGACAGGAAGAAGGTCGTAGTGGCTGGGGATGTGGCTGTTCCGTGGTAAGTCGTAGGGGTTTTGCATGTAGTTGGGGATCTGATGCTGGGCGTCTTGAAGCAGGCTGAGGGTGGGCTCTGTGGATTAGAGAGGAGAATATATTAAACAACTGCAAGCAAAACATCAGATCACAAGGATTCTTCTAGCTAGGTTTATGCAACATATCCCGAATCACACCCCTTAGTCCTCTCTGGTCCCTCTCTTTTGAAAAGCTAATAATGATTGCAGTTGCATCTGTATACATTGGCACTGTCTATTTTTCCAAAGTAATAGCGCTCTACTAATCCAACACATGTAATTATAGAAGATAATTTTGACGAGGTTGGTGCCTAAAAATACTGCACGATACTCCCTTTTCTGTATTTTTTCTCTATAAACTTCCAGCAGAATCGAGGACTACCAAAGGAAATAGTCCCACATAAAATGTAAATTGTTGATTGATACCCTCACAGGCAATTGTTGTACTTGTGCTATACCACATTCTATGTTGTTTTTTTTTTAAGCTGACAATTTTTATTGAAAGTGCATTGGATAATACACACAATATAACACAAAGATAAATGTCCAAGTCATGAGGGTCGCTATAGGGCCATATTACATAGCTGGTGCTAACTTAACCAGAGCTGTTGTAAACTTACCAGAGACATTGTAGCCTATGGAGGTTTTCAGTTTACAACTGCTCTGGTTAAGTTAGCACCAACATTGTAATATGGCCCATAGTGTATAAAAACATTGAATTTACATGTGAATACACCTTAGTTTTTTAGTTTATCAAAACAAAAGCAGGAACTATTAAAAGAGATTGTGAAAATATCAGAGAGTTAAGATTGTAAAATCTACCTCAAAACAGGAAAAAATTAACACACGAAAAACTTGTACGGATTGAAAAACATCAATAAAACAACTAAGGGGTTATTCATAGCACCGTAATTTCTGTGCTTTCTAGCTCGACGCACTTCAGCAATTCCATTTCACCGACCCTGCGGAGAATTCACTATTCACTACAGGGTCACCGAAGTGCGCTGATGATGGAATTGCCAAAGACTGCCGAACTGACTGCAAAACACCACCAAACTGTTGAAAGGTTCAAAACAAATGGGGCCAGGTTAGTCAAATGCTCGTTCCAAAGTCCAGACTGAGAAGGGCAGACTGTTTAAGCGACGTTGGGGAGGTGGAGGAACTTACCACTGAGGTTATAGCTCGTTGCACACCCACCAATGCTTGTTGGCCATGGACAAAGCCGAACTGGTTATGGTTAGGTAGATGGGTTTGAATGAGTGTGTCCAATATTTTAGTAAGGAGTTTAAAATCAAAGTTTAAAAGGGATAACAGTTGATAGGATAACAGCGTCCAAGACAGTGGTGGCTTATCCATATGGGCATAAGGGGCACCACCTACCAAAAAAGTTTTTTGAATAAAAAAAATCTGAAAAATTTAAAAGCTAAATAAATTTTTTCTACCGTTTTTTTTGTATTCAAGATTTCTTTATTTCCATAATAGTATCAAGAAAAACAAAAGAAACATATTCAGCATAGGGTACTTCAAAAACAGTGCTTTAAATCAGTATCGTGAGCAAAATATATGTGAACGCACGTTATACATAAACAATATAAATAAAACTTGTCTCGCGTTCCAGCACTAGGTGGTCACCATTGAAAAAGAAACCCTGTATGTGAGGGCATAAAAAGAAGACATGTAACAACAGGTGGTCCCATCAAAAGAGGTGACTAGTCAAGTAGAACCAAAAACACAGTAACAAAATATATAAAAGAAAAAAGGGGGGTAACCATGGTGGGGGGGGGGTAGGAGGGGGCTACAGTGGGAGGGGATTAGGGAATGATGAAGTTAGTCTTAATCTTAACACAACGTAATCAGGCCTGGTAACTCAGTTTGTCCTACAAAGGTGCATGTCCTCTTCAGGAGACTTATCAGACACATAGTTACATAGTTACATAGTTACATAGTTATATAGGCTGAAAAAAGACATGCGTCCATCGGGTTCAGCCTCTCCCACATAACCTACTGCTGTTGATCCAAAAGAAGGCAAAAAACCCAGTCTGAATGCTTGCCAATATGCAACATACCGGGAAAAAATTCCTTCTTGACCCCAGAATGGCGTCAGATTTCTCCTTGGATCAAGAAGCTTTTACCCACATATTAAATATTATAACCCTTAATATTCTGTGTCTGCAGGAAGTCATCCAGTCGTTTTTTAAAAGTCTGTACAGACTCTGACCCAACCACCTCAACAGGCAGAGAATTCCACAGCTTGATTGTTCTCACCGTAAAATAACCCTTCCTATGCTTTAAGCTAAATTTTCTTTCTTCCAGTCTAAATGGGTGACCCCTTGTCCTATGTATAGTCCTGTTAATGAATAGGTTATCAGACAATGGTTGATAATGGCCCCGTATATATTTATATAAGGTTATCAGATCCCCTCTAAGACGCCTTTTCTCTAAACTAAACAGGTTTAAGCTTGTTAGTCTTTCCTCATAACTTAACCCTTCCATCCCCCTTATTAATTTAGTTGCCCGTCTCTGCACATTTTCTAACGATATAATATCTTTTTTTAAGACAGGTGCCCAAAATTGCACGGCATATTCAAGGTGCGGCCTGACCATTGATTTATACAGAGGCAAAATTATGTTTTCATCCCGTGAGTGAACTCCCCTTTTAATGCATGCCAGTACTTTGCTGGCCTTGGCGGCTGCTGTTTGACATTGCACATTGTTACTTAGTTTGAAGTCTATGATTATTCCCAAATCCTTCTCCTGCTTGGATTTCCCTAACTCCGTACCATTTAGGGTATAAATTGCTTGTGTGTTCTTCACTCCAAAGTGCATAACTTTACATTTATCTAGATTAAATCTCATCTGCCATTTAAGTGCCCAGTCCCCCAATATATCTAAATCCCTCTGCAGCGAAGTAACACCATCTGCTCTCGGTCCCAGTCTGCCGCTAAACTACGATACGCTGCCGTTGTCGAGGAAAGGTTCCAGTAAAACCACGTGGACATGAACTTTTGTTTCGCAAAGGATTCCTCCTTCCGATGGCATATCACTCACAGGGATATTCAAAGAGAATCTAAAAGTCACCGCACGTTCGGTGACTTTTCGTTCCCTGCAATTTGGCGCGATTCGGCGATCCTAGTTCGCCAACCCTGCGGTGTATTCAGTATGCACCACAGGGCTGTCGTACTGGAGGGAAAACCCGCCGCAAACCCGACGAACACTCACTGCAAAACCCGTGGAACACTCACTGAAACCCGCAGAAACAGCTGGATTAACCCCGCCGAATACGCCGGAGAAACCCGACTAGCTGCTGATCACAGCGCAGAGCAGCCGCCGGAAAAACCCGACACGTAGATGAATGAGGTAAAAAACGAAACAAAAAAAAAGTACGCTTGAAAGTTTGAAACGGTGTTTGCAAAAAAACTACTGAGCGGAAAATGCCTGGAATTTACATATAATATCCAATGAATGATAATAAAAAGGGCAGTTACAGTAAAAAGAAAAGACGATTAAAAAAAAAAAAAAAGGTAAAAATTTCGCCAAAAAAAAATGATCCTAAAAAAAATATATAAATAACGAGACTTTTTACTGCAGAATATAATATTGAACGGTTTATTAGATATTGCATTAAAACAGGAATAGTTTTAACATTGAAGTCTAATGAACATTAATGCCGAATGAAACCAGCGAACAGCAGGGCATTTCAGCAACTTTTCCCTGCTATTTTGTGTTCTCTGAATAGATGAAGCTTTGCTTCACTGCGGGAATTCACTGCCCTCGAACAGGCATCGTATGTGCAGGCAATTCGCCAAGATTTGGCAAACTGCCTGTTCTCTGGATAGCCGAATGGCAAGGAAAGGTAACCGAACGCTGAATTTCACTGTTCGGTTACCTTTTGGCCACAATTCGGATCTCTTTGAATAACCCTTTCAGTTTGTCCATTAATTCCATCATAGTAGGGAGCCGGGGGTTCCGCCAACATTTGGGGATCAGCGTGCATGCGCCCAGAAGAATGTGCAGCAGCGATGAATGTTTTAGTCGTTTCATAGTTTTCCCAATGTGAAAAAGGAGGTAAACCTCCTGCTGAAATGGCAAAGTCGTGTTCGTCAGTATGAAAATTAAAGAAGCAATCATCTTACAAAAACGTTGAATGATAGGGCACTCCCACCACACAAGAAGGTAAGTCCCTGAACAGTGTTCAGTTTTTAGCAAATAATAAAATCACTTTTTTCACTTTTACAGGGTTATTCAAAGAGATCCGAATTGCTTGAGAAAGGTAACCGAACGCTGAAAATCAGTGTTCGGTTACCTTTCCTGGCCATTCGGCTATCCAGAGAGCAGGCAATTCGCCAAATCCTGGCGAATTGCCTGCACATACGGTGCCTGTTCGGTGCCTGTTCGATGGCAGTGAAATCCCCATGAAAAAGCACTGCTTCGGCTATTCAGAGAACACAAACCAGCAGTGAAAGGTTCCCCTAATGCCCTGCCATTCGGTGGTTTAATTCGGCAAGTTTATTCAGGAGAATCCCATAGACTTCAATGTTAAAAATATTCCCGTTTTAATTCAATATCTAATAAACCGTTCATTATAAAATTCTGCAGCAAAAAGTCTCTTTATTTATAGATTTTTTAGGATACTTTAAGCATTTTTCTGATTTTTTTTTTTTTTTTTAAAAGTCCGATTTTTTTTTGATTTTTTTTTCAGTTTACTTATTTATTTTGTAACAGCCCTCTTTATTATCATTCACTGGACCTCCTGTGAAAATTTCAGACATTTTCGCTCAGTAGTTTCTTTGCAAACAGCGTTTCTTTTTCCCAGATTCATACAAATGGTTTTTCTAATTTATTCACTGCCTCCTCTACGTCACAGCTGCTTCGGCTCTGTGTGATTCGGCTCATGTTCGGCTCCTGTTCGGCTCATATTCGGCTTTTTCGAAGGTTAATCCAGATGTTTTTGCTTGTTTTCAGCGTGCATTCGGTTAGTTTTCGTCAGGTTTGCGGCAGCCTTTCCCTGCAATTCGGGGACCCTGTGGTGTTTGCTGAATACACCGCAGGGTCACCGAAATGCAATCGGCAAAAGGAACCGAATTGAAGAGAACGAAAAGTAACCGAACGTGCGGTGACTTTTCGAATCTCTTTGGATAACCCTGTTAGACTTTTTATACTAAAAAATGTTTTATGGTTAATTTCTGGATTACACTTGTAATCAATGAATTTATGGCCATTTTATTTGCCTCATTAATAGGAATATATCTATAAGGTTTATTCTCTATATATGGGATCCTCCACATATTTTGGAGGTAGTAGTGCCATATAGACATATTCCTATTAACGATTAAAAACATTCATGTTTCCAGTCTGGCACCCCACCAACTAGAAATGTCACCATCCGCCACTGGCCAAGGGTTTACCTGGTTTTGGTATGAAAATGGCCTGAGCCATGTTAAGAGAATCGAGAGACTTGTGGGACACATAGATATCAATGAACAAGGCCACAAGGGATGGGCATAATTGCGATTTAAAGAGTTTATAATATTCCGCAAAAAAGCCGTCTGGTCCAGGAGATTTACCTGGTTTAAGGGTCGAGATAGCAGTCTCTACCTCCTTTTCTGAAATTGTTTGACTAAGGACTTCCCTATGATGTGCTTGAAGATGGGAGCATGGTAGCACTACATGCGCTGAGGATTGTGGAGAGGATTGTGATTTTAAAAAGTCATAAAAATATGAGTAAATGTGAAGGCTTGTGTAGGAGCAGGTGACCTCCAGGGGAAGGGGTCACAGCAGGAAAATTAACTTTAGGCGGAGGCCTCCGCTTACACCCAAAACAGCGGGCATGTCCTCACCTTCCCTACCTTGTGGTCAGTCAGCTGTTAAAGAGTCTGCGGCCTAATTGTACAACTCGACTCCTGACTATGGGAGGCGGGGGTTGTGGATCTTGTCACTCGGAAGCGACAGCGGACATGTCCGAAACGCAGTCCTATCAACGTCACGGACGTCCCCAGTGGAGGGGGGGGCAGATGCTTCCTGCCAACAGTCTGTCAGCCATGTGGGTCCACCAAAAAAGAAACGCCGCTGCCGGAACTGGTACAGAGCGCGGACAGCTATGATGGCAGCAGCACAACTGGCATTCCATCTCGTTTTAATGCTGTGTAAGTGAAATTCATTTTTCAAACCATGTTCCTGATTCATTTCTAAATGTCTTTTCCAGCCGCTCTTTACTTTGCACCAACATCACTTCTCGTTCTAGTCTTTTTGCTCTCTTCTGCCAGCCCCTTGTTCAGGCTTCTCCATTTCCTTGGGCCTGCTCTTTCTTCTTCGCCTTCTCACTTGTTCGGTGTCGCCTCCATCTCTAGCTGTATATTTGTTTAATCTAATCTCACTCCAAGCCGTCCTATTATTCTGCAGCCAATTATATTCACTCTTAGCACCCAACAAGATACACATTTATTTACCCTTACCTATAGCTTTATATCCCCGAATTAATAAAAATTAAGAGAGCTAACAAATTTGTATCAGTTTGTGCGACTGTAACCCTGCTTTAGTTTACTTTGATATCTAATGGACACAATCCTGCTTTATATAAAGACCTATATCTACCATAAAACAAAAAATTTGGAAAAAAATGTCCACTGTACTACAGGAAACTGGGAACTTGGGGTGAGCTTTCCATTTATAGCAGCTGCATTAGATGTACAACAAAGCATCTTCTATGTAAGAGGCTGTTTCCTGGCTGCACTTGACTTCCTTTTCTGTAATTAAGACATACAAAATACAACCTTGTTATTATCTATACAGACTATCTACAATTAGAGAGAAGAAAGGTAAATTCTATTCTGTCAGAATATGAATGTGGAGTCACTTCAAAGCAGAATGTTGCGCATCGGGAGAATAAAATGGAATTTTCGCATTAACACTGATGCACTTCAGAGTTATTTCCCGGCAGGTTCCTGCCGACCCACACAATAGTCATGTGAGCAGCGTCCTATTGCATTCTTTAAGAAAAAAACAAAAAAAATCTCTAAAACATTTGATACAGAAAATGTAACTTTAGGTCGACTAATCAGCATAACGAGTTGACATGTTTTATACCGATACATAGCAAAACTGGAGGGGGTATTCATTAACACACACACAAACCCCCTCCCTAATTTAAATTGTCATTTAATTGATTGCTGTTAATATTTTAATTTGATTCATGATTTATTATGAACTTAAATGTGGATTTCTGCACTGCGCCTCATCTGCTAGTGAATCACATTCATTAAGTATAAAAGGTTTGTATATCTTTTACTCACAACTTTTATTTCCCTCATTAATGCATTTCATCATTACTAACACATTAACTATCCAGGGTGTGGGTTTAAAAGGTCGCCATCCCATTGGCATGTTGGAATCTTTGAGAAATGGGCAACTGTGACTCTCCCTGAAACCTCTATGTGGGGTACAGCGAAGTGCCCCCCTATCATTATAGCATGTGTATCTCACATTATAATCATGTTTCTCACGAAAGGTTATATGCTTTTAGCAACATAAAATTACAATGTTTCTTTTTTTTTTTTTGTATTCAAAAAGCTTTTATTTCAGTAAGATTCATCAACAGAACAGGTAAATGGAATATGGTCATAAGTACAGAAAGTATAATACAGAGTATATCTCAGTAACAAGAAAAGTCGCCATAGTTCAGGGTGTGCATCAATGTTAGACAAAAAGAGTTCAACATATGAATAGACACTGTCCTCAGGTGATAAGATAAAGAGTGTATAGCTCCTGCAGCGGTCCGGGAAAAGGCGGTGCTGTCCGTGAGGGACATATCTAATTTGTATGACAGGTTTTATTTTTATTTTTTGTCAATAGTTTTCCTCTCTCCTCTCCCCCCCCCCATGTGAGGGACCAGATGAGATAGAAAAGAGGAGCAGGGGGAGAGGAGGGGCGAGGAGAGAGACAGGGGAGCGAGTGTGAACAGGAGGAAAAATGGTAGCAAAGGTACGTAGGTAAAGTGAGAAGAAGAAGAAGGGTAAAGAAGAGAAAAAGAAAAGGAGAAGAGTGAAGAGGGGAAGTGAGGGAGAGGGGAAAGAAAGAAAGAGAAAAAAAAAAAAGGGGGGAGGGAGGGAAGGAAGTGGGCAGCCTGCGGGTGGTGACAAGTATGTCTCAGGTGTCAGGGTCATGAGATCCCCTGTCTTGACGTGAGTCGTTTAAGTAGACGGTGCTGAGGAGGTGCGGTTCCCCACTCTACGGCGGAAGGAGGACGAGGCGCGGAAACCATCCCAATAAAACCACTTTAAGTGATGATCTGGGTGTCGATCCACCTCTTGTCTTGCTACGAGATCGTCCACTGCCCTCAGGGATTCAATGGCATCAACCCATTCCACAAATGAGGGGGAGTCCGGAGACCTCCAGTGAGCAGGTATTAAGCGCCTGGCTGTCAGTATGAGATGGAGGGCCACCGAGTTGCGCAACGTCCGCTGCGTCCCAGGTAAATGCAGCAAAAGGTACACAGCTGGTGTAAAGGGCAAGATCAAACCCGTGACCTCCTCAATCACCTCCGCGACCAGGTGCCAGAAAGGGACAATATTCTCGCAGGTCCACCAGATATGAAGATACGTGCCGGTCTGAACTCCGCATCGCCAGAAATTACAATATTTCTACAGTTGTGTTCAAAATTATTCAACCCCCACTGAAATTGAGTGTTTTGGCCAGTTTGACATTGATTTTGATCATTCAGTCATCTTGCTTACAATTAAATCAAAGAGGCACGTGTAGGTCAGACAAATATAACATAACATTTATAATGAAATAACCACAAATGTCTTTTCTGTGCTCACATCATTATCAGTTTTATTCAACCCCCAAGTGACATTCAATCTTAGTACTTAGTACAACATCCTTTTACAGTTATAACAGCTTTTAAACGTGAAGCATAGCTTGACACAAGTGTCTTGCAGCGATCTACGGGTATCTTCGCCCATTCGTCATGGGCAAGAGCCTCCAGTTCAGTCACATTCTTAGGCTTGCGCACTGCAACTGCTTTCTTTAAGTCCCACCAGAGGTTCTCAATCGGATTTAAGTCAGGTGACTGCGATGGCCACTCCAAAATGTTCCAGCCTTTAATCTGCAACCATGCTTTAGTGGACTTGGAGGTATGCTTGGGATCATTGTCCTGTTGAAAGGTCCAACGTCTCCCAAGCCTCAGGTTTGTGACGGACTGCATCACATTGTCATCCAATATCTCCTGGTACTGAAGAGAATTCATGGTACCTTGCACACGCTGAAGCTTCCCTGTACCTGCAGAAGCAAAACAGCCCCAAAGCATGATTGACCCCCCGCCATGCTTCACAGTAGGCAAGGTGTTCTTTTCTTCATAGGCCTTGTTCTTCCTCCTCCAAACATAGCGTTGATCCATGGGCCCAAACAGTTCTAATTTTGTTTCATCAGTCCACAGAACACTATCCCAAAACCTCTGTGGTTTGTCCACATGACTTTTGGCATACTGCAGACGACTCTTCTTATTCTTTGGAGACAGCAAGGGGGTGCGCCTGGGAGTTCTGGCATGGAGGCCTTCATTACGCAGTGTGCGCCGTATTGTCTGAGCTGAAACTTCAGTACCCACATCTGACAAATCTTTTCTCAGTTCCTCAGCAGTCACACGGTGACTTTTCTCCACTCTACGCTTCAGGTAGCGCACAGCAGTCGAAGTCAGCATCTTCTTTCTGCCACGACCAGGTAGCGTTTCAACAGTGCCCTTTGCCTTGAATTTGCGAATGATGCTTCCTATGGTCTCTCTTGGTATGTTTAACATTAACATATTTGCAATCTTCTTATAGCCATTGCCCTTCCTGTGAAGAGTAATCACCTCTTCTCTTGTCTTCCTGGACCATTCTCTTGACTTCACCATGTTTGTAACCACACCAGTAAATGTCTAGAAGGAGCTGAGTATCACAGTCATTTTAAAGCTGCCTAATTGGTGCTTATTATGCTTTATTGCTGCTCCGTGACATCCACAGGTGTTTTCAATAACTGATTGAAAACACTTGAATGAACCTCTGTTCTTCAGAGTGGTAGTCTTTAAGGGGTTGAATAATTGTGTCAATGAAGAATTCACAAAAGAAACATTTACTACTGTATTACAAAACCAATTGATGTCATTTTAGTTGCATATGGTTCTTTAAAAAGTCCTTGTAGGATTTCATTCTGAATACAATTACAAATGTACACTAAATTCCCTAAACCCCTTTACAGCATTGGGGGTTGAATAATTTTGAACACAACTGTATATCGAGGCACACATTAAAACTGACAATTTGAGGTCATTCGATATTCACTAAATAATTTTGTTATCAGTCAAACGCGAGAGAATGAAAACAACATGATCCATCACCAGGCTGAGCAACGGAAACGTAAAAATAAACTAAAAATAAATAACAGGTATGTGCCTAGAAAATTATTTTCTATCTGCTACAAATAGTACATAAAAGGCAATATTACTACAGTCTAAAATATGAGGGTCGATGGTGGCAGGACTGTAAATGGTCATTTATGGAGAAAGAAGAAGTCTGGATTTACATGCTAAAGGAGAGCAGGAAAACATGCCACTAGCCCCTGTCTTCCTGGCTGCTGGCACAGCATATCAGCAAGAGACTAACCTAAGCAATCCATTGTACAGTGTATTCAGCTGTGGATGTACTTTTTAAAGTTAATTATATCATTTTTAAACTGGATCAAACACTTTACAGCAGCATAATACAGGCTTTATGGTGTCATGGAAAGTAATGCTTAAAATACATTTGAAGTTCAATTGTATCTAACATATACAAACCAAAACCAACATTTAACGGTCAGAATATATACCAGAATATATCAATATCACCTGTTCTAGAATAGTGTATATTGTACAAGAGCACAACATAATTGTAAAGATTGCAAATCCTGTTCACACCAATGCTATTGTACGGCTACGGTAATAGGGTAGTTGTGGCATTCTGGGCTATGATGTGTAGCACTGGGTTTAATTCCCTGTCGTGGCAGTACCTATTTTTGGCCACCGGAGGGAGACAAGCGCGATACGAGACATTGAACATTGGGACTACATTTCCCGGCATGCTTTGAGAGCGGACACAGGAAGTGGGTGGGACACAGAGACTTACATCCTGAGCCTCGTGGAGAGAGCTGGCAGAGCGCGCCAGGGAGTGAGAGGAGCAAGACGCAGAGCAGCAGAACGAGACAGCGACTAGGCCGGAGCGCAGCTGGGGCCTGACAGAGCCAAAGACCGGGTTATTCAGCCTTACCAGAGGAAGACCCAGAGATTCACAGGACTACCCGCGCTGATATTGAGGAAGCTGGAAGACCCCGAGTTAGGAGTACCGCAGATCGATCGGACAGGGAGAGCAGGCGGTGAGCTGGACATCTTGCGGCAGGTGCAGAAAGCCCGACAGCGGATCCAGTAACCAAGAGAACCCCAGTCAACATCGAGCGGAGAGACGTCCTGGGTCGAGCGGAGCATCAAGTATCTGGCGGATGGGTGAGAGGCCTTCCAGGCCGTTGTGAAAATAAAGCACGCTGCTGTTTGTTTTCAAAACCCACAGGGCCCCAACTTGACTAGTCGAAGATACCTCACAAGCAATTCACTGGCCAGTTGAATATTGTACCCGGGTACCGTAACACACACACACACACTTACATTCTGGGACATAACCTGCGCGGGACTCACTCCTCAAACACAAAGGGGGGTTAAAGATTTATTTTTCCTTTCTTTTCCGCAGCGCGTTTCTCGAATTACGAAGCATCGTATTTCTTTTTCGCTGTGCGTTCCTTGAATTACGAAGCATCGTATTTCTTTTCCGCTGCGCGTTTCCCGCATTACGAAGTACTGTAAATATATATACGAACACCGTGTTATTCATTATATGCCATTTGTTCTAGTAAACTATATAATTTATAAAATCCACAACGGTGCTGGAGTATATTTATTCCCTAGTGCGGGGAGACTGACCCGAGGTTCAATTTCAGCGGCTCCTCCGGGAGTGAGCGTTACAGATGTATGTAGCATTATGGAGACTTTGAGTTAGGCCCGTGTCAGACGAACGCAGTGATAACGTCCGTGTTGCTGCACATTTTACCGTCCGTCGTAGCATAAAATTATGATCAATAGAGACCCACACACGAAGTACGTCCGCACAGAAGTGCGGACGCACAACGCACGTGGCACCGGACGCAATTTAGGCAAGAACGTCAAACCGCTAGGACGGACACACAGAGTGCGCCACGTCCGCACAGCTTTGTGTGTGAGTGAAGGAACGTAGTCAGACAGACTGCATTTTTGACGTCCAGCATTTTTGATGGACAAAATGGTTTTTCATATCATGTATCAATTTTTTTCATTTTACATATTAATTATTTCCCATCTACATCAGTCAAAAAAACCTCAGTCAAAAAAAACAGACTGTGTGGTGTCTACAGAACAGCATAAATAAAATCCAAAGACCCATGTATTAAATCAAAAGTGGATTTATTCCAGCACCAACAAGGACGAAGTTTTGACCAGAACTGGTCTTTGTCAAGTCTTGAAGTAGTGGAGCAAGGATTCCCATCCTTTTACCCTTTTTTTCGTGAGTAGTATTTGAGTCTTATTGTCTACAATTATCCTTGTGTGGTGCCTACAGTATCATCAGTCAGAAAGTACGTCAGTTGTGCACGGACGCACAGTGTGCTCAGAATGCGTTCGTCTGACATTAGCCTAAGTAGGCTAACTCTGAACAATAGTGTTCAATGCTATACTATAAACTCTTCAATGCACTGTGGCGCAGATACGGAATTGCCAGTCCATTGACATAAAGGTTTTCCAGCAAAGTCTAGCAATAATAAAGAAATTGCATCAGGTTTAATACTGAAAAGGTGTTGGAAGATGGCATTTTTTCCCAACGTTTTTGCAGAATATCAAGCATCTTGGAATCTCTTGCTAATCTAGCAATACTAACAATTTGGCGCAGCCAAGGCTTCATAAAAGTACTGTAACTGTGAATAAAACTGTACTTAAAGTTAAAAAGTACTAACAAGTGGAAAGTTAACGTTTTTTGTGGAGAATAATTTGAGCCTCACACAGTCGTTATTTGTTAACATTACACTTGTAGCAGAGGTCAATACTTGGTGTCTCCAATGTAAAACAACCGAAGGAAGGAGCTCCATCTCTGCAACACATCACAACACTTCATGATTTTCATATATAGTCTGTTAAGCTGAAACATACCATACAGCCAAATAAAATGCAAAGTTTCATACACTCTATTGCCAAAAGTATTCGCTCACCCATCCAAATAATCAGAATCAGGTGTTCCAATCAATTCCATGGCCACAGGTGTATAAAATCAAGCACCTAGTTATGCAGACTGTTTTTAGAAACATTGAAAGAATGGGTCACTCTCAGGAGCTCAGTGAATTCCAGCGTGGAACTGTGATAGGATGCCCCCTGTGCAACAAATCCAGTCGTGAAATTTACTCGCTCCTAAATATTCCACAGTCAACTGTCAGCTGTATTATAAGAACGTGGAAGTGTTTGGGAACGACAGCAACTCAGCCACGAAGTGGTAGGCCACGTAAACTGACGGAGCGGGGTCAGCCATGCTTAGGCGCATAGTTTGAAGAGGTCGCCATCTTTCTGCAGAGTCAATCGCTACAGACCTCCAAACTTCATGTGGCCTTCAGATTAGCTCAAGAACAGTGCGCAGAGAGCTTCATGGAATGGGTTTCCATGGCCGAGCAGCTGCATCCAAGCCATACATCACCAAGTGCAATGCAAAGTGTCGGATGCAGTGGTGTAAAGCATGCCGCCACTGGACTCTAGAGCAGTGGAGACGCGTTCTCTGGAGTGATGAATCGCGCTTTTCCATCTGGCAATCTGATGGACGAGTCTGGGTTTGGCGGTTGCCAGCAGAACGGTACTTGTCTGACTGCATTGTACCAAGTGTAAAGTTTGGTGGAGGGGGGATTATGGTGTGGGGTTGTTTTTCAGGAGCTGGGCTTGGCCCCTTAGTTCCAGTGAACGGAACTCTGAATGCTTCAGCATACCTAGACATTTTGGACAATTCCATGCTCCCAACTTTGTGGGAACAGTTTGGAGCTGGCCCCTTCCTCTTCCAACATGACTGTGCACCAGTACACAAAGCAAGGTCCATAAAGACATGGATGACAGAGTCTGGTGTGGATGAACTTGACTGGCCTGCACAGAGTCCTGACCTCAACCCGATAGAACACCTTTGGGATGAATTAAGAGCGGAGACTGAGAGCCAGGCCTTCTCGTCCAACATCAGTGTGTGACCTGACAATTGCGCTTCTGGAAGAATGGTCAAAAATTCCCATAAACACACTCCTAAACCTTGTGGACAGCCTTCCCAGAAGAGTTGAAGCTGTTATAGCTGCAAAGGGTGGACCGACGTCATATTGAACCCTATGGATTAGGAATGGGATGTTACTTAAATTCATATGCGAGTCAAGGCAGGTGAGCGAATACTTTCGGCAATATAGTGTATGTTCAAACAGTGGCCACATTATTAGATACCCCTTTTTAGCAATGGGTAGACAGGTAACACTTTCATTTTATTACACACAAATCTATAATGTTACAGATGTCCAGAGCGGCCATGTATTTTTCTTTTTTTGTTTTCACTTGCTATCTCGAGAAAATAGGTTGTTTTCCAGAGATAAGATCTTGCTTTCCTGAGATATCAAACTTAAGAATCTCAGAAAACCAAATTTTCTTCTGTAGAGTTTTATTTTTATCCTGCGACCTCCAGTGCCTGCAGGGCTGGGATAGAGAATCAGCCCTGAACGTCATCCAGACCGGCCCAATTTAATTATGCAAAAGCGCACAAAAATAGTATAAACCAACTGGATCACTCAACCAATCACACGACAGATACTGGAGTTGCTGCAAAGCGATTGAGTAAAGCACCACAGCGGCACTGAGGTAGAGCGAGCACCATGTCTTAAGGTGAGGCGGATGCGCAGAGGGTCACACGGTGGCCGCAGTATGATACGGTGTCTGTTTTACAGACCGTGAGGAAGTTCTCACCTCACTACAGATGTGCATTCGGAACTTGGAATGAAATTTGATAATTCGTATTCGGAAGTACTTCCGAATAACAAATCGATACGAAATGGTATATAACAAATTTATTCTGTTTTACATTGTGTCATCATCATAAAAAAAATGTGAATAACTGATATTATCGAATTTGAAATGTACTATCAAATTGATATCAACTATCGAATTGATCTTAACTTACAATACAAGTAATAGTCAGCAAAGGACTTTATGAAACAAATTAATTTTGTTTCACGGTTTAATTTGATTCAAATACTAAATCTGTGAAACAGTTTAAAATGTAACCCTAGCTTTTATTTAACAGCAAAATTTGATTAATTGGGGTTTTAGCTAGTGATCCAAAATTCTAATTGATATCAACTATCGAATTGATATATGAAATTCGAATCGATTAGAAGTTTCAAATCGATCCAAAATTTCAAATAAATCAGAAATTTCAAATCGATCCGAAACGAAATACGAAACAAAATTAGTTACAAAATTTTGAAAATAAAAGGATTTAAAAACATAATGAAACGAAACTAAACGAAACAAATATTTCAGCCATGCACATTCCTACACCTCACCCATTAAGGGTAGTGCGAGCCATGCGGTGCACCAGCATTCACACTGGCCCACTGAGCCATTGGCCCACCGGGAATCTCCCTGTAATCCCTATGGCCAGTACATGCCTGAGTGCCCGGGTGATGCCATTCGCCAGCGCCTTGTGGGTGTTTCTGGTAGCCTCGACCACATACAAACCTCTCATGAGACTACGCAGCCTGTCTAACTATAGCTTGTATTGGTAGCCAGGCTGCGAAGTCTTGTGAGAACTGTGAATATGGCAGAGGCTACCAGAAACCACTGCGAGGCGCCAGCAACTAATGACATACATGACACCACAATGATGCCAGGGGTCACGGCCTACATAAAAAAAAAACACAAATAAGAGGATTGTAAGGAAAATAAGTTGGTTTGCCAAGATAGAAAGATGTTTTATCTGGATCTCATTTTTGATATCTCAAGCTAACAAGATGTTATATTGGGATAAAAGAAAAGAAAGAAAAAGGATGGCCACGCCAGGCTTCAATATAATGTTTAGTAAAACAGCCTTTAATATTTGTAATATGTATGTAACAATTTGCTGGAACCATTCCAAAGAGATTCTGGTACACACTTAAGTTAAAGCAACATTCAAGGGACACTGCCATTTACATAAACTGTAACTAGTTATTTGTGCATTACAAATAAAACCACATTAAAACACATGCTGCTGTTCTTTTTAGTTGAAGTAATTGCATATTAAAAGAAACAATAAAATTAGTTTTTTTAATCTCACTACCATTTTGTTGATTTTTCCATGAGACAATATTTCCCAAAGTTTTTTTCTTTACTTCTGTGGTTTATCTAACCTACAATACTTTACAGTTTAATGAGAAGGAGGAAGGAATGTTTAGATAAGGCTACAGGGGGCTATTATTCTTTATTGTGCGGGAATACATTCCACGCAATACAATGAGATTTGAGACACCATTCAATGGTCAGAGCCACATTGTGAAGAGCAAGTGATGGAAAGATACTGTGGGTAGGCAATTTACAGCACAAAAGATCACAAAAAGGATGCACCCAGTGACACATACACAGTAAGATATTTTCTTAACTAAATATATAAAGAGAAAAACAAAGCACATGTAAAATATCAGCAACATAAAATAAACAAAACAAGAACATTTAATTTCTTGGTACCTCCCTGGCGGTACGAGTCTGACATAATTTAGCGGTAATCCCGAGTGTGTCTTGGGGTTAACTTTCATTGCTGAAAGCGGTAACCCCGAGGCACACTTAGGCTGCATACATACCTGTCCCTGCGCTCCCTCGCTGTCCCCTGCAGTCACCTCCGGCCGATCGTGGCGTCATGCTTCCTGTCAAGCGACAAGCGAACCAGGACGCTGCGATTGGCAGAGGAGAATGCGATTGCGGAGGTCAGCGAGGGAGTGCAGGTACAGGTATGTATCCAGCCTGAGTGTGGCTTGGGGTTACCGCTTTCAGCAGTGAAATTTAACCCCGAGCCACACTCGGGAAAACCACCAGGGAGGTTAAATCACTATATCTCCATATTTGTCAGCTACTCTGTAATGCTGCAACTCTGCCTATTCCTTCATACCCAGGATGCTCTTTTAGTCTTAGGTATGGTAATTGTAGGGGCGTGGGAAGGACTCTGAATTCATTGGCGTCGTTGTGTAATCTGGTTGAAATGATGTGTGCGGTGTAAGCTGGTGTTTTACCCTGCTGGAATTATCTAAGAGGAGAGGAATAGACTGAGATAATAACAGGATGTGCATAGTCAGCAAAACTATTCACACAGACTATTGCTTATAAACACTCAGTTGATATTAAAGTGAATTTATGCTGGTACACACAACTGTGTATCATTTCATAGGGATCCTTATACTACCTGCATACCACAAGGTTTGCATTGAACAACACATACAGAGTTATTCACTGACATTTCGGTGCTCTCTGATTTTTCCCCACTTTGGCGAATCCGATTCGCTGACCCTACGGTGAATTCCCGAAGTGCAGCGAATCGGCCGCCAAACGCTGCCGCCAACCTGCTGGACAGCTGCAGCAAACCTGCCGGCCAACGATGCAAACCCGCTGCCCACAGCTGCAAACCCGCCACACAGCTGCCAAGCCGCAGAAAGAAGCCTACAAGCCACCGGATGGGTAAAAAAAAAAAAACAATTGAAAGTGTCAAATTTGAAACGCTGTTTGCAAACAATCTACTGCATGAAAATGTCTGGAATTTACATATAAGGTCCTATGAATAATACTAAAAAGGTCTGTTAAAGAAAAAAAGAAAAAAATTATATTTAAAAAAAATAAATTAGATAATAGAAAAAAATGTTGCCAAAAAATCCCAAAAAATGCCTAAAACATCCTAAAAAAAAATTCAAGATACTTTTTCTGCAGACTAAAAGGAATATACAGTGTAATAGATATTAAATAAAAACGGGAATATTTTTAACATTGAAACCTATGGGATTCGTCTGATTAAACCTGCCGAAAGAAACCACGGAACATCAGGGCATTTCTCTGAAATTTCTCTGCTGTTCGGTGTTCTCTGATTAGGTTAACCATTGCTTCTCCAAGGGGGATTTTGCTGCTGTCGAACAGGCACCGCATTTGCTGGCAATTCGCCAATATTTGGCAAACTGCCTGCTTTTTGAATAGCCGAATGGCCACGAAATGCAACGTATGGGGAAATTCAGTGTTCCGTGCAATTTCGGGGCTAGATCTTCTCTCTCTGACTAACCCCTTAAACCTCATGATCAGGGTTGTTTTGTACATGGTACAAAAGGTTTCTGGAATTTTGTCAAGTGTCCAAGTAATTATAATTTGTGTTATCAAATTAAACCCGCACTAAACATAAAAACCATAGTCTGTCTTAATATCTTGGAATGGAAATGCCTTCTCCTGTCTACACCTGCTGAACCCAGATAAAATGGACACGTGTTTTGTGCTACAAACCTCAGTGTTAGAAAGAATTTGCATATTATACTGAACAAAAGCAAACACGGCTGACAGTACTAAATGCCAATAAAACATACTATTACTGTAATAGCACCGAGTGCCTGGAATAATATAACCTGACCATAATGAGCAGCTTACATCATTTTATTGCTCGAACATATCAATTTGTGTCTTAAGATAATGTGAAACCTCGCTTTCCTATTTTGACTATTGCAATATTTTCTTTTTTTTTGCCTATCTAAAATTCATCACTCTTTGCCATGTCTTCAAAACGCTCATCTTACGCACACACTGGTTACACGACTATACTCTGCCATGTCTTTCAATGAGCCTTTCCCCCCAAATCAAAAACAAACAAAAACTAACTATAAACCACAGTGTTACTCTGTGTTACAGATCTCTTCTTTCTAACCATAGCAATTCACAAATAACTAGCTTTCTCTTTGGATAGCCTAGAACAGGGTGTCAAATCATTCTCCAAATCCTAAGTACTCACATTCAAAGCATTGCAGTTCCTTTATTTTCTTATCAGTATCAATTTCTTGTATCATTTTATTTTTGACAGCCAAACTATTATTTGTCATTTCCTTCACTGACAGCAAGTCTCCAAGCGTGGTAACCACGTAAGTATCCTTGCATCGGTTTTGGTGTAAGGAGGTCCTTTGTCCCTATTTCCTTGCTTGTATTTGCTTAAAGTGACATTAAACCCTCAGATTTTTTAACATAAAACAATACTGTAATGTGTGATTTACTGTAATCCATGGTAGTTTTCCTTCTCTTTGCTGCTCTTCCTTTTAAATCCTTATCTCTTCTCATGCTAGGGGAGAACTTCCTGTTTCAGCAGACTGCCTTGTCTCTGGAATGGATACATGCTGTCTGTGTATAGGTTTGCAACCTGAGCCAGTATTACAGGAAGTGGCAGCCAGCTGCAAAAGGAAGTTCTCCCCCAGTATGAGAAGAGATACGGATTTAAAAGGAAGAGCAGCAAAGAGAAGGAAAACAACCATGGATTACAGTAAGGCACACGTTACAGTATTGGTTTATGTTAAAAAATCTGAGGGTTTAATGTCACTTTGATTCTTGCAAATTGTTGCAGTTTTAAAGATTCCTGTGGTTCCTCCTTTATCCATCCAACGCTCTGAAGCATGCATGGGCTAAACACATGCATGCTATTCACCACGTCATATCATCTGATGAAAAGATTTGATAAACTCTTGTCAGTGATTAGATTAGGTGACATGTAATCAGATTATCACTGACCAGAATTCGTGGATCCTGATTCGCTAATCCCTTTCCTGGTTTGAGGAGTTTCTGCAGCTTAATTTCAAATATGAAAATTAACAGGACGGATTATTTGATTTATACTTTCTTTTAACGCATATTTATAGAAGTATTAAAAAGACTAACAGGTCTATTCACTAAAGGTGAAATTTAGGAGAATGACTGGAAAAGTGAAAATTCTAGATCAAAGCCAAACCAGAAAAATTCTCCCATTTATTTCACTTTCCAAATCGGCTATTTGGTCTAGATTGTTCTCTTCTCCTGCTGTTCTCCTGAGTTTCACCTTTAGTGAATAGACTGTAAGAACATTCTGGTGGCAATGCCCCTTTGCCAAAAACGATGACGAATTGATTAGTACCAATATATGTATTAAGGACCCCAATTCATAAAAATACATTTAGAATAGTCAAGTAAGCCATATTGCAACAGATGGCAACAAGACGTGGGTACATAAAAAAAAATCATTAATTAAAATAGAACTTATATTATTTATATTTTTCAAACAATAAATTAAAAACTGGTGTTTATGAGAATCATTCATACATGTCATGTTATATACATACAAATAAAAACAAAAAAAATTTCTGGTGACCCCCTATCTGGGTAAAAAAAAATCTCACTGCTATACACAGTTACCAAAAACGTAAATTTGTTGCTCTTTCTAAAGGGTTCACTGAAAACAAGGGTCATGAGAGTGGGATGGAGGACAATACTCCCCTTACTGAATTGTTGGCAACAAAATATCTCCTAAATTAACATCCAGCTATTAGGCTGGCCATCCACTGGGTCCGTAGTCAGACGACTGACTTGGTCTTCCAACTACAGACAACGCCGTTGCACGACCAGGGTTGTCCACTGTAAGCATCTGTGGATGACCCAGGTTGAACAACGGACAGGCCGCCGAACAAAGAAAAGAGAATCTGCTGCAGAGGGAAAAATACCCTGCCCTTGGTGCTGAAAGGGGTTCCAGCACCAAGGAAATAAATATTATTCACCAGTATTTGGTAAATTGACATTTTTGTGAATAGTTGAACTGCCACGAAATTGCTCAGTATGGTGAAATTCATTTTTCGTTGCAATTCGGTGGCAAGTTCATCACTGTGTGAATAACCCCGTATTATCCTCCAGCCCTTTCTCCTAGAAAAATAATCCTACCATTGTTTTCAGTGTACCCAATAGATGTAAAGTGGATAGTACAGTGAGGACTGTTGGAAGAGCAGGTAACTGTACATCAACAGCCCCTATACTTTGTAAAGAAGCAGTACATTTGTGGCTATCCAGAGAAGAGCTATTCCACTGCAGCTCGTTCTCAGCTTGACCCAGCATTCTGCAAAGAATACCAGATCAGAAGTCGTAGTGTTTCGTGTGTTTGTAAATTCCGGAAATACTATGAACTAATTAAACTAAAAAATAGCTTACTCATCTCTGGTCCGGCTGTGCACTGGAATATGCAGCCTTCTATGGCTGTATGCAGAAACACAGTGGGAAGAAATGGTTCCCATTGTCCTTCCATGGCTATGGCATGGTCTGGCATTCGCAAACTCATACAGAGCTTGTACAGTATTGCACTTATCTTCATGGAGTCCTATGGACTCCAGAAGACTATCAGGGTTACTCCGAGAGCACCAAAATGTCACTGACATTTTGGTGCTCTCCCGTTCCCCGCACTTCAGCTAGTCCGATTCGCTGAATCAGCATTCACCGCAGGGTCCCCGAAGTGCAAGGAACAAGCCATCGAACGCATCCGAAAGCTGTCGGAAAGCCACTGAATCGATCCGAAAAAACACCAAATCAATCCGTAAAAAAAACGTGAAAACTCGCCTTATGCATCTGACGATCCAGCGCATGAATACTGAATCGATCTGAAAAAAAAGTCGAGGCATTGCCGAACAGAGCACTGACCATCCACTGGAAAGAGTCAACAAGCTGACGAACGGGTTACAAAAGAACAAAATAAACCCTGCAACTTTTAAAAGGTGTTTGCAAAAAAATACTGCACTAAAATGCCTGGAAATAATATATAAGGACCTAAAAATAATAATAAAAAAGTCTGTTACAGAGAAAAAAACACCATTTAAAAAAAAAAAGCCTGAAAAATGAATAGACTTTTTGCAGAGTGTAATGACCTGCTGAATCCGCACAATGTATATTATTACATAGGCTTTATTAATCCATTATTATACAGACCTAATTAACTCATTACTTTACAGAGCGTAATGATTTGCTGACTTCATAGTAAGTTTTATTGACCCCTTTCTATCACTGACGTCATGGAATATATATCACTGACGTCACAGAATGACGTCATTTCCCACTACATCTTCCCACACAGCCCACATGCACCCCAATATTTCATGTTCTCTATTAACCCTCACCTAGTGTGTCACCTCTGAACCTCATAGATTGTAAGCTCTTGAGCAGGGTCCACTCGCCTTCTGTACTGTGTCCTGAACCTGTAAGATATGTGTTGTTCTGCCTCCCATTGTACAGTGCTACGGAACTTGTTAGTGCTTTATAAAAGCTTGTAACTGTAACTGAATATTGATTATATAGTGTAATATAAGACAAAGATGCAAAAATTAATTATTTTTTTTAAATAATTGGGGGCAAATTATTTTATTTTTTTTCCAGTGAAATTCCTCATTTTTTTGGTGCATCCCTATTTTATTGGCTTGTTTTTCAATGTCGCTTAATTTAAACTCATAAAATTAATTACGCCAAATATTAACAAAATTATAATACCCCTATTTTAAAATAACTGGGGGGGAGGAATGGTATGTTTTGGGTTTCGGCAAAGGGTATCCTTAATTTTCAGTATCGGTTTTAGTCCAGAAATTTCATTTCGGTGCATCACTAGTTGGCAGTATCTGCCTGCGGCCCTCAACTATTATGACTTGAGCCTCTAGAAAAGCAGCTTGGTCGGAGTAGAGTCATTAAACTGCTAAAGGTTAATGGAGCGTGCACAATTTTTTTAAATTAGTAAATCGCAATGAACAGCTCCTTTGGAATAGGGTCCTGCATGGGGGGGGGGGTTTCTGGGATGAAATAATCTCACAATGACATGATCTGCACTTTTAAGGACTTTACGGTCTGGAGGAACCAATTTCATTGTATTCAGTCCCTCACAATGTACTGTCTGTCAGGTTAAACAACCAGTGGGAACGAAACCTGATTACTTGTTACAATAAATATGAATAATTTTTACTCGATACCTCAGAACCCCTACAGGGCGCAAAATACATATATGGTGAAGCACATGAACTGGGGCTATACCACCTATAGTATAAATTGGTCAGCTCACCATTTTTTTTCTCTCCCCTCACATGTGTGAAATATACTAGACTTTTTCTATCAACAAGTTGTGTTGTTTATCATTATTGCCAAAGGCCCCTATTACATTCTTCACGCTAACGGTAGAGCTCACCTGCGTGAGCGCTACCGTTAGCTGCGGTATCTGCCTCATATTACAATCCAAACGCAAACGGGTTAAAAAACCTGTTTGCGTTTGGGACCTCGTGCTGTTCAGCGCGAGGTCACTGCACTTTGCGCTCCCTATACTTAACATGGGGAGAGCAAAGCGTTAATCAGCGCTGGATTACAATGTCCCAGCGCTGATTTACACTTGGCTCTGGTCACGAAAAGTTAACCAGAGCCAGGACCTGGTGTTAACGGATTCCGCTGGTGCAGAATCCGTAAACACCAACTTAAAAATAAAAAATCCTATACTTATCCTCTGTCCCACGGCGAGGACTGCGGCTCCGGTCGCATCCTCCGGCCGGCGGGAGCAGGGAAAGACGGGGAAAAAGTGACCGGCAGAGGGGAGCTCAATGGAGTCCTATGGACTCCATTGAGAGGATGAGCGCGGCTGCGCTCAGCGCTGCCACGCGCATCCTGATTTTTAATGCTCGCTAACAATGCAGGCAGCATTTTTTTTGTGCCTGCATTGTAATCTGGCATTAAAACGCGGGCGCAAGGGGGGAAACTGCGGGCGCAGTTTTTCCTCCCCTGCGCTCGCGTTTTAACACCAGGAGCGTAATAGGGGCCAAAATGTTTCCACTACAATGGTGTGCTACAAATTGTTTTTGCATCTCTGTATTTTTGACATCCTCGACTGTCTGATCATACCTTTATTCCATTTTTAGTTATCCTTTGTGGCATTCTTCCCTTCTTTTTTGAATAAATATTTAATATTTTTTTTTTCCTTTACTCTGTAAAGGAAATTGAAATCTAAAACGGGACAGACCAGGATTATTTCTAGAGAATTTCTTTAATTTGATTTCATTGAATTATAAACATCTATAGATAAAAAAAAAAGCAAACAGCATTTAAATGGACACTCTAGGCACTGGACCATTCAATGCAAAATGTATGTTACAATGACCTGGATGTTCTCCACCCTACATCCTTCCTCTCCACTGTGTGAGTCCTGAAGGGCTGATTCAGCCATGGGACAGTGTAATGAGCTCTTAACAGTGATGTTTTACTTGGCACAGTTATGCTTCCCAAACACAGAGGGCTGTCTTATTGCCAACCTTCAACTTTAACAAGCTGGTTCCCATCACAGCTGGTTCCCATCTGCTGCCTAATGTGAAGACAGACAATAGCGAATGGTACCATAAATTATCGCTATTCTTGCTGCATGGTATTCAAAAAACTACGGGTTGAAGAAAGATAATAGTAAATGATTTTGATTCAGAAAAAAATCATATAGCTAAAAAAAAGAAAAAGAACTCACCTGGTACCCCAGGGCAGAGTGAACGGCGTGATACACTTGATCTTGCGCAAGTCTCCATGGAGTCCTATGGACGCCAAGAGAGGATACAAGCAGTAAAGCTCAGCTCAGTTGATTTACTAGCAGCAAGCTGCCACCTTGTGGCTGCAAATAAAATCGCTGACTTATAAAAGTCACCTTTTCAATAATGTAGTCTGAATTCAGCCTACAAAATAAAAAGTAAATTTTCATCATAAAACTAACGCAAGTGTTGTTTTTTTCACTGTACTAACATCAGGATAATGATGAGAATGTGTTAACGCGCTTAGAAAAACTGACCTGAGTGTGTAGATTTATCTGCTAAAAACGACTTCTTTTTAAGTCATTCAAATATACACTACAATATTAAAAATGCAACATATAATCCACAGCTACTAGGTGAAGAGATCACTGAGCAAGCCGGCTCCACTGTCAGTATTCATGAGCACTCCCCATACAACATGAGGTAATAGTAAGCCACTAATACTTACTTCTACATCCTATCAGTCATGTTAACAGCCCAGTATTTAAGTATATAGGGAAAACATTTCCCAATGACTCTGCAGGGGCAAATTCCTTGCATCACTACCACATCAATAACCTGACTGTAGTGCTTATTGTTCTTGGAGTGTCCCATTATCAGAGAAATTATACACACCATTAAACCTTACTTGTTGTTACTTTGTACTAACTACAACATATAAAGAACTAAAAAACCAATGACAGTAAAGACAGTGAAGGAAAGTGGCATATTATTCACCCAGGGTATGGAGCGAGGATGACTTTTAGCTGAATGCAGTATGGAAGAGAGTTACAATAGCAAGTTCTACCCATGTCCCAGATATTAGGAAGGAGGGTCTGGCAGGGAGTTGAGCCGTGCATTTGTGCAGCTTGCATGGAGTCTGGCACTTACCCACGTCATACACATTTTTGTTAGCTTTGGATGAGGGCGGTATATCTGAGTATGGGGCGTCTTTATGGACAGGAGATGTCATTTCCACGTAGCTGTTCTCTGAGTGTTTGTAGGGCTGCGCGGGGGGGTCTGTAATGGTTGCATAAGGGTTCTCACTGCTGCTTAGTGAGCAGGTGCTGGAACTGCACCCTGACTCTTTCACACAATCTGCAAAAAGCAACAAACACAAGTCAAAGAAATTGGGGGGATAAGTAGGGGCTCAGGAGGTGACAGGAAAAATAAGGCAAGGGGGTGGAATGTCTTGGAGGTAAAGGATTGGTAAGTCGGTAGTAGTTAAATGGAGGACACTAGTTTCTGTTTTCTGTTACAAAAACTCGTAAACATTTCAACTTTCATAGGTATCACCTATCAGGGGATTGCAGAAGATAACAGACTTGTGTGAGAGACAGCAAGGAGCAGCGAGGTTATTACAGACAGTGCTGTCTGTTTAGAAGAGGAACACAAAGAGAAAAAACAAAATAATAAAAAAAAGATACTGTGGGTAGTACCAGATTTTTAAAAGATAAATGTAAGGATAAAGAAAAGCAGGGTCTGGCTGTAGCAAGCAGTTTAGCTTTATTTTGTCAGCTCTGGGGCACGTTATATGACAGGGAATAAGGTTTAAAGCACAGCAAGCAAGATGGAAGAGGAGATTAATGATGCAGGAAAGAAGCAAGGTCTAAAGCAATTATACAGTAGACAGTTAGGATATAAACCTACCCCAGTCTCCTTGAAAAACTAAACAAAAGATCATATTGAAAGCCAGTTGCGTTATCTTACCTCATCTGACATAATACATCCAAGCACTGTCTTTACAAAAAGATTAACCACTGCTTATTGTGAAAATTTCACTTTTCTCCAGTGTAGGGGTACATTGATGTTACTCTCAACGAATATCGACTAAAAAATCCATTTACCTCTGACAGCCATTTAAGGTTTCTTGAAAGGCAGGCACAGCATCATTTGTACTATGAGACCAGCATGAATAATCAGATGTCTTACAATACAGTACAGCTGCCATCATGGACTAGATTTCCCATCATCCTTAACCAGACTTTATCAGCCTAGTGAGCATCACAGGAATTATAGCCAAAATGACTTTAGTTATAATTTAGATAATATTGCAACTTTTAGACAAATATGGTGACAGGCAGCGATCTGGACACTGCAGCAGCACATGATCTGATTCATTGATTCGTTGTAAAGATATGACATTCCTCCATTTATCTCACTACATGATGCAGCTTGTCTTTATGTGCAGTCAAGCTTTGTGACAGAACCGGTATAATGTGTTTGTAATACAATGTGATAATGCACACGCCTGAGACGTACCTACGATGGGTTCGAAGCCGATACACCGTGCAGCCAGCACACAAGCATACAGAAGTATTAAAAAGGAAATCTGGTCCCGCCATCACGGTAAAATACAAGTCAATTTATTGCAGTGATGCAGTGTTTCGGTTCTTATCTTAAGAGACTTCAATACCAAAACCGAAATATTGCGTCACTCCGATTAATCACACCGTGATGGTGTCCGGCATTCATTTTCACGATTCTCTTATAATGTGCTGTCTGTCTTCCATTTAATGGTCTAAAGTCATGTGGGATCCCTGTTAAGTGAAACTGGAATATCTTGTTTGAACTCACAAAAGTAGCCATTATGAACATATACACATTGAATTGCAAAGAGCTGTAACCTTTTACATGAGTTGTGAGTAATGTGTGGTGTGCTTCATGGTTTAATTTAAGGACTGGACCAACATACATAACTGCCTATCATTCCATGTTAATGAAAGATCTCATCAATCGTCGATGATCACTTGTATTTGCAAGTCTTTCCTGATGTGCGTCGTGTATTGTCCTAGAAGCCCCAAGTACCAGTACTCGTGGGCTCTGTTGACGTGTCTTTTTTATGTCTCTGTTGAAGTGTCTCTTGTCGAGAGTCTGTAGGTTGAAACGTTGCTGGTATCCTATTGTATAAAGCATCTAATAAAAAAGACACTTCAACAGAGCTCACACGTGCTGGTACTTCTTGGTTCTTGAACTTCATGCTGGATGTGAAAAAATCTGAGTATCAAGTGCACCGTGGAGCAGATCTGTCCCAAGTGACGGAGCACTATACACACCTTTTCTTTCTACTGTGTCATATGTTGGATGGATTGGTCGGTGATCTCAGAGGGTGTGAAATCTGGGTGTGTATTATTGTATTTTACTTGCTAGCTATTCTGGATTTTCAGGGACGTTCCTTAGCAGTTAACTCCTAGTATTTGTCTGAGGATATAATCCTGCACTTTTTTTAATGAGTCAAGAGCAGAAACGTTCCTCAAGACAAGTTTAGTGATGCTTTATTAAAGCCAAACTGTCGTGTGTGTTATTAAAGTATTTTAATCCATCACATACAAAAAACTATCAATCATTTTCTATGGTTTTTAAACAATTATGCATAAAATGTATGGATTATGTGCATTTTAGAAATAGCTATTTTTCGATGAATATTTATAAATACAATATTCGTTTTGTGATGTCACCGCTTCTGAGAAAGATCATTAACATAAATAATGTAACATAAATCACTATACATTTACAGCTCACTCACCTCTGACAAACTCCCTTGACAGGCTGCCTGAATGAGTTCCCAATGAATTCAGTACGGATTCACCTTCACGTGATTTTTTTATTCAAGAGGGAGTCACAAAGATCATGAGCAAATAAAAATATATACAGGGGAATAGCAAATCTGAATTTCAACCGCCTCATCAAGATATCTATTTTGTTGGACAAAGGATACGAATTCAATTTATAAAGTTCTGCTTGTCACTTTACAAAATATTGAAATACTAATCCCTCTCCTAACCTAACCTTCAGACATCACTGTGGGGTTTATTCACGGAGTGACAGTGTTTGCTGAAGAAAATCTTTTCATTTTTTTGCAACTGCGACATACTTGAAAACGAGAGAAAATCTCAATGTATCCTTCCTGGTAAAATCTTTTCTCCAAAAAAAATAAAAATGGGGTTTCACAAAAGGGAAATCCAAACAGCATCAGGAAACGCTCCACAGTGAACGTTCTCCAGATGTGATTTGCAACTCCTTCTTGTGTAATACTGCTTTTTGTCACTGTTGCGTTCAAGTTAGCTCCGGGAATGGAATAGTGCCCTAGGTGTCTTGTGTTCCTCCACAACTCCTCTAGAGTGTAAGCTCCTCCGAGTAGGGCCCTCTATAACTAGGGCACTATCATGTGCCTGTAGCTAAAACGGGGACGCTAAGGGAAAAATTTGCGGTCGCAAATATCCCCTTAGCATCCCCGTTTTACAAGTACATTACGAGGCAGGCGCTGAATTCAGCAGCCTGCCCCGTAACGGTCGCTAGCTTCCAGGATACTCGCGGCAGCGCTAATGTGAGCAACCCCTCCTGGAGTCCAAAGGACTCCATGGAGGATTCTGCTGCCGGGTCACATGACCTGCAGGATCTCACCTCTCGCGGTGAGTAAGTAATTTTTTGTGGAGGGTTCCAGCAGCTGCTAACTGATTCCGCAGAAGCACAATCAGCACCAGCATAGAGCTGTAACAAACAGCTGGACAATGGGGGAGCCTGAAAGGGACCTGATAAGGAACAGGAGACTGGGAAAGGAGCCAATCAGTGCTGGTTGTGTGGGAGTTGGTAATCTGTGTGTGTGAATTTGTATAAATGACCCTGTTGAAACACCTAAATAAAGCAATTCACTGTTCTAAGACATACAGCTCGTCTGGTGTTTTAGTTCAGAGCAAATCACATTCACCACGGAAGACACTCAGCGGTCTTCTGAAACGCTACCTAACCCAGAAGAGGAACATCAAATCGACCCCAGATGGCACCACTTGCTTGCAGCGGTCCCTAACAACACCAAAGCCATTCCCAACACCCAGGACTAGCGGATCAGGCTGCTCGGGACGCCGAGTGCCGAGCCACTCGGTAGTCGGGCTGATCCACAGCAGGGGAATCTGGAGAGCAGGACAGTCGACGGACGACCATCCCGTCACACTGATGAACAGCGGTGGGATAAGCTCTTCCAACCCCAAAATGGCTAGCTATGCAAGTTGCAAAAGGGACACGCTTCGGGACCTGCTGGAAAGCCGTGGAGGGACCGCTGGCTCAAAGAGCAAAAAGGCCTTGGTCAAAGAACTGAGAGAAATGGACCAGCGAAGAGAGGACACGGGACCCCCGTCCATAAGAGACCGGTTCCAGCGAAGAGTAAGGAGGGCGATGGCCCAGGCCCAGGCGGATGAACCTGGTACCTGGCAGGACGAGCACTGGTGGAAAGATTTTGTCCGCCAGGAAATGTGGAACGAGGCCATACAACAGGAGGAGGACTGCCCTGAAGAAGCCCTTCCCACTTATACAGAGAGGTACGAGCACCAGTGGTACTTACGGGTGCCCTTTTTGGGAGAACAGCCCCGAGAGGAATGGCTGACAGAGCTAGGCAAACTGGTCCAGAGCGAAATTATACTGGACGCCAGCTACAGAGCCCTCCAGTGGTTTATGACCCAACTAATGCCCAGCACAGCAGACAGCGGCCCAACAGAAGGCTTTGAATATGGCGGCACAGGGTTGCTGTATACAAGGATGGGCAAAGACCCCGGTTTTGGGGACGACGCGGAGTGGCGGCGGGAACAACTCCTGGACCTCTGGTATGAGGAACTGGAAGACCTTGATGATCACCTTGATACAGAGAAATTGGAGTTCCTGGTTGAGCAGGAATGGGAGCTCGAAAAGGCCTACAAAAGGCTGTTCGACGACGCTCCACAGCTAGGCCTGAGCCCCATTACCTGGGACTGTCCGGCGGAAGAAGCGGGCAGTCAAAGTGACACAGAAGAATTGGAGCCCGAGGCGCTCCCTTGGTTCCCCCTCATGATCGCAGCAGAGCAGGAAGCGCTGGCAAGAGGGCGGAGTGCCGCTGGCCTCTGCCCATCCCCAGACCCGGAGATGGAGGACACCATTCTCCCGCAAGACGACACTGTGTCAGTATCTATCCCCCCAGCTGAAGCGCTGGCGACGGGGCAGAGCCCCGATGCCCTCTGCCCACCTTTCCTAATGGTCACATCGGATCCAGGAGAGGACCCCCCCCCGGGCTGGTTTTCCCGCAGCCCATGACCCCACCGGAGATGGAGGACGCCATCCTCCCACCAGAAGACACTTCGTCAGTGTCTATCCCCCCAGCTGAAGCGCTGGCGACAGGGCAGAGCGCCGCTGGCCTCTGCCCACTCTCCAAGTTGCACCAAGACGACCCGAGCAAGGATCTCCACGGGCTGCCGGCCCAGCAACTAATGACCCTACCGAGAATGGAAGACACCATTCTCCTGCCCGGAGACACGTCCCCAGCATCTACCCCTCCAGCAGAAGCACTGGCAACAGGGCAGAGCGCCGCTGGCCTCTGCCCACCTTTTTCGGTCCGCACAGAAGATTTAGGTGAGGACTCCCAGGGGCTGCCGGCCCCGCAGCCGACGACCCTACCCCGACTGGAGGACAACTGTTTCCCATAAATTACACCCATCCCCCCCAGCAGAAGAGCTGGCAATGGGGCCGCTGGCCTCTGCCCACCACCCAACTTGTGCCCAGAGGATCCAGGCAAGTTTTTCCAGAGGGTGCAACCCTCCTGACCAATGGCTCCCCTGAGAATGGAGGATGCCATTCTCCCGCAAGGAGGCACTTCCCCAGCAGCCACCCCCTTAGCAGAAGCGCTGGCTATTGGGCAGAGCATTTCCAACCTCTACCCATCCTCCCAACCCGTTAGGCTGGACGCCTCTTGCCTCACCTATTCCCCTCAAAGGCTGGCCAGGGCACCAGGGGCACGTGCAGTTGGCACACATTCCCCCCGGGTTATTGATACCCTGGGAGAAGGTAAAGGCAGTACCTCTCCCCAACAGCGAGACACTTCCCCAGGAGGGGACACCAACAAAGGATTACACCAGCGACACGCCGGGCCCCAGAGTATAGGGCACCCATCGGGCAGCGGGCCAGCCCACAAGGACAAGTGGAGAAACCCGGGGGCTTGCCTCCTACCCACAGACTACGGCCACACAAAGACTGCTCCGACAGCCCCGAGTCGACCCGTTTGTGGGTCCAACTGTGTCTGTCGGACTCTTTTGGGGGGAAAGTAATGTCATGGAGCTGACATCGGGCTCGCCTCAGCGAGCCACAAGGAACTGACTCTGCTCCAATTTTAAAGACCATTTTTACTTTTCCCTCGGTTTTGCGTTTCAGATTGTATGCACAATTTTATGTTATTACTATGTTGTTTTATTGAAGGGTGGTGTATTTTACAATGTATCCTTATTGTATGAATGTAGTTTCAAATGAAGAAAACTGTATGTATGTGGTTTTCCCCAGTCACCATTTTGCCCAGCCCAGCATGGGTCCAAAGGACAAAGGACCTCATGGCCCCAAGATGGAGGATACAGCAAAACAGTTGATTGGAGGCTTTTCCAAGATCTCATCTGCCTAATCCCCTGGACAATGGGGGAGCCTGAAAGGGACCTGATAAGGAACAGGAGGCTGGGAAAGGAGCCAATCAGTGGTGGTTGTGTGGTTGGGGGAGTTGGTAATCTGTGTGTGTGAAGTTGTATAAATGACCCTGTTGATACCCCTAAATAAAGCAATTCACTGTTCTAAGACATACAGCTCGTCTGGTGTTTTAGTTCAGAGCAAATCACATTCACCACGGAAGACACTCAGCGGTCTTCTGAAACGCTACCTAACCCAGAAGAGGAACATCAAATCGACACCAGATGGCACCACTTGCTTGCAGCGGTCCCTAACAACACCAAAGGCATTCCCAACACCCAGGCCAGCGGATCAGGCTGCTCGGGACGCCGAGTGCCGAGCCACTCGGTAGTCGGGCTGATCCACAGCAGGGGCATCTGGAGAGCAGGACAGTCGACGGACTCCAGCTACTCTAATTTTCGCTCCAGATGAAGCCGGTTGTTTCCGGCGAAACATATGTCGAGCTGAGTTTGTCATTCGCTTGGTTTTAATGCTGATTGTCTTATAAGCACTAGTGAGGGTCAGAGCAGAATCTGATTAAGTATTAGGGACAGCATCTAATTATTGCGATTGTTCAATTGTGGACATACAATCTAACCAATTATTCTGCATACTGCATGGACATTTTGTCTCTTGGAATTTGTTCCTAGGCCTTGCTGCTGAATTTTTCAGTTGTTGGTGATACATATTCATGTTGTTGGAGGTCATACCTCAATATTGCAGACCATATTGTTTAACTGCCCCTCAGCACATCTCTCAATATCCCTCACTAGGCTCATGTTTATATGTTGGTTTTAGTTGGTATTTGTTACTGTCTTGTCATTTATTAAAGGCATTATGCCATTGTGTTTTTTGGCCGCTCCCTGATCTAACTGTGGTTGACCCTTCTGGGTTGGCACGCTGTTAATTTTATCTTTAATTGCTTCTCATATTTACAGGTTTAGTCCTGTTCAGGGAGTGATATCTCATGTTCAATTCTGCATGAGATAAGTGATTGTTGACTTACGCTTTGTTCGTTGGTCTTTTTCATTTTTTGTTACAATTATCTTCTGAAACGCTACCTAACCCAGAAGAGGAACATCAAATCGACCCCAGACGGCACCACTTGCTTACAGCGGTCCCTAACAACACCAAAGCCATTCCCAACACCCAGGACCAGCGGATCATGCTGCTCGGGACGCCGAGTGCCGAGCCACTTGGTAGTCGGGCTGATCCACAGCAGGGGCATCTGGAGAGCAGGACAGTCGACGGACGACCATCCCGTCACATTTTCGTATTTGCTTTAGTTTATAGCTACGCTTCTGGCATTATGGTAAAAACTAAGAAAGTCAGATAATTGCACGATGATCTAGCATTTTTATCTACATCTACCCTAGTGATTTATTTAATGAAATGCACAGATTAACAATAATATATTCTCACCAAAGTGACAATTTAGTCAAGGCATGCACATTATTACCTTTCAAAACTAGCAAAGTGGCAATTACTCCTAAATGATATTTAGGGATATTTTCAAGCGTATTGCAATGTCCTTGGGTGAAATGTGGAGCTATAATGATAATAATGATAATTTTTGGTAATTTTGCTGCTATGCATTGCACGGCTGATAATCACAGGATATATCATCCACAATAACTGAAGGACCAAAGGTTAGCGTTTGCTTGAAGTCTGCTTTAATTCGTTGATGGAGTTCTGCTGATTTACCAGCTGTTAACTGCAGACCCTCTCTGACTGTGTTGGTGGTATTTATACATTGTGTGATAATTGTGCAGGGGTGGTGGATCTCAAGGGCATAGTATAGAGATACACAGAAAACCTTCCATCTTGGAAATGACCCCATGCTTGGTGCAGTAATTAAAGAATGCATCAATATGCACACAAGGAAATAGAAAAGAAATTATATTTGCCCTTTGACTTCTCTGTTTCTAGTTGACCGATAATTAGTCAATCTGCTCCCCCATACAAACCTACAGGGGTAGGAATCTGAGGGATGCTAATGGTGGAGCTCAAATGGGAATGCTCTATCTGCGGATTTTCTTTTGCAAACTATGGATAACGAGTAAACGGTCTTTAAAATTAAAAAATTCAGTGCAAGCAGCCCAGTGCAATTTGCTTACATTATCTAATGCATTACATTTTGTGCATTCCTATCCTGTTTATCTGCCTATACAAATGACGACCGCCAAACATAATAAAACATCTAGGGCCCTATTCCACAGCTGACGTTAAAAGTCAGACGCTAATGGAAACCGTGTGCACCAGCCATTTTCCAATAGCGTTTCATTTTTATGACTAATTTATGAAGGGAACTGATTTATAAGCGTTTCTACAGCCAGTAGGCCACACCTTGGGCTAAATTAGGTCAATCCTGATTCAATTCAGATTGAGTTTGCTTGATTAGGTGATAGAAAGCCTAATTATTTTCACCCAAATTGAATAATCCAAAGAGTCTAAATTTGTTATTGCAAATAGGGCCTTCAGCAAATACTGCTCTGGACAGAATAGGTGATAACTAGACTATAGAATTACTTTTTGTTAGAAAATGGATTACCTAGGTACCGCACATTTTTTTGAATTTCTCCTGCCATGATGAACAGCCGCACCCTTATATATATAACAAGTTACGTGTATGAATGCGTCCTCCCACAGTCGTGTGATATATATATATATATATATACACACAGGGCTCGAAATTTCAAGTCCCAAGTTACTAACCAGGCCATAAGAGTTACTCGCCACCAGTTGCTCCACCTAACCCCTATCCAGCCCTTAACTCTGCCCTAAACACACCCCCTTTAAATTATCTTATGAAATTACACTGTTAAAGGTTTTATTTAGAATAAAAGTTACAAAAATAACATTACTACCCAGACATCAGACCCCAGAAACATGTATACCCAGTCATCAGAGCCCAGTGTGAGCAGAGCGAGGAGGCAGAGAAGCTCCTCTCCACCCCCCTGCAAGTGACAGAGACCAGCTGGGTCAGGTTAGGCAGCTGATCCCTGCCACCGTGCAGCCTGGGGAAAGGGGGGGGGGCTGCACGGTGGCACCGCCAGAATACGCAGCATGAAATAATTTATTGTGCTGTCTGCGTGCGCATGTCCACCATTTAGAGTCCTGTATACATAGATCTATCTAACATTTTCCTTTCAGGGAAAGAAAAACAGTCACTCAATTTGTATCATGTTTGTCAACATACCAATATCAATGATCAAAATTAACAGAATGACACTGTATATTAGCTAGCACAGGGAACCTGGCCTAGTCAGACTTATTAAACATCATTTTTGTGTGTCTCATTCTTAACTGAGTTGTATTCGAGTCAGCTCTGTTTAGTATAACAGGTTGAGTATCCTCTTATCTGACATGTTTGGGACCTGAAGTGTTTTGGATTTCAGATTTTTTCTTTTCAGATTTTGGAATATTTGCATATGAGAATGAGATATCTTGGGGATGAGACATAAGTCTAAACATTAGCTTAGTTTTTGTTTCATAGACACCCCCTCAGACCTGTGGCAAGGTTTTGGCAGGTCTAGGATCAGATGAAAAGCAATTAACGTCATCACCTTCACTACTATGCCCCAAAAGGGGCTTCTCATGTTGGCTATGCACAGCAGGGCGATCAGCTGCTGACCCGATTAAAAGACCTGATTTAACCATTTAGATACCGCAATCACCATTAAACAGGTGCTTGTGGTGCATTTCCCCCAGGCCTCCCCCCAAAAAAGCTGACACCCTTACATTGCCAGGTGATCGGAATGAGGGAAGATAGTGTGTCACACAGTCGGACTGTATGGCTTGGCAGGTCTGCCTTATACACATTGCCTGAAGGTAACTTTCTATAATATTTTTATAGTTTTTTACCCCATCTCTTATAGTCAGATTTTCCACTTTTTGAGTTATGAGTAAAAAAAAAATCCATATTTGGGAATATTTGGGAACTCCATGTAAGGGATACTCGATTTGTACAGCACAGACTGAGCACTCCAATATTCTATGAAATAATTAGCATTTCCAATGCTCATGAAGCCGAAAGGATTGAAATCTAGGGAAATTATGCAAAACCCGGCAACAATATAAAGTCTGGCAAAATGCAATCCCTATAACCTCACAAATCTTGAGCGATTGAGGATCACCTGGAAGATTAGGCTCCTCACAAGCTCATGGAGAGTCTTATTTCCAATATATCTGAGGTGCATAGGTTGATAAACCCCTGACATACATCACATAGTTAGGCTTTTGTGTGGTACATAATGGACCAGCCAAGACAAGGAGAGTAAGGCCAGACTATTATTTCCAGTCAAAAACATTTCACAATATACTTCCAATGGGAACACTTTTTGTTAAAGCAGTGCTGTGCCAATGCAACGTTCCATTGCAGGAAACCCATTGCAAAATAGGACCGAATTGTGTGCTGAGGTAAAATGTGGGATGAGTGCAATGTAGTCAAGTTATCCAGGGGCAAAACTGGCCATGAAGCACTGCAATCAGGTAGTGGAGGCAACGTAAGGGATATGTCCTTGGCTATTGGTGCGCTGCTTACGCCTTTTCAGTAAAGGGTATTTGAAAGGCTAAAGACATCCTTAATTGTATAGTGAAGAGACTATATATACAGTTGTGTTCAAAATTATTCCACCCCCACTGAAATTGAGTGTTTTGGCCAGTTTGACATTGATTTTGATCATTCAGTCATCTTGCTTACAATTAAATCAAAGAGGCACGTGTAGGTCAGACAAATATAACATAACATTTATAATGAAATAACCACAAATGTCTTTCCTGTGCTCACATCATTATCAGTTTTATTCAACCCCCAAGTGACATTCAATCTTAGTACTTAGTACAACATCCTTTTACAGTTATAATAGCTTATAAACGTGAAGCATAGCTTGACACAAGTGTCTTGCAGCGATCTACGGGTATCTTCGCCCATTCGTCATGGGCAAAAGCCTCCAGTTCAGTCACATTCTTAGGCTTGCGCACTGCAACTGCTTTCTTTAAGTCCCACCAGAGGTTCTCAATCGGATTTAAGTCAGGTGACTGCGATGGCCACTCCAAAATGTTCCAGCCTTTAATCTGCAACCATGCTCTAGTGGACTTGGAGGTATGCTTGGGATCATTGTCCTGTTGAAAGGTCCAACGTCTCCCAAACCTCAGGTTTGTGACGGACTGCATCACATTGTCATCCAATATCTCCTGGTACTGAAGAGAATTCATGGTACCTTGCACACGCTGAAGCTTCCCTGTACCTGCAGAAGCAAAACAGCCCCAAAGTATGAATGACCCCCCGCCATGCTTCACAGTAGGCAAGGTGTTCTTTTCTTCATAGGCCTTGTTCTTCCTCCTCCAAACATAGCGTTGATCCATGGGCCCAAACAGTTCTAATTTTGTTTCATCAGTCCACAGAACACTATCCCAAAACCTCTGTGGTTTGTCCACATGACTTTTGGCATACTGCAGTCGACTCTTCTTATTCTTTGGAGACAGCAAGGGGGTGCGCCTGGGAGTTCTGGCATGGAGGCCTTCATTACGCAGTGTGCGCCGTATTGTCTGAGCTGAAACTTCAGTACCCACATCTGACAAATCTTTTCTCAGTTCCTCAGCAGTCACACAGGGACTTTTCTCCACTCTACGCTTCAGGTAGCGCACAGCAGTCAAAGTCAGCATCTTCTTTCTGCCACGACCAGGTAGCGTTTCAACAGTGCCCTTTGTCTTGAATTTGCGAATGATGCTTCCTATGGTCTCTCTTGGTATGTTTAACATCTTTGCAATCTTCTTATAGCCATTGCCCTTCCTGTGAAGAGTAATCACCTCTTCTCTTGTCTTCCTGGACCATTCTCTTGACTTCACCATGTTTGTAACCACACCAGTAAATGTCTAGAAGGAGCTGAGTATCACAGTCCTTTTAAAGCTGCCTAATTGGTGCTTATTATACTTCATTGCTGCTCCGTGACATCCACAGGTGTTTTCAATACCTGATTGAAAACACTTGAATGAACCTCTGTTCTTCAGAGTGGTAGTCTTTAAGGGGTTGAATAATTGTGTCAATGAAGAATTCACAAAATAAACATTTACTACTGTATTACAAAACCAATTGATGTCATTTTAGTTGCATATGGTTCTTTAAAAAGTCCTTGTAGGATTTCATTCTGAATACAATTACAAATGTACACTAAATTCCCTAAAACCCTTTACAGCATTGGGGGTTGAATAATTTTGAACACAACTGTACATACATACAGACTGGAGGCTGATGTAACATGAAAATAGGGAAAGTTTTAAAACCTGGTTAATGATAAAATGAAAGTATGATTACGTGGAGTTACGATTGTCCAGAGGTATGGTTTAATAGAGGTATTAATGTATTGAGGTATAATTATATGGAGGTTTTTTCTTATATGGTGGTTGCACTGAGGTGTTATTGTATGGAGGTCTAGCAATATGAAGGTGTTATTGCATTGAGGTATGGTTATATGGAGGATTTATGTATGTATGTATGTATGTATAGTTAGATGGAAGTGTAACTAAACAGATGAATGGTGGTATGAAAATATGTTGCTACAGAAGTATGGTTATAAAAAGAAAAGATGGTAAGCGCCCACAATTTGTACCGCCACCGAAATCCCAACGCAAGACCAGATGGTTAGTGGTTTCCCATAAACCAAAAAGCATAAAGATGTATACGTATCTGGTCATGGCAAATTAAATCGCACGGGATTCAGATGGCTCCCATAAATGACATCATCCATATGGACACATATAAGAAACAAGACAAAAACAACAAATATATTTGTGTAGTAAATCACATTTATGGATATGACCCATTCAACAAATCCATAGTCACTTTACCTCGAGCTTGGATAAGCTCCACCAAGAGTGAGTTGAAAATTGTCTCATAATTGTTCTAATATTGTATAAATTGGATCTGCATAAGGAGATCTTCTTTTCATCTTCCCTATATACAGTGCCACGGCGAGAGATCATTTTGATAAGGTGTGGGTTACCTGAGACATACCCAGATGCGCTGATCCACTCAGAGCCAGTGATAGGGCTCCAGATTTGCGAGTGGAAGCATCACATGCAATTTAGCTCTAATATATTGGATGTGACATACTACACAAATATATGTTGTTTTTTGTCTTGCTTCTTATATGTGTCCATATGGATGATGTCATTTATGGGAGCCATCTGAATCCCGAGCAATTTAATTTGCGCTGACCAGATACGTATACACCAGAAGTATGGTTATGCTTGAGCATAGTCATTTGAACGCTTGATTAGATAGAATGCTGATTATATAGTGGTGTAATTATATATAAGTATGGATATTTAGTGGTGTGAATCTACGGCAGTATGGTCTTATGTGGTATGGAAGCAGGAAGGTGTGATTGTAAGGAAGTAAGACTATATAGCGGCATGGCTATAGAAAATAAAATGGTATAGTAGTGTGGTTATGTGTAAGTATGGCTATATGGAAGTATTTACACAAAAGGAAAGAATTGTCTGAATATATAGAGGTATGAGTATATCAAGGTATGACCGTACATTAATCAGATGATATTAAGGTATGGTATTATTGATTTATGGAGATATGATATTACAGAGCTACGCTTTGATGGAACAATATGGGAATATGCTAAGATTAGAAAAGACATGTTCAACAATAAAACATCTTGTAGTTCAAGCTACTCTTTCCATATAGTCATACATGTCACGCAACACACATACTGCCACTAACTACATCACATACAATGCCAGCTCAGCTATGTAACCTCTTATTACTCCCCAACAGTCCTACCTTTGAAGCCATTTTCCATTATGTAAGTGTTCTGTCGTCTGTCCATCCCACAGGCACCTGCATTAGAATACAAATTAAGCTGGGTTGGTACAGACAAACACCGGCAACTTCACAAAAATATAGAATATTTCAGGTTTCATGAAATACAGTTTATTTTTTATTGCTAATTCTTCCATAAAATCTTGTGCATATGTGGAAATGTATTACACGTTTCAGTGCTTTAGAAGGAACAATTATCCAGGTCAAAACATAGGAACATCAAATAGTAAAACACAAAGCGTTAAAACTTTATCTAAAAATAGGACGGATCATGGAACTCCCCATGTCTTCTTCAACCTCAATCCCTCTAGACTGTAAGCTCCTATGAGCAGGGCCCTCTACACCTCTTGTTTCCATCCCATGTCCATTTATCTGTATCTCGTTCCCTTTGGTTATTGTAAAGCGCTGCAGAAACTGTTGGCGCTATATAAATGATGACAATAATAATAATAAAATGGACGCAAGATGAAAAGTATAAAACATACTTGCAAATTGTAGTAGAGTAGCACATTTCAGAAAAACTAATTATTTCAAAATCTTAAAGTTGAAGCAACCCCCTTTTCCATCTTTGTAATACAGGATCGATATTCACCTTGAGAAAACCAAATTTTTTGCTGAAATTTCACTCCAGTCACTCTGCATTACCGCAGAGAAGCTGGAAGTAGAAGCCTCCAATTCACATTAGAAAAGTATTCAACAAACTTCATTGCAGCTTTAAAACAGACAGGGAGATAACAAAACAGAGAGAGCTCTGGGGCCATTCACTGCTGTACAGGGATAAGATTCAGTTTATTATAATCACACAAAAAATCATGTATAGGACATATATAATCGTTACTGTACCTTCTGCATGCAGCCTTTGTACCCGATACAGATATTTTTAAAAAGTTTTGTGGCAATTTTCTGTATGCTAAATGTTAATAGTATAAGTGTGATCACCGGGAATACCAATAAGAAGAATATCTGACCATCACAATGTGTATTATTCCATCTTCATCACATTTACTGTATGGACAGTATGGCCTGTTTGCTAAAAATGCAGACGCTGTTATACAATTACGAGGGACACCATCTACTGTTTTACAACTTTTGATCCTAAGAACCATCTTGTAGTTGCTTTTATCTCCAGCTTTCTCATGCTCGGGCTGTAGGTATGTGACTGAATGGGCCCAATTACATAGTTTTTATTGTAGAGTTTCAATATGTAAGTGTTAGCGCTAGGATTAATAAATTCAACATCTGACATCGATATTCCATAGTTGACGCTACACTGAGGTGAAATCAGTTTGCGCTTCGCAAGTTGCTCAAGCTTACTGTACTTTGTGTCTCCTATCCTTAACATGGGGAGCACAATCATTTTTTAACGTCTCAAATGAGAGGTATTATCAGGTGCAAATTTTCCTGCTGACCGTCTCCATTTTAGCATGCACTACGCAATAGGGCCCTGTGTCTGCCGGTGTGAATCTATGTTTTTATGAAATTTGGTTTATATGTGTTGCTTATTTTTATAACATCAAAAATGTATGTTCGGCTGTGCGGATGTGTGCGGAGTGATGATGTGCTGAAAATGTGACTCTGCATAAGGAACTATCATGCAAAGTAAGGGTAGTGACAGAGAGACAGGTCAATTATTCCAGGGCAGGATCAGAGCAGGAAGAATAGTGTCCATCTTTGAACGTTTCAAACGTTGGGGGATATATATGTTCCCACGTGACTGATATTATAAAGCAGGTATGACGCACCTGCCATATGCCATCCCCACCCATCTGATACCTCCAAATGTTGATATGTATTGTAGCACTCACTCCCGGAGGAGCCGCTGAATTTAACCTCGGGTTAGTCTCACCGCACTAGGGAATAAATATACACCAGCACTGTTGTGGATTTTATAGATTATATACTTTACTGATCCCAATAAAGCGGCATATATAATGTGAATACGGTATATGAACGACAGGATTTCGTAATGCGAGAAAAACACGCGGCGGCAAAAGGAAAGTTTAACCCCTTCGTTTCTGGAGTGTAAATCCTGCAAAAGTAATGTCCCAAAAAGGTGTGTGTGTGCGATTCAGGTACCCGGGTACTATATTCAACTGGCCAGTGAATGGATTGAGCAATTCTTCGACTAGTCACGTTGGGGCCCTGTATATTTAAACAATACTGCAGCGTGCTTTGTTTAAACTTGGACTGTGGCCTGGAAGGCCTCTCACCCATCCGCTGGACAATTTGTTCCGCTGTCCGATCAAGGATCTCTCTCCGCTTGATTATACTGGAACTCTGTGCCACCGGATCCGCTTCTCCTGCTTGTCCGATTTCGGTAACGAGAATTACGGCCTACCGCCTGCACTCCCAGTGGATCATCGCGGTCTCCTTACTCGGGGTCCAAACCGGAACGTTGTGTCTCCGCAAAACCTCTCAGCATTGTGTGGATAGGTCTCCGCCAGCACTGTCTCTGATTCTCAGCACCCGCAAGGCAGCTCCTGCTCTCCGGCCTGGTCTCAATCTCTGGCAGTCTCATGTGCGTCTTCCCCCTTTCGTCGCTTGCCTCACACTGGCCCTCCCTTGACGAGGCTGCAGATGTCCTTTGCTCTCTCCCACCCACTTCCTGTCCCCGCCGCAAAGCATGATGGAAAACGTAGTCCCGTTGTGTCCAGTATACTTTACATTGCGCTTGTCTCCCTCTGGTGGCCAAACCCGAGCAATAAATCAACAGAGTTTTTAAACAGCGCTACACTCTCCCCCTCCTAGAACTCTTGCGTCTCTCCAAGGAGGTGTAACATTTACATAACATTTCAACATTACATTAGGCAATATATATAGGCTCAGCAGCAAACATACAATGGGTCAGATATACGTCTTCAAGTTGACTCATGCTCCTGACTACCTCAGCTAACATAGCAGACACTTCCGGCAACCTTCGCACTGTGGTGACAGCCTCTTCAGTGCTATGTCCCGGTGAGTCGTAGGTAAGTCTCTGAGGGGGTCGGATAGAACGTTTTGACTCTGGCTCAATCAGCTCCTCTTCAGGTGGAAGTACTACAGGTACGGGTTCAGTTCTTTCATCCACCACTGGAACAGACATCTCTTCGGAATATGATCCTTCCAGTGAAGGCATAGAACTATAATCAAAAGACACATTTTCGGGAACTACAGGAATTTCCAAAGTTTCGGGAACTTCCAATTGGAATTCAGGAGCCTCAGGCCTCAGGTTACTTTCCCACCATTCGGAAACTGGAATGACCTCTTCAGGCTCAGGCGAGCGCACCCAGTCCAGACAAAAACTTCTTTCCTCACTATCCCTTTCACTCTCTTCGACAACCTGTGTCTGCTGAGACCGAGTAACAGGAGTCAAATGTGGAGCAGGCGGGTTCGGCAGAGGAAGTTCGTCTCTAACTGGTATCCTCACAGCCTCCCTCAAAGGCAACAGATGATTTCGGTGCCAGTTTTTTAGAGGCCCGGCCTTTCCATCCGGTCGGATCTGGTAAACTGGCAGACCCGGCAGTTGCTTGCAGACAATGTAGACTTGAGAACTCCATCTATCCGCCAACTTATGCCTTGCAGAAATACCCAAGTTCTTCAACAAAACCCTATCACTGGGTTGTAGATCGTGTATCCGAACTCTCAATTCGTAGTTTCGTTTATTCCTCTGTTCCCTATCTCCTGAGGTCAAACGGGCTTGTTCAAATGCAGAGGCCAAATTCTTCCGAAGTCTATCCACATAATTTCTATGAGAGGTCACAGACGTCTGATCCAGAGATAGCCCAAACGCCAAATCAACCGGCAGTCGAGCTTCCCTTCCGAACATAAGACGGTACAGTGAGTATCCAGTAGCGTCACTCTCCGTACTGTTATACGCATGCACCAGCGTAGCTATGTGACGACTCCAGCTCTGCTTCTCTCTGTTTGACAATGTCCTCAACATATTTAGCAGCGTGCGATTAAACCTTTCTGGTTGGGCATCACCCTGAGGGTGATATGGTGTAGTTCGGGTCTTCTGAATTCCTAGCAGTTCCAGCAATTGCCCAACAAGCCGGCTCTCAAAGTCTCTGCCCTGATCCAAGTGTATTCTCCTTGGTAGGCCATAGTGAACAAAAAACTTTTCCATCAAAACCTTCGCCACCATAGGAGCATGTTGGTCTTTCGTAGAAAAAGCTTGGGCATAACGCGTGAAATGATCAGTCACTACTAGAATATTTCCCTGCCCACTTGCTCTAAGTACAGGAAATCAATGCACACCAAATCCATGGGTCCTTGACTTTGCAGGTGGCTCATTGGAGCAGTTCGGGTTGGTAGGGTTTTCCTCTGGATACACCTCAAACACGAATGACAGTAACTTTCAACTTCAGATCTCATACAGGGCCAATAAAATCTGTCTCGCACCAGCTTAAAAGTTCTCTATGCACCCAAATGCCCATGTTCATCGTGTAATGACCGCAGCACACCCTCTCTGTGTTTGGTGGGAAGGAACAACTGTTGGGTCTCTTCAGCATTGTTAGAGGGGCCCCTTCGGTAGACCACCCCATCCAACATCTTCAACCGTTCCCACTCTTTGTATACCAATCGGGCTCCTTCTGGGGAATTTGTCAGTAGAATTTCCCGTTGGTTCGCGTTTAGGGCTTTCACGGTTAACACAATCAAAGGGTCTCTAGCCTGATCGGCTCTTAGGTCCTGTTTCGAGAAGGTAGGCAGACTTTCATCCCTCAGCTGTGTAGGATTACAATAGAACTCTGGAACAGCTGCAGCCATAACTCCTATAGCTTCTGCTTCAACCCCTCCATTGACCCGGCGCTCCGCTCCTTGACATAAGGCTTGCACCCCATCTGGAGTTAACTGAGTCCATTCTGTAGTGTAGGGCCTTCTTGACAAAGCATCTGCATCTCGATTATTCACTCCAGGGCGATACTTCAGGCTGAACCGAAACCCTGACAGAGCGGCCAACCACCGATGTCCCGTTGCATCCAGCTTCGCAGTAGTAAGGACATACGTAAGAGGATTGTTGTCAGTCTTTATCACAAATTCGGCTCCATACAGATAATCTTTCAGCTTGTCTACTACCGCCCACTTCAAGGCTAGGAACTCCAACTTGTGGGTAGGATAGTTCTTTTCTGAAGGTGTAAGGCTTCGGCTCACATACGCCACAGGCCTCAATAATCCACCATATTCTTGGTATAGGACTCCCCCTAGACTTTCTCTGCTGGCATCCACATGCAATTCGTACGGCTTATGAGGATCAGCGTAAGCCAGGACAGGAGCTCGAGTTAGACTCTCTTTCAGTTTCATGAAAGCACTTTCGCATTGATTAGTCCATTCTTCTTGGATGGATTCTCGAGCCTTCCTTGGCCCCGGAGCCGACGAACTTCGATCAGAGGCATTTGGGCCTTCTCCTGCATCTTCGTTCTGTAGGAGCTTGTTCAGGGGTTGAGCTATCTTGGCAAATCCTCCTACGAATCTTCGGTAATATGAGCAGGACCCCAGGAAAGATCTAAGTTCAGTAACGTTTCGGGGTCTAGGCCAGGAAGCTACGGCTTCCAACTTTCGAGGATCCGTCGAAACGCCTTCTGCTGAAACAACATGTCCCAGATACATAACGGAGGGTAAACAAAATTGACACTTCTCCAACCGTTGCTCATGTTCTTCCAAAGTCTTCCCGAACACAATAATATCATCCAAATACACCAACACTTCGATCAGGTTCATGTCCCCGACTGTCTTCTCCATTAACCGTTGGAACGTGGCGGGAGCCCCCGTAAGGCCTTGAGGCATTTTGTTGAACTCAAAGAACACCAGTGGGCAGATGGACGCAGTCTTCTCTTTGTCCTCAAGATGCATTGGTATCTGATGATACCCACTTCGCAGGTCTAGTACACTAAACCATTTTGCTCCAGACAAACACTGTAAGGCATCTTCTATCCGAGGAGTGGCATATTGATCCGGAATGGTTCTCTGATTTAGCGTGCGATAGTCTATACAAAGACGAATAGAACCATTCTTCTTCCGAACCATCACTATTGGAGAGGCGTATGGACTCCTGGACTCTTGAATCACCTTAGTCCTTTGTAGTTCATTCAGCTGTTCTCGTAGATCATCCAAGTCTCCCAGCGGAACTTGTCTTGACCTTTCTCGAAACGGCTTATCTTCCTGTAGTCGATTGCGATGCTCAGTACTCTTAGCTAGACCCACGTCGAACTCATCCTTCGAGAACAAGTCCCTCCATTTTAGGATCTGGGACTGAAGACGTTTCTTCCATTCAGATGAGATGGGAGCGTCCTTAGGATACAACCTTTCAGCTGGAATCTCTTTGTTCACTCCCCCTCCTAAATCAGTAGGGGAGAGAGGCGTAGCGGACGCTACTTGCCCGATGGGCATTTGTGCTTTCAGGATCACTGGAGAATCAGATACATTACATACACTAACCGAGACTCTTCCTCGTGTCCGTTTCAAAGCTCTTGTGGAGATTATTTCAGGGATTACTTCTACTCCGGCTTCATTCCCATGATTGAAATCAGTTTCCAGTACCACATAGGGACCTGGTTGTGATCCGTTCAACTTGACTGAAGCCCGGAAACTCGCCACTTCTCCTGATTGCAGAACCTTTTCTGTTCCTCCCAATCTCCACAGGCGCCCCACTTCGGCAGGTGCCCTCTGTTCTTCGACCATTCGCTGATAGACTGGACGTAACATCGGGTGTACTCCCCTGGTAGAACCTTCTTCAATTACAATAGGAGTCAGGAGACGTCGCACCAGATCAGTATTCGTCCCCACTATCATAGAACTTCTGTTGGCCCCTGAAGGCCGAGGACACACAATGGCCAATGCATCACAACCTCCAGACTGTCCGATGACTTCAGATCCGATTTCTAAATTCACCTGTAGATATCCATCATAGGGAAGTTTCTCAGTTCCGTTACACCAGATCTCAAGGTCCTTTAATTTCTGTAGAGGTATGTGCTTCAAGTGCTTTTCGTAGAAGTCTCGATAGATCAACGTCACTTGAGCCCCTGAGTCTAACAGAGCTTTAGTGTAAACTCCCTCCACTTGGATTGGAACGATGGGAGAGGGACCTATCAGTTGGTCAGGAAACTTTGTCGTAGTAGCAGGAAGTTTTGACCCAGTTCGCTGTACCCTGGCCTTCTTCTTGGCCCGTGTAGGTTTTGGGTGTGCATTGCTTCCCCATGACATAGGACCGGACACTAAGGCAGTAACTCTTTCAGTCCTGGCAGGCTCAGCAGTTGGCAAGACTCTAGGCCTTCTCTGCAGTTCGGTTTTGGTTTTAATTTTGGAGCGGTTTTCAACCATTGGGCACCTAGTTTGCTCCTTCACTTGGGCCCTCTGGCGTTTCCCGCCTGTGAGGTAGATAGCAGCCCTTCCAAGGCTTTTAGGAACTCTTCTACCCTATTTCCTTCAGGCCTTTGGCTTTTGCATTGCGCTCGGAAATGACCCATTTCCCCACAGTTGAAACATCTCTTCTTTGAAGACGGAGACGTACTTGTTCGTGGTGACTCGGTTGAAGGACCCTGGCCAGACGCCATAGCAACTCCCGTTGTCCGCATATCAGTGAGGAACTTCTGCATATCGGTCTGTGTCTCTGCCACCTTCAAAAGTACTCGGCACAGGTCAGTGTGTGCTTGTTTCAACTCAGCTTGAGCTTCTTGTACCTTCTTAACGGTTTTGTGTAACTCACTATATGCAGGAAAGGTCGGTTCTTTGGCAGTACTCTCTTTGGATATAGGAACTAACAGATGCTCTTGTCCGTCAACTTCAGATCCATAGGCGTCCAACGAATCATCTTCAGTTTGCAGATATTCGTTATACCTTACTGGTTGTGCGTAAGCTCTTTCTCCTCTCCTTAAAGACTTTTCTTCTAGCAGAGCCTCTTCCTCTCTAACAGCTCGAATCAGTTCCAGGTATTTCAATTCTCGGTTACCTTCTCTGGTTCTCAGCTGTAGCATCACAGGATCTAGAGGTTGAGCACCCCTCAATATCTGCTGCATTCGGATTTTATCTATTGTGGCCGGTTCGGCCCCTTTCTTAAGAAGTATCTGGTGCAGAATCTTATCTAGACGCCTCATATATTCAGTCATCTTCTCACCTTTTCGCTGGTAGGTGTGTTCATACTGGTACATGAGCTCAGCAGCCTTTTCTGTTCACCCAAAGACTTCCTGTAATACGTTTAGGTAATCTAAAGCAGTGCAGAGTTTACTCAATTTCAGGATTCTGACAGCCTCTGACGCAGGTCCCTTTAAGCTCTCAGTGATTCTTTGCTTCTTTTGCGCTTCAGGGACATCCCACTCATCCAGAGCCTGCATCGCCTGTTCTACCCATTCTTCAAAGGTTTCTTCTTCCGCCGGAGTTGGTACGTTTCCTGTAAAATTCCTCAACCGTCGATAACCAAAGTTAGTGTGAGGAGGGCTTGTTCTTTGACATTTAGCCAGCAAATCTCCAATAGCCACTATGAATTCAGGCCCGATCATGGCCAGCGGACTGGGCGCGGGAACACTCGCGGGATCGCCACGTGGCTCACTTGGCTGAATCAGTTGAACTTCCACCTCATCGGTCAGCTTCGCGCTCGCGCCCTGAAAACACACTGGAACACCCTTTCTCCACTCAAAAAGAACATACGTGTGAGAAGTATCCGGGTTCGCTTTAATGTCCAAGATTAACCCCCGATGATCTGGTGTCAGCGCGGCCACGGCCCGGCGAATCTGATCTTCGGTCCAAGTGTCTGCAGGAATATCCATGACTATGCTTAACTCTATCTGACTACTTTGCTGCTCACACCATTTGGCAGCAGTGTCTGGATCCATAATTAATCCTTTAAATGCAGTTTTATTATAGAGACTGTAATCCCGGAACGAGCACCCACGTGTAGCGCTCACTCCTGGAGGAGTCCCTGAATTTAACCTCGGGTTAGTCTCACCGCACTAGGGAATAAATATACACTAGCAATGTTGTGGATTTTATAGATTATATACTTTACTGATCCCAATAAAGCGGCATATATAATGTGAATATGGTATATGAACGACAGGATTTCGTAATGCGAGAAAAACACACGGCGGCAAAAGGAAAGTTTAACCCCTTCGTTTCTGGAATGTAAGTCCCAAAAAGGTGTGTGTGTGCGATTCAGGTACCCGGGTACTATATTCAACTGGCCAGTGAATGGATTGAGCAATTCTTCGACTAGTCACGTTGCGGCCCTGTAGATTTAAACAATACTGCAGCGTGCTTTGTTTAAACTGGGACTGTGGCCTGGAAGGCCTCTCACCCATCCACTGGACAATCTGTTCCGCTGTCCGATCAAGTATCTCTCTCCGCTTGATTATACTGGAACTCTGTGCCACCGGATCCGCTTCTCCTGCTTGTCCGATTTCGGTAACGAGAATTACGGCCTACCGCCTGCACTCCCAGTGGATCATCACGGTCTCCTTACTCGGGGTCCAAACTGGAACGTTGTGTCTGCGCAAAACCTCTCAGCGATGTGTGGCTAGGTCTCCGCCAGCACAGTCTCTGATTCTCAGCAGCCGCAAGGCAGCACCTGCTCTCCGGCCTGGTCTCAATCTCTGGCAGTCTCACGTGCGTCTTCCACCTTTCGTCGCTCGGCTCATACTGGCCCTCCTTCGAACGAGGCTGCGGATGTCCTTCGCTCTCTCCCACCCACTTCCTGTCCCCGCCGCAAAGCATGATGGAAAACGTAGTCCTGTTGTGTCCAGTATACTTTACATTGCGCTTGTCTCCCTCTGGTGGCCAAACCCGAGCAATACATCAACAGAGTTTTTAAACAGCGCTACAGTATGTTCAAACTTTCAGAAGCTATTTATGAAATACTTTTGGTCCAGAGGATCATTCTACATCATGATATACACACAAGCATAAGTTACTAAGGTGCTTCAGATATTTATTTAAACACCAACGATGACCATAAGGATGACTTCCGCAAAGGAGAAAGCAGAGCTTACTCAGAGTTGATGTAAATAATTATTATATTCTACACCAGGGATCAACAACCTTGGCCCTCTAGGGGCTCTATCACCTCCTTCAAGCTAACACTAGCACCAGCGTTAAAGGAGGTCATAGCGCTGCGTCCAGATTGCCTTAGAATCGCTAACAGGTTAAAAAAAGTCGTTTGAATCGCTAATTAACGAGTGCTTAGGACGACTTTACTGTACTTTGCGCTCCCTATACCTAACATGGGGAGCGCAAACTGAAAGCACAGATTAACTAGCGGTAGGATCACTTGATCCTAATGCTAGTTACTAAGAGCTGGCGCTAACGAAAAAGTTACCATCATCTCAGAGGTGTAGGTAACGGATTGCGCTGCTACAGGCCCTGTTAGCTGCAACTCAAGACCCCCCCCCACCTCAAAAAAACCCAAATACTCTTCTCTTATCCCGCGGCGAGAACGGCGCCTTTATCCACTGCTTCTGGCCGCCGGGCGCAGAGGGAGACTGAGGGAAGCAACTCCCCCATCTACCTCAGCGATTACTGCCGACCAGCAGGATCTCACTAGAGACGAGATCCTACCGGTTATTTGACCCGGCAGCACGATCCTCCATGGATTGCTATGGACGCCATGGAGGGGAAGCTGGGGATGGCGCTGTAGTGGTGCCCCAGCATCCGCAAGCTTAGTGATCGCTAAGGGGAAGGATGCCGGACTCGGCGCCTGCCGCGATCTGCTGGGGAAGCCGGGACGCTAAGGGGAAGTTAGCGAATGCTAATCTTTCATCTCAGCGTCCCGATTTTAGCTCAGGGCAGCTGATGGTGGTGCCCTAGATGTTTTTGAAATACATCTCCCATGATACTCTATCACGCACTAGGTTGGTTGAGCCTTACAGATGTAGTTCCAAAACATCTGGAGGGCAAAGGTTGCTGACACCTGTTCTACACCAACACTGGCTTTGTGTGAAGCAGGTCTTTAGTTCTTAAATTAGTTATTATTTAGTGATCGATTAAAGGTCTATTCAAAGAAAGGGGAAACTCAGGAGAATGACTGGAAAAGAGAAAATTCTAGGTTAAAATAGTCAATCCATAAAATTCTCGCATTTATCTCACTTTCCAAATCAGCTATTTGGTTTAGATTGTTCTCTTCTCCTGCCAATTCTCCTGGTTTTCGCCTTTCTTTGAATAACCCTGCTGGTGATTTGTTTTGCCACGTGCTTTAGCACATTCTAATTTATGTGTCATACTAGAAATATTGTGATAAACAACGGAGCAATAATTTATTTCACAGAGTTTATTTCTAATTTCCTTTTCCCCAACAAGGTAAACACTGAACATTTAGAGGAGTGTGTTTCTTGTGTGACTTTATAGAGCTATCAAACCTGTGAATGTTTTAAAGTGATGCAATATACGTATTGTAAATACAGCACATAAATGTCAGAATAAAGAAAATGCAGAGAATATGATTATTTTTTTATCCTCATTTTCTTATGAATCATTTAGTGAGATGCAGCACATGACAAGTTTGTGAAAACACATGGGTGGAAAAACCACAGTTATCAAATGTGTAAGCAAATAAAGCCTTTGATAATTCTCCGTAACATATGGTCATGCTAATTGTTTGATTGTTAAAGGAATCCTACAAGTGTGACATTGCCACAGTCCTGAAAGGCGACATTTAGCACCCCGTATTTTTTTTTTTTTTGAATGAAAAGTTTTTATTTTGCATTAAAGAGTACACAAAACCGTTAAAGGCAGAATATGTCATTAAACTTAAGCAGCAGAGAAATGCGACGAAGTAAAATCAGTGTAAGTTGCTTAGTTAAAGACAGAAACATGTATCTATTCGAATATAGTTATTTTCAACAAATACGACATACAGATAACAAGAGGTAACAGGCATATATAGCGAGATAATAAGCTTAACCCCTTAGTGACCGGGCGGTTTTACACAAATCCGTCCGTTCGTGACCGCAGCTGTTTTTATGTTTCTGCGCTCTTAGTGTTTACGTCAAATTTTCCTCTTACTCGTTTATGTAACCCACAACACATATTTTACACTGTTTTTCTCGTCACTAAATGGACTTTATAAAGATACCATTTTTTTCATCATTTCATATAATTTACTATAAAAAATATTGTGAAATATGACACAAAAATTGAAAAAACACCACTTTTTCGAACTTTGACCCCCAAAATTTCTTATGTATCAACAACCGTCAAAAAAAATTTATTCCTTAGTAGTTTCTAAATTTAGTACTGAGTTTAGCAATACCCAATGTTTACATATTCCTCGCTTTTTTCCTTATTTTATGCAACAATAAGTGCAAGTAGCACTTTGCCATTTCCAAAGAGTTTATTTTCAAAAACTAGTGATAGTGACATTGTAACACTGATATCTGTCACTAATTCCTGAATAACCCTCCACATATACATATTTTTTTAAAGTACACAAATCAAGGTATTAAACTTGGGGTATTTTGACTCTTTCCATGCAAACCATTTTACCACAAATCTATGCCAAAGTTTGAGAAAAAAAAAAAATTTGGTGATTTTTTTTTTTTGAACGCAATTTAAGAATACATGTACTGTGAACTTTAAGGTTTACTGCCAAAAAGCACCCCAAAATATGTTCAGCAACATCTTCTGAGTAAATTGATACCACCCAAGTATAGGTATGTCGGGTCATTTGGGGGCTAAAAGCCTTATTGGGGGTGCGCATTTCAGTTTTCCAACTTGGAATTTTCACATTTCGTCATCATGCACCCATGTCCTATTTGGGACATTTTTGAAGCCGGCCAAAGTAATTTACCCCCATCAAACCATATAATTTAGAAAGGGCACACCCTAGGGTGCTTCAAAGAGTTGTATTTTAACACTTTCCATGCACTAGCTCTTTGTCAATCTTTCAGGTAGTCACTTTTTGTGTTATTTTTTCACACACATTGTACTTTAGGCATGAATTGTCAAATCCAGTTATGGGTTACTGCCAAAAAACACCCCAAACTATGTTCAGCAACATCTTCTGAGTAAATTGATACCACCCATGTATAGGTATGTCGGGTCATTTGGGGGCTAAAAGGCCTTATTTGGGGGTGCGCATTTCAGTTTTCCAACTTGGAATTTTCACATTTCGTCATCATGCACCCATGTCCTATTTGGGACATTTTTGAAGCCGGCCAAAGTAATTTACCCCCATCAAACCAATATTTTTTAGAAAGGGCACACCCTAGGGTGCTTCAAAGAGTTGTATTTTAACACTTTCCATGCACTAGCTCTTTGTCAATCTTTCAGGTAGTCACTTTTTGTTGTTATTTTTCACACACATTGTACTTTAGGCATGAATTGTCAAATCCAGTTATGGGTACTGCCAAAAAACACCCCAAACTATGTTCAGCAACATCTTCTGAGTAAATTGATACCACCCATGTATAGGTATGTCGGGTCATTTGGGGGCTAAAAGGCCTTATTTGGGGGGTGCGCATTTCAGTTTTCCAACTTGGAATTTTCACATTCGTCATCATGCACCATGTCCTATTTGGGACATTTTTGAAGCCGGCCAAAGTAATTTACCCCCATCAAACCATATATTTTTAGAAAGGCACACCCTAGGGTGCTTCAAAGAGTTGTATTTTAACACTTTCCATGCACTAGCTCTTTGTCAATCTTTCAGGTAGTCACTTTTTGTGTTATTTTTTCACACACATTGTACTTTAGGCATGAATTGTCAAATCCAGTTATGGGTTACTGCCAAAAAACACCCCAAAATATGTTCAGCAACATCTTCTGAGTAAATTGATACCACCCATGTATAGGTATGTCGGGTCATTTGGGGGCTAAAAGGCCTTATTTGGGGGGTGCGCATTTCAGTTTTCCAACTTGGAATTTTCACATTTCGTCATCATGCACCCATGTCCTATTTGGGACATTTTTGAAGCCGGCCAAAGTAATTTACCCCCATCAAACCATATATTTTTAGAAAGGGCACACCCTAGGGTGCTTCAAAGAGTTGTATTTTAACACTTTCCATGCACTAGCTCTTTGTCAATCTTTCAGGTAGTCACTTTTTGTGTTATTTTTTCACACACATTGTACTTTAGGCATGAATTGTCAAATCCAGTTATGGGTTACTGCCAAAAAACACCCCAAAATATGTTCAGCAACATCTTCTGAGTAAATTGATACCACCCATGTATAGGTATGTCGGGTCATTTGGGGCTAAAAGGCCTTATTTGGGGGTGCGCATTTCAGTTTTCCAACTTGGAATTTTCACATTTCGTCATCATGCACCCATGTCCTATTTGGGACATTTTTGAAGCCGGCCAAAGTAATTTACCCCCATCAAACCATATATTTTTAGAAAGGGCACACCCTAGGGTGCTTCAAAGAGTTGTATTTTAACACTTTCCATGCACTAGCTCTTTGTCAATCTTTCAGGTAGTCACTTTTTGTGTTATTTTTTCACACACATTGTACTTTAGGCATGAATTGTCAAATCCAGTTATGGGTTACTGCCAAAAAACACCCCAAAATATGTTCAGCAACATCTTCTGAGTAAATTGATACCACCCATGTATAGGTATGTCGGGTCATTTGGGGGCTAAAAGGCTTATTTGGGGGTGCGCATTTCAGTTTTCCAACTTGGAATTTTCACATTTCGTCATCATGCACCCATGTCCTATTTGGGACATTTTTGAAGCCGGCCAAAGTAATTTACCCCCATCAAACCATATATATTTTTAGAAAGGGCACACCCTAGGGTGCTTCAAAGAGTTGTATTTTAACACTTTCCATGCACTAGCTCTTTGTCAATCTTTCAGGTAGTCACTTTTTGTGTTATTTTTTCACACACATTGTACTTTAGGCATGAATTGTCAAATCCAGTTATGGGTTACTGCCAAAAAACACCCCAAAATATGTTCAGCAACATCTTCTGAGTAAATTGATACCACCCATGTATAGGTATGTCGGGTCATTTGGGGGCTAAAAGGCCTTATTTGGGGGGTGCGCATTTCAGTTTTCCAACTTGGAATTTTCACATTTCGTCATCATGCACCCATGTCTATTTGGGACATTTTTGAAGCCGGCCAAAGTAATTTACCCCCATCAAACCATATATTTTTAGAAAGGGCACACCCTAGGGCTGCTTCAAAGAGTTGTATTTTAACACTTTCCATGCACTAGCTCTTTGTCAAACTTTCAGGTAGTCACTTTGTGTTATTTTTTCACACACATTGTACTTTAGGCATGAATTGTCAAATCCAGTTAGGGTTACTGCCAAAAAACACCCCAAAACATGTTCAGCAACATCTTCTGAGTAAATTGATACCACCCATGTATAATGTCGGGTCATTTGGGGTCTAAAAGGCCTTATTTGGGGGGTGCGCATTTCAGTTTTCCAACTTGGAATTTTCACATTTCGTCATCATGCACCCATGTCCTATTTGGGACATTTTTGAAGCCGGCCAAAGTAATTTACCCCCATCAAACCATATATTTTTAGAAAGGGCACACCCTAGGGTGCTTCAAAGAGTTGTATTTTAACACTTTCCATGCACTAGCTCTTTGTCAATCTTTCAGGTAGTCACTTTTTGTGTTATTTTTCACACACATTGTACTTTAGGCATGAATTGTCAAATCCAGTTATGGGTTACTGCAAAAAAAACACCCCAAAATATGTTCAGCAACATCTTCTGAGTAAATTGATACCACCCATATATAGATTTGTTCTGTTGTTTTTGGGGTGCTACGCCAATCTTTGACATGTGCTTGTCAATTTTTCTAATTTGACATACAGTATCTTCTTTGCTTATCTTTTTTAGGGGCCTTTTTACATACCCCAGTTTTATGAACGTGCATATATTTGGTAAGCTAACACCCCAAAGTATTGTAAATGGAGTGTTTTTATGCTATGGATGCATCCGTTTGCTCCAAACAAATTAGATACTGTTTTGGGGTTCATTTTTCATTTTCACACCCACATCAGTTTTGGACTGTGATTTAGGAGACACTGTTGTTTTTACTGCATGAAAACTCTCCAGGTTGTTTTCTGCAAGTCTCCTGAGTACACCCATGCCCCCATGCCTAGGTTTGCCAGGATTTTGGGAAGGTTCAAATACAATTTTTATGACTTTGTCATTAGAGTTGAAATTGAGATTATTTCTTCAGCTAGGCCTATCTTTGGTTTTGGGTCTACCGCATACCCCAGTTTGAATTATTGCCAGAAAATTGTTTATATTTGTTATGTTGACCCCCAAGGTATTGCATATGGAGTGCTTTGATGCCATGGATGCAACGGTTTTAGCCCAAAACATTTGGCAAAAGGTTGTGGCGGTAATTTTTCAATTTTCAGATTTTTACGCCCACAGTAGTTTTGGACTGTGATTTAGCAGACACTGTTGTTTGTTACTGCATGAAAACTCTCCAGGTTGTTTTCTGCAAGATCTCCTGAGTACACCCATGCCCCCCATGCCTAGGTTTGCCAGGATTTTGGGAAGGTTCAAATACAATTTTTATGACTTTGTCATTAGAGTTGAAATTGAGATTATTTCTTCAGCTAGGCCTATCTTTGGTTTTGGGTCTACCGCATACCCCAGTTTGAATTATTGCCAGAAAATTGTTTATATTTGTTATGTTGACACCCCAAGGTATTGCATATGGAGTGCTTTGATGCCATGGATGCAACGGTTTTAGCCCAAAACATTTGGCAACAAGGTGTGTGGCGGTAATTTTTCAATTTTCAGATTTTTACGCCCACAGTAGTAGTTTTGGACTGTGATTTAGCAGACACTGTTGTTGTTACTGCATGAAAACTCTCCAGGTTGTTTTCTGCAAGATCTCCTGAGTACACCCATGCCCCCCATGCCTAGGTTTGCCAGGATTTTGGGAAGGTTCAAATACAATTTTTATGACTTTGTCATTAGAGTTGAAATTGAGATTATTTCTTCAGCTAGGCCTATCTTTGGTTTTGGGTCTACCGCATACCCCAGTTTGAATTATTGCCAGAAAATTGTTTATATTTGTTATGTTGACACCCAAGGTATTGCATATGGAGTGCTTTGATGCCATGGATGCAACGGTTTTAGCCCAAAACATTTGGCAACAAGGTGTGTGGCGGTAATTTTTCAATTTTCAGATTTTTACGCCCACAGTAGTTTTGGACTGTGAATTTAGCAGACACTGTTGTTTGTTACTGCATGAAAACTCTCCAGGTTGTTTTCTGCAAGATCTCCTGAGTACACCCATGCCCCCCATGCCTAGGTTTGCCAGGATTTTGGGAAGGTTCAAATACAATTTTTATGACTTTGTCATTAGAGTTGAAATTGAGATTATTTCTTCAGCTAGGCCTATCTTTGGTTTTGGGTCTACCGCATACCCCAGTTTGAATTATTGCCAGAAAATTGTTTATATTTGTTATGTTGACACCCCAAGGTATTGCATATGGAGTGCTTTGATGCCATGGATGCAACGGTTTTAGCCAAAACATTTGGCAACAAGGTGTGTGGCGGTAATTTTTCAAATTTCAGATTTTTACGCCCACAGTAGTTTTGGACTGTGATTTAGGCTAGGGTCAGACGAGCGTAGTGTTCACGTCCGTGATCGCGCCTAAAAGTACGTCCGTGATAGCATGACATAAAGTCAATGGAGCCCGACACACGAAGTACGTCCGCACTGAACTGCGGACGCACAACGGCCGCGCCCACGGACGCAAGGCAGGCAAGAACGTAGAACCGCTAGAACGGCCGCACAAAGTGCGCTGCGTCCGCAACGTCTGCATAGCTTTGGTGTGTGAGTGATGGAACGTGGTCAGACGGACTGCATTTATACGTCCTGCATTTTTCACGGACAAAATGGTTTTGCAATTGAATTTATTGTCCCTCCTACATCTGTCAAAAAATAAATGTCAGTGAAAAAACGGACTGTGTGACCACTACTGCGTCTTCCGTACTGACGATGTCCGTACTGCACGGACGTACAGTCCGTAGAAATCACGCTCGTCTGACCCTAGCCTTAGCAGACACTGTTGTTTGTTACTGCATGAAAACTCTCCAGGTTGTTTTCTGCAAGATCTCCTGAGTACACCCATGCCCCCCATGCATAGGTGTGCAAAGATTTTGGCAAAATACAGCACCAATTGTAGAACATAAAAATGTACGAATAAAATGTAAAAGTCTGGTGCCTGTCAAACTGGGGATGCTCTCTAGGGGAGCACAGGCTGTTGTCACTGAAGTGCATGAAACGCAAAATGTTTTCATACCTTCTACGTGACATTGATTGGAGGTAAATGGGGGTAGAGCAATGGGGCTACTGCTCCAGCAGGAGCGAATTGAGGGCTTCTTTATGATGCCCTCAGCATAGTAAGTGCCCAGAATTTCAGAAATTCTGGCACATCTAGCGGGGTCCATTGCTGCCTTGCCAAGTAGGAGTCTGGCTTCGCAGCACAATGCTGATGGGCATACAGATTTGATTGGGCCACGATGTGGCCCAACAAATCATCCCCCATAAACACCTGCAAAAACTGTGTGGCGGTAAATCCTGCAACATCAATATTGATGCCAGGATTTGCCGTGAAAGGAGGGATATCTGGCCTCTGGCGATGAGGCACTACCCACTCCTCAGCTGGAGCTGTGCGTCTCCTGCTGGCAGGTGGTGACCCAGGATCTGCATCAGAAACATCACTAGATACATCAGCCAGCATAGATAATGTATCTAGCGACGCCTCTGAGCAGTTAGCGGGGTCGAAATGAGTCTGAGTCTGACGCAGATGCCTCAGATTCTGACGCCAGGATGGCATATGCCTCCTCGGCGCTGTACACCCTCTCAGACATTATATATAATAGATTATAAAATTTTATAATTATTATATATATTATAAGCGGATTGTTGGTTCTTAGAAGAACCGTTGGGTTTCACAAGAAAATACAAATAAACACCTAAATCTCTCTAAATCCCTCTAAACCTGCCTCAATTCTTCTAAATCTCCCTAAAAATCTCTCTAAATCTGCCTCAATTTTTCTAATCTCACTAAATCTCACTAAAATCTCTAACCTGTCAAATCTGATCTCTCTCTCTCGCTCACCAAAACACAAGTGAGGAGAGGGAGGGAGAATCACAGAGGTCAGAGCCAATATTTACAAAATATTGGCCTGACCTGACAAATTAGAAATTTTATTTTGATTTTTTCTAACTTCTGATTGGATGTTGCTAGCCTGCCTCTCTGATGAGGCAGGCTAGGAACATCCCACTCAGCCCCAAGATGACCCTGCCCTTAGAACCCTAACCCTACCCCTGACCCTGCCCTTAGAACCCTACCCCTAACCCTACCCCTAACCCTACCTCTAACCCTAACCCTACCCCTAACCCTAACCCTACCCCTAACCCTAACCCTAACCCTACCCCTAACCCTACCCTAACCCTACCCCTAACCCTACCCCTACCCCTAACCCTACCCCTACCCCTAACCCTAACCCTACCCCTAACCCTACCCCTAACCCTAACCCTAACCCTCCCTAACCCTAACCCTACCCTAACCCTACCCCTAACCCTAACCCTAACCTACCCTAACCCTACCCCTAACCCTAACCTACCCTAACCCTAACCCTACCCCTAACCCTACCCCTAACCCTAACCCTAACCCTAACCCTACCCCTAACCCTAACCCTAACCCTAACTGTCAGTTTATTTTATTTATTTTTCTTTTTTACACTTTTTTTACACACTTTTATTTTACTTTTTTTTACACTTTTTTTTCCACTTTTTTTTACTCTGCTGGGTGCCTTGATCCCTCGAGGCACCCAGCAGAGCACCTGATCACTGATGTGATCGTTTTTGTACTGAGTGCCACGATACCTCGTGGCACTCAGTACTTCCTGCCGCTACCGGAAGTGATCGCTCGGGGGGAGCGATCACGGACGGACCGGCGGCAGGTAAGTATATTACAAGGATGCCTCGATGTCGAGGCATCCTTGTAATATGCTCAGAGCAGCTGGAAGCGATCCGATCGCTTCCAGCGCTCTGTAGAAGTGCCGGGCACCTCTCCGGTGCAACCGGATGTAGATCGCTCCCGGGGAGCGATCACATGGTGCCCCGCACTTCTAACGGCCATTGCACGGATGCCTGGACTCCCAGGCATCCTGCAATGGCGTTTGAGCTGCTGGAAGCGATCCGATCGCTTCCAGCAGCTCAAAAACGGCAGGACGTACCATGTACGTCAGCGGGTCTAAGAGAGACCCGCTGCAATGACGTACATGGTACGTCCTCGGTCCTTAAGGGTTAATCATGTCCTACAGTAAATAGTTTAGAAAGTTGACGAAACATCAATATTACACAGGTTGATCAATATAGTTATAAAAGGAACATAGGTTTCTAAACGATAGAGTAGCGCATTTCTCAGATATCAGACAACGTGTCCTCTGTTCTACATAAGTGCAATTACAATTTAGAGATCTATAAGTTAGGTGGTAAGAACGTTGCTCCAGGTCTCTAGTTTACTTATGTTGAGGGAGCGAGCGTAGTGTAGAGGTGGTAAATGAAGTGATGTCACAGCGGTCAGCGCTGTCAGGACGGATCAGGGCAAACATTTAGAACATACTAGAAAACAGGACAATAGACAGTTGGAGGTTAGGGGGTAAGGAGTTGGGGGGGACTTAAAAGGTAGAAAAAAGGAGCCCAGGTCAAAGAGAGAAAGGGAAGGGTATAGGTATAAGTAGACTAGTAAAGGTTTAGAATAAAAGAGCGGGTCAGGGATGAGTGAGACGGAGTGAGATAATGTGGGATTGGAAGGATAATGAAGGTGTAAGTAGGCGGGGGGGGGGTGTCATGGGTTATCCTAGATTCTGTCCAGTTCCGCCGCCTTCCTCCTCCTCAGCTTGTATAGCCTTCCGAAGGGCCGCAGATGAACAATAAGCTGTCCAATGATACCAGACTTCCAAGAAGTGCTGTGCAGCCTGCACGGGTGGTAGTGCTAGTTACATAGTTACATAGTTACATAGTTATATAGGCTGAAAAAAGACATGCGTCCACCGGGTTCAGCCTCTCCCACATAACCTACTGCTGTTGATCCAAAAGAAGGCAAAAAACCCAGTCTGAAATATGCAACATACTGGGAAAAAATTCCTTCTTGACCCCAGAATGGCAGTCAGATTTCTCCTTGGATCAAGAAGCTTTTACCCACATATTAAATATTATAACCCTTAATATTCTGTGTCTGCAGGAAGTCATCCAGTCGTTTTTTAAAAGTCTGTACAGACTCTGACCCAACCACCTCAACAGGCAGAGAATTCCACAGCTTTATTGTTCTCACCGTAAAATAACCCTTCCTATGCTTTAAGCTAAATTTTCTTTCTTCCAGTCTAAATGGATGACCCCTTGTCCTATGTATAGTCCTGTTAATGAATAGGTTATCAGACAATGGTTGATAATGGCCCCGTATATATTTATATAAGGTTATCAGATCCCCTCTAAGGCGCCTTTTCTCTAAACTAAACAGGTTTAAGCTTGTTAGTCTTTCCTCATAACTTAACCCTTCCATCCCCCTTATTAATTTAGTTGCCCGTCTCTGCACTTTTTCTAGCGATATAATATCTTTTTTTAAGACAGGTGCCCAAAATTGCACGGCATATTCAAGGTGCGGCCTGACCATTGATTTATACAGAGGCAAAATTATGTTTTCATCCTGTGAGTGAACTCCCCTTTTAATGCATGCCAGTACTTTGCTGGCCTTGGCGGCTGCTGTTTGACATTGCACATTGTTACTTAGTTTGAAGTCTATGATTATTCCCAAATCCTTCTCCTGCTTGGATTTCCCTAACTCCGTACCATTTAGGGTATAAATTGCTTGTGTGTTCTTCACTCCAAAGTGCATAACTTTGCATTTATCTAGATTAAATTTCATCTGCCATTTAAGTGCCCAGTCCCCCAATCTATCTAAATCCCTCTGCAGCGAAGTAACATCCTGCTCACATTGTATTACTTTTCCTAGCTTTGTGTCATCTGCAAACACTGATACATGACTTTCAATGCCTATCTCAAGGTCATTTATAAATAAATTGAATAGTATTGACCTATAACAGACCCCTGAGGGACACCAATTACCACTGGTGTCCATCTTGAAAATGTACCATTTATGACCACTCTCTGTACCCTATCTTTTAGCCAGTTTTCTATCCAAGAACAAGTATTTTCATCTAGAGCATTTTTTCTTAATTTAAATAGTAACCTTTTGTGTGGAACTGTGTCGAAAGCTTTGGCAAAATCTAAGTAATTCACATCCACTGCAACCCCTGATCTATACTTCTACTTACTTCCTCATAGAACGTAATTAGGTTAGTCTGACATGATCTGTGTTTCATGAAACCATGCTGATTTTTGCCAATTACATTATACCTCCCAATAAATTCCTGAATACTATCCCTTAGTAACCCCTCAAATACTTTCCCAGCCACAGATGTTAAGCTCACAGGTCTATAATTCCCAGGCACAAATTTTAAACCTTTCTTAAATATAGGGACCACGTCAGCTTTTCTCCAATCCTCTGATACTATTCCTGAAAGAAAAGAATCTTGAAAGATTAAGAACAGAGGTTTACATATTTCAACACATAGCTCTCTCAGTACTCGCGGGTGAATTCCATCTGGCCCTGGGGCTTTATTAACATTCACATTGTTTAATTTGTGTAAAACCTTGTCCTGAGTCAACCAGTCACTTTGTATTAGTAAGTTTTTATTAATGAATTTCATGTCTCCTGTTATAGGTTTCTCTTTGATAAATACTGAAGAAAAATAATCATTTAAAATTTCTGCCTTATCCTGATCTTCAGTTAACAATAACCCTGACTCAGATTTTAGTGAACCTACATTTTCACTCTTCGGTTTTTTAGAATTTATGTACCTAAAGAATCTTTTAGGGTTGGTCTTGCTCTCTTTGGCTATTTCTTTTTCATTTTCTAGTTTAGCCTATGACGGAATGGGATGTTGTCCGCCTGCGGGTGTGCTCTATCTGCGTGCCCCCCGGCGCTTACCGCTGGCCCGACTACCGAGTGACGCGCACTCGGCGTCTCATGCGGCCTCGAGTGACCCTGGGGAAGGGTTATGCGGGCGGTGGAGGGGACCCCTGTGTCGAACCAGCCCGACCACTGAGCAACACGGTACTCAGCGTCTCGAGCAGCTGGTTCACTGACCTGGTGGGTGTGGGGACGTCTGTGGAGCGGCCGGCCGAATACGGAGATCGGATCTGCCGCGGAGGAAGGTTCGGATCTTCCAGCGGAGGTCTTTTCGGATCTGATGAATATTCGGATTTACGGGACCGGGTGAATCTTCGGATCGGATCCCGGCATCACTGGGTATACCGAAGCTTCGCGCCTTCGGTTCGGATCCCGGTCGAGTACTCTTAGAACCGGCGGTCATACGCTGCGCCCCTGTCCTGATGCGGGATGCAGGTACAGGGCGTTCGGTTCGGTTCGGATCTCACCTCGGTCTGCTCGGAACTTAAGCTAGGCACCGCGCCCTGAGACCTCGTGGGGTGCTCAGACAATATAATGCGGCGTAGAATAAAAGTCATCAGGCGAGGCTGGATGCACTGGTAAATCTGAGTTTATTATTCACATCACATACATTTATCAACTTTACACACTTATGAATACAATGGGAATCCCTGCCCGCCCTCACAAGTCCCATTGGCCGTTACGGATCGGGGAGTCGCCGATTCGGACCGGATGGTCCGAATCGGCCATTTTACGATTCGACCGGAGGGTCCGAATCGGCCATTTTACGATCCGATTATTCTGTGCGGAACCACGAGGTGATCGGAAAATGGCGGCGGGCAAGGCAGACAAAGGGACATACGTTTCCCAATACCAACGGGGACACTTTATTACACCACACACAATCCACATCTAAATAAAAAGTACTTAAAACTCCGTGGGTCCCCCAGCACCTAAGTGTCCATGGGTATCACTGCCACTATGAACCGCCCCTGGCTGAGGGTGCTGGGCCATTCCGTAACACTCCTCCCCCTTCCCACAGTTCGACGCACCTGGTCTGACCCCCACCGGGTCATACCGGGGAAGTCGGTGCTCCCAGGCCCATAGTCGGTCTGGGGAGGCCGGGCCACCAGGCTTCTCCATTTGGCCCTGCGGCCGTGCCAGGCTGGTTGGGCCCCCACGTCCTCGTGGTTACCCCGCCTGGGAGAAGAGCCATGTGGCTGGGTCGGAGTACCGCCTGTGTCCCCTCCGGGGGAACGGGTGCTAAATGCACACACCCCGGGTGCCCAGGTTAGTTGTTGACACGGCCCGTGGCTGCGTAGGACCTCCGGGCCAAAGGGTTGGAAAGATGGGCAGAGGCCAGCGGCGCTCTGCCTCGTAGCCAGCTCTTCTGCTGAGGAGGTAAATGCAACAATGACCTCCCGGGGGTCAAGGACGGCCACCGGCCGCGGGGTCAGCAGTTCGGAAAAACCCGGCTGCTCCTCAGGGCCGACGAAGATTGGGCAAAGCCCAGTGACACTCCGCCCCGTTGCCGGCTTTTCTGCTGGGGGGATAGGCACAGGAACGGCACCCAAAGGGACAAGTGTGGTCAAACCCGGCTGATCTTCAGGGCAGCCGAAGGGTGGGCTGCCCCGTTGCCAGCTCTTCTGCTGGAGAGGCGGGCACCGGGATGCGGCCCCGGAGTTTGGGTGGGGCAAGCCGCTGCGCGGCCGGTAGCCTGTAATTATCCTCGTTCTGTCCCTCGGGACCAATTGAGAGGGATGGGCAGAGGCCAGCGGCACTCTGCCCCGTGGTCAGCTCTTCCGCTGAGCGAGGATCTCCTTGCAGGAGGATGGTTTCTTCACCCCCCGGGACAATCAATGGCTGCACACAACCCAGTCCGGGGGAACCATCGGTCTGCTCCTCCTGGCAGACTGTGGGCAGCGGGCAGAGGCCAGCGGCACTCTGCCCCGTGGCCAGCTCTTCTGCTGGTTGGTGGACAACTCTCGTTGCGACTGGGAGTGGGCAGAGGCCAGCGGCGCTCTGCCCCGTTGCCAGCTCCTCCGCTGGACCCGTGGCCGCGGCCTCCCTGTCCGCTTGCGGGGTGAAGGGGGTAACTGTTTCTGTTGGGTGCGGATCACCTTGCAGGAGGATGGTTTCTTCACCCCCCGGGACAATCAATGGCTGCACACAACCCAGTCCGGGGGAACCATCGGTCTGCTCCTCCTGGCAGACTGTGGGCAGCGGGCAGAGGCCAGCGGCACTCTGCCCCGTGGCCAGCTCTTCTGCTGGTTGGAGGACAACTCTCGTTGCGACTGGGAGTGGGCAGAGGCCAGCGGCGCTCTGCTCCATTGTCAGCTCCTCCGCTGGACCCGTGGCCGCGGCCACCCTGTCCACTTGCGTGGTGGAGGGGGTAACTTCCTCTGCTGGGGCCCCAACGGGTACCCATGGGACTACCTCGGCCTCCCATAATTCCCAGACCTGTGGGCTGTCGATTTCTTCCGCCGACCCGTCCCAGCACGGGGAACTCAGATCCGACTGCGGAGCGCCGTCCAACAGTCTCCGATAGGCCATCTCGAGCTCCCACTCTCGCTCCACCAGGAACTCCAACTCCTCTGGACTGACGTCTCGACTCTCATACGGGATTTCCTCTTCCCGCCGCTCCAGAATCTCCTCGAACCGATCCTCCGACTCCTCTCCAAATCCAGGGTCGTCGACCATCCCGGCATAGAGCAGCCCCATGCTGCCGTAATGTCGACCTGCGGCGCCGGCGCCATCGAGGGTGCGGGGTTTCAGGGAACCTGTCAACCACCGGAATGCGCGGTACGCGGCGTCCAGGGCCACCTCTTGCCGCACCAGACTTCGGAGCGCGACCTCCCACTCGTCCGGGGGTCGACCCCTCAGGAGTTCAGCTCTGGCATTGAACTGCACCTGGAAGATGACAGCGCTCGAAGGGACATCAGCCCCGTGGCAGTCCCTCTCATGGCGTAGCGCCTCATACCACAGCTCTTGACGGACCTCGTCCCGCCACTCAAATCTAGTGGCCTCTACTGCGGACCCGTGATACCGTTCCGGGCCCTCCCGCAGCCTTCTCGAAAATTCGACCTCCATGTCAGCGAGGGTGCCGGCACAGGGGCACCGCTCCTCGACGGGGAATGTGGCGTCCTCAGATGCAGCTCCAGGCGAGCTGTAAGTCTCCATCCGAGGGTCGCTGGGATGTGCGATGTCCCCAATACAGGCTCCAGGCGAGCTGTAAGTCCCGAAAGGGTGATCACTGGGGGGTGCAGATTCCCAGGGTGAAGCTCCAGTCGAGCTGTAAACCTCGACCCAGGGTTCCACGGGGTAGGGTTCGGGGAAAAAACACTCAGTCCTTGCTCCACGGAGCGCTGCCAACCGCAGCTCGTGCTGACGGTCCTTTTCTTGCTCCTCTTCCTGGTAAACCGCCCGAATCACTTCGTGTATGTCCGCCTCCGCTGGGGCGTCCCCGAGTAGGGCAACCCGAAGCTGCACCTCTCTGAGGCAAGCGTCTTCCTCCACCCCTGCGCGGACAGGGCTGGGTACGGGTGTCGTCACCCTGTCCTGATCCATCCTGGTCAGCTCCTTCATCAGGGCTTTTCTGTTCTTATTGCCAGGAGTCCCTCCCCGGTTCTCCAACATCCCACGCAGGGTGTCCCTGTTGTAGTGGGTGTACCCCGCCATGGCGTAGGTCTCCTAGGGGTCTGCAGAGAGCGATCCCACCGCTGCCACCAGTATGACGGAATGGGATGTTGTCCGCCTGCGGGTGTGCTCTATCTGCGTGCCCCCCGGCGCTTACCGCTGGCCCACTACCGAGTGACGCGCACTCGGCGTCTCATGCGGCCTCGAGTGACCCTGGGGAAGGGTTATGCGGGCGGTGGAGGGGACCCCTGTGTCGAACCAGCCCGACCACTGAGCAACACGGTACTCAGCGTCTCGAGCAGCTGGTTCACTGACCTGGTGGGTGTGGGGACGTCTGTGGAGCGGCCGGCCGAATACGGAGATCGGATCTGCCGCGGAGGAAGGTTCGGATCTTCCAGCGGAGGTCTTTTCGGATCTGATGAATATTCGGATTTACGGGACCGGGTGAATCTTCGGATCGGATCCCGGCATCACTGGGTATACCGAAGCTTCGCGTCTTCGGTTCGGATCCCGGTCGAGTACTCTTAGAACCGGCGGTCATACGCTGCGCCCCTGTCCTGATGCGGGATGCAGGTACAGGGCGTTCGGTTCGGTTCGGATCTCACCTCGGTCTGCTCGGAACTTAAGCCAGGCACCGCGCCCTGAGACCTCGTGGGGTGCTCAGACAATATAATGCGGCGGAGAATAAAAGTCATCAGGCGAGGCTGGATGCACTGGTAAATCTGAGTTTATTATTCACATCACATACATTTATCAACTTTACACACTTATGAATACAATGGGAATCCCTGCCCGCCCTCACAAGTCCCATTGGCCGTTACGGATCGGGGAGTCGCCGATTCGGACCGGATGGTCCGAATCGGCCATTTTACGACTCGACCGGATGGTCCGAATCGGCCATTTTCCGATCCGATTATTCTGAGCGGAACCACGAGGTGATCGGAAAATGGCGGCGGGCAAGGCAGACAAAGGGACATACGTTTCCCAATACCAACGGGGACACTTTATTACACCACACACAATCCACATCTAAATAAAAAGTACTTAAAACTCCGTGGGTCCCCCAGCACCTAAGTGTCCATGGGTATCACTGCCACTATGAACCGCCCCTGGCTGAGGGTGCTGGGCCATTCCGTGACATAGCCCATCTAATCGCATTTTTACATGCTTTATTGGCTGCCCTATATGCTTTATAGGATGCCTCAGATTTATCAAATTTAAAAGCTTTAAATGCCTTCTTTTTATTTTTCATTTCCTTAGTTACCTTCCTACTAAGCCACATTGGTTTCAGTCTGTTTCTTTTATATTTATTAACCAGTGGAATATATTGTGACGTGTACTTTTCTAGTGTTAGTTTAAAGATATTCCACTTATCCTCAGTGTTTTTCCCGTGAAAGAGTTTCTGCCAGTCAATGACATTGAGAGCTTCCTTTATTTTAATAAAGTTGGCCTTTTTAAAATTATATATTTTAGCATGCCCCTTATGAATGTGTTTTTTTGAGTTTATTTCAAAAGTCACCATGTTATGGTCGCTGTTTCCCAACTGTTCCTTTACATTAATATTTGAGAAAAGATCCACATTATTTGTTATAACCAGGTCCAGACAGTTATCCTCTCTAGTTGGTGTCTCTACCAGTTGTGACATGAAGGTATCATTTAAAATGTTCAGGAACCGGATTCCCTTTGCTGAATTACTAGTCCCACTATCCCAATTAATGTCCGGGTAATTAAAATCTCCAATAATTAAAATGCTACCATGATGTGCAGCCTTCCTAATTTGCTCTAACAGTTGTTCTTCCTCATCATTATCTATATTAGGTGGTTTATAGCATATGCCAACCAATAATTGACTTCCCTGTTTATTCCCCAACGAAATATTTACCCATAAGGATTCCACATTTCCCTCATCGCTTTCCAGTTGTGTAATATTAGGCTTTAAATCCTGATTTACATATAAACACACTCCACCCCCTTTCTTATGTTTCCTATCCTTTCTAAACAATGTATAACCGTTTAAGTTTACAGCCCAGTCATGCGTTTCGTCCCACCATGTTTCTGTTATTCCTATAATGTCGTATTGCTTAGTGTATGCTATTACCTCTAGTTCCCCCATATTGTTATTGAGGCTCCTTGCATTAGCAAGCATACATTTAATGTTGTCTCTACCCACACATGCTGAATGCGACTTTACATTACATGCCTCCACTGTTTTACATTACCCATCCCCCCGACTCCACTCCCCTTAGTCTGAACTGAAACCCTTCCGCTATCTGCTCTGTCTCCATTTTGTAAGATACTGTATCCCTCCCCCCCTTCCACTAGTTTAAAGTCTCCTCCAACCTTTTAACCATCCTCTCCCCTAGCACAGCAGACCCTCTTCCATTCAGGTGCAATCTATCACAACTATACAGATTGTACCCCAGTACAAAATGAGCCCAGTGCTCTAAAAACCCAAAGCCCTCCTTCCTGCACCAAGCTTTAAGCCACGCATTGACCTCCCTAATCTCCCGCTGCCTTTCCACTGTAGCACGTGGCACAGGTAGGATCTCAGAAAATACTACCTTGGAGGACCTCTTCTTCAGTTTACTTCCTAATTCCCTGAAATCATTCTTCAGGTCCTTCCATCTTCCGCTTACTTTGTCATTGGTACCAATATGGACCATGACAGCTGGGTCATCTCCAGCCCCTCCCAATAATCTATCAACTCTGTCAACCACATGCCTAACACGGGCACCCGGCAGACAGCAAACTGTCCGGTTAAGGCGATCAGCGCGACAGATTACCCTGTCTACTCTCTTAATAATAGAGTCCCCTACCACCACAACCTGTCTAGGCTTACTTGCCCTCTTTATCCCTCCCTTACTTGGTGGGCTGATCCCCCGGCTGTTAGAGGGAGCAGCCTCCAGTACTGCTACACCTGAGCTGCTGCACCCAACATCTTCGCTCAAGGGGGCAAATCTGTTGGTGTGCGCAAGATCAGGACTAGCCAACCTTTTCCTCTTCCCTCCCCCCTGCTACCACGTGTCACTGACACCCAGCTACCAACCTGTTCCCCGGTTAACTCCACTCCTCCCACACCCCTAGATTCCTCAACTATACTTTGCTCCGTGAGAAGCAGGCTCCTTTCAAGATTGTCAATCTGCCTCAGCGTTACGATTTGCCCTTCCAGATCTCCAATATGAGCTTCCAGAAGAGCTACACGTTCACACTTGCTACAGAGATATGGACCCTGGAAGGATTCCTCCAGACATGCATACATGCAGCAGGATGTGCACTGGGTCAAACCTTCAAGCTTGCTAACACTCATACCCAAAACAAGATAACAAATATATAAACAACAATTGATACCTGTTATTTAAACTCCTGTTTTTAACTCCACTTGAAAATAGCCCACTTAAAAGTAGACCACCTCAAGCCCCTGTGAGCAAGCTCAGTGAGCTGCCATTGAGATTATGTAGCCATACAAGTGAAATCACCTGACAGGCTACACGCCCCCAATTAACAAGTCACCAGCCACCCAGGGAAAAAAAACAACAAAAAGCACAACAGAAAAAAAAAACCAGCAGAAAAAAAAACAAAAAGAGAAATTAATTGACAAATAAACCAGAGGTTTCTCTCCCTCTAAAGATACAAACCAGACCAGTACAGGTAGAATTCCTGTTTTTAACTCCACTTGAAAATAGCCCACTTAAAAGTAGACCACCTCAAGCCCCTGTGAGCAAGCTCAGTGAGCTGCCATTGAGATTATGTAGCCATACAAGTGAAATCACCTGACAGGCTACACGCCCCCAATTAACAAGTCACCAGCCACCCAGGGAAAAAAAACAACCAAAAAGCACAGTTCTTCTACTGATCTCATCATCTCCATCCAATCAATCAAGGTCTTGGTGGAGGGGACCGAGGTGGATCTCCAGTAAACGGGAATAAGCGATCTAGCTATCAGAAGGATGCGGAGTAGGATCGATTTCTTCAAGGATTTCACCGGATACGGTATGTGTAAAAGCAGGAATGTCTGAGGTGTAAATTCCAGGACTAGGTCAGTGACCCGTTCAATCAGATCCTGTATCCGTCTCCAATACTTCTGTATAATCGTACATTCCCACCAGACATGTATGTAAGATCCGAGGGACGAGGAACAGCGCCAGCAAAACGGAGAGTGGGCCGTATGATAAAGAGATACAAGAGCGGGTGTGCGGTACCAGAAAGTCATGAATTTGTATGAAGATTCGTGTAGTCGGGTAATCTTGGATCCGTAGTGTACTAAGGTCAGTGTTTTAGTCCAGGTCTCGTCAGGTATGGGTGTCTCCAAGGTGCGTTCCCATCTGGCCATAAAGGTCGGAGGATCGGAATCTACTGCCTGTAAGATTTTATAGAGTGTGGATATGCCATGGGCTAGTGAAATCGCCTGCTTACAGAAGGATTCGAATGAAGAGAGAGTTCGGATCAGAGAATTGCCAGGAAGAGCTTTCAGAAAGGATTTGATCTGGTGATAACCGAAAATGTCTGCAAAAGACGGATTGGGTTTTTGAGGGTTGTCAAGTGGCACAAAATTGCCATCACGCAAAACATGAAGTGCCCTTAGGCAGGAGGAATCAGTGAGGCGGTTACGAAGAGATGGAAGTACTTGTGTAGGGAAGTCCGGATTGTGTGTCAGTGGTAGCATAGGTGAGGGAAAGGATGAGAGGGCGTATTTGACTCTAAGTTTGTGCCATAGTAGCAGCGTACTACCGACTGTGGTAGAGGTGGTGGCAAGACTCCGAATCCCATCCAGGCGGAGCCATGGGAGGTTCTCGAGTGGTAAACCGGTTTGTCGTTCCTCCAGATCAATCCATCTCCGATCCGGAGAGCTCGACATCCAGTCGAGAATCCTCATCAGATGGGTTGCGTAATAATAAAGTCTTGTGTCAGGGAGTGCGAGACCGCCAGAGAGTTTGGTTTTGCATAAGGTTGAGTACTTAAGTCGAGGGCGTCCTTTGGGCCAGATAAACTGTGAGAATAAGCGTTGTACTTGCGTATGAAAAGCTAACGGGAGAAGAATGGGGAGGGTCTGAAAAAGGTTTAGCAATCTGGGTAAAAGGTTCATTTTTATTACATTAATCCTCCCTATCCAGGATAGGAATTTGTTTGTCCACAGGGACATGTCTGAGCGGAAGGTTTCTAAGAGGGGTTTAAAGTTGAGGTCATAGATCCGGGCAAAGTTGGCAGAAAGACGGACCCCTAAATAGGTGAGAGAGGAGGTGCACCAGTGGAAGGGGTATTGTTGTCGGATAGTTCGACAGGTGGTGTGTGGAAGGGCGACCTTAAGGATTTCCAATTTTGAGTCATTGATTTTGAAGCCTGCTAAAGATCCATAATCCCGTAGTTCTCGAGTCACTTCCGGCAATGCCGTTATCGGGTCAGGCAGCAAAAAAAGCAGATCATCTGCGTATGCCAAAATCTTGTGTTCTAAGTGAGCACCATGTACCCCTCGTATACGCGGATTACTTCTAATGGCGGACAGCAATGGTTCTAAACATAAGGCGAAGAGAAGGGGAAAAGGGGGCATCCCTGTCTTGTACCGTTACTAATCGGAAACTGGGAGGAAAGTGCGCCATTGACTTTGACCCTTGCAGTCAGTGAGGCATAAAGAGCGGAGACCCATCCTATGAATTCCTTTCCGATCCCGAAGTGTCGTAACGTCCGGAAAAGGAAAGGCAACAGCACTCAATCAAACGCCTTTTTCGGCGTTTGTTGAAAGTAAAAGGAGGGGATGTGCAGTGCGTTTCGAGGAGACTATCGCGTTTAAGACTCTGATGGTCGCGTCTCTCGCTTCGTGTCCCGAAATGAAACCTACTTGGTCCAGGGCTACCAACTGTGGTAAGAAGTGTTTAAGACGGTTGGCCAAGATCCGTGCCAAAAGTTTCACATCACTATTCAAAAGTGAGATAGGGCGATAATTCCCACAGCAGGTGTGATCTTTATTCGGTTTGGGAATTAAAGTAATGGTCGCTGCTAAAGAGTGGGGGTGAAATTGGGCGCCTTGTCGAATCGCCTCAAATAGAGAGGTAAGTGTCGGCAACAGGGAGTCGACACATCTCTTGTAATACTCAATAGGTAAACCGTCCGGTCCTGGGCTCTTGCCATTCTTGGTAGATTTCATCGCCTCCAGAATTTCTTCTGTCGAGATAGCAGCATTCAAGGTTACACTATCAGATGGAGAGAGAGATCGCTTGATTGTGGTGGAAAGGTAAGACTCCATACGAGAACTTGGGTTAGAGTGTGCACTCTCCTCTTCAAGATTGTAAAGGTCCTTGAAGAATTTAAGAAATTCTCCAGTGATTTCCTGAGGGTTAGTGGAAAAGGAGCCAGTGGATGTGCGAATGCGAGGGATGTATGCTTTTGAGCGTTTAACACGCAAAAGCCCTGCTAGTAGGCGTCCTGGCTGGTTTTCGTTTAAGGCAAAGAATGAGCGGGATTTTAACACTTGGAAGCGTATAGAGTCGTTCAAAAGTTTATTAAGGCATCGTCTTTTCGTCAGTAGGCGTTGATAGATTTCCACCGTAGCCGTGGACATGTGTTCCAATTCTAGTGTTCGAATTTCTTCCAGAAGGGAGCTGTGTTCCGTCGCTCTTTTCTTTTTACGAGCGGTTCCTCGGCTAATGAAAAAGCCTCGAATAACGGCCTTATGGGCTTCCCAGATTATTGGGAGAGGGGTGTCCTCAGAAGTGTTTTCAGTAAAAAAGGATTTAAGAGTGGAGGTTAAATCTGCTTGTATAAGGGGGTCTTCCAAAAGCGAGAGATTGAGGCGCCATTGGTGTTCTTTTGGGATGAATAAAGGTGAATGGATGGATAAGGAAATTGGCGCATGGTCTGACCAGGTGGTAGCCGTAATATCCACAGTGCGAAGGAGGGTGAGGTCATCATAGTGCATAAGAAAGTAATCGATACGTGTGTGTACATTATGGACCGGTGAGAAAAATGTGAAATCTTTCTCATGGAGAAACATCGCCAAACATCGACTAACCGATGTTCATTTAAGGATCTACGGATTTGACGCAGGACATTCGATGGAGTGGCCGAAGAGCCAGATGAGGAATCAATGTGGGGTTCCATAGGAACATTCAAGTCGCCGGCAATGATCGTGATACCTCGCTGAAATTTGTCTAGGGATTTAAGTATGCGAGCTAGGCAGGTGTGTTGTTGTTTGTTGGGCAAGTATAAGGAGACAAAGGTATATACTGTGTAAACAATCATCCCGCGGACAAAAAGATAACGGCCATCCTTGTCCGTTTCAGTGGCGTCTACCACAAAGGGTACGTCCTTGGAGATCAGAATTGCAACTCCACGAGATTTACCAAGGGCGAAGTTACTGAAAAACATTGTAGGGAAAGCGGTATCACCGAAGTGGGGGGCTGAGTCTGCGCGGAAGTGAGTTTCCTGGAGGAAGGCAACGGACGCGTGTGCGGACCGCAGGTCGCGCAGTAAGCGGGAGCGCTTCTCAGGTATATTGAGGCCTCGGACATTATAGCTAATCAATTGTAGGTCCTTAGGGGCAAACGGAGCCGAGTGGGAGGGCATATTCGCGGATTAGTGTTAGAGTGAGTAGTGTGTGATGGGCAGTTACGTGGAGGAGGATGGGGAGGACGGGAGTCTGAGGTAGGGTGAGAGGGAGATCAAAAGGTAGGTTAGAGAAATGGAGAGAGAGAGAGAGAGAGAGATTCGGTGTTGGGTAGATGGGGAACAGGACACACAGACAAGACAAGATATAGTACAATGAGTACTTAGTATTAAGTGCACCAACCGTGGCGTCCTATACAGCCTCAGGGTCAGATAACCGAGAGGTCGGACCCACTGTCGGGGATAGTCGCATTATTCCTCAGGAGGAGTGGTAAAGCGACCGATATTCAGATCTATAAACAAACAATCAATAAAATGAGAAAGATGTAGTGTCAGACTAGGAGCAACGAGCCAGTCACACCGATTAAACAAGATAGCGGTTCAGAGGTATGGGACAAAGCGATGGTGTGGTCAAAGCCCATAAAGTCCCAGAAAGCGGTTAGGTAGGATGATAACGCTCCAAGGTGAAGGGTGGTCATATAGATTCCAACAGTATAACACAATCCTATCGGGCAAGGTTAACAAATATCAATCTAGTAGGGAAGGGTCATGACTTGGCTACGGGATAAAGGTCCTAAATTAGTATTTGTATGAAGAAAATAATTACAATAGCCATATATAAAAAGAGAGATAAATGTGTAAATGTGTGATGGTGGGGGGTATGGTCAGAACAAGGTGGGACTCCCTCCCCTGAGACAGTCCAACCCACCTGCATCAGAAATGAAGATCCGACTATGACATGTGGCAAATAGCATGTGCGATCGATGTACGGTGCAATGGTGTCATCTCGAACATATGACGGCAGCTGTAATGTGGGAGATCCATAGAGCTCTCCCTGTTTCCCCCCATAATCTCACCTGTTCCAATGAGTGCAGTGGAAGAGAAAATAACCCAATGAGACCCAGAAGGTTACCAAGCTTGGAAAGTATGCGTTGAAGCTAAAGTCTGTGATCTGTTCTCGCAATAATGCTAACCTTAACGTACCTATCTTTCCGTTCGACCGCAGAATCACAGCGCGACTGTAATGCGAGCAAAAGAGGGGACAAAAAAAGGGGGGTCAGTGAGAACAAGGCCGTATGTTTCAGCTGTCATTCGTTCGAGTTAAGGTTAGCATTATTGAAAGAGCAAGAAGATGGTGAGGTAAGAATCCTAGCCATCTCTTCAAGTCAGCTAGGTGTGGTCTCGTAGGGTAACCATGCAGTCCACTGGCATATTGGTTAATCTCAAAGTTCCACAACACGGGGCAGGAATGCTGGCTGATAAATGCCGTGAAAGTAAAGTCAGTTGCCGTAACGTTACTGGGATATCATCCATTCGAAGTAGGGCTGACAAAAAGTCGGGGGGGGGGGCCCACAGGCAGAAATGGTAGATATGAGGCAAGCTCATTCAGTCCGGGACTGAGTGTTCTGCGGCGGTGACAATTGTGTACCGGTCCGAGGGTTAACTCCTCCAGGTGGGTGTTGAGGGCCAAATGGGTCCATGGTGGATGTCGTCCCGATCACAGCTAGCGGCAGGCGTTCCCAATCAGGGAACTCGGTGGGGGGGACATCAAGAAGAGACAAGAATGGCGCCACGTCTTTCGGTGAGTGGATAACGTGATGCGTGTCATTTTTACGGGTGTGAAGTGCAAATGGAAACCCCCAACGATAGGGGAGACCTGCATCTTGCAGCGCTCTTATAACTGTCCTGAGGGCTCTACGGGCTGCCAGGGTTTGAGGTGACAGGTCCTGGTACAGCTCAAAAGTTTCCCCATCAAAGGTCCACTGTCTGCGGGCACGGGCCCGGTGCATTATCTCTTCCTTTAGCGTAAAATCGGGCAGGTGACATAAAATGTCTCTCGGGGAAGAGCGATTATTGGTGGTGGGTGGTCGGAACACTCTGTGTGCACGGTCTATGGCCCCATTTGGCAGTGGAGGACATCCTAGGAGGTGGGTAAAGGCTCGGAGAAGGAAAAATTTAACTTCTTTTACCTCGTCGCTGACACCTCGGATCCGGATGTTGTGTCTTCGGGATCTGTTCTCTAAGTCGTCTATTCGACGATGTACCTCCGAGAACCGGGTGTCAATTGGAGGGTCTGGTTGCGTGTCTGGGGTAGAGCGGTTTGCGGCATCTTTTTCCAACGCTGCAACACCGCCGGGAAGGCCAGAGCACCCGGCGCCGCTTATTCAGCATGGGGGGGGGGGGGGAAGCGGTGGGACACCCCGGCGCGCTCCAGTCGGCACAACGGTGAGCAGTGTGAAAAGCGTCACCCACTCCAGCCTCTGCAGCGGTGCTCCCTCCGACTACTGCCGCAGGCCCCGGTCTGGGCCTAGAGAACGATTGCGCTTCCGAAGGGTATTGCAGGCATGCGGCGTCTAGATTTCGGCCTACTGACCTCCGGGGACAAGGAGGGTAATGTTCGGGTGATTAACAACCGCTTGACAGGCAAAGTTGCCGCAGATGGTGGCGGATTAGAGCCCTCAGTCTACGGCTGCTTTATATCCGCATCTTCTGCAAAGTACAGGAAGCGTTAATCAGCACCCCGTGTTCTAATCAGTTATTGTTGTCAGAACAGTTGGAATAGTTTTAAAACTGCATTTCATTAAAAAAAGAAAAACAACCTTGTGATTTTCTTAAAACACTGAAGTATTAATACTTCCATTTGCAGTTCCATTGCATTTTTTGTTGATGTTAAATATGAATATTTTATCATATGCGATAATTCTACAAGTGAAAAGGGATGGGCTCTGTGCTGGGGATGTGCAGCTGAGTGAAGGGGTTTAGCATATAAAGTGGCACTTTGCATGAACAAAATAGACTATCCAGTCAAATTTGATCCAACTTGCTAATGCATTAGGTATTGCCATAGCAACTTCAAATTTTGAATGCTTAGGGATGTAAACTTGAAGAATAATAAACATAAAGCACAATTTTAAGCAATTTGGAACCTCTACAAGAATGTTCGTGCCAGGTGCTCTTATCAAGGACAAGCTTACTTATTTTAATAATTTTTGTACAAGGGAATTTTCTTAAAATATTCCAGAAAGGAAACTTTTGGGGGCACTATTACCTCCTTCAAGCTAACGCTTGCGTGAGTGTTAGCTTAAATGAGGTGATAGTGAATCGGAGGTGATTCAGGCGCAGCGATAACGGGTTAAAAAACCCGTTAGTGAATTCGGTAGTGCTTTTTTACGTGGGTTTTCTGTACTTTGCACTCCCTATACTTAATATGGGGAGCACAAAGTGCAAGCACAGAGTAACTAGCAGCAGCTGAAGGAACCCCCAAAAAATCAAATACTCACCTCTCTTCCTGTGGAGAGAACAGTGGCCCGATCAGCTGCTTCTGGCTTCCGGGAGCAGAGCAAGACTGGGGGAAAAAAGTCCCCAGTCTCCCTACGTGATCACTACATCGACCAGCAAGAACTTGCGAGAGGCGAGATCCTGTCGGTCATGTAACCAGGCAGGAGAAGCCTCCAGGGAGTCCTATAGACTCCATGTTGGAGAAGCTTCGGACTGTGCGCTAGCGCTGCCCCTGGCATCTGCGAGCCTAGCGGCCGGTACGGGATGGGCTGCTGGACTCACCGCCTGCCCCTGCAATCTGATGGTGAAACCAGGACGCAATGGGGAAATTCTTTTTTGATAATGATAACTAGTCACACATGGAGAGATTATTTGCCCTTTATATTTTGATCTGAATAATTCTCTGTTCACTAAAAAGCTTGTTTGCAACAACCATAAAGAAAAAAAAAAGCCAAACTGGAAGAAATTCTTTAAAAGACCCTCTAGGCACCATGACCTTTCTATTTTAATTAAGCAGATATGGTGAAGATACTTGCCATTTCTTTTTATTTTTTTTTTATATTTATTTTTAAGTTCAGGGCTTTAAACCTCATTAAAGCCCTGTCAATCAACGTGCAAAGGAATACACTTTATGTTACGTCCTCAGCCCCCGCAGCGCTTCCTGGGGGTCAGGGCGCCCGGTGGCATCGCTGGCTGGTCGGTTGCCAGTAGTGAGAGCTGGCAGAATGGCATCTAAGGGGGTGGGGCTTAGCATACTGATGAGCCACTAGCCTTTAAAGCAGAAAGAGAGGATCTGCTCCACGCCCTGACGTGGAGTATAGTTCCCGCATCGCCTGCTATCTTGCATATTCTATTGATACGTTTGTTGCTGACCTGATTTTGTACGAGGACCCTGTATGTGTTGTCACCCGGCTGTTGCATTTGACTATTCTCATTGCTTATCCCTATTGTGCTTTTGCCTGTGAGGTTTGGTTTTCATGTTTGTGACCTGCTGCAAGTTTTCTGTTCTCTGTTTGCTAGAACCTGGTTTGAGGCCTGATCGCAAGGCATCCAGTTGTTTGTTGTTTTGTTCCTGCTGATTGTAGCATTTACCACAAGTTTTATGATTTGAGTCCTGCCCTGCAGCCTGTTGAATATTTATCCGTCAAGGTATCCTGTCAAGTATCTGTGTATTCCTAGTTGCTATACAGAATCCAAGCTCTGCTTGTAGGCCTGCTTTGCAGGCTATTGAACTGAGTTCCCACTCTGTATAATCGTATAATACAGAATCCAGTCATTGACTGAAGGCCTGCTCTGCAGGCTGATAAACTCAGAAAGTTCCTACTCTGTATGTTTCAAATGTAAGTATAAAGTGTTGCCTGTTTTATGTGTTTCATGTATCAGGATCATTGAAATTCAACAATCTGTAACATATCTTTACCACGTTTGTCTTGTATCACGTCTTTGTATCGGTTCAAACCCCAGAGTCAGGTTTCCCCCTTGGATGCTTATACAGATGAATCCACTAATATTCATGTGCGATACTTCCATCCCCATTTTTTTCTTTTTTGCTCCTTCCGTATCACCTTTCTTTATGCAAAATAAATCTATTTATTTATAAGCTCAAACGCCTACGCCACCATTTCACTAATTATGGCCCCTCATGGGAGTTGTACTAACGGCACTGGTTTTGGAATCACTTCCGGCGTGCTGACAGCTTTTTACTTTCACTTAGGTTCCCCACCCCTGTTGTAAACTATTTTCTGTCAAGGGCCCCCTTTAATTAATTTCTCCCTCCTTTTAGTATATTTATTTTGCCTAATTAATATCTTCCCCAGTATTTATTTCAATTCATTTCTCTCTTCCCCAGTATTTCAATTCATTTCTCTTCCCCAGTATTTCAATTCATTTCTCTCTTCCCCAGTATTTCAATTCATTTCTCTCTTCCCCAGTATTTCAATTCATTTCTCTCTTCCCCAGTATTTCAATTCATTTCTCTCTTCCCCAGTATTTCAATTCATTTCTCTCCACACCACACCCCCCCTTTTACCTCACCTCTGAGTAAGCAGAGGCATGCTGGATTCAGGGGCTGAGGATAAAGAAGGATCCAGCACGCAGCAGTAAGGACTGAAGACGGGATTGGAGTAAGGAGAGCAGCGGGAGAGGGAATTTGCACCCCCTCCCTTTGTGGCACTCGGGATTGTTTTCCTCAGCGGGAGGTTCCCCATCCCTGGTAAACACGCTGCATCTCAACCCGTGCGGTCAGCGCGCCGGAAATGACTCGGGCCATGTCCAGCTGTTGCTGTAAAAGGAAAGCACACTGGCTGGCCCTGAGCATGTCGGCCGGCGTAAAAAAAACAAAAAAAAACACGGCCGCCGCCGCTGGAATACACAGATACACAGAGCAGGCAGTAGGATATAACTTATCATGCTGCCTGCCTGTGAATTTTCACTCGCCATCGCTTGATTTGCCCTCGCAAATTGCAAGCAGGCGAGTAGAAATTTTGAGGGTTGCAATGACCATTCGCTAAATAGGGAATTCACCTTATTTTCGGCGAAATAAACTCCCCGAAATGTGACGAAAAGCAGAGGATCTAAATCTAAAGGTCCTTTAGATTCTAACTTCCATAATAACCCCTAAAATGCCATAAACCCAGGCAAATACAATAAAATTAATAAACAATGTGGCAATTAGCTACCCCTTAACCCCTAACATGCAATTGATCAAGGGAAAACATGAAATACACTTTCAGGGTTATCCAAAGAGATCCGAATTGCTTGAGAAAGGTAACCGAACGCTGAAAATCAGCATTCGGTTACCTTTCCTGGCCATTCGGCTATCCAGAGAACAGGCAATTCGCCAAATCCTGGCGAATTGCCTGAACATACAGTGCCTGTTCGGTGCCTATTCGAGGGCAGTGAAAACCCCATGAAAAGCACTGCTTCGGCTATTCAGAGAACACAAACCAGCAGTGAAAGGTTCCTGAAATGTCCTGCCATTCGGTGGTTTAATTCGGCAAATTTATTCAGGAGAATCCCATAGGCTTCAATGTTAAAAATATTCCCGTTTTAATTCAATATCTAATAAACCGTTCATTATAAAATTCTGCAGCAAAAAGTCTCTTTATTTATAGATTTTTTAGGATACTTTAAGCATTTTTCTTAATTTTTTTTTTTTTAAAAGTCCGATATTTTTTTTTTTTTAAGTTTACTTATTTTTTCTGTAACAGCCCTTTTTATTATCATTCCCTGGACCTCATGTGCAAATTTCAGACATTTTCGCTCAGTAGTTTCTTTGCAAACAGTGTTTCATTTTCACAGATTCATACAAATGGTTTTGCTAATTTATTCACCTCCCTCGTCTTGCTTCGGCTGTGTGCGATCGGCTCCTGCTCGGGCTTTTTCCGTGGTTTTCGCAGGTTAATCCAGATGTTTTTGGGGGTTTTCTGCGTGCATTCGGTGAGTTTTGCGGTTAGTTTTTGTCAGGTTTGCGGCAGCCTTTCCCTGCAATTCGGGGACCCTGTGGTGCTTGCTGAATACACCGCAGGGTCACCGAAATGGGATCAGCAAAAGGAACCGAATTGAAGAGAATGAAAAGTCACCGAACGTGCGGTGACTTTTCGAATCTCTTTGGATAACCCTGTTTGAGGCATGTAGTCAACCCATTAACCCCTAAAATGCCATTAATCAATGAAAAAATAAAATGTATACTGAGGGATTAAGCCTGCCATTAACCCTTAATATACAACTAGAACCAAGGCAAAAACTAACGTAATACACAATGTAATGTATAGTCTGAACATTAACCACTTCACTGCTGAGCCATTTCAACCCTGTGAAAACGTTTACATTTAAGTGCACGTTTTTATTTAATGTTTTATGACTTTTACTTTACACTAAATATGGTCATGTTGGCTATCATTGGAAAGGCCAGAATCTGCCCTTTCCAATGACACCTAGAATGTCCATATACGATGCACAGCAACGGAGATACCGCGGTCCGAAAAAGTATGGGAAGCTGGATGTTGATTTTTGGTGGGGGGTCACATGGGGGGGCAAGGAATAACCTAGGCAGGGGCAATTGCCCCCCTGTAGAGACGCCTATGCCGTACAGTATTCTATTTTACAACAGAATGGATTACCTAAAATGTTTATCCATGTATTATTTAGCCCAAAATATAACAAAAGAGTGATTTGAACTGTACGGCAGCATATTATGTAAGACAGTGTTTATATCTGATCAAAGAACGCCAAGATAGATTTTAACTCACACTTTATTGCTTTGCCCTGCGTGAGGGCGATAATGGATGCATAATGCAGCAGCCAAGTGTTCTGTGTTTACTCAAGCATAAGAATAAAATGGAGTTATATAGCCACAGCAGTTTTATTACAAACCATTCAAATATAAGTGAGTTATGTAATCGAAGTAGATTTTATTACAAACTGTATTCTTCTGCAGTGCTTTTACACTTGTCATATCATGAGAAAAGACTGTCCAGGCAATAAACAAACAGCACTCAACTGAAGGAGTTCATCAAGGTCCTTAAGTGTGATAGCATGGTTAAATTACAGAGATCTTGAGATAGTATTTATATTTATACTTGCAGTGAGCCTGTCTTCAACAGGTTCACTTGCCTGGCTATGTCACATGAGGGGATGATTGAAAACAGTGATCCTCGCTGTTTTTTGTTTTTGAGACATAGCAGCAAGACATCAGTCAAGAGAGCCTATCAGTGAGAATCCCCCCCTCGAATACTGTATATTTTAATCCTATAAATCAGACAACTATAATACTTCTATATCTTATTAAATGGAACTAAGAAGGAAAAATCCTGGCTTTAAACACCTTTATTATGGAGCTGTGCGGAAAAATGCATTCATTCCGTAACTGAATTTTTTTCTCAGCTTTTGACTGCCCTAGATTTCACGTTTTTTCCTCAGTTTCGGACTGTCTCAGCTTCTTTCTTTGCAAACTCTGTTCTCTGAGCCCCTGCCTTATTTCTTTCTTTGCACACTCTGCTCTCTGTGCCTCTTTTTTCTTTCTTTGCACACTCTGCTCTCTGTGCCTCTTTGTTTCTTTCTTTGCACACTCTGCTCTCTGTGCCTCTTTCTTTCTTTGTACACTTTGCTCTCTGTGCCTTTTTGTTTCTTTCTTTGCACACTCTGCTCTCTGTGCCTCTTTCTTTCTTTGCACACTCTGCTCTCTGTGCCTCTTTCTTTCTTTGTACACTTTGCTCTGTGGCTCTTTCTTTGCACACTCTGCTCTCTGTGCCTCTTTCTTTCTTTGTACACTTTGCTCTGTGCCTCTTTCTTTGCACACTCTGCTCTCTGTGCCTCTTTCTTTCTTTGTACACTTTGCTCTGTGCCTCTTTCTTTGCACACTCTGCTCTCTGTGCCTCTTTCTTTCTTTGTACACTTTGCTCTGTGCCTCTTTCTTTGCACACTCTGCTCTCTGTGCCTCTTTCTTTCTTTGTACACTTTGCTCTGTGCCTCTTTCTTTGCACACTCTGCTCTCTGTGCCTCTTTCTTTGTACACTTTGCTCTGTGCCTCTTTCTTTGTACACTTTGCTCTGTGCCTCTTTCTTTGCACACTCTGCTCTCTGTGCCTCTTTCTTTCTTTGTACACTTTGCTCTGTGCCTCTTTCTTTGCACACTCTGCTCTCTGTGCCTCTTTCTTTCTTTGCACAGTTTACTCTCTGTGGCTCTTTCTTTGCAAACTGTGCAAAGAAAGAAACAAAGGGGCACAGAAATAGACTTTGCAAAGAAAGAAACAGAGGCACAGAGAGCAAAGTCTACTCTCTGTGCTCCTGTTTTTTGTGTCCTTTACACTCCTCCTCTGTGCTCCTCCTGCTTTCTAAAAGCTGCCTTCTCTCTGCCCTTCTATCTGTGACTGCTGCACAAGAAAATGGCACCCTCCCGTTATCCGATGCGGCCCGTGCATCATCCAATGGCGCCTCGCACATCATCCAGTGGCGCTCATGTTATGCGCCACTAAAATGGCGCTGAAAGATTCAGCCGGGTCCGTGAGCTGCCACTTTCGACTCCACAGTATGCCACTTTCACCTATCTGAGCCGCATGCAACTCGCGAGCTGCACAATGAGTAACGGTGATCTAAAAGATCCATGTGAGATCCCACCCCTTGATGAGATATTGCTATCTGGTATACACTCTGTTCCAGCACCCCATGCTCGCCCTCCAAAGACGGCATATTTTGAGGGGGACCGCCCACAAACCTAGAATCTCCAAATACCTTATTGAAACCATAATATTCTCCTTAACCCTATATTTAAGGTAATAGTAATAGTAATGTTCTGCATGGCTCAGCTGCTACTAACATCCCATCCCTGCAAAAGTGGTAACTTTAGTGTTAAAGATGAACATAAGATGTCTTTCTGTATGTTTTTTTTCTGTAAGTTGATCCAAGATGAATAAAAAATATGTTTAAAAAAAAAAGATGAACATGTTTTGCACCATGGAAAGACAACCTTTTTTTGCAATATTTATTTTGGGTCTGTATTAAGTATGAGTTTGTGACAACGCTTCTCTGTTAAAGGTCCGGAAGTGAGATAGGCAGAATCAGGAAATACATGGTCATATGCAAGTTATTTCTTTACATTATAAAGTTAAGTAGCTGAATCCAGACTAAAAAATGCAGTTCATACACTCATTTGGGTAATTACTAAAATGACATGAGAGCTTATTTCAGAAACAGATTCAATGTAAAAGTACATCAAAACCTACCAGAAGAAACTTACTACAGTGCTTCAGCTGTGTTAAAGAGTACCTCTCATGCCAAATACATGTTGGGCTTGTCAGTGGTGTATTTAGGTTTTGTGCTGCCCTAGGCCTGACTAAATTATTGCACCCCCTAATTTAAATTTGACAAACCCCTTCCTGTCAAGGTCACACCTCTTCCTGGTTAAACCCCACCCTTCCTATTTAGGCTCCAACTTTTCTTCTTAGAGCTCTGCCTTTTCCTCGCTTTATATTAAAAGTGGACACCAAATGTCTTCTTGTATATTTTGTATACCATTTCAAATGTATCGATTGATAAATAATATTCTGAAATGTTTAAATTCAACCATTTTTACAAAGAACAGCCACGCATGTCAAGTATACTGGACCACAGTCGTTCTAATTGGTTGAACAATAAAATCCACAGAAACGTGCACTGTGTATGAGCGTATCACAGAGCTGCACAGCACTAAAACCCACAGAAATGTGCACTGTGTATGAGCTATCATAGAGCTGCACAGCAATAAAACTCATTTCATTCCAAACGCCCCCACTCTTCATTTCATTAACCCCCACCTCTTTTCATTTCATTTAAACCGCCCACCTCTTTAATTCATAAGTCTTTTCATTTAATTTAACCCTCCACCTCTTTTCATTTCATTAACCCTCCCACCTCTTTTCATTTCATTAACCCTCTCACATCTTTTCAATTCATTAACCCTCCCCACTCTTTTCATTTAATTTAACCCCCACTCTTTTCAATTCATAACCCCCACTCTTTTCAATTCATAACCCCCACTCTTTTCATTTCAAACCCCCCAGTCTTTTCATTTCATTTAAACCCCCACTCTTTTCAATTCATAACCCCCACTCTTTTCATTTCATTTAAACCCCCCACACTTTATTTAATTTAAACCCCCACCTCTATTTAATTTAAAGCACCCCCACCTCTTTCATTTAATTTAAACCCCCCCACCTCTTTTCATTAACCCCCCATTGACCTGGGGGCTGGCAGCTGGGTCCTGCAACCCACCTCTCCTTCCCGGCATCTGCACACCCTGTCTGCAGCACGGTGGAGCACTGGAAGGAAGTGACGTCATAAGACCACTTCCTTTCAGCGCTGCAGCTCAGGGACAGAAATGCTCCGCGACTGGGTATTCAAGAACCGGCGGCCGTGAGTGGCAGGTTCCCACGAAGCGGCAGGTGCCAAACGTCCCGCGGAGCGGCGGGTCCCATTGAGCAGCGGGGTCACCGCCCCCTGGAAAGTGCCGCCCTAGTCCTAGGCCAAAATACACCGATGGGGCTTGTCTGACAGGGAATCACTTCCTGTATGTTCTAGCATTTTTTTCAACCCATACAGTCAGGTCCAGAAATATTGGGACATTGACACAATTCTAACATCTTTGGCTCTATACACCACCACAATGGAGTTGAAAAGAAACAAACACAATGTGCTTTAACTGCAGACTGTCAGCTTTAATTTGAGGGTATGTACATCCAACTCAGGTGAACGGTGTAGGACTTACAGCAGTTTGCAGATGTGCTTCCCACTTGTTAAGGGACCAAAGGTAATGGGACAATTGGCTTCTCAGCTGTTCCATGGCCAGGTGTGTGATATTCCCTCATTACCCCAATTACAATGTGCAGATAAAAGGCCCAGAGTTCATTTCAAGTGTGCTATTTGCATTTGGAATCTGTTGCTGTCAACTCTCAAGATGAGATCCAAAGAGCTGTCACTATCAGTGAAGCAAGCCATCATTAGGCTGAAGAAACAAAACAAACCCATCAGAGATAGCAAGAACATTAGGTGTGGCCAAAACAACTGTTTGGAACATTCTCAAAAAGAAGGAACGCACCGGTGAGCTCAGCAACACCAAAAGACCCGGGAGACCACGGAAAACAACTGTGGTGGATGACCGAAGAATACTTTCCCTGGTGAAGAAAACACCCTTCACAACAGTTGGCCAGATCAAGAACACTATCCAGGAGGTAGGTGTATGTGTGTCAAAGTCAACAATCAATTCACCAGAGTGAATACAGAGGGTTCACCACAAGATGTAAACCATTGGTGAGCCTCAAAAACAGGAAGGCCAGATTAGAGTTTGCCAAACAACACCTAACAAAGCCTTCACAGTTCTGGAACAAGATCCTATGGACAGATGAGACCAAGACCAACTTGTACCAGAGTGATGGGAAGAGAAGAGTATGGATAAGGAAAGGAACTGCTCATGATCCTGAGCATACCACCTCATCAGTGAAGAATGGTGGTGGTAGTGTCATGGCGTGGGCATGTATGGCTGCCAATGGAACTGGTTCTCTTGTATTTATTGATGATGTGACTGCTGACAAAAGCAGCAGGATGAATTCTGAAGTGTTTCAGGCAATATTATCTACTCACATTCAGCCAAATGCTGCAGAACTCATTGGACGGCGCTTCACAGTGCAGATGGACAATGACCCAAAGCATACTGCAAAAGCAACCAAAGAGTTTTTGAAGGGACAGAAGTGGAATGTTATGCAATGGCCTAGTCCAGGTGTCGGCAACCCGCGGCTCCAGAGCCGCATGCGGCTCTTTTTCCCTTTTGCTGCGGCTCCCGCAGCTCCCTCCCTGTGGCGTAGCGTGGTGGGGGCTGGGGGGGCCGTGGCCCCGGGCGCAGTTTTGTTAGGGGCGCATTTGCGCCCCTAAAACTGGCCCGGGGGTTGAGGGGACCCAGATGCCGGGCAGCGCGGGAGCGCCTGCCCGGTCTTGAACAGTCCGTCCTGTGAAGTGGTGCGGCTGTGTGCGTGCGCAGCCGGTCACGTGGTCCGGCTAATCAGGTGGTACTGAGTCTCTGTACCACCTGACTGGCCGGACCATGTGACCGGCTGCGCACGCACACAGCCGCATCCACTTCACAGGACGGACTGTTCAAGACCGGGCAGGCGCTCCCGCGCTGCCCGGCATCTGGGTCCCCTCAACCCCCGCCGGAGCTGCCTGGGGCAAGTATCCAGGTGAGAGCTGGGGGCAAATCCATGAGCTGGGGCAAATCCATGTGTGAGCTGGGGGCAAATCCAGGACCTGGGGCAAATCCATGACCTGGGGCAAATCCATGAGTGAGCTGGGGCAAATCCATGAGCTAGCTGGGGCAAATCTATGAGCGAGCTGGGGCAAATCCTAGAGCTGGGGGCAAATCCATGAGCTGGGGGGCAAATCCATGAGCTGGGGCAAATCCATGAGCTGGGGCAAATCCATGAGTGAGCTGGGGCAAATCCATGAGCTAGCTGGGGCAAATCCATGAGCGAGCTGGGGCAAATCCATGAGCTGGGGGCAAATCCATGAGTGAGCTGGGGCAAATCCATGAGCTGGGGCAAATCCATGCGTGAGCTGGGGCAAATCCATGAGCTGGGGGGCAAATCCATGAGCTGGGGGGCAAATCCATGAGCTGGGGCAAATCCATGAGCTGGGGGCAAATCCATGAGTGAGCTGGGGCAAATCCATGAGCTAGCTGGGGCAAATCCATGAGCGAGCTGGGGCAAATCCATGAGCTGGGGGCAAATCCATGAGTGAGCTGGGGCAAATCCATGAGCTGGGGGCAAATCCATGAGTGAGCTGGGGCAAATCCATGAGCTGGGGCAAATCCATGTGTGAGCTGGGGGCAATCCATGTGTGAGCTGGGGCAAATCCATGAGCTGGGGGCAAATCCATGAGTGAGCTGGGGCAAATCCATGAGCTGGGGCAAATCCATGTGTGAGCTGGGGGCAATCCATGAGCTGGGGCAAATCCATGTGTGAGCTGGGGGGCAAATCCATGAGCTGGGGCAAATCCATGTGTGAGCTGGGGTTTTACATTGTTAAGTGAAAAAGTCTTTTTTTTCTTCAGATTGACAGCTGACTGCACAATCCTGTATATAGCATTAAGGTAAGAAACAATATATGCAGTGTTAGATTTGTTTTAAATGTCGCAATGGTTTTGCGGCTCCCAGTTTTTTTTTCCATTCGGAAACGGGTCCAAGTGGCTCTTTATGTCAAAAAGGTTGCAGACCCCTGGCCTAGTCAATCACCTGACCTGAGTCCCATTGAGCATGCATTTCACTTGCTGAAGACAAAACTGAAGGGAAAATGCCCCAAGAACAAGCAGGAACTGAAGACCGTCGCAGTAGAGGCCTGGCAGAGCATCACCAGGGATGAAACCCAGCGTCTGGTGATGTCTATGCGTTCCAGACTTTAGGCTGTGATTGACTGCAAAGGATTTGCAACCAAGTATTAAGAAGGGAAAGTTTGAGTTATGATTATTATTTTGTCCCATTACCTTTGGTCCCTTAACAAGTGGGAGGCACATCTGCAAACTGCTGTAAGTCCTACACCGTTCACCTGAGTTGGATGTAAATACCCTCAAATTAAAGATGACAGTCTGCAGTTAAAGCACATTGAGTTTGTTTCATTCCAGCTCCATTGTGGTGGTGTATAGAGCCAAAGATGTTAGAATTGTGTCGATGTCCCAATATTTTTGGACCTGACTGTATATAGTAAAATTGTGTAATTCCCTATCAAACATTTGCTGTCACTCAATTCCATTGGCATGCCACTGAGCTGAGAGACAGATGTGAAACGCAGAGTTGTTCCACAGGACAGTCCTCTACTCATTCAAGTTATCTTATGGTTTGCCAACATTACTGGCCTTTAGAAGTGATGCCAGTGTACGACCAAGCATGTACCACTGTGTGATAACCCTCATTATGCGCTGTTCGAGGTGGGGAATGAAGGCGGCATCCAGCTGTAAGGCTGGGTTCAGACGAGCGTCATTGGAGAGCGGAAGTAACGTCCGTAAGAGTGGCCGTTCCTTCCACTCGACGCCCGTCTGGCCACCTCGCTGAGCGCACGATCCTCCTATGGAGGATCGCGCTTTGCAGCCCTGTCAACGCGCTTCCTAGCGCAACGACGTGGAGGCTTTGTAGATGGACGCTTGCTGCGCACGCATTTCGTGCGCGTGCACAAGCGTGTGACCCTCTCCGTTGCAGCGTCACAACGCTGCGCCGGGCACCGGTAAGCACGTCAGTATGGGCGCACCTAGTGCGCTCATCTGACACTAGCCTAAATCAGGTATGTAGGAGCTGACGATATCTCATCAAGGGATGACATATCTCATTGACCTTTATGATCAATGTGCTATCCATCACCTTATGGGACTTTACTGGGAAAGTGAAATTGTCCACTACAGATTCACTTTAAAATTGATGCTCTGAGATGAATATTTTGACCCTTTATTTACAGCAAATCCGTTTGCATCTTATTATACTGGTTTGTTGTTTGGAGAAACCCAACATAAAGCCATCATGCATCAAAACATTTATATTTCAGAGTGTCATAGAATGGATAAACAGAATAACAGGAATCTTCCAGGTTAAGCAATCTGGAACAAAAAGGTGATGATAGCATAAAAGAAAGAAAACGCAATGGTAAGTACTCTGAGGAATATAAATGTGATTAAAATGCAGTAAAGTGGGCTGAGTCAAGCCAGACTCATACAGTACAAGCTGCCATAAGAACTGCTTGTAGAAAACAACAAACATGTGTATAAAACACATAATAGACACATACCATGTAGGTGCAGGGATTGTGTGTCAGTCATTGTATATATTTTATAGACATTAGAGGCACGTTGTGACACCAGAATCAGGGCACAGTTCAAGACTAACAATGACTCACACTTATATCATGTAATATTGACCTCTGTTATTTATGGCAGGTTTTTATGACCGTCATGCTCTCTTCCTCCTAATATGCTCTCAAATAACTATAATTTTGCTTCCTTTCCACTACAACTATGTCAGCAATCTGTTATTTCAAGGAAGTTCTCCGCAGCATACACACATTATATACACAAAAAAAAGGTTTTGTTGCCTTAAAAATGTCAATATTCTTAAACTACTTTACAAGTATTAAAAAGCTTTTAATGCATACTTTTCCAATACTTATTCATAGTGGGCAATGAGTGATTAATGGGAAACGCTTGTGTGTATACTTAGTCTTGTTCTGTTTTACTTTACGTTTACACTTCAACTAACAAAAACCTCAGTATTTTATACTCTCAAATAATCATTTGCACAATTAGAAAGCTGGGGCTCCGGTTAGCAAGGCTGGGGTATTGGTGTTGCAGGTTTAAGGATTCCTAGCAACTAACTACAATGGTGGCAATCTGTCCTGTTGGTCTCATGTCAGTGGCAGCTGGGACGGAGACCACCCATTGCAACAACCCTGAAAACTTTGAATTTCTCTTTGTGAAACACCAAACAACAACAGGAAAAGTTTCATCAATGAAGAATCTCTTGTCACTGCTTGAACTTCACTTTTGTGAAACTCCGATGTTTGCCACAATTGCAACAATGTTGATATTTGCAGTTGTTTCAAATATGAAAGGTACCAGTGGTTTCTGACATAAAGGGATTGAAAATAATTCTTTGTTATGCCATTAAAATAGTTGCTCCTGATTTAAGTTGCTCCTTAAATTAGTTGCTCCTGACAGCCTCTACCAATTACTTTTTATTATTTTTATTAACTCAGGTGACTTTACTCAACTTTTGTCCCTCGCTCGTGCACAGCTCCTCCTCATTAAAAAGATAAAGTAGTCCCATAAATTTGCATGGTCCAAAATCAGTTTTTTTGCTTTCTTATTAGCTGGCATTCATGTAGATTGATGTGAAAGAAATTAATTTAAAATGACACTACCACACATATAAGCGGTAACTAGATTACTTATGCATTACAAACAAAACCACCTTATAAAACACATGCTGCTGGTTATCTTCTTTGTTCAAAGTAATTGCATGTAAAAAAGGAAAAATAAAGACAAGTTTTTCTGTCTTGCTCCCACTTTGTGGATATTTTCCCATGATTCAACATGTACCAAAATGTTATGGTGAGTTTTACTTTGTGACTGTGCTTTACCCTACACAATATTTAACAGCTAATGAGGTGGAGGAGGGAATCTTTAGGCAAGGCTATTGTATTGTGTGGGAGATAAGAGCTGGCAGCTGAATGAGATCTGATACAGAGTTTAATAGACTTCTAATCTACGCCCTGGTGATGTCCCTTGAATGCATCCCACACAATACAATGATGCGAGTCGGCTGCCTGACCCATAGAGCCCATTCAATGGCCATTGCCACAGAGTGAAGAGTAAGTGCTGTAACGATACTGTGGGGCAGCATTTTACAGCACTAAAGATCACAAAATTGATGCACCCAGTGAAACAGAGTTAAATATTTTCTTAACTAAACATACAAGAGAAAAACAAAGCACATGTAAGAAATCAGAAACCTAAAATAAACACAATAAGAACATTTCATTGTTTGGTGGTTGTGGCCCATTAAGAGATTTTGGCATAAGACTATAACAAAAAATGTGAAAAGAGGAATATATTTATATATAATACCCCCACACACACACACACACACATACACTATATTGCCAAAAGTATTCGCTCACCTGCCTTGACTCGCATATGAATTTACTGTAAGTGACATCCCATTCCTAATCCATAGGGTTCAATATGACGTTGGTCTACCCTTTGCAGCTATAACAGCTTCAACTCTTCTGGGAAGGCTGTCCACAAGGTTTAGGAGTGTATTTATGGGAATTTTTGACCATTCTTCCAGAAGCGCATTTGTGAGGTCACACACTGATGTTGGACGAGAAGGCCTGGCTCTCAGTCTCCGCTCTACTTCATACCAAATGTGTTCTATCAGGTTGAGGTCAGGACTCTGTGCAGGCCAGTCAAGTTCATCCACACCAGACTCTGTCATCCATGTCTTTATGGACCTTGCTTTGTGCACTGGTGCACAGTCATGTTGGAAGAGGAAGGGGCCAACTCCAAACTGTTCCCACAAAGTTGGGAGCATGGAATTGTCCAAAATGTCTTGGTATGCTGAAGCATTCAGAGTTCCTTTCACTGGAACTAAGGGGCCAAGCCCAGCTCCTGAAAAACAACCCCACACCATAATCCCCCCTCCACCAAACTTTACACTTGGCACAATGCAGTCAGACAAGTACCGTTCTCGTGGCAACCGCCAAATCCAGACTCGTCCATCAGATTGCCAGATGGAGAAGAGCGATTCGTCACTCCAGAGAACGCGTCTCCACTGCTCTAGAGTCCAGTGGTGGTGTACTTTACACCACTGCATCTGACGCTTTGCATTGCACTTGGTGATGTGTGGCTTGGATGCAGCTGCTCGGCCATGGAAACCCATTCCATGAAGCTCTCTGCGCACTGTTCTTGAGCTAATCTGAAGGCCACATGAAGTTTGGAGGTCTGTAGCGATTGACTCTGCAGAAAGTTGGCGACCTCTTCACACTATGCGCCTTAGCATCCGCTGACCCCACTCCGTCAGTTTACGTGGCCTACCACTTCGTGGCTGAGTTGCTGTCGTTCCCAAACACTTCCACGTTCATATGTTTTTATTTTATATTTAGAATTTTTATTTCGGAAACAAAGTCAGCTTACAAACAGACAATTAAAAGCACGGACCATACGGGCCACGAGTAGTCATCAATATAAACACATCATGAGAAATGAAATAACAAAATAAAGATCAACTGCGAAGTAAAATGCAAACAGAAAGTCTCAAACATCTCTAAGCACAATGAAAGAACTGGAAGGATAATAAAAAGAGGGGGAGGGGAAAACGAGGGTGAAATGGCAAAGGCCGTATATGTGCCGTCCCCGGCGCATTCCCAGAGGTCCAAGAACCCACGGGAGGCTGTGAGCGATAGGTGGCACCTGGCCCAGCCACTTGGAGGCCAAACTGGGCACCATGCCGCAGTGGCACTCATCGGGTTATCCCGGATACGCTAAAATAATAAAGGAAGGAGAAAAAGAGATAAAAATAAGTAAAAATTAAGTGTGGGGGACCAACAGCGCAACAGAAAAACAGGTCAGCAGACAATCAGCGGAGAGCATAGGTGGGACTTAAAGAGTCCAGAACGTCCCCAGCCGGTGACCAGTAATTACCAGCCTAAAAGAAGAGTCCGCGAAGGGAAAGTAAAAATAAAAATAAATAAATAAAAATACAAAAAAAAAATCAAATGTCTGCAGTAAGTGTCGTTAAGACGGTCAGGCAGCCGACACAGAATGGAGAGGGCCAGAAGCCAGAGTCGAAGCAGGGCAGATTGTCTCATCCCGTGTCTAGCCACCAGGCAGGACACACACCACCTCCGGAAATAGTCACCACTCGGGGAGCCCAGCAGCCGACCAGATCCCCGGCAGTGCACGTCGCAGCTCGATCCAAGTCACAGGCCTGAAGTCGACCCTGCAGCCAAACCGCAAACAGCTTCCCGGGCATCTGCATCTCCTTCAGCACGAGGGGACACATCTCAGCCACCCCGTCGAACGCCACTTTGTTCACAACTGCATCCAGCGCCATCACATTCCCGCTGCCAACATTAAGGGGCGCTCCTGGGACCAGAAGCTCCACGATCGCCCAGCACTCGAACCACCGGCAGCGCAGTGCTCCTCTCCATCTCCAGCCTCCATCCGATCTTCAGCACGGCTAAAAGGTAAGGTCTCCTCAGAGCTACCTATCTCATTGCCGATCACCTCCAAGCCAACAGCAACCACTCGGCCTCCTGCAGAACCCGGGAGCGGGGCAGCCTCCGACTTCAGGTCACCCTCTCCACCACATGCTTCCTCCACATTCTCAGCTGCAGGCATGGCGGCCACTCCACGGATCCTCCCCAGCAGAATTCCGTTCGGTGCTTCCATATCTCCGCTGCTCACCTCTGCCTCCATCAGTGTCACCTCCTCTCTGCAGCCCCGCAGCGCCGCTATCATCTGGCGCCAAACGCCTTTCGTCATTGGGACATCGTCTGCCGCCGTCTGCAACAACTGGAGACAGACCTCCAGGCCCGCAGCAACAACCTCCACACCACCAGAGAATCGCTCGCTAGGCCTCAAGATGGCCGCCGGCATCGTGGGGGAGAAAACATGCAGCTCTATGGTAAGTCTCTGGTCCGGGGGGGAAGCGATATGGACCCCGGACATCTCCGCTCCATTGGCCAGCTCTTCAGCAGTCCCCATGTTAGTCATCAGGCAATAAAAGTCAGCAAGAGGATCCCAAAGCATGAATTGGAAGCGGAGCTCCTCTGAAGAACGTCTGCTCCCATCAACGGCTAGCCACGCCCCACTTCCACGTTCTTATAATACAGGTGACAGTTGACTGTGGAATGTTTAGGAGCGAGGAAATTTCACGACTGGATTTGTTGCACAGGTGGCATCCTATCACAGTTCCACACTGGAATTCACTGAGCTCCTGAGAGCGACCTATTCTTTCACAAATGTTTGTAAAAACAGTCTGCATGCCTAGGTGCTTGATTTTATATACCTGTGGCCATGGAAGTGATTGGAACACCTGATTCTGATTATTTGGATGGGTGAGCGAATACTTTTGGCTGTATCTGTCATTAGTCATTAGTGTATCTGTCATCTACAGTAACCTTGCATAATTTCCATTTAATTGTTGATCCACATTAATTACACTTTATGAACAGTTGGGGCCAGTTTTAACTTTACACCTACAGGGTTATTCAAACAGGGTTATTCAGAGAGAGGTGAAAACCAGGAGAATGACTGGAAAAGTGAAAATTCTAGGTCAAAATAACCAAACCAGAAAAATTCTCCCATTTATCTCACTTTCCAAATCGGCTATTTTAACCTAGAATTTTCACTTCTCCAGTCATTCTCCTGGTTTTCACTTCTCTCTGAATAACCCTGAAAGAGAGCCGAACTGGCCCCGAAATTGCATCGAACAGTGAATTTCCCCGTACGGTGCAATTTCGTGGCCAGTCAGCTATTCAAAAGCTGGCAATTCGCTAATATTTTTTGAATTGCCTGCGAAATATAGTGATCTTCGACGGCAGTGAAATCCCTATAGAGAAGTAATGGATAATCTATTCAAAGAACACCAAACAACCCAAAATGTCAGTGAAATGCCCTGATTTTCAGTGGTTTTGTTTGACAGGTTTAAACAGGCGAATCCCCTAGCTTTCAAAATTTTAAAAAAATCCCTGTTTTTCTTAAATATCTATTAAATTGTTTATTCTTTTAATCTGCAGCAAAAAGGAACAGACTTTTTTTATTATTATTCACATATAGTAATTTCAGGCATTTTCATCCAGTAGTATTTTTGCGAACAGCTTTCAAAAGTTGCGGTGTTTTTTTTTTTACCCCGTTTAACGTCTTGCTGGCTTTTTCGGCGGCGCTCAGTTCGACGGATCGTCGGCCTTTTTGGATGTGTTCGGTGCTTTTGCGGTGGATCATCAGGTGCGTTCAGCTTTTTTTGGGGTCGCTCCGATTTTTTTTCTGGCAGATCTGCGGCGGTTTTTCCGATCGATGCGGCGGATTTTCCCTGCACTTCGGGGACCCTGCGGGGAATGCTGAATTCACACCACAGGGTCGGGGAATCAAATTCCCCAAAGTGCAAGGAACCAAAGAGCAACAGATTGAATAACCCCTCTAAACGACGTAGGAAGGATAAGAGCCGATTCTACGCTGTAATGCATGTGATGGGTATGACCTTGACCTTTCAGGTACTTTGCAAATTACATTTTCCATGAGATACTCACTGGAAAAAATGTGAGACATGAGAAGATTGTTGGAGGGATTATTTTTGCTAAAAGCTATTTTTAGGATTTTATTTTAAAAGGGAGAGATTAAACATGCTGAATGATAACATTTTATGCTGCTGCTGCGACTCTTTGGAGGAATTATCGTAACTCTGAGATTAAAACATGTTGCTTGGCATTTCACTACTAAATTGAACCAGCAATTTTTTTCCTTCAACAGTGAGAGTTTATCTAGGTGCTCAGAGACCGATAAATAAACATTTAAGAGATTTATTGCACCAGAAATTTAAGGCTGGAAAAATAATTTCTGTGCTCAGAGTCGCCCTCTAGTGATTGCTAAACTGAAACATGCTCAGACAGTGATAGACAAATTGTATCAGAGCACGCCTGTCATGCAAAATGTCATATTATTGCATTCATTATGTTAGCCCTTTGTTCTATTTTTGTTTTTCTTTGGGCTGTTCGTACGGAGAGGAGAATTGCAAATATGCCACAATGGCTGTCTGTACACATCTCCACCACTGAACAATGCCGGGTGACATCATTCAAGGCATAACCTGAAACTACACGTTTTGGGTGGAGTGTCTTGTTGTCAGGGCAGTTGGACCAGAAAACAAACCGGCAGGTAACTTGCTGCGTTACTGCCTCCTAGGAAGTATATTCTGACCTCACTTAATGACTTTGCTCTTCAGGAGGTTTAAGTCAAAGGTGACTCAGAAATGTGACTCATTCAGCAAAGTGTTATAAAAGTCTCTGATTAAACACAAAGTTCCTAATGTTTGCTCAGCATTAGAGATTTAACCAATGGCTACAGGCTATATCAGACACACCAGTCAGAGGACTAACCTGCCTTTTAAAGGTTTAAGCACAAAAGAGGACAGTCAAAATACATTGGTGGGGTGTTAAAAAGACGCTGCCTCTTGGTGCTTAGGGGTATGGAGTAGCCAACTCCACCAAGTTGATCCAGAAAATATATAAATAATATATATATGCATATAGACATCAGCAATTGCCTGGGTGCAGGTTTATTGGATAGAAGCAGTTTCCACCTTCGCAGTGTTTTTTCCCCCTAGCTTTTATCAAGATCTAATCATGCAGATTAGGCTGGGGGCAGTGCGAACGTGTGTTGACCCGCATTTTATTATGGCCGTAGTAGCAGCAAATGACGGGCAATATACAAAGTACGGCCGCACGAAAGTGCGGCCGCGCAACGCAAGCGGCAAACAAAAAATTTTTTCGAGAACGTGGAACCGCTAGTACTGACGCACAGAGTGCGCTGCATCCGCATAGTGGCGTGTCTGCGTGATTAGGAGACGTCAGACGCTGCTCATGTCCGGCCAACATAACGTCCAGACACCCAAAGTTTCCTGGTTTGGATCCGTCAAAAATACGGCCGACATTACGCATCGTATGACCGCTATCGTGTCTTCCATGAAAAAATGCATACGGACGCATCAACGCACTTTTTGACAGTAGACATGAAAAATGCGTTCATCTGACCCTAGCCTTAAAGCTGGTTAGGCCGAAACAGCGCTATATTTTCTTTGTTGCCTCCAATCATAAAAGGTTCATATTGGCCTTCTAGTTTCAGTTGCCTCTCCTGTTATTCTGTGGTGGTTCATGTCTGGGGTTGACAGCATCTCAGGGAAAAGATGCATCGACGAATGACTACCGTCGCGTGCCAGGTGAAGAACTTATTGGATTTAAGTTGTGATCTTTAATGTCACAGAATCATGACTCTTTGGAGCTGGTGGTAGAGTGGGTCCGCTTGAAGCGCACCTTCTGCACCCACCCAAGAGCCAGCCCTCGATGTATATCTGTTAAGATAAGTAAGAATAGTGAAGATACATCATCCTAAGTGGGTTCTGTCATCCGTACATCGGAGGATGACAGGTGCAGTTTAACCTCAGCATTTTTATTGCATTCATTACATTTCTGCTTACAAGCAATGTTATCTCCAATTACATGAAATCTAATGTGTATTACTGACATGGCAAAAAGGAAATAATTAGATAGTAAAACCGCTTTCAAATAACAATGTTCCAAGCACACGGCTGGGTATATAGAAGAATAATACAGGGTCAAAAGTTCTAAGAATGGAGGACTATGTTACTTTTCATGGTTACGTGATTTTTCACAAATGTCTTTGACTCATCTAGAAGATCTCGAGTGCATTGAACTAGAGTCAGTTGTGTCTGGTTCTGTAATCAGGTTGCTAGTACTCACAAAGGCAATCACAGCTCAATAGGTAAAAGGCATCAGTGTAGGAACCTCAATGTGTGTCAGGGATTGGGCCCGTGAGATGACATCGAGGGCGAGGAATGGTAGAGAGGCCGTTCCAGGGTCAATATACCAAAAGACAGAAAGCACATTGACGACCATCATAGGCAGAGGGGAAATGCTTCAAGTCTGGAGCAGTGACTGAATGAAGAGGTCTGGCTCTTATAGGCAGGAAGCTCAGGGGCTCCACCTAGACTTGAGACACGGTCCCTGACGTCAGTGGAGAGCACACGTGTCTGCTGCAATATTGGAGAAGGCAGGAGACGTGTGCTGCCATCTTGAGGCCTGAAGCCTCGCGCTTCTCTTTGCTCCATAAGAAGTCCCAGGAGATGCAAAACTGGATGCCGCAGGAAATCGAAGACCAGTAGTGGCAGTACCAGTTGCCTTGCAGGGAGCTACCGTGAGCGACTGATCAACACAACCGCCGCCCAGTGAGTGGTGCTGGCCCAGCATCGACCAGCGAGGCACCCCGACAGTGTATAGCGTTTCTTATTGTAAGGTAGTAGTTAGTTTAATACTCTTACCCTTCATGACATGAACTTCAGGGAATTCAGTAAATTTAGGTATAGCCTAAACCATAAACTAGAAGTGAAAAATGCAAAGGTCAGGCTTACTGAAAGCAATAGTTTGCTCTCATGTAAGCTTTAATGCAGGTTTTTATACATAAAGTAACGTTACAATTGCCATGAGAATGAAACTGAATGTATACGCGCCGTAGGCTGCTTGTTGGAATGTTACTCCGTTACTGTCCCTTTGCCAAATTCTCAATTCACAAAGTGATACGATATTGTGATTATGCCTTCCTCACTAAAATACAAGAAGCACATCTCAACAAACACAATATTTTATTTACTAGAGACCAAAACATTGTCTGGAAGAAATTACTTTGCCCCAATATTAATTACTGTCCTTAGATGTGTTCATTTAAAGCAGACGAACATACATGGCAAGTAGTAAGTAGTTCAGAGTTGAAACAAAAATGCATCACAGATGTCAAGTGTGTGTGTTATAAATGTGTTAGTGTTAATCTATTGATACACAGGGTGATGTACCTTTAAGAACTGCTCTTCGTGTTTTCCAATCTGCCTATTTAAACAGGAAGCTAGGGCTACCAGAAGCACAATTATTGTTTTCTCCCAACATTACCTTGTATGCACCAATTCCACCCAGACTCTTAATTCCCTCAGGATCCTTTCTCGTTTGATTGATTTCCTGGCTACAATCCTTGGCTCTAGTGTGGCTAAACATTTGGATAATCCGTTTGAACACTGATTGATCTCCCAGTATCTACACCTCAGAGCAACTCATAACTATCCCCTCCAGTGGTCCTTCTGACACCTTGATCTCCTGGTACACTAACCATAAATTCCTCCGGCTGGCCACTCATTAATATTAACCCTTCCGAAGATCACTTCAGTCACTTGTGAACAGACCTCCGCTTTTAAAATTTCACCCGTTGTAAAAGATTAACCCTTCTATATACCATTACATATTAAACCGACACTCCACACCCCATGACCACTTGAGTTAATTTAAAGGGACACTATCACCAAAAAATGAAATTATTGATTTTATGTTGCGGATATCTTACATTTACAGTACTTTGTTTTTCTCAGTTAAGTAAATACTCTATATGTGTCACTGTGCATTCATTTTGTGATATTTAGTGCTGTAAACTCCCCTCCATCTTTACAGCACTTACTCTTCACTGTGTGGCATTGGGCATAGCATTAAGTGAATTGGTCAAAAGTCCAAAATCCAACACATAAGGATTGCATTGTGTGGGATGTATGAGGACATCACCAGGGGGTAGATTAGCCATTTTTAAACTCCGTGTTTTATCTCATTCAGCCATCTCTTATTCCGAGTAGCATAGACAGAACAATAGATCCCCTGCCACCTTGTTTAAACATTACCTTTTCCACTCCATTGCATTTTCACTACTGTAGAAGCTATACCACTGCTATAATGTGAAACATTTTCTCAGATTTTGGTAAATGTTGCATTATGGGAAAAATCCACAAAATAAAATCAGGAGATAAAAATCTAACTTTATTTTTCCTTTTTAGGCTAGGGTCAGACTGAGGCAGTGCGAACGCGCGTTCTGGCGCACTTAATCACGGCCGCACTAGCAGCAAGTGCCAGGCAATGACTGCCAATATACGAAGTATGGTCGCACAAAAGTCCGGCTGCGCAACGCAAGTGGAAAATGAACGCATTTTTTCGAGAACGTTAAACCACTAGTACTGACGTACAGAGTGCGCTGCGTCCGCTAGCGGCATGTTTGCGTGATTAGGAGATGTCAGACGCTGCTAATGTCCGGCCAACATAACGTCCAGATGCAAGAAGTGTTTTATTGATGATCCGTACAAAATCACGATGAAACTGCGCATCGTATGACCGCTATCGCGTATTCTGTGAAAAAATACGTCCATTCTTCGAACGCACATTTTCACGGACAACGTGAAAAATGCGTTAGTCTGACCCTAGCCTAACAGGCAAATACTTAAAAAAAAAAACAGTACTATGTGTTTTTGTTTATAATGCATGTAGTAGTAGCACTCCTTTGAGAGTCAGGTTGCACAGAGTGCATAAGATTGCATAAGACGCTGCAGGGACTCCTGCATTTCGGAAGCCCTGAAATGAAAAAAATAATTGGGTAGACGCTGTCAGCAACATCTGCCCAATTATTTAAAGAGATAAAAAGGAGGGCATTATTTTTTTAGTAGAGTGGCCCTTAATAAATTGCTGACCACAACTAACTCTGGATTGCAATTGTTCCACAGATATAATCCCCCCCCCCCTAGTAGGTTGCTTACTCTTACCACAGAGACGTAATGACCTATTCCGGAGCTACAAACAGCTACAGACAGTGTGAGCCGTTAACCTTTAGAGGCTCCCTATTACCAGCACAATTATGAGCAAGCCACTTTGTTAGCAGCTCGACTCGTAATATTAGAGAGCCACTAATAATAGTGGCGTCACTGCCAGTATCTTCTCCTATAGTCCATCGGACTTGGTAGAGACTTGAACGAACCTGAGATCACACAGGGCCAGCAGAAGGACAATGGGAACTATTTTGTTGTGTATGTCCTTCTGTTTGCGAGGAGAGAAGGCAGCAGTTTGCACCATTTTTTTTTTACTAGGTATGTTTTTTTTCATATTAAGTGATGTTGCTGAATCAAAACCACTTAACACCAGTTTCTTGCAGCCAGTAATTTTTATTTCTTTACCGGCTGCAAGCGAGAATAACGGGTGACTTTAGAACCGCTTGTTACTCTCCAGCTGCTTCTACACTAGTGCTTGCTATATAAAGGATAGAAAGCATTAACATACAGGGTTATTCAAAGAGATCCGAATTGCTGCAGAAAAGTAACCGAACGCTGAAAATCAGCGTTCGGTTACCTTTCTTGGCCATTCGGCTATCCAGAGAGCAGGCAATTCGTCAAATCCTGGCAAATTGCCTGAACATACGTTGCCTGTTCGGTGCCTGTTCGAGGGCAGTGAAATCCCCATAGAGAAGCACTATTCAGCTATTCAGAGAACACAGACCAGCAGTGAAAGATTCCCGAAATGCCCTGCCATTCGGTGGTTTAATTCGACCTTTATTCAGGCGAATTCCATAGGCTCCAATGTTAAAAATATTCCCGTTTTAATTCAATATCTAATAAACCGTTAATTATTTATTGATTTTTTTAGGATAATTTAAGCATTTTTTCTGGATTTTTTTTTTCTTTTCAAAAATTCAGTTTTTTTTTTTTTAAGTTTACTTATTTTTTCTGTAACAGCCCTTTTTATTATCATTCCCTGGACCTCATATCTAAATTTCAGACATTTTCGCTCAGTAGTTTCTTTGCAAACAGTGTTTCACTTTTCAAACAGTCAAGCAAACAGTTTTGCGAATTTATTCACTGCATTCGTCTGCGGTGTCGGCTTTTTCCGGCATCTTCGCTGCGTGTGATCGGTTCCTGCTTGGGTTTTTCCGGCGTCTTCGACGGGTTAATCCAGATGTTTTTGCGGGTTTTCGGCATGCATTCGATGGGTTTTCGCCAGGTTTTCGGCAGCTTTTCCCTGCACTTCGACAGCCCTGTGGTGCTTGCTGAATACACCACAGGGTCGCCGAAATGGGAAAGCCAATTTGCACCAAATTGAAGAGAACGAAAAGTCACCGAACGTGCGGTGACTTTTCGAATCTCTTTGAATTACCCGGGTAGAGTAGGCAGCCGTAACAGTAACAAAAGCCGTAACAAAAGGAGTATTTGGCTCGCTTCCAATAGCAGAGGAGTTGTTAGTATTTGCAAGCAGGGTCATCATACTTAAAGAGCAGAGAATTTATCCCAGAAATTGCACCGAACAGTGAATTTCCCTATATGGTGCAATTTCGTGGCTATTCAAACCGCTGGCAATTCGCCAAATATTAGCGAATTGCTATCAAAATAAGGTAATTTTTGGCAGCAGTGAAATCCCCATAGAGAAGTAATAATTAATCTATTCAGAGAACACCGAACAGCAGAGAATTGTCAGTGAAATGCCCAGATTTTCATTGTTTTCGTTCACAGCTTAAGGCTAGGGTCAGACGAACGCATTTTCGCGTTGTCTGTGAAAAAGTGCGTTTGAACGAATGGACGTATTTTCTCACGGAGTACGCGATAGCGGTCATACGATGCACATTTGCATCCGTGATTTTGTACGGATCATCAATAAAACACTTTTTGCGTCTGGACGTTATGTTGGCCGGACATTAGCAGCGTCTGACATCTCCAATTCACGCACACACGCCGCTAGCAGACGCAGCGTACTCTGTACGTCAGTAGTAGCAGTTTAACGTTCTCGAAAAAATGCGTTCATTTTCCACTTGCGTTGCGCAGCCGGACTTTTGTGCGACCGTACTTCGTATATTGGCCGTCATTGCCTGTCATTTGCTGCTACTACGGCCGTGATTAAGTGCGCCTGCACGCGCGTTCGCACTGCCTCAGTCTGACCCTAGCCTTAATCAGACGAATCCCATAGGTTTCAATATATTAAAAAAAATTCCCGTTCTTCTTAAATATTTATTAAACTATTCATTGTTTTCATTTGCAGCAAAAAGTGTCTATTTTTTCGGATTTTTTAGGCATTTTTTGGGAATTTTTCTCTTCGGATTTTTTTTTATAATTTTTTTTTTAAATGGCGTTTTTGTTTCTCCAAGACCGTTATATTATTATTATTCATAGGACCTTATATATTATCTCAGGCATCTTCTTGCAGTAGTTTTTTTTAAAGGCCTTTTAAAAGTTGCGGTGTTTTTTTCTTTTTTACCCCTGTTTGGCAGCTTGGCGGCTTTTTCCAGCAGCTGGTCAGCGGTCTGTTCGGCAGGCCATCGGCTTTGTGTGGATCAATTCGGTCGTCTTTTCAGCGGATGCATTCGGCCATTTATCAGATCGATTCTGTGGTCTTTCTATTCGTTTGTCGGTTTTCCAATTCAATGTTTTTGTGGAGGTTTTTTTCAGATGCGTTCACCGGGTCGATTTGCCGAACTTTGGGGACCATGCGGTGAATGCGGTATTCACCACAGGGTCGGCGAATCTAACGCGCCGAACTGGAGAGCAACGAAATGTAGGTGACATTTCGATGCTTTCTGAATAACCCTGTTAATGATTAATTTGTAAATGCTATCTACTATTGCTGGCGTCCTATTTGTATTTGGGACCAGATATATTTTTATTTAAAAAAAGCTTTAACTTTTTTTTCTTGAAAGTATTTTACCAGGAAGGAAACATTGAGATTTCTCTTGTTTTCAAGTATGTCCTTGCGTTACGTCTTTATGCTTATTGTGTTCACCAACAATTTACTTTAGAATGCATTTATGTTTTTTCCCCTAAATATGCTATTCTACACTATATTCACTAAACTGTGCAATGTAAGCCAAAATAAGTATTTATTTATTTATTTATAAAGGATTTTACCAGGAAGGATACATTTAGATTTCTCTCGTTTTCAAGTACTGTAGATAATCGAGTATGCCGCTAGATTTTGGTGACAAAAATTTACCTTAAAATTGGAGGGGTCGCGTTATATTCGAGACATCTGCATCGCGTGGGAAAAAACTCCCAAACAAACAAAAAAAAACTTGCCTTGCTCTGGATCCCAAGTCTCCTGGAAGTTCGGGTAGTCTCTCTGAAGTGATTGTGGGCTCCCTGATGCTTGCAAACACTTCAGGAACTCCCGGATTCCGGAGAGGAAGGATCCATCACGGCCAGAGGGCACGCTTGGTTTAAGCCAATCATTCACCTCGTTCGCCTGCACTGGCCATCTAATTGCTACTAAAGAAGACGGGTGGCCGGCGGCTTCATACTTGGCAATAACTGCAATCATTCTAGAGCAGACCACCCTGGCCTGAGGGGTAGCCTGACTGTGTTAAGAGAACCTGAAAGGATTTCATTAATAAAAACTTACTAATACAAAGTGACTGGTTGACTCAGGACAAGGTTTTGCAGAAATTAAACAATGTGAATGTGAATAAAGCCCCAGGGCCAGATGGAATTCACCCGCGAGTACTGAGAGAGCTATGTGTTGAAATATGTAAACCTCTGTTCTTAATCTTTCAAGATTCTTTTCTTTCAGGAATAGTACCAGAGGATTGGAGAAAAGCTGATGTGGTCCCTATATTTAACCCTTTCGCTGCTGAGGCTTTTCCCGCCCCTGTGCTGAGGTCATTTTTACCGGTTTTGCTCATCATGTTTAAACGTGCTTTGAAGGCTTATTTTAGTATATGACCCAGACATATTATATATCGTTCTTTCCGTCAGACTCGGTAGATTCATAATATGTCATTATTATATGTATACGTTATGTCATGTCTGTATATTATAACAAAAAATGCAATAAAATATGTATTTTCAATAATTTACAATGTGTAAAGTGTTTTTTTTCACATTTTAACATGCGAGCAATTGCGGTTATATTTTGTATGGGGTGCGCTTGTTAAAAAAATTAGAGATGGGGTCTCGTTACATTTTTTTTTGGGGAAAATTACACTATTTTTAACAAACGCACCGCATACAAAAATCGTTAGTGCAGCATCATTGTTCACATTATAATTGAAATGGGAACAATATTCATGCATTAACAAACCAAAAAAAATAAAAAAAAAGTGTTTATTTCTTTTTTATAATTTTTTTTAAAAACATTTTTTAATTTTTTTTTTTTTTTCACAAAATTTTTCACAGTAGTGTTTGGTATCGTTGGAACGGCCATGCTCTGGCCGATCCAACCATACCAAACTTTAACCCCTAGCTACCACGGATCGGGAGATAGGGAGTTCATTGGAACTCCCTATCTCCACCGTTGGTGGCAGTTAGGGGTTAAGTCGAGGACTGGCGTCATCGTGCTACGCACGGTGACGCCAGTCCTCAGGGGGAGTTCCCGGAGGCTTGGCCGACATCCAAGATGTCGGCCAGCTCCGGGAAAGGATCGCGAACCAGCGCTTTTCAGCGCCGATTCGCGTTCCAGCTCCCCAGGGGTTAATGCCAGGCACCATTTGGAAGGGCAGGCTGTGCCCTTCCAAATGATGCCTGGGTTAACCCCCGCAGAGCCGCCGATCGGGAGGGAGAGAGGTCCGAAGGACCTCCCCCCTCCCTTTCAGGCGCCTCCTCCGCACATGCGGGGGGGCGCCTGAATTAGGTGTCATCGCGCTGCCGCGATGACACCTAATTCCGGCGGCTGCGGTCCCGGATGCCGGGCTGACATCGAGGATGTCAGCCCGCACCGGGGGGGCCAGCGATCGGCCGGAACCCGGCCGAACGCTGACCCCAATGGAGGACGCGCTCAGCGCGTCCTCCGCATACCAGCGGTAATGCTGAGGACGCGCTCAGCGCGTCCTCAGCATTGAAGTGGTTATGAAAGGTTTAAAATTTGTGCCTGGGAATTATAGACCTGTGAGCTTAACATCTGTGGCTGGGAAAGTATTTGAGGGGTTACTAAGGGATAATATTCAGGAATTTATTGGGAGGTATAATGTAATTGGCAAAAATCAGCATGGTTTCATGAAACACAGATCATGTCAGACTAACCTAATTACGTTCTATGAGGAAGTAAGTAGAAGTATAGATCAGGGGGTCGCAGTGGATGTGATTTACATGGATTTTGCCAAAGCTTTCGACACAGTTCCACACAAAAGGTTACTATTTAAATTAAGAAAAATTGGTCTAGATGAAAATACTTGTTCTTGGATAGAAAACTGGCTAAAAGATAGGGTACAGAGAGTGGTCATAAATGGTATTTTTCAAGATGGACACCAGTGGTAAGCGGTATAACTATGTAACTATGTAACTATGATTTTAATTCTTTACCGGTAAGGTAACATTTTGTTCCTCGCGTTCTATTTGAGTTTTGAGTATTCTCTAATTTCCATAATAAATCTCTATCCATCGCATTATATTCGGGTCACGCTATACTCGAGTATCTACGTTATGTCCTGGGTTCGAGAACATTGAATTTTTACAGTTGTTACAGAAATACAAAGCAATAAAATGCAAGATATTTAAAAAAAACACACACATACATATTACCAGAAAATAAATATATTCACTATGTTACATGTTTACAGTTGCATTCTGTATTGAGGTATGTTAATATTGCTACAAATAATATGTGATTGACTCAATGGATACACTTAAATGTTACCAATGTGTGGTTGCTAATTATTTTTACTAATTAGTATTATTAGCATTCATGTTTGATCCCTACAGGACAGGTAACTTGTCAGTGGAATCGAAACAACAGTCTGCAACATTATGCTATATTGGATAAATCTTGGGTTAAAATAACCAAGCTATAAACTTAAAATTGATACAGTGCTGTGATCTTTCTTTGTACCATACCATGAGCAGGATGTCTAATACTGTTCATTGGCTCTTCCCCTTATAAGTGATGAAAAAATAGGTGGAACTTTATATAGTAAAGAACTCCTCATAATTTCAGCATTATTGTGGTACATTTGTTTTAAAGGTGTTAGTGCATTTGGTGGCCAGAAGGGGACAGCAGTCAGGGAGAACCTTTAAAGACAACATTTGTTTAGAGATTGTACCTGAGAGAGGATAATCTGTACTTGTCATGCGCATGGCCGGTGTGTAGGATACATTGGGCATATCATGATCTTTGTCCTTTTGCCGCTGTCGATACCACAAGAAGAGTCCTAGCAGAGTCATAATGATGAGCAGCAAGACAATGACCCCGATGACTGCCCCAGCGGAGTGTCTCTCAGAGCCATGTGCTGGACTGATTTTTGTGTAAGGATTTAATTCCTCCATCATAAGTGCAGCTGTAGGGGGAAAAAAAAGCAGGTTAAAGAAAAACATTTCAGCACCAGAGTCAGAAAACAGCTGTCATCATAATATGGAATTTACCCAACCCTCGCCTCGAAAGTATTAAAGATATGTTTCTCACGATATTATGCTCATCCACCAGCACAAACCGCCTATTGATAGTGAACATGGATAATTAACTTTAGATGTAATATCTCATTAGGCCTGCACATATCACAGCTCAAAGAGATCAGGGATATATGCAGCTGTAGTGAGATACTAGATCTGTACTTGCCTTAGGTCCAGCGATGATAGTTCCTCCAGCTTGCAGGTCCATGCTCGGTTCTGCTCCCCTTACAACTGACTGGCCCTGCTTGGAAAACATATCCTAAAGCAGGGCATAGGATGGCATGTTTGTTTTATAGTTTGCACATTCAAATGCCCTGATTGGCCATAGGGGTTGCTGGAGCACCGCCGCTTGCTAGTCAAACCTCAGCATACGTGTTTTTGCTCATAGTCATTTTTTTTTTATTCTAAGCAAATCTGTATGTTTGACAGCGAATGCAATATATACATGGAATCTGAAGATTCTGTATATTTTTTCATTTCAGAAAGAGTGAACCTTATCAACACCAATGATTGTCTTTAAAACAACCCCATATTGCCAACACAAAAAGAAAATACAACACACATCATAATCAAACAGAATATATCTGGCAAAGAATAATGGGAAATAGAATCCAAATAAGCAGGCCAGAAACTGCAATTATCCAGTCCATGTTTTATAGGCATAAAGGGATATATAATGCTAATACAGTTACCCTGACCACAACTGAGCCCCACCGCTCAAACTAAAGTCACTTTTTCCCTGAATGATGAAAAATGCTTCTCCTCCCCTTCTTTTTCACATGTATAGCTCTCACCCTGGTCACAGCGAATGCCCTTGAATCCGGGGTTACAGTAACAAGTCCCAGTTACATGGTCACAGGTAGCATTGTTCAAACACTCGCATAGCTGGCGGCAACCATATCCAAATGTCCCTGGGGGGCACTCTAAAAGTGACACAGAAAAATATTTCAGTTTTAACAAGGTATGGTACGAATAAACCACAGGGGACACATATCGGGGGTTTAGGGTGATTCTTTGTAAGTTGGGCATCTTACAACAGCAGCACAAAATATTTAGGTAAGTATTATAAATAGAAGGCTTATTTGTCCTTCTGCGCAGGATATAATATAATGTGGTATATAGAAGGGCAGTTATCTGGGAATAGAAAATGTGACATTTTTCACATGAATAAATTTAAGGCTTAATAAACACCTTAAAAGAATTAACCACACACACGCACAAACACACACACTCATATAATAGCTTGAAAACTCTACCCCTGCCCATAGCTTGAGTGTCAAGTTCAGGTGAAAAAAGTGAAATAACTTTGTGGTTTTCGAGCTTCTTGTCTTCAGCCTTATTTTTCTAGATTTTCTACGAAAATCAAAAGAATTTCCACACATTGTTCTACGTTAAAAATACCTGAATTTCTCCCATTATACACATATACAGGTAATTCAAATGACCTGGTCAGAAGGAAAAATGGTGATGTGATGGAGTGAGTAATTTGCCAAAAATACATTTAGCTATTTCAAATGTAAATGAAACAACAGCTTCAAGGTGTTCATGGAAGATCTTAATGCAGGTAGATGAGCACATGCTGTCAATCTGTTCTCATCTGCACCCACACCAATGAGTGGGATGGTTGATTACTCCTTGGAGATACTAAGTAACTGTCAAGGGAAATATGCTGGGGAAGGCAAATGAGATACAAAAAAACAGAAACTGTACCCAAACTGTGTATCACTGGATGTCGGCTCACTTACTCTGCTCACAGTGCTTTCCTGTAAATCCAGTTCTGCAACTGCACTGACCGGTGATATGGTCACAGTCAGCTCCATTATGGCACAGGCAGACGTTGGCACAATCCTTTCCGTAAAAGGCAGATGGGCATCCTGTGGAACAAAACAGAAACAGCTTATGATGTGGTAGATTACCTTCACCTTTAAAATACAATAAATATATATTAAAAAGGACCTTATAAAACAGACGTTATCTCCACTTCTTCTAAGTGTTCCTTTAATAATCTGACATTTTTCTGCTCTCTGTGGACTGCTGTAGCCAACAACCAACAGGTGGAATGATCTGTTCATCCCATTAGCCTCTGGACATTTTCTTTTTGACTTTACAATTTTTATTTTGTAAATAAGTCATCAGACAATCAGACAAGGAATAACATGGGCCACGCAGGCCCACAAGATATCTGCAACATAAGCACATAATGGGAACTGAAAAATTAAATAAAACATCAAAGTAAAGGGCTGTTGCGTCAGGAAAGCTCTGCGTGGGATCAGGAAGCCTCAAAAAAGTCTCAGAAAATAAAATAAAATAAAAAGAAATCTCTCAAAGCTTGACTATAAACTCAGCATAAAAACAATGGGGAGTCTCAGAGTAGTAAAGTCATCGTTTGCAGGGGGTGATATATGGGCGAGAGAGAGACAGATAAGGAGAAAATTATAAAGACATCAGGGAGAGGAGGATCGCAAACTTCGGTATGGGCTTGGAACCAGGGTAGGTAAGACACTTTTCAGCCTGTGTCCATCTAGAGCACGGGGGCAACATCCCCCTCAGGCCGGACCACCAGGATTGGTATCCCCTCAGCCGTCTCGACATCTGCTGCGCCGACCAAGCACAGGCCAGTAGTACCCCCGTAGCAGCTGGCCAGAGAGGCCCAGGCATAATGGCCTTTACAGCCGATGGCCCCCCAGGGATCCGCCGCAGCCCCCGCACAGCTGAAGTAACGGCGGACCGCACAATGACCTCCAACTCTCTGCTAAGCTCCTCAGGCTGCCGCACCTTTTCCATTTCACCTCCCAGGGCACCGACTTCTACCACGAGGATGACAGGCTCGTTCCGCAGATCCTCCACAGCAGCACTGGGATGGAGGGCCTCACCTGAAGTCTCTGAATCCCCATTTCTCCTGTCAGCTTCCTCTTCAGCCGATCGGCAAGTTGCAGCTGGAAAGGGGGGGGACCTCCGGCGCCCCGAATGCATTCGCCCCCGGGGCTGAAGACACTCGGCAATTTCGCAACGTCGCCATCATCTGGCGCCACACACCTTTGGTGAGCGGGGCCTCGTCGTCATCCTCCTCAGCCAGTATCAGCAGGCAAGCCTCCAAGCCTGAAAACACGCCAGCGAGTGGAGGGGATCCATTTCCCCATCTCCCCTCCAGTCTATCCTCTTCTCTCCTTTACCCGTCAGTCGGAATAACTGGGAGATGTGGGCCCACCATCTCCCCGGTCCTCCTCAGGGTCCCGGTCTAGGGCGAGGCCGCAGGTAGGCTGTAGGTAGGCCGCAAGATGGCCACCACGTCGTGCTCCAGCTCCGAATCAGCAGCCGCCAACAATGTCTCTGGTCCGGAGGGGGGACCTAACGGGCTCCGGACAGGTCAGTACCCAGCCACACCAGGACCCCTAAGGGTAAAATCTTGGAAAATTAAGTCAGCTGGGGGTCCCTAAGCAACAAAGACACGCGGAGCTCCTTCAAAGCATGTCCACTCTCGCTCGCAGCCGGCCACGCCCCCCCCCTCTGGACATCTTCTAAACTATATGCCAGTGTTTAAAAGGCTTGAACAACTCCATAAATGTGTCATCTTACAAAAAATACTCCCCATACCAGCTTAATCAATCACTGGAAATACTTTCAGAGAACCTGCTTCCTATGCTTCCCACTATGCTTTACCGAATTAAAACTCTGCCCCATCTTCGTTAACAGTAATGAGCTGCAAGACACTTAAGGGGTTATTCAAAGCACTTTTGTTCTCGCACTTCGGCGAGCTTAATTCGCCGACCCTGCAGTGAATTCAGCATTCACCGCAAGTTCCCCGAAACGCACTGAATGGATCCGCCGAACGTCGCTGAGAAACCACTGAACAAATCTGAAAATTCGCCGCAAAACCACTGATAAATAGCTGAAAAAACTACAAACGCAACCAATAAACTGCAGAACGCAGCTGCCAATGTGCCGAACGCCTCCAATCAGCTGCCGAAAAAAATAAGCCTTCCAGCCCCAGAACAGGGGTAAAAAACCACACAATTTTTAAAAGGCGTTTTAAACAAAAATAATGCATGGAAATAATATATAAGGTCCTACGAAAAACAATAAAATGGTCTGTTACAGAATAAAAATACTCCATTTCGAAAAAACTGGAATCAAAAATTTTGACAAAACAATCCCGAAAAATGCCTAAAAATTCTAAAAAATAAAATGACTAAAATACTTTTTGCTGCAAATGAAAAGAATAAACTGTTGAATTTTTTTATAAAAATGGGGAATTTTCTTTACATTGAGACCTATAGGATTTGCCTACTGTGACGGGATGGTAGTCCGCCTGCGGTCCTGCTCTATCTGACCCCCTCCCCCTTTGGTGGCATCCGGCCCGACTACCGAGTGGCATGGCACTCGGCATCTCGAACGGCCTGGAGGATGAAATGGCGTTGGTCCGGTGTCTGGAGAGATGGTGCGGTGTTGCCTTGGGGATCCGGTCCTGGGTTGAGTGGTGATGCAATAGTGATTGTAGCTCTGAAATGAAGACACCAGACGTGGCTGTATGCTTTAAAACAGTGAATTGAATTTTATGGGTTTCAACAGGGTCATTTATACAACTTCACACAAACAGATTACCAACTCCCCCACCCACACAACCAGCACTGATTGGCTCCTTTCCCAGCCTCCTGTTCCCTATCAGGTCCCTTTCAGCCTTCCCATTGTCCAGGGATTAGACAGATGAGGTCTTGGAAAAGCCTCCAATCCTCTGGTTTGCTGTATCCTCTATTTTGCCCTTTCAGGCTCCCCCATTGTCCAGGGGATTAGGCAGATGAGGTCTTGGAAAAGCCTCAAATCAGCTGGTTTGCTGTATCCTCCATCTTGGGGCCTGAGATCCTTTGTCCTGTAAAACCATGCTGGGATGAGCAAAATGGCGAAGGGGAAAAACACATACAAACTGTTTCTTACATATCTTACAGTTATATCACACAGTTTCTTACATCTCTTACAGTTACAACATACAGAGTACATTTTTATTTAGAAATAACCTAAAAGGTAAGTGTATAGGCGCTCAAAAATGTATAAACAAATAATAGATGTTGATTGCAGCTCACCAGCTGAGTGTATCCTCCACTCCTAACTAACTATTGAATAATATACCAAGGTATATGGGAACGCATATGGACATATACAAACAGTATGATAATAATGAGTCCGTGAATTTGAGAGTCAGGTTTTAGTCCATGGATCCTAGAAGAGGAGAAAGGAAAGGACCATTGTGCAGTATGTACTGAAAACAATTAACCACACATTGGTGTTTATAGAACTCACAAACGGGGAGTCTTCAAGACTCTGGATGTACGCCTTTAAGTTACTTTTATACTTTTATATTTATTTATATTTTATATTTCTGTTCAAACGATTCAATATCGATGGCTGGGATTTTTTGGAATAATGCCCCGATTATTAAAATATGTGACCACCAAATGTTTAGATTAACGTGGGATCCTCACTACAAATGGAGAGCGATAAGATAAGCGTGATATGGAAGGACGTCATCATCCGGTGTTCCATCCAGTATGCTGCAGCCACAGAGGGCCGGAAATGGAGGTGGAGGTGCACCATACGACGCTGCCGGAAACGGAAATGCGTCACCGTAATGGCGTCCGGAACGCACAGTGTGAGATACTGTGACCCGCACGCCAAATCTCGTAATTCATCATGATTTTCAGCAACTATAAAAGTGGGGAACAATGCAGGTTAATCCATTCGATTGATAAGGCCAGCAGAAGCGGGCGAAACGCGTCTCGAATTCATTGTTATGATTCAATAAATTTATTTTTATTTTATTTTATCCTTAACATTTTTTATTTCACTTCATCTATTCTGATTTCTGGCTATATACCCATTAGTACGGTATATACCTGAGAGGTACAGAATTCGCTCAACTCCTCTCGCTTCCTGGAAAAGGTTGACAACTTTTGGGGTCTCCATTCCGACGCTTCTTGGATCCTGAAGTGGTGCTCATGAGGTGGGACCCTCTCAGACGATAAGAGGTCCAAAGCGAGATTACAGAACCACCCACAAGTGGAGGTTCTGAAACACGTGAGTGTGCCTCTTTTACACATATATATTTCAGTACAACAGTATTATACTATATTTTCTTTTATTTATTTATTTTTTGAGATACATCTACCATCAAGACACCGTATCATCAAGACACAGTATCACCATACGGGTGGAGTCCCCCATAAAGTGACTTAAAGGTGTACATCCAGAGTCTTGGTGACTCCCCGTTTGTGAGTTCTATAAACACCAATGTGTGGTTAATTGTTTTCAGTACATACTGCACAATGGTCCTTTCCTTTCTCCTCTTCTAGGATCCATGGACTAAAACCTGACATTTTTATTTACACCACACCAATAAAACCACATCTAGCAATAAAACAAAGTGTCCATATGTTCAAACGCAGAACCGAAGGGAAAACAGGAAAAAAGGTCTTTAAAAAGGGTTCAGTCTTTTAGTCCTGTGGCTCGCTGAACAGAGCCTCCATGTCCGTTCCGTGATACCTACTTAAACATGTCAAACAAAAGCAACACACATCTGGTCATTTTAGTGCTGTTTGAGGTTCTCTGAATAGATTAACCATTACTTCTCTATGGGGAATTTCACTGACGTCGAATTGCACCGTATTTTGCTGGTAATCTGCCAATATTTGGCGAATTGACAGCTCTTTGAATAGCCGAATTTGAACCATATGGTGAAATTCAGTGCAAATTCAGCTCTCTCTGAATAACCCCTTAACTTTTTTCTTGGTAATATTTTAGAACTACATGGTTTGACAACTGATACATAAGCAATAATGTTTAGAACCAAAACAGAATTACTCTTTCACAATGACTTCACTCACTCGTTTTACAAACCAAACATTGTGAAAATTATAGGATGCAGGTCAGTAGGTCACTGTCACTTTCATTTTGTAAAACATTTACACTACATATGTATGGCGTTACTGTATGAGCTCATGTCTATGTTATGTTAGCTGAGTGTAAAAGGAAGCGAATGTGGCCTGGTTTGCTGAGTGAGATTAAAGTAGACGATTGTAACACAGTTTATGAGTTCTCTGCTATTTAAGTATTTCGTCCTACAACAATGACTTAGCAGCAACAAGGGATTTTACTACGCACATAAAGGCACAGCAGCGTATTTAACAAAAAGAGCTGTTTGTCAAGTTTAAGAAGTGGCCATACATAACTTATTTCATACAACAGGTTGCAAACTGTATTTGTTTAATGAAGGGGTCAGCCACCACGGCCTTCCAAAGGTTTTAAAACTACAACTACCATGATGCTCAGCCACTCATTACGTTGACTAAGTATTGTGGATGATGTAGTTCCAACACATCCAGAGGGCCAAGGTTGCTGACCCCTGGTTTTATGTAACTCCACTGACTCTTTTGGATATAAGCAGTGTTTGTGTGTGCAGTGTGCCACTATCTTGTAACATTTTACGGCATGGCTTACAGACGTTAAACAATTATCTTTCAGGTCTACGAGGAACGAGGTGTGATTAGATACTGGAGGTGCAGAGTGGTGAATCAGGAATTCCAGGGGCAGCCAAGGGGTCCTCATCAGGTCTTTAATACAGGAAAGTAATGGCGACCCCCTCAGCTGCACAGGGAATGATTGATTTGCCACTCAGCACTATAGGAAGTAGACTAGACATAGGGCGCGGCGAATAGAAGGAGACTGGTTTTGGGGTTCTGTGGGCAGAGCAAAGACATTGCCTGTGGGCAGTGAGGCCTAGTTCCGTTCCGTGTGGGTGTCTACAATTCTTGGATAGAAAGATCTGTATCTACAATTCATTCAGTGATTCTTCACATTACTTTTTTACCCCAGCCTAATAACCACTGACTTGGTTACGGCACCATAGTTATTTATGGTAACCTGAGCTGGTTTCACTTTAGCTACTAGAGCTCTTGTCTTTAGACTCGCTGAAATATGCTAGCAGGGGCAACTCCGACTTATTGGAGGCCACCAATAAGTGACTGTCGTCAATGACATTTTTTTTAAACTTTATTCATAAGGGGGGAAAATAACCCCCACGATTAATTGTAGAAGGAGGTCCAGTAGCTCTGAATATTTTTTGATTCCAGTGACTTGCATATAATGGAATATCCTACAAAGATCTAGGTTTTGGAGATGATATAACATTGTAGCCGGCCACATTGTTTTGTATTCAGTGAAGAATCTCTCGTACACCAGGAGAGGGCAGTAAATTATACTCAGGGACACAAGTTAAAAACACAGACACAATACAAACTTTCTAGTTGAAGCCAGACATCAAGAAGGAGACAACTCAGGGAGGATGTGCTGGATGCTCTGGACTTGGCAAACAGCATTTCTGGTGGATAACTTTTATATAGACAGATGTATACATTAGGGACAGAATAAAAACAGGAGAGTCAGCAGAAAAACTCTGACAAGTTATGGCCAGGAAGAGGAGTGTGGGCAGGTGTCAAGTATAAACAAATGGTCCTTTTTGCACCTGAACTGAACCCATTAATCCCACCCCATTTGTATTATTACACATAACATTTAAAAGCAAACCTGTTAGCACAAGTAGGATATAATGGAAACACTAAATTAAATGAACTATAAGCTAAATGAATTATTCCCACCCACACCTGCTATTGCCTAGAATTTATTCTATATACCCGTATTTTTCTAGGTATAAGACGCCCCCTACTTTTCTAACTCAACTTTACGAAATCAATATTTTAAACATAAAATAGAACACATTGGGCCCTATTACATTCTTCACGCAAACGTTTGCGCCCGCGCAAAAACGCATTAACGCGAGGGGCAAAACCCTTTGCGCTGAACGTCGTATTGCAATCTCAGAGCAACAAACGCGCGTATACGTCTACCGCGGGTGAACCTGCGCGAAAGCTGCGCGAGCTTACTGTACTTTGCACGTCCTATACTTAACATCGTGAGCGCAAATGCGTTTGTGCGCTGGTACATGGATGGTATTACAATCTTTGTGCAGTTTGTAACGCATAGGTTTTGCGCGCATAATGTTAGCAACTCCTGAAAGCTGGTGTTAATGGCAAATCTGAAGGACCTGGCCGAACCCAAATACACCAGCCCAAAAAAAAATACAGCAAAGTATAGTTACACATTCTACACTTGCATGTTTTTTTTTTTGATACATCATATATGCGCAGATTGACTTTGACAGGCGTAAAAACTTAACGTGAGACAATTAAGGATCTTAATTCTGATTGGCTGAATCTCATGAAAAAAACAGTCCGCACACTGATTTCTGCGCGCAACGTTACTGTGCATGCGTTTTTGCGTGTGTTATTTTTTGACGGATGAAAAAATGCGCGAGGATTGTAATACCAGCGTTGATTTACGCGCATTAACGTTTGACGCTTCGCGCAAAAATTCACACGTTGCGCGTGCGTTTTTGTGGCAAGAATGTAATGGGGCCCATTTAGTTTAAATTTTGCTGAATAAGACGTTTGTTTATTTTTTCATTTTCTGCCATTTTCATGGGAGAGTGCTCAAAATACCGGTGTTGTCACATCTGCACAATGTCTACACGCTACGGCCTCCAACAGCATGCTTTCAGAATTGCAATTGGTTTGTTCAGCATCAGATGTCTATGACGTCTGTTACCTGAGGCTCGTGATTGGAGGAAGCATGTTTAAAGGGAGAAGGTATCGGCAGTTTTGAACCTTGTGCGGTTCACTAGTGTAACGTCAGTTACTCCTGCGGCATGACATTCCGGTCTGCGGCCAGCGTAGTAACGTGAGCTGACCGTGGTAACACTCATAACAGACACACATCTAGTATCTGGTACCAGCTACTCCCGTGTATAAGACGACCCCCAATTTCTGGCATAACAATTTTAGCCAAAAGTATGGTCTTATACACGGGAAAAATACTGTACATCTTACAGAAAACAGTGCAGCAGGCACTAGCTGTTACTATGTCCCAGATCACAACTCACCCGGTAATGGGGAGCCGTAAAAAGGAAAATACTGCAGAAATCTTCTCCCATTTGTGTCTCACCATTAGTGTTTCTATTCTGACCATCGGCTCCCTCTGTTAGCCTAACGGGTCAGTTGTGATCTGGCCTTTCATGTTTTGTGACTAGGCCTATAGTTTTAATATGCACCCTGAAAAAGTAAAATATAACTTTTCAATCGGTCAAATTGGAAAAGAAAGTTTCTTAATCATGGAAGACGGCGCTTCATGCCACGGTGCAGTAGAGACTAAAGAACGAGAGGACCAGAATAGTATGAAACGACTTTCTTGTCCTCTAACATGAACCCCACAGAGCAGCCTGCAACACGTCAAGTCTGGAGGATTACAGACCAGCGCTGAGCTGGCTACGAGGCAATTTTTTGAAATAGCTAAAGTTAACGTTTAACCCCTCTGTTCCCTTCCACCTATTTTATCCACAGAGTATCACTTTAATATAATACCCGTACCTGATCAAAAATATATCTTGTACTTTAAATCTACAAAAAAAGTTGAAAATGTAAATATTTTGGGGTCTATTTACTTCTTGAACGTCTGTGTATAAGTGCTTCCATGGGAGATACAGTTATGGATGGCTCTTCTTCCCAAATGCCAATCCCTTTATAAAAAGGCATAAAAAAGGTGTACAAATAACCTGGAAACATGTCTAAGGGTTAAGCTTACTGGAAAAAGACTTGAGAGGGAGAAGAGGGTTCGTGGCATATGGTCAGGAAAAGAAACATAATAAGCAGGGCTCAGTCGAGTAAGAACGCATGGGAACGCAGTTCCTCCAATATTTTCTTTGAGAGAACGGAGTTTCCTTTTGATCCTCACATGGACAAGCTTTTATTAGGTTCCAATCATATGATTCCTTAAAAATTCATCTAAAATATAAGATATTTATTATAATTATTATGATATTTCCCAAAAATCAAACTTCTCTTTATGTTTAACATTGTTATCAAATTTGCATGTGGAGGGCGGGATTAAGTACAACATGTCAATGGTTAATTAATTGAGGAGCAGAAGTCTTGGAGAGTTCCTGGACTTATGATTTAAGGACTATACCCCTGTTTAGTATGAATATATTTTCCTGGAAATATCATATGCAGAACTACTAGATGTAATAAAGAGCCTATCCCAAAGGCTAGGGTAGGAAGAAAACAAAGACAAAACATATAGGGCTAGATTATAATATTCGCACCTGGAGGTTTCCCCATAGCGTCCCCATTTTAATGTGAGATTCTGATTATGGGGCAGATGCTACTTCAGCACCTTGCCCCAGAACCATGCGCGATCCTTGGGGATACTCGCGGTAGCGCTTCTGTGCCACCGCAAGTATCACCTTATGGCGGGCTTCGAGCCCTGCCCGATCTCGCCATTGTGAGATCGCGCACCCCCATAGAGGGAAACTAGGGACTATCTGTCCCCAGTCTCACTCTGCTCTTGGCAGGAAGAAGCAGCAGATCGGGCGGCCGTTCTCTGAGTATCTTATTTATTGGGGATGTTTTTAGCTGTTGCTAAATGATTCTCTAAAAGCGGAAACATTCAGCACTAGCTTTTAGCACTTGGTAAAAATTTGTTTAGTCCACCAGTGTGGTAATGTACGCTAGGACTTTGTAATACCTTACTTATCCTATCGCTAATTACTGACAGCGCTCCCCGTGTTAAGTATAAGGTGTGCAAAGTACAGTAAGCTCGAGCAAGCTAGTGCAGTCACTGATCCGGTAACAGATTTTTACTGGGTTTAGCGTTTGGAAGGTAATATGGGGGCATGCGTTAAAGTCACTTATAATGACGTTAACACTTACATATTTGAATGCTACAGTTAGTGTTCGGTATGTAATCTAGCCCATACAGAATACAAAGGATACATATGCATTAGAGTCACCAAGGAATCTAGTCTTGTAGTATCTAATAACTGTGGTCTTCAACAACACGGAAGCCAATTGTCAAGTCTGTTCTGTGAGACATTGGCTGCTGCGGTCTCTGGAGGGATGTACTTTGTAGAATGAACTCGGATAACGAACTTGTAGTTAAGAAGAAAATTTCTTCTTTAATGCAGCAAAATTGCAAATAAACATTGAACTTTGGTATTGTTTCAATCTATATTACCCTGTAACTATGTGTTGTGGTACTATAACTCTTCTAGACTGTTTCATGAATATGCAAAAAAAAGAAAACAAAAACACATAAGCCCAGATTTGCAAGATATGCCTCAGAAGACCAGTTAATAATGAAAAACACAAGCAGTACTTGTGTTTGGGATGTGAACTAAATGATGTAACACATAGCCATAGATTGTTACGGAATGTCCCTTCGAGGTCTGAGCTGTCTTGAGAAACATTTTCACAGAGCTATTATTAAATCCCTCTTACTCTGCGTGCAGTACAGCCCGGCCCAGCCTGCCATGCATTTGCATTCTCCATCATACGCGCTGCATTCTGCTCCATTGTGGCAATTACAGGTATGGATGCAGTCTGGACCCCAAAGGCCTGGTGGACATTCTGCAAAGATATGATAATAATTAAAGAACAGAACAAACAAAAACAGTTTTTTTTAGTAGACATTGATAAAAAATACTGAGGCATATAATAAAGGAAACATAAAACCATTTATTCACAATTGTGATGAATCTCATTACATAACCAAATACCCTATCATGTCATTGATAAACCAAGAGTTATTTATTTATTTATAAAGTATTTTACCAGGAAGGATATATTGATATTTCTCTCGTTTTCAAGTATGTCCTGGGTTCAAAAACATTGATTTTTTACAGTAGGTACAGAAATACAAAGTAATACAATGCAAGATATTAAAAATAACATAAGTATACAGATTAACACAGAAAATAAATATGTAGGAAATATATTCACTATGTTACATGTTTACAGGTGCATTCCGTATTGAGGTATGTTAATAGGGAGCTCTTAAGTGTCTTTAGACTGGGGGAAGATTTGATGGCGTCTGGAAGGTTATTCCATAATTGCGGTGCTCTGTAGGAAAATGAGCATGGAGCCACTGCCTTTTGTATTGTGGTATAGCAAGTAAGGTGCTGGTCCTGGATCGGAGGTTATAGGATGAGGGAACTGCTGGGGGAAGCAGCCTATTCAGGTAGGGTGGTAGCTTCCCAGAAAAACTCTTAAACACCAGGTCGGAAAGGTGAAGGGTGCGTCTAGATTCCAGTGACGGCCAGTTTAGCTCTTTTATCATATCACAATGGTGGGTCATGCAGTTATTGAGATACTAAAATCAGTGTGATAAATGGTGAAATCACATAAACTTATATATTTCTTATTTTCCTGAAAGGGGCCTGGGTAGAACAGATTCTTTGAATCTTGAACTGCATCGGTGGAGGATATATGTACACCAGATAGATATATATAAGCCTTAATATATTATATGGTTCTATTAAATAGCGTTATACTTGACTTCATTTATTGTATTTTGCTAAAATATTTACATAATTATGGCAGAATAAGTTACTTTTTTCATTATAATTTTACAACCAGCAATAGATAAAATATATGAATATAGATAAAAGAAAGACAGCAGATTATAGGTTTTTAAAATACCTGTATGTATTAAAGCTATGATGAAATAATAATAATATAATAATTAGTTTCATGGTTAATCTTGCCATCTTAATAGAAGGGCTTCCCTACTCCCATCTAATCTTTCTCCTTGAGTTTTACAATGTAATAACCAACAATAAAAATGTTAAAATAAACAATAACTTGAAGTTTGTGTCCTCTTCTACCAAACTGTGCCCCGTAATGTATCCAGGAGACTAGGAAGATCTAGAACAGAAGAAAGAACGATCCAGGAATGCCAGATGAGGTTCAGAGCTTTAATATAGCATGTTAATATTATGTTCGGAGACACTCCATTAAAGCTCTGAACCTCAACTGTCGTGTTCTTTGTTCTGCTGTGTGACACTTTGGGGTTAGTCCCCCATGGTTCTGGCTGCACCCAAATTTAAGAGGTTTATTTCTGTTACATTGTGATTGATTTGTATAAAGCCAAATACATAATTTGACTATTATGCTTGTCCATTTAAAAGTATTTAAGACAAACATTAAAAACTAGACCAGATCAATGAGCAGAAAACAAAAATTGGGCTGTTCCATGTAATGAAATGAACATGCACATGAGTTCATGAAATGCATGGATCTTACGGAGTTCTGTCCGATCCTGAGGTGCTGGACACCTCATAGTGTATCTCCTGGATTTGTGTTGTAGAAGCTGGTTTATATGAAGGATGATGTGATAGCATGGAAATACGGTTTTTCAAGCCAATTTGGAATATGATGGTAATACTCTGTCACCGCCTTTAAGGATAGAAGATAAGGTACAGGTAGACTGTATAACTCTATACCACTCCTTCGGTTACTAATAACCCACTGAAATCTCAAGTTCGGGTATTTCCTGTAAAAACCTCTGTCTTATTAGGTTGGCAATTAACTACAGCTTCGCCAAGCTCCAATGTACTCAAACAGCTAGTTCTTCCACTTCTGAATTGCTATTCCTATGCTTTTTAATAAATCTACATAAATATACAATCACATGCCATGCAATTACAACTAACTTAAAGAATAAATGATAAAACGATATATAACGTGAGATGCAGTTGATACACATTTGTTGTATATTTCGATTCCATTAAACATAAATTCTCAAATAAGTCGTGAGGTTGTCATTTACCGTCAGAGCAGTCACTACCAATCCAGCCTGGATAACACTGGCATGTTCCATCTATAGGGTTACAGGTTGAATTGTTGCTACATATGCAGATTTCAGTGCAGCTACTTCCAAACCTTCCACTGGGGCAAACTGGTGGGAGGAAGAAATGAATAGTACTATTAATCAACACACGTAAAACATAGAGCAGTGTCTGCCATTGGAATATGCCACATTCAGGATGCAAGATCTGTTAGTATGGTGGAGCCATAAAAAATGATTGCCAAGAGGCAGCCACCTGATTATATTATAAGATAGTAAGAACATTTACATGTCACAATGTTAGACGGAGCATGTTTCAAGTAGTCCGAGCTGGGACAGATATCAAAGACATACCAAGTTCTTGACATGCTCATTTGCTGTCAACAGCTACTCCATAACAGTATTCAGTAAGGGATAAATGAAACTGTAGGACTGAAATCGTGCACAAAAGAGCCAAAAACTAACATTGCAATTTTCATACTAAAATATGGGCTAGATTGCAAGTCTGCTGTAAACTTAACCAGAGTCCTGGCAGCCTTATCAGAGCCAGGAAAGACTATGGAAATGCTATGTTTACCAGAGCTCGGACTACGTATTCACCAGACTTGGAAACTATCATAATGTCAACAGATTTTATCACTGCCAATTAATATCTATCATAATTAATATAATTCACATCCTTTACTGTTGGGATGCTGCCTCTGTTGCCTCAATAAATAAAATTTGTAATTCTTCCTCATCCATCAATACAGTTTAGCAGAGAGGTTAAACACATCAGAATGGTGATGTGGGGGGGGGGGCTTTCATGGATTGCTTGGATGAGGTATTTATACATTATTTCCAAGTGAAGATAGGAAGGAGGGGGATGAAATTTATTATCAGAAAACAGAATCCCACACGAAAACATCAGAAAAATGCCATTGTGATAAAGCCTTATCTTTGCACAGACAGTCCAATCACACAGACACCATAATCCGCTTGCTGTGTGACAGACACATAGTCTTCCCCCCTCCCAGTAAGAGCTGCTCCAGCTTTCTGAATCCTAGACACCTGGCCCCCCTCATGGCCTATCTCTCTGATAACATTTCACTCCCCAAGGAAAAATTTGTGTTTTTAAAACTCTATTTTGATTTTGTCTTCCAAAGAAACAGTGATCTGGGTAATGAAGAGCTGGCTGGCAGCGGTGATAAAGCTCCATTTCGGTATCGCCTCTATCAGTCAGCATCCTATCTGCATTCCGATATGACTAAAGCAGGCACAACCACACATTGCAATCCTAGAAGGGAGCTGTATGTTCTGTGAATTAACAGGCTCATCACCTTTCCATTACTAAATCATTCCACTCTTTGAAAGCAGCCACTCATGCTCTACCTGTACAATTTCGGAAGCCGAGCTTTGTATGTTTATAATTTTACGATGATGACATTTATATTGAACCTGTTCTCTTTCCTAGTTATGGATCTTGTCCTCAGGACAACCAGAATATGTATTGCCACACTGCATGTATGGCGGAATGCTGAGAGAAAATGCAAACAGCGTGCATTACCCATTCTGACATTTTTTGTAGTTTTGAATCTGATCTCTTCCCCATTACATCCTATAAAAGAGATTCTCAATGCTGTCTCAGAGAAGAAAGCAGCCAGAGTGCACTTAGCAGGGTGCCACAGGAAAGCCTTGGAATATGCCCGATTCCATTATTACTGATCGTGCAAGGCTCTACATAAGTAGACCTGCCATTGATTGGCTTTGGTTTGGTTATTCACAGCAGGAAAACATGGATGATTCCAGGCAGAATTAGAGGAGTTACACATAGGAAAGTAACAGGGGCAGACAAGCAAGTGGAACTTGTCCATAAGAGTCAAGTTGCACTAGCTTCACTTTGGTTTGGACACAAGTTAATTGACACTACAGTAAATACAGTGAATGCACATGCAAACGATGTTCAGACGTCCACACAATAGAGTCTACAAATTGACGCAGCCTCTGCGCTTTCCCTGAGATTTCATAAAATAAGTTCTCTTTGCTCTGTCTGGTCTTCTATCCCTATACTGACAAGGCAGATTCTTTTATGCATCAATCTGAAGGAACGCTACCACCACCACCACCAATGCCCCTTTCGAATAATGCTGTGGAAGTGGTGAGAACTTTCTGTAATTTTGCTAGGGGCCAGACCCCTCTTGTGTGTAGGCCAATGGGAAGGAATTTCAAAGTATACAAGTCCTTCCACATCTCTTGTACCCTGGTCTATCGTGGCTTATTGCCCTTCAGTGAGGTCCTGATTGCTGTTTCTCAGATTAGTTTGGTTTTGACCCTTGGCTTTCATCCTGTCTATTCTGCTTTCTCCATTCACTGAATTTTAGCTTTGTTTTGTGACTGTGTACCTCTCCAATCTTAGCCTTGGTTAGCGTCTTTGCTATTGTGCATCTCTCCAATCCTTTGACATTCGCTTGTCCTGGTCTTCTCTCTAGTAACCTGGCCATTATAAGGAATAGGTCTCTGCAGGTTTCCTTTACCTTTCTGGCTAGGTGTGAACTAGGGTGTGCTCCACCATTAAGTGACAGAGCAAGCACGTGTTGGGTGTTTAATAGAGAGGGAATTTGATTTTGTATCCTGCATTGGTACTATGCCCATTCCTTTTATTCAGCAGTTTTCACCAATAGGCGGGCTTGACTACTGAATATGATAATGTGTATCTGACAGTTGGGAAAACTGCCAGCTGAAAAATGTTGACCCAAGTGACAATAATAATCAAAATAAAGTCATGCTTAAGTGGCTTCTGTGTTTTAATGATCAATGACTCCACTTACCTTGGTTACAAAGGGGACCATAAAATCCTGGCAAGCAGTCACACTGGCCGGAGACGTGGTTGCATGGACCATTGCAGTGAACGCAATGTGGACAAGTCTGGCTGCAGCGATGCCCGAAGAATCCCGGAGAGCAAACTGCAAAGATGCACAGGGGAAGATGGCACTGAGACAAGAACAAATAAGAACTTCAGAAAACAAACCAAAACAGCTGTGAATCCACCAAGTAGTCCCTGGAATTAGCACCGTGATTGTCACACATACGAAGAGCTCTGGTTTATAGGTATTTGGTTCAGAATTAATTTGAGGGAAATTATTTAATGATGTGAGGCATGGACCCAAGTAGAAGCATAAAAACATACCAAGTTGTCATACAACAAATGGGATGCCTGAATACAAAATTGTGACTTTTTTGCATGCTATATGCCAATGGTTCCCAACCCTAGTCCTCAATACCCCCAATAGGTCAGGTTTGCCAGATATCTGTAGCACAGTACAGGTGATATGATTTGCTGCTCAGTGAATGCAGGATTCAGTCTGCATTTCCCCAAGGTGATCTGCAAAATCTGGCCTGTTAGGGGTTCCTGCGGACTGGGGTTGAGAACCACTGCTATTTGTAATGGATGCTATCATCAGTGTATTATATCGGTGACAGGTGAACTGTCACACAGCACAACGATGGGTAAGCAGCAAATACTATGTGCAGAGGTGCTGGAACACAGTCGTAACAAAAAGGTCAGGTGCAGGTAGGGCTTACTGATAGTGACACCGTGGAAATAGCAGCTGTAGGTGACGTATAAGATAAAACACAACACAAAAGGCCACAGAGTTATAAGTGCAGTGTGCTAGATATGGCCTGAAACAGACATAATGCAGCATCATGTGTAGATTGATTACAATGTCATCTGCAGCCTGGTTTCACATACACATGTTATTTTACTGGAAGAGGATCAGTGATTAACAATGACATCTAAATGGATGTAAGAGCACGCATGAATGGATGCATCTTGCATCATATTCTATACAGGCAGCACAGCACACGCAGATCTCTAAAGTGCCTATACAGTTATAGTAGAAATAGAGCAAATAAACACAAGAAAATCATTGAAGATCGACTACATCAACAAAATGATAGTATTTGTACATCCCCATCTTTAGGCTCTTATCAGACCATATCTACGGCTGATCTTTAAGGGTTTATTTTTGGGTTAAAATGTCACACTTAATATGTTTATTGACTTACCTTTTTCCTTTATCCAAACTACTGTGGGGTGTTAAGAGGAATATTAGAATGGAAAGGAATACTGCTAACACTTCATCTTTAACATGCAGGCCAAACACATGAATATAGATATATGCCTCAGGGATTTTTCATGTTAAAAATATCATATAAAATTAGCAAACTATTTGATATATACGGAACCTCAGCGTCACCTTCAGCCATTGCTAGTATTTTCTAATTTCTAACCATCGTCAACCCATCCTATCGTGTTCCAATGAAGAAAGCAAACCGAAAAATTAGCAGAGATGGTTTACATAAAAATGCTAAGATAAACCCATTCACCTGACAGTACAAGAACCTCTTAATTATATCTCCATGATAAGACGTACATCTTAACTCTGTTGGCACTCCTAATACTATACATAGGGATAGTGATTTTAATGGTCTGAGGTCCAAAGGAGAGTGTGCACCCACCGTCCAATGGCTGAGGACTGTAACTCCCATCAAGCCACGCCTTGATTCATGTTAAATGTAATACAGGTCAAACCAATGCTCCTCCCAGTTTCTTGCATTTATTAAGTATATTACGTTAAGAAAGAATAATAATAAATTTTTTTGCTTGGAGACAAATTCATCTGTAAAAGATAAAGGGCTAAAACTGTTTATTTAATTTATTTTGAAACTAAAATTAAATGGATACTTTTGGGGGAAAATGGAAGTTGGAGAAATGGGGTGGTTAAACATTAATCCTCCCAACCCTCTCCACCTTATTTTAATGCTACTGTGAGCCCAAATCTCCCCAATATTCCAACCCCGGGATCTCTTAGCATTGAGTTGAATGTGACAAGCTAAGTGTTACGTTCCATGCTGGCAACCCTGTCTCCCTGCCCTCTGTATTTGTAATTGTGTTTTTTCCCTTGAGTTTCTGTTGCTGCCAATTCATGGGTGGCTACCCAGGGGTTAATTGGTGTTCTGTGCTCTGCTCACCTGTTGATCCTTGCCTTGATTCCCCTGCCTATATTAGAGCAATGTACCTATGGTACAATGTAGCTATGGTACATTGCTGGGTCATTTTACTTTGCCTGGTCTCCTTGCTAGTTGTGTCCTGAGAGCTCCTTGCTGCGTTCCTGTTATCCTCCGTTTGTATATCCTTGTTCAGTTTATGCCTCTGTTATTCTGGTCCAAGTTTATGTCAGTTCCTTCTGTGTATTTAGTAGGGATGTGCGTTTCGGGTTTCGGAATTTCGGAATTTTCACGAAATTTCCCGATTCGTGTTTTCGGATGCGGCCGAATTTCCGAAAAATTTTAGATCCGAAAAGTTCAGATCCGAAATGTTTTCCGAGCCGAAACGAAATATTTTCGGATTTTTCGAATGGGCTTGAAATGTGGCAAACGAGGAGAACAGATTTTCCGAAAAACGAAAATTTTCCGAAAAACGAAAATTTTGTAAAAACGAACATTTTCTGAAAAACGAAAATTTTTCGAAAAAACGAAAAGTCGATACAAAAAACGGGCAAAATGACACGAAAAATACGAAAAAAGGTCGATATGCCGAAAAATGTGCAATTCCGAAAAACGAAAATTTTCGGAAAAACTAAAATTTTGTAAAAACGAACATTTTGTAAAAACGAAAATTTTGTAAAAACGAAAATTTTTCGAAAAAACCAAAAGTCGATACAAAAACCGAGCACAGTGACACGAAAATACGAAAAATGGTCGAAATTCCGAAAAAAAAATGTACCCGAAAAACAGGTCGAACCGAATCGAATCGAAACCGAAATCTGTCGAAACGAGCCGAATCGAAAAGTTTAAAAATCCGAAAAATCAAACCGAATCGAACCGAAAAAAAAATCGGTGCACAAGCCTAGTATTTAGTTCTGTCTATTGCTGTATTTTGGTTTGCTGTTTATGTTCCATTCTGATTCCCCGGTTACCGATTTTGGCTTGGCTGACTTCCCTTCTGGTTCCTATTCCTATATCCTGTATGACGTACTCTCTCTGGTTATGATGACCTTTGGCTTTCCTCTATGTGACTACGCTATAGTATATTCCTTGTCTGTACCGTTTCCAGGAAACCCTGTCATCTGCATGCAACAAAAGACTCTGTACAGCTTCAAGGTAATACTTTCCTTTAGATTAGATCCGACTATCCTAAAGGCCGGCCTTTCAGTGCAGGGCATCTTTGATATTGCCGTACAGAGGTCTTTAGTTAACCCTGTGTTGCTTTCACCTGTCCTTGCTGTTTACAGTGCATCTCTGCACATAGGGGCTTCTCTCAGGAACCAGGGCCTCACCTTGGCGTGTGCCTGGTGGTACCGCCACCGTAACACTAAGGCTTCCTTTGAAGACCCAGCTAACTAATGACTGTGCAAGACCCAACCGAGCCACCTGTAATTCCAATGGATCTCATTTTAAGAGCGCTCTCCAGGTGTACGAATCCTGTCCCTGAATCAGATTTTTGGATCCTCCAGTGCTAGAGGACATCACTCACGAAACAAACCATTCAAATTGCATTGAATGGCCACAGTGCCTAGAGCAGTGGTGTTAAAAGCATTTATTATGGAGGGCAGAATTGGTGATTGCAGAAGAAATTGAGGGTCAAGTGTATAAAATGTATATCTACACTATAAGGTTTAACCACCACAAATTGTCACAATTAACCCCTCATGCACTCTAGTACTTTCAACCCCCAGCAAGGTATTCTTCAAGCAACACAATTTCTGCTACTGCTCCAATAATATTACTGTTTCTTTTCTTTGAATCTATTTGGTCTTACTGCTAGTTTATGTATTTTTTCCTTTCCCTCCAGTTTTGTTACTTTAATTCTGTGCTTATTCTCAGTCTGTTCTGCTCCTCCATGTTGTAAATTCTTTGCATGCATCGGCCATAGCGCTAAACACTGTGCCTCTTACCCACAGCCTCAATCCACCATCATCCACCCACCTGCCCCATCCACCCCCTCCCAACCCCTGTCCTAATTATACAAGCTCCTTCTTCCAGCTGCTTCTCTTCTCTCTCGGTTTAACCGTATCATGCACAAGTTCTTGGTCTATCATCATGGAGTGTCTGCTATTCTCTCTCTGGTAATTATCTCCACACTCCCCCTGCTCACTTTTGTTTCACTTACCTCAGTCCCTTAGAGTGTAAACTCGCGGGATGTCTGGCTGAGCTCTTGTATAAAGTGCTCCATTTGCAGGACAATTATCCTACAGACAGGGCTGTATGTTCTTTAGGTTTTATTATGTCTCCTGTTCTTGCTTCCTCATTGTTACAGTTACAAGTACTTATACAGTGCCAACAGATTCTGTAGCGCATTACAATGGGGAAGCACAAACAGGAGACGTACATGATACAAGAGGAAAGACAACCCTGCCCATAGGATAACTGTCCAGTTAATACAGCACTTTATACCAAGTGCCAAGGCAGACATCCCGTGAGTTTACAATCTAAGGGATGGTGGTAGCTGAAACAAATGGGAGCAGAGGGAAGGTGAAACTGGTGGCCAGAAGAAATCTCTATGTAATCTGTTGGCACTGTACAAGTACTTGTAACTGTCTCTCTGTCAATTACCTTTACCCTTGCATCCCTGTAATTTGGATTCAGAGGAAAACGTATGAAGTTGCAGCTGTTTCAAATTCAAAGATTCTAAAACCAAGTTCTGAACCAGTACAAGGAATGCAAAGCTAATACTCAATTTGTAGACTCCATGGGTCATTTGCAACCACAAGTCATGTGTTTGACAGCCCTAGAGTGTCCTTTAAATATGGATCCAAATTCCTCTCGAGTCGAAAAACACATTTGTCAGGAATCTACCATCACTTTTGAGTTCAGAAATCTAACTGCATAGGCTAGGCAATAATCTAAGCGGAGTTAGAACTCCACAAGCAGGTTACCACTGGTATTCTTATTTAAGCATTTGGCATTGGACGTCTAGCAACAATATCGGTAATAATGGTAATAATTGCTGCTATTGCTTAGTCTATGGGACTAAAATGAGTCTTCAGGAAGTGAATGAGGTTTCAGCACAAAGGCATATGACCTTGGTGTTCTTCCGTCAGAGGTAGACTATCCTGCTCTCTCCTACACCAGAGGATTAGGGGTATTATTTTTCTCCTGATAAAAGCGGACACTGGATACCAAAGTATACCTGCTCTCTCCTTCTCTCTCGCTTATATACTTGAGCATACGCTCATATAATAGAGAATCACATGCTATATTTGTTGCTAGTAATTTTGCAAAAATAATATATATGAGCAATAAAATTACCAAAAATTTGCTATCACTCAATTCTTCTGGCATACAGATGGAGAGATGATGGCAGAGAGCAAATAGACGTTCTGCATGACAGCCCTCCATTCACTCCTGGCAGGCGAATGTTGAGATGCTGAGTAATAAATCACTGCTGAGGGCCAATCACGCAGAGCTGCAACATTACCCCCATTCAATGATGGCCATGAAGAATGGAAATTATACATGGGTTCATTGACAAAGGTACCTAAAAATATACTTTTATTGGGGCATGATTTACTCCAGAAATGTGTGTGAGTGACAGATATTTTATGTTTGCTTACATCTGCAACTATTTAAAAAAAAAAAGTTGCAAACCATTTGTAGATGGAGACGTTCATGCTAGATTAACAATTGTATAATATTTTTTTTTTTTCATTTTGTGATGTATTTAACCTGGATCCTTATCACTTACTAAGATTTAAATTAAGATTAGGTGGCATAAAGGTGAAATTAATGGAGGACAACAGCAAGTCTCTCAAAATTTTAAATATTCACTTACTTTCGAACGAGAAGTTACTCACGTGTGATGAATATAACTCAGTCTGAACAGACATGAACGATGACTTAAAAATATAAAACAATAAATATAACCTTTTTTTATACTTCATCCCTTTAATTTTCTTACTTCTTTGGCACAAGGCCCCTCGATATCCCGGAGCACACTCACAGCTGCCATCCTCTGGTGAGCATGACCCTCCATTTTCGCAGTGGCAGGACATGGAGCAATTTGGTCCCCAACGTCCCTGTGGGCACACATTATCACAATGAACACCTGTAGAAAGACAGAGAGCGAGAGAGAGATGGAGATCACCAGTCACTGTTAAAATCTAAAGAGACAGGCAAGCCAGATCAGTGTCTCCAGCATAACATTGAATGTATTCAGAGACAGTCCAAGTAAAGTGAGCATGCACAGAAAAACGAGTAAACCAACACGCTGCCCCATGCAGAGACAAGGACAGACGAACATTATGAATACATGTAATGAGACACGGACCAGCATGGTGAACATGTACAGGGCCAGAAGCCAGCCAATACAGTGAACACCTTCTGTGATAGAAATCAGCCAATAAAAGTAAACACCCGTGGAGACAGAAAGCAGCTAACACAATGACCTAGCTAATATCTGAAAGAAGGAGCAAGCAGCAATTATCTGACAAACTAGAGGTGAAGAAGCCTTAAATCAGCTTCTCTGGAAGCAAGCGGAACCTGGAAAATAAGCGTTTATCATTGTTCCAATGAATGTAAGGCCAGAAACGAGATATACCAGCTCAGTACTGTACACAAACCTCGCATCAGTAGTTTGTGTGTATTTGACACAAATACACAACAGAAGCCGTTTTACACATCACGACTGTTTGTTACTTTTTTCACAAATGTTCTCTATTCCTGCAATACTGCGATCATGCTCAGCAATCAGAGTCTGAAAGAAGCAGAGCGACGTGCCTTTTGCTCAGTACACCTAATTTCTTCATTAAAGCAAGCCCCTGCTAATGTCCTGTTCATTCACCCTGACCAGTTAAATTTCTAGAAGTAAATGATTTTTATTTTATATTGAATGAAAAAATTCGGCACCTGCAAGCAAGCTAAAATGATACTTTATTTTGCTCTTTACTTCTGATTAGGGTGAATGTTGATGAAGCTATCCAGGGCCGGCCAAGCCACTGTGCTGCCTGGAGCGAAGGATGAAATGCTGCTCCCCCCAAAAAAAAAAAACACGTGACATGTACGAGTGTATCACGGACTAACTCGCAGTAATGTGCGGTGTGTATGAGCGTATCAGAGAGCTTCACATATCCCAGCCCACTGTCACACACATCCCCAGAGCTCTCTCAGGGCCTGGGTGCTCTCTCTCTCTCTCTCTCTCTCTCAGGGCCTGGGTGCTCTCTCTCAGGGTCTGGGTTAGAAACATAGAAAAATGTCGGCAGATAAGAACCTTTTGGCCCATCTAGTCTGCCCAATTACATGGATACTTAACCTGGATTTATCTTTTGTTTAGGATAGCCTTATGCCTATCCCATGCCTGCTTAAATTCAAATACTGTTTTGGCCTCAACCACTTCAACTGGAAGGCTGTTCCATGTATCCACCACCCTCTCAGTAAAATAATGCTTCCTGATGTTACTTTTAAACCTTTTCCCCTCTAATCTAAGACTATGTCCTCTTGTTTTGCTACTTTGTTTCCTTTTAAATATACTCCCTTCCTCTACCTTGTGGATTCCCTTTACGTATTTAAATGTTTCTATTAGGGATGCACCGATACCGATACCAGTATCGGTATCGGTGCCGATACTACCGTTTTGACGAGTACTCGTACTCGTCAAAAATCGCCCGATACTTTTACCGATACTTCCGCTGCAGCGGGACAGGAATCGCGGCCTCCGGGCTTGAAACTGCTTGAATCGCGGCATCCTCTGGCACTCACTCTGTGCGTGTTCGTCGCACGAGTCAGCGCATCACCGCAGCGAGAGACTGACAGATCACGTGGGACTGGCTGCTAGTCATAAAAGGAGTGGCACGTCTCACTAGAAGCAGGTGCGTATGTTCTGGCTGTCTCTTTCCACCCCCCCCCCAAACGAAAAAAAAATTGTATTTTGCCCAGCAACATGTTTTTGTTAGTTTGCAGGGGGAAGGGACAGACATACTATAAACTTTGAAGGCCTGATGCAGCGGTTCGGACTCAGAGGCCTGTCCCGAAACTCCGATAAATAAGTTGCTGGGCAAAATAAATTATCGGAGTGCCGGGACAGGCCTCCGAACGGCTGCATCAGGCCTGCAAAGTTTGTTTATCTGTACCTTCCCCCAACGAAGGAAAATAAATTGATAGGGGGGAAAACAGAGTGCTGGGACAGCAGGACTCTGAAGTTTATATTCAGTCTGTCTGTCCCCTCTCTCCCCCCACCGCCTAAACAAAAGAAAATAAATTGATAGGGGGAAAAACGAAGTGCTGGGGCAGTTATTATAAACAGTGTTTATATCAAATTAATATTCATTCATCTTTGACCATGCTGTGAATACAGAATGAATAAACAAAATGAAATTTTTTCCCCTTTGCTGAATAGTGAATAGAATAGTGATTAATTATTATTAATCACTATTCAGCAATGGAAAAATAATTCATTCTTTCGTAGTTTTAGAAAAAATGTGTCCTGTCCCTTTAAGAAAAAGTATCGGTAATTGGTATCGGTGAGTACTTGAACAAAAGTATCGGTACTCGTACTCGGTCTTAAAAAAGTGGTATCGGTGCATCCCTAGTTTCTATCATATCTCCTCTGTCTCGTCTTTTTTCCAAGCTGTACATGTTAAGAGCATTAAGCCTTTCCTGGTAACTTTTCTCCTTCAAGCCGTACACCATTTTAGTAGCCCTTCTCTGAACTCTCTCTAAGATGTCTATATCCTTCTGGAGATACGGTCTCCAGTCCTGCACACAGTACTCCAAGTGAGGTCTCACCAGTGCTCTGTACAGTGACATGAACACTTCCCTTTTCCTACTGCTAATACCTCTCCCTACACAACCAAGCATTCTGCTAGCATTTCCTGCTGCTCTATTACATTGACTACTTACCCTTAGATCCTCTGAAATAATAACCCCTAAATCCCTTTCCTCAGATGTTGAGGTTAGGACTGTATCAAATATTCTATATTCAGCCCTTGGGTTTTTACGTCCCAGGTGCATTATCTTGCACTTATCCACATTAAAACTCAATTGCCACAGCTCCCACCATTTTTTTAGTTTACCTTAATCATTTGTCATTTGGCTGATCCCTCCAGGAACGTCAACCCTGTTGCAAATCTTTGTGTCATCAGCAAAAAGACATACTTTTCCATTAATACCTTCTGCAAGATCACTAATAAAAATATTAAAGAGAATGGGTCCAAGTACTGACCCCTGAGGTACCCCACTGGTAACAAGACCTTGCGCCGAATAAATTCCATTTACCACAACCCTCTGTTGCCGGTCACTCAGCCACTGCCTAATCCATTCAACAATATTGGAATCCAAGCTCAAAGATTGCAATTTATTGATAAGCCTTCTATGCAGAACAGTATCAAAAGCCTTACTGAAATCTAAATAAGCAATATCTACTGCACCACCTGTGTCTATTATTTTTGTTACCCAATCAAAAAAATCAATAAGATTAGTTTGGCATGATCTCCCTGAGGTAAACCCATGTTGTTTCTGATCCTGTAATCTATGTGTTTTTAGATGTTCGACAATCCTTTCCTTTAACATGGTTTCCATTAATTTCCCCACTACTGACGTAAGACTAACTGGCCTATAGTTCCCGATTCCTTCCTACTACCCTTCTTGTAAATGGGCACAACATTTGCTAATTTCCAGTCTTCTGGGACAACTCCCGTTAACAGATTTATTTAACCAATCCTTGCTAACGGTTTTGCTATTACATCACTGAGCTCTTTTAATAATTTAGGGTGGATCCCACCTCTCTCTCTCTCTCTCAGGGCCTGGGTGCTCTCTCTCTCTCAGGGCCTGGGTGTTCTCTCTCTCTCTCTCGGTGCTCTCTCTCTCTGGGTGCTCTCTCTCTCACGGCCTGGGTGCAGCCAGTATCTGTCTGGGGCCTCTGGACTGAGGGGCAGTGTTTCTGGGACATCTCGATTATGGAAAGTAAGCACTAAGCTGTAGTAGCACTCAAGTTTTAAGTAGTGGCATGTGATCCCTGGGAGCAGCCAGCAAGTCTGACGTTGGACTGTCATGGTCGCTGAAGCCTGAGGGAGTGTGGCAAGCGAGTGAGTCTGACAGCATAGCTGCTTTCCACTTCCATCAAAGTCTTCTGAGTCGCCATCCAGGCATCAACAGTATGCATGCGCTGCCTCCCGTTGCCTCTGAGTCTGCCACGTGGTGCTGCATGCATGGTGCTGCATAGGGTGTGACCAGATCCCAGATGTCCCGCCGGCGCCAAACACCAGAAGAGAGACGGGGGTGTGTGCACGTGACGTCCGGCACAGGAAGAAGATGTGTGTACGTCCTGACAGATCAAGGGGTGCGCAACCACAACTTGGAGGATCTCTCCGGCGGCTCCAAAAAAGACCCCGCTTGCCCAAAAAACAACACTGGCCCAAGTGAAGGGGCGGGCTCTGCCCTGCTCAGGTGAAGGGGCAGGCTCTGCCCTGCTCAGGTGAAGGGGCAGGATCTGCCCCGCTCAGGTGGAGGGGCGGTCTCAAATGAAGTGAACGGGCACTGATCCACTCGAGTGAGGAGGGTGGGCACCGGCCCACCATGAGGGGTGGGCGCAACCAGAACTTGGAGGATCTCTCCGGTGGCTCTAAAAAAGACCCCGTTTGCCCCCCAAAAAAACGCTGGCCCAAGTGAAGGGGCGGGCCCTGCCCCGCTCAATTGAAGGGGCGGGCTCTGCCCTGCTCAATTGAAGGGACGGGCTCTGCCCTGCTCAATTGAATGGGCGGGCTCCGCCCCGCTCAAATGAAGTGACCAGGCGCTGATCCACTCGAGTGAGGAGGGTGGGCACCGGCCCGCCATGAGGGGTAGGCGCAACCTGGCTCCACAGCCTGCTGGAGGGCCGTACCTTATACAGGCCAGCCAGGTGCTCCACGCCGCGGCCCTTGACAGGGCGTCAAAATTCCTCCCCTGACAAAGGGCCGCCTGGCGCCGCTGCTCCACCCTGCTCCATGGACGGGCCGGCCCTGAAGCTATCCCTAACAATTCTGCTTTTTGTGCAAAAATTAGACATAAATATAAATATAGGAACACCCAGATGACTTGTGAAGCAAACCTAACAGGGGTGTTATGCTCATTTATCCTCTAGTTTGGATTAGAAACAATTATATTATACACAGGCTTGGGAATCTGATAAGGGTCAGTGTATGAATAGGAAATGGGTATGCAAAAACAAAAAAGACGGGTGCAAACGGAACCCAGTGTGGCTCAGGACAGCAAAATCCAATATGTTATCGAAGGATACCCAGTTGACAAAGTTTTGGCTGACATGACAAAGGCAAACTTTTCAGTTGAAACGTTGTCACCTGGGTAACCTCTAATAAACATACCGCTTCATGACCCGAATGCCTTGCCTGCTTTCTGTTATTGGGTCAGTGTATGGCAATATAGGACACCACAAAAATGGTTTCCCTTTAATGTAACAGATCTCTGTACCCTGACAGGGTTACATCTGCCGATGCTGCTTCCTTGCAGGACCCCACAGTGTTCTACCCAGGCAGACTCCGTGCCTTCCTCCAATCCTCAGATGAAGCTTAAAGACCAGTACACAGAGAGAGCCTGCTAGCATCCCCCAGAAATAAGACAAAGCTGTACATCTGAGGTCTTTCAGGGTTAGAATGGAACTTGTTTAATCAAGGACACACACATACATTTATACGGTCACACATGGGTCATTTACATACACAACTTCCCCCTAGAAATTGCTGGGGGACCCAACCAGACTGAAACAGATAAATGGACAACCATTTCCCTTTTGGAATGTGAAACATAATTAGATTAGGGACAATCGTAGATTGTAGATGTGTCAACAAAAATGTTAGCATGTGCCAGAGATTTCTGTAAATCTTTAGCTGACACTCTAGGATTCTTCTTTACCTCATTAAGCATTCTGCACTGTGCTCTTGCAGTCATCTTTACAGGACGACCACGCCTAGGGAGTGTAGCAACAGTGCTGAACTTTCTCCATTTGTAAACAGTCTGTTTTACCGTAGACACATGAACGGCTTTTGGAGATACTTTTGTAACCCTTTCCAGCTTCATGCAAATCAACAATTCTTGATCGTAAGTCTTCTGATAGCTCTTTTCTGCGAGGCATGGTTCACATCAGGCAATGCTTCTTGAGACCAGTAAACCCAGAACTGGTGTGTGTTTTTAAAGGGCAGGACAGCTTTCAGCAACACATCCAATAATATCACTCTGATTGGACTCAAGGTTGGCTCACTCCTGGCTCCAATTAGCTCTTGGAGAAGTCATTAGGCTAGGGGTTCACATACTTTTTCCACCCTGCACTGTGAATGTTTACATGTTTTGTTCAATAAAAACATGAAAACATATAATGTTTGTGTTGTATTTAAGCAGACTGTTTTTTTCAAATTGTTGTGACTTAGATGAAGATCAGAGTACATTTTATGACCAATTCATGCAAACCTCCACGTAATCCCAAATGGTTCACATACTTTTTCTTGCAACTGTATGATGAGTATGTTTTTTCTCTTCTCTTTTCTGTCCCTTTATTTTGTGTTGTTGACGTCAAATGAAATTATCATATCCAAGAATAAGCAGATTTAGAAAACACACAGGGGTAGATTATGTTCTGAATGATAAAATGGTGACGTCAACAAGGAAAACCTGTGCCTGCAGGTTTCCCTGTAGCATCCCCATTTTAGCATTAGTTTCCGGGGCAGGTGCTACCATAGCAACTTGCCCCGGAACGAAGCGCCACCCTTGGTGAATGATACAGTTATTGTTCACTAGGTAATCTAGCCCACAATGAAAAACTCTTAGACATAAAACAAGACTTGGAATGCACTACCACATGGTCAAATAGTGTTACTTTCATGGAAAGTAGGACATCTTCAAACACTCTAGGCCAAAATCGCAAAGTTTAGGACAAATAGTCCCCCCCCCTCAAGAAGAAGACTATTTGGACACAACGTTGGGGTTTGGACCAGAGGTCTTTGAAGCCATTCTGACACTTTCCATGTTGGCAAAACATTTTGCCCAAGAGATTTTGCATTATAAGCATGAAATTAGAGTTTTGCCTCACTCAGTATTCATTGTGTGTAATCTAAATCTGCTTGTTCTTGGATAGGATCATGTTATATATTGTATTCAACACTATTCTGGATCAAATTCATTACTTTACTTACAAAAGCTAAAATAAGTTACTGTATGAAATACAATATGACAGAATTAGCTAAATGCAACAAACCATCCCATGGATCTGGAAGGAATCAAATGGATGGTGGGATATAGTCCTTAACTGTTCACAGTTTTCCTTTTGTCTTGTATTGAAGCATCAGTGTACCTTAAAGTCAGACAAATCTGGGGATAAGCTTGAAAAATGGAGAAAACCAGCACGGGAAATAGACTACCTGTTCCTGTTGATTACTACACCTCGAGAAGTTTTCCTATGAACTGTTCATTACTCATACAGCCCAGTCTCTGTCAGCTTCCGAAGATAACATTCTGTGTTTCATGACAGATATTTGGCTGCGTCGGACTGTTTTCTGAGGACTGCATGAGCCGGTTAAAATAACTGGAGCACATCGTGGATATTAAGAAGATGTTAATAGGGCAGAGAATAGCAAAACATTCGCCCGTAGTTTACCTGCTTATTTCTTCCCAGCACAGCCCCTCACCCCCTCGATGTGTTGCCGCATTTTCCGGCTTTATCTCGCAGGTCCATACTCCTCTGCATAATGGGATAAACACAGGGGGAGAGACCTCAGGCAGCGAGTGGATTAACGTGTTACTCAGGAGATGTGAACCCCCTCCCATTACAGCAGAACAGGTACCGCATTGTAATTACCAAGGCTTCAATCTGCTTGCCAGTTGAAAGTTTAAGGATTACTGCGAGTGAGTGGAAATCATTACATGGGCTCCGAAAGTTATTTCCCCCATTTGTGTTAACTTGCTGATTTTGTGTAAATTGTTAATGCTGAGATATCTGGAAAGTTGAGACATTTATGGTGAGCTCGAATGGCCCAGCATCCCTAATCTGCAGATTTGTCTTCATGAAACATCACCTGACTTCCTTCTTTCTAAGACATTTAATGTCTTGCACATCACATCACTTTACAATAATAGAATATTGGATTTATTTTAAAAATGCATAAGCCTAAGACAGGATGCAGACTTGGTGCTGAGGAAGTATTCTTTGTGGATCGAGTCATCTAGAATTTCTGCATTAATTGGGAGTCTTATTGCCATAAATTAATGGCAAATGTTCACTGAAGATCAAGTCAAGGCCAAGTTGGTAATTATACCAAAGTTCAAAGTTACACTTGCTTGTTTAGGGTCTTTTGATTAGCAAATGGGAAACTTGGCTCCTTCCATTGACTTGCAGTGCAGACATAAATCAGTCCTTACTTAAATGATGGGTGGGAGGGCCAGTAGCACATCAAATCTGATGTGGGGGATTAATAACTTTTCTGTTGTGCGTAAAGGGGTACACCAGAGAATCCATTCCCTACTTCGTACTGTATAGTAGTTGAACAACTGGTCCAACAGTCAACCAGGTGGATTGAGGGGAAACAAGAAGCACGCTCTGCCAAGGGCCGCATGCAGGCTTAGGGTCTGGGGGCTAGAGGGGAATGAAGATTCTCCAACTATAGACTAGATTCCAAGGTCTATATTCCCTAGTTAGCATTAACATGGGGACGCTGATGTTGAAAATGGGCACCTGCAGATTTCCCCTTAGCATCCCCATGTTAGCGTGATAGTCCAGGGAAGGCGCTAGCTCAGCACTTTGCCTCGGAATGCAACATGTTCTTCATGGGGAGAAACAGAATTATCTGAGATCTCACTCCTGTCATCCTGTAAAGAAGTTGCCAGGAGCAGACTCCATGTGAAATTGTTCAGATAAGAAACACCAATATTGCTCAGAAATGGTTTAGGAAGAGAAAAAAAAAAAAGATTTGAAGGTGTTGCCTTGGCCTCCAAATTCCACAGATCTCAAACTGATTGAGCATCTGTGGGATGTGTTGCAGCAACAAATCTGATCCATGGAGGCCCTGCCTCGTACCTTGCAAGGCTAATGTCTTGGTGCCAGATACCACAGGACACGTTCAGAGGTCTTGTGTTAGGCAGGTTGTTTTAATGTCGTGGTGTATATATAGGTGTATGTGGGGGGGTGGAGTGAGATGGCAATGCTTAATTGGGAGCAGAAATATTATTTTTTTTTAAAGACTTGGCTCCTGCTGAAGGTGAGTCTGAACAGAATGCTTGTGTTGACGAATTAGTTGAGTTTTCCATTGAGGTTCGGGTCAGACGAGCGCAGTGTTCACGTCTGTGTTGCTGCACATTATAATGTCTGCGATAGCATACAATTATGATCAATAGAGACCCACACAGAAGTGCGGACGCACAACAGACGTGGCAAACGGATGCAAGTTAGGCAAGAACGTAAAACCGCTAGAACGGACGTGTGGAGTGCGCCACGTCCGCATAGCTTTGTGTGTGAGCGATGGAACGTAGTCAGACGGACTGCATTTATGCGTCCAGCATTTTTGACGGACAAAATGGTTTTTCATATTAATTTTATTTCCCATCTACATCAGTCAAAAAAAATGCCAGTCACAAAAATGGACCGTGTGGCCACTATCTTGTCGTCAGTCAGAAAGTACGTCCGTTGTGCACGGCCGCACAGTCCTCACAGAATGCGTTTGTCTGACCCTAGCCTTTGGAGTAACGTAAGAGAATCATAACCAATCTGTAGTAAACAAGACACACCAGCTCACTTCAGCTCAGTGTTAATGAATACATACCAGTGAGTTCTCCAAGGTGTATTTGATCTGTATGCATTTCAGACAATAGTTGTCAAGTTTTGTTGTGTTAGAAAAGGTCAGAGGCAGCTGCAGCTGTTACTGCTTAAGTTTTTCCTCTGTTTGCTGGTCAGAATTTTCAAAGTTCTCTCACCCCACTGAGGATTTGTAAGCGCAGGCGGAAGCAAATTTCCTTATCAGCTTTGGACAAATTAAGTCTTATGGAAAAAAAAATGAAAGAAACATTCCAGAGACTTATCGTGTGTCCCAGAGAGCAGGAACCGAAATGAACGGCCAATCACAGAGGGGGATAATCCGAGGGTAGCCTTAATCCTGCGGTGCCTTGCTGCTTTATCAAACTCTGAACAATTCTGCATATTCTCATATTGCTGTTTCCACGTGACCTTGCGTGAACTGCATTATCTTGCCAAGTACAGGCAGGAAGCATGGCATTACCGGTGATTAACTGCAGCCTTCTAGTTGCTGCAGAACGACTCATATAATTCTTAGCCATCTCAGGCTGGTGTCAGACGAGCGTAGTGTTCACGTCCGTGATTGCGCCTAAAAGTACGTCCGTGATAGCATGACAGGAAGCCCATTGGAGCCTGACACATGAAGTACGTCCGCACTGAACTGCGGACGCACAACGGCCGCGGCCCACGGACGCAAGGCAGGCAAGAACGTACAACCGCTAGAACGGCCGCACAAAGTGCGCTGCGTCTGCAACGTCCGCATAGCTTTGTGTGTGAGTGATGGAACGTGGTCAGACGGACTGCATTTATACGTCCAGCATTTTTCACGGACAAAATGGTTTTGCTTTTTAATTTATTTTCCCTCCTACATCCGTCAAAATATACGTCAGTGAATAAACGGACTGTGTGGCCACTACTGCGTCTTCCGTACTGACGTACATCCGTTTGCACGGACGTACAGTCCGTAGAAATCATGCTCGTTTGACCCTAACCTCAAGGGTTGGAAATGGATGCATAGTCTAATTGAAGGTGGGCATTCCAGATAGAACGTAAGACGAGGTAAACCACGTGACCTTGAGGAGGTCTAGGTATCTCCTTGTGATGGGCTCGGCTACTCGGATCCACACGTTTCACTTTTGATCTGGTTTAATATTCCTGAAAAGCTCGGCGTGCAAAACTATAAGGAGAAGATTTATAGATGGATTTATTGTGTGAGAATTTCTCTCCAGCGTTCTGCACTTTACACATAACTAGGAGTACTCAGTCAAAGTAAGAATAGACAGATGGGAGCACAGATTATGAAGACATTTAGAACAAGAGAGGCAGACCGACAAGTCTATAGAAACGAGCGCCAGATGCACAGACATATACACCTAGTATAATTAGCTGCTATCTCCAATCCCCAGAGACTCCTACTGACAGCTTCATTGTATAAAAGGTGTCAAGACGTTGCACTGTAGCACTACCGGCTCATCAGCACAGTAAAGAAAGAGTCTGTATCTTTAAGCTCGTGGACAGGGCCCTACGGGAGCTGCGATTATCTGTGTTTCTGCATTAATGGCGCTGGAGGGCAAGCAGGGGACAGCTTTGCGCGTGAGTGACAGCGCTGATGTGACCAAACTCTTACATCTACACAGTTCAGGAGAAACCTTATCGGTACGGGGTGCGGTGTGGCATCGTCCCTTTATCACTGTCCATGGCATTGCAGTCTGAGAATGAAAGGATGTTTAAAGAGAGCCAAGCAAGATTCCTAATGAGGCTTTATTCTTTACAGAAACATTGCTATAATAATAATATCGATAAATTGCAAACAGAAAATAAAGATTATCTGTAGTATTAATGATTATATTAAGTTGATTTTTTAAAACGCTGTCAATGTACCACAATGTGAATTAAAATCTCTATTTTATAGTATGGTATCTTACTGCAAATATCTGGGATATTCAATAAAGAAACTGTGAAAAACATATCCCGGGGTGCTTTTTGTTGATATGATTTCCCCATATCATATACATACACCTACAATACAATAACAATTTCTATCTCATCATTAATTCTATAATTATGTCCATGCATATTGTTACTCGACAGATCATTTGTGTAGCCAGAGATTATGTAACGCCTATGTTCCCAAGGGCAGCAATGTTTAAAGGAAAGGGTTATCAATTTAACATGTGTGACTATTGACTAAGGCTCGTGTCAGACGAGCGCACTGATCACGTCCGTGTTACCGCACATTTGTACGTTCGTTATAGCATATAATTATGACCGATGGAACCCCACACACAAAGTATGTCCGCACGGAACTGCGGACGCATAACGGACACGGCAAACGGACGCAGGTTAGGCAAGAACGTAAATCCGCTAGAACGGACACACAGAGTGTGATGCGTCCGCAACGTCCGCATAGCTTTGTGTGTGAGTGATGGAACGTAGTCAGACACACTGCATTTTTGACGTCCAGCATTTTGACGGACAAAAGGTTTTTCATATTAATTTATTTTCCCTTCTACATCAGTCAAAAAAAACCTCAGTCACAAAAGCGGACTGTGTGGCCACTACCTCGTCGTCAGTCAGAAAGTACGTCCGTTGTGCACGGACGCACAGTCCGCACAGAATGCGCTCGTCTGACCCGAGCCTTAGAGATATCTATCCCATATCTCTAAGTTACAGGAGTTAAAATGATACTTTATAAGTCAACCGTAATGTACGGAAATTCTTTACGGTTAGGACACAGTCTGGTGTAGGATTCATGCAGATCATATACTTCACAAAAAACAGAACTCTATTTTGTAACAAATGGACAATTACACACCTGTATTATTTGTTAGAGCGTTAAAACACTTTCATACTTTTAAATTAAAGCATGTCATTTGCACTGATAGTAGTAAGGGGGCAGTACTGAGCTTGCAATGTTGGGTCTGTATTATCTCAAGCCTTGGGCACAAGAGAAAAAAAACAACAAAACTCTTGGGAAATACAACGCCTACAATAATTGTTAGTCTCTCCTTGGCATATTTACAATGTCACATAAACGGCATACTAAGTAAGAAGTTGACAACTCCAGGGCTTTCCATTCACTGTACATAGCACTTTAGTAACAAACCAGGAGTATAAGATAGATGTGACTACTCTTAACACAGAGGTTAGCAGCCGTGGTACTCCTGGGGCCACATTACATTCTCCACGCTAAAACGGGGGACGATAGGGAGAAAAAAACTGCGCCCGCAGTTTTCCCCCTACCGCCCCCGTTTTAGCGTGGAATTACAATGCAGGCACTTAAAAAGCTGCCTGCATTGTTAGCCCACGCTACGGCCCCACGATGCTTGCGGCAGAACAGCCACGAGCATCCACTCACTGGAGTCCATAGGACTCCATTGAGCCAGACGCCGGCGGTCACATGACCTGCTGGATCTCACCTCGCGAGATCCGGCTGGTCAGCATAGTGATACGCAGGGAGAGACTGGGGGGACTTTTTCCCCCAGTCGTTCCTTGCTCCCGCCGGACAGAGGAGGAGGTTGGAGCCGCGGTCCTCGCCGCGGGACAGGAGGTGAGCATAGGATTTGTTTTTGTTGTGTTTTTTTTTTTAGGCTGGTGTTAACGGATTCTGCAGAAGCGGAATCTGTTAGCACCAAGTCCTGGCTCTGGTTAATTTTCATTAACCAGAGCCGGACGTTAATCAGCGTTAGGACTTTGTAATCCTAACACTGATTAACACTTAGCGCTTCCTATACCTAACATGGGGAGTACAGTAACCTGGGGAGTACAGTAACCACAGTAACCTCACGCTGAGAAAGCGCAAGTTACCAAATGCAAATGGGTTACTTAAACCGTTTGCGTTTGGATTGTAATATGCGGTAGATACCGCGGCTAACGTTAATGCTCACGCAGGTGAGCGTTAACGTTAGCATCATCCACATTGTAATGTGGCCCCTGATGTTTTGGAACTACATTTTTCATGATTCTCAGCCATTCGAATGAATGGCTGATCATCATGGAAGCAGTAGTTCAAAAACATCTCGAGGGCAAAGGTTGCTGAGCCCTGTTCTAATGATATACAACATTACCACCTGCATCAAATGTGTAACAGTGATGAAGTATGGCTAATACTCAGGGGGATTATTCAGAATGTCTGAAGAAATAGAGGACAGAGCTATTTGATTCAGCCTACATTGATATTTTTTTCACCCATCTTTGTTATTTTGTCTGAATATTGCAACAGGTCCACTCTTTTTAAAACATAAGAAAAAAGTGTCATATGCGCTCATTTCTATATATTTCCATGTGAAACAAAACACAATCAGAGGTTTTTGTTTACCTGAATGGCCATTAAAGTTTAAGCTCACCTGCCCGCATAGTTATCAGTAGTGACAGAGGGTTGCAATCTATAACTTGAGAATCATGATCACAGTTAAAGTGCATCTGTCATGCCCCACTCTGGGCTCATCTGACAAATAACCACTACTTATACATGTGAGCATTATTTATTTAAATAAAATAATGGGAAAGCTGGAGTAATTCCCTGTCAAAGTTTTACTGTTACTTACTGTCAGTGGCAATGCTGCTAGAATAAGTGACAGCTTTGAGCAGTCATTTGTCCTACAAAACACCCCTCTGCCAGCTGCCAGTCTGGAGAGCTGTGTCATTACCCTGTCTGGCACCCACAAAAGATGAGATGGTGGTTTGTGTTATCTCATCAAGTGTCAAGATATCACATTGATCTGTTCAGTCTGTGCAATATCCCCCCAATGGGACATCGCCATGGAAGAAAAACTGTCCTCTACAGATTCATTTAAAGGATGTAAAAGTTACAGAAAGAAGAAATAAGAGGGTAGTTTGAGAGTCATTAGCTTTATTTTGGGTAAATCAACCGACCAATCAGCGTTCTGGAGACATAACTCTGGAAAAGTTCTGAAACATTTCCCAGGGTTAAATGTAACTTACACAAGCTAAGCACGCTTTAACCCCTTCAATATCAAGTATACTCGATCTGCAAGACACCTGCTGGTTTCTCAATATCGAGTATACTCCATGGGAACTATTCCCTAGTGTACTCTAAAATGGGGAAACCAACGGGGGAAAACCTGCACCTGTAGGTTTCCCTGTAGCATCCCCAATTTAGAGTGATATTCCAGGACAGACATTAGCGGATCACTTCGTTCCGGAACACCTAGAAAGAAACAGCATGCTCCATAGCTACCTGTAGAGTGTGCTGCTTTATTCTATGTGGTCTATGAGGAGGCAAAACAAATGAGCAATATTGGTTCGGTGTTCAAGAACAATGTGATATCGTATCCTTTGATGAGATATTGCAAGTTGTGCTTTCCCCGATCAAGTGTAGGGCACCTTCTTCTTTCCACATCCATGCCAGGCAGTCAGTGCACAGTCAATAGGCTCCAAGAAATGAACGTTGTTCTGCTGCCTTTATTATAAAAAGGTTGCCACAGCCTGGTCACCCCAAAAAAGTTACATAAAATATTATGCCGATGTAAAGAAAACAAAAACAATTCAGGCACTTCCACGAATGAAGCCTTGCGTCGTTTTCAGAACTGTTTTTCTGGAGCACTGGAAAAGTTTTAATACTCACGAATTGAAGCAAGATAAATTGTGGCATAAGAGACGAAGAAGTTAAAAAATTTCCCCTCACCCTAATTTTCCATTCCATTTTTGCTTCACTTTTAAACATCAGAGCCTTGCATCTCCGTTTGACACAACAACTCTAACACTAAAAGTAACCCTAAATATAACTCTAACAAGCACAAGCAGTAAGCTAACTAATTACTAACCCTAACCCTAAAAACTACTTAATTCTGGAGCAACTGCAATTTTTTAAATGCTACTGAAATTTTTTGACATGGGATGTTGTTTTCAGAAGCGGGCAAATTGCTGCCTTTTTTACCTGTGTAATTGTTTTTTAGAAGCTGTTTGCTGTCACAACCAGACGCAACCAGAAGGTGGCGCCTTCCCCACAGGATGTATATCCTGTAGGAAGGGTCTCCAGTCAGAGCTGTCACTGGCCTTGTGGCATGCCACACGGCAATGAGTGACAGCACAATATTTAATAGGCAATTATTAAAGTTTATCAAATATATGTGCTAACAAAAAAATAGTTGCACACATATTTGAGTTAATTACCTATTAAACAAGTCCAACCTCCGGTGGACATGACAGGTTCACTTTAAGGAGCTGACGGAGGTCAGAATCTCTCGCTTACATTCATGCACTCAGGTTTTACTCTGTGCGAATGGGCTGCTGGCTTTTTATATCTTGAAGGATCAATCTAGAATCCTTCTCCATAATCCTGATCCTCACACTGCATTGATTGTGCTGCCCTCGATAAATACTCCCATAATTAGCCTTTGGTTCTTCTTCTGGTCTTTTCTGCTTATCTCATTTTCGGTTTCCAACATCCATGATATTGATTGACTTTCCTAATACCCTGGAATTCGACCAGCAATGTGTCCTCGTGCAGAAGTCCAAAAGGAACAAAGACTAGTGCCACGTGTCCTGCATACACCCTTAATTAGCATGGCACTGGTTTTCCAAGTCCAATTATCTAAACATCATTTTGTTTTAAATAATGAATTGTTTTTTCTGTAGTTGTATAAGGACGTCAGACTGGAGAAATAAATGAACTTGGGAATTTATCCAACTCAGCTATTCTAGCCCACATTTTGTAATTAGTTTTTTTTATCCACTCAACATGTATCATTGTTTTGGTAAATGAACAACCCCTGTGTTTATTTCATTCATGCGGAGCACTGCATCAAGAGCTACATATTGCATACACAACTTTGTGTTAAGAGCCTCACCACCACATTAAACTGCTACTGGCTTCTCTCATAACAAAGCAACACAATATTATGTAACAGTTTGCTTGGATTTTAGTATTGTATTTACGATGTGATGCTCTATGATTCACTGCATCATTATTCATGTTTGTTTTACAAAGTTTAAAATTCAAAATAAAGAATTTTTTTTAAAAAGACTCTGCCCCAAGACACTGGTGTCAATTTGAAAGAATTAAAAGACCATCAAAACAAAACAAAACAGCCCCAAATATGAAAAGAAAACCCATTGAATTTCTTCGACTCTGTGAGGCTGTTATCTTGGAGCAACAAGTACAGGTGTATATATGCTTTGAGGATTTTGTTAATAATGAAAGAAACTTCCCCTTACGTTGCAATTTCGTGGCCATTCAGCTATTAAAAAGCTGGCGATTGGCCAAATATTAGCGAATTGCCAGAGAAATACGGGCAGCGAAATCCCCATAGAGAAGTAATGGTTAATCTGTTCAGAGAACACCGAACAGCAAGGGAAAGTTAGCGAAATACCCAGATTTGCAGTGGTTTTGTTCAATAGGTTTAATCAGGCGAATCCCACAGGTTTCCATGCAAAAAAATTCCCTGTTTTTACTAAATATTTATTCAACTGTTTATTCTTTACTTTTGCAGAAAAAAGGTCTCTTTATTAATTATTTTTTTAGGACTTTTTCAGCAAAAATTTAGATTGAGATTTTTCTTTAATGGCGTTTTTTTAATTCTGTAACAGATCCTTTTATTGTTATTCATAGGATCAACTAGTTTTTTTCTAAACGCGTTTTAAAAGTTGCAGTTTTTTTTTTACACCTGTTCGGCGGCTGGTTGGCTTTTTCTCGTGCTTGGTCTGTTCGGCGGGTTGTTGGTGGTTAGAGGATCGATTCGGCGGTTTGTTCTGTGGGTCGTCGTTTTTTTTTGGCTTCTTTGTGGCTGCGTTCGGCGGTTTTTCGGCGGTTTGAGGATGCGTTCGGCGGGTTGATTCGGCACACTTCAGGAACCCAGCAGTGAATGCTGAATTAACCACAGGGTCGGCGAATATAACGCACCTAAGTGCAGTGAACAAGAGAGCACCAAAATTTTGGTGTCATTTCAGTGCTCTCTGAATAACCCCTTTAGTGAATATGAAAAAAGTAATAAAATTGACATTATATCACACTTTTAAAGAACTGGAGGCTGGTGGTAAGCCTTGTAATAAGGTAAATGGCATAAAAAGCTGCATTAGCATTTGGAAGATGTGACACTTTATATACTGTATTGCAGGGCAACTTGGGTGACCCCCGTATAAATGAGGGAAACTGTGAGAAGGGCTAATTAAAGGGTGCATATTATAAATGACTAACTATAACACAGGAAACATTAAAGCCTTAACATGTGCCTATTAGAAAAGTGAGGTTATTATCAAAGATTATACATAATACATAATTAAATAAGAGTAGAAATAATGACGCAGAGGTTGGCTATTCCCATGCATAGGGAAATAACGGTTTTCTGGAGTATCAAATACACGTAGAGGTCTTACACAGTAGAAATAATGACAAGCGACGTATAATAATTCCACCATAATCTCAGTACTGTAAAACGCAGGGTTAATGTCTGATTAATAAGGATCAGGAAAGGTTTTCATCCCAGTATAATACGAATACTACTAGAAACCCTAATGTGGTCAGAGCTCGTCAGACAGAAAGGAAAATGATTAGAATGGATTGTCATCAGCCTCTAGAATCTAAAGGGTTTATTACGGTAACATTATAACTATTATTATCATCATTTATATATTATATAATCATTATCCATTACGCCTTGCAGTATAAATGAAATTTTAAGCTAGAAAAGATTTTCTGGAAGAAAACATCTAGAGTTGAATATGAGCTTTTTCAAATCTACTCTTTTGGCCTCAATTTTGTCAGCTGAAAATGGCTAGTTTAGTGTAAAAAGCCCAAATGTTGTGCAATAGACAGGTGCAGTGCAGACCCCCATACCATCAATCCTGAGGTCAGTAATCTCCATGTACATATGCCTTCCGGCGTCTGCATCCCACAACAATCAGCGCAGAGCAGACCTAGAGCTGTGTGTGTTTGTTTGGCTGATAATATCTATTAATTTACTGCACAATGCAGCTCAGCCGCTGGCTGTGTGCGCTGCTCTGATTGTACCGAGGCAAGAACACAGCAAATAGGGGAGAAACGCAGCCTGCAGCGCGTATTCCGTGCCACCCGCTACACAGGACACAATCCGGCTTCAAATTCCATGGCCCAGATAGCCAGACATATTCTGATTTAGTGGTATGCGTACCCGTGCATCAGATGCCATTGAAATGCTTAGAGGTATGCACAATGCCCTGTTCTCTGCTTGACGTGCTATCATAGACTTTAACAAATGCTAGTATTTTCCGTATTGCTATATAGTGTGCGAACACGTTCTGCCGCCTATTGGAAATGCAGGGCAATTGCAAATGAATCCTTTACAAATCCACAATATAAACCTGAATGATTTTTGTAAAGAAATACATTCCATTTAACTTCTTTAAATTAACTTAATTTCTATATGTGTAAATCGAAACAACCTGTCGATGTCCTAAATCTCAAACAATGTTACAAATGTATACGCAGTGCAGAAATCACCAGCAAAAAAACATATAGATGAATGAGCATGCGCAATGATTGAGGCTGGCAGTGGTGAGTATTAATTCAGGGCACACGATTAAGGACACTCATGCACAAACACATTTATGAGCTTAAAAAATGTCATTTGGCTCTTCCTTGCATAATTCACACATGTAAGTAATGTCTGTATGTAGAGTCCATAAAAAATAAATTTATTTACATACCTGTAAGTTTTGTTTAAAGCCTTAAGGCTGGTGTCAGACGAGCGTCTTCGGAGAGCGGAAGGAACGTCCGTGAGAGTGGACGTTCCTTCCACTTGATGCCTGTCTGGCCACCTCGCTGAGCGCACTCAGCGCTGCAAGGCTCGATCCTCCTAGGGAGAATCACGCTTTGCAGCTCCGTCAATGTCCGTTCTAGCGCTTTGTCGGAGAGGCTTGGATAACGGACGCTTGTTCCGCACACATTTCGTGCGCGAACACAAGCGTGTGACCGGCCCCGTTGCAGTGTCACAACGCTGTGACGGACGCCGGTAAGCACGTCAGTACGGGCGCACATAGCGCACTCGTCTGACGCCAGCCTAAAGGGACACTCCAGCAGCCATGAAAATCTAATTTAATTTAAATGGTCACGTAAACTGTGGTAAGGGTGTGTGTTGCCCTTCTATTGTGCTTCAGCATTTTACAGCCTTCCAAAGTGGAGGGTTCTCCTCAGTCTGGAAGGCTACTAATGAGCTTCTGCTACACAACCTTTCTGGATTCCAGATGGCAATGGGGGACAGTTTTCAGTTTAGACAATCCCTTTAAGTGAATGCTTAAGGAAAAGGTATTGTTGTCCTTTCACCATTAATGTTATCTCACATTTATCTGGTTTCACTATTACATGTGGAAATTTACTCACCAAAATACACATGGATGAGAACAAATGAGACATTCCTCATTTTGAATATTATATATATCATCTAAGATGACATTGGTAATCATAGATATAACAGTGATTACAGGGAAAATAAAACACATGGGGCAGTATTACATTGTGCCTGCTAAAACGGGGACGATAGGTGGAAAACCTGCGCCTGCAGGTTTTCCCGTAGCTTCCCCATTTTAGCACCATATTACAGGGCAAGTGCTGATTCAGTATGCCCTGAGTATCCCCTCCATGGAGTCCATAGGACTCCATGGAGGCCTCTGCTGCCGGATCAGCTGACCTGCAGGATCTCACCTCTCATGAGATCCTGCATGTCCATGGAGTGATTCGCGGAGGGAGACTTGGGACTTTTATTCCCTAGTCTCACTCTGCTCCCGGTGTCCAGAAGAGGCGAATCGGCCCGTCATTCTCGCCCTGGGAAGAGAGGTGAGTATGTGATTTTTGGCTGGGTTTTCAGTTGGTGCTGACTGATTCCACAGAGGCGGTATCCGATAGCACCAGGTCCTAGCTGAGGGTAACTTTTCAGCTAACCACAGCAGGACGTAATTAGCGTTAAAACTTTGTAATCCTAACGCTAATTAACTCTTTGTGCTCCTCATGTTAAGCATAAGGAGCGCAAAGTACAGTAACCTCGTGTTAGAAAGTGCAATCTCTGATGCACTAACAGGTTTTTTTAACCCTTTAGCATTCATATTGTAATATGGACGGCCTGCGCTAGCTCCACTTAACCTAAAGTAAACACTCACATAGCTGAGCGCTAACATTAGCGTTAAGATTGTAATATTGCCCATGGACTATAGGCCAATACAGCAGATGTTCAGATCTACAAATCAACCAAAGTGGAGGTTATTTTCTAATTTGTGAAATCTTTCATTAAAGAGATACTTTATTAAAAAAATAGAGTTTCCTTATTTTACCCTTAAATAATTGGGCAGAGGCTGCTGAAATGAAAAAATCCCAGCTGCTGGTGATGCTGAGTGGGGTGGAGGAAACTCCTCCACTTCACCCAAATTTTCTGCCAGATCAGAGGAGCTGGGGAGGGGGGAGAAGGAGGGGTACTCCTCACATCCTGGCGACTTTAAAACACTAAAGTGGTCAGGAGGGGTAAAGTGTCCCTATAAATCCTACCCAATGTATTGTAAACTCGCCAAATCATCATGTTTATTAGATAGGTGTCCAAGAGGAAGGTAAAAGCAGTGGTTTGACATGGATAATATTTGATGATTTAATTTTCCTTCTGACCCAAATAATGTACCTGTCCACCCGGCCAGACAGTGACAGTGACCAGTGACTGGGTCACATCCCTCCGCGTGGCTGCAGTCACAGTGTTCAGTACAGTCCAGGCCATACATGCCACTCTAGAAAAGAAAGAAAGGACAAAAACCTGACTAATGTAAAATATATATATCCATTAGTAATGACATTTGTTGCAGTTATCCTTAATATGGGGTTCACAGGGAAGTGCTCCACTTTATAAAACGCTGCACATCACAACTTTCTGTTGACATACAATAATATAAGCAAACAGGAGAAGAGCCTGTAGCAGAATACTCACTTACATGACTCCAATTGTTTATTTGGCACAGAGACTCACTGCATGGTAAGAACTTCACGTTTCTCTTGCCAATGATTGTAGCTCTTAAAGCTGAAGCCCTTATAATGCACAGATAGTGAAATTGTTATTAAATGTAAGAAACCAGGGGCTCGATTTAAATCCATTGGCAGATATTTAAATTATCTTCAAGTTTCTGATATTTTTTTCAAGATATTGACTCATTCAATTGAACAAATACATCCAGAGCTGAAAATTGAAAGATGGTGCTGGACGGAAAAAAACGCTGGCCAGTAAACCTCACAACTGGCCTGATTGACTGAAGTCAGTGTGATGACATCACTGCTGAGAGCCGATTACGTCTTGCTGCATGATGGCTTGGTGCTGGATCAAGGTAAGCAGACCTGCCCTTTGGGTGGGATGGGCAGGGTGCACGATCTGGAGTGTTAATGTGTCTATTTGGAGGGGGAGAGGGTGTATCTGAGGGTGAGTACAGACTGCGATATCTCAATAAAGGATGAGATATCACATTGATCTTTCCACTTCCCGATCGAATATCAGAGTGCATAAATACAGAAAAAATGGCGTCGCGCCCATACTCACTTATTTTCGGAGGGGCAGCAACTGCCAGGAGTAACAGCCCAGTCAATGCATAAAACATAACAAGGAAAAAGAGTGTCATCTGCGCTAGTTTCTATGTGTTCCATGTACAACAAAAATGAGGTTTTGTTTGTTTCAATGGCCATTGCAACGTAAGCCCACTCGCCACTTCAAGGCACCTCTTTAGAGTGGGTACCTAACAATTGTGACCAAAAGGCCCCTCTACTGAGCAGCTCCAAGCCCCTCCAGCTGCTTTTCAGCGAAGGAGAGGCAAAGATGGTGGCTTTTATTTATACACGCACCAAATTTTTGTTGTACATGGAACACATAGAATATCAGAGTGCACCTGTTCACTAAAGGTCAACCTTACGTCACATTGGAGCCAAGCAACATGTCCAGTGATTGGTGGGTTGTCCAATCAGACAGCGACGTATTATTAATTTGTGCAACCAGTGTCTGTGTCCCGATATGAGCCTAACTTTCAATGTGGATTAAAGCTACTACTAGGGGTTAAACCACAATCTGCCATGGGGTCTTCAGATCTGATGCTCTATGGCATATGGCTTCTGAGATCCTTTAAAATATCCAATTAATATCCATGGGTAGATATACCATATAAATGTGTAATATTACTTTTGCTATATGACATAGGCAATTTATTAGTTATTCAAATACAATTACATTCTCCATCCTTACCGGGCATGGCCGGTCACAGATATTTCCCATCCATCCAGAAGCACAGGTGCAGCTTCCATCCACCGAGCTACAGGAAGCACCATTCAGGCAGTAACAGGTCTGATTGCAGTTCAGTCCCCACGTACCACTAGAGCATGGAAAGGAACAGTCCATCCCCTGCCAACCTACAAAGAATACAGATATATTGCTATGTTCTGTTTTCCATTAGCGTTAACATAAAACTGTGAATTCTTGGAACCACTCATTCCTGGTTCTCCTCTGGGTGTAGAATACTGTTACAGTTGCCAAGATCACTGCTATCAGCGTTACCTTTTAGCTGACAGCAGGATCATTAATAAATATAAATCTCTAGATGTCAATTTTTTCTTTACGCTGCACTGAGATCCACATTGTGCTGGCCACAGGACAGACCCAATCTGTGAAGCTTAATATTACCTTCTCTACACATACAGGAGCCATCTACTGGGGAGCAAATAGCCGAATTCTTGCAGATACACTGGGACAAGCAGTTTGTGCCAAATGTTCCTGATGGGCATGGTACAGAGCAGTCCGATCCCTAAAAGTAAATGCAAAACACAGATTATATAACATCTCTCTGTACCACAGCAACACTACATGACTAAATAAGTATTCATTTAAATGCAAAAACTATCAGGGTTATTCAGAGAGCGGTGAAAACCAGGAGAATGACTGGAGAAGTGAAGATTCTAGGTTGAAATAGCGAAAATTAAAAAAATACTCCCATTTATCACACTTTCCAAATTGGCTATTTTGACCTAGAATTTTCAGTTCTTCAGTCATTCTTCTGGTTTTCACCTCTCTCTGAATAACCTTGTAAGGCTTTTAATACTAAATAAGATACCTTAGATTAGGGATATCAAACTCTGGGCCCCCCCCGGATGTTTAGGAATTACAACTCCCATGACTCTCTGGCCATCTATTGTACACAAAGAATCATGGGAATTGTAGGAAATCTACAACAAACATCTGGGGGACCCGTATTTGAGATCCCGGCCTTAGATTATTCTCAGCAACACATACAGTAAATACTCGGAAATAGACTTGGTGACTAGTCTGTAAAGGAGGAATGAGGACATGCTCTGTAACACAGTGTGGGATGAGTAGGGGGCAATTTCTGGGACTGAAAGTATATTTTGGCCAAATATGAGCAGAAAATGTCAAAAAAAGCCTCGGGACTTGGATTTACATGTGGGGGAAAAAATATCGGAAGCACTTAATTTGTTAAAGATACAAACATTTAAAAAAAGCAATTCCAAAAGCAATCTTGACCCAAGCAAGGTCTTTTACAAGGCCAGATTTAACAATTATACAAAACCGGACCAACGACCTCTATCTGGACGGATTATCTGTGTGGTTGAGCTGGCTAACAAACTAGACAACCTACTGTCACGTACCTCAGTTATCCTAATACTAATTGGCAAAGTAAAGCGACCAGACCTCGGCCTTATCTACTAGCAACCTGTTACCAAGGCCAAAACAGAATTAAATTAGTGACTTCCTCCAGAAACTCCCTTAAGGGGAAAGAACTCTTGCCTCATTAACTCTGCCTGCACATTCTGTGTTATGTGTAACAGACGCTCATCTGAGAATACGACCACTATCGGCATTTCAACCTCTCAGATTTTTCATCATATGACTATCAATACTGTCATATCTTCACATCATAAGGCAGATACATCCAGTAACACCTCTGTTTGTTTAAGAATTACATTATGGAAAATACCAGCATTAAAGAAAAAAGAAACAACTAGTATTATTGCTTCTTTGTTTAGGCTAGGGTCAGACGAAAGCAGTTTTAACGTGCGTTTAGCCGCACGAAATCACGGCCGTGCTAGCAGCAAATGACGTCCAATGCCGGGGAACACACGAAGTACGGCCGCATGAAAGTTCGTCCGCGCAACGCAAGTGGCAAACGAACGCATTTTGTCGAGAACGTGAAACCACTAGCACGGTCGTACAGAGTGCGCTGCGTCCGCTAGCGGCGTGTGTGCGTGATTTGGAGATGTCAGACGCTGCTAATGTCCAGCCAACATAACGTCCAGATGCAAAAGTGTTTTATTGATGATCCGTACAAAAACACGAACGCAAATGCGCATCGTATGACCGCTATCGCGTACTCCGTGAAAAAATGCGTCCATTCGTTCGAACGCACTTTTCACAGACAACGCGAAAATGCGTTCGTCTGACCCTAGCCTTACTGTTTTGAGTAATCTGGCTTCTTCTTGCAATATATGATACCAGAAGCCCTTGATCAAGGTAAAGGGTCACATCATAGGAATAATATTCTAGGGTAGAAATGGTTAACGCCAGTATTACACTGATGGTGAATTAATTCCATATATATAAGCATGCCAGATACTCTGTGCTTCCCAATTAAATACCAGAAGCAGAGAAGGGAGGGAGCAGTCCCCCTATTACTCATGCAGACGCAGTAATTAACATTTTGAACCTGATTAGGAGGGTGACCTGTGAGATGAAGGTGCTGTAGAGATATAACCGCCTCCTGTCAGCAAAAAAACCCAGAGACTTTAGGAATAGCCCCACAAGGGACTGCACAAACGCAGCTTCAAATGAAGACGCTCGCCTTTGAAGTGGAAGAAGCTGCTTTTTCAGCTCTGGCATCAGTGTTGACTTCTCCTGACCTGTCATTATTCCTTCACTCTAGCTATAAAACAATTGATTTACCTAGCTGAAATGCGGTATAAAACAATTATTTGTTATGTAACTTCCTTAACCCTTTGAGCAGTTTGTAACACGGTTAATGCGGGATGGTTAAAATGAGGTCATGAATACTTGACTTTCCTGCACATAGTCAGCAACCAACTGTGCGCCACAGAAATGACAATAGTAAGCGCTTTTACTCTGTCGCCCCACAGGACCTCTGGTACTCTATCTCTGCATGATATGTACTGAATATATATATAAACATAATCAGCGTATAGATTTCTTTTTTTTCTTTTGAGAAAGGATTTTACCAGGAAGAATTCATTGAGATTTCTCTCGTTTTCAAGTATGTCCTGGGTGGCGAGTATGTACCGTTAGGTATCTTGCCCAAGGATGCTTACTGGAGAGGTGCTCTTGCTGGGATTTGAACCTGCGGCTTGACGTTTATGGAGCAGTGATGTTACCTCTACTCCACCCAGCCTTGCAGAGATACATGAAAACAAGAGAAATCTCAATGTATCCTTCCTTGTAAAATACTTTATAAATATATATAAATATTATTTATTTAGGGCATCATTACATTGATCACGCTAAAACGGGAACGCAAAGGAGAAGCGCCTGCAGGTTTCTCCTTCGCGACCCCATTTTAGCGTGATATTACGAAGCAGGCGCTAAAAAAGCTGCTTGCATCGTTATCGGGCGCTAAGCCTTGTGATGCACGCGGCAGCGCTAAGCGCCGCCGCGAGCATCCACTTGATGGAGTCCATAGGACTCCATTGACGCAGACGGCGCCAGTCACATGACCTGCCGGATCAGAAGCGAGATCCGGCAGGTCACCGTAGTGATCCGCAGGGAGAGACTGGGGGACTTTTCCCCTCCAGTCTCTCCCTGCTCCGGGCAGGCAGAGGAGGCGGATGGAGCCGTGGGATAGGAGGGGAGTATCTGATTTTATTGGGGGAGTTTCTGCTGGTGCTGATGGATTCGACAGCAGCGGGATCTATTAGCACCAAGTCCAGGCTGTGGTTAACTTTTCAGTAACCACAGCTGGACAGTAATTAGCGTTAGTATAGTGTGATCCTAACGCTAATTAACTCTTTGCACTCCCCATGTTAAGCATAGAAAACGCAAAGTACACTAACCTCGCGCTGAAAAGTGCAGAATTCCAATCGCTAAGGGGTTTCATAACCCGTTCGCGTTTGGATTGTAATATGGTGGGGCCACCAGGGCTAACGTTAACGCACACTCAGGTGATTACAGAGCACCAATGTTAGCACCAAGAAAGTAATGGTGCCCTTAAGTAATACATATCAATCAGAAGGAACAAAGCATGTAGAACAGGAAAAAACAAGTTGGTGAATTTCAATTAATCATTTTTACTATGTTTGTTTTCTTATTTACATCTCCAACGCGTTACTGCAAACGGCACATTGGGAATCATAGGAACAAATTAGCTTTATTTTTCTCCCGGTCAGAGATTTGCTCATACTGAGCTGAGTGTATTGATGTTTCTCATTCACCAGCAGATTTATGAGTCCATATGGGTTTTCTTGTCACTAGCAAAGGCTCCACTGCTGAGTCCAGTGAATCCCTGTTATTTTTTTTTAATTAACAGGAAAGAAAAATGAAAAATCCAAGAAGATGTGGGAAGTCTAATTGACTGTGGGTGTATAACGACATTATAACGACATATTGGGAATGGATGGTGGTCAGGTGGCCACTGAATTGTGTGGTTAAAGTGTTCCTGTCATGGTTCTAATCGCCTACTGGTGGTTCACTCAGTCTATATAACTAGGGATGAGCCGAACACTCCCCGAGTTCGGTTCGAGCCCGAACCCGAACTTCACATTTGTTCGGGACCGAACCCGAACCCGAACTCGAACCCCATGCAAGTCAATGGGGCTGAAAATTCGTTTTTTTAGAGTGCCCTCCAAGAGGGCATATATGCTACATATTTGCCATAAAAGGTGTATGGGGGTCCGGGTAGTGCCCTGGGGGACAGGAAACAAGGACAAAAAGTAAAAAAAAAACGATTTTAAAGGGACAGTGAGTTTTCCATGAAATAAGGGTTAAAAATAAAAACCAAAAATTCCTTCAAATATCGTGCCTAGGAGGTCCCCATAACCTGCCCGTGAAATGGCGGATTTCTAGGATGTATAGAAACACTTAAAAACAAAAAAATGACATTTCAAAGGACGTAAATGTTTTTCCCTTTAATCTATTCATAAACAACTGCTTGGGGCGGCAGCCTGTATGAAAAGACATTTTAGGACGCGCAGAAAAAGTTTAGTGATTTTTTTGGGCTAAATTATTGTGAAAGTTATGCAGGCTTTGGATGAAAGTAACAATAGGTGCTTTAAAATTGGGCTTTTAGCGTCGGCAACAGTGCCATCACACCGTAACCCCTCTGAGGATATGAATCTGATACAGGCGTCAGTGGCAGTGCACCTAAATATTGTGCTTTTGGTGCCAGGCCTGCAAATACTATCATACAGTAACCCCTCTGTGGTATTGTGGAAGAATGCAGGGGTGGACCATGCGGTCCTATATTAAAAAGATATGAATCTGGGAATGGGAGTTAGTGCACCCAGATATTGTGCCTTTGGTGCAAGACTGCCAGGCCAGCAAGTATCATCATACAGTAACCCCTCTGTGGTATTGTGGAAGAGTGCAGGGGTGGACCATGCGGTCCTATATTGAAAAGTGTTTTTTTATCTGTTAATGGGCGTCAGTGCACCCAGATATTGTGCCTTTAATGCCAGGCCAGCAAGTATCATCATACAGTAACCCCTCTGTGTTATTGTGGAAGAGTGCAGGGGTGAACCTTGCGGTCCAATATTAAAAAGATATGCATCTGGTTAAGGCGTCAGTGCACCCAGATATTCTGCCTTTGGTGCAAGACTGCCAGGCCAGCAAGTATCATCATACAGTAACCCCTCTGTGGTATTGTGGAAGAGTGCAGGGGTGGACCATGTGGTCCTATATTGAAAAGTTTTTGATCTGGTAATGGGCGTCAGTGCACCCAGATATTGTGCCTTTAATGCCAGGCCAGCAAGTATCATCATACAGTAACCCCTCTGTGGTATTGTGGAAGAGTGCAGGGGTGGACCATGTGGTCCTATATTGAAAAGTTTTTTATCTGGTAATGGGCGTCAGTGCACCCAGATATTGTGCCTTTAATGCCAGGCCAGCAAGTATCATCATACAGTAACCCCTCTGTGTTATTGTGGAAGAGTGCAGGGGTGAACTTTGCGGTCCAATATTAAAAAGATATGCATCTGGTTAAGGCGTCAGTGCACCCAGATATTCTGCCTTTGGTGCAAGACTGCCAGGCCAGCAAGTATCATCATACAGTAAGGCTGGGGTCAGACAAACGCAGTGTTAACGTCCGTGTTGCCCGCACATAAGTACGTCCGGGATAGCATACAATTGTGTTAAATGGAGCCCCACACACGAAGTACGTCCGCACAGAAGTGCGGGGGCTGACGAACGCTGCAAACGGACGCAGGTTAGGCAAGAACGTAATACTGCTAGAACGGACGTGCAGAGTGCGTCACGTCCACACAGTGGCGTAGCGTGGGTTGTCAGCACCCGGGGCCAGCCAAGAATTGTGCGCCCCCCCCAACCTGTGGACACGTTATCGATATTGCCCCAGCTCTCACATGGATATTGCCCCAGCTCATGGATTTGCCCCCAGCTCATGGATTTGCCCCAGCTTACACATGGATTTGCCCCCCAGCTCACTCATGGATTTGCCCCAGCTCACTCATGGATTTGCCCCCAGCTCACTCATGGATTTGCCCCAGCTCATGGATTTGCCCCAGCTCACTCATGGATTTGCCCCCAGCTCATGGATTTGCCCCAGCTCATGGATTTGCCCCCAGCTCATGGATTTGCCCCAGCTCACTCATGGATTTGCCCCAGCTCATGGATTTGCCCCAGCTCATGGATTTGCCCCCAGCTCACACATGGATTTGCCCCCCAGCTCACTCATGGATTTGCCCCAGCTCATGGATTTGCCCCAGCTCACTCATGGATTTGCCCCCAGCTCATGGATTTGCCCCCCAGCTCACTCATGGATTTGCCCCAGCTCATGGATTTGCCCCAGCTCACTCATGGATTTGCCCCCAGCTCATGGATTTGCCCCAGCTCATGGATTTGCCCCAGCTCATGGATTTGCCCCAGCTCACTCATGGATTTGCCCCAGCTCACTCATGGATTTGTCCCCAGCTCATGGATTTGCCCCAGCTCACTCATGGATTTGCCCCCAGCTCACTCATGGATTTGCCCCAGCTCACTCATGGATTTGCCCCAGCTCACTCATGGATTTTCCCCCAGCTCATGGATTTGCCCCCAGCTCATGGATTTGCCCCCCAGATCATGGATTTGCCCCCCAGCTCATGGATTTGCCCCCAGCTCATGGATTTGCCCCCCAGCTCATGGATTTGCCCCCCAGCTCATGGATTTGCCCCAGCTCATGGATTTGCCCCCAGCTCATGGATTTGCCCCCAGGTCACACATGGATTTGCCCCCAGCTCATGGATTTGCCCCCAGGTCATGGATTGCCCCAGCTCTCACCTGGATTGTTGCCCCAGCTCCGGCAGGGGGTTGAGGGACCCAGATGCCGGGCAGCGCGAGAGCGCCTGCCCGGTCTTGAACAGTCCGTCCTGTGAAGTGGATGCGGCTGTGTGCGTGCGCAGCCGGTCACGCGATCCGGCCAGTCAGGTGGTACAGAGACTCAGTACCACCTGATTAGCCGGACCACGTGACCGGCTGCGCACGCACACAGCCGCATCCACTTCACAGGACGGACTGTTCAAGACCGGGCAGGCGCTCTCGCGCTGCCCGGCATCTGGGTCCCTCAACCCCCGGGCCAGTTTTAGGGGCGCGAATGCGCCCCCTAACAAAACTGCGCCCGGGGCCACGGCCCCCCCAGCCCCCCCACGCTACGCCACTGCGTCCACAACATCCGCATAGCTTTGTGTGTGAGTGATGCAACAAGGTCAGACGGACTGCATTTATATGTCCAGCATTTTTGACAGACAGAATGTTCTTTCATTGTAATTTATTTTCCCTGCTACATCAGTCAAAAAATACGTCAGTGAAAAAAACGGACTGTGTGGCCACTACCTTGTCGTCAGTCAGTAAGTACGTCCGTACTGCACGGACGCACAGTCCGTAGAAAATGCGCTCATCTGACCCTAGCCTAACCCCTCTGTGGTATTGTGGAAGAGTGCAGGGGTGGACCATGTGGTCCTATATTGAAAGGTTTTTTATCTGGTAATGGGCGTCAGTGCACCCAGATATTGTGCCTTTAATGCCAGGCCAGCAAGTATCATCATACAGTAACCCCTCTGTGTTATTGTGGAAGAGTGCAGGGGTGAACCTTGCGGTCCTATATTAAAAAGATATGCATCTGGTTAAGGCGTCAGTGCACCCAGATATTCTGCCTTTGGTGCAAGACTGCCAGGGCAGCAAGTATCATCATACAGTAACCCCTCTGTGGTATGGTGGAAGAGTGCAGGGGTGGACCATGTGGTCCTATATTGAAAAGTTTTTGATCTGGTAATGGGCGTCAGTGCACCCAGATATTGTGCCTTTAATGCCAGGCCAGCAAGTATCATCATACAGTAACCCCTCTGTGGTATTGTGGAAGAGTGCAGGGTTGGACCCTGCGGTTCAAAAAAATAGAATGATATAAATCTGGCACAGGCGTCAGTGCAGCCAAATATTGTGCCTTTCATGGCAGCAAGTGCCTTCACACCGTAACCCTTTTGTGGTTTTGTGGAAGAGTTCAGTGCTGGAGGTTTTGTGAATGCAGAAGAGGACATCCCCTATCTATTCCATTACTTCAGCATCAGGGGATTGATAGCTGCTGATCCAGGACTGATTCATTTTTATAAATGTCAGCCGGTCTACAGAGTCGGTGGACAGACGCACTCTTTTGTCTGTGACAAAACCTCCAGCGGCACTGAACGTCCTTTCGGAAAGCACGTTAGATGAAGGTTAACCTAGTAGCTGCATTGCATATTGGCTAAGTTCTGGCCAGTGATCCAATCTCAACACCCAGTAAGCCAGTGGATCATCTGCTGGAAAGGTATCCAGGTCTGCCCTTGCCCCAGGTAGTCCTGCACCATATGGTGAAGACGCTGGCAATGGGTGCCTACATTTGACGTCCTTGGGCGTCGTGGACTAAAAAAAATTAAAGCATCAGTCAAGCGGCCCTGGCCTTCACCGCTATTCCTCTGATCACCCGCAGCCTCAGAAGCACGTGTGTCAGCACTTGCCAATCTACCAGTGCCTGGAAATGTGTTACACAAGTGTCGCTTTAGAGCATCCTCAAGTTTTTTCATCCTGTGCTCCCTCTGTGCGTGCAGGATGAGCTCTGCAACTTTCCCCTTGTATCGTGGATCAAGAAGGGTTGCCAACCAGTAATGATCCCTCTCCTTGATAGCACGAATCCTGGGGTCCTTTATCATTAGGGAGCCCATGCAGCGTAGGTTGGAGGTGGCATTAGCTGCCGAGTCTTCCTGGTCAATGAGGATGACTGTATCGTGCACTTCCTCCTCCCAGCCACGCACAAGCCCTTCTGTTTCTGGGCACACAAAACCCTCCCTTGAGGAATCCCCACCTTCAATGCCCCCACTACTTAAATAGTCCTCCTCCTCCTCATCCTTCTCCTGTCTGATCCGAGTAGGACCCGCTGGAATGCTGTCTGCAGAAAGGCTGGGGCCTTGAGAGCTAGGGAAGGCCTCCTCTTCCTCCCGCTGCTCTGCCTCTAGAGCCACATCTATAATTCCCCACAGAGTGTGCTCCAGCAGGAACACTAAAGGAATTGTGTCACTGATGCATGCACTGTCCCTGCTCACCATCCTCGTTGCCTCCTCAAATGGTGAAAGTACAGTGCATGCATCCTTGATCATCAGCCACTGCGGGGGGGGAAAAAAAACAAGTTGACCTGAACCTGTCCTTGTGCCATACTCACACAGGTACTCGTTGATGGCCCTCTGCTGCTTGTGCAGACGCTGCAGCATTGCTAATGTCGAGTTCCACCTGGTGGGCATGTCACAGATCAGACGGTTTGTGGGAAGGTGGAATTCTCTTTGAATTTCTGCCAGGCGAACGCTTGCTGGGAATGACCGTCTGAAGTGGCTGCAGACTTTTCTGGCCTGGATGAGAAGCTCTGGCAGTGCTGGGTACTTGGTTAGGAAACGCTGTACCACCAGATTTAGGACGTGTGCTAGGCATGGTACATGCGTCAATTTACCCTTGCGTAGGGCGGAGAGAAGGTTGCTGCCATTATCGCAGACAATCATTCCCAGCTCAAGCTGGCGTGGTGTTAACCATCTCTGCCCCTGCCCCTGCAGAGCTGACAACATTTCTGACCCGGTGTGGCTCCTGTCCCCTAAACAAACCAGCTCAAGCACAGTATGGCATCTTTTTGCCTGAGCCATTGCGTAGACCCTGTCAGGCGTCAGTTTAACTGCCACTTTGCCAGAGACAGAGAAGGAGGAGGAAGAAGAGGTGGTGGAGCAGACAGACCTCATACAAGCAGCTTTCTGGAGGCGTGGTGGATGAACAAGCTCCAGCACAGAGCCCCGTCTTGGATCCCTCCCAACTGCAATCAGAGTTACCCAGTGTGCCGTGAAGGAAATGTAACGACGCTGTCCATGCTTGCTGGACCACATGTCTAAAGTGACATGCACCTTGCTGCTGACTGCCTTTCCCAATGACTGGATAACATTGTCTTCCACGTGCTGGTATAGTGCTGGAATGGCCTTGTGTGAAAAGTAATGGCATTTTGGAACCTGCCACTGTGGTACAGCACATTCAGAAAATTCACGGAAGGGAACAGAGTCCACCAGCTGGAAAGGCAGCAGCTGCAATGCAAGTAATTTTGCTAAGCTGGCATTTAGACGCTGTGCTTGGGGATGGTTGGGACTATATTTTTTCTTTCGCTGCAGCAGCTGCGGCAATGTAATCTGACTGCGTAAATCTTCAGATACTGGGATGATGTCACATTGTGAGGAAGGACCTGCTGGTACATCCATTACTGTAGCATCATCCCTGTCGGTGGAGGTTGTAGGCAATGACATGGCAGGACATACAGTGTGGGTAGAGACAGATGAGGAGGAGGAGGACCTACGCAAAGTTTTGCACCAACGGGATGTGTGGCACTTCTTCATATGTCGCCTCAAGCACGTGGTACCCAAGTGTCCGGTGTTTATCCCACGCTTCAGCCTCATCTGACATAGATTACAAATGGCAACGGTGGGGTCTGCTGCACATTTCTTAAAGAACTCCCAGACAGCAGAGTTCCTGCATGTGTTCTTTGAGACAACAGCGCTCTGCACCGGAGCAGCTCTGACATGTGATGCCTTGGACTGGCTAGTGCTACGGTTGGTCACAGAGGATGTTGTGCCGCATGTTTGCTGTGCCTCCTCCTCCTCCTCCCCCTCCTCCTCACTTGATTCCTCAGTTCGATCTGGCACCCAGGTGGAGTCAGTGACCTCATGATCAATGTCATCTTCACCGCCTATCTCCTCGTCACTGGAGCCAACTTGGCAGTATGCTGCAGCTGCTGGGGCAACATGAGTGCCAGTTATTTGTGTGTCATCACTGGCACCCCCTTCCTCTAGGTTTATTATACTCCCTTGCTCAACCTCAGAGATTGAATCAGAGCACTGTACTTGCTGCGCATCCTCAAGCAGCATGTCACTCTCATTGTAGTCAAACAATTCAGCTGACTCCTCCGTGTGTGATAGCGAGGCTACGGCAGGAGTAGCTGTGGACATGGAGGCTGCATTAGATGCTTTGGCAGCTGAGGTGGACTGTAAAGCACTAGAAGCCTGGCTGGCAGAGGACTCGGAGGATGAGGATGGCCTGGTTAGCCAATCCATCAAGTCCTCTGTATGTTGCTGCTGCTTAAGACAGCCAGCACCAGTTAGAAAGGACAAGCGTGCCCCTGCAGAGGATGCACCATGTCCACCACGACCAGAGACACAGCCTCCCGACACAGGGGCTGCTTGCCCTCTTATCTGTGTCTGGGAGCGTCTGCCTGTCCTTTTTGTTCTTTCAGACATGGTGAGTGATTTATAGATTAATATATACAGAACTCTGATTCAACTCTGGTATAAAGATTTAAAGAACTCTGGTATAACTCAGTGAGACACACTGATAGCTGGCAGCCAGTGGCGAGACACAGATCACCTCAATTCACAAATGTTTTAAAGAAATTAGTGAGCCCCAAAATACAGCGTGGTACTGGTTGTGTGATGAGACACAGATCACCTTAATTCACAAGTGTTTTAAAGAAATGAGTGAGCCCCAAAATACTGCGTGGTACTGGATGTGTGACGAGACACAGATCACTTCAATTCACAAATGTTTTGTAGAAATTAGTGAGCCCCAAAAAGATTTGCTGGCACAGTCACAAGACCCAGAAGATCACCTCAATTCACAAATGTTTTAAAGAAAGTTGTAAACCCCAAAAAAACTTGCTGGCACAGTGACAAGACACACATCACATAAATTCCCTGATATTTGGTAGAAATGAGACCCAAAAGGATTTGCTGGCACAGTGACAAGACCCAGAAGATCACCTTAATTCACAAATGTTTTAAAGAAAGTTGTAAACCCCAAAAAAACTTGCTGGCACAGTGACAAGACACACATCACCTAAATTCCCTGATATTTGGTAGAAATAAGACCCCCCAAACCCCCCCAGTAGCGTGGCAGACCGGCAGTAACAACACACAACTATCGCCTTTGAAATCTCCTCTGAAATGCATGCAGAATCGGCGCGTGGAAACGTTATATAGTGTGCTGCTGGACGTAGCTCTCTGAGCCCATGATTGGGCAAAATTTGCCCAATCAGGACTCTGAGCGGTGATTGGCATAGTGTTGAACCAGTCTTGCACCAGACCTGTGGTCAGGTGCAAGGCTGTAGCCAATTACGAGCTTCAGGCCAGTGGGAAAATGCATTGTGGTCCATTGTGGTCGAACATGCGGCGAACACCCGGAAATGTTCGGTGTTCGCGATCTACTCGAACAGGCTAAGTTCGGGTCGAACCCCGAACCGTTCGAACCCGAACAGCTCATCCCTATATATAACCACCAGACTAAGAACGAATGACAAAACAAAGCTGTCATATTGGCACCAATACGTCCCTATAGTTGGACAATTGTCCTAGAGTAGGGAAGGAATATAAAAGAGATGGCATCTAGACAACGGCACCTCTAGGGTTGCCAGATCGGCCATGTTTTCCTGGACACATAACTATATCATTCACAGTGTGAGTTCCTGGAAACGTGCTGCCCTGCAACATGTATATTTCATATACTGCAGGTAATAGATCAAAGCAGATCACCTGGGACTCCTTTTTTATTTCTTACCTACAGCGTATGGATTATACATGCTGCGAGGTGGCATTTTTAATGCACTGCCCATCAATGTGAATAAATTATATGTGTCCAGGAAAACATGACCGACCTGGCAACCCTAGGCACCTCTTCCTCTGGAATGTAGGCACAACAAGCCTGACAGTCCATAGGCGTGCGCACGGGGTGTGCTGGGTGTGCCTAGGCACATCCTAATCCCACCCGCGGCACACTCTGGGTTCCGGCTGGCCGCATCCCAAGGATAGCCACCGGGACCCTTTGCCTCTGCAAGGCTGGCAAGCCTGTACTTCCCTGGTGGTCCGGTGGCGGTGGGCTCTGCAATGCGATCTGTGCTTCGTGCACAGAACGCAGAGCACGTCCCACACTGGACTCGTGCGCCTGCGATCCTCTGATGACCTGTCCACCGGCGCACACTGACTGTGTCAGAGAGCACCGGCGGTCAGGTGACAGGTCATCAGAGGATCGCCGGCGCATGACAGGTCATCAGAGGATCGGCGGCGCACGAGTCCAGTGTGGGACGTGTTCTGCGTTCTGTGCACGAAGCACAGATCGAATTGCAGAGCCCACAGCCACCGGACCACCAGGGACGTACAGGCTGGACTTAAGATGAATCGGTCCAGTTACATAGGACCAGACTGAACCGTCCCCTCCTCTGCCAACCGACATGTTCAACCTCCTCCCTGCAAGAAAAAAGGTAAGCAGGAGAGGGGGCAACCATTATATATTTTTAAAATATTAAAATTTTATTTTATGGCAGTGGATTCTGTAATGTGCGGTGCATATAAGCGTATCACAGAATCCACTGCCATGAAACTCCCAGTATTGTGTGGCGCATATAAGCGTATCACAGAATCCACTGCCATGAAACTCCCAGTAATGTGCGGTGTGTATAAGTGTATCACAGAATCCACTGCCATGAAACTCTCTGTAATGTGTGGTGTGTATAAGCGTATCACAGAATCCACTGCCATGAAACTCTCTGTAATGTGTGGTGCGTATAAGCATATCACAGAGGGTTTCATGGCAGTGGATTCTGTATTTTACCAGTTCTCCTGGCTTTCACCGCTCTCTCAGGGTTGTTCAGAGAAAGGTGAAAACCAGGAGAATGGCAGGAGAAAAGAACAATCTAGACCAAATAGCGAATTTGGAAAGTGAGATAAATGGGAGAATTTTTCTGGTTTGGCTATTTTGACCTAGAATTTTCACTTCTCCAGTCATTCTCCTGAGTTTCACCTCTCTCTGAATAACCCTGATAGTCATAAAACACAATCAGCCACAATACACAGCCACTAATTGGGTTAGTCAAGGGAAATGTAGTTAAAAAAATTGGATGGCCAAGGTTGCTGCACCTCTGAATTATACACTTACAGGGTTATTCAGAGAGCGTGAAAAGCAGGAGAATGACTGGAGAATGATAAATTCTAGGTCAAAATAGCCGATTTGGAAAGTGAGATGAAAGGGAGAATTTTTCTGGTTTGGCTATTTTGACCTAGAATTTTTCATTCTCCAGTCATTCTCCAGTCATTCTCCTGCTTTTCACGCTCTATGAATAACCCTGATAGTAATGATATATTTAGGCTGAATGTGGGAGATTGTGTGCGTGTGTATGTATGCATAAGGGCAGTGGTGTATTTTGGCCTAGGCCAACAAGGCCTAGGCCTAGGGCGGCACTTTCCAGGGGGCGGCGGCAGGACCGGGTGGCCCCACCCCTAAATTTTTTTTAAAACTTTTGCAAAGTATTTTACCAGGAAGGATACATTGAGATTTCACTAATTTTCAAGTATGTCCTGGGTAGGCAAGGCCTAGGCTGGCACTTTCCAGGGGGCAGCAAAAAACCTCACCACTAAATGGGTTACTCACAGAGCACCGAAATGACGCCAACATTTTGGTGTTCTGTAGTTCCCTGCACTTCGGGGGAATAAAACATCCCCACCCTGCAGTGAATTCACCATTCACCGCAGGGTCCCCAAAGTGCATGGAGTCGGCCGCTGAATGCTGCCACTGCAAACCTGTGGCCTGCTGTTTTCAAAAGACCCTGAAAAATTACTAAAAGGTACTAAAAAAAAAATCAAAAGACTTTTTACTGCAGATTAAAATAATAAATGGTTTATTAGATATTGCATAAAAACGGGAATATTTTTAACATTGAAACCTATGGGGTTCGCCTGAATAAACCTGCTGATTGAAACCACTGAACATCAGGGCATTTCACTGCCATTTCTCTGCTGTTTGGTGTTCTCTGAATAGATTAACCATTACTTCTCTATGGGGATTTGCACTGCCTTCAAACAGCACCGTACTTGCTGGCAGTTCGCCAAACTTGTGTGTGAGCATATCACAGAGCAGTGGTGTACTTAGGGGAGTGGCGGGGGCGGGCCGCCCCAGGTACCAGTGATTATTGGGGTGTCATTAGGGGGTACTAGGAGGTGCCACTGTCACTGTGTGTCAGCTTTGAGCTGTATTTTCAAACAACAACGCTGACACACACCACACATTGCATTGCTGTGAGTTTTATTGCTGTGAATTCTGATACGCTGACACACACCACACATTGCATTGCTGGGAGTTTTATTGCTGTGGATTCTGTGTATTACACACTGCATATTACTGTGAGTTTTATTGCCATGGAGCTCTGGGATACGCTCATACACACTGCACATTACTGTGAGTTTTATTGCTGTGCAGTTCTGATATGCTCATACACAGTGCCCATTTTTGTGGGTTTTATTGCTGTGCAGCTCTGTGATACGCTCATATGCAGTGCACGTTTCTGTGGATTTTATTGTTCAACCAATTAGAGCGGCTGTGATCCAGTATACTTGACATGCGTGGCTTTTCTTTTGTAAAAAAGCTAGAATTTAAACATTTCATCATTTTATTTATCTCAATAGATACATTTGAAATGGTATACAAAATATACAAGTAGGCACTTGGTATCCACTTTTAATATAAAGAGAGGAAAAGGCGGATCTCTACGAGGAAAAGGTGGAGCTTAAAGAGGAAGGGTGGGGATTAACCAGGAAGAGGTGTGCCCTTGACAGGAAGGGGTGCCTCAAATTTAAATTAGCGGGTGCACGAGTTTAGTCAGGCCTAGGGCAGCACAAAACCTAAATACACCACTGCTGCATAAGGGTGCACATATATATATATATATATTTTCTTGTGTTTGAGCTTTTGGGTGCACACCCTAATGCAATAGGCTGCGCACACCTATTCCTGACACATATTCCTTCAGCGTATCAAACAGAAGAGCCGGTCACTACATGGTGAAATAAAATGAGAACGGGTTTATTATTGGAGCAAGGTGCTTGATAATGATCCCAAAAGGAACCGAAACATTGCACTTTGCTCCAATAACCAACCATGGAGTGACCGGCTTTTCTGATTGATACTCCGGCAGGTAGCCCAGCAACGACTAGAATTTCAAGCAGAAGAGCCGGTCACTCCACGGTGCAATAAAATGTGAGCGGATTCATTATTTGAGCAAGACATTGCAATGTTTCGGTTACTCTTGGAACCTTTATCAAAAAACTTGCTACAATAATAAGCTCTCAATTTATTGCACCATAGAGTGACCAGCTCTTCTGTTTGATACTCAAGCTGTTGCTGGGCTGGTTGCCTGGAACCCTGGTACTTAGTGTGTTTTGTATATGTGTGCTGTATAATTTTTCACTAGAACATGTTCCTTCAGCTGTCCATGGCTATAGGAGCCAAGAACACTATGGCATGGAGTTAGTATCTCTTTAAATAGTATTTATCTTGAAACAATGCAATACAAATAACCATGGAATTTGGCCTTCTATGCCCGGTATACATCTTTTTGTATACGTTAGATCTATAAGCAAATTTTTTACATTGCACTACTAAAAGCAAATTAAATCAACTCATTAAACCACATGGACGATCTGTAATCCCTCAGGCGGTTTCATAATTATTATTTATAAAATGCTCTACTTTGATCAGTGACTAAAACAGTCATCAAAGAGCATTTTAAACACCAGAATGAGCTGGATTCAGGACTAAAATAATACAGGTAGAGTGAGGAAGGACAGGTAAAGGTCAGGGTGATAGAGGAGGAAGTGCAGGGCCGAATTTATAACTAGGCAGAGTAGGCATGTGCCTACAGGAGTCTGCTACAAGAGGGCGCCTTGCTCTGTTAAAATTAGATTTTTACAATTATTTAGACCACTGTTTCCCTGGAGCCCTCAAGCCTAGAGGGACATATGAGATACCATCAAAAAGGCCAGATTATGTAGACAATGTAGACACTAAATTGTACCGCACAATTCTTTTTGGAAAATGAGGTTTGCTTGCATCAAAAAAGAGAACAGAATCAGCTGCCTATAAATGGTCTGAGCATAAAAGAATAACCACATAAACTTAACCACTTACCGTACGCTACACTTATGGCAACCATGGAGCAGAATCTGTTACCTACAAATAGTACGAGCATCATAGAATTGTAGCAACGCTTGCAAAGATATTCTAGTTAGATTTGGGATAAAGTTAGGTTAAGGGGTGAGCAGGCATATACTGTTTTGGGGGGGGGGGGTTGAGACATGCCCACATCATTTTTCGCTGTGTCCTTCGACTATGTGTGATAAATTTGGATTTAAAGCAAACAAAACAAACTCCCTATAATAATTACCATTTATGAAATTTCAATAAACCTTTTCTAGTTTCTTCTCATATATCAAAGTTGAAAACTGGGCGCGGCGCATCACCATGATGAGAGACAACAAAATCAGCCACAAAGCAATGTAGCGTCAGTCCTGTCTGAAATATCCTTCCTTAGACAGGTCTTTTATTAGATTTCAAAGAACTTATAGCCAATCAGCATACAGATACATTTCTACGTCAGAGTTTAACCAACAGTGAGCCAAAAATTACTATATTGATTCAGAGATGGCTTTTTTCTAGCATACATTTTTCACACACCCCTTCCTGCACACAAAGGAAATGGCTAAATTCCACAGGCTAACATCCTATGCAAGTAAAAAGACTTGCAGGGTTTGACACTTATAATGGGGGGGGGGTGGATTCACACTACCTATCATATTAAAATACCTTTCAATCGTCTCATTGATCACATATACAATCGTGATCACAAAAAGGGATGAAACAAACTAGACAATTAAACTAATTATACCTGGGGCCATAGTATCCTCGCCTAATACCTGTATGATATACGAAAAGGATTCCCCAAGGATGCCCTTTATGAGCATAAAATACACTTATCTATCTAGATTCACTCTTCCAGCGAACCACATTTGGAGCGTAGGCAAAAATACCTAATCTAGACATTAAATAACTATTTATTCCCATTTCCCAAAATATAATTCACCGAACAAGAAAAGTATAATAACTTGAATGTAAAAGTTCATTTATCTAATAAATCAACATGAGTCAGATCTATAACTGTGTGTTTTCCTATGTTCAGCTTCACTCCACAAAACGCATATACACCTGCATTCATACACACATTCAAGAAATACATTCTCATTTTCACAAATTAAATCCTTTCTCAAACTTATCTAGGGGATTAAATAAATAAAAAAATAATATTCCATAATCTAATACCATAGTCCACAGTGCGGGATCAGGGTGTGGTCTTTTTTTTTTTTAACATCCCAGCTTGAGACGCATAATCATTGAATGTCATTAGAGCTCCCACCATAGGGACTCCTGAACAAGCTGTCTCTTTGCGCTGGTTGCTTATTACCTGTGACCTTTGACCTTGACACAAAATGTCCATGATTCGTTCCATATGCAGTCATTGTGACTGTCAGGTTTCTTGATGATGTGATATGGTTTCAGCAACAATAAAGAAAATAAAAAAGAAAAGAAAATATGGTATACCCCGCTAATCATCTACATCCATTCATTCATTGTCACTCTCAAATGCACGAAAACAATAAAAATGTTAATTTACACAAGAAAAGACACAGATAATAAATTTCAAAATGTCCCCGCGAAGCCTGTCGGCCTCACGCAATAAAAAAATTATACTACTTCTGACTCATTGTTAGAGAAAAATATATATATATATACGCAACTTTGGCTCAAAAGGGAAATAGCCGAAGTGCATATTCCACCCTTTTATTAAATATAATTGTTTTTTCTTTTTTTTTTGTAATTACTATCCTATTCAGTCTTGTTCGGTGTTGTGAAACAAACCTGGCGTTTATAAAACACACCAATCCTCAAATGAAATAAAACATAAAATAAAAACCGCATTAATTTTATCGAATTAAAACTTCCCATTTACCACTATATATGTCCTGAAATGTATTCATGCAAATGCATTAAATTATATGTTCCTAAAAACATTAATGAACTCTAATTTTAATTGGATGTGATCTTCAATAATCCTAAATGTGTCAGGGAATTTTGAACAATATTGATTGTAACTAAACAACAAAAATAACAAAATATAAAATAATAAAAGACACAAAATAATTATCACTTAGACGACATCAGAATATAAAAATACATTATCTTCTTTCTTTGTCTCCTGTCTTATTGGTTGAAAATAACAGTTTTGTAAAACTGACATGTCTTAAGTTGTATTTCCAAATCAATGATCTTCTACAAATAGCATGATTTATTGATGAGTTGTCGATAATCAGATTGTTTTATTGCCTGGTGTCTGATAATTCCTTATTATCCGGTTGATGTAACATTGCAATGTGAAATGATAATGTGTTTGAGTAAATTTCCTTCAATTCCAACATCTTTATCAATATTGGTATCGCATAATCTTCCATCTAGCTTGAGCAAAGTTGGCATGCATGGATAATGTTCACCTAAAGTAAAAACTTGGGAAAAAAATGTATTATTAACCTGTCAAAAACTTTAAAATTCATATGGTTAAAATACTTTTAAAATGGAGAAAAACAATGCAACACATTTTTTGGACACAAAGAAAAGGAGTGGTCATGAGTGAGACAACACGGAGGAGAGGAGGGGTCATGAGTGAGACAACACGGAGGAGAGGAGGGGTCATGAGAGAGACAACATGGAGGAGAGGAGGGGTCATGAGTGAGACAACATGGAGGAGAGGAGGGGTCATGAGTGAGACAACATGGAGGAGAGGAGGGGTCATGAGTGAGACAACATGGAGGAGAGGAGGGGTCATGAGTGAGACAACATGGAGGAGAGGAGGGGTCATGAGTGAGACAACATGGAGGAGAGGAGGGGTCATGAGTGAGACAACATGGAGGAGAGGAGGGGTCATGAGTGAGACAACATGGAGGAGACTAGGAAAAGAATGTGAACTTCAATTCAAATAAAAAAAACACAACAAAAATATCATGAACTGGGAAAGAAAGTATAGAAGGGCATGTTTAAAACTTGACGCGTTAACTAGCACAAAGTTCTCAGAGGAAGCTCAGAGAAAAAGATTAATAAACATCAATAATCTTTATTAAGGATATTGGTTAAAAACAAACATTCAAACGTGAGGTGTCTGTGCAGCTATTTTACAACCTGTTTTATTCCCTCCAAGAATATGCAATAGAGGCAAAGTTATACGCTATTGCACTTCACACCCAAAAGACAAAAACATCAGACAGCAAAAAAAATAAAAAAAATAATACTAGACATCTGGCTACCACTGCAGAAAAAGAAAACAAATCAAACAATACTCAGATACCAAACTACAACCTTCCATCTCCCTTAGTCAACTAAAATAAAACCCAAAAAACCACCTTCTCTTATTTGAAATCTGCCTAAATTCCTTTGTACAGCGCTACTAAACCTGTAGGCGCTTTCCTTTAAACTTTCACTCAAATCCTTCAGCTTTATATCACTTCATCCTCTTAGATTCCAAACAACTAAACATGAACCTACATATATATTCCATTATACAAGTTACAAAACTGTAAATGATCTCAGTCAGCCATTTTGGCAAAATATATAACCTATATTTAAGGTGCGGTCAATCCCTTAGTGCTGGACTCAAACGAAGACCAGAGGAAAATAACCGACCACGCCTCTCTTGGGAAAATGTACAACTTTGAGCCCATCACCTTGATACACTACTTTTTTATATATATATATCATACATCAATTTATAATCCATTTACAGTAAATAAAGCTCCCATAATTACTTTCTTCTGTTCCACTACTGTACGCACGCCGAAGCACTCAAACCGCGCCCTATTCCACAACAGTTACAGTTTTATAAAGCACTAACAGCTCCAGAATTCAACTGCTACTACAGTCATTCAAAGCATTAGACACATGCCATTTGTATATACTGTTCAATTATCCCAATACTCACAGAACAACAAAAATAACTACATATTCCATTCTCCAACTTGCACTGCTAAAAGACTACTAGCATTCAAAGAAAAAAGTCCTTATACAAACACATAATAACATTATACATTACAAATAAAGAGTTTCTTTTCATTAAATAAAAAAAGAACAAAGAGAAAGAATGAATGTATAAGAAAAAAAGTTAGCAGGCGCTTTTGAAAGTCACTGTAAAAGTAAAGCCCTATTGTCTTCTCCATTTCCTGTGCCCCTTCTTTTTTTTTTATACACGAAGCAAGGCAGTAATGACACAGAAACAAAGAAACCTGGTTTACGAAAAGCAGTCCCTATACATAAATTACATATAAAAAACATAATATCAAAACTACGAAATACAAAACATCAAAGATAAACACATATATTAATAGTTAGTAAAGACAAACATTTAAATAAGCAGACGCAATCAATGGCCATAAACAAAATAAAAAATCATGCAATCTGAAAGAAAAAACAGTTAGCAAACCCTATAGAATCAGCGCGCAAACACATGCAGCAAAAAAAATAAAAATAAAAATGGCAGCAGCGCGCAAGAAAATAAAAATAAAAAATTAAGAGGAAAAAAAACTGTCTCTCAATGGGAGATTAAAGCAGTTGATATACAAGAAGAAAATCCAATCAGTTAAAATAAAATTCTCACAATTACAAGATATGGACGACCCAGAAACACCAGAATTGAAGTACAAGATAGACACAGAACGGAGACAAAACAACTAGAAACATCTCGTTTCTTTTTTTATGAGTTCAATTTCCAGCAAATACAAATACTCAACGCAGCGGGCGAGTTCAAACACACGTGAGGTCCTCAAACGATTTTCCTTTACTACAATACATAAAATGACAAAAACAAATCAAGACAAAGAGTCCAACCTTGCACCAAAAAAAAAAAAAAAATTAAAAAAAAATCAACAAGCTCTGAACCATAGCTTTAACGTCAGGGAAAATAAACAAAAAACCAAACCTGGAGGCAAGTTCGCAAAATCTGAACAAGCAAATGTAAGGATATATTCAAATGTAAAGATACACTTAAATATAACTAACATCTGAATGGCAAATCCCACTTCAGACAACAACTGATAAATTTGGATTTAAAGCAAACAAAACAAACTCCCTATAATAATTACCATTTATGAAATTTCAATAAACCTTTTCTAGTTTCTTCTCATATATCAAAGTTGAAAACTGGGCGCGGCGCATCACCATGATGAGAGACAACAAAATCAGCCACAAAGCAATGTAGCGTCAGTCCTGTCTGAAATATCCTTCCTTAGACAGGTCTTTTATTAGATTTCAAAGAACTTATAGCCAATCAGCATACAGATACATTTCTACGTCAGAGTTTAACCAACAGTGAGCCAAAAATTACTATATTGATTCAGAGATGGCTTTTTTCTAGCATACATTTTTCACACACCCCTTCCTGCACACAAAGGAAATGGCTAAATTCCACAGGCTAACATCCTATGCAAGTAAAAAGACTTGCAGGGTTTGACACTTATAATGGGGGGGGGGGGTGGATTCACACTACCTATCATATTAAAATACCTTTCAATGTGCATGAATCTTATGTCATTTGCACCATTTTAGGCAAAAGATTCTACTCCATTGTCAGGATTTTTTAATGTGCATCAAAATCTACTATGAACATGATATAGGCAACATTTTTTGACACATAACAGTTTGTAGTCTGAATTTTGATGCTCAAGAAAAAAATTCCAACGGTAAACTAGCTGACAATATATGTGTTACTACGGAAAAAGCAAAGCATGAACCAGTCAAATTTTTTGGTAGAAAAGGAAAGATGAGCAGAATGCGTAATATCAAGGAAGATGTGGGCAGCAGCACTTTGATTTTGTTTAAAGCTGGATAATTGAGTATCGAGAAAGGCCAAGGAGGAGTAGGTTCCATGAGTCAAGGTGATGCATGGTCAGATATTTCAGATATTAAATTAGTGAAACCACTGGTTGTGGTACTAATGTCTGATCTAACACCTTCACTGTAGAGTTCCTTTAGTTTACAACATAACAAAATATATTTCAACACTGAGCTTCATTTCTCACAAGGAAACACAGAGCAATGCTATACTTTTCCACTATAGACTATAATTGGCAACCCCAAAATTACAACCAAATATATTTAAGTCATTTTATTTCTTCATTCCTTTAAAAACCTCACATAAGCATTGGGGATGATCAAAGGTTAAAGAGAATATATAACTTGTCTTACGTAGAATAAGATGTGAAATATTAATGTTACTGCTAAGATTTTTTTTTTACATAAGCTTTTATCTATTTTGTCACTGCTTGCATAAGTATTTGTCAGGAACCTACTGGCTTTTTGGGGAGAGAAGGTGTTAAAGAACAGAAAGGAGTTACAGTATATATAATAGAGATAATAAGAGGGGATGCCTATGTCACGAGCGAGGAAAAAAAAGCTTGAGACACTCAAGGTGACAGTGAATAAGATAAAGATAAATATTGACCGGATAGGTAAAGCCTGCAGATAGGTTAGTGCTGGGAGAAAGCAATGTTCCATGCAGTAAACTATATTTTGAAACAGAACAAAGACTTCCTTCTAACCTTTCATGATGAAAAAGCACTTCAATGACATATAAATAAAATAGCTCACTTATGTACAATACTTATAAAGTATAAAAGTAACATTTGTAGAATTTGCACAACATTTAATATACAAACATAATACAAAATTAAATAATTATAAAAATTGCTTATAATGGGCTAAAAGGGGGACCAGTTCAGTATGCACAACGTAAACATGAAGGACTAGAATATGAAAGTAGAGATGTGCATTCGTTTTGGAAAAATTTGGAATCTGGAACGAATTTTGATATTTCGTATTTCAGACGTACTTCCGAATAACGAATCGATTCGATACGAATTCGAAACGGTATATAATGAATTTATTTAGTTTTACACATCATAAAAGAAAAAATTTAATAATTGATAAACTATTGAATTTGAAATGAACTATCTAATTGATCTTAACTTACACTACAAGTAATAGTCAGCAAAGGACTTTATGAAACAAATTTATTTTTGTTTCACCGTTTACTTTGACTCAAATACTAAATCTGTGACACAGCTTAAAATTTAACCCTAGCTTTTCTTTTAAGCAAAATTAGATTAATTGGGGTTTTATTTATTGATCCAAAATGCGAATTGATAAACAATTGAATTAATATATTAAATTCGAATCGATCCGAAATTTCAAATCGATCCGAAACGAAATACGAAACAAAATGAGTTACGAAATTCAGAAAACGAAATGATTTAAAAACGTAACGAAACAAAACTAGACAAAACAAATTTTTCAGCCATGCTCATCTCTACATGAAAGTATGTATAGATTATTGATAAGTACTTCACATAGTAAGTTCTTTAAAAATATTAATACCCTATGTTTTTGGTTTCTATGTCCCGATAAGCTAGAGTTACATTTTATGTGAAAGAAAGGTAATGATACACTATAGACTAGATTCGCTAAAACAATTTGCTAGGTCTAGAACAAAGAGGAAAGGTCTCTCAGGGACATTTCAGATCAAAACGGAGCGGTTCAATAAAAGTCTTTGGATTGACTGAGAGCAGTGCAGTTCTCTTCGCAATAGGTCTAGGGGCTAGACCTCTTATCCAGGTTTGACATCTTCGACTTTTCTCGGAAACAGCAATCATAGTTACATAGTGAAAATAGAAAATGTAATTTATAAATGACATGAGACATTTTTGTTCAAACAACCTTCCCCACACACAAGCTTGATATAATTGTTACAAATGAATAAATACACAATTATTAACAGAAAATCACATTAAATGCAAATCAACCTGTACGGAAATTCATTCTAGAGCTGCCTCCAGCCTTTATAAGGAACTTTAAATTGTGAGGCAATTAAGAATGTTAATTGCTGTGTGATATAAGGCTGGCATAAAAATTATGAAGACAGCTTCAGCAAAATGTTTGGTAATTTCAAACTGAGAACTCCGCCATAAAAATAAAGTACGAGGAGTAACCTCTCAAAAAATCCCTCCCGGCATCATTTGGTGACTTGATGTCCTGGTCAGCTCATTTTACAACTCACCTAGCAACACTGTCCTGCTCCAGTGTCATTTTGGACGACATAGATAATCGTTGTGTCAAGTTGCGCACATGTGCAATTAATTTTGACATGGAATGCACGTCCCTTGCATCATTTTATAGCTTCCCTATGTGTCATAACGCTAACAATCAGGCATCATTTCGTCACTTCTGTACTCAGGCATTCTGGCACATCCAGATGCCAGAGTAGGTGGGAACCTTTTTACAAATTTAGACCTCAACCTGTCCAGTACACACTGACCTGTTGAGGTCTACTCTTGTACCCTATAGCACATGTTATTCTACACCTGGCTAAAATGCGGCAAATTTTATTGACCTTGTCTTAATCTGCCTGTGCGCTGACCATGCTTTCCTTAGCAACACGCTGGGTGGCTACCCATCTTTATTAACCCAGCCACACTAAAGAGCCACTACCACCAAAAAATTGAATGTTCTTATTTTGTTTATTTTATGTTGATCAGAAATACATATAAAGATAAGGAGTCTGTTTATTTATATATTTATTTGCAAAGTATTTTACCAGGAAGGATGCATTGAGATTTCTCTCGTTTTCAAGGGACATTTCTCCTGGTCAGTGTGGGACATAAAACAAACTATCTCTATTGCACGCCACAAAATGTCTAGGCAAAGGCAGAAGTGTAACAAGGAGTAAAAGAGTAACTCAAAATCTCCAAAAGAATTGATTAAATATAATCTTCATAAAATATAATATTCATCTCGACACTCGAAAAAAAATCTTTATTAACCACACACTTCACAACTCATAAAACTTACACAAATCAGTAATTGATGAATAGACAGAATATATGAAAAGTAGAGTCATACCCTGATCTTGTAAAGTGTTAACTATGTATCTCGTCAACAACCTGAAGTGGCAACAAATATACAGTGCCTGGTGGGGCCTAGCGACCAATGAAAAATTACACCTAGCGGTAGGGACCCTGGCATATTGCTGCGTCTGCTCAGGAATCACTTCCTGGCGTCTTGCTCTTTGTGACGTAATAAGAACAGGGACAGATAATGGGATTAACTCCGGTCACTTAGGCTATAGGGTCAGACGAACGCAGTGCGAACGCGCGTGCAGCCGCACTTTATCACGGCCGCAGTAGCAGCAAATGACGGGCAATGACGGGCAATATACGAAGTACGGCTGCATGAAAGTGCGGCCGCGCAACCCAAGCGGCAAACAAACGCATTTTTTCGAGAACGTGATACCGCTAGTACTGATGTACAGAGTGCGCTGCGTCCGCTAGCGGCGTGTGTGCGTTATTAGGAGACGTCAGACACTGCTAATGTCCGGCCAACATAACGTCCAGACGCAAAAAGGGTTTTATTGATGATTCGTACAAAATCACGGACGAAAATGCGCATCGTATGACCGCTATTGCGTATTCCGTGAAAAAATATGTCAATCGTTTGAACGCACTTTTTCACGGACGACGTGAAAAATGCATTAGTCTGACCCTAGCCTAAGTAGTGCAACATACCAACAAATCAGATAAATAGGACAATAGCAGTTTGTGAGGATAAACAGGGGATTCAGATTATACAGTATCAGATAATGGGACAGGGTTTCCCGAAGACAGACAAACAAAGACGGAAAAAAGGTAAGTATCTGGCGCCCCCTAGTTAATAGCACTCTAATATTGTAATGATAGACAATAGCACTCTAATAATGTAATGATAGACAAATTCTTGTATATAAATATAGGACCAAATATCTTATACAAAAGTCCTTATGTGTCAGTTCCAAGAGTCAGCAGCAGAGACAATCACACAAGATGGTTCACCTCCAACCACCAACTAATAAAGTAATAAAGGGATGCGGTGATAATCTGCGCTTCTCTCTCATATGGTATATCCGACAGAAGGTCTTCTTATTAAACTGTGAAGTCGCTTTGCATCTATGGTCTTCAATCCTCGAAAGAAAAGGGATAGAATGGCAACATAGTGTGATTTGTATCAATCATCTTTGCCCCCCAATTGACTATGCAAAGGTTCAACTCACGTTTGTAGGTGTCATATATCAGACACTCGATGTACTGCACATTCGGTATTATTAAGGAGATACCGGACTCCCCTTTCGATCTTCCGTTCAGAAATGTCCCTCCAGGGTAAACAAAAAAGGCAGCTGCAGGACTTATAGTAAAAATAAGTAGTAATTTATTCCATTAAAACAATTTAAAACAAATTAAAACGCCAAAACATGTTTCGCGAGCAAGTCGCTTCCTCAGTCGGCAAAAAGAAAGTAATTCTAATGATCCTGCAGTGTCCTTATATCCCCTGATGTTTTAACATAATTGAATAACAGAAACGCCCGTTTTCCGAAACCCAGCAGCCTCCACTGCGCATGCATGGGGTGCCGTCCAATGGAAATGCAAGATCCGCCTTCTGTAATGGTGGTGCGTTTCACTCAGCGTTGTCATGCGGTTCACTCAATCCCCTGCGGTCCAATTGATCTCTAGTACTTATATCTTTAAACCGCAATCATTACTTGTATTAATCCATTTTACAAGTTTCAATACCATTCCTCTTAAAACAGGAACTCACATAAGCATGTTACTATTACATCTATTGACACAGTCATATGTTGCATATATTTACTCTTTTATAACGGCCCCATAAACGGGGAAACGGTGATCATAAATTTTTAGACTTTAAAGTATTTCTAAGTGTGTTCATGAAATTAGTTTACCCTCAGGTAAATAATACCGAATGTGCAGTACATCGAGTGTCTGATTTATGACACCTACAAACGTGAGTTGAACCTTTGCATAGTCAATTGGGGGGCAAAGATGATTGATACAAATCACACTATGTTGCCATTCTATCCCTTTTCTTTCAAGGATTGAAGACCATAGATGCAAAGCGACTTCACAGTTTAATAAGAAGACCTTCTGTCGGATATACCATATGAGAGAGAAGCGCAGATTATCACCGCATCCCTTTAAGACAAACAAAGACCACTCCAACCTTTAACAGATGTAAACATTTTCTAGATAGGGGGGAGTTGGAAAAGGCTACAGTGAACCACATGGTAATCGATAAACATAGACAATAACGGTAATAACAATAACAGTATTCATGTGTAGCACAGAGGGCTAGAATTGTAGGTACAGGGTGATTTCAACATAGAAGAGGGCAGGGAAACATCAGGCCTGTACCTCCCAAATGCATTTCTAGGTCCAAGTGACTTATCACACTAACTAACTAGTACCTTCCGCTCCTTTAGGTGGGCGGCCATACTGCAGTTTTTACTATGCAGCTGGGTGGAAAAGTCCTCCACCATACAAATACCAATTTATATATATTAACGAATAAGGCACAACAACCAATGTGCTATTTCAAATAGTTGCAATGAAAAGGGCAGTCATAAGACACAACAATCCACAATCCACCATCATGCCTTATCATATTCAGAATGTCAGTGTATTTGTTCTCCGAAATTCAAAGGGCAATAAAGCAGCAAAATAATAATATTTTCCCCATATATATAAACTGTTAAAAAACATACATCAGACATCACATCATCCACCCAATACATCAGAAATATAGTATCCCTTTAGGACAATATTTGCTTTTCAGATGCAACTGTTCTTCACTTGAGGATTTTATAGTGAAAGTTAAGATTTTGAGGGAAATTTTCAAGCAAGGGTGTATCCCAATCGTTGCCTCAAGGAAGCCTATCAGTGCATCTTAGGCAGAGAGAGGGACTCCGCTGAGTGACCAAGAAAGAAAAAATGAACACAAGATTCGCCTCATTGCAAATTTTGACTGTCAGAGTGCAAGTATTCAGAAGATTCTAGTGAAATATTGTGCGATTTTGTTGAAGGGTGAAGACCTGGCAGAGGTTCTGTCATCGAAAGAGAGTGTCACTAATAGATGAGGGAAAAGTCTAAAGGATAAATTAACACATAGCTTCCTGACCCCTGTGGATATAACTAGGAGAACATGAGTGAACCCTACAATAAATGGTACATTTCCATCCAGTGGTTGTATAGCATGCAGATTTATCCGCAGAGATTCAGAAACTTGTAAAGACTTTACTAAGAAGAGGATATATAATATTAGGCATTTCTTCAATAGTAAATGAAAAGTTTGGTCTACCTTATGATATGTGCTTGACGATCATCAGATGTGGGAAAAACGATCCGTGAATATTGTAGATGCATAATGGAGCATGTCAAAGTGACTAAACAAAATTTCGATACCTCAGTCTCATGACATGAATGCATACCAAGGAGGGGAGATATTGAATATGAAATTTATGGGCCTGGAGAGAATACGATTGGGCCCTAGGGGTGGTAGCCTGAATAAGAAGCTCCTGAAAAGGGAATGCTTCTGGATCCATCGCGTTAAGACAGTGAGGCCAGGGGGTCTGAACGAGAGATTACCCTCTCATTTACCCACAATATTCATTTAGTTTGATTTTGTTCTTATTTTGTTTAATTTCGTTCCCTTTTGGGTGCAGTTTGTATCAATCTTAATTTTACAAACAAAATATGTTATTTGTATCCCTGTGCTGTGTATACCGGATTGTCTGAAATTGTATAATGCAGGCAGCTCCCCAGGGGATTGCAAACACTGCTGGCAAGCTGCCAAAACCTGATGCCTGTTCAACTGCCTGTCCTGAAGCTACCCTTACCCCACCACAGCCTTTTTTGTACAGAAGGTCCCCAGGGATGGTAGCCTGGTCTGGGGTGAGTTTGAAGGGGTGGTGCCACTGGGAACTCCTCCATCCGATCATCTAAAGATAGAGCGGCTGCTGCTATGCAGCTCCAACCGGGTACACTCTGCCAGCTGCTGAGCAGCTTGTAACTGCTGCCACTCTGTCCCCCCTTCACACATCAGGGTGCTCTTTCGTCAGGAGTAGCAAGGGGACCAGAGCAATCCAGCTGAACCCGGGAAGTGCCACTGATCCAGCAGAATTAACCCCTAAAGAACCCAAAAACTTCAGCGGGGTATCGGGCTCTCTCCAAGGAAAGGAGCAACCAGACCCGGGTGGTGCAAAGAGAGGAGGCGGTTCCTGGCTACCGGACTCTTGCTGCGGGCAGGGTTGTATCCCAAGAACTGGGCTATGTCTGGTGTTGGATATTCCATTATACTCTATGATGTAGCAGCCCTTTCGGGACCACCAGGCGCTGTAAAGTCTGGGGTGGGCAAGGTAAAGAACAATGGCAAACTGGGTTATCAAGATGTTGTAATTGTATACAAGCGCTGTATGTTCCCATTCAAAATACACACTGATTTGCCTTCAACCTGCACTCTGCCTTGGCAAGTGACTGGGGGGGGGATTAAAGGCTATTTTCACTCAGCCTCGGTATACTTGAATCCAGGCAGAGGCGAGCAGCGGTTAGATGCGCACTGAATAGCGGCTTTACTGGCTTCCGACAGTAGATCAACGTATCCCGAGCAGCGGGTCTACCCACACTGAGCGGCCATCTGCACCGTACCCTGGAGCTGATGCCTCGGCTAGCCTGCTGCCCCACGCCTCTGCAAGGCACGGAAAGTAGAAGGAGTAGAAAGATCTACTCATCGCGAGGAGCGGCAATCTGTCACAGTCTCCCTATTAATCGACTATGGTAGCGTGGCTGGCTGGTGAAGAAATTCAATGGCGATTTGCGAGGATTTGTTGACCTTATCCATTAGTGAGTTTACGTGTGAAATTGTAGTGCCTAGGTTTGGTCTTGATCATTGATAGTCATAGAAACATTTTTTTCCCCTAACAGTTAAACTATTCAGATCGAAGGTCTATGAAAAGTTACATTTTATGTAAGTGGTAGTGTCCTTTTAAGGACTGGTATCGCATCTACTCTGGGTTTTGTCTGTTGTAGTACCCTGTGAATATGGACACGTTATAAACCCAGCCATTATAAGGACTGGTAATCAGGTCCGGTTCATGGTTCCTGTACTGTCAACCATTGCCAAGTCCAGCTGCCTGAGGAACCGGTACCATTCCTGGTGTTGAGTGTTTTTAGTTTTGCATGTAGGGGTGTATTGGGCTATCCAGCAACTGGCACACACAAATAGATTTAATCAGTGCTTTTTTTTCCTGGAAAAATAGGTGGGGGTACTCTCACATCCGGGGAAAAACTGATTACTATGACTATTTTCCTAATAAACAATAGTTGTAGCTCACTTAAAGGAAGACACTATAAAATGGAACCATATTTTTTAATACTGTGTTCCTTTAAAAGAACAACATCTATTGTTGTAACCCTATGGGAGTTATCCACTAAGTGCCTCTGTTGCAAGAAAAGTTTGTATTGCAGTGCAGTTAGCTGTTTTTTTTTTTTTGCAACACTGGCACTGAGTAGATAATCCCCTAGCATTTGTGAGCCACACAGCAATGAAACTCACAGTTTTGCTGAGTATGTATAAGCTCCACAGCAATGAAACTCCACTATCCACCAAGCAATGTTTGAATAATATTGGGGGACTCCAATGAGAGGTGTTTGACCTTGAGAACACCCCCACATGGTGGTAACAGCAGGACCAGATGAACATACCTGTGTTGCCAGAGCTGATTTTTTTAAATGCTGTTTTGAAGTGTATTTGGAAGCAGCAGCAGCAGCTTTTTGTCTTAGTTCTGAGGCTGGCCTGTCACGAAGTCCCTGCAGAGCAATGCAGCCAGGACTTAAATTTCCACCTTCTCACCTTCCAGAGTGCAGCACACACTGCCTGGAACAGCTGGGGAGGCTGGGGGTAAGGCGGCAGTGTAGACTTCTTTTGGCATGCCCTCCTCTTGACATCATCAGAGGGGGCCAGGCACCAGCAAGGAGGAAGGGACCAGGAGGAGAGAGAGCGCAGGCTTCCGTATCCAGCACCGTGGGGGAGTCTGCTCTCTGACCTGGCAGATACAATGCAGCTCGCTGGGCACGGCTGCATCTTAGAGGATGAGCAGCAGGGACACAGCACCAGGCAGATAGTTTAAAAATTTGGATCCCTGTCAAGGCAACCAGGGATTAAATTTTTTTTTAACGCCCTCCTGGTCTTGAGCTCTTAGGCGGCCACCTGTACCGCCTTACGGTGCCAGCTCCTCTGATCACACCGCTTGCCTGACAATCCGCAGCACCCCCCCTCCCCATGCTGTTGTTATTATTGTCATAATTTATATAGCGCCAACAGTTTCCGCAACGCTTTACAATAACCAAAGTTTCAGCGGCTGCAGAGAGAGGGGGGTACAGCATGTTTACACACATCTGTCAGAGCTGGGGCACTGAAGAAACAGAGGGGAGATTTTATTTAACCAGCCCTCCATTGTCCCTGGGAGAAGAGGGGGGTTGTCGATCACTACATACACTCCTGACAATCGGAAGCATTCAGGATCAATATGAGCTGCCGATTCCTTCCGATTCTCTGCCTGCCACTGAAGGAGGAGGGAGGAGTATCATGCTCTCTCCTGTTAGTTAGGGCTGGTGGTGAGGTGCCGGTACTGAGTACCGGCGAGTACCCCCTGAAAAAAAGCCCTGTTTAATAAATATCACTTGTTAACACTGTAATCTTGGTAGTTGTATCCAATGCATACTCATGCAAACGGGGATATGCTAGATATTCCTCATCTCTCAACATCCACTTTTGTATCAATCTTACCCGTTTACAGGCTCGATACAATGGAGCAAAATTAACTTAGTTTAATATAGAGCCGGTTATTACTACAGCAAAAGATAAAAAAAAGTACTGTTGGTTTTTAAATATTTTAGAAGTGAGAATTGTAAAGTGGTTATGTTATGGAAGATCCTTGCATACAATCTCCAACGCATGATTAGCCATTAGCTGACATCATGTCTGCTATTATACAGTCTCAGGACATTGTTCTTCGATAGGGAACCAAAGCTATGAGCATGAGAATATGAAAGGTGAATGGAATATGAATATAACATTTCATGGAGTACCCTACAGATGAATACACAATGTGGTCAAGAGGCAGATATCAACTTATTGCTAAACTGCTATTTGTATGGATGATTACTGACCTTAACTGCGACTTGTGATTCTACGGACGGTAGGAATCTTTTATTCTGATTCTATTTGTCATGATTTATGGTAACTTTTATAAATCGTATGTACTACAGTAGATACAAGCTGGCATGCTGTGATAAATAAGTGAGATTTGTGTCTCTCCACATTCCCATAGACTGTGTGAAAAAAATCGAATAAAGTCTAGTAGATTAAAAAGAGAATTTCTTCCTCAGAGTATTTTGTTTTTACTTTAAAAATTGCCTCATTGCAACACTTTTTAAACTGATGCTGTGGCATACTGAGACTATGAATGAAAAATATACATATGTTTTATTTCACGGGAAGTAAAATGACTGCTGAAAAGTCAAGAGATGGAACTGAGACTACTACATAAATGACCTTCTCGGATCATAAATAGTAGTTAATAATACTGTAGGGAAGTGGTACCCAATCCTGTCCTCAGGGAGTACTAACAGGCCAGGATTGTCAAATCCTCACCTTTTGTCCCTCGCCACACGCTGCTCCCCCTCTTCGGCTCAGGTACTCCCAAACTCGGAAGCTATCCAACGCAATTTGCTCTCCAACACAACTTGCGTAGTGTAGGAAGCGGAAATTGCGCACCGCTACAGGACTTGTGCACTTTACATGCACAAGTTCGGTAGTGCCTGCACAGAGTGATGGATCGGAGCTGGGTGCATGCGCAGATCCGTTCCATCGGCTGCATCTCTGAAACAGAGTGCTACAGTGGTTGGTCTCAGAAACGGCGATGTTGGCACTATCTCTGCGTGCTGATGTCACTAGTGACCGATCTGGTGAGCGGCAGTCGAGAAATTAAAAAATCCTGTATGATGCTGATGCTGTTTGGGGTGGAGGAAGCTCTTCCACTTCACCCAGCAATTACACCAGATTGGGGCAGCTCAGGGGGTGCACTCCTCATATCCTGACCACTTTATCTTTTTAAAGTGGTCAGGATGAGTAGAGTGTCCCTTTAAACCCTGGCAGGTTAGGGGTACTTGAGAACTAGTGTTGGGAACCACTGTTTAGTGATTTCTTTATGTCCCACACAATTTAATGTGCGGCAGAAACTCCAGACTACTGGCACTCAATAAATACGTATGCCACTATAGCTAGGTATTTATTTTTATTATATATGTTAAAAGGCCGATCTAAACCTTTCATAATTTATGCATATCTACAGATTACATTAAAATAAAGTGAACTTTTCAAAAACAAATCCAAGACTAAAAAAGTCTTAAACGGTTATATTCTAAGAATCTGTACAATAAGAATACATACATACAGTATTTGTTTCACCATAATTTCAAGTCTTTTCATACTGATTCATATACCCTCTCCCCCATGTTAAATCAAAATAAACTGATTTTTGTTCAATGCTTTATACAAAACACAGGTTTAAATTTGTGTAAAATAAAATAATGGGAAACAGTGTAAAAACACTTCAGTTTCTCTTGGAACTGACCTAATGAAATGTCTAGTTATGGCTCCCAGGCTGGCTCAATCCTAAAAGATCTACTACCCTCTTGTTCGGATGCACAAGAAGGATTTACCTCTTCGAGCAGCAGCTGAGTATATGATTTTGTTTTAACATTTGAATTTTTGGGCATTATAGAAACCCAACCCCAGGACTTAAATCTTTTGTAGTCAATCCTAAAAGAGTCTCCAATTCTCTCATCTCTCCGACTAAACAGAAAGGCGAATAAAGTTTTGTGAGAAGTAAAAAAGTGGGGTTCGACAGAGAAATTGTGGAATAACCAGGACCCTACAAGTAGGTGTACTGAAGAATACTCCATCACTGAGGACATGACCAGAGTTTCCACCAATAAAGGTTTCATTCTACACAGAACGCTTTGAGGGTACTAGCTGTGATTTGGACAATTGAAGAACCTACTTCAGGTCTTCACAAAAAATTCTTCAGCTAAAAGCATTTGCCTTCTGAGAAACAAAGCATTCCCTTCCACTCAGGGAACCCTATAATAGGTGGGGAGGAAACGGTTAAACATGTTTACTTTTCTCATTGCTATGTCTACATGAGATGTCCATGTAATGCAGTGCAGTTCACAAAAGGCTCTAAAAGGGCTCTATTCCAGCCGAGCAAAAAGCATTTTGTCAGGCCCGAGCCAGGATGGAGCCATTGGGTGGAGTATAGGTTATATATTTTATTTTCCAAGCGCTGGGGGTGAGCAAAACAGGCAGACTCAGGAAGCAGTTGTAAGCAAAAATATAAGGCCCCTGTTACATTCTTTGCGCAATTTCGTTCGCGCAGCGCAATTTTTTTTGCGCGCATCGTCCAATGTTATTGCGCAAAAATTAACGGTGGTGTTACGATCCGAACCCATTTTCTCATCCGTCCGAAAAGAACGTTCGTAAAAACGGCGCACAAAACGAAGAGTAATACGCGCGCTGTAACGTAGCGCACGCAGGGGCAGACTGACCCTTCGAGCACTCGGGCAGTGCCAGATGGCCCGCGGGTCGGTAGGGGCCCGACCGGTTTGGGCAGACACAGTGGGCCCCTGCCAGTTTCCGTCCGAGCATTGAAAATGCCAGGCAGCAAGCTTCGCACTCTGAAAATGCTGCAGTGGTGCCTGCGCCGCCCCCTCACGTGACGTGTCACGTGAGGGGTGGCACCAGTGCAACGTGCCTGCTCCAGTGGGATGCAGCACGCTACAGGTGCCACCGCGGCAATTTCAGAGTGCGCCGCTGGCTGCCTGTGAATTTCAATGCTCAGAGGGAAACCGGCGGGGGCCCACTCTGTCTCCCCAAACCGGGCCCCTACCGGGCCAGCAAAGGTGAGAGCTGGGGGCAAATATACCCATGAGAGTTGGGGGCAAATATACCCATGAGAGCTGGGGGCACATATACCCATGTGAGCTGGGGGCAAATATACCCATGTGAGCTGGGGCAAATATACCCATGAGAGCTGGGGGCAATATATATCCATGTGAACTGGGGGCAATATATATATCCATGTGAGCTGGGGGCCAATATATATATCCATGTGAGCTGGGGACAATATATATATATATATCCATGTGAGCTGGGGGCAATATATATATATATATCCATATGTGAGCTGCTGGGGCAAATATATCCATGTGTGAGCTGCTGGGGCAATATATATCCGTGTGAGCTGGAGGCAATATATATCCATGTGTGAGCTGCTGGGGGCAATATATATATCCATGTGTGAGCTGCTGGGGGCAATATACTGTATATATATCCATGTGTGAGCACAATAATGTACATGCGGGTGTTGCGTTGTAGGGGGTGGGTTTTTTATGGGTGTGGCCTCCTGTGGCTGCGACACAAGGGGCCCCATGATCTCCTATTGCCTGGGGGCCCCATTAGTTGTCAGTCCATCCCTGAGCGCACGTAAATCAGTGTGCGGACTGTTTTTTTTTCGTGGGATTCAGTCAATCAGAATTAAGAACCTTAATTGACCTCAATTTATCACTTAAGCTTTTGCGCCTGTCAAAGTAAATCTGAGTATACATGCTGCAGCAATAAAAAAAAAACACGCACAAATTCACAATTTTATTGCTTGGGTATGTGTAACTGTACTGTGCTGTATTTTTTTTTCGTGCTGGTGTTTTTAGTTTCGGCCAGAACATTCCGATTTGCAGTTACCACCAGCTTTTCAAAGACGTTAAAATTATGCGCGCAAACGTCGTTTGTAAAAAGATGCGCATCGATTCATCCGCGTACCAGCGCACGAACGAATTCGTGCTCACAATGTTAAGTATAGGACGCGCACAGTTCATTACGCTCGTGCAGGTCCATCCGCGTTAAACGATAACTCGCATCGTTTGCGCGAACGTTGTAGTACGACTGTAGCGCTGCTTTAAAGACTGTGTTCTGCTGCATTTAATTATTATGGCCACCAGAGGGAGATAGAGACAATATGGACTATGCTGGACAAACATTGAACTACAATTTCCATCATGCTTTGCGTGAGTACAGGAAGTGGGTGGTGTAGGAAGAGGAAAGACATCAGCAGCCTCGTGCAGGGGAGAGGCAGAGTGAGCTGAGCGGTGAAAGGTGGAGGACGCACGTGAAAACTGTCAAGGATCGTGACCAGGGCAGAGTACAGGCGCTGCCTCACTGGTGCTGGAGATCGGGACAGTGACCCTGCTAAGACCTACCTACGCAGCGCTGAGAGGTCTGGATGGAAATCTGGTTCCGGCTGGACCCCGACTGAGGAGACCTCGCTGATCGATTGGGAGTGCAGGCGGTGGATCGTTGTTCCTGTTGCGGAGATTCAACAAACAGGGAGCGGATCCAGTGGCACAGAGTCCCAGTGCACGGCGGGAGAAGATCCTTGATCGGGGGCTGGACAGTTTTTCTATCAGATGGGTGAGAGGCTTCCCAGGCCGCAGTTCCAAAAATAAGAAACGCACGCTGCAGTATTGTTTAAATCCACAGGGCTCCAACATGACTAGTCGAAGATTGTTTGTTTCATTCACTGGCCAGTTGAATACAGTACCCGGGTACCCGAGACAATACACATACACATTTTTGAGCTATTATTCACAGGATTTACACTCCAGAACTGAGGGGGTTAATCTTTCTCTTTTGCCGCCGCGTGTTTTTCCCGTGTTACGAAATCCTGTAGTTTAAATACTGTATCTACTTTATATATGTTGCTTTATTGGGATCAGTAAAGAATATAATCTATAAAAATCCACAACAGTGCTGGTGTATAGTTATTCCCTAGTGCGGTGAGACTAACCCGAGGTTAATGCAGCGGCTCCTCCGGGAGTGAGCGCTACACGACGTTCAGCGCAAAGGGTTTTGCCCCTCGCGCAAATGCGCATTTGCGTACGCAAAACCAAATGCGCGAAGAATGTAATAGGGGCCTAAGTGTATTGAAAAAGCACACGGCAAACAGTCTTTGTACAAAAGAAGGTCCAAAAATACAAGAACAGGAAATAACTGAGCAGAGCGGATCTTGGGAAATATGTAGTCCCAAGCTGTAAGGGGAATCCTCTAGAACGATCACCAGGAGCTTCAGCAGCAATACCTTGGTTGAAGGTTAGTGTAGAGTTTGAGGACTGGAAACCACCGGTAAGTCTCTAGATACACAGGAACCAGGATGACTGTAATGGGCACAGAGGTCACAGCGTGCCTGGAGGTCGCTGGTAACTGCAGGCAATATGGAAGAGGGTGAACCTATAGGGTAGGGATAGCAATATGGAAGGGAAACACCAGTCCATGAATGGCTGGCAGTCAAAGACAGGAGATGTATGAAAAAAGGAGAACACTGAACCAGGCAGAGCCTGGAAGTAAGAAGTTCTGCCCAGCAGGTAGAATAATCAATAAACACCAGTCCTTGTATGGCTGGCAGTCAAAGACAGGAGAGGTATGGAAAAAGGGTAACAGAACCAGGCAAAGCCTGGAGGAAGGCCTGCCCAGCAGGTAGAATAATCAATAGTCAAGAATATCAGAAATAAGTAATAGAGAACGATAAGGAATAAACCGGCACTAAAGGGAGGTCAGAACAAACTAAAACCGAAAATACTAAAGCAAAAAACCAAGACAAACAGGACTGAAAGGAATACACACAAACTACTATACAGGACCAAGAGAAGTAACTGACAAGAGGGAGCTCGCAAAACCTCTGACGGGTAAGAGAAGGAAACAGAACAGAATGGAAGAGCATGGAGGAAGGGGGGAGGCAGCAATAAATGGCTGGTCATCCAGGTGAGAAATCAGAAGACAGCCAGCCAAGGGGAAAACCAGAAATGGCAGAAACCAAAAGATGGAGTGGGAGAAGTCAGGAGAAAAGGTGGAATGGAATAAATCCAAAAAAGTGGAACGGGACAAATGGGAGACTGAACAAACAGGACAAACCCGGAGAATATAACAGGAAAGGGGTGTAAGTCTCACACATTTGCCAGGGAGCCATTAAACATTGGGTCTTCACCGACATATGCTAATGGACTCAGCTGCTATTACAAGTAGAGCCATAATGCCTGTTAGGGCTTGATTTTGACCGCAGCTTACTGTACATTTATATGTCATATATTGTATAGTGGATTCCAAGTTGCTTCTTATTCAATTTATAGTTGAATGAAAGATGACAGCTCCCAAAATCTGTGATTGCCCTCAAACCTCTATAAAACAATCTTTGGCTATTAAAGAGGACACATAATCAAAGCACTGGTAAATGTTTCATCTCCATAAATTTTCATGGGTTTGGTACATTTTCTAGAGTCTTGGATATCGCCCCTTTCTTGTCCCTTGGGGTCATAACTAAAAAACAGGATGGCTTAAAGGAAACTCAATGTCAACAGTGTATTCTATTCTACTCGTGTTGCACTATATCTCCCCAGAATGTCAGACTGTAAAGTTACCTGTCTGAATCTCAGCAATATGCCCCTCAATGGTAAATAAGATCATTTGAGGTTGCTGCAACTCACATGATGAAACCAGAATTGTCTGGCATTCTGGGCTGCTGTTTTTAGTGAGAGCAGATTAAAATGCACATGGCACATATATGTTTTATAGTGCACGGGGAAAAAAACTTGCTTGAGGCTGGGGCAGGGTCAAACTGTAGGACACATTTTTGCCCAATTCACTGCAGCAGTCTCAAATTAGTTTTGCGCAGATCATGCATGACATCAAGAGGGTTTCTTTGTGGCAGTGGATTATTACATGTCTGGTGAATGAAACATTAACAGTTTCTATTCAGCAACACATGGTGCATGCAGCATCACATTGGAACAGAATCAATTTATTATGCTTTCGTAAAAACTCCAATTTTTTTTATCTCTGTGGTGACATGAGACCCAACTCCCCTTCAAAATACCTTTGTCCTGGGCTGCGGGAGACGCACAGAGAGAGGTCTCCAAGTTAAGAATGGATGGAAACTATAAACAGTGACATTGGGATTATTTCCCATTGTACAGTATTGCCTGTGGCTGTAACAAAAACACAGATTTTTAGTTACTAACCTTGCTGTTGTTCTTAAAATTGATTTGAAAGGCAGCCAACAAATAAAGCTGCATTTACACAGCACAAAAACAAACAAAAGAACTCAAGAAAACCCCATGTCAGACATGCATACAATTTAGAAGGCAGAATAAAATATCACTAGAATCTGGCAAAACTGAATAATCAATTAAGCCAACAATTTGATACATCACAAATTTCTTCAACTTGATCAGCTTTTCATTAAAGGGATATGCATGTCTGAAAATATTTTTTTTAAATTGACATTTAAACACTTTTATACCTATAGACAAACTAGAATAAATCAAAAGTTTGAAAAATGTTTTATTTCGTTTATTTTCTTGCTTTAAACTCTGTCATTTCATTTTCTCTGGCCGTGCCCTCAGCTAGGGGTGTTTCTTCATCTCCTACTTCCTGAATATTCCCTGCCTCCTCCCCACCCACTACTCCACCCACTATTGCACTCATCAAAGCTTCACATGAACTACATTTCTTTCTCCATCTTGCCCACAGGTCCAAAGAACCCCACTACTTCACATACTCAGCTATTACCCTCACCCTCTCCTCTTAGATTGTAAGCTCTTGGGCCGGGTCCTCTCTCTTACTCTTCTGTGTGTTTAACTTGTATGGACATTTGTTATTCTGCTTCTCCCATTGTACGGAACATTCTACAGCTACGGAACTTGCTAGCACTTTATAAATGCCTGTGATTGTATGAACTAACAAGCAGTGCAGCTCAGGACCTCAGACTGGGGAAACCGAGGAACTGAATATTAGCATCTCTGCCACTGTGAAAGCAAAACACACTCACCCGCTAACTCGCTCACACACACACACACACACACACACACACACACACACACACACACACTCACCTCATGACTCCCCAAACTCTCACGCTCTCTCACACACACACTCACTCACTCACCCACTGATTCGCTCACACACTCACCCGGTCACACACGAAAGCTCACACACAAACTCACTCATCCACTGACATGCTCACTTGTGCTCTTTCATGGTTTACATACTCACTGTCTCACTCAAACTCCCTCACACAGTCACTCACTCTCACACGCTTTCTTGTGCTGTCTCTTGTGCATGCTCTTTTACTGCATCTTTTATCTGTACTTTTCTCTGGTTTATCTTGCTGTAGTTCTCTGTGCCGTTTATTGTGGTGTCTCTGTGCTTTTCTTTGATGTCCCTCTCTCTGCCGTCTATTTTTCTCACTGTCAGGGTTATTCAGAGAGAGGTGGTAACTTTTGGAGAAGTGAAAATTCTAGGTCAAAATAGCCAGACCAGATAAATTCTTTCAGTTATCTCACTTTCCAAATTGGCTATTTTGACCTAGAATTTTCACTTCTCCAGTCATTCTCCTGGTTTTCAACGCTCTCTAAATAACCCTGTATGTGTATGGATTTCTTTCCTTCCCTGTCTCTGCACTAGTGAAAGTTCAGCCCCGACCTCCCCTCAGCTCACAGTGCAGGAAGGAGGATGAGCAACTCAGTCGCACATGCTCAGTCCGTTTTTTTATCTATACCTATGTATACACACTGATTGGTTAGCTTAAAGTGCCTCCTCAGGTGAGCGTGGAACCCACCAAGAAAGAAAAGCAGCTAAATATGAAAAAATATCATATTTACTTATTTTCTTATGTCTCCTGAATGACACTACTGGCTCATTCAAAAGACACTGCACGTTTTGAAAAGTACACTAGCAAAGCATGCATGTCCCTTTAACATTTAACACATGCAATAACAAGTACAGGAAGAGATCACGTGGTGTACATGTTTAAAATTAGCATGTAACTGCAGGCTTTTTTTGAGGCGGTAAGCGCCGGTACACTGTACCGGCACCTCATCGCCAGCAGCCCATTGTTTTTTAATGCTGCCACCTTCTTATTCGACAGCTCCGGTATCGGACTCTCGGACCGCCAGAGCTCCTGGCACTCGGCCAGCCAGCGGCGTCACGCCCCCAGGACCCCCCCACCGAGACCCACAAGGTGCCCCAGGTGTGACATGAACAAAATAAGGGACATCTAAAATGTCAATGTAAGGCGCGTGTCAGACAAGCGCAGTGTTCACGTCCGTGTTATCTAACATAAGTACGTCCATGATAGCATACAATTGGGTTAAATGGAGCCCCATACACGAAGCACATACGCACAGAAGTGCGGATGCATGACGGATGCGGCAAACGGACGCAGTTTAGGCAAGAATGTAATACTGCTAGAACGGACGTGTGGAGTGTGCCACGTCCGCATAGCTTTGTGTGTGAGTGATGGAATGTGGTCAGACGGACTGCATTTATACGTCCAGCATTTTTGACGGACAAAATGTTTTTCATATTAATTTATTTTCCCTGCTACATCTGTCAAAAATAACGTCAGTCACAAAAACGGACTGTGTGGCCACTACTGCGTCTTCCGTCAAAAAGTGCGCCGTACTGCACGGGCGCACAGTCCATAGAAAACTGACCCTAGCTTAAGAGGTGAAAGAGGACCTCTTCATCCAACATTAGGTTGTGCCTGGTCACACCTGGCATGACCCCTACAAACGCCTATGATGCTGCACTTAGAACAGGACTCCATATATAAATGAATACAGTTTTTGAAAAAGGAAGCATAAAATAAACACAGTATTAAAAAAAAAAAAAACAATAGAAAACACGATGGGAGGGATGTCAGGAAATTTAAAATTTACATTCAAGAAACTACATTTCATAAGTATCCAGACATCACCTAAACGTTAACTCTGAATTCTCTCCATAAACCTTTTAAGAAAGCCTAAAAAAAAAATAGAACCCAAAAAACCCACAAAGATCACTGTTGATATTTTAATTAAACAGCTGAAATTAATAAATAAAAATATAGCGATACTGAGGTATTGTAGTTCATGTCACAATTTAATCAACATATGGAAGGGCAAATTCTTCCCCATTCATTCCAATTTGAGCAGCTTTATACTTCCTTGAGAACATCTCCAAGAATGTGCTACATGGTACCAGAACGTTTTCAATCTTGGTACCGGGACCAGTGACCCTGCCAACGGCGGCAGGCACACCTAATGAAGATACAGACACACATTTACACCACGAGCCACTGTGTGAAATGGAGCACAGGTTACTGGAACAGTGCCCACATTCCCCAAAACCTACTGCTCCCATCTATTGCCAAACCTGGTAGGAGTCATCCACTAGAATAAAAAACACATTAATCAAATAATGACACTCCACTGGTCTTTATGTTTTCAGAAATTCTACCATCCAATGAAGAAACCATTTAAATTGTTATACATTGTTACTTTTCTCACCAAAATGTATTCTTTCCACACAGGAAATATAATTCCATTCACTATTACAAGCATTGATCCAATTTCGCTGATAATATTGCATATACACACCCCATCATTGTAGATTGTAAGCATCTCCCACATACTTAAGCCAATTATCTTCGCTGCTGTGCAGCTTATTATATATGTCTGTATATACCCACCATATTGCAAGCTAATCTGTGCAGGGCCCTCTACACCTGTTTTTGGTAGTTTAATTCTCAATTCTTTATTCTAAAGCACAGAGGAAATTGTTGGTGCTATGTTTATAAATGTCAGAAATAAGATTGATAATACTCCACATTTCATGCGATTGTATGCTTTTCTTCGTTGGGAAATTCTCTATAGCAGTATGTGCTTCTATACATTTTTCTGCCTCCTCATGGCAGAGTGTAGCTATATTATGTGGCTTTTTATGTCATATTACACTGTATGTAAATATATATGTCTTTGTGTTATGTCAACCTGCAAAATAACACAATACATTGTCCTATATATCAATGTGGAAGTAATTACACTGTCATGTATGCCATATATACAATGATACTAATCTGTATTTCATAGCGCAGCTAATGAAATGGTTCTGTGTATTATGTTACAATAGACTGCAGGTTTGAGTTGTTACTTTACACTTAATTTTATTTAATGATCTGTAAGATTTATTTCGCAGACAAAGCGTGCAAAAAAATTATACTCTGACGTTAAGGGGCACTCTAATGAAAAATTTAACTTTTTCTTACACATGGCCTCACGCCCATAAAGAATTGGCAGATGCTGCTGACAGACCCTGCCCGATTATTTTTTTTCTATTTTACAAGTAAATACTCACCTTTCCTCTTGTCGCGCACTGCTTCTCCCCCTGTCATCATCCTGCACCCTTACCCGGAACTCTGCCAGATGAACAGCACACCGTCTACAGATCCTAATTGATTGGAGAGGTCCAGCATTAAAGCCCAGAAGCCCTATGAGTCAGTGCTCGTTTATTGTTCTCCCTTTGGCTAGGGTCAGACGAGCGTGATTTCTACGGACTGTACGTCCTTGCACACGGACGTACGTCAGTACGGAAGACACAGTAGTGGCCACACAGTCCGTTTTTTTCACTGACGTATATATTTTGACGGATGTAGGAGGGAAAATAAATTAAAAAGCAAAACCATTTTGTCCGTGAAAAATGCTGGACGTATAAATGCAGTCCGTCTGACCACGTTCCATCACTCACACACAAAGCTATGCGGACGTTGCGGACGCAGCGCACTTTGTGCGGCCGTTCTAGTGGTTGTACGTTCTTGCCTGCCTTGCGTCCGTTTGCCGCGGCCGTGGTGCATCCGCAGTTCAGTGCGGACGTACTTTGTGTAACAGGCTCCAATGGACTTTCTTTCATGCTATCACGGACGTACTTTTAGGCGCAATCACGGACGTGAACACTACGCTCGTCTGACCCCAGCCTTACTCGAGCTGTCTATCCCCTATCCCTGAAAATCTATGCTAGAGATACCTATTGCTGAACTCTGCTTGATATTTAACCACCTCTATATTGGATACCTGTTGCCAAACTGTGCTTTATATTTAACCTCGTCTATGCTGGATGCCTGTTGCTGAACTTTGCTTATCATTGAGCCCATCTATATATTTGGATACCTATACGTATATCTATCCCATTTTTTATGCATTACTAGTACATACTTTCTTACAGGACCAACTCTACTTAACTATTGTTCTTATACTACTACGCCTGGATCCTACTCCAAGCCTGACATCACTCCTAGTTGTGAAAGCGCTGTGCGTATTAATTGGCCTTTCATATTGTGATTGTATTGACCTGGCCATTGCTCCTGCACATTTGGTGCCTCTTCACGAACAAGATCCTGACATTCACACAGTGCTTTCTGCTATACACAGAAGGGTTGCCAGTTTGGCCATGGTTTCCTTGACGCAAGGATATGACACATTGACTTTTCGGCTTTCATGGGTTTTTTTTCTAGAGCGACTTAAGCATCAACGTCCATCAGGTTGAGCCTCTTCACGTATGATTTCAAGAAAAATTTAAACAAATTACTGACATATGCCAATTCCATTTCATGTCACTTGGCCATGCTGTCGCCAAGGTTTTGTCTTCTTGTATTATTACCCATTTAATAGCCCAATCTTATCCTAGTAGATATTATTTGTTCTCAGTCTCACTCTGCTCCCAGGAATAAGAAGCGGAGCATCGGGCCACCATTCCCGCTGCAGGATGAGAGGTGAGTATCGGATTTATTGGGGTGGGGGTATTTATTTATAGGGGGTGCTAAAGAATTTTTTAAAAGCGGAATCATTTAGAACCAGCTTTTAGGTATAGCTACATTTTTGCCTTGCTCATCCATGCAGTAATTATCGCTAGGACTTTGTAATATCTTACTTATCTTCATGCTAATTAAGGACTGCGCTCCTCATGTTAAGTATAGGATGTGCAAAGTACAGTAAGTTTGCGAAGCAAGTGCAATCACTCATGCGCTAAGTGATTTTTTACGATTTTAGCATCAGGAAGGTAATATGGGGGGGCACATGTGTTAAAGTCACTTATCCTAGCGATAACATTTACATATCTGAACGCTGCTGTTAGCATTCACTAGGGAATAGAGCCCATAGTTTATCTTTGATGTAAAACATTTAGGCCCCGTTCACACCTAAGCGTTTTAAAGCGCCTTCCTGCGCGCTATAAAATGCATGAACAGGGAAATCCCATGATTTCCTATGGGACCCGTTCACACCTGGGTGTTTTAAAGCGCGCAGGAATGCGCTTTAAAACATCCTACGCCCAAAGAAGTATGGGAGCTTCTTTAGGGCGTACTGCAGCGCGTTCAAGGCCGTAGACATAGACGTGAACGCGTTGCAATGCAACGTTGCGCAATAACGTTTGCGCAATACGCGTGTCAAAAACGCGCGTATTGCGTGCGTAACAAAACGCTTAGGTGTGAACCCAGCCTCAGGGATGAGGTATTTCTTTGGTTTTAAGATCGCTACTTTGTAACAATCAAATGTTGGCATCATAAACTACTGTGAGGTTTCCAGAATAATAAACATGTTTGTCCACTCTCCCCTGTGCAAAAAAGCCACCGTATAATGATGTTCCTTATTACAGGTTTAAGTAGAGATTGCTATTTCTGCAGCAGTATCACTTAATGGTGATTAGCAGGTTTAATATTGCTTTAGCAAGTTTATTTTTTTACTCTGGACAGGGGAGATATGAATTGCAAACTCAGACCTGTGAATAAGTTACCTAGGAGAGCACATTAGGCATAAGTATAAAATCTAAAGCAAGATGTTACATAAAGCTAGGACGATAAAATGCTGAAACAAAAATGTGAAGCAGTCTTTCTAAAAATACAGCAGGGTAATGCATTACATAGTTCTTCGCTCTGGTGGCTCTTCTCCATCTCTTTGTGGATGTCTGCCCTGTTCCTTGTGTTAAACCATTTCATTAATGGGCTCTGAGGAGCTCGGATTTTACATATTATTACTCTTGCAGAGAGGCTGTAGTTTAGATCTTGACATCAAAATTAGATTGCAAAAAGAAAATACATTAGACTTCACTCATCTATCCCACTTCTTTAGCTAATGACTACAGAGATAGAACTGCAGGCAACATAAAAGGACAGAGAAGGCTGGGAGTAGAGCCCCTTCCCCTTTATTAATGCACTATGGATATAATGTTATACAACCAATGCACTAAAATGAAATAAATATGGACAATTAAAATAATACTCATCTATAGGAATAGAAGGTCAAGGTAAGTAAAAATCATTTAGAAAAAGACACTTGCATCTGAATTTCATTTCTGTAATTAAATAAAAATAATGAAGACACACATCTCTGTATACCTCTACCATTAAATTTTTTTTAATAGTCTCACTTCGGAATTCCAGTCATTTGTTTAGTGTCAGGTTCCTGAAACGTGTCTTGGCAGCCCCCTTCAAGCCTTGTTCATCTGCTTATCGGAGAACCAGCACTGGGATTCCTGCATACAACTGGTTAATAGTTAAAACACACATGGAGACATGATATAGCAAACTCCCAGAAACTCATCATTTACCAATCATTACAGAGGGAATACAAACTGGCCCCATACCTGGAGGTACTACGAGACCCCAAGGACAGACAGATCCTCAGCCAGTACAGACTGAGCGTCCACAGCCTAGAAATCGAATCAGGGCGGCATAGACAGACCTACAAGCCCAGGGATAGTAGACTGTGCCAGCATTGTGACCAGGGGGCCCTGGAAGATGAGGTCCACTTCCTCCTACAGTGCCCCAAGTACTCAGCACTGAGGGAAACTCACTTCCAGAGACTCTCTGCTCTCATCCCGGACTTCACCTCTATAGAAGAGAAGAGTAAACTCCACATCATACTGGGAGAAGAGGAGCCGGCGGTGAAAATATCTTCCCAATACGTCACAGAATGTCACAGACTGAGAGGAACATGAGAGATCCCGGACTTATAAATTCCCAACATGGACTCGACGATCCCTCGTGATATTATCCGTTACCCCTGATAATGTCCATGGACTTACCCATTCCCCCCTTATCATTCTTTACACCTAATAATGTCCCACTACCCCCCCATCCCATTTAACCTCCCCATATGCTTTGGCAATGCTAAAATGTATTTGGTCCTGCCAATAAAGCTTATTTGAATTGAAATCGGTGAAACAGTACACCACCTGATTTACCTAAATAAAGGGCCACGACGACCCCCCTCTCCAGATTGCTCTAGCAATGTCTATCTACTACCAGAGAGAGAGGACGTGTATACTGTGTCTCCCCTGCATTATCCTGAATTATCTTGAACCCTACCGTCTTTTCCAGTCTTTCCTGTGTCTCCATACCTGCAGTATCCATTGTGGCTTTCATTTCAAAAGTTTTCACTGATGTCAAGTTAAAGGAACCTGTAGGTGTTAAACTGTGCCTGTGTTTGCTGAAGTTGCAAACACTGGCGAAAATCACCATGATGCAACTGTGACAAACACTAGCGTTTCACAGTAGAAAAATCCATACAACAGCTGGTGAAGCCTGACTGTGAAAATTCTCCTGGGGCTCGTCTGAGCCTGGAGGACGGCCGGGCAGGCTGCGACAGCTGGGAGGACTGTCACCGCTGGAGCTCAGGGCTGAAGTAAGAGGATGTAGGTGAGTATGTGTAGGCAACTAAGCCCAGGCCAAGCCAGGGGCTCGCCTGAGCCTGGAGGCCGGTCGAGCTTGGCCGGGCCTCCAGGCCCTATTTTGAAATGGAAATTTTGACTGATTTTTTACAGCTGAACTTCCATTTTGTCCGTAACCAAAAACACCATTTTCGGACACTAATTTTCGGTGGCCGAAATTTCGATGCATCCCTATCCAAAACAGGGTTTATTGAGTCAATCCAGATAAGACAGCAGACTGATATCGTTGTAGGTGGAATCTGGAGAAAGGATGGGGAAGAAAAGAGATAGTCAGGGGCCAGACGGCTAGAGGCTCAGGATGGCAGACGCCAGTGGTGTCACTAGTGTTGGTGTCACCTGGTGCAGTAACTCATGGTGTCACGACTCCCCCCCCCAAGTTTATAGTTTAATTTTTTAACTACTCCTACTTATACAGTTGTGTTCAAAATTATTCAACCCCCACTGAAATTGAGTGTTTTGGCCAATTTGACATTGATTTTGATCATTCAGTCATCTTGCTTACAATTAAATCAAAGAGGCACGTGTAGGTCAGACAAATATAACATAACATTTATAATGAAATAACCACAAATGTCTTTTCTGTGCTCACATCATTATCAGTTTTATTCAACCCCCAAGTGACATTCAATCTTAGTACTTAGTACAACATCCTTTTACAGTTATAACAGCTTTTAAAAGTGAAGCATAGCTTGACACAAGTGTCTTGCAGCGATCTACGGGTATCTTCGCCCATTCGTCATGGGCAAAAGCCTCCAGTTCAGTCACATTCTTAGGCTTGCGCACGGCAACTGCTTTCTTTAAGGCTGGGGTCAGACCAGCGCACTTTTAACGTGCGTTCTGGTGCACATAATCACGGCCACACTAGCAGCAGATGACGGGAAATGACGACCAATATACGATGTACGGCCGCACAAAAGTCTGGCCGTGCAACGCAAGTGGAATTTGAACGCATTTTTTTGAGAACGCAGAACCGCTAGTACTGACGTACTGAGTGCGGAGCTGTGGCATAGCGGCGTGTGTGCGTGATTAGGAGATGTCAGACGCTGCTAATGTCCAGCCTACATAACGTCCAGACGCAAAAAGAGTTTTATTGACGATCCGTACAAAATCACGCCTGAAAATGCGCGTCGTCTGACCGTTTTTGCGCATTCCGTGAAAAAATACCTCAATGCGTTCGGACGCACTTTTTCACGTTCGCGGGAAAAATGCTTTCGTCTGACCCTAGCCTAAGTCCCACCAGAGGTTCTCAATCGGATTTAAGTCAGGTGACTGCGATGGCCACTCCAAAATGTTCCAGCCTTTAATCTGCAACCATGCTCTAGTGGACTTGGAGGTATGCTTGGGATCATTGTCCTGTTGAAAGGTCCAACGTCTCCCAAGCCTCAGGTTTGTGACGGAATGCATCACATTGTCATCCAATATCTCCTGGTACTGAAGAGAATTCATGGTACCTTGCACACGCTGAAGCTTCCCTGTACCTGCAGAAGCAAAACAGCCCCAAAGCATGATTGACCCCCCGCCATGCTTCACAGTAGGCAAGGTGTTCTTTTCTTCATAGGCCTTGTTCTTCCTCCTCCAAACATAACGTTGATCCATGGGCCCAAACAGTTCTAATTTTGTTTCATCAGTCCACAGAACACTATCCCAAAACTTCTGTGGTTTGTCCACATGACTTTTGGCATACTGCAGTCGACTCTTCTTATTCTTTGGAGACAGCAAGGGAGTGCGCCTGGGAGTTCTGGCATGGAGGCCTTCATTACGCAGTGTGCGCCGTATTGTCTGAGCTGAAACTTCAGTACCCACATCTGACAAATCTTTTCTCAGTTCCTCAGCAGTCACACGGGGACTTTTCTCCACTCTACGCTTCAGGTAGCGCACAGCAGTCGAAGTCAGCATCTTCTTTCTGCCACGACCAGGTAGCGTTTCAACAGTGCCCTTTGCCTTGAATTTGCAAATGATGCTTCCTATGGTCTCTCTTGGTATGTTTAACATCTTTGCAATCTTCTTATAGCCATTGCCCTTCCTGTGAAGAGTAATCACCTCTTCTCTTGTCTTCCTGGACCATTCTCTTGACTTCAAATGTTTGTAACCACACCAGTAAATGTCTAGAAGGAGCTGAGTATCACAGTCATTTTAAAGCTGCCTAATTGGTGCTTATTATGCTTTATTGCTGCTCCGTGACATCCACAGGTGTTTTCAATACCTGATTGAAAACACTTGAATGAACTTCTGTTCTTCAGAGTAGTAGTCTTTCAGGGGTTGAATAATTGTGTCAATGAAGAATTCACAAAAGAAACATTTACTACTGTGTTACAAAACCAATTGAAGTCATTTTAGTTGCATATGGTTCTTTAAAAAGTCCTTGTAGGATTTCATTCTGAATACAATTACAAATGTACACTAAATTACCTAAAACCCTTTACAGCATTGGGGGTTGAATAATTTTGAACACAACTGTAAATCAGAACTCCCATAGAACACTGAATGCTCATACACCGCGCACGATACTGTGAGGTTTATTGCTGTGGAGCTCTGTGATAGGCTCATACACACAGAGTTTTATTGCTGCAGATAACTGTGATACGCTCTACCTCACCAGACATTAATGAGATTTATTGATGTGGAGCTCTGTGATATGCTCACTCACAGGGCACATTACTGTGAGTTTTGTTGCTGTGCAGCTCTGTGATACAGTAATGTGCCATGTGTGTGAGTGTATCTCAGAACTGCACAGCAACAAAACTCACAGTAATGTGTGCTGTGTATGAGCATTCCTGGAGTGCAGCGGCTGCCTCAGAGTGATAGGAGTCCTATCACTCTTAGAAAGCCTTTACATGCTGTGACCAGTGAGCTCTCAGCATGTAAGGTCTGCCTCAGAGTGTCTGGCCTTCCACCCACGCAGTTGCACAGTGGTTGAGGTGTAGGAGGGTGAAAGTGCCTGATACTGGTACGGTGACTGGGTGGTGCAGTAGTAGTGGTGTAAAAGAGACATTAACTTTATGGCGTAGTAAAGCATGAGCGGCTGCCGCTCATTCAGACTGCTCGAGTGCTTGTGTACACACACACACACACACACACAGCAGGCTGCGCGACATGTTCCGATCGGCTCCAGCCTCTGCCAGTCAACTTGTCCCCGCCGGACGAGGAGTATTGTGGGCACTGGATGCATAGTGGCGGCTTGTTTTTGCAGCATCCTGGAAAGTGCCGGCCTAGGTCTTGCCTACCCAGGACATACTTGAAAACGAGAGAAAGCTCAATTTATTTATTTATAAAGTATTTTACCAGGAAGGATACATTGAGATTTCTCTCGTTTTCAAGTATGTCCTGGGTTCAAGAACATTGAATTGTTACAGTAAGTACAGAAATACAAAGTAATAAAATGCAGATATAAAAAACAGCAACACATATATACAGATTAACAGAAAATAAATATGTAGAAAATATACTCACTATGCTACATGTTTACAGGTGCATTCTGTATTGAGGTATATTAACAGAGATCTCTTAAGTGACTTTAGACTGGGGCAAGATTTGATGGTGTCTGGGAGGTTATTCCATAATTGTGGTGCTCTGTAGGAAAATGAGGATCGAGCCACTGTCTTTTTGTATTGTGGTATTGCAAGTAAGGTGCTGGTCCTGGATCGGAGGTTATAGGATGAGGGAACTGCTATGGGAAGCAGTCTATTCAGGTAGGGTGGCTGCTTCCCAGAAAAGCTCTTAAACACCAGGTTGGAAAGGTGAAGGGTGCATCTAGATTCCAGCGACGGCCAGTTTAGCACGTTTAACATGTCACAAAGGTGGGTCATGTACTTATATTGTAGCACAAAGCGGCAGAATGAGTTATACATTGCAGTAAGTTTATGAAGGTGCATTGTATCCTTCATGGTAAAATACTTTGTAAAATTTTTTTATTTTAGAACTAGTGTCACCCGGGTGCAGGCTGGCACCCCTTGTAATGCCACTGGCAGACACCACACAGCAGGAGGCACAGGATGATAGAGACCACACGGCAGGATGCTTGAGGGGTGATGGTGGGAAGCAGGGCAGGAACACGGTGGGCTGCAAGGCAGGAGGCTCAAGACAGAGGTGTAGCGTCTTGGTGGACACACTATACTCAATGCTTCTGCATTTAGTTGCATAGAGGGTGGTGGAGCACACCTTTGAAAGAATCCCATCAAGGCTGCTGACCGCACCTGCGGTAGTCAGAAAGGATAAGGGCTAACCTGGCATGGATCGAGGATGGGTAGCACTTAAGCAGCAGGGGAAACCAGGAGCGGAACAAGGAATGGATTCAGCCAGCCTGGTTGACCATAGAGTGGGCACGAGTACGGTCGAGACTGGATTCCAGACGTGACTCTAAACAGGATAATGATTATTTTCTACTGCTCAGCTTTGTGTTATGTAGCTGTGCTGGAGATGTCATCACCTTATGAAATTACTGATAGTGTGCTTAAGTCCAACTAAAGCTTATCAACCCATTTAACCAGGTCTGTGTGCTGCTCCCTGCAGGATGGATATTTCAATGTCTATAATAGGAGTGTTCACCCACAATGATAAAGGCTGACACCATGGCCTCAGTGTGCTCCCTGAGAGTATTTGGGCACCTCAAAGAGGGATGTTTAGCTGTTCATGCCCAAATCTAATTAGGAAAAAAATTACACAGCACTGAGGATAAGGATCTGCCAGGCTACTGCCTGTTGGGAGGAGGGTTAGTGAGTGACAGGTCACTGGGATTAGCGGGCAGCTGTACATGCGACCTATTGGAAATAAATCAAGGAGATAAAAGCCTCATTAACAAGGCACAGGGACATTGATTAGGGCTGGTTAAAGGCCACAGACTCACTGACGGGAATCAGATGAAGCAGTTTGTTCAAACTGAGGAAAAAAAGCAATGAGAAAAGGATAGAGCAACATAAAATTCTGCCAAGAATATTTATTTATTTATTTTATTTATTTATAAAGGAATATACACTGAACTGCAAGCAGAGGATGGAAACAAGCAGCTAAGCAACAGACAGAAATTGTAATACTAAAGACCACATGCTAATCAGAATGTGGAAAAAACTGAAGACAGAACAGCAAGATAGCATGCATCCTGCACAGAAAGGGAATAGCGGTCAAAGGTCAAGTATAGGGATCAGAGAATGCAGCGGAAGGTGATATGCAGCATGTAGCAAAGGAGGATTGCAAAAAGTAAAACCACAAGGCCAAAAAGCCGAAGGGAAAAAAAAGAAAGTGAATAGCTGATTTCCCTGGGATACAGCAAGGCAGTACATTTTAATCAGCAGGAAGTCAGAGAGAGTCAAGGGGAACAAAAAGAGAAGTCAGAGGCATGGTGATCCAAACACCAAAACAGGTGAAGAATGGGAGTTGGGTCAAAAAATGGTGCAGAATCTATCCATACTTTCAGCAGAACCCAGACAAATTAAATATTTTTTTTCAGCCTACGCAGCAGATTCTAAATATGTCAGGCCACGTCAAAAAGCTGCATCAAAAATGGCAAATCTCAAATGTTTATTTTGATTTCTATAATTTACAGCAAGTTATTTTCCACTTTTTATCATCTACACCTTTGCAGTTATATATTCTTTTGGGTCCCCTTTAGACAATCAGAAATGAAGAACATGTTCCGGCTTTCTCTAGGGAAATAACCAATTGTAACCAAAATGGGAAAGCGGTGAAAAGCAGGAGAATGACTGGAGAAGGGAAAATTCTAGGTCAAAATAGCCAATTTGGGTCAGTATTACAAAGCTGGTGCTAACTTAACCAGAGCTGTTGTAAACTTAAAACCTCCATAGGCTAAATGGCTCTGGTAAGTTTAGAACAGCTCTGGTTAAGATAGCACCAACTATGTAATATGGCCTTTGGAAAGTGAGAAGAATGGGAGAATTTTTCTGGTTTGGATATTTTGACCTAGAATTTTCCATTCTCCAGTGATTCTCCTGGTTTTCACCGCTCTCTGAATAACCCTGTAAATTTTCCTCTTGTGTTTTGGCACATTGCGTTTCAAGCATAAAAAGACTATGTAGCAAACACTGAATATGGAATGTGATTTATTTATTGGACTGAGCTACCCCAGAGAGTCCTAGGAGCCCTTCTAAGCACCTTGCATAAGCATATTAATATAAAAAGGCATTTTCTTGCATTTTTTATTAAAGACAGTATGCCTGCATTTGAAAGCATCCAGCTCCCCAAGTAGTTAAAATATGGCAAATAAATTATATATGTTTACAGAAACTACACATACCAAGTGCTTCAAATGAGGGGTTACTTGCAAATCTACCTCAATAATGGTGTGTGCCATGGGTGATATAATTTATAGTTAAGGGTAAAAACCACCCCACTAATTTTAAAAGTTAGTTTAGGATTCCACACCTAATAAACATGATATTCCCCAAAGAATAGCATCATTGGAAAGTTCAGACCATATTCTTTCCTACTATGGGCCCTATTCCCTATGGAACGCTAACGTTAGCGTTCAGGTGACAGGTGTTAACGCCAGGATAAGTGACTTTAATGTCGCCCATATTACCGTCCTGACGCTAAAACCCTGTAAAATCTGTTAGTGCATCGGTGATTGCGCGAGCTTACAGTGCTTTGCGCATTGTATATTTAACATGGGGAGGGCAATCAGTAATTAGGCAGCACGTAGAGGCTACTGTGAGTATCACTGAGGTAGTGCTTTGTTCCAGGGCAAGGTATATGTAGCTCCTACCCAAAATCTATAGCTAAAATGGGGACTTTATGGGGAAATCTAAAGGCACATGTTTTCCCTGTTAGCATCCCAATTTTAGCGTTAGGAAGGCAATAGGGTCCTATATGTCTTGTGAGAATGTGGGTCTATGTAGCAACAAGATAAGGGGAACTAAATCCACCCAGCTCCTGCAGTAATATAAGCAGCTTTTCTGGTGATGGCGGGTTGCAGGGGTGGACTGACCCATCAGGCACTCGGGCACTGCCCGAGGGTCCGCGAGTCAGTAGGGGCCCGGTTTGGGGCGACACAGTGGGGCCCCCGCTGGTTTCCCTTTGCCTCTGAACATAAAAATTAACAGGCAGCCAGCGGCGCACTGTGAAAACGCCGCGGTGGCGCCTGCGCCGCCCCCTCATGTGAAATCTCATGTCACGTGAGGGGTGGCACCAGTGCAACGTGCCTGCTCCAGTGTTAGACTGGGATGCAGGCTCGCTACAGGTGCCACCACGGCGTTTTCACAGTGCGCCGCTGGCAGTGGCTGCCTGTTAATTTCTACAATCAGAGGCAAACCGGTGGGGGCTCACTGTGTCGCCCCAAACCGGGTCCCTACTGACCCGCATCCCGACAGAGCCGGTGAGCAAATGGGGGGGGCAGGGCAATATGTATCCATGTTTGAGCTACTGGGGGCAATTCATATCCATGTTTGAGCTGCTGGGGGGAAATTCATATCCATGTTTGAGCTGCTGGGGGCAATTCATATCCATGTTTGAGCTACTGGGGGCAATTCATATCCATGTTTGGGCTACTGGGGGCAATTCATATCCATGTTTGAGCTACTGGGGGCAATTCATATCCATGTTTGAGCTACTGGGGCAATTCATATCCATGTTTGAGCTACTGGGGGCAATTCATAAACATGTTTGAGCTGCTGGGGGCAATATATATCCATGTTTGAGCTGCTGGGGGCAGTATATACCCACGTTTGAGCTTCTAGGGGCAGTATATACCCACGTTTGAGCTGCTAGGGGCAATATATATCCACGTGTGAGCTGCTGGGTGTCAGCCCTCGGAGGCTGGCGCACCTCCGGCGTTCCTCCCGGCAGTCCTCCCTGCAGCTCCTCTACGCGTCCTATGCGCTCATCCCGCCGGTCCCGACGGCTTTAGGAGAGGGTCGGCGGTGCACCGCGCGTGACGTCATCACGCCTCCAACGTGGGTTCCCCTGCACCATGTGACCCTGGTAACCTATCAGATTGCAGGGCACCTTATTTAAAAGTGCTTTTTCCTTTTTGCATTGCCCTTTCGTGGTTTTGCTTGTGTATACCTATATACTTGCTGCTCTTTACTGACTGACTTTCTGTGTATGACCTGGCTTTTGGATTTCGACTTGTGTACCTCTCCACTCCTTTGACTCGGCTTTTGTATTTTTGACCTTGTATACTGCGTATTCCTTCGACCTAGGATTGTGTTTTACTCCTCTTGTTCTCCGTACTTTCCTGTGTCCATACCAGCCACCCTAAGGACTGGTTTCTGTCCTCCTTGCCGACTTCCCTGCCTTATAGGTTCACCTTTCGCTACTGCGCAACCCAGCCACCTCAAGGACTGGTATTGCATTTGTTTAGAGTCTCCTGTTTATTCATAGGGCTGACCGTATCTACCCTCGTATACGTGTGTCTGCCTGACACTGGGGCAATATATACCCACGTGTGAGCTGCTGGGGGCAATATATACCCACGTGTGAGCTGCTTGGGGCAATATATACCCATATGTTGCATTGTAAGGGATGGTTTTTTTTATGGGTGTGGCCTCCTGTGGGTGCGGAACAAGGGGGCCCCTTGACCTCCTATTGCCCGGGGGCCCCATTAGTTGTCAGTTCGCCCCTGGCGGGTTGATTACATCATTACATCCACCATAACAGCCCAGCAAGGGCAAGTATATTACCATCTGAGTCGCTGGGTTAGAACAGAGTGATTGGCATGGGAAACAGAGGTAACATCCCACAGGTAGAATGGCATAATGACAACATTAGAATTCTTTTTGAAAGCAGCAAACATCATTATGCCATTCTTATTTATTTTACAGTAATTATACCCCAGGACCGACAAAAAAGATAATTATCTTTTCAATGACATCTATTCTGGGGTTCTAGGACTGGAAGTGGAGAGCTTGCGGTCTAATGCCCCACCCCAACATTCATATCCTAATCTGCTCTGCTGGGGTTAAGGTTTTTGGTGATGTCAACATGCACATGTATCCTTCCTGGTAAAATCCTTTTATAAATAAAATAAATAAAATAAAACATACACAATGGTGTAACCAGTCATCTGGCGTTCTCATGGTGAGGCTGATACTCTACAGACTGCTTCTCCGCGGGATTTGGAGGGTAAATAAATGTGGTGGAAGATACATGAGAAATATTTTTCTGCACTCAAGCGGTTAATTATGCCACAAATAATAATCTTTGACAGATCAGACAGCTATCTTTCCAAAAATGGGTCTCTGGGGTTCTTGAACATTAAAATCACAGAGAAACGGGGTCTAAGTGACCCACTGTACTCTCAAAAGTAAAATTCAGTGGCACAGTGCTTACAGTGTAGATGACACAGTGAGAAATTATGCACTGCATCATCATCACCTCCCCACTCGCTCCTGGCATTGTAAATCAGAAGGAGAGTTATGGCAGTTGCATTGTTCGCTTTCTAAGTCAAAAACGGACAATGGTGTTGCATTAGAATTTTAAAAAAAGGGGGTTGTTTATTTATTTTTTACATGGTACATAGTCATTACAGAGACCTCTCGAACTTCGTTTTAGATTCTAGGACTTATAGAAGTAGAGATATGGCAGTTCAAAATTCTGTCAACGTATCCCGCAGTTAAGTCCTGTGGCTGATGTCATGATGTCATTGCACCCAAAGATTCTCCCAGTCCTGCCTGATGACATTCAAAGAAGAACAGGTGGAGGAAAAGAATTAAGAATCTTGAGTACAGTAATCTAACTCCTGTCCCTAATTGTTATTTGCTTTAATGCAGCTGAATATAGAAGGATATGTAGCTTAACTATAGATGTAAGAGGCAACTTAATAAGGAAAGTGACGCATCGACAGAGAAAGACTGGGAGTATACAAGAGGGACAAGAAAGAGCAGCTATTGGGATAGCAGAGAACCGTAAAGAAAACTGTGCGTCAGAAGTCAGTGGTAGCAAACATCATAACTACAGAGATACATGAAACAGTGTGACAGAAGGCAAATGTAATACAGAGTAGGTCAGCAGGAGATGTAAGCAACATAGAAGGCAAGAACACAGATAAAGGCAATGTAAGACAGAAGCAAAATAAAAGAAATGGTAACAGAATTAGGAGGAATACATATGCTAGCGTTATAGAGGTAGAGGTTACAGAACATGCGACAACAAACACATGCAATGAGAGTATGTATGGGATTCAAGGAAGTGTTAGTCACAGAAATTAGATACATAACTAAAAACAAATGATTGTACAAAAAACTATGTTACAAATATAGGCTTAAGTGATGCTTTAGCAATTACACCGCAACGTCAAAGAAAAAAAAGATGTAAGAGGCAGTGACAATAAAAACCAGTGGCAGAATTGGGTTAATGGGTGAGCAGAAGAAATTATTAAGTTATTATTCCACGTACCACAGACCTGCCTCTCCATGGCTGAGGCTATGAAATAATCATGGGTATGAACTCCAGTAGCGCAATTTACATTTAAGTCCATTTGTTTACGATTTGCTTCTCTCGTCCGGGTCATTCAATAACCAGTGATTATTTCCGTTCATAACTTTTCTGAAAGTCTATCCAAATGCACTTAACTTTCCTTCATTTCCCCCAGGTCAAATGCTGGAAGATAGCCTGATCCTCTCACAAAAGAGACCTCAAGAAGAATTTTTTTTAGAGAGTTTTGTAGCTGTGTTTTGCCTGATATTATATATATTTATACGAACAAAAACCTGAATCCGCACTCAACAAAAGGCTGACTAATATGATTTCTGAAAACATTGTGTTCACGGTTACTGCATATGGAATACTATTAAGCAGCACTGCATGTTCATTATGTGCACATGTGTTCTTACATGTGGATTAAGTAAAGGATGCTGACAGTAATTCAGATCAGGTGATTAGTGGATGTGTTTTATATTCATATGATTGTAAAACCAAAACAATTTAGCCAATCCATAATGCAAGTCTGTAGTCAAACCAGATTAATAATGGGTCCCACTAACTAGGGTCTTGTCAGTCCATTAATAGTGATAATAGAAAGGTAACTTTATATAACACAGGAAGTGCCACAAAACAGATTCACATCACATATACAAATGCCAAGACACAGAGTAAAGATGCAATCATTATTGCACAACACATCGTACCAATGCTATCAGGATGTAACTCCCATCCTCCTGTTTGATGGATGGTGATGAGTTTTAGGACAGTTTCTTAACTTTCTATTATTTTCTTTTTTCTCACAGTGTGAAATTTAGGATTGGGCCCACCAGACCCGCTCGTCATCTCTCCGAGGAGTCTAGCAGAATGGTGACATTTGAACTCCGTGGGCAGATTTGGAGGATTTTCTGCAGTTGCAGCACTTTGTGAGCCAGCAGCTGAGCTTAGCAAATAAACATGAGTGTCCTGCACTCTGGACTTGTTAAGATTTAAAAGGAGGGGGCAGACTCTTTACAAGAACTAATGAGGCTGCAGTACTGTGTATGGATGGAGCAAAATATTGAAACATGCTGCTCACTTGCTGTTAAAAGGCAATGTCAACTGTATCACTGAGACGTGCGTGAGAGAGCAAGACCGTACAGCACAGAATAAAAATTGTATTTATGCCCTTTAAATGAGGACAAAGAAATCCACAAGGAAACTCCGTTATATAATCTACATTATGAAAACATGTCTTGTACAAGGAATAATGCTTTGCATGGTGCACAGACTAGCAAAAATGTACTGACGATTATGATAACCATAGGGTTGGCTAAGGTTGCGGTCAGACGAGCGCAACGAGCATGGAGGGAATGTCTGTAAGAACGGGCATTCTCTCCAATCAGACGCCCGTGTGGCCAACTCACTGTGTGCAAGTTAGTGCGATCAGCCCTACAAAGCGTGAGCTTCCTATGAGGCTCGCACTTTGTAGGCCTGTCGAACATCCATCGTAGCTTTTTGACGGGGAGGGTTTCAGCACGTCCAGTGTAACGTACGATACTATCACGCATGTTACACCATGTAGCCCTAACGTCGAGATGTCAGAAAGCTGCGACGGACACGAGGAGGAGGGGGTCACACAGACGCACTCAAAGACTCGTCTGACTGCTGCCTAAACCTTAGCTATCTGACCTTTGCTGACATCAGCAAGAATGCTACAGGTTTGCAGTACACATATTCCCAGGTATTTTTACACATTATACTAATGTGGCTGAGCAGTTTTAGTGGATGCGGCTCTATGGGAGGGAAAACATGGTTAAAGCTAGCATGCTGCACTAAGTAATTAGAGATTCCAGACTACATCACATTAATTTAAACTGACCCCGGGAGATCTGCAGATTACAAAATTATAAAGACAGAGCAGGTTAATTATAGGACATCTTATCACTTGTTGAAACCCTGCAGGTAAAAAAAGGAATAATACAGCCTTGGGAAAATAAGCTGATAAAACCATGCTTTTATTTAAGGCCAGTGGATTGATCACCCCATGGTCTTTTACGATCAGAGGAAGGTGGTCATAGATGGGAGGAATTAATCACATAGCCTACTTAGCGCGTGAGTGGGGAGAGAGTGTAGTTGGCTTGATGCATTTATCATTTTAGCACTATTAAATTTCAGTTAACCTTTTGATTACTACTGGTATTAAAGATTGGGAATTGCTGGATCGTTAAAAAATTACATCAAATAAAATCAAAGAGTAAAATGAGCGATGAGGTAATACAGTTCTGTGGTGCATAAGGTTTCCTTACCGTGTATCCAGGAGCGCACAGACACCTCCCTGTCATGCTGTCACAGTCTGCCCCATTGTGGCAGGAGCACAGCTGCTGGCAGTCTTCTCCGTAATAGCCTGGCCGGCAGGGTTCCTCACAGTACAGGCCGCTCCATCCTGCACTGCAAGTGCATTCCCCAGACAAAGGGTGGCAGCTACGAGACGAGAATAAGGGAGAGAGACTTTGTTAGTACAGAGCTGTGGGGTGCACGGGAGAGCTAATTAAAACTATATATCGTGGTGTCAATGGCTGGCCAGCCTGGGACCCCACTACTGCAATTCAGTCAACTGCAGTAACCCTGCAATTCATCCCGACGCTGTAACCCCGCTCCTCTGGGAGAAAAATCTATTATTTAAATGTTCCAAAGACAGAGAGGGATTATTTTAAAAGAAACAGCCCAGCCAGAAGGCAAATGCAATCTATAAGACAGTAAAAGCAGGTAATTTAAACAAGAGTTTAAGATGTTTGCATAATTTAAGAATGAATCATAATTCAAGCAGAAAAGGAAATGTGTTTTAAAAGCCAAACTGTGGCTGTTTTGGGAAACCATAGCCAAGCGGTATGTTTTTAATTTTAAATTACAAAATACATCAAACATTTTTAGATGCTAAAACATTCTTTAAGCTTTTTAAAGTTGACAGTCTAATATAATGAATCTTTATAGGTGATATATTACTTTTTTTACCATTTTATTCTGAATATTCGCTTTCTTTAAGAATGACACGTGTGATGCATAATTCCAAACTTAGGGTTCGATTTAACGGCACACGTTCCCCGAAATGTACTGAATTGTTGTGACTGCAATTCAGCCATTTTTCGGTTCAGCATATTTAATGAATTGTTTACTGGGATCAGGGCTACCATCAGGTGGGTGACAGCCCATGATATGTTCAGGGGCCCAATGACTGCAAGGGGCCCTGAACCTTGTCAAGCCTTTGCAGTTTGTCTACGTGCCACATATCTAAGCGTCCCTGCAAGTTACCCTGGACTGGCCCACAGATTACCAAGAAATTTCCAGGAGGGCTGCAGCATCGGGGGCCGGTCAGAGCTCTCGGTCTCACCAGTGAGGCAGAGATTAGTAGGGTCTGCACCAGGTACGGGTACAGTCCAAAAGTTTTCCCACTATGGTTCTCTTTTTATCCCCTTGCTGGACCATCATAGAGTTATGTCACAGCATGTGAAATAAGGCAAACAAAAAAAAGGAGACACCTTTTTACTTTTAAATTAGTTTACTGAAATGGGCAGTGGTGGAAGGAAAGGCCCCAAGATTTCTGATGGCAGCTTTGAGTATGTGGGTCCTGTAGCAACAAGATTAGGGAACCTAAGCACACCCAGCCCTCGCAGCAGTAAAAGCAGCTTTTCTGGTGTTGGCAGGTTGACTACATCATTACATCCTCCATAACCCCCCAACAAGGGCAAGTATATTACCATCTGACAGATTGATTGACATGGAAAACAAAGAGGTAACTTATCCCACGGGTAGAATGACATAATGACAGTGTCAGCATACTATATTGAAAGCAGCAAACATCATTATGCCACCCTTTTTTATTTATTTTACAATAATTATACCCCAAGACTGACAGAAAAAGATAATTATCTTTTCAATTACACCCATTCCGGGGTTCTATGACTGGAATTGGAGATCTTGGGGTCTGATGCCCCACCCCCAACATTTATATCCTAATCTGCTCTGCTGGGTAATAATAATTGGGTGCAGAAATCTTTGCTTATAATGCTAATTGCTAATTGGGTGACAGAAATCTTGGTGAGTTCCCACAGTATTTTTTAAAGGACTTGGCCTCGGTGGAATGGCCAGCCTCTGTATTAAGAAACACAGAAATGTAATGATCTTTCTTTTAGCTCAGATGCTAGAACAAGCAGTATCATACCCGCGGGTGTTGGTGAGGTTACAAGGACAATTCTTGTTGCACTTCAAGCCGTAGAGTCCCTCTGGGCACACTCGGTCTTCACAGAAGATGCCCTTAAAGCCAGGTTCGCACAGGCAAGCTCCATTGATATGGTAACACTTGGCCCCGTTCTGACAGTCACATCTCTCTGCACACTGGAACCCATAGGTACCAACAGGGCATTCCTCCTGGCATCTGCAAAGAACAGTGTGAAGAACTAAAATAAGACTGTAAACATCAGCAGCGCCAACTCTCATTTACCTTATTGCTGCAAACCCTCTTGACCTAAACAGTGTAAAATCTCCATTTAAGTTGCAAGTGCCAAATGTTCATTACCGATTGCCGTGCCAACTTCACAATTACATTGGCAGCCCTATCAGGATGCTGTTAATCCTGGAAGCCCTAACCTCCCGTTCACCCTGCCTTATTAATACATACAGAATAACAAAGCAAAGTGGCTAAAGCGCTCACCTTCCAGTTAGGATGAGAGAATGCATCCGGTTCTCACAGAAATGTGGAGCGCCCCTACCCCATCCAACAGAAAAAAAAACATGCCAAAACGACTTTTCAAATTGTCATTTTGCGGCAAACTAAAACAATAAAAAAAATAATTTAAAACTGAAAAACAGTTTCTCTCTGCACTCAAATCAAAAGAAAGGGCAGAATCTGTTGCCTTAGTTGAGTTAGTGCAGTGGCATTGTTTTGTATGTAAAAGGCAGCATATATTGCCTCTGCCATAGAACAGAGAAAAAAATAAATTTTGCATTTACTTTTTTTAAATTTTTTATTTTTACACTTCACATGGTCATGTTTGGTATCATTGTAATGACCGGACTCTGACCTTTCCAATGACACCTAACTTAACCTTGTGCGCTGTACAATTCAGAGATGTAGGTTTCAAAGTCCCCCTGTGTCTTCTCGTCACAGTGCCACGGTCTAGGTTGCCGATGAAACAATGCGTTGCATCATCAGCTCCACACTTGCTGGCAGTGTGGGAAATGAGAAGGTGAGTTAACGCAGCATCACTGTTCACCTTGTAATTGTAAACTGAATAATAGTGCTGCAATACAGAAAAAAAAGAGAAAAATAATATATTATTTGTTATTTTATTTTTACATTAGTCTAACCTGGTTATGTTTGATATCACTGGGAAGGTCATAATCTGGCCTTTCCAATGATACCTGAAATGTCCCTCTAGTCCTTAGGGCTCCAGAGATACAGTGGTCTAAATTATTGTAATTTTTATAATTTACAGAGCAAGGTGCCCCTTGTGGTAGGCGCCTGTAGGCACATGCTACTCTGTCTACTTATAAATCCAGCCCTACTTGTGTCATTAAATGCTAGAGGTGCATTTTCCCCAAGTCTACCCAAATGCCATGTGACAGCCTAGGGCACTGTTTTGATGACATTGGATAAGGCTAGCTCTCAAAGGTCTCCAAGCCCTGAAACCTGGGCTCAGAGCTTGAGTTGAAGTATTAAGAACCCTGCATTTCAATGCCTGAATTAGTCCTTCGAGTTCCCCCTTAGAGAAGGGAGTTTGCAGCAGCATGACCACTCAAATAAGATTGTAGGGTAAAGTGTCCCTTTAAGCCATCTATAGTGCTGTCTGATCAACTATGCCAAGTTATATCCCTGCCCTAAATCAATTTATGGCTGGATCGGGTCGATGGCAATAGAAGTCACAAATCAGCTCTAGGCCAGTGAGATTGCTAAAACCTGTTATATTATTGCTATTTGTTAGTCCGCAATTAGTGTTACACAACCTATGGCCCATGACTTGCTGGGGACAGAAGATAAAGCCTGGGAAAATATTCTAGAAATAACTGCAAAGCGCTCAATATCTGTGAGCTTTAATGAGCAAGCATATCTACTATCAGAGAGAAATTACCTTCTCTTTTGAATACATTTCGACAATTATAATGAGAATTGTTTTAGAGACTGTAACGAAAAGGATGATTTTATGCGTATAATTTGGCAAGTCTGCAAACTTGGCACCATTGTAAAAAATACTATTAATAATACTTTAAACCTTATAATACAACGAATGCTTTATTGATTTTAAATTTCTGAATTTTAAAGAGACATGGAAATATTTTATGTATGAGAGGAAGAAAGTGGTACAGGGTAGTAGTTTCTATAGAAAAATCATACATTTTCTTGACACTACATTATAAAGAAAAATTAATAAAGGAAATAAGGAAAGAAAATATTTTCAAACTTATGTGCTCCTTCCAAGATGTGTCCAAACACTGCAAAAATGTCTATGACCATTCTTTTAAATATGTTTTAAAGGCACACTGGGTTAGAAACAATAATGGAGGGGTTACCCAAAAGGGGTAATTATAATCCCTCTGTACAACATAACCATTTACATTCAATTTAAGTTTCATGTATGTACCTCATTATCTCAATATGTATAAATCTCAAATGCTTTGTCCTCAAATCCCCCCAACATGTCAGGTTTCCAGATATCTGAAGCACAGCACAGGGGATATGATTTGCTGCTCAGTGATTGGAGGATTCAGTCTGCATTTCCCCAAGATAATCCTTAAAACCTGGCCTGTTAGGAGTATTTGACGACCAGGGTTGTTAACCAACAGTGTCAAATGAAGATTAGATTGAGAGGATGGACCAATTTTTCTACAGCTGATGCAAAACCTAAGGGGTTATTCAGTCGCCGACATTTAGGTGCTCTCTCGTTCCCCGCGCTTCGGGGAATCAAAGTACCCCACCACCCCCAAAAGCTCCCCGCGCTTCGGGGGAATCAAAATTTCCTAAAGTATTCAGCATTCACCGCAGGGTCCCCGGAGTGCAGGGAAAACCTGTCACAAACCCAACGAACACCTGCTGAACACTCACTGAAAACCCGATGAATACCCAACGAACACTCACCAAAATCCCACAGAAACCGGGGGGAAAAAAACCATGCCGAACACGCCAGAAAAAGCCAACGAGCTGCCGATCACCACACAGACCAGCTGCCAGAAAAAGCCGACACGCTGACGGACAGGGTAAAAAAACCTGAAAAACAGTACGCATGAAAGTGTCAAAATTGAATCGTTGTTTGCAAAGAAACTAATGAATGAAAATGCCTGGAATTTACATATAAGATCCAATGAATGATAATAAAAAGGGCAGTTACGGAGAAAAGAAAAATCCCAAAAAATGCCTAAAAGTTCCTAAAAAATCTATAAATAAAAAGGCTTTTTACTGCAGAATAAAATAATAAACTGTTTATTAGAAATTGAATTAAAACAGGAATATTTTTTAACATTGAAGCCTATGGGGTTCGCCTGAATAAACCTGCCGAATGAAAACACCGAACAGCAGGGCATTTCGGCAACTTTTCACAGCTGTTCTGTGTTCTCTGAATAGATTAACCATTGCTTTTCTATGGGGGATTTTACTGCCGTCAAACAGGCACCAAACTTGCAGGCAGTTTGCCAAAACTTGGGGAACTGCCTGCTCTCTGAATAGCCGAATGGCCCCGAAACGTCGCCGTATGCTGAATTTTAGCGTCCGGTGACACTTTGGCGAAATTTCGGACCTCTCTGAATAACCCCTCTAAACACCTGCAATCACAATACATGGACAGAATTCTAGGACTAAGTAAACCATTTATAATGACAGTGTGCGGTGTATCATAGGTTGACGTTTAAAGCAAAGTAATGTTGTGATGGAGACAATCGAAAGATTTTGTCAGTGTTCTAAATCTATTTTAGGGAATATTGTTTATCTTGTATTACATAATAAATTCCATACATGGTTATTCAAATAGCTCCGAATTGGGGCCGAAAGGTAACCGAACGCTGAAATTCAGCATACGGTTACCTTTCCTGACCATTCGGCTATTCAGAGAGCAGACAGTTCGCCAAATGTTGGCGAATTGGCTGCACATACAGTGCCTGTTCGAGTGCAGTGAAATCCCCATAGAGAAGCAATGCTTCGTCTATTCAGAGAACACAAAACAGCTGAGAAAGGTTGCTGAAATGCCCTGCCATTCGGTGGTTTCATTCGACAGCTTTATTCAGGCGAATCCCATAGGCTTCAATGTTAAAAATATTCCCGTTTTAATCCAATATCTAATAAACCGTTTATTATTTATTCTGCAGTAAAAAGTCTCTTTATGTTTACATTTTTTAGGATCTTTTAGGCATTTTTCGGGGTTTTTTGCGAACAATTTTTTTGTTTTAAATCGTTTTTTCTTTTTTCTGTAGCAGCCTGTTTTATTATCATTCATTGGATCTTATATGTAAATTTCAGACATTTTCGTTTTGTAATTTCTTTGCAAACAGCGTTTCACTTTTCAAACATTCAAGCGTACTGTTTTTTTTGTTTTCACTCCATTCGTCTGCGGTGTCGGCTTTTTCCGGTGGCTGCTCTGCCCTGTGATTGGCGGCTGCTCGGGTTTCTCCGGTGTGTTCGGCGGGGTTAATCCAGATGTTTTTTCAGGTTTTCGGTGTGCATTCGCTGGGTTTTGCGGTGAGTGTTCGGCAGGTTTGCGGTGGCTTTTCCCTGCAATTCGGGGACCCTGTGGTGCTTGCTGAATACACTGCAGGGTCGCCGAAATGGGATCGCCAAATTGCACCGAATTGAGGAGAACGAAAAGTCACCGACCATGCGGTGACATTCCGATTGTCTTTGACTAACCCTGATAATCTTTCACATAAGATTGATTGTATTTATTTCCCAGGACATACTTGAAAACGAGAGAAATCTCAATGTATCCTTCCTGGTAAAATACTTTGGGCAGTATTACAATGTTGGTGCGAACTTAACCAGAGCTGTTGTAAACTTCCCAATAGCCATTATAGCCTATGGAGGTTTTAAGATTACAACAGCTCTGGTTAGGTTAGCACCAACATTGTAATATGGCCCTTTATAAATAAATAAATTTCCAAGTGCTTAATATGAAATAGATTTTACATATTATTTCCACATTATTAAGTCTACATTTTTATGTTTTACTCTAAAAAGCTGCACAAAACCTCCCAAAAAAAAACGTATATCCAAACTACTGTGATAGCTGTATGTCCTGTTACTATTAGTCATGATATAATGGTGTTTTGGATGGCTGAGTGAAATAATAGCAGTCATCCAAAGCAAGAGCCACATTTCTGCAGGTTACTTACGGTCTTATTTTAAAAATAGCATAAACCCATTTCAAAAGATCTAACTTTTGTTTATCAAACGGAAAAAAAATAGATGCTTGTTTGGAAATTTATATTTTTGTTTATAATTAAAGTGATTACCATTGTACTCATTTGTTTTTGTAGCGCACTACAAGTCTCTAAGTAACCCTCTTAATGTGGCGGAGAGAGGCACAGAAACATGTTGCCCACAGAAAAAGGGCATAATATTTCTCTAAGTGAGATTCTAATGATTTTAACAGAACAGGGATAGCACTTCAATTATGAAAGAACCTTATGTACTCAAGCTACAAATCACAGCATTGGCTGATGATTGTGAGGAATACAGCTTACAAGTACCAAATGGATTTCAAACCCCCTTTTTATAGAATTTATTTCTTATCTGATCATGTGTGTTCCACGGACCTCTGTTTTTCTCTCTCACTAATGACTGCTCTTGGTACATTAACGCTACCAGTGAAATGATCACTCTCCCACCGTGTCCATCGTGCCTACAAAGCTAGCCTGGCTCATTCTGCCTCCATGGGCTGCAGGGCCAGTGCGACTCGCTCCTGCTGGGATCTGGCACAGATAAACCGGGGCTGGATGGATCAGACACCGCCAGAGAAAGGGGGATCGAAGAGGCAGAGGCTTGATCTGACAGCCTTAATCCACTCGCAGATTTAAAATACTATTCAAAGTTTACTGCAGCTACTTTTAAATTGAGGCATAGAAATGGTGATTTTGTAGCAAATCTTAATTTAAAAGGGGAATTTAACAGAGGCTGAAGGGGGCTGAGATCTGTAGACATAGGGCAGTTTTCCATCCCTGGTGTAAACTTACCAGAACCATTATAGTCTACAGTTTACAATAGCTCTGGTTAATTTTGGGTTAGAATACAGTACATAGTTTTTAAATAATGGGTACATGACCCCTCAATTTCTTTCTTTAACTTCCAGGACTTACCTCTACAACCGAGACATAAAATGTTCTGGTAAACTATATTCGGTATGGACTTTATAAAAGCACTATATTGTCAATATATGTAGGTAACTACATATTAGATAAAGAATTCCTCTGCAAATCATGTTAATATATACTATATCGATGAGCAATGTTAGCAAACACATAACGGTTTATTACTAAAACGTGGAAGCTCTAATGCACCTTACTTATGCCGTGCTTGAAATGCAAGGTGTACTTAATATTTAAAGAAATATAAACAACAATCTTGCTGGATCGCCCAGAAAGAAGAAAATGTCAACCTATAATTAAAACTTGACTTTTATTGCTTAAAAGAAAAATTATATTTACTGGATTCTCTAAATATAAGTTGCGAATTACTACGTGTGTAGTCTTTTCGAGTCGATTAAAGAAATATATATTTGGTTATTCGATGTACAGTTGTGTTCAAAATTATTCAACCCCCAATGCTGTAAAGGGTTTTAGGGAATTTAGTGTACATTTGTAATTGTATTCAGAATGAAATCCTACCAGGACTTTTTAAAGAACCATATGCAACTAAAATGACATCAATTGGTTTTGTAATACAGTAGTAAATGTTTCTTTTGTGAATTCTTCATTGACACAATTATTCAACCCCTTAAAGACTACCACTCTGAAGAACAGAGGTTCATTCAAGGGTTTTCAATCAGGTATTGAAAACACCTGTGGATGTCACGGAGCAGCAATAAAGCATAATAAGCACCAATTAGTTAGCTTTAAAATGACTGTGATACTCAGCTCCTTCTAGACATTTACTGGTGTGGTTACAAACATGGTGAAGTCAAGAGAATGGTCCAGGAAGACAAGAGAAGAGGTGATTACTCTTCACAGGAAGGGCAATGGCTATAAGAAGATTGCAAAGATGTTAAACATACCAAGAGAGACCATAGGAAGCATCATTTGCAAATTCAAGGCAAAGGGCACTGTTGAAACGCTACCTGGTCGTGGCAGAAAGAAGATGCTGACTTTGACTGCTGTGCGCTACCTGAAGCGTAGGGTGGAGAAAAGTCCCCGTGTGACTGCTGAGGAACTGAGAAAAGATTTGTCAGATGTGGGTACTGAAGTTTCAGCTCAGACAATATGGTGCACACTGCGTAATGAAGGCCTCCATGCCAGAACTCCCAGGCGCACTCCCTTGCTGTCTCCAAAGAATAAGAAGAGTCGACTGCAGTATGCCAAAAGTCATGTGGACAAACCACAGAAGTTTTGGGATAGTGTTCTGTGGACTGATGAAACAAAATTAGAACTGTTTGGGCCCATGGATCAACGCTATGTTTGGAGGAGGAAGAACAAAGCCTATGAAGAAAAGAACACCTTGCCTACTGTGAAGCATGGCGGGGGGTCAATCATGCTTTGGGGCTGTTTTGCTTCTGCAGGTACAGGGAAGCTTCAGCGTGTGCAAGGTACCATGAATTCTCTTCAGTACCAGGAGATATTGGATGACAATGTGATGCAGTCCGTCACAAACCTGAGGCTTGGGAGGCGTTGGACCTTTCAACAGGACAATGATCCCAAGCATACCTCCAAGTCCACTAGAGCATGGTTGCAGATTAAAGGCTGGAACATTTTGGAGTGGCCATCGCAGTCACCTGACTTAAATCCGATTGAGAACCTCTGGTGGGACTTAAAGAAAGCAGTTGCAGTGCGCAAGCCTAAGAATGTGACTGAACTGGAGGCTTTTGCCCATGACGAATGGGCGAAGATACCCGTAGATCGCTGCAAGACACTTGTGTCAAGCTATACTTCACGTTTAAAAGCTGTTATAACTGTAAAAGGATGTTGTACTAAGTACTAAGATTGAATGTCACTTGGGGGTTGAATAAAACTGATAATGATGTGAGCACAGAAAAGACATTTGTAGTTATTTCATTATAAATGTTATGTTATATTTGTCTGACCTACACGTGCCTCTTTGATTAAATTGTAAGCAAGATGACTGAATGATCAAAATCAATGTCAAACTGGCCAAAACACTCAATTTCAGTGGGGGTTGAATAATTTTGAACACAACTGTACGACCCAAACAAATTTTTTATAAAATTAAAAAAAAAAAATTATTTTATTTTTTACACCAAACATGGTCAATTTTGGTATCATTGGAAAGGCCATGCTCTGGCTTTCCCAATGTTACCAAACATGACCCTCTAGCTGTGCCCTTTCCAGCGATGCCTCTTTTTTGTTTTCTACCTTTAGTCATTTGGGAGGGAGAGGGGTCCAAAAGGACCCCCTCTTTCAGGCTCTTTCAGGGGCACCTGAAACTGACATCATCATGCCCGCCGATGATGTCACTGCGACAGACGAGGCCCATAAAAGTGTTGTTCTGACTTCAAGGAAGTCAGACCAATGTGGGACCCCAGCCAGAGAGGTCAGTATATGGAAGGAGGGGGTTAGAGGACCATGACGTACATGGTACATCCTTGGTCCATAATGGGGGGTTTTCCCCGGACGTACCATGTGTCCTCACGGGGTTAAGGTTTATAAGACTTAATGACTGCTTGATCGAAGGATAAATATGATTGTCATTCTGGAGTCAAGAAGGAATTTTCCCCCGGTATGTTGCATATTCGGCAAGTGCTTCAAACTGGGTTTTTTGGATCAACCACAGTATGTCATGTGTAAAAGGCTGAACTTAGTGGACGCACTATTTTCCCCCCGGCCTATGTAACTATGTAATATCTGTTAAAACAGGGTCTAGGTATAACCTATAGAGTTGCAATAAATCGATTGTTAAAATAATTTCCAACTATTTAACACAGGGACCCTTCGACCATTGAAATGGAAATTATTGGAGCCAGTCACCCTTACACTTGTGTCCCAATGGGGGAGCTATTCTCTTGTCATTTATTTTAAATCCAGACTCTTTATGAAAAGTTTCTCATATGGAGAGTAATTTAGGAATATTTTAGGCTGGATTGGATAAGAATACGAGAAGGTCAGCAAACGCTGCCACTTTCAAAGTAACAGTCTGATTCAGATGTATACCTGCTCCGCTGGATTCTAGAATGCAAATGAGAGGTTTGAGGGCCAGGTTGGAGAGAAGGGGGAACAATGGACAGCCCTGTCTAGTACCTCATTCCAATATAAAATGGGTTTGAATTTAACCCTTTCACCTTGACCACTGAGGGTGGGTGGGTGTACACAGTGCCCTTAACAATGCCAAGAACCTCCCCCCCAAAAAAAGTTAAAAATTTATAAACCTAATAAATAAGGTAGTGCCATGAAACTCTATCAAACGGTTTATCGGCATCGCAACTGAATAAAACGTTTGAGGAGAGTGGAGTGAGGGAAGAAGACCAAATAGATGTCAGGGCTTTATGAATATTTTTGGTAGAATGACGTCCGTGTATTTTGAAACCTGTTTGTTACGCACCAATCATGCGTTTCAGCGGGGTCTGCAGGCGTCTGGCGATGATAGCAGAATTAATTTTCAAATCTGTATTAAGAACTATGGTCTGATATGAAGTTACCAAAGTAGGATCTTTGCCAGGTTTGGGGAGAACCACCATGCAGGCATCATTAAAAGAGGGTGGAAAAGTATCACATTCAAGATATTATTGTACAAAGTGACTAATTGTGGAGTACCAAAGACTGGAAGTCATTTATAGTACTCTACCCATGAGATACACTGAAATCCCTTGTTAATCTCCTACAAATCATAGGAGGTGTTCATCTGCAGTAAGCTGCTATAACAGTCATAAAAGCAAAGTTTGCGAGGGAGAGATTATGATTAACAAGTGGGACTGTTATACGTACCGGCTCTCACGCGAAGCAAAACAGCCCGGTTTGACCAGGGTCCTTAATTTCCAAACAACTTGGAACCCTAATATTGAGACTGAGCATTTGAAACGAACCACAGTTTTAAATTCATTTGTAGCCATTTCAGTGGCGTCACTAGGGTTGGTGTCACCCGGTGTGGTAACTTATGGTGTCACCCCCCACCCGAGTTTTACGGATTTTTTTTTAACTACTCTAACTCCTAAATCAATACTCCCATATAACACTGAATGCTCATACACACAGCGCACATTACTGTGAGGTTTATTGATGTGGAGCTCTCTCATATGCTCACACAAATGTTTGCCAACTGCCAGCAAGTACGTTGCCTGTTCGAAGGCAGTGAAAGCACACATGGATATATATTGCCCCCAGCAGCTCTGGATATATTTCCCCCAGCAGCTCACCCATGGATATATATTGCCCTAGCTCACATATGGATATATTGCGCCTCAGCTCACACATGGATATATTGCCCCAGACCAGCTCACACATGGATATATTGCCCCAGACCAGCTCACACATGGATATTGCCCCAGCTCTCATGGATACTGCCCCAGCTCCTCTCATGGATATACTGCCTCAGCTCCTCTCATGCATATAATGCCCCAGCTGCTCTCATTGATAATGCTCCAGCTGCTCTCATGGATTTTGCCCCAGCTCATGGATATGCCCCAGCTCATGGATATTCCCCAGCACATGGATATACTGCCCCAGCACATGGATATACTGCCCCAGCTCAAGGATATACTGCCCCAGCTCAAGGATATACTGCCCCAGCTGCTCATGGATTTTGCCCCAGCTCATGGATATGCCCCAGCTCATGGATAATGCCCCAGCTCATGGATAATGCCCCAGCTCCTCATGGATATGCCCCAGCAGCTCATGGATATGCCCCAGCAGCTCATGGATATGCCCCAGCTCCTCATGGATATGCCCCAGCACCTCATGGATAATGGCCCAGCAGCTCATGGATATGCCCCAGCTCATGGATATGCCCCAGCAGCTCATGGATATGCCACAGCAGCTCATGGATTTGCCCCAGCACCTCATGGATTTGCCCCAGCAGCTCATGGATTTGCCCCAGCACCTCATGGATTTGCCCCAGCTCCTCATGGATTTGCCCCAGCTCCTCATGGATTTGCCCCAGCGGCTCATGGATTTGCCCCAGCTCCTCATGGATTTGCCCCAGCTCCTCATGGATTTGCCCCAGTGGCTCATGGATTTGCCCCAGCTCCTCATGGATTTGCCCCAGTGGCTCATGGATATGCCCCAGCTCACCTCATGGATATGCCCCAGCTCACCTCATGGATATGCCCCAGCTCACCTCATGGATTTGCCCCAGCACCTCATGGATTTGCCCCAGCTCCTCATGGATTTGCCCCAGCTCCTCATGGATTTGCCCCAGCTCCTCATGGATATGCCCCAGCAGCTCATGGATATGCCCCAGCTCACCTCTTGGATTTGCCCCAGCTCACCTCTTGGATTTGCCCCAGCTCACCTCCTGGATATGGCCCAGCTCACCTCCGCCGCGTGTTCGCTCCCTCTGAGCATCCGGCGGCGCGCAGCTTGGGCGTTCGTCTGGGGGAGACACGTGACCAGCCGCGATTGGCTGGTGACGTGTTTCCCCCAGGCGAGCGCCGAAGCTGCATGCTTCGGACGCTCGCAGGGAGCAAACAGGCGGCAGAGGGTGAGACACCCGCCCTTAGGGTGACGGTGTCAACCTAAGGGCAGGTGTCACCTGGTGCGGGCCGCACCCCCCGCCACGCGTTACGACGCCACTGAGCCATTTGTAATGCTATGACGTTTCATGAATCATACAGAAATCACAGGCTTCGCATATAACCCCAATGATGTCTGTCTGTCAGGCAGACAAAAATTGATCAGCGAGAATTAGTTTATTCTCTGTTGATTCAACGGACTCACAAGTAGTTAAAACGCACAGCCTGAAAGATACGGCGACTGGAAATTAAATATTGACGACTCATGTCCTTTACATAATTAGCTCTCCTCCACCCCCCTCACAAACAAGCCTTTCTGCTAACTTGTTTAGTTAGAGATCAAACAGCTCAGCCTGCTAATGAATTTTATACAAACACCCTATTAATGAACACAACGGCTAATCACAGGAGGACGCAGCAGATTTCTCTTTGCAGTTACGTAGGGGCGCAGCGTCAGATCAATCTTATTGTATGGTGCTTTGTATTAGACTGCTGTTTACATGGCAGAAGCACAGTCACTTATTAGCCTTAAATTTTGCAATAATCCTGCTGCCTTTTTTTTTTTGAGAAAGTATTTTTACCAGGAAGGATACATTGAAATTTCTCTCGTTTTCAAGTATGTCCTGGGTGGCGAGTATGTACCGTTAGAGGTCTTACCCAAGGACACTTACTGGAGAGGTGCTCTTGCTGGGATCGAACCTGTGTCTCCACAGTCTCTCTCCACGGTTATAGAGCAGTGATGTTACCGTTACTCCACCCAGCCGGGCTGCCTTAAATTATTGCAGAATGGTCTTCACCATTACAATTCACAATTGATATCGCCAGCTCTGCAACCTGAAGTATCCAAGTTCCATAAACCATAAAAAGAACCACATCTGTAGCAATCTACCAGGAACAGGAATACGAGATGAGCTCTCATAACATTATTACAATTCTAAAACTGCTTAACACCTTTGGGACATATCAGGTTGTGATTTCTTACAGTAGTGACAATCACACTTTAACTACAAGATACAGATTCGCAATGTTGTCAAATGGGTTCTTTCTTTCATCGGTATGGGGTATGTTGAGTATAGGTTGATGCGATAAATAAAATGAAATAATTTTACCATAATGCTGCAACATAAAAAAAATGATGGGTCTGAAGATTTTCTAAAGATTGTCTAGAAAAGGATTTTTTTTTTAAAGTAGCATTTTTGTTCAGTTACAACATAGGAAGGTAGAGTACAAAGTACCAGTCAAAATTTAAGTCATACAATAGAATGAGATCCAACATCATCCAAATGCCAAGGACGGACCGTCATTCCCCTGGTGCACCACATATACAGATGATATACATGTAAACCCTCCACCTCCCATGGGAGTACAGATACTTTAAGGATTTCCAACATTGTATCATTAATCTTAAGGCCCAACAAACGACCATATTATTGAAATTTGGCCTCCACCGAACAGAGCAAGGTCGCAGCCTGGGTAAGTAGAAAGAGCATATCATCCACGTACACAGAAATGTTGTGCCTGGTTTTAACAATCACAAAGTTCAGAGATGTTTGGTTACGTCGTACAAGTTCCAACAGTGGTTGACAAATCATTCTTAATTATGTAGCTATGAAAAGGTAATATACAGCTGCAAGAAAAAGTATGTGAACCCTTTGGGATTACGTGGAGTTTTGCATGAATTGGTCAAAAAATTTGCTCTGATCTTCATCTAAGTCACAACAATTTGAAAAACACACAGGGTTATTCAAAGAGATCCGAATTGCTTGTGAAAGGTAACCGAACGCTGAAAATCAGCGTTCGGTTACCTTTCCTGGCCATTCGGCTATTCAGAGAGCAGGCAATACGCCAAATCCTGGCGAATTGCCTGCACATACGGTGCCTGTTCGGTGCCTGTTCGAGGGCAGTAAATCCCCATAGAGAAGCACTGCTTCGGCTATTCAGAGAACACAAACCAGCAGTGAAAGGTTCCCGAAATGCCCTGCCATTCGGTGGTTTAATTCGGCAAGTTTATTCAGGAGAATCCCATAGGCTTCAATGTTAAAAATATTCCCGTTTTAATTCAATATCTAATAAACCGTTCATTATAAAATTCTGCAGCAAAAAGTTTCTTTATTTATAGATTTTTTAGGATACTTTAAGCATTTTTCTGAATTATTTTTTTTTTTAAAAGTCCGATTTTTTTTTTTTCAGTTTACTTATTTTTTTTGTAACAGCCCTCTTTATTATCATTCCCTGGACCTCCTGTGAAAATTTCAGATATTTTCGCTCAGTAGTTTCTTTGCAAACAGTGTTTCATTTTCACAGGTTCATACAAACGGTTTTGCTAATTTATTCACTGCCTCCTCTACGTCACAGCTGCTTCGGCTCTGTGTGATTCGGCTCCTGTTCGGCTCCTGTTCGGGTTTTTCGAAGGTTAATCCAGATGTTTTTGCTTGTTTTCAGTGTGCATTCGGTTAGTTTTCGTCAGGTTTGCGGCAGCTTTTCCCTGCAATTCGGGGACCCTGTGCTGTTTGCTGAATACACCGCAGGGTCACCGAAATGCAATCGGCAAAAGGAACCGAATTGAAGAGAACGAAAAGTCACCGAACGTGCGGTGACTTTTCGAATCTCTTTGGATAACCCTGACAGTCTGCTTAAAATAATACAACACAAACATTATATGTTTTCATGTTTTTATTGAACAGAACATGTAAACATTCACAGTGCGGGGTGGAAAAAGTATGTGAACCTTTGGACTTAATAACTGGTTTACCCTCCTTTGGCAGCAATAACCTCAACCAAACGTTTCCTGTAGTTGCAGATCAGAACTGCACAACGATCTGGAGTAATTTTGGACCACTCCTCTTCACAAAACTGTTTCAGTGTAGCAATATTCTTGGGATGTCTGATGTGAATCGCTCTCTTAAGGTCATGCCACAGCATTTCAATCGGGTCGAGGTCAGGACTCTGACTGGGCCACTCCAGAAGGCGTATTTTGTTTTGTTGAAGCCATTCTTTTGTTGAATTACTTGTATGCTTGTATGCTTTTAGTCATTGTCCTGTTGCATTACCCATCCTCTGCGGAGCTTCAGTTGGTGGACAGATGGTCTTACGTTTTCCTGCAAAATGTCTTGATAAATTCTGGAATTCATTTTTCCATCAATGACAACAATCCGTCCAGGCCCTGAGGCAGCAAAGCAGCCCCAAACCATGATGCTCCCTCTGCCATGTTTTACAGTGGGGATGAGGTTTTGATGTTGGTGTGCTGTGCCTTTTTTCTCCACACATAGTGTTGTGTGTTTTTTCCTAACACCTCAATTTTGGTTTCATCGGTCCACAGAATATTTTGCCAGTAGTGCTGTGGAACATCCAGGTGCTCTTTTGCAAACTTCAAACGTGTTGCAATATTCTTTTTGGACAGCAATGGCTTCCTCCGTGGTGTCCTCCCATGTACTCCATTCTTGTTTAATGTTTTCCATATTGTAGATGTGTCAACAAAGGTGTTAGCATGTGCCAGAGATTTCTGTAAGTCTTTAGCTGACACTTTAGGATTCTTCTTTACCTCATTAAGCATTCTGCGCTGTGCTCTTGCAGTGTTCTTTACAGAACGACCACACCTAGGGAGAGTAGCAACAGTGCTGAACTTTCTCCATTTGTAGACAGTCTGTATTACCGTGGACACATGAACATCAAGGCTTTTGGAGATACTTTTGTAAACCTTTCCAGCTTCATACAAGTCAACAATTCTTGATCGTAGGTCTTCTGAGAGCTCTTTTCTGCGAGGCATGGTTCACATCAGGCATTGCTTCTTGAAACCAGTAAACTGAAAACTGGTCTGTGTTTTTAAAGGGCAGGACAGCTTTCAGCAACACATCCAATAATATCACACTGATTGGACTCAAGGTTGGCTCACTCCTGGCTCCAATTAGCTCTTGGAGAAGTCATTAGGCTAGGGGTTCACATACTTTTCCCACCCTGCACTGTGAATGTTTACATGTTCTGTTCAATAAACACATGAAAACATATAATGTTTGTGTTGTATTATTTTAAGCAGACTGTGTTTTCAAATTGTTGTGACTTACATGAAGATCAGAGCACATTTTATGACCAATTCATGCAAAACTCCAAGTAATCCCAAAGGGTTCACATACTTTTTCTTGCCACTGTATGGATGGTCACTAAAGGGATTGGGTCCCCGTAAATAAGTATCCTAACCAGATCAGAAAATATATATATTCAATGCTGCACTGAATCCCAGCAATCAAAATAATCAGCCCTCATAGCACCAAAAAACTATTTCAGATATGGGGATTTGAAAATTGCACCCCAGCAGATAAAAAAGCCAAATAATGCTTAGCACAACAACATTATAAGACAACAAGCCCAACGCGTATCGACAGCCTTCATGCTGTCTTCATCAGGGACAAAGGACAAAATTTCTCTATTTCACTATTTACCACAGTGACTCCTGGATTATATTCCTTGAGCAAACCTTGGGATATATTTCTTTTAATATAGCAACATTACATGGCTACATATGTTTGTGTTGTATTATTTTAAGCAGACTGTGTTTTTCAAATTGTTGTGACTTAGATGAAGATCAGAGCACATTTTATGAACAATTCATGCTAAACTCCACATAATCCCAAAGGGTTCACATACTTTTTCCACCCTGCACTGTGACTGTTTACATGTTATGTTCAATAAACACATGAAAACATATACAGGGTTATTCAAAGAGATTCGAAAAGTCACCGCACGTTCGGTGACTTTTCGTTCTCTTCAATTCGGTTCCTTTTGCCGATCCCATTTTGGTGACCCTGCGGTGTATTCAGCAAACACCACAGGGTCCCCGAATTGCAGGGAAAAGCTACCGCAAACCTGCCGAAAACTAACCGCAAAATCCACCGAATGCACGCCGAAAACCCTCAAAAACATCTGGATTAACCTGCCGAAAACCACAGAAAAACCCGAACAGGAGCCGATCGCAGCCTTCGACACCGCAGAAGAGGCAGTGAATAAATTAGCAAAACAGTTTGTATGAATGATTGTAAAGTGAAACACTGTTTGCAAAGAAACTACTGAGCGAAAATGTCTGAAATTTACATATGAGGTCCAGGGAATGATAATAAAAAGGGCTGTTACAGAAAAAATAAGTAAACTTAAAAAAAATAAAAATCGGACTTTTAAAGAAAAAAAAAAAAAATCCGAAAAGTCCTTAAAATATCCTAAAAAATCTATAAATAGACTCTTTGCTGCAGAATTTTATAATAAACGGTTTATTAGATATTGAATTAAAACGGGAATATTTTTAACATTGAAGCCTATGGGATTCTCCTGAATAAATTTGCCGAATTAAACCACCGAATGGCAGGGCATTTCGGGAACCTTTCACTGCTGGTTTGTGTTCTCTGAATAGCCGAAGCAGTGCTTTTTCATGGGGATTTCACTGCCCTCGAACAGGCACCAAACAGGCACCGTATGTGCAGGCAATTCGCCAGGATTTGGCGAATTGCCTGCTCTCTGGATAGCCGAATGGCCAAGAAAGGTAACCGAACGCTGATTTTCAGCGTTCGGTTACCTTTCTCAAGCAATTCGGATCTCTTTGAATAACCCTGATAATATTTGTGTTGTATTATTTTAAGCAGACTGTGTTTTTCAAATTGTTGTGACTTAGATGAAGATCAGAGCACATTTTATGACCAATTCATGCAAAACTCCACGTAATCCCAAAGGGTTCACATACTTTTTCTTGCCACTGTATGTTATATTACTCAAGGTATGTTAAGGAATGTTTTAGGAATATGGGAATATTTTCATCATATTACCAAAGGAAGAAAACCAGGAAAATGTAATTGATGAAAAACCTCTAGTGGTAGTGAGGCTGTAGGCAAAATTCTGATATAAAAAAAAACAAAGATGCAGACATTAAACCCAAAAAGTTATATCATGGTTTTTTTTTGAGAAAGTATTTTACCAAGAAGGATACATTGAGATTTCTCTCGTTTTCAAGTATGTCCTGGGTGGCGAGTATGTACCGTTAGGTGTCTTGCCCAAGGACGTTACTGGAGAGGTGCCCTTGCCGGGATTTTAACCTGTGTCTCCACAGTTCTAGAGCAGTGATGTTACCTCTACTCCACCCAGCCGGTATATGTTACGGCTCACACGCTTCTATTTTTAGACAGGGAAATGTGAATGCAGAGGTGTATTTGTGTGAAGTGTCACTATACACACCTTAAAGCATTGGTGTATATATTGGGGTATATATTGGTGTTTTATGTGTTTGAATATAAAAGTGGATCAGAGCAGTAAATGCAGGCACATGCCCATGCCTAATAGCGTGACTCAAATTGGAGACTTGCATACTAAAGCAGCCATTCTGATACAGGTGATTGCAAAAGGAAACAAAAAGGAAAATATGTGGCCCTCTACGGGTTCACACAACTGTGTTGGTTATTGCTTTTCTATTTTCTCTTTCACTCGCCATTCTTTTAGCTGTGCTTTCGTTTTTTGGAAATGATTCTTGTCCAAAGAGCTTTGTATAATGCAATGTAAAACAGGCAACAGATCACAGAAATGTAATACAGAAATGAATTTTGTTTTCTTAAGCACTTACTGGGAGTGCTTTGTAGGAAAGAGGTCCAGCTGGATTATTTCCTATAAAACAAATAAAGTTCAAGAGCTACTCCAAAAACAAAGTTCAAAAATATGCTCGTACAGAACAGACTCTTGCTTTGTATATTGTTTTTGCATTTGTGGGATGAAAACGTCCATGTCAATAATATTCGATTGAATAAAAATACAAGAAGAGAAAAATAAACAAAGAAATTGGAACTAAATATCAAACAAAAAAAGTGTCAACTACAAAATATTTACCAATGCAGATTATGTACTTATTAGCAATCAATAAAAATGTTAAAGAGATTCTTTACTGTATCTCGTATCTGCTCCAATTTACGCAGGCCGGTCCCGAATTAAGGTGACTGTCTCATTGTCCTGCCAAGAAAGCAATCTGTTCCACTTTCCCATTTGTGGCAGGGACATACACCAACTTTTTGGGTTGCGATGCCTTTTTCTGACCCGTTTTGAGCTGAACTACCCCTTTTTCAAATGGGTTCTCACCCTTTCTTGGGCATTCATCCCTGGGGTTGGCAAGACCCTATTCTGACACCCCCTCTAAGACTTGTCCACCTCTGTCCCAAGTTCATAAGTCCCTATGTCGAGTTGTAGGCTGTAATTCGCAGTAGAATGAAAACAAAAAACTGCTTATAAGTGAAAGAAAAAATAGGTACTGGATATGTCAGTGTGGACCAGAAACTTGGTATATTAGTCCACCATCTGAGAAAATGGGGGTAACCCAAAACAATGTAGCACAAAATTTGGGTGGGCTAGTCAATAGTCACATATATAAAACCTAACTTTTATTTGTAAAAGCTTGTCTTTTAAATGTAATGTTAGTCCAATAACAAAGGTATCACTACGTACTGCTATACTTGTGATTAGAAAAAGATATATGCAAAAAGTGGCATAAATACCGCAGCTCTAAAAAAAAATTAGAAAAAAAAAGAAACAAAGAAGTCGGTGGACTCATTTCCTCCTTAATAAAATCACATAAAAATTCCTTTTCCTCTTCTACCACTGCACAGCTGATCTATAGGTACTTTTAGCAACCTCACAGATACATATATACTTTGTATTTCTGTAACAATTCATTGCTCTTGAACCCAGGACATACTTGAAAACGATAGAAATCTCAATGTATCCTTCCCGGTAAAATACTTTGCAAATAAATAAATAAATATAGACCTAAGCTAGAAATAGAGCTTCACTCATAAAGTGGGAATGTGGGCCTTCATTGGTCCGCTGCAACAGTAAAGACCAGAGGTGAAAACAAGATATACTCATCTAAGAGATTCAGACACTATTGACATCAGCACTCAGATCGTACTGCAGTCCCACTCTCTGAGACCACCTGTGATAGCAAGTGTTCTCACAGAGGCAGCCGATGGACCAGTTTTACACATGTACGCACAGTTCCGATCCATCATTCTGCTCAGGCGCTACAGAACTTGCGTACATAAAGCGCTCAATTTTACAGATCCTACAGTTGTGTTCAAAATTATTCAACCCCCAATGCTGTAAAGGGTTTTAGGGAATTTAGTGTACATTTGTAATTGTATTCAGAATGAAATCCTGTGGCTGTCACGGAGCAGCAATAAAGCATAATAAGCACCAATTAGGCAGCTTTAAAATGACTGTGATACTCAGCTCCTTCTAGACATTTACTGGTGTGGTTACAAACATGGTGAAGTCAAGAGAATGGCCCAGGAAGACAAGAGAAGAGGTGATTACTCTTCACAGGAAGGGCAATGGCTATAAGAAGATTGCAAAGATGTTAAACATACCAAGAGAGACCATAGGAAGCATCATTCGCAAATTCAAGGCAAAGGGCACTGTTGAAACGCTACCTGGTCGTGGCAGAAAGAAGATGCTGACTTCGACTGCTGTGCGCTACCTGAAGCGTAGAGTGGAGAAAAGTCCCCGTGTGACTGCTGAGGAACTGAGAAAAGATTTGTTCAGATGTGGGTACTGAAGTTTCAGCTCAGACAATACGGCGCACACTGCGTAATGAAGGCCTCCATGCCAGAACTCCCAGGCGCACCCCCTTGCTGTCTCCAAAGAATAAGAAGAGTTGACTGCAGTATGCCAAAAGTCATGTGGACAAACCACAGAAGTTTGGGATAGTGTTCTGTGGACTAATGAAACACAATTAGAACTGTTTGGGCCCATGGATCAACGCTATGTTTGGAGGAGGAAGAACAAGGTCTATGAAGAAAAGAACACCTTGCCTACTGTGAAGCATGGCGGGGGGTCAATCATGCTTTGGGGCTGTTTTGCTTCTGCAGGTACAGGGAAGCTTCAGCGTGTGCAAGGTACCATGAATTCTCTTCAGTACCAGGAGATATTGGATGACAATGTGATGCAGTTCGTCACAAACCTGAGGCTTGGGAGACGTTGGACCTTTCAACAGGACAATGATCCCAAGCATACCTCCAAGACCACTAGAGCATGGTTGCAGATTAAAGGCTGGAACATTTTGGAGTGGCCATCGCAGTCACCGGACTTAAATCCGATTGAGAACCTCTGGTGGGACTTAAAGAAAGCAGTTGCAGTGCGCAAGCCTAAGAATGTGACTGAACTGGAGGCTTTTGCCCATGACGAATGGGCGAAGATACCCGTAGATCGCTGCAAGACACTTGTGTCAAGCTATGCTTCACGTTTAAAAGCTGTTATAACTGTAAAAGGATGTTGTACTAAGTACTAAGATTGAATGTCACTTGGGGGTTGAATAAAACTGATAATGATGTGAGCACAGAAAAGACATTTGTAGTTATTTCATTATAAATGTTATGTTATATTTGTCTGACCTACACGTGCCTCTTTGATTTAATTGTAAGCAAGATGACTGAATGATCAAAATCAATGTCAAACTGGCCAAAACACTCAATTTCAGTGGGGGTTGAATAATTTTGAACACAACTGTATGCTATGCAATTTGCATAGCCACACAATTTGCATAGCAAAGCTACAGAGACTTCCAGATTCAGAAGCCCCTGAACTGAAGCGGAAGAGTAACATGCACCGAGGAACAAAAGGTGAATAAAATTAACTAAAACAAAATTATATATATATATAAAATAATTGGACAGAGGCTGCCAGCAGCATCTTCCTTCCCAGTTATATAAGGGCAAAATAAGGGGGCTCTGTTTTTACTAGAATATCCCTTTAAAGATTAAAAATTCCCCACATATGAATAGCTTGTTTTTTAAAACATTGTATTAATAATTGTTAAAGTGTGCAGTAACCAGAAATCTGATTGCCCCACTTAAGTTAAGCAGGATTTTTTTTTTTATCCTTTCCAAAAAGGAAATTGCTCCCATCTCATATTTTCCCCAGTTGTCAACACATTCTCCAGATGCAGGAATGTTTTTTCCTGATACCTTATTTTTTTTTTACTTTATATTACTATGTAGCTATGTCCAACACCAACCGGAAAGAGTTTACCAAAACCTTTTAATTGACATTATATATTATGTGGTAAAACATTATTATGACACCTGAGCAGGCAGACACTAGTGCCATTGCCTGGTCTCATAAACAGGTTTTTGTTGTTTGGGGGTTTTTTTTTGCTGTTTTTTATGACTCCATTGAGGTGACCTCTTCTTTCCCTTTACAAACGTCAAAGCCCCAGCCATTTAAGAATTCGAACTGCATGCTACAACTGAAAATAAATTGTTCTGGGAAGACTAGAATAAATTTGTATAAAACTGAGCTTAGCACCAAGTGTCAAGGACACTACAGAATTTTATTCTCTACTGACGAGGGTATGGTTATTTTAAAATGACATATAATATACTAGGGTAAATACATGAGCACAGGACAACTGCACTTCCTAGATCAGCCCAGGTGCAGGACAGCCTAAGCCCCGTGTCAGACGAGCGCAGTGATCACGTCCGTGTTGCCGCACATTTTCTGCCCTGTTCACACTGTGCGATTTGAAAATCGCACGACTTTCCGCGCGATTTTCATATTCGAGACATGGTGCGATAATATCGCGCGACATCGCTGTTTTGTGCGATTTTTGCAAAGTACCACCAATACAAATCGCAAAATCGCAGATAGCAAATCGCAAAAAAAGGGTCATGTACCAGCGACAAGCTTCTGCGACGCGCAACATGCGACGTCGCGTGGCAAGATGTGAACAGCTCCATTGAAATGCATTGGAGAAGCTACACAGCGCGACATCGTTCGAATTTTGCTGCGACGTCGCGGCAAAATCCACGCGATAAATCGCACAGTGTGAACGGGGCCTTAAAGGGACACTCTAGGCAACATGACCACCTAAGCTATTTTAGGTGGTCATGATGCCCGGAGTATCCTGCCCTCTGTCCCCCCTCCCTCCGCTCGGCAGTTCAGCTGAAAAAGCTGAAAACAGCTGAGAGAGGCGGAGGAGTTTACTCTGCCCTCCCAGCTGTCAGTCAGCAGAGCGGGAATCATATTTCCCGCTTCTGCCGACTTTTGCCGAGTAGGAGACGTCATCGCGCTTTCAGCGCGATGACGTCTCCAACTCACCGCAGAAGCTGGCGGCTCCCTCTGACGGTTAGTGTTGTGCGCATCCTCTTGCGCGCAACACTAATCCTCAGAGGGAGCCGGGAGGAAGCCTGCCGATTGGCTGGCTTATGTGAGAGGCGCGCATGCGCGCTTCTCACGTAAACCAGAAGCAAAGAAGCATGAAGAAGGACGGGAGCGGAAGAGGAGGGAGGTGAGTATAAAAAAAAAAAAAGACGCCGCTGGAAAGAAGTGGATTTTAGGGTAAGTATTACAGTTACAAAAAAATAAATAAAAACGAAAGATTTATTAAGGGAATAGGGATAGATTAGGATAAAAAAACGGGGGGTGATTTTTTGAGTAGAGTGTCCCTTTAACGTCCGTGGTAGCATACAATTATGATCAATAGAGACCCACACATGAAGTACTCCCGCAAAGGAGTGCAGACGCACAGCGAAAGCGGCAAACTGACGCAAGTTAGGCAAGAACGTAAAACCGCTTTTGTTTTTGTGACTGACTTTTTTTTGACTGATGTCGAAGGGAAAATAAATTAATATGAAAAACATTTTATCCGACAAAAAATGCGCCACGTCTGCAACGTCCGCATAGCTTTGTGTGAGTGATGGAACGTATTCAGACGGACTGCATTTTTGACGTACAGCATTTTTTGTCGGATAAAATGTTTTTCATATTAATTTATTTTCCCTTCGACATCAGTCAAAAAAAAGTCAGTCACAAAAACGGACCGTGTGGCCACTACCTTGTCGTCAGTCAGAAAGAACGTCCGTTGTGCACGGACTCATAGTCCGCACAGAATGCGTTCATCTAACCCAAGCCTTAAGGCTGGCGGCACACGAGCAGAGGAAGGAACGTCCGTAAAAGTGGACGTTCCTTCCATTCTCTGCGCTCAGCGTACAAAGTGCAATCCTCCTATGGAGAATCGCGCTTTGTATCCTTTCAGCGTCCGTTTAGCTTTTTGACGAGGAGGGCTTTTTCACGTCCGGTGGATGGCCTTCCCCATCAAAAACCCACGGACGCAGGAAGTGCGGGCGCACATGAGCCATAAATACGCTCGTGTGCCAGGGGCCTAAATCACATAGGGCCAGAAAGTGTAGCCATCAGTGGCGTAGCGTGGGTTGTCAGCGCCCGGGGCCAGCCAAGAATTGTGCGCCCCCCCCAACCTGTGGACACGTTATCGATATTGCCCCAGGTCTCACATGGATATTGCCCAGCTCACACATGGATATTGCCCCAGCTCACACATGGATATTGCCCCAGCTCACACATGGATATTGCCCCAGCTCACACATGGATATTGCCCCAGCTCACACATGGATATTGCCCCAGCTCTCACATGGATATTGCCCCAGCTCACACATGGATATTGCCCAGCTCACACATGGATATTGCCCCAGCTCACACATGGATATTGCCCCAGCTCTCACATGGATATTGCCCCAGCTCACACATGGATACTGCCCCAGCTCTCACATGGATTTGCCCCAGCTCTCACATGGATTTGCCCCAGCTTCACATGGATATTGCCCAGCTCACACATGGATATTGCCAGCTCACACATGGATATTGCCCCCAGCTTCATGGGATTTGCCCCAGCTCTCACATGGATTTGCCCCAGCTCTCACATGGATTTGCCCCAGCTCTCACATGGATATTGCCCAGCAGGTTGCTCACAATGGATATTGCCCACCAGCTCACACATGGATATTGCCCCAGCTCATGGGATTTGCCCCAGCTCTCACATGGATTTGCCCCAGCTCACACATGGATATTGCCCCAGCTCATGGGATTTGCCCCAGCTCTCACATGGATTTGCCCCAGCTCACACATGGATTTGCCCCAGCTCTCACATGGATTTGCCCCAGCTCATGGGATTTGCCCCAGCTCTCACATGGATTTGCCCCAGCTCTCACATGGATTTGCCCCAGCTCTCACATGGATTTGCCCCAGCTCATGGATTTGCCCCAGCTCATGGATTTGCCCCCAGCTCATGGATTTGCCCCAGCTCATGGATTTGCCCCAGCTCATGGGATTTGCCCCAGCTCACACATGGATTTGCCCCAGCTCTCACATGGATTTGCCCCAGCCTCTCGGATTTGCCCCAGCTCATGGGATTTGCCCCAGCTCACACATGGATTTGCCCCAGCTCACACATGGATTTGCCCCAGCTATCACATGGATTTGCCCCAGCTCTCACATGGATATTGCCCAGCTCTCACATGGATATTGCCCAGCTCTCCATGGGATATTGCCCAGCTCACACATGGATATTGCCCCAGCTCTCACATGGATTTGCCCCAGCTCACACATGGATTTGCCCCAGCTCACACATGGATTTGCCCCAGCTCTCACATGGATTTGCCCCAGCTCATGGGATTTGCCCCAGCTCTCACATGGATTTGCCCCAGCTCTCACATGGATTTGCCCCAGCTCTCACATGGATTTGCCCCAGCTCATGGATTTGCCCCCAGCTCATGGATTTGCCCCAGCTCATAGATTTGCCCCAGCTCATGGATTTGCCCCAGCTCATGGGATTTGCCCCAGCTCACACATGGATTTGCCCCAGCTCTCACATGGATTTGCCCCAGCTCTCACATGGATATTGCCCAGCTCTCACATGGATATTGCCCAGCTCACACATGGATATTGCCCCAGCTCATGGGATTTGCCCCAGCTCTCACATGGATTTGCCCCAGCTCACAATGGATTTTGCCCCAGCTCTCACATGGATTTGCCCCAGCTCATGGGATTTGCCCCAGCTCTCACATGGATTTGCCCCAGCTCTCACATGGATTTGCCCCAGCTCTCATGGATTTGCCCCAGCTCATGGATTTGCCCCCAGCTCATGGATTTGCCCCCAGCTCATGGATTTGCCCCAGCTCATGGATTTGCCCCAGCTCACACATGGATTTGCCCCCAGCTCTCACATGGATTTGCCCCAGCTCTCTCATGGATTTGCCCCAGCTCATGGATTTGCCCCAGCTCATGGATTTGCCCCAGCTCACACATGGATTTGCCCCAGCTCATGGATTTGCCCCAGCTCATGGATTTGCCCCAGCTCACACATGGATTTGCCCCAGCTCTCACATGGATTTGCCCCAGCTCTCTCATGGATTTGCCCCAGCTCATGGATTTGCCCCAGCTCATGGGATTTGCCCCAGCTCACACATGGATTTGCCCCAGCTCTCACATGGATTTGCCCCAGCTCTCACATGGATATTGCCCAGCTCTCACATGGATATTGCCCAGCTCACACATGGATATTGCCCCAGCTCATGGGATTTGCCCCAGCTCTCACATGGATTTGCCCCAGCTCACACATGGATTTGCCCCAGCTTTCACATGGATTTGCCCCAGCTCATGGGATTTGCCCCAGCTCTCACATGGATTTGCCCCAGCTCTCACATGGATTTGCCCCAGCTCATGGATTTGCCCCAGCTCATGGATTTGCCCCCAGCTCATGGATTTGCCCCCAGCTCATGGATTTGCCCCAGCTCATGGGATTTGCCCCAGCTCACACATGGATTTGCCCCAGCTCTCACATGGATTTGCCCCAGCTCTCTCATGGATTTGCCCCAGCTCATGGATTTGCCCCAGCTCATGGGATTTGCCCCAGCTCACACATGGATTTGCCCCAGCTCTCACATGGATTTGCCCCAGCTCTCTCATGGATTTGCCCCAGCTCATGGATTTGCCCCAGCTCACACATGGATTTGCCCCAGCTCTCACATGGATTTGCCCCAGCTCTCTCATGGATTTGCCCCAGCACATGGATTTGCCCCAGCTCATGGATTTGCCCCAGCTCATGGATTTGCCCCAGCAGCACATGTATTTGCCCCCAGCTCATGGATTTGCCCCCCAGTTTACACATGTATTTGCCCCAGCTCTCACCTGGATATTGCTCCGGCAGGGGTTGAGGGGACCCAGAAGATGCCGGGCAGCAGGAGTGCCTGCCCGCCGCCCGGTCCTGAACAGTCCGTCCTGTTCTTGAAGTGGAGGCGGCAAATGCGCCCCTAACAAAACTGCGCCCGGGGCCACGGCCCCCCAGCCCCCCCCCACGCTACGCCACTGGTAGCCATCCAGGGGCTCTATCACCTCCATCCAGCTAAGGCTAGCACTCTTGTTAATTTGCGGGTTGTAGCGCGAGTTTACGTACTTTGCGCTCCTTATACCTAACATGGGGAGCGCAAAGCGAAAGCACAGAGTAACTAGCATTAAGATCACTTGGTCCTGACACTAGTTAATAAGGACTGGCGCTAACTAAAAAGGTTACCACCAGCTCAAAAGGTGTAGGTAACAGATTCCGCTTCTGCAAAATCATTTACCTGCAGCTCAAACCCCCTCCCCAAAAATCAAATACTCACCTCTTATCCTGTGGCGAGAAAGGTGGCCCGATCCACTGTTTCTGACCGCCGGGAGCGGAGTGAGGCTGGGGGAAAAAAAATCCTCAGTCTCCCTCCGCAATCACTCTGCCGATCAGCAGGATCACGAGAGAGGCGAGATCCTGCTGGTCTCGTGAACTTGAGAATTCTCCATGGAGTCCTATGGACTCCACGGAGCAGATGCTGGGGACAGCGCGTCAGCACTGCCCCCAGCATCTGCGAGCCTAGTGGCTGCTATGGGACAGGCTGCTGGACTCAGCATCTGCCCCCCAATCTGCTGGTGAAATTGGGGCGCAAAGGGGAAATTAGTGATCGCTAATTTTTCCGCTTATGTCCCGGTTTTAGCTCAGAGCACGCGATAGATGTTTTGGAACTACATTTCCCTTGAGGTTTGGCCAATCTAATGAGTACCTGATTATCATGAGAGTTGTAGTTTCAGAAACATCTGGAAGGCAAAAGTTGCTGACCCCTGACATAGGGTTTTGCACCTCCCCAATTATAACAAGTGACCTCTTTGCAAAGTGCGGTCTTGGAAAAGAATGAGAACCTATTGGGACATAATTGGAGACAGGGCAAATAAATCAATCATGAAATATCTGAAGACGAAGAATTCATGAGAAAATGACCTATAAGAGTGACAAGCTATTCAGAGAAACAAATACAGAGATGTTGCGCCAATTAGAAAGGAAATATATATATATATATATATATATGTTACGGTTTAAGCCAGAAGTGTGGTTAATACTAGGATTACCCGGGTAATCCTGACATTACCCAGGCGTCATTAGCAGAAGTATGAAGTGAAATGAAATTTCGGACTTTACCCGGGTAATCTGCAAAGTATCCAGAGGCCTCTGGGTACTCCGGTTTCCTGCACTGGTTTAACAGGGTAATTCGCACATTATCCTAGTGTTGCTGGATAAAGTATCATGTGCAACGAAACATCGGACTTTATTCGGGTAATCCGCAAAGTATCCAAACGTCTCTGGGTACTCGGCTTTTCTTGGGTTTTCAGCAGGTTACGGGTGACTGAATTCTGAGGATTACCCGGGTAAAGCTGCAAACTGTCATCTGACTGATAACAAAATTGTGTTTTTGGTTATTTTTAATGAAATTGTATCCACAGTCACAAACCACACTAAACCACCATAAGGTTACTCTGTGCATTAATTGTCAGAAAATTAATTTATGAAGATAAAGATATTATATAAAGAGTAACCTGATGGTTATTATGTTTTATAAATTATATATAAGCACACATGACACATAAGATCATGTAACTCTTTCACATTCATATAAGAAACATATCCTGTTACTCTGTATAATCATTATATCCTTAATACATTTTACTGTTTGTCTTTTTCCATTTTCATTGATAATATCCATAGATATTAGCAAAATTCACTGTTACCCAAGCGGGGTTGGATGCTCTGCAGATTACCCAATCGAAGCTGTGGATAGTCCTCAGATTACCCGGGTGAAGCTTCAGACTTGCACATTATCCGGGTAATGAGTGAATTTTTCAGCTCTTCCAGACCGTTACCCAAGGGCAGTTGGTTAGTCCTAAAATTACCCGGGTAAAGTCTGAAATTTTCATTTTTTTGCTGCTTTACCCAGCGGTTTTGGGTAATATCAGGATTATCCGGGTAATTTTAGGATTCACCGCACTTCGGGCTTTACCCATAACATATATAACAAATAGTAAACATATTCAAGAGAGAAGTTGATATTGAACATGATAAAGTGTAGGGTATTAAGGAAAACAAATGTAAATCACGATACAGTCGCTGGGAGACAGAATATATTTAGGGTACAATTGAACACTACAAGAATGAAGAATATCCCTTTCACATCCACTAGCAAACAGTGTAATACTCTGTGGATCCAATAAATGTCTGTTTTACTCCTGCAATATAATGCATAACATGTGCTGCAGAACATCACCATCAAACACAAAACCAGTATAGGAACATCTACCTATAAAATGCACCTGCACTGACCAGGTGCACTTTGGCTGCAATACCCAACCAGAAGATTATTATTATTATACTTTATTTATATAGCGAAAGCATATTCCTCAGCGCTGAACAATGGGTACGATATGGACAGGATTACAATACATTGAGACCAGTACAGGAGGAAACGAGGGCCCTATTCCCCTAGGAATTTACAATCTAGAAGGGTTGGGTAGTGGAAGCAGGAGGAGAGGACTGCAAGGTGGGAATGATGGAATGCAAGGTGGGAGTGATGGACTGGTTGGGGCAGTGAGGTGTATTAGTGAGTCGGGTGGTAGGCTTCCCTAAACATGAATGTCTTAAGAGAGGGTTTGAAGGAAGGGATACTAGGAGAAAGTCTGACAGTACGTGGGAGAGCGTTCCAGAGGATGGGGGCTGTACAAAGGATGAACAGTGTATTGGTCTAACAAATCAATGCAATATCCCATCATTTGTTGAGCTATTGCATTTGGTACCTACTGGTTGCAGCACTGGACACAATTGGCCTTAAGAAGTTACATTGATACACTGACATGTCAATCAGCGAACCAACAATCAGGAGTGTGGAGGATATCCTATTGGATGGCTCTTTGCTCAGAGCTGTCATTCCCACCTACGGCATGATGTATGGAAAGGGGGGGGGGGCAGCAAAACCTTAACAGGCAATTACTCACTCTTCTCAATTATATGTGTTGATAAAAAATGCAAACATATATTTGGAGTAATTCCCTGTCAGTTGTCAAATGAGCCCACCATCCAGTAGCCATGACCAGATTGTATCTGATGTACATAATACTGAGATAGGTGCACACGTTGAACACACATTTTATTTAAAATCAGTCCATTATCTGCTATAGAAACATATTAACACGCAGGCATAGCAATTATTGTTTAACTGCCATCATGGGGAGAAGAGAAGAATCATGGCTACATATTTTAATTGTAGTGATCTAGTGAAAGTGATTCTAGTTCGTACAAGATAGGAGTGCATGATACTGCGCCAGCACCACCCACAATATTAGTTTATTGAACTGCAGCATAAGCAAATTGTTGTTTTACTTCGATTTTCTGCTCTCAGTGCCGATCGGCGTTCATTTTTGACAGCTCAGAATCTTGATTAATTACACCAGTAACCTAGGTGACTGGAAAGCCTATATATAGCCGCAAGAGGGAAGTACGCACCAAATAAGACGAGCATCATTAACTTTAAAATAATGTACATCCTCCGCTGTTACCAGTGGTTTTCCTCTTCGGAGCAGCATGTTGATTTTTATTATGATATAAATAAGCCATTTCAGGAGCAGTCGTCACATTGGTTTTCTAGCACAGACAGTGGACGTAGCGGATGTAAACAAAGTAATCAATCACATGGGCTGGTATGAATTCTGAGTATTGGAAAAGTTAATAGTGCTAATATTGCCTGCTGGGCATAATATGAACGGCAAGAATCTCAGAAGCCAGGGGTATACAGTATGAACGGATGCCCTTTCATGATGCAGTGAACAATCTGGTATGTTACACTCAATGCTTTTCTAACACATACACAGCTTTTTGGTCTATCGTAGCATAAACCCTAATAATAACAGGTACATGAATAAAACCCCCTCCCTTAATCAATAAAACATAAGGTGCTAAAAATACTTTTTTGCCTTTCTTTTGATCTATGGAAAACACCAGCAGGTTGTGAACAACCCCCTTAAGTTTCAATTAATAGTATTAAACATTTAACAAATACAGATAAACCGTAAATTGACAAATAACACCCAACCATCATACTTTTTGGGACCTCTTTCATTTGGCTAATAGCATTAGTAATAACAGCACACTAATTTCTTATCTTGGTATCGTGGAAACAAGCTATAAAATTGAAACAAAGTGTGACAGCTGTCCAGATACCCGAGGCATGGGGCAGAAAGTGGAGCGAGGTTGCCTGTTACGGGGATCGGCAACCTCAGCCCTCCAGGTGTTTTGGAACTACATCTTCCATGATGCTAGCAACTCATTACGGGCCCTATTACAATCTTCGCGTTAAAACGCTTGTGCAACCCGTGAATTTGTGCGCCAAGCGTTAAACGTTAACGCACGGAAATCAACACTGGAATTACAATCCTCGTGCATTTTTTCATCCGTCGAGCAATAACACGCGTTACACGGACGCGCACAAATGCGCGCACAGTAAAGTTTACTGCGTGCAGAAATCAGTGTGCGGACTGTTTTTTTCACGAGATTCAGCGAATCAGAATTAAGAACCACAATTATCTCACGTTAAGTTTTTGCGCCTGTCAAAGTCAATCTGCGCATATATGCTGCATCAATAAAAAAACGCACACAACTTCTCAAATTTATTGGTTTGGTATGTGTAGAATGTGTAACTATACTTTGCTGTATTTTTTTTTGGGCTGGTGTATTTGGTTTCGGCCAGGTTGATAAAATTTGCCAGTAGCACCAGCTTCTAGGAGTTGCTAAAATTATGTGTGCAAAGGCTGTGCGTTACAAACTGCGCATCGATTGTAATACCATCCGCGTACCAGCGCAATAACACATTTGCGCTCACAATGTTAAGTATAGGACGCCTGCAGTAAAGTACACTCGCGGAGGGTTTGTGCAGGTTCACCCGCAGTAGACGATTATGTGCGATTGTGGCGCTGACATTGTAATGCGACGTTCAGCGCAAAGGGTTTTACCCCTCGTGTTAATGTGTTTTTCCGCCGACGCAAATGTTTGCGCAAAGATTGTAATAGGGCCCTACATTGGCAAAGACTCATGGGAAATGCAGATGAAAAAATCTGGAGGGCTAAGGTTGCTGACCCCTGGTTTATTATATAAACATTATATGACACCATGAGCATCGCTATGAGGGGCTTAAAAACCTGAATCTGGTTAGCAACAGAAGCCTTTAAATTGCTGGAAATGGCTGAGCACCTTTTACATTTTGGAGACTCCCTGAGGCTCCTCACCTTAACTCAGACCTGTCCTCTCTGGCAATTGGCAAATAGATGGCAAGAAACAAAGAGGGAGGATGAATTTGCTCTGTGCTACTTGGATCTGAACCATGGGGGAGGGTTAGTTTAGAATGGAAAGGCTATCATACTATATATGGTTAATTTGGGGCTGATGAACCAGGAGAGAAGGTGAATAGGCCTGCGACACAAGGAAAGTACCATTGTATTTGAAGACACACATGAGGTTTTTATGGGATCAAGGCACATGTGGGAGGGGATGGATAATTCAGATATGTACAAGGAAAATAGCAGAGGACAGGCAGCACACAGGGCGAGAGGAATGGGCAGAAAACCAAGCGAGTTTTGGAATTTGGAGACTGAAGTGTGAGGGGAAAGCAACAGATATGCTTAAAGTCTGTTGCTTTAAATATAAATATTGTGTTAAAGGAAAAGCAGGGAAATAAATGATGGATGTATATTAAGAATATGTTAATTCTTAAATTCATAACTGTCTTAAAACACCATTTGAAGAGGAAGGGTCGGCAGGATCTTTATAAAGAGAACACTATCTGTAAACTGAAATTACCATGATACACAGTCATCAATAATTTTAAAATATATATTTCTAAAGTGTAAAGATCTGTTCAAAACTATTTAAATGTCTTAGCAGCACTAAAAGCTCAATGACAAATAAAAATCAATACCGATGTATGTATGTCTAGTCCACATTTACTTGACTATCTCTATACATAACCATATATTTGCTGCACGCTCATTTTTCTTGTATTGAGCCCCAAGATGTAAAATTAAGATGGGCAGAAGATTTTATCTAAAAATTTGTATTGAACAGATTATGCAGTATGTTTATTCACTGGGATTTATAGCACCATGTGAAGCTGTAAAGAATTATATCTGATCTTAACATTTCTCAAATTTGCCACTCATAGAAATGTATTCTGTTTCACATCAACAATGTGCAGTCCCTCGTCACTTTAACACAATATAAAAAAATCACAATGCTACCTCACCTAATGGGTCACCCCTCTCCTCTTCAATTGTAAGCTCTTGAGCAGGGTCCTCCCTCCTCCTGTTCCGTGTGTGTAACGTGTATGTATATTTGTTGTTCTGTCTCTCCCATTGTACAGCGCCAAGGAATTTATTGGCGCTTTATAAGTACCTGTAACTGTAACTTTATTGGCTGAGATTCTCGATGGTTATGACGGGATCATCCCTGGTATGAGATGAAAGTCCAAAAGATACAAAGCACCAAAAGCCTGGCCAAGACACAGCACTAAACAATATAGGGGTTATACAGAGAGCACCGAATTGGCCACCGAATTGCACCGGTGCAGTTTGGTGGCCATTTGGCTATTTAAAAAAGCTGGCGATTTGCTAAATATTGGCAAATTGCAAGCAAAATACAGTGACCTTTGGCGGCAGTGAAATTCCACCATAGTGAAGTAACGATTAACCTAATCAGAGAACACCGAACAGCACTGAAATGTCAGTGAAATGCCCGGATTTTTGGTGTTTTCATTTGACAGGTTAAAACAGGCGACTCCCATAGGATGCAATGTAAAACATATTCCCGTTTTCCTTAACTATTTATTCAACCATTTATTCTTTTCATTTGCAGCAAAAAGTCTCTTTATTTATTTATTTTTAAATTTTTAGGCATTTTTCAGGATTTGTTCAGTGAGATTTTTGATTCTGATTTTTTTTATATGGCATTTTTTAAAATTCTGTAACAGAGGCAGCCTCAATATGACCCATGTCCATGAATACTATTGGGCAACATGTCTAGCTTCCTACGTGGACGTAGCTTCCTACGTGGACGTAGAGCAGCAGGAAATGCTGGCAGAATGCTTGGTTGTGTAGGGAGAGGTATTAGCAGTAGGAAAAGGGAAGTGCTCATGTCACTGTACAGAGCACTGGTGAGACCTCACTTGGAGTACTGTGTGCAGTACTGGAGACCGTATCTCCAGAAGGATATAGACATCTTAGAGAGAGTTCAGAGAAGGGCTACTAAAATGGTGTATGGCTTGAAGGAGAAAAGTTACCAGGAAAGGCTTAATGATCTTAACATGTACAGCTTGGAAAAAAGACGAGACAGAGGAGATATGATAGAAACATTTAAATACGTAAAGGGAATCCACAAGGTAGAGGAAGGGAGTATATTTAAAAGGAAACAAAGTAGCAAACCAAGAGGACATAGTCTTAGATTAGAGGGGCAAAGGTTTAAAAGTAACATCAGGAAGCATTATTTTACTGAGAGGGTGGTGGATACATGGAACAGCCTTCCAGTTGAAGTGGTAGAGGCCAAAACAGTAATTGAATTTAAGCAGGCATGGGATAGGCATAAGGCTATCCTAAACAAAAGATAAATCCAGGTAAAGTATCCATGTAATTGGGCAGACTAGATGGGCCGAAAGGTTCTTATCTGCCGACATTTTCTATGTTTCTATTTTATGTCTATCCGTTGCCCCAATGGCTGACCTTTGAGTGCGCCCATACATCTGGCCATACATTGTCTGATCTACTGTGGGTTCCCCCTAAGGACAGACCCCGTTTGCTATATATATTACCTTCCACGACACTCCGCCTGAAGGCGTGGGATCAACGTTTTCCCTTTTTTACAAATCATGTCGAGATCTCCATGGCAACCCCGCTGCCCTCGCTGTCCTATCTGTTACCACACCTCAGTTGTTCTGTCTAGACCCCCTTCTCTATCAAACCCATTTCACATTTCTACCGCCTCCTGACCACCCCCGTAACGGCCACGAGTTGGGCATTTCAGAAAGCTTGGGAGAGGGATCTCTCCATGACTTTCATCCCCTCACAGTGGGTGCAAGCACATATTTATGCAGTTGGTGCCTCAAAATGTGTCACTTTCGATCGAAAAGTAAAAAAAATTTATACTGTTGGTACCTTACGCCGCACAAGGTGCGAAGGTTCGCTCCCCAGGCCTCTGATTTATGTTGGCGACGTGCCTGAGCCGTGGGCATGACGGGCCACATATGGTGGCACTGCCCCGCAGTTGTCCCTCTCTGGAGGGACATAGCCTCCTTGGTTACTGAAGTGCTGGGCCAAACGATTTCATGCTCCCCTGAAATTTTGTTGCTGGGAATGATTCAAATCCTGCACCCTCATCTAAAAATTATGTTCATTATTGTCTCCACGACAATGTTGTTGCTCGCCAGAAGTTGGAAATCCACCGTGGTTCCGACACAACGCCAACTTGTTACACTGTTGGATCATTATTGCCAATTCGACTCTAAGACGACGACCATATGCGGTCTGCGCCATCCCAAACAAGACCCAAATACACAAAATTTATATGGCTTGCGGGTTGTGATTTCCGTAATTTCGGGAGTACATTTTATAAGCTGTTTATATTGTTGGATTCAAACGGCTTAAAGCCGCTGCTCATTCCTTTGCTGAAATGTATTGACTTCAATTATTCACCCCGATATTCCTTCCCCCTCCGAGTTTCCGCTACCCTTTCCTTATGTCTTGTTGCCATAAAATCGGAGGTTGCGAAAGACTGTACTTGCTATGTCATCTTATGCTTGTGTACCAAGTACAATTTCTGTATTTGATGTACAACTTACGTGATGTCCATGCACTGTAATCCTTCCAAAAAAACTTATTAAAAAAAAATTCTGTAACAGACCTTTCTATTGTTATTGATAGAACCTTATATATTATTTTCCATGCACTATTTTTTTAAAAAAGCATTTTAAAAGTTGCGTTTTTTTAAGCCCTGTTTGGCAGTTTTTCCGGCAGTCTCTCTGTTTAGCAGGTCGTTTTCGCATTTTTCGGCAGTTTTTTTTTTTTTTGGAGAAAGTATTTTACCAGGAAGGATACATTGAGATTTCTCTCGTTTTCAAGTATGTCCTGGGTGGCGAGTATGTACCGTTAGGTGTCTTCCCCAAGGACACTTACTAGAGAGGTGCTCTGGCCGGGATCGAACCTGTGTCTCCACAGTCTCTCTCCACGGTGATAGAGCAGTGGTTTATGCGTTTGATTCGCCGATTTGAAGAGATGTTCAACGGGTTGATTCACTACACTTCGGGGACCCTGCGGTGAATGCCGAATACACTGTAGGGTCAGCGAATTAAACTCGCCGAAGAGTGGCAAACGAGAGAGCACCTCACTCTGAATAACCCCTTATGACTCAACACTCACAGCAGGAGTTTGGATGACTTGTTAGCTTTATGTTAAATTCACTGATATGTTTACAAAGACCGTTTATTTAGTGACTTTAGTGACTTGTTTTTTTAAAAGTAATAAGTCCAGGGTGTATAACTTGTTACGGACACGTGTGTCAGTTTTTCTCGCATCCAGTTTTCTTGGTCTGGGTTTCCCGTTCTGGACTGTGGATATGCGATCACTATCCTCATTGGTTTATCAGTGGGCAGAATGTCGGCATTTCTCAGTTTTTATATACCAAGAATCATATCAGTTACAATATTTGCTGATTGTCTGTAGTTAGTTGCCTTTGCTATGGAGCATTCCTCGCAATCAATGCTTGGCACTCATGTGTTGGTGAAGAGGCCAGATTTTAGTGGACCTGCATGGTTTGCTGCACTTCTAAATTCTTCTGTCTATTTTCAGATGTGGTTATTCACATATAGGTTTACATTTATTATTTGCATATATTTGAGCCAGACTAGCAACATTTCTTTTTTCAGGCCTTGACTCCAACATATTTTCAGGCGGTGCGTACAAGTCACATTCATGGCGTAGGTTCCTATATTTATAACGGCATCGAGATTGCAGCTCTATTGTGCTGCCACAGTTCATTGTAGCTTTTAGGTTTTTTTGGGCAGCGATTACCATTTCACTGCTTTGTGATTTAAGGCCAATGCTGTTCTACAAACCATGAATACTCTTAACTGCATGACGCACAAATAACAGTATGATTTAGGCCCTTCATCAAAAAATATCTGGGGTAATTAGCTTTGTAACATCCACAGTATGGAAAGTACGATTTTAGGGAAAATGTCTCTCTAGCAGCTCCTTGTACTGAACAGAGAGAGAAAACAACTAATCAGGATTTCATATATTTAGGGTTATATTTTGAATGATTTTGTTTTTTCACCAAAACATAGTACATGGTATGAGATATTCTCAGAAACTCTCTTTTCTATAGAGTAGCACAGAATGCCAGATTCCTCCAGTGCATACAGTTGAGCAAGCAATAAGTCTGTTTCAATCATACTGTTCTTCCAGACAGGATAAAAAGTGCTTGTACAAAGGCTGGATTATTTCTTGAGTATCCACACAGCCTCAGGCTGTACAGTACTGCTGACAAGCACTCAGGTTCTCTAATATATAGTTTAAGCTATACAGGAGGATAGATCCTGAGAGTGAAGTGTGATTCCCAAGCATCATACGATGTGTGGATCTCACAATTCAATACAAGGTGAAAAAAATAACTTTATAATATGCAACATATGGCACGACACAGAAAAACTGCAACATGCTGGATAGATACACTATATTGCCAAAAGTATTTGCTCACCTGCCTTGACTCGCATATGGATGGGTGAGCGAATACTTTTCACAATATAGCAGTGGCGGAAGTACCAGGGTCGCAGCGGTCGCAGTTGCGACCGGGCCCTGGCATTCCGCCACTGGAGGGGGGCCCAGCGCCGCCGCCAGATTCCGGCAAAAAGCGCCGGAATCTGGGAGCCGCGCGCTGGCTGTCCCTCTCCCTGCGAGCGGCCACTGACATTCAGCTTGGCCGCTCACATGGGATAGGAACCACCTGACCAGCGCACGAGATCCTCTCCCGAGACCTCTGCGTTGATCAGGTGGTTTCCGGCGAGCGGCCAAGACGCATGCTTCCAGCGGCCGCTCACCAAGGAGAAGAGCAGAACGCCGGCGGAGCCTGCCCTGGGGCCAGCAAAGGTAAGAGCTGGGGGACCCAAATACCCATGAGAGCTGGGGGACCCAAATACCCATGAGAGCTGGGGGACCCAAATACCCATGAGCTGGGGGCCGTATATACCCATGAGCTGGGGGCCCTATATATACCCATGAGCCGGGGGCCCTATATATACCCATGAGCTGGGGGCCCTATATATACCCATGAGCTGGGGGCCCTATATATACCCATGAGCTGGGGGCCCTATATATACCTTTGAGCTGGGGGCCCTATATATACCCATGAGCTGGGGGCCCTATATATACCCATGAGCTGGGGGCCTATATACCCATGAGCTGGGGGCCTATATACCCATGAGCTGCGGGCCTATATACCCATGAGCTGGGGGCCAATATATATCCATGAGAGCTGGGGGGCCCTATATATATCCATGAGAGCTGGGGGGCCCTATATATATCCATGAGAGCTGGTCGGCCCTATATATATCCATGTGAGCTGGAGGCCAATATATATCCATGAGAGCTGGGGGGCAATATATATCCATGTGAGCTGGGGGGCCCTATATATACCCATGAGAGCTGGGGGGCCCTATATATATCCATGTGAGCTGGAGGCCAATATATATCCATGAGAGCTGGGGGGCCCTATATATATCCATGTGAGCTGGGGGCAATATATATCCATGTGAGCTGGGGGCAATACTATCTTTGTTTTATTTTGCAGTGAAAAATAAGTAAAAATACATAGATCTTTTTTTGGGGGGGCCCTTCGTGGATTCTTGCACCGGGGCCCTCAGGTTTCTAGTTACGCCACTGCAATATAGTGTATATATATATATATATCTCCAAAAGTTCCCATATACTTTGGGAACTATATATATATATATATACATATATATATATATATAGTTCCCAAAGTATATGGGAACTCTTGGAGACATATATATATATATATAATATATATATATAGTTCCCAAAGTATATGGGAACTCTTGGAGACATATATATATAACAGTTGTGGTGGAGGACAAAAAGTGAGATAAAAAGCCTCCACGCTATAATGGTTATGTTTATTATTACAGAAGCCATCTGCACATCACAGCAATTCAAAGAACTGCATCCCAGAGCCCCTGGCGCTGCATTCCCCATATGCAGCAAGGAACTCTGGGTAGGATATGCAAATGACATCTGTCTCACTTTTATCACATCCTGGGTCTGTTTTTACACAGAACCCTTAAATCAATGCCACGTCATACTAGAAGGCTTTTTTAGCAGAGATCAGGTTACTTACATGCAATTCTTTGAATTGCTGTGATGTGCAGATGGCTTCTGCAATAATAAACATAACCATTATAGCGTGGAGGCCTTATATCTTACTTTTTGTCCTCCGCCACAACTGTTGTAAGTACTGATTTGCCCTACGGGTCCAAGCATCCACTGCAACCGGTCATGCCTAGCTCCTAGTTGATGAGGGTCCAATAAACATGAAACAGCGCTGTCCTAGGAGTGGCTTTGACCAATTGCATAAACCTGATCTCTGCTAAAAAAAGCCATCTAGTATGGCGTGGCATTCATTTAATGGTTCTGTGTAAAAACAGACCCAGGATGCATAAAAGTGAGACAAATGTCATTTGCATATCCTACCTAGAGTTCCTTGCTGCATATGGGGAATGTAGCAGAGGGGCTCTGGGATGCAGTTCGTTGAATTGCTGTGATGTGCAGATGGCTTCTGCAATAATAAACAAATATATATATATATATATATATTTATATAGAAAATCGTAGATAATGGCTACACACGCAAGAAAAATTTTAAAATAACAAATTTATTAGGACATTAAAAATGCTGACCCTAGGTTTTCCTATATATTTATACATATATATACTACAAACCACAGGGGAGTTGCACTCAACCTAAACTAGCAACAACAGTGGGTGCATTGAAGACATATAATACAAAACACCAGGAAAGAACACTCCATATCAATGACCAACTTTTTCCATCATTTTCTGCAGCAAAAAAACACAGTTTGAAAAAATTCAAAAAACCTGACTGAGGTAACAAATGATGGGAATCAGTTCACAAAGTATGATCATAGTTTGCTTAACCCTTTCGCTGCTGAGGCGTTTCACGCCTCTGTGCTGAGGTCATTTTTACCGGTTTTGCTCATCATGTTTAAACGTGTTTTGAAGGCTTATTTTAGTATATGACCCAGACATATTATATATCGTTCTTTCCGTCAGACTCGGCAGATTCATAATATGTCATTATTATATGTATATGTCATGTCCTGTCTGTATATTATAACAAGAAATGCAATAAAATATGAATTTTCAATAATTTACAACGTGTAAAGTGGTTTTATTTCACATTTTAACATGTGAGCAATTGCGGTTATATTTTGTATGGGGTGTGCTTGTTAAAAAAATTAGAAATGGGGTCTCGTTACATTTTTTTTTGGGGAAAATTACACGATTTTTAACAAACGCACCGCATACAAAAATCGTTAGTGCAGCATCATTGTTCACATTATAATTGAAATGGGAACAATATTGCTGTATTAACAAACCAAAAAAAAAAAAAAACTTGTTTGTTTGTTTTTTTAGAATTTATTTTAAATATTTTTTTATTTTTATTTTTAATTTTTATTTTTTTTAAAAAACTTTTTTCACAGTCGTGTTTGGTATCGTTGGAACGGCCATGCTCTGGCCGATCCAACAGTACCAAACTTTAGCCCCTAGCTGCCACGGATCGGGAGATAGGGCTTTCCAATGAACACCCTATCTCCACTGTTGGTGGCAGCTAGGGGTTAACTCCAGGACCGGCGTCATCGTGCTATGCACTATGACGCCAGTCCTCAGGGGGAGTTCCCAGAGGCTTGGCCGACATCCAAGATGTCGGCCAGCTCCGGGAAAGGATCACGAACCGGCGCTTTTCAGCGCCGATTCGTGATCCGGCTCCCCAGGGGTTAATGACAGCCACCGTTTGGAAGGGCAGGCTGTGCCCTTCCAAGCGGTGCCTGTATTAACTCCCTGCTCCCCGGCGATCGGGAGGGAGAGAGGTCCGAAGGACACTCCCCCCCCCTCCCTTTCAGGCGCCTCCTCCGCACATGCGGGGGGGGGCCTGAATTAGATGTCATTGCGTCGCCGCGATGACATCGAATGTCCCCGCCGGGGTCCCGGAGTGCTGGGCTGACATTCAAGATGTCAGCCCGCACCGGCTGGCTCCTGTGCTCGGACGCGCTCAGCGCGTCCGTAGCACAGGAGAGCCACTTGGCAGGACGCGCTGAGCGCGTCCATAGCAGCCAAGTGGTTAAGCCTGTCACAGTCGCCAATGTACCCAATCGTTGACAGGTGACAGGTCCTATCTAACTTGACAGAGTCTGCATTTACAGGATCAACTAACCCTAGAGCTCCCCAGCAGCTCGAGGCCTTTATAGGTGCTGCTGTGGAGCTCTGGGGTGAGTTGATCCTGTAAATGCAGACTCGGTCAAGTTAGATAGGACCTGTCAATGATGGGATACATTGGCGACTGTGACAGGCTTAAGAAAACTATGATCATACTTTGTGAATTGAATCCCCATCATTTGTTACCTCAGTCGAGTTTTTTGAATTTTTTCAAACTGTGTTTTTTTGCTGCAGAAAATGATGGAAAAAGTTGGTCATTGATATGGAGTGCTCTTTCCTGGTGTTTTGTATGTGTGTGTGTATATAAATGAAACAGCACACCAAATGTAATTATAATATAAGCAGAAACTCTATTAAGCTAATCGGTTTTGCAAAATAACCAAAACACAAAAGTCCCATATTTATGACTATTAGCATTGTTGTTTGCAGACTCAATAGCGAAAGCAATTAATTCTCTGGGCTGTATAGTAAGCTTCCTAAATAGCTGCTAACACATTTTACCTCTCTCCAGTGTATCCTGCTGCACACTGGCATCTTCCAGTCACAGGGTCACATTGCCCACCATTGTGACACTGGCACTCCTGGCTGCAGTTCATCCCATATCTCCCAGTTGGACATGGCTGGGCGCAGACAGAACCCTGTGTACAGAAAATTAATGAAATATTGATACTGAAGACTTGTACCACATGTATTGACAGATGTGAATCACAGTGATGTGCTGGGAGGTGAAAGGCTTTATGTAATGTATTGTGCATGAATATGTTATGTACCGTCCATCCTGCTGGACACGCACACTCTCCGGTCACATGATGACATACTCCCCCATTCTGGCAAGGACAGCGTAGCTCACACAAAGCCCCATGACTCCCAGGGGGGCAAAGCTCTTCACAGCTATTGTAGATAAACAACAATACATAACTTGTAAATTGTGCAATGACACCTTTCAAAGTATACGATAACATCTGCAATTGTTTTGTATTACAAACCTGTTTCCTTAGAGCGGTGTATATTTTATATTCCTTTATGAGTGCAAACTGTGTGCTCTATGCACTTTGATCACTCAATGGTATTTGATTGGTCACAGTACTAGCCCTGCCTGGAAATAACAATGAGCACTGAGCGCAGGACCTTTGGGAACCAGTTTCCACCATTGGTTCTCAATATGCTCTTATCTTGAGAGCCATTGGTTTTGCTACCTCCCATCAGTCCCAGCTAATTGAGTATGATTAAGAATAAAGTAATTTAGGAGTATGAAAATAGGACTCATTACATACGCTTGCCTCCTATTAGTAAAATCATTGTTTGGCTCTTAAAATGCAAAGAATGTTTTCGAGTCACTGAATGAGTGATGTGTATGATTCTTCACGATTATCTCAGTACTGATATTTTGGGGAGACGTAGTATTGTCCATTGGCATATTAAAACTCATTGAAATTACTTATGTTCTCCATCACTTGCAATTTATTCCTCAGCAGAACAACTCATTTAGAAATTGAACCAGGTTATACCTTCCTATAGATACTCACAAAGCTCCTGTATATCCTGGAGCACAGTGGCATTCTCCAGTCCTGTGGTTACATGTTGCCCCATTCTGACATTGACACCTGAGTTGACAGGCTTTTCCATAGGTCCCTGGGTCACACAAGTCCTCGCATCGCCATCCTTTGTAGCCATCTGTACACACGCAGGCTCCAGTGATAGGGTTACAAAGTGCTTCGTTCTGACACTGGCAGCGGTTACTGCAGTGAGGGCCCCAGTGTTCACTGTCACAGCCTGCAACGGGGATGACACAATAGAAAAAAAACAGACATAGATTTACAGTCCATAGCCAGACAGTATACAAATGCCATTACTGCACAATTAATACTATACTAAAACCATCAACCCACACCCAGAATTATATTGACATAAAAACCACTCGGGTAGCCCCGAGCTTACGTTTAACCACATAACCAGCATTGGGTTTGCTATGTTCTGCACATGCATTGTACAATAACTGCACATCCAGTACTGAGATGAATCAATAACCACACAATCGGTACTAAACTGATTGTAAAACGGAATAACAGACATTAAAATTAAGTATACAATAAGTATACAGACTGAAATAAACTGGCAGCTCCAAACAGAAAATATTATGGTGACAACAGCAATTAAACTAGCACTGTACCAGCAGATAGCAATACACAACATCATATGAAAGGAATGTACTGTAAGCTGAAAATGAGGGGGTGCTCAGCTAATATTATGCCCCGGAATGCAAAACTGCATTGAGAAGCGATTGCCGTGCAGTGATACACTAGGTGTGCCTTGCTGTTTGGAACCTCTGATAAACGGTCTCAGCAGAAACAGCAGGTCTGATTGACAGCCCTCTGAAACAGAGGGAAGCCCTTCACATGAACAGCTTAATTACCATAACTATCTTAGAAGCATCCACCCAGGACCTAGGGATGAATAACAAAACGCAAATTTACAAATTGTGTTCACATGTGTTCCTAATGCAAGTCTCTTTCAAAAACATAATTTTTTTTTTACTGAGGATGGAGAGTATTCAAAATACTGGTGCTCACATACAAAGCTCTGCATAACCTCGTCCCTGCCTACATCTCATCCCTTATTAGCAGGTATCCCATCCCGACCACTTTGCTCTGCAAATGATCTGATACTATCAGCTCCTTATACCCGCACTCCAACTCTGGCCTTCAGGACTTCTCCCGAGCTGCCCCCTTTCTATGGAACTCCCTCCTCCATAACATCAGACTCTCCCTGTCTCTCCAGTCCTTCAAGACATCTCTGAAAACCCATTACTTTAGAGAAGCCTATCGACTCACTCCGTAATCCCCCATTGTTCATTTCTTGCTCCTTCTTCCCACACAGCCCACATGCACCCCACTACTTCTTGTTCTCTATTCACCATCACCAAGTGTGTCACCCCTCTCCTCTTAGATTGTAAGCTCTCGAGCAGGGTCCTCTCTCCTACTGGTCTCTGTGTGTAATGTGTATGTATATGTGTTATTCTGTCTCTCCCTTTGTACAACGCTATACTTGTTGGCGCTTTACAAAATTCTTGTAACTGTAACTGAGTGTTCATCCAGTCCCAAAGTAAGCCGGGCGTTCAAGTAGGACGGAGCTGGGAAGTAGTTCAGTTAGAAAGTGCTTGTGCCTTGCTATGTGTGATGATTTATTGCAGTAATTTGCTCCATAGACAGTAGATTCCAAATTATGCAATTATGCACACTCCTAAAGGTCACAAGACTGAGGCATAGCTCAGGGTGCAGACTACATCTCCAGCATGACTAAGTAGCATACTTGGAATTAATATGGCACTGACCCTCAGAATAAGTGGATCAATGTCTGTGTGATGAAGACCATGGTAACTGGATATACACTGGTAAGTTAGGCACACTTCCAGGACTTAGGAAAATCAATTCGTGAAGTTCCAGTTCCATGGTCTCTGGGACCATTAAAATATATTCATTTCATTTCTTTTAAAGGCTTGATTTAGAGCTGAAACATGGATCATACTCTGAATAAAATTGATTTCCACAAGCCCTGTGAGTGCATCCCAAATTGACCGTTCGAAAAATAGAATAAATTCAATCAAATTCACTTCCATTTTGTATTGTGTTTTTACTGGGTGTACATAGAAATGTACTATTAACTGATCAGCAGATGTCTGTGTAGCTCGTCAGCTTTATATTGTTCCACATTGAATGCCCCTATCTTCACTATCAGGTACAATATTGTTATGTTACATGTCTGCTACCATAACAATGAATCTTTATATCTAGATTGTACGTCTCACATATTGAGCTAACAGCCAGATGTGGCACATTTCTCTTTAATATTGCTTTCCATTATGCTGTAATATATTTTGGCATTCTGGGCTCCAGATTTACTCACCTTTTCATTCACCAGAGTAAAAAACAATTGTGCTGTAATACAGAGCTTTATTCTATTACCTCCATTTTCTGAATACCAACTTGATTTACTAAATAGAGAGAACAGGAGGTGTGCTATAGCCAAGCGTACTAAAACTTGGCACAACTAAGTGCATTTGCTGCTGCATTAACCATAAGAAAGATTAAGTATACTTTCTGGAGTAGCCCTCCCCACCAATATCTCCCATACGTTTGCATGCCTGCTCAGCCTGTTTTACACCTATGCCACATTGTAATCCATCACATATAATGAGTGTGTTTGGCAGATTATACATTAGGGGGACCTTTTCAAGTTGTCATGGCAGAAAGTACCATTGTTGCACTCTGTAGTCTCTTCGGTTGATTGTTTTCTTTCTAATTTAGTTGCTAGTTCTGTTTTTTGTTTTTCTAAAGATTTGTCTAAACCAGTAATTTCAATAAACCACATTAAGTTAAACCATTATAAAGGCCTCTCAGCCAACTTAACTACCAGGCATCTGATTTGTGACACTCTAATAAGTGCAATCAAATGGCACTGCTTGAATGAAAACCAAAACTGACCAATGAAAGAAAATGTGAACTAGATCCACTTGCTCAAACAGAAGAAAATGGAAAGAAGGGGATTCGCAATTACAAAAAGAGTATGAGACTTTCAGCCGCTGCTGAGGTCTAAGGCCCCATTCACACTAAGCGATTCATCCTGCGTTATTTGCCGCGATATCACGCATATTTCCACACGATATCGCTCTGTGTAGCCTCTCCAATGCATTTCAATGGAGCTGTTTGCATCTCACAGCTCAATGTCACATGTAGCTCGTCGCTGTAGCTTGCCGCTCTCGTACATGACCCTTTTTTCTGCGTATTTTGTGCGATTTGCCACCATAGACATGAATGGTGTCGCGCAATATCACCGTTATTATCGCTCAAAGTCGCGCGACAAAGGTGTCATTTATTTTCACACAAGACAATAAAGTTTGAGAAACAGGAAACAGGAAGAGGAATGATGTCACCTTAGCATCCTTTTCATTGGTTACAGCCCAATGTAGCTGCGACCAAGTCCCTGTACAAAGTCTTTCTGCAATATCGTGCAATGTCGTGTATATGAAAACCGCGTGGAAAAACGCGTGATTTTCATGTCGCTCAGTGTGAATGGGGCCTATGGTAAGAATGCTGCTCTCCAAAAGATGATTTATGGAAACTGCTAAACAAAGACTGATCTGATGCCAAAGCATAAAATTATGACGGAACGAACAAGAAAGCAGCCCCGTGGAACATTCTGGAAGGGGAGCATGACTGCTGGCCTGGGACAATCAGTACAGGTGGAGGTAATATTATTGGTTGTGCCAAAATTCTGCTGATGAGCTGAGTGATATATATATATATATATATACAGGGCTTGACAAAGCCAGGAGCCTGGTAGCCACTGGCTCCTAGAATTTTACTCCTGGCTACTAAATTTCCAGTTCATTTTACACCAATCTAAAAGCAGTCTTTGGCATCTAAAAACATCTAGTTGGCAGCTTCAATGTTTCCTTACTGTCTCCTACATTTAATGTAAATATATCCAGCCCTGGTGTATGTATTTATGTGTGTGTATGTATATGGTAAATAGGGCGTCCAATGACAACAGAGAAAAGAAAATAAGTAAACAAAACAATATCACACCGTCACAATGTACAGATGTTAACAACACAAATCTATACTATAATAGAGTAAGGCTTGGCGTGTCCGTCGCCAAGCCTTACTCTGCGCATGCGCGCGCAACCAGCGGCGGTTGGTTGCGCGCGCATGCAACCGCCGCGGCACGAGCCGGCTGCCGGCTCGCCGCGGCGGTTACAAGATGCACACAGCAGCCGGGTAGAGGCTGCGCTCGCAGCCTCTACCCGGCTGCCGCGCGCATCCAACCCCCGAGCGGCGAAGGGAAAGGTCCCTCCGCCGCTTGGGGGTTGGTTGCGCGCGGCAGCCAGGTAGAGGCTGCGCTCGCAGCCTCTACCCGGCTGCCGAGCGCATCCAACCTCCGAGCGGCGCCGGGGAAGTGAAAGTTTCCCCACTTCCGCTCTTTGAAGGACCCAAGCCCCGGTCACGTGACCGCGGCTTGGGTCCTTCAACGAGCGGAAGCGGGAACTTTCACTTCCCCGGCGCCGCTCGGAAAGGTATGTATGGGGCGGCTGTCCGAATGCCAATAGAGCATTCGGACAGTCGCCCCATGTCTGAGCTGGGGCATATATCCATGAGCGCTGGGGGGCATATCCACGAGCTGGGGGCAGTATCCATTAGACATGTGCATTTGTTTTAGTACTAAAACGATTTAGTCCGAATTTTGGGATAATTTAGTTTTTGTATGACTCAAGAGATACGAAACTGCTCAGTACCAAAAACGAAAGAAACTAAAATAAAATGCACTACATTTTAGTTTCAGTCCTTTTTGTGATATTACATTGAGTGAAGGAGACCAGCAATGAAGAGCGCAACATCCAAAGTTCTGCACCCTCCACATGCCAATGCAGTAGGATGTTCTATACAGAGAGGGTCATTAATTAATGCAGGAGGATGTTCTATACATTATACAGAGAGGGGTATTAATGCAGGAGGATGTTATATACATTATACAGAGAAAGGTATAAATTGAGGAGGATGTTCTATACAGAGAGGGACATTAATTAATTCAGGAGGATGTTCTATACATTATACAGAGAGGGGTATTAATGCAGGAGGATGTTTTAAACATTATACAGAGAGGAGCCTTTTTTTTAGCCCTTTAAATCCAGTGGCTGTGAGCGCTGAGATCGGCTGCTTGTTATATTATCTATCAGTACAATGTATCAGGCTCAGCTGTTACAGTAACTGACTGTAACAGCGCTCAGAGTTTCAGTAAAACAAGGGAATAATATTGTTATAACCTCTTATATATAAAAATATTATTTACTAGTTTTACTGAAACTCTGAGCGCTGTGATGAGCAGCAGTCAGTTACTGTAACAGCTTTGCCTGACACGGGGCAGTATTACAATGTTGGTGCTAACTTAACCAGAGCTGTTGTAAACTGAAAACCTTCATAGGCTATAATGGCTCTGGAAAGTTTACAACAGCTCTGGTTAAGTTAGCACCAACTATGTAATATGGCCCACATTGTGCTGAGAGTGAGAGATACTGAAACGAGCAGCAATCTCAGCCCTCTGAGGAGCCACCACTACAATAATAATTGTATCCGCTGGTTTTCGGATGAATGAAATTAGTTTTCATACTAAAGAACTGAAAACGAATTTCTTTAGCAACTAAATAAATTGCATTTTAGGATTAATTCATTAGTTCAAAACGAAATTTTTGTGCTGTGCACATGTCTAGTATCCATGAGCTGGGGGGGGGCAATATCCATGAGCTGGGGGCAGTATCCATGAGCTGGGGGGCAGTATCCATGAGCTGGGGGGCAATATCCATGAGCTGGGGGGGCAGTATCCATGAGCTGGGGGCAGTATCCATGAGCTGGGGGGCAGTATCCAGGAGCTGGGGGGCAGTATCCATGAGCTGGGGGGCAATATCCATGAGCTGGGGGGCATTATCCATGAGCTGGGGGGCAGTATCCATGAGCTGGGGGGGCAATATCCATGAGCTGGGGGCAGTATCCATGAGCTGGGGGGCAGTATCCATGAGCTGGGGGGCAATATCCAGGAGCTGGGGGGCAGTATCCAGGAGCTGGAGGGCAGTATCCAGGAGCTGGGGAGCTGGGGCAATATCCACGTGCTGGGGCAGTATATCTACGAGCTGGGGCAATATCCACGAGCTGGGGCAATATCCACGAGCTGGGGCAGTATCCACGAGCTGGGGCAGTATCCACGAGCTGGGGCAGTATCCACGAGCTGGGCCATATATCCATGAGCTGGGGCAGTATATCCACAATAGACTGCCCTCTGGGCAGGCTTTCCACCTTGTAATATAATAAGTAGATAGATATAGATATCTCTATCTCTGAGCGGCCAAACTGATATTAGAAGTAACAGTCTACACTTCTAGGCTCAAAAAAGTAGCCACAAGACCACATGCACAAAAAATACCTAACAGCACCAGGTAACAAAGTGATAAATAAATAGAAGCAGCTGAAATCATAATTTGGGTCAGCACAAACCAACTCCCAGATGCAGAGTCAAGGTTCCCAACGTTTCTGCGAGGATTCGCCTTTATCAAAGTATACCTTGATAAAAGTGAATCCTTGCCGAAACGTTGGCTCCTAATTTTGTAGCTGACTTCTAGATTCAAAGCAAATTTGTCAAGCCCTGTATATATATATATATATATATATATACAGCAGGGGCTTATTTGCCTCACTGGTGCACGTGGCTGCGAGGAGCGGAATCGTTCCTGCCCTCCCGCCCTTTAAAGGGTGGTCCTTTATCATTCATTGTGTCACAGCTTGGCAGTATCCCTAGCCAGCAAAGGAGGATTTATTGGATAAGCTGCCAAAATATGGTGGGCTCTTGGAGAGATGTGCTCGGTTGCTGAAGAACTTGGACGAGTAACAAGCTCTGGTTTCATGTTACAACTGCCTACTGCGGGTTATTTGCAGTAGGGTCAGATTTATTTAAGGCTTGCTGGTGTGCGGTTACATATATGAAGTAATTGTTATGATTTAAATAAAGCTGTGGCCTATGCCCCTTTTCCATTACATCTTGTCAGGGTGTTTATTTGGGGCATGTACATTGTGGATCCAGGTCTAAGCAGTCAAGCAAAAGTAATTAGAAGGTCATAGAGAACATAGAATAAAATATAAGGCAAACATTGTAAATAGAACTTTAAAGTTTACTAACAAAAATCAAGAATATAAAGCAAGAAATGGCCATGAAATGCATAACCACATAAATGCCATGGTGAAACTGTGAAACGCTTTATGTTACTGGGGATATAGAAAATGAGTCCTATGAAAAAATCTAATATAGACATCTATTTATCAACGATACAGGTCACGTGTTTACTAAATGTGCATTCTGCATTATGTCACAGGTTAAAATGTATACCACTTGTAATAAGTAGTAAAAAAAACCTACATGGAGCAAACGCACAGTATTGTACAGCCCCCTTCATTCCAGGTGGGAACTGACATATGGTGACCTTCATTGATAGCTACTCTATGCATCATGAAATCTCTCATGAAGGACAAAACTAAGGTGCTGGCAAAGCATCAACAGTTTGTGGCTGTCACTACAATAAACTTCAATGGAATAATTTATACAGACAGCAGACGTAAATAGAGTAAGGAAGATTCAGCCCACATGAAAGGACATGGCATTGAAGGATACACTAACTTCTTCATACATATATGAACACAACAGAATGTTAACATCAAGGTCTAGTGGAAAGGACAAAATGCTGCAGATGCCAAGCTATCTGATTTTTTTGGGACTACTTCCACTTGTCATTACATTGCAGGATTCCGTCCTTCACCTCATGGAACAATATTTAATTGGGAAGAACAAAGATTTCTCTCCCATGTAGCTTCCAAATGGTTTTAAAGTGTCTGTTGGTCTAGTTATCGTAAGGAAGAAGTAGGGAAATCAGTACAATGTAGGGAGGCGAATCTTCACAGGTCTCATGATTCAATTACTATTATCCTGTCAACGAATAGATTAGATTCCGCGTTGCATCACGATTAATGCCCAATGTGCCCTTGGTTTTACACTCATAGATTCACACACTCACTGAGACAGACACACACACATAGATTCAAACATAAGCACTTACAGATACACTCCGCCCCCCCCTTCCTCAGGAAAGGCAGGGGTACTTTGGCCCCCCTATCTCCATTCTTTAACTTACACCCCACAAAGTCAAGATGGTGTCATTGGATGGATCAGAGTCTGGCCTTTCTAAAGATACCAAACATGACAGTGTTAAATAAAATAGCTTTTTACCTTCATAGGTAGCAGCATTGTACATTTTTCACGTATAAAGCAAACAATGCTGCTGCCATTACTCACCTTCTCAATTCCCAAGCTGGCAGCAAGTTCAGTGTTTTATACACAGTCATATTATTCATTAAATGCAACGGGTCAAAATACATGCAAAAATGACATTTTTTAATTGTGGTTATAATTGCATATTTTCATAGAAAAATGCAGAGACAGGTTCCCCATGCAATAGCAAACCACAAGATCTGGCTGATAGAATGCAGAAAAATAATTTTACACACTGCAAATATTTCTTCTTCTATAGCACTTGACGGAACATACACACACCCGCGATCACACACTTATTCACTCATCCACAGAGGACCCCGGGTAGCAAGTCAGGCTGGCTTGAAGTCTGTGACCGGATGAACATTCTTCAAGGCCCTGGTGGGCTACGTGAGGCCCCAACGGCCGTCCGACCTCCCCGAGGCCTTGGCAGCCATTCGACCTATCCGAGGCCCCAGCGCCCATCTGGCATACACTATGCCCCAGTTGCCATCTGGCCTACACCAGCCTACATCCCGCCTACCCCAGCAGCCATCCCTATTGTCTAGCATGGAGGCAAACAAGGCCTTGGCGAGGCTCGTCTAGGCCCTCAGCGCAGGTCCAATTTGCCCAACCGCTCAGTCCCCGATCGGGCAGAATCTATGCTAATGTGCAATGCATCGATGCAGCATTGTTCAAGGCTGCATCTCCAAAACTATTATTTTTGACAGCCCTAGTACAATGGAAAGGAAGAAGAGACAGATTTTAGAGAATAGGTCACAGAGAGAAATGCAGAAAGGCACAGGAAAGAAACTGACACCTCTGAATTTAAAGCAGAGCTGTAATTGGTTTCTTGGCATTTTGGGCAAAATAAAACACAAATAAACACAAATCATAGCTTGAGGAAGCGAACTTTGCATAGGATAGAATGATAGCTACAAAGACTGAATTGTCCATTTTTAAGCAAGCAATAAAGGTAAAAATAGGAGTGTTTCATACATTTTACATATTTCATCTTTCTACACAAGCTTTTTCTTGACAAGTTCTTCGAAACGAGGTGTTTATTCAATGTTTTAACAGAGCAGCAGGACACTAAGAACATACGGTTATAGCTTAAATAACAGAAAGATACATAGAGTACGTTCTAATAAACACTAACCATTTTAAACTCTCAGAGGACACATAAAATGCGGCATTGCACCATTACAGTACAAGCCCCCCTCAATGTAAAAAAAGTAACAGCTTGCATTGTGACATTATCTGAGATCACAGAGACACAATGTCACAACGATAAAACATGTCACTCCATCCTCTTCGTCTGCAATGACTTTTTTGGCATGTGTGTGGCAATCGATTTCCTATTTCTAATTAATAATTCTAATTATGATGCGCTAAATATACCAGACAGCTGCGAGCGGATTAATCAGAATTTATCGATCAGCTGCAGAGTTTGTGATGTTATTGATTCGCTCTTCGTTGCCGTAGACAGGAAAAAGAGCGGGAGCTAGTGAACCCAAGCGTATCAGTGTGTGCCAGCCCTGGCAGTCACAGGGTACTTTTAGTGCCATTCTAATTCCTGCCAAAATCTGCTCTCTGTATCAGTGGGTAAACCCGCAGAGAATCGCACATTGCAGCACAATGGCCTTTTACAGTCATGGGATGCATCAGTCACCAGCCACAGAAATGGTTAAATCTGTAACACCACAACGCGTTTACTTCCCATTTCCTGAAATTATTGAATAAACCAAGTTCCAATTACCACGAGACAAAATGATCGCTTTATCAGATGGAAGAGAATTATTTATACGAGGGGATGCCAGTTCTAGCAGGTGTATGATAAAGTAGAGCAAATCCAAATAAATTCAACCTGTGCCAGTTTCTCACTCTAAATCATGAAACACGTTAGATTTACCAAGCAGAGAGACAGACCCTGGTCAATAAATGCCCCATTTGTTAGACCTACTCAAGGGTGGCGTCAGCACAATGCCATAAATTATCAAAGTGGATATGAAACCTTTAAATAGGATTGCATCGCAGTATGGAAATTAATGTCCCACAATTAATTATCCAGGGTTCATAGGAGAAGGTTACGGTCATTTATTTTTTTATAATTTCATTTACTGTAAGCATCAGTTCAGCTGTCAAGTAGACTGAATGTCATTTGTCTAAACTCACAATAACAAAGTGACAATCAAATATACCTGGTTTAGTGCGCATAGGTGTCAGCATCATAAGTTCTACTTGCCTTTGTAAGCATGTAAACAGTAGTGCTGTATTACAATTATTTATAAAGTTCTAACATTTTCCGCAGCGCTTTATAATATGTGGAACAAAACAAACATAAAATAAACAAATAAGTAACACACGGAGAACGACGAGAAATTATTCAATTTTTCATCACATAATGGTATTAATTATTATGAAGCATACAGAAAAGGACAGGTTTTTATTAGTTATTTCACAGGCAGAAAGGGGATCACTGCACAACAGTGAGGTGGTATTTTATTTTCTGTTCCACATATAACTATTTCTTACCATCACTGGCTATCTTACGGAAAACATCTCCAGATGTTTTGATAGGTAATAGAAACCAGGGTCATGCTTTTGCCCAAGGTAGTCCCTACATTCTTTCGTGCTGTCCTTTACACGTAGAAGATTTAATTTTTACTTGAAAAATGCATTATAATTTGAAGATAATATTTTTAAATTCTGGGATTATGCTTTAAACAGTTCCCGGCATATTATATTATACTATGACATCCTTACAGCTTTCTACATTGAGCAAATTTGACAGTTGTTGGATGCTTCAAGTGGTTGAGCAGTAGAATGTGATTTTACCCTGAACATGAAATAAAACCACTGCAAAGTAACAGTTTCTACAGGTTTTTGCATAGCATACTATAGGGTATATCATTGGTAGCTTGTCAGCATGAAATCCCACACTGCACATCAATGGCATCATGTGTGTTTAACTTCACTACAGCTGGTTAGCTGCTTTAAATTACAGCTTGAGTAAGAGATAGATAGTTGAAGGAAAAGAGAAATTCCCAGATATAAACCAGCTATAGATATATTTGTAAAGGCAGCAGGGATTATGTTTTTTTTTTTCTTACCCAAGTCTGAGAATTTATCCAATATGCCAGTATTGGTCCAAATTGCAAATTGTAATACCCAGCTGTCAAGTACAAAACTATCAAGTCTATTCAAAGAAAGGTGAAACGCAGGAGAATGACTGGAAAAGTGAAAAATCTAGGTCAAAATTAGCCAAACCAGAAAAACAGTGGGTTAAACATTTGCAAGAACAATAGACTGGATCTTTTGGGCATTGCAAAAACAAAATTATGAACACCAGATTAAGTCGTTTTTACGAGAGCCGAGGTCGAAGATTTTCCCTCGGCCGTCGTATTTGCCTTACTCCCCTAGTTCCTGGATTCTCCCCTCAGCAAGCGGCACTGAATCAATGTCAGTTCTTAATTTCTCCCACTAAAGCAGACGACACTGGTCATATTGGGTTAAGCAGAATCACATTAACAACAGTTAACATCCCAGCCAACCTAGATATCCCGGCACCACGGTTCCCTCTGGTCTCTATCTGGTCCTCCTCGCAGATTATAAACTCTTGAGCAGAGTCCTCTTAAAAGAGGGGAATAGTGGAGGAGCGAGGTTTTAGTACAGTCCACAGTCTCTGAGCACAGGGTTCCATGACAGTAGTGTAAAGAGTCTGAGTAAAGAGTTAATACCTCTGCCTTAGAGAAGGAGCTTTCAGCAAGGCTATTGCATTACGCAGCTGCTCGGCCTTGCTGCACTTCAGGAACAGATAAAAGATAGATGTCACAAGCACTACTACAGACAAGGCCAAGAAACTTACCCACATACATTCCTGCGAAACAACTTGCTATGTAACGACCCTTCCCCTTATCTTGTTTCAATAAATGATGTGTGCAAGCTCCAAACGGTTACGCGGTTTTGAAATCACATCGTGTGTGTCTCATTTTTGTGTCTCCGATAATGGAAAACAGGCCACCAGCGGGGGGAGCCAAGATACCAGTGGTCACAGGGCCAAGATACGGTTTCAAACACGTTGTATCAACTCTTAGAAGGGTCGAGGTTTCTATGTAACAATGGGGTTGATTTCCTATTGTATGAAGTAGCCTGCCGGAGCTCGACCCTCAGGCAGAGACAGAGGATAGATGGCGACAGAACAGAAAACAGGAGTCAAAGTCCATAACAAACAGCCAATAGGAACATCGGTGTTCACCTACTGCAAACTATGAAAGGTATAAAGTCTTGGAAGACTTCAGGACCTTGGAAGGTGAAATGGTTAAAGACACCTGCCTCGCTCCGCAAAACATTTTGTAGCAAAAATATCTGTTTATTTCTTGCTTTTAGGTCTAAAGGTAGATAAGAATATTTACCTGCTTCCGGGACTATTGAAATAAAGACTAGTCCCAAGGTTGGAACGTTAATCCTTTCATGGTTATGCAGTTTAAACAAAATATATTTTATTATACAGTATGTGTTAAATGTTCTTTTGAGAATTGTTTGTTAAGTTTGAAACCGTGTATTCACTATTTCTAAAGAAGTATGTAATGTAGACCGGTTCCATTGGTCCACATCTTAGTCTCTGAAAGACATATAACCAGGAATAAACAAACTGTTCTTTAGAAGGGCTGCTAAGTATCCACAAGTTGAGTCTGTGTGTCTTTCATACAACCAGCTTGTGTGACTCCTAACCCTTCCCAGGATCCTGTGGGCGCGATAAAGCTCAGAGAGAGAAGGAGAACGTCTGCAGCAGCTAAAATAGTCACCCGAGTGAAGAAATATCAATCTATCAGAAGGTAAGTCAATAGAAGCTGTGAAAAACGGAGCCTACAATAAAGAATTAATAATTAATAATAATGTAGCGCTCACTCCCGGAGGAGCCGCTGAATTTAACCTCGGGTCAGTCTCCCCGCACTAGGGAATAAATATACACCAGCACTGTTGTGGATTTTGTAAGTTATATAGTTTACTGGTCTCGAATAAACTGGCATATATAAAGTAAACACGGTATATACAGTTGTGTTCAAAATTATTCAACCCCCAATGCTGTAAAGGGTTTTAGGGAATTTAGTGTACATTTGTAATTGTATTCAGAATGAAATCCTACAAGTACTTTTTAAAGAACCATATGCAACTAAAATGACATCAGTTGGTTTTGTAATACAGTAGTAAATGTTTCTTTTGTGAATTCTTCATTGACACAATTATTCAACCCCTTAAAGACTACTACTCTGAAGAACAGAGGTTCATTCAAGTGTTTTCAATCAGGTATTGAAAACACCTGTGGATGTCACGGAGCAGCAATAAAGCATAATAAGCACCAATTAGGCAGCTTTAAAATGACTGTGATACTCAGCTCCTTCTAGACATTTACTGGTGTGGTTACAAACATGGTGAAGTCAAGAGAATGGTCCAGGAAGACAAGAGAAGAGGTGATTACTCTTCACAGGAAGGGCAATGGCTATAAGAAGATTGCAAAGATGTTAAACATACCAAGAGAGACCATAGGAAGCATCATTCGCAAATTCAAGGCAAAGGGCACTGTTGAAACGCTACCTGGTCGTGGCAGAAAAAAGATGCTGACTTCGACTGCTGTGCGCTACCTGAAGCGTAGAGTGGAGAAAAGTCCCCGTGTGACTGCTGAGGAACTGAGAAAAGATTTGTCAGATGTGGGTACTGAAGTTTCAGCTCAGACAATATGGCGCACACTGCGTAATGAAGGCCTCCATGCCAGAACTCCCAGGCGCACCCTCTTGCTGTCTCCAAAGAATAGGAAGAGTTGACTGCAGTATGCCAAAAGTCATGTGGACGGGGGCGTGGCTGGCTGCTGAAGGGAGAGGACGCGTGCCTGTGGAGCTCCGGCCCGTCCTCTCTCTTAGGGATCTTTATGAAGGCTTTATGCTGTTGGAATGGAAACCACACGCGGGGATCCCCGAGTAGTTGGCCATCGGAGATGTGATGTCCGGGGTCCGTTCTGCCCCCCACCGGACCGGAGACAGCCGATTACCGGGCATTTTATGATGGAGGTCGCTGCCGGCAGCCATCTTGCGGCCTGCCCCTCGACCCCAGCCACCTACTTGCTGTGCCCCCCTGTGGAAGCCTCCCTAGCTGGGTCCGTGAGGGGAGTAGCGGAGATGTAGGGCCCCAGTCTCCCATTTACTTGGGACGGATTGCAGAAGACACATGAGGCTGGTGAGTTTGGGCGCCGGTTCGACCCCCCTCCCCGCAGTGATGTGAAAATGGCCGCGATTGAGGGCCTGGAGGCCTGTCTAGCGCTGCTGGAGGGAGATGGCCTGGGCCCACTCACGAAGGGGACCTGGTGCAAAATGATGGCAGTGCTGAGGAGATGCAGAGAGCCGCTGACCTCCCACCCCTGCGTGTCGGAAGAGGACTTACCTATACCCGATGTTGAGGATCTGACTGCTACCGCTGAGGGTGCGGAATGTGGAGTTGGGGTTCAGAGTATTGCGCCGCTGGTCCACCATCCACTTCAGGGGGCGGCCCAAGAGAGGTGTTATGGAGAAGATGACAGCGACAGCCCGGGGGATTTTGCGGAGGCTTTGCCTCCTGACCGAGCTGAGGAGTGTCTGGAGCCTAAAGTTGAGGTGATTTATCGTGCTGGTGGAGAGGCCCTACCTCGTGGATGCGCGGAGGTTGCGGATGGAGAGATACAGGCAGGGGAGACCCCGGAACCACACGATGAGGAGGTGATGCAGTCTGATGTGCTTACAGTACGAGTGGCGGTTCCTGGGGTGCCCCGTGGCAGGGCTGCGACTCTTCTCGCTCTGCCTAGTACCCTAGCTGCCTGGTGGATCCATCAGAGGAAAGCTGAGCATGGAAGGCTGCCTGCTGTTCTTCCTTGGGACCTGGTCGGGGTGAGAGAGATCCTGGCCCTAGATTTGTCTCTTTTGGCCTGGACACTGCAGGAGTGGGGTGCGGAGAGGCGCACGGACGGGCCTGTGAAGGATTTACACACCGCGATACCGTGGGACACGGGCTGAAGGGGTCTGTCTTACCCTCTGTCTACTGCTCGACCGTACCCTGACCAGCTGAGTTTACCACCCGTTCGCCCTCTGCAGCCCTCTTGGAATTACCCCTTGCTGACTCGATTTCCTCGCCTAAGCATTCCCTGCTGTGGACAGTTTTGTTTTCGGACTGTTTTTGGCAATCTCTGTGGACTATAGCTGATTTTACTCTCAGGGTTTTTACTGTCTGGTTCCTATGCGTTCACATGCCTGCTGAGACATATTTTATTAGGCCTTCTTGGGTACTGACGTGGACTCTGTTGCAGCTGTTCCCCAGCTGAGGATATCCTTTTCTCGTTTGCCCATACTCTGAGACTTTTTGTATCTTTTATTATCCGATGAGTCCCCCCAATTGGGGATGACTTTCTGTTGAATGTTGCCTTATACCCCCCTTCTCCCCATAATGAGTCCCTCCCTGAGGATATACCTGGATTCCTGGCGTTCCTGATCCTCCCCTCCCCCCCCCCCTTGATGCTTGTAGGTTCATGTTGTTCGTCTGTTGGAGCACTGGGACTCACCATCCCCCCTTTTTTTTTTTTTTTTTGGGACATTAGGAGGTAGCCTGGGAGAGCCGCTAGGGTGGCTACCTAGGCTCTGTACACCCTTTTGGCCCCAGGTCTCCTGGCCACGTGGCCCCTTCCATGGCCCTCGGTTCCCTTTAGGTTGCTGGGGTGAGCCAGGAATGCCACGATATGTTTGGCAGTCCCTCACTCCCCTTTTTTTTTTTTTTTTGGGACATTAGGAGGTAGCCTGGGAGAGCCGCTAGGGTGGCTACCTAGGCTCTGTACACCCTTTTGGCCCCAGGTCTCCTGGCCACGTGGCCCCTTCCATGGCCCTCGGTTCCCTTTAGGTTGCTGGGGTGAGCCAGGAATGCCACGATATGTTTGGCAGTCCCTCACTCCCCTTTTTTTTTTTTTTTTGTTTGTTTCCCTGGTGCCCCATCAGCGAACTCCATCACTCTTTTGTTTTTGCAGGATGACCCTCCTGACGAGTTTCTACACCCCCCCCACTATTTTTGATTTTCTGTAAGTTTCCTATGTGAACCCCCCCTTATGTTTTCTGTGCTTCCTTTGTGAGTATCTCATTTGGCCCTGCGAGGCCACCTGACTGGTCGGTCTGTGACCTTTTGTTTATTGCAAAATAAAAATTTTGAAATACAAAAAAAAAAAAAAAAAAAAAAGTCATGTGGACAAACCACAGAAGTTTTGGGATAGTGTTCTGTGGATTGATGAAACAAAATTAGAACTGTTGGGCCCATGGATCAACGCTATGTTTGGAGGAGGAAGAACAAGGCCTATGAAGAAAAGAACACCTTGCCTACTGTGAAGCATGGTGGGGGGTCAATCATGCTTTGGGGCTGTTTTGCTTCTGCAGGTACAGGGAAGCTTCAGCGTGTGCAAGGTACCATGAATTCTCTTCAGTACCAGGAGATATTGGATGACAATGTGATGCAGTCCGTCACAAACCTGAGGCTTGGGAGATGTTGGACCTTTCAACAGGACAATGATCCCAAGCATACCTCCAAGTCTACTAGAGCATGGTTGCAGATTAAAGGCTGGAACATTTTGGAGTGGCCATCGCAGTCACCGGACTTAAATCCGATTGAGAACCTCTGGTGGGACTTAAAGAAAGCAGTTGCAGTGTGCAAGCCTAAGAATGTGACTGAAGGCTTTTGCCCATGACGAATGGGCAAAGATACCCGTAGATTGCTGCAAGACACTTGTGTCAAGCTATGCTTCACGTTTAAAAGCTGTTATAACTGTAAAAGGATGTTGTACTAAGTACTAAGATTGAATGTCACTTGGGGGTTGAATAAAACTGATAATGATGTGAGCACAGAAAAGACATTTGTGGTTATTTCATTATAAATGTTATGTTATATTTGTCTGACCTACACCACGTGCCTCTTTGATTTAATTGTAAGCAAGATGACTGAATGATCAAAATCAATCTCAAACTGGCCAAAACACTCAATTTCAGTGGGGGTTGAATAATTTTGAACACAACTGTATATATATATTTACAGGAATTCGTAATGTGAGAAACGCGTAGCGGTAAAAAAGGAAATTTTAACCCCTTCGTTGCCGAAGTGTAAGTCCCGTACAGGTTGTGTCCCAAGAAGGTGTGCGTGTATGTGTGTGTTGGTACCTGGGTACTAGATTCAACTGGTCAGTGAATGGATTCCGTGTATCTTCGACTAGTCACGTTGGGGCCCTGTAGATTTAAACAACTGCAGCGTGCTTTGGTAACTTTAATGTGGCCTGGAAGGCCTCTCACCCATCCGCCAGACAAACTGTTCCCCTGCCTGACCAAGGACGTCTCTCCGCTCGATTTGGCTGGGACTCTGTGCCACCGGATCCGCTGTTCTTGCTTGTCCGTCTTTACAACAAGATCTTTAGCTCACCGCCTGCACTCCCATTAGATCATTGCGTTCTCCTAACTCGGGGTCCAATCTGCAGCTCTGCGTCTTTGTAAAGTTCTCAGCGATGGATACTAGGTCTCTGGCAAGCCACTGAAACCGATCTCCAGCGTCCGCAAGGCAGCACCTGCTCTCCGGCCTGGTCGCAATCGTTCCCTGTCTCACGTGCGTCTGGTTCTCTTCACCTCTCGGCACGCTCTGCTCTCCTGCGAAAGAGGTTGCGGATGTCTGTCTATTCTCCCCACCCACTTCCTGTCTCTGCCCCAAAGCATGCAGGAAAACATAGTCCCAATGTGTCCAGTATAGTTAACATCCCCCTGGTGGCCAAAAATGGGTAATTACAGCAACAGAACTATAACAGCACTACAATAATTAATATAGGGAAGAATTAAACCATGACTGAAGGCAGCACAGAAGGACAGAGATGGATTGGACATATGCTAGAAATACAGGGTATATTATAGGTGAGCTATGTGCCTGGACATGGGCCATTTCCAGGTGTAATGTAACTCCTGAAGCTGCCATGTAGTGCTGCAAACATGGAGATTGGTGATGAAGTGATGATGTCTGGAAATACCTATCACTACTAACATAAAACTAACTTTTGTGGTGCTTTGCCTTTTATATTATCAGGAAGATGAAACATCAGACTGAAATAATTATCTTTACTTCCAGATGTGGCGTTCGGCGAGTGTACTCTTTGATGTGTCTTAAAAGGCAAACAACCATGGTCCTAACTATATACAGCCAAGGAAAATAAACAAGGTTTACCTTAAATGCATTATTTGCAATCATCGGGATAAGGGTTAAATTCCTGCAGAATTCTTCCTGGGGATGTTCTTGGCTCGTAGCACTCCTGTTCCTGCAGCTACTGGCTCCAAGTTTTGTGCCCAGAGATTCTGCTAATTAATTATGTATAACTTGCAGGCCAGATCTAATGAGTAAGCACGAAAAGGCAGTGTCCGTGTGCCGGTGGAAATGAAAGACGGACGCTTTGTGTTGTGAATGAATGTCTCGTGGGGATGTCTGTGTGCACCACTGCATCCCACTCATTCTTCCCCTTGCTCTCTGCAATATTACAACATGCAAATTAACACACTTTAGGACAGGCTTTAACTGTTTACGTAGTGCTCATCGGGCGGCCATCAGGTCATATTAGAAACATCAGGACTTTGTTATTTATATCAGCAAATTCTAATTTGTGACTTACATCACAGCATCCAAAACAGCATCAGTCAATCCCGTGCTTGAGATCAATTTCTAAATTGTAGCTCTTCCCATGATGGCTTGGTCAGCCATGAGAAAAACTCAAGGGTTTTCTAACTCCTGTTGTTGTTTGGAAGCTGCTATCCTCACTACATTGTTTAATAATGTAGTTGATTTACAAGGGTTTCTAACACAATGACTTTGTACAAGCTTTCAGGTGTTCAAACCAAACCAATATATATCTTCTACAGACAAAGGAAGCAGTCCAAAGGCATTGACAAGTCTGAAATGTCGTGTTCTACCCTTCTCAATTTCTGATTTCACTTATCTAGGGATTTATATAGTATCAAGAGTATCACATTGCGCACAAGGATTCTCAGTCTGTGCCAAAGGTCAACAATGGAAGTAGCAAACAGACACCATGGAACCAGGTTGCAGAGCTCTATTGTATAGAATTACAATTATGGTTAATTGAACATTGTATCCCTTATTCTCATCACAACCTTAAATCTTCATATCATAACCCCTTCTTCTCTTCGCAATCTGTCATGATCCAAGCCCAAGAGCACAATAGAAAAGCAAGAGTTCGCAGGCTGGCTCTGTGGGAACCTGAACCATTGATTTCCACACTCTGTTGTATGCCCGCTTAATGCTGGTGTTACCACTCTGCATGTCTGCAAGATCCTATTCCATGCCTGACATATTTTCATGCAGCACCTGTAGTTGGCAACAGGTTTTGCATCATGATTGCTACAGCTCCACTCCTGGTTAAAACCCTCTCTAATTAAGGGTGTTGCCCTGATCCTTCAGGGGTCTTGCAAACTTGTTGTTTGTATGCACACTGCATATGGCCCCATCTTCATACCAAGACTCTGCCTGCCAGAGACCCTATACATAACCCATTATTCTATTACACTTATTGTTGATTTCCAGAGTGCCATCGCTTTAGTGTTCCAGAGTGCTAGCTTCACAGTGTTCCAGATTGTCAGCATCCTGCTGTGTTCCATTACTGCCACCATACTCTGAGGGCTCTATTCCACAATTGGGGCTAACGTTAGCACCTTGATGGTATGTAAGAGTTAGCACCAGGATAAGTGTGTTTAATGAACACCACCAATAATACATTCCTGACACTACCCCCATTAGCACATCATCTTTTGGACTAGCTTCCAGGAGCTTACTGTACTTTGCGCATCCTATACCTAACATGGGAAGCGCAAACGTACATTAGCATTTCAGTAAGTAAGGTGCTAGCATTATTTACCGCAAGGATGCGTAGAGCCAAAAGTTAACGGTAACGTTCAGATTTATAAGCATTGCTGCCAGCATAAGTGACTTTAATGCATGCCCCCATATTACCTCACTGACACTAAACCTGTGAGAAATCATTTAGCACATAATTTTTTGCACTGGCTTCCGCAAGCTTATTATACTTAACATGGGGAGCGCATCCTTTGGCTCAGCGTTTCAATAAGTATGGTATTACAAAGTGCTAGTGCTAATTACCACAAGGCTCCACATGGCAAAATTTTAGCTATTCCTAAAATCTGGCGCTACATGGTTCTGCATTTGCAAAATCATTTAGCACCCCTAAACCTCCCAGCAAATTTGATACTCACTTCTCATCCCGCGGTGAGAACATTGGCCTGATCTGCCGCTTCTTCTGGCAGCGAGCAGTGAGACTGGGAACAAATAGTTCCCAGTCTCTCTCCACAATCACTCTGCAGCGCTGCGCGATCTTGTGAGAGAGAGATCGTGCAGGGCTCATGGCCCGGAAGCGCGACCCTCCAGACCTATGGACTCCAGGAGGTGATACTCGTGGTGGCGCGGAAGCTCTACTGCGAGAATTCCAGGTGTTAGCATCGTGTTCCAGAGAGAGGTGCTGAGGTAGCACCTGCCCTGGAATATCGTGCTAACATGGGGACATTATGGGGAAACCTGTAGGTGTATATTTTTTTAAAAAAATTAAAAGTTTTTATTGTTTTATGCAAGGAAAGGTATATTACATAACAAAGCAAAATGTGATATGTAACAATGAGGCTTATCTAGTAGATACAAGACATTAAACAGTTGTTGTGATATTTGCATTCTATCGTAAGGAAAAATACAATTAGCTCATAAATTGCAGAGGGTCATTTTTGGTAGTCGTCCAACCGAATAGTGATGAAAGTTCTTATTACAAGCATCTGGTGTCTTAGGGGTGTTTAAAAACGAGGAGAAGAGGGGAGAGAAAAGAAAGGAGAAGAAAAAAAAAAGGGGGGAATAGTTAGAGGGGGACAAGTTTGAGAGGAGGGGGCCCAGGAGGGTCAGAAGAAGTATAGTGTAGGAAGGGAGCGATATTGTCATGGTGAATTGTGTTGTTAAAGGCACACATAAGAACCTCTGGCAGGGGCCTTCATCTGTTAGGTAGATTATCTGTTTCTTATACATAAATCATCATTAGAGTCTAATGCTCCTTTGTAGTAGGGTCCCCCTGGCCTCCGTTGCCCTCCTCCAGCACCTTCCTGAACTGTGCTGAGGAGCAGTAAGTTGACCAGCTGTAGGTGTATATTTTACCCCATTAGCATCCATGTTAGCACAAACAAGGACATATAGGGCAGTATTACAAAGCTGGTGCTAACTTAACCAGAGATGTTGTAAACGTACCTGAGCCATTACAGTCTATGGGGCTGTCAAGATTACAACAGCTCTGGTTAAATTAGCACCAACTTTGTAATACTGCCCATAGTGCACTACTTCAAGAGTCCTGCCTGATTCCTATCCTTTCTGCTTTATAATTAGTTGTGTATCCTTCCAGTTTTGTTTCTTTATCCAAATAAAGACCGCCTGAATAGTATTGCATTGGGTTCCTTGACTCATAATTCATGCATCTATATGCCCTACTGTGCCTCCAGCCCGATAACCTGATGAGCACCATGACTGAAAGTAGCAAACCCTGCCAGTATAACCCTTTTTACTTATGTTGTAGGGCAGTCCTTTCAGACACTGCAAATTCAGGTGCACAATCTCTGTAAGAAAACTACAGAAATTAGTTAGGCTCTCAAACTCTAACCATAGGTGTTGTTCACCAAGCACCACAGTATAAAGTAGTTACAAAAAACCCCATAAAAATGACTGCAATTACAGTGGACTTCAGCTATCCACTACAGAAAAATTCAACAATGGCAGGGGAAGTGAATGCAAATGGCTAATAATGCTGGAAAAAATGGTACCACCATTATTCTTCTGTAAAATGAACACACTATGGTTATTCTCCATTTAACGTTTTTCTACAGCTCCTTGCAGCAACAGGGAAGATACTTCAGAGATTATCAAATAATGATATTCATTGAACTCCAATAGACACGATGGTGAAAGCAACAGTGAAAAGAACACTAGGCAACTTCAACAAAACTATGGCAGAGACTACATTAAATTCTATGCTGAAAAACATTTTGATGCTCTCCGTTCCTCGCACTTCGGTTAGTCTGATTCGCCGACTGTGAATGGTCCCTGAAATGCAGGGAACAGGACGCTGAATGCATCTAAAAAACCACCGCAAAACCGCTGAAGGGATCCGAAAAACCGCCGAAGAATAAATGGTTTAAAAACTATTTGAAAGAAGAAAAAAAAGGAATATTTTCTAAATTGAAACCTATAGAATTCGCCTGATTATACCTGTAGAATTAAACTACCGAAAATCAGGGCATTTCACTGACATCAAGGTGCTGTTCGTTGTTCTCTGAACAGATTAACCGTTACTTCTCTATTTGGGATTTCACTGCCGCCGAAGGTCACTGTATTTCGCTTGCAATCGCCAACATTTGGCGAACTGCCAGCTTTTTGAATAGCCGAATGGCCACAAAATTGCAATGTACGTTGAAATTCACTGCTCGGTGCAAATCGGTGGCCAGTTCGGCTCTGTTTGAATAACCCCTATAGTCAGAAACTATGGTGGAAACCATATTGAAAAATACATTGAAAACTATACTAGATGACTTTGTAATGAACTATGATGGTAAGAAAGATGAAAAGTATGACAAACTATTGTAGAATTTCCATAAATAGAGAATTCACCCTAGCCTCCCTGTGCCTTCTCCACCATAATTCCCCAGAGTTCCCTGAAGTAAAACTACCATCCTTTCAAAAAAGAATGGTGGTTAGTGAACAGCCCCTTATGCTTGGCTAGATGTCTGAAATATGGGATTCAGTTCCGCTTCATATATTTAAAAGGGGGGGGGGAAACATCACCTGCATTCTATAAGTCAAATACACGTGTATATTTTTACTATTGTACTGACCATTATATCTCTACAATCAGTTATATTCTGACAATACCCATTGGCTTTGTTAAAGGGACACCATATACAACCTGACCACGTTAGCTTTTTAAAATTGACAGAATGTGTGGCGTGCCCTCCACCTCCTGCCACAATAAACACTATCAGGGTTATTCAGAGAGGTGAAAACCAGGAGAATTGCCAGGAGAGTGAACAATCTAGACCAAATAGCCGATTTGGAAAGTGTGATAAATGGGAGAATTTTTCTGGTTTGGCTATTTTGACCTAGAATTTTCACTTCTCCAGTCATTCTCCTGATTTTCACCTCTCTCTGAATAACCCTGTATGTAAAGTGGAGGAATTTACTCGGCTTACACCCGTGTCATCGGGCAGTCGAGATTTTGAATTTCCTGGCTGCCGGTCAGCAGATCGATCACAGATGATGTCAGCATGTAGATCGACCTCTCTCAGACCACTTCCAATAGTGCGCGTCCTGAGAGAGGCAGCTGATAGATTGGTTGTGCGTGTCCACTTCCAGCTCCAATCTATTGTTCTCAGCAGATTTTCCACACAAAAATATACAAATTCTGAACGATGCACAATTTGCATATCATAGGCAACACACGCTGCATAAGTACGCAAATGGGGTAAAAAAGCTGCAGGGACTTCCACATTTCAGAAGCCCTGAGATGATTATGACGAGCAGTGCGTGTCGAGAGAGAAAAAGTTGAAAATTATCAGCTAAAAGAGAGAAATAGAAAGAAAGAAAAAAATTGGAAAGATGCTATAAGCAACATCTGCCCAATTATTTAAGGGCCAAAAATGGGTGTTACTTTTTCATTTCAGTGCCCCTTTAAAACACAATCATGTTTGATGTGGGTTGAGGGCTGGACTGTTGGATTTTCTGGCGGGTTGTGATAACTGGGTTTCTTACTCCTTTGGGGCGGCACCCTATCCCCTTCCCCCTCCTCCCCTTCTCATGAGGTCTCTTCCTCTTTTTCTTTCCTTTATGTTTGTGTTTTTTCGATCTTCTTATTATTAGACATGTGCACAGCACAAAATTTCGTTTTGAACTAATGCATTAGTACTAAAATGCAATTTATTTAGTTGCTAAAGAAATTCGTTTTCAGTTCTTTAGTATGAAAACTAATTTCATTCATCCGAAAACCAGTGGATACAATTACTATTGTAGTGGCTCCTCAGAGGGCTGAGATCGCTGCTTGTTACAGTATCTCTCACTCTCAGCACAATGTGGGCCATATTATATAGCTGGTGCTAACATAACCAGAGCTGTTGTAAACTTCCCAGAGCTATTATAGCCTATGGAGGTTTTCAGTTACAACAGCTCTGGTTAAGTTAGCACCAACATTGCAATACTGCCCCGTGTCAGGCAAAGCTGTTACAGTAACTGACTGCTGCTCATCACAGCGCTCAGAGTTTCAGTAAAACTAGTAAATAATATTTTTATATATAAGACATTAGAACAATATTATTTTCTTGTTTTACTGAAACTCTGAGCGCTGTGATGAGCAGCAGTCAGTTACTGTAACAGCTGAGCCTGATGCATTGTACTGAGAGATAATGTAACAAGCAGCCGATCTCCGCGCTCACAGCCACTGGATTTAAAGGGCTAAAAAAAAAAAAAGCTCCTCTCTGTATAATGTTTAGAACATCCTCCTGCATTAATTAATACCCCTCTCTGTATAATGTATACAACATCCACCTGCATTAATTAATACCCCTCTCTGTATAATATATAGAACATCCTCCTGAATTAATGTCCCTCTCTGTATAGAACATCTTCCTGCATTGGCATGTGGAGGGTGCAGAACTTCGGATGTTGCGCTCTTCATTGCTGGTCTCCTTCACTCATCAATATAATATCACAAAGAGGACTGAAACTAAAATGTAGTGCATTTTATTTTAGTTTCTTTCGTTTTTTGTACTGAGCAGTTTCGTTTCTCTTGAGTCATACTAAAACTAAATTATCCCAAAATTCGGACTAAATCGCTTTAGTACTAAAACGAATGCACATGTCTACTTATTATTTCTTCTTCTCTCCCCTCTTCGGGGTCCCTTCCCTGTGGTCTTCTGGCAGGGGCTCCTCAGGGCTAACCAGTAGCAGTCTCTAAAATTGTGTTTTTGTGATATGATGCCCTTTTTGTCTTTGAAAAATGGAAAAATAAAGAATTATAAAAAAAAAAAAAAAACACAATCATGGGCTCCTTATGAACTCAACCTGAAACAGGAAACAACACGGGCAAGGGCAGTTACAACATGAGGGCCATGCTTATTTTCAGCTTAGAGCCTTACAAATCAATGAAACTTTCCTGAATTTAGTGACATTTCCCTAGTCGCAGCCGAGTGATACAATCTTCTAATGAGTAAGCGTCTCTCGGAGCTTTATCAGCACATTCTTTACTGCTGCAGAGACCGTCGCTGGATTGCCATTTTTCAAAGAGTGTTTCTGGCAAAAGAAAAGTTAGGGTGCCTTTGCTGAACCTAGATATATCCACTCCTCTGACTCTCCCATGCTTTTCTGGAAACAAAGGAGAGGAACAAAGCTTGCGCATATATGCATACATCCCAATAATGACCGATTATTATCGAATACATCTAACATCAAGGCGTATTTATACCACCTGCTTCAAGAATAAATTCTTCTGGTTCTGCGAGAGCCGCTAGAGAGATCGTTAGACAAAAAAAAAAGAAGATGAAACACATCGTTCTGTGCGTTCTGAAGACAGAGCTTTTAACATTTAAAAGGCACCTCAGCAAAGAGATGGAAAAAAATTCAAATCCGTGTCACAGAGGCACAGCCATTTTTAGATCTCAAAAGACACATTAGAAAGGAAGGATGGCAGCTGACAGTCAATGTGATGGTGATAGAGTATTCAGTCCACCCTCAGACCTGCTAATAAGACAGCAATTACCTAGGAGGATTTGTGACCCTGTCATTGCTGGTGAGGTCTCTATATAAGCATAGCTAGCCTATGATACTCACATGTGCCAGGTCGCCCCAATGTCAGCTGTCACCACTGACAAAGATACCCATAAAATGGCTGGATGCTCCAAATTAGTTAAAGCTGGGCTTTGCTCCTCTTTAATTAGGGCCACTTATTAAAGCGCAGAATTACTGAATTCATACTAATGCCCATGCTACATAAATAAAACACAGTCCATATTTTCTCATATTATAAAGTACTATCTATTATCCCTTGTAATGGTTTTCGGTACACTTTTATAAAGAATGTGATAAATTGGCAAAAATTTGTTCTATGAATAAGTGCAACAAGTACTTTCCTCCGGAAATTAGAGAAGCAGAACCAGTCACACGCCACGAACGGGAATGGTGCACATTACATGGGTGCCTTTAGGATTAAATGGGAATTTAGCAGGTTTTGAAGCAAGCCTTTCATAAATCCAGTCTGGAAAAAGTAGAAGCATTTCATTTATCAAAACTATTATCTTGTTTTCTGTCTACAAAGAGTTAATCCTATTTTGTCAGATGCCTTCAAGAATTTAGAACACCATGGGAACTATTCCATAGTGAATGCTATCTGTAGTTTATGGATATGGAAGTGTTAACGCCCGGATAAATGACTTTAACGTATGCCCCCCATATTACCTTCCTGATGCTAAACCTGGCAAAAAACCCGTTAGCGCATCGGTGATTGCGCTAGCTTGCCAAGCTTATTGTACTTTGTGCATCCTATACTTAACATGGGAGTGAAATCAGTAATTAGCGTTAGGATAAGTAAGGTATTACAACGGCCTAGAGCTAATTATCTCACTGATACACAAACCAAAAATTTAGCTACACCTAACACCTGGTGCTACTGATTGCACTTTTGCCTATTGGAATTGTGGCCAAAAAGTTCAACTTTGGTTTCATCAGACAATAACACATTTTCCCACATGCGTTTGGAAGATTTCAGATGTGCTTTTGAAAAACATCCGGGCTTGAATGTTTTTCTCCGAAAGAAAAGGCTTCCGCCTTGCCACTCTACCCCATAGACTAGACATAAGAATACGGGAGATTGTTGTCACATGTACCACATAGCCAGTACTTGCCAGATATTCCTGCAGCTCATTTAGTGTTGCTGTAGGCCTCTTGGATGCCTCCCTGACCAGTTTTCTTCTCGTCTTTTCATCACATTTGGAGGGACGTCCAGTTCTTGGCAATGTCACTGTTGCACCATATTTGCTCTGTGCACAGTTTGAGATCTCACAAACTCAGAGATCTCGCAAGATTGCGGCTGGGGGCTCCGAACGAGCGGCTGCTCTAAACCTTGGCCAGCCAGCCGCAGGGGCCTGGGAGAATGCTGCTAGAGTGCTGGTTTCAGGTATTGGGAGCGGTATCGCACTAAGTACTCATGCAAATGCCGGTATCGGTGCATCTCTACCTTAAAGTTTCCGAAAACAAAGTAGCAGTGTGATAGGCAAATCACGTGCCGATGCGGCTCAATGCACCCACAAAGTTTCACAATGCAGCACCTATGTGTCAGTCTTTGTTGTGGGACATTCCCCGCTCACTGAAGTTATCTCAAAAGAGCGAAATGACATGGGAAAAGGGATTCCCCCATCTGGCTGGGATTATGTGAGACAGCTCCGAACTGAGGGCACTGTCCCAAAGAAAAAGCAATCCATCCCACTTTATCAGTGAGGCACACCCCTTTCTGAGCAGGCCTGCCTTTTTCCAGGTGGACTCATCACTTTCATTCATTGCCAGGGACTGGCATGTCACTTTTTTGGATGGGACAGCATTTGTGAGCATCGCGAGTCACATAATTAATATGCCCCTGCATAAGCCTTCAAATCATGAAAAATATGAGATGTATCAGATGTATTTGTATGAAGCTGTGAAACAATTTGATAAATATGTGCAACTTTCCTGTGTATGTCCACTATGAGAAGAATTTGACTGGACAATAATAATCAAGCTATAGGATGCAGCGCCCTTTAAAGAAGACAGGTTCATCGTGGAATAAAGGTAAATTGTAAACATATATTTCTTTTTTTAAAAGAATAACTTGGGTGTAGGGGAGTGAACATATTTTTGCCTGTTATTTCTTTATTATTCAATCTTGGAAAATGTTGGTTCTCTATTGGGGAAGCACTTATTGCTTACTTTAGTAAAACTACAAATAGCCAGCAGAACAATTCATGTTTTCACTATAAAAAGCAATCCTATTAGGGCTGAAACAACTAATCGATAAATTGACAACTAATCCATAATGAAAATAGTTGTCAACTATTCTCATTATCAATTAATTGCTTGGTCGATTAATCAATGTGTGTACAGCACACACCGTTTAGAGCCAGGCAAAGTTAAACATTAATAAACTCAGACTCTAGAGCTGATTGGAGAAGACGTGTAAACTGCTTTACTCTGAATTGTTTAGTGCTAGGGTTATGTTAGTCATAAACAGTTTGGGCTCTATTACATTCTTTGCGCAAAAATGCTTGTGCAGCGCGCTAATTTGTGCGCGAAGCGTTGACCGTTAACGTGCGTAAATTAACGCTTGTATTACAATCCGAGCGCATTTTTTCAGCCGACAAAAAATAACGCATTTTTCAGCCGACAAACAAAAACGCGCGCATTAACGTTGCGCGCAGATATCGGTGTGCGGACTGTTTTTTCACGCGATTCAGCCAATCAGAATTAAGAACCACAATTGTCTCCCGTTAAGTTTTTGCGCCTGTCAAAATCAATCTGAGTATATACAGTGGCAAGAAAAAGTATGTGAACCCTTTGGGATTACGTGAAGTTTTGCATGACCGGCTGGGTGGAGTAGAGGTAACGTCACTGCTCTGCATGGAGAGAGCCTGTGGAGTCATGGGTTTGATCCCAGCGAGCACCTCTCCAGTAAGTGTCCTTGGCAAGACACCTAACGGTACACACTCGCCACCCAGGACATACTTGAAAATGAGAGAAATCTCAATGTATCCTTCCTGGTAAAATCCTTTCTCAAAAAAAAAATATTGGTCATAAAATGTGCTCTGTTCTTCATCTAAGTCACAACAATTTGAAAAACACAGTCTGCTTAAAATAATACAACACAAACATTATATGTGTTTATTGAACATAACATGTAAACATTCACAGTGCAGGGTGGAAAAAGTATGTGAACCTTTGGACTTAATAACTGGTTGACCCTCCTTTGGCAAAAATAACCTCAACCAAACGTTTCCTGTAGTTGCAGATCAGACCTGCACAACGATCTGGAGTAATTTTGGACCACTCCTCTTCACAAAGCAATATTCTTGGGATGTCTGGTGTGAATCGCTCTCTTAAGGTCATGCCACAGCATTTCAATCGGGTTGAGGTCAGGACTCTGACTGGGCCACTCCAGAAGGCGTATTTTGTTTTGTTGAAGACATTCTTTTGTTGAATTACTTGTATGCTTTGGGTCATTGTCCTGTTGCATCACCCATCCTCTGCGGAGCTTCAGTTGGCGGACAGATGGTCTTACGTTTTCCTGCACAGTGTCTTGATAAACTCAGGAATTCATTTTTCCATCAATGACAACAATCCGTCCAGGCCCTGAGGCAGCAAAGCAGCCCCAAACCATGATGCTCCCTCCGCCATGTTTTACAGTGGGGATGAGGTTTTGATGTTGGTGTGCTGTGCCTTTTTTGTCCACACATAGTGTTGTGTGTTTTTTCCAAACAACTAAATTTTGGTTTCATCTGTCCACAGAATATTTTGCCAGTATTGCTGTGGAACATCCAGGTGCTCTTTGCAAACTTCAAACGTGCTGCAATATTCTTTTTGGACAGCAATGGCTTCCTTCGTGGTGTCCTCCCATGTCCTCCATTCTTGTTTAATGTTTTCTTTATTGTAGATGTGTCAACAAAAATGCTTTGTCTATTCAGAGAACACAAAACAGCAGTGAAAAGTTGCCGAAGTACCCTGCTGTTCGGTGGTTTAACCCTTTCGCTGCTGAGGCTTTTCCCGCCCCTATGCTGAGGTCATTTTTACCTGTTTTGCGCATCATGTTTAAACGTGTTTTGAAGGCTTATTTTAGTACATGACCCAGACATATTATATATCGTTCTTTCCGTCAGACTCGGTAGATTCATAATATGTCATTATTATATGTATACGTTATGTCATGTCTGTATATTATAACAAAAAATGCAATAAAATATGTATTTTCAATAATTTACAATGTGTAAAGTGTTTTTTTCCACATTTTAACATGCGAGCAATTGCGGTTATATTTTGTATGGGGTGCGCTTGTTAAAAAAATTAGAGATGGGGTCTCGTTACATTTTTTTTTGGGGAAAATGACACTATTTTTAACAAACGCACCGCATACAAAAATCGTTAGTGCAGCATCATTGTTCACATTATAATTGAAATGGGAACAATATTGCTGCATTAACAAACCAAAAAAAATAAAAAAAAAGTGTTTATTTATTTTTTTTTTATTTTTATTTTTCATTTTTTTTTTTTTTTACAAAATTTTTCACTTTCATGTTTGGTATCGTTGGAACGGCCATGCTCTGGCCGATCCAACCATACCAAAATTTAACCCCTAGCTGCCACGGATCGGGAGATAGGGAGTTCATTGGAACTCCCTATCTCCACAGTTGGTGGCAGTTAGGGGTTAACTCTAGGACTGGCGTCATCGTGCTACGCACGATGACGCCAGTCCTCTGGGGGAGTTCCCGGAGGCTTGGCCGACATCCAAGATGTCGGCCAGCTCCGGGAAAGGATCGCGAACCGGCGCTTTTCAGCGCCGATTCGCGATCCAGCTCCCCAGGGGTTAATGCCAGGCATCATTTGGAAGGGCAGGCTGTGCCCTTCCAAACGATGCCTGGGTTAACCCCCTGTGCGCTGCCGATCGGGAGGGAGAGAGGTCCGAAGGACCTCCCCCCCTCCCTTTCAGGCGCCTCCTCCGCACATGCGGGGGGGGCGCCTGAATTAGGTGTCATCGCGCCCCCGCGATGACACCTAATTCTGGCGGCTGCTGGTCCGGATGTGCGGCTGACATCCAGGATGTCAGCCCGCACCGGAGGGGCCAGCGATCGGCCGGAACCCGGCCGAACGCTGACCCCGATGGGAGGACGCGCTCAGCGCGTCCTCCGCATACCAGCGGGACTGCTGAGGACGCGCTGAGCGCGTCCTCAGCAGCGAAGTGGTTAATTCGGCAAGTTTATTCAGGAGAATCCCATAGGCTTCAATGTTAAAAATATTCCCGTTTTAATTCAATATCTAATAAACCGTTCATTATAAAATTCTGCAGCAAAAAGTTTCTTTATTTATAGATTTTTTAGGATACTTTAAGCATTTTTCTGAATTTTTTTTTTTTTAAAAGTCCGATTTTTTTTTTTTCAGTTTACTTATTTTTTTGTAACAGCCCTCTTTATTATCATTCCCTGGACCTCCTGTGAAAATTTCAGATATTTTCGCTCAGTAGTTTCTTTGCAAACAGTGTTTCATTTTCACAGATTCACACAAACGGTTTTGCTAATTTATTCACTGCCTCCTCTACGTCACAGCTGCTTCGGCTCTGTGTGATTCGGCTCCTGTTCGGCTCCTGTTCGGGTTTTTCGAAGGTTAATCCAGATGTTTTTGCTTGTTTTCAGTGTGCATTCGGTTAGTTTTCGTCAGGTTTGCGGCAGCTTTTCCCTGCAATTCGGGGACCCTGTGCTGTTTGCTGAATACACCGCAGGGTCACCGAAATGCAATCGGCAAAAGGAACCGAATTGAAGAGAACGAAAAGTCACCGAACGTGCGGTGACTTTTCGAATCTCTTTGGATAACCCTGACAGTCTGCTTAAAATAATACAACACAAACATTATATGTTTTCATGTTTTTATTGAACAGAACATGTAAACATTCACAGTGCGGGGTGGAAAAAGTATGTGAACCTTTGGACTTAATAACTGGTTGACCCTCCTTTGGCAGCAATAACCCCAACCAAACGTTTCCTGTAGTTGCAGATCAGAACTGCACAACGATCTGGAGTAATTTTGGACCACTCCTCTTCATAAAACTGTTTCAGTGTAGCAATATTCTTGGGATGTCTGATGTGAATCGCTCTCTTAAGGTCATGCCACAGCATTTCAATCGGGTCGAGGTCAGGACTCTGACTGGGCCACTCCAGAAGGCGTATTTTGTTTTGTTGAAACCATTCTTTTGTTGAATTACTTGTATGCTTGTATGCTTTTAGTCATTGTCCTGTTGCATTACCCATCCTCTGCGGAGCTTCAGTTGGTGGACAGATGGTCTTACGTTTTCCTGCAAAATGTCTTGATAAATTCTGGAATTCATTTTTCCATCAATGACAACAATCCGTCCAGGCCCTGAGGCAGCAAAGCAGCCCCAAACCATGATGCTCCCTCCGCCATGTTTTACAGTGGGGATGAGGTTTTGATGTTGGTGTGCTGTGCCTTTTTTCTCCACACATACAGGGTTAACCAAAGAGATCCGAATTGCTTGGGAAAGGTAACCGAACGCTGAAAATCAGCGTTCGGTTACCTTTCCTGACCATTCGGCTATCCAGAGAGCAGGCAATTCGCCAAATCCTAGCGAATTGCCTGAACATACGGTGCCTGTTCGGTGCCTGTTCGAGGGCAGTGAAATCCCCATGAAAAAGCACTGCTTCGGCTATTCAGAGAACACAAACCAGCAGTGAAAGGTTCCCCTAATGCCCTGCCATTCGGTGGTTTAATTCGGCAAGTTAATTCAGGAGAATCCCATAGGCTTCAATATTAAAAATATTCCCGTTTTTTAATTCAATATCTAATAAAACGTTCATTATAAAATTCTGCAGTAAAGAGTCTCTTTATTTATCGATTTTTTAGGATACTTTAAGCATTTTTCTTATTTTTTTTTTTTTTAAAAGTCCGATTTTTTTTTTCTTTTTTCAGTTTACTTATTTTTTTGTAACAGCCCTTTTTATTATCATTCCCTGGACCTCCTGTGTAAATTTCAGACATTTTCAGTAGTTTCTTTGCAAACAGCGTTTCAATTTCACATTCATACAAACGGTTTCGCCAATTTATTCACCTCCCTCATCTGCGGTGTCGGCTGCTTCGGCTGGGTGTGATCGGCTCCTGTTCGGGCTTTTCGACGGGTTTATCCAGTTGTTTTTGTGGCTTTTCAGAGTGCATTCGGTGGGTTTTGCGGATAGTTTTCGTCGTGTTTACGGCAGCTTTTCCCTGCAATTCGGGGACCCTGTGGTGCTTGCTGAATACACTGCAAGGTCGCCGAAATGGGATCGGCAAAAGGAACCGAATTGAAGAGAACGAAAAGTCACCGAAAGTGCGGTGACTTTTCGAATCTCTTTGGATAACCCTGATAGTGTTGTGTGTTTTTTCCAAACAACTCAATTTTGGTTTCATCTGTCCACAGAATATTTTGCCAGTAGTGCTGTGGAACACCCAGGTGCTCTTTTGCAAACTTCAAACGTGCTGCAATATTCTTTTTAGACAGCAATGGCTTCCTCCGTGGTGTCCTCCATGTACTCCATTCTTGTTTAATGTTTTCCTTATTGTAGATGTGTCAACAAAAATGTTAGCATGTGCCCGAGATTTCTGTAAATCTTTAGCTGACACTCTAGGCTTCTTCTTTACCTCATTAAGCATTCTGCCCTGTGCTCTTGCAGTCATCTTTACAGGACGACCACGCCTAGGGAGAGTAGCAACAGTGCTGAACTTTCTCCATTTGTAGACATGTTTGTGTTGTATTATTTTAAGCAGACTGTGTTTTTCAAATTGTTGTGACTTAGATGAAGATCAGAGCATATTTTATGACCAATTCATGCAAAACTCCACGTAATCCCAAAGGGTTCACATACTTTTTCTTGCCACTGGATGTTGCAGCAATAATAAAAACACGCACAACTTCTCTATTTTATTGTTTAGGTATGTGTAGAATGTGTAACTATACTTTGCTGTATTTTTATTTTCAGGCTGGTGTATATGGGTTCAGCCAGGACGTTCAGATTTGCCATTAACACCAGCTTTTAAAAGATGTTAAAATTATGCGCGCATATGCTGTGCGTTAAATTTTGCGTATAGATTGTAATACCATCCGCGTACCAGCGGCGCACAAACGCATTTGCGCTCACAATGTTAAGTATAGGACACGCAGAGTACAGTACGCTCGCATAGGATTCGCGCAGGTTCACGCGCGCGGTAGACATTAATGCGCATTTTTTGCGCGGACGTTGTAATACAGCGTTCAGTGCAAAGGGTTTTGCCCCTCGAATTAATGCGTTTTTGCATACACGTTAACGTTTGCGCCAAGAATGTAATAGAGCCCTTTGTGTTTATTTAGTGTACAACAGTAGCAGAACTATATCACAAACCCTGGGGTGTGGCTACTGGGTAGAGCAGTCGTACCGCTGGTGTTTTATCCTTACGTGTCCTGAGTTAACACCCCACCCTCACTGCCACCCCCTCTTTGGTCTGTTATCTTCCCATAAACTCCCTCCCACACTCAAGTACAGTCTTTTGCCCAAACCAATTCCATCTCCCACTTGGGCCAAGTCCCTTGCCCAAACTCACTCCCTTCCATCTCCGGACCCTCCTACTGCTCAGTTTTGTTCATGAAATTATTGTAAAGTTATAATCTGCGCAACTGACCACTTTAGCTTATTAGAGTGTATTATGTGTAGAGTCCCCCCTCTTTTGTGCCGACATTAACATGTCTAACGCTGCTATGAGCGCTTAGATAATTTGTGGAGAAGTAGACTTTTTTGAGAAAGTATTTTACCAGGAAGGATACATTGAGATTTCTCTCGTTTTCAAGTATATCCTGGGTGGCGAGTATGTACCGTTAGGTGTCTTGCCCAAGGACACTTACTGGAGAGGTGCTCTTGCCGGGATCGAACCTGTGTCTCCACAGTCTCTCTCCACGGTTACAGAGCAGTGATGTTACCTCTACTCCACCCAGCCGGCACATGGGCGTAAGCTGCTCACAGAGCATCACTCCATCAGTCTGACCAGGCACTCACGTACCTTGTGTGTAAAAAGTATGCAAGATACATAATTTGTGTATGTATGTACAAAACTTTTACATAATGTTCTGTTTAAGTAAACAATTTTTTTTTAACTTTTTTCTGGATGAAGAGATTAACTGAAAAGAAGAAAAAAGAAAAAGAAAAATCGGCCAACTAATCGATTTATGAAAATAATCGTTAGTTGCAGCCCTAGGTCCTATCATTATTATCTTTTTTTATCTCCTAAACCTTTCCTACAGATTTGCAGAACAAGGATAATTTCAGACGTAGCTGGAGAATTATTGAAACTTGAAGTTCGGGAGATAATTTCTAGGCTATTTGGTAATGTCATCCAAAATGCTAATTTCAGACGGTGTGTAATATATTATAGTCAGTTTTCTATTAAAGTCATAAAGAGATATGTTAGGGAGAAAATGCTCTTTTGGGACAGAAATATCAGCTTTTTATGAGCAGTTTGATGACAGCACTTAGAGTAGCTATTTATATATATAATAAGAAATCAGAGAAGGGAGGGAGATAGAGGAGTGGGGAGGGAGGCAGACTATGCTAGATATAGTATAGCATAAAGTCACACAAAATGGTAAAAGCATCACAATGGATTTAGAATTCGTCACCAGCAAGCTACAAGACATCCTGATCATAAATGGTTTACTCATATAAAGTGTTTTTGCAATCAGAAACTTCTAAATTCCTGTTAACCAATAATGTGAGCATGTGAATTTTATTCACCATAATCTCTAGTACATGAAGATTTATCAGTGTTTTAGATTAGGGGTGGCCATCTTGGATATAAATCACGAATTTCAGCACATCAGTGACCATAATCTACTCACGTGGCAGATAAAATACTAAGGGCCCTATTCCCTCACCAACTCCAAAATGTGGATGCTAACAGGGAAAATCAGCGCCAACCTCTGGGAACCTCGCGGTAGCACGTATGCATCATCAGGAGTATCACCTCCTGGAGTCCACAGAACTCCTTGGAGGGTAGCGCTGCAAGCCCTGCTTGATCTTACTCTTGTGAGATCAAGCAGCGCGTGCAGTGATTGCAGAGGGAGACTGGGGACTATTTGTTCCCAGTCTCACTCTGCTCGCAGCCAGGAAAAGTGTCAGGTCGGGCTGCCCTTCTCACCACAGGATGAGAGGTGAGTAACAGATTTATTGAGGGGTTTTAGGAGGTGCTAAATTAGTCTGCAAAAGCAGAATCTGTTAGCAGCGGCTTTTAGATGTTGCTAAATTTATGTTTTGCCCATCTGGGGAAGTAATTAGCGGCTAGCACTTTGTGCTACCCACGATAAGTACGGGGTGCGCAACGTACAGGGGTTTAGCTTTAGGTATGTAATATGGGGGGCATGCGTTATAGCTGTTTGTAATATGCTTTAAGACTTTGTGATCCTAATGCTAATTACTGATTGCTTACTCTTTGCGCTCCCCATGTTAAGCATAGGGAGAGCAAAGTACAGTAAGCTGGTGCTAAAAAGTGCAAATACCAATTTGCTAACAGATTTTTTTTAACCCATTAGCGATTGGGAGGTGATCTATCAACCTAGCGCTAGAGCTGATATATTTGAGTGCTATTGTTAAGGAGGTGGTAGTGAACTACAAGTATCAAAATTCACATATATACTCTATTCAGGAAGAAGACCAATAAGGACAAAAACCACCAAAGTATAATTAACATCATAAACAAAAAAGAAAAGCAAAACATATAAGCAGCATATACCCAATGGATAAGAGTGACAAACCACCAAGGGCTGCCTGAGGTACCCAAAATTTCAGCGCATTAACGCCTTTCTCAAGGGTTAAAATACTAAGGCCACAGAATGTCTATGGGATCATCAGCCAGGGAAATGCACTGATATTTTCAGAATGTCCCAGACACTCCTCTAGGTCCAGTGACAGGATCTGTGGCCTTCTTGAGGATCAATTCCATTGAGAAGACAACCACAACGCCATTTGTCTGGTAGAGTGACCTTAGCTTTTTGATAAGACGAGTGCTATTATATTTTTTTTGGGTGTGGTGGAATGAAGATAGTTTAAGAAACTAAATCCAGTGTTAGAACACAAGGAGAGAACACTCAATCAAGTGTACCCAACCATGTGAACAATATGGGGTGAATCATAGACACAGTAACAGTGTCAAGTTATTGATTGGTAACATCAGAAATAGCAGGAATATACCAAGGGCAATTGATTCATGGAAGTAAGCAGTTTATCATCATGTCAAGCAAACATTTCTGCATTACCTAACAAGCCTAGTAGAAGGACTTGGGAAAGTCAGATGGATTGTTAACCAACAGTTTGCAAAGTGTTTAGATAAAGCACATCGTGTCCATGTGATAGATTCCAACAGGACCAACCATCAAATGTGGTTTGGTCAGGACTTCACAAATCTGGGAGCCAAAACCTCCTTAATAGTTTACATATGTATTTTAACTTTTCAAACAATTTCACAGATATCGGTGCACAAAATTTTGCTGGCTCCCAAAAACAGGAAATTATCTCCTATGTGTGTGTTATAAAGCTGTCAAGCCCTTTAAAAGTATTTTGAAGCTCCTTTGTGCTGATAACCATGAATAATAATTTAGAGGAAAACAGGAGATTTAATATTGACATTCGAAAGAGGCACACAGTGACATATCTGTAGTACAAACAGCTGGATTTAGAGATGGAATTACATAATTCCGCAGGCAGAATGCAGGATTTAAAAGAGTTTTACAGCTAAATAGTTTGCCGTCTTTGAAGAAAGTGTATGGATTTGTTCAGTCCTGCATTACCTTGTGTGCTAAACATTGGTTTGACTTGTTCTACAGATAATGAACATGGTATAGGATGGTAGTATAAATGTGTACAAAGGAAGATGTTGTGTGTTATTTGTTGAACCTCTTCACCACCAATAAAGAGTTAACTCAATCTTCAAAAGCACCATCAGCAGGCCCACACGGGGCAGACTTGTTCTAAGGTCTCAGCTTATTGAGACGAGGTGCAGGCTCTGGTGGAACAGGTCTTCGGCCCTGGGGTTCCATGTGATCTGTGGACTTGCCTATTTGCTAAACAGATTTCAAAACTGTCACGACATCAGAAGCGACTACTGGCTAAGCTTCATCTGGCTGAAAGCAATTACCGAAAGCTATTACCGTGATTGACCAGGAGATGGAGCATTGTTCCAGTCAACTTATGCATTCAGTTTGGAAATGCACTGTAATGATATTACAGTGCATTTAGACTGTGTGTGTGTATGTGTATAGTTTTGAAAGTGTGTGGTGGTAATGGGGTTAGGATTTACAGTAGATTGGTTCCTGCCTGTGGTTTTATGGAAAATCACTTGGTAGTGAATAAGTTAAATAATCTGTTGTTTTGCACACAATTTTTCAATTTTCACATAGGTGCTTTACTTGTAAGTTCCAAACTTGATTTCCAAAGATTAGTCACCCACCTTATACTTAGAATACATTTCAGGCAGATCATAATAATATATGTCTGTACATCCTTATATCTCTGTCTGCTGCTACCTCAACATTTTCATTATTTATGCTTTTACACCAAGTTCACAAAACATAAATATTTAATTTAAAATGGACATATTTACCAATACTCAAGTACGTTCTTGTATTTTATTTCCTCCAGACTCCCACCCACTGAACACTACAGTTGCAGCGGTTTGCCAGTGCTCATAATGGGAAGGGTCATTAAAAGAAGGAAAAATAATTAAAACAAATCAATATCATTTCTTTAAGAAGGACACATAATTGACCCTTGGGATGTTTAAGAAGAGGGATAGAGCTTTTAGAATAACAGACTTTAAATTGCATCCGCTACAGCGTGTCCACCTTGTATGATTTTTTAATACATTTTATGTATTCTTCTCTATATGTGTTAACTCATACTTGCCTACCAAGTCACTGGACCTCAGCCAAAGTAGTAGTGGAAGGGATATGGATGTTAATCAATAGAACCTTATGCAATTTAGAGAGTGTAGTAATCATTTTTTCTTGAATTGAGAGTCTAGGCTGAACATGTTACCCCTAATGAAGCAAAAAAATCTGAATGTTCGGTGTAACAGTATCACAAAAACCTGAGTTATTCCATCTTTCATCCAGTTATCAGGCTAATCTATGAACCATGTTGCTGTATTGAAATGACTGCAGTGCTGAGAAAAACCCAGTAAAGCTTTATATGAGTGTGAGTATGTCAAGTAACAAAATCACAATCATAGCAGGGTGGAAAATGCCAGATGTCACCAAGTTTATTGAGTTATTGTATTGGGACTATTACACAAAAAAGCAGAGAATGCAAGGCAATCTATGGTCAAGCTGAAAACCTTCTCAAATCGTGGGTCAGAAGAATCTGGAGGATCAACTAATCTTTGTAATCTTTGTTAAAAAGCAATGGAACACATGAAATTATATAAAATTCCCCATTTATGAAAGAGTTGTGAGAGGGGAAGATCAAACTTTTCAATTAAATAATAATCAATTGGACCATGTTGTTGGGGAATAAAAAGTTCTTTGTGGCATTACACCCCACTCCGCCTCCATGCCTTTTCCCCTGATGTGTCCCCGGACTGCTGGCGCTGTCACGATGCCCCAGGATCGGTCCTCCACTTAAGGTGGGAGTGTCCCCTGATAAGCCGCTACTGGTCCTGTATACACTCCATTGCATGTGAGATAATTGACCCACCGCCCCCCTATACCCCCACATCCCTGCTGCTCCACCACACGTCAAGGTCAGTGGTGGCGTATAGGAAAACTATCCTGCCCCGCATCCTGAACGTTGCTAAGGGACGGATACCCTTATACTGGAGACAAACTACCTCACCCCCTCACCGGATATGGTTTTGACGTATGGAGGAACTCAGAGCTGTGGAGCACCTCCAGGTGTCGGCCACTGATCAACTCCCCCGCTATCTGTCAGTCTGGTCCCTTTGGCATACGGTGACATTGTCCACTGCCTTTCTAACCCGCCTTGGCCCTGCTCGAGATCGACACGGCCCCATCTCCCCCCGGATCCTAACCCCCCCTTTCTCACCTCATGCCTTCTATGCGTCCGTCCAAGGTTCCCCCCTCTGTCTTTGTTCACAGTGTTCCCCCCAAACTAGGTTTGTGTGGGTGTCCACGCACCCCTATCCCATATGTTGGACTTATAAATTCCCCTTCCTAAATTTTTCTGTTACTGTGATTTAGTTGCCTGACTTGCTTTGGTTGGACCTGCGTGTCCACAAGTCTTGACCTTTCTGTATTCGTGTTGAAACTTAATAAAATGATATTTACAAAAAAAAAAAGTTCTTTGAGTTTGAGGAGGAGGTCTTATTATAGATGGGGTGAGCAGTTATACCTGCAAATAGGAATCATTCTGACATTTTGAATATTGTTTACTTTAAAATGAGAAGAAAAGGGTCATATCATGCATAGCATAGCATAGCATTAGGATTGCATAGGAGCCCTGAAAAGCTAGTCAAGAATTTGTTAGGTACTAGAAGATCCGTTTTATATTTTAATAAATTCCAAATCACCGAGCAGCAAATCTAATTGCTTCCAAAATACATTTACCTAATCAATCCAAATATATTCCAAATAATTTGGATGATTGAAAAAAACTACACTCCATGTGCAAACTGTGCATTGTAAAAAATGCAAATACAGTAATCCTAATCCTAACCCTAAAAGTAAAGCCAACCTTAAAAGTAACCCTAACTAACTTCTAGTATGGGTATATAGAGGAAGGTATAGGGGTAGTATCGAGCGGGGTGTAGTGGAATTAAAGAGAGGGAGTAAAGAGGGATGTAGAACGAGAAAATATGTGCGCCTTCCAATCCAAACTTCCAATATTTTTGGATCGATCCGAATAGGAACTCAGTCTGAATCAGAAATATTTGGAATCAAAAATTTTCAAATCATTTTCGACTGTGCACATTTCTAACAGGTACCAATCATGTTAGCGAGTGTTGCAGTTGGGTTACAGATCAATATGTCTGGTTATTCTTCCTTTTTGACAATATTAGTCTATGAATCAGAAATTAGTAATCCAAGTACTACATTCACATCGACCTGTCAGGTGTCTTCACATCTATTAATATCAGGGACGATACATCCTGTGTATGTTGAAAATGCTGAAATTTGATGTCATGGCGGGAATCTACTGAGAATTTGCACCAGGTCTTTCAATTCTTGTTTGGTGGTATAAGTGTAATAATGTGATGGCACAACGCATGTGGGTGAATGAGACTGTCTGTAGGAAAGATATATAGGAGCTTGCTACTAAAACAGAGCCACAATGTCCTGGAAAGGTTAGTAGTTAATTTATGGAGAGGAAATAAAAAAAATAGAATGTTTCACGGACAGGATGGCAGATACTGTTCTAGAATCTGTCTGAACAATGCCAGAATGTAATTTGTTTGTTAATTAGTTTATTCTGTTGGATAGGGAAAAAAAAAAAACCTGTTGAATTATCCATGCCATAACCAGAAGCAATTAACATAATTAACGGAATGAGGTGATTTATAAGGACATATAATAAGTATATCCAGGCCTGAGAACAAGTGATATATTTTAATACGCCTAGTTAAAGTACACTAGTCAGCCAAAGCTCTTGAAACCTGACTGGTACTTTTTTTATACTTAAGTGCTGTCATAGACTTATAAACTACAGATCTGACATAAAACATTGTCAGCAGAGTATCTTACTTCCAAATAGACCCTCATCAAGTCAGGATTTTTGTTAAAATTTCTGAATTAAGAAGATATATCACTAAAGTTCTGCAATAACAGGAATCGGGGGGTTATCGCTTCAACAAGTTTATAAAAACCAAAGTAAACCAATGCGTTCTATTTCTTTAAAAAACACTCACACTCTCACGGATGCATTTAATTATGATAAAATAAAATGCATCTCCCATGTACCTTATTTTTTTTAATTCACGCACTAAAGAAGATTTCAGCTGCACATCTCAATATGGCAAAGGGTCAAAGTAGATACTACACTGTGCATAATATTAATTTTGCCAGGGATGCTTGGTGTAATGTGTAAGTCATATTCTTTGACCTGATAACACAAACAACATGCTGTGCCATTATATATTAGCTTGTCGAAAACATTATGATTGCAATATTATAACAACTGTTTCATCACAATGTAACTTTTATGCATATTTGTATTTTTTAATGCATATTTGTATATTTTTAGTGTGAGTCTTGCCACGGAAAGAAAAGAGCTAACTACCCTGCTGTGACGTGCGAAGGGAAAGTGTACAAGGGGTTACAGCTCCAAGCCTCTGGACTCACTAATTGTACCCACTCTCAGGGCCTCAAGTTTATGCCAACCCAACCCCCGTAAGCCATAGACACCCTTACGATTATATGCTGCCACCACGAAAGTCATAGGGCACGTTCGAAACCCCACTAACTGTATACCACCCCAATCCAGGAGCTCAACCATATACAGCTAATATATAAATATATCAACTGTTAACTACTACGGTAATGATACCCAAGCAATTCTATTCACGAAGCATGAATCATCTAGAGCAGAGACAGTACTGGGTTTTAAGTTTTAATGGAAAAGGATAAAAATTCAAACTTTACACAGTGCCGATATCGCAAAAACAAGACATACAAAATATAAGAAAATGTGCAAATACAGTTCTTGAAATAAAATGGGATTTACATAGAAAACCTAATTTGAGTAGATACTTCCATGGGTATTTGCAGATTTCAAATGTCCCAGAAGGTTCTTAGATGTTCACTCAACCCAGCCTTTTGGAGAATTACCCTGGGTTTTTGGTGAGTATTCTATAAAAAGCTTGCCCCTCACCCTCTTTCCCAACCATTTGGTTCCCGGATCAAGTTTCCCTTCAGCCCTAGAGAGCAGATCAGATAAGAGGGTTGTAAAAAACAGTGGCCTTGCTTAGCAAACTCTGTTGCAATGACCAGAGAACACCCCCCACACCAATTCTGCATTTAAAATCTTGCACACTGCTGGCAGAAAATTATGCCTGTTTGTGACAAGCCTTAAGAATAATCAGCAGAGGCTAATTGTGGTTAGAAAACAGAGTAGTGCAACTAGACCAGGAGGTCTTCAATTGCTCCTTATTATGTATTATTCTGACAGTGTTTTGGTCGAATATCAGTCTGCCTAAAAAACAAGAAGAGAAGGGACAGACGAAACAAGGCAAGAAGAGAGAGCAAAAGGGAGAGACTGTCCAGAGAATAGAAGCAGGATGAAGTGATACAGTGAGAGTTTAATAATAGAAAATATAGGCCCCTATTATGCTCTTAGCATTAAAACGCGGGCGCAGGGGAGGAAAAACTGTGCCCGCAGTTTCCCCTCCTTGCGCCTGCGTTTTAACGCCTGATTACAATGCAGGTGCAAACAATGCTGCCTGCATTGTTATCGAGCGTTAAAAATCTGGATACTCGCGGCAGCGCTGAGCACAGCCGCGAGCATCCACTCGCTGGAGTCCATAGGACTCCATTGAGGTCATCTCTGCCGGTCACGTGACTGGCCGGATCTCGCATCGCGAGATCCGGCCGGTCGGCATAGTGATATGTAGGGAGAGACTTTTTCCCCCTGTCTTTCCCTTCTCCTGCCTGCTGGCCGGAGGAGTCGACCGGAGCCGCGGTCCTTGCCGCAGGACAGAGGGTGAGTATATGATGCGTTTTTTTATTTTTCAAGCTGGTGCTAACGGATTCAACAGGCTGCAAAGCACGATCCTCATCAGAGGATCGAGCCTTGCAACACTGAGCGCATTACTCCATTACTGCATCCACTCTCACGGACAGGGCCGCCATCAGGGCATTACGCCCCATTCTGTAGTAAGGGGCCCAGGGCTCGGCCCACCTGGGCCCCGACTGCACCTTTACTTTTAATCAGCTCCTGTATTGGAGTCTAGGAGTCCGAATCCGGAGCTGTGTACTGGCTGGCTGCTTCCTGGCTGGCTGGCTGGCCAAGCAGCGTGCATGTGACTCCATAGCACGTTGCTTTGGCTCCGCCCACCAGTCACATGTGTGACAGAGACAGAGAAGACATGGAGAAGAGAAGATGTGGAGAAGAAGGAGCAGGAGAAGCAGAAGGAAAAGAAGATGGAGAAGCAGAAGGAAAAGAAGATGAAGAAGCAGAAGGAAAGGAAGATGCAGAATAAGAAGAAGACCGGTGGAGCGGTGAGCCAAGGCCCAGCCAGAACCCAGGGTCCAGCCAGACCCCAGACCCAGCCAAACCCCAGGTCCCAGCCAGACACCAGAGTCCAGCCAGACCCCAGGGCCCAGCCAGACCCCTGGGACCAGCCAGACCCCAGGGCCCAGCCAGACCCCAGGGCCAAGCCAGACCCCAGGCCCCAGCCAGGCCCCAGCCAGACCCAGGGCCCAGACAGACCCCAGAGAAATGTTTTACCAACAAGGAGTGGGAAATGTTTTACCAACCAGGAGAGGGAAATGTTTTACCAAGAACGAGTGGGAAATGTTTTACCAAGAACGAGTGGGAAATGTTTTACCAACGAGTGGGAAATGTTTTACCAACAACGAGTGGGAAATATTTTATTAACGAGTGGGAAATGTTTTACCAACAACGAGTGGGAAATGTTTTACCAACAGCGAGTGGGAAATATTTTATTAACAACGAGTGGGAAATGTTTTACCAACAGCGAGTGGCAAACGTTTTACCAACAGCGAGTGGTACTTTTTTTTTTTGTAAATATCATTTTATTAAGTTTTTCAGACAGGAAGGTAAAAGGACACGCAGGTCCAAACAGTGACAAGTCGCCATGAGAATGCAAAAATACATGTAAAAGAGGGCAGACATGCAAGTCTAACATATGTTACAACAGGGCACGCAGGCTCCCAGGCAAACTCAAAAGGTGGGGGAGCGAAAGGGAAAAAACAACGAGAACGAAAACCATGATGTCTGGAGAGAACACAGTCAGGGGATGGAAGAGAGCACAATTTTCCTCAAGGCGGAGATGTAGAAGGGACAGGAACTGACGGGACCTGGTCCAGGCGAGCGAGAAAGGAAGAAGAAGTAGATATTGTGTGCCATTGGGACCAAATCAAAGAGTATCGAGGAAGTTGGTCAGTGGCTGACATATGAAAATGTTCCACTGCTCTAAGTTCCTCCATACGACGGAACCATTCCCGTAAAGGGGGTGGGGTAACTTGTTTCCAATATAAGGGGATCAGGCTCTTGGCAACATTCAATATGTGGGGCAGGATGTTTTTTTTGTATGTCGCTATGGACATAGAGGTATGGTGGAGCAGCATAGATGCCGGAGTAAAAGGTGGCAGGGTGCATAGCAAATCGCAGGCGATGGAGTGGAGACTCAACCAGAAAGGGCGTATCAGGGGACATTCCCACCACAGGTGGATAACCGAACCAAGGGCCCTAAGCAGCGCCAACAATCTGTGGAGATGTCCCGGGAGAAGGTATGTAGGTGGATAGGAGTGTAATACCACAGTGTGAGCAGTTTATATGCAGTTTCTTGGGTTCTACTATCCATGGAGCATCGGTGCGTCAGCTCACATATGTCAAGCCACTATTCCTCCGTAAACGTGCATTCCAACATCATTTCCCACTTACCCATGAACGCTGGGGGATCACAAAGGCTGCATCTCGTAGAAGAGAGTATATAAGGGACACCCCATTAGACAGGGGGGAGGATGAGGCACAAGTACGTTCTAGGTGGGTAAGGGGACGATTAAACATGTGGGGTCGCGGTGCAGTTCGGAGGCAGTTGGTGACCTGACGATATTTAAAGTGGTGCAGAAAGGTTGGCGGTCTGTCCCCCAACAGGGAGCCAAGGGGTATGACACCCGAGCTAGTGAGGAAGTGGTGAACCCTGGGAATGGGGGTGGTGGTCAAAGCCACTAACGTTCTTGGTCCTAAATGTGACAGGAACCCTTCGTAATATGTGATCAGAGTAATCGGGGAGGGATATGTTGTCAGGCCCGAACGAGTCGCCTCCCTATGCCAACATCGTAGGGTGGCCAATGTGAACGGTGATGCTCGCGCCAGACATAGGCCCCGCGAACAAGGCAGCCACGGAAGAACCGCCAATGGGACCTCCAGCATCGTCTGCTCCACAGACTTCCACCTCTTCACCACCCCCTCTCTGGTCCATTCCACCACTCACAGAATGTGGCAAGAGGCGTAGTAGCGGGGGAAGTCAGGGACACCCAACTCTCCCTGATTTCTAGAGCGTGTTATGGTGTCATAACTAATTCGTGGTCTGGCACGACCCCATATATAAGATATCACCGGTGAGCGCAGAGTAGCAAAAAAGGAGCGGGGAATGGTAATAGGCAGTGTTTGGAACAGGTAGAGAAGACGGGGGAGAATATTCATTTTAAGGACGGAGACCCTCCCCAGCCATGAGATGTGGGGATAGTCCCATTCCCCAAGGTCTCGGCAGAAAGTTGCCAACAATGAGGCAAAATTTATTTCGTATAAACAAGTCTAGTTCATAGTCAACCACACTCCCAGGTACTTTAGTCGGGAACCCGCCCAGCGAAAGGGCAGTGTAGGGCGCATGGAAACTACCCTGTGCAATGGGACCGAGATGTTTAAGATGGAGGACTTCGAGAAATTAGTCTTGAGGTTAGCTAGTTTATGATATTCCTCAAAGGCCAACAAAATGTTGGGGAGAGAGATCAGTAGGTTAGAGACAAAGAAGAGAAGGTCGTCTGCGTATGCCGCCACCTTATGTGATTCCGTCCTCCCCGAAACCCCAGAGATATCCGGGTGTTGACAGACCGCCTCTAGAAAGGGTTCTAAAGAAAGAATGAAAAGGAGGGGTGAGAGGGGGCAACCCTGTCGTGTTCCACTGCATATAGGGAAGCTATCAGTAAATGCACCATTAACACATACCCTTGCCGAGGGGCCCGTGTACAGCGCTTGTATTCAAGAGCGAAGCAAGGGGCCCAATCCGAGGTGGCGGAGCATTGGGAAAAGGAAGTCCCAACCTACCCTGTCAAATGCTTTTTCTGCGTCCGTTGACAGGAGTAGAAGGCCTCCCTGGACTTTAGGGGCTGCATGTATAATGTGAAGAACGCGTATCGTGTTATCCCTGGCCTTCCTGTGAGGTACAAATCCCCCTTGATCTAAGGCTAGGGTCAGACGAGCGCATTTTCGCGTTGTCTGTGAAAAAGTACGTTTGAACGAATGGACGTATTTTTTCACGGAGTACGCGATAGCGGTCATACGATGCGCATTTGCGGCCGTGATTTTGTACGGATCATCAATAAAACACTTTGTGCATTTGGACGTTATGTTGGCCGGACATTAGCAGTGTCTGACGTCTCCAATTCACGCACACACGCCTCTAGCGGACGCAGCGCACTCTGTACAACCGTACTAGTGGTTTTACGTTCTCGACAAAATGCGTTCGTTTTCCACTTGCGTTGCGCAGCCGGACTTTTGTGCGACCGTACTTCGTATATTGGCCGTCATTGCCCGTCATTTGCTGCTAGTGCGGCCGTGATTAAGTGCGCCTGCACGCGCGTTCGCACTGCCTCAGTCTGACCCTAGCCTTAGTGTACCAGTGACGGGATGTATGGATTCAGGCGAGTCGCAATAATTTTGGCAAACAGCTTCACATCGCAATTAAGAAGGGATATCGGCCTGTAGCTGGAGCACTGTTCTTTATCTTTTCCTTCTTTTGGGATTAAGACTATGTTGGCCATTAAGGATTGAGTGGGCAGGGGTCTCGTCTCATGAAGGGAGTTAAAGGCCCGTAGAAAGTGTGGAGAGAGGACGTCAAAGAATTGTTTGTAATACCGGGTCGGGAAGCCATCAGGGCCTGGGCATTTGCCCGATTGTGTGGACTTGATGGCAAGGCTCAATTCCTCTACTGTGATCGGCTCATCCAGAAGCTCAGCTGTATTCGAAGAGATTTACCGTTTAAGATAACGGGTGAGGTAGTTATCAATATCTAGACGGACTTGCGCCCGCGTGGCCTCCGTAGGGGAGCCAGGGACTGCGTAGAGGGATTTATAGTAATCTGTAATGGATTGCATAATTTTTGTGGGGAGGTGATGCAAGTTGCCTTTCTTGTCTCTAATGTTAGGGATATATGTTGCAGCGCGTTTTTTAGCCAATTGCCGGGCCAAAAGTTGTCCGCTTTTATTACCGTGTACGTGAAAGAACACCTGAGAGCGGAGTAACGCTCTGTGATGCCTAGTGTGTATGATATCAGCCAGGGAACGTCTCAGGTCTGTCAGAGAGGTGAATAGGGCAGGGTCCCCCGTACTTTCATGTTGGAGCTCTAAGTTGTCAATCTGGGAGAGAAGGTCCAAAATCTGGCCTCCCTACATTTTTTGAGTGCCGAACCCACACTAATGTAGTGACCCCTTAACACACATTTATGTGCCTCCCATACCGTAGACGGGAGTACCTCCTGATCAGTATTTTCTACAAAGAACCTTTCCATGACTAATTTGCTTTCAGCCAGAAGCGTCGTGTCCGCCAAGTGTGCGTCATTCAGGCGCCAGTTTGAGGTCGATGGGCGAAAGGTTGGGGATTTAAAGGTAACAACAACGGGGCGTGGTCCGACCAAGTTATATTACCTATAGATGCAGAGAGGAGAAGGGGAAGGTGATAGAAGGGAAGAAAAACATAGTCAATACAGGAGTAAGAGGTAGAAGTGTGTGCGTAAAAGGTATAGTCCCTGTCTGTGGGGTGAAGAGCCCTCCAACAGTCCACCAGACGTGAGGAGTGCAATGTTTGTGTGATAGACTGGAGAATGTTTGTCGGGAGGGAGGAGCGCCCCGTTGATGTGTCGACCGATGGGTGAAGAGGAATGTTAAAGTCGCCCCCCAGGATCAGCGTGCCCTCTGAGAAGGTCTGCAATTTTCTTAACAGTTTTGGTGTTGTGCTTTGTTGGGAACGTACACATTTGCGAATGTAAACATCTGTCCGGCTATCTGGCCTTTCGTAAACACAAACCTGCCACTGTCGTCCGTCAGCGTGGCCGTCTCCCGGTAAGGGACCGATTTATGGAATAGAATGGCTGTTCCTTTAGATTTAGAGCCCGGTGTGTCACTAAACATTCCGGTCGGGTAATGAGAGTCAGTGAAGCGAGGTCTAGCCCCTCTGCAGAAGTGGGTTTCCTGCACGAACACCACAGAAGCACTATGTCTACGGAAGTCAGTCAGAGCAGTGGATCGCCTCTCTGGGATGTTTAAGCCCCTAGCATTGATGGATAAGAGTACCAGGGAGGCCTGTTTAAGCGCCATGAGGGATCTAAGGGAGGGCAGGGTCGAGAGTAATATGAGTTAGAGAGTGCGTGCCCTTTCAGGAGGGGTGAACAGGGGAATTCAACAACAACTATATACAGGAAAGAGGCACAGGTGTAGGGGAAGTACTAGGCCACTCGCCGGGGCAGCCGCCTCAGACGGGGGTAGCACCCACCCGGGGGAGTAGGGAAGGGGAGGAACACTCAACCTCAGAAAGTGTGGAGACGCGGCTCTGCAGCCGGTCAGAGGGCCGTCAAGACCACACGACGAACAGTTGTACGGAAACGAGGACCTTAATGTAACAGGGATCGGGTAGCACACCGACCCTAGTGATCAAACAAGATAATACATAACTAAACCAGCATTGAGCAGAAATAAGAAGGATATGCAGAATGCAGCACTATAAATAAACCAGCAAAGGATATCGACACCGCCTCGTGCCCGAATTTACAAGAGGTCCATAATCGAGACTCCGTGTCGGATCCTTCAAATCGACGGGCAAGCAGCCTTGAGGTTCCCAGTCCAGTAACGGCCAAAGGACCAATCAGCTAGTATGAGTCCCGTGATCCGGAACCCTCATGCACTGCACTTTCAAGATCGAAGTCGTTGGGGTACCGCTTCTGTGCCACTACAGAAGTCACATGGCAGAGTCCCGATGAGAGTGGCACGGGCGGTGAATGCAGGGAGACATCTGGGAGAATCCTTGAAACGATCAGTACGCCCGAGAGCCACAGGTCCATGTCCACATGTGTGGGTCCCCACACACAGAGCGGCATAGTCCAGCATGATGGGAAGCCAACGTAGGGCCCGCCACCCCCACCAATCATCAAAGTCGAATGTGAACAACACGGGCCATTATCCTTCATTTAAAGGACGGAGATTCAGCCAACAGCACCGGGTCTCCTCGGGATCTGAGAGCCAGACCTCAGGGGTCTCTGGGGAAGACCCTGCGGGGGTGGACGTCCACGGGGTGTGGAGTATAGGGCGAGTGGATCCGGCCAGTGAAGTTGGATAGGTGGAAGTTGTAGGTCTGCCAAAAGTGGAGGAATGTCTGCTGCCGCGGACACCAAATACGGACCCGCCGGAGTCGTCACCACCAGCCCGATAGGGACTTTCCACTTGTAGCAGGGGTGTATGAGCAGGCCCAGAATCCACATCAATATAACTCACGGAAGTCATAGTAAGCACAGGGGTGTATGAGCAGGCCCAGAATCCACATTAATATAACTCACAGAAGTCACAGTAAACACAGGGGCATAGGAGCAGGCCCAGAATCCACATCAATATAACTCACAGAAGTCACAGTAAACACAGGGGCATAGGAGCAGGCCCAGAATCCACATCAATATAACTCACAGAAGTCACAGTAAACGCAGGGGTGTAGGAGCAGGCCCAGAATCCATAGCATTTTTTTAAATATATTTACCACGATCTATGCAGAAGTTTGGGGCCCGACCTGGGTATCCTAGATGTCCCACTCCTCCAGTCTCCCGGTATAGAGTGGACGCAGGCTGGGGCTGGGCTGGAATAAACAAAACATGTGCTTGCCCTCCTCTTCTGCCGCTGCATGTAGTGCACTATATGCCCCACGTGATGAAGGGGGCTGTCCATATCAAGGTGCCGGGTTCTTTTGAATGTAGGAAGATGGAGGCACGCAGTGTGAGTGACTGCGGCTGCGCTGATGTGCGCCGCAGCCGCTCTGCTCACTGAGGGGCAGCCTAATTCTGTATGACCACTGTGCTGGGTAGTCAGCTCCAGATTCAGACTCTGAGAGTCTGAATCCAGAGCTGTGGTATTGTGAAACCAGCAGGGCACAGACACTGGGGCCCCACTGAGCCTGCCAAAACCGGGCCCCCACTGACCCACTGGCCCCTGGACGTGACAGATATGCTCATGCACAGCGCACATTACTGTGAGTTTTATTGCTGTGGAACTGTGTTGTGTCCTTTTTATGTTTTGGAAGAGGGCAGCTGTTAAAGGTTGAGGAAGTTTATGGGGGGCCCCCCATCATGCGTTTCAGTAAGGGGCCCCATCATTTCTGATGGCTGCCCTGCTCACGGACGCTCGTTCCGCTCTTAAAAACGCTCGTCTAACACCAGCCTAAGAGGAGGAGATGTATATGGGGAGGGCCAGAAGGTGAATAAAATAACCTGAAAATAAAAAAAAAAATTGGGGAGAGGCTGTCATCAGCCTCTGCCCAATTATTTAATGGCAAAAAGAGGGAACTCTATTTTTAATAGAATATCCCTTTAAAAATACAAAACTATGTGCAAACTATAACATTTTACTATATTTTTCAGCTTCATGTAATCCGTCAGTCCAGCCCCTGTAATCATGGGGGCAGTCAGTCTGGAACCGGAGACTGTGCCCATTCATTTCATAATGACTGATATACATCTGAAGGCATTACGACTTGGTGCCTATGAATATTAAACATAATAGAGAGACTTAAAGCACATTATGCACAGATTTCATAACATACCATTCATCACACTGCTGAACTCTAATTTCAAGTCTTGCGTCACTCAAAGGGACAAAACAAGGTTAGGGACTTTCTAAATATACCCAGGGTTCTGCTGTTTGTGTATGCACAAAGTGTGCTGCCCCGTCTTGGGTGCTCCCCCTTCACAGAGCCACTGCCAGAAGATGGATTAACTGTCGCTGCAAATTGACTTGCCGCAGCCTCCCGACTCCTCCTGAGTCCTGTCACTGTCATCGGAATGCCTGTGCAGAGTCAGGAGATGTACTGGGCTAGTGATGGCGGGACACAGCGTAATGGACAGAGCAGGGAGTGCGAGACCTGAAAAGTGTAGGAAATGGGATAAATCCAGACAGAAAATAACAGATTATGTAAATGCAGGAATGGGATTTCCTGATTTTAAAAGATAAACCTCCCAAAGTGGCTACATTGTGGATATAACAAGCAGGCACTAAAAAAAACCACAAAAAAACACCAAAATGCAAAGGATCAGAAGACAGAGCAGGGAGGGTCATGTACCACAAAACAAAAATAAATTAAAGGATAAAGAGACATCTGTCCTGGAAAATAAAAGAAATCAAAGACAGCAAAAGCAAGAAATATCATGAAGCAGGGCCCTCTACACCGCTGGTCATTGGCTCCTAGGTTTGTTTCTAATATTGTTAGCTTAATTCCCCCATCCGTACATGGAAAGCGCTGTGGAAACTATGGGCACTAAGTAAATGAAAATACAAATAATAACAAAATGTAATAATAGCCAAAATATTGCAATAATTAATAAAACAGCTTTATTTTCCCTCACCTGCCAAAAGCCCTAAAACACATGCAGGTATCTGTCGACCTACAACCTATGTGACTTATGTCCATTAGTACTTAGAACCATGACAGATTTTGTTTATTCTGAAGGTCATTCAACATGTGCACCTGACCGGGGAAGCCATCAGAAACCGTGGGGCCCCTTACCAAAACACTGGTCAGGGCTCCCTTCTGTCAGCTGCCTACGTCAATAAGCTAATTAAAAATATAACATTTTGCCTCTTTCTGCAAACCTTATTTTACTGGGAATGGCTAAATCCTTGGTGGTCAAGCAAGGGGATAAAAAGTGTTCCCTGTGCAGATCATACTAATCAATCCCTCCATTATGAGCTAGAATGCTCTGAACAGCCCCTAGATGTCGCACCTCACTGAGAAAATTGTGGGTATCTTGGTTGACCAGTCCTGGGTGACATGGAGGGGGCTTTACCTCTCTGGCACTTGAGGTGCCCAGGTTTGGCAAGGGCCCCCTGGATCAACTGGGCCCTTGAACATGTCATGGGCTGTCACCCCCTACCCTGACTCAAACACACTGCCACGGCTTACCCGTGCAGTACTTGTGTTATACGTATGTCCGTATTGTGCATTGTCCATAATGTATTCACACCATAGGCGTGCGCAGCCTATTACATTAGGGTGTGCACCCAAAAGGTCAAACACAAACACACACATATATATATAAATATATATATTATATATATATATCCACAAGTTTCAGCACTCACGCCGCTCACAAGTATCCTTTGACTCTTTTTTCCTCAGTGCTGTTTATCCAAGTGTGAGCATATGTACTATAACGGAGACAGGATGCACCCGAGGACTTCATTAAAAGTTTCCTTTATTGCACCAACATTAAAAAAAAACAACGTTTCGGCTCCAGCGAGAGCCCTTATCAAAGTTGATAAAGGCTCACACTGGAGCCAAAATGGATGTGTGTATATGTGTGTATGTGTATATATATATAAACAAAGAAGGAAGAGAGCACTTCAGACAACACACTCAAAAAAACAGCCAACATCAGCAGCTTTATACATTTGAACATTTTACCAGATTTTAACCCTTCAAAGCTTCCAACATTTCTTTCCCCCTACAGACTTACCACAGTTCTTAACCCATTTGAGGTATTTTACAAGGTTCTTAAACCTAAGCTCTGTTAAAAATAGTGGAAATTTAGTTCACAATGAATGGCCATAAATTGTTCCAAAATGGCGGCCCCCACTGGAAATAGGCAGCGATCTGGCGCCGATTGGTGCCGGATAGCGGCCTGCCACCTAAGGGGTTAAAGAAATACATCGCTGGAAAGGTCAGACTGTGACCATTCCAGTGCTGCCTTTCTTGACTTGCTAGCCCCCGACGATGGGGAGGTAGAGGGACCAAAGAGGACGCCCTCTCCCCTTCAGGCACTCCCCCTGTTCTGGCAGGGGGAGGCCTGAAACTGATGTCATCGCGCCGGGCACGATGACACCAGTGCACCGGGACGGGTATGCAACGCAGATCTGACTTGAAGGAAGTCAGTCTGCTTTGGACACCAGAGTGGGAGGTGAGTATGGGCAGGAGGAAGGAAAAAAACACACAGGACGTGCCATGCCGTCCTGCGGCTTTAAAGCCCACTTGCTGCAGGACGGCATGGCACGTTCTGCGTTGTCAAGGGGTTAATGCAATTACTTCAAACAAAGACATAAACAAGAGCATGTATTTTTAGAAGTGTTTAATAAATGTGTTTTAGAAGGTTGTTTTGTTTGTAATGTCCAAGTAATCTAGTTACAACTTATGTAGGCGTAAGTGGTAGTGTCCATTAAGGGGAAAAGGGATGTCCCTTTAAGGAAGGGATGAAATTTAAGTAGTGTGGCCATTTAACCTCTTGCTGCCCAGCAACATTTATTTAGTATCCTACCTGTTCTGATTTACGGAGGGCAGACAACATATACTGTGATTGTTGATTCAGAGAGTGATACTGGCCCTTTGAGTGCACGATGATGGGGCAAGGCCGGACTGGGACAAAAAAAAATAGGCACGGGTATATACGCACAGCAACCTGTTTAAAGACAAATACATACATTTACACACACAGCCATACATTTACATATACATTGTGACGGAACCGCACTCTTCCGCCTGTCCTGACTCTCCAGACACCCCTTCGTTGCGGTCAGCCCGGCTACTGGGAGCGCTGTCCTCAGCGCCTCGAGCAGCTTGACCTGCCTGCTTCTGTTTCTCTGCCCTGGAGCCGTTCGGAATTTCCAGAAGGCCGCTCTGTGCCTTCTGAGGTTGAGTGTGTAGTGTAGCGTAGTTGAAGGAGACACCAGACGCGGCTGTATGTTCCAACAGGATTCTCTCTCTCTCTCTCTGAGCTTTAATGAACAAAAACGCCACTACTTATGCTGAGATCCAACAGCCATAATTTGTATAAATGACGCACATTGTCCTACTAAAATGCTAATTACATTATGTCAGATATTTACAATAAACATTCCTCTTTCTTCATTTCACACATCATTTACATAATCTATTGTAAAGGAAATCAGTTAGGTTTTGGCTGAGACAATGGTGACTCCCAACCTCTGAGACATGTAAACAGATAGCAGATGAACAAAGAGAAAACTCTTTTGCCTAATCACAAATTACTCAAACCTATTTTACAATCTATACGAAAGAAAGCATTTGAACTCGCTGCAGGTAGTATCTTTAATAGAAAAACAAATTTTTACCTAAAGAAATATAAGTATATTTAAAACTAAAGCTACGCCATTTACACTAAACTTAATTTAAACTAAAACCAAACAATGTAAAATATATTTAAAATCACACGATATAAATGAACATAAAGTCTCTTGGGGTTTGAAGCGTGGAACGCCACGTCAACTCCATGACATACATTCATAGCTGTATACACCCGGTATGTAGCAATAAAGCTCACAGTAATGTGCAGTGTATTAGTGTATCAGAACTCCACAGCGAAAAAACTCACACAACGCGCATTACTGTTTTATTGCTGTGGAGCTCTGTGACACGCTCATACACACCGTACATTGCTGTGACTTTTATTGCTGTGGAGCTCTGTGATACGCTCATACACACACCGCACATTACTGTGGATTCTGTGACACGCTCATACACACCGCACATTACTGTGAGTTTTATTACTGTGGATTTTGTGATACCCTCATACACACTGCACATCACTGAGTTTTATTGCTGTGGGGCTCTGTGATACCCTCATACACACTGTACATTACTGTGAGTTTTATTGCTGTGGAGCTCTATGATACAGTAATGTGCGGTGTGTATGAGTGTATCACAGATCTCCACAGCAATAAAACTCACAGTAATGTGCAGTGTATCACAAAGCTGCACAGCAATAAACCTCACAGTAATGTGCGGTGTGTAAGAGTGTATCACAGATCTCCACAGCAATAAAACTCACAGTAATGTGCAGTGTGTATGAGCGTATCACAGAGCCCCATAGCATGAAAACTCACAGTAATTCTGTGCGGCTGAAACCCAGTTTGGACTCGCTGCAGGGACAGGACAAGTGGGAGATTTTTCATTTAGCAGAAAGATAGCTATTGATGAGAAAGGGTAGGTAGAGGTAAATACATAGAATAAATACAAATAGTTGCAATAAACACTGGAAATAAAGGGAAAAATAGGAAAGGATAAGGATCCCCTTCCCTTCTCTATACTCACCGGAATTATCCCTCCTCCATGCTGACTGCTGACTACCCCAAGCCGCTCTCTCCCTGTGTCCTAGCGGTAGGCTTTCTTCAGTATTATTTGTCTGCTTTCTTTCTCTGCTTTTTCTTTGTATTTTCTTTCGCTCTGTAATCTTTCTTTCTCTTTGTAATCTTTCCTTCTCTCGTCATCCTTTCTATTTTTTCTTTCTGCATTCTTTCTTTCTCTGTATTGTTTCTTTTGCTCAGTATTTTTTATGTCACTCTGAAATCTTTTTTTGTTTCTGCAGCTTTTATTTCTCTCCATATTTCTTTCTCCATGCTACCATTCTTTCTCTTTGCTTCCTTTTATTCTGTTTCTTTCTTTTCATCTGCATCCATTCTTTCATTTGCATTTCTTTATGTATTCTTTATCTCTGCATCCTTTCTTTCTCTCTTTATTCATTCATTCTCTGTATTTCTTTCTCTCTGCTTTCTTTCATTCCAAATTCTTTTTGCGGTTTTCTCTCTGAAGTCTTTCTCTCTCCCTGAATTTTCTTTCTCTGCATCTTTTTTCTACATTATTTTACTATTTTTGCATTTATTCTCTCTGTATTCTCTCACTCTCTGTATTCTCTCCCTCAGAAAGAATACAGAGATATAGAAAGAATAGAGTGCGAGAATACAGAGATAGAAAGAATAGAGTGAGAGAGAATACAGAGAGATAGAAAGAATAGAGTGAGAGAGAATACAGAGAGATAGAAAGAATAGAGAGAGAGAATACAGAGATAGAAAGAATAGAGAGAATACAGAGATAGAAAGAATAGAGTGAGAGAGAATACAGAGAGATAGAAAGAATAGAGTGAGAGAGAATACAGAGAGATAGAAAGAATAGAGTGAGAGAATAGAGAGAGAATACAGAGATAGAAAGAATAGAGTGAGAGAATACAGAGATAGAAAGAATAGAGAGAGAGAGAATACAGAGAGATAGAAAGAATAGAGTGAGAGAGAATACAGAGAGATAGAAAGAATAGAGTGAGAGAATAGAGAGAGAATACAGAGATAGAAAGAATAGAGTGAGAGAATACAGAGATAGAAAGAATAGAGAGAGAATACAGAGAGATAGAAAGAATAGAGTGAGAGAATACAGAGATAGAAAGAATAGAGAGAATACAGAGATAGAAAGAATAGAGTGAGAGAGAATAAAGAGATAGAAAGAATAGAGTGAGAGAATACAGAGATAGAAAGAATACAGAGATAGAAGAATAGAGAGAATACAGAGAGATAGAAAGAATAGAGAGAGAGAATACAGAGATAGAAAGAATACAGAGATAGAAAGAATAGAGAGAATACAGAGATAGAAAGAATAGAGTGAGAGAATACAGAGATAGAAAGAATAGAGTGAGAGAATACAGAGATAGAAAGAATAGAGTGAGAGAGAATACAGAGAGATAGAAAGAATACAATCTCTGTATTCTCTCTCTCTCTCTCTGTTTACACTCTTTCCCCCTGCTGCCAGTGATCTGAGGGTCTGAGCTGTTGGTGCTGGGGAGCAGCCAGAATGCCACTGCCTGGTGCATCTGAGCTCCCTGGAGCAGCCAGGGTTAACTATTTTACACGGCAGTGGCATAATTAAAAAACAAATAGGTGTATCATACCCTCAGTGACACAGGGCATCATTCACCTGCCGACCCTGTGTGTGAAGTAGATCCTGCTGCTTCCTGCCCCACTGCATTACTATCTCCTCCCTGTAGTATTTTCCCCCAGTAACGGAGGAGCATACAGGAAGATGGGAAATAGCAAGCATTTCAGGAAGTACCCGTGGGCCACTACTGCCTGTCACTGGGGATTCAAAAGACCCTAAGAGTTCTCCCCATAGCAGCTGCCAAGCTTGCCCCTGCATCTCACTGGGGATTTCAAAAGACACACAAGCACAAGCAGGGGTGTGTCTGCTGCTGCTCCAGCAGCGTTATGGAGTCCTTCAGAGTAGAGGATACGGATGAACGCTGGAGCTGCAAGTTCGGCCGGCGGCATTCACAGCAAAAACAAAAAACTGTCTGATTAGGGTGTGCCCAGGCACACCCGGCACACCCTGTGCGCACGCCTATGATTCACACGTAGAACGCCTAGTCTAGAACCAGCTCACCAGTTTTCTCACTGCTAACTCCATACTTGACCCGCACCAGTCCGGCTTTCATTCTCTACTGAGACTGTTCTGACCAAGGTGACCAATGATTTAGTTGCTTGCAACGCAAAGGTCACTTCTCCCTTCTTATTCTTCTTGACCTTTCCGCTGCATTTGACATGGTTGAACACCCTCTCCTGCTCCTCACGCTGTGTCAACTTGGCCTCAGTGACACTGCTCTCTCCTGGTTCTCTTCCCAGCTCTCTTCGTTCGTTCAGTGTCTCTTTCGCTAGTGCCACTTCACCCCCGGTTCCTCTCTCAGTTGATGTACCTCAAGGCTCTGTTCTAGGTCCCCTACTCTCCCCAATCTATACTGCCTCTCTGGGTAACCTCATCTCTTCCTTTGGACTACAATATCATCCCTATGCTGAAAAAACCCAAATCTACTTTTCTGCTCCCGATCTCTGTCTCCGACTGGCTGACTTCACGATTTCTAAAGCTCAACCTCTATAAAACTGAACTTCTAATCTTCCCTCCCTCCAAACCAACATTCCTCCTCCTATTTCCCTTCAGGTGAATGTTGTCACTATTACTTCTACCTCTCAGGCCCGATGCCTGACTGATCTCTCCTTTACTCCTCACATTCAGTCACTAACCAAATCCTGCTACTTCCACCTAAAAAACATTACGCATATCCACCCCTTTCTTAATCAAGACTGCTAAAATGCTGCTCATTCAAGTTCTTATTATCTCCTGCCTTGTTTACTGTAACCTCCTTCTCGCTGGCCTTAAGAAATCCCAGACACTTCCTCTGCAGTCTGTAAGGAACGCCTGTGCCAGACTCATCCACCTCACCTCAAGCACCTCACACACCTCGCCCCTCTGTCAGTCTCTGCACTGGCTCTGTTTCCTATAGAATCCACATCAAAATATTGGTGCTCAAGTACAAAGCTCTCCATAACTTTGTCCCTGCCTACATCTCCTCCTTTATCAGCAGGTATATCCCATCCCATCCACTTCGCACTGCCAATGATCTGAGGTTATCATCTCCCCTTAAGTTGGGGTCAGACGAGCGCACTGACTGCGCACAGTAATGGACGTACTTTTTAACTGATGAGATTGTGGTTACATTGTATCAGTTAATTTTGAGTGATGTTGAGAAAAAGAAAACTGTATGCAGTTGTTTCTCTACGTCCGTCTAGCTTTTTCACGTTGATGCCAGTTTGGCGTCCGTTACAACATGCGTTGCGCGTGCGTGAAAAAGTGCACACGTGCTTTGTGTGTTGTTCTCTATTGACTCCTTTGAAAAGCTACAATGGACAGCAAACAGTGAGGTCAGACAGACGCAAAAAGTGCGCTCGTCTGACGCGGATCTTACCTGCACCCCCAAATCACGCCTTCAGGACTTCATCCGAACTGCCCCCTGTCAGGGTGGCACCAGGCAGAAGCCGTGGTGGGATGGCGGCCCCCACTGGAGCTAGATCGCAATCTGGCGCCGAATCGCGATCCGGCACTTAAGGGGTTGAAGAAAGACATCGCTTTAAAGGGCAGACACTGCCCTTCAAAGCGGTGCCTGTCTTTTTTTTGTAGACCCTCCCGATCGGGAGGGAGAGGGATCCCCCCTCCCATCAGGCGATCTCCCAACTTTACCGTGGGGGTCGTCTGAAAATGACATCATCACATCCGACGGGATGACGTCATTACGGTGGGGGGGGTCTATAAAAGCAGCGTCTGACCAAGGAAGTCAGAACACAGCGGGACCCCGGACCAGAGAGGTGAGTATCTCTCTGGCCCCCTGCCGAGCGGAAGACGCGTGGGGAATGTCCTCCGCATACAGCGGGAGACAATGAGGACGTTCACCACACGTCTTCTACAGTGATAGGGTTAAGCAAATTTGATAGACCAGATCCTATACTTATCTTGGGGAGCACAATCATTAAATAGTGTTTCGATACGTACGGTAATACAAAGTGCTAGCGCTAATTACCATAGGGACACTCAAGGCAAAATTTTAGCCACAACTAACAGCTGGTGCTAAATGATTCCATAGTTGCTAAATCATTTAGCACCCCTAAACCCCCTCCCAATAAATTGATACACACCTCTTATCCCGCGGTGAGAATGGTGGCCGATCCGGATGCACTGATTCTTGTCACTGGGAGCAGAGTGAGATTGGTAACAAAAAGTTCCCATTTAAGCTCCCCTGTGTCAGATGTTACATACAAAAGTGTGCGTATGTGTGCGTATGTGTGTGTGTGGGGGGGGGGGCAGGGATTCCATGTTGCTGAAACATCAGGTAAAATAATGTCAGCAATCTAGGCTAGGACGTTTTGCTATCAGATCTATACACATTAAAGCTGTGTTGCAGTAGATCAGTTTTGACTCCTCCATTTATTAAAGGATATTCAGTAAATGTTGGTAATTATAACTTTCATATTGACATCAGTAGTTGACCATTATTTTTATGACACAGAATTGAAGCTGAGTTAAAGCGAATCTCCTGCCACACCTCACATTTATTAAACAGAAGTTACAGGTTTTTTACTGACATCAGAAGCATGTATCTTTCACCACTTCCCAATACAAAATATTAAGACTTATCCCTCTCACGCCTGCCTAAATGCAGACATCAAAGCCTAAGATTCTCACCACTTCCTAATACACCAATATTTGGACACATTTATCTCATCTGTCCCAAATACACAGACATCACGACACATACTTCTCGGGTCTTCCTAAATGTAGACATCAAAGCCTAGTATACAGAAAAATGACCCCGGGTTGAGTATCTGCAGCAGCAGAATAGATACTACTCACCTGTAAAGAGACATAACCCTGTCATACTTCGCAGCACTGTGGCCGCAAGAAGATGGCTTCTACTTAGAAAAAAGTCCTGGCAGCACCCTTCATGTCCTGCCTGCTGGATTCTGACTACTCCAGCCCTCAGTCTGGTTTAACAGATGAACTCAATCACTAATCCTGTGCTCCACTACTAAAGGGTCCAATGCTTCTGCGTTGTTGTTCCCATTGTGTATCCAATCTGTGACCTACCAGAAGCTACCAGCTATTACAGTGTATCCGACCCTTTGGCCTTGTTTAATGGACTCTGTTAATCGTGGTCTCCTAAGGACCCCTGCTGCTGATTCCTACTGCCCCGCTGATGTCCCCTAAGGACCCCTGCTGCTGATTTCTACTGCCCCGCTGAGGTCTCCTAAGGACCCCTGCTGCTGATTCCTACTGCCCCGCTGATGTCCCCTAAGGACCCCTGCTGCTGATTCCTACTGCCCCGCTGATGTCCCCTAAGGACCCCTGCTGCTGATTGCTACTGCCCGCTGATGTCCCCTAAGGACCCCTGCTGCTGATTCCTACTGCCCCGCTGATGTCCCCTAAGGACCCCTGCTGCTGATTCCTACTGCCCCGCTGATGTCCCCTAAGGACCCCTGCTGCTGAATCCTACTGCCCCGCTGATGTCCCCTAAGGACCCCTGCTGCTGATTCCTACTGCCCCGCTGATGTCCCCTAAGGACCCCTGCTGCTGATTCCTACTGCCCCGCTGATGTCCCCTAAGGACCCCTGCTGCTGATTCCTACAGACTCTGCTGTTATTTCCAAGGACCCCCACTATTCCAGTATTTTTTATAGAAACATAGAATATGTCGGCATATTAGAACCTGTCGGCCCATCTGGTCTGCCCAATTAGATGGATACTTTCCCTGGATTTATCTTTTATTTAGGACTAGGTGTTAAGCCTGCCCGGAGGGCAGCCTATAGTTGAGGATCTGGCTGCTCTCGGCGTGCCCTGGGATCTGGCTGCTCTGCACTCCATTGGGGGGGTTGCAAGGGCATTGAGGGTGCAGAAGTTGGTATTGGGGGTTGCTGGGGCAGTTGGGATGCAGAAGGTGGCAATGGGGGGTTGTGGGCGTGCAAAAGGTGGTATTGGGGGTTGCAAGGGCAGTGGAAGCATGGAAGGTGGTATTGGGGGGCTGCGCAGTGTAGTATTGGAGGTTGCAGGGGTTCAGAAAGTGGTATTGGGAGGTTGCGGGGGCAATGGGGATGCAGAAGGTGGTATTGGGGGGTTTCGAGGGCAGTGGAGGCATGGAAGGTGGTATTGGGGGGCTGCAGGGGCAGTGGGGGCGCAGAAGGTGGTATCGGAGCCAGTAGGGGCACAGAAGATGGTATCGGGTGTTGCAGGGACAGTGGGGGTGCAGAAGGTGATATGGGGGTTGTGGGGGCAGTGGGAGGAGCAGAAGGTGCTAACGGGGGCAGTGGGGGTGCAGAAGGTGATGTGTGTGTGAGGAGGTGTTGCAGGAGGTGTGTATGGGGGGTTTGCAGGTGGCGTGGGGAGGTTTGCAGGATATGGTGTGGTGGTGGTTGCAGGAGGTGGTTTGTGGGGAGGTTTGCATGAGGTGGTATGGGGAGGTTTGCAGCAGGTGGTGTGGCGGGTTTACAGCAGGTGGTGTGGCGGGTTTGCAGGAGGTGCTGTGGCGGGTTTGCAGGAGGTGCTGTGTGTAGGGGTTTGCAGGAGGTGGTGTGGGGAGGTTTGCAGGAGGTGGTGTGGGGAGGTTTGCAGGAGGTGGTGTGGGGAGGATTGTAGGAGGTGGTGTGGGGAGGATTGTAGGAGGTGGTGTTGGGGGGTTTTCAGGAGGTGGTGTAGGGAGGTTTGCAGGAGGTGGTGTGGGGAGGTTTGCAGGAGGTGGTGTGGGGGGTTTGCAGGAGATGGTGTGTGGGGGGTTTGCAGGTGGTGTGGGGGGTTTGCAGGAGATGGTGTGTGGGGGGTTTGCAGGAGATGGTGGGGGTTTACAGGAGGTGGTGTGTGGAGGGGTTGCAGGAGATGGAGTGTGTGTGTGTTTGCAGGGGGTGGGAGCTGCGCACAGTGAGGAGAGAGACTTACATGGAGAGGGACACGGAGAGAAGGAAGTGCTGAGTCAGAGGGAGGAGTTGGCTGCACACACTGCATCTATTGGCTGTGGGCCGGCCCTTTCGCTCTGAGCTTCCTCCTCACATAGCCTTCCCACCAACGGACAGGATTTTCTCCCCTCGCGCAGACCAGCCGGCAGATTCCTCTTCAGACATGCGCAATGTGCAAGTAAGTTGACGGCGACGGACTTTAAAACGGTTTTATTATATAGATAGCCTTATGCCTATCCCATGCCTGCTTAAATTCAATCACTGTTTTGGCCTCTACCACTTCTACTGGAAGGCTGTTCCATGTGTCCACCACCTTCTCGGTAAAATAATGCTTCCTGATGTTACTTTCAAAGCCCCGTTCACACTGTGCGATTTGAAAATTGTGCGACTTTCCGCACGATTTTCATATTCGCGACATCACGGTTTTGTGCGATTTTTGCAAAGCACCACCAATATAAATCGCAAAATCGCAGATAGCAAATCGCGAAAAAAGGGTCATGTACCTGCGACATGCTTCTGCGACATGTGACGTCGCGCGGCAAGATGTGAACAGCACCATTGAAATGCATTGGAGCATACACAGCGCGACGTTGCGCGGATTTTGCTGCGAAGTCGCGGCAAAGTCCGCGCGATAAATCGCACAGTGTGAACAGGGCCTTAACCTTTGCTCCTCTAATCTAAGACTATGTCCTCTTGTTTTGCTACTTTGTTTCCTTTTAAATATACTCCCTCTACCTTGTGGATTCCTTTTACGTATTTAAATGTTTCTATCATATCTCCTCTGTCTCGTCGTTTTTCCAAGCTATACAGTTGTGTTCAAAATTATTCAACCCCCAATGCTGTAAAGGGTTTTAGGGAATTTAGTGTACATTTGTAATTGTATTCAGAATGAAATCCTACAAGGACTTTTTAAAGAACCATATGCAACTAAAATGACATCAATTGGTTTTGTAATACAGTAGTAAATGTTTCTTTTGTGAATTCTTCATTGACACAATTATTCAACCCCTTAAAAACTACCACTCTGAAGAACAGAGGTTCATTCAAGTGTTTTCAATCAGGTATTGAAAACACCTGTGGATGTCACGGAGCAGCAATAAAGCATAATAAGCACCAATTAGGCAGCTTTAAAATGACTGTGATACTCAGCTCCTTCTAGACATTTACTGGTGTGGTTACAAACATGGTGAAGTCAAGAGAATGGTCCAGGAAGACAAGAGAAGAGGTGATTACCCTTCACAGGAAGGGCAATGGCTATAAGAAGATTGCAAAGATGTTAAACATACCAAGAGAGACCATAGGAAGCATCATTCGCAAATTCAAGGCAAAGGGCACTGTTGAAACGCTACCTGGTCGTGGCAGAAAGAAGATGCTGACTTTGACTGCTGTGCGCTACCTGAAGCGTAGAGTGTAGAAAAGTCCCCGTGTGACTGCTGAGGAACTGAGAAAAGATTTGGCAGATGTGGGTACTGAAGTTTCAGCTCAGACAATACGGCGCACACTGCGTAATGAACGCCTCCATGCCAGAACTCCCAGGCGCACCCCCTTGCTGTCTCCAAAGAATAAGATGAGTCGACTGCAGTATGCCAAAAGTCATGTGGACAAACCACAGAAGTTTTGGGATAGTGTTCTGTGGACTGGTGAAACAAAATTAGAACTGTTTGGGCCCATGGATCAATGCTATGTTTGGAGGAGGAAGAACAAGGCCTATGAAGAAAAGAACACCTTGCCTAATGTGAAGCATGGTGGGGGGTCAATCATGCTTTGGGGCTGTTTTGCTTCTGCAGGTACAGGGAAGCTTCAGCGTGTGCAAGGTACCATGAATTCTCTTCAGTACCAGGAGATATTGGATGACAATGTGATGCAGTCCGTCACAAACCTGAGGCTTGGGAGACGTTGGACCTTTCAACAGGACAATGATCCCAAGCATACCTCCAAGTCCACTAGAGCATGGTTGCAGATTAAAGGCTGGAACATTTTGGAGTGGCCATCGCAGTCACCTGACTTAAATCGATTGAGAACCTCTGATGGGACTTAAAGAAAGCAGTTGCAGTGCGCAAGCCTAAGAATGTGACTGAACTGGAGGCTTTTGCCCATGACGAATGGGTGAAGATACCCGTAGATCGCTGCAAGACACTTGTGTCAAGCTATGCTTCACGTTTAAAAGCGGTTATAACTGTAAAAGGATGTTGTACTAAGTACTAAGATTGAATGTCACTTGGGGGTTGAATAAAACTGATAATGATGTGAGCACAGAAAAGACATTTGTGGTTATTTCATTATAAATGTTATGTTATATTTGTCTGACCTACACGTGCCTCTTTGATTTAATTGTAAGCAAGATGACTGAATGATCAAAATCAATGTCAAACTGGCCAAAACACTCAATTTCAGTGGGGGTTGAATAATTTTGAACACAACTGTACATGTTAAGATCAGTAAGCTTAAACCTGGTAACTTTTCTCCTTCAAGCCGTGCACAATTTTAGTAGCCCTTCTCATTATTATTATCATTAATATATAACCCCTTATTTAATGGGTTGATACATTGGAATACCACACATGGATGATACGGCATGATTCAGGCGGACCCTCTTCCCAAGTGAACAATCACTGAGCAGTACAAGTATTTTGTGAGGCAGGCGCATCCATATCGTTAGACAGGTCTTGGACATCGTTAGATGTCTACGCCACTGGTGGCGTCGAGTCGGCTTTCCATGACTGTAGAGCAGTTATCCGTTGGTTAGGTTGAACCCGCTTCTTGTAAAGTCGAGACTTGCTTCTCCACAGTTGTATTGGAGGGATGTGCTGAAGGGTAGAGATGTTACCACTGGACTTCACAGCTGATATTTTGTGGTAGGCAAGTATGTACCATTAGGTGTGTAGCGCTGGTTTTAAAACACTGTGGTTGTAGTACTTATTTTTGGCCACCAGAGGAAGACAAGCGCAATGTAAGACACTGGACATTGGGACTACGTTTTCCAGCATGCTTTGCGGGCGGGAACAGGAAGTTGGTGGGAAAGAGAGATTTACATCCGCAGCCTCGTGGAGAGAACCGCCAGAGTGCGCAGAGGAGTGAAGAGAGCAAGACGCACGTGAGAGAGACAACGATCGTGACCAGGCCGGAGCGCAGGTGCGGTCTTGCGGAGCTGGAGATCGGTTTCCCCTTTACTTGCCAAAGACCTAGTGATCCACCGCTGATAACCTTACACAGATACCGAGTTTGCTGAAGGACCCCGAGTTAGGAGACTGCAGATGATCTAATGGGAGTGCAGGCGGTGAGCTGAGTATCTTGTGGCAGACACAGACAAGCAAGACAGCGGATCCGGTGACACAGAGTCCCAGTCAAATCGAGCGGAGAGACGTCCTGGGTCGAGCAGAGCGCAGAGTATCTGGCGGATGGGTGAGAGGCCTTCCCGGCCACAGTAAAAATAATAAAGCACGCTGCAGTTTTGTCAAAACCTACAGGGCCCCAACGTGACTAGTCGAAGACACATTGAAATCATTCACTGGCCAGTTGAATCTTGTACCCGGGTACCAATACACGCATACACGTACACTTTCTTGGGACACAACCTGTACGGGACTCACACTCCAACCACGAAGGGGTTAAAATTCCTTTTTCTTTTCCGCTACACGTTTCTCGCATTACGAACTACTGTAAATATATATACGTATACCGTGTTGCTCTTTATATGCCAGTTTATTCAGAAAACTATATAATTTATAAAAATCCACAACAGTGCTGGTGTATATTTATTCCCTAGTGCGGGGAGACTGACCCGAGGTTTAAATTCAGCGGCTCCTCCGGGAGTGAGCGCTACAGGTGTCTTGCCCAAGGACACTTACTAGAGAGGTGCTCTGGCCGGGATTCAAACCTGTATCTCCACGGTTATAGAGCAGTGATGTTACCTCTACTCCATCCAGCCAGTACTCCGTCAAGCCTCTACTTGTTGTTGAACTCCAGCCTGCACTTCATTGTGGATTTACAGCATTCCTGTATTCAGATTCCCTGGATTCCTGTGGTCCTCCCCTGCAATCTACTAACTTTTCTTTTAGTTCTGTCTATTATTTAGCTTTATTTCTGTCCTGTCCACTATCCTGCCCTTCTCCTATATATCAGCTAACCTCTGTAACTTACCATTTAGTTTAGCCCTGCCTTGCCCCTGTATTTAGTGTTTCTCTGGCAACCCATTTCCTGTCCTGCCTCTGTATTTCTATACTCATCTATTAATGTATACCATCACCTGTTTCGCCACTTTGTCCCCTTAATCCGTTTTATTACATATACAGTGTCTGCCCTATTTTCTGACTCGTCTAGTTACCTCTTATATTTATTTTTTTCCCCATACTACTCTTGCTTTACTCTGCTGTATCTCGCCTGAATAAATCCATTTTGTACTACCCGTATATTTGTCTATGGCACCTTATTACCGCACATTGGGCTCGAAGCCGCAACCCCGCATGCTGAATCTAACAACCTCTCACCTCCAGTCAGTATACCAACAGCTGAACACACATCTCCCATCTCTTCTAAAACATACAGACTTCACGCAATCTCCTAAAACACAGCCCTAACACTCCCCTCCTCTATGCACAGTGATCTAAAATAAAACTTCTTACTAATGATACTTATGTAGCAGACATAGATAGAAACCCTCAATGAGGATCATGGAACATCCATGAAACCCCAAGGAGATACCAGGTGACTGTTCATAGACAGATAATTACCCCGATAAATAAATAAATTTTATTGGGTAAACTATATATAAGAAATAAGGATTGAAGGTCTTGTGAGGTGTTTTTTTATTGAGGGTTCTCTACCTTTGATTTGTTCATGAGCCACATGGTCGTTTGTCTTTATTCCAGGTACCTGTATTTTTCACATACTGTGGTCACACTTCAATGACACCGGGTTTCTGATTGAGGGCATTGGGGGTCCGCAGATTAGACCCTATGCTCTTTAGTTTTCGGTCCACACTATTAATGCACTTGGCCTTGTTACATTTACAGGTCTATTCACTAAAAGGTGAAACTCAGGAGAATTGGCAGGAGAAGAGAATAATCTAGACCAATTGGGAGATTTTTTCTGATTTGACTATTTTGACCTAGAATTTTCACTTCTGCCAATTCCCCAGAGTTTCACCTTTAGTGAATAGACCTGCATTCCTAGGATTATTTTGTAAGCAGATCTATAGTCTAGTCTTCCTACTATGCTAGTATGGACATATACAGGTCTATTCAAAGAAAGGTGGACTCAGGAGAATGACTGGAGAAGTGAAAATTCTAGGTCAAAATAGCCAAACCAGAAAAATTCTTCCATTTATCTCACTTTCCAAATCGGCTATTTGGTAGATTGTTCTCTTCTCCTGCCAGTTCTCCTGGTTTTCACCTCTCTCTGAATAACCCTGATAGTTTCTCTTTTGTGTGTTTTCTTAGAAGGTGCCTTTCTCATTTTGGTAGAATATCACTTACCCACAATAGGTGGCACTGTTGGATGCGCAAGCTTGCACCTTCAATTCGGTGACCCTTTATAAAATAGGTTTATATATTAATATCCAAATATTGTTTTTATGAAATATCTTCTTATTACTTTACCCAATAAAATGTAATTTTTTGGGGGTTTTTACCCATCTATGAACAGTCACCAGGTATCTCCTTGGGGTTTCATGGTTTTTTGAGAAAGGATTTTACCAGGAAGGATACATTGAGATTTCTCTTGCTTTCAAGTATGTCCTGGGTGGCGAGTATGTACTGTTCGGTGTCTTGCCCAAGGACACTTACTGGATTGGTTGCTTGCTGGGATTGAACCCATGACACCACAGGCTCTCTCCATGCAGAGCAGTGATGTTACTTCTACTCCACCCAGCCGGCACTTCCCAGGGGTTCCATGATCCTCATTGGGGTTTCTACCTATATTGATTATTGTATTTTGGGTTTACTGCCTGTTTGCTGAAACAATCATCAGGAGTTCCTGTCTCACTTGTGCAACAGGGACTTCCTTGGCATTTCAGTACTGGTCACCATTTCTGGTTGAAGCAGTCTGATTTGCATACGATTTAGCCTTCTCTGTAATGGTACCATAGAGCTAAAACCTTATATGAGAGCTGAGCGAGGACACTTCACTAGTGCTGCTGCTCCTTCTCACGGGCTCTGATAAACACATAGGGCTATATTACAGTATATTCTTCACGCAAAAAGCCTCGCGCAAAGCGAAAATCTTTGCACCAAGCATTAAACTTTTGCGCGTGCAAATCACCACTGGAATTACAATCCTCGCGGCTTTGTTCTTCCTCCGATCAATTGTGCGCACAAACAGGATTCGCCCAAATGCACGCGCAGTATCATCTGGCGCAAAAATCTTTGCGCGCGCAGTATTTTTTTGGAGATTCAGCCAATCAGAATTAAGAACCACACTTGTCTCATGTTAATAAATTGCGCCTGCCACTGTTAATCTGAGCATATATGCTGCAGCAATTATACATGTACACACAACTTCATCCATTGTATTGGTTTGGTATGATTTGAATGGGACACTGTGCTTTGGTGCATTCCTTTTTATGGGCTTGGATATTTGGGGTTAGCCAGGTTGTTCAAATTTGCCATTAGCACCAGCTTTTCGGAGTAGCTAAAATTATGAGCGCAAAGGCCATGCGGTAATTACCGCAAATAGATTGTAATACCATCCTCGTACCAGCGCACATTCGCATTTGCGCTCACAATGTTAAGTATAGGACGCGCAAAGTACAGTAAGCTCACGCAGGTTCACCCGCGGCAGACGATTGCGCGTGGTTGTTGCGCTGATTATGTAATACGGGATTCGTTGCAAATGGTTTTACCCCACTCGTTAATGATTATGTGCGCCGGCGCAAATGTTTGCGTGAAGATTGTAATTTAGCCCATACTGTATATGTGTATATATTTATATACACATACAGTGGCAAGTAAAAAAAGTATGTGAACCCTTTGGGATTACGTAGAGTTTTGCATGAATTGGTCATAAAATGTGCTCTGATCTTCATCTAAATCACAACAATTTGAAAAAACACAGTCTGCTTAAAATAATACATTATATGTTTTCATGTGTTTATTGAACATAACATGTAAACATTCACAGTACAGTGTGGAAAAAATATGTGAACCCCTAGCCTAATGACTTCTCCAAGAGCTAATTGGAGCCAGGAGTGAGCCAACCTTGAGTCCAATCAGTGTGAGATTATTGGATGTGTTGCTGAAAGCTGTCCTGCCCTTTAAAAACACACACCAGTTTTGGGTTTACTGGTTTCAAGAAGCACTGCCTGATGTGAACCATGCCTCGCAGAAAAGAGCTCTCAGAAGACCTACGATCAAGAATTGTTGACTTGCATGAAGCTGGAAAGGGTTACAAAAGTATCTCCAAAAGCCTTGCTGTTCATGTGTCCACGGTAAGACAGACTGTCTACAAATGGAGAAAGTTCAGCACTGTTGCTACCTCTCCCTAGGCGTGGTCGTCCTGTAAAGATGACTGCAAGAGCACAGCACAGAATGCTTAATGAGGTAAAGAAGAATCCTAGAGTGTCAGCTAAAGATTTACAGAAATCTCTGGCACATGCTAACATTTTTGTTGACACATCTACAATAAAGAAAACATTAAACAAGAATGGAGGACATGGGAGGACACCACGGAGGAAGCCATTGCTGTCCAAAAAGAATATTGCAGCACGTTTGAAGTTTGCAAAGAGCACCTGGATGTTCCACAGCAATACTGGCAAAATATTCTGTGGACAGATGAAACCAAAATTTAGTTGTTTGGAAAAAACACACAACACTATGTGTGGACAAAAAAGGCACAGCACACCAACATCAAAACCTCATCCCCACTGTAAAACATGGCGGAGGGAGCATCATGGTTTGGGGCTGCTTTGCTGCCTTAGGGCCTGGACGGATTGTTGTCATTGATAGAAAAATGAATTCCAGAGTATATCAAGACATTTTGCAGGAAAACGTAAGACCATCTATCCGCCAACTGAAGCTCCGCAGAGGATGGGTGATGCAACAGGACAATGACCCAAAGCATACAAGTAATTCAACAAAAGAATGGCTTCAACAAAACAAAATACGCCTTCTGGAGTGGCCCAGTCAGAGTCCTGACCTCAACCCGATTGAAATGCTGTGGCATGACCTTAAGAGAGCGATTCACACCAGACATCCCAAGAATATGGCTACACTGAAACAGTTTTGTGAAGAGGAGTGGTCCAAAATTACTCCTGATCGTTGTGCAGGTCTGATCTGCAACTACAGGAAACGTTTGGTTGAGGTTATTGCTGCCAAAGGAGGGTCAACCAGTTATTAAGTCCAAAGGTTCACATACTTTTTCCACCCTGCACTGTGAATGTTTACATGTTCTGTTCAATAAAAACATGAAAACATATAATGTTTGTGTTGTATTATTTTAAGCAGACTGTGTTTTTCAAACTGTTGTGACTTAGGCTAGGGTCAGACGAACGCATTTTTATGTTGTCTGTGAAAAAGTGCGTTCGAACGAATGGACGCATTTTTTCACGGAATACGCGATAGCGGTCATACGATGCGCATTTTCGTCCGTGATTTTGTACGGATCATCAATAAAACACTTTTTGCGTCTGGACGTTATGTTGGCCGGACATTAGCAGCGTCTGACGTCTCCCAATCACGCACACACGCCTCTAGCGGACGCAGCGCACTCTGTACGTCAGTACCTGCGGTTTCACGTTCTCGAAAAAATGCGTTCATTTTCCACTTGCGTTGCGCGGCCGGACTTTTGTGCGACCGTACTTCGTATATTGGCCGTCATTGCCCGGCATCTGCTGCTAGTGCGGCCGTGATTAAGTGCGCCAGAACGCGCGTTCGCACTGCCTCAGTCTGACCCTAGCCTTAGATGAAGATCAGAGCACATTTTATGACCAATTCATGCAAAACTCCACGTAATCCCAAAGGGTTCACATACTTTTTCTTGCCACTGTATGTATATGTATATATAATATATATATATATATATATATATATATATATATACACATATATAATATATATACACAGAAGTGAGTACAACCCTCACATTTTGTAAATGTAACAGATCTCTGTGCCCGGACAGGGTCACATCTACCAAATGCTGCTTCCTCGCTGGACACCCAGTTTCTCCTCGTGACTCTCACACCTTTCTCTTGTACCTTAGCCGCAGCTCAAGGCCCGGTGCCTGTAGAGAGCCTAGCTAGCACCCCCAGGAATAAGCCGAAGCTGTAGACATGGAGCCTTTCCTTGGCACAGCGGGCAGAAGATTCCTGGTACTCCAAAACATGAGTCTTGACTTCAAGCTTGGTCAGAATAGAACTGTTTATTCACAGAGAGGACAGATAGAGTCAAGGACCCGCACATTTGCATACAATCAAACAGACAACATCACAGATCAGATAACTACCCAGGGCCTTCAAACAATGGAGAATGGGGGAAGGAGAAAGCACGTAAACAAAAGGAATTTCTTATTGAGAGAATTTACACAATAGCAGGTACTAATACAGAGATCTACACTATACAGGGAATAACACACAGACATCAGAAATCTTTAGTTAACCGGCATATCTATAAAACAGGGAAAATCACATTGGGGTACTTATAAAAATAAGGGCTAACAAACTTTTAATAACACACAAATAAATAAACACTTGAACTGTTGTACTGCGCTACAGCGTAGTGGCGGCCGTCCCGTCACAGTAAATATTTTATTATATCTTTTCATGTGATAACACTGAAGAAATTACACTTTGCTACAATGTAAAGTAGTGAGTGTACAGCTTGTATAACAGTGTAAATTTGCTGTCCCTCAAAATAACTCAACACACAGCCATTAATGTCTAAACCGCTGGCAACAAATGTGAGTACATCCCTAAGTGAAAATGTCCAAATGCCTGTGAGATACTGTATATATGAAAGAGAAAGACCAGTGGATGCACACTCCCTACATATACAAAAATGTTTTTAAAAAATTAAAGTGGCCAGATGTTATAATCAAAGAAAATCGATACACACTACCTCTAAGCAAGATGCACCCATGAGTAGAAATGTCAATACCTTTCATCAGCTAATCAATATGCACATGAGAGATAGCTATGTAGCCATAGAATCACCACTTTACCTTAGAGGGTTACTGATCATATTCTAAGTAATGTGCTAGGCATTTAATTTCTATCATCACATGGTGATGGGACATTACAGAGGAAGGACACTGGAAGAGGAGATAGCAGATACTTCTCTTCACTGAGCTGAGGGGTTACATTTTACCTGAAACCTAATATATCAGATAAGAATACCAGATGTGAAAATGTACTTGATGCCACCCAGGACATACTTGAAAACGAGAGAAATCTCAATGTATCCTTCCTGGTAAAAATACTTTCTCAAAAAATAAAGAAATAAATAGCTGTGAATTAACAGATGGTTGTGAGACTTTCCATTATTGTTATTTGTTAAGAGAAAGTTGTCATTTTGCTGATGTTCTTCAAGAATTTAGTATTAATGAACCTAACAATCCGAATCAAGTAAAAAAAACCAAAAAAACAAAGACATCAAAAATCCATGAACTGTTGCCAACACAGAAGAGTATTTGTAGAGCGTCTCTATCCAAGGTGCTGAACACATGTAGCCTGTAAGAAACTCATAAAGACATCCTGTAGTGGAAATACAAATGAAGGTGTGACACCAATTCATCTTCATGAATCGAGTTAGAAGGAAAGCTGGAGAATGATGAAGAAAAAAGACCACGAAAGCAAGTCAGCAAAAATAAATACAGAAGGATTTAAAACGAAGGAGGTGGGATAGGCCAAATTAAATCAGGTTAATAAAAAGCAGGCTGAAAGGGGCACAAAGCCGAAATGCAATTACTGGTGAGGAATCTTTAATGTGACATGACAGGGTGATCCAGCGGACAGCGATTCTTGAGAAAACAGATCTATGGCCATAGCTTGAAAACACTGAATAAACTGATACCCACTGATTCATGGAAATATATAGAAACGGTATTATCTGTGAACTCTGACATATTTAATGTTTATAAACTATGTGAAATGTAGCAGTACAATAATATTCCGATTTTAAAAGCACTGTAGTTTGAGTACAGTAACAAGGTGATCTACTGCAGAAAATGAAATGGTTCTCTGACCAGAAAAACTGCTTTTCAGCAACTAGGTGCATCCAGCGATAAGGGCAGAAAATGCTCACTTTAGCAAAAAATAGGTGAAGATTAATTATTAAAGTAGGGGCATACATGAGAGTATTCATTAACAAAGCATATAAAAGCTACAAATTAGTGAGTGCACTAACTGTAGTCCCTTTATAAACGAGTTTATTTACTGCTTTTTAGGTGATGCTGATAATATCTACATCTGATGCAATTAAAGCCAATAGGATCCCTTTGTAGCTTACCATAGTGAGGTTCAGAGGTCATCATGCTACCTGTAATTATTGAATCTCAATTCTTCTGTCCAATCTGTAGAGTCACGAGTGCATTTAAGCGTATTTAATCTTATTTAAGTGATCATAGGAGCAGAAGCCCCCCCCCCAGCCGTGCTCCTGATCACTGTGACATCTGTGCATAGTTGATGACTTACCTTGACCTTGAAGGCCATTGATCAGCAGGTGCTGTGATGTCTTCCTGCACTGGGTGGAGGAGATGGCTGGTTTAATGAGTATTTAACTCCCCCCAATTTATAATGCTTCTCTGGTGAGAGGAATCTGATTGGCTGTCTGTGAATTAGACAGTCACAACCAGACCGAATGTCTTTGGAAGAGCTCCCAGCTACGACCCAAAGCTAGATGCCTGATCAACAAGAATAAAGACGCCAGGGTGAAGGGTTTCCCAGTTAAAGTTAAAAGAATATATAAATTTAGATTTTTTTTTCAGAGCAGAGAGTGAAATAGAATAACCAGATACCTAACACCCGTGTGGTCAACAATGTGATGTTTTTTATTCTGTTTTGTATGTACTTTGTGGATATTTTTGCTGTGCTACCAGCTATATTGTAACAGTAGACCTACTATGGTGTCGCATTAGTGATTGTTGGGTATTTTTAGCCAAAAAAGGGGAAACAAAAAACAATCTATTGCTCATAGTAAGTGAACAGACTGCCAGCATAGGACACAGAGGGCAAAAAAGAGGATTTACAACTACTTTGCATAGACTTACTGGTAAGTCTATCATGAATATAAAATGAAGCCAAAGATAAGATATATTTGAACATTTTACAGCGGGTGGCAAAGAGCAGACTAGGTGGGCTTGGCAGTTCTTATAGAAGGTCACGCCATGTATACTGATGAACAAAGCTTTCCAGTTCAGGGTTTAAATAGTAGAATTGATTAACAAATCACTACTTTACTTACTTTGCTTAGTATCTCCATAAAGACTTGGAATTATATGAGCTTTTTATCCACAATTACAGTGAAAGAGGGCTTTGCAGAAATAATGTAACATGCTTTATCCAACAGAGGCGGATACGTGTTAGGAACTCAGAGGTCTGATCACACAAGAGCAAGTTCAGCTGATATTAAGTCTGGGGAAACATTTTGAAGAATCATCATTATAGAGTACTCTCAAATAATTTGGGCTACATTACAAAGTTAACACTAAAATGGGGCAATATTGTGCCTGTAGGTTTCCCTGTAGAGTCCCCATTTTAGTGTTAGATTCCGCAGCAGGTGCTACTTCAACACCTTGTACCAGACCGAAGCGCTACCCTCAATGATACTCGCGGTAGCGTTTCCGCGAGATTGCACAGTGCCGTGGAGGGAGAATGGGAACTATTTGTTCCCAGTCTCACTTTGCTCGCCACTAGAAAAGTGGCGAATCAGGCCACCCTTCACGCCTCGAGATGAGTGTCGGATTTATTGGGAGGGTTTTTAGGGGGTGCTAAATGACTCTGGAAAAGCAGAATCAGTTAGCATCAGCTTTTTGGTGTCACTAATATTTTGTTTAGCTCATCGGTGCAGTAATTAGCGCTAGGACTTTGTAATACCTTACTTATCCTACTGCTAATTACGGATTGTGCTCTCCATGTTAAGAATTAAGTGCGCAAAGTACAGTAAGCTCCGGAAGCTAGTGCAATCACTGATGCACTAACGGATTTTTCCCAGGTTTAGCGTTGGGAATGTAATATGGGGGCATGCGATAAAGTCACTAGTCCTAGCTTTAACACAAACTCATCTTAATGCTAACGGTAGCGCCAAATATGTAATGTAGCCCTTTGCTTGGATAAATATTTAAGAGTTTATTTGCAATACTTATTGAAATATTCCACGTTTCCCTGTTGAATCATGTGCACTCTATGGGGCGCTCCAATTGATTTTTTTGAATAATACAATTTTATTGAGTTTTTCAAATAATTCAGCTGCAAAGCTCTGAGATAGACCATGAAAGGTGAGTCACATATCCGGTCAAGTGTTAGTCGAAATGCAAACTATACATAAACATTTATGAAAAGAGAAAGTGGAATCAGCATTGTACCGGGTGAGGCAAAATGGAGCCTGTAATGCCCGGAGACGCCAGCACCGCAGGAAACCTAGAGGCAAGCCAGTTCCCTGTGGGGAGACTGGTAATCCTTCTAAACCAGGCTGATCCAGCAACCAGGTGCTGGCTAATGCATCCTTATTCCCCTCCACAAAAAGGAACCACTCCCAAGGCACAATGCTTCTGCATTGCCTTGGTGAATACCAAGCTGACAGGGAGCTACATCCTGTTCCTGCCTAGAACCTTAATCTGTTTTGTCTCCTCCAGTATTTTCTTGCCCTCTGTACCTGCATTCCACAGAATCCTCGGAGCCTGCTGCCCTGCATCTCGCAGAATCTTCAGCCCGCTGCCGAATCCTCAACATGCTGCCCTGCACCTCGCAGAATCCTCAGCCCGTTGCCCTCTGTACCTGCATTCCACAGAATCCTCGGAGCTTGCTGCCCTGCATCTCGCAGAATCTTCAGCCCGCTGCCGAATCCTCAACCTGCTGCCCTGCACCTCGCAGAATCCTCAGCCCGTTGCCCTCTGTACCTGCATTCCACAGAATCCTCGGAGCTTGCTGCCCTGCATCTCGCAGAATCTTCAGCCCGCTGCCGAATCCTCAACCTGCATCTCGCAGAATCCTCAGCCCGTTGCCGAATCCTCGAAACCCGCTGCCCTGCATCTCGTAGAATCCTCAGTCTGCTGCCCTCTGTACCTGCATCCCACAGAATCCTCGGAACCGCTGCCCTGCATCTCGCAGAATCCTCAGCCCGTTGCCTTGCATTCCCAGGAACCCCTACAGGCCCAAGACCCTCTGCCTGCCAAGACTCTTCTGCTTTTGTTTTCTATTTTTCTCTAACGATCTCCTTAGTCTTCATTCTCATATTGTCTCCTTCTATAGTTTAGAGTAGCTTAGTACTATCCTTCTGTTTACTCTTTTCTCATCTTGCTTTCAGTTAATCTGTTACTGTTTAATATATATATTCAGTGTCTTCCCTTCCTCCTCTTATCCAGCTCCTTGATATATATATTTGTTTATTGCCTTTATGTTACTCCAAATAAACCCTCTCTTGTATAGGTTTATCTGAATCTCTGTTTTCCTTATTGCATATTGGGCTCAATCCTACCACCCCAGAACCAGCACCTGACAGAGCCTGGTGGTACACATAAGTCATATGTGAATCAATAACTGAAAATAGCAAATACAAAGTCTCGCTGACAAAAATATGGAACTATGGTTGCGCTGCCGACTGTGAAGCAATGCACGGATCCCATATCTTATAACATTGTGGGACAGTGTCGTACAATTGGGCGGTCAGACATTCCACCCGGTAGATGTATCAAACCTTCGCCAAGAACTGACAGGGAGGGAAGGGATAATTTCCAGGATCTTACGATACAGATGTGAGAGGCTATACATACTCGGTGGACAAGCTTGAGAGAGGGGTGGGACAATCCATGGTGATGTAAGGGGCTATTGAGCAGGCAGTAAATCAAAAATGGAAGACCATAAAGCAGACACTCTCCCACATTCTCACCACATGTGATAAAATGTGCCTCGGAGAAAGCTCCAATTGATTTTTTAATAATAATTTTTCAATTTTATTTATGATTCCCTCCTTTTTTCATAAGTGATATAAAACTTGCCTTTTTGTCACCATTTTTCTACCACTACAAGCAACCACATAAAGGAAATAAGTGGTTATTTCTTGTCCAAAGGAATGCTGCTTTTAGCAACACGTTGAATGTTTCTTCTCAATTCTATGCTTTTGCATTACAGAATGTTGACATGACTGAGAGCAGCATGATACATGTGCAGGGAAACTGACAGGACACCCTCTGACTACCTTCAAAGAGAAGGCAAGACCTCATCTTCATCCTCAGGTGAAGCATTAAGGTAAATGGTGAATGCCAGAGACGTTCAGACAATGACTGATAAACATAACGTATGTTAGTTGTGTAGGGTAACCACATTAAACGTTGTGGGAGTCGAGACTCATTAGCGGAACCAATGGCAGTGATAAAGTACGAGCCCAAAGAGGGGCATGACCCGGAAGCTGATAGGAGCAGCCATATGATACTGCAGCTCTGGTGTAAGGCCTGATTATTTCAGCACTAAAAGAGATAGCTGATGAACAAAGCTTACCTACTCCCAAAAACCTCTGCCCCATGGGGCCACCAACACAGCCACACCAATGAAGCACATTGTTGACAGGCCCAGGGCATCCATCTGTCATGTACAGTCAATTATGTTACCCAAAATAGCATTAAGGTCCATGCAATTTAGCTTTCAATTAAATCGGGTCTAAATACTTGGGGCATTACATGAAGTTTCTAAAAGCTTTGACCATTTTAAAGAATCAAACTCAGAAATTGTTGCTGACCACTCTGCAACAATATAAGTGTCAGGCTATGGGCAGGTGTCATAAAATAAAGATACTAATACATTTACATTCCCACAATTAAAAATGAGAAAGAGGAATCTCCCATCTGCCCAAGAATATCTTAAAATGATTCTCATTCTTAAATCCAGTCTCTAATCTAAAATCATTCTTAAATCCAGTCTCTCTACCACCTAAGGGATACTAACCTCGATATCAAAGGAATTTGCCCCCATCTAAAGAATACACTGCATTGCACAATTTGTCCCCTTGATGAATCAATTGATCCATGATTATTATCAGCAGCAGTGAAGTCCAACCCATGGGTAAAAGTCCGGGACCAGATGGTTTCACATTATTGTATTAGAAGACATTTCTCCCTATTTAAAGCCTTCACATCCTGAAACCATGTAATGCATCTGTACTGTATATGTGAAGGGGGGACCTCCAGCAGCTTCAGTCTTGTAATAATATGTTCTCACCAGCAGCAGGCTCCACGAGAGAGGCTTAGGACCAACGGCCACAGATACAAGACAGAAAAACAAAGCAAGAAGCCACGCTCAATGCCAGAATTCACTACTGCCACTATCAGGGTTACTCAGAGTGTGAAAAGCAGGAGAATGACTGGAGAATGAAAAATTCTAGGTCAAAATAGCCGATTTGGAAAGTGAGATGAAAGGGAGAATTTTTCTGGTTTGGCTATTTTGACCTAGAATTTTTCATTCTCCAGTCATTCTCCTGCTTTTCACTCTCTCTGAATAACCCTGTATATTTATTATCACAGAGAGCAAATAAATACACTGTACACGGAGCACTTTGAATTGAGAAAGGGGTTTTGTCTCAATGTCTTTGTCTTTTTTGCTCTCTGTAACAGTAAATATGGTGACACTATTCCTCCCTTGCAACTGAGCGCAGCTTCCTTCATTTAATATGATTAATGATCATACTTATCCCCCCGTCTGCTCTCAATGCTGATATATTTCAAATTCCTAAACCAGCAAAAGGGTCCATGCAGTGCAGCAGCTATAGACCAATATCCTTAGTCCAGGCATCAGCAACCTTGAGCCTCCAGAAATTGTGGAACTACAATTTCCATTTGTCCCTGCCAGCCCAATTAGTAGCTGAGCATTGTAGGAGATGTAGTTCCAAAACATCTGGACCTTGCCTTAGGTAATCTAGATATAAAATTTATTGTAGCAACGTTGCCATTGCTCCTGATTACACTGGACCCTGGATAGGTAAACAGTGATCAAGTAGGTAGGGGTGGGGAACCTTTTTTCTGCCAAGGGCCATTTGGAGATTTAGAATATTGTTTGAGGGCCATACAAAATTAACTTAAAATTTAGCCAACTATATTTAGGAAGAAATTTTTATAATTATTAAATTAGAATTTGTGCATTTATATATATATATATTTCATTTGGTTTATGCCTGTTTGTAATCCACAGAGAGCGACATTGTTTTTAGATAGCATCGAGTGCCACCCATCGGCAGGGCTGGACTGGGACAAAAAATCCTGCCCTGGACGTCATCCAGACCGGCCCACTCCGATACGCAAACACGCAGGGCCGGATTAATATATTGATATGGACTGGAGCAGGGCCAGCACAAGACATTGTGCTGCCTGGATCCAAGGATGAAATACTGACCCCCCCCCCATGCCCACAAAAACATGTTGATGCGTATAACAGAGTGGCACAACAATAAAACTCACAGTAATGTGCAGTGTGTATGAGCGTATCACAGAGCTCCACAGCAATAAAACCCACAGTAATGTACGATGTGTATGAGCGTATCACAGAGCTTCACAGCAGTTGAATTAAAAAATAGTTATGTATTAAAATTAATTGTATTTTAATATGAATTATATATTCATGTAAATGTAATTTGAACAATTAAAATAAATATGCATTAAAATATACATAATTTAAATTAGAATATTGATTAAATTATTTTATAAAGAAATAAATCATTTGATAAATATTAAAATATACTTTAAAAAAATGTAATTCGGGTACACTTCTAAGAAGGGGCTCAGAACTGTGACATACAGGGTTATTCAGAGAGAGGTGAAAACCTTGAGAATTGCCAGGAGAATGAACAATCTAGACCAAATAGCCAATTTGGAAAGTGAGATAAAGGGGAGAATTTTTCTGGTTTGGCTATTTTGACCTAGAATTTGGACATGTCTCCCTGCTACATGGCTATGGCTGATTAGCAAATACATTCCTGAGCTCTGCAGACTCCTGTGATAATTAACCCCTTGAGTGCTCCTACAGAGAATGCACAGCACTGCTACACTGAGCTCTGGCTTAATAGGCTATAGAAAGGGAGCAGGGGAGAGGGACTGTCAGATCAGAGGATCTGTCAGATTTACGGCTCCCTGCATGCCTGGCTGTGAGACGCATCAGTGCCGAGGTATAAGACTTAAGGGTGGGATTCACCCTCACTTGGCATGTTTAGTCAATACCTTACGTATTTTCACATTTAGGGGATGGCTCCTGGTCACTGCACAGGCATTAGAGGTTTGTAGCAACATGTGGTGCTCCAGCTGCTGCTGACTTCAAACTCTGAAGCCACTAGTCACAGGAAGGAGAAGCGGTAAGTAAAATGTGGAGCGGAATCCTCGCAGTCTCTGTGGATTCCGCTCCTTTACACACAATAAAGCCATAGCAAGCTCCAGAACCCATGTGTGGGTGTCCAAGGAAGCCCCCCTAATCCACCAATGCAATGGAGAAATTCTTCAGACCTTTGAAACAAGTGCTGACATTCCACACTAGTGTTATCCAGTCCTGGTTATACTAAGTGCTGGACTAAGTTTAAAAAAAAAAAAGCATCCCCAGGCTCAGCCGGCCCACTGACCCATTGGCCCCTCTGGAATCTCCCGGGGCTCCTGATGGCCAGTACATGCCTGCCCATCAGTGTGAGAGGAGAGGGCGGGTGGCTATCCTTCATGTGAGTGGAAGGAGGGATGGTAAGAGAAGCAGCAATCGGTATTGGCGTCTGGGTCACTAGGACAACAGGGAGGATGTCATCAGCATGCGCCGAAATTTTGGCGCATGCACGATGAGCCCACAAGACAGCTGGACACTCTGCCCGCCGGGAATGGTAAGTAACCGGTGATTTTATTTTTTGGTAAATTGTCATCCCTATTTAAACCGCCAGGTTGAGAGTGGGGTCATGTTATGTCTTTGTCCTGAGGATGGACCCAGGTTGGGACCAAAACGTTGATGTTCTTTAAGCATATGGATCAATAAATTTAGTATTTTGGAGAAAACCCTGGAGTGTTGGCGATTTTTCGATTGAATCTAAATCCTTGAGGCCACCGTTAAGCACCGGGTATATATATGTACTAAAAGGTTAACCGTGAGTGCAGACCACAACATATATATATATATATATATATATAATCATTAGGTTTGATCTGAAAGATAAATAAATTTTTCTCATTTTGTGCTCTTAAAATAAAAATGTAAACATTTAAAAAAGAAATATGGGGGTAATGAATTAATTTCACCCCCTCCCCATTTAATTCATTACACACACACACCCTCCCCATTTATTTAATTTCACCCCCTCCCCATTTAATTAATTTCACCCTCCCTTTTATTTCACCCCCACCCCTTTTAATAAATTCACCCCTCCCCTTTTAATAAATTTCACCCCCCCACCCATATAATTGGTTTCACTCTTCCACCCACAGGTGAAAGGGTTGCGGAAGAGGGGACTTAAACACCCACCTGCTGTGGGGTTCTAAGGGCCGGACCAAGTGATTTCGTGGACCTTATACAGCCCACCGCCTGGATGTTCCCCACCCCTGAAGTAGGCTTTTGTGCGGATACGAGAAATGAGTAATAACACCACTTGTCACAAATTTTATTTAGAAAACACAAAAATCTTATTGTCCTGCATCATATCTATTGACGCAGAGAAAGTCTTTCACAGAATGGACTGGTCCATCTTAGGCTGGCGTCAGATGAGCGCGCTATGTGCGCCCGTACGGACGTGCTTACCGGCGCCCGTTGCAGCGTTGTGATGCTGCAACGGGGCCGGCCACACACTTGTGCACGCGCACAAAATGCACACGCAACAAGCGTCAGTTATCCAAGCCTCTCCGGCAAAGTGCTAGGACGCGCGTTGACGGAGCTGCAAATTGTGATTCTCCGTAGGAGAATCGCGCTTTGCAGCACTGAGTGCGCTCAGCGAGGTGGCCGGACAGGCGTCGAGTGGAATGAACGTCCACTCTCATGGACGTTCCTTCCGCTCTCCAAACACGCTCGTCTGACACTAGCCTTAATCCATACTTTGCAATTCAAGGTGACTCAATGACGTTCCTTGGTGTACCATTAAGCCAGACAAATGTGGTTCAAATGGGTTGGGATTTATTAGTCTTCTACTTTATTTCATTTTCTTGCTTTCTGCCTTTCTTGGCATTACTTTGTACAACCTTAAATTGCGTTTGATTTTTCATCTCTTTGTATTAGGTTTTCTTTCTCTTTGAATCATGTGAACACTGTAGTTCGTCCTATTCCATAAAAGGCTTTCACGGTGCACATATTATCACAACACTTATAAATATAGCTATTGCTTTGTGGTAGTGTTAGAATGGGATAGTCTTCAGGTACCAGTATCCATTGCAACAATAAGATGATGTACTGTAACCCACTAGAATTTAGGGTGTTGAGATCGGGAGCTGAAATGCTAAAAATGAGGTCAAGTAGTATCTGCCATCTACTAGATTGATGAACCGGAAATGAGGGATGCAAGGAAGAATGCATCACCTAAAATGCCGAAAGTCATACGAGTGTTCAAAAACATCTTATAATGTACCCAAAGGCAATGTTTTACTTGAAGAAATGAATTAAGCTTAAGGTTTCCATAGTAAACATACAGATGGGGTATTGAGTTATTTTTTACTCCATCCACCCCCTCTTCCCTTCCAGCATGTCAGGCACATTATCTATAAATGTGCAAGATTTTAACTATACAGAAAAGTCTCTATGTTTAGAGCATACATGCCCCTAGGGATGAGCTACGCGTAATGCATACCACAAGGCTTCTGTTGATTTAGTAATTAATTTACATTACATACCCGTAGGAAGAGGCTTTAAAATATCTTAAACAAAACAGGTTTTCTTGCAATTCTGCAAAGTATAATATATTACACATTGTATTAATTATTCCAGGTAAAAAAGTATTCTCCCACTACAAGCTTCCACAAAAATCTATTAATCCATAATCTTTTTTTATATATATGCATAATATATATTATTGTGCAATAAATTACTTGTAAGTATCCTGCAGGATAAATGGTTCCATAGGAATAAAATGCACTTTTTACCTTTTACAGGGGAGTTATACATACTATAGTAGAATAGGAGTATTAATTTACATATTCTTAATAAAATTATGGCATTGTTGTGTTCTGTTTAGTTGCATTAATAGATCTCGGTATTTAATATCAATTTATAAATGTAGTTTAATGGTTTGTATTGTTCATAATAGAGCTATATGTACTTTTGCCTCACACCAAATCTTTCTCGACCTACCCTGTCAATGTATAATCTTACATGCATTATTTGCCTCTTCCTCGGATACCAAGATCTATAAAGTGCATTTTTGCCTATAAATTCACTTGTAAAACAAGAAATAAGTGCTTTACAGTATCTTCCAAATCAAGGCCAACTGAAATGTTGAAAGCAGTCAATTTTGACTCTTTGTAGTGTAATAAGAGATACCATGATCCTCATATAATGGCTATCAAAAACAAAATCACTTAACACGAAGATCTGAGAGTCAGTATTTCTTTCAGAAAAAACAGCTCCAGATGACAAGAATGAGTTATTGAATAGCATATTTTTCTCATTATGGCAACAAATTAACGACTCTCATACAAAGTATAGGTTCATTTACAGTAATGGGCCTCAATGACCGAGAAAGAAGCACAGCTTGCGTCAAGAATAAGATCAGAATATGGGCTCCATCCATTAACTTTACAGCAAAATTCCCTCCCGAAGCTGGTGAATCTGCCTACCCAATGCACCAATTTCCACCCAATCTCGCTGCTGATTGTAGACACCAAATTAAACACAAAACTATTAGCATCCAGAATAGCCCCCTTGCTGCCAGTATTGATCTCAGCGGAAGAAAGGGGATTTGTCCCAGGTCGGCAGACGTGCGACAACAGCTGCAGTTATTTGACCTTATAGAATTGTCACACATGAGCAGCACGCCTGGGCTCTTGTTGGCATTAGACACTGAAAAGGACCTTTGATCTCCTTGACTAGATATATACGCAGAAGGCACTCGAAATGTTCTGCTTCCCTAAACCTTTTATTTAAAGCATTATGGCATTGTATACTTCACTGTCGGTGAAATTTCTTACCTCAGGGTTCCTTTCCCTTCCATTCCTGATCACTAACAGCACCAATCAGGGATGCCCCCTCTCCCCCTTGATTTTCACTTTGGCGTTAGAGCCACGGGCCTCAAACATTAGACTAACCAAAATCATAAACGGCCTCCCCAACCCGACAGAGATCAAAAATTAGCATTGCTTGCTGGCAATATCTTACTATTCTTCACTAACCCAGAAACCTCCCTGCAGCCCCTGCTTAGCTTACTTGGACATAATGTAAGTAAAACGTAAGCATTACCCATAGGTATCACTGCTGCTTTTATTAGAACTCTAAAAACAACAAAATTGGATTTGGGCCCTAAAAGACTTGCTGCAGTCTAATTTACAGTCAAAAGAATGGGTTATTTTCAGCTCTCATTTACCACTAAAGAGACAATCCATTTTATATGTTTTTACCACTACAAAATTTGAGTACCCTTGAATTGCAAAGTATGGATTAAGGCTAGTGTCAGACGAGCGTGTTTGGAGAGCGGAAGGAATGTCCATGAGAGTGGACGTTCATTCCACTCGACGCCCGTCTGGCCACCTCGCTGAGCGCACTCAGTGCTGCAAAGCGCGATCCTCCTATGGAGAATCACAATTTGCAGCTCCGTGAACGCGCGTCCTAGCGTTTTCCCGGAGAGGCTTGGATAACTGATGCTTGTTGCGTGCACATTTTGTGCGCGTGCACAAGTGTGTGACCGGCCCCGTTGCAGCATCACAACGCTGCAACGGGCGCCGGTAAGCACGTCCGTACAGGCGTACATAGCGCGCTCTTCTGACGCCAGCCTAAGATAGACCAGTCCATTCTGTGAAAGACTTTCTCTGCGTCAATAGATATGATGCAGGACAATAAGATTTTTGTGTTTTCTAAATAAAATTTGTGACAAGTGGTGTTATTACGCATTTCTCGTATCAGCACAAAAGCCTACTTCAGGGGTGGGGAACATCCAGGCGGTGGGCTGTATAAGCTCCACGAAATCACTTGGTCCGGCACTTAGAACCCCACAGCAGGTGGGTGTTTAAGTCCCCTCTTCCGCAACCCTTTCACCTGTGGGTGGAAGAGTGAAATCAATTAAATGGGTGTGGGGTGAAATTTATTAAATGGGGAGGGGTGAATTTATTAAAAGGGGTGGGGGTGAAATTAGTCCTTAGTGTGGCACACAGAGACACACAATGCAAAGACTAAGTGAACTTCTCTCCTTTTTATCTGCTTTCAGGTGTGATTTTTATATTGCCCACACCTGTTACTTGCCCCAGGTGAGTTTACAGGAGCATCACATGCTTGAAACAATCTTATTTATCCACAATTTTGAAAGGGTGCCAAGAATTTTGTCCAGCCCATTTTTGGAGTTTTGTGTGACATTATGTCCAATTTGCTTTTTTTCCTCCCTTTTTTGGTTTTGTTCCAATACACACATAGGGAATAAACATGTGTATAGCAAAACATGTGTTACTGCAATCCTTTTCTGTGAGAAATACTTGATTTTATGGAAAAATGTCTGGGGTGCCAACAATTTCGGCCATGACTGTAAGAGTTGTGATCATTCCCAGGGCTGATGGCGACATGTAGGGCAACTTGAAGAGCCGCGAGAGAATCAGCGATGCAGGCGCCAGAGGAAGCGAGGCGGCAGTGGAGGGAGCAAGCCGCATAAGCCTATGCTTCCTCTAGAGCTGGCTCCTGTCAGAGGTGGATTGATATCAGATGCACGCCGCCTGTGTGGAAGCGATAGTGAAAGCGCGCTTCGCTCATTCTGGCCAGTGATTGTTACCAAATTGCTCTTGAAAGAGTATGGCACCCCTGATTGCTCTGATCACCCTATTCTTAACTTTGCCACTCACTCCTGTCTTGTAAGTCTTCTACTGGTATTATAGTACTGGTATGGTATTAGATAAGGTATTATTTTATGGCATTATAGTGTGGTATTATGGCATGTATTTGAATTAATATACAGTATAATATTTTTGTACTTCAATAAATGTAGACTAACTGTGGACTGTTGTATGTTAAGAAAAAAAGAAATTACCCCTAAAAGAAGAGCTAGTGTGCTTTTTTGGGGCCAAAAAATTATAAGACAGTGTCTTATTTTCACAGAAACATGGCAAATATGAGAGAGAGAGAAATAAAAGTTACTTTAAAAGTGTAACCACCTAAATATGTAGTATCTGCCTTAAGTTTTGTTGGGAAGTCTCTGAGGAGATTCTTATTCTGGTCTACACAAATTAAACTTGTACCCTTCATTGAGGATCCCACATTGTTCAAAGTTTTTCCAATAGCCCATATTAATATATCATATCAATATGATATATTAATATGGGTGAAGCAGCCAAATCCACCAGGAACTAAAGAATGAGCCTATTCGTGAGATGGAAGAGAAAAAGGAGAGCTTCACTTCATTACACATTGATCTTGCTGTGTAAGAAGCAATCACTTTGTGGGATGCATTAACGCATCTGCTAGAAATTCTACTTCCAGCACTGCTGGTGTAATTGGGAGGTCCAGTAGTAGACTGAAGGCACACATTCTTCATTTGTGTCTCAGGACCTCAAAGTTTCATTTAAAAAAGCATCTGCAATTATTACACAAGCTGTTTTTCCATGGATCCATATCTTGTGTTAATGATACCAACTCAACTGCTATTCTAGTAAACATAAAGCAGGCAAATGACTTGTGTGTTGATCAAATTGCAAGTTTGTGTTTGCAGGGGTTGAAGTGTACCCTTCCATGGTCCAGTCAGGCCCAAAGTTATATGTCCTATGGAAAGACATGTAAATTTCCATTGTAATAGCTCCGTAATGGCAGTAAAGTACTATGCTTTTATTTATCTCTATTTCTTCATCATTTACTCGTTTCTCTCTGTATACCATATGTGGAAGCTTTATAAATTGTGGCCATAATAACAGTAACACACAGCGTTGGGTACGCAGTTGCTGAAGACAATCAATCTGAGGAGTGATAAACCATTTTAAAATTGATCGCCATCCAACTTTATGGGATGGTTCACGCCATATCGACAGATATTCAATCACAAATGACAGTATGCAACACCATCGGTCACATAAAATAGGACAGGGTATTGTTGATTGTAAAATAATTTACGGCTTCTGACTTTAAAGAAAAAGAAACTTGTGTGCATTTTTTTTATTAAAAGGATTAATAAACAGCTATTATTTAAAGATCTGAAGCCATCAAAAAGTCTGCATAAATCTCTGCGTGTTGGCCTCCACCTCAGATATTTCTTGTAAATTAAAAGCTTCCCTCTTTGATCATTTACATAATCATTTTTGGGAAGTATGAATTTGGTACTCAAGCCAGGCCTGCATGAGATCTCGCCAGAGGCATCCTATAACACAAAAGACTGTCAGGGTAATTCAAAGAGATTCGAAAAGTCACCGCACGTTCGGTGACTTTTCGTTCTCTTCAATTCGGTTCCTTTTGCCGATCCCATTTCGGTGACCCTGCGGTGTATTCAGCAAGCACCACAGGGTCCCCGAATTGCAGGGAAAAGCTACCGCAAACCCGACGAAAACTAACTGCAAAACCCGGCGAATGCACGCGGAAAACCCGCAAAAAACATCTGGATTAACCCGTCGAAGACGCCGGAAAAACCCGAGCTGGAGCCGAAGCCAACACCGCAGACAGAGGGCAGTGAATAAATTAGGAAAACAGTTTGCATGAATGATTGAAAAGTGAAACGCTGTTTGCAAAGAAACTACTGAGCGAAAATGTCTGAAATTTACATATGAGGTCCAGGGAATGATAATAAAAAGGGCTGTTACAGAAAAAATAAGTTAAAAAAAAAACTACATTTTTAAAAAGAAAAAAAAGAAAGAAAAATGCTTTAAATATGCTAAGAAAATCTATAAATAAAGAGACTCTTTACTGCAGAATTTTATAATGAACGGTTTATTAGATATTGAATTAAACCAGGAATATTTTTAACATTAAAGCCTATGGGATTCTCCTGAATAAACTTGCTGAATTAAACCACTGAATGACAGGTCATTCCGGGAACCTTTCACTGCTGGTTTGTGTTCTCTGAATAGCCGAAGCAGTGCATTTTCATGGGGATTTCACTGCCCTCGAACAGGCACCGAACAGGCACCGTATGTGCAGGCAATTCGCCAGGATTTGGCGAATTGCCTGCTCTCTGGATAGCCGAATGGCCAAGAAAGGTAACCAAACGCTGATTTTCAGCGTTCGGTTACCTTTTTCCAGCAATTCGGATCTCTTTGAATAACCCTGTGTGTAGGTGGAGCACCAATATTGTGAACGTGTCTTTATAAGGTTGACGTGGATAAATCAGGAATCATGGCGTGAAATGTGGCTTGTGGCATGATTGAAACTAAGTTACGGTACCATCATTTTAGAAGCATAAATCAGCAGATATAAGAATGTGTAGGACGAAAGGATCTTTAAAATGGTGTTCTGTGAAGCAGCGGCAGCAGCTGGTGGGGGGCAGGCACAATGAATTCCCACTTGTAAGGATTCAGATCAATAAAACATTTAATAGAAATAAACCTGACAGCTAAACGGACTGTAACCCTGAAATATCCTGTACTACAATACCCTTTACAAATGACACACTACGCAAGAGAATTTCCTCCACGAGAAACACGTTCTGTTCATGTTCGTTCGACACTACTTCAAGTGTATTAAATTAAATCCAAGGTGCAAAAAAGGCATTTTAACACATTAGTATCACGGCAATCTACAACAAAACACATACAATTGAGAAACAGATGCACCATGCTGACCACAGCACAAAAATATAAACATTCAAAAAGTATTGATGCAGTATAATCAATCAGAAGGATTGCATTAAAACATGTTTTTAGAGCATCTCCTAAACATTCCAGCGCAGTATGTGGACGCCATCAGATCGCTGCCACACAGCATCCTTACATGGGATGTCATTTCCCTCCTGACAGATGCAGATCTCAGGTACGAAAAGAGACAAGGAAACAGCTCCTCCATATGACTGATAGTGCAGATAATAATAATAATTACAACTCATTAGCCCTTGATGTCTCGGTGACAGTGACGAGACAAAGCTCTGACAAGGAGTCAAAGAGCTGATTATATCTTGATTGTGAGGCTTCAACAATTGGAGCCCTCATGTACAGACACTGCTTGGGTCTCTTCCAGCTGTAATTATCTAACAATCATCACAAATGAATGGGATTCTCATTAATTACACAAGTCATTTCCTGAGGAGAATCGGGGGGGGGGGGGACCAGCAACCCACCTGGGATCAAGCTAACGGAGAGAGGGGGTCAAACAGAAAGAGCGTAAAATGTCATATATGGTGACCTGCTGACTGCGATTTGTAAAGACACGCTCAGACATTGATGCGTTATATGTGATGTTAAGTGATTTCGTGGGCAGTGATTATAGGCTAAGGGTTTTCTTGGTTATTTTTTTATTATATATAATATTAGGTGACTCCGTGACTGCAGATTATCAGGACTGGTTCAGGTGGTGCTGTGTTTCTACATAAAATATCAATGGAATTGATTGCAGATAATCAGGTTGGACTCACTATAAATAATGATAGATAACGCTGACTGGAAATAATCGGACCGGCTGGGAAATCGCTTGGTTTTGTATATAGAAGGGGTATTCCTCCATGAATGTAGATTGTCAAATTCAGATGTGCTAGATTAACTAACTAATTGGATATTACAAGACGCTGGCAGTGATGAGATCCCATAGAATGTCAGGTAATTCCCTGACTGCAGATTAAAGGATAGACTCGTGTAGTGACAGGTTCCTATATAAAGCCAGGCGATTCCATGGCTAAAGATTAAAGGACAGACTGAGGCGGTGACAGGTCACATATAATTCCTTAACGGAAGAACACAGGATTTACTCAGGCAAAGATCTGTATGCGACCTCTGGTAATTCTGTGATTTAACATTACAGATTGCGGCAGCCATTGATCGTTAACAATACATTAAAGGCAATTAATATAACACCAGCTTTGCTAGGTGAAAGACCAATGTTTCAACCAGTACTGTGGTCTTTATCAAGTTAATGAGTTTAGTGATGGGTTCCTGTACATTGTCAGATTATTCCCTAATTGAAAATTACAAGACAGGCCAATGTAGTGATAGTTACTGCACGATGTCAAGTGACTGAACCGCAGACAATGAGGAAAGGTTTCTTTCTAAAGTCAAGTAAATGTATAGCTTGCAGGACACACCAAGCTTTGCTCAGTTTCTTTGTTTCAGGTTTTATCCTGACTGCAAAGTATCTTAGAACATTGGTTCTTAAGTATGGAAAAAAAATAACATACCTTTCAGTAGTTTGGCCAGGAAAGAAAATGAAGAGTATTAAAAGAGAAACCCTAACCACCAAGACCACATAAACTGATTTAAACATTCATAAAGGCAGGAACCTGTCCCCGCTTCTCCCCACCCTGTTCTGGTTGGCGGTGACAGGGTTTAAGGTGGAGGTGTCACCCTTGTCCTGAAGAATGCCATTAATCAGTGGCTGCTGGACAGCCATCCGGGACCTGGGATGCCCAGGGACCAAAAACAGTCAGCACACTGACAAAGTTTCAGAATCGGTCAGGTTACTTAATGGGCAATAAACTACTGACTCAATAATGCACTGAAAAGAACAGGATTGCTGTACGTGGATGACCAGCCACGATGACTGGGCAAAAATTAGGAAACGGCCAAGTGCCTAACTCCATCATGCCATTGTACCTCTTAGCACTTTAACCCCCCCAACTCTGCCATCCCTCTCGCCCTCTACCCCTCACTACCCTTTTCTGGATCCTTCTGATAAAAACCACAAATAATCCAACCTGGACCCCAGGCTTCCCCCAAAGGCTCCAAGACAGTGTTGACTGTGCTCCATAACAAGGACTGTACAGTGAGATGTCCCAATATCATCCCCTCCAATGGCTCTATTTTCTCTCACCAATATGGGCAGCAAGTTGCCTTCTCTCTCTGCCTGGCATGCACACAGGAAGCAGCATGCTGCAGGGAGCAGTACTCTTCAAAGTGAGTACAGGACAGAGACAAGCTGTAAAGAGCATTCTCCATGGCCCAGGAAGCTCCAGATTCAGCTTCCACTAGCTTCATGCAACGCAGTTATGGCCCACAGAGCAGCAGGTTACATCACGAAAGGATGGATACCGGCAGACGTCTCGCACAGTCCAGCCCTTGCACAATGTGTACATTGTTTCACCAGTTAGCTAGCCCTTGGCTGCATGCTTGATAGTTTCAGATGTGATGGTCCCAATGTTGAGCTACTTCCTGTAGCTAGATACTAGGTGCGAGTTTAAATGGTCCTCTGCAAAAAAAAAATGAAGGCCAGCAGGAGTTAAAAATTAACCCCGTTAGGGAATTTGTTGTCTTGTGTTGTAGCACCTGCCCTGGAATTAAACGCTAAAATGTGGACACTACAGAGAAACCTGCGGGCGCAGGTTTTTTCCAGTAGCATCCCCATTTTAGCGCTAGGATCTAAATCTAGCCCTGTGAGTTTTATTTCCTTGAGGCTTATGACTTTAAATTGACCCCCTGCTTGTAGCCTGAAACTAAGGCACCCATAAGGATTCAACAGGAAGACTGCAGTTAGTCTTCTGGATGGGTTCCAGAGATCATTCATAATCCTGTAGGTGTGATGTTAGTAACTCAATCAGATGTTGGAAGTCATAAATCTCAGCCGCTGACATGATTTAGTCTTTATTCAAATGACACATCTCATTCTGCTGTAAGACAGTAATACCCCTCCTCACATCCTGAGTGAACAAAACGCCATATACTGACCACACAGCTGTGATTTAGAGAGGATTTATGCACATCACAGCCTACTGCAGCCACAGAGAGGACAAGGGCATTCCAAGGATTACAGTCTGAACGAGTTAACCAGGCACAGTCTTCATCCAGGACGGTCAGGGGTTACTCTTTTCGGATGCTCTTAACATCGTAACATTTCCTTGAATATGGCTTTGTCCTGAATTAAGAATGACTGTATTCAGTTGCATCCGTAAGGCAAGACAAAAGGAAAACAGGGCCCTCTCTCAGCACCTCACCCAAGCCATACACATCAGGCAGAAGAAGCTGCCTTGTTACACCACTAAAGCTAACAAAAAACATAATCCTATCTGTCAGTACAGTTTGTGGATAAATAATACATTAAACAAATTCAGCTTCCACAGAATGGAGAGGTCAGCCGTTACTAGAAGGATAGCATGCTAGACACGTCTCCCCGTCAAACATCTGACTGGGAAGGGGAGAGTTCAATAAAGGTTTGCAAAGATTACCAAGTCAGGGAAAAAAGTTTCAATCATTAACTCAAAGAATCTATTTACTATGGGCCCTATTACACTGTTCGCGTACAATTTTGAGCGTGCGCAAAAACGCATTAACGCGAGGGGGAAAACCCTTTGCGCTGAATGTCGTCTTAAGACGTTCGCGCACAAAATGCGCGTTAACGTCTAATGCGAGTTACACTGCGCAAACCCTGCGCGAGCGACAGTTCGTGCGCGCATCCCATACTTAACATTGTGAGCGCAAATGCGTTCGTGCGCTGGTACGCGGATGGTATTACAATCGATGCACAAATTTTTACGAACGACGTTTGCTCGCATAATTTTAATATCTTTTACAAGCTGGTGGTAACTGCAAACCTGAATGTCCTGGCTGAAACCAAATACACCAGCCCAAAAAAAAAAAATACAGCACAGTATAGTTACACATTCTACACATACCCAAACAATAAAATTTAGAAGTTGTGCATGTTTTTATTATTGCTGCAGCATGTATACTCAGATTGATTTTTAGCAGACACAAAAACTGAACGGGAGACAATTGTGGTTCTTAATTCAGATTGCACACCGATTTCTGCGTGCAGCGTTAATTTGCGCACGTTTTCACGCATATTTTGTACGCGCGATATTTTCGGACGGATGAAAAAATGCATTTGGATCGTAATACCAGCGTTAATTTACACGCGTTAACGTAAAAATTCCGCTGTACAAGCGTTTTTTTGCGCAAGTAATGTAATAGAGCCCTATGTGTATACAGGGCCATTTTTATCTCAGAAACGCCTCTACCCCTAAACAACATTTTTTTTATAGTAATAAAAAGTGCCAAAACTGGGGAGCTGGAGGAAATACATTTTAAATTTTTGTTTTGGAGGTAAAGAAAAAAATAGTTACACATTTTTAAAAACAATTGAAACCAGTTTCTTGCTGCGCTTGTATCAAGAGAAGATGCAAAAAATTCTGTAAAATCAACTAAAAATGGAGCAGAGTGTTAGGGCTCAGGTTAGCTCTAAGGCTAGGGTCAGACTGAGGCAGTGCGAACGCGCGTGCAGCCGCACTTAATCACGGCCGCACTAGCAGCAGATGCCGGGCAATGACGGCCAATATACGAAGTACGGTCGCACAAAAGTCCGGCTGCGCAACGCAAGTGGAAAATGAACGCATTTTTTCGAGAACGTGAAACCGCAGGTACTGACGTACAGAGTGCGCTGCGTCTGCTAGCGGCGTGTGTGCGTGATTAGGAGAGGTCAGACGCTGCTAATGTCCGGCCAACATAACGTCCAGACACAAAAAGTGTTTTATTGATGATCCGTACAAAATCACGGACGAAAATGCGCATAGTATGACCACTATCACGTATTCTGTGAAAAAATGCGTCCATTCGTTCGAACGCACTTTTTCACAGACAACATAAAAATGCGTTCGTCTGACCCTAGCCTTACCAAGCACAAACAGTAACCTATCCCTAACCCAAATTTCTAAGCCTAACCCTAATCTCTATTCCTAGATATGGAAAATAATACTCCATTTAGACCCAGAGCAGACAAAATTCTGACCATCAAAATTTAGCTGCAGCAAGGAAATTTTTAAAGCCGTGACTTTACCATTTTTTAAAAAATTTTTTGAAAAAGTATTTTTACCAGGAAGGATACATTGAGATTTCTCTTGTTTTCAAGTAGGCCCTGGGTGGCGAGTATGTACCGTTAGATGTCTTGCCCAAGGACACTTACTGGAGAGGTGCTCTAGCTGGGATTCAAACCTGTGTCTCCACAGTCTCTCTCCATGGTTATAGAGCAGTGAAGTTACCTCTACTCCTCCCAGCCGGTACAATTCATTTTTAATGAAGTTTTTATCAGCAATTTTTCCATATTTTAGTTTTATAGAGAGAGCTACCCACCACAGGGAGTGATTTGTTCTGCAGAATACATAAATACAAACCTTGGGGGGGGGGGGTGAGAGAGAAAAATGTATTACAGCTTTCATATTTTTGTTTTAACATGGTCATGTTTGGTATCATTATTTAGGCCAGACTCTGACCTGTCCAATGACACCTAAGTTGAGATTTGGGACGTAATGATGAGTGGAGATACAGGAGTCCGAATGACCCCATCTCTCCTCGCAGTGGTGCATAACATAGTTTCCTTATTTTTATATGTACATGTCTCTGGATACTAAGTTTGTTTGCAATTTTCTATCCTGTAAAGTGCTGTGGAAACTGCTGCACTATATCAATTATGATAATGCATACAGTGTATATACGGTATAACATTATAAAATATACAAATTAGGAAAGATCAATAAGATAGTGAATTACAATTTAGCAAAATGCAATCATAACGATACAAAAAGATAAAAAATAACAAACTGAGATCAGCCATTATTAGTTTCATAGACAAACAGGTCTGCTCCCAACTGGAAACGGAAGGCGAGTGTCTTGTTTGGCCATAAAAGAAAAAAAAGAGAGGGATAGTCAAGAGAAGGTGTTATATGAGTAGGATCAAGTCATTTTTTGCTACGTAGTGCAAAATGGAATAAACATGGAATTTGTATAACAAATACAACAGCAATAAGGGGTTAGAAAAAGACTAACAGGGTTCTTCAGAGAGAGGTGAAAACCAGGAGAATGACTGGTGAAGTGAAAATTCTAGGTCAAAATAGCCAATTTGGAAAGTGAGATAAATGGGAGAATTTTTCTGGTTTGGCTATTTTGACCTAGAATTTTCACTTCTCCAGTCATTCTCCCGGTTTTCACCGCTCTCTGAATAACCCTGTATATAAGGTAAATCCAAAGTAGCTAAGGAGTGACTGTGGTTTATAGGAAAGTGCCAGCAAGATTAAGAGGTGCTTAGAGATAATTTAAATGTGTTAACCTGCCCATAATTTAATTAAATAAATTGTGTTGTGCACTTCCAATTAATTGTTCAGGCATACAAATCCTGTTACAAAGTGACACATTACTAGAATGAGCGGTGATCTTGGAGAAAATGCCCTGTGCACGCTATTTCTCTGAATCCATCTGTTTTCATTCAAACAATTGGCGAACTAAAAGCATTAAGTGCAAGAATATCAGGGACAGGACAATCGCAGTTCCCTTTCGTTTAAAAGGCAATGAAAAAATACAAGCCTTGAAAGTTGAATTATGGCAACATCATTGTCCTTTCATTTTACTAATGAGGTTTGAAACAAAAAACAAAGGGCCATCTAGTATGCGCCTTTGTACATGTATCCAGTGTGTAGCAGTGATGGCTACACGTAAGGTATGTCTAGCCAAGATTACAGAAAGGAAAAAATGTTCTGCAGTGCTTAATAAAAACAAAGCTACGTTTTCTGCAACTGATAGAATTGTAGTCATGTGTTTATTCCTGGCTTGCTTTTTACTAGGACATAAAAACACAGTTTTAGGCTGGTGTCAGACGAGCGTATTTGAAGAGCGAAAGGAACGTCTGTTAGAGTGGACGTTCCTTCCACTCGACGCCCATATGGCCACCTCGCTGAGTGCACTTAGTGTTGCAAGGTTCGATCCTGCTATGGAGGATCGCACTTTGCAGCTCCGTCAACTCGCGTCCTACCACTTTGACGGAGAGGGCTGCTGCACAGACGCAGCACGGCCGCTGTTGCACGCGCAATTCGTACGCGCGCAACAGCGTGTGCCTGGCCCGGTCACAGCGTCTCAATGCTGCGACGGACACCAGAAGGCACGTCAGTTCGGGTGCACGTAGTGCGCTCATCTGACTCCAGCCTTAAAGAATTTACGAAAATCAATAAAATGTTTTTGGAAATAAACACTTCTTAGAGTTAATTTCTAGTCTTATTTACAGTATTATTTTTATTCACGTCATGCATAGTAACACATTGAGTACTTTCTGGCTGATGTTTGATGCCTAGTTTACAGTTACCTGCCATAATGTCTGTGGCTTGGTGGGAACAAGCCCTGGAATCCAGCAAGTCCGTCCAGTTCGGGACCCACCTCTTGATTCCTTCTTTTGCTTTTCTATAAGGGCTGCTACTTCTGTGGCCACCAGAGAAACTCCCAAAAAAATGTAATAATGCACATTATTGTAGCAGTTCCTGGCACAAAGTAATTAATGGACACTTTTTCTGTTCAATGTTCATTCCTTCAATGCTGAAAGGTATCAGTATATTGTGGGACCGGATTCAAACACTTTTAGCACCACATAAAGCTTGGTGTATGCTGGTGCTGAATCCACTTTCATGGTCCTTTTCTCCAACCACATACAGCAACCTATTGCAGAATAAGTGATGAACATGAAGAACTAGACAAAAAGAACAGTTGGGGACAGATTACAACCGAGATGCTAATATCTGCTGAAAAATAGAAAAATCCTGTGTCAGCCATTTCCATTTGCGGCTTTCAGAGACCAAGTTGCTGAATCAGCGGCTTGCATCATGATATTTTGAAGCTGCTCATAGACACCAGCAAAGACACTAATATTGGCTCATGAGGTCCACAAGAGTGAAGAATGAGCAAGGTTAGTATAGTTCATTCTTAAACACCGAGCCTCAATTTAATGTCTCCTAAACAAAGTATAGGAGCCTTAATTTACAGTAACCTGCTGGAACATCAAGCCATTATCTGAACGCCTTGGCTTTAATCATGCCATTAGTGTGTACGCCTTTGTTTTTAATCATGCCCTTGGCGTTTTGTATTACCTAAATAAATTTAGAGATCCTAATGTACCTTCAGTTGATCGGTTGTTTTGTCATACTCTGAACCGTAAGGCTTCTTTTCTGCACTATACTGTATTATTAGATGACAAAGAAAAACCAAAGAGTTACAGAAAAACAGGAACAAAGATGAATGTGTTGGGCTAGAGACAGTCAGCAGAGACCAAGCAGCTCCCTGCAGCTTATTCAGTCAGCAGTACACTGGAATAAGATTGGATTAGGTTCAGCAGACTAAGACCGTAGCAGGAGAGCTACACAATGCCTAAACTGTGCCTTAAGCTATTGTTTGTTTCATTAATGGGAAATTATACCCTCCATAACAACTTGTTTACATGGTGTGAGTACTGAAGCAAGGGAGCACCTGTTCCTGTCTCCTTACAGAGAAGGACTCAAAACTGCAGGGGTTAACAGAAATCACTCCAGCTAAAACCATGTTGCATTAGCCCATAAGAGAAATGTCTAGAATATGGTCTTAATTAATCGAGTGACAAGTATAGGCTGGCACACCATTGAAACATTCACCTGTTCAGAAGGTCCTACTATTCTATCTATTTAGCTCTTCACCCCTTCAGTGTCTCCTTCGCTGGTGCCTCTTTACCCCTGGATCCTCTCTCAGCTGGGGTACCTTAAGGGTCTGGGTCCCCTACTTTTCTCAATTTATACCACCTCCCTTGACAACCTCATCTACTAAAATGCTCATCCAAGCTCTTATCTCCCACCTTGACTACTGTAACCCCCTTCTTGCTGGCCTTAAGAGATCCCAGATGCTCCCTCTGTAGTCTGTATTCAATGCCTGTGACAGACTTATACACCGCACATCCCTCACCTCTCGCAGCGCACCTTTTGTCAGTCTCTACACTGGCTCCCTGTTTCCTTTAGAATCCAACTCAAAATAATTGTGCTCACGTACCAAGCTTTCACGTACGCGCCCCTTGACTACATCTCCATTATTAAAAAGGTATATCCCATCCTGTCCACTTCACTCTGCCAATGATCTGATGTTATCAGCACCCCCAACTCTCATCTTCAGGACTTTTCCTTTCTATGGAACTTCCTCCTCCGCTACATTAGACTCTGTCTCTTTAGTCCTTTAAGAAGTCTCTGAAAACACATTACTTTAGAGAAGCCTATTGGCTCACTCTATAATCCCCTACTGTACATTTCTTGCTCCATCTTCCCGTACAGCCCACATGCACCTCACTACTTTTCAGACTCTGCTATTTACCCTCTAAGTGTGTCACCCCTCTCCTCTTAGATTTTAAGCTCTCAAGCAGGGTCCTCTCTACTACTGTTCTGTGTGTTTAACTTGTGTAGCGCTCACTCCCGGAGGAGCCGCTGAATTTAACCTCAGGTCAGTCTCCCCGCACTAGGGAATAAATATACACCAGCACTGTTGTGGATTTTAGAAGTTATATAGTTTACTGGTCTCAAATAAACTGGCATATATAAAGCAAACATGGTATATATATATATTTACAGGAATTCGTAATGTGAGAAACGCACAGCGGTAAAAAAGAAAATTTTAACCCCTTCATTGCCGGAGTGTAAGTCCCGTACAGGTTGTGTCCCAAGAAGGTGTGCGTTTATGTGTGTGTTGGTACCCGGGTACTAGATTCGACTGGCCAGTGAATGGATTCAGTGTATCTTCGACTAGTCACGTTGGGGCCCTGTAGATTTCAGCAAACTGCAGCGTGCTTTGTTAACTTTACTGTGGCCTGGAAGGCCTCTCACCCATCCGCCAGACAATCTGCTCCGCTGCACGACCAAGGACGTCTCTCCGCTCGATTTGGCTGGGACTCTGTGCCACCGGATCTGCTGTTCTTGCTTGTCCGTCTTTGCAACAAGATTTTCAGCTTACCGCCTGCACTCCCATTGGATCATCGTGGTCTCCTAACTCGGGGTCCAATCTGCAACTCTGTGTCTGTGCAAACTTCTCAGCGGTGGATACTAGGTCTCTGGCAAGTCACTGAAACCGATCTCCAGCATCCGCAAGGCAGCACCTGCTCTCCGGCCTGGTCACAATCGTTCCCTGTCTCACGTGCGTCTTGCCCTGTTCACCCCTCGGCGCGCACTGCTCTCCTCCGCACGAGGCTGCGGATGTCTGTCGGTTCTCCCCACCCACTTCCTGTCTCTGCCCCAAAGCATGCTGGAAAACATAGTCCCAATGTGTCCAGTATAGTTTACATTGCGCTTGTCTCCCCCTGGTGGCCAAAAATGGGTAATTACAGCAACCGAACTAAAACAGCGCTACACTTGTATTTATATTTGTTGTTCTTTCTCACTTATTGTATACAGCTACAGAATTTGTTGGTGCTTTGTAAATACTTGTAACTGTCTATGAAGCTGTACGTTCTGCTGGTGGCTCTTTAGTTGCTTAGGATGGGCTCTGCTCAGGTCAGAATAGAAAGACCTTTGTATAAGCCCATGGAAGGTACCACAATGAGATTATGAGAAGGTCCTGAGTGGCTGAGCCACTTCCTGATCTGAGTAGAGCTCACTGCTGCAAATCTCAACCTAAGGGTCTTTTGAATAAACAAAAATAAAAAGGAGCCTTTATTTTCTGTTGCACATTCTGCATGTGTAATGACAGCAAAACCCTATCTTTTTAAAGGATTATGGACAGGGGTGGACTGACCCATCGGGCACTCAGGCACTGCCCGAGGGCCCGCGGGTCAGATGGGGCCCGGTTTTGGCCTGCACTCCCTTGCTCAGTGTTTGCCCTTAGCTCCGGGGGCCATGACCACGGCTCAGACAGACCGCCCGGTGGCGCTGCAGCATGCTTCAGTGTCTCCTCTCCAACAGGAGCACTGTATGCTGCCTTGACACCACCCCCTCACGTGATGCGCGTGGGGCACAGAGGCGCATCAGCAGAAGAGGAAGGAGCCAGCCAGCCTGACTTTTTGTATCTGCGTTTGGGTGAGTGACCCGTCAAATGGGGGGGGGGGTTTGGAATATCAATTCATTCTCCCCCTCCCCGCTGGGATATTCATTCACCCCCTCCCCGCTGCAATATCAATTTATTCACCCCTCCCCGCTGCAATATTAATTTATTCACCCCCTCCCTGCTGCAATATTAATTTATTCACCCCCTCCCCGCTGGAATATCAATTCACTCACCCCCAGGGGTGAATAAATTGATATTGCAGTGGGGAGGGGGTGAATAAATTAATATTGCAGCGGGGAGGGAGTGAATAAATTAATATTGAAGCGGGAGGGGGTGAATAAATTAATATTGAAGCGGGAGGGGTGAATAAATTGATATCGCAGTGGGGAGGGGTGAATTAATTAATATTGCAGCGGGGAGGGGGTGAATAAATTGATATTGCAGCGGGGAGGGGTGAATAAATTAATATTGAAGCGGGAGGGGTGAATAAATTGATATTGCAGCATGGAGGGGGTGAATAAACTGATATTGCAGCATGGAGGGGGTGAATAAATTGATATTGCAGCGGGGAGGGGGTGAATAAATTGATATTGCAGCGGGGAGGGGGTGAATGAATTGATATTCCAGCGGGGAGGGGGTAAATGAATTGATATTCCAGCGGGAGGGGGTGAATAAATTAATATTGCAGCGGGGAGGGGGTGAATAAATTGATATTGTAGCGGGGAGGGGGTGAATAAATTAATATTGCAGAGGGAGGGGTGAATAAATTGATATTGTAGTGGGTGAATAAATGAATATTGCAGCGGGAAGGGGGTGACTAAATTGATATTGTAGCGGGGAGGGGGTGAATGAATTGATATTGTAGTGGGGAGGGGGTGAATGAATTGATATTCCAGCGGGGAGGGGGTGAATGAATTGATATTCCAGCGGGGAGGGGGTGAATGAAGTAATAAAGTATTATCAGTACACTACTGTGAGTTTTATTGCTGTGGAGCTCTGTGATACGTTCATACACACTGCACATTACTGTATGACAGAGCTCCACAGTAATATAACTCACAGTAACATGCGGTGTGTATGTGTGTATGACAGAAGTCCATAGCAATACAACTCACATGAATGTCTGGTGTGTATGTGTGTATCCCAGAGGTCCACAGCAATAAAACTTACAATAACATGGTGTGCCTATGGAGCTCTGGGATATGCTCATACACAGCACACATTACTGTGAGTTTTATTGCTACATACCCCCGGGGTGTAGGGTGATATATGGTTATGGCTGTGTGTTTAAATGCATGTATTTGTCTTTAAACAGGCTGCTGTGTGTAAAATTCTGCGGCTGCGTCCTTGTCGCAGTCCTTCATTGGTCCCCTTATGCTACACCCAAAAGGCTGGTATTGCTCGTAGAATCGCCACATTATCTGCCTGCACTTCAGAAAGTAAGAATGACAGTGAGCGTCTTGACAGCGTCGTGAGGTACAGGTAGGAGACTAAATATTGGTGCGGGCCAGCAAGAGGTTAAATGGGCACTCTACTCAAATTTTATCCCCTTTTTTCCCCTTTAACCGCTTTCCTGCTGGCGACATGCTGAGCACATCCTCTGGTTTCATGTTTGTGTGCAGAGGATGTGCTTATGACGTTGCTGAAGTCCTGCAGCTCCGTGCCATTTCTTTCTACTTTCACAGCGGGCTGACATCTTGCCCTCGCCTGGAGGGGGCACAATGGATCCCCCACTTCGCTGTTCAGTCCAAGTGGATTTTCTTCACACAATTTTCAAAAAGGTTATTTTAAGGAGTTCAGAAATAAATTCTTTAGCACAATAATTTACAAGTGGGTGTTGCGTTGTAGGAGAGGGGTTTTGTATGGGTGTGGCCTCCTGTGCATGCAGAACAAGGGGGCCCCATGACCTCCTATTGCCCGGGGGCCCCATTACTTGTCAGTCCGCCCCTGATTATGGATGGCGACAACATATATAGACAGTGCAGTAATTTGAAAGACCCATTCTGAAAATTCCTGCACTCGCAATATTTAGACCCATCAGAGTGGAGGTTCTGGATAAATATAGACATTACCCCTGTGAAGTCCCACTCGCTGCATGGGTTTTGGAGATTTATACCTCCAGAAAAGACATGTTTGTCTTTCTTTTTTATCCTACCATAAGTGATGCTGTTCTGCAGCTATAATTCTTATTTACTGGACTGGTCGGCCGCTGGCCATCACGGTGAAATAGATTTTCTGAATTTATTTCACCCTTAGCTTCAGTGAGAGAGGACAGGAGCAAGTGACAATTTATTAGCGTTTTGTTCACATTTCTCATTTCACTATCCAGTGGCACTGTGTCATACGGCTGTCACTGCTAGGAGAGCGTATACACTGCCAGGTGTAAACCTTCCTGGGGGAAGACTAAGCGAGGGAAGAGGCCGGCAGGGAAAGATTATACAGGGTCCCACAAAAAAGAGGTAATGGGAAGTAACATGGAGTGAAAGGTGGGAATCAACGTAAAACTAGTTACAAGCTCCCTTATGTAACATTAAAAAAGAACTTTGACTATTAACATGAATTGTGTAGAATATCAGGGTTATTCAAAGAGAATCGAAAAGTCACCGCACATTCGATGACTTTTCGTTCCCTGCACTTTGGGGTGATTCGGCGATACTATTTCGCCGACCTTGTGGTGTATTCAGCAAGCACCACAGGGCCCCCGTAGTGCAGGGAAAACCCACCGCAAACCCGCCGAACACTCACCGAAACCCGCAGAAAACAGCTGGATTAACCTCACTGAACATGCCGGAGAATCCCGACTAGCCGCCGATCACAGCGCAGAGCAGCCGCAGGAAAAAAAAAACAGTACGCTTGAAAGGTTGAAAATTTAAACGCTGTTTGAAGAAAAACTACTGATGGAAACTGAATACCAATGAATGATAATAAAAAGGGCTGTTACAGAAAAAAGAAAAAAACATTTAAAAGAGGAAAAAAGAGGGAAACAAAAGTTTGCAATTAAAATTCCAAAAAATGCCAAAAAAGATCCTAAAAAAATCTATAAATAAAGAGACTCTTCATACCAGAATATAATAATAAACGGTTTATTAGATATTGGATTAAAACGGGAATATTTTATATTTTTAACATTGAAGCCTATGGGATTCTCCTGAATAAACCTGTTGAATGAAACCACCGAACAGCAGGGTACTTCGGCAACTTTTCACTGCTGTTTTGTGTTCTCTGAATAGACAAAGCATTGCTCCTCTAAATGGCCAGGAAATGTAGCCATACGCTGAATTTCAGTGTCCAGTTACATTTCGGGGCCAGATCAGCTCTCTTTGAATAAACCTGTATGTGTTTATACACGTATGCCAAAATGCTATGTGGTATAGCCAATACACAGACCATTCACTGTTTGAAAGCTTTACTTTATGTTTCAGCCCCAATACATGCAGAGCGTCCAAACACACAAAAAGAAAACAAGCATAAATCAAAAGCCTGCTCCTTCATTCAGAGACTAAACATTTGTTCTTCCGTCACTTATAATACTAGGCAGCTAAGCCACTTACCAGTAAAGTAACCAACAAAATAGTTTTTTTACTTCCATTTGGAAACGTAGGGCTTGCTCCTACATTGCTGCTCCCAGCATAAAAGACTCCTCTCACACAGTGAACCACAATACTTTATAAAAGGGAGGGCAGTCTTAATCAGGAGGGAGTTAATCCTGTGGGGTAGTGTTTCCCAAACCTGTCCTCAGGACCCGCTGCCTCACCAGGTTTTCCAGATATCTGAAGCACAGCAAAGGTGATATGATTTTCTGCTCAGTGATTGCAGGATTCAGTCTGCATTTCCCCAAGGTGATCTGCAAAACCTGGCCTGGTTGAGGGTCCTGAGGAGAGGTTTGGGAAACCCTGCTATAGGAGGCTAAGGCTTTCTCCATCCACCTGCTGACAAACCAGTGATCTATCATCCTGCCCCTAATCACACGGTCACACCTATGAATTTGATGGATTTTTGAAACGTCTTATTTTATATATAAATAGTTAAAAGTAGATCTGATATAAAGAGCATTGTATATAAAATTCAAAATGTTGTTTCGATGTAGTCTAAATAGCCTGACTGTAAAACAAAAAACTCACAATACACAATCAAAAGGTAACCTTCTATCTAACAGAAAACAGGAGGAAAACCATTCTGAACCATCGTTATTAAGCTCAATAATTAAAGTAAACACTAAATTTTTAATGCACAATACACTCACCATCCACTTTATTAGGTACACTTTGCTAGTAGTGGGTTGAACTGCCTTAATTCTCCATGGCATACATTCAACAAGGTGTTGGAAACATTCCTCAGAGATTTTGGTCCATATTGACATGATGGCATCACACAGTTGCTGCAGATTTGTCGACAGCACATTCATGATGCAAATCTCCCGTTCCACCACATTCCAAAGGTGCTCTATTGGATTGAGATCTGGTGACTGTGGAGGCCATTGGAGCACAGTGAATTCATGGTCATGTTCAAGAAACCAGTTTGAGATGATTTGAGCTTTGTGACATGGTACATTATCCTGCTGGAAGTGACCATCAGAAGATGAGTACACTGTCATCATAAAGGGATGGAAATGGTCAGCAACAATACTCTGGTAGGCCGTGGCACTAAATGATGATCAGTTGGTACTAAGGGGCCCAAAGTGTGCCTAGAAAATATCCCCCACACCTTTACACCACCACAACCAGCCTGAACCTTTGATACAAGGCAGGATGGATCCATACTTTCAGGTTTACGCTATATTCTGACCCTACCATCTGAATGTCGTAGCTGAAACCGAGACTCCTCAAACCAAACAACGTTTTTCCAATCTTCTATTGTCCAATTTTAGTAAGCCTGTGCAAATTGTAGCATCAGTGTCCTATTCTTAGCTGACAAGAGTGGCACCCGGTATGGTCTGCTGCTGCTGTAGCCCATCTGCTTCAAGGTTTAGTGGGTTGTGCATTCAGAGATGGTATTCTGCATACCTTGGTTGTAACGAGTGGTTATTGATATATTGTTGCCTTTCTATCATCTCGAACCTGTCTGCCCATTCTCCTCTAACCTTTGAAATCAACAAGACAATTTGCCCACGTAACTGCCAGTCACTGGATATTTTCTCTTTTTTGGACCACTCTCTGTAAACTCTAGATATGGCTGTGGGTGAAAATCCCAGTAAATCAGCAGTCTTTGAAATACTCAGACCAGTCCATCTGGCACTAACAACCATGTCATGTTCAGAATCTCTTAAATCCCCTTTCTTCCCCATTCTGATGCTCAGTTTGAAATTCAGCAAGTCGTCTTCACCACGTCTAGATGCCTAAATGCATTAAGTTGCTGCCATTTGATTGGCTGATTAGCAATTTGTGTTAAAAAGCAATTGAACAGGTGTACCTAATAAAGTGACCAGAAGTCTCTGAGTCAACTTACGCAGCCTAAGGGATGTAAATTGTGCAGTGCTAACGGGCCTACACTATTGGCATATAAAAGTCCCATTGCGCTTGCGCACAACGATGGATTCGGGTAGAGGAGGCTTGTGCAGATCAGATCCATCGGCTTTCTCCCTGAAAACCGCCGGCTTTGTGGGTGGTCTCAACATGCTTGAGTGTACTGGCATCTCGAGTGACTGGACTAGTGACCAGCAGCCGGGAAGTTCAACCCTCAAGTGGAGCTGCGGAGACCGTGGCTCTTTCGTAATACAGGAATTAAATGGCAGGTTTTACATTACCATCTGCCATTCAACACCAACCTTGGAATAGGGCCCCTAATGTTAAAAAAAGTCTTATGCCCTCTATTTCCCTGCTGGAAAAAACATTTATCAACACCTTTCAGCACTTGTAATTGTTTCAAAAATCAGCAAACTAATGAATTTGTATTGAATGGATACAGTCATTATTTTAATTAAAAAGTATAGCCGCCAGTCCTTATAAAGGTCCTCCCAGATGAAACTCGATAAAAAGACGCCTTTCTTTATTCGCCCTGATATGCTCCTCCAATCCCATCGACCCCCTCTGACTACACTCTTCCTCGCTTCCTTGTGTTATTACTCCTTGCACGGTTCAGCTCTACTGACCTTATATTTTAATATGTAAAGATAGATTGACACGTCCCCCCTCATATGTGGCCTTAGTATAGTCCTTATTTTGAGGAAATATTATCACCTCCATTGCTGTTACATCTAATATTACCATTGACTGCTTTTGATTTGTTCATGTTTATTTGTCATGTACCTGGTCCGTCAATATAAATATTTTGGGGGGTGGGGAAAAGTATAGCCGCAAGAGCCGATAGATGAACAGAATTTTTATTGGGAATCAAAATGCCGGTAAGTCGGAATCGGGATTTTCCAAAACGGAAAATGGCCAAAATATGGCCGAAAAAAGTGCAGATTTCTGCTATGGAGCCGAATTAAACAAGCCTGTAACATTTGAACATTTAACTACTTCATGAACTATATTTGTGACAATAATATTATCTTTTCTACCAAACTCCATGTCTTCCTCCAAAAAAAAGAAAAAATTACCATTAACTTGACAATAGATATACTGTAAATTTACACGGAAAGCGGTCTATCCAATCATTCTTACATTGATTGTTGCTTCTACAAACCTTAGAAACCAAACAACACTGTACATTGTAACTTTTTTTGGATGCTCATATAAAGAATTTCAAAAAATATAATAAAACAATACAATACATGAGCGAAAATGTAAAAAAAACTGGAGGAAAGGTCATAGATAATAGGAAGTGCCCAAGGGGTGGCATATGGCAACAAGGGCACAAAATAACCAATCAAGAAAGAGTAAGTAAATAGTGTCAAGGGTATCCAGGTAGAAAGCCCCGGAGGTGATGTGCTTGAGTAGCAAATCCTAAAATCCACTTTAATACAGTAAAGTTCTACTAGAATAATGTACATTACCAACTGGCTAAGATCTGTCTTGGAGTATGGTAAACTCAGAGAAGGACATCTTTTCGAAGCACAGCAAGCAATGTATATTTCATGTACTTTGGAGAAGGATGACAAATTGGTCCCTCAAGATATCCATTGTCTTCTGTTTCGAATGCAACCAATGTAGGGGACAAATCTCTTTCTGTAGGTGAAAGATATAATTGCTTTTGGCATTGAGAAAACAGTGAATCCCAACATTGTTTATTTCGTCAACCTGGCCGTCTGGCGGAGATGCAGTCAAGGAATCAACAGCTTATGAATTTCCTTTTGGGCATTGTGTCATTTGGACATCCGACAGCACTTCCTCCAATGTCAAAGACGACTACCAAGCCCAAATACATTCTACTGATCTAGTGGATCATATAAACTCTGACAGGAAACAATGTGAAATTTGAAATCCGTCAATGATTGGTCAGATGCCCCCCAAAGGTACATTTACAAGACAGCTCTATCATTTTATATTATTCTTTATCCTTGTAACGCAGTTTTAGGAAGACTCTAACCTTTGGTAGTAAAGACTGATATTAGAAGAACATATTTGTCCTTGTAGCTAAATATAAAGTAATACAGTGCTGTGCCTTTGGGGGAAAATCCTCAATTGTAGTTGCATCAAGAAAATGTTATCTGTGAACAAATAGAAGGTAGTTTGAAATCTTATGATTGGAGAACCTAAGTCAGATGAAAGCAGGAGATGAGTAAAGAACACTGAGTAGAGCTGCCACAATGAACTTCTATTTCATGCTGGAAAGTCAGGCCTATTCTAAAGGTTGAAGAAGAAAGTCTACAGGGTTATCCTGAGAGATTCGAAATGTTGCCGCACGTTCGATGACCTTTCGTTCCCCGCACTTCAGGGCGATTCGGCGATTCTAGTTCGCCGACCCTGCGGTGTATTCAGCAAGCACCACAGGGCCCTCCATAGTACAGGGAAAACCCGCCGCAATCCTGCAGCACACTCACCGAACACTCACCAAAAACCTGCAGAAACCGCTGCAAAACCCCGCCAAACACACCAGAAAAACCCAATGAGCTGCCGATCACAGCGCAGAGCAGATGCCGGAAAAACTCGACAAGCAGGTGAACATGGTAGAAAAAAAACACAAAAAAAACAGTACGCTTGAATGTTTCAAAATTGAAACGCTGTTTGCAAAAAAAACTACTGAACGAAAATGTCTGAAATTTACATATAAGATGCTATGAATGATAATAAAAAGGGCTGTTACAGAAAACGGTAAATACGATTTTTTTTAAAAAAAAAATAAGGAAAAACATTTTGCCGAAAAAAATTACTAAAAATGCCTAAAAGATCCTAACAAAATCTGTAAATAGACTTTTTACAGCAGAATAAAATAATAAACAGTTTATTAGACATTGGATAAAAATGGGAATATATTTAACATTGAAGTCTATGGGGTTCGCCCGGATAAACCTGCCGAATGAAACCACCAAACAGCAGGGCATTTCGGCAACTTTTCGCTGCTGTTCGATGTTCTCTGAATAGACGAACCATTGCTTCTCTATGGGATGATTTCACTGTCCTAGAAAAGGCACCGTACCTGCTGGCAATTCCCAAACATTTGGCGAGCTGCCTGCTCTCTGAATATCCGAATGTCGCTGAAATGTCCTGAATTTCAGTGTCCGGTTACATTTCGCCGACACTTCACATCTCTATGAATAACCCCCTCTTGTGTGCAAGTTAGAAAATGCACAGCAAGTGTAACACTTTTACAGTGTCCTCTGAGGCTAGGGTCAGACGAGCGTGATTTCTACGGACTGTACGTCCTTGCACACGGACGTACGTCAGTACGGAAGACACAGTAGTGGTCACACAGTCCGTTTTTTTCACTGACGTTTATTTTTTGACAGATGTAGGAGGGAAAATAAATTAAAAAGCAAAACCATTTTGTCTGTGAAAAATGCTGGACGTATAAATGCAGTCCGTCTGACCACGTTCCATCACTCACACACAAAGCTATGCAGACGTTGCGGACGCAGCGCACTTTGTGCGGCCGTTCTAGGGGATGTACGTTCCTGCCTGCCTTGCGTCCGTGGGCCGCGGCCGTTGTGCGTCCGCAGTTCAGTGCGGTCGTACTTCGTGTGTCAGGCTCCAATGGGCTTTCTGTCATGCTATCACGGACGTACTTTTAGGCGCAATCACGGACGTGAACACTACGCTCGTCTGACACCAGCCTGAAACTGAAACAGAACATTGTGAATAGTATGTCCACAAGTTAGTCAGCATACTGGTTTGGAGTAGGGATAGACCAATATAAAGTTTATAGAACTGATACTCATTATTGGCCACCTTTCTGGTTGATAGCCGATATCAGGTGCCGATATTCTGTACATTGAAACTTTTTCTCTTTGGTTTTTTTAATACCAGAATCTATACTTCACCAAAAGGTTTCATATTAGCCATTAAGCCTACACCAGTGGAAAAGCTTGATTGGTAGTATTAGCTATTAGCAGAGGAAAAAAGTGAATTTGATTGTGTTCATCTTCCTTGACCAATGTAAGGCTGCTCCCATTGGTTTAGATCGTCGTTCGACTGTGCCACAGAACAAGCCTAGTATAACTGCCTCAGTTAGTTGAAGGTAATCAAAATTTACAAATACTTAAAGTTTGTGATGAGCACAACTGCTTCAACAATAATGCATTTATAGCATACTATGGACTGCCATTAGTTTATTCTTATTTTAAAGACCTCGACCTTGCTCTGAATTCCAGTGTGTTTGGAATCTTTGGAGACATTGTGCAAATAAACTGAATACATCTTGAATTGCAGCATTTCCTTCCATTGCTAGAGCTCTTAATATATTCTTTAACAGAAAACACACAAAACAAACCTGGATTTTTTTGCAGTCATACACTTAACAGGTATGAGTCATAAGACATGTGATGTCCTATCAGTTGTTATTTGCATTGAAAGTTATCAGCATTTAGGCATTACTGACATTAAAGAGAGTAAGGGCCCTGTTTCAGCTGAGATGGTACTAGGGAGCTGATAAATGCAACGATATTCATGAAACATTAGCACCTCCCTATTACTGGCTCTATTAGAAGTCAGACAATATAGAACAGTTTGAATTTTAATAATTGTGAGCCAGAGAGAAAAAAAATCTAAGCTGTTTAGAAAGGTTGAGGGGCATATATTGAAGAGTGAATATTTCATAATCTGCAAGGCCTATGGGAAAAAGAGACCGATCTATAGAAAGGAGAGCGTATACTCTTTCTAATGAGATTTCAATTGCTCATATACAATTGCAGACATTGCTATATAATGGCAAACACATCTGTATCAGCAGTTAACCTACTGTCTAACTTTGTCTTAGAAGGGTTATAACGCAGCCCCTGTCTGCCACACTGCTTCTCCTACTAAGACCCCTTATTGCAAATTGAACAGACCTGTAGCTCCCCTTTATAAGCAGATGATCAAAATACAAAAGGGAGAATTCCTACTCCCTGTGGATGGCTGGAGAGACCTTATCAAGGTGTGTGCAATTATGTAGTTTACATCTCCTGCTGTGCTTTACTTTGGAGGTAAAGAGATCACTCATTAAAAAGTAGAAAGTCCCCTCTATTAAATGGGACATCACATCACTTTAGAGCTGAAACAACTAATCAATTAATCGATAACTAATCGATAATGAAAATAGTTAACTATTCTCATTATCGATTCTCATTATCGATTAATCGGCGGTCGGTTAATCGATTTGTGCACAGCTCTCACTGTCAGACTGAGTCAGTCAGACTAAGTTAAACATTCTAACCTCAGATTCTCCTTCGTCCTGTGCCACCACCTCAACCTGCCTGCCATCCCCTCTTTGGTCTGGACTCTGGAGCTGCCATGCTCACCCTTACGGTCCCTTCCCACAAACTCCCTCCCAAACTCAGGCCCAGTTTTTTGCCCAAACCTACTCCCTCTCACACTCAGGTCAAGTCCCTTGCCCAAACTCACTCCCTTTGACCTCAGGACCCTCCTCTCACTCAGTTTGTTCATTAAATTATTGTAAAGGGGCACTCTAATAAGCTAAAATGGTCAGGCTGCGCGGAGTCCCCCCTCCCTCACCCTGGTTTTGTGCTGACATCATCATGCATATCCGAGCGCTTGTAGCAGCGTTTGTTTTGGGAGAAAGCAGACATGGGCTTAAGCTGCGCACACAGAATCAATCCATCACTGTGACCAGGTGCTCATGTACCTTGTGTGTGAAAAATATGCAACTTGCATAGGTTTCTCTTTTATCGGATGAATCGATTAATCGAAAAAATTAATCGGCCAACTAATCGATTATGAAAATAATCATTAGTTGCAGCTCTACATCACTTTCTTATTTGCACAATAGTGCTTATATTGGTTTTGCTGTTTTCTATAGGGTCCGGTAACCTTTTAGCACTCTTAACTTCCTGGAGTCTTGAAAAAAAGAAGAGACACTTTTTTCTTCTAATGAAGGGTCACACTAATCATAATGATCATCAGGAGATCACAAAAGCAACTGCAATCCCATAATAGTGTCACATGTGTATGAAGCTAATTCATCCCCTCTAATATTATAGCCATATTATGGTATTCTTTGAATTTTAATGGGATCCAAATCACAACTGCCTTGTAGAGCTATATCACACTGACACAGTTTATGAAAGAGGATTTTTCCACCATTCAAATTCAAAGTTCAAATGTTTAGAAGCATTGGAAAGGCCATGCTCTGGCCTTTCCAACGATACCATGCATTACCCTCTGTCCAAAGGACCTCTATATCTCCACTATAGGAAATTTCCTGCCTGAAGTTCCTGAAATTCCTGGGAGGAAGTCCCTTTCTGAAGTCATCGCATCCACGGGCAATGATGTCAGTGGGTGGGGAGAAGTCCTAAGATGTGGTCTGACTTCCAGGAAGTCAGACCACTGCAGGATTCCCCCCAGACCTCCAGCGATCTTCCCAGAGGCTGCGGGTAAGTTATGACGTGTGGGGGGCATCCTCCGCATGTTCCAAGGAAACATTAGTACATCCCCCCCCCCACGTCATTCCCAGCCAAGGGGTTAGATTGATTTTATATTTAATTCTGGTTGTTTATTTTTGGTCTAGATGGCACAAACAGTTAAAAAGTTTTAAAATGTTATCTTCTAAACATCAATTAGCATTTTTCAAATAGAAATGGCACAGAATCCTAAATTATGTTTTTCTATGAAGATAAAGTGATGCTAAATGTGGAACCATAAAATATATGAATGGAATGTTTAGTAAGTAATGACTCTGATGTTCATGTTTAGAACGCATGCTATCAATTAACGCAAATATACAGTAAAGTTGCTGTCTAAAAGTAGAGGGCGTGCTGCAAAGAAGCAAAGTACAGCGTGTGTAGGTACCTCGTAGAATAGCAAGTGAAACTGGTAACTGAATACAAAAATGTCTCTACACTGAAAGGGATAAGTAAATTATTTCTGCATTTAGAATAATTAAAAAATGTGAATAGATGGTGTTGCTCATGGAGCAGTGCGCAGCATCATGATAAAATATGCAATCAGACCCAGAAGGGAGACATAAAAGCAGTTTCCACAAAAGACTAATAAAGTATGATGAAATAGGCATGTGTGAGCTACAGGCAAGCCTATGGCACCCAGTGTTCATCATTACAAATGTTCCGAGCAATATTATATCTGTCACTGACTTTTACACTGCTACAGACATTCACACACTAGAATACAATAGCAAAGGGCAGATCATTATGCAACTAAATTTTATCTTGGCTTTTCGCTCACTATCTAATAAAGAATTCTCAGCAGTCTGATCTGGGGACAGTCAACTAAAAGATAACCAATATATTCTCAATTTCAACTTCCACGACTCCACTTGATCTTTGAATCAAAGATATCCATGGAAGTGTCTAATACTAAAAGTATTGTATTGCAATAAGATCCTTTGTATTGTTTTGAAGGAAGGTCCTAGCATGAAATGTAGTGAGGACTTCTATCAACACTCTACTCACACTGCACCAAAAATGCATCAGTTTGTAAAATTATTGCTGGAAAAAAAGCTTATCGCAACCAAATATATAGGCCCCTATTACATTCTTCGCGCTGCGCATTTGCGTGTGTGCAAATGCGCATTTGCGTGACTGCAAAACCATCTGCGCAGAACGTCGTATTACGACGTTCGCGCAAATGATGCGCGTTAACGCCAATGCGAGTGACCCTGCGTGAACCCAGCGCGAGCGCAAGTGCGTGCGCGCATCCTATACTTAACATTATGAGTGCAAATGCGTTAAACGGATGGTATTACAATCGATGCACAACTTCCTACGAACGACGTTTGCACGCATAATCTTAACTTTTTTGAAAACCTACAGGGTTATTCAAAGAGCGTGAAAAGCAGAATGACTGGAGAATGAAAAATTCTAGGTCAAAATAACCAAACCAGAAAAATTCTCCCTTTCATCTCACTTTCCAAATCAGCTATTTTGACCTAGAATTTTTCATTCTCCAGTCATTCTCCTGCTTTTCACACTCTCTGAATAACCATCCTAGTGTTAACTGCAAATCTGAACGTTCTGGCCGGAACAAAATACACCAGCACGAAAAAAAAATACAGCACAGTACAGTTACACATTCTACACATACCCAGACATTAAAATTTAATAATTTGTCAAAATATTTTTTTGCTGCAGCACAGATAGGCAGATTGACTTTGACAGGCGCAACAACCGAAACCTAGAAAACGGTGGTTCTTAATTCTGATTGGCTGAATCCCGTGAAAAAACAGTCTGCCCACCGTTTCCTGCACGCAACGTTCATTTGCGCCCGAATTTGCGCGTTGGATTTGCGCGTTGGAAAACTTGAAGGCTGAAAAAATGCGCTCGGATCGTAATACCGTGTTAATTTTCACCCGATAACGCATTTTGCGGTGCGCAAAAAAAATTGTGCTGCGCGAGCGCATTTGTGCGAAGAATGTAATAGGGGCCATAGAGTTAGGCTAGCGTCAGACGAATGCAGTCATCATGTCCGTGTCGCCGCACAGTTTAACGTCCGTCGTACAGGGGCGGACTGAACCATCAGGCACTCGGGCACTGCCCGAGGGCGCGTGGGTCGGTAGGGGCCCGGTTTGAGGCGACGCAGTGGGCCCCCTGCCGGTTTCCCTCTGATCACTGTACTTAACAGGCAGCCATCGGCGCACTCTGAAAATGCCACGGTCACGTGAGGGGGCGGTGCAGGTGCCACCGCAGCATTTTCAGAGTGTGCCGTTGGCTGCCTGTTAAGTTCAGTGATCAGAGGGAAGCCAGCCGGGGCCCACTGCGTCGCCCCTACCGACCCGCGGGCCTCAGACAGTGAGTGGGGGGGTGGCAATATATACCCATGTTTGAGCTGCTTGGGCAATATATACCCATGTTTGAGCTGCAGGGGGCAATATGTACCCATGTTTGAGCTGCTGGGGGCACCCGCCCGCCCCATCCACCCTCCCACCCAGTCCTAGGCCCAAACTTACTCATTCCTCTCCGCCTGTAGCCACTTTATTCTAATCAACCTGTGGCTTGCTATTCTCTCTCTAGCCACCAGATCCACACTCCACAGCTCCCCTTCTGTTTCACTCACCCCTGTCCTTTAGATTGTAAGCTCATGGGATGTCTAGCTGAGCACTTGTGTAAAGTGCTGTATCAGTAGGACAATTATCCTAAGGGCAGGGCCATCTGTTCCTTATGTGTTTTAGTATGTCTCATGTCTGCACTCCCCCATTTTACAGCGCTGCGGAATATGCTGGCACTTTATAAATACAGAATAATAATAATAATATGTACCCATGTTTGAGCTGCTGGGGGCAATATGTACCCATGTTTTAGCTGCTGGGGGCAATATATACCCATGTGTGAGCTGCTGGGGGCAATATATACCCATGTGTTAGCTGCAGGGGGCAATATATATCTATGTGTGAGCTGCACATTACTGTGGGTTTTATTGCTGTGGAGCTCTGTGATGCGCTCATACACACTGCACATTACTGTGAGGTTTAGTTCGAGAGAAAGACTAATTAGGATTGAGTGAGGTTTAAGAATTATCCCTGTATTACACAAGAGTGAAAGGGAGTGAGTTCCCTTTGTTCTATGGGATCAGGCATGGGTGCCTTTGTTTTATGAGCTGAAACATGGCTCTTTGTGATTGGGTACAATAGGGAGATAAACAATGGAAAGGAGGGGGAAGGGAGGGTACAAAAGGCAGTGCGTGGGACATTTTGTGTATTGCAGCTAATTTTCTTTTACAAGGAGCTTCAGAGACAGAGCGGCGGCTAGCTCCATTTTGCCATCACCATCATCGTATGAAAACCAATGACTGGAGGAGTATTACTTGCTGTATCAATCTGTTATGCATACTCTATTATCATAAGTCTGCTACATATATATTCCTAGTTCCATTATTTATTGGAAGGATAGGTGTGGGTTTCCCATTGTATGGATTTGTAGGTTTTATTTAGTGGATGCTTATTTATATTTGTTTCAATTTGCAATACTGTATTCCTTGTTCATGTGGGGTCGAGCTGCATGATAGTAATTTCTAATGTTGTTCTGGGATAACTCTGCCAGAATTCAGTGATTTGTTGTTTTGTATGTTATTAGGGGCATTAGGGTTTCCAGTAATTTTGCCTTTGGCTGTCTGTGGACTGCTGTGCCTTATTAGTTTATGTGCTCAGTATAGCACATGACTGACTGTCCAATTTTAGTATCATCCATGGCTGCAGCCAAAATCATACTAAGCAACCCATATAAACACATTAATCAAACACAGGGCCTCCCTATACACGCAGATGCCCTCACCATACACACAGAAGGAACTCACTATACATAGTGAAATCACACGTAGGACCTCGGTATAACACACAAAGTCACGCTAATGATGTAGCTATCATACACCCTGAAATCACGAAATTCCTCTCTATAACACACTGAAATCACTAATGTAGAATAACACTAAAATAAATAAAAAATAAAAATAAATTAATTAATAAATAATAAAAAATATATATATATTTATAAAAAAATTAAATAAAATAATATAAAATCTTGCTATAACACACCGTAATCACACAATAGAAACACAGAAACCTAGCCATAGCACACGGAGATCCCACAAGGACCTAGCCATAGCACACGGAGACAACACAAAGGGAATGTAATCACATATAGGAACTTGATATAACAGACTGAATCACTGGACATTAGTCACTATAACTCTATAGTGTGCCGATTGAGAAAAGCACCATACGTGCATTACTGAGTAACACCTTTAGTGGATTCTCAAGCAGCTTCACATGCTGGGCTTTTATGTGGGTTATGATTTACCAGGTTATTCAAAAAGCTGTGTGTTTTAAATAACGTTGGAGTAACCCCAAGGGCTAAGCAATAAGTTGATGAACAAATTAATTTGTATACTGTATTTAAGTTCACTATTCTAATTGTTGCAATTTTTAAAGTGACACAGCAGCAATGTACAATCTTTTGTTTTGAGCACTTGCTACAGTTGAGTAAATAATTATTTAGAACGGTAACTTTGTCTTTATTGAGGGAGAGGAGAGACTTATTTCAGAAATAGAGGAAACATGAGCAGCAACTCTCTCAAATTTCCCACTTGTACCATCATCATAATAAAGCCTGGGAGTGGATAAGTATTAAGTGTATTAATTCTGTGAATTTGTCGCTATGTTAATAATATACTATATGCGTGTGTGTGTAATCTATTGGGTTAAATACGCGCTAATTTACCTGTTCTAGTGATTTGCATTTTTAGCTAGAATATGCTCGTTGATATTTGCTTCACTTTGTAATACTTGATCAAACCTTATTATTTGTATAGTCTGTATGATCTTATAAACCTAGGTAATCAGTGACCGCATGGCTGGCAGCCATCTTAAACCACAAAAAGTCACATGTTCTGCTGCCAATGAGGAAGTGCTGCAGCAGTAACTGTACAATCTGTTTAAGCTTACATTTGCGCAACTAAATTAATGCAGATTGTGCCTGCCAGATTTATGAATATATAACAATTACTAACCAAATACACATCTAAATGTGTCTGTTATAATTTCTGAAGAGGCTTATCAACTAAACAGTGATTTTGTATGTTAGCAAATGCTGTGTCATTAGGTTAGTTCGGTTGATTTAACTTCGGGGCTTGTGGACAAATAGTTAAAGACTTTCACATGTGCAGCTTGGTACTATTGATAAAGGATTCCAGGGGTGAAGACTCATAAAATGGAGGACAATGCAGCCACTAATGTACAGAACATCCTTGCTCTTTCTCAACTCAAAATGAAGACTGCGTTATTTACATTTCGCAAGGGGACACACACACACAGTGGGGGAAGGTGCAAGAACAATAGAGTCACTCTCAGATGGGAACAATGGATCAGATAACAGGGGCTGGTGACCTTAGTTGCTGGGGGGAGGGGAGGGGGCTGATGGAAGCATGTGAAAACAAAAGGAATTCATTACTTACAGGGGGGTGTACACTATACAAAGACTGGATCGTAATACAGAGGTTACGCTATACAGAGGGAATACAATACTCTACATGATACACAGAGCAAGGGAATGTAAGGAAAATACATACAAATAAACATTGGGGCGGCCGATGCTTTGCAGAGGCAATAAGTAAGGAAGATGTTTCTGTTAGCTACCATTCATTCAATCAGGTGGTGAATTTGGTAAGGGTAGCTGGCGAGGGGACAGAGTTAGCTAAGCTTGATCTAGAGTCAGCCTTCAGGCCGTACCGCTGTGTGTCCAGGGGGTTTTCTTTTAATAGGGTGTAAATTCGATGGGTAATTTTACATAGATATCTGTTTACATTGGGATGGGCAATATCCCATGCTACCTTTTTAAAGGCTTCCTACTTTTTTGCATTGGTTAGTGGAGAAGAGAGCGGGGAGGAGACGTATAGTACATTACTTGGACGATTTCATGGTAACGGGTTCCAAAGGGACTGGAGAATGAGGTAGGATGGGGGGGTAACAATATAAGTTTAGTTGATCGGGGAGAACTGTAGGTGGTTTGGGGGGGGGGGAATGGCCAGACATTAAGATCAAATGGTCTAGTGTAATTTCAAATGGCGAGCAGGCAAATGGCCCAGGAGTGGATTCAATGGATGGGTGCAAAGCTTGGTGTTTCTGGAATTTTTTTTTTCATTTTTCAATTGTCGGGGCAATACAACTGTGGGGGATAGAGTTTTAAAAAATAAATTAATTTAAAAAAAAAATACATCCCTCCCCCTTTTTGGGTCTGATATTCAAGGTGTGGTGCAAGTGCTGAATAATATGTCTGCATCATCACCGCAGGTTGTAGCCTATGTCAGGTATTTGGTGTTGATATGTTTGAAAAGCAATATTAATTTCACGGGGGTAAGGAAGGTGGTGGCGGATACATTGTCCAGTTTCAGGTGGGATGTGTTCCGACATTTGGCACTGGGAGGAGGAGAAGAAAAAAAAAAATAATAATAATAATAATAATATATAAATAAATAAAAAATAAAAATAAAAAATAATAAAAAAAATTAAACAAATAAATAATAGAAATAAATACTAATAAAAAAAAAATTAAATTAGAAAAAATAAAACCAGGGTGAAGACTGCCCTCCGTTTCTTTGGCAGATGGGGAGCAGTTAGAGGGCATCAATGATTTGGTGAGGAGATTGTTGTTGCAGAGCAGAGGACATGGGCATCGTAGAGCAAGCAGTGAAAGGGTTGGATCGAGTTTTAAAGGGACAGAGAAGGTAGGGCAGAATGTTGTTTTCAAAATAGCTACTGAAGTTCGGCGGTAAGTCAATAAAGAAAGGACAGCTTGGAACTATTTAGTGGTATTTCATACTTTGCTCGGTTAAAGGAAGAGGAGGACTGGGTTAAACAATTCGTGGTGAGGAAGATCTTGACAGCAGAATACAATAAGTTGATGAACAAATTAATTTGTATACTGTATTTAAGTTCACTATTCTAATTGTTGCAATTTTTAAAGTGACACAGCAGCAATGTACAATCTTTTGTTTTGAGCACTTGCTACAGTTGAGTAAATAATTATTTAGAACGGTAACTTTGTCTTTATTGAGGGAGAGGAGAGACTTATTTCAGAAATAGAGGAAACATGAGCAGCAACTCTCTCAAATTTCCCACTTGTACCATCATCATAATAAAGCCTGGGAGTGGATAAGTATTAAGTGTATTAATTCTGTGAATTTGTCGCTATGTTAATAATATACTATATGCGTGTGTGTGTAATCTATTGGGTTAAATACGCGCTAATTTACCTGTTCTAGTGATTTGCATTTTTAGCTAGAATATGCTCGTTGATATTTGCTTCACTTTGTAATACTTGATCAAACCTTATTATTTGTATAGTCTGTATGATCTTATAAACCTAGGTAATCAGTGACCGCATGGCTGGCAGCCATCTTAAACCACAAAAAGTCACATGTTCTGCTGCCAATGAGGAAGTGCTGCAGCAGTAACTGTACAATCTGTTTAAGCTTACATTTGCGCAACTAAATTAATGCAGATTGTGCCTGCCAGATTTATGAATATATAACAATTACTAACCAAATACACATCTAAATGTGTCTGTTATAATTTCTGAAGAGGCTTATCAACTAAACAGTGATTTTGTATGTTAGCAAATGCTGTGTCATTAGGTTAGTTCGGTTGATTTAACTTCGGGGCTTGTGGACAAATAGTTAAAGACTTTCACATGTGCAGCTTGGTACTATTGATAAAGGATTCCAGGGGTGAAGACTCATAAAATGGAGGACAATGCAGCCACTAATGTACAGAACATCCTTGCTCTTTCTCAACTCAAAATGAAGACTGCGTTATTTACATTTCGCAAGGGGACACACACACACAGTGGGGGAAGGTGCAAGAACAATAGAGTCACTCTCAGATGGGAACAATGGATCAGATAACAGGGGCTGGTGACCTTAGTTGCTGGGGGGAGGGGAGGGGGCTGATGGAAGCATGTGAAAACAAAAGGAATTCATTACTTACAGGGGGGTGTACACTATACAAAGACTGGATCGTAATACAGAGGTTACGCTATACAGAGGGAATACAATACTCTACATGATACACAGAGCAAGGGAATGTAAGGAAAATACATACAAATAAACATTGGGGCGGCCGATGCTTTGCAGAGGCAATAAGTAAGGAAGATGTTTCTGTTAGCTACCATTCATTCAATCAGGTGGTGAATTTGGTAAGGGTAGCTGGCGAGGGGACAGAGTTAGCTAAGCTTGATCTAGAGTCAGCCTTCAGGCCGTACCGCTGTGTGTCCAGGGGGTTTTCTTTTAATAGGGTGTAAATTCGATGGGTAATTTTACATAGATATCTGTTTACATTGGGATGGGCAATATCCCATGCTACCTTTTTAAAGGCTTCCTACTTTTTTGCATTGGTTAGTGGAGAAGAGAGCGGGGAGGAGACGTATAGTACATTACTTGGACGATTTCATGGTAACGGGTTCCAAAGGGACTGGAGAATGAGGTAGGATGGGGGGGTAACAATATAAGTTTAGTTGATCGGGGAGAACTGTAGGTGGTTTGGGGGGGGGGAATGGCCAGACATTAAGATCAAATGGTCTAGTGTAATTTCAAATGGCGAGCAGGCAAATGGCCCAGGAGTGGATTCAATGGATGGGTGCAAAGCTTGGTGTTTCTGGAATTTTTTTTTTCATTTTTCAATTGTCGGGGCAATACAACTGTGGGGGATAGAGTTTTAAAAAATAAATTAATTTAAAAAAAAAATACATCCCTCCCCCTTTTTGGGTCTGATATTCAAGGTGTGGTGCAAGTGCTGAATAATATGTCTGCATCATCACCGCAGGTTGTAGCCTATGTCAGGTATTTGGTGTTGATATGTTTGAAAAGCAATATTAATTTCACGGGGGTAAGGAAGGTGGTGGCGGATACATTGTCCAGTTTCAGGTGGGATGTGTTCCGACATTTGGCACTGGAGGAGGAGAAGAAAAAAAAAAAATAATAATAATAATAATAATATATAAATAAATAAAAAATAAAAATAAAAAATAATAAAAAAAATTAAACAAATAAATAATAGAAATAAATACTAATAAAAAAAAAATTAAATTAGAAAAAATAAAACCAGGGTGAAGACTGCCCTCCGTTTCTTTGGCAGATGGGGAGCAGTTAGAGGGCATCAATGATTTGGTGAGGAGATTGTTGTTGCAGAGCAGAGGACATGGGCATCGTAGAGCAAGCAGTGAAAGGGTTGGATCGAGTTTTAAAGGGACAGAGAAGGTAGGGCAGAATGTTGTTTTCAAAATAGCTACTGAAGTTCGGCGGTAAGTCAATAAAGAAAGGACAGCTTGGAACTATTTAGTGGTATTTCATACTTTGCTCGGTTAAAGGAAGAGGAGGACTGGGTTAAACAATTCGTGGTGAGGAAGATCTTGACAGCAGAATACAAGTAGGAGATAAGATGGAGCTGATAACAATCTTTGTAGGGCAGCATTTGTTTTAGTTTTTCAGCTGCCCTAAGGATTGACGAAACAATTGTTCTAGGTGCCCATGGTGGGGAAGTATGCCCAGTGGTATGTATGAGGGGATACTTGGAGGCGGCTCCTTCAAACGGTCGCATGTTCCGGGGCCACAAGGGTGGTACTAACTTGTCCGGGTATCAATGGTAAAATGGTTCCGCAGCAGGCCACGGAGGGGCTTGGTTGAAAGGGGAGTTGCATTTGCCCCCATTCTTTCAGGGTAGGAGCTGCTAGTACTGAGGCAGAATTGGGTTACCCAAAGGACCGAATTAAAAAGATGGGGAGATGGAAATGGGAAGTATATAGGAGATATGTGAGGTCATTAAAGAAATGAAGGGAAAACTTATGGGGAACAATTGTTTTGTTTTAATAATAATAATTTGTTTCCTTTTTTCTTTTGGTTCCTTTTCAGTTCAGGTACGCTGGTGTGTGTGCATTACAGTTAATATTTTACATTTTGGTTATTTGCAGGACACGCAATGAGAGTACGAATCCTGGGACACTCCTATGTGCACTGGATGGAGAGTCATGCTGCTGGAACCAAGAGAGGAGCAACCCGGGGTGCAGCGTAATTGAAGTAGGGATTAGATGGATAGGGAAGCAAGGTGGGGGCAGTTATTGGGAATAGCAAAGATATCCAGGAGAAAGTGGGGTAAGCCAGATATTATGGTACTACATTTAGGGGACAGCTAGAGAAGAGATAGGTATTGTGAGTGGTGAAATAGCGGCCTGGAACGTGGGGATGCAATAGTAGGGGGAGGGTCTGCAGGGTACGGGGTGAGTGTTGGTTTCGTTCGACCAAGCTCAGGTGCCTTCCTGGTTTGCAGATTCTCTCGGCCTGCTATTTTGCGATATAAAGAGACCCCTGAGTAGAGGCGTGGTCACGCTACTTAGCCACGTGGGGCCGCTATTTCTGGGCAATATGTTTGGTGCATTGCATTTGCCGGTGTTTATCTGGCCGTGCTATTTGCCGATGTTATCTGGCCATGTTTTAATGGTTTTGGAGCACCCAGAAATAGGAGCAAGAAGTGAGGAGTTCAGTGAAGGTGTGATAAGGCTGGGAACACACTCTTCATTGAAGGCACGATAAGGAGCCTTTTGTGGGGTAAGATGAAAAGGTCACGAGTTTTTTATTTGGTGGCAGTAAAAAGAGGGTCCTCGTTTTTGGTGGCGGTGAAATAGGCGGCCTGGCACGTGGAGAGGCGATAGTGGGGGGAGGGTCTGCAGGGTACGGGGTGAGTGTGGTTTCGTACGGCCAAGCTCAGGTGCCTTCCTGGTTTGCAGATCCTCTCAGCCTGCTATCTGCCATAAAAATACACTGAGAAAACGTGTGGTCATCCTGCTTAGCCACGTGAGGCGCTATTTCTGGGCAATGCTTGTGGTGCATTGCAGTTGCCAGTGTTATCTGGCTGCCAGTGTTATCTGGTGTAGCGTATTTGGCATACGAGGATCGATAATAATAATTCTGCCTTAGAGGCAAAGAATTTGCCCTTAAGTAATAAAAGACGTGACCTTTTCAAAATGCCAATAGTTTGTTGTGTTTTCATTTACGGGAAAAGGGAGGGGGGGTCGGGCGGGGGGGGTTAGTTGGTTTAAGAAGGTAACTTACATTGGAGAAGCTGTAAGAAGAGGATAGGGGTATAATTCTTATTGCTGTGCAGCTCTGTATTGTGCAGTGTGTCAGGATTGTACAGTATCTTTTAACCCTTTCGCTGCTGAGGCTTTTCCCGCCCCTGTGCTGAGGTCATTTTTACCGGTTTTGCTCATCATGTTTAAACGTGTTTTGAAGGCTTATTTTAGTATATGACCCAGACATATTATATATCGTTCTTTCCGTCAGACTCGGTAGATTCATAATATGTCATTATTATATGTATACGTTATGTCATGTCTGTATATTATAACAAAAGATGCAATAAAATATGTATTTTCAATAATTTACAATGTGTAAAGTGTTTTTTTTCACATTTTAACATGCGAGCAATTGCGGTTATATTTTGTTTGGGGTGCGCTTGTTAAAAAAATTAGAGATGGGGTCTCGTTACATTTTTTTTGGGGAAAATTACACTATTTTTAACAAACGCACCGCATACAAAAATCGTTAGTGCAGCATCATTGTTCACATTATAATTGAAATGGGAACAATATTGCTGCATTAACAAACCAAAAAAAAAAAAAAGTGTTTATTTTTTTTTTATAATTTTTTTTTAATTTTTTTTATTTTTATTTTTCATTTTTTTTTTTTTTTGACAAACTTTTTCACTTTCATGTTTGGTATCGTTGGAACGGCCATGCTCTGGCCGATCCAACCATACTAAACATTAACCCCTAACTGCCACGGATCGGGAGATAGGGAGTTCATTGGAACTCCCTATCTCCACAGTTGGTGGCAGTTAGGGGTTAAGTCCAGGACTGGCGTCATCGTGCTACGCACGATGACGCCAGTCCTCAGGGGGAGTTCCCGGAGGCTTGGCCGACATCCAAGATGTCGGCCAGCTCCTGGAAAGGATCGCGAACCGGCGCTTTTCAGCGCCGATTCGCGATCCAGCTCCCCAGGGGTTAATGCCAGGCACCATTTGGAAGGGCAGGCTGTGCCCTTCCAAATGATGCCTGGGTTAACCCCTGCAGAGCCGCCGATCGGGAGAGAGAGAGGTCCGAAGGACCTCCCCCTCCCTTTCAGGCGCCTCCTCCACACATGCGGGGGGGGCGCCTGAATTAGGTGTCATCGCGCTGCCGCGATGACACCTAATTCCGGCGGCTGCGGTCCCATCGAGGATGTCAGCCCGCACCGGGGGGGCCAGCGATCGGCCGGAACCCGGCCGAACGCTGACCCCAATGGGAGGACGCGCTCAGCGCGTCCTCCGCATACCAGCGGGAATGCTGAGGACGCGCTGAGCGCGTCCTCAGCATTGAAGTGGTTAAAGTGATCGGCAGTTTCCCACATTTTCCAGAGGGACTTTGTGCCGGGGTGTAGGCTTAGCTGCAATGAGTGGGTGCTGCAGCAGTGCGTTGGCCATCTGTAAGTATGGAGGGGGCACAATTCGCTGCTGGGTCCAAGTGGATTTTCAAAAAAGGTTATTTTTAGGAGTTCAGAAATAAATTCTTTAGCACAATAATGTACATGTGGGTGTTGCGTTGTAGGGGGTGGTTTTTTTATTGGGTGTGGCCTCCTGTGTGTGCGGCGCAAGGGGGCCCCATGACCTCCTATTGCTCGGGGCCCCATTAGTTGTCAGTCCGCCCCTGCCATCGTAGCATTGATTTGTGATCAATAGAGACCAAAGCACGAAGTACGTACACACCGAAGTGCGAACGCACGACGCAGGTGGCAACAGACGCCATTTAGGCCGCAACGTAAAAGCACTACGATGGACGCCCAGAGTGCGCCGCGTCCACGTAGCGGCCTATGTGCATGATGACGTGACGTCAGACGCTCCATATTTTTTTTGGTCTGGCTTACTGTACCGGTCTTTTAATTTTAATTAATTTTGATTCCCATATTTCCCATTTTTTTCTACGTTAACAAAAAACGGACCGCGTGGTGTCTACGGTATCTTCCGTCAGTACGTATGTCTGTTATGCACGCACGTAGAGTGTGCTCAGACTGTGTTCGTCTGACATTAGCCAAAGCCGGGGATTGTAGTTCAGCGTTGACAACTGAATGGCAACTCCTACTCCATGTAGTCTTTATGTGGGCATAACGCCATGCTGTGCCATGACTTGTGACAGGCTTAGAAAGAAAACACCAAAACACATGTCAAACACAGCAGCTCCATTCCAGGTTCCACATGGTAGCCATGGCCACAAAGTCCAAAAATACAGTAAAAGAAACAAACACTGGTCACGCCAAGTGGGTATCAGTAAGAGCCCAATTTATTAGAAACAACAGATACAATGCTTCGCCTATGCAACCAAAAAACTTTATCAAGGCTCGGTTGCAGAGTCAAAATGTTGTATGTGTATAGATAAACTTAAGAGACAAAGGCTAAATTCTAAAACAAAATAACGGTTTAAGCAATGACGTATGTATATACAGTATACATTTATACATAACACTCAAAAATATACTGGGTTATTCAAAGAGAATCGAAAAGTCACCGCACGTTTGGTGACTTTTCGTTCTCTTCAATTCGGTGCGATTTGGCGATCCCATTTCGGCGACCCTGTGGTGTATTCAGCAAGCACCACAGGGCTGTCGTTGTAGTGCAGGGAAAAGTCGCCGCAAACCCCAACGAACACTCACCGCAAAACCCGGCGAAGGCACACCGAAACCCGTAAAAACATCTGGATTAACCCCGCCGAGCACGCCGGAGAAACCCAAGCAGCCGTCTATCACAGCGCAGAGCAGCCGTCGGAAACGCGACACCGCAGACGAATGGAGTGAGAAAAATAAAAAAACAGTTTGCTTGAATGTTTGCAAACAACTCTTAACATTTCAAAGTAACTTCAGAACGAAAATGTCTGAAATTTACATATAAGATCCAATGAATGATAATAAAAAGGGCTGTTACAGAAAAAAGAGAAAACGTTTAAAAAAAAATAAGCGGATATTTTTTTTTGCAAAAAAATCCCGAAAGATGTTGAATAAAAACGGGAATATTTTTAACATTGAAGCCTATGGGATTCGCCTGAATAAACCTGTGGAATGAAACCACCGAACAGCAACTCGGCAACCTTTCACTGCTGGTTTTTGTTCTCTGAATAGACAAAGCATTGCTTCACTATGGGGATTTCACTGCCCTCGAACAGGCAACGAACAGGCACCGTATGTGCAGGCAATTCGCCAACATTTAGCGAACTGCCTGCTCTCTGAATAGCTGAATGGCCAGGAAAAGTAACCGTACTCTATCAGGGTTATCCAAAGAGATTCGAAAAGTCACCGCACGTTCGGTGACTTTTCGTTCTCTTCAATTCGGTTCCTTTTGCCGATTGCATTTCGGTGACCCTGCGGTGTATTCAGCAAGCATCACAAGGTCCCCGAATTGCAGGGAAAAGCTGCCGCAAACCTGACGAAAACTAACCGAATGCACGCTGAAAACAAGCAAAAACATCTGGATTAACCTTCGAAAAAGCCGAACAGGAGCCGAATCACACAGAGCCGAAGCAGCTGTGACCAGCTGTGACGTAGAGGAGGCAGTGAATAAATTAGAAAAACCATTTGTATGAATCTGGGAAAATGAAACGCTGTTTGCAAAGAAACTACTGAGCGAAAATGTCTGAAATTTTCACAGGAGGTCCAGGGAATGATAATAAAGAGAGCTGTTACAAAAAAAATAAGCAAACTGAGAAAAAAAAAAAAAAAAATAATCGGACTTTTTTTAAAAAAAAAAAAAATCTGAAAAATGCTTAAAGTATCCTAAAAAATCAATGAATAAAGAGACTTTTTGCTGCAGAATTTTATAATGAACGGTTTATTAGATATTGAATTAAAACGGGAATATTTTTAACATTGAAGCCTATGGGATTCTCCTGAATAAATTTGCCGAATTAAACCACCGAATGGCAGGGCATTAGGGGAACCTTTCACTGCTGGTTTGTGTTCTCTGAATAGCCGAAGCATTGCTTCTCTATGGGGATTTCACTGCCCTCGAACAGGCACCGAACAGGCACCGTATGTGCAGGCAATTCGCCAGGATTTGGCGAATTGCCTGCTCTCTGGATAGCCGAATGGCCAGGAAAGGTAACCGAACACTGATTTTCAGCGTTCGGTTACCTTTCTCAAGCAATTCGGATCTCTTTGGATAACCCTGTAAATTTCACTGTTCGGTTACCTTTCGCCAGCAATTCGGATCTCTTTGAATAACCCTGATACATTCAAATATTATGCTCAGCATCATCAAAGGGAACAGCATATTCTCTAGCAGAGGGTTGAGTGTGCCAATATGTAGCAAACCAAGATACCGTAGCATAATTATGCAGTCTCTGTACGGGGATATGTAGCCGTATTATACATATTCATTACAAAGATGATATGGACAATATAGAGATAAAAAGTTAAAGTACAGACATTTCCAATTTGTGTCACAATTAAATGAAAAGGATACAATCCTGCATTTCACGTGAACCGAAATATATTCTGATTAATGCGACTAATTAGAGGCAAACAAACAAGGCAGGATCCTGGGCAGCAGCTCTTTGCTCGCAAGATGAGAAATGAAATTATTCGGATATGCGCAGGGACAGATAATGATACAGGAGGGGGACTGGCGTCAGGGAGACACATGGCTCTGTCTGCCCAAATACACACTTTTAAAAAGGCACTTTGGGATTTGGTGTGTTATGCGTTTATTAACTTCTTCCTGCCCAAGGCTCAACAAGTGCCAGATGATATTTACGAAATGATAAGCTACAATTCCAGTCTACGTCTCCAAGTCCAGTCCACATAGTACAGTTTCCAGTGGTAACCAGACTGTAATAGATATTAACCATGTAAGATGAAGGAAATCATATCAGAATTGCAATTAATTGTTTTGACCGATACGTTATTAGTCACGAAATTTAAAAAAATGAATGCACTACACTGTGAAGGATTTTACTCTAGCAGTACCACAGGACCTCTCTCTTCCTGACAGGTGGGTATAAACAAAAAACATGAAAGCTCCCAACTTCCAATCAAATCTAGAGCATAGCGACCTATGCCAATGCCACCACGCCAGTGATTTTCAACCTTGTGGCACACTGAAAAGGAGCAAACAAAATTGCAAAGATACCCCAGTAGTTTTTAAAGAGTATAATTTTTATATAATTGAAAAACAAATGTTAAGATTGTATTTAAATTAAAGCTCATGATACCAACGACGTACAAAGTAAAAGAAGTGTGATGGGGGGCACACTGACTGAGTGAAACCTGCAGGAAAACACAAAAGTTATACAAATTCACCACACCAGTCACCTATGGCTGCCCCTTTGATTCTGATGATGATGAGTCCATATACAAAATGATCCATGTACAGAAATAAGACAGATGAATTAGTGCCCATCGATCCTGTAGTAAAACTGCATATTTATAGAGCCAAGGAAACAACAAATGTTTTGGGGCACAAGTCCTTTTTGAAGTCTGGTCAAGTCGACCTGTTGGCACTAGCGCATCTGGTTTATTTTTTTATGAAAGATTTTTTCATCAATTCAAAGAGTTTATTAGCAATGACAGGAAGTACAGGAAAATACGGTACAAGCACATAGGAGTGTGAGAATGAGCATACGTAAATAATGATACATACAGTAAATTCATCATGCGGAGAAACGGCAGTATAAACTGTACGTGTAGAAATCGATGTGAATCAGAGAAACAACAGTAAAAAAGGACATGTAGGACAGAAATTTGAACAAACAAACTGAAAAAAAAGGAAAAGGGGAGGAGCAGGGAATAAGGAGGTCGGAAAGGGCGAAGCTCACTCCCGAGTGGCCGACGGCAACAGCGCGAAAGGGCAAACCCCACCTAGCATTCATCAGGGCACAATCAAGAAAGCACGGATCAGCAAAATACTGGGACTTTCAAAGAATTGAATTAGTCCGGGACAGGCCTCTCTAGGGCTAGTGACCTTGCTCTGAATGAGGCCACATAATCCACCCAATATAACCATTTTCAGTGGAAATCCACCATAACTTCCACCGATCCATCTTGCAGTGTCTCTATGTCCCTCAACTCCTCCACCCTGCAAATCCAATCCCCGACTCTCGGTATGGAAACTGATTTTCAGTGAATCGGTATCAGCATGCGAGCAACCAGAACAGGTAATAAATGACAGATTTCTTCAACATCTTTACAGGGGAGGCAGCTGCAACAGTAAGAAACACTGCAGAGAGAAGGCTAGTAAGGTCCCTGTCACTAGACGAATCACGTCGCGCACCTCCTGGCAAAAAGGGACAAGGGTTGGGCAGCTCCACCATATCTGCAGGTAAGTACCAGGGGCAGTCCCGCATCTCCAACATGTTGAAGAGACACCCGGGTACATGAGACTAATATGGTGGGGGGTACGGTATCAGAAAGAAATCAATTTGTATGATACTTCCTGCACTTTCATGGACCTAGATCCCTTATGCATCAGTATGACCGTCTTCATCGATTGTCCTGCAGAAAGGCTGATGGCAAGATCACGTTCCCAACGATCACAGAACATGCCCATATCAAGGTCCGAGGACTTTAGAAGGTGATAGAGGGTGGACACCCTACGAGAGATCTCCAAGCCCATAGACAACAATACAGGTTTTTATTGCGTAACAAATTCCTGATGCACAGCTGACGACCATCGGTGGAATACTAGTGCTGAAAATTACAGCTCTATGCTATGTAATGGTTTACAGAAGGGGGTCACATCCTACAGAACTAAGTGTGAGAACTTACTATATACAGTATAGCTTGGAAAAAAGACGAGACAGAGGAGATATGATAGAAACATTTAAATACGTAAAAGGAATCCACAAGGTAGAGGAAGGGAGTATATTTAAAAGGAAACAAAGTAGCAAAACAAGAGGACATAGTCTTAGATTAGAGGGGCAAAGGTTTAAAAGTAACATCAGGCAGCATTATTTTACTGAGAGTGTGGTGGATACATGGAACAGCCTTCCAGTAGAAGTGGTAGAGGTCAAAACTGTGATGGAATTTAAGCAGTCATGGGATAGGCACAAGGCTATCCTAAACAAAAGATAAATCCAGGTAAAGTATTCATGTAATTGGGCAGACTAGATGGGCCGAAAGGTTCTTATCTGCCGACATTTTCTATGTTTCTATGTTACTAAGACTTTTGTCCAGCTTTGTTTCTGTCATAAAAAGAGTTTACTGAACGCTATAGCAGCTGCAGCGCTTCTTTATGTATGAGAACGCCATTCCTCTTGCAAATACATACAAATTGTCATTCCCATGCATGTATAATTTAATAAAAGCCCAGTAAAAACCTTTAAATATAGAAAGTTATGTCAAATTGTGTGTATATTGAAAGGTAATTCAGATTTCAGCCAAAGGGGAAATACAATCTCCCTGCTAAAGTAGCGGGGGAATTGTACTCCAAGGTGTTCCCACTTGACTTAATTCCTGATTTACAAAAGAGCGCAGAAGAATTAAAGGTTCATATTAAATTGCGTCCAGAGTAACAGCAAAACCTTTTCCATTATAAATGTTGGCAATTAAATGTTACGAAATATATATATATATATATACACACCGAGTGATTTCCTATCAGATGAATGCAATTTAAGTTGTGCATGAAAGGTGAAGTTTAAAAAATGGTTTTGTAACAGTTGAAATGTTAGTTTATTCACAATAATCTTTCTGGCAGACTGCTGGACTTCTCATGACGTCAACAACAATTAGAATTGGCGGGATAACTGGTAAATAGCATGACCATTTAGGCTCGGGTCAGACGAGCGCAGAAGTGCGGATGCACAACGCATGTGGCACCGGACACAAGTTAGGCAAGGACGTAAAACCGCTAGAATGGACATGCGGAGTGCGTCACGTCTGCAACGTCCGCCTAGCTTTGTGTGTGAGTGATGGAACGTAGTCAGACGGACTGCATTTTTGACGTCCAGCATTTTTGACGGACAAAATGGTTTTTCATATTAATTTTATTTCCCATCTACATCAGTCAAAAAAAATGTCAGTCACAAAAACGGACTGTGTGGCCACAACCTTGTCGTCAGTCAGAAAGTACGTCTGTTGTGCACGGACGCACAGTCTGCACAGAATGCGCTCGTCTGACTCTAGCTTAAATAGTAAACAAAATGATAACTTCATGCCTGTTATGAGCTAAGGCTCAAACAAATAATTGATTAATCAACAACTAATCAATAATGAGAATAGTCGAAAACTATTTTCATTATTAATCTTTTGGTTGATTAATCGATCTGTGTTCAGCACACACTGTTTAGAGTTAAACTGAGCTGAATGTTAATAACCTTTGACTCTTTGGAGCTAATTGGAGAAGATGTGCCAGTTACTTTACTCTGTATAGTTTAGTTCAGGGTTCGAGTCCTGTGGGAACGCGCGGGAACGTAGGTTCCCGCTGTGGCCCGAGCCCGAAACGATTGAGCTGGCCGCCGCCGCACATTGCTGGCGGCCACGTGCTTTCCTGCTACGAACGGCCGCTGGCAGGAAGTACAGCCGCTCGCCTGGGATCTAACAGCCAGCCGCGATCTCGCTGTTTCACCGATCCCAGGCGAGCGGTCGCACTTCCTGCCAGCGGCTGTTCGTAGCAGGAAAGCACGCGGCCGCCGGCAATGTGCGGTGGCGTCCAGCACAATCGTTTCAGACCCAAACCCAGAGGAGAGGTGAGCTGCAGGGGGCAAAAAAATTCCGAGCTGGGGGCAAGAGTATCCACCTGAACTGGGGGCAATAATATCCATGTGAACTGGGGGCAATTATATCCATGTGAACTGCGGCAATTATATCCATGTGAAGTGGGGGCAATTATATCCATATGAACTGGGGGCAATTATATCCATGTGAGCTGGGGCAATTATATCCATGTGAACTGGGGGCAATTATATCCATGTGAACTGGGGGCAATTATATCTATGTGAACTGGGGGCAATATATACCCATATGAACTGGGGGCAATAATATCCATGTGAACTGGGGGCAATAATATCCATATGACCTGGGGGCAATATATACCCATATGAGCTGGGGGCAATAATATCCCTGTGAACTGGGGGCCATTATCTCCATGTGAACTGGGGGCCATTATCTCCATGTGAACTGGGGGGCAATAATCTCCATATCACCAGGGGCAATATATACCCACATGAGCTGGGGCAAATATATCCATGTGAGCTGGGGGCAAATATATCCATATAACCAGTGCTGGGTATATTATTCTGGGGCTCAGTGCTGTGCATATTATTCTGGGGGCTCAGTGCTGTGTATGTTATTCTGGGGGTCCAGTGCTGGGTATATTATTCTGGGGGTCCAGTGCTGTGCATATTATTCTGGGGGTCCAGTGCTGTGTATATTATTCTGGGGGCTCAGTGCTGTGTATATTATTCTGGGGGTTCAGTGCTGGGTATATTATTCTGGGGGCTCAGTGCTGTGTATGTTATTCAGGGGGTTCAGTGCTGGGTATACTATTCTGGGGGATCCAGTGCTGGGTATGTTATTCTGGGGGTCCAGTGCTGTGTATATAATTCTGGGGGGGGGTCTGTGCCTGTGTATATAATTCTGGGGGGTCTGTGCCTGGATATATATATATATATTAGTGTATGTGATATATATATATTATATATAACGTGTTAGTCCAGTTCCCAAAATCACGAGTATACCTGTACGTAGTGATACCTTTCACTGATCAGTATAGTTTCCAGACCTGAAGAGGAGAGGTTACACTCTTCAAAGCTTGTCTTATAAATGTAATGTTAACCCAATAAAAATGGTATCACCACGTACTGCTATACTCGTGATATATATATTTTTCCTTCAGGTAATAGGGGTTGTGGAATTCGTGGGTGAGTTCCCTCACTTTTTTTCCCAGGACGTGACCCTTGGTTTAGTTGTAGGGTTATGTTAGACATAACCAGGTTGTTTTTATTTAGTTTACAAGAGTAGCAGAACTATAGAACAAACCACAGGATACTGCCACTGGGTGGAGAAGCTGTACTTGTGTTTTATCCTTACCTGGAGCAGGAGCCCTGTGACACCACCCCACCCTCCCTGCCTGCCACCCCCTCTTTGGTCTGGGGCTACCATTCCCTCACTTTGGTCCAGTCCCTTCCCACAAAATTCCTCTCACACTAAGGTCGAGTCTTTTGCCCAAACCCACTCCCTCTCACACTCGGGTCAAGTCAACTTGGCAAAACTCACTCCCTTCCACCTCCAAACCCTCCTCCCGCTCAGTTTGTTCATGAAATTATTGTAAATTGACACTCTAAGCACCCTGGCCACTTTAGCTTATTAAAGTGGTCGGGCTCCATAGAGCGCCCCCCTTTCTCAGCCCATTTTTGTAGTGACATCATCATGTCTATCTAAGCGCTTGTAGCAGCGTTCATTTGGGGAGAAAATGGACATGGGCTTAAGCTACATAAATCCGTCACTCTGACCAGGCGCTTGTGTACCTTACATGGGAAAAGTATACAAGATACGCAATTTGCATATGTATGTACAAAAGTTACGTACACTATGCAAATAGCTTGCGGAAAAAGGGGCGCAGGGGTTGAGGTTTCTTTTTACATAATGTTCCTTTAAGTAAACATTTTTTTTTATCCAATGAACCGATTAATCGAATAAATAATCGGTCGACTAATCGACTATAAAGATAATCATTGGTTGCAGCTCTATTATGAACATTAAACTATCAACATGTTCTATTGTTGACAAATTGTCTCAGACATACCCCCCTTCAAAGCACATACTTTTGATGTCTTTGACACAGATTTTATACTGGTTCTCAAATTGTAAACATTTCTTCTTCTATCTACAGCTAATTTTGTGTGAAAATCTGAAATGGCCTGCTTACACCAAGCATCATCTGGCTTTCATGTTTATTCTGCTCTACTGAGTTCGTTTCGTAAAACTGTTCCCAGATAAACTGACTCCTGGTTGAAAGTCATGATTCTGCTACAGTTTAAAAAAAAAGAAAAAAAATTCACATTGCCTTTACAATGTCCCCCTCACCGACACACCTCACTTGTTTTATTAACAGTGAGCCGACAGATCGATCAAGTTATAGGTATCCTGCCTCTGGGTAAACATATTAAGGTCAGTGTGTCACACGTTGTGCGAAATAATGACAATACACAATATGAAGGTCGGGGCAAAAATTATTTACTTCCCAGATTTTGATTTTCTCCTTTTACCTTGCACTTGATGTCTCGTACAAAAGGTGACATTCAGGGTTAGTGAGTGACATTCTTTCTGTATTCTGTTTACCTTACCATTTACAGCTACTTACATATGTTCAAATTATATATATTTATAGCTATAAAATGGAAAACTACAGAGAATTTTCAATGAGATCAATAGATATTCATAAATCCCGTGCTTTCATACCAAATGCTTCTAAATAATATATAGGAATTCTCATCAGCACCTTTTTAAAAGTAACAAGAATGTACAGGAAAATATTATAACCCTAGCTTCATAGCAAAGCAGATTATTACAACATTTATTCCTAAAATAAAATATACATGAGATAATCAGCAAGCTGTAAGAGTGTACTACACGTGTAACACTGCACTGTGAGTTAAAGTAGCACTGTAGTGGCTTTTTTTTAACAATTAAATGTTACTTTCTTACAATCTTCAAAAGCGTATGTTGCTACAGGAGTAAAAATATGGGTACGGATATAATCAAGCACATACAAAGGTGATAGCATGCAGTAACTGGTAGGTAATCAACAAGGAAGATAACAACTGGAAGCCAGTCAACCATACAGCACGGCTCTGCGTGGAGAGACTGTGGAGACACAGGTTCGATCCCGGCAAGAGCACCTCTCCAGTAAGTGTCCTTGGGCAAGACACCTAACGGTACATACTCGCCACCCAGGACATACTTGAAAACAAGAGAAATCTCAATGTATCCTTCCTGGTAAAATACTTTCTCAAAAAAAAAACAGACAAAAAGCAACATTGGGAACTAGTCATTAACTTCATTGTCACCCAAGGCTACAAACCATTACAACAACATCTATATAATAAAAGAGTAAGGCTTTGGCTGTCCGTCGCCAAAGCCTTACTGCGCATGCGCGCGCAACCAGCGGCGGTTGGTTGCGCGCGCATGCAACCGCCGCGGCACGAGCCGGCTGCCGGCTCGCCGCGGCGGTTACACATGCACACAGCAGCCGGGTAGAGGCTGCGCTCGCAGCCTCTACCCGGCTGCCGCGCGCATCCAACCCCAGAGCGGCGAAGGGAAAGTTTCCTCCGCCGCTCGGGGGTTGGATGCGCGCGGCAGCCGGGTAGAGGCTGCGAGCGCAGCCTCTACCCGGCTGCTGTGTGCATCTAACGGGTCCCCCGAGCGGCGAAGGGAAAGTTCCCTCGCTTCCGCTTTGAAGGACCCAAGCCCCGGTCACGTGACCGCGGCTTGGGTCCTTCAAAGACCGGAAGCGGGGAAATCTTCACTTCCCTGGCGGCGCTCGACAGGTAAGTATGAGCGCTGGGGGGGGTCAATATCCACGAGCTGGGGGGGTCCATATCCACGAGCTGGGGGACCATATCCACGACCTGGGGGCAAATCCACGAGCTGGGCAAATCCACGTGCTGGGCAAATCCACGAGCTGGGGCAAATCCATGAGCTGGGGCAAATCCATGAGCTGGGCCACTCCATGAGCTGGGGCAAATCGATGTGCTGGGCAAATCCATGAGCTGGGCAACTCCATGAGCTGGGGCAAATCCATGAGCTGGGGGCAAATCCATGAGCTGGGGCAAATCCATGTGCTGGGCAAATCCATGAGCTGGGCAACTCCATGAGCTGGGGCAAATCCATGTGCTGGGCAAATCCATGAGCTGGGCAACTCCATGAGCTGGGGGCAAATCCATGTGCTGGGCAAATCCATGAGCTGGGGCAAATCCATGTGCTGGGCAAATCCATGAGCTGGGCAAATCCATGAGCTGGGCAACTCCATGAGCTGGGGCAAATCCATGAGCTGGGGGCAAATCCATGTGCTGGGCAAATCCATGAGCTGGGGCAAATCCATGTGCTGGGCAAATCCATGAGCTGGGGCAAATCCATGTGCTGGGCAAATCCATGAGCTGGGGGCAAATCCATGAGCTGGGGGCAAATATCCATGTGCTGGGGGCAAATATCCATGTGCTGGGGCAGTATCCACATGCTGGGGCAGTATCCACATGCTGGGGCAATATCCACGTGCTGGGGCAGTATCCACGAGCTGGGGCAGTATACCCACAATAGACTGCCCTCTGGGCAGGCTGGGGCAGTATCCACGTGCGGGGGCAGTATCCACGTGCTGGGGCAGTATCCACGTGCTGGGGCAGTATATCCATGAGCAGGGGCAGTATATCCACAATAGACTGCCCTCTGGGCAGGCTTTACAACTAGTGAAACAGATAAATGAATAAAAAGGAGGAGGGGCAAAAGAGGGAGGATAGAAGGAGGGGAGACAGTCTTGGAACAGAAACAGATAGAGGGAGGAAAAGCACACAGAAGGCCAACAGAGAAGGCATCACCATGACTAGGCACCTCTTGACATCCCAGGCTAAATTACACACAGGATTATTCAGAGAAAGGAGAAACTCTGGAGAACTTTTGAAGAAGTGAAGATTCTAGGTCATTGCCAGGAGAATGAACAGAACAATCTAGACCAAATAGCGGATTTGGAAAGTGAGACAAATGGGAGAATTTTTCTGGTTTGGCTATTTTGACCTAGAATTTTCACTTCTCCAGTCATTCTCCTGCTTTTCACCTCCCTCCTGAATAACCCTGTAGGTCAAAATAGCCAAACCAGAAAAATACTCCCATTTATCTCACGTTCCAAATCGGCTATTTGGTCTATAGATTGGTCTCTTCTCCTGCCAGTTCTCCTGAGTTTCACTTTTCTCCGAATAATCCTGTAACTGTAGCTTTCATATGAGTTTGTGTTAACGTTAGGATAAGGAATTTTAACGACGCATGCCCCGTTGCCGCCCCGCCCCCTCCCCCCATGTTCATCTGGAGCAAGCAGAAGGAAGCATTAGACATATCAAGAACTCCCATCCAGCAAAAAAGCAGAGGAAACGACAGTGCCATCTGCATCACTCCCATGGCCCCCAGGCCAGGGCCACTCCCCAGCACATCACCCCGTCTTCAACACGCAGAGGTGACCTTGATCCCAAGGAACCGGTTTAGTGCTCAAATAGAACCACTGTTCTAGACAACTTTCTGGCATTGTCAGCTGCAAACCCAACCACAACCTGCAGAAACGATAGTGTCTTTTAATTTAAGCGTTAAAAGGACATTCTAGGGCAAAAATTTGCTTTTCTTTTTAAATCAAACCTTGTCTGTGTTAAAGAAATTTACTAAAGGTGTTTAAAACTTAAGCTAGTGGTTTTGCTATAGAAAAAGTTTATCTGTCGCATAATACCTCCCATACACTGCATTGCCAAAATATTCGCTCACCCATCCAAATAATCAGAATCAGTTGTTCCAATCACTTCCATGGCCACAGGTGTATAAAATCAAGCACCTAGGCATGCAGACTGTTTTTACAAACATTTGTGAAAGAATGGGTCGCTCTCAGGAGCTCAGTGAATTCCAGCGTGGAACTGTGATAGGATGCCACCTGTGCAACAAATCCAGTTGAAATTTTTTCGCTCCTAAATATTCTACAGTCACCTGTCAGCTGTATTATAAGAACGTGGAAGTGTTTGGGAATGGCAGCAACTCAGCCACAAAGTGGTAGGCCACCTAAACTGACGGAGCGGGGTCAGCGGATGCTGAGGCGCATAGTGCAAAGAGGTCACCAACTTTCTGCAGAGTCAATCGCTACAGACCTCCAAACTTCATGTGGCCTTCAGATTAGCTCAAGAACAGTGTACAGAGAACTTCATGGAATGTGTTTCCATGGCCGAGCAGCTGCATCCAAGCCATACATCACCAAGTGCAATGCAAAGCGTCGGATGCAGTGGTGTAAAGCACGCCGCCACTGGACTCTAGAGCAGTGGAGACACATTATCTGGAGTGCTGAATCGTGCTTCTCCATCTGGCAATCTGATGGACGAGTCTGGGTTTGGCGGTTGCCAGGAGAACGGTACTTGTCTGACTGCAGTGTGCCAAGTGTAAAGATTTGGTGGAGGGGGGATTATGGTGTGGGGTTGTTTTTCAGGAGCTGGGCTTTGCCCCTTAGTTCCAGTGAAAGGAACTCTGAATGCTTCAGCATACCAAGACATTTCGGACAATTCCGTGCTCCCAACTTTGGGGAACAGTTTGGAGCTGGCCCCTTCCTCTTCCAACACGACTGTGCACCAGTGCACAAAGCAAGGTCCATAAAGACATGGATGACAGAGTCTGGTGTGCATGAACTTGACTGGCCTGCACAGAATCCTGACCTCAACCCGATAGAACACCTTTGGGATGAATTAGAGCGGAGACTGAGCACCAGGCCTTCTCGTCCAACATCAGTGTGTGACCTCACAAATGCGCTTCTGTAAGAATGGTCAAAAATTCCCATACACACACTCCTAAACCTTGTGGACAGCCTTCCCAGAAGAGTTGAAGCGGTTATAACTGCAAAGGATGGACCGACGTCATATTGAACCCTATGGATTAGGAATGGGATGTCACTTAAGTTCATATGCGAGTCAAGGCAGGTGAGCGAATACTTTTGGCAATATAGTGTATTTCTGATCACTTTCAAGCAAATGGATAGCACAGTAGTATTGAGACTTAGCAGCTTGGCCAGGAAGGGCATGTGTGTTTAACGTGTGCCGTTGTCTGGTATAGAGATTTTTTTTTTTTTGTATCACGATTAAGCAAATAACTCTTTTTATTTTTCAACTTCCAATGGAGTTTTGTGTGTATTTGTAGCTTCTAATCTGCCTATTTTGTCATGGAGGTGGTGTTACATCATTTGATTGAAGTTGTGGCAGCTCGAGACCGACACCATTTCTGGTGCACTTGTTTCACTTCTGGTGACGCAAAATCAGCTGTTCAGCTTCAAAGCTTCACTATGCACACTTCACCAGAGCGACACAATGCCACAGCAGACAAGTCACCGCTGTGTGATTGCACCGGAACTGACATGGGTCTCGAGTTGCCACGGGTTTGATTAAATGATGGAACAGCGGCCATGTTTTTTGCTCCCACTCTTTTGTGGGAGGGATAAAACATCTACTTTGTGTGATTGAAAGCTCAGAGTCGGGGGGGTCAGATAGAAAGGATGCTTCTATGGTTAGCTCTAACAGGCTGAAATGCAACCCGTACCCCAGTGCTTATCAGCAATGTGAACAAACACACAAGCATGTACATACACAAGTATATTTATATAACCCCCTGTCCCAAAAAAACTATGCTTTTTTAGCTGACAGTAGAAGGGGGAGTCACAATACTGTAGGGAAGGGTTAACAGTTGAGCCATACCAAGCTTCCAGTATACCTATCGTTAGAAAATTTGTAGAGTCTGTAGGGATTTTTAGTTCAGCCAGCAGCTCTGGGGGAAGTGTCTTCTGCTTTGAGGGCCATAAAACACTCCCCAGGGAAACACTCCATGTGGCATGCCGCAGCACACAGTGCAAACAAGAAGCTCAGGGAGAATTCTACTCAATTTTTATTTTGAGCTAAAGTTGTTTTGGGCATGATTGGTGCACTTTAGTTTTAGCAGGAGCCATTTCAGCATAAGACAGAAAGCAGCAGTAGGTTATTTGGTCCATTATTGGATGGATTTCTATATGGTGGGGTCATTAAGCAGTGAAAATCTTTCTTGGGTGAATCATTTTCCTCCTCCAGTGGTAACACTTATTGCAGCCCTGCTTAGTGGCAAAAATGTCACTAGACACTATGGGGTTTATTCACAAAGCACCAAAAATTAAATTCAATTGCTTTTATTTCTGTGCATTTTGGCTCACTTCTGCAAATCCATTTTGTCAAAGATTCAGTGAGTTTACCATTAATCGAATGTTCACCCTATTATGCAAAAAATTGAGTCGCCGAAGCAGTTATCGGACGTTTGCAAAAAGCACCAAATTAGTCTCGGCAACTTCCACCGAACTAGGGGGAAAAAATAAGAAGTCTCCTATTCTCCTAAAGGGAGGTGAAATCAATAAAAATGTATCTAAATCAGGGCTGAAACAACTAATTGATTAATCGACAACTAATCGATAACGAGAATAGTTGACAACTATGTTCATTATCGATTAATGGGTATGTCGATTGATCGGTCTGTGTACAGCACACACTAGGGTCTATTCAAAGAAAGGTGAAACTCAGTAGAACTGTCAGGAGAAGTGAAAAGTCTAGGTCAAAATAGCCAAACTAGAAAAATTCTCCCATTTATCTCATTTTCCAAATCGGCTATTGGGTAAAGATTGTTCTCTCCTCCTGGTTTTCACCTTTTGGAGAAATTAAGCAACTTACACGAGATTTTAAATACAGGTCTATTCAAAGAAAGGTGAAACTCAGGAGAATTGGCAGGAGAAGTGAAAATTCTAGCTCAAAGTAGTCAAACCAGAAAAATTCTCCCATTTATCTCACTTTCCAAATGGGCTGTTTGGTCTAGATTGTTCTCTTCTCCTGCCAGTTCTCCTGGTTTTCACCTTTCTCTGAATAACCCTGATTGTGTTCCATTAAGTAAACAAATGTAAGTCTTTTAAAAGTCTTATAAAATGAAAAAAACAAAATGTCTTTTAAAAATACAAAAAGGTCTATTCTCTTTCCTTCTGATTATAACCAATACGAGCAGAAAATTTTGCACTTTTGGAAAGTAATTATGTACACTAATAGAAAAATAATAAAAATCACTGAGCTTGACTACATTCCTATCGTTTAAACCATATACACATATAAACCCTGGTCAGATAACATGCTGGGAGAATTGAGCAGGTGCCAGTGATACTGCAAGCGGGGAGAGAAAAGAAAACCCTGCAGGTGCTGCAAGGTCATTTACTCCCCTGCTGGGCACCTCTTCCCTGATCAACTGTCCCAAGCCTGCAATTTGCTCCTCCAGGTGAAGGCCGATTGGCTGCCACCGATCAGCTGCACCGTGTCTCTTTATTATTTTTTTTTAATGAAAGTTTTTTTATATATCTATATATATTTTTATATATCTTGTAAAGCAGAAAAAGGTCATACATTCACCATCAAATTTGACCACACACAGGGCCAAACACGTAAGTCATAGAGAAAACATACAAATATAAAGTCAACGAGATCAGCATATTTAGAAGAAACATACATAAAACTCAGGATCAGGAGAAGGTAGCCAGAAAAAACAAAAAGAGAAAAACTAAAGTCCCAGAGAACCGTAAGGAGGGAGGATGAAGAAATAGTAATGTCTACAAAGGCGAATACACAGATTGGACTCATCCGTATTGCAACTCTAACCCGGATCTAGCACAGCAGGAGATGAAGCCCGGGGACAAGGCCGGGAGATACCTGGGTAGAATAGAGGCGCAAGGACCGTATCAGAGACCAGGCTTCTGCTGGGGTGGACACCAAATGAGACAGGTTGTCGTGGTTTATATACATGGATCCAGCCGCCCCCATCTATATCAAACTCCACAACCCCTCAGAAAAGCCGAGACTTCTCAAAATTCCTGACATGCAATCAGTGTGACAAAAGGCAAATCATTAAATAATGACAAAGATAAGTCCTCAAAAGCGATCAGGGAACGGGCTGCAGTAGTCGACATCAAACTATGTTTATTGACCTCATTCCCGCCACCGCAAGCACATTGCAGGGGGACTCAGCCGGGGCCGTAGCCGCTTTCCTTAGGAGGATAACTTTCCCATAAACAGTCCCGTTCGGTGTCTCCATCACGTGCGATACAAATTTGTTAACATATGGCAGCAGGGCGTCATCGGCAATTGTCTACAGGATCCCCCGGATACGGACGTTTCTTCGGCGATGTCGGTTTCCAGCCACCTCCACCGCTCTCGTCCCGTGAGCATCTTAACCTGGGATTGTAAGGATTCCACCTGCGGCAGAAGTACGCCGTCGCCACAGTCTCCTCAACCTGAACTTCAACAGCCGTCAGCCGTCCTTTAACCTTCCTCAGGTCCGTCGTTAAGGCCGCAAAGTCGGCACGCCATACTGCCCTCATCTCTTCAAGAGCCTCTCCCAGCAAGTGGCGGACATCGTCCCACGTAAAGGACAGAAGGCCTCCGCTCGCGTCCCGTTAGAGTCCCGAAGTCAGTCAGCATGCCCGGGAGGGGCAGAAGACGCCTCAAGCCTACGTGCCACTGATTTCTTCGAGCCGCCTGTCTCAGCCACCGACCCTCCCGCCTTCCCCAGTGACTGCCGTGCAGCCACGAAGGCCTCTGACCAATATTGGTCTCTGTCCTCCAAAGAGCTTGTCGTGGGAGACAGGTACAGGTATGTGGGGGGCTCACCTTGCCGCTTCCGTCGGGTCTCACCCAAGGCATCGCGGATGTCCCTCTTCCCGGAGCCCTCCGGCATTTGGGTCTTCTTCGCTGACTTGCGACCCATAGAAAATGTAGGAAGCCTGTCCGTGGAGACACCAGCTATTTTTCAGCCTAGGGCCAATCCAACAAAATGGCCGCCAGGCCCTGGCCAACGCCGCCAGGCCTCACTCCTCCCCAATCCAAGCCATACAGGTTGGAAACCGCAATCAAGGGCACCAATACAGGTCCAGGAGGTCTCCACCTGACGCAGACACAAAAATAGCTGGAGAAAAAATCTGGAATCCGCAGAAAATCAGCTAAGGATCCGAAGAGCGCTGGGAGATGTGACTGATCCTGCCGGATGTCAGCTTCGCCTCCCATCGTGTCTCTTTAATACCCACTTCGATACCCTGGCAAACTGGATGCCAGAGGCCCCAAGCCCATCGTCTGCCGCTGGTCCTGGCCCAACGTACGCTATAGGTCCCCTACCCTTATTCTGCTACAGGCTGATTGGCACTCTGAGGCCGGTCGGCCCTTTGAGGATTTAGCTTGTCAGCTATTTGAGGCCCGGCTGATCAGCTAAGCAGCCAGGCCCCTGAATGGACAATCTGCCTCTGGAGGGGTCCCACAGGGCAGGGGAGTAATATAAGGCGATACACACATGGAAGGAGGTATAGGAAGGGGGCACACATACATGGAGGGGTAAATGTAAGTGGGCACACGGACACATACAGGGATGGGGGAATGGAAGGCAATGCTCTCTCTGTTCTGTTTTCAGTCCTCCCACTTACTGTTGTGGCTCTGCCCTATTTTTGGCTATGAGCCAATGAGAGAGGCAACCATACTAGGGTGGACGTTTACCTTAAATGTCCTTATGTCTGTTTAATGGTCTGGGGGCAGGAGCCTGCAATAAAGACACATAGCGCATCTGTCAAATGCCCCACAGGCCGGACAGAGGGCAAATACGACCATTTGAGAGATGTCTACATGTTACTGTTCCCCTGCTAACAAAATCCAGATGTAAAAAACAAAACACACAGGTTTTCATCGTTCCCTATACCCTCAGAGGCAAAACAATTATCTTGAGATTACACACAATTTTTTTCTAATTTACGTTTATTTTCTGTGCCAAAAACGTGGTGGGCCGCTACCCCTGCTGCCCCAATGGACGAGCTGCCACTAGATGAATCTTTACAAGAAAAGGGAGTTCTGATAATCCTGTAGAGAGCGAAGGAAGTTCCAGACCATTTTCAAGCTAAAGGATGTTGTTATGTGCAAAGTTGAGCTATTTGAGAACACAAAATCTACTTACATTCATTTTTTTTTAAAGTATACTTTTCATGTTGGGCTCATTTCACGGAGAGTCACTCCCTTTGTATGTGTAGGCTTTTTTTGTCAAAGCATATATAGTAAAATTTTGTGTAATTCCCTTTCAAAGTGTTGCAGTCACTCATTTCCGGTGTCAAACCGCCAGAATAAGTAAGTACCTGTGTGCGGAAGAGCAGTCCTACAGGACGGAACTCTGCATGCTTCAGGTAGGTGATTGATTGACAACACCATTGCTGATGCCAAACATCAGCACTATGACGCTCAATAAGCAATGCCCATGGAGGAAAACTATGGCAGCAGCTGGAAATGGATCCAGGTAGACAGATAGCAGCATCCCATCCTAGAACAAGTTCTTTATAACTAATGCTACACTTAAACTAATCAATATCCATTCCCTGAGGAGACAACACCTGGAAAGTGGATTTTTGTCGTATGTGGGACCATTAGACATGCATATAAATTTATCATGTTCCAATAATTACCATAGTAAACCAATCACTAAATCCAGTTGTGATAGTGAACACACATACACCAAAAAAAAAATCACCAGATTAAAACAGAAAAAATATATGGAAAATAAGCTGAAAAAGAAAGAAATTAGAGGAAAAAATAGGGATGATATACACTGTGATGCATAAAATGGTTAAAATCTGAAAAAGATAAAGAACAAACATCTAGAAAAGAAGAAGAGCGAAGCCAACAACAGTATCCCTTGGTTCGAGAGTTTTATTAGCGGTACTTGTATTACAACACCATGGAGGGAGAATAGGGGGAGAAGATAAAGAAGTATCAGATTTACAACTAATATTGCCACCAAGGTTCCTAGAGCTTAAGAAACTGTAAGAGCATTACTAATAATTTACGAGTATATTTTTGCCTATTTTACATTCCACGTTAAGTCTGTAATGTGGCTACAAATAACACATTGACTATAGCTTTATATAGACCATTTACTTAGAAGACACACTCCCCAGATGACTAGATAAGGACTTTGTGCTTGGTGTCACGGTTGCTGACAATTTATAGTCATTTATTAAGCACTTAGGGCCTTAAAATTGCTGTGCCTAGTGCATGTAAATCTCAGAAGGATACTGCCACAAATTTGCATGGATCCGCAAGCTATTTAAATAGAATTTTCCCACCTTTTGGCACATGTGATATATTTTGCAATAAAATGAGATAAAAGCTATTAGGTGGAGGCTGTTAAATTAAGCTGTTTTCCTCTTGGCATCATCATATATAGGAATGCTTCCCCTTATCGCTGTTGATAAACAGGCACCATACCACTATTAATGATATCATTCATAGACGATACCTATCACTCTACCCAAGAATCCATGCAGTGAAAGTATGGCCGGAAATACATCTCCGGAGCCTGAAATCTGGAGTGGCCCCCCCCCCAAACAAAAAAATAGAAAAGTGTCAAGAGTGGAGAAAATACATTTCTAGCTCCTGTTTTTTTTTTGGGGGGGGGACATAATTACGCGTTTTAAAAAAATTTAAAACGGATTCTCACTGAACACGCACCAAAGAAAGGGCAGGATCAGTTACCTTAAACTGAAACAAAAATAAAGCAGAATGCTAAGTAGTGGTGCACCGAAATGAAAATTTGGTATGCGATCCCCAGGCTCAGTTGGGTCTGGAGGCCGCAATCGATCCCCAGGCTCAGCCGACCTCTAGGCCCAGGTTTCGGCTATTTTTTTTCTGGCCGTATCTGCTTTTCGGCCGAAAATACAATTTTTGGCTGATAATTTTGGCAGCCGACATTTCAGTGCATCCCTAATGTTAGGGTTATGGTAACTCTAAACCTAAGACAAGCACAAATAGTAACTTATCCCTAACTCTAGCAATGGAAAATGATGATCCAAATTATATATATATCCACAAACTGAATAAGTTTCTCTTCCCAGCCTTCGGTCTCTTTCAGCACACTCTGTTGAAACGCTTTCCTTGTGCAGAGCCTGGGACACCGTTGTATGTGCAGGATACCATGTCTTGTAGAATGCGTTTTCTCAGTTCAAGCACTGTACCTGCCTTTCATTTGACTGTAGTTTTCCTGGAACTTTCCAAATTGAAGATAGAACTGCTGTGACTGGTGAGTTTACTCCAGAGGATGTATGGAGACAGAATAATGTAAATAAAATCTTATCAGTTTATCTTGAAGTGTGCAGGGCCATTTTTATTATGTTTTTGACTGAGGTCCGATGGGCCAGCGGACTGCGTCCTAAGCGGTCATATGTTACATAAATCAGGGATGATACAAATTCAATTGTTACTGAGTAGAAGATGCCGGGACCATCAGGGTTCTCACTTTTAAATACAATAATTTTCATTAAGGCGAATATTATCACAAAAGGTGATAACAAGATGTTATTGAGTAGAGGGACATGTATAAAATGAAGCAGGGCATTGTGAGAAAGGAACTCCAAGCATCTGTATTCAGCCTTGGATTCCAGTAGAAAAAAAAAGGCAAGATTTCCACCTACAAATTCATTTTACTCCAAGTCATCAAAAATAAGTGAATAACATATGTTTAGCTGTCAGACGACCCCTGCAACGAGCATCAGAACAGATTACTCTGACCGTGAAGACAATTAACTCACAGTGAGAAGCTGATCACAAGATGCCGCTATTAACGTATGTTCTCCAATCTCTTATTATACCTGAACAGGAAAATCTGCTTCAAAAAGCCCGATTGCCACATAATGTAAGAGCTTAAACTGTGACATGTCAACCATTTGGACAAATTGTGTCAACTTGAAGAACACTGGCGATACGTCTTTCATCTTCAGAATGATACTACTAATAGATACTGTACTGAACCGGGCTATTAATACACTGCCTGGATTTCTCGGAGCAACTAGGAAAAGATATAACATGAGAACACCACCTGATGCCCTTTCAATAATTCTTTAATACAATAAAGGACTTTCACACCTGGGAACTCATCCAGTTTGACCACAGATCTCAGGCTTATACGGTTTAAGCTTTCATCCTCCATCTCCTCCGATGGTTTGATTGCACAGTAGCTAATTGGGTTGATTCGCAGTGCCAAGTCGCAGAGGAAAGGTTTAACAGGGGTGATTCAATCATGGGTTTCTACTTACGTTTGCAAGCTCTGCCTTGCAATAGAAAATGATGAAAATTGGGTTACCCAAATTTCTACCAGATTTTATGTAAAGTTTTACGCTTATTGATGCAAAATGAGACCTATAGGACCTTGAACAGTGTGCCACGGTCAAAGTGCTCTACTCAGGACCACTGGGAATCACATTTTAAACCAAATGGTCCACATAAAGTTCAGTTTCAGATGTTAATACCATTATCTCTCCTTTCAATACATAAAATGTAGCACCATAGTATAGCAATTCATATTTTGTTCGATCCTCAATGATTTTGCCCTAAATTAAAATTAGCAAAATTGTACGACATAATGTCTATTCGCAATAATGTGAATTACACACAACTTTCACCTAAATTACTCTAATTTGTTAATGCTTTTGTCTAACATGCATAGAATAAGTTTGAAAATATATATACTTTTTTTACAAACTTATTGTTACCACATATACAGGTGCATCTCAATAAATTACAATGTAGTGGAAAAGTTCATTTATTTCATTAATTCAACTCAAACTGTGAAACTTGTGTATTAAATAAAACCAACGCACACAGACTGAAGTAGTTTAAGTCTTTGGTTCTTTTAATTGTGATGATTTGGCCCACATTTAACAAAAACCCACCGATTATTTGACAAACTGACACCAATATACAGTCAGGTGCAGAAATATTGGGACATCGACACAATTCTAACATCTTTGGCTCTATACACCACCACAATGGAGTTGGAATGAAACAAACACAATGTGCTTTAACTACAGACTGTCAGCTTTAATTTGAGGGTATGTACATCCAACTCAAGTGAACGGTGTAGGACTTACAGCAGTTTGCAGATGTGCCTCCCACTTGTTAAGGGACCAAAGGTAATGGGACAGAATAATAATATAAATCAAACTTTCCCTTCTTAATACTTGGTTGCAAATCCTTTGCAGTCAATCACAGCCTGAAGTCTGGAACGCATAGACATCACCAGATGCTGGGTTTCATCCCTGGTGATGCTCTGCCAGGCCTCTACTGCAACTGTCTTCAGTTCCTGCTTGTTCTTGGGGCATTTTCCCTTCAGTTTTGTCTTCAGCAAGTGAAATGCATGCTCAATGGGATTCAAGTCAGGTGATTGACTTGGCCATTGCATAACATTCCACTTCTATCCCTTCAAAAACTCTTTGGTTGCTTTTACAGTATGCTTTGGGTCATTGTCCATCTGCACTGTGAAGTGCCGTCCAATGAGTTCTGCAGCATTTGGCTGAATGTGAGCAGATAATATTGCCTGAAACACTTCAGAATTCATCTTGCTGCTTTTGTCAGCAGTCACATCATCAATAAAAACAAGAGAACCAGTTCCACTGGCAGCCATATATGCCCACGCCATGACACTACCACCACCATGCTTCACTGATGAAGTGGTATGCTTAGGATCATGAGCAGTTCCTTTCCTTCTCCATACTCTTCTCTTCCCATCACTCTGATACATGTTGATCTTGGTCTCATCTGTCCATAGGATCTTGTTCCAGAACTGTGAAGGCTTTGTAAGGTGTTGTTTGGCAAATTCTAATTTGGCCTTCCTGTTTTTGAGGCTCCCCAATGGTTTACATCTTGTGGTGAACCCTCTGTATTCACTCTGGTGAAGTCTTCTCTTGATTGTTGACTTTGACACACATACACCTACCTCCTGGAGTGTTCTTGATCTGGCCAACTGTTGTGAAGGGTGTTTTCTTCACAGGGAAAGAATTCTTTGGTCATCCACCACAGTTGTTTTCCATGGTCTCCCGGGTCTTTTGGTGTTGCTGAGCTCACCGGTGCGTTCCTTCTTTTTGAGAATGTTCCAAACAGTTGTTTTGGCCACACCTAATGTTCTTGCTATCTCTCTGATGGGTTTGTTTTGTTTCTTCAGCCTAATAATGGCTTGCTTCACTGATAGTGACAGCTCTTGGTATCTCATCTTGAGAGTTGACAGCAACTGTCACGGTTTGGGTACTGTTGGAGACTGGACCTCGGGATGCGGAGATTGGAGTTCGAGGTGGAAAGGATGATGTAGGGTAGGAGGTATGAGGGTAGCTTGGTTGGGTGCGTATGCCAATGATCAGGATTCCAGAAGGTAGAATGGTCGGGTACGAAAGCCAATGTCGGGATGCCAGAAGGTAGAAAGGTCGGGTACGAAAGCCAATGTCGGGGTGCCAGAAGGTAGAAAGGTCGGGTACGAAAGCCAATGGTCAGTAACGAGCAAATATGTAAGAAAGGAACTAAAGTACTCAGCTAGAAGACACTCAACTATCCAGCAAAGGACAAGTGTGCAGACTGTGTATTTATAGGGATATCAGAGCTCTGGAATTGCCCTCAGTAACAGGTGTGTCACTTGTGTCTGGGAGGGGTTCAGTAGTGGTAACCATAAGACCAGGTCTTGGGCGCGTGCGCGCGCCTATCCAGAAGCCCCGCCCCCGACAAGCCGCGAGAGACGCCAGAGCAAGGCGGGACCGCCGAGTCCGCACAGCGGACCGAGTCCCCCGGCCACCTGTACCCATCGGGGGACGCCGAGGGAGACCGCAGGCCCCAGGAGGGTCTCCGAGGGGGACTCGGTCCGACACCAGGACCGCCGGAACGCGCCGTGCATCCGCAGCTGCCTGCACTGTAACCCGGTGAGCGCAACGCCGTGACAGCAACAGATTCCAAATGCAAATAGCACACTTTAAATGAACTCTGGGCCTTTTATCTGCACATTGTAATTGGGGTAATGAGGGAATATCACACACCTGGCCATGGAACAGCTGAGAAACAAATTGTCCCATTACTTTTGGTCCCTTAACAAGTGGGAGGCACATCTGCAAACTGCTGTAAGTCCTACACCGTTCACCTGAGTTGGATGTACATGCCCTCAAATTAAAGCTGACAGTCTGCAGTTGAAGCACATTGTGTTTGTTTCATTCCAACTCCATTGTGGTGGTGTATAGAGCCAAAGATGTTAGAATTGGCGATGTCCCAATATTTCTGCACCTGACTGTACACCAGACAGCACCAATCTTTCTTCTACCAACCTTGGCCAGTGTGCTGTATTGTCTATTTGACTGTCATTTAGCTAATGCTTATGTAGTAGACTGGAGTAGCCAGTAGGTTGACTAAGGAGACTTAACTGCCTGCACCTCAGGTTTAGGTCAACAGAGAGTAACTTTCACCATCAAAATAGAGGAACCATTAGGTAGTAAACAAATTCTGTAAACTAACAGCCTAGTAAATAAAGACAACAGATAATGTTGTTCTAGATCAGATCCAAGAGAAAATGACTCAAAATTCTTTTGAAAAATTACTGTAAGAGAAAGTAGTGACAATACCTTTAAATTTATGATGTCCCGATACGATCTTAAGGATCGTGATCTTAAGCAGATCAGGGGATTTCTCAGGAATTATTATTATCTTTATTAAACCGATACAACCCTCAGTCCTACACTGTCAGGTCACTGGCTTGTGTGGAGACTCATGCGATCTGCACAAGTCGGTTCTCACGAGAAGCCATTGACATTTCAGCCGGTAAGAGGAACACGGGGCTCAGGCATAAGGCTGGACATCCACCGAATACGTAGTCGTGCAACCGACTTTGTCGTCAAGACTAGGAATGATATTGGCCGACGGACTTGGTCTGACGAGGGTTGTCCACTGCATCAGACTAGCGATGGACGACTATGGACCCAAAAAACAGTTTATTCTTGTTTTCTTTTTTTCTGAGACTATTGCATTCTGCCTTTGGAGACACTGCAGTCCTTTGTGTGCGAAAATGGATATGGAGAAGCTGGATGCACTAGTTCGGTGTTTGAATTTTAATCCCTTTGCGCAGCTGAAAAAGGACCCAAAATTCATTCACCCTGTACCCTATCCAAACAGGGCTAGTCCCACCCATCTCCCTTACACAAAATATACATTTTAATAAAAAAACAAATCTAATATAATAGCATTTTTAACTCCCCTAATCAAATTCTCAGCATCCATCTCCTTCCCTGATCGTCTGGCTGTCTGAGTTGCTTGTGCGATATTTCCAAAATTTTTGGTCTGATCGCTAGTCTGCAGTAGACTTCAAAAGTTGCTGGAAGTCGCAAGTCGGACACAATGGACAATGGTACATTCGCAATAGTGTTGTTGGATTGGTCTGACGACTCGGATGACTTTCTGCGATGTCATTGTCGCACGAATACAGATCCAGTGGACGTCCAGCCTAAGGCTGACTACTCCGACAAGAAGACGGTGCACCTTACGCTGCTCATGACAGAGAATCTCCTGCGCTATATGATAGGATTACTGCCTATGTGCACTTCTCTGAGGCTCAGGGCAGCAGGGGGCAGGCTGGAGACAACCATGTTCCTAAAATGTACTGCACAGAGTGTGTTAGGCTTGCCCTCTGCTAGCTGGAGGACTCACAGCCTTATCCCAGAGTATAACATCTCCCCCAAACAAAGCTTTATTACAATACTTATCGGATTGAGACTTGTTAACGGCCGATACTAAAAGTAAAATGGCTCGGATTGGATTGTGACACCAAAACTGTTACAGGGACCTCTCTGCTTTAAATATATATGTTCTCTTCTTCTTAAGCTCTCCGTTGTTTCTTTCTTTGAATGTAGAAAGGAATCTGTACTAGTGTCACGTTTCCCCATTCCAGCCCTGTCCCCCTGCCCTCTGTATACTTGTATGCTTTTTATGTGCAGGCCTCACCCTATGCTGCTAGTCCTGGGTTGCAGCTTAGGGGTTAATTGCTGCTCTGTCTTCAGCTCACCTGTTGGTCCTTGTGTCCTGATCTCCTCCCTATATAAAGCAGTGAGCCCTTTTCCTATGGCTCTGTCATTTTGTTCCAGTCTGCCTATATCCAGTCTGCGTTCTGAGCTCCCTGCTGTTTATTCTGTTCAAGTTTGCGTTTTCTTGTTTAGCTTATTTCTTAGGTTTGTCTGTCTGCTGTTCCCATAGTCTTTCCTGTTCTGATTTAGTTCTAGTGTTTCTCCTTTGCTTTTTCTGTTTATGTTATATGTATGCTGATTACCTGATTTTGACTCTTTTGCCTGCTGACTTCTCTCCCGGTTCTGAATCCCTGGCTTCTGTATAAGGTACACTTTCTGGTTTTTGACTCCTGGCTTTTTTTCACATTTCTATTGGATGCTCCTTGTCTGTACCGTTGATATATTTACTCATGCATATTCCTGTCTCATCTGTATGTCCTTAGACTCTGCACGGCGATGCTGTATTATTTTCCTTAGAGCAGAATCGGCTACCAGTCTTTCAGAGTAGGGCTGCTGTTTACCGTGCAGGGTCTCAGGCCTAGATTGTATGAGCATTGTTGTGCTGCATTTGGTTGTCTGCATATTGGGGCTTTCCTATGAACCAGGGCCTCACCTTGATGCATGCCAGGTGCCCCTTTTGTGACATTTGTGACAACTAGGTGGTAGGAAGCCTAAACCAGGTTCACTTTCAAATGTTAATATAAAAATGTCACTGACTATAGCTCTGTTATAATATATCTTCAATAGAGCACCATTAATAATCTCAAATCACATTACATCAAGGGCTACCAAGTGTCTAGTAGGAGTGGTAGTGTAATATTTTATGTTTTGGGTTACTTTAAATTAGGGGGGATTTTAAACCGTTTAAATTGCAGCATAACCCAATTGTAAGTAGACAACCAAAAAAAAAACGCAATTTTTTACTTAATTTATTTTAAATGTGTGGTCTATGTCAGGCCTCAAAATTTCAAGTCCTGAGCTACTAGCCAGGCCTTAAGAGTTACTCGCCACTAGTTGCCCCACCTAACCCCTATCCAGCATTGCCTCTGCATTCCCACTCGCCCTCATGTAATTTCCACTCGCCAAATGCGAGCAGGCGAGTGGAAATTTTGAGGCCTGGTCTATGTCATGGGGTTGAGTGAAGGAAAACAAGATTATATGGAGAGAAAAAAAATAAGAATTTTTCTAACCATAGGGCATTTGTTGCTTTAGAGTTGATGATGGACTGTGGGATGGCAGAAATATACACCATTGTCTCACTCATAAGAAAAACCCTGGGGTACAGATGTTCAGAACACAATATAACATACTTAGCATATGACCTGGCATGTTTATGGTTTGCCCGAGGGAGGCTTCTGTTGATTGTCCTTATTAGAGTACTTAGCAAGGGAACAGCTCAGCTAGTTTGGCGTCGAAGAACATAATGCTATGGGGTTTATTCCATTCTGTGTTATAAAATCTCCCAAAATATGTTAAAAGGGATCATTTGATAAGAAACTGAAAGTATCAAGTCGATTGCATTATGTGTAAAGTTAAACTAGCTTGTTTCCAAGATCAGTATACACATAGTACGAGAAACACATAAAGCATCACAGTCGTGTGCTATGATGAAAATGTGATATCTTATCTGTCAAAATCATGAAAAGTATCACTGTGTACCATGGCTGGTACTTCATGTCTGGTTGCTTTTGTTGATGTCTAATGTTGCAGATTAGGTACAAGAGGTTGTGAAACCAATTAATTAGCAAATCCAGAGGGTGTTAATCCCTAGCAACCATAGTTTATTGTTGTTCAATAAAGATAAACAATGGTGTTTCCAAAAAGGCAGCAGCAGCTTCAATATGGAATCTACTGATGATGTTTGAATTTCTCTATCGGAATCACTGAAGTTTATCATATCCACTAGGGTGGATAGTGTCAGGTATTACCCTTCAGTTCTGTTGCCTGGGGTCTGCACTGGGAACTAAACCATGCACCGGACAGCTTCTTGATGGTGGTCTTCTGGAATGCCTGTATCCAAGGACCCCTGGATCCCGACACTGATGGTCTTGTCTCCTGCTGTGGCACATGACAGCTGCTATCGCGTTGGCATGGAGCAGTTCTCGGCTGATCGGGCCAATCATGATGCAGGGCCTACCACAGTGCCAGCTGGGAGAAATGGGACAATGTGGCACCTGGTGGCAAAGATTCAATTCATCAGGTTTCATGCGAGAGGTGGGAGCTTGTAGGGGTCTGGGAGATCCCCTTGGTGTATGCATCAAAGGAGGTGGCAACCTGATCGGGTAGGGCATGCCCACCTCACCTATATAATGCCACAGGTTGCTCTCTATACTTGTTTCTCCTCTGCTTGGAGTATTTTGAAGCTTGTGCACCAGTCCATTTAGCTTGCTTTCTCGTTTTTGAACCTTTGCCACCTGCCTCATTCTCTTGCTTGTACCTGCCCATGTTTTTGGATTGACCTCCTGCACCCTAGGGCATGTGCACTGTGAGTTCCTCCACCCACCAACATAAGCATGGTCATTGGTTAGTAACACTGTGTGTTTACATAGATGACTGTTTTAATTGGGCTCATTAAGGATCTATTTGTTGTGATGTGGACTTCTGATTGCATTGTTATGGTGATATTGGTACTGCCCATTGTTTTTAATGAAGCAGTAATTGATGTTCATCATTAATTACAGACAGCTGGGCTTGTGGCATTTGACTTTGTTATCGCCATGTTAGTTTGCATTGGAGAATATTTGTATGGACTTTAGAGCTATTATTACTTAGGTTCTGTGTGTCATGTTTGGTGTTTCACAGATGTTTTATGATGATGGAGGACCTTGAAGTGTCAAATCTGATATTTTTATCCTGGGTGTTTCTATAGTGCCATCAGGAAGATTATGATGTCTCCTTCAGGAATATCTGTCTACAGCAGGGGGTCAGCAACGTCAGTCCTAGAGATGTTTTGGAACTATATTTCCCATAACACTCAGCCAGTCTAATGAGAGATGTAGTTTCAAGACATCTGGCAAAAGTTGGTGAGCCCCGATCTAGGGTGTAGATCTTTGTTTTTATTTTTCAGATAGCCGCTGCAATATCTAATGGTTTTAATATTGACGTTATTAATTTATTATTTATTGTTATCAATCCAAATCAGAAAAACTGCCAATATTAACTATATAGCAGTTGAGTTGTAACAAAGCAATAGTTGTTGATCATGCATTTGTCTACATATGGAAGGCAGTGATTTCGGATCACCAATTTCAGAGCACCATTGTACAACGCTGTGGAATGTGTTGGCTCTTAAATAATAATAATAATAATCCTTACAGTGCAGCTGGTAGAGAATAAGGCTAGGGTCAGACGAACGCATTTTTATGTTGTCTGTGAAAAAGTGCGTTCGAACGAATGGACGCATTTTTTCACGGAATACGCGATAGTGGTCATACTATGCGCATTTTCGTCCGTGATTTTGTACGGATCATCAATAAAACACTTTTTGCGTCTGGACGTTATGTTGGCCGGACATTAGCAGCGTCTGACGTCTCCTAATCACTCACACACGCCGCTAGCGGACGCAGCGCACTCTGTACGTCAGTACCTGCGGTTTCACGTTCTCGAAAAAATGCGTTCATTTTCCACTTGCGTTGCGCAGCCGGACTTTTGTGCGACCGTACTTCGTATATTGGCCGTCATTGCCCGGCATCTGCTGCTAGTGCGGCCGTGATTAAGTGCGGCTGCACGCGCGTTCGCACTGCCTCAGTCTGACCCTAGCCTTAGACATGCTCATCATATTCATTATGCATTGCTATGTTTACACAGAGGTTAATGAGCAACTTTATTCTTCTGTTTAAATTACAGTCTGTTTGTGCTATGTGAGTGTTTCAGCTTTAAAATGGTTAATCCAAATAAGTGAGCAGAACTGTCACTCTGGGAACACTCCAAAATGAGAACATTTAGGGTGTCATTTATTAGAGTTAAACAGGGACGTATTTCATTTAGTAATTGGCTCCTCGCCCTCTGCCATCCTTCCTTTCTTTTTTTTTTTTCTTTGCAGATGAAAACTCATAAATGAAATATGCTGGCCGCAAGCCCAGCAAGGAAATATAAAGGAATGAATAATGTTTCTATCTCAATCACAGTCATTGCTTTTAATATTCCTAATTACTTGAAAAAGCTGCGTATTCAGTACCGGAGAATAGCCTTTTCTTCTATCTTTTTTTTTCTTCACTTTGTACTCACGGGATCAGGAGCTTTCTCAAGTGTCTTCCTCGTCTAGCCCACTCTTTATGGGTTGTTTTAACAGAATGGACAGATGCTTTTTGCTCTCTCTGGTAATGTGGCAATAATGACCAGTCTAGTGAACGCTGCTTTCCCTTAAAGTACCACGTGTGAGGTATTAGCACAAGCCAGTAGACTGCACTAAAACCCTCTAGGCAATGATATATTTTTAATTCACATTATAGGCCAGGTTGCCCTGGCACGGACAGAGAATTCTAAAAAATAAACTTGTCCCTAATGATGCCGTTTTCACTCTGCCGCAGCACATAGAACAATCCATGCCGTGTAGACATGGCAACATTGGCACACAGAGACAAAAGTGCTGCTGAGGCATGGGTTCTATACCAACCTCTTTGGATGTCTAGCTCCCAATGATCACTTTATTAACATTTATAGGTGTGAACTAAATGTTGTTTTTTGTTTAATGTAATTGTTTCACTAGAATGGCACAAGATCTATATTACTAGGTCAGGATACAGGCGACTCGGTCTACCTTTCCTAGTGTATGTTTAAGTGGGTTTTTAACCCATGGGGCATAGAAGTCAAAAAGACATGCCATATTAAAATTAGGCACACAACATTCTGTGATATCGCAAAAGAGGAATCATGTAGCACCAGCTTTTAGGTGCAGCTAAATGTTTGGTTAGCGCATCGGTGCGGTAATTAGCGTTAGCACTTTGTAATACCTTACTTACCCAATGCTAATTACTGATTGCGCTCCCCATGTTAAGTATCGGATGCGCAAAGTACAGTAAGCATCGCGCAAGTTAGAGCAATCACCGATGCAGATTTTTCGCAGGTTTAGCGTTAAAGATGTAATATAGGGGGCATGCGATAAAGTCACTTATCCTGGTGGTAACGCTTACTCATCCAAACTCTACAGTTAGCATTCACTATGGAAAGAGTATACACCTTTGGGCCTTGTCTGCTTGTCCCTGACAAAGCAGGAGTCCATAGAGCACCAAGATAGTGACAAACATAGATTTCTACAAGTATTTCAGAATGCAAGACATAATATACAGTATATGCAATTGAGGACTATCATTCAGTGTTCTGTTCCGGATTCTTCTCTTATTAGGGGTTATTTACTAACCCTCGTTTTGGTACTGAAGTTCATGGTAGTTGCAAACAATGGTCAAAATCCCTTTTGGTGCATGAAAGGTGAACGTGGGCTATTCGCAGAAGCAAAATTCAGCAACGGCGGCGACGAAAACAACAGTACCACTGCCATTATGGTAGCCATATCAGCCATGTTTTCCTGGACTCATATTACTAGTTCATGGAGAGGGGAGCACAGGGAAAAGTGCTGCCCTGCAACATGTATAATTCATAAACTGCAGGAAGGAAATCAAAGTAGATTTCGTTTTTGGTCTTTTATCTGCAGTATATAGATTATGCATGCTGCAGGGTTGCACTTTTCATGCAATGCCTATCAGCATGAATAAATTATGTGTCCAGGAAAATATGGCTGATCTGGCAACCATGCCTGTCATTATTCTGCCAAACGAGGACACTGTGGCTAATCTCCATTCAAAGTCGTTCTACAGTTGCTTGCAACACAAGTGAATATACATGGGCAATTTCAAAATGGTGATATTCATTGCAGTCCAACGGAAACAAAACAACCTGAAAACAATGGAAAAGACAATGCCACAAACATTAATGGAAACTACGATGAAATCTATACTAATAATGATGAAAACCCCATTGAAAACTATGCTGAGAACTACCCTAGACAATTTTGTCAGAAACTACAGTAGAGAGAATGGCGAATAGTTCCCTTAATAGTGAATTCACCATAGGTTCACCATACATGATCCATCGCAGCTCGCCCAAAGCTCGCCACGTTAAATTCACCGCTCTTTCACAGAACATTGCCTCTAGGGCAGAGATGTCCAAACTCTGGCCCCCAGATGTCCATGAACTACAAATCCCATGATTCTCCATCCATCCAATGCAGTCAGAGATTTCTGGGAGTTGTAGTTCAGTTGCATCCAGGGGGGCCGAAGTTTGGACATCCCTGCTCTAGGGAATAACCCATATAGGGCCCTATTACATTCTTCACGCAAAAACGCACGTGCAACGCGGGAATTTTTGCGCAAAGTGTTAAACGTTAACGCGTGTAAATTAACGCTGGTATTACAATCCTCGCGCATTATTTCATCCGTCAAAAAATAACACGCATAAAATAAGACGCGCAAATACGCGCGCGCATTCGCGTTGCGTGCAGAAATCGGTGTGCGGACTGTTGTTTCACGTGATTCAGCCAATCAGAATTAAGAACCACAATTATCTCACGTTAAAGTTTTTGCGCCTGCCAAAGTCAATCTGCGCTTATATGCTTCAGCAATAATAAAAACACGCACAACTTCTCCATTTTATTGTTTGGGTATGTGTAGAATGTGTAACTATACTTTGCTATATTTTTTTTTTTGGGCTGGTGTATTTGGGTTCGGCCAGGACGTTCAGATTTGCCGTTACCACCAGCTTTTAGAAGTCGTTAAAATTATGCGCGCAAACGCTGTGCATTAAATTTTGCGCATAGATTGTAATACCATCCGCGTACCAGCGCACAAACGCATTTGCGATCACAATGTTAAGTATAGGACGCACGCAGTACATTACGCTTGCAAAGTGTTCGCGCAGGTTCACCCGCGGTAGACGTTAACACACATCTTTTGCGTGGACATTGTAAAACGACGTTCAGCGCAAAGGCTTTTGCCCCTCGCGTTAATGCGTTTTTGTGCACACGTTAACGTTTGCGCGAAGAATGTAATAGAGCCCATAGTAGTGCATCACATCTGCCTTCTGAAATTGTGCACATGCTTCAATGTTGTCTCAGGGTTGAAGTAAAATTGCTGAAGACTTCCAGAATTAATCCATCAAACAGCACAAAACGCTAGCTCAAATATATGTTAGGCTAGGGTCAGACTAACGCAGTATTAACGTGCGTTTATCTGCACTAAATCACGGCCGTGCTAGCAGCAAATGACGTCCAATGCCAGGCAGCATACGAAGAACGGCCGCACAAAAGTGCGGCTGCGCAACGCAAGTGGTAAACGAACGCATTTTTTCGAGAACGTCAAACCGCTAGTACGGACGTACAGAGTGCGCTGCGTCCGCTAGCGGCGTGTGTGCGTGTTTAGGAGACGTCAGACGCTGCTAATGTCCAGCCTACATAACGTCCAGACACAAAAAGTGTTTTATTGATGATCCGTACAAAATCACGGACGAAAATGCGCATCGTATGACCGCAATCGCGTATTCCGTGAAAAAATACGTCCATTCGTTCAAACGCACTTTTTCACGGACAACGCGAAAAATGCATTAGTCTGACCCTAGCCTTAAAAATCCACACCATCACGTCCGCAGAGTTATTATAGAGAAACAGGAAAAGCTGGTAAATCATAGTGAAATCCCCCATAACGTTTCAGATGGAAGTCGCAATGAAAACATTCAAGTTAAAAAATGTAACAAAGTTTTGTGATATATAAAAATAAGGGAAACAAGTGACAGAATTATTTTTCTGCTGGTTTATAAAACTTCTCCTGTACATAATAGTTCCTCTTTTGTTGACTTTGATTTCTCCATCCTTTATGCGACCCCCATTATATTTACAATTTACCATGCATCGTGGACCTAATTCTGACACATATTTTGCATCTCTCTATCAAGCCCATTCTATACTTATAGAAGCTATAATGAGACGTTAGTTAACTGTGTACTCACCGCTTGAGCAGTCTGCACCTCCCCAGCCAGGCTCACAATGACAAGTATCCGGTGATACACAGCGGCCATGAACGCATTCCTCTGTGCACAGAGCTGCGGGGAGACAGCAATGCATTATACATAAGGATACAGACAAGTGCTGTATGAGAAACAATACATAGCATACTGACAAGTGATGTGCTTTATACAGCATAAGAAATTAATACAAGCATTACAGCTGGAGTATTTAAACTTAGAAAATTAACATCTGAAAAATTCTTAATTACTTTCTGGTTAATTACACCTGATACAAAGCCAGGAGTTGGCAGTCACCGAACTATCTCATGTACCGGTGTCAGATCCAAAGAGATATGTCCCAGGTTGACCCCATCAATTTTACAGAAAACAGAAACGCTACGTGGGTTACAAGTTATCGCTACTCTTTTTATTATTTCAAATCTCTGAACACAAGGCATATTTAGTACCTGCCACTAAACGAAATGAGAATCATTAATAAAGCGCTTTTTTGGTCAAAGAAACTCTGTTCCAATTGGAATACATTTGGCATTACGAACTATAAGTCAGCTTTCCTTAGACGTCCTGTAATCCATCGTTTGTAGATCGGAGAGTGTGCAAACGCATGTGTATGCAATGTGTCAAAAGGATATTATTTATTGTCCTAACAATCTACCTCCCCGTGGGATACATTGACAAATTCAACAGTAAATATAAAAAATTAGTCATTATTTAGTACCCAAGTAGTCATTCCCTGTCATCTCTCTGCAGCGCAGGTACACACGTTTATCCTTTGGAAGAATAAATGGTTTGTGTGTTTGAGAGAAGCAATGGTAGGCAGTGATGAAGTTAATTTTCCAGTATATGTGTCCACAGATTAGTGCTTGTCTTGCATTTTAAGGGGAATTTGAAAATCAATCTTAATGCTCGCTGACACTTAATGTATCATAGGAGTCATAGGCTTATTGCTGCTTAAACAAAGAGGTGTTATATAGAACCTTTTGGTTTGATATTTGTCAGAATGTTCTGAAACACCTGTCATTTCACACATTTGTCTGGCTCCAAATGTCAATCAGCCGGTAACTATTATGTAAGACATTTCAGCGGCACAAAGGGTGGCAGCTGCCAAACCAGCACACGGTTTACTAGGCATTATATGAAAGGGTTATGCTGGGGTTTTGTCTTAAATAAGACCGAATAAAACCAGTCGAAAGAAACATTTAGCCGCTGAAACTACTTCAGAATAAACTCAGATAAATTAACCTGCTTTATTTAGCGGTTTGATAAGTCTGCTATCAAAAGGGTTTTAGATTAGGTTAAATGGGTGTGGAAACCTACTGTATATAAACTTTAAGGCTAGGGTCAGACGAACGCATTTTTCACGTCGTCCGTGAAAAAGTTCGGTCGAACGAACGTACGTATTTTCCCCCGGAATACGCGATAGCGGTCATACGATGCGCCTTTTCGTCCGTGATTTTGTACGGATCATCAATAAAACACTTTTTGAGTCTGGACGTTATGTTGGCCGGACATTAGCAGCGTCTGACGTCTCCTAATCACGCACACACGCCGCTATGCGGCCGCAGCGCACTCTGTACGTCAGTAGTAGCGGTTTGACGTTCTCGAAAAAATGCGTTCGTTGGCCACTTGCGTTGCGCGGACGAACTTTCGTGCGGCCGTTCGTCGTATGTTCCCCGGCATTGGACGTCATTTGCTGCTAGTACGGCCGTGATTTCGTGCGGCTAAACGCACGTTAAAACTGCGCTAGTCTGACCCTAGCCTAAGGTGTTCATTTAACCTCTGTACCAGTTTATATAATCTGTTGCATAGCATTTTTGAAGTAGAGTTACAAGTAAACCCTCATTTTGCATGTCTGGCCGTGTAGTTTCTATAAATGTATATTTTACCATATTTGAATTATTTTCTATTGATGATTGTGCATGGAGCACATAGGGGCTCATTAAGCTATCAAGGCAGACTCTGTCCAGACACACGGGACATTGTTTTCCTCAAGATAGCTAGACCTATGTAATAAGCCACCTATCAGGATCCAGCCGTGCTCCTCAACCAGCTGCATGAAAAGTGCTGCCCTCAAGGAAGCACTAACAACCAGTACACAATCAGTTAATGCACAAAACACACAACGCACCCTTACCTGTCTCCATAAAGGACCACTTCCCCCTGTGTACCTCACCTCAGTATTGAGCCTGTATCCCTAACTGTTCAGTCATATTCCTGCTTGCTCCTGATTCGTCGTGTAACAGACTCCCCTGCTTTGCCCACCGACCACCACCTTGTACCAGTCCATGGAACTTGAATCGCCCACTGACCACTGTCCGGATTCCTCTCTCTTGTACTGCGCCTTGGAACTACCCTGTATCTGCTAACACCAGTGGTTCCCAACCATGGTCCTCAAGGCCCCTATCAGGCCAGATTTTGCAGATCACCTTGGGGAAATGCAGCCTGAATCCTGCAATCACTGAGCAGCAAATCATATCATCTGTGCTTCAGATATCTGCAAAACCGGGACTGTCAGGGGGACTTGAGGACCGCAGTTGGGAACCACTGGCGTACACCAAGGTACCAACTGTGGGTTTCCTTGCATACCTTGCTCAGACCCCCTGAAATTTGTATCTCACCAAGGCCCATACCAGGTGCCACCCTGACACCACCACTTTAGCATTTTAAAAGTGGTCAGGCTGTGTGGAGCACCCCCTTTCTACTCCATGGTTTTGCAAGAATCTCTGAAGCAGAGTAGTTTCCTCCATGACCACACGCGTCACCAGGCACCCGGGCTTTTGAGTTTCCCAGCTTCCGTTCACTGGTAATGTTAGCATGCTCTGAATGCTGTCAATACCCTCTCTCAGGCCGCCTGTGATAACGAGCGTCCTGAGAGGTTGCCGATTGATTGAGCGCATGCAGCTCCATCATTTTTTCCAAACCATCGTACATGAGTTCTGAGTAGTATGCAAATTGCATAAAAAAGCTGCTGGGACTTCTGCATTTAGGAAGCCATGAGCTGATGGGGACGAGCAACACATGCTGATGTAAAAAAAAGTTATGACATCTTTTATATTCCCACCCTGGTTATTTTGCTGTAAATTAATTTAGCATTAAATTTTCTTTTGCTCAAAATTCGCTGCTGACTGAACTGACCCCCATGGGGGAGTTTTTGTAGTTGTGTGCAATATCTAACTCTTCCCTCATTAGCGCAGAGTAAGGTACTCCTTTAATCAGGGATACTAATTACACTAATCTCTGATGTCTTCTTCATTTCCATTTTTATTTAAGTCTATCACGTCTAATTGGTTATCAGAAGCTCCCTGATAAAGAGATGTTTTATTCTTCTTTTCATGGCTTTTCTATCGATCCATTCATTTCCATGTGTGAACATGCTCACAGGGATCAAACTGCACCTTCAGCTTAATTTTCCATTTGTGGTTTTTATGTGATAAAACAAAAGGAAAATGTAATTATGTCCACCCTTGGTCAAAGCGGAATGACAAACCACTGTTTTATGATATCAGGGGTAGAATACAGTCAGACATCTTGGCCCAACATAGGTCTTTGTTACTTTGAATAACTGAGAAGAGGAAGGTGAAATCAGAAATAGCTTATCCTAAAGTTTATGATGAAAAAAAAGCTTTCATGGAAATTAAGGCTTTCAGTGAGGGAGAAAAAATATTAGATCCCCTGCTGATTTTGTATGTTTGCCCACGGACAAAGAAATGATCAGTCTATAATTTTAATGGTAGGTGTGTTTTTTTTAAATTGTGAGACACAGAATAACAACAAAAACATCCAGAAAAACGCATTTCAAAAATGTTATAAATTGATTTGCATTTTAATGCGTGAAATAAGTGTTTGACCCCTTCACAAAACATGACCCAGTATTTGGTGGCAAAACCCTTGTTGGCAATCAAAGAGGTAAGACGTTTCTTGTAGTTGGCCACCAGGTTTGCTCACATCTCAGGAGGGATTTTGTCCCAACTCCTCTTTGCAGATCCTCTCCAAGTCATTAAGGTTTCGGGGCTGAAGTTTTGCAACTCGAACTTTCAGCTCCCTCCACAGATTTTCTATGGGATTAAGGTCTGGAGACTGGCGAGGCCACTCCAGGACCTTAATGTGCTTCTTCTTGAGCCACTCCTTTGCTGCCTTGGCTGTGTGTTTTGGTCATTATCATGCAGGAATACCCATCTGCGACCCATTTTCAATGTCCTGGCTGCGGGAAGAAGGTTCTCACCTAAGATTTGACGGTACATGTCCCATCCATAATGTTTCTACCTCCATGTTTGACGAAGGGGATGGTGTTCTTGGGGTCATAGGCAACATTCCTCCTCCTCCACCAAACATGGAGAGTTGAGTTGATGCCAAAGAGCTCGATTTTGGTCTTTTCTGACATCTACACTTTCACCCAGTTCTCCTCTGAATTATTCAGATATTCACTGGCAAACTTCAGACAGGCCTTTACATGTGCTTTCTTGAGCAGTGGGACCTTGTGGGCGCTGCAGTATTTAGTGTGTTACCAATTGTTTTCTTGGTGAATATGGTCCCAGCTGCCTTGAGATCATTGAAAAGATCCTCCTGTGTAATTCTGGGTTTATTCCTAACCGTTCTCCTGATCATTGAAACTCCACGAGGTGAGATCTTGCATGGAGCCCCAGACCGAGGTAGGTTGACAGTTATTTTGTGTTTCTTCCATTTGCAAATAATCGCTTCAACTGTTGTCACCTTCTTACCAAGCTGCTTGGCGATGGTTTTATAGCCAATTCCAGCCTTGTGTAGGTCTACAATCTTGTGTTTGACATCCTTAGACAGCTCTATGGTCGTTGCCATGGTGGAGAATTTGGAATCGGCAGGATGGAGTAGAGGTAACATAACAACTGCTCTATGACTGTGGAGACCATGGAGGTTCGAATCCCGGCAAGAGCACCTCTCCTTGGACAAGACACTTAACGGTACATACTCTCCACCCAGGAAAATACTTGAAAACGAGAGGAATCTCAATGTATCCTTCCTGGCAAAATACTTTATTAAAAAAAAAATCTGATTGATTGCTTCTGTGGACGGGTGTCTTTTATACAGGCAACAAGCTGAGATTAGGAGCACTCCCTTTAAGAGAGTGCTTCAAATCTCAGCTCGTTACCTGTATAAAAGACACCTGGGAGCCAGAAATCTAGCAGAATAAAATGGGATCAAATACTTATTTCACGCATTTAGGCTAGGGTCAGACGAGCGTGATTTCTACGGACTGTACGTCCGTGCACACGGACGTACGTTAGTACGGAAGACGCAGTAGTGGCCAGACAGTCCGTTTTTTTCACTGACGTATATATTTTGACGGATGTAGGAGGGAAAATAAATTAAAAAGCAAAAACATTTTGTCCGTGAAAAATGCTGGACGTATAAATGCAGTCCGTCTGACCACGTTCCATCACTCACACACAAAGCTATGCGGACGTTGCGGACGCAGCGCACTTTGTGCGGCCGTTCTAGCGGTTGTACGTTCTTGCCTGCCTTGCGTCCGAGGGCCGCGGCCTTGTGCGTCCGCAGTTCAGTGCGGACGTACTTCGTGTAACGGGCTCCAATGGGCTTTCTGTCATGCTATCACGGACGTACTTTTAGGCGCAATCACGGACATGAACACTACGCTCGTCTGACAGCAGCCTAAAATGCAAATCGATTTATAACTTTATGAAATGTGGTTCTCTGGATATTTTTGTTGTTATTCTGTCTCTCACTGTTAAAATAAAGCTACCATTAAAATTATAGACTGATCATTTCTTTGTCAGTGGGTAAACATACAAAATCAGCAGGGGATCAAATAATTTTGTCCCTCACTGTAAACCATGTTGTATGTACGTAGGGCTCGAATACGTACCCAAAGCTAGGCAATGAACAAGGACCCACTGGGATATCTCCGTTAAGACAGTGTAATGTATGGAAAAAGAGGACGCCCTGGCAGTTGATTTATGGAACTTCCATGGGAGATACTAGAATATTGGGAACAGATATCTACGAATATTTTAGTTACTTAACTATAAAAAAAATAGAAACCCACATAATTGATCCATAAGAGTTGCTGTAGACGTGCTAGAAAATTTTCTGAGTACAAGTATTAGATTGAAAGACGTATCATAAAAGAAAAATCTTTAAAATTATCAATTTTGCCAATATTGCCATAAATACCTCTGTTTTTAATCATCATATTTATTCGTTTGAGACTAATGTAAGTTACATATTCATTCAGATCTGATGAATATGGGTTTAACATTAACCATGAACAGAGACAGTTTTCAATAATAATAAAAAAGTAACAAACATAAGGGTCTATTCACTAAACGGTGAAATCAGGAGTATTGGCAGAAGTGAAAATTCTAACAGGGTTATTCAAAGAAATCCGAATTGTGGCCGAAAGGTAACCGAACAGTGAAATTCAGCATACGGTTACCTTTCCTGGCCATTTTTCTTTTTTCTGTAACAGACCTTTTTATTATCATTCATTGGATCTTATATGTAAATTTCAGACATTTTCATTCTGTAGTTTCTTTGCAAACAGCGTTTCACTTTTCAAACATTCAAGCGTACTGTTTTTTTTTTTCACCTCCTACGTCTGCAGTGTTGGGTTTTTCCGGCGGCTGCTCTGCGCTGTTATCGGCGGCTGCTTGGGTTTCTTCGGCGTGTTCGGCGGGGTTAATCCAGATGTTTTTGCGGGTTTCGGTGTGCGTTCGCCGGGTTTTGCGGTGAGTGTTCGTCGGGTCTGCGGCGGCTTTTCCCTGCACTACGACGACCCTGTGGTGCTTGCTGAATACACCGCAGGGTCGCCGAAATGGGATCGCCATATCGCACCGAATTGAAGAGAACGAAAAGTCACCAAACGTGCAGTGACTTTTTGATTCTCTTTCAATAACCCTGTACGTCAAAATAACCAAACCAGAAAAATTCTCCCATTTAGGCTAGGGTCAGACGAACACATTCTGTGTGGACTGTGCACAACGGATGTACTTTCTGACTGATGACAAGGTAGTGGCCACATGGTCCGTTTTTGTGACTGATGTTTTTTTGACTGATGTTAATGGGAAATAAAATTAATATGAAAAAACATTTTGTGCGTCAAAAATGCTGGACGCATAAATGCAGTCTGTCTGACTATGTTCCATCACTCACACACAAAGCTATGCGGACGTGTCGCACTCCGCACGTCCATTCTAGCAGTTTTATGTTCTTGCCTAACTTGCGTCCGTTTGCCGTGTCCGTTGTGTGTCCGCACTTCTGTGAGGACGTACTTCGTGTGTGGGTCTCGATCATAATTGTTAAAATGTGAGGCAACACGGACATGAACACTGCGCTCGTCTGACCTGAGCCTTCGCTCACTTTCCAAATTGCCTATTTGGTCTAGATTGTTCTCTTCTCCTGCCAATTCTCCCGAGTTTCCCCTTTTATTGAATAGACCCTATAAGGTCCTGCAAAGTTTTAGGACCCTCAGAAAATACACAGAGAGCAATGACAGCCTTCCATGTCAAAGTCAGTGAGTACACGGATCACTTACATTCATAAAAAAAATGCTAAAATAATTGAAATTGGGTTAGGATCAATTACTGTTTGTAAAAAAAACTCAAGCATTAACCAATGTTCAGACATGCATTTCAAAACGTAGATCAACCCTCCATGGGTAAATACGGTCAAAGGTTTAACAAAATGAAAGATTTGCTTCAGCTAAAAAATAACAGTAGCAAAAACATACATTTAAGAACCTTATACTATTAATATTTCATGTCATGGAATCCATTAAGGGCCATATCTGTCATGACATTGAGTGAGGTTTGATAATTTCAGGTTTTTATGTTAGCAAAAAAATGGCTTTGGATCCATACAAGTTTTCCTGACAGCCAAGAAAATAATACAAGTTGTCTCCGGTCTCACCCATAGGCTTCTAGGGAAAAAGAGGAGGTCTTCCATGGTTGATGCAGAATTCCTGTTTTTTTCCTGATCCCTCTAAAATATGACCAAGGGCACCCCCAGTTAGGCCCTACCTACGCTATCTAGATGCACCTTATTCAGTTCAAGATAAAAATCACGAAACAGGACTTATTCAGAAAAAAATTAACTTACCACCGAATTGAACCGAACAGTGTATTTCATCGTACAGTGCAATTTTGTGCCAATTTGTTAATTCACTAAACTGTTAATTCGCCAAATACTGGTGAATTGACAGAAATAGGATGCAGTTCACTGCAGATTGGCGGTCTTCGGTGGCAGTGAAATTGTACCATAGAGAAGTAATGGTTAATCTATACAGAAAACATCGAACTGCACCGACGTGTCAGTGAAATGCCCCGAATTCTGCGGATTCAGTTCGACAAGTTTAAACAGACATATCCCAGAAGGTTCAATGTAAAAGTCATCGAACGGGTAAAAAAAAAACAAAAAACACAGCAACTTTTAAAAGCTGCTTGTAAAAAAACTACTGCACGAAAATGCCTGAAAATTACATATACGGTCCTATGAATAATCATAAAAAGGTCTATTAGACAAGAAAATAAATACATTTCGGGGGGGGGGGAATGATAAACTCTCAAAAAATGCCTAAACATAAATAATGCGACTTTTTGCTGCAAATTAAAAGAATAAAACAGTTTAATAAACATTTAATAAAAACTGGGATTTTTTTTTTACATTGAAACCAATGGGATTTGCCTGATTAAACCTGGCGAATGTAAACACCAAAAATCAGAGCATTTCACTGACATTTCTCTGCTGTTCAGGGTTCTCTGAATAGATTAACCATTGCTTCTCTATGGGGAGATCACTGCCGTCGAACCACCATATTTCGCTGGCAATTTGCCAATATTTGGTGAACTGCCTGCTTTTTGAATAGCCGAATGGCTCAGAAATTGCACCGTACAGGGAAATTCAACGTTCGGTGTAATTTCGGAGCCAACTCAGCTCTTGTTGAATAACCCTGTTGAATGTTGCAAAGCAAATTGTTTATATACAAATTCATAGTCACCGTTTTAACCTCCTTGCATACTGGTTTCACATAAAGCTTGGTTTCTGCCATTTAGAACAAATCGGGCTGTTATAGCCCAGTTGCACATGCCAGTATTGGCTAAATGATCAAATAACCAGCTTCTATATCTGAAATAATCTACATTTCCTTATGTGGTTACCCGTGCCGACACTTATAGGTGTAACTGGGTTACTAGCCATGAATTGCAATAGCTGCCAACGATTCTCTCCATTTATTGGATAGTGACCCAAATTTCCATCTACTGCACGTAACAAAATATGGGACACTCTGCAGTGAGACCACTCAAAGTGCCTTAAACCTTCTCCTCCCTTGTTGGGCTTTCAGAAGGCTGGTTCATTCCTCCGAGTGCAGGGGCTTGGTTCCACCCAGACGCCAATCTTCAGGAACTGGCTCCCACCAATGGCTCTGAATACTCTTGACTTTGAAAGCAATTGGATTGGCTGACTCCCTGTGGTCGCAGGAAGCGGCAACATGTCACACCCAGTCCAGTGCCAAAGGAGTTCGGAGCTAGATTCCAGGTGAGTTTAAAAAGCGAATAAACAGTCAGGTCCAGAAATATTGGGACATCGACACAATTCTAACATCTTTGGCTCTATACACCACCATAATGGAGTTGGAATGAAACAAACACAATGTGCTTTAACTGCAGACTGTCAGCTTTAATTTGAGGGTATGTACATCCAACTCAGGTGAACGGTGTAGGACTTACAGCAGTTTGCAGATGTGCCTCCCACTTGTTAAGGGACCAGAGATAATGGGACAGAATAATAATCATAAATCAAACTTTCCCTTCTTAATACTTGGTTGCAAATCCTTTGCAGTCAATCACAGCCTGAAGTCTCGAACGCATAGACATCACCAGACGCTGGGTTTCATCCCTGGTGATGCTCTGCCAGGCCTTTACTGCAACTGTCTTCAGTTCCTGCTTGTTCTTGGGGCATTTTCCCTTCAGTTTTGTCTTCAGCAAGTGAAATGCATGCTCAATGGGATTCAGGTCAGGTGATTGATTTGGCCATTGCATAACATTCCACGTCTGTCCCTTCAAAAACTCTTTGGTTGCTTTTGCAGTATGCTTTGGGTCATTGTCCATCTGCACTGTGAAGCGTCGTCCAATGAGTTCTGCAGCATTTGGCTGAATGTGAGCAGATAATATTGCCCGAAACACTTCAGAATTCATCCTGCTGCTTTTGTCAGCAGTCACATCATCAATAAATACAAGAGAACCAGTTCCATTGGCAGCCATACATGTCCACGCCATGACACTATCACCACCATGCTTCACTGATGAGGTAATATGCTTAGAATCATGAGCAGTTCCTTTCCTTCTCCATACTCTTCTCTTCCCATCACTCTGGTATAAGTTGATCTTGGTCTCATCTGTCCATAGGATCTTGTTCCAGAACTGTGAAGGCTTTGTTAGGTGTAGTTTGGCAAACTCTAATCTGGCCTTCCTGTTTTTGAGGCTCACCAATGGTTTACATCTTGTGGTGAACCCTCTGTATTCACTCTGGTGAAGTCTTCTCTTGATTGTTGACTTTGACACACATACACCTACTTCCTGGAGAGTGTTCTTGATCTGACCAACTGTTGTGAAGGGTGTTTTCTTCACCAGGGAAAGAATTCTTCGGTCATCCACCACAGTTGTTTTCCGTGGTCTCCTGGGTCTTTTGGTGTTGCTGAGCGCACCGGTGCGTTCCTTCTTTTTGAGAATGTTCCAAACAGTTGTTTTGGCCACGCTTAATGTTCTTGCTATCTCTCTGATGGGTTTGTTTTGTTTCTTCAGCCTAATGATGGCTTGCTTCACTGATAGTGACAGCTCTTGGTATCTCATCTTGAGAGTTGACAGCAACAGATTCCAAATGCAAATAGCACACTTGAAATGAACTCTGGGCCTTTTATCTGCACGTTGTATTTGGGGTAATGAGGGAATATCACACACCTGGCCATGGAACAGCTGAGAAGCCAATTGTCCCATTACCTTTGGTCCCTTAACAAGTGAGAGGCACATCTGCAAATTGCTGTAAGTCCTACACCGTTCACCGGAGTTGGATGTACATACCCTCAAATTAAAGCTGACAGTCTGCAGTTAAAGCACATTGTGTTTGTTTCATTCCAACTCCATTGTGGTGGTGTATAGAGCCAAAGATGTTAGAATTGTGTCGATGTCCCAATATTTCTGGACCTGACTGTAGGGTTATAACGAGGTAAAATGGGAGGGACAAGTTAGAATTATTGTTTAACACCTCCATTTACCCCTCCTTTTTTGATGCTAGAGTATTCTGTTAAATTAGTGCACACCTCTACTTCCTTTTTATGATTCTTACAAAATAGACAAAGTATGTTACCTTGTGACCATTGGATGGATTGTTCTGAAACACACCACTTTCACTCACCCATCTGGAACAAAAGTGCACAGTACTGCAGGGAATAAAAATCTGACCTTCCACTACCTACGGATAGGAAGAAAAAGCAGATTTTCTTCTGCGACTCTAAAGAGTCACACAGAGTACAACTATTGATTTTTTTTTTCTTTTTGTGGGCTTTCTTTCTCTTTTCAAAACCTCTTAGTGCATTTTTTTTTATCTTAATGATAAAAGCAGAAATAAAATGGACGTAATTTTATTCTCATGATATGAACAGGCAAAAGAGACAAGGAATCAACGGCGCAGATAGAGTTGCAGATATGATCTCGGTGTGAAGGGAATGGCGGAGAGCCGTTTCTGATCAATATGAGCATTAAGCATGCATGCCGGAGAAAGGACAAGGAACTGCAGGATGTAGCCTGATTTTTACATCGGCAGAGTGGCAGCTGATACATAATGCTCTGTACGGAACAGATATATGCACTACTTTTTCTACATCAGTCGGCTGATCGGCATATAATGCGGAAAATTGCTGAATGTCTTCAATAATCATAATTGTGAGGTTGTGTGCATAATGCAGTTGTGTACATTATTCCATGTTCATTGCAGGCACGTTCACCACTGCATGAACAACAATGCCGTCATGCTCATGATATTGGGGTTGGCAAGCAGAGCCCAAGTGCAGGAGACACATCAGGCAAGTTGTGGTGGAAAATTAAGTGGTTTATTCACTAGCAGGTGATGCACAGCAGGCAAGTGCAGGATACAAACAAGGCAAAGACAGATGGGGATGACAGGAACTCATGATTGGTAGGTAAAAACAACGGGGATCATGATGGAGAGAACAGGAACTAGGATGGCAAGGAGCACAAAACAGAAAGGATACTGCACAGCATACAGGCATTTAATACAACAAATTCCATGTTATCTCATGAATTAGTATGTCAAAGCAAGTCTGCAGAGGGAACAACTTTCGTAAGCAGGAAGTCCAGGAATCAGGACTGGATTAGGGATCATCTGAGGCTTCCGCCCCAGTGAGGCTGCTGGAAAACAAGAACTGGCAAACTGAGGCATAGCATGAAATGCAGTGTCCCGTCAGATGCACCTCTACCATGGGTCTTTTTGTGGACCTTGTGTGTTCCTTGGTTTTGCGTTTGACAGATGCAAAAACTAGGCAGCAAAGGTATAAGAAAGCATCTGATAAAAGACAATCAGGAGGTATATTGTAATGATCATACTACAGATAGACAAGATTCTTTACTACAAAGGGCACAGTTAAAAATTAAACGTATATGGGATCTTAGTAGCAGCTTGCAAATGGATGAAGATTTCAGTGTCTGGTAATGTCCTCTTCTGTTATCACCTCTTCTCATGCCAGACTTCAAGATCTCTTTAAGATTTGAAGCTCACTTCTGCAGAGTCCTCCTTTGTCCTCCTTCTCGCAATTCGCCAAATATTGGGGAATTGCCAGCGAAATGTGACTGTTCGACGGCAGTGAACTCCCCACAGAGAAGTAATGGTTAAGCTATTCAGAGAACACTGAACAACACCCGGAGCTCCTTAGCTTAAAATTAAGTGATCCGGCTACGTAGAGTGCTCCCCCTCCCTTCTCAGTCTTTTGCATGCTTACATCATCATGTCTATTCTAGCGGTCATAGCAGCAGAGAATGCAGACATGGGTTTGAACTGCGCATACAGCATCAATCCATCACTTTGACCAGGTGCCTGTGTACCATGTGCGTAAAGTTATGCAAGCATTCAAGTTATGGGAGATACGCAATAGCCGTATTTATGTGTAAAAAAAAAAAGGGGGTGAAAAATGGAGGGAGGGGTTGATTTTTCTATACAGGGTTATTCAAAGAGAGCCGAATTGGCTCCGAAACTGCACTGAACTATGAATTTGCCGTACCGTGAAATTTCGTGACCATTCGGCTATTCAAAAGCTGGCAGTTCACCAAATATGGAATTGCCAGAGAAATCTGGTAATCTTCGACGTCAGTGTCATCTCCCATAGAGAAGCAATGGTTAATCTAGTCAGAGAACACCGAATAGCAGAGAAATGTCAGTGAAATGCCCTGATTTTCAGTGCTTTCATTCGACAGGTTTAATCAGGCGAATCCCATAGGTTTCAATGTTAAAAATGTTCCTGTTTTTATTAAATATTTATTAAACTGTTTATTCTTGTAATTTGCAGCGAAAAGCTAATAGATAGTTGCAGCCCTAGTTAACAGCTCTGGATTTTAGCCAATCCATGCAGATTTTGGCTATCTGGCCCCTTGTTAAACGGTGTCAAGCGGTAAAAAGAACATATTGGCTGTTTATACATCATGCACGTCTCCTTATCAGAGACACTGATAAATCCAGGTTAAGTATCCATGTAATTGGGCAGACTAGATGGGCCGAAAGGTTCTTATCTGCCGACATTTTTCTATGTTTCTATGTTTCTACACTGCTCTGGCTCTGTCTATGGCCAAAATATACTGGAATGAAGATGTCTGCCCTTACAAGCTCACCAATGGCATCTGACCAGTCATGCAGTTACGTGGTGTTACAGGTCGGTAACTCACTCGCTCAAGAGAAAAGAATCCGGAGCCTCACGTTTATGTAACAAAAGCTGAAAAGTCTGTATTTGCCATATGGAACAACCACTAGTACAATGGTCCACCATGAGGCCAAGGACTCGAAACCCGATGCCCCACAGAGCTTTCAAGTGCTTATCCTGTAAAGTCACAAGGACCATCTCATTAAAACTCTGTGACAGAAGTGGCCTGAATGGTGCGCTGTTAATTATGTAGCAAGACCTTGTCAGGGAGTCCTGCAAAGCTGTGTATTATAAGAATTTGCTGGTGGCTAAAAAGATTAACAATATTACATGCTGAACAAAACTTTAACCACTTCACAGGGCAGTGTGTTCAGAATTAGCCCCCCAGCACTTACTATTTTTATCAAGGTTGCCGGGTATGACTGCAAGCAGCTGTGTGCATCATGCAGGTGTGTGGGAGAGGTGAGCGCTCCCTTCCCCACATGAGCAAGCACTCTGAAAGGAGAGAATGAGTGGCACGTTAATCCCCCCTCCTGAAGCTGGATGTCTGCCACTTCAGAGGCTGCGGGGAGACTTTGCCTGTGGATGCATAATGTGGGTCTATTGTCGAGAAACAAGATTTAGAGGAAGGCTCTGCACAAAAGCACACACTCCCCTCCAACAAAACAGCCTTACATTTAGTAAATGAGCCACTTTCTGCCTCTGACACGCGTTTACAGGGAATTCTTCACTTAATGGAGCTCAAGGGGGAGACAAACAAAGAACCCGCTGAGGATCTTGATTGTGTTTTCAGAGCGGTGAGTGAATCTAGCGAGCTGATTCATACAAGACATGCACAAAGCCGGGTCTCTAATGTAGGCCTTGGAGCAGAGCCCCCCGCTGTCCCACGGGAAGGAGGAGGGGAGATGCTACGAGCAGCTAGCTCAGTGAAGGGGGGCTGCAAAAATAAATAAATAAAAAAGGAAGTAATAACAGCAACCCACCACAAACAGCCTTCTCATCAATGACAGAAGTGAGATAATCATTTGCAGAGAGCTACGCTCATACACTTCTGATCTAAGTGCTACAATGCTGAAGAGTGAATGGTGAACTCCAAACACTTATCCTAATGCTACTGGAGAATCAACAGGTTTGCGTGCAAAAACACATAAGGCCCTATTCCCTTGTTTGCGCTAAAATAAAGACGCTAACGGTGAAAATCTGCGTCTGCAGATTTCCCCGTAGAGTTACCGCGCTATTCCGGGGCGCTACCTCAACACCTAATCCCGGAACGCAGCACTAATCACTGGGATACTTGCGGTAGCGCTTCCGTGATGCCTCGAGTATCACCTCCTGGGACTCCATGGAGAGTTGTGCTTTCAGGCCGTGAGCCCTGCGCGATCTCACGATACTTACTAATTATTATTATTATTATTCTTTATTTATAAAGCGCCAGCATATTCCGCAGCGCTGTACAATCAGCACAGTATAGACAGGGTTACAATACATTGAACAACATTTGACAAACAGTACAGGAGGAGATGAGGGCCCTATTCCCGTAGGAACTCACAATCTGGGAGGGTTGGGGTTGGAAACAGGAGGAGAGGACTGTAAGGTGAGAGTGATTGATGGTTGCGTCAGTGAGTTGGGTGGTAGGCTTCCCTAAATAGGAATGTTTTAAGGGAGCGTTTGAAGGAAGAGAAGTTAGGGGAAAGTCTGACAGTACGAGGGAGAGCGTTCCAGAGAGTGGGGGCTGCGCGTGAGAAATCCTGCAGTCTATCATGGGAAGAGGTGATGCGGGGAGAAGCTAGGCGCAGGTCACTGTTTGACCTTAGGGAGCGGGCTGGGTTGTATTTGGTGATTAGTGAGGACAGGTAGTGGGGAGCTGAGTTAGTGAGGGTTTTGTAGGTAAGGATAAGGATTTTGAACTTAATTCTGCAGTGGATGGGGAGCCAGCGAAGGGACTCGCAGAGGGGAGCGGCAGAGACAGAGCGGCGGGTGAGGTGAATTAGCCTGGCGGAGGCGTTCAGGATGGATTGTAGGGGGGAGAGGCGGGACAGAGGGAGGCCAGATAAGAGATTATTGCAATAGTCGAGTCGGGAGATTACCTGGGCGTGTATGAGTTGTTTTGTGGTGACAGCGGTAAAAAATGGCCGAATTCTGGAAATGTTACGCAGTTGGTATCGGCAGGAGGAGGAAAGAGACTTGATGTGGGGGATGAAGGAAAGAGCAGAGTCAAGTGTAACTCCAAGACAGCGAACTTGGTTTGATGGGGAGATGGTGATACCCTCCACCGTGATAGAGAAGTCAGGAGGTGGGGAGGCATTGGAGGGAGGAATAAGTAGGAGTTCAGTCTTTGACATGTTGATCTTTAGGTGGTGGGAGGCCATCCAGGAGGAGATGCCAGATAAACAGTCACTGACGTTTGAGAGGACAGGGGGAGAGAGATCAGGGGTAGAGAGGTAGATCTGAGTGTCATCAGCGTAGAGGTGGTAATTAAAGTCAAAGCTGTTGATGATTTTGCCCAGGGAGGAGGTGTAGATGGAAAAGAGCAGAGGACCAAGGACAGAGCCTTGAGGTACACCAACAGATAGAGGCAATGAGGAGGAGGAGTTACCAGCAAAGGACACACAGAAGGACCTGTTGGATAAATAGGAGTCAACCCAAGCAAGTGCAGTGTCACCGAGACCCAGAGAGTTGAGGGTCTGTAGAAGGAGGGGGTGGTCAACAGTGTCAAAAGCAGCCGAGAGGTCAAGCAGGATGAGAATAGAATAGTGGCCGTGTTTTTTAGCAGTTAGGAGGTCGTTGGTGACTTTGGTGAGGGCAGTTTCAGTTGAGTGTAGGGGACGGAAGCCAGATTGCAGGGGGTCAAGTAGGGAATTGGAGGACGGGAAGAGGGAGAGGCGGTTGAAGACTAGTTTTTCTAAGAGCTTTGATGTGAAGGGAAGCAGGGATACAGGGCGGTAGTTGGATGGAGAGTTGGGATCTAGGGATGGTTTCTTAAGTAAAGGGGTAACTAGCGCATGTTTGAAGGCGGATGGAAAGGAGCCAGTGGAGAGAGATAGGTTGAAGATGTGTGTGAGAGCAGGGGTGAGGGAGGAGGAGTGGGAGGAATTAGATGTGAGGGAATGGGGTCGAGCGGGCACGTGGTGAGATGTGAGGAGGACAATAAGGAATTGACTTCCTCCTCAGTGGCTGGGAGGAAGCGGCAGAGGGTGGCAGAGGGGACCTGTGGGAGTGGAGGTGGCAGATAACTATCTTGTGTTGGGATGCTGCTTCTGATAGTTAGTTTTACTGAGGAAGTAATCTGCCAAGTCTTGAGCGCTGAAGGCAGCTGAGGGGGGAGGTGCAGGTGGGTAGAGGAGGGTGTTGAAGGTGGACCAGAGCCGTTTAGGGTTGGAGGACAGCGTAGATATAAGAGATGAGAAGAAGGATTGTTTGGCCAAGTGGAGGGCAGAGGTGTATGACCGGAGAATAAACTTGAAGTGAACAAAATCAGCTTCAGAGCGGGATTTCCTCCAGGCACGCTCTGCGGTGCGGGAGCATCTTTGCAGGTAGCGAGTCTGGAGGGTGTGCCAGGGCTGAAGCTGGCGGCGTGGGGCCTTACAGAGTCGAAGAGGAGCAAGAGTGTCTAGAGCAGAGATAAGCGTAGTGTTGTAGTGATTAGTGGCAGCATCAGGGCAGGTGAAGGATGATGTATGAGGGAGGTGGTGAAGTAGGTTGGAGAATTGATGGGGGTCCACAGCATGTAGATTTCTGCGAGTGTGTGCGCGGGGTGGGGGAGCAGGGTGTTTAGGAAGTCCAGATAGGTTGAAAGAGAGAAGGTGGTGGTCAGAGATGGGGAAAGGGCGACATTTGAACTCAGAAATGGAGCAGAGGTTGGAAAAGACAAGGTCAATAGCGTGACCATCGCGATGGGTAGGGAGGATTGTGTGAGTCCAAGGGAGGACGTGAGTGAAAGTACTAATGTACGTTTGCACTCCCCATGTTAGGTATAGGATGTGCAAAGTATAATAAGCTCGTGGAAGCTAGCGCAAAAAACTATGCTCTAACGGAGTAATAACTAGGGTAGCATCAGGAATGTAATATGGGTGGCATGCGTTAAACACACTTATCCTGGCGGTAACGCTTATATATCGAGGCGCTAACGTTAACGCCAACTATGGAACAGGGCCCATAGATTGCTGATGGCAACAGGAATATACCTTCCGTCCATCAGGTCGCACTAGGCATCAATGTAATGGTAACAGTTTACTCCAATGCACTTTAACTCCTTTATTCCTCGAGGAAATCTCAATAATAAATATCAAATCCTGTTGTGTACACTCCAATCTGCTCCTACTAATCCCATTATTATACTTTATTTATAAATCGCCAACACACTCCACAGCACTGTACAATATGTCTGAAAGGAAGACATTTAACAAATACAAGAGGGATGGAGCTCCCTATTTCAGTGGGAACTTAAAAATAATCAATTACTTTATATGTTAAACATACAAACATACTATCAGGGTTATCCAAAGAGATCCGAATTGCTTGAGAAAGGTAACCGAACGCTGAAAATCAGCGTTCGGTTACCTTTCCTGGCCATTCGGCTATCCAGAGAGCAGGCAATTCGCCAAATCCTGGCGAATTGCCTGCACATACGGTGCCTGTTCGGTGCCTGTTCGAGGGCAGAGAAATCCCCATGAAAAGCACTGCTTCGGCTATTCAGAGAACGAAAACCAGCAGTGAAAGGTTCCCGAAATGCCCTGCCATTCAGTGGTTTAATTCGGCAAGTTAATTCAGGAGAATCCCATAGGCTTCAATGTTAAAAATATTCCCGTTTTAATTCTTTATCTAATAAACCGTTCATTATAAAAATTTTTAAAAAAAAGTTCACCTGCTCCACGGTCCTCCCGTTGTCTGTCTCTGCTCCTTTTATTTTTATTTTTTACTTTGCCAGCTGCTGTGTGAAGTGGATCATCACACGGCAGCGGCAGCCTGCTCTGAGCATACGCAATTTGCGTAGCTCAAGCTGGCTAATAGATTCATTGAAGTCTGCAGCGCACGTCTGGCGATGCCTACTTCCTGAATCTACGCTCTTCAGTGCCTCAGAGAGGCATTGAGAGCAATGGAATTGCTTTGACCAATGTTGACCACCATTGATCTCAAGCAATTCAAAAAATGCCTCCCATGCTTTGACACTGGACAGTCATGTGACTGCCCTCATCAGTCAAGGGGGTGTGCCGCGGGGCTGTATGCCTGGAGGCACACCCTGGAGAGCAGCAAAAGATCCTGGGGAGCCCTGAGAGAGCAGCCTGATCCTGGGGTGCATCGACAGCAGCCATATCCTGGAGTGCACCGACAGCACCCAGATCCTGGGGTGCACCGACAGCAGACAGTTCCTGGGGAGCACTGAACCTGAACCCACGTAACCCATGCATATCTGGCTCTGATACTAGTCATTGCCCCACCAGCCACTGACCTCACCGCATGTCACTGTCCTGCACATACACTCAGTCTCAGCAGAGAGCACTAGGAGTATACAAAGTGAGTTAGAGAGAGAATGGTCAAACAGGCAGTCTGGGTCAAACACAAGCAGGGTCCTCATACAGGCAAAAACAGCAACTAGGCAAGGCATACACTGAGACGCAAAGTGAATGCAGCTGGCGATGCGGGAATGACTCCACGTCAGGGCGACGAGCAGAATCTCACGCCCTGCCTTTAAAGCCGGCAGCTCCGTGTCACCATGCCAAGCCCCGCCCCTCCAGACGCCGGCCAGACTGAACTCCTGCCACCCGGCCAGCCAGTGATGCCACCGGGCGTCCAGACCCCCGCAGGGAGCACCACAGACGCCAAGGTTGTGACACTATCACTACGTCATGGGTCAAGTTGGGCACCACCCCCACACAATGCTTTACATTACCACTCAGAGTTTTAATATTTACTGCAGCCGTGGGGTACACTCGCTTATCGCCATGAACACAGACAATGCTTAATTTTTCAGCGTAATTTAACACCTCCTTGGGTACTATAGATTTGGTCACTAGGGTGACCATACTACTTGAATCTAGTAAGGCCTTACACATTTTTCCATTAACTTTTACAGTACACCAGTGGGGATTATCATTACCAGTGCTGACGCGACTAGACAGCAATGAATGTGCACCATTACAGTCCATAGGTTCTGCTTTAACACAGTCTCGGGCAATATGGCCCAGTCCATCACATTTAAAGCATCGGATTCTTTGCTTATGATTAGGTGCTCCCTGAAATCCGGGAGAAACGTCTCCAGGGCCTCTCGCATAGGTCTGTTCTTCTAAACCCCTGTCCCGTTGAGCAGTCTTACCAGTCCTTGTGGAGTTCTGGGGTTGATCCAGAGCATCTCCTGAAGCTGTAAATTATTCCACCAAAGCAATCAACTGGTCCGCTGTTTGGGGGTCACCTTGGTTTACCCACCGCTGCATAGAGGCAGTTAATCCACGCTGAAAGCGGTCCATCACTAATGTCTCCACTATTTTAGTAGGGGAGTCAGTCTCAGGTTGTAGCCATTTCCTGGCAAGATGAATTAGGTCAAACATTTGTGACCGTGCAGCTTTACTCGAGGAATATGTCCAGGAATCTAATCTATGCACCCGTACTGCTGAGGTTATTTACAGGCGTGCCAGGATTTCGGCTTTCAACCTCTGATAGTCGCTGGCTTCCACTTGCTCCAAGTCAAAGTAGGCCTTCTGAGGCTCTCCACTCAGGAAAGAAGCAAGTATGCTCGCCCACTCAGCCGCCTGCCAGCCTTCTCTTTCTGCTGTACGCTCAAATGCCAACAGATATGCCTCCACATCGTCTGCTGTGGTCATTTTTTGCAGATAATGATTGGCCCGGATTGTGGCAGATTAGATCTGTATTTCTATCTATATAAGGGTCTGCCTGTATATATGTGTCTATCTGCCTGGTTATACAAATCTCCTGCATATAGAGTTATATTCATATTGGTGACTGGCCATTTGGTAAGTGTATCCCTGTGTTCACAGCTGAAATGTAAACAAAATGGTTAGCTTTCTCCCTTGGGGAGAGGATATAACACGTAGCTGTAAAAAGGGAGTTTCTTTTGTACACTAACATAGAAAATCACACCTTGGCAGCCAGCTCGGCACCAAGAGATTTGGACACAATCTTCAAAGACAGGAAGCACATCCTTGATCCCTAAGGGGGGTCTGGAGGGAAGAGGGACGCCTTTGGGCAATTAAAGATTAATTGACATGCTCTGTAGCAAAGGGCACTCTGGGAAATGTAGTGCTGGACCCTGGGCCATTTGGGGGTGGGCTGGAAAGATCAGGAAGGGTATAAATTCTGAACACTGGCCATGTGCTGGGGCTGATCACTTGGGGTACCTTCGAAAGAGGACTGATCGGTCCATGCTTTATCTCCAGACTCCAGGAGGCCATTGCTGCTAGCTTAATGAATAGCTCTTCGTAAGTAATGCTCTATGGTTCACCCTTTTTATTTCGTTTGCTGTTTAGTGTGTAATTAATTGATTTATTCTAGTTATAATTTTTTAGGTAACAAAGCACTGTGATTTTTCTATCATAAATAAACAGAAAAGTATTTAAGTTTTGACTCTGGCTGATGAAATCCACGCTAACTAAGAGATTGGGAGTATTGCTATTTGCTTTAAACTCGGTTATATATAAGAAATTGCGAGTTGCGGTCGTCAGGAAACGGCAGGGAATTGTGGGATCTGTAGTCACTGTCCGAGTTTAGGATAGTGCGGCTGCTAAGCCCTGCGTCTCCTGTTCAGGGGCGGATCCAGAGACTAGTCTCGGGAGGGGCACTGACAGAAAATAAGGTGTTTTAGCAGAGAGTCCGACTCACGAGAATTTACAGAGGGCCCGGCTCACAGGAGCTTACAATCTAGAGGAGCAGAGGGCCCGGCTCATAGGAGCTTACAATCTAGAGGAGCAGAGGGCCCGGCTCACAGGAGTTTACAATCTAGAAAAGCAGAGGGCACCCAGGAGCTTACAATCTAGAGGAGCAGAGGGCACCCAGGAGTTTACAATCTAGAGGAGCAGAGGGCACCCAGGAGCTTACAATCTAGAGGAGCAGAGGGCACCCAGGAGTTTACAATCTAGAGGAGCAGAGGGCACCCAGGAGTTTACAATCTAGAGGAGCAGAGAGCCCCCAGCTCACACATGGATTTGCCCCCAGCTCATGGATTTGCCCCAGCTCATGGATTTACCCCCAGCTCATGGATTTGCCCAGGTCATGGATTTGCCCAGCTCATGGATTTGCCCCCAGCTCATGGATTTGCCCCCAGGTCATGGATTTGCCCCCAGGTCATGGATTTGCCCAGCTCATGGATTTGCCCCCTGCTCATGGATTTGCCCCCTGCTCATGGATTTGCCCCCTGCTCATGGATTTGCCCCCAACTCATGGATTTGCCCCCTGCTCATGGATTTGCCCCCAGCTCATGGATTTGCCCCAGGTCATGGATTTGCCCCCAGGTCATGGATTTGCCCCCTGCTCATGGATTTGCCCCAGGTCATGGATTTGCCCCCTGCTCATGGATTTGCCCGCTGCTCATGGATTTGCCCCCAGCTCATGGATTTGCCCCCAGCTCATGGATTTGCCCCCAGCTCATGGATTTACCCCCAGCTCATGGATTTGCCCCCAGCTCATGGATTTGCCCAGCTCATGGATTTACCCCCAGCTCATGGATTTGCCCCCAGCTCATGGATTTACCCCCAGCTCATGGATTTGCCCCCAGCTCATGGATTTACCCCCAGCTCATGGATTTGCCCAGCTCATGGATTTACCCCCAGCTCATGGATTTGCCCAGCTCATGGATTTGCCCCCTGCTCATGGATTTGCCCAGCTCATGGATTTACCCCCAGCTCATGGATTTGCCACCAGCTCATGGATTTGCCCCCAGGTCATGGATTTGCCCCCAGGTCATGGATTTGCCCCCAGGTCATGGATTTGCCCAGCTCATGGATTTGCCCCCTGCTCATGGATTTGCCCCCAACTCATGGATTTGCCCCCTGCTCATGGATTTGCCCCCAACTCATGGATTTGCCCCCTGCTCATGGATTTGCCCCCAACTCATGGATTTGCCCCCAGGTCATGGATTTGCCCCCAGGTCATGGATTTACCCCCAGGTCATGGATTTACCCCCAGCTCATGGATTTGCCCAGCTCATGGATTTGCCCCCAGTCATGGATTTGCCCCCAGTCATGGATTTACCCCCAGCTCATGGATTTACCCCCAGCTCATGGATTTGCCCAGCTCATGGATTTGCCCCCTGCTCATGGATTTGCCCAGCTCATGGATTTACCCCCAGCTCATGGATTTGCCCAGCTCTCACCTGAATATTGCTCCAGGCCTCCAGCTCCGGTGTTCAGGGGACCCAGATGCCGCCGGGCAGCGCAGGAGCGCCTGCCCGGTCCTGAAGAGTGCGTCCTTGTAAAGGGGAGGCGGCTGCGTGCGTGCGCAGGTCACGCGGTCCGGCCAGTCAGGTGGTACAGAGACTCAGTACCACCTGATTAGCCGGACCACGTGACCGGCTGCGCCTGCACGCAGCCGCATCCCCTTTACAAGGACGCACTCTTCAGGACCGGGCAGGCGCTCCTGCGCTGCCCGGCGGCATCTGGGTCCCCGGCTCAAATCTCGGGGGGGGGCAATTGCCCCGTTGCCCCCCCCCTGGATCCGCCCCTGCTCCTGTTGCGACGCACGTAGTGTCCATGAGGACTGGTGGCAGCGTTACTAATAGAATAAGAAAGTGAGTTTCGGGATTGTGTGAGACGTAGCTAGTACGTGCTTCAGGAGAAGACTTGTACTGCGTTGCAATCCTGGGATCAGTATATCGCGCTCTACGTGCCTGTTGTGAGAGAAAGTGTGGCCGGGATGGGTAGAGAAGCGCGTGTGATTATCTGGGTCTAGGATAGATAGATAGTGAGCGGCTTAACCCGGCGTCTTTGCGCAGCAGCGCGCGTAGTGGTCATGACACGGATCACCTTACAACCTTGGTAGCTGCTTGCAGGATCAGACGCAAGTCTGTCTGATATGGCACGAATCTCGCCGCGCAGAGCATGCGTGGCATATGTTGCTCCTCATGGACCTTGAGGAATGCCTCTGTTTGGGCAATAATAATCTGTTGCACCAAAGCCTCAGTGCTCTCCTTCTGTACTTTAGCCATAGTTATAGCACTCTCAGCTTGGGCTAGCACCAGCTGCTGCAGGGTTGCATGGCTCTCAGAAGCTCTCCTATTAGCTTCTTGCTGAGCAGCAGTGGACTGCACCAGAGCCTTAACAACGTCCTCCATGTTGCTTGTAAGTTTATGCTGCCCACAGACCTAGGGTGACACTGCCCGCATTCTCCACCATGTGTAACAGGACGCCTTTGTGCCACGTCTTCTAGGGCACCAAAACACAGCAACACGTAAATGTCTTTAGATTTTTTTTATTTTCCTCACAGCACAGAAGTACACAGCAACTCAAATGCTTTGCTTTTCTTTAGCTCTCTCCACAAGCTGAACACCCCCCCCCCTACACCTACACCAGCTTCCCTTATATTAAAGGCTGAGCAAGCCCGAAAAGCCACACCTGTGGGTCAGGCTTGCTGGGATAATAGCCCACCCTTCACTCCATTATCCCAACCCCAGGGACCCAAACTACAACTCCCAGCATGCCCAGCTACAACACACATGCTGATATACATTTCCCTGAGGTTTTAAAAGTTCTCCTCTGATATACATCCCATTTACAACCATGCCTGGCTGTCTGTCACACCTCCCGGGCGCCATCAAATCTTCCCCCAGTCTTAAGTCACTCAAGAGCTCCCTATTAACATACCTTGATGCAGAATGCACCTGTAAACATGTAACATAGTGACTATATTTCCTACATATTTATTTTCTGTATATTTGTGTTTTGTTTTTAATATCTTGCATTTATTACTTTGTATTTCTGTAACGACTGTAAAATTTCAATGTACTTGAACCCAGGACATACTTTAAAATGAGAGAAATCTCAAAGTATTCTTCCTGGTAAAATACTTCAGAAAATAAATAGAAGGATTCCTTTTGTTTTATATATAAATTGTTAATTTCCAGTAATTAATAGATTACCTTTTCATGAAAAAAAGACATGAAGGTTCATACAGTGGACGTGAAAAGAAAAACATCCTCCTTTTTTGGAGCATAGCCCAGGAGATGTTCCAAAATGTTATCAGTGATTTCAGACTCTGGTTTTTTTTGGACACATTTAATAAATACCTGCTTATGGGTGGTGTGTGAAATGTGCTGCTGCGCACTATATATGATCTGTACTATGGAGGTAGAAAAGCGCATTTAATTAGCGTGAGAACACAAATCTCAAACTGCTACAATAGACAAGGCAGCCCTTTCCTGAAGCTTCCCCTCTGCACAAAAGTGTTCAATAAACCAACCCAGGACATACTTGAAAAGGAGAGAAATCTCAATGTATCCTTCCTGGTAAAACACTTTACAAATAAATAAATAAATTTAAGGCTACTGGTGTTTCAAGGATTACATTATCTAGAAATCAAGGCATCACTGTACCAGGAACACTGAAGAGGTTTACAACATGCCAATTAGAAGACAAGACTTTTATCTACCATTCGGCTAAATCAGACAGGAGGCTCTTCACGTGCCGAAAAAGTTGTTTTTTTGCAATGAAAATATTGTATTTAAGGCTATAGGAACCGGACACATCTCGCCAACACTGGATATGCCGACTAGACTGCACATATGAAGGCAAATAAAATCTATTGAAAAGTCATAAAATTACATTTTTCCATAATGAAAGAAAACCCGCGTTTGTCTTTTATCAGGAATAAGATTTGCAGTACTTTTCTAAGACAAGTCACTTTAGATATAAAGCTCTAGTGATACAATTAAAAAAAAGAAATGAAGAATAGGAGAACTGTAGACACAAAGTCACAGCTGCCAGTGAATGCTGGAAAGCACTGATCTATTCTAGAAGGTAGGACATATTGGCATAAGTAACAGACGACTTGGAAATCAACAATACGTGTGACTGAGAAATGGTTTCTTAATATTTAATTGGCCTCTGAGATTACTGAAGTGAGCGTTGTGGAAATTGAGCTAGGACATCAGTTCAGAGTGAAACAATATGAGAATAAAATCCAGCCTTAAAAGGATATTATACCCCCTCATAGAAGGCTGTATCTCCATAAGCTGCCTTCAGAATTGGATGCACTGGACCCTGAAGAACTGTGGAAGCAGCTATTAATTTTTGTTTTCTCTACCAGTACATGTGATGTTTTGACAGTGATAAAAGAAACTGCATCGAGGTGAGGGATATACATTTTTTGTATTCTATTTAATAATATATTTGAATATAAAAAGATATCAATTATGTAGCTAAACTGCACATTATGTAACATCGTGCTGTTCACTATTCCACATGTTGCTATGAAGACTTCAAGTTCGAGCTGTAATATTTAAGACAGGATAGTAGAAACCAGACATGTCCATATTGACATTTGGCCGAAGTTCGGAGCAATTCGGAGTTTTAGAAGTAACTGAAATTCCGAATTGCCAAACCAAAATGAATGTAAAGGATGTGAATATATTCTGATCAATTCATACACATTCGGATGACTGCAATGCAAAATCTCTAACCCTAATTCCAAGGCAAGCAGAAAGAGTAATCCTAAATTTAGTACTAATCATAAATCTTATACTAATCCTAAAAAAAGCAGAAATCGTAAATCTGACCCTAAACCTATTACTAACCCTAACCTAAAACTAACCCTAAAAGTAACCTTAGCCTTTTCGCTGCTGAGGCTTTTCCCGCCTCTGTGCTGAGGTCATTTTTACCGGTTTTGCTCATCATGTTTAAACGCGTTTTGAAGGCTTATTTTAGTAAATGACCCAGACATATTATATATCGTTCTTTCCGTCAGACTCGGCAGATTAATAATATGTCATTATTATATGTATACGTCATGACCTGTCTGTATATTATAACAAAAAATGCAATAAAATATGAATTTTCAATAATTTACAGCGTGTAAAGTGTTTTTTTTCCACATTTTAACATGCGAGCAATTGCGGTTATATTTTGTATGGGGTGCACTTGTTAAAAAAATTAGAGATGGGGTCTCGTTACATTTTTTTTTGGGGAAAATTACACGATTTTTAACAAACGCACCGCATACAAAAATCGTTAGTGCAGCATCATTGTTCACATTATAATTGAAATGGGAACAATATTGCTGCATTAACAAACCAAAAAAAAGAAAAAAAAAGTGTTTATTTTTTTTATAATTTTTTTTAAAATATTTTTTTATTTTTATTTTATTTATTTATTTTTTTTACAAACTTTTTTCACTTTCGTGTTTGGTATCGTTGGAACGGCCATGCTCTGGCCGATCCAACAATACCAAACGTTAACCCCTAGCTGCCACGGATCGGGAGATAGGGAGTTCATTGGAACTCCCTATCTCCACCGTTGGTGGCAGTTAGGGGTTAACTCCAGGACTGGCGTCATCGTGCTATGCACGATGACGCCAGTCCTCAGGGGGAGTTCCCAGAGGCTTGGCCGACATCCAAGATGTCGGCCAGCTCCGGGAAAGGATCACGAGCCGGCGCTTTTCAGCGCCGATTCGCGATCCATCTCCCCAGGGGTTAATGCCAGGTACCATTTGGAAGGGCAGGCTGTGCCCTTCCAAATGGTGCCTGGGTTAACCCCCGCAACGCCGCCGATCAGGAGGGAGAGAGGTCCGAAGGACCTCCCCCCCTCCCTTTCAGGCTCCTCCTCCGCACATGCGGGGGGGGGCGCCTGAATTAGGTGTCATTGCGCTGCCGCGATGACACCTAATTTCACCGGCGGCAGTTCCGGATGCTGGGCTGACATCGAGGATGTCAGCCCGCACCGGGGGGGCCAGCGATTGGCCGGAACTCGGCCGAACGCTGACCCCAAAGTGAGGACGCGCTCAGCGCGTCCTCAGCACACCAGCAGCCATGCGGAGAACGCGCTGAGCGCGTCCTCCGCATCAAAGTGGTTATTAAACATAATCCTAAAACAAGCAGGAATAGTAACCCTAAACATAGTATTAAAACCAATACGAACTTTATCCCTAAAAGTAACCCTAGTATAATATTTTCTACTTTACTAGCAACGGTAAAGGGATGCTAATAAATAATATTTGTGTGCCCACGATTTCAGAAATTATTACAAAACCATAATAATGGAATTGCCAACTCTTCTGAACTAAAACAAACCGGATATAATGGTTATGCTTGTCTAGTAAAAACTAATTTTATAACCAAACAAAAAAATAAAAGTAATCTGTGGCAGTGACCGTGTTTTTTTTGGGTCAATGCTGCTCGGTACAAAGATCACAAAGGTTATAAGACAGAAAGACACTGAATAGGTGAGCTCAATTTGTAAACCCATTGTGGCCCCTGAGTTATTGCCAAGTTCAGCTTGAATAATATGTCACTGAAGCTCAGTTTAGCAATGACATGGTGAACTACTTATCGTAGTCATTGAAGACTTGTTGACAGATGAAATGAAGCCCATTAGATTTAGCAAATTGACCTGGCTTTTTTTCTCCAGAAAAGTCCAAGAACCTATGAGTGTCCTCACCATGTTCACACATCCTACATTCAGGAGGAGAATGCAGAAACGTATAAACAGAAAAGTTCCTAAAAGAAAATCTAAAATACCAGAACCAAAAAGTCTCTTCTGTGCGGAACAACGTTTGTCTCAGGAGCTTTATAGCAGAAAACTGTATTCACTTTTGCACTTTACTTAATTACCATGTATCCATCACTTAGCATTTTGTACCAAATCTATACATGACAGGCTCATCTTGCTGAAGATTAGGGATCAGCGTTCGGTTCGGATCTGTTCGGAGTTCGAATCGAACATCGGCTGTTCGAAAGTTCGCAAACTTCGAACGTTTTTGGGATGTTCACCAAAAGTTAGAAAAAATTTTTTTTTTTTAAAAAAAGTATAAAAAATGCTTAAAAAAATACTAAAAAAATCTAGAAATAAAGAGACTCTTTACTGCAGAATATTATAAGCAACTGTTTATTAGATATTGAATTAAAACGGGGATATTTTTAACATTGAAGCCTATAGGATAAAACATTCTTGTTACTAAAACATCAGGCAGACACGGCCCTCTAATCAGTCACTGTAGAGGGCAGCCTGCCGGGGCCTCCCAAGGATCCCCTTGAGGAACATGCGGCCGCCGGATGACAGAGCTGCGACTGTGCGGGCTAGCCGCCTGGGTGCATGTGGCAGAGACAGGCGGCGCAGGGAGGGAGCCACTGCACCAGCGGCCACGGCAGACCCCCCCCCACAACCAGGATCCAGGGAGCCCCCCACTGACCACCAGGCTACGGTAAGGCGACACATTTCTAAAAAAAATAAAATCCGAGGACATTTTTAAATGTCCCCGGGAACATAAAATAAAACCTTTTTTTTTCTTTCTCTACCTGGCTGAATGTATTTAATAATATATATTAGATACATTCAGCCAGGTAGAGGGGGGTGGCACGTGGGCTGCACCGGGTCTCAGGCAGTGGTTTGTTTTTTCTGTGTGTATATTTTTAGCAAATTTATAGGGGAAGGTAAGGACAGGTATTATATATATATATATATATATATATATAGATAAGATATATATCTATATTCTTATAAATATATATATCCAGACTTGTATTACACACATTTTGGCAACTAATTGCCCCCCCCCCCCCATTTGGCTGATCCCTTCAGAAGAAATGTTGAACCCGATAGAGCAGAGAATAATATAGATGTTACGGGTAAAGCCAGGAGTACGGTTAATCCTAGGAGTACCCGGGTAATCCTGACATTACCCAGGCTCCATTAGCAAAAGTCCGAAGTGAAATGAAATTTCGGACTTTACCCGGATATTCTGCAAAGTATCCAGAGGCCTCTGGGTACCCTGCTTTTCTGCTGTATTTTAACCTGGTAATTCGCACATTACCCTAGTGTTGTTGGATAAAGTGTCATGTGCAACGAAACATCAGACTTTAACCGGGTAATCTGCAAAGTATCCAAACGCCTCAGGGTACTCCGCTTTACTTGGGTTTTCAGCAGGTTACAGTTGACTGAATTCCGAGGATTACCCAGATAAAGCGGCAAACTGTCATCTGACCGATAACAAAATTGTGTGCTTTGGTTATTTTTAATGAAATTGTAACCACGGTCACAAACCACACTAAATAACCATAAGTTTACTCTGTGCATTAATTGTCTGAAAATTAATTTATGAAGATAAAGATATTATATATAAAGAGTAACCTGATGGTTATTATGTTTTATAAATTATATATAAGCACATATGACACATATTAATAGTAAAATTCACTGTTACCCAAGCAGGGTTGGATGCTCTGCAGATTACCCAGGTGAAGCTGTGGATAGTCCTCAGATTACCCGGGTGAAGCTTCAGATTGGCACATTATCCGGGTAAAGTGCACATTTTTCAGCTCTTCCAGACTGTTACCCAAGGGCAGTTGGTTACTCCTAAGATTACCCGGGTAAAGTCTGAAATTTTCATTTTTTTGCAACTTTACCCAGCGGTTTTGGGTGATGTCAGGATTACCCGGGTCATCCTAGGATTAACCGTACTCCTGGTTTTACCCTTAACATATATATTCTCTACTCTGTCAGGTTCAACATTTCTTCTGGAGGGATCAGCCAAATGGGGGGGGGGCGCATTTAGTTAAGATTGTCCACATGCCTCCCCTCCATGTGCGTATGTGTATATACAGTTGTGTTCAAAATTATTCAACCCCCACTGAAATTGAGTGTTTTGGCCAGTTTGACATTGATTTTGATCATTCAGTCATCTTGCTTACAATTAAATCAAAGAGGCACGTGTAGGTCAGACAAATATAATATAACATTTATAATGAAATAACCACAAATGTCTTTTCTGTGCTCACATCATTATCAGTTTTATTCAACCCCCAAGTGACATTCAATCTTAGTACTTAGTACAACATCCTTTTACAGTTATAACAGCTTTTAAACGTGAAGCATAGCTTGACACAAGTGTCTTGCAGCGATCTATGGGTATCTTCGCCCATTCGTCATGGGCAAAAGGCTCCAGTTCAGTCACATTCTTAGGCTTGCGCACTGCAACTGCTTTCTTTAAGTCCCACCAGAGGTTCTCAATCGGATTTAAGTCAGGTGACTGCGATGGCCACTCCAAAATGTTCCAGCCTTTAATCTGCAACCATGCTCTAGTGGACTTGGAGGTATGCTTGGGATCATTGTCCTGTTGAAAGGTCCAACGTCTCCCAAGCCTCAGGTTTGTGACGGACTGCATCACATTGTCATCCAATATCTCCTGGTACTGAAGAGAATTCATGGTACCTTGCACACGCTGAAGCTTCCCTGTACCTGCAGAAGCAAAACAGCACCAAAGCATGATTGACCCCCCGCCATGCTTCACAGTAGGCAAGGTGTTCTTTTCTTCATAGGCCTTGTTCTTCCTCCTCCAAACATAGCGTTGATCCATGGGCCCAAACAGTTCTAATTTTGTTTCATCAGTCCACAGAACACTATCCCAAAACTTCTGTGGTTTGTCCACATGACTTTTGGCATACTGCAGTCGACTCTTCTTATTCTTTGGAGACAGCAAGGGGGTGCGCCTGGGAGTTCTGGCATGGAGGTCTTCATTACGCAGTGTGCGCCATATTGTCTGAGCTGAAACTTCAGTACCCACATCTGACAAATCTTTTCTCAGTTCCTCAGCAGTCACACGGGGACTTTTCTCCACTCTACGCTTCAGGTAGCGCACAGCAGTCGAAGTCAGCATCTTCTTTCTGCCACGACCAGGTAGCGTTTCAACAGTGCCCTTTGCCTTGAATTTGCGAATGATGCTTCCTATGGTCTCTCTTGGTATGTTTAACATCTTTGCAATCTTCTTATAGCCATTGCCCTTCCTGTGAAGAGTAATCACATCTTCTCTTGTCTTCCTGGACCATTCTCTTGACTTCACCATGTTTGTAACCACACCAGTAAATCAGTAAATGTCTAGAAGGAGCTGAGTATCACAGTCATTTTAAAGCTGCCTAATTGGTGCTTATTATGCTTTATTGCTGCTCTGTGACATCCACAGGTGTTTTCAATACCTGATTGAAACCACTTGAATGAACCTCTGTTCTTCAGAGTGGTAGTCTTTAAGGGGTTGAATAATTGTGTCAATGAAGAATTCACAAAAGAAACATTTACTACTGTATTACAAAACCAACTGATGTCATTTTAGTTGCATATGGTTCTTTAAAAAGTCCTTGTAGGATTTCATTCTGAATACAATTACAAATGTACACTAAATTCCCTAAAACCCTTTACAGCATTGGGGGTTGAATAATTTTGAACACAACTGTATGGTCTTTGGTCTGTGGGTGAGTGTATATATATATCTGCGTGTTGATATATACGTATTGTAACAGGGCATCATGTAGAGAGCAAGGAAAGGTCCTGTCCAGGGTTTATGTGTCACCCAGATTTCTCTCTTACATCTTCCGGAACCTCTAAGCACCTGGTTTTGCACTTTGCCTCAGTGGCAATTTAGTGCAGGTGAGGCAAACAGACATCGCTCTGGAGCCTGGGGAGCAGACAGTCTCTATCTGCTGGAGCACAAGGTTGGTCATGCTAGTTTGCTGAAGCCTTTACAAACGCTAGGTTTGCAAAGGTTGTTAGTCAGGGCTATTGTATGTTTAGTTACCCCGGCAAGGAATTTTCTTTGCTTTGAACTGTTTATTTTGAGCAATATACAGCGTGGTGTATAACCTGTGGGTTGCTGCAATAAATGTACCCCCGTTTGAAGAAAAGTCACTGGTCTGGTCTCTGAACCTTTCAAGAGCGCTCACCCCAGAGAGCAATTGCACCCGCTACCTGTTTCCCAGCTCACATATGGTGAAGAATGCGGGCAAGTGATAGTTAGAACCTGCTATTTAAAAGGCCAGTTACTGAAGTGAAAAAAAAAAAAAATGGAGGATGTTATAAAACAGTTGGTGTTGGCTAATGCAGCACAGCAACAGGCTAATGCTACACAGCGGGACATGTTAAATGCTCTGCAGAAGCAAACTCAGGTGCTGCACACGCACACGCAGCAGCAGATCAGTGCTGTACAGGAACAGTCACAAATGTTATTTGAAAAGCTTGCAGTTGCTGCTGAAGACCAACGTAAGACTCTGACGGAGGTGGTACAGACTCTGGCACAGAGGTCTCCCCTGCAAGCTGCAGATTCTTCTGACAACTCCTCACCCATCCATGTCAGTCGCTTCCTTTCCAAGATGACAGCAGAGGATGATCCAGAGGCCTTCCTGTTAACATTTGAAAGAACCGCTGAGAGGGAAGCATGGCCTAAGACACGGTGGGCAGGATTGGTGGCGCCCTTGCTAAGCGGTGAATCACAGAAAGCATATTATGATTTGGAGTCTGTGGATGCCATGGATTATGACAAGGTCAAGCTGGAGATACTAGCACGGCGAGGTGTTACTTTGGCAGTGCGAGCACAGCATGTTAACAACTGGTCCTACCAAGCTGGGAAGTCACCGCGGTCACAGATGTTTGACCTCATCCACCTGGTCCAAAAATGGCTGCAACCAGAGTCCCTCTCGGGGCCACAGATCATTGAGCGGGTAGTCATGGATCACTTCCTAAGATCCTTACCGATCGTCTTGCAAAAGTGGGTAACCCAAGGGGACCCCAAGTCGGTGGATCAGCTTGTGGAGATTGTTGAGAGGTACTTTGCAGCTGAGGATTTGAACGCCTCCCCGGTGAGCCCATGGACTTTCCGCCCAAAACCAAGGCCTCCCTCGGCAATCGGTAAGACTGTTCCAGGGAAAGTGGGTGGTGAGCATGGCAAGGAGGCAGAGGGAAAAACTGCTGATTTAAACCGGGGAGGTTGGCATTCCAAAGCGGGAACACCAGTGCCCGTCAGCAGACCTAACCTGAGGAATGTAAGATGTTTTTGGTGCCAGGAACTTGGGCATTTAGCTGCGAACTGTCCATTAACTGATGAGCCTATGCAGTGTGACTTGTCTTTCAAGGAAAGACGGCAGTCTTTGTTTTCCACTGTTTCATGCACCGCGGTGCCAGTAAAGGGAAAACACATGTGTGCAATAACTGTGAATGATAAGCATGTTACAGCTTTGCTGGACTCTGGAAGTTTAGTAACCCTTATTAAGGCTGAATTGATAGGCTCTGTGAACTTCCAGGCTAAAAAGGTTGCTGTAGTGTGTGTACATGGTGATACTCGGGAGTATCCTATAGTAGCTGTGAAGTTTGGAACCGCACGGGGTGATTTGAGGCACTTGGTTGGGGTTGTACCTCATTTGGTGCATGATGTAATTATAGGGAGAGACTTTCCTGAATTTTGGGAACTCTGGGAACACCCAGACTGTGCCACAGTTTCTAAACCAGAGACTGAATCTGAATACATGGATGCTGCAGAGCAGTTGTATTCAGAGGATCCCTCTTGGGGGTCCCCAGACTTTCCCTTCTCTGTTTTGGCAGGAGAATTGGAAGAGTCTGAAGGCCCTATAGCCAATGAGGATAGACCGCCCTCTGTTGAAACTGAAGCTACTCTAGAGTTTGCAGATCTTAACACTCATAGAGAGAACTTTGGTAGTGAGCAGAGGAAGGATCCTACTCTTGTGAGGGCCTGGGAAAATGTTATGATGATCAATGGGGAACCTGTTGACCCAGGGAATAGGCTCTCTTTTCCTTACTTCATTAGTAATGATGACATGCTATATCGTGTATATAAAAAGAACAATGAAATTATTGAGCAATTAGTGGTCCCCAAACCGTACAAAAATGTGCTATTGGAGCTTGCCCATGGACACTTAATGGGGGGTCATTTAGGTACTGAGAAAACCACTGAAAGGGTTTTACAGAGGTTTTACTGGCCTGGGGTACAAAAAGATATTGCAACCTATTGCAAATCTTGTCCGGTTTGTCAAATGTCTGCACCCCCACCTCATTTTCGGAGTCCCTTAGTACCCTTGCCAATAATCGAGGTGCCATTTGAGAGAATTGCTATGGACCTTGTGGGCCCGCTTCCGAAGTCTGCCCGAGGGCATCAGTATATCCTGGTCATTATGGATTACGCTACCCGTTACCCTGAAGCAATTCCCCTATGCCAGACATCAGCCAAGAATATAGCTAAGGAGTTATTACAGGTGTTTAGCCGGGTCGGGATCCCTAAGGACCTTCTGACGGACCAAGGTACCCCATTTATGTCACGAGTGACAAAAGAATTGTGCAAGTTGTTTAAGGTGACGCATTTGCGAACCTCGGTATACCATCCTCAAACCGATGGACTAGTAGAGCGATTTAATAAAACCTTAAAAAGCATGCTGAAAAAGGTTGTTGACAAGGATGGGAAAAACTGGGACTATTTGCTTCCATATCTGATGTTTGCCATCAGAGAAGTTCCTCAGTCCTCTACAGGGTACTCTCCATTTGAATTACTCTATGGGAGACACCCTCGGGGACTTCTGGACATAGCCAAAGAGACCTGGGAGGGGGAGAAGACACCCCACAAAAGCATTATTGAGCATATTTCGCAGATGCAGGACAGAATTACAGTAGTAATGCCAATTGTAAAAGAGCATTTAGCTCATTCGCAGGCAGCTCAGCAGAGAATATATAACAGGGATGCTCGAGTCCGCATTTTCTCACCTGGCGACAGGGTGCTGGTATTAGTTCCCACAGTTGAGAGCAAGTTCCTTGCTAAGTGGCAGGGTCCCTTTGAAGTGATAGAAAGAGTTGGGGAAGTAAATTATAAAATTCACCAACAGGGGAAAAGAAAACCAGAGCAAATATACCATGTGAACTTGCTAAAGCCCTGGAAAGATAGAGTATCGCTAGCTGCTGGGTTCATCCCAATAACCCACCAGCTGGATACTGAACACCCTCAGGTCCCTGAAGTAAAAATTGCTGAGTCGCTGTCTAAGTCACAAAAGCAGGAAGTCAGAGAGTTTTTAATCAAAAAACGAGAAAAATTTTCAGAGCTGCCTGGTCAGACGTTGGTAACACAACATGACATTGTTACTAAACCAGGGGCACTGGTTAAACTTAAACCTTACTGTATTCCTGAGGCAAGGAGGAAAGACATCAGTAGGGAGGTGAAGAAAATGTTTGAGCTAGACATCATTGAAGAGTCCAGTAGTGACTGGTCCAGTCCCATTGTCCTAGTCCCAAAGCCAGATGGGAGTTGGAGGTTATGCAATGATTTTAGGAAGCTCAATTCAGTGACCAAGTTTGACACTTATCCTATGCCCCGGGTAGACGAACTTATAGACCGACTGGGCACAGCTCGTTATTTGACAACTTTGGACTTGACCAAAGGATATTGGCAGATTCCCCTGACAGAAGGTGCCAAGGAGAAGACGGCCTTCGTAACCCCTGAGGGTTCGTTTCAATATGAAAAGATGCCTTTTGGATTACAAAATGCACCTGCTACATTTCAGAGAGCTATGGACAAACTTTTGAGACCCCACCAACAGTATGCTGCAGCATACTTGGATGACATCGTAGTACATAGCACTGACTGGGAATCTCATTTGCCTCGAGTCCAAGCTGTCTTGGAAACTATCCATAGAACAGGTATCACTGCTAATCCAAAAAAATGTGCCCTGGGGTTAGAGGAAGCCAAATATTTAGGTTACACGATTGGGCGTGGAGTCATAAAACCCCAGCTAAACAAAGGAGAACCCATTCAGGAGTGGCCACGTCCCACCAGTAAAAAACAAGTCAGAGCTTTCCTTGGGATAACAGGATACTACAGGAGGTTTATCCCAAACTTTGGAACTCTTGCAGCCCCATTGACAGACCTTACCAAAGGGAAGAATTTAATGGTCAAATGGTCCCCAGAAGCTGAGGAATCTTTCCAGGTCCTGAAGAGGGCTCTTTGTGCACAGCCAATCCTCTACTCCCCTGATTTTTCCAAGGACTTTGTAGTCCAAACTGATGCATCTGATGTTGGTCTAGGGGCAGTTTTGTCACAGGTACATAATGGTGAGGAACACCCTGTAGTGTACTTAAGCAGAAAACTAAACGATCATGAACAGAAATATGCAGTGATTGAGAAGGAGGGTTTGGCTATTAAATGGGCATTGGATGCCTTAAGATATTATTTATTAGGGCGCCAGTTTGATCTGGTGACTGACCATGCTCCCCTCAAATGGATGGCTCTAAAAAAGGAGACCAATAGACGAGTGAACCGTTGGTTTCTGGCATTGCAGGACTACAGCTTCACTGTGAAGCATCGCCCGGGTAAAAAAATGGCCAATGTAGATGCTCTGTCCAGAGTCTACGCTTGTGTAGCTGACAGTGTTCCACCCAGGGGGTTGAAACAAGGGGGGGGGTATGTAACAGGGCATCATGTAGAGAGCAAGGAAAGGTCCTGTCCAGGGTTTATGTGTCACCCAGATTTCTCTCTTACACCTTCCGGAACCTCTAAGCACCTGGTTTTGCACTTTGCCTCAGTGGCAATTTAGTGCAGGTGAGGCAAACAGACATCGCTCTGGAGCCTGGGGAGCAGACAGTCTCTATCTGCTGGAGCACAAGGTTGGTCATGCTAGTTTGCTGAAGCCTGACAAACGCTAGGTTTGCAAAGGTTGTTAGTCAGGGCTATTGTATGTTTAGTTAGTGCCGGGACACGGCTAGGAATTTTCTTTGCTTTTGAACTGTTTATTTTGAGCAATATACAGCGTGGTGTATAACCTGTGGGTTGCTGCAATAAATGTACCCCCGTTTGAAGAAAAGTCACTGGTCTGGTCTCTGAACCTTTCAAGAGTGCTCACCCCAGAGAGCAATTGCACCCGCTACCTGTTTCCCAGCTCACAGTATATATAGGTCTGCGTGTTGATATATACGTATATGTCTGTGTGTAGTATCAATGCATCCCTACTCTATACACAGCGCTCCGTGTCCCTATAATATATATGATCAGGGGTTACCTTTTTTTATATTTTTATACTATTCCTATTAACAGTTATTTTTGATGTATTTTATTAAGTAGAAACTTTTTTTGCCTATATAACATGTGCTTTGTGAAAATAAAACGGATTTGTGTGTACATTTTAATTTAGTTAGTGGATTCCTGTCCAGTGCGGTGAGAAGCAAACATAACGCAGTGTAGACACTCTGCAAGGCGGAGCGGAGTAAAGTCAAGCCTGCAAAATGTTTGCTTCTCTTCGCTTCGCTACACTGTGCGTCGCTACACACGCAGTGTGTCTCAGCCTTTTTTCCCGCATCGCTAGTTTACCGAATAAGTTTGTATACTTGTTACTGACCCGGCTTGTTCTGAGGACCCGATCTGTTGCCGACTTTGCCTGCCATTTGACTATTCTCTCTGTGTATTCTCTGCCTGTTCTGTTTGCTTCATGTTGCTACTGGTGTGCGCCGATTCTTACCATATACAGTCGCGCAGTACAAGTGCCTAAACATTGCTGTGTGAAGGCACTTGCTGCCACCAAAGGCAAAATATTTGTGAGCACTGATGCCTGTACCAGATTCATATCATTTTATTATTTGACCGCAGGATCCACCACTGCACTCTTCCACAATACCACAGAGGGGTTACGGTTGTGAAGGCACTTGCTGCCACCAAAGGCACAATATTTGGGTGCACTGCCACTGACGCCTATACCAGATTCAAATCATTTTAATATTGGACCGCAGGGTCCACCACTGCACTCTTCCACAATACCACAGAGGGGTTACGGTGTGAAGGCACTTGCTGCCACCAAAGGCAAAATATTTGGGTGCACTGACGCCTGTACCAGATTCATATTTTAATATTTGACCGCAGGGTCCAACCTTGCACTCTTCCACAATACCAGAGGGGTTACAGTGTGACGGCACTGTTGCCGACACTATAGGCCCAATTTTAAAGCACCTATTGTTACTTTCATCCAAAGCCTGCATAAGTTTCACCAAAATTTTTATATTTAAGATTTTATTTTGTAAATAAAGTCAGCAGAAAATCAAACATATGAAAGCAAGGGCCACGCAGGGCCAACTACAGCAGAATTACCACGTGTGGAAAATAACAAACAACTCCCGATAGGGGGGGGGGTCTCAGCATATAATAGTAATCAATAGGGGGAGGGGAAGGGGGGTATGGTGTGGTGCGAAAAAGGCAAACCAGCCAACAAAAATACGATGGCGTCGTCACACGCAGGGTCAAAACTTTTTCATCGTAAAGACAGCACGTAAGAGAAATAAAGGGGGGGAGGGGGGCGTCTCAAAAAGAAATCTCAAAATGCAGAAAAACAAGGGTATATAGTCAAAAAGTGGCCCCAGCCGGGGAACACCAACAAAAGAGTCATCAGTATCACTCAAAAAAGGCAGAAAACATCAGCGAAGTAGTCACACAGAGAACAAAAAGTGTCCTGAAAAGCCACCATAGAATGAAAAAAAATAAAATAATTCACATCAGGTTGGGGGCAAGTCACTCCGGGAAAAACAACATGCCGTAGGTCAAAGACCCTTCGGTACATTCCATTTCAGCCAGTGTCTAACGAATATGCAGGGTGGGCAGTTCCGCCAGGCACCGGCACCGCATCTTGGGCTTGCAACCTATCAGCGGGTAGCCCACCCGGGCACGGCTCCTCCATATTCACCGGCAGCACGAGGGGACATCCCACAGCCAGCGCAGCAGGCCGCGCTGTTTCTCCGACGGCAGCCTGTGCTGGTACAGCCCCGCTGCAGGGTGCAGATGCTACACTCAGAGGCGGGGGGTCCACCGGTCGCCCAGCACTCTGATCGCCTCCAGCATTGCGCACCACATCATCCCTGTTCCATGTATCTTCTGCAGTACTGTGAGGGAGGAAGGCTGCGTCCGAAGCTTCTGGCTTCTTGCAGCTCTGGCGAACGGCCTCAGCAGCTGGTCCACGCTCTGGAGGGGGGATCTCTGGCCTCCCGAGCCCATCCGCACTCGGGGCTGATGCCCCACGGCAGCTCCGCAGTGTTGCCAGCACCCGGAGGAAAATACCTCTGGTGAGCGGGGCGTCTTCATCCTCTCCAGCCAGCATCCGCAGGCAGGCCTCCAGGCCCGCAAACACTACTCCCTCACTTCCAATGGGGGGGAGGGGATCCATCCCCCATCCACCCCGCCAGTCCATCCGCCCCTCCCGCAGCACAGTCGATCGGGAGATGTGGGCCCTCCATCCCCTCGGTCCTCAGCAGAATCTCGGTCCGGGGTGAGGTAGAAAGACCGGCAAGGCAGGTAGGCATCTGTGGTTGGGGAGTAGGCCACAAGATGGCCGCCGCGTCGAGCTCCAGCCCCAAGTCAGCAGCCGCCAACTGAGTCTCTGGTCCGGAGGGGGAGACTGAACGGACTCCGGACAGGTCAGTACCGGTGACCAGCTACCCAAGTACCCCAAAGGGCAAGAAATGCGTGTCTGTGGTCGTCTGCGGGTACTTTAGCGAGGAAGACGTGCGGAGCTCCACCAGGACACGTCCGCTCGCAGCCGGCCACGCCCCCCGAAATCCGTGTTATTTTGATCTCGGTAGTGAAGAGGTTAAGACTGACCCTCTCTCTTTTACTGTAATTGTTTGCTGTTGTAATATCAGGCTAGGACATGACGAAACTAAGAAACATCAGGTCACAGCAATGATGAATGGGTCTGCGGCACAGGGATTCTACATGCTGCAGAGTTGCATTTTTCACACACTGCCCATCAACATTTACAAGCCTAAGGAAACATGGCGGATGTGGGAACCCTAGACACGACACACACGGTGCTGGGGAGTCAGGTGCACGCGCGGCTCCTGGGCCTCCCGCCGTCAGACAGGTGTCCTTCGGCCCTTGCACTCAGCAGCCGTTTCACCATAATTTAGCCCAAAAAAATCACTAAACTTGTTCTGCGTGTCCTGAAATGTCTCCTCTTTCATACAGGCTGCCGCCCCAAGCAGTTGTTAATGAATAGATTAAAGGAAAAACATTTACCGTCATTTGAAATGTAAATTTTTTGCGATTTAACGCCAAGATTGTAATAGGGCCCCAGATGTTTTGGAACTACACCGCCCATGAAGCTCATCCACTCATTCGGTTGGCTAAGCATCATGGGAAAAGTAGTTCCAAAACATCTGGAGAGCCAAGGTTGCTGACCCCTGCTTTTGCAGATATTCTGAGTGGGCAATGGGGAGCTAAACAGCATGTGTATCCTATTTAAAGGTTTGAGTGAGCAAGTAAGGAGACCTTTTTCATGTGTAAGATGACACAGTTCAAGGAAACATCTTGTATAATAACCTTTACAGACATCATAGGTTGTTATGTCAGTTGCATTGTCCGTGGGACAGATTACAGCTACTTATGAATGTAGACCTATGCTCATTATGTTCAGCGGTTTGTACTACTTGCACCCATCTGAATTGGCCGAAATAAAAAAAGTCTGACTTGCAGCTGAGCACACGGCTTTAAAACTTCAGAAAGCATCAACAAAGGAGATGAAATTAAAGTGTCAGAATGTTGTAGATGGGGAAAAACCACTAAAGAAAGAAAAAACTTAAAACTCCGAGTGACAGCCAATCGACATGGATCATTAAATGCATTACACGCATGCGTGAAAAAACGGAATATTTGACTTCCGTCCAAAATTAGCTTACAACCATTCTGTCATAACGTATTGTGGTCATACGTCAATCAGTGGCTGTATGCATATTTGTAAAACAAGGCAGGGATATAATATGTGTGAAGCATCTAAAGTATGAGCCTTTTCATGGTTTTGTGAATTTCTGCTGCAGGTACTGCAGATACTATGCTCACTTGAATTCTAAGCAACTTCTATGGGTTCATCGAGGGTGTACCCATCAATAATTCTGTGTTCAATTGCTCCGATATGTTGTGGTCTTCTTAAATTTAAATAATTGCTAATAGTTTATAATGATTTGTAACAACACCTATTGTAGGCAAGGATAATGCAAGGTGTCTGTATTACTCAAGGTGACTAGTTGACCAAGGGAAGCTCCAGCTACAAAGAGAGGAAGAGTACAAATACAATACACATGTTAATGTCAAGCATAATTGAAAAAAAGGGAAAAGTCCAGTGTAAAAGCGAACTACAACACCGGTACAAACCATACAGGTCTATTCAATAAAGGTGAAACTCAGGAGAATGACTGGAGAAGAGAAAATTCTAGGTCAAAATAGCCAAACCAGAAAAATTCTCCCATTTATCTCACTTTCCAAATCTGCTATTTGATTTAGAATGTGCTCTTCTCCTGACAGTTCTCCTGAGCTTCACCTTCTAGACGACCTGATAGATATAGTGGATACAGGCAGATAACTCAATGAGGAACCATGCGGGTGTTAGTCTGAGCAGTAAACACAGTTCTACCTTGCTATACAAGCAGAAAACTCAGAGCTCCGTTATTTTACACGGTATGACAGTCGTATGTGCTATTTTCTTTAGTAGACAAGCTCAACATACTATTTTTCAGTTAAAGGAAAGGTGGCACAGATCCCAGCTATTTCTTTTATTTATTTTTTTAGATCAACTATTTTTAAGTGATCCCAATGGGTGATGTTGATGTTATGATGAAAAAGACAGCAATACTGGTGTCTTGTGCCAAACCTGTACCCTATCTGTTCAAGCTGGTAATAGGCCGGCGCTAATGCTAAAACCATAAATTAAAAAAAAGATATATATATACTTAAAGCACGACATTAAGTATTAGTGGCTTAATGTTACTGGTTAGTATTTAGCAGCTAGGCTCGTAATTGTCAATAAAGATACCGGCAGCTGCACAGTATCATTTCCATAGGACTACATGAAGCACGCCCTGCTGTGGGATCACACTATTCCAGCAGAGAGACACTACAGAACCATTTGTAGTGTGAGGAGGAGACAGAGGTAAGTATTGAATTTTTTTAGCTACTATTTCCAGAGTTAAGGGATTTTGGCAGCCAGTATTTTTCTTGTTGTGCAATACTCCACAGTAAGCCACCATAACAGCCAAGCTACAACAGGGTTTTGTGGTTGAGATGGAACAGGATGAGAGCCATTATGCTTAACTAATGGGGTCACAATACCTTCAGTCTGAGGAGGGAAAATGTACCAAAGGGATGTCAGTCCTCTAAAAATAGGATAAGTGTTCACCCACGGAAGGGTTACATAGGCATTATGTCACATAGTGGTTCTCTACTATCTACTATTATACATACACACACACACACACACTGACATGCATAAAACTTTCACACTGTACTGTAAGAATGATTTCAAAAATATATTGTAGCGCTCACTCCCGGAGGAGCCGCTGAAAATGAACCACGGGCCAGTCTCCCCGCACTAGGGAATAAATATACTCCAGCACCGTTGTGGATTTTATAAATTATATAGTTTACTCAAGTAAAAGGAATATAATGAGACACGGTGTTCGTAGATATATTTACAGTATTTCGTATCGCGGTAAACGCGCAGCGGAAAAAGAAATACGAGGCTTCGTATTTCGGGAAAATGCGCAGCCGAACAGAAAAATACAATGCTTCGTAATTTCGAGAAACGCGTAGCGGAAAGAGAATACAATATTTTGTAATTCGAGAAACGCGCAGCGGAAAACAAAATAATATGCGAATCTTTACCCCTTTTTAGGATATTAGGGAGTGAGTCCCGCACAGGTTAAGTCCCGGACTGTAAGTGTATGTGTGTGTTATGGTACCCGGGTACTATTCAACTGGCCAGTGAATCTCTTTAAACGATGTCTTCGACTAGTCAAGTTGGGGCCCTGTGGGTTTTAGAAATAAACAGCAGCGTGCTTTCTTGCTTTATAAACTGGCCTTGGAGGCCTCTCACCCATCCGCTGGAAGACCAAGGCTCCGCTGACCCAGGACGTCTCCCCGCTCGATGCCGCACTGGGATACTGGCTACTGGATCTGTTGTCTGGCTCTCTCTGCTCCGACCGTGACTTGTCCAGTTACCGCCTGCTCTCCCATCCGATGGACCTGCGGTACTCCTCACTCGGGGGTCCTCTGGCTTCCTTGATAGCAGCTTGGGTGATGTCTGTAGATCACTGGGTCTCCTTCTTACAAGGCTGGATAACCCCACTTGGAATCCTGATAGGCCGCACCTGTGCTCCGGCCTAGTCACTGTTTCGCTCTGCAGCACTGCGTCCTGTCTCTTTCACACCCTGGCGCGCTCTGCCAGCTATCTCCACGAGGCTCAGGATGTACAGCGTCTGTGTCCCACCCACTTCCTGTCTCTGTTCGCAAAGCATGCCAGGAAACGTAGTCCCAATGTTCAGTGTCTCTCATCGCGCTTGTCTCCCTCCGGTGGCCAAAAATAGGTACTGCCACAGTAAGGTTTTAAACACAGCGCTACACTCTCCCCCTCCTAGAACTCTTGGGTCTCTCCAAGGAGGTACAACAGTTACATTTACATGTCAACATAGTTTAGATAACATATACAGGTTCGGCAGCAAACATACAGTGGGTTAGATACACTTCTTCAAGTTGACTCATGTTTTGTGCTACCTCAGCTAACATAGCAGACACTTCGGGCAACCTTTGCACTGTGGTGATGGCCTCTTCAGTGCTATGTCCTGGTGAGTCGTAGGTGAGTCGCTGGGGCGGTCAAACAGAGCGTTTTGGTTCGGGCTCAATCAGTTCCTCTTCAGGTGGAAGTACTATAGGTGCTGGCTCAGTCCTTCTTTCTACCACTGGAGCAGACATTTCTTCGGAGTATGATCCCTCCAGTGAAGGCATAGAACTATAATCATAAGACTCAGCTTCCGGAGCTACAGGGACTCCAACAGCCTCAGGGACTCCCAACTGAAATTCAAGAGCTTCAGGGATGTCAATAGTCTCAGGGACTTCTAACTGAAATTCAGGAGCTTCAGGCCTCAAATTACTCTCCCATCGTTCAGGAACTGAGATAACCTCTTCAGGCTCTGGTGAACGCATCCAGTCCAGACAAAAACTCTCTTCCTCACTGTCCCTTTCGCTCTCTTCGACAACCCGGGTCTGCTGAGACCGAGTAACAGGAGGCAAACGTGGTGCAGGCGGATTTGGCAGAGAAAGTTCGTCCCCAACTGGTATCCTCACAGCCTCTCTCAAAGGTAACAAATGATTCCGGTGCCAGTTCTTAAGAGGCCCAGCCTTTCCATCCGGCCGGATTTGATACACCGGCAGACCCGGCAGTTGCTTGCAGACAATGTAGACTTGAGAACTCCATCTATCCGCCAACTTGTGCCTCGCAGCAGCACCCAAGTTCTTCAACAAAACCCTATCACCGGGTTGTAGATCTTGTATCCAAACTTTCAAATCATAATTCTTTTTGTTCCTTTGCTCCCTGTTTCCTCAGGTCAAACGGGCCTGTTCAAACGCAGAAGCCAGGTTCTTCCGAAGTCTGTGCACGTAGTTTCTATGGGAAGCTACCGACGTCTGGTCTAGAGATAACCCAAACGCCAAATCACCCGGCAGTCGGGCTTCTCTTCCGAACATAAGACGGTACGGTGAGTATCCAGTTGCATCACTCTCCGTACTGTTATATGCATGCACCAGAGTAGCTATGTGACGACTCCAACTCTGCTTCTCTATGTTTGACAAAGTCCCCAGCATATTCAGCAGCGTGCGATTAAACCTTTCAGGCTGAGCATCACCTTGAGGGTGATATGGTGTAGTTCGGGTCTTTTGGATTCCCAACAGTTCCAACAATTGCCCAACAAGTCGGCTTTCAAAGTCTCTACCCTGATCAGAGTGTATTCTCCTTGGCAGGCCGTAGTGAACAAAGAACTTTTCCATCAGAACCTTGGCTACTGTCGGAGCGCGTTGATCTTTCGTAGAAAAAGCTTGGGCGTAACGAGTGAAATGATCAGTCACTATTAGAATATTCCCTTGCCCACTAGCATCCGGCTCTAAGCACAGGAAGTCAATGCACACCAAATCCATGGGTCCCTGACTCTGCAGATGGCTCATTGGAGCGGTTCGGGTCGGTAGAGTCTTCCTCTGAATACACCTCAGACAGGAATGGCAGTAGCTTTCCACTTCAGCTCTCATGCAAGGCCAATAGAATCTGTCTCGCACCAGCTTAAAAGTTCTTTCAGCACCCAAATGTCCATGCTCATCATGTAGCGATCGCAGCACACTCTCTCTATGCTTAGTGGGAAGGAATAACTGTTGAGTCTCTTCAGCATTGGTTGAGGGGCCCCTTCGGTAGACCACCCCATCCAACATCTTCAACCGTTCCCACTCTTTGTAGACCAATCTGGCTCCATCCGGGGAATTGGTCAGCAGAATTTCCCGCTGGTTCGCAGATAGGGCCTTTATGGTCAATGCAATTAAAGGGTCTCTGGCCTGATCCGCTTTCAGTTCCTGTTTTGAAAAGGTAGGTAGACTTTCATCCCTCAATTGTGTAGGGTTGCAGTAGAACTCAGGAACAGCCGCAGCCATGACTCCTATGGCCTCTGCTTCAATCCCTCCCTTGACCCGGCGCTCTGCTCCTTGACACAAAGCTTGCACCCCGTCTGGAGTTAACTGAGTCCATTCTGCAGTGTAGGGTCTTCTCGATAAAGCATCAGCATCTCGATTATTCACCCCAGGGCGATACTTCAGGCTGAGCCGAAACCCTGACAGAGCGGCCAACCACCGATGTCCCGTTGCGTCCAGTTTCGCAGTAGTAAGGACGTAGGTAAGAGGATTGTTATCCGTCTTTATCACAAACTCGGCTCCATACAGATAGTCCTTTAACTTGTCCACCACTGCCCACTTTAAGGCTAGGAACTCCAACTTGTGGGTAGGATAGTTCTTTTCTGAAGGCGTAAGGCTCCTGCTCACGTACGCTACAGGCCTCAGCAATCCACCATACTCCTGATACAGGACTCCTCCTAGCCCTTCTCTGCTGGCATCCACATGTAGCTCATACGGCTTGTGAGGGTCCGCGTAGGCCAAGACAGGAGCCTGAGTGAGACTCTCTTTCAGCTTCAAGAAAGCACCTTCACATTGACTAGACCATTCGCCCTGTATGGACTCTCGAGCTTTCCTTGGTCTTGGAGCTGACGGGTTTCGGTCAGAGGCCTTGCAGCCTTCTTCGGTGTTTTCCTTCTGTAGGAGTTTGTTCAGTGGTTGAGCTATTTTTGCGAATCCTCCTACAAATCTTCGATAATATGAACAGAACCCCAAGAAAGATCTAAGTTCAGTGACGCTTCTGGGTCTGGGCCAAGAAGCTACGGCCTCCAACTTCCGAGGATCTGTCGAAACACCTTCGGCTGAGACCACATGTCCCAGATACGTAACAGACGGTAGACAGAATTGGCATTTCTCCAGAGACAGTTTCAATCCCTCTTCATGGAGCCTCTTCAAGACCTTCTCCAAACGTTGCTCATGCTCTTCCAGAGTCTTCCCAAACACAATTATGTCATCCAGGTACACTAATACTTCGATCAGATTCATGTCCCCAACTGTCTTCTCCATCAACCGTTGGAACGTGGCCGGAGCTCCCGTAAGGCCTTGAGGCATTCTGTTAAATTCAAAGAACCCCAGTGGACAGATGAACGCAGTTTTCTCTTTGTCTTTGGGATGCATTGGTATCTGGTTATACCCGCTTCGTAGGTCTAGGACACTAAACCATTTTGCTCCAGACAAACACTGTAAGGCATCTTCTATCCGAGGAGTAGCATATTGGTCTGGGATGGTTCTCTGGTTCAACGTGCGGTAGTCTATGCATAGGCGGACAGAACCATTCTTCTTCCGGACCATCACTATTGGAGATGCGTATGGACTCCTGGACTCTTGAATCACCTTGGTTCTTTGCAATTCATTCAGCTGTTCTCGCAGATCATCCAAGTCTCCCAGCGGAACTCGCCTTGACCTTTCACGAAACGGCTTGTCTTCTTGTAATCTAATGCGGTGCTCAGTACTTTTAGCTAGGCCTACGTCGAACTCATCTTTCGAGAACAATTCTCTCCACTTTAGAACTTGAGACTGAAGACGTTTCTTCCACTCGGATGAGATGGGAGCGTCCTTGGGTAGAATCTTTCATCTGGAATCTCTTTATCCACTCCCTCCTAAATCGGTGGAGAGGGGCGTAGCGGACTCTACTTGCCTGATAGGCATTCGTGCTTTAAGGACTACTGGAGAACCAGACACATTGCACACGCTGACTGAGACTCTTCCTCGTGTTCTTTTCAGAGCTTTAGTGGAGATTATTTCAGGGATTACTTCGATTCCGGCTTCACTCCCATGATTAAAATCGGTTTCCAGCACCACATAGGAACCTGGTTGCGACCCGTTCAACTTGACTGAAGCCCGGAAACTCGCTACTTCTCCTGCTTGCAGAACCTTCTCTGTTCCTTCTAATCTCCATAGGCGCCCCACTTCGGCAGGTGCCTTCTGTTCTTCGACCATCCTCTGATAGACTGGACGTAACATTGGGTGTACTCCTTGAGTAGAACCTTCTTCCAATATGATAGGTGTCAGGAGACGCCGCACCAAATCAGTATTTGTCCCCACTATCATGGAGCTTCTGTTTGCACCTGAGGGTCGAGGACACACAATGGCCAATGCATCACAACCTCCGGACTGTCCGATGACTTCGGATCCGATCTCCAACTTCACCTGTAAATACCCGTCATAAGGGAGTTTCTCAGTTCCGATACCCCAGATTTCCAGATCCTTCAATTTCTGTAGAGGAATGTGCTTCAAGTGTTTCTCGTAGAAGTCTCGGTAGATCAATGTCACTTGAGCCCCTGAATCCAACAGGGCTTTAGTGTAGACTCCCTCCACTTGGATTGGCACAATAGGAGAAGGACCTATCAGTTGGTCAGGAAACTTGGTGGCGGTATCCGGACACTTAGACCCAGTTTGCTGTACCCTGGCCTTTTCCTTGGCCCGTGTAGGTTTTGGGTGTGCATTGCTTCCCCATGACGTAGGTCCGGATGCTAAGGGAGTGACTCTTTCAGTCCTGGCAGGCTCAGCAGTTGGCCCGACTTTGGGCCCTCTCGCCCTCTTAGTCCTGGCTTGATTTTTTGGAGCGGGGTTCAACCTTCGGGCACCTAGGTTGCTCCTTCACTTGTGCCCTCTGGCATTTCCCGCCGGTGAGGTAGATAACAGTCCTTCTAAGGCTTTTAACAACTCATCAACTCTATTCCTCTCAGGCTTTCGGTCTTTGCATTGTGCGCGGAAGTGGCCCATTTCTCCACAACCGAAACATCTCTTCTTAGAAAGTGGAGACGCAGTCGCCTGTTGTGATTCAGTTAAAGGACCTTGGCTAGACGCCACAGCAACTCCGGTTGTCTGCATGCCTGTAAGGAACTTCTGCATCTCTGCCTGCATCTCTGTCACCTTCATCAACACTCGGCACAGTTCCGCGTGCGCCTGTTGCAATTCAGCTTGAGCTTCCTGTACTTTCTTAACAGTTTTGTAAACTCACCACGTTCAGAGAGGTGTAATTCTTTGGCAGCCCTCTCTGTGGATTTAAAAGCGATCAGGTGCTTTTGCTCGTCCACGTCGGATCCGTAAGTATCCAGCGAGTCGCTTTCAGGCTGCAGACCGTCGTTATGCCTTACAGGTTGTGCGTAAGCTCTTTCCCCTCGCCTGAAGGATTTTCCTCCAGCAAAGCCTCCTCCTCTCTGACAGCTCGGATCAGTTCCAGGTACTTCAGTTCTTGATTACCTGCTCTGCTTCTCAGCTGCAGCATCACTGGATCTAGAGGTTGAGAGCCCCTCAGGATCTGTTTTATTTGGATCTTATCCACTTCGGCCGGCTCGGCCCCTTTCTTGAGGAGTATCTGGTGCAGAATCTTATCTAGGCGCCTCATGTATTCGGTCATTTTCTCACCTTTCCGCTGATAGGTGTGTTCATACTGATATACAAGCTCTGCGGCCTTTTCTGTTCGCCCAAAAACTTCCTCCAAAACATTTAAATAATCTAAAGCAGTACAGTCTTTTCTACTCAGTTTTAGGTTTCTCACCGCTTCTGACGCAGGTCCCTTTAAACTCTCGGTGATCCTTTGCTTTTTCTGAGCTTCAGGGACGTCCCACTCATGCAGAGCCTGCATCGCCTGTTCCACCCATTCCTCAAAGGTTTCTTCTCCCGCCGGAGTTGGTACGTTTCCTGTAAAATTTCTCAACCGTCGGTAACCGAAGTTAGTGTGCGGAGGGCTTGTTCTCTGACACTTAGCCAGCAAATCTCCAATAGCCACTATGAATTCAGGCCCGATCATGGCCAACAGACTGGGCGCGGGAACACTTGCGGATTCGCCACGTGGCATACTTGGCTGAATCAGTTGGACTTCCACCTCATCGGTCAGCTTCATGCTCGCGCCCTGAAAACACACTGGAATACCCTTTCTCCATTCAAAAAGAACATACGTGTGAGAGGTATCTGTGTTCTTTTTTATGTCCAGGATTAACCCCCGATGATCTGGTGTCAGCGCGGCCACGGCCTGGCGAATCTGATCTTCGGCCCAAGTGTCTGCGGGAATATCCATGACTATACAACATTCTAACTGACTACGGTGCTCCTCACACCATTCGGCAACAGTGTCTGGATCCATATTTAACCCTTTAGATGCGGTTTTTCCAGAGACTGGATCCCGGAAACGAGCCCCCACGTGTAGCGCTCACTCCCGGAGGAGCCGCTGAAAATGACCCATGGGCCAGTCTCCCCGCACTAGGGAATAAATATACTCCAGCACCGTTGTGGATTTTATAAATTATATAGTTTACTAAAGTAAAAGGCATATAATGAGACACGGTGTTCGTAGATATATTTACAGTATTTCGTATCGCGGTAAACGCGCAGCGGAAAAAGAAATACGAGGCTTCGTATTTCGGGAAAATGCGCAGCCGAACAGAAAAATACAATGCTTCGTAATTTCGAGAAACGCGTAGCGGAAAGAGAATACAATATTTCGTAATTCGAGAAACGCGCAGCGGAAAACAAAATAATATGCAAATCTTTACCCCTTTTTAGGATATTAGGGAGTGAGTCCCGCACAGGTTAAGTCCCGGACTGTAAGTGTATGTGTGTATTATGGTACCCGGGTACTATTCAACTGGCCAGTGAATCTCTTAAACGATGTCTTCGACTAGTCAAGTTGGGGCCCTGTGGGTTTTAGAAATAAACAGCAGCGTGCTTTCTTGCTTTATAAACTGGCCTTGGAGGCCTCTCACCCATCCGCTGGAAGACCAAGGCTCCGCTGACCCAGGACATCTCTCCGCTCGATGCTGCGCTGGGATACTGGCTACTGGATCCGTTGTCTGGCTCTCTCTGCTCCGACCGTGACTTGTCCAGTTACCGCCTGCTCTCCCATCCGATGGACCTGCGGTACTCCTCACTCGGGGGTCCTCTGGCTTCCTTGATAGCAGCTTGGGTGATGTCTGTAGATCACTGGGTCTCCTTCTTACAAGGCTGGATAACCCCACTTGGAATCCTGATAGGCCGCACCTGCGCTCCGGCCTAGTCACTGTTCCGCTCTGCAGCACTGCGTCCTGTCTCTTTCACTCCCTGGCGCGCTCTGCCAGCTATCTCCACGAGGCTCAGGATGTACAGCGTCTGTGTCCCACCCACTTCCTGTCTCTGTTCGCAAAGCATGCCGGGAAACGTAGTCCCAATGTTCAGTGTCTCTCATCGCGCTTGTCTCCCTCCGGTGGCCAAAAATAGGTACTGCCACAGTAAGGTTTTAAACACAGCGCTACAATATATTTTGTTTATTTTTATCAATGTAGAAATTGCAATGTGAGCGAACAGAAGAAACCTCTAAATCAAAATCAATATTTGGTGTGACTACCCTTTAGCTTCAGACCAGCATCAGTACTTACTGTCATGGTCACCCTGAATGCCTGGCAGCGCCATTAGATATTGCCGGCGATTGCGGCCGTGGGTCAGTGATGCGTGATGACACAACGCCCGCAGGATTTAAAAACCCAATGATGACTAAGTCTCATTGCCCTGTCATGATTTATCCTGGTCAGTGCGATTCTTGCTCCTTTGATGTTGATATACAGTGTATAGACTATGGCTTTGTTCCTTACTACTCTCTGATGTTTACCCTTGCTCTCCTTGATTTATTGTTTACCAAATCCTGGCTTTGTCTGACTACCCATTCTGGTTCTGATTCCTGACATTGACTATCTGCTCTGGTTTCTAACTTCAGCTTGTTCTGACTTGCTCTATTCTGTGTGTCTGTTCTCTGCTATTTGAAAGACTGGCAGTGTATGCCTGTAGGACTCAAGGGATTCCATGACATTACTATAGAGCCATGAATCCTGCAGACCTGTCACCGTAATTGGCTGCATTCGCATCAAGACAGGACGAGCAAGATCATAGGATGGACCAGTTTGCTCAGGTGCTCCAGACCTACGTTACAACAGTAGAGAAACTACAGCACACACCCTGGGGTACTGCCACTGAGTGGAGGAGCTGAACTGCCAGTGTTTTATCCTTACTCGGAGCTGGAGACCTGTAACACTACCCAACCCTACTTGCCTCCCTCACTCTAATAAAGAGCTGCCATCCCTCCCTTCGGTCTGTTCCGTTCGCCCAAACTCCCTTCCATCTCTGGTCCTTCCCCTACTCAGTTTTTCCTAAAATGATTTTAAAGAGACACTTTACGCACCCTGACTTTAGCTCATTAAAGTGGACAAAATGCATGGAGTGCTCCCCCTTCTCGCCCTGTTTTGGTGCTGACATAAACACATCTGAGTGCTTGTAGCAGCGTTCGTTTCATGAGAAAACAGACATGGGCTTGAGCTGTGCATGCAGCTTCCATCTATTACTCTGGCGATGCATTCACGTACCTTTTGTGCCAAAAATAAGCAGCTTATGTGAGATACACAATTTGCGTAATGTACGTACGAAAGTTATTCTGTTATCTCTCCGCATTATTTTTCGGTGGTTTTTCCGTTCGAATCTGCAGTTTTCCAGGTGCGGTCAGCGGCTTTTCCCTGCACTTCGAGGCCCTGTGGTGAATTTGACTCCCCAAGTGCGGGGATCAAAAGAGCACCGAAATTCCGGTAGAATTTTGGTGCCCGTTGAATAACCCCGATAGTGTTCCATTTAAGTAAACAAAAAAATATATATTTTTTTTTATCCGATGAATCGATCAAATAAAATAATCGGCCAACTAAACAATTATAAAAAATAATCGTTAGTCTATGGATTTATACACTGTGTAAACATAGCGCCGCACTTACATTTAAAGCATCTCTGCCTTCCATTTATGCTGCTGATTCCAACTATGACATAATATTTCTGAATAATATAAGTTATATTAAGTGTAAGTTATGTATATTATAACTGGAATGTTGTCATGTTGCATAAGTAAACATACATTCAATGAGCAACGAGAAGTCCCATGAGTGCAGATCGTACCTTGGATTGCTATATCTCAATATATAATAAACAGAGACAACGGAAAATGTCACCATGAAATATATTGTCAGTAGTGATTAAGCACTCCAGCATGACATATACTGACAAGATGGAGAGAGGGCTTTAACCTGACATGAGGACCAGGGCGCTAAAGGCCCCTCTATGGCATCCAGCATGACAAACAGTGTAAGGATGAAACAGGGAGAGCTTAAGAACATTACACAATGACAAGATGCTACAGGGAAGAATCAAGCCTGCAGCACAATACACAGTGACATGGATGTGACAATGAGAGCCCCAACACAATACATGATAATGCTACACGTACAGCTCCAGCATGATACAAAGGGACACAGATTACACAGGGCTCTAGAATGATACTCAGATTAATCTAATGACAGATGTGCTCAAGCATGAATCGAATTGACAAGATCCAGTGTATTATACAATGTCAAGGATGATACAAGGAAAAAATTTCATTCAGAAGAGTATATGTAAAGGTACAGAGGGACGTGCCTGACCAGCACTACAGCAAACTACGGCAGTTAGAGAACGATATCATAAACATTCAGACAGAAAGCAAAGATCTATTTAAAATTCTATTTACTGACCATGACGAGAACAAGCTACTAAAAAGGTTTCACAACAAACATTTACATATATCAGAAATACTGTGCCAAAAGCAAGTGAATCTGCACTAGGAATAGTATCACTGCATACAGATTGATACCTACGGACACAGAAGTCTCCACTTTCATAGTATCCTGGACAGCATTGAGATCTTCTTCTATACATAGTCCTCAGTCCTCTCCTGTATGCAGTCTTGTAGCTTATCCTAGGAAGGAAGATGGAAAATATTTCATATGGGTTTCGATGAAGTATTTCCCAATAAATTCCAAACTGTTGCATATGCATTTGAGGGCCAAGAACAGAAAAAAACGAGGTATGGATAACCTTGGTAATACAGTTTTCTAGACTGCATTTCAGATGCAGCTCTCAAATACAATTATTTATATAGCGCTGACAAATATCACAGCACTGTACACTGGATAGGACAAAACTAATATAAAATTAACAAATAAGCTTGACACACAGAAAACAATAGGAGGAGTAGAGGACACTGCTCAGGTGAGCTTTCACTCCAAGACACATTCTGTAAAGGCTAATCATACGAAAAGAATTAATACAAGATATCAGTGAAAATCTTGAGTTTGTCGACATTTGTGGACGTGAACCATGGGGAAGAAAAGTTGTTTTGATTGCAAAATCTATGATACTTAGGAAACACTATCATATAAAATGTAATCAGAAAACCAGACCAAGGAAGAAATAAACAAAAATAACAGACCAGTTTTTTTTTTTCCTTCCAGTTAAGTATTTGTTTTGGACCATATAAAGTGAAATGAACCCTAAAAATATGTTCAGTAAATGATATTTTGAGGCCAGCAATTACTTATTCAATAAATTCGCTTACGCTTCTATAGCCGCCATTAGTTAACACTGCTCTTAAATGAACCAATGGCAGCTATAACACAGCTACTATTGACTTCATTTATTTCACCTTGAAAAATCCATGCAATGTTATATTTCAATTCAGCAGTGCAGCTCAGTCACAGCTCTATCCATCTAATCTTATCAGATTTTTTTTACCGTTTCTCAAGATTAAAGTTCCCTTGTCTTTGTATAATGTGGAAGCACAATCTGAGCAATAAAATGCTAACCAGCTAAGCACTTCATTAATACTGTGTTAAAAATGCATATTTATGGAAAAGCACTTGAAAACAGAACGATCAGAAGAATTTTGGTACTTGATACTGCAAAATGCAAAAAGACAGTGTCCTGGGTGGGAGTGTTTCTCCTTTTAAATATAAATCGACACTGATATAACATCATGGAATTGTATGGATTTGTTGTGTTGTCTGTTCGCTATTCTCTGAATCATAGGCTGCCTTTGCTATATATATATTATACACTAAAGTTTTGTATGCTCAAAGTTATTTAAAATAACATGGGTAGGATCAGCATTCAGTTTTTATTTTTAGCAAATAATAAAATCACTTTTTTCACTTTTAGAGTTTTTGTACTGAATAATGATTTATGTACACATTACGGGCTCTATTACAATCCCTGGACTAAAACGGGGGCGGTAGGGAGAAAAAACCTGCGCCCGCAGTTTTCCCCCTACCGCCCCCAGTTTAACGGGGGATTACAATGCAGGTGCAAAAAATGCTGCCTGCATTGTTTGCGCCCGCTATTTTTTTCACCTGGGGTTAATGGATTCTGCAGAAGCGGAATCCGTTAACACCAAGTCCTGGCTCTGGTTAACTTTTCGCTAACCAGAGCCAGACGTTAATCAGCGCTGGGACTTTGCAATACCAGCGCTGATTAACACGTTCCCCATGTTAAGTATAGGGAGCGCAAAGTACAGTAACCTCGCGCTGAAAAGCGCAAGGTACCAAACGCAAACAGGTTACTTAACCCGTTTGCGTTTGGATTGTAATATGCGGTAGACACCGCGGCTAACGTTAATGCTCACGCGGGTGAGCGTTAACGTTAAGATTGTAATGTGGCCCATTGTGTCTAATTTTTGGATTACACTTGTAATCATATTTATGGCCAATTTATGTGCCTCATTAATAGGAATATGTCTATAACGGTTTATTCCATGTATATGGAATCATCCACATATTTTGGAGGTAGTAGTGCCATATAGACATATTCTTATTCATGAATAAAAACATTCATGTTTCCAGTCTGTTGCCCCACCAATGTGAAATTTCACCACCCGTCACTGGTTCTACTTACCAGTTTACTACAGAAATGTGGCTTGTTGCTGCTAATAAAAAATTGCAGACCTTTTGTAGTTTTCTACTTAAAAAAACATAAATTTCTCTGGAGAGTAATGCATTTTCCTCTCACTGCTCGAGGTTTTTACTTTACTGAACCCCAGTTTGGGAACTTCTAGTAGCCCCTTCTGATTACCTACAGAGGAGGTGCGGAGTGATTCAAAAATCCTGGTCTGGATTTTCTACCAGCTGTACCACATATAAATTGTGGTGTGGAGCACTGGCCCACCATACTTTCCAAATGCTCCATACCAGGGATCCAATTTATATCACATTCCTATGTGATCTATTTAAGAGAAGACATTCTCCCTGGGACTATCAGAGCATACTCCTCACTGCAGCACCTCACAACTGCACACCATGCCCTGACTTCTATTATAGACTATATACACACACACACAATTTATTTTCTTGGATTTATTTTTGTGAGTGGATGTCCATAGTAAGGGAGGTTTCATATAAGCAGGCATTAAGTTGGCATAAATAGGACCGCGGTGAAGGGATACATTAACATTGTGGCAGGCTTATGCAAAGTGTGATAACATTGTGTAACAAAACCCCCATCTTAAAACCTTAGAAGTTTTTATATTTAGAGGTTTATTTGGGTTTTTGGGTTTATTTGGCTTTGAATTTTGTATGCTGTGTTTATCGATCTCAGTAGCACCATTATGAAATATGTATGTTGGCACAATGTATAATAAAGTGATTATTTTAATTTTAAACACTATTTTCCATGAATCCATTTATTGGATCAAACCTGAAGATTTTGAATCTATACGCATAATTGTGACACAGTATCAGCCTGACTCACCCCATTGAGGGGAACAAAATGTTAGTACAATTTCCCCTTAAAGGTTATACCTGTGCCGTGTACACTTGAACCAGTTCAGGATGTCTGTGCAGCGGGTATAATATATCTGATCGAAGGGATGGGCGTAAGACTCCTGGACAGTAACAGCATAGCTGGAAGACACCAAGAAAACAATTAAAACAGGTAAGCATGGCTCAGATACAAAACAGAATAAAGCAAACTTGCATAGAAAAAATATTTAGCATGTTAATGTGTCCAGCGGAGGCCGGCGTCAGACGAACGCAGTGATCACGTCCGTGTTGCCGCACAGTTTAAAGTCCGTCGTAGTATAGAATCATGATCAGTAGAGACCCACAAACGAAGTACGTGCACACCGAACAGCGCACGCACAACACACGTGGCAAACGGACGCAAGTTAGGCAAGAACGTAAAACCGCTAGACGGACAGAGTGCGCCACGTCCGCGTTGTGTTCTGTGTGAGTGATGAGATGTCAGATGCAGCGCATTTGCGACGTCCAGCACCTTGACGCACAAAATGGCTTTTCATATCCTTTTCAAATTTTCATCATTTTTCATATGAATTTTGTTTCCCATACTTCCCTTTTTTTTTCCCTACGTCCGTCAGCAAAAAACGGACCGTGTGGTGTCTACAGTATCTTCCGTCAGTACGTCCGTTGGTTGTGCACGCACGCAGAGTGCGCTCAGACTGCGTTCGTCTGACATTAGCCTGAGTTGAAAACATCCTGTACAGCATGAAAGAGAAGTTAGCAACTCCCAATATGGAGAATATCAACTATGTGCTTACAGCTAAGGCCGCGGTCAGACACGCGCAGTGTGACTGTACCTCCCTGCATTCCTTGCAGCTTTGTGATGACTCGACAGGGAGTGTCACATGGTGTAACATGCGCACTAGTTGCGTGCGCTACAACGGACGTGATTTAAGCCTCCACGTCAAAATGCTACGACGGACGTAGGACAGGGCTACAAAGTGTGATCCTCCAAAAGGAAGATTGTGCTTTGTAGTGCTGAGTGCACTAACAGCGCTCAGCAAGGTGGCCACACGGGTGTCAGAGTGGAAAGCACATCCACTCTCACGGACGTTCCTTCCGCTCTGAAGAGACATGAAACTAAAATTCCATAAGTACCAACATGACACCAAAAGTGGGAAATTCCACACCTGACCTCATGTGATGGTGGACAAAAAGATGAAAAAAATGGTATAAAATGACAATCAGGCAGTGTGTATAAGGTGTATATGAAACATAAATGTTATTCATGGTCAACCTTGGGTCCCATCCTCACGATATCTCATGAAATTATTCCAAAACAAGAAACATAGAAACATAGAAACATAGAAAGATGTCGGCAGATAAGAACCTTTCGGCCCAACTAGTCTGCCCAATTACATGGATACTTTACTTGGATTTATCTTTTGTTTAGGATAGCCTTATGCCTATCCCATGCTTGCTTAAATTCAATTACTGTTTTGGCCTCAACCACTTCAACTGGAAGACTGTTCCATGTATCCACCACCCTCTCAGTAAAATAATGCTTCCTGAAGAAGAAGAAAAATACAAAACACCTCTAGTCCCCAGTATTTCAGAAAAGGGATACTCAGCATATATATCTAAAATAGGAAAATAGAAAAGAAAATAGTCAAATGTTAAGTTCAGTTGTAACTCACCTGCAAGCCAGCCTCTGTTCTCCTGTCTATTATTGGACATGTGGCTGCTATACACTTGGCAGTCTGTGCAACTACCTAAGTAACCACTGTGTAGGATTATTATTAGGGCTGAAACAACTAAATCGATAATCGACAACTAATCGATGATTAAAATAGTTGTCAACTATTTCCATTATCGATTAATCGGTGTCGATTAATCGGTCCTGTGCACAGCACACACTGTTTAGAGTTCAGACGGAGTTAAACGTAAATAACCTCAGCTTTGGAGCTGATTGGAGAAGACGCGCCGCTGCTTTACTAGGTATGATTTAGTTCTAGGGTTATGTCAGACACAACCAGTTTGTTTTTATTCCGTTTACAACAGTAGAACTATATCACAAAAAAATAAAAATAAACAGGATATTGCCACTGGGTGAAGGAGCTGTATGCCTGTGTTTAATCCTTACTTGAAGCTGGAGTCCTGTGCCTCCACCCCACCCTCCCTGCCACACCCTCTTTGGTCGGGAACTGGCATTCCCTCCCTTTGGTCTGGTCCCTTTCCCCAAACTCACTCCCACACTCAGATCCGGTCTTTTGTTCATACCCACTCCCTCTCACACTCAGGTCAAGTCACTTGAACAAAGTCACTCCCTTCCACCTCCGATCCCTCCTCCCACTCAGTTTGTTCACAAAATTATTTAAAAAGGGACACCGCACCCTGACCACTTTAGCTTATTAACCCGGATTTCATGCTGACATCATCATCTATGACCAAGTGCTTGTAGCTGCGTTCATTTGAGAAAGAAAACATGGGCTTAAGCTGCGCATGCAGCATCAACCCATCCCTCAAGCATACCTTGTGTGAAAAGTAGGCAAGATACACAATTTGCTTATGAAAAAAGGGGGAGGGGTTGTGGTTTTTATTTTTTTTATTTTTGTTTTTTATCCGATGAATTGATTAATCGAAATAATAATCGGCCAACTAATCGATTATGAAAATAATCGTTAGTTGCAGCCCTAATTATTATGATCATTTATATAGCACCAACAGTTTCTGCAACTTTTTACAATAACCAAAGGGAACAAGAAACAAAATTACCAACATAGAAAGGAGACAAGAGGTGTAAAGGACTCTGCTCATAGGAGTTTACAATCTAGAGGGATTGGGGTGGAGGAAGACAAGAGGTTGTCAGGATCACTAGTGCCAGAGGTTCAGGGATGGTGGGGGCCATGGAAATGGTATGTATTGCATCAGTAATGAGGTACGCTGACCTGAAGTGATGGGTTTGAGGGATTTTTTTGAAGGCCCAAATATTAGGGGAGAGTTTAATAGGGCGAGGAAAGTCATTCAACAGGACGGGAGCTGCCCTGGAGAAGTCTTGGAGATGAGCGTTGGCATTGTAGGTGTAGACAGAGAGGCGGAGGTTGACTGCCGACCAGAGTATGAAGAAGTGTAGGGAGGGGTTGCATTTTTGAGTGATTTGAATGTGAGTGTCAGCATTTTGAACTATATCCTGAAATGTACAGGAAGCCAATGGAGGGACTGGCAGGTATCCGAGAAGCCTCAGGTGGAAAAATAAGCCTTGCACCTGCATTCATTACAGATTGCAAAGGGACAATACAGGCATTGGGGAAGCCAATAAGAAGGGAGTTACAGTAATCAAACCATGATTTAATAAGCGCATGATGAACTATCACCTTTGCAGTACCTTGTGTTAGAAAGAGGGACCTGTATATGGACACATTTAAGTCAATAGACCAGGGACTGAAAGAAAAAACAAACTTAAGATGGCAACAATACATTTTTAAAAACCTGGCAAAATTCATAAATATTGTTTCATGTAGAATATTGCTAATAAGTCCCCTTTAAGTTTTTTAAACTGCAAATTCCCTATTTAAAAAAATTGTGCGAGCCTTGCATATTCCACAGGAGGCTTGAGTTACACTTGCTGTTTAGCAAATAAACCCAGCTAGTTTTGCTGCAGGAACAGCTTGCTGGGAATCCTACGTAGGTGTTCGGAAAGCTGCACATTATAAACTGAAGCTCAGTTTTAATACACTTCAGAGCGTGATATCAAAACAGATATCTATTCCAAACTACAACACTAAAAGATAAAACTGAAAGAGTAATAATCAAAGTTAAATAACAAATAAAACAGACAAAGGGGTAAAGTGCACATTGATTATATACCAATTAAGCACATTTGATTGAATATTTAAATCATATATACATCAAGCATACTGTGCATTAGACTGATAGATACTGTACATACATTAGTGGAAACATATGTTACTGTAAACATGAGGGAAAAATATCTCAAGACGGACTAACCACCAGCCAATAAAATACTAGTCTAAATAAAGTGGTGTGGATTAAAAACCTATACTTGTTCCTATGCATGAACTGGATGCTAATCTGGTTATCACAGGTGAATCAGAGGTAATATTTATTGTTTAATAAAAAATATACCATTTGGAATAACAGCCATGTCTGGACATATATGCAAATACCATATCTGACTGCGTCCGATGATATCTGAAGACTTGGAATGGAGTGACTGGTTTTAGAATTATTTTTTTCTTATTATTTTTCTTAAAACGCAGCATTCTGGCAAATCCAAACACCCACAGACCCTCCACCCCTCTGATCTTGCTCCCGTTCCCTGCACTGCGCCTACTCCTCACAAACAACATTGAGGTTGCAGAGCTCCATTATTAACTCCCAGGGCTCCACATCATATCGTAAGCTAGACTTTTTAGTCTATAGTCTATTTTTTTTGCAGCGTTTTTTCAACGAGCGGTGAAATATTTGACATTATTTTGGCATCAAGGACAGCCAGGTGACATTCAGAAAACTCGAATTATATTATATTTCATGGCAGCGTAGAAGTAAACCCTCTGGCCTACTCCTTGACCCCAGCTAAGTGTAAGATATTAGCGGCTCCAGTAAAAAAGTCACTTTGGCCAATGGAAAGAATCAGTTCTGGTATTTCATTGTTTTATTTGTGTCTCCTCAACTGGGCTCCTTCCTTTGCTTCGTCCGAAATCAATACCTGCTATTTCTGATCCGACTCAAATACTGTAAGAAACAAAAAAAAGCATCTCTCCACACCCACAAACGCACGCCGTCACCCACCACCACCACCACATTCCACAGCACCCACTGCTCCCAATTCAACGCAGAGCATTGAGCACACAAACTGGCGTGGGAATCTGAAGGTTAAGCTTTTATTATTTAGAGAAGCGTGGCTTTCGTGTTCTATGGGACACAAATAACAGTTCTGTATTCACATTCACAAACGCTGCAATTTTATAAAAGCCTACAAAAAACTGTATTTCCGAACAGGCGAGAGAAGAACACTGAGGTTCTGTTGTAGACCATTTCTTTTGCATTTTAAGGGTTAAAGCAAAGTCAGGTTGGACACACAGCAGGCTCTAGAGAGAGAGCAAAGCAGCACAAATAAAGGGAGAACAGGTAAGCCCAAGGGTGAACCGAGAGAAGGCTTTTTCAGGTCTGATCTCTCATTAGAAAACATTGTATTTGCCTTCAGGCACTTAATGGCCATTTCAATAGTGATTCAGCGGTAGTTTATATAAATGATATTGGAAGGAGTGAAGGAACAGCGTGACATCTGAACGAATAAGTGAGGTTTTAGGGAAGTGGTGCTGCATTAAAATTTTAGGAGGGGGAAACCAGATATTTTCAGCCAGTGCTTTTTTTCTGGAAAAATAGGTGGGAGTACTCACGCCCAATGAAAAAACTGATTATGACTATTTTTCGTGTCCTAATAAATACTCCTTTTATTAAGCCCTGCTCGGTCTACTAAACGGTGTTTTGGTGGATTTAATTTAAATGAACAGGGCATTTCAAGTCACCTTTTTTAATATTTGGCGTACGAGATGGTGTCAGCTACTGTGCTGCTTGGAGCGATGGTTGAAATGCTGTCTCCCCCCCCAAAAAAACACATATATGAGCATCTCACAGACCTCCACAGCAATGAAACTCACTCTCGTACACAGCGCACATTACTGTGAGTTTCATTGCTGTGGAGCTCAGTGATACACTCATGCACACCGCACATTACTGTATCACAGAGCTCCACAGCAATAAACCTCACAGTAATGTGCAGTGTGTATGAGCGTATCACACAGCTCATACACACATACTAATAATAATAATATCTTCAATAGCCACTCCTTCTCCTGCCCCGGCTGGCCGCATGTCTGTAGGCACGGTCAGCCAGTGGCACTGCTTTCAAGATGCTGGCCCTCTGACGAAAAAAATAGTGCACTGCAGCGTCAAAATTTCCTGTTGTGGCCACCTGTCACTGCAGGAGGAGATCAGAGCATCATGCTTTGTCTCCTCTATGCATTTGGGGTAGCTGGCTGGTGAGGTGCCGGTACGGCGTACCAGCACGTACCGCCTGAAAAAAAGCCCTATTTTTAGCAAAGACAAAACTGGGAAAAAGAGGCAAAGAAAACCAATGAAAGCACGGGATATATATTATTCAAAAACTGCACTTAGAAATACTGAAAGGGTTACTAAGCGGATGAATTAGTGGAGAACTGAGATGTGAGTTTTAGATTAAAACAGCTGGAGTTGAACATTTTCCAACATTTGTCATCTGCTTGTATATTTTGTCATGAGTTTTTGAATTCTCTCGCAATTTCCCATCAATTCCCTGTCAGTGAATTACTAATAGCACTACATAGGGGATCTTTTTATAGGGACAGATGTTAAAACTTTCAAAATCCTAATCCTGTAATAATGACATTCATAATACAGATTCTTTGCGGCAACTCGTGAAATGTGTGATTCCAGTGAAAACTCAGAAATGGAAACCATGTATCATAGCATGGAGAAACTGCACTGGAAAAAGCTTCTCTGTTTGCGAATTAGTTTCTACGTTTGAGAAGCGTTGGCGTAGATCAGCACTGCAATACCAGCAATTTCAGCTGTTTTTTGTAAACACTGGAGCTTAGTGGATAACCCCCACAGTCTCTTGGAATAACCACCCCGCCACACTCTAAATTTTTCTCAGTCTTTGACAATATAAATTGTGTAATATCTGGGGGCAAAGCGTGTATATGTGAAGGCAGCGCTTCCGTGCAAAATAAATAGATATTAATTAGAGTAGGTGCTGCCGTAGTGGAATGTGCAGTGTCCACACACCTCCAAGGACACAAATAATATAAAAGGAACAAAACATAAATTCCTGGCGCACCTTGTATATTAGAACATTGTTTTAGAATACAATATGTATGATACAATTGTAAGTGAACAGTGGGTAAAAAATATTGAGTATGTATTTATTTATTTATTTTTTTCCTTGTGTTTTTTTTCTTTTTTCCTCTTAACACTGAAAACACTCAAAAAATTCAAAAAAATAGAGAAATCCGAATACTTATATTAGTAATGATGGTATCTTTATCTTCCTCCTTTCCTCCTTGGCAAATCCTCTGGAGTTAGCTTTTTTTTCCCCCAATGGTGACTCGTTTATTCATTAGCTCATTCGATGGTATATGGAGGTGCTATATAAATTTCGGGGAGGGGAGGGAGCAAACCTTATATAGACAGGTGCTAAAGTAATAAATATGCAGCAGGACGATATGCTACTATATTCAAAAATGTATTCCTATAAATTCATATAAAAATAGACCATATGGTATGCATAATTAAAAAAGTTATTTAAAAAGTAATCGTAAAAGGGGATCACTTAGTGGTTTGAGAGCGTTTTGCAAGAAGAGCAACAATTTTTTAGAAATTTTAACTTGATAAATGAGCGAGGTCTTGTAATATGAGCAGTATGTACGCTTTGTCTGCCGAGCGTCACGTCACAGCTGAGGCCGCGGTCACACAAGTGCATCGAGTGCGTCCGTGTGACCTATCCTTCCTGCGTCCGTCTCAGCATTCTGACGGCTCGACAAGGAGGGCCACACAGTGTAACGTGCGTAATAGTATCACACATTACACCAGACGTGCTGAAACCCTCCCAACAGATAGCAGTGATTCCGTTAGTGATAAACGTCCTGCACAATAACCCTCCTCCTCTCTCCCACCAGCCATGATTCTTCTCAAAGGTAAAGTGCAGGTTATTATTATTATTATTATTCTTTATTTATAAAGTGCCAGCATATTCCGCAGCGCTGTACCATAAGCACAGTATAGACAGGGTTACAATACATTGAACAACATTTAACAAACAGTACAGGAGGAGATGAGGGCCCTATTCCCGTAGGAACTCACAATCTGGGAGGGTTGGGGTTGGAAACAGGAGGAGAGGACTGTAAGGTGAGAGTGATTGATGGTTGCGTCAGTGAGTTGGGTGGTAGGCTTCCCTAAATAGGAACGTTTTAAGGGAGCGTTTGAAGGAAGAGAAGTTAGGGGAAAGTCTGACAGTACGAGGGAGAGCGTTCCAGAGAGTGGGGGCTGCGCGTGAGAAATCCTGCAGTCTATCTTGGGAAGAGGTGATGCGGGGAGAAGCTAGGCGCAGGTCACTGTTTGACCTTAGGGCTGGGGTGTATTTGGTGATTAGTGAGGACAGGTAGTGGGGAGCTGAGTTAGTGAGGGTTTTGTAGGTAAGGATAAGGATTTTGAACTTAATTCTGCAGTGGATGGGGAGCCAGTGAAGGGACTCGCAGAGGGGAGCGGCAGAGACAGAGCGGCGGGTGAGGTGAATTAGCCTGGCGGAGGCGTTCAGGATGGTTTGTAGGGGGGAGAGGCAGGACAGAGGGAGGCCAGATAAGAGATTATTGCAATAGTCGAGTCGGGAGATTACCAGGGCGTGTATGAGTTGTTTTGTGGGGACAGCGGTAAGAAATGGCCGAATTCTGGAAATATTACGCAGTTGGTATCGGCAGGAGGAGGAAAGAGACTTGATGTGGGGGATGAAGGAAAGAGCAGAGTCAAGTGTAACTCCAAGACAGCGAACTTGGTTTGATGGGGAGATGGTGATACCCTCCACCGTGATAGAGAAGTCAGGAGGTGGGGAGGCATTGGAGGGAGGAATAAGTAGGAGTTCAGTCTTTGACATGTTGATCTTTAGGTGGTGGGAGGCCATCCAGGAGGAGATGCCAGATAAACAGTCACTGACTTTTGAAAGGACAGGGGGAGAGAGATCAGGGGTAGAGAGGTATATCTGAGTGTCATCAGCGTAGCGGTGGTAATTAAAGCCAAAGCTGTTGATGATTTTGCCCAGGGAGGAGGTGTAGATGGAAAAGAGCAGAGGACCAAGGACAGAGCCTTGAGGTACACCAACAGATAGAGGTAATGAGGAGGAGGAGTTACCAGCGAAGGACACACAGAAGGACCTGTTGGATAAATAGGAGTCAACACAAGCAAGTGCAGTGTCACCGAGACCCAGAGAGTTGAGGGTCTGTAGAAGGAGGGGGTGGTCAACAGTGTCAAAAGCAGCCGAGAGGTCAAGCAGGATGAGAATAGAATAGTGGCTGTGTTTTTTAGCAGTTAGGAGGTCGTTGGTGACTTTGGTGAGGGCAGTTTCAGTTGAGTGTAGGGGACGGAAGCCAGATTGCAGGGGGTCAAGTAGGGAATTGGAGGACAGGAAGAGGGAGAGGCGGTTGAAGACTAGTTTTTCTAAGAGCTTTGATGTGAAGGGAAGCAGGGATACAGGGCGGTAGTTGGATGGAGAGTTGGGATCTAGGGATGGTTTCTTTAGTAAAGGGGTGACTAGCGCGTGTTTGAAGGCGGGTGGAAAGGAGCCAGTGGAGAGAGATAGGTTGAAGATGTGTGTGAGAGCAGGGGTGAGGGAGGAGGAGAGGGGAGGAATTAGATGTGAGGGAATGGGGTCGAGCGGGCACGTGGTGAGATGTGAGGAGGACAATAAGGAATTGACTTCCTCCTCAGTGGCTGGGAGGAAGCGGCAGAGGGTGGCAGAGGGGACCTGTGGGAGTGGAGGTGGCAGATAACTATCTTGTGTTGGGATGCTGCTTCTGATAGTTAGTTTTACTGAGGAAGTAATCTGCCAGGTCTTGAGCGCTGAAGGCAGCTGTGGGGGGAGGTGCAGGTGGGTAGAGGAGGGTGTTGAAGGTGGACCAGAGCCGTTTAGAGTTGGAGGACAGCGAAGATATAAGAGATGAGAAGAAGGATTGTTTGGCCAAGTGGAGGGCAGAGGTGTATGACCGGAGAATAAACTTGAAGTGAACAAAATCAGCTTCAGAGCGGGATTTCCTCCAGACACGCTCTGCAGTGCGGGAGCATCTTTGCAGGTAGCGAGTCTGGAGGGTGTGCCAGGGCTGAAGCTGGCGGCGTGGGGCCTTACAGAGTAGAAGAGGAGCAAGAGTGTCTAGAGCAGAGATAAGCGTAGTGTTGTAGTGATTAGTGGCAGCATCAGGGCAGGTGAAGGATGAGGTATGAGGGAGGTGGTGAAGTAGGTTGGAGAATTGATGGGGGTCCACAGCATGTAGATTTCTGCGAGTGTGTGTGCGGGGTGGGGGAGCAGGGTGTTTAGGAAGTCCAGATAGGTTGAAAGAGAGATGGTGGTGGTCAGAGATGGGGAAAGGGCGACAGTTGAACTCAGAAATGGAGCAGAGGTTGGAAAAGACAAGGTCAATAGCGTGACCATCGCGGTGGGTAGGGAGGAGGGAGGATTGTGTGAGTCCAAGGGAGGACGTGAGTGAAAGAAGTTTGGAGGCAGCAGGGGCGGAAGGATCATCAATGGGAATGTTGAAGTCCCCGAGAACTAGGCATGGAAGATTAGAAGACAGGAAGTGAGAAAGCCAGGTAGCAAAGTGGTCAAAGAACTGGGAGGTTGGTCCCGCTGGGCAGTAGATGACTGCCACCCTGAGAGCCAGAGGAGAGAACAGGCGGATGCAGTGTGTCTCGAAGGAGGAGAAGGAGAGGGATGGGGGTGCAGGGAGATGCTGGTAGGTGCAGGTGGGAGAGAGCAGGATTCCGACCTCGCCACCATTTCTCTCACCCGGTCTGGGGGATATGGCTCAAGTGTAGACCGCCATGTGAGAGAGCAGCAACGGAGGCCGTGTCAGAGGGAGTTAGCCAGGTTTCAGTTAAAGCTAGGAGGTTGAAGGAGTTTGAAAGGAAGAGGTCATGGACGGCTGTGAGTTTGTTGCACACAGAGCGAGCGTTCCAGAGGGGGCAGGAGAAAGAGGACAGGCGCTGAGGGATTATGGGAATGAGGTTGCTGAGCTTGCAGGGAGGTGATTTATGTGCGATGGAGATAGGATGAGAGGGAAGTATTGGATGTGTTGTGGGGCCAGGGTTAGGGGATATGTCACAGCATAGAGTAACAGCAGGAGGGTGAGAAAGAGAAGGTGGGAATGGGATTTGTGGGAGTGATTGGCAGCACGAGAGATAGAGGGAGACCGTGTTCTGAGGAAACAAAGGAGCTCATGCGAGGCCATCATGTGGGACGAGAGGAGGAAGGGAGAGAAGCAGATAGTGTAGGGGTCGGTGGTAGAGGGGCAGGAGTTCCATTTAAGGAGAAAGGTAGAAGAAAAGAGCAGAAGCGTGAGAGAAAGCATGATATAGACGTGTGTTTACCCGGAGTAAAAAGTGGGCCTTGCAGTTCCTTCCTTCAGTCCCGCAACTCCAGGAAATCAACTCTGAACGTCCACTTAGGATGCAGGTTAATTTGTTTTATTTTTTCTTTATACTGTATTATATTGTATTACTGTAATCATTTTCATATGAATAAAAGGTTGTGGAACCAATCGTCAGAGATTCCATTATATTAAAGCGAATTCCCCCATAAGAAATAAGAGTGCTTTGGATTAGAAGCACGTTTCCGGAACGAATTATGCTCGTAATCCAAGGTATTACTGTATATGAAAAGCAATTTTATGTCGTCAAATTAAGATAATTTCCTGAAATTTTGTAATTTAGAGGTTGTCATTAACTTTGAATGACTGAGTCTTGCAGACACTGTTGCTGCGAACCCCCCCCCCAAATAAAACCCTACGTTGTGAATAAATATTTGCACATATGTATAAATATATGCCCCCTCTGCGGAGCAATTACAGAGCTCTCGTTGCCACTACCTCTTCTCCATGCTGTTCATGTTCCCTGCACACATTGATCTATCAGGCTTCAGGCATGTTTGAAAGATGGAGTGAAACAAAAGTCATTTTAAGTCACACAACATGTGTCAGAGCAAATCATTTCTCAGCCAGGTAAAGACTAATACTAGTGCAGAGAGGACAATAAGCAAAGATTATGAAGACATTTTTAATATATTTAATCCAACTATAATATCTACTGTAAAAACAAAACATCTATACCCAGAAAAGCGTGTTTAATAAAGGTTACTGTATGTTTTCTGTACTGGCTGAGTATCGGCCAAGCAGGTTTGTGAGCCCAATGTGCAGTATTGCATGAACACGGAAGGACGGTGGACTGCTGGCTGAAGAGCTAGACATGCTGGAAGTGAAGGGCAGAACACAAGGAGTAGTAACCAGTCTCTGGCAGGAATACACTAGGGACAGTGGGACACGTGGTTGTTAGTCGTTGATAATGCAGGAACCCGGAGACACAACGGTTTTTGGAAGGTACAGGGGTTCTTGGTACGCACGAGGGTCCTTGGTAGGCACGAGAGGATTCTTGGTAGGCACGAGAGGATTCTTGGTAGGCACGAGAGGATTCTTGGTAGGCACGAGAGGATTCTTGGTAGGCACGAGAGGATTCTTGGAGAGTACCAGAATACTTAGAGGGTACGAAAAAACGTGGAGGCTTGGAACCAGGAGAGACAGACGAGGAGGCTGAGTGAACTGGCTGGTAAGCAGGGGAAAACACAGATCTGAGGAGCAGCAACAGATAGGCCTTCACTCCGCGAGGTAAAGGGCTACAATGTTATAGCACTGGCTGACTGGAGGCAAAGCCTTTTATTGGGGGCAGCCAGTGCTAAATTAGTCATGTGCTTCATGAGAGTGAGCTGCAGCAAGGGAAGGCCAGACCTAATAGGGCATTACGGGAAAGGTGCTGCCTTGGTGATCAAGGTACAGCACCAGTTCGGGCCTTTTTGTGGCGGCAACGCCGTGATCCAATGACAGTTACAGATCCTGGCTGAGTCAAGTACAAATGAGTGCAACTTGTTCACTTAATTAAGGGAGACATATTGAAAAATATATTACAAGCTGTGATAAGTCAACGACTGCAGAGCCCCATCCACCTTCTGACCAATGACCTCAAAGTATGCACCGTTACACAGATGGTTTTTCAATATCCATCTATCTTGTTAATATTAAAATGCTAATGTTTTAAACAGAAACCAGGGAACACTATGAAAATACAAAAATGTGGAAATGTGAACTACGCTTTTTTTACATAGACATTAGCGTGTATATGGCATTTGTAAACACTTCTTGTCCAAAGAAAGATCATTATATGCTTATGAGTGCCTTTAAGGAATAGCTCCTCTTCACAGGATTTTTTTCTTTAGTTGCTACTTACAATAAAACTTGATTCATGCCTGTGGAAAACCAGTATGATACACAATTTTTCCAATATAAATTCAGTATATAAATCTTAACCTGTAGTTCTTTATATGATATTGTAGAAAATACTATAACTCATCCACTATCAATAACATGTATACATCGAAATTTTTATTCCAATGCAGATGGTTAAAAAATAATAATAATAATTCCCTACAATTCCACTTGTATACCTTTTCATACCAAGACTGATGTTTCCCTGTAGAACACAGAATTTCTTATTTCAACCTCAATACTTTCACCCTAAATGACTGCAAAGTAGCTGGATAGAGGAGCCACCAGTCTTATTGTACAAAAAAGTTCAAAAAACTTAATTGCTGCATCAGCCAGGGAGAGCGGGCAGAACACATGGAGAGCTCTGGGGGTCACTCACTGCTGTACAGAAGGTTAGATTTGCCAATAATTCCTGTACAGTACAGATACAAGGTGTTACTGTATTTTCCATACACAGGCATTAAAGATGCCACATACAGATATTTGGTTTTATATTCTCATTTTGAAGCTCCATTGCCAATAATCTCATTATGATCTATACAAATACGAATAATCAGGCAAGCTGACCTTAAAGGGAAACTCTACTGAAAAACAGCTTTCCCTATTCTTGCTCTTAAATAATTGGGCAGGGTTGTTGACAGCCTCTGCCCAATTATTTTTTAGTTATGTTCTATTTTTAGGAGATTCTACTCACCTTTTCTTCCTCTCTGTGCACTGCTCCTCCTCTTTGACCAAGGCTGGCGGCACACGAGCGTACAGGTACTGCGAACAGCGCGTCCGTTATGGACGCACTTTTTGACAGGAGATATTTTGTGTACAGCATGAAAGTGCATCCGTAACGGACGCATATTTTGATGGGAGATGTTTTCAACAAACGATCAGAAGTTATAAACGTGGATCAGAAGATGGCAGATGCAAAGACGTGCCGGCCTTCGCTCTTGTATAAATATTCACGCACACAGGAAGCAGCACGTAGTTCCTGCGGGACGCCTAGCTTTTTCACATCCATGCCATTTTTGCGTCCGTAGCAATACGCAAAGGCCGTACGTGAACAGGTGCATCATGCGGTGTTCTTCATTGACTCCAGCAAAAAGCTACCACGGATGGCAAATTGTGCGCCCAGGCTCCGCTCGTGTGCCGCCAGCCTTAGGGTTTCCTGAACCCGGAGCCCCGAAAGCTTTTCTGAGTGCTTTACTTTGCGCAACTTGCATAGCAAAGGAAATACAAATTGTGCACCATTATGGGACATACACATTATATGTTCGCAAGTTCCCTAGCGCTTGCACAGAATGATGGATCGCAGCTGCACAAATGCTCAGATCCTATTCATCGGCGGCCTCTCTGAGACTGCTCGCTGCCGCATTAGGTTTCAAAGAGGGTGATTTCAGCACCCTCTCTGCATGTTGACATCACTAGTGATTGATCTGGTGACTGGCAGCCGCGAAATTCAAAACTCACAGCTGCTAGTGAAGCTGGGTGGGGTGGAGGAAACTCCTCCACTTCACCCAGCGATTTCTGCTAGATCGGGGCAGCAAGGAGGGGGAAGTACTCTCAAATCTTGGCCATTTCATTTTAAAAATATAAAGTGGTAAGTATGAGTAGAGTATCCATTTAATTCATTTTCAGAGACATTTGTAGAGGAGGCGGATGGCTAACCCATTCTAGTGAGCTGTGTCCGGAATCTGAATATCAATTATTATTAACATCAATTATATCAAATATTATTCCTCAACCCGAGTCCCAGATAAAGTGGCTGACCAAGATCGCACTGCAGGGGAGAGGACACTGCTATGTGCCAACACACCCCATGATTCTCAATGTCTGTGAGTCGGGGTCTGTGTCAAAGTTTTTGTGTCCGTGACTGTGTTTGTCAATAACTGTGTGTGGGTGTCAAAGTGTATTTGTTGGTGTCATTGTCTATGTGTGTTTGTTAGTGTCCGTGTGTGTTTGAGTAGGTGTTTGCAGTGAACAAAAAGTGGACCAGGCACACCAGAGTCTCACTTGGACAGTTTTGTCGGGAGTCAAACAATGCAACGTTTTGGCTTCTACTGAGGTTTTCCTCATGCCTGTGCTTGCCAGTGTCTGAATGTGAATGTGTCTGTCATTCTCTGTCTTAATGACTGTCAGTGTCTGTGTGAATGTCATTGTCTCTCTGCATATGTCAGTTTCTGTCCTTTCATACTTAGAAATAATGAATAGCATTAAAGTGCGATGATATAATTTATTAAAGTGTGCGTGTATATAAAAGAATTAAGAAATGTTAAATATGTATAAAAAAGGTCCGAGATTACGTAAAGAACTTTTTTCAGGTTCAGATAACATGTATGGAAATAAAAACAAACAAACATAATCTGAAGAAAAAAAAGAATCAACAATCATGTGAAGAAAATGACAATGCTTACACTTAGCCTATTTATTATTTGTTTATACATGTCGGTAGTGCTAGCTTTTCTGAAATGGTTTCGAAGAAAACCTAACAATGTCGAAGACTTTCTAAATGAATGTGCCAATACCACTGAAACATGGAAAACTGACCATAAACAAACTCATAACCATGGTCTCTTGAAGTAATACAGGCGTCTTGGAGAAATAAATGCACTTTAAGGTAAGCTGAGCATACATTTAATTGCTAGGGTCATTTTAATCAGTTCTGAATTGAAGCTGTCTTTCAGTGCTATTAGCTCTTCATGGTCCGAAAACGTATGCTATCCTGAAACAAGATAATTAAATAGACACAAAATTTGACTATTGCATTGTCGCTGGAGCTCCTTTAGCTAATAGTTGATAAAAAGTACTTCGCTATCAAATCCCAGGATACTTCTTCGCAATCTCTGCACATCAAATACATATGTGCTTTGCTCGGTGGAGCTGTGATTTCCAAAGAAAACTGAATGAATGTGTCACAAGTGATTTGCTGAACAATTGGATATCCTGTTGTATAAAATTACTCTGTATTCTAAGTTTCAATCCCGTGATAGCAATTACCTCTCTGGTACATGTAAGTGAGTGGGATGATGTGAGCAGGTGTGATTTAAGCAGGGGGCCTGCCACCTTCACAACATGCTAATGTTATTTGCAAATGGGTTATTAAAGGAATAGGAAGAATTAAAGTATTTGTTTGCAATAGTTTTTATTTTTCACTATACTAAGAAAATGATGAATCTTAAAAAATTGTGTTTTCACTCCTCTACTTCGCACTTACCCCAAACCTGAACATAATAGCTCAGGTATTGCTCAGCCATGAATTGCTGACGAATCCTTAACCTATTTCCCCAACACACATAAGGTGGTTGTATGCAAATAAAAAATAAAACATATGTGACAGTGTATTGATCTGGTGGTCTATGTTCCCCTGTGGGGGGGGGAGCAAGAAAGAGAGAGAGAGAAAAAGAGAGTGAAAAAGAGACAAAGAGAGGGAGAAAGAGAGAGCGAGAAAGAAAGAGACAGACAGAAAAAGAGATAAATAAGAAGACAGTGAGAAAGACAGAGAGAGGGATAAAGAGAGAGAAAGAAAGAGACAAAGAGAAAAATAGATAAATAAGAAGAGAGAGAGAAGGAGAGAGGGATATAGAGGGAGAAAGAAAGATAGAGAGGAAGAGAAATAGAGAAAGAGATAGAGAGAAAGAAAGAGAGAGTGAAAAAGAGACAGAGAGGGAGAAAGAGAGAGGGAGAAAGCGAGAGAGAAAGAAAGAGACAGACAGAAAAAGAGATAAATAAGAAGAGAGAGAAAGAGAGAGGGATATAGAGGGAGAAAGAAAGATAGAGAGGAAGAGAAATAGAGAAAGAAAGAGATAGTGAGGAAGAGAGAAATAGAGAAAGAAAGAGAGAGAAAGAAAAAAGACAGAGAAAGACAGAGACAAAGAGAGAGAAAAAGAGAGAGAGAAAGAGCTGCTGCCCCTGGAGGTGGGAGTGGCTGCAGTGGGTTAAATCAAAGGTTGGTTAAAAATGTTATGTAGAGTCCCTGTTACAGAGAGGGATGATTAGTGAGTTAGCTAGTTAGTGCTCAGGTGAGCCAGGTTTGTATTTTGTATTATGTTTTCTTTGCCGCTGCAATAAAGACTGGAAGCTACCACCCGTTTAGGCTAGGGTCAGACTAACGCATTTTTCACGTTGTCCGTGAAAATGTGCGTTCGAAGAATGGACGTATTTTTTCACGGAATACGCAATAGCGGTCATACGATGCGCAGTTTCATCCGTGATTTTGTACGGATCATCAATAAAACACTTCTTGCATCTGGACGTTATGTTAGCCGGACATTAGCAGCGTCTGATGTCTCCAATTCACGCACACACGCCGCTAGCGTACGCAGCGCACTCTGTACGTCAGTACTAGTGGTTTAACGTTCTCGAAAAAATGCGTTCATTTTCCACTTGCGTTGCGCAGCCGGACTTTTGTGCGACCGTACATCGTATATTGGCCGTCATTGCCCGTCATCTGCTGCTAGCACGGCCGTGATTAAGTGCGCCAGAACGCGCGTTCGCACTGCCTCAGTCTGACCCTAGCCTAAAGAGACTGTATTTGATATAATTGCCCAAGATGACTGTGTTATGGTGCCCTGTGATGGTAATGGATCACAATGTGTACAAACTCAAAGCATTTCCTGCCCTCAAGAACATCATCTATAATTTTGCCTGTTGCTCCCGCTATCCAGTAGATGGAAAGAATATTCAAAATCAGCACTATGTATACTTTTCAAAAAGGCCCTGCATTTATTTACATACAATTTTGACATTTCAGTTACAATTTACTGTGTTCTGATGAAAATTAAATGTAATGTAAATGTATCACTAGGTTGCCTCACATATTGATGGAAATATATGCATATAAGTAAAATATTACACTAAAGAACCAGTGGCCTCTGGTCGAAGTGAGTGGAATCAGTTTTGTAAAGCCTATCACAGCAATGATGTACACATTTACCATTCAGCTTGATGTTATAAATCCCAGTCTAAGGCTAGAGTCAGACGAGCACGTTTTCTACGGACTGTGCGCCCGTGCAGTACGGACGCACTTTTTGACGGAAGACGCAGTAGTGGCCACACAGTCCGTTTTTGTGACTGACTTTTTTTGACAGATGTAGGAGGGAAAATAAATTACAATGAAAAAACATTTGGTCCGTCAAAATGCTGGACGTATAAATGCAGTCCGTCTGACTACGTTCCATCACTCACACACAAAGCTATGCGGACATTGCGGACGTGGCGCACTCTGCACATCCATTCTAGCGGTTTTATGTTCTTGCCTAACTTGCGTCTGTTTGCCGCGTCTATTGTGTGTCCGCACTTCTGTGCGGACATACTTCGTGTGCGGGTCTCTATTGATCATAATTTTATGCTACCACGGATGTTAAAATGTGCGGCAACACGGACGTGAACACTGTGCTCGTCTGACCCGAGCCTAAAAGTAACCTACATTACCAGTCATCATTTTAGTGTCCTTCCTGGCTTCACTTGCAAAAATACCACTGGCCTTGGAATAGGGCTGAGTATCAGTTAAACCTTATTGTTATTCATTATTTATTTATAAATCTTGAATATATTCTTTGGTTCTGGAATCCTAAAAGGAATTAGTATAAAATTTTATCCAACATGAGCTGTTTGCCTTGAAAAATATATGGGCACTATTCCCTTTGTGAAGCTAAAATGGATACACTAACGGGGATAAAAAAAAGTTACATAATGGAAGAAAAACAAAGTTCAGTTACCCAGATATATAGACACCTACTAATATTAGTTTTACTCCCTCCAGTTGGGACTTCTCTATAGGGATAAATGCACATTTTTTCTTATGCTCTATTGACCAGGATTATTAATTTATCCAGCTACTTTTCTCAGGCTTTAAGATTGGATTATTTTTGCTTTAGTACTTCAAGATTGATTAATTTGGAGGTTTGATTCTGCTGCGCAGGAATATCATTATTAACTATCCCATTGAAAATCACTAGTGATACAGGCCGGTGCCCAGTATCCTGCCCCAGCAGGCAGATCATTCTTTTATCTCTGCACGCATCTGGCTTTCAGCAAGATGAGTGGTTCCATATCAGTGACTCGAAGACTCCAATTTTTCAAAGAACAAAGAGTTGCAAGGTACAGGTTGTAAATCACTGGTTGTTTAACCCAAATGTCACATGAACTGTGATCACGCAGCAGTGGTGAAGTCCTCTCTATTAGTAGAGAAATCTGCAGCCACACCAAAAATAAAGTCGCTGTTAAAAGTCCCTATATAAAATTTGTGAAGTGGGACTCAAATAAATAAAGCACAGAAAAAAAAACCTAATATCCCTCCAATAGATTTGCAAACACTCATAAAAAGTAATTTCCAACTACAGTTGCAAACTTAGACTGTAACACTGGCACCATATTAAGGCAATTGCACGGATTGGTTGACTCAAGTAAGTAAAGGTGTTGTAGCAACTAAACAAAGTGAATGTGAACAAAGCCCCAGGGCCAGATGGAATTCACCCGCGAGTACTGAGGGAGCCAAGTGTGGAAATACGTAAACCTCTGTTTTTAATCTTTCAAGATTATTTTCTTTCAGGAAACGGATCAGAGGATTGGAGAAAAGCTGATGTGGTCCCTATATAAAAACAAAAAGGTTCCAAATGTCTGCCTGGGAATTATGGACCTGTGAGCGTAACATCTGTGGTTGGGAAAGTATTTGAGGGGTTACTAAGGGATAATATTCAGGAATTAATGGCAGGTATAATGTAATTAGCAAAATTCAGCATGGTTTTATGAAACAAAGATCATGTCAGATAAACCTAATTGCATTTTATGAAAAAGTAAGTAGAAGTATAGATCAGGGGGTTGCAGTGGATGTGATTTACTTGGATTTTGCCAAAGCTTTCGATACAAGAGGTTACCATTTAAATTAAGAAAAATCGGTCTAGATGAAAATTATTGGTCTTGGATAGAACACTGGCTAAAATATAGAGTACAGAGAGTGGTCATACAGAGTACAGAGAATGGTAAATTTTCAAGATGGACACCAGTGGTAAGTGTGTGTCCCTCGGGGGTTTGGTATAGGACCGATTATATTCAATTTATTTATAAATGACCTTGAATTAGGCATCGAAAGTCATGTGTCAGTGCTTCCAGTTGACACAAAACTTGGAAAAGTAATACAATGTGAGACGAATGTTACTTCGCTGCAGAGGGATTTAGATATATTGGGGGACTGGGCACTTAAATGGCAGATGAAATTTGATATAGACAAATGCAAGGTTATGCACTTTGGAGTGAAGAACACAGAAGCAACGTTTTTATTATTAAGAATTTGTAAAATTACAAAGAGAATTAAATCACAAAATCAAACTGACAGAATAATAGCCATACAGGGCCAGCAGGAAACAAAAACGAAAGAGCTGGTTTAAAAATATTTTGGGCAACTAACGATGGGTATGCGATAATATTTCAAAATGATCATGAGACAGAGAAAGAAACGAAAAGCGAAAAATAATCCACTAGATCACGGAGAGTCTCAGAAAAGATGTCCAAACGATAGTAATAAGAGGCACAAAAAAGACCAGAACAGTCGTCAATAAAAATAAACAGCATGGAGGGGGGAACGAATTCAACCTGGTTGCACCTCCGGAAAGTCCAGAGGGAGACCAGCCGCTGTAAGGTCAGACCAAGCAGCCGCCGGGTCCGTGAGCATGTGGGGAACATTAGCGAATGTTACAACAAGGGAACCGGCCAGGCCCCATCTATAACGAATTCCCTTCTGACGAAGGGCAGCAGTCACCTCCCGGAAACGCCGACGAGCCATCAAAGTTAAAAATGGAAGGTCGTGGTAAAGAGCAAGTTGAGAGCCCTCAAACTGTACTGGGTCACAGGCACCAGGGGAAGTCCTAAGTTGCACCTTCTGGGACATATCTCGAAAAGCCACTACCACATCTCTAGGTGATCCCTTAGTAGCCGTCGCCGGTCGCGAAAATACCGATCCGAAAATACCGATCCCACCACATCAGGTGTATTGGGAGGCAGTCCAGCAACTTGTAGGACCAGGTGGTACACATAAGGTTGTAAGTCCTCAGCTGGGAATGAGTCAGGAATGCCCCTGACCCTAATATTCCTGCGCCGGTGTCTGGATTCCAACGTCTCCACAGAACAGGACAAAATTTCAACCTTAGACCGAAGTGCAGTCATCTCGTCGTGGAGGTGGGTTTGCTCTGTTACCACTTCTGCGGTCGTCGCCTTCACCTCCACCCAGTGGTGTATTTAGGTTTTGTGCTGCCCTAGGCCTGACTAAACTCGTGCACCTCCTAATTTAAATTTGACACACCCCTTCCTGTCAAGGGCACACCTGTTCCTGGTTAATCCCCACCCTTCCTCTTTAAGCTCCACCTTTTCCTCTTAGAGCTCCGCCTTTTACTGTCTTTATATTAAAAGTGGATACCAAGTGCCTACTTGTATACCATTTCAAATGTACCTATTGCGATAAATAAAATTATGAAATGTTTAAATTCAAGCATTTTTACAAAGAACAGCCACGCATGTCAAGTATACTGGATCACAGCCGCTCTAATTGGTTGAACAATAAAATCCACAGAAACCTGCACTGCATATGAGTGTATCACAGAGCTGCACAGCAATAAAACCCACAGAAATGGGCATTGTGTATGAGCATATCAGAACTGCACAGCAATAAAACTCACAGTAATGTGCAGTGTGTATGAGCGTATCCCAGAGCTCCAGGGCAATAAAACTCACAGTAATATGCAGTGTGTATCACAGAATCCACAGCAATAAAACTCCCAGCAATGCAATGTGCGGTGTGTATGAGTGCATCAGAATCTACTGCAATAAGACTCCCAGCAAACCGAGTGAATATGAGCACACAGCAATTATTTATTCTATATTTACCGGCCTCCGTCTGCGGTATGGCTGTGTGCAGAGCCAGCAGGGACTGTGTACGGACTCAGGATCGCGGCTGTGTCTGTGCGTGAAGCCATCTTGTTAGCAGTGGGGTGCCACTGCCAGAGGGTGCACTGTGGCTTTGATTCCCTTCCGGTGGGTGTTCAGTCCAGAATAGAGTGAGAGTCCGTGTTAATAAAAGGGCGGGCAGCTGCGTGCGTGTCACGTGGTTCAGCCAGTCAGGTGGTACAGAAAAAAATAAGTAAACTCCGTACCAGCTGACTGGCCGGACCGCGTGACCTGCACGCACGCAGCCTCACCAGGAGCCAGGCAGCTCAATGACAAATTTCTATCACTGCAGTGCTGGTTAAGGAAAGGTCCACTTTAAACAGCAGTAAGCAGACAGGGCTTCATATTCTGCTGATACCCCCCTTTACCTGCCATTTACTGTCATCTTCTCTCTCTGCACACAAATCACGTCCCCCTCCCCTCTCCTAGAGCTGCTGCGGGCAGGGGAGGAGCTATGGAGGGAGGAGAGGGGGATTTTTATTCTATTCGATTTTATTCCATGTGCAAACGCCCTGCTCCACTGCTCGTTGTTTGAGAACACAGCTCAAAGCTGACACACAGTGACAATGGCACCTCCTAGTACCCCCTAATGACACTCAAATAATCACTGGTACCTGGGGCGGCCCGCCCTCCGCCACTCCCCTAAGTACACCACTGCTCTGTGATATGCTCACACACAAGTTTGGTGAACTGCCAGCAAGTACGGTGCTGTTTGAAGGCATTGCAAATCCCCATAGAGAAGTAATGGTTAATCTATTCAGAGAACACCAAACATCAGAGAAATGGCAGTGAAATGCCCTGATGTTCGGTGCTTTCAATCAGCAGGTTTATTCAGGCGAACCCCATAGGTTTCAATGTTAAAAATATTCCCGTTTTTATGCAATATCTAATAAACCATTTATTATTTTAATCTGCAGTAAAAAGTCTTTGATTTTTTTTTTAGTACCCTGTAGCCATTTTTCAGCAAAATCCCCCCCCTTTTTTTTTTATAGCGGTTTTTCTTTTTTCTGTAACAGAACTTTTTATTATCAATCATAGGATCTTATATGTAAATTCCAGACATTTTCGTTCAGTAGTTCTTTTGAAACCAGCAGGCCAAGGGTTTGCGGTGGCAGCATTCAGCGGCCGACTCCATGCACTTTGGGGACCCTGCGGTGAATGGTGAATTCACTGCAGGGTGGGGAAATTTTATTCCCTGAAGTGCAGGGAACTACAGAACACCAACATGTTGGCGTCATTACGGTGCTCTGTGAGTAACCCATTTAGTGGTGAGGTTTTTTGCTGCCCCCTGGAAAGTGAAAGCCTAGGCCTTGCCTACCCAGGACATACTTGAAAATTAGTGAAATCTCAATGTATCCTTCCTGGCAAAATACTTTGCAAAAGTAAAAAAAAATAAAAAAAATTTTTTGAGGTGGGGCCACCAGTGCGGGCCGCCGCCCCCTGGAAAGTGCCGCCCCAGGCCTAGGCTTTGTTGGCCTAGACCAAAATACCCCACTGCCTCCACCACCTGCGCGCGTATCTCTTCCACCTCCGTTCGAAACGCAGGCACTCAGGTCTCCACATGTCCCTAATGTCATCCAACAATCTGCGAAGGTCACCCTTCGTGGAGGGAAGATGGTCGTCCACCTCCCGGGAGCAAGCCACAGGTAATTCCTTACTCGAACCTTGTGACTTAGGCCAGCCTCCCAGCGTATCGGACTTCGGCATTGAGACAGGCCCGGGATCAGATGTTACCCTACTGCCGGCGGAAAGTTGCTGGTCGTCAGCCGACCCCCCTTCTGAAGACTTCTGAAGACTCCCGAGTTGCCACCGCAGAAGCTGCCAGCGCAGCCTTACGCTTTTTCTGCGCCCTCTTTTTCACGGCAGCCGAAAGAGGCCGCAAAACCTGGGAATGCGACAGAGGGGTGAGCCACGACATTCCAGTGTCGCCCCCGCAAGGCCAAGAGGAATCATTATCAGCAGATGATCCATAACCCGGGGGGATAGATGAGGAAGCCAGCGCGTCTCTGGAGAGTGACCCACCTGCCATGGAGAATCTAATGTCCTGTTGTCTGGGACCCCCTTTATGGGTAAGGCGTTTAGGCATCCCCCTTTCCGCCGGGTACAATGAAGCAGGCTCCAGGGAAACACCGCGGCGCCACACGAGGATGTCCAAAATGGCCGCGTTCACTAGGCTCAAATCCCCTTCACTAGGCGCAAATCGCGGGCAAACGGTAACCCCAGGTCCAGACAGGGTCCCAGAGGCCAACCAGGAGCGAGGACAAGGCAAACGAGCAGGAAAATCAGCTGTAGAACCCAGGCTGTAGCGGAGCTATCGGAAAGCACGTCCGCTCGCTGCCGCGGCTAGCTCCGCCCCCCCCCAGAAGCAACTTTAACCTAGATGGTACCGAGATAGGGAAATCAAAGCAGGAAAAGGATTTGGGAATAATCATAGATTAGAAACTCAGCAACAATGCCCAATGTCAATCAACAGTGGCAAAAGGCCAGCAAGGTATTGGCATTAAAAGGGGAGTTCACTCTCGGGATGAAAACATAATTTTGCCTCTTTTTCAATCCATGGTAAGACCGCACCTTGAATATGCCGTGCAATTTTGGGCACCTGTCTTAAGAAAGGATATTATAGCGCTAGAAAAAGTGCAGAGACGGGCGACTAAATTAATAAGGGGAATGGAAGGTTTAAGTTATGAGGAAAGACTAACAAGCTTAAACCTGTTTAGTTTAGAGAAACGGCGCCTTAGAGGGGATCTGATAACCTTATATACATATATACGGGGCTATTATAAACCATTGTCTGATAACCTATTCATTAACGAAACTATACACAGAACACGAGGTCAACCATTTAGACTGGGTGAAAGGAAATTTAGCCTAAAGCATAGGTAGGGTTATTTTACAGCGAAAACAATAAGGGCTCTATTAACTACTTCGGGCAAACATTAACGAGTGCGCAAAAACGCATTAACGCGAGGGGAAAAACCCTTTGCGCAGAATGTCATATTACAATGTCCGCTCAAAAAAATGCGCGTTAACGTCTACCGCGGGTGAACCTGCGCAAACCCTTTGAGAGCGTAATGTACGTTGCGCGTCCTATACTTAACATTGTGAGCGCAAATGCATTTGTGCGCTGGTATTACAATCTATGTGCAAATTTTAACGGACAACGTTTGCGCACATAATTTTAACGTCTTTGAAAAGCTGGTGGTAACGGCAAATCTGAACGTCCTGGCCGAAACCAAATACACCAGCCCGAAAAAAAAATTACAGCAAAGTATAGTTACACATTCTACACATACATAAACAAAAAAATTGAGAAGTTGTGCGTGTTTTTATTATTGCTGCAGCATATACACTCAGATTGATTTTGACAGGCGCAAAAACTTAACGAGAGACAATTGTGGTTCTTAATTCTGATTGGCTGGAACGCGTGAAAAAACAGTCCACACACGGATTTCTGCACGCAGTGTTAATGCGCGCGCATTTTTGCGTGTCTTTTTTACGCATGTTATTTTTTGAGGGATTGAAAAATGCACTCGGATTTTAATACCTGTTATTTTTCACGCGTTAACGTTTACTGCTGCGGGCGTTTTGCGCGATGAATTTAATAGAGCCCTAAAGCTTTGTAATTCTCTGCCTGTTGAGGTAGTCGGGTCAGAGTCTGTACAGAATTTTAAACAACGACTGGATGACATCCTGTAAAACCAGAATATTAACAGGGTTCTTCAGAGAGCGCCAAAATCTCACTGAAATTACAGTGCTCTTCCATTCGCCGCACTTCGACGAGTTAAATTCGCCATCCCTGCGGTGAATTCAGCATTCACCGCAGGGTCCCCAAAGTGTGTTGAATTGCCTCGTCAAAGGCATCCGCAAAACCGCACCCAAAACGAAAAACCACCGAATTGATACGAAAAAATGCCGACTGCGTCCGACGTTCTGCCGATCAGACCGCTGAATTGATTAGAAAAAAAGCCAACGACCCGACGAACAGACTACCGAGTAGCAGCCAGAAAAGCCAACAAGCTGCCAAACAGGGGTAAGAAAGAAAAGAAAAAAATACCGCAACTTTTGAAAGGAGTTTTTAAAAATAGTACTGCATGAAAATGCCTGGAAATAAAATATAAGGTCCTCTGAATAATAAAAAGGTCGGTTACAGGAAGAAAAAAAAAATTCACCAAAAAAATCCTGAAAAATGCCTCAAAAATCCTAAAGAAAAATTAAGACTTTTTCCTACAATTGAAAAGAATAAATGTTTAAGAAAAACGGGGAATTTTTAAAACATTGAAACCTATGGGATTTGCTTGTTTAAAACAATCGAACAAAACCACCGAAAATCAGGGCATTTCACTGACATTTCTCTGCTGTTCAGTGTTCTCTGAATAGTTTAACCATTACTTCTCTATGGGCATTTCACTGCCGCCGAAGATCACAGTATTTCGCTTGCAATTCGCCAATATTTAGCGAATCACCGGTTTTTGAATAGCCGAATGGCTACAAAATTGTACCATTTGGGGAAATTCAATGTTCGGTGCAATTTCATGGCCAATTCGGTGCTCTGTGAATAACCCCTTATGGGTTATAATATTTAAAGTGTAGGTAAAAGCTGCTTGATCCAAGGAGAAATCTGACAGCCATTCTGGCGTCAAGAAGGATTTTTTCCCAGTATGTTGAATTTTGGTGAGCACTTCAGCTTGGGTTTTTTTCCTTCTTTTAAATCAACAGCAATAGGTGATGTGTGAAAAGCTGGACACAGGTCTTTATGTCGGCCTATGTAACATGTCTTGACCAAGCTATGCCACCCTGCATATGACACTTTTTGACATGCATGTTACCAATGTCACAAAGCATCTGTTGCAACATACAAGTGCATTATAGATTACTTTCCAGCTGCTTCCACTTTGCAAATCACCCTAATTAACCCAAGATATGATAGCCCTTCCCTTGATATGTTAATCTGTATATTTGTGTTTTGTTTTTAATAGTTTGCATTTTATTACTTTGTATTTCTGTAACCACTCAATGTTCTTGAACCCAGGACATACTTGAAAACGAGAGAAATCTCAATGTATCCTTCCTGGTAAAATCCTTTGCAAATAAATAAATTTAAAATAAAGCTAACACAAGTAATAAAGGATTTCTGGTCATGACATTGTGCAGTCATCCAAACTCTTATATAATAGCAGTCATCCAAACTCTTGCATGAAATGTAGCCTAGTACAATGCAGCTACCATGGCTGGCTTTTTCCTGGCATTTATGACCATTAGCAATTACATAACTGTATTTTACTGCAATCTTTGCACACACACTTGATCATACATCTACACACACACCTGTGCAACACACAGCTACACATGGATTGATCCATACAACAACTGCATTTGTACAACTTACCCATACACCATACATCTTGACCGATATCTTTGCACACACACATACACACACACATTTTGACTCAAATCTCCACATAGATACACACATGTTGACCCATACATAACTCCTTCACCTTCTGCAGCCGGTGAGTCCCATGAATGTGTTCCATGTGCCAGTGGCAGAGTTTCATTGCTCAAGCATCAGCTTCTCTCAAGAGGATCTGTGGAAGGGGTGACACTACAGAGGGTGTTTCTGATCAGACGAGTCACAACACCACAGCTAATACAGGCAGTCAGCAAGAGCAAGCAGCAGATGACTGCAGCAGCTAGCTGACAATGTATAACGAGGGCTAGAAATCTAAGAGCCAGCGAAATTATTTTCAGGTGACCTACTTCCCAGAAATGTCAAGCAGTTTTCTAGGGCAAGGCTTCCTTCTAGTCGCTCTTCAAGGTCACAGTGAGGACAGACTCTGACAACCAGGTCCATGGGGTACAAGGAAGACAATGAGATATTGGTTAGATGGAAAAACATATTCTGACTGGCTGGTCTGAGCATTTTGGGGTTTTATCATGAAATGGTAAAGTGCCAAATGTTTGAATTACAGTTACAAGTATTTATAAAGCACCAACAAGTTCCATAGCACTGTACAATGGTGAGACAGAATAACAAATAAACATAAAAGTTAAACACAGAACAGTAGAGATGTGTTGAAGGAGTGGCGAGACAGGGAGAGTCTGATGTTGTGGGGGAGGGAGTTCCATAGAAAGGGAGACATCTTGAAGGCGGGAGTTGGGGGTGCGGGTATGTGGAGCTAATAGCATCAGATCATTGGCAGAGCGAAGTGGTCGGGATGGGATATACCTGCTAATAAGGCAGGAGATGTAGGCAGGGACGCAGCTATTGAGAGCTTTGAATGTGAGCACCAGTATTTTGAATTGGATTCTAAAGGAAACAGGGAGCCAGTGTAGAGACTGACAAAGGGGTGAGGAGCGAGATGCACATGAGGTGAGGTGGATGAGCATAGCACAGGCATTCATAACAGACTGCAGAGGGAGAATCTGGGACCTCTTAAGGCCAGAGAAAAGGAGGTTATAGTAGTCAAGGCGGGAGATAACAAGAGCTTGGATGAGCCTTTTAGTAGAGTCCCGATTAAGACAAGGACGGACATGTGCAACGTTTTTAAGGTGAAAGTAGCAAGATTGGGTTAGCGACTGAATGCGAGGAGTGAAGGAGAGATTAAAATTGAAGAGGAACCCGTGGCAACGAGCCAGTGAGGTAGAAGTAATGATGGCATCATTCACCTGAAGGGAGATGGGTGCAGGAATGATAGTTTTAGAGAGAGGGAAGATGAGAAGGTCAGTTTTGGAGAGCTTGAGCTTTAGGAAATGGGAGGCCATCCAGTCGGAGACAGCTGATAGGTAGGCTGTAACACGTTCCAACACAGAAGGAGAGAGATCGGGGGAAAAAGGTAGATTTGGGTGTCGTCAGCATAGAGATGATATTAGAGTCCATAAGAAAAAATGAGGTTGCCCAGAGAGGCAGTATAGATCGAGAAGAGTAGGGGACCCAGAACAGAGCCTTGAGGTACCGTAACTGAAAGAGGAACTGGGGGTGAAGAGACACCGGCAAAGGACACACTGGAGGAGCGAAGAGATAGATAGGAAGAGAACCAGGAGAGAGCAGTGTCACTGAGGCCAAGTTGATGCAGCAAGAGGAGCAGGAGAGGGTGATCACCAGTAGCAAATGCAGCAGAAAGGTCAAGAAGAATAAGCAGGGAGAAGTGACAATTGGTTTTAGCAGCAACTAAGTCATTAGTGAACATGGTCAGTGCAGTCTTAGTGGAGAGTGGAGTGCTGGGAGCAAAAGCCGGACTGGTGCAAATCAAGTAGAGAGTTAGCAGCGAGAAAATTGGTGAGCTGGTTATAGATCAGGCGTTCTAAGATTTTGGAGGCAAAGGAGAGCAGAGAGATGGGACGGTAGTTCAAGCGGGATGTGGGATCAAGAGATGGCTTCTTTAAAATAGGGGACATCAGAGCACAGTTGAATACAGAGGGGAAGAGTCCAGAGGAGACGGCAAGGTTGAGAAAATTTGAGTCAAAGCAGGGACAATGACTGGTAGGACAGACAGAATAAGGTGTGAGGGGATTGGGGTCAAGTGGAATTGATCGTCACTGATAGCTGCATTTCTTACTAATCCTGGACACCTAGCAAAATAATGATATAGAGCAAATAGTGGATGAACGTGATGGGTATGTCCCAGCAGCTGATGGAGAAACTTGCATGTGTCCTTAATTGCATAACTTCCATTTGGTGCATCCACATTGGATTCAACAAACTGGTGTTCTCAAACATTTCTTTTGTGGCCAGAAAACTGTTTTCAGAAGCAACATTTCAGGAGCACCACACACCAGATGGGTCCTACAGTTGACTATTAAAAAATTAATAGACAAATCAAAGCAAAAATATACATTTCCATTCAAGAGATAACATCATAAGATACTTTAGATTACCGCATGGGCAGATAAGCCTGCATAAAGTACCGTGTCCATTCACAAATCAACGCATCTGATTTATGGTTCAGGCTAGTTTTCTTTATGCAAGCTTACAGGCTCTGCAGAGCGCAGCTCTACATAAAACAGCATGAGAGGCTTTCAGGTAAATTACCTCACAAGCATAACGCTTATACAAACATGCCTCTTTACAAACTCGATGAAGAACTGAGCTGAGAATAGTCTTCAGGATTCAGACACTGAAAAGCAAGTCCAGAGGTTCACTGCCCAAACTTTCACGGATACTTTGCCAGTGAACGCATAGCACTTATTCATTGTCATTTACATATACATGCACACAAATCACACCTGCACTTAACACTAGAAATAGCGTGATTTGTTCTCAACCAATGAGTCATTTCTAAATACTGTTTCAGGACCATGGGGAGCAGCAGAATGATGATTTCACAGGGATGCTGACAGGCACTCGTGCGCTTTATGTAGGTTTGGGTGCAAGGCACATCTCATGGACAATTCCTCAAGGCTGCCGAAGGTTTTGGAAATATCTGCAGCCCATTTCACCTTGACATTTGTCCTTCTGCCTTTGAGTATCCATTGGTGTGTGTTTGGGGTCTGAACTATATCCTCCATTAGTTCCCATGAGCAGAGGTTCAAATTGATATACGTGTCTATGAATCCGAGTGCACTCTAGCGAGATTTTACACATAGCCTTGTTAGAGCATACAGACAGCCGGCCCAAGTGTGTGTGTGTGTGTGTGTTAGTTTGTATGTTTGTCATTTAGGGTGTGTGTGTGTTAGTTTGCATGTTTGTCATATAGTGTGTGTGTGTGTGTGTGTTATATAGTGTGCATGTGTTATATAGTGTGCATGTGTTATATAGGGAGTTTTATTGCTGTGGAAGTCTGTGATTCGCTCTCTAGCACTGACTATAGTTTGTGGAATAAACATCCATAGGGGTTATGCACAGAGCACTTAAATTTTGTCGACATTTCGGTGCTCTGGCGTTCCGCGCATTTCAGGGAATCAAATCTCCCCACTCTGCGGTGAATTCAGCATTCACCACAGTGTCCATGAAGTGCAGGGAATCGGCCGCTGAATGCTGCCGCCAACCCACCACAAACCCGCCGGCCGGCACTGCAAACCCACCGCAAACTCGTTGCCCGCCACAAACACGCCGGACAGCCACTGCAAACACGCCAGACAGCTGCCGCAAACGTGTTGGACAACCGCCAAATGCAGTCGACGAACACAACACTGACCCGTTACAGAAAAAAGCTGACAAGCCGCCGGACGGGTTTATAAAGAACAAAAAAAAAAAGACATACGATTGAAAGAGTCAAAATTGAAATGTTGTTTGCAAAAAAACTACCGAACGAAAATGTCTGGAATTAACATATAAGGTCCTATGAATAATAATAAAAAGGTCTGTTACAGAAAAAAGAAAAAACACTATTAAAAAAAAAAGAAAAGAAAAAGAAATTCCAGAAAAAAATCCTGAAAAATGTCTATTCATTTTTTTAAAATATCTTTTAAAGAGTCTTTTTGATGCAGATTAAAAAAATAAACTGTTCAAATCAATATTGGATAAAAACAGGAATATTTTTTAACATTGAAACCTATGGTTTTGCCTGATTAAACCTGCTGAATGAAACCACCAAAAAGCAGGGCAGTTCGGCAACTTTTCACTGCTGTTCGGTGCTCTCTGAATAGATTAACCATTGCTTCTCTATGGGAGTTTCACTGCCATCAAACAGGCACAGTACTTGCTGGCAATTCACAAAAATTTGGCGAACGGTCTGTTCTCTGAATAGCCAAATGGCCATAAAATTGCACCGTACGGGGAAATTCACTGTTCGGTGCTATTTCGGGGCCAGATCAGCTCTTTTGTGAATAACCCTGCAAGCTTTTGCAGGGGCAGATAAAAGGGTGATGGGTTGTTTGGGGGGACCCAAATAGTGGTTCGGTAGGGGGGCCCCATGATTTATGATGGCTGCCCTGAATGCGAGCACAGGCCTGACAACCAGCATGGCATGGAGTTTGGAGTACAGGGTGGCCCATGCAGGAAGCTCATGGCTTATACAGTCAGATAACTAGTTGTTTAATAATAGCAGTCATCACCTGGATTTATTCTAAAGTGAGGCAATGATAAATCAGGGTGATGTCTGCTATTTATTGTTATTGAACAGCCTGTTATCGGTCTGTATAGACCACCAGCTTCCCACATGGGACGCCATGTACCCAAAAATCCAAGCCATGGTGGCTGCCAGGCCTTTGCAGGGGGTGAATGGGGTGTCTGTCCATACCTTTCAATACTTCCATAAAATGGACACGCTTTCAGCAAAAGTTTAATTATAGATTAGCAAACTGTTTCATGACATTAAAGTATTACAGGGTTATTCAAAGAGCTCCGAATTGCTTGAGAAAGGTAACCGAACGCTGAAAATCAGCGTTCGGTTACCTTTCCTGGCCATTCGGCTATCCAGAGAGCAGGCAATTCGCCAAATCCTGGCGAAGTGCCTGAACATACGGTGCCTGTTCGAGGGCAGTGAAAACCCCATGAAAAAGCACTGCTTCGGCTATTCAGAGAACACAAACCAGCAGTGAAAGGTTCCCCTAATGCCCTGCCAATCGGTGGTTTAATTCGGCAAGTTTATTAAGGAGAATCCCATAGGCTTCAATGTTAAAAATATTACCGTTTTAATTCAATATCTAATAAACCGTTCATTATAAAATTCTGCAGTAAAGAGTCTCTTTATTTTGAGATTTTTTAGGATATTTTAAGCATTTTTCTGATATTTTTTTTTAACCCTTTCGCTGCTGAGGCTTTTCACACCTCTGTGCTGAGGTTATTTTTACCGGTTTCGCTCATCATGTTTAAACGCGTTTTGTAGCCATATTTTGATAAATGACCGAGACATATTATATATCGTTCTTTCCGGCAGACTTGGCAGATTCATAATATGTCATTATTATATGTATGTTATATCATGTCTGTATATTATAACAAAAAATGCAATAAAATTCGAATTTTCAATAATTTATTATGTGTAAAGTGTTTTTTTTCACATTTTAACATGCGATCGTTTGCGGTTATATTTTGTATGGGGTGCGCTTGTTAAAAAAATTAGAAATGGGGACTCGTTACATTTTTTTTTGGGGAAAATGTCACTCTTTTTAACAAACGCACCGCATACAAAAATCGTTAGTGCAGCATTATTGTTCACATTATAATTGAAATGGGAACAATATTGCTGCATTAACCCCTTAAGGACGCAGGGCGTACCATGCCGTCCTGCACCACGTGGGCTTTAATGCCGCAGGACGGCATGGTACGCCCCGCGGTGTTTCCTGCTTCTGGGCGCGAAAAACGGCCCGCCTCCCTTCCCACAATGCTGATCGCTGGCTGGGGGTCTGTCTGACACCCGGGCAGACCCTCCCAGCTGGCGATCGGCATTGTGGGAAGGGAGGCGGGCCGTTTCCCTCGTGGAATAGCCAAGGCAGCCAATCCGGCGCCTGGAGCTGTCAGTTGCAGCGGTGACAAGCTGTCACCTCTGCAACTGTCAGAATGTCTCAGCCAATGAGGTTGCATTGGCTAAGACATTGTCTCTGCCCCTTTCTCCTGCTCCTCATTGCGATCTGAGGAGCAGAGAGAGGCAGAGACATCAGAGAGAGCAGAGAGAAAAAAGAGAAAAAACTACCTAAAACTACCTAAAACCCCAGGCACTGTACCCCACACCCCAGGCAGTGTACCCCACCTGGCACTACCCCACCTGGCACTACCCCACCTGGCTGTACCCCACCTGGCTGTACCCCACCTGGCTGTACCACCTGGCTGTACCCCACCTGGCTGTACCCCACCTGGCTGTACCCCACCTGGCACTACCCCACCTGGCACTACCCCACCTGGCAGTGTACCCCACCTGGCAGTATATCCCACCTGGCACTGTACCCCCACTGGCACTGTACCCCCCAGGCACTGTACCCCCCAGGCACTACCTACTGGCACTGTACCCTCCTGGCAGTGTACCCCACCTGGCTTTACCCCACCTGGCACTGTACCCCCACTGGCACTGTACCCACCTGGCACTGTACCCCCCAGGCACCTACTGGCACTGTACCCCCCAGGCACTGTACCCCCCAGGCACTACCTACTGGCACTGTACCCTCCTGGCAGTGTACCCCACCTGGCAGTGTACCCCACCTGGCACTGTACCCCACCTGGCAGTGTATCCCACCTGGCACTGTACCCCCACTGGCACTGTACCCACCTGGCACTGTACCCCCCAGGCACCTACTGGCACTGTACCCCCCAGGCACTGTACCCCCCAGGCACTACCTACTGGCACTGTACCCTCCTGGCAGTGTACCCCACCTGGCAGTGTACCCCACCTGGCACTGTACCCCACCTGGCAGTGTATCCCACCTGGCACTGTACCCCCACTGGCACTGTACCCACCTGGCACTGTACCCCCCAGGCACCTACTGGCACTGTACCCTCCTGGCACAGTACCCCCTGGCTGAAAAAAAAAAACCAGGCACAGTACCCCCTGGCTGAAAAAAAAAATCCCCAGGCACAGTACCCCCTGGCTGAAAAAAAAAAACTGAAAAAAAAAACCCCAGGTACAGTACCTCCTGGCTGGCACTGTACTCTCCAGACTGGCACTGTACCCTCCTGGCACAGTACTCCCTGGCTGAAAAAAATAACTGAAAAAAACCTGACTGGAAAAAAACCTGAAAAAAAACCCAGGCACTGTACCCCCTGGCCTGCAGTGTACCCCTGATTGAGAACCCGCATTGGCATACGACCCTTTGGCATTTCTGACTACCCGCATTGGCATACGACCCCCTGGCATTTCTGACTACCCTCATTGGCATACGACCCCTGGCATTTCTGACTACCCACATTGGCATACGACCCCTGGCATTTCTGACTACCCGCATTGGCATACGACCCTTGGCATTCCTGACTACCCTTGTCTAGATAGATAGAAGTACCGGCCACTACAAGGACCGGAAGGGCTTAGTTTAGGTGTTCTAATATTTTATTTGTGTACTTGACCCCATCAGTTCCCCGACCTCCCATAAAAATGTCCTCCCGCTTTTATTCCCCAGAAGAGGCATATGAGATCCTGGCCGCCTCTGAGAGCGACGCTCTCGCCGACAGTGACACCCTCACAGCCTCTGATATAGAGCCCCTTAGTGAACCCTCCAGTGATGGTGACCCCCACCATCTACTGGGAGGCACGAGAGCATTTGGGTACCCCCAAATATGGCTGCCCCAGAAATACCCCCATTCTGGCGACTCCTGGCATCACAGTAAGGGTAGAGGACTGTGAGCCAGTGAGCTTTTTTAACCTGTTTATGTCGGACGATGTATTCGAGATGGTGGTTGAGCAAACCAACCTGTTTGCCAACCAGTATCTTGATGCGCATCCGGATTCACATCGCCACAGACGTAACAAGTGGCACCCAACGGATGTGATAGAGTTAAAAAATTTTTGGCTCTAACCCTCGTAATGGGAATAGTGAAGAAGCCAAGTATCCGGTCTTACTGGCACAAAAACCCCATCCTGGCTACTCCACTATTCCCAAGGGTTATGAAGAGGGATAGATACGAAAATCTCATGCGATTCCTCCATTTTAATGATAACGCACTGTGCCCACCAAGAAACGACCCAATGCATGACCGCCTCTATAAAATTCGGCCCCTGATCAGTCTTATATCTGCCAAATTCACCGATAATTATGTTCCCGACCAAAATATATCTGTAGACGAGTCCCTTATGAAATTCAAAGGCAGACTGCTCTTCAAGCAGTATATCCCAAGCAAGCGATCCCGGTATGGCGTCAAATTTTATAAATTGTGTGAGTCCACAACAGGCTACACCTGGGCGTTTAGAATATACGAAGGGAAAGATAGCCACCTTGACCCCCCAGGATGCCCCGATTGTATTGGCACCAGTGGAAAAATTGTGTGGGATCTGGTCTATCCCCTATTCAACAAGGCTATCATTTATGGGTCGATAACTATTACACCAGTATCGACCTATTTAAAAAATTTATATTGTTTCGAGACCCTTGCGTGTGGCACAGTGCGGAAGAATCGCAGAGGTTTTCCCCAAATCCTGACAGCAGGCAAAAAAAGTAGAGGCTCCTCTTCATCTCTACGTCAGGAAGAAGTGCTAGCCCTTCGGTTCACCGATAAGAAGGATGTATACATGTTATCTACAGTGCATGACGAAAGTACAGTGCCAGTGCCTGTGAGAGGGAGGACTGAGCCACTGGAAAAGCCGAAGTGCATTGTAGATTACAGCAAGTTTATGGGGGGAGTAGACTTGGCTGATCAATGTATACAGCCTTATCTGGTGAACCGAAAGACTAGGGCATGGTACAAGAAGATTGCCATCTATTTGACCGAGATAGCAATTTTTAATGCGTACGTGCTCTACAAGCAGGCAGCAGTACAAAAGCCATATCCCTTCCTAGAATTCATGCTTGAGATCATATCCCAACTTATCCTAACCCCGGCCCCCGTTACATCCGCTTTGGAATCAGGAGATCTCCAAAGATTAAGCGGCAGACACTTTCCTTCCCGAGTCCCTCCCACCCGCTGTAAAAAGTCCCCCCAGAAAAAGTGTCGTGTCTGCCGCAAGAAAGGAATCCGAAAGGATTCTAGTTATTATTGCCCTACCTGCCCATCTCTACCTGGCCTCTGCATAACCGAGTGCTTCAAAATTTATCATACCGAGCTAAATTACTAAATCCCCTTTTCTGCTTTGTCCCGATTACCCTTTGCTGCCTGTACCGACTCATTTGCTTGTTATACCGACTACCCTTTGTTTGCTGCCTGTACCGACTCATTGGCTTGTTATACCGACTACTCTTTGTTTGCTGCCTGTACCGACTCATTGGCTTGTTATACCGACTACTCTTTGTTTGCTGCCTGTACCGACTCATTGGCTTGTTATACCGACTACTCTTTGTTTGCTGCCTGTACCGACTCATTGGCTTGTTATAATGACTACTCTGACTTCTGGAATACCCTGAATTTGGCCTGTCCCTGTTTACGTTAAGCCCAGCTATTCTAAAGTGGCTGCACCAAACAACTCAAAATACTAATTTAGAATCATTGGCGCGTCATCTTTGGAGCAATATTCTTTCTTGGCGTGCCATGTTCTCTCAAAGTCGACATAAATCCTGAAAATCACTTGTCAAATTACCAAAAAACTAAATAAAAATGCTACATATGGGGTACCGTTGAATTCGTAACACATTGCCGAACACAAATATCAATGTTATAGGCCAGTAAAAGGTTGACCGATATTAGCAGCAAAATGACAGTTTTCGTGTAAAACAAATGCAAAACACAATCTTGAAAACTAAGTGTGGCCAGGGTTTGTGACCAAGTGGCTACTATACAAAACTGGACATACCCCATTTTCAACACTCTGGGTTGTCTACTTCTCAAAATGATATGCCATGATGGGGTACTTCTCAAACCTGGGCTGCCATACCCTCTCAAATTCAACCTAGGCCCAGAAAACCAATCTGGCAAACTCTACACTTGATCGTGTAACTTTCCAAAAAGTAAATAAAAATGCAACATGGGGGTACTGTTGAACTCGTAACACATTGCCGAACACAAATATCAATGTTATAGGCCAGTAAAAGGTTGACCGAGCAGGATATTAGCAGCAAAATGACAGTTTTCGTGTAAAACAAATGCAAAACACAATCTTGAAAACTAAGTGTGGCCAGGGTTTGTGACCAAGTGTCTACTATACAAAACTGGACATACCCCATTTTCAACACTCTGGGTTGTCTACTTCTCAAAATGATATGCCATGTTGGGGTACTTTTTATACCTGGGCTGCCATACCCTCTCAAATTCAACCTAGACCCAGCAAACCAATCTGGCAAATTTCAAGTTGTAAAACCTGAAATGGGCAAACTCTACATTTGACCGTGTAACTTTCCAAAAAGTAAATAAAAATGCTACATATGGGGTACCGTTGAATTCGTAACACATTGCCGAACACAAATATCAATGTTATAGACCGAGCAGGATATTAGCAGCAAAATGACAGTTTTCGTGTAAAACAAATGCAAAACACAATCTTGAAAACTAAGTGTGGCCAGGGTTTGTGACCAAGTGGCTACTATACAAAACTGGACATACCCCATTTTCAACACTCTGGGTTGTCTACTTCTCAAAATGATATGCCATGATGGGGTACTTCTCAAACCTGGGCTGCCATACCCTCTCAAATTCAACCTAGGCCCAGAAAACCAATCTGGCAAACTCTACACTTGATCGTGTAACTTTCCAAAAAGTAAATAAAAATGCAACATGGGGGTACTGTTGAACTCGTAACACCTTGCCGAACACAAATATCAATGTTATAGGCCAGTAAAAGGTTGACCAAGCAGGATATTAGCAGCAAAATGACAGTTTTCGTGTAAAACAAATGCAAAACACAATCTTGAAAACTAAGTGTGGCCAGGGTTTGTGACCAAGTGGCTACTATACAAAACTGGACATACCCCATTTTCAACACTCTGGGTTGTCTACTTCTCAAAATGATATGCCATGATGGGGTACTTCTCAAACCTGGGCTGCCATACCCTCTCAAATTCAACCTAGGCCCAGAAAACCAATCTGGCAAACTCTACACTTGATCGTGTAACTTTCCAAAAAGTAAATAAAAATGCAACATGGGGGTACTGTTGAACTCGTAACACATTGCCGAACACAAATATCAATGTTATAGGCCAGTAAAAGGTTGACCGAGCAGGATATTAGCAGCAAAATGACAGTTTTCGTGTAAAACAAATGCAAAACACAATCTTGAAAACTAAGTGTGGCCAGGGTTTGTGACCAAGTGTCTACTATACAAAACTGGACATACCCCATTTTCAACACTCTGGGTTGTCTACTTCTCAAAATGATATGCCATGTTGGGGTACTTTTTATACCTGGGCTGCCATACCCTCTCAAATTCAACCTAGGCCCAGAAAACCAATCTGGCAAACTCTACATTTGATCGTGTAACTTTCCAAAAAGCAAATTAAAAATGCTAAATGGAGGGTACCGTTGATCTCGTAACACATTGCCGACCACAAATATCAATGTTGTAGGCCAGGCAAAGGTTGACTGAGCATGATATTAGCAGCAAAATAACAGTTTTTGTGTGAAAAATGCAAAACACAAACATGAAGACCAAGTTTGCGACTAAGAGACTACTATAAAAAAACAAAACGTACACCATTTGGAACAGCCTGGGTTGTCTACTTTTCAAAATGGTATGACATGTTGGGATACTTTTCATACCTGGGCTGCCATAACCTCTCAAAGTCAACATAGGGCCAGGAAACCAATCTGGCAAATTTCAAGTTGTAAAACGTGAAATGGGTAAACTCTATATTTGACCCTGTAACTTTCCAAAACCTCCTAAAACCTCTACATGGGGGGTACCGTTGAACTCGTAAGACCTTGCCGACCAGAAATATGAGTTTTTTAGGCCAGTAAAATGTCGAGGGAGCATGATATCATCGGTAAAAGAACAGTTTTTGTGTGAAAAATGCAAAACACAAACATGAAGACCAAGTTTGCGACTAAGAGACTACTATAAAAAAACAAAACGTACACCATTTGGAATAGCCTGGGTTGTCTACTTTTCAAAATGGTATGACATGTTGGGGTACTTTTCATACCTGGGCTGCCATACTCTCAAAGTCAACATAGGGCCAGGAAACCAATCTGGCAAATTTCAAGTTGTAAAACGTGAAATGGGCAAACTCTATATTTGACCCTGTAACTTTCCAAAACCTCCTAAAACCTCTACATGGGGGGTACCGTTGAACTCGTAAGACCTTGCCGACCAGAAATATGAGTTTTTTAGGCCAGTAAAATGTCGAGGGAGCATGATATCATCGGTAAAAGAACAGTTTTTGTGTGAAAAATGCAAAACACAAACATGAAGACCAAGTTTGCGACTAAGAGACTACTATAAAAAAACAAAACGTACACCATTTGGAATAGCCTGGGTTGTCTACTTTTCAAAATGGTATGACATGTTGGGGTACTTTTCATACCTGGGCTGCCATAACCTCTCAAAGTCAACATAGGGCCAGGAAACCAATCTGGCAAATTTCAAGTTGTAAAACGTGAAATGGGCAAACTCTATATTTGACCCTGTAACTTTCCAAAACCTCCTAAAACCTCTACATGGGGGGTACCGTTGAACTCGTAAGACCTTGCCGACCAGAAATATATGTATTTTATTTCATTTTATGCTAAGCGTACAATGTCATTCACACTAAAAATACAATGGAGAACTTTGAAAATTGCAAAATTTCCTTTTTTCTCATAGTTTTTAGGTTTTTTTTCATACTATAATATATTTTATATATAAATCTTTGATGGAAGATGAAAGCCCTATTTCTCCTGAACAAAATGATATATAATAAGGGTGGGTACACTTAATATGTAAGAGGTAAATTATGGTTGAACAGCGAATAGCTGAAATTCTACTTTTAGAAGTGTTCAAAAGTGTTCCAAACTTGTAAAATTACTCCCGTCCTTAAGGGGTTAACAAAACAAAAACAAAAACAAAACTTTTTAATATTTTTTTATTTTGATTTTTAATTTTTATTTTTTTTTAAAAAAAACTTTTTTCATGGTCATGTTTGATATCGTTGGAAAGGCCATGCTCTGGCCGATCCAACAATATCATACATTAACCCCTAGCTGCCACGGATCGGGAGATAGGGGGTTCCAATGACCCCTATCTCCACCATTGGTGGCAGCTAGGGGTTAACTCCAGGACTGGCGTCATCGTGCTATGCACGATGACGCCAGTCCTCAGGGGGAGTTCCCGGAGGCTTGGCCGACATCCAAGATGTCGGCCAGCTCCGGGAGTGGATCACGATCTGGCGCTTTTCAGCACCGATTCGTGATCCGGCTCCCCAGGGGTTAATGACAGCCACCGTTTGGAAGGGCAGGCTGTGCCCTTCCAAACGGTGCCTGGATTAACCCTCTGCACCCCGGCGATCGGGAGAGAGGTCCGAAGGACCTCCCCCCTCCCTTTCAGGCGCCTCTGCCGCACATGGGGGGGCGCCTGAATTAGATGTCATCGCGCCACCGCGATGACATCTATTTGCTCCACCGGGGTCCCGAGTGCTGGGCTGACATCCAAGATGTCAGCCCGCACCGAGGGGCGCAGCAATCCGCCGGAATCCGCTCAGCGCGTCCATTGCACAGGAGAACCACTTGGCTGGACGCGCTGAGCACGTCCATAGCAGCCAAGTGGTTAAAAGTCATATTTTTTTTGTATTTTTTTTTTAAGTTTACTTCTTTTTTCTGTAACAGCCCTTTTTATTATCATGCCCTTTTTATTATCATTCCCTGGACCTCATATGCAAATTTCAAACATTTTCGCTCAGTAGTTTCTTTGCAAACCGCGTTTCACTTTCACACATTCATACAAACTGTTTTGCTAATTTATTCACTGCCTCGTCTGCGGTCTCAGCTGCTTCGCTGCGTGTGATCGGCTCTGCTCTTTCCGTGGTTTTTCGACGGGTTAATCCAGATGTTTTTGGGGGTTTTTGGCGTGCATTCGGTGGGTTTTGCGGTTAGTTTTCGTCAGGTTTGCAGTAGCTTTTCCCTGCAATTCGGGGACCCTGTGGTGAATACACCGCAGGGTCACCGAAATGGGATCGGCAAAAGGAACCGAATTGAAGAGAACGAAAAGTCACCGAATGTGCGGTGACTTTTCGAATCTCTTTGAATTACCCTGTTAGTAATCGTTCTCGGGGAGTACCTGAAAAAAGTATTGGTGCTTTTACTCGATTCTAACAAATGGTATTGATGAATCCCTAGGATCGTATATATATTTCTGTTTGTTTAAATCCTTTATTTACATACTGGTAGCTCAATGCAGATCTGGAAGGGTTTGAGCCCCTCATTTTAGCCTCTGAAAATGAAATTATTTTTGTTGTGTTCTGTGTGTACATTGTATACACTCACACACATAAACAACACTGAGTTAATGAAATAAAAATGAAAATACAATTGCCTCTTAGTAGTGTGAAAAACCAAACTACAAAAATAATTCCATGGGGAAACAATAAAAAAATGTACATATTCTAAATATTAAAAATAAGGTAATAAGAAGGATTCTAGCTACATAAGAGCAAGAGATAAATGCTGATAAAAAGAACAAATCAATGACAAAGGTAAATAGTTGGCCTATTACACATCTTTCACAGTTCGCAAGCAAAAATACCATGTAATCAATATTTAGCAACTAAAGGAAGTGTAAGTGGATCACTTATGTACTCCAAAGGGGCTTCAACTGGATCCAGATGAATCGAAATACATCCTGATCATTGGTTTTGAACACTGAATGATGTAATATCCTCCTCTTTCTTCCGTTATGAAACCATCATATCAGAAAAATGCCAGATGCTTGGTATGCATTTCATTCTTACAAAATTTTAAAAAACAATAAACATATTACCAGACCACACTGATGGACATAAATAGCCTTAAATAAATCATTGTACAGGGCATCAATCATCACATAACTGTTTGGAGATCTTAATAAGCAAACAGAATTGGTTCGCCAAGCTAGGATTTCAGTGAACAGTGGAAGGAGATTTATTTTTGTTTACTTTAATCCAAAAAAGGTGTAAATTCACAACTTGGTAAACCAATTACTGTATGTCAGAACTGAGCCCTGCATTTAGAAACAACACGCAGCTATACCTTAGTTGGAAGCAAAGACAAAACAGAGCTTGACAAAGATTTTCAGTGAACAAAACACAGGTTACGATAGTGTCGTTGTTACATAAACTTGTAAATATGGATGAAAAACAGTGGGAATAGAACTTTTAAATGATAGGAAGCGGAATCATTTTCACATCTGAGTATAGTTTTGCAAAGCAAATGTCTAAAGTTTGTACGTTGTTTATCAGTTCTTCACAATATCTGGATTGGTGTATAACCCCAAATTTAAAGCTGGTAGAAACAGATGAAAATTATAATTTGTTCTGAACTCATACATTAATCATATTATGCATCGCTGTAAAAATTGTTACATTTAGGTAGACGAGCCAACATAGCCCTATTATTTACCTTTCCCAGTGACTGCAGACATTCGGGTCCTCGGGATTTAGCAGAACTGCGGTTCCCAGGACAAGACACAAAACAAACACCTTGACTGTCCATCGAAGTGCTGCACAGAGCTTCATCCTGCCAGCTGAAAAAGAGACAAAAGAGATTATTCAATGGCTGTGGAGGTTTAGGGGTTGTGCACTTGGCAGGCAGAATGGTGGAAGAAAGAACATTTGCAAATTCATTAAAGACATGTGAATCAACAGAGCACATATCTGTGTTTTACAGGTGATGTTCTACAGATTAAATTTAAAAAAAAAGACGTTTTGTATATAGGATATCTGCAATCAGCGCAGAACAAAATACTGTGGGTCCTGTTGTGGCAGAAATGGGTTTCTACTTGCTCAGCTCACACTTTGTGGATACAGGTCTCGCTCATAGCAGTTAATTATAGCACCACACTGTACATTGGGTAGGACAACACAATCATAAAATTAACATAAGGCCGGTGTCAGACGTGCACAGTAGGTGCCACCGTACTGACGTGCCTACCGACGTCCGTCGCAGCATTGTGACGCTGCAACGGGGCCGGTCACACACTTGAGCGCACGCAGGCGATGCGAGCTCACCAAGTGTCCGCACACAAAGCCTCCCTGTCAAAACGGTAGACGCGCATTAACAGCGTACATACAGACATTTTTTTCCCCTGAAGAAGACAGCATGTACGCTGTGAATACGCTTTGTTCTGCTACATTGCATTTCTGAACACATATTGTGTTTTTTAGCTGTTTGGAATTTTTCCATGTAAAATCTTTTGACTTTATGGCACATTATCTGGTGGACAATTGTTGTAGAATTTACTATGGCCTAAATATATTGTCTTCTTTTTTGATTGTCAATTTATATACTTAATACTGAGCCTTCACTCTGCATAAGGAGCTTTAATTGGTGGCTCCCAATGAGTTTTGTTCTACTGGTTACATTTCTGTAGACCTTATTTACCAGATACCACTGTTTCCAATTTGCTCTCTTTTCGTGTTTTTATGTTGTGTGTTATTTAATTTTTAATAAATTTAAATTATTCACGGGGACCTGATCCCACCAGTGACCTCCATTATACTTGCTATGCTGGATGGTTATAAGTTTTGTGTATGTCTATGATAAGGAGGGATAGGCCCTTGGATCAGAGTGCTTGGCGCCTTTGTCTGGTATCCCCTGTTGAGGGTTACCTGTTGTTGTTATCTCTGAATGTTACAATGGCCAAAATCAAGTGAGGTGTAAATGGAAGGATCAGAGGCTCGCTTTTCCAATGATAACAAACATGACCTTCTAGCTGCCACTGATCGGGAGATATCTCCACCATAGAATTTCCATAGGCAGCTAGGGGTTAACTCATTAACAAACATCATTGCGCAATGCGTGATGACGTCAGCTGACAAGGGGAGACCTGGACGTGGGGCTGACATCTAAGATGGCAGCCCCCACCGGAAAAAGGCTGCGATCCAGTGCAAATTGGTGCCGGATTGCAACATGTCACCAAAGGGGTTAAAGCGAGGCATTGCTGGAAAGTTCAGACTATGACCTTTCCAGCAGTCCCGCTCTTGACTTTCTACCCCTCGGAGGTGGGGAGATAGAGGGGTCAAAAGGACCACCTCCCTTTCAGGTCCTCCCCCTGCTCTGTAGGAATGGTGAGTATTGGGCAGAAGGAGGGTTCAAAGTGATGGCGTGTGGGGGACGTCCTCCTCATACAGCGGGCACACATGAGGACGTCCCCCACACATCATCCGCAGTGAAGGGGTTACCAGATGTGACCCAGTTGGGGTACAGAGCTCTGTTACAATGCCGTTTGTGAAGAGCGGAACTGTAACCAGGCGAGTGCAACTACAATAGGTTAAGTTACATGATTGTGTTAAAGGGACATTCTAATTTGAAAACATTATAGTGTTTTGTGAACTTTCAGGGGTGTTAAAACATGTTTTTTTCCTAATTTACATTGTTATATAACTCCAATAGTTGGCACAGGGACTATAGCTACAGTAAATCTGGGTCTAGATTCCAAACCTGGTTCAAACTTAATCAGAGCTTCGGTAAACTTTGTTAAATTTACACAAGGCTTGGAATACAGCACCTGATGATCAGTGTATCTATTCAACAGACAGTCACTGTTTGCTTTGTGTCTTTTCCTGGGAACTCCAATTACAAATAGATGTCAAATGAGACAAAAATTCTGTAGGCAAGGAAGAAGACATCTGAAGTATCATCTTTTAAATAGGTATAATATGCTAAATGAAACACATAATGTATGTAACTTAGGAAAATGCTTTTTAGTTCAAAAAGCACATTGTTATTTTAACTCCTGTTATGTATCTGGAACATCTGGACTTTAAACTTGGTTTGAACAAAGCTCAGGACCCCTTGAAGTGCCTATTTGGGATTTGCCCTGGCCGGCAGTCCAGAATCTGAGGACCATAACTACAGTGAACACATGCAGTGAAACGCTCGCTTCAGAAAACAGTCTATGACGCTACAAGTCAAATAGACGTGAATTTACCGGAACACTAAAATCAATGGTTGTTACTTTAAAAGGCTCAGCTTATTGGCAATATGTAACAAGTCATTTTGCCATAAGGCAGGTAGACATTCCCTATACTTACATAAATTTAATTTACTGAAATGCCTCTTAGCATAAGATATACTTAACTCTTTACCTGCCAAACAAGACAGAATTCAATCTTGTCCTATAGTTTGCCGCTTTCCATACACATTATACACAGTATTCATATCACTCCACACAATGCAGGTTTTAAAGAAGTATTAAACTTGTTGCAATAGTGGGGATATAATATGGACATATGCTTAAGCCATTGATTGCCATTTTGGCAGGTCATGTCCTAGTGAATTGGAACAGGTCTGTTGTTAGTGGCTTCAAGATCATACACTGAAATAGAGCTCCAGTTTCCATTCATTTCATGAGCAATGCAAAGTCGATTTATATAATCTAATGAAAGTGTAATTTACAACAGTGAAAAATTCAATAAGGACTTTCAAATTTATATATGAGCATCAGCCTTAAAGAGATACTCTTTATATGGGAAGGGAAAATTGAGGGCTTAAAACAGGGGTAAGTAACCTTTGCCCTCCAGATGTTTTGAAAGTAAACCTCCCATGACAGTGGCGTAACTAGAAACCTGAGGGCCACGGTGCCAGAATCCATGAAGGGCCCCCCTCCCCCCAAAAGTCCCCCCAAAAAAGATCTATATTTTTACTTTTTTCCCCTGCAATATAAAAAGGTAGTATTGCCCCAGCTCACGTGAATATACATTGCCCCCAGCTCACATGGATGTATTGCCCCCAGCTCACATGGAAATATTGCTCTCAGCTCCAATGGATATATATATTGCCCCATCTCACATGGGTATATTGCCCCCAGCTCACATGGGTATATTGCCCCCAGCTCACATGGATATACGGTTGTGTTCAAAATTATTCAACCCCCACTGAAATTGAGTGTTTTGGCCAGTTTGACATTGATTTTGATCATTCAGTCATCTTGCTTACAGTTAAATCAAAGAGGCACGTGTAGGTCAGACAAATATAACATAACATTTATAATGAAATAACCACAAATGTCTTTTCTGTGCTCACATCATTATCAGTTTTATTCAACCCCCAAGTGACATTCAATCTTAGTACTTAGCTTTTAAATGTGAAGCATAGCTTGACACAAGTGTCTTGCCGCGATCTACGGGTATCTTCGCCCATTCGTCATGGGCAAAAGCCTCCAGTTCAGTCACATTCTTAGGCTTGCGCACTGCAACTGCTTTCTTTAAGTCCACCAGTGGTTCTCAATCGGATTTAAGTCAGGTGACTGCGATGGCCACTCCAAAATGTTCCAGCGTTTAATCTGCAACCATGCTCTAGTGGACTTGGAGGTATGCTTGGGATCATTGTCCTGTTGAAAGGTCCAACGTCTCCCAAGCCTCAGGTTTGTGACGGACTGCATCACATTGTCATCCAATATCTCCTGGTACTGAAGAGAATTCATGGTACCTTGCACACGCTGAAGCTTCCCTGTACCTGCAGAAGCAAAACAGCCCCAAAGCATGATTGACCCCCGCCATGCTTCACAGTAGGCAAGGTGTTCTTTTCTTCATAGGCCTTGTTCTTCCTCCTCCAAACATAGCGTTGATCCATGGCCCAAACAGTTCTAATTTTGTTTCATCAGTCCACAGAACACTATCCCAAAACTTCTGTGGTTTGTCCACATGACTTTTGGCATACTGCAGTCGACTCTTCTTATTCTTTGGAGACAGCAAGGGGGTGCGCCTGGGAGTTCTGGCATGGAGGCCTTCATTACGCAGTGTGCACCGTATTGTCTGAGCTGAAACTTCAGTACCCACATCTGACAAATCTTTTCTCAGTTCATCAGCAGTCACACGGGGACTTTTCTCCACTCTACGCTTCAGGTAGCGCACAGCAGTCGAAGTCAGCATCTTCTTTCTGCCACGACCAGGTAGCGTTTCAACAGTGCCCTTTGCCTTGAATTTGCGAATGATGCTTCCTATGGTCTCTCTTGGTATGTTTAACATCTTTGCAATCTTCTTATAGCCATTGCACTTCCTGTGAAGAGTAATCACCTCTTCTCTTGTCTTCCTGGACCATTCTCTTGACTTCACCATGTTTGTAACCACACCAGTAAATGTCTAGAAGGAGCTGAGTATCACAGTCATTTTAAAGCTGCCTAATTGGTGCTTATTATGCTTTATTGCTGCTCCGTGACATCCACAGGTGTTTTCAATACCTGATTGAAAACACTTGAATGAACCTCTGTTCTTCAGAGTGGTAGTCTTTAAGGGGTTGAATAATTGTGTCAATGAAGAACTCACAAAAGAAACATTTACTACTGTATTACAAAACCAATTGATGTCATTTTAGTTGCATATGGTTCTTTAAAAAGTCCTTGTAGGATTTCATTCTGAATACAATTACAAATGTACACTAAATTCCCTAAAACCCTTTACAGCATTGGGGGTTGAATAATTTTGAACACAACTGTATATATTGCCCCCAGCTCACACATGGATATATTGCCCAAGCTCATACATGGATATATTGCCCCCAGCTCATACATGGATATATTTGCCCCCCAGCTCACATGGATATATTGCTCCCAGCTCACATGGATATATTGCCTCCAGCTCACATGGATATATTTGTCCCCAGCTTGCCTCACATGGATATATTTGCCCCCAGCTTGCCTCACATGGATATATTTGCCCCCAGCTTGCCTCACATGGATATATTTGCCCCCAGCTCTCAACTCTGCAGCCGTTCTTCTTCCTATGAGTGGCCGCCAGCATGCAGCTTGGCTGCTCGCCGGAACCACTTGACCAGCGCAGCCGCGTTCTCGCGAAGTTCACGTGAACTCCGCGATCTCGTGCACTGGTCAGGTGGTTCCCATCCCAGGCGAGTGGCCATGCTGCAAGCCGGCGGACGCTCGTAGGGGGGCGAACGGCCGGCGGCGCTGCTCCCAGATTCCGGCGCTGATTGCCGGAATCTGGCAGCAAATTGAAGAGGTGGCTGCCTGGGCCCCTCTCCAGTGGCAGAATGCCAGGGCCCAGTCGCAAGTGTGACTGCTGCAACCCTGGTACTTCCGCCACTGTCCCATGATGCTGAAACACTTAGGTTGTCTGAGCATCATGGGAATGTAATTTCAAAACATCTAGATGGCCAAGTTAGCGGACCGCCTTGTTTAAGCAGTACCAACACCAGACCACTGCCACCCCTTTCTCCTCCCATTATAACCCTAGAAACATTTGTATTTGATTTGTTACTTTTAAAGATTACCTGGTAATGATTGGTATCATTATCTCAGCTTTGTGAGGATCAGGACTCTTAGTTCACACTGAGAGCTGGCAGCTCGTCATGTCCTGCCAGCACCAAAGGAGCCCAACACAGAGCTGGCAGGACATGACGAGCTGCCAGCTTCTTGTCAAGATGCAGTTGTCACATGAATGAGCATCCAGCCAATCCATTAGCTCGCAGTGTGAACTATTTGAGAGTCGTTGGTGGGAGTCCTAAGAGTCCTGATCCTCACAAAGCTGAGATCAACACTCACTGCAATGGGAGGGCTGAATCAGCCCTCCAAGACCCTCTAATGGGGGGAATAGAGATCAAGGCACTCAGGTCATTGTGACCACTCAAATTACATTGAGTGCTCACATGGCATAGATTATCCGTTTAAACCCTACAGGTACTTAAAAAAGATTTGCAGGTTGTATCTGTTCTTGCCAATATGCATCTTATTGCACCATTTGTGTTGCAAGTGCATACCTCTGAGATGTAAATCTCAGCTGGACTTTTACAATTTCAACAAGACACATGGAGAATTTGGGAAATACTTTCAGGGTTTTTTGCAAATTTGAAAGCTGTTACAAATGGTGGGGGGGGCACAGTTCGCTGTATCTGACCATATAGTGGGTTTAAAAAGACATTCTGGTCACGGATTCCCTATGGATATAAGTATATGATACCTGTATGCAGGGTTGCCCTAATATTCCATCCTTGTATATATATATATATATATATATATATACACTGTATATGTTAGCAAACAGATGCCAGATATCTGTATACAATACTGCAGATCCAGATGACAAACACTGGAGTAGTAGATCAATAGATTCAGAGGTCTAAACGGAAGAGTAAACGGTTGCCAAAAGCCATGGGTCAAAAAACACAAGAATGGTCGATTTCAAAAAGCCAGAGGTCTATACACAAGAGTAATCATTATCCAAAACCAAAGGTCTGTACACAAGAGTAATCGTTTTCCACAGCCAGAGGTCATACACAATCAATATGTTATGGGTAAAGCCAGGAGTGCGGTTAATCCTAGGAGTACCCAGGTAATACTGACATTACCCAGGCTCCATTAGCAAAAGTCCGAAGTGAAATTAAATTTTGGACTTTACCCGGGTAATCTGCAAAGTATCCAGAGGCCTCTGGGTATCCGCTTTTCTGCTGTATTTTAACCAGGTAATTCGCACATTACCCGAGTGCTGCTGGATAAAGTGTCATGTGCAACGAAACATCGGACTTTATCTGGGTAATCTGCAAAGTATCCAAACGCCTCTGGGTACTCCGCTTTACTTGGGTTTTCAGCAGGTTACAGTTGACTGAATTCCAGCAAAAAAAAGCCTTGGGCTCACATGGAGACTGTATAACATGGGAATTGTAAGTTATGATCGTCGAAACAACAAAACAAAAATTTATTTGAACTACAAAGATGGCCACCGGAAGTGACCAGAGCAAGGATTGGCCGCCTAGTATAGGCGTTCCAAGAAGGTGGTGGCAGGGAAACAAGAAGCACCGGTAGAGGACCCGCATCCCTCTTAAGAATGCTGCACCTTTGTCGATCGGCTATTACAGGGGCAGCTGCAGAGGAGAGCAGACCGTTTGTGCTGCCTGCTCCTCGAATCTTCACTGGTACGCAGGGCAGGCTGCGTGCGAGTGAGAGACGCTCCGCACCACCAGTCACTGACATGTGGGGGTGGTGCGTTGATGTCTCTTCTTCCCCACTCTGCCAGGTCCTCCTCCTCCCATCAGTCACTTGCTCCCGCTCAGGGACATGTGACCAAGTTGAGAGAGGCAGCAGGACTCCCAAGACTAGTTGCTCTGAGCTGTGCCTGCTGCGATCATTCAGGGATCTGGATCCATTCCACAGGCTCCGAGAATCATGGTGACAACAAATTAGTCTGATCTTAATACCAGTCTGCCATACATACCAGCCAGTGTGCACTAATACCAGTCTGTCATACATACCACCCAGTGTGCCCTAATACCAGTCTGGCATGCATACCAGCCAGTGTGCCCTAATACCAGTCTGCCATACATAGCGGCCAATGTGCCATAATACCAGTGTGTCCTAATACCAGTCTGACATACATACCAGTGTGCCATAATACCAGTCTGCCATGCATACCAGTGTGCCATAATACCGGTCTGCCATGCATACCAGTCTGACATGCCATAATACCAGTGTGTTGTAATGCCCTGCATGCCATCATAGCAGTCTGCCATACAATGCATACCACGTGCCATAATATATACGCATAATGGATACTCTACAATAAAAAAAAATTGACGTCCAAGCCTAGCACTAGAGTGTTTGGGTTTGGCTTGAAGAAAAGGTGGCAACCCTAAGCACCAGTCTTCAATTAACTGCTCTAAGGGGGTATATATATACCACGGCATGTCATATCGCTGAGGCCATAGCTTGAGTTGTGGATAATCGGCTTGTATATATTACAAAATGTATATATTTTGAAAGGATATTGAGAAAGATATATGAGAAAGTCGCCGCTGTGCAACGAAACACATCAGATTTTCATGTCCATATAGGGTTTTAATTCATACTGATTAAATTGATGGTTATTTTACTATCCCAAGTTTACAGTCTATTCTGTCTATCCACGACAGTCCTGTGGTTCCCATCCCCCATCAGGATCGGTTCCAGCAGTCCCAGTCATCGTGGAGGAAGCCGAGTATCCAATCAGTGCTGGAGAGGAAGGGGTGAGGTTTAATCAGGAAGAGGTGTGACCTTGACAGGAAGGGATGTGTCAAATATAGATTAGGGGGTTCACAAGTTTAGTCAGGCCTAGGGCAGCACAAAACCTAAATACACCACTGAACTGAAGGGCTTCTATACCAGACCGCGTGCTTTCCTAATGAGCCCCGCACCTCCGGGCTTCACGTGATCGGCGCTGGCGTGCATTTTATATGGCGCTCGGCAAGCGAGCAGCGTGAAGGAGGCTGCTGGGCGCCAGAGGTACATGACAATTCTACAGACTTAACACACACATCTTTAAAGTTACTACCTGAAAAGGGTCTTCCAGGCGTTTCATTTTACATATTTTAACAATGCTTGTTAGCTTGGTCAGGCACAAAGAATCAAGAGCGAATGAAGAGGACGACCACCCCCATGTCTCCTGTTAATCCACTCCACATGTCAAATGCAAAGTTCTTCCAAAGATATTTGAACATACAGTTTCAATTGGTATGCTGCTTACCAATACCAAAAATATTATAGCTGGATTAAAAGGGAAGAGGTGACCAAATATTATACAGTTGTAGCCTACATGACCCTCGACTCCAGATAATACTTGTGAAATAAATCATAAATGCCTTGTATAGTACTGAACCCTCTACTCCTACAATTCCTCCTCTCAATGTACAATGTATCAAAGATGCAAACTACAGTATTCCCCCGAAATTCGCGGGGGTTACGTTCCAGCAACCACCGCGAATATTGAAAAATCGCAAATTTTGGATGCGTCAAAAAAAGCTCAGTACTATACAGTAAAACGTATGGGTACTCACCAATAATACTGTACAATGAAAGCAGGGAATTTACAGCTCCTATTCTTCAGGTGTTTCAGTGGTATCTTCTGACAGGTCGTCTTCTGGTGGGGTTTCATGCTGGCTTTGCTTGATAGGTTTGAGGAACATTGTAATGGGAAGTTGCTGTCGTTGTTTCTTCATGGTGGTGAAGACGGTTTTATATGTTTGAATGGCAGCATCAATGCCATTATTAACTTTTAGAGCCCGAACCATATGGGGATCCCATGCTTCAATCATCCCTTGCAACTCTTTTGCGGTTCTCATAATCTGGGACAGACGTTCCAACGTCAAGCCCTGCTCCTGCTCCTCTTCCTCGCGATCTGTCACTTCCTTCTCCTCTTCACTGACAGACTCTGTTAACTCCAACAAATCCTGATCCGTCAGGGGTTCAGAGTGGGCATCGAGGAGATTGTTGACCTCATCTTGAGTGATGTCTTCGAACCTGTCGCCACCAAGTATCTTTGCCAGTGTCACAGCCTTGTCGACAGCTTCATGCTGAATTTCTTCAGATGACAAGCCCTTGTAGTCATGGACACACTCTGGCCACAGCTTCTTCCAGCATGCATTGAGGGTTTCCTTTTTCATCTCCTTAAGAGCAGTTTGGATGACTGAAAGGCACGTTGCAATAGTAAAGTTACGCCAGTAACCCTTTAATGTAAAGTTCTCATCCGTGTCCATTGTATCCACAAGGTGTTGGAGAGAATTGCGGGTATAAAGAGCCTTAAAGGCACGGATCACACCTTGGTCCATAGGTTGGATGAGGGAGGTGGTGTTGGCAGGGAGGAATTCAATCTGGACTCCCTCGTAATACAGATCCAAAGGGTGGCCCCCAGCATTATCCATAATGAGCAACACCTTGAAGTCCATGCCTAAATTGTGGAGGTATTCTTTAGCTTGAGGGATGAAGCACTGGTGGAACCAGTTAGAACCTAGGACTTTGGTAATCCAGGCCTTAGCGTTGTGCATCCAGTAGACCGGTAGGTGGTTTTTATTTTTGTTTTTGAGGACCCTGGGGTTCGCTGACTTGTGAATGAGGCATGGTTTCATCATGTAACCAGCAGCATTGCCACACATAATGAGTGTCACTCAGTCCTTTTGGGCCTTAACCCCTGGAGCTTTGGCTTCATCCTTCATGATGTAAGTTCTGGACGGCATCTTCTTCCAGAACAAACCAGTCTCATCCATATTGAAAACTTGTTCAGGCTTGTAACCCTTCTCCTCTATCATGTGCCTGAAGGTCTCAGGGTACTTCTGCGCAGCTTCTGTGTCTGCAGATGCTGCCTCACCATGTAGAGAAACACTTTTAATATTGAATTGTTTTTGAAAACGATCGAACCAGCCCTTACTGGCTTGAAAATCTTGAGGGTCCGGTGCTGTTGATGGTCCTGGATTTTCTGCATCTGTAGCAAACTGCTGGTACAATTTCCGTGCTTTCTCACGGATGATGTTACCATCCAAAGGGATGTTTTTCTTCCTGCAGTCAGTGATCCACAATGCCAAGGCAGATTCCATCCTGACAATATTCTTATTTCTTACAGTTGTTACCTTCTTGGCACTGTCACAGAAACTTACTGCTACAGTGCTCCTGATCGCTGCCTCGTTCTTCTTTACGTAGCGTACGGTGCTTTCGTTGATGCCGTAATGGCGCGCTACTGCTGCATAACTTTTTTTCTCCCGGAGTAAATCCAGCAGTTCAACCTTCTCCTGAAGTGTTTTAAACTTCTTCTGCCGTTTTGCTTCATTTGTAGAAGCCTTAGAAGGAGCAGAGCGTTTGTGCAGCATCTTAGTGCTGTTCTTTCCCCCCAACGAAACTTTCGCGAGAGCTACCACGTGGTAAGCGGCAAAATCCGCGAATGACTGAGTCCGCGATTACCGAACCGCGAATATGCGGGGGAATACTGTACGTTAAAAATTGCAGTTTTTGCAACTTCAGTGAACATCACAAGCACCGAGCACCACAATTATGGAATAACCTCCCAGACGCCATCAAATCTTCCCCCAGTCTAAAGTCACTTAAAAGCTCCCTATTAACATACCTCAGTACAGAATGCACCTGTAAACATGTAACATAGTGAATAGAAACAGAATGCACCTGTAAACATGTAACATAGTGACTATATACAGAATGCACCTGTAAACATGTAACATAGTGACTATATACAGAATGCACCTGTAAACTTGTAACATAGTGAATATAAACAGAATGCACCTGTAAACATGTAACATAGTGACTATATACAGAATGCACCTGTAAACATGTAACATAGTGACTATATACAGAATGCACCTGTAAACATGTAACATAGTGACTATATACAGAATGCACCTGTAAACATGTAACATAGTGAATATATTTATTGTCTGTTAATCTGTATATATGTGCAATTTCTTTTTCATATTTTGCATTTTATTACTTTTGTATTTCTGTAACAATGTAACAACTCAATGTTCTTGAACCCAGGACATACTTGAAAACGAGAGAAATCTCAATGTATCCTTTCTGGTAAAATCCTTTATAAATAAATAAATAAATAAAATCAGCTATCCACATAAGAAGAATTCAATAACAGCTGGCAAATTTTCTGCAAACAACAGTGAACAATGGTACCACTGTAATGCTTACAAAAAAAATAGTAACCGTTGGCTATTTCAGATTTCCAGTTGTTCCATCGTTGTTGGTAACACCGGGGAATATACTTCAGTGATTTTAGAGTGGTGATATCCATGGAAGTGCAAACATCAAGAAAAACAACAGTAAAATCAATACAGACAATTTCAGTTACTACTAATGAGAAATCACTGCATAACATAAAAGAAACAACGGCGGTAAAAATGTGAAAAGTACAGCTCACAACAGTAGCACTTCCTTAGCAGTGAATTCAAAGTTTCACCAATCTTGATCTGCCACAGTACTGAAGTAAATCCATTGTACTGTCAATGAAAGACGAGTGGTTATTAAATGATTCTTATGTACAGGGCTCAAAATTTCCACACGCCTACTCGCATTTGGCAAGTGGAAATCAAGTGAGGGCGAGTGGAAATGCACACACAGGCAGCACAATAAATTATTTTGTGCTGTGTATTCCAGCGGTGCCACCGTGCAGCCCCCCCTTCCCCAGACTGCACGGTGGCAGGGATCAGCTGCCTAACCTGACCCAGCTTGTCTCTGTCACGGGGGTGGAGAGGAGCTTCCCTGCCTCCTCGCTCTGCTCACACTGGGCTCTGATGACTGGGTATACATGTATCTGGGGTCTGATGTCTGGGTATTAATGTTATTTTTGTAAATTTATTCTAAATAAAACCTTTAACAGTGTAATTTCATAAGATAATTTAATGGGGTGTGTTTAGGGGCAGAGTTAAGGGCTGGATAGGGGTTAGGTGGAGCAACTGGTGGCAAGTAACTCTTATGGCCTGGTTAGTAGCTTGGGACTTGAAATTTTGAGCCCTGCTTACGTACTTAATTGTAATGGATGAGATGCATTCTCAGATCTTCATGAAAATCCACTTTATCCTTTATTTAAATCAATTCCAGCATCAATGTTTCAGCTCTACATTAAGCCTTTTGAAAAGGCTGGAATAAATTTAAAAAAAGAGATAATTTTCAGGTGTGACACTGTGGGTGGTGAATTCTGGGGCACGTTCCAGGTAAGCCTGATACTGAGGACTAAGAAGCCCTTCACCCAGGTTTGGTTTTCGACCAGTCCTTAAAGTGGTTGGACTTAGCAATGGTGAAAAGAGGTTGATCTAGAAGGCAGGGATAGCAAAAAAGAAGGGCAACACCAGTCTTTAGGTAGCTGGCAGTCAACGACAGGAAAGGAAAGGTGAAATACAAACGGAAATGAAGGCTCGGAACCAAGAGTAAACGAGGATATTAGGGTAAGTATAAGCTAATACGATATTCAAGCCAGATCAAAAGGAAATAGAGGTACGCAAATACGCAAGTCAAAGCCGAATCGATACACAAGCAGACAGTCAGTATGAAAAAATATAGCGCTTAAAGGTAAAATCAAGCTGAAACCCGAAAAGGGCATCATAAAATTGGTTAATAGAGTTTAAATAATGTGCCCTTTGTTCTGATTGGTCGGCGTCATCAAGGAGTGCCAGAGTGAGCGGGCCCAAGTGTGATGATGTCAGACACCATGACGTCCCATGCACGACGGGTCGCCAGCTACATAAAAGGGACCCAAGGCCGGCTCGCACAAGGGGCAGGATTTATAACTAGGCAGAGTAAGCATGTGTCTACAGGCGCCTGCCACAAAAGGGCATCCTGTAAAAAAAAAAAAAATAGTGCTTTTATTTACAATTTACAATCACTATTATTCAGTTTACAATTATAAAGTGAACAGTGATGCTACACTAACTCACCTTCTCATTTCCGCAGACACAAGGTTAAGTGAGGTGTCATTGGAAAGGACAGAGTCTGGTCTTTACAAATGATATGAAACATGACCATATAATGTGTAAAAATAAATAATTGGAAAAAAAATAAACGCAAAATATATATTTGTTCTCTGTTCTACGGCAGAGGCAATATATGATTTACATATAAAAACAATGAGCTTGCACTAACTCAACTAAGGCAATAGATTCTTTCTGTCCCTTCTTTTGATTGGAGCACAGAGAAACAGTTTACCAGTTTTTTAAAATGGTTTTTCAATTTTTTTAAATTTGCTCCAAAACAAAAATTTAAAAAGTAATTTTAGAATGTTTTTTTTGTTGTTGTGGGGGTAGCGGTGTGCCACATTTCTGTGCCTACAGTCTGAGATGCAAATCCGGCCCTGCTCGCGTGCACACGGCAATGGACAGCCCAGAAGGACCAGAGCGCCAGCACCCGGGCAGAAGGAACAGAGAACTGCCAGCACCAGAGACATCTGAGTGAGGTCTGACATCAGGAAGTCACGAGAATGTGTCTCATCAATGGTGATATATATATTTATATGGAGTGAGAAGAGAGGGGGAAGAGGGGGGGGGGAGATAGGGAAGACGAAAGATTTATTTCCATAAACAGTGATCACCGGTTAACACAAAATACCAGTTTTAAGATACCCGATAAAAATCATGCATTCAACAGTGCTTCTTTAAGAGACTTGCAAGACTTTTGGTAGTTTTTATGCTTTGTATAGGCTTATTTATGTGGTTGACCTGGTTCCAGTAATAAAGGACCCAATTGATGACTTCTCTTTCTCTGCACATCTACTCAAGGTCTGTAACGTGAAGAGAACTGAGTGTGTCTTGTGTCTGTGCAGTCACTCTGTGACTCTACCCCATTAACCGGACCCTAAGGCTCTTCCTGCACACAATAAAATTTGTCTCGAGGGACTACTTCAGAGTCAACTAGGACTGAGCTTCAACATGGTCTGTTTGCAGTAAATGCTTCCTCCTTTCTCTGCATTCAGGATAGTGGAAACATCAGACATTCATCATATAATGGATTGTGTCCCTTTAGGCTCCAAGGAACTATTATTTCGAAATCTCTGAGTCTTCAGAGAAAGAAGTCCCTTGTTTGACAGATTACAATGCTCAGTGTTTAGGACTGGAGTTATTAACATTCTGGAACTTGTGTAAAAGAACTTAAAACTGAAAATACAAACATGGAAACAAGCTCAGATGAGCAGGGCCCTCTACACCTCTTGTTTTTCCATCTATGTCCGTTTATCTGTATCTTGTTCCCTATGCTTTGGTTATTGCAAAGCGATGCGGAAACTGTTGGCGCTGTATAAATGATGACAATAATAATAATAATAATAATAAGTGTAATTCCTGGATGATACGTCCCAGAACAAAGTTAAGTGATAAAATAGAAAATGTGCAATGACATAGTTGCTCTGTCCTATATAGGTCTGATATGGTCTTTACATTTTTTTAACATTACTCTTTTAATTATCCTGTTTAGCAAAGTTAACTTTAGAAGCAGTAAAGTCAAAGAGGACCAAGCACGCCAGCGTTCCATTATGAAAAATAATTAAAAAATATACTGGGCCCTATTCCACAGTTGTAGCTAAAACAGAGGATACATAAGAAAATCTTTGTCTGCAGATTTTACTTTCCATCTCTGATTAAGGCTAGGGTCAGACAAGCGTGATTTCTACGGACTGTACGTCTGTGTACACGGAAGTACTTCAGTACGGAAGACGCAGTAGTGGCCACACAGTCTGTTTATCACTGACGTATATTTTGACGGATGTAGGAGAGAAAATAAAATAAAAAGCAAAACCATTTTGTCTGTGAAAAATGCTGGACGTATAAATGCAGTCCGTATGACCACGTTCCATCACTCACACACAAAGCTATGCAGACATTGCGGACTCAGCGCACTTTGTGCGGCCGTTCTAGGGGTTGTACGTTCTTGCCTGCCTTGCGTCCGTGGGCTGCGGCCGTTGTGCGTCCGCAGTTCAGTGCGGACGTACTTCGTGTAAGGGGATCCGATGGGCTTTCTGTCATGCTATCACGGACGTACTTTTAGGCTCAATCACGGACGTGAACACTACGCTCGTCTGACACCAGCCTTAGGGTTAGGGTTTCGTGCCTGACCCAGGACGAAGCGTAGGGCAGCGCAATACCAGCCGCATTGCCGCTGTAAGTATCCAAATACATAATAACTTCACCCCAGCACTGAGGAATGGAAACAAAAGCTACCTTAGAACAGCTTGTGCTTTTATTCATAAGTGCAAATTAACAAATCCTATACAAAGTATAGGAGACATTAATTTACATTAAGCTCGTGCAGAGAATTGCTACTCTTGAGCCACAAGCCTAGCTTGCAGCAAGAGTACAATAATGATCCCAAGATAGCTACAGGAGAAATTATAATGCTTATTCAATAAGAGTCTAACTTGCCACCAAATTGCACCAAACTGTGAATTTCATCGTTCGTTGCAGTTTCGTGGCAGATTGGCTATTCGCCAAATATTGGAGAATTGCCAGCAGAATATGGTGCAGTTCGCCTAAGATTGGCGCAATTCGACGACCTTCAGAGGCAGTGAAATTGTCCCATAGAGAAGTAATGGTTAATCTATTAAGAGAACACTGAACTGCCCCGAAATGTTGGCGAAATGCCCAGATTTTCGGTGCTTCAGTTCGACAGGTTTAAACCGGTGAATCCCATAGGATTTGATGCAAATAAAAAAAAAATATTCAACCTTTTAGTCTTTTCATTTTCAGCAAAAACTCATTTATTTTCTTGATTTTTTTTAAAAAAATTAGTTTTACTGCAACTTGTATAGCGTAGGAATCTCAAGTTGTGCATCACAACTATGAGACTTGAGATCTTTATGTATGTGAGTTCTGGAGTGCCCGCTCATAACGCTGGATCATAGTTGTGCATATGCATCGGCTGCCTCCGAGACCGATCGCTACAGTGATTGGTCTCAAAGAGGTTGACATCCACATGCTGTCTGCACTGTGACATCACTAGTGACTGGTGGTGACTGGCAGTCGGGAAATTCAAAAGTCCTGGCTGTTGGCGATACTGGGTGGGGTGGAAAAAACTCCTCCATTTCACAGATTGGGGAGCTGGTGAAAGGGACTCAGGTGAGAAGAAGTCCGGCATCTTGAGCCAGGCGGTCAACTTGTTCAGAATATTGGTTCACTTGAACCTAAATAGTAGATATTAGCTGAAATTAGGATGTAGCTTACACAGAATTCTAGGAATGTGTTGAACTAACAGAAAAGTAATTAAAATAATGAGAACGCAGGCCGTAGCTGGCACACAAGTGACAGGATGAGGAATAGATACACCAAGGTCAGAATAGCAGCAGCTGAGACAAAGAGGAGTGTGAAACCAGACCAGGCCTTATCTAGGATGAACAATAAACAAGCCTAAGGGAGGTGGGCATAGGCAGGATCCAGAGCAATTGTAAATCCTCTTGTGTCAGAATGTCATGAAGCTTGCCAATTTATGACCAATGTATGGAATGTCTTTGTATTCGATTAAGGGAGGTACGGACCCACGTGGGGTGGGATAGTGTCACTGGGAGGTGGGATAATTGGGATGTACCTAATTACGTATTCGGGGTATAAGACCCTATGTCGGGGTGAGATCGGGGCTCACTCTTTGCGATTCAATCCTGTGTGAGCATCTGTTGTGACGTCACAATAAAGTTTGCCTTTCCTGAAGAGACTCGTGTCCAGTCAATCCTTGTCCGTGCCGGCCCGGCTTCGTCCTGAGTGAACCAGGTGGGTTCCGGTAACACTGGGGGTAGACTCTACACATCCTGGCCACTTTAAATAGCTAAAGTGGTCAGGATGAGTAGAGTGTCAGTTTAACACCAACCATGGAATAGAGCCCGCAATGCTACAGCTGTCTTTCTAGAGACACTTGAAAAATTAAACATGACATATCCCTGATATTAAATACTTTTCAACTTTTCATGGTAGAACACTGGAGTGGCTGGTCCAGTTTTACTCTTTTGTTTTCTAGGTATTGTGGCTACTCTGGACTCTTTTACATCCTCTTAATACCTTAATCTTAATTTTTTACATAAGTGCACCCCTAATAGTTCCCTTCATAAGTAGAAGCATGGAATAATCACTGCTAGATGTGGAACTGAGCTATGAGGACATTGCAGCTCGGAAAAACACATATTTTGCCAAAATCCACGGCTTACACTGAAAGCCTATCAGGGTTATTCAGAGAGCGTGAAAAGCAGGAGAATGGCTGGAGAATGACTGGAGAATGAAAAATTCTAGGTCAAAATAGCCGATTTGGAAAGTGAGATGAAAGGGAGAATTTTTCTGGTTTGGCTATTTTGACGTAAAATTTTTCATTCTCCAGTCATTCTCCTGCCATTCTCCTGCTTTTCACGCTCTCTGAATAACCCTGTATTAATTATATTTCATTAAGTGAGTCTAGACAGAGTCCTACAGATGGTGAAACGTTGCCTGTCCAGCGCAGATGGAGTACTAAATCAACTATTTGAAAATATTCAAAACACCTGTTATTTTGTAGCACAAACTTTTGTAACGATCACCCCCTATATAGGGTGATGTGGGGCCTTTAGGCTGTGCAGTTTGAAGCCTTTAGGGCAGGTTAGTGGCCTTCTGCATATAGCAGAATCCATCACACACTTGCAGAACTCAGATACAAGATAGATAGTGCAGAAGACAGACACAATGGGGAGCCCTGCACTGGGTATGATTTCTAATCTAAATTCAGATTGCAGGGCTGAGGGTAGACAATGAATCATAGGAGTTCAACAAGAGGTTCTCGAATATATAGCAGCTAGAACTGCCACACCCAGCACTACCAGCCAGGGAGAAGATATAGAAAGCTAAATACCACCTCAGCAGCAAGTGGTTTTGTGACCAAATGGCTACTGAGTGAAAGCAAATTAACTATACAGAGATAGAGAAAGTATAGTAAGACATGAACATGAATACGTTTATCAAACGGCGTGATATAAAGTACTTTCCAGGTTGGCAACAAAGGGGTTAGTCAGACAAACAAGATCGGCAACAACGAAGACACTTATATTTTTGTTCTCAATAATAACATAGAACGTAGGCACAAAGGATTCAGCAACCTGCAGGGCAGAACGTTCATGAATAACAATAGTTATTAGAGAGGTTGTTTGGTTCAGTGGTTTGCACAAAAGACCCACAATCAGAGACCATGCGATACGATCTGAACACAGACTGAATACCAGACAGATAACTTGAGTGGTTGCAGGATTTATCAACCTGTAGGGCAGACCTACAAACAGATAATGTGGTATAAAATATGCATACACTCTGTGATACCAGCATACAACATATACACACACAAGGGATAAGCGTGAGAATAGTCAGAAGGCAGTCCAGGTCATACAAGATTAATACAGAATATATTTCAAGGGACAGACTTGAGAATAATCCAGGAACCAAGGTCAGAGGGTCATACACAGAATAGCAATCCAGGGAGCAGGTACTTGATAGGTATAAACCTATCCTGATCCAAGGAACATGTGTACTGCTGGCCCTATATATATAGGGCTGAGCAGGTCATGTGACCGCAGACTATCAGCCCAAATGAGATAGATTTCAGGCTCAGGCTCTGCAGACCATCAAACAGGAATCCCTGCTCCCACCACCAGGGGGCAAGGCCGAAATGTGACACCTATGGAGCCAAAACTGCAATCAAGTACATTCTGCAGCTCTGAATACAATTTTCACATTTTCTGGCTGGGATTTTTGACAACTCTTCTAGAAGAAACAGTTCCAGTTCTCTCATGCTTTATAGTTGCCTATTCCCAAATTGAAGTTTCAGGTCCCTCCACAGATGTTCGATAAGATTCAGACATTGACTAACAGAAGACACTTCAGAACAGTCTAATGTTTCATCCATTCTCAGTGGATCTGTTAGTTTTGTACGTTTTAGGTCATTATCCTGCTAGAGAACCCTTTAGTTGTGCTTGACTCACAGGTTTCTGACACTGAGCAATATGTTTTGCTCCTTGATAGTTTTCGGATTTCCTCCTGCCCAGCAAAGATTCCAAGTACCCAGTACCAGAGGTGGTAAAGTAACCCCAAAATATCAGTGATCCACCGCCATGGTTCACGGAAGGGTTAATGTTTTCTTCTTCTGTAGATATGGAGTTGTTGTTATTTATCAAAAAGCTCTACTGTTGTGTCCCCTGTCTAAAAGACATTCTTCCAGCACTGTGGCGTGTCAACATATGTACTGGCAAACTCCAACTGTGTTTTGTGTTTCTCTTTCAGATGAAAAATGTGCATTATTCCAGCCATATTTATTTTATGTCAAGTAAGCAGGTTGCAATTACAAAAGTATAAGGGGGGCTAGGGAGGGTTAAAAATAAATATAGTCAACTAATAGCTAATTTTCAGCTATAAAAATATACTTTTCCCTCCACCATTGCCCTCTTGATGTAAATGCTCTACAAGTAATTACGGCCGCTCATGTCCCGAGTGAATCCCTTGCTTCTAATCCAATATAGATTCCTCTGGATGACCGCTCCCCAAGGAGTCTGTAAATCAGAGGTTGCTGCATTTCCTTTTATAAGCTTAATGCCCTTTCTAACAAAGATCTGCACTGCTCCCTGAAAAATAATAAGATATAACCACAGGTATCTGTGTATTTAAACAAACAAAAAAAAGACTTTGAATGCTTTCTTTCCATTGAGTAGGAAGTACGCAAACTAGATTCTAGATTCATTGTGGTCAAAGTTCAAGAGAACTGGTTCCACGTAAGATCACTGTGCTTACAAAAAATGGTGAAATGCATGCACAAAACAAACAAAAAATGTCTAAAGCCCAATACTTCAATGAAAATCTAAACAATAACATATCAAACCCAAGATTTTTTGGAAAATCATAAATAACATACAATCACCCCCCCTCCACTCCCAACCAGCCGCTGTCAAAGTAAATGACCAAACCCCGAAACACCCCCTAGATGTAGCAAATGCCTTTAATAAATATTTTGTTGGATGCACCACCACCCTGATTGCTAAGATAGCAAATTACACGCATTCAGAAAGGCTGCAGGAAGGTCAGGCCCTTCCAACTGTGCAAAGATTCTGTATCACAGAGAAATTCAACATTAGACCAGTGCCTGTCCGTGTCATTACTAAAAATCTCTGTAACCAAAAAATGAAATACCAGTCTGGACCTGATCAAATCCCAGCAATGCTGCTTAAAATCAGTGTGCCGGCAATTGCAAATCTTGTCGCAACCCTAATCAATGAATCACTGGCGACTGGATACATACCCAAACTCTGGAAGACTGAGAGGGTGGTTCCTATCCATAAAAGTGGTGACGATACTTTGGTATCCAACTACCGCCCAATATCGTTGCTCCCTGTTAGGTCTACAATTTTGGAAAATAAATTTCCACCAGCAATAATCTGATTATAATCAATATTCAAACTATTAAACCCCAAATCAATCCGGCTTTTGTCCAAATAATTCAACTACAACTGCCCTTTTAAAAGTTTGCAATGATATCCAAGCTGGCATGGAACAAGGAGACCTAACTGGAACCATCTCCCTTGATTTTGCCAAGGCCTTTGACACAGTAGACCATGGCATCCTATTACAAAAACTTAAAAACTCCGGTATTGGTGACCGCACTCTAACCTGGTTTCGATCATATGTATCGGACATATCGCAACATGTGTTCATTTCTGGCAGCTCCTCCCTCCCCCTCCCAATCACGTGTGATGTACCCCAAGGCTTGATACTTGGCCCCCTGCTATTCACGATATTCATAATTGATCTGCCCAACGTCTGCAAAGCCTCAAATGTACACATGTACGCAGACGATACCATAATCTATACCAGCAAACCAAATCTCCCACAGCTGGAGGCCGTGCTGCAAGAACAATCACAGAGGTAGAAAAGTGGATTGCAGATAAGCTTTCTCTAAGTACTGACAAAACTGTTACGATGCTCTTTGGAACAACACCTAAACTACATAAATTGCAATCGCCCCATCTATGTGTCAGGACAAATTCAAATGACATGCTGACCACCGTCACTTCTCTCAAATATCTACAGTTGTGTTCAAAATTATTCAACCCCCAATGCTGTAAAGGGTTTTAGGGAATTTAGTGTACATTTGTAATTGTATTCAGAATGAAATCCTACAAGGACTTTTTAAAGAACCATATGCAACTAAAATGACTTCAATTGGTTTTGTAATACAGTAGTAAATGTTTCTTTTGTGAATTCTTCATTGACACAATTATTCAACCCCTTAAAGACTACCACTCTGAAGAACGGAGGTTCATTCAAGTGTTTTCAATCAGGTATTGAAAACACCTGTGGATGTCACGGAGCAGCAATAAACATTTACTGGTGTGGTTACAAACATGGTGAAGTCAAGAGAATGGTCCAGGAAGACAAGAGAAGAGGTGATTATTCTTCACAGGAAGGGCAATGGCTATAAGAAGATTGCAAAGATGTTAAACATACCAAGAGAGACCATAGGAAGCATCATTCGCAAATTCAAGGCAAAGGGCACTGTTGAAACGCTACCTGGTCGTGGCAGAAAGAAGATGCTGACTTCGACTGCTGTGCGCTACCTGAAGCGTAGAGTGGAGAAAAGTCCCCGTGTGACTGCTGAGGAACTGAGAAAAGATTTGTCAGATGTGGGTACTGAAGTTTCAGCTCAGACAATACGGCGCACACTGCGTAATGAAGGCCTCCATGCCAGAACTGTTTGGGCCCATGGATCAACGCTATGTTTGGAGGAGGAAGAACAAGGCCTATGAAGAAAATAACACCTTGCCTACTGTGAAGCATGGCGGGGGGTCAATCATGCTTTGGGGCTGTTTTGCTTCTGCAGGTACAGGGAAGCTTCAGCGTGTGCAAGGTACCATGAATTCTCTTCAGTACCAGGAGATATTGGATGACAATGTGATGCAGTCCGTCACAAACCTGAGGCTTGGGAGACGTTGGACCTTTCAACAGGACAATGATCCCAAGCATACCTCCAAGTCCACTAGAGCATGGTTGCAGTTTAAAGGCTGGAACATTTTGGAGTGGCCATCGCAGTCACCTGACTTAAATTCGATTGAGAACCTCTGGTGGGACTTAAAGAAAGCAGTTGCAGTGCGCAAGCCTAAGAATGTGACTGAACTGGAGGCTTTTGCCCATGACGAATGGGCGAAGAGACCCGTAGATCCAGGCCCGTCTTTAATATTGATTGGACCCTGGGCAAACATTTTCTTGGGCCCCCCCCCGAAAGCCCGCCCACCGCATAATTTTGCTCTCCACTCCCAACATCGTAAAGTAAACGCTGTTGTGTATGAGCACCCACAGGATCCACATCAATACAACTTACAGTAAACACTGGTGTGTAATGAGCAGGCACAGAATTCACATCGATATAACGCGCAGTAATGGCTGGTGTGTATGAGCACCCACAGGATCCAGAGCAATATAACTCACAGTAAACACTGGTGTGTATGAGCAGGACAGGCACATAAGCCACACATTTTTTTTCATATTTACCACAATCGTTTGGGGCCTGACCTGAGTATCCTAGGTGTCACGTCTTCCGGCTGGTGCCTGTCTCCCAGTGTGGAGAGGATTCAGGCTCAGGCTGGGCTGGGCTGGATGTGGTGAGCAAACATGTGCTTTTCTGCCTTCTCTTCTGCCACTGCTACGGGCATCAGGCGATGAAGGGGGCGAAGCCATAGCAGGGTGCCGTGCTTTTGAATGTGGGAGGCACACATGCTGCAGGCAGCCGCGAGTGAGTGATTGCGGCTGCAAGTGGCAGCTGCTCAGCCTCAGTGAGTGTGCCGCTGTGCAGGGTAATAGACAGTAAATGCCAAAACCGGGCCCCCACCAACCCGCGGGCAGTGCCCAATGGGTCAGTCAGCGGCCGCCCATGGTTTACGTGGGCCCAAGGGGCAGCTGCTTTGGGCCCCCCAATAATAACTGGGCCCGGGGCAACTGCCCCTTTTGCCCTGCGTTAAAGACGGTCCTGCGTAGATCTCTGCAAGACACTTGTGTCAAGCTATGCTTCACGTTTAAAAGCTGTTATAACTGTAAAAGGATGTTGTACTAAGTACTAAGATTGAATGTCACTTGGGGGTTGAATAAAACTGATAATGATGTGAGCACAGAAAAGACATTTGTGGTTATTTCATTATAAATGTTATGTTATATTTGTCTGACCTACATGTGACTCTTTGATTTAATTGTAAGCAAGATGACTGAATGATCAAAATCAATGTCAAACTGGCCAAAACACTCAATTTCAGTGGGGGTTGAATAATTTTGAACACAACTGTAGGTATGTGGTTAGACTCAAATCTATCTTTTGGCCCCAACATCGAAAAACTAGTCTCAACTCTAACCCAAACTAGGTGCCCTGTACAGAAACAAATCATGCCTGAGTCCTGCGGTAAGAAAGCAGATTGAACAACAAAAGCTTATGTTGGTCATTGAATACGGAGATGTAGTGATGCAGTTTCCCTGCAAACGCACCTTCATATACATACTACATTGTATAACTCATTCTACCACTACAAAGTAGCTACATGACCCACCATTGTAACATGTTAAAAGAGCAAAACTGGCCGTCGCTGGAATCTAGACGCACCCTTCACCTTTCCAACCTGGTGTTTAAGAGGTTTTCGCAGAAGCTACCACCCTACCTGAATAGCCTGCTTCCCCTAGCAGTTCCCTCATCCTATAACCTCCGATCCAGGACCTGCAACTTCCTTGCAGCACCACAATACAAAAAGAAAGTGTCTCGATCCTCATTTTCCTACAGAGCACCGCAACTATGGTATAATCTCCCAGACGCCATCAATTCTTTCCCTAGTCTATAGTTCTTTAAGAGATCTCTATCAAATATACCTTGATACAGAATGCACCTGTAAACTTGTAACTAGTGAATAATATATTTCCTACATATTTATTTTCTGTGCTAATCTGCATATTTGTGTTATTTTTAATATCTTGCATTTTATTACTTTGTATTTCTGTACCTACTGTAAAAGTTCAATGTTCGTGAACCCAGGACATACTTTAAAATGAGAGAAATCTCAAAGTATTCTTCCTGGTAAAATACTTCAGAAAATAAATAGAAGGATTCCTTTTGTTTTATATATAAATTGTTAATTTCCAGTAATGAATAGATTACCTTTTCATGAAAAAAAGACATGAAGGTTCATACAGTGGACGTGAAAAGAAAAACATCCTCCTTTTTTGGAGCATAGCCCAGGAGATGTTCCAAAATGTTATTAGTGATTTCAGACTCTGTTTTTTTTTGGACACATTTAATAAATACCTGCTTATGGGTGGTGTGTGAAATGTGCTGCTGCGCACTATATATGATCTGTACTATGGAGGTAGAAAAGCGCATTTAATTAGCGTGAGAACACAAATCTCAAACTGCTACAATAGACAAGGCAGCCCTTTCCTGATGCTTCCCCTCTGCACAAAAGTGTTCAATAAACCAAGGCAGATCTTGCAACCAGGTAAATGGTGCAGTGTGTCAGTGTGATGGATCTGTAGGTGTGTGAAATGTGTGTGTAATTGTGTGCTTTTGTGTGCATTGCATCTATATAACTCATTATTTCTCAGCATGTGATTGGGTAAGGAACCTTTGGTATCAAAAGAACCATCCTGCTGGTATTGCAGTGTAGCTGTGTAGTGCAATGTATTTTTCTTCTTTGTAAATGTTTTTAGCTTTTTTAAAAGATCTATTTAAACAATAAACAGAGATTTGATTTTTATACTGTCTTAAAGGGATGCTATGGGGTTAAAAAAGGAGAGGGCATTCCCCGGATGGGGACAAATTTGAGACTTCTGATATTTCTCTTACTTTTTTTTTTTTAATTCTTCTGAAGCCCTTTTGATGGCTATCGTTACTACTCCCCCCCCCTGTTTTCTGAAATTCAGCCGATTTTTCATATGACCCCCCCTTCTGTTATTTTCCACCTTAGTGATTATGTTGATAACATTACCTGTGGCCCTGCGAGGCCCTCACTCTCTGTTTATATGATGACTTAATTTCAAAATAAAAAAAAAAAATTTTGAATAAAAAAAAAAAAAAAGGAGAGGGTAGGAACAGAGGGATTAGACATTAACCCCTCCTGCCCTTCTTCGTACACTGCTCAAAATTTAACCCTTTAGTTTCCTTTAAATACTCCGCTGCATTCAGCACTGGTCTCCCTTTGATGTCTACAGGATATGGCATTCTCCTTTGATATCATTGGATAAGACTAGCTCCCAAATGTCTTCAAACCCAGAAATGTAAGCTGAGGGGACTCTTTGTTGATGATCTGGGCAGGACTAAAGGTCTGCACTTAGATGGCTGAATCGGCCCTGAATCCGTCCCCCCAGACAGAAGTGAGGGAGCTCAGAGCAGTGTGACCCACTCAGATAAGCTGGAGTCCTCACACTGTGCTTATTGACGTTTTAATAGTGGCTTGAAAACAAGAAAAATATTTTTGGCATAGAGTGTCCCTTTAAATGACAGTATGAAAAATTGTAAACCCAGTAGGTCACATATTTTGGTTTTTGTTTGCGTCATATCAAAGACTTCACGTGTCAAAAATAATGACGGGCACCAAACTTAAGTGGTTATTCAGAGAGCACCGAAATGTCTCCGAAATGTAACCGGACACTGAAATTCAGCATACGGCTGCATTTGGGGGCCATTTGGCTATCCAGAGTGCAGGCAGTTTGCCAAATTTTGGCAAACTGTCTGCAAGTATGGTGCTTATTTGGTGGCAGTGAAATCCCCCATAGAGAAGCAATGGTTAATCTATTCAGAGAGCACTGAACAGCAGTGAAAAGTTGCCGAAATGTCCTGCTGTTCGGTGTTTTCATCTGGCAGTTTTATTCAGTCGAACCCCATAGGCTACAATATTAAAAATATTCCCGTTTTAATACAATATCTAATAAACTGATTATTATTTTAGTCTGCAGTAAAAATTCTCTTTATAGATTTGTTTGGATCTTTTAGGCATTTTTCGTGATTTTCTTGGCAACATTTTTTTCCTTTTTTTTTTAACAGCGTTCTTTCTTTTTTTTGTAACAGACCTGTTTAATATCATTCACATTACATAAATGTAAATTCCAGACATTTTCGTTCAGGAGTTTTTTTGCGAACAGCGTTTCAATTTTGAAATTTTCAAGCATACTTTTTTTTTTTCACCCCGTTCACCAGCGTGTCAGATTTTTCCGTCGTGTTCGGCGTGGCTTCTGCAGGTTTTCGGCGAGTGTTCGTGGGTTTGCGGCGGGTTTTCCCTGCACTCCAGGGACCTTTTCAATTGTACTTGAATACACTGCACAGTTGGCGAACTAGAAACGCTGAATTGCCCCGAAGTGCAGGGACCGAAAGGGCACTGAAATGTCAGCGACATTTCGGTGTGCTCTGAATAAACCCTTTAAATGCTGCATTCTCTACTTTATATTATGTTTGAATGTATAGTCAACAAGAACACAACCGATTCTTCCTGTGTCTTATTTTTCTAAATAAATACAGAAAACAAATCTTACAAATAAGACATTGAAAGACAATATGGTTAGAGAGTAGAAAGGTTTCGATTTACATTTTACTGTATAACATTGTGCACATCATCCCCACAATACACATCTAAGTGGTATTCGAGAATGTTCTTTTGGGAGGAAATAATTTCTCTCTAAAGATAAAAAAAACTTTATAAAGGCAAACGGATATTCCTAAGGGGTGCTTATCCGTATTCTAGGCTTTTGTGTTTCTATTCCGCTGTCCCTAAGTGGGAAATTGCATGAAAGCTTCACTGAAACCTGCTGTCATTTTCGAGCTGATCAAAGTGTGAGGAGTGATTTCTTGGCTTAATGGATCAGAATCTGTGTTGGTAATTTTTAACGGTTGCTTTTTTTCCCTTTCTAATGGGATAAATGAGTGATAATTGCATTAATTACCTCCCTTTGCCACAGTTTTAAAAAGCCCATCTAATGCCCGCACATGTTAAACCCATTTTAACCTCTCTGGCGTGGGAACAATTAGAGACATAAGCCAGGAGAGGGGAAATGTTGCACGTTGCTTACTGACATGCCAAAGAGACACAAACCACACTTAATAAATGAAACCCATCCACTTTTACTTAGGAGACCCGTGTGACTTTACTCTTGGGGGGGTTGTGACAGATCCAGATCATGCAGGGAGCTAAGCACCAGGACCATATCCTACTGCGGCACGACTGACCTGTCTGATTGAAAAAGAAATGACCCGGCAGGTGAGAGCCTTGAAGAAATGTTCCAAGCCATCAAATCGATAACACAATTAACATATTATATGTTCTGCCTCCAATTCTCCCCAGACTTTGCTATGCCCTTGATTAGATTAAGCTGGCTGCTTGCTAATGACATGTAATGTTAATTAAGAGAATTACATGATCCGTTTCCCTACGGACAATAATGTAATGAGGTTGGTGCAGAGCCGAGACGTGGGAAGAGAGATACACGGGATTAAAAGCAGACCAAGAGACACATGGCTCGCTTATTACAAGCAAGAGATCTGTGTTAGTGAAATTAGGGACAGAAGACCGTGCTGGTAATAACAGTCCAATTAGAGCTGTACACAATAAAAAGAAATTTACAAATCTGTACTAATATATATATATACACAATAAAAAATAAATGTTTATATATCAGGTATTTGTTTTAAAATAAATGTTTATATATCAGGCATTTATCGGGAGTTACTCAGTAATTGTTGTGCATCTCCTGCTGCTCTTCCGATCTCTTTTGTGAAACGCCAATGGTGCAACAACGGGAAACACTGTCAGTTACTGAATAAGCACAATAGTATTTTTCACTGGGTATTATGACATACTTTAGTCATATGTCTGAGACAATAAAAGGGACACGCTACTCATTCTGACCACTTTATTGTTTTAAATTGGTCATGATGTGTACAGTCCCCCCCTTAGTCCCCCTATACTGCCCGGACCTGAAGAAAATGCTGGGTGAAGTGGAGGATTTTCCTCCACCCTACCCAGCATCACCAGCAACTGGCATTTTCTAATTTCCTGACTGCTGGTCACCAGATCGGTCACTAGTGACGTTAGTATGCAGAGAGCATGCCGACGTCACCTGCTCTGGGACTGCCCGCTATAGCGAATGGTCTCCGAGATGCAGTGATGGTTCAGATCTGCGCATGCGAGCATTGCTCCGATCCATTGCTCTGCATAGGCGCTACGGAACGTGTTGTACGTAAAGGGGTAAAAAAAGGGAACGATTTTTCAATGACGTTTCCCTTTAAATTGTTTCCACAGCCTGTATATGCTCTGTGGAAACAATTTATATTTATATTAAACAATTTATATGGATATTCACTAGCGCAATAATAAAATAATCTTGAGTGTTTGATGAATTCTAGAAAACAACTTTGTGTTTTAGTTCAACTTTACAACGGCTACATTACAGTTTATCAATACATAAAAGGACAATTGGCCATTATAGTAAATAAATATCATATCCACAGGAACATTTCAATTTCCCTTGTCCATATATTCTCCATATGGGCTCAGGAAGAAGACCGTTACATCCAAAAATGGGTTTTAATCTGTGAATGTGGGTAGGGTGCTTGTCCAATGTTTTGGCTGTGTTCAAGTCTGGTGACCTAATAAAGGTCACCTCAATCTCAGACATGCTGAGCCTCTGAAGCTTTTATTTTATGATCATGCTGAATTCTGTGGTCCAAAATTGCTGGAACTATCGCTCAGATTTCCTTTTCTCAATCACATTTTATGGACTTCAGAATGAAGGCAATACTGATCGGAAAGGGCAAAAGGCGACACTTTAATGGGTCTTCCACTTACAATGCCTTGCTATTTCCCATCAGCGGCCACTCATGCACGTTAATGAAAAAAGGAGTCTACATGAAATATACAAAAAATGCATGTGTCCTATGAGAGAACATGGGGGAGAGGATCTTCTGTAGAGGATCTGTTGGTCTCACAAGATTGTCCAGAGAAACCCCTTCATCCGGCGTATTTGTGCAAAGCTGGCATGGCACAAAAAAGCTCTGAATACCAGAGGACGAGGACAGAAAATTTGCAGCACTGACAGGAGTGATTCAACTAGCTTCTCCTTTCCTCTCCTCCCCACCCCACAAAATAAAAAGAAACCCTCAAACGTGACACTGCATTGTTTGGTTATATACGGATTCATTCAATTTTTTTTTTTAACAACAGCGATAGTCCAAGGTAAGCCTTTCATTAGGATCTCCACTTCAGTTTGCATATAAAATTGCAAAAATACTTGCTTTGCTCTGCATTACGAAAGATACAGTAACTATCATTTTCATGTAAATAAGCTGTAAGCACATTTACCACCATATTAGTACACTGGTATGATGAAGTGGATTCATTCAAATCCGTTTTCCATGCTTGAGGGGCATTCAATAGCGTAACAGAGCATAAAGATGCAGGGACAGGGTAAGACGCACACAGAGACGAATTCCAGCATCAATCATCGGCCCTAAAGTTAATGAAATGCTCATTTTTGTTGCTTGATGTCACAGCAAGGGGCAGAAGTTTAAGGGGCAGCTCGAAAACATTGTAATTAATTGGGGTAGAATTTTGATCATTTTTAAATACATTTTGTTACATAATACGTTTTAGTTGAAATCAATACTGCGATCAACCTAGTCAAAGTATTAGGGTATTTATTTCTAGCCATGTATTGTTTGCTTCTCAGGGCAGCTTTCCATTGCAATCTTACAGTTATAACTGTCTGAATGCAAATACATTATTTCTGGACTGTGTTACCAGGTTAGAAGAAATATTGGTAAAATACATGGTGAAATAAAATATTCTTTAATAACACTTTAATCACACATACGAGCATATGTGTTTTCGTTTAAAGGTAAACGTAGGGTCAACAGCAGCCAAGAGGTCAATGGATAGATATTTGGATATCGTCTGGAGACGATATCTTAACATCTATTCTACAGGGTTATTCAAAGAGATCCGAATTGTGGACGAAAGGTAACCGAACAGTGAAATTCAGTGTATGGTTACCTTTCCTGGCCAATTGGCTATTCAGAGAGCAGGCAGTTCGCCAAATGTTGGCGTATTGCCTGCACATACGGCGCCTGGTCGGAGCCTGTTCAAGGGCAGTGAAATCCCCATAGAGAAGCAATGCTTCGTCTATTCAGAGAACACAAACCAGCAGGGAAAAGTTGCCGAATTGCCCTGCCGTTCGGTGGTTTCATTCGACAGGTTTATTCAGGCGAATCCCATAGGCTTCAATGTTAAAAATATTCCCGATTTAATACAATATCTAATAAACCGTTGATTAGAATATTCTGCAGGAAAGAGTCTCTTTCAGGGTTATTCAAAGAGAATCGAAAAGCCACCGCACGTTCGGTGACTTTTCATTCTCTTCAATTCGGTACGATTTGGCGATCCCATTTCGACAACCCTGCGGTGTATTCAGCAAGCACCACAGGGCCACCGAAATGCAGGGAAAAGTCGCCGAAAACTCACTGCAAAATGAGGGCGAACGCACACCGAAACCCGCAAAAACATCTGGACTAACCCACCGAAAACGCCGGAAAAACCTGAGCAGGAGCCGATCACACGCAGTGCAGCCGCCGGAAAAACCCGACACCGCAGACGAATGGAGTGAATAAATTAAAAAAACGGTTTGCTTGAATGTTTAAAAAGTGAAATGCTGTTTGCAAAGAAATTACTGAGCAAAAATGTCTGAAATTTACATATGAGGTCCAAGGAATGATAATAAAAAGGGCTGTTACAGAAAAAAAATAAGTAAACTTAAAAAATATCTGATTTTTTTTACAAAAAAAAATGGTTTGAAATATTCTAAAAAAAATCTATAAATAAAGAGACTTTTTACTGCAGAATATTATAATCAACGGTTTATTAGATATTGAATTAAAATGGGAATATTTTTAACATTGAAGCCTATGGGAGTCAACGGAATAAATCTGCTGCATGAAGCCACCGAATGGCAGGGCAATTCGGCAACTTTTCACTGCTGGGCTTTGCTCTCTGAATAGCCGAAGCATTGCTTCTCTATGGGGATTCACTGCCCCCGAACAGGCACCGAACAGCCACCATATGTGCAGGCAATTCGCCAGGATTTGGTGAAATTGCCTGCTCTCTGGATAGCCGAATGCCCAAGAAAGGCAACCGCACGCTGATTTTCAGCGTTCGGTTCCCTTTCGGGAGCCATTCGGATCTCTTTCAATAACCCTGTTTATGTATAGATTTTTTAGGATCTTTTAGGCATTTTTCGGGATTTTTTTGTGAAGATTATTTTTCTGTTTTTTCCTTAAATGTTTTTTTTTTTCTGTAACAGCCCTTTTTATTATCATTCATTGGATCTTATATGTAAATTTCAGACATTTTTGTTCTGTAGTTTCTTTGGAAACAGCGTTTCACTTTTCAAACATTCAAGCGTACTGTTTTTTTTTTACTCCATTTGTCTGCGGTGTCGGCTTTTTCCGGCGGCTGCTCTGCGCTCTGATCAGCTCGTGCTCGGGTTTCTCCGGCGTGTTCGGCTGGGTTAATCCAGATGTTTTTGTGGGTTACGGTTTGCGTTCGCTGGGTTTTGCGGTGAGTGTTTGGTGGGTTTGCGGCGGCTTTTCCCTGCACTACGATGGCCCTGTGGTGCTTGCTGAATACAGCACAGGGTCTCCGAAATGGGATCACCAAATCGCACCGAATTGAAGAGAACGAAAAGTCACCGAAAGTGCAGTGACTTTTTATGATTCTCTTTGAATAACCCTGCTAGTATGGAAGACTCCTGTAGAGTGTAACGGATATCCCTGATCCCTTCACACAGACACTGCACAACCTACACTGTCAGTCTTTAGAATAGCCGGAAAACTAGCAACAGGACAGACACATAGAAAGGACATGGTCAAGAACCAGCAGAAGTCAGAAGCCAGGGAGGGTAGTCAGACAGGCCTAGGATCAGCACACTGGGTTAAACAAAAAAATATATAGTGTAGATTTGGTAAGCTAGTCCAGATGCTAAATCATCAGAGTATAGCAGTAGCAGTGGTAGCTTTTTTATTGGACTAACAATAGATTTAAAAAACAAGCTTTGGAGGGTAACTTCTCTTCCTCAGGTCTTGAAGCTATACTGACTGGTCAAGATCTGAATAATAGAGGTACGCTCTCAAAAGCTTGTCTTTTAAATCTAATGTTAGTCCAATAAAAAAGATATCACTACAACCGCTATACTCTGGTGATTTATATATAACAGCCAAGAGAATGGCCAGTAAACGGAGCCAAGGTAGATACACAGTAAAACAGGAATAGCAAGGGTTAATGTCAAGAAAATTGTCAGAACAGATTCAGGGTCAATACGCGGAGATACAGAAGAAGCAAGGGTCAATAGCTAGGAGAGTAGTCAAAACAGAGCCAGGGTCAATACACAGTAAAACAGGAATATAATGAACCAGAACGTGCTATCTGGATAGAAACCACAACAGGGCAATGAAGCAAATGAACTTCCCGGCTTTTGAATCCGGCGGGTGTCGCGTCATCAAGCCGCACCCCCCTGCCATGTCATCGGCCGGTGTTCGCAAGACCCAGCATTATCAATCAGCAGCTGACCAGCGAAGATGGTGCTGCCGACTGCTGAGCACCAGGGACCCTAGACATCAAAGGACAAGAAGATATCTAAATCTAATCTAAAGGGTTAAAATGAGAGGCGAGGTGTGGAGGGGGATAGTAGGGGGTAATGGTCACTGTTTAACCCCTCCATTTGTCCCCCATTCCCTCTAGCTTCAACTCTAGAAATATCACTTTATGTTCGGCATCAAGCTCCATTTGAGCAAACAAGTAGGCATACTAATACGTCTGTCAACTGAAACCAGCTGGATATATACACATATGTAGAAGCACAGAACTCAGCTTTATTTACATTTATGAAATATTAATGTATGATGGAGCTGGCTACCTAGTGGTGGCTGGGTCCCTGGTGCTCATAGTGAAGAACAAAAAGACAGCATTCAGTAATTATAAAACAACTCAGAGTGAAGAAGATAGGCAAACCTATAAGATTAGGCAGAAAGAGGCAAAGCAATTTATAAGGGCTTCCAAAGCACACGCAGAAGAGAAAATAGCTTAGTCAGTAAAAAAGGGGGACAAAACATTTTTTAGATACATAAACGAGAAAAGAAAAGTAAAACAAGGATTAGTTAGATTAAAAACAAAGGAAGGAAGGTATGTAGAAGAGGATAAAAGTCTCGCTGACTGCCTCAATGAATATTTTTGTTCAGTCTTTGCAGAAGAAAAGGAAGGAAAGGGACCTCAGTTAGGAGGAAACACTAACGAGACAATTACATATCAGTTTACAGAGGAGGAGGTTCTACAGCAGCTGTCTAAAGTAAAGACAAATAAGTCAATGGGGCCTGATGGGATCCACCCTAAATTATTTAAAGAGCTCAGTGATGTAATAGCAAAACCGTTAACAGATTTATTTAACCAATCCTTGCTAGCGGGAGTCGTCCCAGAAGACTGGAAATTAGCAAATGTTGTGCCCATTCACAAGAAGGGTAGTAGGGAGGAATCTGGGAACTATAGGCCAGTTAGTCTTACGTCAGTAGTGGGGAAATTAATGGAAACCATGTTAAAGGAAAGGATTGTTGAACATCTAAAACCACATAGATTACAGGATCAGAAACAACATGGGTTTACCTCAGGGAGATCATGCCAAACTAATCTTATTGATTTTTTTTGATTGGGTAACAAAAATAATAGACACAGGTAGTGCAGTAGACATTGCTTATTTCGATTTCAGTAAGGCTTTCGATACTGTTCCGCATAGAAGGCTTATCAATAAATTGCAATCTTTGAGCTTGGATTCCAATATTGTTGAATGGATTAGGCAGTGGCTGAGTGACAGGCAACAGAGGGTTGTGGTAAATGGAGTTTATTCGGCGCAAGGTCTTGTTACCAGTGGGGTACCTCAGGGGTCAGTACTTGGACCCATTCTATTTAATATTTTTATTAGTGATATTGCTGAAGGTATTAATGGAAAAGTATGTCTTTTTGCTGATGACACAAAGATTTGCAACAGGGTTGACGTTCCTGGAGGGATCAGCCAAATGACAAATGATTTAGGTAAACTAAAAAAATGGTCGGAGCTGTGGCAATTGAGTTTTAATGTGGATAAGTGCAAGATAATGCACCTGGGACGTAAAAACCCAAGGGCTGAATATAGAATATTTGATACAGTCCTAACCTCAACATCTGAGGAAAGGGATTTAGGGGTTATTATTTCAGAGGATCTAAGGTAAGTAGTCAATGTAATAGAGCAGCAGGAAATGCTAGCAGAATGCTTGGTTGTGTAGGGAGAGGTATTAGCAGTAGGAAAAGGGAAGTGCTCATGCCACTGTACAGAGCACTGGTGAGACCTCACTTGGAGTACTGTGTGCAGTACTGGAGACCGTATCTCCAGAAGGATATAGACATCTTAGAGAGAGTTCAGAGAAGGGCTACTAAAATGGTGTACAGCTTGAAGGAGAAAAGTTACCAGGAAAGGCTTAATGATCTTAACATGTACAGCTTGGAAAAAAGACGAGACAGAGGAGATATGATAGAAACATTTAAATACGTAAAGGGAATCCACAAGGTAGAGGAAGGGAGTATATTTAAAAGGAAACAAAGTAGCAAAACAAGAGGACATAGTCTTAGATTAGAGGGGCAAAGGTTTAAAAGTAACATCAGAAAGCATTATTTTACTGAGAGGGTGGTGGATACATGGAACAGTCTTCCAGTAGAAGTGGTAGAGGCCAAAACAGTAATTGAATTTAAGCAAGCATGGGATAGGCATAAGGCTATCCTAAACAAAAGATAAATCCAGGTAAAGTATCCATGTAATTGGGCAGACTAGATGGGCCGAAAGGTTCTTACCTGCCGACATTTTTCTATGTTTCTAAGATGGTGAAGATGGTGTAGCACTGAAAATTAACTCTGCTAGACAGAGCACGTCTAATGTGTCTTCAGCTGGAAAAGATTTTGAGTTTTTGACAGGGTCAGTTGTTTTGATCAGCTTCTCCAGATATCCGTCAATAAGGGGAAAAGACCTTACAGAATGGTAATCATGAAAAAAAGATCTACAATACAGAGGGCCAAATTACATAGTTGGTGCCAATGCTAACTTAACCAGAACTGTTGTAAACTTACCAGAGTCATTATAGCCTATGGAGCTGTTAAGTTAACAACAGCTCTGGTTAAGTTAGCACCAACATTGTAATACTGCCCAGAGTGTGTGAGACTGGTATCCCAATACCCATATAGATTGCGTGTTCCCAAAGGGACAGTGTTCTCCAGGGCTACAGTGTAATCTTTAAGTTAAGTGTGATTCAAATATGCTTATGTTGTCATGTATTACCCCCTGTCCACTTATCTTGAACAGCACTGTGCAATCTGCTGGACCTATATACAGTCAGGTCCAGAAATATTGGGACATCGACACAATTCTAACATCTTTGGCTCTATACACCACCACAATGGAGTTGGAATGAAAAAAACGAAATGTGCTTTAACTGCAGACTGTCAGCTTTAATTTTAGGGTATGTACATCCAACTCATGTGAACAGTGTAGGACTTACAGCAGTTTGCAGATGTGCCTCCCAATTGTTAAGGGACCAGAGGTAATGGGACAGAATAATAATCATAAATCAAACTTTCCCTTCTTAATACTTGGTTGCAAATCCTTTGCAGTCATTCACAGCCTGAAGTCTGGAACGTATAGACATCACCAGACGCTGGGTTTCATCCCTGGTGATGCTCTGCCAGGCCTCTACTGCAACTGTCTTCAGTTCTGGCTTGTTCTTGGGGCATTTTCCCTTCAGTTTTGTCTTCAGCAAGTGAAATGCATGCTCAATGGGATTCAGGTCAGGTGATTGACTTGGCCATTGCATAACATTCCACTTCTGTCCTTTCAAAAACTCTTTGGTTGCTTTTGCAGTATGCTTTGGGTCATTGTCCATCTGCACTGTGAAGCGCCGTCCAATGAGTTCTGCAGCATTTGGCTGAATGTGAGCAGATAATATTGCCCGAAACACTTCAGAATTCAACCTGCTGCTTTTGTCAGCAGTCACCTCATCAATAAATACAAGAGAACCAGTTCCATTGGCAGCCATACATGCCCACGCCATGACACTACCACCACCATGCTTCACTGATGAGGTGGTATGCCTAGAATCATGAGCAGTTCCTTTCCTTCTCCATACTCTTCTCTTCTCATCACTCTGGTACAAGTTGATCTTGGTCTCATCTGTCCATAAGATCTTGTTCCAGAACTGTGAAGGCTTTGTTAGGTGTTGTTTGGCAAATTCTAATCTGGCCTTCGTGTTTTTCAGGCTCCCCAATGGTTTACATCTGGTGGTGAACCCTCTGTATTCACTCTGGTGAGGTCTTCTCTTGATTGTTGACTTTGACACACATACACCTACCTCCTGGAGAGTGTTCTTGATCTGGCCAACTGTTGTGAAGGGTTTTTTCTTCACCAGGGAAAGAATTCTTCGGTCATCCACCACTGTTGTTTTCCATGGTCTCCCGGGTCTTTTGGTGTTGCTGAGCTCACCGGTGCGTTCCTTCTTTTTGAGAATGTTCCAAACAGTTGTTTTGACCACACCTAATGTTCTTGCTATCTCTCTGATGGGTTTGTTTTGTTTCTTCAGCCTAATGATGGCTTGCTTCACTGATAGTGACAGCTCTTTGGATCTCATCTTGAGAGTTGACAGCAACAGATTCCAAATGCAAATAGCACACTTGAAATCAACTCTGGGCCTTTTATCTGCACATTGTAATTGGGGTAATGAGGGAATATCACACACCTGGCCATGGAACAGCTAAGAAGCCAATTGTCCCATTACCTTTGGTCCCTTAACAAGTGGGAGGCACATCTGCAAACTGATGTAAGTCCTACACCGTTCACCTGAGTTGGATGTACATACCCTCAAATTAAAGCTGTCAGTCTGCAGTTAAAGCACATTGTGTTTGTTTCATTCCAACTCCATTGTGGTGGTGTATAGAGCCAAAGATGTTAGAATTGTGTCGATGTCCCAATATTTCTGGACCTGACTGTAAATGCAGTATGGTAATAGTAATCTCTTTGGGGTACAAATGTACCCAGATTTGTGAACAAAGAGTTGCACATTAATTGTTCTTTCACGGAACAAATTGTGACTAGTCTTTTAGCACTGCCTATTGATTATCAATCTTATTATTAGGCAGCAGTTAATGTTGGGTTGCTGCCTCCGACACTGCCTAGTTTTGTTCTGGTGGATCCTTGCATCCAGTTCTACAGCTCAGTTATGATGCACTGAAACAGCAATATCTCTGCCCTTGAGCAACTCATTGGACACCGAACGTACGCCCGTTGGACATGTTGGAAGCAGTAGGCAACAGCAGCTAGTAAACATGACTGTTTGAACGTCTGCATTGCTTTAACAGCAACATTAATGACTGGAGTGGAAGCCCAGACATAGGATGTAAACAGAGGTTTACGGATATGTTACCGCCCGTTAATCCTGGACTGATCAGCTCCTTCTGTTTATAAGATCCTAAGGGAGATGCTCATTACGCTGTAATCAGCTCCAGCCTAACTAATATATAATGACTTGCCATGCACTTGTATCGTTCAGTAAATTGAGAGGAATGCCGCAGACAGGCTCATTATTATTGCATGTTAGCCCTGTGGCATTACAAAGAGTTTGGTGCAAGAAATTCAGGCAATGAGTTAATCCTGTCAATGAGACGCAGGACGCTGCAGCACCAGAAGACACTTTGTCCTTGCACGCTTGTCCTGTTACCAACACAAGCGGATCAATAGATTTATAACATTCAGACCAGTGACTAACAAGAATCAACACAAGTCCTGCACAGCGGAGAGGCGGAGGAAGAAGTGACGGTCTGATTGCTGCCCCGAGTCAATGAAACAGAAATATGACACTATCTATCTCCAAATAAGTTATGAGATTAGGCTGGAACTCTGCACCACTAAGAATCTACCTTCTGGTTAGTGGCGTAGCTTTGTCCAAATCCTTTTTCTTGTCCTGGAATTTGCAGTTTTAATCCTTTCACTGCGAAAAATGTGTAAACTCAATTTTGCAATGTAATACAATAAATGCCAAAAACCTTCACGTAAAAAAAAGTATTTGCATACATTTTTAACGCAATATTAGTGTGCCCCCTGTGGAGAAAAAAATTTCCAGGAAATCTCACCTGTCACCATGTTTTTCGTAGCATTACAATTGTTGAAAATACAATTTTTATTCCCTGTATTTACTGTATTTGACAAAAAAGGCCATTTCTGCCTGTATGTGTGCTAATAATGCAGACCCTGTGTGAAACTGTGCAAGTTAAAGGACACTATCTAACGTTTAGACCCTTTCACACCATATTTCTCTAAAGGATAAACAAATACATGTAAAATTAAAATTTTGCAAATACACCTTTTAGGGCCGTGCAGGTTTCTCCTTTGCACCCCCATTTTAGCGTGATATTACGATGCAGGCGCTAAAAAGCTGTGTAGCGCTCACTCCCGGAGGAGACGCTGAAAATGAACCACGGGTCAGTCTCCCCGCACTAGGGAATAAATATACTCCAACACAGTTGTGGGTTTTTATCATTTAAATAGTTTACTAAAATAATAGGCAGATGTTGAGATACGGTATTCACAGATATTATTACAGTACTTTCGTATTACGGTAAAACGCGTAGCGGAAAAGAACCGAAACACGAGGCGTTGTATTTCGGAAAATAAAATATTCGTAACCGAACATAAAAGAAAATGCAGTTGCACGAATATTCGAAAAAGGGACACGTAGCGGAACCCCAGAATATACAATCACTTCGTATCACGGTAAACGCGCAGCGGAAAAGAGAAAAATATATTCGGAACGTATCTTTACCCCTGTTCCGATTCGTAACAAAATGAGTCCTGCACAGGTTAAGTCCCGGAATGTAAAAGGTGTGTATGTGTGTGTATGGTACCCGGGTACTGTTCAACTGGCCAGTGAATTTACTTAAAGAATGTCTTCGACTAGTCAAGTTGGGGCCCTGTGGACTTTAAAGAGAAAACAGCAGCGTATTCTTTGTATTACAAACGGCCTTGGAGGCCTCTCACCCATCCACCGGTTGCTTTAGGCTCCGCTGACCCAGGACGTCTCTCCGCTCGATCTTGACTGGGGATACTAGCGGCCGGATCCGTTGTCTGACTTCCCGTAGCTTGTCCACGACTTTGGCCCAGCTCACCGCCTGCTCCCAGTACCCGATCCACTTGCGGTGACTCCTTACTCGAGGTCTTCGGTTGGTTCAAACTGCAGCAACTCTGGAACCTTGGAGGGCCCCTTCTTCTTAGGCGGAATCACCCGGTAAAAGACTTGACAGGCTCACTTGCTCTCAAGCCTAGGCCTTCTTACGATCTATCGCACTGCGTCTGCTCTCTCTCGTTCCCTGGCGCGCTCTCCACGAGGCGGAGGATGTAAGGGTCCAGTCCCCACCCACTTCCTGTCTCCTTGCAAAACATGCCGGGAATTGTAGTCCCAATGTCCAGTGTCTCTGATCGCGATAGTCTCCATCTTGTGGCCAAAAATAGGTACTGCCACAGCAAGATTTTAACACAGCACTACAGCTGCCTGCATCGTAAACCTGCTCTAAACCGCGGGATCCACTCGATGAAGTCCATAGGACTCCATTGAGTTTCTGCTCTGCCGGCAGTGCTGTATCTTGGCCTAGGTCAACAAGGCCTAGGGCGGCACTTTCCAGGGGGCAGCAAAAAAAGCTGCCACTATGCATCTGGCAGGGACAAGTTGACTGAGGGCAGGCTGGAGCTAATCGGAACTGCTGTGTGTGTGTGTGTGCGCGTGTTTACAAGCACTCGAGCGGGCTGCATGAACAGCAGCTGCAGACTGCTCGAGTGCTTGTACACACAGCAGGCTGCGCGAGATGTTCCTATCGGCTCCGCCAGTCAGCAGTGTTCCCGGCTCCCTCCAAGCTCCTCCTTCACACTGATGCGGCGTACCTGCGCCACGCTTTGCGCATCTGGCGCTGACGTCAGTCAAATGGGAAGGAGCAGAACGAGACGAGCCATGCCACCGCAGGGGACCCCCTCACACCACACCCCGCCTGGACTCTCGGAGCGAAACGACCAGGCAGCCAGCGGCAGTGCGCTCTGGGATGCCACAAACCCGCCGAAGAGCACCACAAACTCTCTGAAAGGAACGGCACACCCGGGGAACAGCCACCGAACGCACCAACAAGCCTCCAACGACCTCCTGAACAGACCAAACACAGCCGACGACTCGCCAAACGCCGAGGAGAAAAGCCAACAAGCCGACGGAGGGGTAAAAAAACCGCCACTTTTAAAATCTGTTTGCGAAACTTTTGCACGACAATGCCTGAAAATGATATATGAGGTCCTATAAATAATAATAAGAAGATCTGATACAGAAAAAAAAAACGCTATTTAAAAAAAATCGGAAAAAAATTCCACCGAAAAATGCCTAAGAAATAAAAGCTGCAAATTAAAAGAATAAATGGTTTAATAAATATTTAATAAAAATGGGAATATTTTAAACATTGAAACCTATGGGATTCGTCTGATTAAACCTGTCGAATGTAACCACCTAAAATCAGGGCATTTCACTGACATTTTGGAGCACTTTGGTGTTCTCTGAATAGATTAACCATTGCTTCTCTATGGTGAATTTCACTGCCTTCAAACAGCACTGTATTCAGTGATCTTAACATGTAAAGGCTGTCTGAGAGTGATTTGACTCTTATCACTCTGAGGCAGCCGTTGCATGTTGAGATTACTAAAATCCCAGCATTCAGTAACTTCCAACTGAATGCTATAACAGGAAGGGGTGTGGCCTTGACAGGAAAGGGTGTGTCAATTTTAAATTCGGGGGCGTACGAGTTTAGTCAGGCCTAGGGCAGCACAAAACCTAAATACACCACTGTCTGCCGGTCACATGACCTGCCAGATCTCACAAGGCATAGTGATCCGCAGGGGGAGACTGGGGGACTTTTTCCCCCAGTCCCTCCCTGCTCCCGGCGGACAGAGGAGGCAGTTGGAGCCGCGGTCCTCGCCGTGGGATTAGAGGCGAGTATCTGATTTTACTGGGGGGGTTACTGCTGGTGCTGACAGATTCTGCAGAAGCACCAAGTTAGCACCAAGTCCAGGCTGGCCTGGTTAACTTTCGGGTTAAAACACAGCCGGATGATAATTAGCGTTAGGACTTTGTAATCCTAATGCTAATTAACTCTTTGCGCTCCCCGTGTTAAGTATAGGGAGCGCAAAGTACAGTAACCTCGCGCTGAAGAGCACAAGGTACCAAACGCTAATGGGTTTTTTAACCCGTCAGCATTTGGATTGTAATATGGGTGACCTGCGCTAGGGCCACCAGGGCTAACGTTAACGCTCACGCAGGTGAGCGCTAACACATTAGCACCAAGAATGTAATGGTGCCCTTAGTGTTTTAGCTATTCTAGAATAACAGCCTCTGTGCAAAATTGCTATTTTACCTTATATTTCTTAACATTTATTTGAAACATGGGATGTGTAGTCATGATGTTTGCTTCAACAAAAACCACACGTTAGTGAAGTGTTTAAATAAAAAGAACAAAGTATCGGATAAACTAATACATTTTCCCACAAATCACTGCTCTGTTTGAATGCAGGATTTATGAATCATGTGGGACCCCGATCACAAGTTTTACAGGACTGTTATTTATTTTTTTGCTAGGTAAATGCATGGAATACTTTGTCTTAATCTACATTCACCGTAGACTGAACCTTTCACTGCTTCACATATGTATTATGACCTCACAGGGAATTTTTATTTTGTTATTTCATCAATTAATTATTTTAAGAAGTTGCCAGCAGAAATTTTCTTTACGTACATTTATTTGCTAAGCAAGAGTTTATTCCAATATCCTGCAACTTAGAAAACATTAAGGGAGGCGGCACACGAGCATACTGCACTGCGTCCGATACGGACGCACTTTTTCACGGGAGATATTGTGAGTACTGCATAAAGTGCGTCCGTAACGTCTGATGTCTCCACACCCTAGGAAAATACATGACGTTGTTTTGCGTCCGTTTAGCTTTTTTCACGTTGATGTTTTCGTGTCCGTAGCTATATGCGTTCGTGAAAAAGTGCGCAGGTGTTTTGTGTGGTGGGTTTCAGGGACTCCTGTTTAAAGCTACGACGGACGTCAAACAGTACAGTCAGACGTACGCAAAATGTTTCCTAGTGTGCCGCCAGCCTAAACTGAAGAACGGCAATATGAAAGCATGAATTTCTTGTTCATTTTTTTTACATCTGGTGAGAATAATCAGAGTTTAGTGAATTCCACATTTTTGTCATGGGTACTGTGTCATTCTATTGAAAGAAAACCCTATTTCAAAAAGGTATGTTATCTTGACCCAAATAACCAAACCAATTATGTCTTTTAACCTTTTCACTATCAAGCTTTTTTTTTGTTGGAAAGAAAAACATTTATTTCAAACATGGGATGCAAAGTTAACAGAATGTAGGATAAAACTGAAGTTTTTCAGATATAGAATGCAACAAGAGCAAATAAGGCACAAAAAAACCCATGGGTTCTATTCGCTATTGAACACTAACGGTAGCGTTCAGGTGAGTAAGCGTTAACTCTAGGATAAGTGACTTTAACACATACCCCCCCATATTACCTTCTTAGTGCTAAACCCGAGAAAAAAAACATTTGGGTATCAGTGATTGCGATAGCTTGCGCGAGCTTACTGTACTTTGCGCATCCTATACTTAACATGGGGAGTGCAATCACTAATTAGCGATAGGATAAGTAAGGTATTACAAAGTGTTAGCTCTAATTAACGCAGCGCTGCACAAACCAAAATTTTAGCTACACCTAAAAGCTGGTGCTAACTGATTCCAATTTGCTAAATAATTTAGCACCCCTTCCCCATAAATCAGACACTCACCTCTCATCCCACGGCAAGAACGGTGGCCTGATAAGTGGCTTGCCGCCGGGAGCAGAGTGAGACTGGGGACCAACAGTTCTACAACAGTTATACAATCACCAACCCTCTACAATCACTCTGTGGCTCTGCGCGATCTTGCAGGAGCGAGATTGCACAGGGCTTGGGCCCTGGCACTACAACCCTCCATGAAGTCCTATGGACTCCGGGAGGTGATACTCAATGTGCCCTGTCAAATGGGCCAAAGTCATTCTGTCCAGATCGGTGGCACTTTAAGGATACGAAATGCATTGTGAATTTGGAGTTTCTTCTCACAACATTGTTGGCTCAAATTGTGAAAAATTGGATTTATACTTTTGTGTATACAAATTTGTGGTACTGAAGTGGCTAATCACCACAAAAGAGACTGCCAGTATGCAGTTGATGAATACATTGATTGGTTGTGTGTCAATCCAAGAACAAGCAAGATTTGAATCCCTAAGCGGAGGTTAGTCAGGTCCAGAAATATTGGGACATCGACACAATTCTAACATCTTTGGCTCTATACACCACCACAATGGAGTTGGAATGAAACAAACACAATGTGCTTTAACTGCAGACTGACAGCTTTAATTTGAGGGTATGTACATCCAACTCAGGTGAAAGGTGTAGGACTTACATCAGTTTGCAGATGTGCCTCCCACTTAAGGGACCAAAGGTAATGGGACAATTGGCTTCTCAGCTGTTCCATGGCCAGGTGTGTGATATTCCCTCATTACCCCAATTACAATGTGCAGATAAAAGGCCCAGAGTTCATTTCAAGTGTGCTATTTGCATTTGGAATCTGTTGCTGTCAACTCTCAAGATGAGATCCAAAGAGCTGTCACTATCAGTGAAGCAAGCCATCATTAGGCTGAAGAAACAAAACAAACCCATCCGAGAGATAGCAATAACATTAGGCATGGCCAAAACAACTGTTTGGAACATTCTCAAAAAGAAGGGACGCACCGGTGAGCTCAGCAACACCAAAAGACCCGGGAGACCACGGAAAACAACTGCAGTGGATGACCGAAGAATTCTTTCCCTGGTGAAGAAAATACCCTTCACAACAGTTGGCCAGATCAAGAACACTCTCCAGGAGGTAGGTGTATGTGTGTCAAAGTCAACAATCAAGAGAAGACCTCACCAGAGTGAATACAGAGGGTTCACCACAAGATGTAAACCATTGGTGAGCCTCAAAAACAGGAAGGCCAGATTAGAGTTTGCCAAACAACACCTAACAAAGCCTTCACAGTTCTGGAACAAGATCCTATGGACAGATGAGACCAAGATCAACTTGCACCAGAGTGATGGGAAGAGAAGAGTATGAAGAAGGAAAGGAACTGCTCATGATCCAAAGCATACCACCTCATCAGTGAAACAAGGTGGTGGTAGTGTCATGGCGTGGGCATGTATGGCTGCCAATGGAACTGGTTCTCTTGTATTTATTGATGATGTGACTGCTGACAAAAGCAGCAGGATGAATTCTGAAGTGTTTCGGGCAATATTATCTGCTCACATTCAGCCAAATGCTGCAGAACTCATTGGACGGCGCTTCACAGTGCAGATGGACAATGACCCAAAGCATACTGCAGAAGCAACCAAAGAGTTTTTGAAGGGACAGAAGTGGAATGTTATGTAATGGCCAAGTCAATCACCTGACCTGAATCCCATTGAGCATGCATTTCACTTGCTGAAGACAAAACTGAAGGGAAAATGCCCCAAGAACAAGCAGGAACTGAAGACAGTTGCAGTAGAGGCCTGGCAGAGCATCACCAGGGATGAAACCCAGCGTCTGGTGATGTCTATGCATTCCATACTTCAGGCTGTGATTGACTGCAAAGGATTTGAAACCAAGTAGTAAGAAGGGAAAGTTTGATTTATGATTATTATTCTGTCCCATTACCTTTGATCCCTTAACAATTGGGAGGCACATCTGCAAACTGCTGCAAGTCCTACACCGTTCACCTGAGTTGGATGTACATACCCTCAAATTAAAGCTGACAGTCTGCAGTTAAAGCACATTGTGTTTGTTTCATACCAACTCCATTGTGGTGATGTATAGATTCAAAGATGTTAGAATTGTGTCGATGTCCCAATATTTCTGGACCTGTCTGTAAGTCTGGCCGCCCACTGGGTTCGTAGTTAGACGACGGATATGGACTACCGACTACGGACATTGCTTTGCATGACCTGGGTCGTCCATTGGAAGAGTCTGTGTACGACCTAGGTCAGCCGATGGACAAGCCGCCGAAGAAAGAAAAAAAAACCTCTCCCTGAGACCACTGACGAATGCAGCCGAATGCAGACGGGGGGAGGGGGACTCGCCGAAAGCAGCAGGGGGGGACCCTGTCCTTGGTGCTGAGATCGGTGGTACTGTCCTTGGTGCTGAAACTTAACGCAGCTGGACTGAAGAAGAAAAAAACATGCTGCATTAGGCCAGGGAAAAAAAAGCATTGCCAATTTTAAAAAATTTGGGAATCAAAAAATACTCAAAAAAAATTATAAATGTATAAATAAAAAGTTTTTTTGCTGCGAATGAAAATAAACGGTTGAATAAAAAAAATATTATTTTACAATGAATCACTTCTCTATGGGACAATTTCCCTGTCATGGAATGGCAGTTTAACGTACAATTATTTTTCTTTCATGTAAATTGTACCAGATCGTCCCACAAATCCCATTGAAATGGGAATGATCGCTAGTCTGTTGTAGTCGCAAGAAACTTCTGAAGTCGTGCGATGGAATTCAGAGGCAGTGGAATAGGGCTGATTCACCTCCATGTTATGGGATTGGACGGACGACGACAGGCGATATTGGATGATCGCACCATCACATGAATACGGGCCCAGTGGATGGCCAGCCTAAAACCTGCAATTTCACAGGCTACTCAGTATGCAATAGGACATGTCAATTTCCAGTATATAGTATTCCTTTTATCCAGTTTAGAAGTATTGTTTTTTTTTTTATAACTGTTGGTAAAGTGCATTAACACAGATAGGATGACGAATGGTAATCTCATTATTGCGCATTTCTTTCAACCAGCAATGGTTTTAAACCTTCGTAATTGACTTATTTGGTGAAACAGACCGTGATAACAGCTAATAGTTTGACCCATCTTGTCTGCCCTTTTACTTTAAGCTGTAAATCCTCTTACAAAATTGAAACCTAGACGTCTTTTATGTCCGAAATTAGCTTTTATCACTATAGCATGCATTATTCTCTTGCAATATTAGCCACATGGAACATGTGATTCACACATTGAAAGGCTACGGATTTTATATCTGTTTAAAGGTATTTAACTACACGTCGATTAATGGGCCAAATAAAATAAAGTACCTGCAACAAAATGCAATAAACCATGTGTGAAAGTACATGTCTGTGCTGCCACCTTAATAATAGAAAGTTTGCACACAAAAATTTTTTATATTTAGATACAAATAAAAATGTATCATATTTATAAAATCAAGGCATTTTATTAAATACACCTGTAGTGTTGAATCAGATCATATTTCATTTGGGGCAACCAACGCTCCTGGCTGAGGACAATGTAACCAGAAGGACTGCGGTGGAAGGTCATGGAACATGGGCGGACACGACACATTGTAAAAACGATATATGGCTTTATAGGCGCCCACGCTTTAGGGTATATAGCTTTATACCCACATCCCTTTCATGGACACAACACATTTCTTATTTTTATTATTTTCTTTTTGAGAATGGATTTTACAAGGAAGAATACGATGAATTTATCCGTCAAACTCTTTACTAGATCCCTAGCAAGCCGAAGAATACTTACTGCAAGGTCAACAGCGGTCCCCTTTGGATTGGAAAGAATTCCATTGGACCAATCTGGAAGGGGAAGATGACTGCTGGCATGTGCCAGACAATATGGTCAAGATCTCCGGGATCATTGGTGAGAGTGCAACACTGTGCGATTTATCACGCGGATTTTGCCGCGACGTCGCGCTGTGTAGCTTCTCCAATGCGTTTCAATGGAGCTGTTCACATCTTGTTGCGCGACGTCGCATGTCGCAGGTACATGACCCTTTTTTTGCGATTTGCTATCTGCGATTTGTATCGGTGGTGCTTTGCAAAAATCGCACAAAACAGTGATGTCGCGCGACATTATCGCACCATGTTGCGAATATGAAAATCGCGCGGAAAGTCGTGCGATTTTTAAATCGCACAGTGTGAACAGGGCCTAAGTATTTAAGGCAGAGGACTTTCAACAACAGGAGGAAGTTATTGCTGTCATGGAGGACAAACTGCAGAAACACCTTGATACTTTTCCTTTTTTTGTTCTGGGGTAAAAACATTTCTCTTTTGCTCTCTGTGATGCTGCCCTCTAGCTTTGAGCTCTGATTTCCTTCCTGACCTTGACCTAAAAGGGACAATGGGGTGAGCAGTGGGCCATTGTGTTGGGGGCTGCTTCTGGAGCAGTCCTCTACACTGGTTACGATGCCTACCGTTTCCAGAGGATAGGGTCTTCTTTGCTCTATTGTTTATTTGGGGCACATAGGTGGTAATGGGAACTCTAATATTAAGGGGTAACTTGGGTGGTGGAGACACTTATGAGGGCGGAGGGCTGAGAAAGAAAGACATACAGGGTTATCCAAAGAGATTCGAAAACTCACCGCACGTTCGGTGACTTTTCGTTCTCTTCAATTCGGTTCCCTTTGCCGATCCCATTTCGGTGACCCTGCGGTGTATTCAGCAAGCACCACAGGGCCCCCGAATTGCAGGGAAAAGCTGCCGCAAACCTGACGAAAACTAACCGCAAAACCCGGCGAATGCACGACGAAAACCCTCAAAAACATCTGGATTAACATGACGAAAACCACGGAAAAAGCCCGAGCAGGAGCCGATCACAGGCAGCCGAAGCAGCTGAGACTGCAGATGAGGGAGGTGAATAAATTAGCAAAACCGTTTGTATGAATGTGTGAAAATAAAACGCTGTTTGCAAAGAAACTACTGAGCGAAAATGTCTGAAATTTACACAGGAGGTCCAGGGAATGATAATAAAAAGGGCTGTTACAGAAAAAATAAGTAAACTTAAAAAAAAAAAATCTGACTTTTTAAAAAAAAAAAAATTCTGAAAAATGCTTGAAATATCCTAAAAAATCTATAAATAAAGAGACTCTTTACTGCAGAATTTTATAATGAACGGTTTATTACATATTGAATTAAAATGGGAATATTTTTAACATTGAAGTCTATGGGATTCTCCTGAATAAACTTGCCGAATTAAACCACCGAATGGCAGGGCATTAGGGGAACCTTTCACTGCTGGTTTGTGTTCTCTGAATAGCCAAAGCAGTGCATTTTCATGGGGATTTCACTGCCCTCGAACAGGCACCGAACACGCACCGTAAGTGCAGGCAATTCACCAGGATTTGGCAAATTGCCTGCTCTCTGGATAGCCGAATGGTCAGGAAAGGTAACCGAACGCTGATTTTCAGCGTTCGGTTACCTTTCTCAAGCAATTCGGATCTCTTTGAATAACCCTGATAAATGATGGAACACAGAGGCAAAGTGAGGCACAGAAGAATAGGATACTCTGACAGAGGCATAGAATAGACAAAAGCGATGCATAGAAGTGGCCAGTTAGGGACCACAAAACGATAAAATGAATGTTGACAAAGAAAAATGGGTAGAAAGAGAGATTAAGGCAGTATGATTGAGAAAGTGATGGAAGGGAACGCCTTCATAAATGGGGAAACAGAGAAATGAAGAGATAAAATAGAAAGCAGCTGATTGAAGAAAGTCTGGAACTGAGAGAAACAGTTTACATGAAAAAGAGAAACAAAGATACAATTGAAGAACAAATCCAGGAACAGAAAATGGTAAAAATATGAAAAAATAATATATTACCTTAACCCCTTCACTGCTGAGCCATTTCACCGATGTGTGCTGAGCTCATTGTTACCGCTTTTGCTTATCATGTTTAGATGCCATTTGAAGCCACGTTTTATTATATGACCCAGACATATTGGGCCATATTACAATGTTGGTGCTAACTTAACCAGAGCTGTTGTAAACTTCCCAGAGCCATTATAGCCTATGGAGGTTTTCAGTTTACAACAGCTCTGGTTAAGTTAGCACCAACACTGTAATACTGCCCATTATATATTGTTCTTTCCAGCAGACTCCGCAGATTCATAATATATCATTATTATATGTATTCGTCATGCCCTGCCAGTATATTATAACAAAAATTGCAATAAAATTAGAATTTTTAATCATCTACAGCGTGTAAAAAAAAAAAATTCACATTTTATCATGCGAGTTTTTGCGTTTAGATTTTCTATGGGGTGTGCTTGTTAAAAAAATTTAGAAAATGGGGACTCCTTATATTTTTTGGGGGGGGGGATTGTGTGATTTTTAGCAAACGCACCCCATAGAAAAAAATCATTAGTGCAGCATCCCTGTTCACATTATAATTGAAATGTGAACACTATTGCTGCATTAATAAAAAACACAAACAAACACAACACGTTTTTATTTATTTTTAACATTTTTATTATTATTATTATTATTTACTTACTTACTTTAAACATGGTCATGTTTGGCATCATTTAAAAGGCCATGCTCTGTCCTTTTGAATGATACCAAACATGATCCCCTCTAGCTGCTATGATTCGGGAGATATCGGGGTTCAAAGGAACCCCCTATCTCCACTAGGGGATTCCCGGGCAGGTAGGGGTTCCCTAGCTAACTGACATCATCGCTCCGGTAGCGAGGGGGGACCCGGAGGTGGAGCCGCCATCCAAGATGGCGGCCCCCACCGGAGCTAGATCGCGATCCGGGGCTGAATGGCGCTGAGTCGCGATCCGGCATGTAAGGGGTTAAAAACAGACATCGCTTTAAGAGGGCAGACACTGCCCTTTAAAGCAGTGCCTGTTTTCTCTTTTCAGACCCTCCTGATCAAGAGGGAGAGGGATCCAAAAGGATCCCCCCTCCCTTTCAAGCGATCTCTCGGCATTTTCGGGGGGGGGTGGGTCACCTGAAAATGGCGCGAAGGGTATAAATTCAGCATCTGTCTTCAATGAAGTCAGAACGCCACGGGACCCTGGACAGAATAGTAAGTATCTCTCTGGGGGCTCACGCAAGCGGAGGACGTGTGGGGAACATCCCCTGCATATGGCAGAAGAAAATGAGGACGTTCCCCACACGTCCTCCGCAGTGAAAGGGTTAATAATCAATCTCAAACTATTGATTTGTATTTTGACATTAAAAACTAGCTTTTGCCCACGACTTCACTCTCGTGGATTTTGGGAATTGTTTTTAAAAGAAACATGAATTTTTGTCAAACTATACGAAATATAATGTACAGGTTGATGTCTTAAAGTAATAAGTAATGTTTATTGCAGACGTTAGTCAGGGCGTATTGGCTACAAAACAAAGATGTTTCATACATATGCGTCCAAGATTTTTTTTGTGTTGTAAATACAAACCGACAAGGAGACAGACAAAAAAAATTATTTCGTTTTTGGCATCTGGAACATAGAAAAAAAAACTATTTGAGTATTCTTTGTAAACTACATCAGTGGTTCTTCTTTCAGGTGCTCGGATAAGCAGAGAGTAAGGTGAGCTCATTCTGAAACGGCCAACATAAAACTGCCCATGTGAGAAGCAGACTTCCCTTAGGTTAATCCCCGCCACCTTCAAAGTCTGCCCTGAGACTTGTTGATGGTCATCGCAAAACAAAGCTTTAGGGTGAACTGAAGTCTTTTGAATTTAAACAGATATTCTGAAGGTATAAGAGGTATTCCTGGTATAAACAACGAATCCCACGGCCAGAACCGGTTAGCACCATAGCCTCGATCACATTTCTGTGGAGTGCATTTACTTGCAATCTGGTTCCATTACAGAGTTTAGGTGGGTTGAGGTTCTGCAAAAATATCACAGGTTTTCCCACGCTGGAGCAGTGAGGTTGTGTCTGAGGCCTAGCTGTGAGAGGGAAGCAGACATGCTAGAGCAGTGAGGGAGTGTGCGAGCCCTGGCTGTAAGAGGGAAGTAGACATGCTGGAGCAGTGAGCCCTGGCTGTGTGAGCCCTGGCTGTGAGAAGAGCAGCATAGAGACTCCATTCTGTGTGAAGTAACAGCATCCCTCTGATCTGCTGATCCAGGGTATCAACTGGATTTTTGGGTAAAACAGGGATTTTTTAATTTTTCAAGAAGATTGCAAATACCTATTTTCACGTATGTAACATCTTTGGTTTTTGAGGCAGGAAAGCGTGGCTACCACAGTGGGAGCAAACCTGTAATTTGGTAATCCTCTGGGTGCTCCACCAAGGGGTCAGCTGTCCCGTACCAGACTTTCACAAAAATGATGGGTCACAACCAAGTAACCATAAAATAAAAATGTATTCACTGCCGGGGGGGGGGCTAAAATTGCGATGTTTGGGCTCTAGGCCAATCTAAATATCAATTCTATCATCTGTAACATTTTCGTGTTTTTTTTTTAGATATATGTATCCTGATTAAAATATTCACACGCCCCCTTTTTAGACCCCCGATTGGATTTTTGGAAAATGGTAAAACACGTGTTTTTTTATTTTTCACAAAGATTGTAAATACCAATTTTCACACCCGTGACATCTTTGGCTTTTAAAATATAGGTGTACTGATGAAAATATTCACCCAACTTTTTAACCCCCTGAACTGGATTTTCTGAAAATGCTAAATTACCTGTTTTTTTTTTCTTTTTCAAGAAGAATCTAAACACCAATTTTCACATCTGTAACAGCTTCTGTTTTTGAGATATAGGTATCCTGCTTAAACTATTCACACACCCCCACTTGGATTTTGGAAAATGGTAAAACACGCTTTTTTTTTTTACTTTTTTTTATTTTTCAAGAAGATTGTAAATTTAAATTTTCACGTCCTCTTTGAGACCGATAGTGATGTCAGCACACTTCCTGAGTGCCGACATCACTAGTAATCAAATAGTAACCGGCAGTTGGGACATTCAAGTTCCCAGGCTGCTGGTGACGCTGGGTGGGGTGAAGGAGACTCCTCTAGTTCATTCAGCTTTTTACATTAAGCAGGGGGGCTGGAAGGGGTGCACTTCTCAAATCCTGATCATTTTAAAAATATGAAGTGGTCAGAATGTGTAGAGCAGTGTTTCACGACCCTGTCCTCAGGACCCGCTGACACGCCACGTTTTCCAGATATCTGAAGCACAGCACAGCAGATATGATTTGCTGCTCAGTGATTGCAGGATTCAGTCTACATTTCCCCAAGGTGATCTGCAAAATCTGGCCTGGTTGAGGTCCTAAGGACAGGTTTGGGAAACACTGGTGTAGACTGTTCCTTTAACCCCTTAGGGACCGTTGACGTACAATGTACGTCCTGCCCACGGGCCTCCCTTAGACCAGCAACGTACATAGTACGTCAGCGGCTCCTAACCTCCCTCCCGCCCGATACTCACCTTCCTTGCCGGCTCCCACGACGTCTATAGCAAGCTTGAAGCTTGCCTCGTCGTTTCCTGGGGGCCAGCCGATCCGATGACGTCATCACGCTGCGTGATGATGTCATCGGCCAGCGCCAGTGGGCAGAATTCAGGAAGGGGAGGATGGGCTCCTTCGGAGCCCTCCATCTCCCCAACCGTTTATGCTAGAGCGATGCAAGTTGCGTAACTGTTTCGCTGCCAGATCATGATTCAGCACAAATTTGCGCCGAATCGCGATTCAAACCTGGAGGGGGCTGACATCTTGGATGTCAGCCAAGCCTCCAGGTCACTCCCCACCCACTGACATCGTCACCATATGTGTGAGTATGTCAGTGGGCCAGTTAACCCCCTAGCTGCCATGTGGAGATAAAAGGATCCAAAGGATCCCCCTATCTCCCGATCCGTGGCAGCTAGAGGGTCATATTTAATATCATTGGAAAGGCCTGATCAATGATACCAAACATGACCAGGTTTGGTGTAAAAATAAAATTTAAAAAAATAAATAAATAAAATAATAATAATAAAAATATTTATTTTTTTTTGTCTTGGGGGGGTTAGTTAAATAGTACCTAGGCTGTCATCTAAAAATAATTAGCATAAAACAGTCAGAATGAGCTCAGCGCACATAGGTGAACTGGCTCAGCAGTGAAGGGGTTAAAAAGAAAAAACATAAAAATTGGGTATTTCTATTCTCGGGACAAAATTTTGAAACTATTTAGCCAAGGTCTTTTTTGGTGGTTGTAGATTTTGGGGATTAAATTACGAAAAAGTGTGTTTTTACCATTTTTTCATCATATTTCATATTTGTTTTTATAGTAAATTACTTGATATGATGGAAACAATGGTATTTTTAGAAAGTCCATTTAATGGCGGGAAAAACGGTGTATAATATGTGTGGGTTGAATAAACGAGTAAGAGGAAAATTTGACCTAAACACTAACAGCTCAGAAACGTAAAAACAGCAGCGGTCACTAAAACACGGATTTGTGTAAAACCGCCCGGTCACAAAGGACAATGCAATATTTCATCCATTAATGATATTGCAGTGGGTATCACCTCGATCCAGTGTTGGGCACTGCCATGTTTTTCCCTCTGCGGACAGAGATTCCAAGAACCGCAATGCAGCACTGCACATGGTTCCTCAGCAGTAGCCCCGACGCAGTCAGTGTTCTACCAGTCAATATGGTGCACCAAATAGAATGGCTCTTCACTCAGACACTCACCAGAGCAGTCACTCACTGAAAGTGACAGCATTTGGAAAGAATTACTCCTTTTTTTTTTAGGGATGCACCAATACCACTTTTTTAAGACCGAGTACGAGTACCGATACTTTTTAAAAGTACTCACCGATACCGAGTACCGATACTTTTATTTTATGTCATGTGACCACTTTTCAATAAGAACAGACCTCATATAAAAATGCCCCCAGCTTACATGTATATATCCCCCCGAGATATATATACAGAATATCCCCAGCTCACATGTAGCTTGCCCCCAGCTCACATGCCGATTGCCCACAGCTCACATGTAGCTTGCCCCCAGCTCACATGGCGATTGCCCACAGCTCACATGTAGCTTGCCCCCAGCTCACATGTAGCATGCTCCCAGCTCACATGTAGCTTGCCCCAGCTCACATGGCGATTGCCCACAGCTCTCATGGATATTGCCCACAGCTCTCATATATATGCCCCAGCTCTCATGGATATTGCCCCAGCTCTCGTGGATTTGCTCCCAGCACTCATGGATTTGCCCCCAGCTCTCATGGATATGCCCCCCAGCTCTCATGGATATGCCCCCCAGCTCTCATGGATTTGCCCCCAGCATTAATGGATTTGCCCCCAGCAATCATGGATTTGAGCGTCACAGGAGTGCCCAGTGGCCGCGTGAACGCATCACTGCCATGCGACCGGACCTTCAGGATGGGTGAGTATGCGGTGCACCTGAGGGGAACGCTGGACGCGTGCTTTTCATGCATGCTGCCAGCTTTCCCAGCCCCACCGATACCGGCAAGCAGGCCCAGCGCCGGCTTCCTGTATCGGCGGGATGTATCGGGCCGTTTGCACGAGTATCGGCACCAATACCGATACTAGTATCGGTGCATCCTTACTTTTTTTAGTACATATGTGTCAGCAAAAACAGCTAACACTTATATATGGAGTGATTATCAGTTAAATGAGCCCAACTTCTTGCAGACAAGATAGTTGCACTTTAAAGAGTCAAAACTCATTTTGACAGGGCTGTTTAGAGTTTAGAGGGTTTTATTAAAAGTACAAAAACATTCACATGATGTTAGTATTTCATCTTATTCCTTGCTGTTTCTCTAAATAATACATAACGGTTTTATACATCATGGATCCATACATTTAACTATTCCTCATAAATCATTTTTATTGCTGTTTTTTCTGCAAGATTCGCCAACTTAATAATTTATATTGGTTTATTCTTCGCATAGGCCTTCAGGTGATAAGGAATGTGGCTCTTGATGCTAGTCATTCATTGCTCAGCTCTGCTACCAAATGCTATCTGCATTTGCATTATCAAAAATATTCTTCTATATTCTATAAATGTAGCATTTTTCTATGGTGTATGTGAAGAGTTACTTTGGACTTGCGGTACCTGGACTTGACATTACTGCCGGTAGATGTGGGACTATCAGGGTAATTCAAAGAGATCCGAATTGCTTGAGAGAGGTAACCGAACGCTGAAAATCAGCGTTCAGTTGCCTTTCCTGGCCATTCGGCTATTCAGAGAGCAGGCAATTCGCCAAATCCTGGCGAATTGCCTAAACATACGGTGCCTGTTCAGTGCCTGTTCGAGGGCAGTGAAAACCCCATGAAAAAGTACTGCTTCGGCTATTCAGACAACACAAACCAGCAGTGAAAGGTTCCCGAAATGCCCTGCCATTCGGTGGTTTCATGCGGCAAATTTATTCAGGAGAATCCCATAGGCTTCAATGTTAAAAATATTCCCGTTTTAATTCAATATCTAATAAACCGTTCATTATAATATTATGCAGTAAGAGTCTCTTTATTTATAGATTTTTTAGGATATTTTAAGCATTTTCAGATTTTTTTTTCTTTCAAACCCCTTAGTGACCGGGCGGTTTTACACAAATCCGTCCTTTAGTGACCGCTGCTGTTTTTACGTTTCTGTGCTGTTTGCGTTTATGTCAAATTTTCCTCTTACTCGTTTATGCAACCCACACATATTTTACACTGTTTTTCTCGTCATTAAATGGACTTTATAAAGATACCTTTTTTTCATCATTTCATATAATTTACTATAAAAAACATTGTGAAATATGACAAAACAATTGAAAAAACACCACTTTTTCGAACTTTGACCCCCAAAATTTCTTATGTATCAACAACCGTCAAAAAAATTGAATTCCTTAGTAGTTTCTAAATTTAGTCCTGAGTTTAGCAATACCCAATGTTTACATATTCCTCGCTTTTATCCTTATCATATGCAACAATAAGTGCAAGTAGCACTTTGCCATTTCCAAAGGGTTTATTTTCAAAAGTAGTGATAGTGACATTGGGACACTGATATCTGTCACTAATTCCTGAATAACCCTCCACATATACATATTTTTTTAAAGTACACAAATCAAGGTATTAAACTTGGGGTATTTTGACTCTTTCCATGCAAACCATTTTACCACAAATCTATGCCAAAGTTTGAGAAAAAAAAAATTTTTGGTGATTTTTTTTTTTTAATGCAATTTAAGAATACATGTACTGTGAACTTTAAAGTTTACTGCCAAAAAGCACCCCAAAATATGTTCAGCAACATCTTCTGAGTAAATTGATACCAACCATGTATAGGTATGTCGGGTCATTTGGGGGCTAATAGGCCTTATTTGGGGTGTGCGCATTTCAGTTTTCCAACTTGGAATTTTCACATTTCGTCATCATGCACCCATGTCCTATTTGGGACATTTTTGAAGCCGGCCAAAGTAAATTACCCCCATCAAACCATATATTTTTAGAAAGGGCACACCCTAAGGTACTTCAAAGAGTTGTATTTTAACACTTTCCATGCACTAGCTCTATGTCAAACTTTCAGGTAGTCACTTTTTGTGTTATTTTTTCACACACATTTAGGCATGAATTGTCAAATCCAGTTATGGGTTACTGCCAAAAAACACCCCAAAATATGTTCAGCAACATCTTCTGAGTAAAGTGATACCACCCATATATAGATTTGTTGGGTTGTTTTGGGGTGCTACGCCAATCTTCTGACGTGTGCTTGTCATTTTCTAATTTGACATATCTTCTTTCCTTATCTTCTTTTTAGGGGCCTTTTTACATACCCCAATATTTTTTATTGCCATGAACGTGCATATATGTGGTAAGCAAACACCCCAAAGTATTGTAAATTGAGTGTTTTTATGCCATGGATGCAACCGTTTGCCCCAAACAAATTGGATACTGTTTGGTGGTCATTTTTCATTTTTACGCCCACATTAGATTTGTACTGTGATTTAGGAGACACTGTTGTTTGTTACTGCATGAAAACTCTGCAGGTTGTTTTCTGCAAGGTCTCCTGAGTACCCCCATGCCCCCCATGCATAGGTTTGCCAGGATTTTGGGAAGGTTCAAATACAATTTTTATGACTTGGTCATTGGAGTTGAAATTGAGATTATTTCTTCAGATAGGCCTATCTTTGGTTTTGGGTCTACCGCATACCCCAGTTTGAATTATTGCCAGAAAAGTGTTTATATTTGTTATGTTGACACCCCAAGGTATTGCATATGGAGTGCTTTGATGCCATGGATGCAACGGTTTTAGCACAAAACATTTGAGAAGGTGTGTGGCGGTAATTTTTCAATTATTTATTTTTAAGCCCACATTAGATTTGGACTGTGATTTAGGAGACACTGTTGTCGGTTACTGCATGAAAACTCTCCAGGTTGTTTTCTGTAAGGTCTCCTGAGTACACCCATGCCCCCCATGCATAGGTGTGCCAAGATTTTGGCAAAATACAGCACCAATTGTAGAACATAAAAATGTAGGAATAAAATGTAAAAGTCTGGTGCAGTAAAAGAAAAAAAAAATAATAAACTGAACTAACTAACTAGACTGTAAGAAAAAATAGAAAGGAAAAAAAAATCACAGATCACGCACAGTGTGTCAGGGATCTGTACCTGTATGTGCGCAAGAACCTGCCCTGCATGTACGCATACAGGAAAAGTGCTGTCTCAGTCCTGTCCAGCACCTATATGGGTTAATTCCAAGTGAAACGTAAAAGCACCAACACACACCACACACCCCTGTCTAATAAAAGAGAAACTCCCACTCCTGGAACTTGACTTCTCATTGCAAGTCAAAACCTTGTGCTATAGAGACCTGTTGTATGTTCCTGTTGATAATTGTGTACCAGACCCTGATTTACCCTCGACCTTGCATCCTTGCTGCCCGCCTATTCGACCCTCGGACCGTCCAGACCATTCTACCTCGTAATCCCATTTGTACCGCACTATGGACTGCTACCAACCAGCCTATTCTAAGGTACAGTCTGTACATTCCTGCCTAAAGGGCTCAAATCCCCAGCAATTGGGTCCCACCACGGCGTATGCCAGGTGCCACCCTGACACAGTGTGATATACCTTGAAACAGTCCCCAAGACACAGACCGGGTTGTCCAGGGCATTCTGGGCAGTAAAAGATTGTGTCTGTCCTCTGCCTCCTCTTGAAACACACCCTGTATCTTTTTTGGGGTTTCTGTTTGCCCTCAGTAGGGGGGGATTTTAAAAATAAAATGTGTAGCCCCAACTCTGTCCCCCATCACCGCCCGGGGAGCAGGTGCATCCTGGTACAAAAGCCCCGAAATGACCTGTAGCTGAAACTGTAAAAAGGACAGTGTCACTCCAGGGTTTGCCTTCTTGCAGAGCAAAAAGGCATTGTGGGTTGCAATTTGCATCAGGTAAATTGCAACCTTTTTGTACCAGGCCGCTTGACTTCCGCATAATCTGGTAGGGCTGGAGCATCTGATCTGCCAGATCAACCGCACCCATATGCCGGTTATAGGCTTTGATGCACACTGGCTTCCTGATGCGCTCAGCTCTGCCACGTACAGAGACCTTCACAGACCTCTCAGAGTGGATGGTGGATAGAAGGTATACATCCTTCTTGTCTCTGTACTTGACCGCCAACAGCTCCTCTTGGTGCAGAGCTGAGGTCTTCCCCCCTTTTTAACCGGGTGCGAGCTGTGCTGGGAAACCTACGCGGTTCTTGCGAACAGTACCACACGCTACTGTATCAAAACAATACAGCAGCTTGAACAAAGGGACACTTGTATAAAAATTATCAACATACAAGTGGTACCCTTTGTTCATCAGGGGAAAAAGTAGGTCCCACACAATCTTGCCACTGGTTCCCATGTGTTCTGGGCAACCTGGAGGGTCAAGGCTACTATCCTTTCCCTCGTACACCCGGAAGGCCTGAGTATACCCACTCTCGCTGTCACAGAGCTTATACACCTTCACTCCATACCTGGAGCATTTGGAAGGAATATACTGCTTGAATCCCAGCCTTCCCTTGTATTTCATTAGGGATTCATCCACGCAGATATTCCTTCCAGGTGTATAAGCCTTTGCAAACCTGGCGGCGAAGTGGGTAATCAGGGGGCGGATTTTATACAGCCTGTCAAACTGGGGATGCTCTCTAGGAGGGCACAGGCTGTTGTCACTGAAGTGCATGAAACGCAAAATGTTTTCATACCTTCTACGTGACAAATGATTGGGGGTAAAAGGGGGTAGAGCAGATGGGGCTACTGCTCCAGTAGGAGCGAATTGAGGGCTTCTTTATGATGCCCATCAGCATAGTAAGTGCCCAGAATTTCAGAAATTCTGGCACATCTAGCGGGGTCCATTGCTGCCTTGCCAAGTAGGAGTCTGGCTTCGCAGCAATGGGCAACAATGTTGCCCAACAAATCATCCCCCAGAAACACCTGCAAAAACTGTGTGGCGGTAAATCCTGCAACATCAATATTGATGCCAGGATTTGCCGTGAAAGGAGGGATATCTGGCCTCTGACGATGAGGCACTACCTACTCCTCAGCTGGAGCTGTGCGTCTCCTCCTGGCAGGTGGTGGCCCAGGATCTGCATCAGAAACATCACTCGGAGATACTTCAGCCAGCGTAGATGATGTATCTAGCGATGTCCCTGAGCACCTAGCAGGGTCGAAATCTGGATCTGAGTCTGACGCAGATGCCTCAGATTCTGACGTCAGGATGGCATATGCCTCCTCGGCGCTGTACACCCTCTCAGACATTATATATATATATATATTATAAAATATTATAATTATTATATATATAAGCGGATTGTGGGTTCTTAGAAGAACCGTTGGGTTTCACAAGAAAATAAAAATAAACACCTAAATCTCTCTAAATCCCTCTAAACCTGCCTCAATTGTTCTAAATCTCCCTAAAATCTGCCTCAATTTTTCTAATCTCACTAAATCTACCTAAAATCTCTAACCTGTCAAATCTGATCTCTCTCTCTCGCTCACCAAAACACAAGTGAGGAGAGGGAGGGAGAATCACAGAGGTCAGAGACAATATTTACAAAATAGTGACCTGACCTGACAAATTAGAAAATTTATATTTTTTCTAACTTCTGATTGGATGTTGCTAGCCTGCCTCTCTGATAAGGCAGGCTAGGAACATCCCACACAGCCCCAAGATGACCCTGCCCTTAGAAGGGCAGCGCCATCTTGGCTGTCACTTTTATTTTATTTTACTTTATTCATTTTTATTTATCTTACTTTTTTTTTCTTTTTTTAGTCTGCTGGGTGCCTTGATCCCTCGAGGCACCCAGCAGAGCACCTGATCACTTATGTGATCGTTTTTGTACTGAGTGCCACGATACCTCGTGGCACTCAGTACTTCCTGCTACTACCGGAAGTGATCACTTGGGGGGAGCGATCACGGACGGAACGGCAGCAGGTAACCATATTGCAAGGATGCCTCGATGTCGAGGCATCCCTGCAATATACTCAGAGCAGCTGGAAGCGATCCGATCGCTTCCAGCGCTCTGTAGAAGTGTGAGGCACCTTTCCGGTGAAACCGGATGTTGATCGCTCCCGGGGAGCGATCACAAGGGGCCCCGGCACTAATGTCCGCCATTGCACGGATGCCTGGACTCCCAGGCAACCTGCAATGGCGATTGAGCTGCTGGAAGCGATCCGATCGCTTCCAGCGCTCAAAAGACCGCAGCAGGACGTACCATGTACGTCAGCGGGTCTAAAAGAGACCCGTGGCCGTGACGTACATGGTACGTCCATGGTCCTTAAGGGGTTAACAGTCCGATTATTTTTTTTAAAGTTTACTTATTTATTCTGTAACAGCCCTTTTTATTATCATTCATTGGACCTCATATGTAAATTTCAGACATTTTTGCTCAGTAGTTTCTTTGCAAACAGCGTTTCACTTTCAAACATTCATGCAAACTGTTTTGCTAATTTATTCACTGCCTCTTCTGCGGTCTCGCTTTTTCCGGCAGCTGCGATCGGCTCCTGCTCGGGTTTTTTCGTGGTTTTCGGCAGGTTAATCCAGATGTTTTTACGGGTTTTCGGCGTGCATTCGCCAGGTTTTGCGGTTCGTTTTCAGCAGGTTTGCGGCAGCTTTTCCCTGCAATTCGGGGTCCCTGTGGTGCTTGCTGAATATACCGCAGGGTCACCGAAATGGGATCGGCAAAAGGAACCGAATTTAAGAGAATGAAAAGTCACCGAACGTGTGGTGACTTTTCGGATCTCTTTGAATTACCCTGTAAGTCTCTCCTCAGGGTGTGGCCGCAGCCAGAGAACCGCTAAGACGGGGCATATGGGGCTCGGCGGCGTGCCCTCTGATGTCAGAGGGGGCGGCTGCCATCTTTGATTCTCCACCGGCTGGGCCGCTAAGATAGCAGGGAAGCGCTGTGGCTGCAAGCACAGAGGCGGGTGCCAGCTGGATGAGAGATAAATTGAATGTGATGGCCGAGAGAGGGGAGTCATGGCACTGCAGGCATTCCTGGCGGTCTGTGAGCCGACACTGTAGGCTGTGTGAGCCGTGCAAAGTAACACCAGTCTAGTGTGTCCTTTTCAGATTTCCTCACATTTTCTTCTCAAAGAGAAAAACATACATAGGGCCTCCACATCTTGGTTACTGTAGACCTGGCTTTTGTCATTTCATCTTTAGGTTCTCTGTATGACAGCTGCTCTGAGTAGTTCTTCTCAATCCAATGTAAAACCTCTGCTTATTTTTCTTTCTTTCCAAAACTATGAGTTTGTTCTCTCTGTTTCAACGTGACTGCAGATATCCATTAAGCTCCAAGGCCTATTTTCCTTTTGCTGTTTTAAGCAGCATTGTTACTTATTGGAGGTATTAATATGGGCAGCTCAAAAATTGCATTGAAGGCAAAAGGAAGATTATTAGCCACATCTACCTCTAGCCACAAACTTTTTAAACACAAATATATATTTTAGACAAACTGGGCCCAACTTTGTGCCATTATTCTCTCCCATAAAATTCCAATAAGTTATGTATACAAGATGATCAGTCAAATGTTATATTTATCTTAAATGTACTAGGGTTATTAGCATGTGCTTAAACAGGAGACAGCTCTTCATTGCCTACTTTGATGCCTGGCAAAATGGAGAATGGCTGCACAAGAGCTGCCGTTTTGGTCTGAGACACAATCACTGTGATTCTGTCTTCAGCTTCCATCTGATACAGATGACCTGGGTCCAAAGGAGCAAAAGATGATTGCAACTTATGATGTTTATAGACTCCAGGGAGCCAGGTTTCACCTCCATAGAGTCCTGCAGCAATTCAGCTGCAGGTCCTTTACTCCCAGTGGTCCAGTGTTCTGAGATCATGGGATTTCTAGTTATGAAGAGGCATAAAAGGTTGCCAGGAGTATCACTTCCATCACTCCTTGCTTGGTTCAGTGGTATGCACAACATGCTGCCTTGGAGGGCTATTTTCAGCACTGTATCTTGACAGGAGGTCTGGGGAGAACTCCTCAGCAGAGATCATCAATGTATGTACCTTTCCTGCAAGCGATACATTGTTATCCATTTCAGTGAATTGAGAGAAGCTACCTGTAAGCAAAGAGGATTTTCCATTTGTACAGCATTACTTTTGATGTTGCAAGAGCCTGTGGAGAGACATTGCGCTGTACCAGACCTAGGGAGATGAAAAGCTTCTCTACTAGCCCGGAAGTGAAGAATTAGGTCTGAATCAGCTGTATGCAGTCAAGGAATTATTTAGAAAAGAGAATTCAACTTGAAACTATACTACAGAAAGGGGGAAATGTTTAGACTTCACTAAACTGGCAAACAGAAAAACACAGTAATACTATGTTGAAGTATGTATGTCAGACTAACACCAGTTTTCTTAATAAATATATAGTTTAAAATGCTGAAGTCTCTACAGGGGTAAACCATAAAAGGATGGTCCATATTTTGGCCTAGGGACCTATTCTTAACAAAAACCATTAGATTACTGGCTCAAGCAATTAAAGCTTGGAGCTACAGTCACAATGTTAAGAGCCTGAGACGCTATTCCGACAAAAGCGCAAGCAAGGTTTGTGGCTCAAATGTAGAGGCTGCTTAATGTAAACAAACATGCAAAAAGTAAACAGACACTCATACCTTTATGATAAAATGTATGCACCCCAATCTAACATTACTACAACTTGTTCGTTTCTTTCTTATCTGTAATGTAATATTTATATCTGAGCATGCCTAGAAAACAAAATTACAAAGAAATGTCTGAGTTTAAAAGAGGGCTGGTTGTTGGTTAATATGAGATATCCTGTCCCAGAAACAAAATTATCAGGAATTCTTAAACACCCCTTCTACCATTAACAGCATTATACAGTAGTTAATTTTAAAGGTAAAACATCAATGGAGTACCGGTCTGGCTGACCTGGGCCATCTGAAAGACGTCTTCGAGCTGTTTGAAGATCTGTTAAGAACCATCCTCGTTTCAAAACTAGAGAAGTGGTAGAAAGGCTCTAAATTAGCTCATATACAGCGATAAATTTTCTTCATGAGCCTGATTTATTATTGGCGTGCAGCCAGGAAGAAGCCCCTATTAGCTAAGATTAATATTTAGAAGAGAAATGAGTGGTCTATTGAGATGAGTTATAAGTCCTTGGCTTTTTGGCTCAGCATAATCTTTTGAGTCAAGATTTGCTCAGTTGCTATATAGTGGACGGATATAGGTCTGGAAATTTGATAAAGGAGTTTAATACAAACAAGTGACAATCAACGGTCAAGCATGGTGGCATGGTGGTTATGGTGTGGGGAGCAGTTGGGTACCGTGGATTATCAAACTTGTTTTAGTGTGGTATTAACATACAGGTGAAACTCGAAAAATTAGAATATCGTGCAAAAGTTCATTTATTTCAGTAATGCAACTTAAAAGGTGAAACTAATATATGAGATAGTTCAAGCCGTGATTTGTCATAATTGTGAGGATTATGGCTTACAGCTCATGAAAACCCCAAATCCACAATCTCAGAAAATTAGAATATTGTGAAAAGGTGCAATATTCTAGGCTCAAAGTGTCACACTCTAATCAGCTAATTCAGCCATAACACCTGCAAAGGGTTCCTGAGCCTTTAAATGGTCTCTCAATCTAGTTCAGTAGGAATCACAATCATGGGAAAGACTGCTGACGTGACAGTTGGTTTTCTGCACATCATTGACAGCCTCCATAAGGAGGGAAAGCCTCAAAAGGTAATTGCAAAAGAAGTTGGATGTTCCCAAAGTGCTGTATCAAAGCACATTAATAGTAAGTTATGTGGAAGGGAAAAGTGTGGAAGAAAAAGGTGAACGAGCAGCAGGGATGACCGTAGCCTGGAGAGGATTGTCAGGAAAAGGCCATTCAAAAGTGTTGGACTTTCACAAGGAGTGGAATGAGGCTGGAGTCAGTGCATCAAGAGCCACCACACACAGACGGATCCTGGACATGGACTTCAAATGTCGTATTCCTCTTGTCAAGCTGCTCCTGACCAACAAACTATGTCAGAAGCGTCTTACCTGGGCTAAATTATACAGACCTAGTCTGTTGCTCAGTGGTCCAAAGTCCGCTTTTCTGATGACAGCATATTTTGCATCTCATTTGGAAACCAAGGACCCAGAGTATGGAGGAAGAATGGAGAGGCACACACTGCAGATGCTTGAAGTCCAGTGTGAAGTTTCCACAGTCTGTGTTGATTTGGGAAGGGCTACTAAAATGGTGTACGGCTTGAAGGAGAAAGGTTACCAGGAAAGGCTTAATGATCTTAACATGTACAGCTTGGAAAAAAGACGAGACAGAGGAGATATGATAGAAACATTTAAATACGTAAAGGGAATCCACAAGGTAGAGGAAGGGAGTATATTTAAAAGGAAACAAAGTAGCAAACCAAGAGGACATAGTCTTAGATTAGAGGGGCAAAGGTTTAAAAGTAACATCAGGAAGCATTATTTTACTGAGAGGGTGGTGGATACATGGAACAGCCTTCCAGTTGAAGTGGTAGAGGCCAAAACAGTGATTGAATTTAAGCAGGCATGGGATAGGCATAAGGCTATCCTAAACAAAAGATAAATCCAGGGAAAGTATCCATGTAATTGGGCAGACTAGATGGGACAAAAGGTTCTTATCTGCTGACACTTTCTATGTCAGCTGCTGGTGTTGGTCCACTGTGCTTCATTAAGTCCAGGGTCAACGCAGCCGTCTACCAGGAGATTTTGGAGCACTTTGTGCTTCCTTCCGCAGACAAGCTTTATGGGGATGCTGACTTCATTTTCCAGCAGGACTTGGCATCTGCCCCCACTGCCAAAAGCACCAAAACCTGGTTCAATAACCGTGGGATTACTGTGCTTGATTGCCCAGCAAACTCGCCTGACCTGAACCCCATAGAGAATCTATGGGGCATTGCCAAGAGAAAGATGAGAGACATGCGAGCGAACAATGCAGAAGAGCTGAAGGCCGCTATTGAGGCATCCTGGTCTTCCATAACACCTCAGCAGTGCCACAGGCTGATAGCTTCCATGCCACGCCGCATTGAGGCAGTAATTGCTGCAAAAGGGGCCCAAACCAAGTACTGAGTACATATGCATGCTTATACTTTTCAGAGGTCCGATATTGTTCTATGTACAAACCTTGTTTTATTGATTGCATGTAATATAATTTTCTGAGATTGTGGATTTGGGGTTTTCATGAGCTGTAAGCCATAATCATCACAATTATGACAAATCATGGCTTCAACTATCTCATATATTAGTTTCACCTTTTAAGTTGCATTACTGAAATAAATGAACTTTTGCACGATATTCTAATTTTTCTAGTTTCACCTGTAAATTCTGAAAAATATATTTCTATCTCTATCTCAAGTGATCAAATTGAAGAAAAGAAAGTTGCTTACTCATGAAAGATGGAGCTCCATTCCATACAGCAGGATAAACTACGTGAGGACACTGGGAACTATTTGATCCCAGTGTTCAGCATATGGCCAGAGGAACCGACTGATTGCTTTGCCCTCTGCACCATGGTCCAGAGGAATGTAATGAATATCTTGGTACAGACTGAGCACCCCTTATTCGGAATTCAGCACCAAGCACAGCACTGCTGAATGCAGCCGAACGCAATAAATAGAAAGAAAAAAAAGTCACTGAACACTGCAGGGGGGAAAAAAACTGTCCCTGGTGCCATAATAGGTTTCAGCACCATGGACAGCACCGTCGGACTGAAGAAAAGAAAAAAATGCAGAGTCTGGCCAGGAAACCCCCCCTGTCTTTTTTACAGAAAATGTGAATCAAAAATGTCACCTAAAATCTCAAAAAATAAGTAAAAGGGCTTTTTGCTGCAGATGAACAGAATAAAAAAATATAAACGAAAATATATATATATTTTTTAATCCTATGGCATTCACCTGTCGAAATGAATCCCTTCTCTAAGACACACATTCCCTGTCACAGAAGGACGGTTTATACAATTCGTCTTTTTTTTCATGTAACCTGTACCAGATTGTCTGGCTTCGTCTGACAAATCCCATTCAAATGGGAAAGATTGCTAGTCTGTAGCTGCAAGTATAAAAAAAAAAAAAAAAAAAAAATTGCCTGAAGTTAGCCGATGTAAGTCGGAGGCAGTGAATGAGGGCAGAATCACTTGCATGTTGTGGGATTGGTCAGACGATGATGGACAATCACACAAATACAGACCCAGTGGACAGCCAGCCTAACCTGTATATTTCAATTAATTAAGTAATTTTATAAAAGCATATTGTCACAAAGGCCCATGGCTTGAGCCAAGGAGGGCCCTTTATACTGAGTGTTGTTAAGCCCTTTAGGCAGGTTTGTTGATGGCTTCATGATGCAGAACCCAGCACGCAGAATATAAACAGATGCTGGACACAAAATGATAGAACAGGATACACACACAAGAGGAATCCCTGCACTGGGGTAAGGTCCTTATAATGGCCTTCTGAATCTATGCAGGATACAGGGCAAGGAATAAACACCACGATACAACAGGGGTAGGCAAGAGACAACAATACGAAATGCCCAGCAGCAAACAGAGAACCCTAAGTACCGGCTGGGTGGAGTAGAGGTAACATCATTCTCTGCATGGAGAGAGCCTGTGGAGTCATGGGTTCAATCCTGACAAGCACCTCTCCAGTAAGTGTCCTTGAGCAAGACACCTAACGGTACATACTCGCCACCCAGGACATACTTGAAAACTAGAAAAATCTCAATGTATCTTTCCTGGTAAAATCCTTTCTCAAAAAAAATAAAAATACTTGAAATGAGGTCCTTGAGCTGGCCTCTAACACAGACTAATAAGCTGCTGGGCACATACACAAAGACAAGAAAACAGGACACACAGACTATAAAGAGTATTCAGGGAAGCAAGGTGTAGATGCCAGAGAAGAGTGTCAGCCGTTAGCCAGGGAATAGAGACCCAGGAGAAAAGGTCAGACAAGCCTAGGTTGGTACACGGGATTTCAAAATATAGGATAATGGGTACAGGGAGCAGACAAGAGAATGGTCAAGAATATAAGCCAAAAGTCATACACAGGGTTGCTGTAACGGGCGCTATAGCACTCACACTGGAATAGCGTAGTTGGGATCGTAATGGACAGATTTGACTAACAAACATTCACTAAACAATCGGTATTATGAGACCAGATCTCCCAAGCTAGGGAGCAGGTAGACAATCCTGAGTAGTACTTAAGCTCAATTGGTTTTGAGACCAAAAGACTGCTTAGTGTAGATACATAAACTCTATATGCAGAGAAACAAAACTTGGAGACATGAGCAGGACTAAAGATCAGATAAGCATAAACATTTTTACATTTGTTTTCAAGCAATGGTTTGTCGCAGCAGATGAATTGTGCAGGCTGCAGGGCAGTCACATCATAGGTAAACTTGGCATATGCGTAGAAACCAAACCGTGCTGATAGCAGATTCTTGTTCCAATAAACAGGGCTCACGGCTTGGCAGATAGACCCACAATTATGTGCCTTGCGATTAGGACTTAGATCGGATTGAGTAGCTACCAGAGACCAAGAGCGTGAGATGGAATGACCAAGGAGACGGGCAGGCCTCCAATCCGCACACATGCGGCGCAACATAAATCCGCACAGACAAACACCAAAGGGAGAAACCAGAGAATCGTCAAATAGTAAAGTCGAGTCAGATATGCAAGCAGGATTCTTAGACAGAACCAGGTTGGCAACAGAATATCAATGAGCGTAATAGAAATCAGGCGATGCAGGAACTAGACTCCACGTCAGGGCGATGAGCAACTACTCGCGCCCGGTTTTAAACCCGGCGTCTCCTCATGACCACGCCAGGCCCAGTCCCCTCAGATGCCGATCGGCCATCATTAAGTGCTGCCATCCGACCAGCCAGCGACACAGGACCATGCCCAGACCCCCCAGGCAACGCTGCGGGGGCTGAGGACGTAACAGTTGCAGAACAATATCACAAAATCAGGCACTCAATAAGAAAAGACTTATCCAGGAGCAGGGAGCTGAGGCACTGCTGGACATATTAATGGAGCAGGGCAGGGCATGTGACCACAGGTCAATCAGCCACAGGGAAGTCCAAAGACGGAATAGCCTGAACTGGCTAGCCCAGAAACACACAAGAGCTGACCCGGAATGTTCTCACCACCAGGGGGCCTGGCTAGAAGGTGAAAACGTGACACATATCCACTTAACATCAGTCATTTGAGCTGAGAATAACCACTGAGATTGGAATAGCTCGGTATTCTTTGGCTAGAAATTAATTAATGCTTCCTAAACAAAATCTGTAACGCATTTATTTACAGTAGGTTCATGCTGTAATAGATCTCTGTACCCCGACTGAGTCTCATCTATTAATGCTGCTTCCTTGCCAGACCCCCCATGCTCTCCCCAGCAGGCTTTTGTGCATTTCTCCAGTCCTTAGATGAAGCTTCAATCCGGGTACACGTAAAGAGCCTTTCTAGCCTCCCCCCAGAAATAAGACGATGCTGTAGATCTGGGACTTTTCTTACAACAGCAACACAACCACTGAACACCTTTTATTGAGTTAAATATATACAGTACCAGGAAGGGCCTAAAACCAATGGAAAATTACACCCTGGCACCCCTCCCTCTTCCAGTGAACAAAACACATACAGACATGAAACAATAGAGTGTCATGAAATCACAGCCTGAGCATTAGACTGTCTGAATATCTTAGATAACAGATAAGACATTACATCAGTATAGGATCGGTGGATACAAAAATCTGTCATAGGGGTAGTTGAGTTTGGCTACAGAGACCACAAAGTAATTATATAAACCATAGTAACAGTAATCAGATAATTGGGCAGTGCTTGCCTGATAAGGAAGATCAACAAAACACCACTCAAACATACACAGATAATTAACACATTCCTTAGAAGGGAAAGACAAAGATAACCCAGCCAGTAATCCTATCTACAGATAGCAACAGATACACATAGACAATAACATTATTCATACATAATACAGATTACACAAACACCTTGCACCCTACTGGCACAGGGTGATTTCAACATAAGAGATGGCAGGGAAATAATATAGAACATGTAGCCTGCACAAATACATTTCTGGGCCTATGTACCCCAAGTTCAGAGTGACGCAGAGTGACTCACTAGATTGGCGGTGCTACTCACGGATGCTTGGTGCTATTGCCACTGGGATCCTTGGGGCTTGCTCCTGCTGCTATTGGGTGAGATCTCTTGTGCCTGAAGTTGCAGCTAAATGGCACTGGCTGCAATACCTTGGGGGGGGTAATACCATATATTGATGTGCTTTCTATACAAGTTCAATTTTGTGAGTGCGGTTCAGTAGGGGCCAAGAGATTTTTTTTTGTAGTTTTGGAGACACTCCTTTGTTGTTATTTTTATTTATATAAAATTGTATCAAGCACTCAGAAGAAGAGGCATTTCAAAAGGAGTGTTCAGATATGTATAATTCATGTGTGACCACACATTTCTGTTTGTATATGCTCATGCCACTACCAAGCTCCAAAGTGTGTGGTTTGAGTTATTAAGTGGGGCCGTTATACTTAATGGCTCGTATAGAATAGGGAGTCGGACTGAGGTTGGCTTGCATTATCACATGGTAAATTATAGACCATACTTAATCATGGTTTTAAGATACCGAGCTATGATATTGCCACCTTTTGTGAGGTCTTCGTAAAACACCTTAAATAATCAAGCACTCTTAGTGTAAAGGTTAATTAACAACTTCTTTTGATTTATAGATTGACTTGAGGCTCGCACTATGGATCATCATAAACTTTTCATTCAGTATGGTATCAAGTAAATGCTGACATCCCAATAATGTCCAATAAAGTCCAAAAATTCCCAAGGTGCTTGCACAGCTTAAAAGCGGATATAGATAAATCTATAAAAATGCTACACTTCCAACACAAGGTTGATGGAAATTGTGCTCGAACATCAACCAGAGGATTGCATGTTTCCACAATACTGATGAGTATTAACAAAAGACACTAATAAGAAAATTGATACATAACATTACAGAGGATAACAAGTTTATTTCCCATTTAAATCCATCAATACTACACAGTGAAGCCAGATTAATATGAATTCACATAAAAAATGATGATGCATTAAGCATATTAGAGCGCATGTATAATTATTTCTTCGTTTACTGATAATTATTAGATCTGGGGGAGTTTACAGCATTACAGCAAACGGTACCACTCCTGATAATAGCATAGTGTGGGATTTTTGTACAACCTTGCCTTATCCCTCTTTAATCTTTATTATTTTTACAAAAACAACAGAAAAGATACAGTTAGATATATATCCCCACTCCTACATCAACCGTCACACAAAGCATCCAAGAAAACCTATTACAGTTTTACGGTTTCTAGAAGCAGCTTTGGTTGTTTGCCAATGCACAGACCCTTTTAACATCATTAATACAATAATAGTAAGACACTCAGTAGCAGCACCATAAAATTATGACATACACAAAAAACCCAAACAAAGCCAAAGGTATTCAAGAGTAGCTTATACAAATGCCAGGAGGACAGGACCTGTTACCTTAGATCAGGAATCATGTCAAATTCCTGCTCCGCAGATGTTAATGGTCTAAAATTCCCAGAAATCTCCTAATGTAAAATATGGCTAGAGAATCATGGGAGTTTTAGTTCAGCAGCATTTGGGGAGCCAGAGTTTACCTCACCTAAAGTGTCACCCCTCTCCTCTTAGATTGCAATCTCTGGAGCAGGGTCCTCTCTTCTACTGTTCTGTGTGTTTAACATGTATATTTGTTATTCTAGCTCATCCATTGTACAGCGCTACGGAAATTGTTAGCACTTTATAAATACTTTTTACTGTATCTGTCATCCCTACTCTTGATTGTAATTAAGTTCCTCTGAGCAGGGACCCCTGCACTTCTTGTTTCTGGTGCACACGGTTGTCTGTCACTTTGTTATTTAACTCACCATACTTTAATTAAAGCTCTAGGGAAGCCATTTATATACTGTATATAAATGACAATAATAATTAATAATATAAAGAGGGGTTTTCCCTTATAGTTGTTTAAAACAGAGAGTTTGACATTCCCAGGGGCAGGATGGCCAGTGGCTTCTAAAATTGCACCTCTGGCGCCTAATGTTTAGACAATCTTACATAAATCTGTGCATAAACCTTTGCCTGGCTCAAAAAAAAAAAAAAAGTACAGCTGGCTCCTAACATTACTATCTGGATTGTACATTTGAGACAATGCCCTTTCAGCATGGACACTATAGGAGAGACCGCTTTAACAGGAGGGGGAGTTCCAGGTTATATAAGTTCTGCATTATTGCGCTGCGTCTTTTCTTTCGTCTTTGTGTCTATTTGCAGATGTACCCGAGGATCACACCTCTGGAATCACACTATACCCCTGCGTTAGCTGACAGCTCTGTAATAATGCGTGCATTTGGGATGTTGACAAAGAGCTGGAGGATATGTGCAAAGCTATACTCTAATAACCCCAGTACAAATCCTACATTATAAAGTAATTTATAGCTTTGCGCATAATTTTACCTTTCGCTCACTCTGTCTTCTGCTTAATCTCGTGGAATCTGTAATCAAACCTCACTTTTGGAACTTTATCTTGGTAATAAAAACCAATAATTAGGATGTTTAATATTTTAGTAGTTCTCCAGCTACTCCCCGCTCTGCCAAAATACATCAGTGTAAAAATAATGCCCAAAAACTAATAGTTAAGAAGCATTTTAAATTATTTTTAAATTGATCACCTCGATAACAGAAGGTCAAGTTAAACAAAGTCTGTATAATGCACAATTTACCATCTATTTGTTATAGAGACAAATTTCTTTGTGTTTATAAAGTTACAAACCCTCCCACCTCTGCAAAGGAGTTCTTATTTTGTCTCCACCAGAATAAATAAAAGGAAATACACCACCACTGTTCATTTATTGAAAGAGTGGTGGTTTAGGCTGGCATCAGACTAGTGTGCTATGTGCGCCCGTAGTGACGTGCGTGCGTACTGGCATCCGTCGCAGCGTTGTGACGCTGCAACGGGGCCAGTCGCACGCTTGTGCGCGCACACGAAATGCACGTGCAACAAGCGTCCGTTGTCCAAGTCTCTCTGGCAAAGCGCTAGGGCGCACGTTGACGGAGCTGCAAAGCGCGATTCTCCATAGGAGGATCGTGCATTGCAGCGCTGAGTGCGCTCAGCGAGGTGGCCAGATGGGCGCCAAGTGGAAGGAACATCCACTTTCACGGACGTTCCTTCCACTCTCCAAAGATGCTCATCTGACACCAGCCTTAACTGCAACAAACTATCATGGAGCAACCATATTGTCCAGACTACGTGAATTCACGGTTTAGGGAATTTCTACTGTACTTTTCAACATTCATTGTTTCCCCCCGTAGTTTCTGCCAAAGTTGTTCAGGGTAGTGCTCAGTGCAGTTCACCCTAGTTTTCAACATAGATAGCATACAGTGTACGTCCTGAGAAAATGGACACTTAAGGAAAAAAGACATACCCGGTACGTCAAGTCCTCTAAACCCCCCTCTCCCTCGCTATTCTTACCTCTCTGGTCAGACCTCCGGTTTTATGGACCCCGGCCGTCGCACTGATGACATCGCCCAGCAGGCAACGTCAGTTTTTGTGACGGTGAGCCGCCTATAGGGTGATGGGGAACCTTTTTATCTGCGGAGGTTGAAGCCTTTAGGGCAGGTATATGGTATAGTTGCCAGTAACAGAATCAAGCACAATACTTTCAGATTTATACTCCAAAGCCAGGGAGTATTACAGGACAACTGAACTGCTACTAAGCTCCAAAGGTTGAGACCAACGGACAACTTAGAGCACCCAACAATACAGAGGATAGCAAGACTTGAGCTTCAGTACTAAGGTATTTGGTATGACAGGCAATGAATTGTGCAAGCTGCAGGGTAGCACTAAATACAAACAGATACAGACTGATGATCCAGACACTCCCAGCCAGGGAATACAGATAAAGCCCTGAGAAGAGAAGCCCTGAACAGCAAATTGGCTTTGTGGCCAAATTCCTGCTGAGTGAAACAGCTTAAATAATAAACAGACAGAATAATACCTGAAACAGACCAGGTTAATACTATAGAGAGGTCCAAGAATCCAAGCCAGAAGGTCATACACTGAATATCAGAAATCTAACTTCAGGGAACAGACGAGAGAGTAATCCAAACACAAGAGCCAAGGGGTCATACACGGAATATCAGAATAATAACTTCAGGGGCCAGACAAGAGGGTATTCCAAAGACTAGAGCCAGGGGGTCATACATGGAATATCAGAACAAGAATTACAAAAATACAGCACGCAGGCACTAGGTAGAATTTGGTCTATCCTGATCCAAGGATCAAGGGAAATCCTGGCAATGTGACAGTTTGTCGGCCCCCGGCACACCTTTTGGACCCTTTTCTCTCCCCATTGGCAGGTAGTTTGGAAAATAAAAGCGAGGCATCGCTGGAAAGTTCAGTGTGACCTTGACAGTGATGCCTCTTTTTAACCCCTTACGTGTCGATCCACAATCCAGCACCAAATCCCACACTTGTCCCAGAGGTGGCTGACATCTTGGATGTCAGCCAAGGCTCCGGGGCCTCCCCTTGACCACTGACGTCATATCGCACATGCGCAACGTCAGATGGGCACTTAACCCATAGGGTGGGTTCTTTGGACCCCACTATCTCCCGATCAGTGGGAGCTAGAGGATCATGTTTGGTATCATTGCAAAGGCCAGAGCATGGACTTTCGAATGATACCAAACATGACTATGTAGAAAAGAAATCATTAAAAAAAAAAGTTTTTTGTGTCTGGGTCGCATAATTAAAGAAGACTTCAAATCGTGTTTAAACATGATGAGCACAAACCAGGCAAAATGAGTTAAGCACACAGAGGTGAAATGGCTCAGCAGTGAAGGGGTTAAAAGCAAGAAACATGTAAACATTAGGGGCAGTATTACATACTGCCTGCTAAAATGGGGACGCCAAGGAGGAAACAGGTTTCTCATTAGCGCCCCCATTTCAGTTCCACATTACGGGGCAGGCGCTAATTCAGCGTCTTCCCCGTAATGCCATGCTAAGCTCTTAGGATACTCGAGGCAGCGCTGTGTGCCGCTCCGAGCATCCCCTCCATGGAGTCCATAGAAATCCATTGAGGCTTTGACTGCCATCATATGACCTGCAGGATCTTGCCTCTCGCGGGATGAGAGGGGAGTATGTGATTTTTGGTTCGGATTTAAAGCTGGTGATAACGGATTCTGCAGAAGCGGTATCAGTTAGCAACAGCTTCTAGTTGTGGTTAACTTGAGTTAACCGCACCGGGGTGTAATTAGCGTTAGGATTTCTAAACTCAGGACAAAATTTGGAAACTATTTAGCCGGGGTCTTTTTGCCAGTTGTAGATTTGGGAGTCAAAGTTTTTATAGTAAATTATACGATATGATGAAAATAATGGTATCTTTAGAAAGTCCATTTAATGGCGAGAAAAATGGTATATGTGGGGGTTCCATAAACGAGTAAGAGGAAACTTGGCGCTAAACACATACAACGCAGAAATGTAAAAACAGCAGTGGGTACCTATGGACAGACAGTGGTAAAACCGCCTGGTCACTAACAGGTTAAATCTGGTCCATGATGAGTCTTCATGGTTTAGTTTATAAATAGCTTTGTAGCAGACCAGACGTAAACCAAAAATCTTGTATACATTACTCCAAAAGGAAAATCAACATGTTTACTGAACCAGTATGTTTTATATTGACACTTATAATTATGTAATAGAATATGATATAAAATTAAAGAATAGAATATTATTGAGCAGAATTTGTGCCAAGACAAAAATAAACCAGTGAAAGATAAAGTCAAATAGCTGAATAAGGGATAAAAAGGTTCTTTAAGTCTGTTCCAAGAATCAAATCAAACCAGCACCAACTGCAAATTATAATTCTCTCTTGATGTTTATTGCAACATAATGTATGTTTGACATTTGCAAAATATAATCTTGCTGGCCAATACCAGGACATACTGGAAAAAGAGAACCATGTATGAAATATATTTCTTCCTGGTAACAGAGTTTATCAATAACTAAATAAGGATGTCAGAGTGTTTTTTTTGTTCTTTAAAACAATTAATCATTAGTACAGGCACATACATGAAAAGGGCATACAGTTTGCAGTATTACAAAAATTGGGAGTGTTTTTTTTTAATTTGATGGGTTATTTCTATGTGATTCTCTGTGGGCTGTTATTGCATGATGACAGTTTGCCATAGTGAAAGGAGACTCTCCAAAGTCACAATGCATCACATATATCCTTAATGTGTGAGAAACGCCAATGCTATAGACACTATTGCTTGCCCTGAGAGTTCAGATGATTGAGTGTACAATCTCATGGCTGGGAAACCATTACTACTTATGTTAGCTTTATATTAAATTCACTCGTATGAGCTTACAGACATTTCACCTTGTGACTTTGAAGACCTGTGTGTCAACAAGTGAACATGTATAGCCAGTTTCGGTACCTGTTTTGGTCAAATCTATTTTTATTCCTCTGGGAGTCCAAAGCCACTATTCCCAGGCGAGCCAATAATAAGAAGCCGCAAACGCTAGAAGTCAGCAAGAGCCTAAAGCATAAGTGGATCTGTGTTACCTGCGCTTTTACAAGTTAGATGTTATGTTAGCAGCTCAGCATGGGATATTAGGGAGCTGTTACTTTATATCGGAAGATATTTAACAGAAAAGACTCCATCAAGATGAAGAAAAGACAGGCAAGAGATCACATGTTGCAATCTCATGGGCTCACTAGGGGACAGAGAAAGAACACTGGAGAACTCTTTGTTGTCCCTCAACTTCAGTTCAAGAAAGGAGTTTGTGAACCACATTATCCTCTGCATAGTGGGGTGAGGGTTAGTATGGAATTTTTGTAATTTTCTTTCTGCGTTAAGTGTTGTTACATCAGCAAAACCAATCAACAGGTTACATAAAAAACTGGTAATTTTTATTCATTATGACCTTAGAATTGCTCTTTAATCTAAATAAGATGTGCAGATGTGCTTTAGGCAGTCGTTGAACAGCTGAGCCACAAGAGGAATTCGTTGCCCAGCTGGAGTAGGATGGAAAGCACTTTTTACATTGTAAGTTTATTGCGCAGGGTTTTCTTTTCCTATCATTCTCCGTGTGGCAGGCTTATTTTGTTTATTTTAGGTTTGTTTTATCCTACCTATTGTACAGCGCTGCAAAACATGTTGGCGCTTTATAATTAAATATAAGTGTTATTATTAAAGAATGGGAGCTCAGGTGGACTAGAGCCCTACATACTGAACACGGTTTACTTCCTCTACATGTGCAGGTTACATTTGTAATGTAAGTGACCTTTCTTCTTCTATGGCAGTGATCTCAAACTCTGTCCTCCAGAGGTTGAGAACCTAAAATTCCCAGAATTCTTTGAATGCAATAGATTCTCAGAGAATCATGGGAGTTGCAGCTCAAACATTTGGGGCAGGGGGCAGAGTTTTCACATCCCAGGACCCTTTTCCACAGAGTAAGTGTGATGTCTCATCAACCTCTAAATAACCATTCTTTAATGGGATGTCACACACTGATATGTACCTTGTTCCAGTGCCAAGTACTGCCAAATTCCTCCATCTTGGTAGTCACATGGTGAGGGAAATCAGGCAGCTGTGTGATTGGCCCTTTGAGGTGACATTGACACTCTGACCTCATTAGTCAGTGCAACAAGAGCCAATCACCTGGCAGGAATGATCGCAAGAGCCATTCTAAAGGACATGCCAGCAGAATGGAGAGATGGTATTTAATAGGAAATTACTAGAAAAAATGTTCTATACATTGTTTTAGCTTTCACAGTAATCGGATTTAATTCACTATCAAATGAGCCAACATTATCAAGTTGTGACAGGTTCGCTTTAAGAGCTGCCTCATGGCTGGTGTGCAATGACATCATCAGTGCACGCCCCAGGCAATCAACAATGACCACCTCAAATCCTGCTGGAATATCACACGAACTAAAGATTCTTTTTTTCTCCCTTTTAATAGTGTCCTTTTTATAAACTGCAAATGAAACTGAAAGTCTCTCGCGGCATCAAAGGAGCAGAGGCATCTGTGAATGGAAATAATGGCATGTTTCTTAGAACCCACAAGTCATTTAACCCTCATGCTTACAACTTTTTTTTGTATTTGCATGTTATTCCTTCTTTACTAATCTATTACTTCATACATGCAAATGCAAAGTTAAAATGTTCTTTAATGTATTACACGCATTTCTTTTTTCCCCAGAGTAATGCTCCATTTTTTTCCCTAACAGCAGCTATTAAATGGTTGAAAAGCACCCCTGGCCCTCTCAAAAGCTCCAATTTGACAAAGATTCACTTTAAAATGTCAACTTTAAACTATAATGTCTCCACATTGAAAACAGCACAGAGACATTTTAGAAAGAGGTACACTGCTGTCACAAACGCTGCAATAACACTGGGTATGGTAGCGTAGCTGGTGTATAAAGGGGCATCTGCCGTCACATCTGTAATTTAAAGCCTCCTATGTAAAGTCTGGCTGATAATCTTAGGAGTAAGTTTGCTTCTTAAAAAGCAGGTACACAGGTACATGTGGGCTATCCCTTATCCGAAATGTTTGGGACCAGATGTTTCACATGTTGTTTGGATTTTGGATATTTCTGGATTTTGGAATATTTTCATATAATAATGTGTTATCTTGGTGATGGACACATGGCCAAACAAAAAATTCATTAGTTTCATACAACTCATACAGAGAGCCTGAAGGTAAGTATGATCGCGGAGAGCTCCAGGTGCCTGTCCAAGTTTTCTAATCGGCATTCGGACAGGCCCTGCAGCTGCTCACCGTGTTCATACTTACCTTCCTGAGCGACGCCGGGAAAGTTTCTGCGCGTGCGCTCGTTGGAAGGCCCCCAGCCGCGATCACATGGTCCCACGTGATCGCGGCTGGGGGCCTTCCAACGAGCGCACGCGCAAAGACTTTCCCGGCGTCGCTCAGGAAGGTAAGTATGAAAGAACGCGGAGAGCAGCTGCCGATAGAACATTCGGACAGCCGCCCCAGCCCCTCAGATGCCGGCAAGCTGGCTCAATGCCGGCTTCCGGTATCGGGGAAAATATCGGCGGTACTGCACGAGTACCAAGTACTCCTGCAGTACCCGGTATCGGCACGGATACTGATACTAGTATCGGTATCTGTGCAACCCTAATTTTCACCCCATCATGTCCAGTCAGATAAATGATTTTCCACTTTTGACAACTTGTCGAGGCTCAAAATGTTTTGGAACAGTTCCGATTTCAGTTATGGGATGCTTAATCCCTAAAAGACTCTGGGCTAAATTACATATTGAACGCTAAGGGGTTATTCAGAGAGCACCGAGATTTCCCGGAGATGGCGCCAGGAACAGGCGTATGGACCCGATGTCAGGCTTTTACCCCTTCTACCCACTGGAGCACCAGTGATTGCCTATGTTCTCTGGTTTGGCTCTAGCTGACCCCTTTTCCAGGTGGAGACCAAATCTTGTTTTGTTCCTATACTATTGCCTAGTCCAGGGTCCTGGAGATCCAGCCTGGGTTTCATGATCAACCGAAGAGGAATTCCAGCTGTAACCCATGAGAGCCAATCTGGCCTCCATAACTAGGAGCTACTCCCAATAGGCAATGCTTCTGCATTGTGTCTGATTCATTCTATGCAGTCACTTGACGTTTGTGGACCTGTTCCCTATACCACACATTATTGTTTCTGTCTCGTCTTGTTTGGATTCCACTGTGTGCCAACATGGATACCCACCTGTGTATTCCTGTCGCATGCTCCTGTTTGTCATCATTTATTCACTGTGTACTGAACTTTGGCTCTGGATTTGACTACCCTCTGGACTTTCTGATTTTCATTACCTCGTACTTAATTTGGATTACCGTACACTGACCCCTTGTTATGGACTAGACTACGATTCTGTGCCAGCCTGCTGCCAAGTCTTTTTGTTTTCCCTCGCTTGCCTTTGTTTATTTATCCCTATTGTTCCTGTAATGTAAGTCTCCTTTAATATGTTTTTTCCCCTATGTCCTTTATTTCCCTAGGTTCTCTTTTACTTTATAGCCCACTTTACTTAGTTATACCTTTCAGCCCAGTATCCTTTGCCTATTAGTTGTGCTCCTCAGCTTCTTTCCAGTCTCGCCCCATTCTTATTTTCCTTTGCTAGCTCTCTGTCTCGCCATTGTTTAGTTATCCCAGCCCCTGTTCTTATTTTTCCTTTGTAGCTCTCTGTCTCGCCATTGTTTAGTTATCCCAGCCCCTGTTCTTATTTTTCCTTTGCTAGCTCTTTGTCTCGCCATTGTTTAGTTATCCCAGCCCCTGTTCATGGTATTCTTTGCTGTTTAGGGACTTCTGGTCAGCTCCTTTCATGTCACTCCCCGGTGCGCAGTTTCTCCTTGGTTGTCCTCGTTCTGTTTAGTATTCTGCATAAGCTCCTTTCCTGTCTCGCCCCTGTTTAAGTATTTCCTTGTTGTCTTGCCTGTTTAGTATTTCCTTGTTAGCCCTGTCCAGTCACCTCTCTATTTCTCTTGTGCTTTACTGTTTTGCCTCTACCCTTGTGTATTTTAATAAATATTATTGTTGCCCTGCCATTTAGTCGAGCCTCCGCTGTATCACCGCACACTGAACTTGCTGCTGTTTGCCATTCATCCGTCTGACACCGGATTGGTCGCTCTGGTCTGTCTCCTGCTGGCCAGCAGTCACAGGAGCCCGTTTGGACTGGCCCATCATGCAGGAAAACTGTGCTGAGAGGGCTGGGGCAGGACAGATCAGCTGTAATTTGCCAACCCAGACTACACGGCGACGCCACAGAAAGAAAACAAAACCTTGAGTTTACCTAATCTAACCCTGGTAGCATGCTCATGTATTTGTTAATACACCTGGTCTTCTTTCAGGTATAAAAGTATCATCATGTGTACCTAATTAGCACTGGCTGGTTCCCTTTAAAATAACCACTCCAGCATCCAGCCAATGCTCTATCATTTAAACTCTGAACCTTACATACAAAGGACGTGCTGAAAGTGCTCCAGAGCCTTGTGGCTATCCTGCCTGAACTTTATCTGCCAGTGTACCTACCCCTTTGCCTGTATTCCGACCATCCGAGATTACCGCCAGCCTATGACCTTTTGCCTGTTTCTGGACTGTACAACCTGATACTTCTCAAGACTAGGGATGAGCCAAACACCCCCGTGCTCAGTTCGCATTCGAACTCGAACAATTTCAAAAGTTCGGGTTCGAACGCGAACATGATTCTAACTCAATGCAGGTCAATGGGACTCGAAAGTTCGATTTTAGAGTGCCCTCCAAGAGGGCATATATACAAGATATTTGCCATAAAAGGTGTATGGAGGTCCGAGTAGTGCCCTGGTGGACAGGAAACAAGGACAAAAAGTTTCAAAAATTAAGTTTTTAAAGGAACAGTGAGTTTTCCATGAAATAAAGGTTAAGAATAAAAAAAAAAAAAAAAAAAAAAATCGAAAAATTCCTTTAAATATCGTGCCTATGAGGTCCCCATAACCTGCCCGTGAAGTTACGGATTTGTAGGATGTATAGAAACATTTATAAACAAAAAAATGACATTTCAAATGACGGTAAATTGTTTTCCTTTAATCTATTCATAAACAATAGCTTGGGGCGGCAGCCTGTATGAAAAGAGGAGACGTTTTAGGACACGCAGAACAAGTTTAGGGATTTTCTTTGGCTAAATTATGGTGAAACTTATGCAGGCTTTGGATGAAAGTAACAATAGGTGCTTTAAAATTGGGCCTTTAGTGTCGGCAACAGTGCCGTCACACCGTAACCCCTCTGTGGTATTGTGGAAGAGTGCCGGGTTGGAACCTGCGGTCAAATATTAAAATGATATGACTCTGGTACAGGAGTCAGTGCACCCAAATATTGTGCCTTTGGTGGCAGCAAGTGCCTTCACACCATAACTCCTCTGTGGTATTGTGGAAGAGTGCAGTGGTGGACCCTGTGGTCCAATATTAAAATGATATGAATCGGGGGCGGAGCCGACTACCGACGGGAGCGGACGCATGTTGATGTGCTCTCCTGCAGACTTGCTGTTTTCATTACTTTTTCGCGTCCCCTGTCCCTTTTGAGACCCCCCCTTAAGCATCCTAGTTCCCTGGAGCTGGGAAGTGGGATCTGTGACACCTAGCTGACTCTCAGTCCGCCATTGCAGCCTGTCCTGGTTCCCGGGCCTGAGATAAGGCCTACATCTGTGGCCATCTTTGAAGCCTGCTGTTGCACCTCAGGTTTCCTGGATCTGTGGGACAGCTGAATCCACACCTCAAGGTGCGGCGCCTGCCTCTCTGCTCCGATGGCGGATCCGGATTCCCTGCCCCTTACGAGGGGAATGCTGGCTGAGATGATGAGAGAATTCAGGGCATCGTGGTCCCTTGCAATACAGGAGGCTGGATGGAGCACTGCGGCGATCCCTGATGTGATGGCGGTGGAGGAACCTTTGGGAGAAGTTCGGCCATGTGGTGATCCTGCTGGAGGTGGCTGGGGCACTGAGAATCTGAGCGGTGTTAACCCCTCGCCGACCGGGCAGATACTAGACGTGCCCCCTGATACCCCTGAGACCTTACCTGCTGATGTGGTGGATGTCTGTAGCCTGGAGGGGCCTTCTGTTTCCCTGCCATCCATCGTGGCGCTGGAGTGGCCTGGCGGCTGTGGGATGGACCTGGCCTTCCGATGGAGTGAGGACAGGCCTGGTGTCGCTGTTACCGTGGATCTGCTCTCTGCGACGCAGTCTGGATGGGATCTTCCCTTTGTTGGGATGGACTGCTTTAGAGCCCAGGAACGTCCCCTGATGTGCCTCACCATTGCTGGGATGGGAACACTGTTTCTTCCCGCACTTTGGGATGCAGGCTGATGCCACCGAGGGTACGTGGGGCTGATGCTACAACTGGATGACCCTGCGTTTGGATTCCAGGCCGATGATATCTTCCCTGTGAGACCGTTTTCCCATTCTCACCGGCGAGTGTTTACCCCTGATGACATTCCCTGCACCCCTAATGATGTCCCACTGTGTTGTGCTTTATTCTGAGAAATGACCCCCTCCATGATGACACCCCCCCCTGCTATTCGATGAGACACTTTCTGTCACCATTGCTATGTTCTTTCATCCCCACTGTTATTCACCCCCTCATATGCAGAGGGTTTTTGTTTTTGTATTTTTTTTGGTTTTGTTCGATGAGACCCCCCCCCCAATTTTTTTTCTGTGCTGAGGACTTTCTATTTCTGCAACTTTTTGTATGAGATCTTTCCCCCCCCCCCCATTCTGGGATACCGTTGTTATTATCTGAGGACTTTTGCTTTATTTTGATGCAACCTGAGGATGTGTTCTGATTTTTGAGACTAGATGTGATTTTTGTACATGTCTGTTCTGTGTTCCCACCCTTTTAATTTTTGTTCCCCCCCCCTCTTTATGTACTCCTGAACGATTTTATGGTCCTGCTTGCTGATTCTGTGGGTTTAATGTTGTTCGTCTGTTGGAGCACTGGCATTCCCCATTTTTTTTTTAAAAAAAAATTTATTTATTTTTTTGTGTGGGACATTGGGAAGTAGCCTGGGTGAGCCGCTAGGGTAGCTACCTAGGCTCTGTCCACCCTTTTAGCCCCAGGTCTCCCGGCCACGTGGCCCCTTCCATGGCCCTCGGTTCCCTTTAGGTTGCTGGGGCGAGCCAGGAATGCCACAATATGTTTGGCAGTCCCTCACTACCCTTTGTCCCCTTTCTATTACTTTTTCTTTTTTTTTTTTCCTTGTCCTGGTGCCCCCTCAGCGAACTCCGTTGCTCTCTATTGTTTTTGCTGGATCGACCCTTTTGACGAGTTTCTGCACCCCCCCCTGTTTTTGTATCCCCCCGATTTTTGATCTTCTGTAGTTTCCTCTGAGATCCCCCCTTATGTTTTTTGTGCTTTCTTTGAGAGCATCTTCTTAGGCCTTGTAAGGCCGTCTGGCTGGTCGGTCTGTGACCCTTTGTTTATCGTAAAATAAAAAATGTGAAATATAAAAAAAAAAAATGATATGAATCTGGTATAGGCGTCCGTGGCTGTGCACCCAAATATTGTGCCTTTGGTGGCAGCAAGTGCCTTCACACCGTAACCCCTCTGTGGTATTGTGGAAGAGTGCAGCGGTGGAACCTGCGGTCCAATATTAAAATTATATGAATCTGGTATAGGCGTTCATGGCTGTGCACCCAAATATTGTGCCTTTGGTGGCAGCAAGTGCCTTCACACCATACCCCCTCTGTGGTATTGTGGAAGAGTGCAGTGCTGTGAACCTGCGGTCCAATATTAAAATATATTAGGCCTTTGGTGCCAGCCAGCTAGTGCCTTCACAACGTAACCCCTCTGAGGTATTGTGGAAGAGTGCAGGGGTGAAGGTTTTGGTAATGCAGAAGAGATCCCCGATCTATTCAGTTACGTCAGCATCAGGGGATTGATAGCTGCTGATCCAGGACTGATTCACTTTTATAAATGTCAGCCGGTCTACAGAGTCGGTGGACAGATGCACTCTTTTGTCTATGACAAAACCTCCAGCGGCACTGAAAGTCCTTTCCGAAAGCACGCTGGATGAAGGGCAACCTAGTAGCTGCATAGCATATTCGCTAAGTTCTGGCCAGTGATCCAATCTCAACACCCAGTAAGCCAGTGGATCATCTGCTGTAGAGGTATCCAGGTCTACCCTTGCCACTAGGTAGTCCTGCACCATATGGTGAAGACACTGGCAATGGGTGCCTACATTTGACATCCCTGGGCGTCGTGGACTAAAAAAATTTAAAAAGGCATCAGTCAAGCGGCCCCGGCCTTCACCGCTCTTCCTCTGATCATCCGCAGCCTCAGAAGCACCTGTGTCATCACTTGGTGACCTACCAATGCCTGGAAAGGTGTTACACAAGTGTCGCTTTAGAGCGTACTCAAGTTGTTTCATCCTGTGCTCCCTCTGTGCGGGCAGGATGAGCTCTGCAACTTTACCCATGTATTGTGGATCAAGAAGGCTTGCCAACCAGTAATGATCCCTCTCCATGATAGCACGAATCCTGGGTCCTTTAGCAGGCTTTGCAGGATAAGGGAGCCCATGCAGCGTAGGTTGGAGATGGCATTAGCTTCCGAGTCTTCCTGGTCAATGAGGATGACCCTATTGTGCACTTCCTCCTCCCAGCCACATACTAGTCCTTGGGTTTCTGGGCACACAAAACCCTCCCTTGAGGAATCCCCACCTTCAATGCCCTCACTACTTAAATATTCCTCCTCCTCCTCCTGTCTGATCTGAGGACCCGCTGGAATGCTGTCTGCCTAAAGACTGGGACCTTGAGAGCTAGGGAAGGCCTCCTCTTCCTCCTGCTGCTCTGCCTCTAGTGCCGCATCTATAATTCCCCCGCAGAGTGCGCTCCAGCAGGAACACTAAAGGAATTGTGTCACTGATGCATGCACTGTCCCTGCTCACCATCGTTGTTGCCTCCTCAAATGGTGACAGTACAGTGCATGCATCCTTGATCATCAGCCACTGCGGGGGGGAACCAAATTGACCTGAACCTGTCCTTGTGCCATACTCACACAGGTACTCATTGATGGCCCTCTGCTGCTTGTGCAGACGCTGCAGCATTGCTAATGTCGAGTTCCACCTGGTGGGCATGTCACAGATCAGACGGTTTGTGGGAAGGTGGAATTCTCTTTGAATTTATGCCAGGCGAACACTTGCTGGGAATGACCGTCTGAAGTGGCTGCAGACTTTTCTGGCCTGGCTGAGAAGCTGTGCCAGCCCTGGGTACCTGGTTAGGAAACGCTGTACCACCAGATTTACCTGCACCTGCCCCTGCAGAGCTGACAGAATTTCTGGCCCGGTGTGGCTCCTGTCCCCTAAAAATACCAGCTCAAGCACAGTATGGCATCTTTTTGCTTGAGCCATTGCGTAGCCCCTGCCACGCTTCGGTTTAACTGCCACTTCACCAGAGACAGAGAAGGAGGAGGTGGTAGAGCAGACAGACCTCTTACAAGCAGCTTTCTGGAGGCGTGGTAGATGAACAAGCTCCAGCACAGAGCCCCGTCCTGGATCCCTCCCAGTTGCAAGCAGAGTTATCCAGTGTGCCGTGAAGGAAATGTAACGACCCGGTCCATGGTTGCTGGACCACGTGTCTAAAGTCATGTGCACCTTGCTGCTGACTGCCTTTCCCAATGACATGGTCTTCCACGTGCTGGTATAGTGCTGGAATGGCCTTCCGTGAAAATAAATGGCGTTTTAGAACCTGCCACTGTAGTACAGCACATTCAGCAAATTCACGAAAGGAAGCAGAGTCCACCAGCTGGAAAGGCAGCAGCTGTAATGCGAGTAATTTTGCTAAGCTGGCATTTAGACGCTGTGCTTGGATGGTTGGGGCTATATTTTTTCTTACGCTGCAGCAGCTGGGGCAACGTATTCTGACTGAGTAAATCTTCAGCTGATGGGATGCTGTCACATTCTGAGGAAGGACCTGGTACACCCATTACTGTAGCATCATCCCTGTCAGTGGAGGTTGTAGGCAATGACATGGCAGGACATATAGTGGGGGTAGAGACAGATGAGGAGGAGGAGGAGGAGGACCTATGCAAAATGTTGTGCCAACGGGATGCGTGGCAGGTGGTCATATGTCGCCTCAAGCACGTGGTACCCAAATGTGGGATGTCTTTCCCACGCTTGATGCTCATCTGACAAAGATTACAAATAGCAACGGTGAGGTCTGCTGCACATTTCTTAAAGAACTCCCAGACAGCAGACTTCCTGTACATGTGCTTTGAAACAACAACGCTCTGCACCGGAGCAGCTAACTTCTGATGCCTTGGACTGGCTACGGTTGCTCATAGAGGACGTCCTGCCTCGTTTTTGTTGTGCTTCCTCCTCCCTTGACTCCTCTGTTCGATCAGACACCCAGGTGGAGTCAGTGACCTCATCGTCATCACCCACTATCTCCTCGTCACTGGAGCCAACTTGGCAGTATGCTGCAGCTGCTGAGACAACATGAGTACCTGTTATTTGTGTATCACTGGCACCCCCTTCCTCTAGGTTGATTATACTCCCTTCCTCAACCTCAGTTTGAATCAGAGCACTGTAGTTGCTGCGCATCCTCAAGCAGCATGTCACTGTCATTGTAGTCAAACAATTCACCTCATGTTGGTGAGGCTACGGCAGGAGTAGCTGTGTACATGGAGGCTGCATTAGATGCTTTGGCAGCTGAGGTGGACTGTAAACCACTACAAGCCTGGCTGGCAGGACTCGGAGGATGAGGATGGCCTGGTTAGCCAATCCACCAAATCCTCTGTATGTTGCTGCTGCTTAAGACGGCCAGCACCAGTTAGAAAGGACAAGTGTGCCCCTGCAGAGGATGCACCACGTCCACGACGACCAGAGGCACAGCCTCCCGACACAGAGGCTGCTTGCCCTCTTATCTGTGTCTGGGAGCATCTGCCTGTCCTTTTTGGTCTTTCTGACATGGTGAGTGATATATATATTAAAGATATACAGAACTCTGATTCAACTCTGTTATAAAAATTGGAGATATGCAGAACTCTGATTCAACTGTGTGATCTAGATTAAAGATTTCCAGAACTCTGGTATAACTCAGTGAGACACCCTGATAGCTGGCAGGCCAGTGACAAGACACAGATTAAAATTCACAGAAATCTGATACAAATCTGTGAGACCCCCTGATAGCTGGAAACAGTGACAAGACACAGATTACAATTCCCCGATATCTACTACAAGTCTGTGAGACCCCCTGATGGGTGGCAGTGACAAAACACAGATTAAAATTCCCAGAAACCACCTACAAATCAGTGAGACCCCTGATGGGTGGCAGTGACAAGACACAGATTACAATTCCCAGATATCTGCTACAAGTCTGTGAGACCCCCTGATGGGTGGCAGTGACAAGACACAGATTAAAATTCGCAGAAATCTGATACAAGTCTGTGAGACCCCTTGATAGGACCCCCTGATAGCTGGCAACAGTGACAAGACACAGATTACAATTCCCAGATATCTGATAGAAGTGAGACCCCCCCAATAGCTGCTGGCACTGACAAGACACACTAACAGAATAATCTCCTCTCAAAAAACACGTGCTGGGGCTGCGAGGGACGCCTTATATAGTGTGCAGCGGGACTTAGCTCTGTGAGCCCATGATTGGGTAAAATTTGTCCCATCAGGACTCTGAGCCGTGATTGGCAAAGTCTTGCACCTACCCTGTGGTCAGGTGCAAGGCTGTAGCCAATTACAAGCTTCAGGCCAGTGGAAAAGTGCATTGTGGTCCATTGTGGGTGAACATGCGGAAATGTTCGAACGGGCGATGTTCGAATCGAACACCGAACAGATCGAACCGAACAGCTCATCCCTACTCAAGACCTCCATCCACGATCATCAGTTCCTCTTTGTTCCATCTCAGAGACTATTCTCATTCATCCAGGTTTCCAGTCTCCATTTATTCAAAGACTGCTTTTCAATCATCCTTTTAGTATTTTCCAAGGACTGTTATTATTTATACAGATTGCTGCCTTTTTGTTTTGCATCCAATATATTTTCTGCGATTTCAACCACCTTTTTGTGTCATTAATTTTTATTTTTTACTGCACGTGGGTTCTTATCCTGTTCGCCTGTACTTACCGGACACCGCACGTGACATCAGCAGAGCTCTGTCAATGTGCCATCATCTTGGTCATGCCACGCCCTTCTGCAGTCTGTTATGAATGCCTGTGCCAGGCTCATCTACCTCACATCCCGCACCTCGCCCCTTTGTCAATCTCTACATACACTGGCTCCTGGTTTCCTTTAGAATCTATTTCAAAATATTGGTGCTCACCTACAAAGCTCTCCATAGCCGCGTCCCTGCCTACATCTCCTCCCTTATTGACAGGTATATCCCATCCTGTCCACTTCACTCTGCCAATGATCTGATGCTATCAGTTCCTCGTACCCACACCCCTAACTATCAGCTTCAGGACTTCCCGAACTGCCCCTTTCTATGGAACTCTCAAACCCGCAACATTAGTCTCTCCCCGTCTTTCCAGTCCTTCAAGAAGTCTCTGAAAACACAATACTTTAGAGAAGCCTATCATCTCACTCCATAATCCCCCACTGTTCATTTCTTACTCCATCTTCCCACCCAGCCCACATGTGCCCCCCTACTTCAGGCTCTTTATTTTCCTGCAGCTAGTGTGTCACCCCTCTCCTGGACTTTTTGTTGCAAATGAAAAGGGAAAGAGCAGGGCTCGTGGCTCGGCAACGCAACCCTCCATGGAGGGGAAACCTGCAGGCGCAGGTTTTGCCCATTAGCATCCCAATTTTAGCGTTAGGGATGCTACATTTTAGCTTTACAATCCACTACAAATGAAGACCGGGAATGAACAGATTATAAATTGCTTTACTTTGGGTACCTATCTGTTATCAAAAGTAACATACTGCGCCAAACTGAGAGCGTTGGAAAGCAGCAAAAAGCCTACACATATAGCACAACACAGTAGGTTGAGATGCAGGCAACCAATTAAAATTATTTATGAAGCGCCAACATATTCCGCAGCCCTGATTTACACCTGGGGGGACATCTTGCAAAAGACATGTAATTTTCAGGTATGGCTTAAAAAAACAACACATGTAGGTTGTCCTTTTACCTGCCCGAGACCAGCTTTGTCATCAATGTGCTTTTGTGACTCTCTGTATGCATCCTGCAAAAGGTGTCGTTAACTGTTTTTTTTTTTTCCTCATTTACTGCTTTGGAGCTAAGTTTTGGATTTTTGGCACATTCGTATTCAGTCTCCAAGGTACAGCGCTAATGGTTACCATACTTTATTCAATTTATGGCTAAAGGCTAATTATTCTGACCCTCTTCTACCAGTAACAATATACAAACTACTTAAAGACTCTGCTGACACGTGGGTATAGATTAACCCTGTATGTGCACTTCATCCTCCTGTCTCCGTGTCCACTGACTAGTTTCCACGCTCGCTCTCGGACAGAGTCCTTGGCTGAGTTGTGAAGCTGTTCTTCGTTTTGGAACAGAACCCATTATTACCAATTAACCTCCCATGAACTGCACGTCACTAGCTGAATCGAGAAAATAATTATTCATTCCCGCTAATGGGGAGGGTAAATTCAGCCGCTGTGTGAAGAATTGACAAGACGGGGATGGGAGGGGAGCGTTTGCCTTTTCAAAGGTGACCTCTCCTTAAAGTTAAAGCTTTACAATGTTTAAAAGGGAGACACATTCCCAAAAAAAAGAGATCTAATTATGCGCTATTTCTCAGTGCAACGGGTCCCTGCCTGGACTCCGTAAACTGAGACAATTACAAGAGGCAGGTTTCAAGCCTGTTAAAGGTATGATGTAACAGCAATAGATAGGAGCAAGGACACAGATGCCATGCCAGCACTATTCCAATTTTAACATTGCTTTTGTTTGACTGGAAAAAGGAAAAAAAAATACATTAGCAAAACTGTTTGTTTTTCTTTTTTAAAATACAAAAAGCCCAGACTGAAACGAGCTTTGCTTCATCCATTTAATGCAGTATTGTATCTCTTGCTTGGGTAAACAATAAAGCACATGGATATCCTGATGCCACAGTGCAAGCAGTCCTTAGTACTAGATTCAAGTGGCAAAGCCTCAAAAGGGACCAGTACTGTATTCAGATGAGCAGATAAATGTTTTCGTATCTAATGGCACCTAGCATTTTCAAGGGGACATCATGGGTCATTTCTGAGCCTCCCTTCAGCCATTAATGTCATTATAACAAAGTGTGGCCTCCTTGACATTTCAGTTCATTGAACTACATCCTGATGTCTTCACTGTCCTGTACGTATTCAGGAAAAAGAGTAACAAGGAGTAGGCATAATCCCTTGATGCTGCCTGCATCCCATGTGGGACATTGGGGAGGATAATTAACTATTTATAACATCACAGGATAAAATTATGGTCCCTGGTGCCATCTGTCCTTTTTAGTCTGTTGCCTAAAAATTAAGTGAAAATGAAACATAATCTTCTAGTTAAGATAAGGAATCCAAACCTAGGATTGGGGGTTGACCGATTAACGGTACTACCGTTAATCGGGGCCGATATTTAGCAATTATCGTTATTGGCCTGCTACATTGCCGACAACCATGGTTTTTTTCTGCCAGTACGCACTGGTACTCATTACCGGCACCTACTGGCAAGGCAGTTGCTCCTCTGCTGAGTTGCAGAGGAGGTTTCCAGCCCATCTGTGAAGTTCCTATGCAGGGGCTGACATCTTGAATGTCAGCTGCCTACGGGACCTATCCCTGCCCACTAACATCATCGCGCAGGTGCGTGAAGATGTCAGAAACAGGACTCCCGGCAGAGAATTCTTTATGGGGAAAATACAGGAGTCCAAAATACCCATGTATCTCCAGAAGTACAGAAGCATCATTGGAAAGGCCAGAGCATGGCCTTTCTAATGCTACCAAGAATGACAAGGATTTATGTAAAAAAATTAAATACAATTTTCTTTCTTTCTTTAACCCAAAATATTGTTTAGCTTTCTAGTAGTGACATTTAAAAGGTAATTCAATAAGAGCCGAACGTGTGCCATCGAATTGCACCGAATAGTGAATGTCACCATACGGTGCAATTTCATGGCAGTTTGGCTATTCAGCAAGCTGTCAATTCACCAAATATTGGCTAAATGACAGTGAAATACATTGCACTTCACTGCAATTCGGTAACCTTCAGCGGCAGTGAAATTGTCCCATAGAGAAGTAATGGTTAATCTAGTCAGAGAACGCCGAACTGCACCGACATGTCTGTGAAATGCCCAGATTTTCGGTGTTTTAATTTGACAGGTTTAAACAAGCAGTTCCCATAGGTTTAAATTTTTAAAAATCCCCATTTAAAAAAATTATTCAACCATTTATTCTTTTCTTTTGCAGCAAAAAGCCTATTTATTTCTTAGAATTTTTTTAAGTATTTTTCTTGATTTTGTAGGCGACATTTTTTATTCCATATTTTTTAATGTTTTTTCTTAAATCTGTAACACAGGGATCCTCGCTGGTTTTTGTTCGGGAGTCACAGCAGCAAGAGGAGAGCAGCATTACTGAAATACCTGTGACCCATCAGTATGCCCCTTGGAATACTGTATATTTTAATCCTAGAACACAGACGACAACTGTAACACTTCAAAATCTTTTTAAATAGAAGAAAAAAAATCTAGCTTTAATCAATATGGAGAGGAAAAATGCATTAATTACCTTAACAGTAATTTTGTCTCAGCTTTTGACTTCTTTGCAAAGTCAGCTATCTGTCCTCCTTTCTATCCATCCTCTGCCCCTTTCTTCCTTTCCTCTGCCTTTCTTTCCTCAGCCCTCGATGCCCCTTTCCTCTGTGCTTCTGCCCTCTGAGTCCCTTTCCTCTGCCTTTCCTCTGCCTCTGTCTTTCCTCTGAGTCCTTTTCCTCTGCCTCTGTCTTTTCTCCGAGTCCCTTGCCTCTGCCTTTCCTCTGAGTCCCTTTCCTCTGCCTCTTTCGGTCTTTCCTCTGTCCTCTCTCTGCGTCCATTTCCTCTGTGCCTCTGCCCTCTGTGCCCCTCTCATCCTTTCTTTCCTTTGATTCTTTCCTCTGCCTCTGTGCCTGCCCTTTGCGCCTCTTTTTCATCTGCCTCTTTCTTTCCTCTATACCGCTTCCCTTCTCCTATGCCCGCACATCATCGGGTGGCACCAGCGTCACCAGAAGACTTCCACCTTCCATGCTGCTAGCGGGGATCCGCGATCCGCTGCCAGTTACGCGAGCAGCGAATGAGTATCAGTGCTGTAAAACAACGTTTTATAATTTTTTGAAGGACCTTTATTATTTTCAAACACCTTTTTTAAAATAGCAGAGTTCCGTTTTCGCTTTATTCGGCAACGTTCGGAGGCTGATTTGCTCTTTTCAACAGCGTTCGGTGGTATCGGTCTATTCCTATTTAGGATTAGCCTTAATCCTAAAAGTAACCCTATCCCTTAAATAAAATCGGTGTCAGTTTTTGCATTTGGCTATGTGAAGGATCGCGACCCATCAACTGCATGTGACCACATCCTGCGAGCTGAATAGCAGAACCAACTAAATCCGCTTTACCAAGGACCACGACTCACGAGCATACAATCAGCTGTGATTTAGCTGTTAAAGCAGCTGGGAGAAAGAACGAGCTGGAAAAACTGTTTGGTAGAGCGAGGAAGGTGATAGCACAAAAGAATACCAAAGGAGGGTTGTATTTAACTCTTTCACTGCCAGTCGTGTGAACTCACGTTTGGATTGTAATGCACTTAAAATCAAACATAAGCATATCAAACCCCAATTACATACCATTGTCAAGCAAGATTTGTGTGCCCCTGTGAAGAAAAAAAATTCTTAGTTTTATCCCTCTCCAATCAGCCTGCATTACTGTAAAAAGTATGCAAAGAGCAGCTCCAAACCTCACTTTATCAAAAAAGTTCAAACGTTACAGCTGCCAGTGAGATGGCAGAATACAGGGAGAGCTCTTGGGTCACTCACTTCTGTGCTAGGATATGACTCTAGAGTTTCAACAATTATAACCCCCTAGTACAGTACAAATACAAAGGGTTACTGTCATTTCCACACAATGGCATTATAACACATACAAATAGAATATAAAAATAATATCTGTATTTTTTTAGGACCTGGATTGCTAATAATCTCAATACGATTGTTACATATCTCCATATGCAGGATATCTAACCATTTTTTTTCTCTATCCTTATCATATTTATTGGAACTGAACACAACGGCCATTTCTGCCTGTATGCTAATCATACAGACCCCATGTGACATTGTGTAAGACAGAGGACCCATCTAGAGTTTAATATTTTTCACCCCAGCAGTAAAAATAAGTGAATGCATGAAAAATGAAAAAATGAGCAAACTTCCATTATTTTACTCTTAACGATCTCTGTTTCTTTGCTAAATTATTTATTTTACTCTATATTTCAATAGAGCTGCATTAAACGATTATTTTCATAATCGGTTAGATTAAAAGAAAATAAATTTTTTGGTTTACTTAAAGGGATACTCTAGGCAACAGGACCACCTAAGCTTTTTTAGGTGGTCATGATGCCCTGAGTATGCCCTTGCCTTTCCACCCACCCTCCGCTCAGCCGATTGGCTGAAACAGCTGAGAGACGTGGAGGACTTTACTCCGCCCTCCCAGCTGTCAGTCAGCAGAGCGGGATTCATATTTCCAGCTTCTGCTGACTATTGCCGAGTAGGAGAAGTCATCGCACTTTTAGCGCAATGACGTCTCCAACTCGCCGCAGTAGCTGGCGGGAGCGAGCCGCCAGCATAGTCTGCGGCTGGGATTAGTGTTGCGCGCATCCTCTTGTCAGCACACAAAGCAGGATGCGAAGGGGTAGCAGTCCATGCAGCCAGACCACTTTAATAAGATGAAGTGGTAACGATGCATAGAGTGTTCCCTTAAACTAATTTCACAGACAAACCGAGCGGGAGGAGGGTCCAGAGGTGGAAGGGAGTGAGTTTGGGCAAGGGACTTGGCCCAAGTGGGAAAGGGAGAGGGGTTTTGGGAAAAAGACTGGATCTGAGTGTAGGATAGAGTTTGGGAGAGGGGACCGGACCAAAAGGGAGGGAATGGCAGCTCCAAACCAAAGAAGTGTGGGAGGCACAAGACTCCAGCTCCAAGTAAGGAAAAAAAAAACAAGGGAACAGCACCCACACCCAGTGGCCGCACCCCAGGGTCTGTGATATAGTTCTGCTACTTTTGTAAACTAAATAAAAACAAAGTGGTTGTGTCTGATAGCGCTGCAAATAAAGATTATTTTCATAAAATCGATTAGTTGGCCGATTATTTTCTCGATTAATCGGATAAAAAAAATTACAATATTTTTTGTTTTGCAATTTGCATAGTGTATGTAACTTTTGTGTGTACATACACACATTATGTGTCTCGACTCTCGTGTAACTTGGGTACTTTTGAAATACAAGATACGCAAGCGCCTGGTCATAGTGATGGATTGATGCTGCGCACAGAGCTCAAACCCATGTCTGCTTTCTCCCTGAACAAACGCTGCTATTAGTGTTCGGATATAGATATGTCAGCACGTAAAGCGGGGTGAGAATGTGGGGGGCACTGCACACAGCCTGACCATGATAATAAGCTTAAAGTGGTCAGGGTGTGTAGTGTGCCCCTTTTAAAATGATTTCATGAACAAACTGAGTGGGGGGAGGGACTGGAGAAGAGAGGGGGAGAGTTTGGGCAAGAGACCAGACCCAAGCTTGCGAGGAAAGGCCCGGACTGGAGAGAGGGAGGGAGGCAGGGAGGGTGGGGTTGTGGTATAGAACTCCAGCTCGAAGTAAGGATAAAACACTGGTGATACAGCTCCAACCACCCAGTGGCAGCACCCCCACAGTCTGTTTGATAGTTCTGCTACTGTCGTAAACTCAAAAAAATACAAGCTGGTGATGTCCACCATAACCCTAGAACTAAATTATATGGAGTAAAGCAGTGGAACGTCATCTCCAATAAACGCCAAAGTAGTATCTGAGGTTAATAATGTTTAACGAAGTCTAACTCTAATCGCTCCTGTGTATAGCACACATTGTTTAATCGACCAACCGATTGTCAACTATTTTCATTATTGATTAGGTGTCGTTTAAATCAATTAGTTGTTTCAGCCCTAGTGTCTGACATAATCTAGAGCTAACTCATACCGAGTAAAGCAGCCGAATCAGCTCCAAAGTAGAGTCTGAGGTTATTAACGTCTAACTAACGGTCTGACTCTAAAACAGTGTGTGCTGTACACATGGTCGATGAATTGACAACCAATTAATCGATAATGAGAATAGTTGTCAGCTATTCTCATTATCGGTTAGTTGTTGATTAGTCGATTAGTTGTTTCAGCCCTATATTTCATTGCTAACGTCGCAACCCAGGTTTCAAATAACTTTTTTTAAAAACGGCTGTGTTGATCCACTTTACAGGTTGAAAATCCTTTTTTGAAATTTTCCAAAAATTGGAGATTTTATTGCGCATCGGCTGACACCAAATGTGGAAAGTTACACACCTGAACTCTTGTGCCCGGGAACTAAATTATTAAAAATATTGTATAATATTACCTTCAGACTATATGTATAAAGTGTGTATGAAAGAAATGAATTTTGTGTTTAGTCAGGTCCTGTCTTCAAGTTATTTCATTATTATATGCAGATATCAAAGTCCAAAAAAAAACTTCTAGTTCCAAGAATTTTGGATAAGGAATACTCAACCTGTATAAGAACACCCCAAGGACTCTATATAAAGGTGCACAGCCAAAGGAAGGTTGTTAATTGGTCAGTTTTCTGTGATAGCCACATGCCTTGTATTGAATCATGAGTATTATTACAAGCGCATTGAAACCTTTCCAGCGCTCAGCAGGTTGGTGTGTTTTGGCTAAGCACAGATCCCCACACGCCCGCCGCCTGCTTCTTTACTTGTTCTAATGTTTGAAGTCTCGCCCTGTGTACAGAGTACTCCAGGATTTTTTTTTGCCCGTGTTCAGTTTATCAATGAAGGATTTTGAAAATAGTCAAAAGCAAAATAGCAAAAACAAACAACACATTTATCCCCCTCTGCTGTCTTATCGCTCTCTTGAGGCCAAAGGGAAGAGACGCCTGTGACAGGACATTCTTCTTAGAGCAGAACAAATGGGATCGGCAATGCTAAGTGACACCACTTTGCCTCGCTCTGTAACTACCGACCCAGCTGGGGAGACGCTGTCCCCTTGGGAGAAGAGGATACCAATGTGATGGATTGGTACCCCCTCGACTGCCAGTGGAGAAGACAGAACACCTTGCTAGGTGGAAAGCCACCAGCGTCAGTACTAGCCGCAAGTCATAGATTCTGGCAAATAAAAAGTTAAATCATCCTACAAGAGGAATTGGCATTAGTTATTCCAGGCCCATCTCCACTTAGCAACAAGTACTGGGATTATAGATTGTAAAATCTTATGCGCACTAAAGTACTTACTTCCTATTATATAAAATAACTACAATAGGAGAAGTGTGCTTCACTGCACAGCACTGGCCAATACAAGCACAAATGGATTAATAAAACTAATAAAAATACAGATTCTACGTCAAGCGGCATGAGGGGAGATGCAGTCACGCACACTCACCTCCGGTGTGCGTACACGTTGCACAATACAAGCTGTTATTGCCTCCCTGCGTTAACGCTCTACAAATGAACTCCAAAAGGTGGAAGACAGCGGCGCATTGTGCTGAACACACGGCAAATTCTACCATCAGTAATTTGGGTCTCGGTAGGAATACTGCAGCAATTTCCACGTTGCATTGATAAGGGACAATTTAGAAAGCATCTCTCATGTAAATCTGCATATGTGTGCTTCGCAGATAGGCCCGCTGCTCTATGCCACCACATGCTTGTTATTATTATTATTATTAGTAAACATGCAATTATCTAAAAAATACAAATCAATTGTCCGGACACTAAAGAAGCAAAGACAGAGACACAAAGCAGAGGATTAAAGAAGTCACAGGGAGCTACATTGACTACCTAACCGTGTCTGAATCTACTGGACGCATGGGGTTTATCTACTAAACCAGGGCTTGACAAAGCCAGGTAGCCACTGGCTCCTAGAATTTTACTCCTGGCTCCTAAATTTCCAGTTTATTTTACACCAATCTAAAAGCAGTCTTTGGCATTTAAAAACATCTAGTTGGACTCATTGTTTTCTTCCTGGCTCCTACATTTAATGTAAATATATCCGGCCCTGATGTATGTATTTATATATGAGGTCTGTTGTGTGTGTGTGGGTCTGTGTCTGCAGTGGGTAAATAGGTTGTCCAATGACAACAGAACAAAGAAAATAAGTAAACAAATAAAACAATATCACAACGTCACTATGTACAGAGGTTAACACAACACAAATAATATAATAAATATATATCAGAGCGGCCAAACTGATATTAGAAGCAACAGTCTACACTTCTAGGCTCATAAAGTAGCCAAAAGACCACATGCACAAAAAATACCTAACAGCAAAAAGCACCAGGTAACAAAGTGATAAATAAATAGAAGCAGCTAAAATCCTAATTTGGGTCAGTACAAACCAACTCCCAGATGCAGAGGCAAGGTTCCCAACGTTTCGGCGAGGATTCACCTTTATGAAGGTATACGTTGATAAAGGCGAATCCTCACCGAAACGTTGGCTCCTAACTTTTGTAGCCGGCTCCTAGATTCAAAGCAAATTCGTCGAGCCCTGTAATAACAGTGAACTGCGGTGATGAGAAACCAGATTTGCTAACTTATCTAGTATTGCGGAGTTTGAAAAAGAAAAATAAGCAACTCTCAATCTCTGCTGCTGCTGCTGGGACAAAGTTAGAAATTTTTGACAAAAACTATTTATTTGACTTATTTTTAATGCTCTAAAATTCCTTGAATTCAATGAAATCTCACGCTTAAACAAAGGAAATTGCGTGATGGGCTACTCAGTAAAGGAGTCACGTGAGCTGAAATCAACTGTGTATCTTGCAAAACTTAGATGAAAACCAGCAAATAATTACCAAGTGATTAAAAAGGCTCCAGCTCAGCCAGTTGGGAGATATTTTTCAATGTGGCTATTTTGGCCTGTAGTTTGCAAGTCTGTCATCCACATACCATAACCGCATACCCCTTAGCTACTGCAAATTGCAAAAACACTTCTATGCCAAGAAACTGAGGGTCCCAGAGATCTGCAAAATATCTGTAGACTTTTTTTGGTTGAAATCCTCTTCTTGGTCACGGTGGTGCACTGCTTAGTGAATGCCTGCTGCTGTGTCACCGCTATATAAAAACCTATCAGCAAATAAATATTTTATGTCGTAATCCTGTTTAAAATGTTACATTATACAAAGATATTTGTCATATGGCAGTACATTAATTTAGTGTCACCTTTCTGAATTTGAAGAGAAAAAAAACTCCCACTGAGGCTAAAATGTCTCACCAGCATGAGTGGCATATATAATACGCGACATTAATTACAAAATATCCCATGGTTAGGTTCAAATCCATGATGCCAGGTGGAACTGAACTTATTTTGTCTTGGAATAAAAGGTGCAAAATATTATACAGTATGTGTGTGAAAAATATATTTATATATATGAAACAAGTATATATATATAATGACTGAACAAGTGCCTGTATTTATGCAGAGTGTGGGACTCCTGGTACTTTACGAAAGAAAAACACATTATATATATAATGCAATATTATACCCAGTTTTGTAATATATATATATATATTGTGTAATATATACTTTACAAAACTGGGTATATATTGCTATATATATATATATATATATATAATATATATATATACACACACATACTCATATATAGCATATATAGAAAGATACACACACACAGACATGTATATAAACACCCTTTATAGGACAAACTGGAGTATAAATTTGCATATATTGCAAAAGAGTGTCTTTTAGTTTTTGCATTTTCTGAAGTAATAAGTCAATGGAACAAGCCCAGCATGGAGGACACCTGTTTACAAGTTCTTCAACAAACACTTAATTTTCCAATTGGCTGCTTACATAAACTGCAGAGAATTACTTTGGAATAATTTCTCATAACTAGACAAAAAAATCCACAAAAACAAAAAGTTCTAATTAATTTAAAAAGGAACAGAATGATGCATCTGACAGCTGTGCTTTAATACAAGCCTTGTGCTAGGAGTTTGTTGTGTTTGCTTTTTTTTTTAGGAATTCTTGGCTTCCTGCTCGATGGTGAATCAGATAAATAACCCCCAGAAACTTGCTCATCATCGCGGCAAGGTGTGGGTTAATGACATCCAGGAGCCCAGAACAAGAGGCTCTGTGATGCAGGGCATTGATAGATGTGTATGTGGCTCTGCATGAAGCGGCAGACAGTGCCCTGAGACAGAGCTTATTCAAAGTAACAAAACCTCTCTTTTGGGAAACTAGTAATGGCAGAAATCAGGGCCAGCAGCTCAGAATGGACACAGCCCGAAAATATGAACTTTTCGCACTGTTTCTACACACACAGGCAGCTTATAGATGTATCAATATGTATCAATGCGCACACAGGCAGCTTATAGATGTATCAATATGTATCAATGCGCACACAGGCAGCTTATAGATGTATCAATATGTATCAATGCGCACACAGGCGGCTTATAGATGTATCAATATGTATCAATGCGCACACAGGCGGCTTATAGATGTATCAATATGTATCAATGCGCACACAGGCGGCTTATAGATGTATCAATATGTATCAATGCGCACACAGGCGGCATCCCGGATACAATGTGACACAGCAACAACGCTCCCGTCCGGGCTGCGCATCTCGCCTCACTCACCCTGTCCCCAGCGCGTTTACAGGCCGGTCCGCGCCTAGCTCTGCCAGGAGCCAGCACGGCGAGTACCTGGAGGGGGTCTATGTCCTGAGTTACCCGGGTCCGACTACTGACAGCAACACTCCACACCAGGACTGAGGATCACTAGACGGGCAGGGACCCACATAAACTTTACACCGCCAGATCCCAGACAAACACCGCCAGATCCCCGAAACAAACCGCCAGATCCCAGACACACACCGCCAGATCCCCGAAACAAACCGCCAGATCCCCGACACACCGCCAGATCCCCGAAACAAACCGCCAGATCCCCGAAACACACCGCCAGATCCCCGACACACACCGCCAGATCCCAGACACACCGCCAGATCCCCGACACACACCGCCAGATCCCAGACACACACCGCCAGATCCCCGACACACACCGCCAGATCCCCGAAACAAACCGCCAGATCCCCGACACACCGCCAGATCCCCGAAACAACCGCCAGATCCCCGAAACACACCGCCAGATCCCCGACACACACCGCCAGATCCCAGACACACCGCCAGATCCCCGACACACACCGCCAGATCCCAGACACACACCGCCAGATCCCCGACACACACCGCCAGATCCCCGACACACACCGCCAGATCCAATATAGCCAGATATCCAATTACTTTGCCAAATCGCAGTGACAGATCCCAATCACACACTGGCAGCTCTCCAATCACACATTCCCAAGATCCCCAGCACTATCAAATCGCTGGCACTGACAGATCCCGTCACACAGTCTGGCAGCCGGACAGGTCGTGCGGCTCGTTATGGTGATTAACAAAGTTTTGGCAGGTTCGGCGCTGCCGGGTTTTGCGGGCGCAGTGCTCAGCACCGGGAATCACCCGCCCGGACAGCTGTGAAACGCGGGGTCTCTGCACTATCAGAGGGATCGGGTGCTACGCCCCCCCCCCGCTGTGATAATTAGTGGGAGGGGGGGTCTATGAGCAGCAGGTGCAGCGCGAGCCCCCCGACCTCTAAGGGTCCATAAACAGACACAGCTCCTGGGTGCAAGGGGAGCCGCCCCCATGTCCCGGACCCTCTGATGTCCGCATGCAGGGGCCCATTAACACTCCCCGTGCCGGGGTACACAGCCTGGCCGGACCCGGGCATTACTATACCTAGTGCAATACACACGGAGGGGGGGGGGGTATTGATGCTGACACAGGGCAGGTAACATTGTCACCGGGTCCTCATCCCAATCTGCAGCAATCCGCTATACAGGGCTCTGTCCACCCATCACCGGCAGCTTAATCCCCCCCGACCCGGTCCCTTTACCCATCCCCAGCACAGCAGCCGGACCCCCTGCCCCTCTCTTACCTCCAGCCAAGAACTCCCAAACAGCGGGGTGACGCTCACAGAGGTCTTCTGTCTGCTGCTCTCCTGTCAGTCATTATGCAGAAGATGAACACCGACACCCGGCCCCCTGGCCCCCCCTGCCCCAGCCCCGGGCTGCTCCCCACGTGTCCCCGGCTCTGCTGCTGCTGGTCCAGGAGGGGGGCACGTCCCCTCCCCCCGGTGATGACTCAATCTCAGCGCTCTGGCTGCTCGGTGGCTGCGAGATCCGCGGCTGCTCGGCGAGAAATGCGCAGCCAGGATCATTGATCACAGGTCAGGCTGCTGAATAAGCTATTAACTACATGAGGACGGAGCGCTGCTCTGCCAGGACCCACACACACTGCTCTGCAGGACCCACACACACTGCTCTGCAGGACCCACACACACTGCTCTGCAGGACCCACACACACTGCTCTGCCAGGACCTACACACACTGCTCTGCAGGACCCACACACACTGCTCTGCCAGGACCTACACACACTGCTCTGCAGGACCCACACACTGCTCTGCCAGGACCTACACACACTGCTCTGCAGGACCCACACACACTGCTCTGCCAGGACCTACACACACTGCTCTGCAGGACCCACACACACTGCTCTGCCAGGACCCACACACACTGCTCTGCAGGACCCACAAACACTGCTCTGCAGGACCCACACACACTGCTCTGCAGGACCCACACACACACTGCTCTGCCAGGACCCACACACACTGCTCTGCCAGTGCCACGACACGCACTGCTCTGCCATAATTGCTAATACACAATTTGCTCTGCCAGGATCTACACGCACTGCTCTGCTAATACAAACACTGTTCTGCTAATAGGCACAATGCTCTGCCAGGACATACAATGCTTTGTCAGGACACACAGGATAAGCACAGCTCTGCCGTGACACAAATGTTCTACCACAATGTTCTGCCACAACACACACTGCTCTTCAATGACACAATGTTCTGCCACAACACACACACTGCTCTTCAATGACACACAATGTTCTGCCACAACACACACACTGCTCTTCAATGACACAATGTTCTGCCACAACACATACTGCTCTGCCAAGACAGTGCTCTGCTAACACACACACACATTGCTTTGCTAACACAGTGCCGTGCTGAGATACAATGCTCTGCTAATACAAACTGCTCTGCTAATACACACAATGCTCTGCAAGGACATACACAGTCCTCTAACACACACATTACTCTGCTGAGACAAATGATGCTCTGCCATGACACAAAATGTTCTACCACAATGCTCTTCTATGATACATACACTGCTCTTCCATGACACACAATGCTCTGCCACAAGACATATTGCTCTGCCAAGACAGTGCTCTACTAACACACACAAATTGCTTTGCTAACACACAATGCTCTGGTGAGACACATAATGCTCTGCCACAACACACACTGCTCGAACACAACCAGAGCTTTCCTAACACACATACTGCTTTGCCTCACACACTGCTCTTGCAGGAAACACACTGCCAACACTACTGCTCTGCCAGGACATACCAGGGCAGGCCTAAGAAACTGTGTTGCCTGGGTCCATGGATGAAATGCTGCACCCCATCCCCCCAAAAAAGAAAAAAACAAAGCGGCATGTATAGTGTATCACAGAGCACCTCAGCAATAAAACTCACAGTAATGTGCAGTGTGTATGAGCTTATCACAGAGCATCACAGCAATAAAACTCACAGTAATGTGCGGTGTGTATGAGCGTATCACAGAGCTCCACAGCAATAAAACTCAGTAATGTGCGGTGTGAATGAGCATATCACAGAGCTACACAGCAATAAAACTCACAGTAATGTGCACTGTGTATAAGAATATCACAGAGCTCCACAGCAATAAAACTCACAACAATGTGCGGTGTGTATGAGCGTATCACAGAGCACCACAGCAATAAAACTCACAGCAATGTGTGGTGTGTATGAGCGTATCACAGAGCTCCACAGCAATAAAACTCACAGTAATATGCAGTGTGTATGAGCGTATCACAGAGCTACACAGCATTAAAGCTCACAGCAATGTGCGGTGTATATGAGCATATCACAGAGCTACACAGTAATAAAACTCACAGTAATGTGCGGTGTGTATGAGCATATCACAGAGCTACACAGCAATAAAACTCACAGCAATGTGCAGCGTGTATGAGTGTATAACGTGGTTTTTAAAGTGTAGCGCTATTGATGGTAATGAAATGTTGCAGATAAATAAATAACACGTGCTGCTGAAGACTCAGAAAGGCATTCCTATCTAAGCCGCCACAGTATTAACAAAAAGAAAAAGACATGTAGAAGGGTCCAGCGCACTCCGAAATTTGAGGATGCTTCTGTTGTTGAAAATTTCAATATGACCTCGAAAAAAGGAAAAAAATATCATGGTGCAGATCATACAAATTTTAGTTACATATGTGTCACACCTCTTATTTTCACTTATATTGCTTTGAGCCCAACTGGCTCTATGCATTCCACTTCTGGGTTACTTGTGGCCACCCAACAGCCCAATGGATCCTTATGAGATGGAATGTCGGCAGCTGAAAATCGGCAAAACCGATATATCGGACTATCCCTAATTTAAGTAGTCAATGTAATAGAGCAGTAGGAAATGCTAGCAGAATGCTTGGTTGTGTAGGGAGAGGTATTAGCAGTAGGAAAAGGGAAGTGCTCATGCCACTGTACAGAGCACTGGTGAGACCTCACTTGGAGTACTGTGTGCAGTACTGGAGACCGTATCTCCAGAAAGATATAGACATCTTAGAGAGAGTTCAGAGAAGGGCTACTAAAATGGTGTATGGCTTGAAGGAGAAAAGTTACCAGGAAAGGCTTAATGATCTTAACATGTACAGCTTGGAAAAAAGACGAGACAGAGGAGATATGATAGAAACATTTAAATACGTAAAGGGAATCCACAAGGTAGAGGAAGGGAGTATATTTAAAAGGAAACAAAATAGCAAAACAAGGGACATAGTCTTAGATTAGAGGGGCAAAGGTTTAAAAGTAACATCAGGAAGCATTATTTTACTGAGAGGGTGGTGGATACATGGAACAGTCTTCCAGTAGAAGTGGTAGAGGCCAAAACAGTAATTGAATTTAAGCAAGCATGGGATAGGCATAAGGCTATCCTAAACAAAAGATAAATCCAGGTAAAGTATCCATGTAATTGGGCAGACTAGATGGGCCGAAAGGTTCTTAACTGCCGTCATTTTTCTATGTTTCTATGTTTTCTATATATATACCCCCAAAGACATATATACTGTATACACACACATCCCCATAGATATAGATATATATATTAGGGATGCACCGATACCACTTTCGAGTACGAGTACCGATACTTTTTTCAAGTACTCACCGATACCGAGTACCGATACTTTTATTTTATGTCATGTGAACGCTTTCCAATAAGAACAGACCTCATACAAAATGCCCCCAGCTCACATGTATATACCCCCAGCTCTCATAGATATGCCCCCCAGCTCATGGATATGCCCCCAACTTTCATGGATTATGCCCCAGCTCGCATGGATTATGCCCCAGCTCTCATGGATATGACCCCAGCTCATGGATATTGCCCCCAGCTCTCATAGATATGCCCCAGCTCATGGATTTGCCCCCCAGCTCATTGATTTGCCACCCAGCTCATGGATTTGCCCCCCAGCTCATGTATTTGCCCCCCAGCTCAAGGATTTGCCCTCAGCTCAAGGATTTGCCCCCAGGTAATGGATATGCCCCCCAGCTTTCATGGATTATGCCCCAGCTCTCATGGATATTGCCCCCCAGCTTTCATGGATTATGCCCCAGCTCTCATGGATATTGCCCCCAGCTCTCATGGATATTGCCCCCAGCTCATGGATATGCCCCAGCTCATGGATTTGCCACCCAGCTCATGGATTTGCCCCAGCTCGTGGATATGCCCCCCAGCTTGTGGATATGCCCCCCCAGCTCGCCTGGAGCTCTCTGCGATCATACCTTCCTGAGCGACGCTGGGAAAGTCTTTGCGCGTGCGCTCGTTGGAAGGCCCCCAGCCACGATCACGTGGTCCCACGTGATCGCGGCTGGGGGCCTTCCAACGAGCGCACGCACGGAAACTTTTCCGGCGTCGCTCAGGAAGTTAAGTATGAACGGAGAGCTCCAGGTGCCTGTCCGAATGCTCTATCGGCATTCGGACAGGCACTGCAGCTGCTCTCCGCGATTATACTTACCTTCCTGAGCGACGGCGGGAAAGTTTCCACGCGTGCGATCGTTGGAAGGCCCCCAGCCGCGTTCACGTGGGACCACGTGATCGCAGCTGGGGGCCTTCCAATGAGCGCACGCGCAAAGACTTTCCCGGCGTCGCTCAGGAAGGTAAGTATGATCGCGGAGAGCAGCTGCAGGGCCTGTCCGAATGCCGATAGAGCATTCGGACAGCCGTCCCAGCTCCTCGGATGCCGGCAAGCCGGCTCAATGCCGGCTTCCGGTATCGGGGGAAATATTGGGGGTACTGTCGGGTATATTACAGAAAGGAAAAATTAAAATGGATGCCTGTAGCCATTTTGTTTTTAAAGACAGTTTTTTTCTTTCAATTTTCTCTAGGTTTAGAAATGAACGAGATTTTTTTACAGAGTTCATTCCTGGGTGAAGTCTTTTATATTTTTTTAAGAAGTGCCAGACATGAAGGAACCTAGAATGTTTTTGTGTGATAATGCTAGAGTTAAGTGCTAAGACGTGTCATAATTAAATTTATTGGTTTGTCTTAAGTTTTTAAAACAAAAGATATTTTGTCTTTTGGGTATAGGAATAAGAGTTAATATCTCTGTAATATAGATTTATATTCACAAAATATATGTTTATAATCAAGGTATATTTTATTATATTTACAGTAGGAAATATATATACTCCAATAAATATTGTAGAAAGTATATAATTGGTAAATAATAAAAATTACTAAAGAATAGATTCTGTTGAGTTAACCAGAAAATAATTCAGCTGATAGTAAGTAATTTTAAAAGGGAGTAGGGATATAAATTAGGTATGACAGATAGAGACACAGTGTCTAGTGACTGAGAGAGAGGTTCTTTGTTACGTCAGATTGAACTTTGACCCGAGATAAGAATATTAAAAAGAAATAGTGGAATTAATTAAGAAGTGCAATACTGCCCTCTAGAGGATAGTAAATATTAGATTTGATGTACCAATAATATTGCTAGTGACGTCAAATTGACTATAATAAGCAGCAATGTTGGTTGCAAATCAGTCGGAGATTCCAGCATTCAGAGACTCACACCGAAATGCATTACACATAACCCTCTGAGAGTCCAAGATTCCAACACTCAGACTCACACCACGATGCAGGCAGATCCCAAAACATGAGGCAATCAAGATTCTCACCAAATCTCTGACTCTCACCAAATCTCTAACTCACATGTATTGATTATCTGATATCAATAATCTTCACACATTCCAAAAATATTACATCAGGAATTCCAAGGCAGACTTATCAAAATCCAAATTGGACAGGTAATGTATGAAATTAAGGAATTAATGTAATTATATATATTTGTAGATATTCTTGCAACGTAGACTGAGATTTCTCAGATACTGGGTAACTCCAAAAATTCTAAGTATTTATATTCTGCAGATAGAAATATGAAGAAGTGGATATAAGGATTTATTCCTAAAAGAAATGTTGTGAGATTGATACCAATATATATTGAATTTGGAAATTACTGTGATTATAATTAATAAGCAAAGAATTATATAACTACAAAATAAAAGGCAAAAGATTAGAAGTTTAATTCTCGAGATTAGGGGAGGATTCACTAAATAAGTTTTATTACTTATCCTTTTAAATTAGCTCATCTTTTGTTGATCTATGTAGTATAGAGAGAAATATATATATTTCTATAAGAGCTGGCTGGTTAAACATTGTTTGCTGGGAAATGCATATTGTATTAAGCAGAAATGTTTATTAACCATTTGTGTATTAGTTACTAACTGATAAGGTAAATGATATTAATCATATATGCAGTTACTAACCGGAGATACATATATTGTGAAGCTAGTTTTTATATGCTGATGGATTGTGGTTTATAAATTTTTGTTTATGATATGAGATTTGAAATTTTTTTGTATACGTAATAAATATATATATATTTTTATCCGATTATTGATTGTTGTATTCTTCAAAGCAAAACACAGACAATTAAAAGAATTTAGGAGAATTTCTAAGAAATATAAACGATTGATATTTGTGTCTCGTATGGATTTCTTATGAAATAATAATCCCTGATATATTGGAGGCAACTGCCGAGATAGGTCCAGTAAATCCAATATAGACATATTGGAGGCTTGGCTGAGAAGTCCAATGTATACAAACGTGTTGTATTCACGTGCAGAGATTATATCCGACAGTACTGCACGAGTACCAAGTACTCCTGCAGTACCCGGTATCGGCACGGATACTGATACTAGTATCGGTATCAGTGCAACCCTAATTTTCACCCCATCATACTAGTATCGGTGCAACCCTAATATATATCTATATCTAGCCCTGTTCTTATTGAAAAGTGGTCACATGACTTTGAGTAAAAGTATCGGTACTCGGTATCGGTGAGTTCTTGAAAAAAGTATCGGTACTTGTACTCGGACCTAAAAAAGTGGTATCAGTGCATCCCTAAAAGTTTTGTGTGGTTCCCCTTTTTTTCCCACGCAGGCCAGCAATTGCGATTGGTAAATGATATCAGCCATTATATATATAAAGGAGGAACTGTTTAGAACGTATCAGGAAGCCAACTGAGGAAGCCATAGGAATGTTTTTCCCCTAGGTGAAACGCATTTTGGCTCTAATAAGTTTTATCCTTTTATTTTTTGTATTTTACAAGTTGAAATAAACAACCTATTATTTTAACATTCTGGCTGATTCCATGCGAATGGTTTTTTTTCTGGAGGTTGTACCTGACAAACAACCACCTGGGCGACTACATCTAGGACCTGATTGAGGTCCAGAAAAATGTGAGTGTTTCCAACTTTCCTTTTCTGATGTACATTGTAATTTGCGGTACACATTATTTCTCTCATATTTGCACCTAAGGACATTCCATCGTCAAAAGGATCCATTGGGCTGTTGGGTGGCCACAAGTAACCCAGAAGTGGAATACACAGAGCCAGTTAGGCTCAAAGCAATGTGAGTGAAAATAAGAGGTGTGACACATGTGTAACTAAAAGTTGTATGATCTGCACCATGATGTTTTATTCCTTTTTTTGAAGTCATATTGAAATTTTAAGCAACAGAAGTATTCCTCAAATTTTGGAGTGCGCTGGACTCTTCTACATGTCTTTTTCTTTGTGTATAAGTGTATCACAGAGCTCTAGATCTCTCGCCACACATTCACACACCTAGTCACATATCCACACACACAGTCACATATCCACACACACATCCACAGTTACCCACACACCCCCTGTACAGGGTTGGAGCAGGCTGCCTGGAGCCATGGCCCTATCCGGACCCATGGACAGGACAGCCCTGGGACATACACATGTTCTACCAACACACAATGCTTTGGTAATGCAACCTGTGTAAACAGCTAACACCAATCTTCAAATAAATTTAACTAATGCACCAATTACCTGTCCGCAATCGAAGGAGGCCCTTACTCCACAACTCAAACAAGACAATAGATAATGAAAACACTACAGCATGCTATGGAAACGTATGAAGTGGATTTATTCCATCACCATATACAGCAACGTTTCGATAGAAGGAAGTCGTTTTTTTCTTCGGCGAGACATCAATTACTGCAAATGTTACCATGACCTTTTGACTGAATACGTGGCACAACTACATGACCTACAATCAACCATCATTTTCCAGCAAGATGCTGCACCACCACATAGGGGACTGCATGTTCGTGGGCTCCTATATGAAACATTTCCAGACCGGTGGATTGGAAGGGGTGGCCCAATTCCCTGCTACCTCATTCACCAGATATCACTCCCCTCAACTTCTTTCTATGGGGTTATGTTATCATGTATCCAACAAAGCTACGGGACATCACTAATCTAAAGCAGAGGATCACTGATGAAATTGCCACCATTGATGAGGGTATGCTACAGTGAACATGACAAGAAATTGAGTACCGTCTTGATGTGCTTTGTGCAACTAATGGGGTAACATCACTGCTCTGTGCAGAGAGAGCCTGTGGAGTCATGGGTTAGATTCCGACGAGCACCTCTCCAGTAAGTGTCCTTGGGCAAGACACCTAACGGTACATACTCGCCACCCAGGACATACTTGAAAACAAGAGAAATCTCAATGTATTTTTCCTGGTAAAATACTTTCTGAAAAAAAAAATGGTGCCCATATAGGAGGTGTATTAAATGAGGCAAAAAACTATTAAATAAATACGTCTCATTTTGTAATATTTTTCACTTATCTGTCTTTTTGTTTGCCTTTGTAATAAATTTTTGAAATGAAGAAACTTTATGGACACCCTGTACAATCCCATTAAATAGTGTCACATATTAAGAGTCTAACAATTAATAACCCTAAATTAAGGGAAACAAAAGACCATTTGTGAATAAATTAACCCAGATGTATACAACCTATATGTGGTTAAAAAAAAAAACAATGTCATAATCTTTTTGTTTTTAACCACATATACAGTTGTGTTCAAAATTATTCAACCCCCACTGAAATTGAGTGTTTTGGCCAGTTTGACATTGATTTTGATCATTCAGTCATCTTGCTTACAATTAAATCAAAGAGGCACGTGTAGGTCAGACAAATATAACATAACATTTATAATGAAATAACCACAAATGTCTTTTCTGTGCTCACATCATTATCAGTTTTATTCAACCCCCAAGTGACATTCAATCTTAGTACTTAGTACAACATCCTTTTACAGTTATAACAGCTTTTAAACGTGAAGCATAGCTTGACACAAGTTTCTTGCAGCGATCTACGGGTATCTTCGCCCATTCGTCATGGGCAAAAGCCTCCAGTTCAGTCACATTCTTAGGCTTGCGCACTGCAACTGCTTTCTTTAAGTCCCACCAGAGGTTCTCAATCGGATTTAAGTCAGGTGACTGCGATGGCCACTCCAAAATGTTCCAGCCTTTAATCTGCAACCATGCTCTAGTGGACTTGGAGGTATGCTTGGGATCATTGTCCTGTTGAAAGGTCCAACGTCTCCCAAGCCTCAGGTTTGTGACAGACTGCATCTCATTGTCATCCAATATCTCCTGGTACTGAAGAGAATTCATGGTACCTTGCACACGCTGAAGCTTTCCTGTACCTGCAGAAGCAAAACAGCCCCAAAGCATGATTGACCCCCTGCCATGCTTCACAGTAGGCAAGGTGTTCTTTTCTTCATAGGCCTTGTTCTTCCTCCTCCAAACATAGCATTGATCCATGGGCCCAAACAGTTCTAATTTTGTTTCATCAGTACACAGAACACTTCTGTGGTTTGTCCACATGACTTTTGGCATACTGCAGTCGACTCTTCTTATTCTTTGGAGACAGCAAGGGGGTGCGCCTGGGAGTTCTGGCATGGAGGCCTTCATTACGCAGTGTGCGCCGTATTGTCTGAGCTGAAACTTCAGTACCCACATCTGACAAATCTTTTCTCAGTTCCTCAGCAGTCACACGGGGACTTTTCTCCACTCTACGCTTCAGGTAGCGCACAGCAGTCGAAGCCAGCATCTTCTTTCTGCCACGACCAGGTAGCGTTTCAACAGTGCCCTTTGCCTTGAATTTGCGAATAATGCTTCCTATGGTCTCTCTTGGTATGTTTAACATCTTTGCAATCTTCTTATAGCCATTGCCCTTCCTGTGAAGAGTAATCACCTCTTCTCTTGTCTTCCTGGACCATTCTCTTGACTTCACCATGTTTGTAACCACACCAGTAAATGTCTAGAAGGAGCTGAGTATCACAGTCATTTTAAAGCTGCCTAATTGCTGCTTATTATGCTTTATTGCTGCTCCGTGACATCCACAGGTGTTTTCAATACCTGATTGAAAACACTTGAATGAACCTCTGTTCTTCAGAGTGGTAGTCTTTAAGGGGTTGAATAATTGTGTCAATGAAGAATTCACAAAAGAAACATTTACTACTGTATTACAAAACCAATTGATGTCATTTTAGTTGCATTTGGTTCTTTAAAAAGTCCTTGTAGGATTTCATTCTGAATACAATTACAAATGTACACTAAATTCCCTAAAACCCTTTACAGCATTGGGGGTTGAATAATTTTGAACACAACTGTAGGTTGTATGTATACACTGGGAAAAATTTATTCACAATGGGTCTATTGTTTCCCGTAATTTTTAAGTATTTTACCTGGAAGGATACATTGAGCGTTCTCTCGTTTTCAAGTATTGTTAATTGATGGTTATTAATTGTTAGACTCTTAATATGTGACCTATTTAATGGGTGTGGAACTTGGAACAGGCTTGACGAAGATCTGCTTGAGGTCAAAACGTTGCTGTATATGGTGATGGAATAAATCCACTTCGTAAATTTCTGCGGTATGCTGGATTGTTTTCATTATTTTGTAGGCAGGTCATACACAATGCTCCGCAAACGGGACCTACTAAAAGGAATGACAGAATGGAATGACAATAGACTTTAACAGGGTAGTGGAATGCCTATAGAGTATAATAGGACAGAGCAGAATGCCCATAGAGAATAATGGGACACAGCGGTATCAGGGGTGTGGGAATTATATCGCCCGACGCCCGGGAGATGAAGATCCGGGCGCCGGGTGAGTAGTTTTTTTTTGAGATGCAGTCTAATGCGGACTAATTCCAAGGACGCCCCCGATACCGGAAGCCGGCATTGAGCCGGCCTGCCGGCATCCGAGGGGCTGGGGCGGCTGTTCGAATGCTCTATCGGCATTCGGACAGCCGTCCCTGGAGCTCTCCGGCATACTTACCTTCCTGAGCTGCGCAGGGAAAGTTTCCGCGCTTCCGGTCGTTGAAGGACCCAAGCCGCGATCACATGGGAGTCCCTCGTGATCGCGGCTAGGGTCCTTCAACGAGCGCACGCGCGAAGACTTTGTCGGCGCCGCTCGGGAAGGTAAGTATGCCGGAGAGCTCCAGGGGCGGCTGTCCGAATGCCGATAGAGCATTCGAACAGCCGCCCCATGTCTGGTCTGGGGTCTGAGCTGGGGAGCAATATCCATGAGCTGGAGCATATATCCATGAGAGCTTGGGGGCAGTATCCATGAGCTGGGGCAATATCCATGAGAGCTTGGGGGCAGTATATCCATGAGCTGGGGCAATATCTCCATGAGCTGGGGCAGTATATCCATGAGCTGGGGGGCAATATCTCCATGAGCTGGGGCAATATCCGTGAGAGCTTGGGGGCAGGATTCATGAGCTGGGGCATATATCCATGAGATTGGGGGGCAAATATCCATGAGCTGGGGCATATATCCATGAGAGCTTGGTGCAGTATCCATGAGCTGGGGCAATATCCATGAGCTGGGGCAGTATATCCATGAGCTGGGGCAATATCTCCATGAGCTGGGGCAGTATATCCATGAGCTGGGGGCAATATCTCCATGAGCTGGGGGCAATATCTCCATGAGCTGGGGCAGTATCCATGAGCTGGGGCAGTATCCATGAGCTGGGGCAATATCCATGAGCGGGGGCATTATCCATGAGTGGGGGCCAGTATCCATGAGCGGGGGCATTATCCATGAGCTGGGGGCAATATCCATGAGCTGGGAGCAGTATCCATGAGCTGGGGCAATATCCATGTGCTGGGGCAATAGCTATGTGCTGGGGCAATATCTATGTGCTGGGGCAATATCTATGTGCTGGGGCAATATCCATGTGCTGGGGCAATAGCCATGTGCTGGGGCAATAGCCATGTGCTGGGGGCAATATCCATGAGCTGTGGCAATATCCATATATCTCAGGGGGGGATATATACATGTGAGCTGGGGGCATTTTTATGAAGTCTGTTCTTATTGGAAAGTGGTCACATGACATAAAATAAAAGTATCGGTACTCGGTATCGGTGAGTACTTGAAAAAAGTATCGGTACTCGTACTCGGTCTTAAAAAAGTGGTATCGGTGCATCCCTAATATATACATACATACAACAAAATAGTGTTTAAATAAGGTCTTTATTCATCACATGTATCTGACGCTGCCTCTATAGGCTGTTATGAATAAAGACCTATTTAACCCTTTCACTGCTGAAGACGTGTGGGGCACGTCCTCATTGATGCACGTTACATGCGGAGGACGTGCCCCACACGTCATCAGCTGTGCGGGACCCCCGGCGGAGAAACTCACCTCTCTGTCCGGGGTCCCGCGGTGTTCTGACTTCAGCGTCCTCAGACGCTGAAGTCAAGCTCCTCCCGGCGTAAATGACGTCATCGCGCTTGGCGCGATGACGTCATTTCTAGGCGACCCCCCGGCAATGCCGGGAGATAGCCTGGAAGGGAGGGGGGGATCCGTTCGGATCCCTCTCCCTCCCGATCGGAAAGGAGCAGTGCCAAAAGCCAGGCACCGCTTAAAAGGGGAGAGTCACCCCTTTTAAGCGGTGCCTGGCTTTAACCCCTCAAGCGCCGGGTTGCACTTCAGCGCCTTGCGGCGCTGAAGTGCAGCCTAGCTCCGGTGGGGGCCGCCATCTTGGATGGCGGCTCCACCCCCGAGTCTCCCCTCGCTGCCTGATGTCATCATGCATAGTGTGATGACGTCAGATAGCCGGGGAACCCCTAGCTGCCAGGGGATTTCCCAAGGAAATCCCCTGGTGGAGATATGCAGGGTTATCCAAAGAGATTCGAAAAGTCACCGCACGTTCGGTGACTTTTCGTTCTCTTCAATTCGGTTCCTTTTGCCGATCCCATTTCGGTGACCCTGCGGTGTATTCAGCAAGCACCACAGGGTCCCCGAATTGCAGGGAAAAGCTGCCGAAAACCTGACGAAAACTCACCGAATGCACGCTGAAAACAAGCAAAAACATCTGGATTAACCTTCGAAGAGGAGCCGAACATGAGCCGAACAGGAGCCGAAAAGGAGCCGAAAAGGAGCCGAATCACACAGAGCTGAAGCAGCTGTGACGTAGAGGAGGCAGTGAATAAATTAGAAAAACCATTTGTATGAATCTGGGAAAATGAAACGCTGTTTGCAAAGAAACTACTGAGCGAAAATGTCTGAAATTTTCACAGGAGGTCCAGGGAATGATAATAAAGAGGGCTGTTACAAAAAAAATAAGCAAACTGAAAAAAAAAAAAAAAAAAAATCGGACTTTTAATTTTTTTTTAAAAAATTCAGAAAAATGCTTAAAGTATCCTAAAAAATCTATAAATAAAGAGACTTTTTGCTGCAGAATTTTATAATGAACGGTTTATTAGATATTGAATTAAAACCGGAATATTTTTAACATTGAAGTCTATGGGATTCTCCTGAATAAACTTGCCGAATTAACCACTGAATGGCAGGACATTAGGGGAACCTTTCACTGCTGGTTTGTGTTCTCTGAATAGCCGAAGCAGTGCTTTTTTATGGGGTTTTCACTGCCCTCGAACAGGGACCGAACAGGCACCGTATGTTCAGGCAATTCGACAGGATTTGGCGAATTGCCTGCTCTCTGGATAGCCGAATGGCCAGGAAAGGTAACCGAACGCTGATTTTCAGCGTTCGGTTACCTTTCTCAAGCAATTCGAATCTCTTTGGATAACCCTGATGGGGTTCTTGTGAACCCCGATATCTCCAGAACCGCAGCTAGGGGGTCATGGAGGGTGTCATTTGAAAGGTCTGAGCATGGCCATTCGAATGATACCCAACATGACTAGGTACAAAGTAAAAAAAATAATAAAAAAAATTATAATAAAAATAAATAAATTAAAAAAAAAAAAAAAACATGTTTTTTTTTGTGTGTTGTTTTTATTAATGCAGCAATATTGTTCACATTTCAGTTATAATGTGAACAATGATGCTGCACTAATGATTTTTTTCTATGGGGTGCGTTTGCTAAAAATCACGTAAATCCCCCCACAAAATGTAACAAGTCCCCATTTCAAATTTTTGTACAAGCGCGCCCCATAGAAAACATAACCGCAAATGCTCATGTAATAAAATGTGGAAAAAACACTTTACACACTGCAGATGATTAAAAACTAAATTTTTATTGTATTTTTTGTTATAATATACAGACAGGACATGACGTATACATATAAAAATGATATATTATGAATCTGCGGAGTCTGCCGGAAAGAACGATATATAATATGTCTGGGTCATTTATTAAAATATGGCTTCAAATCGCGTTTAAACATGATGAGCGAAAGCGGTAAAAATGAGCTCAGCACACAGCGGTGAAATGCCTCAGCAGTGAAGGGGTTAAACACTATTTTGTTGAAATTATCAGGACAAGTTGATCGTCCTGAGGGACAAGTGGATTGGACTACTACTTAGTCCGTTGGACAAGTAGATTTTTTTAAAATTTCCACACCCCTGGGTATGCCCATAGAGAATACTGGAACAGAGGGGAATGCTCAAAGAGAATAATAATACAGAACGGAATGCCCATAATGAATAATGGGACAGAGTGGAATGCCCATAGAAAATAGTGGGCCAGAGCGGAATGCCCATAGAGAATAATGGGACAGAGCAGAATGCACATTACGGCACTCCAGATGTTTTGAAACTACATTTCCCTTGAGGCTCTACAAACCTATTGACCAGCCGAGCATCACGGGAAATGTAGTTTCAAAACATCTGGAGGGCCATAATTGCCCACCTCTGCCATAGAGAATAATGGGACAGAGCTGAATGGTCATAGAGCATAATGGGATGGAATGCCCATAGAGAATAATGGATGGGACAGAATGCCCATAGAGAATAATGGGACAGAGTGGAATGCACATAGGATATAATGGGGAGCAAAATAGCACCTAATTTTCGGACAAACCTGTGAGATGCGGCAAATTAAATCTTATTGCAGGTATTCCCCAGGTACTGTAGCAGATGGTAACACTGAAATTACCTGGGATTATAGCGGTTTTCTATGAAATGACTGCAAATGAGGTGCGATCTTGCTTTCCATTATATCCTATGGGCATTCCACTCTGTCATTCACCTTTGGCATTCCATACAAAACAATGATAATCCTAATTAATCTAACAGGGTTATCCAAAGAGATTCGAAAAGTCACCGCACGTTCGGTGACTTTTCGTTCTCTTCAATTCGGTTCCTTTTGCCGATTGCATTTCGGTGACCCTGCGGTGTATTCAGCAAACAGCACAGGGTCCCCGAATTGCAGGGAAAAGCTGCCGAAAACCTGACGAAAACTAACCGAATGCACGCTGAAAACCAGCAAAAACATCTGGATTAACCTTCGAAAAAGCCGAACAGGAGCCGAACAGGAGCCGAAAAGGAGCCGAATCACACAGAGCCGAAGCAGCTGTGACGTAGAGGAGGCAGTGAATAAATTAGAAAAACCATTTGTATGAATCTGGGAAAATGAAACGCTGTTTGCAAAGAAACTACTGAGCGAAAATGTCTGAAATTTTCACAGGAGGTCCAGGGAATGATAATAAAGAGGGCTGTTACAAAAAAAATAAGTAAACTGAAAAAAAAAATAAAAAAAAAAATCGGACTTTTTTTAAAAAAAAAAAAAATCTGAAAAATGCTTAAAGTATCCTAAAAAATCAATGAATAAAGAGACTTTTTGCTGCAGAATTTTATAATGAACGGTTTATTAGATATTGAATTAAAACGGGAATATTTTTAACATTGAAGTCTATGGGATTCTCCTGAATAAACTTGCCGAATTAAACCACCGAATGGCAGGGCATTAGGGGAACCTTTCACTGCTGGTTTGTGTTCTCTGAATAGCCGAAGCAGTGCTTCTCTATGGGGATTTCACTGCCCTCGAACAGGACCGAACAGGCACCGTATGTGCAGGCAATTCGCCAGGATTTGGCGAATTGCCAGCTCTATGGATAGCCGAATGGCCAGGAAAGGTAACCGAACGCTGATTTTCAGCGTTCGGTTACCTTTCTCAAGCAATTCGGATCTCTTTGGATAACCCTGTTAGTTTTATAACTGCCAGTGTAGTAGGAGAGTATGTCTGTTTAAAATGTATTCAATTTAACAAAAGTTCAAACTCACAGTCCAATCATTCCTCCCATTATAGTTTTGGGGCATTCCACAGAAAACTGCAATAATCCCAGGTAATTTCAGTGTCAGTCTGCTACAGTACCTGGGGATACCCGAGATAAGGTTTAATTTGCTACATCTCACAGGTTTGCCCAAAAATGAGGTGCTATTTTGCTCTGTTCCATTATTCTCTATGGGCATTCCACTCTATCCCATTAGGCCCCATTCACAATAAGTGATTTATCGCATTGTTTTTGCCACGATATCGTGCATATTTCCGCACAATATCGCTCTATGTAGCTTCTCCAATGCATTTCAATGGTGCTGTTCACATCTCACAGCTCAATGTTGCCTGTAGCTCGTCGCTTGTGCATGACCCTTTTTTCTGCGATTTGCCAACACATCAATGGTGTCGTGCAATATGGCGCATAACGGCGATATTGCGCGATATTATCACTCAAAGTCGCCTAAATGAAAATTGCGCGTAAAAACGAGCGATTTTCATGTCGCTCAGTGTAAATGAGGCCTTATTTTCACTGGGCATTCCGCACTGTCCCATTACTCTCTATGGACATTCCGGTCTGTTCCATTATTCTCTATGGGCATTCCGTTCTGTCCCGTTATTCTCTATGGGCATTCCACTGTCCCATTATTCTCTATAGGCATTCCGCTCTGTCCCGTTATTCTCTATGGGCATTCCGCTGTCCCATTATTCTCTATGGGCATTCCACTCTGTCCCATTATTCTCTATGGGCTATCCGGTCTGTCCCATTATTCTCTATGGGCTTTCTGGTCTGTCCCATTATTCTCTATGGGCATTCCTCTCTGTCCCATTATTCTCTATGGACATTCCTCTATGTCCCATTATTCTCTATGGGCATTCCGCTCTGTCCCATTATTCTCTATGGGCATTCCACTGTCCCATTATTCTCTATGGGCATTCCGCAGTCCCATTATTCTCTATGGGCTTTCCGGTCTGTCCCATTATTCTCTATGGGCTTTCCGGTCTGTCCCATTATTCTCTATGGGCTTTCTGGTCTGTCCCATTATTCTCTATGGACATTCCGATCTGTCCCATTATTTTCTATGGGCATTCCGCTCTGTCTCGTTATTCTCTATGGGTATTCTGCTGTCCCACTATTCTCTATGGGCATACCGCTGTCCCATTATTCTCTATGGGCATTCCGCTCTGCCCCATTATTCTCTATGGGCATTCCACTCTGTCCCATTATTCTCTATGTGCATTCCGCTCTGTCCTGTCCTATGGGCATTCCACTGTCCCATTATTGTCTATGGGCATTCCGCTCTGTCCCATTATAGTCTATGGGCATTCCACTGTCCCATTATTCTCTATGATCTTTCCGCTCTGTCCCATTATTCTCTATGGGCATTCCGCTCTGTCCCGTTATTCTCTATGGGCATTACGCTGTCCCATTATTCTCTATGACCCATTATTCTCTATGGGCATTCTGCTCTGCCCCATTATTCTCTATGGGCATTCTGCTCTGTCCCGTTATTCTCTATGGGCATTACGCTGTCCCATTATTCTCTATGGACATTCCGCAGTCCCATTATTCTCTATGGGCTTTCCGCTCTGTCCCATTATTTTCTATGGGCATTCCGTTCTGTCCCGTTACTCTCTATGGGCATTCCGCTCTGTCCCATTATTCTCTATGGGCATTCCACTGTCCCATTATTCTCTATGGGCATTCCGCAGTCCCATTATTCTCTATGGGCTTTCCGGTCTGTCCCATTATTTTCTATGGGCATTCCGCTCTGTCTCGTTATTCTCTATGGGTATTCCGCTGTCCCACTATTCTCTATGGGCATTCCGCTGTCCCATTATTCTCTATGGGCATTCCGCTCTGCCCCATTATTCTCTATGGGCATTCCACTCTGTCCCATTATTCTCTATGTGCATTCCGCTCTGTCCTGTCCTATGGGCATTCCACTGTCCCATTATTGTCTATGGGCATTCCGCTCTGTCCCATTATAGTCTATGGGCATTCCACTGTCCCATTATTCTCTATGGGCATTCCGCTGTCCCATTATTCTCTATGATCTTTCCGCTCTGTCCCATTATTCTCTATGGGCATTCCGCTCTGTCCCGTTATTCTCTATGGGCATTACGCTGTCCCATTATTCTCTATGACCCATTATTCTCTATGGGCATTCTGCTCTGCCCCACTATTCTCTATGGGCATTCTGCTCTGTCCCGTTATTCTCTATGGGCATTACGCTGTCCCATTATTCTCTATGGACATTCCGCAGTCCCATTATTCTCTATGGGCTTTCCGCTCTGTCCCATTATTTTCTATGGGCATTCCGTTCTGTCCCGTTACTCTCTATGGGCATTCCGCTGTCCCATTATTCTCTATGGACATTCCACTCTGTCCCATTATTCTCTATGGACATTCCGGTCTGTCCCATTATTCTCTATGGGCATTCCGCTCTGTCCCGTTATTCCCTATGGCATTCCGATGTCCCATTATTCTCTATGGGCTTTCCACTCTGTCCCATTATTCTCTATGGGCATTCCACTCTGTCCCATTATTCTCTATGAACATTTCGGTATGTCCCATTATTCTCTATGGGCATTCCGCTCTGTCCCATTATTCTCTATGGGCATTCTGCTCTGCACCATTATTCTCTATGGGCATTCCACTCTGTCCCATTATTCTCTATGGGCATTCCACTCTGCCCCATTATCCTCTATGGGCATTCCGCTGTCCCATTATTCTTTATGGGCATTCTACTACCCTGTTAAAGTCTATGGTCATTCCTTTTAGGTCTCCTGCAAACACACAAACCTCTATAGCGGCCCAGAGCCGGGTCGGTGAGAGGGCCTGCCACCTCTGCAGGAGATCAGCTCCATGCTGAGCCGCCTACAGCTTTTCCCACACCGTCAGTCAGGCTGTGCTTGATGGATGTGCAGCACTGGCCGCTCAGGCACTGGGTGTGGCCGCTGGGTGTCCGGGGTGCTCGGCCGGGCAGCATTCTCATGTGAGAGCAGAGGAGGCCCAGGGCCCCATTCTAGTTCTTCCGTTGGTAGTGGCCCGAGGTGAGAGACCACAGCCCGGCCAGTGGGAGCAGGCACACGGCCTCTCTGATCACCTCGGGATGTGTTATTAGGCCCGCGGGGCGCCCATAGTTTTACTCACAATAGAAGAACCCGGGAAGTGCGGTGTTTCATTTTTCAATCCACGCAGACTAGTGCGCGTTAGAGGGGGAAGCCAGGGTTTCCGCGCCAAAAGTCATGTGACGGAAGCGCACGCGAGCTCACTTCTGAAAAGAGGCAGGTCATGTGATACTTGTGCGGGATCGTGTCACGTGGTGTGGAAGCGGCAGCGTGAGGCAGAAGCTGCTTTACCACACTGCAAAAGCGCTCGGTCAGGGAGCCATTGGCACATACAGTATAGTGGCCACAACAATACAGAGCCCCGTTCAATACCTCAGCAGCTGCTGAATTGCTGCAGCGCAGCAATTCAGTTTGCTGCAGCAGTGTCATTGAACGCTTTGGATGCGAATTTTGAATCCAAAATGGCCGACGATTTTTTTAATTAAAGATTCAGATTGTTTTTCGTATCACTCGGACAAAATATGATAAAGAAAAGCAGTCAGCACAATTCCGTTTTGTACGCACACACCACAAATGATAGTTTTTATTGAATAAACGTTATGGTTACTTCTGAAACAAAATATAAATTGAACTGTAATATATGACTATGTGCAGGGGTAAATAATAAATAAATATTTTGTGCTTTGGTGAACAAAAACCTCAAAATTAACATTGCTGTACGGAATTGTTACTTGCTTCATGGCAACGGCCATCTTTAATACGTCACACTCAGCTACTCGCAGCATCTCCTTGGGTCGCTGCAAGTGCTAAATTAGCAGTGCTGAGCGCTGAGTGGCTGAACGGCGTTCAATGGCAAGTTGCTAATTTAGCACTTGCAGCGGCTGAGGTATTGAACACGCCTCTGGTTCTTCTTACCAGGCTTAGCAGAGGCAGCACTGCCCACAACTTCACTGCGCTGAAAACACTTCAGTGAATACTGTTAGACATTTTTGCAAAAATATGTTATATATATACATTTGCTTACACTAAAGACATATCGCCAGCTTTTCCAGGACTGTATCCGCCCATAGTTGCCAACAGTCCCCTGTTTGCAGGGACAGTCCTGGTGCCAGACTCAGGTTCTGTTACCGGAATCCACCTGGTTCAATCGGGATGAGGCCGGGCCGGCACGGACAAGGATTGACTGGACACGAGTCTCTTCAGGAAAGGCAAACTTTATTGTGATATCACAACAGATGCTCAAACAGGATTCAATCGCAAAGAATGAGCCCCGATTACACAGTGACATGAGGTTTTATACCCCAAATACATAATTAGGTACATCCCAATTAGCCCACCTCCTGGTGACACTATTCCACCCCACGTGGGTCCGTACCACCCTTAATCGAATACAAAGACATTCCACACATTGACCATAAATTGGCAAGCTTCATGTTAATTTGACAGGTAATGATTTGCTACTGCTCTGGATCCTGCCTGTGCCCACCTCCCTCATGCTTGTTTATTGTTTCTTTTAGATAAGGCCTGGTCTGGTCTTCACACTCCTCTTTGTCCCAGCTGCAGGCTTCTATGACCTTAATGTATCTCTTTTTCTTCCTGTCACCCTGTGCTAGCTACGCCCAGATCTTCTCTATTTTAATTGCTTTTCTGCTAGTCTAACACATTCCTAAGATTCTATGTAAATCTCCTTCTAATTTCAACTAATATCTACCTAGTTATATTCAAGTGAACCAATATTCTGAACAAGATGGCCGCCTGGCTCAGAATGGCGACCATCTTCTTGCCTGAATCTCCTTCATTCCCCCCTTGGCTCAAGTCTCAGGTTCTCCTCCTGAAACTTGTAGCCACTACACTCCACTAGTGTTATCCTTGAACTCCTCATACTTTAGGGGACCTATTTTTGTTGGGAACATGTTTTGTGGGATTATCAGTGGTATCTTTTGTGTCTGTATAGGTGTTAGTGCTCTCTTGCATAGTATAGTTTTCCATCACCTGCCTTGTACCATTCCAAGCTTGGGAAGTATTTACTTCGTTGGTTAACCTTGGACACCTAGGGCATGTCCCATGGGATAGTCCATAGATCAAATTTGCAAGGTACAATATCAGTACCAGAAATGCCCCAAATGTCAAAACCCCTTGGGCAATTCTTTTCACAGTCACATAAACCCAATCCCTCCCCACCGGAATTTCAAAAACAAAAGAAATTTCTGGTTGATGAAGGGTTGGGACGGATCCCCTAAAAATAGCCCTTGGGGTATCCCCCGGGGGATCCCTTTGCTCCCTCGTTGGTGAGTGGTCAGGCATTATTGTGTCCGTCAAAACACCCACTTGTTGAGTCTTTTAGGTGCTCGAGACTGTGGTCTTTGTCAGCTTTAGTCTCAATGGATTGGTCTCGTTGGTGATGACCTTCCACTCTGGTTCAGGATTGGCTGCAGCTGCTTTCAGTCTGGAGTTATGTATCCACGGGACCACCTCGGCAACCTTCACTGCTGTAGGGGTTGATAACAGGACAAGGTAAGGACCTATCCATTTTGGGCCTAGTGGGTCATTTTTCCACTCCTCCACCCAAACCGAATCACCTGGACAATACTTATACAGTGGGGGATATAAAAAAAATAAAGTAGATTATCTCCCACCCAAGTATTCAATTTCTGCATTGATTTCCCCAACAATACAACCTGTTCATTTAATTTAGTTTCACCCAATGCCCGAAGGTCCCCCCTTAGTCCATTAATTAGAGGGGTAGGCCATCCGAACATAAGCTCGTACGGATTTAGCTTCAATTGGGGGGTTGGCCTGCACCTAATGTGCAATAAGACTATTGGCAGCACATCCAACCAGCCTAGTGACGTCTCTTGGCACAATTTGGACATTAAAGTCTTTAGTGTACGGTTCATTCTTTCGACTTTTCCTGAGCTTTGGGGCCTGTAAGCTGTATATAGCTTCCAGGTGATACCCAACAGGCGGGCAAGCTGTTGCAAACAGTTCTGTATAAAAGCTGGGCCATTGTCCGACCCAATTTCAAGTGGAAGTCCATAGCGTGGTATTATCTCTTTCATTAGACTTCTCCCCACCTTGTTCTTCTGATAGCCATTTCTTCTCTTTCTCTGAGTACACAGGTGTCCATTCACTCAGTGGCGCCGGTAGGAGTGCGGCCACCACTGGTGCTGCTTTGTATCTTGCCAATTCTTCTTGGTTTCCCCAGATAAATTCTTTTTTTGGGAAATAGTATCGCCATGCAAAGAATAGCAAATCTTGTCTCTTCTCCATATCTTTCACTGCCGGCACGAAGAAGTTCATCACACTTTTCTTCATTCTTGGTAGCTTGTTTTTGATAAGGGTCTCTTTGAGAAAGAACCTCACCAGCGGGGCTTGATATTCTTCTGCTCCCAGTTCTCCTAAGCTTGTCAACATTCTTGTGATCCTCAGATTGTTATGAGGGTTTGCTGTCAGATTGTCAAAACGTGAGGCGAAATTTTTCTGCTCGTTCAACTTCGGTCACTTCTGTATCTTCTCCATCCTTCCCCACTAATTTTACGCCGAAGAATTTCAGCATCATCTTGTATACTCGAAGGAATCTTTGCTGAACTTCTGAGGTGTCCATTATGAGGCGTATTTCTTGGGGGTTCAGAGGTGTGGAGTAAAAATTTCGGCCTTGGGACTGTGTTGGGAAAAGCCACTGAATATAATCATAGTTTTCTTCTAATAGTTCATAATCGTTGTGCCATTTGTGCAGAATGATTTCAATAAATTCGCCTTCTGGTTCAAATTTTCTCCAATTCATGTAGAACTCGTAGTTCGGTATGGGGAGTTGATCCTCTTGCTTGCAGAGCAGGACTTTGGCTTGTAAATGTTCACTCTTTTGCCTTCGGAGATTTCAAGTGCTCTTGTCAAGGCGGTTATTGCAGCCAGTTGCGCTGACGTGTGGCCTGGTAAAGGATTTGCTTCAATAATTCCATCAGCTGTTACAAATGCATAGCCGGTGACTTTCTTCCCATCGTCCATATAACTGCTACCATCAGTGAATAACTGTAGATCGTATTTGTCTAGGGGTACGTCTTTCAGATCTGGTCTGCTACTGAATACTTCTTCCATGAATTGGAGGCATTCATGATTTGGATCCTCTTCACAGTCAGGCAGTAATGTAGCTGGGTTTAGGGTAGCGATGGGGTCCAAATGAACCCGTGGATTCTCACACATCATGGCTTGGTACTTCGTCATCCGGCTATTGCTGAACCAGTAACTTCGTTTTACATCAAGCAGGGCTTTTACGGCATGTGGCACCTTGACATGAAGAACTTGTCCAAGGGTCAACTTGTCTGCTTCCGCGATGAGCATTGCGGTGGCAGCCACTGCTTTCAGACATGGGGGTAGGCTGCAGGCCACAGGGTCAAATTGTTTGGATAGGTAGGCCACAGGCCTTAGCCATGAGCCAAAGTTCTGAATCAGCACTCCTGTGGCTATTTGGTTGTGTTCATGCACATACAGCTGGAAGGGCTTGCTATGATCTGGCAGACCCAGTGCAGGGGCTTCCATCAGAAGGTGCCTTTAAATTCAGGAAAACTGATGCTTGCTCTTCTTCCCAGAGGAAGGGGGTCATGCTCTCCCCCCTTGGTGGCTTGATGGAGGGGCTTGGCAATGTCTGCAAAGTTGGGGATCCACAGGCGGCAGACGCCTGCGGCTCCTAGGAATTCACGGACTTGTCTCCTTGTCTTTGGCTGGGGTATGCGGCATACTGCTTCTTTTCTTTCTGCACCCAATGCACGTTTGGTACCTGTTAATTGAAATCCTAAATACTTTACACTTTGTTTGCATATATTTGCTTTCTTCTTGGAAACTTTATAACCTGCTTGGTTTAGCAGATACAGCAGGGCTTTTGTGGCAGAGAGACAGTCCTTTTCTGTAGAGGATGCAAGCAATAAATCATCTACATATTGTAGTAAAACAACTTTGTCTGGCTGAGCGTTGAAGGACAGGAGGTCCTGGCTGAGCGCGCAGCCATTGTAAATTCCTCCCACCCAGTTAGTTGATCTCTAACTCTTGTCTGCTTGTGACTATGTGTACCCGTTCTATAACAACACTCCCGTCTGCAATTCCAATTTGCCTATGGGCAATACACCCACTCGGTACCACTCCCGCTGCAGCTACCGCTGGCCCCAATTGGCCCCCTTCACTACACAACGTACACACTAGCACTGACTCAGGGCTCTTAGCCCAGTCACAGAAATCCCTCCTCCTTTCCTTGTCCACATGCAGAAGCTCTATTTACAAACACTGACTATAACAATGCAACTCCACGTGGCTACCCTCTCCGTCAAATTCAGAACTACCCTTTAGTCAGCATCCGATTCCCCCGGGCCCAGACACGCGCACTCTAATCCGCCGTGCAATGTCCGTGCTGTATGCGGCGGGTTCGGTATGCCGACGAAACCGTGGCCACGGGTTTCCTTATCCAACTATGGTCGGACGTTTTCCCTTATACCGGTATCTCCAATACACATACAAACATAGAAGACACTTTACCTATCGCCGCGCTGCTTGCTGTTTCCTCGGACTCGGTGGTGTCCCAGTGTTCCCGGGCCAGGGGTCCGCTAGAGATGAGTCGAGCTCCACTTAACAGGAATTCCTGCTTGGCGCCTGCAGATGTCAGCTCACCTTCAACATATGCCCAACCGGCGGGATCACTCGCACCTGCAGTCAACCGCTACGGTGTCCAGCAGTCGTTGCCATACCGGCAAAAGGCCTGAATCCCGGCACACGAGCCCCCAGAAATGTTACCGGAATCCACCTGGTTCAATCGGGATGAGGCCGGGCCGGCACGGACAAGGATTGACTGGACACGAGTCTCTTCAGGAAAGGCAAACTTTATTGTGATATCACAACAGATGCTCAAACAGGATTCAATCGCAAAGAATGAGCCCCGATTACACAGTGACATGAGGTTTTATACCCCAAATACATAATTAGGTACATCCCAATTAGCCCACCTCCTGGTGACACTATTCCACCCCACGTGGGTCCATACCACCCTTAATCGAATACAAAGATATTCCACACATTGACCATAAATTGGCAAGCTTCATGTTACTTTGACAGGTAATGATTTGCTACTGCTCTGGATCCTGCCTGTGCCCACCTCCCTCATGCTTGTTTATTGTTTCTTTTAGATAAGGCCTGGTCTGGTCTTCACACTCCTCTTTGTCCCAGCTGCAGGCTTCTATGACCTTGATGTATCTCTTCTTCTTCCTGTCACCCTGTGCCAGCTACGGCCCGGATCTTCTCTATTTTAATTGCTTTTCTGCTAGTCTAACACATTCCTAAGATTCTATGTAAACCTCCTTCTAATTTCAACTAATATCTACCTAGTTATATTCAAGTGAACCAATATTCTGAACAAGATGGCCGTCTGGCTCAGAATGGCGACCATCTTCTTGCCTGAATCTCCTTCAGTTCCATGTCCTTCAGTGTACCGGGAGGATAGTGTGCTCTTTCAGACATCTACTCAGCAGCTGTTTGCCACCAAAACTAGCAAATATTTTACAGTCTAGCCAGCTTTTAAAGTTATTTTAATATATTTTAAATGTTCATGGCTAGCCTATGTCTCTTAGCGCGGAAGCATTGAGAGGCATCAGCTCAGCTGAACGAGCTAGCGGCCAGTCCACTTAATTAAAGGGGAGCATCATTCTTTATAGAGGAAATCAGAGGCGCGTTCAGTTCATCAGCCGCTGCAAGTGCTAATTTAGCAACTTGTCACTGAACGCTACGCAGCAGGTCAGCGCTCAGCACTGATAACTTAGCACTTGCAGCCAAGTTGAGAGGTGCTGCGGGGTTAGCGGCGTGTGACGTAGGAAAGATGGCCACCTCCACGGAGCAAATAATCCATTAAGGAAATGTTCCGTTTGAAGTTTTGGTGGAACAAAACACCAAATATTTATTGGAACATGGTAAACATTAACACTAAAGTGGCAATAAAATGGACAAAAGTGGATTTTGCAGAAACGGCATCTTTCATTAAGCAATCCTCTACCCTTTTGCTTCCATATTGACAGCCACAGCGTTCAGTGAGGCGGCTGCGGCAAACTGAACTGCTGCAATGAAACAATTCAGCAACTGCTGAGGTGCCTCAGGTGAACCAGGAGGGGTTAATTTTTAAAGGGTCTCTCTAGTCATCATAATTGTTCATTTAAGTTAAATGGTCACAATGACCTGAGTGTCTTTCCTCCTGGAATCATGGAGCCTAAGGCTAGGGTCAGACAAAAGCAGTTTTAACGTGCGTTTAGACGCACGAAATCACGGCCGTGCTAGCAGCAAATGACGTCCAATGCCGGGGAACACACGAAGTACGGCCGCACGAAAGTTCGTCCGCGCAACGCAAATGGCAAACTACCGCATTTTTTCTAGAACGTCAAACCTCTAGTACGGACGTACAGAGTGCGCTGCATCGGCTAGAGGCGTGTGTGCGTGATTGGGAGACGTCAGACGCTGCTAATGTCCGGCCAACATAACGTCCAGACACGAAAAGGGTTTTATTGATGATCCGTACAAAATCACGGACGAAAAGGCGCATCGTATGACCGCTATCGCGTACTCCGTGAAAAAATGCGTCCATTCGTTCAAACGCACTTTTTCACAGACAACGCGAAAATGCGTTCGTCTGACCCTAGCCTAATTCAGCCCTCTGAGCAGGGAGGGATTTTCTCCACCTGGAATTCTGTGAATCAGCTTTCCAGGATGTTTGACAGAAATGTACAATTAAGGCTGGCCGTCCACTGGCACTGTAGTTGGGTAACTGACTTGATCACCCCACTATGGACATCCACTGGAAACGTCTGTGGACAACCCAGTGGCCAATGAAAAAACCCACTGCGGGGAGAAAAGGAACAGTTTCAGCAGCAAGGACAGTCCCGTCTAGCGCAGCCGAAGCAGGAGGAAAAAAAATCCTAGCTGAAGGCTGCAAGGGGGGATTAACCCCGTCCCTGGTGTTGAAATAGCACCAGAGACAGCAATGCTGAATGCAGCCGGCTTGCAGAGGAAAAAAAAGATACGTTCCGCGAGAGAAAAAAAGACTAGTCTTTTTTTAACCCCTTAGTGACCCGGGCGATTATACAAAAGTCCGTCCTTTAGTGCCCGCTGCTGTTTTTATGTTTCTGCGCTGTTAGTGTTTAGATCAAATTTTCCTCTTACTCGTTTATACAACCCACACATATTATAAACCGTTTTCCCGCCATTAAATGGACTTTCTAAAAATCCCGTTATTTACATCATGTCCTATAATTTACTATAAAAAATAATATAAAATATGATGAAAAAAATGGTAAAAACAAACTTTTTCGTAATTTAATCCCTTCACTGCTGAGCCAGTTCACCTATGTGCGCTGAGCTCACTATGACTGTTTTATGCTCAAAATTTTTAAATGCCAGCCTAGGTCCTAAACCCCCCCAGACAATTTAAAAAAAAAAAAAACACACATATGGTGAGGATGTCAGTGGGTGGAGGGTGACCCGGAGGCTTGGCTGAAATCCAAGATGTCAGCCACCTCCAGGTTTGAATCGTGATTCGGCAGCGAAACGGTTAATGTTAGGAACCGCTGAAAAGGGGAGACTCTCCCCTTTCCAGCGGTGCAATTTGCATCGGTTTATTTTTAATGGTTGGGGAGATAGAGGGCTCCAAATGAGCCCCCCCTCCTGGGTTTTGCAGCATGTGCCGGGTAGGTGCCTGCCGATGACGTCATCACGCAGCGTGATGATGTCATTGTGCCTGCTGACCCCCCCCCGGGAAACGGCGGGGCAGACTTCCATCCTGCCAGACATGCCGTGGGAGCCGGCGAGGGAGGTAAGTATCGGCGGGAGGGAGGTTAGGAGACCGCTGACGTACCATGTACGTCCGTGTCTCTAAGGGAGACCCGTTGGCGTGATGTACATGGTACGTCCATGGTCGGGAAGGGGTTAAAAAAAAATCAGTATCCAAAATTTTGCCTAAAAAAATCCAGAAAAATACCTAAAAAATTCTAAAAAGTCAATAAATAAGGCTTTTTGCTGCAGATTAAAAAAATAAATGGTTGAATAAAACAGAATTAGAAAATTAGAAAATATTTTTTACATTGAATCCTGTCGACTTCGCACTGAATCACTTCTCTATGGAGCAATTTTCCTGCTGCGGCACGGCGGTTTAACTATACAATTCACCTTTTTCATGTAACTTGTACTAGATCGTCCGATTTTATCTGCACAAATCCGCTTCAAATTGGAAGGATCGCTAATCTGTTGTGATTGCATAAAATAGTCTGAAATCGTCAAATGGTGGTCGGATGCAGTGGAAGTGGGCTGATTCACTAGCCTGTTGTAGGATCGGTCGGATGACTTCAGCCGTTGGATCATCGCACCATCGCACAAATACGTACCCAGTGAACAGCCAGCCTAATACATTCTTGACCAGCCAATGACTCTCAATACACTTGCATTTGAGGAAGCAATAGCGGTTTCTAGATCTGAACCAGCGCTGATTAAAGGTAGGTATTAACGACAATCATTGGTTAAAACAGATGGGGGTGCAGGATGGGTTAATATTTAACACCTTTTATTTTCAGTCCATTTTAACTCTGAAGTGTCCCGTTAGCCTCCATAGCTACCCCCCCCCCCACATTTTACCTAAAGAGCCCCTTTAAATGCATTACAATAATGCAGAAAATAATAGAAATAATTCATGCAATGATGATAACTTTCGTATAACCCCTGATAGCTTAGACTTGACTCCATAACCTATTAATGCTCATGTGCAGGTTCTTAGTAGTACTATATGTGGTGGTTATGGGTGTGAGCAGAGTGGGCGGGGCTGTGTAAATATTTTGTGGGCGGGGCTGTGTTAATCATTGACTCTGCTGCATATTGTACTGGGAAAGCGTATTCAGAAGTTGTCATCTAAATATCTGTTCTATATTGTTTGTCTCATCCATCCAACTTTCAAAGTGGTTTTCAATTTTTCAGTTGCGGCAGATCAACGTTGAGAGAAAACTTGCATTATAGTCAGGACACAGTTAATAGATGATAAGGTTCTTTTGAGGGTCAGACGACAGTGACAGAAAAGCCATTAATACAACAGGAAAAAGACACGGCAGCTGGAAGGAAGTTGTAAAAATAAGAGAAGACGCATAGTATGTCATGGTCTGGTGGAGGTCAGAGTCATTGTCACAGGAAGAAGATAATTAATGACACAGTGAGCGTGAAATGGAGCGCTTTACACAGGAGGTCTGTAATAAAGATACACTCATAGCCAGGCTGGCATAAATTGATTTATTTATGAGAAGTGTCATTTCCTATATTTAACCCCTTTTGCCCTGTGTCCTTAACCTTTTTATGATGATGGCAAATGAGGGTACTCACTCTATGTTAAGAGACAAATGGTTAAGGAGGCGCTGTCACAGCTTGGATTTACAGAGGTGGAATCTTTAAGAACAATTCATATGGCTGTCATCAAGCAATATAACAATCTGATTTGTGCACAGCAAAAAATCCATTCATCCGCATCATCCAAACCAAATTTCTTTTTCTCACAGAATTGTCTCCATACAGCTACTAATTTCATCATTCTTTATTAAGCAAATCTTGTTAAAACTGAAATCCTATCCCGCATCAAACCAATGACGCTTGAGTCCACCCTGACACAATATGGTGATGCCAAGTATAATCTGCATCATTCTATTGATAATTCACAGACTACAGCTGCACACTTGTAATCATACTGAAGAAGGAGCAGGACGTTCTGCCCTTCCACTGGTTGGGCCAAAGGGATTGCATCTCAGGGTACATACCATTTCTCCTTCCAACTCCCACTGCCCTGTTGTGGATTCTTTTCAATCTTTACAGTGCACCTTACTTGTGTATTTCGACCTTAGTTTGTCTGTGACTATCATGACATTTCCAATTCTCCACGCCTTTATGTCGGCTCTCCTTATCAATATTGTGACCCCTACCTTTACCAAGTCAGTACATGTATTGTTAGCTTAAGAGTGAAGAATATTTTTTATATATATAGCTATACATACAAGGCGTGATCTGGTAGGAACATGTAGCTCTAATTAAGACACAGATCTCTTTGTACAAAATGAATGAGAGAGACAATATCAGTTACAGCAATCATGTTCAAATACTATTGGGTGATTTGAATGAACAGTGATTCCGTCCTTCATTCTATATTAGCTGTGAGCTGTGTCTTTCTGGGGGTCAGTGATTCATTCTTCTATTCTACGATCAAGCACTACGCAGCTCACCCTCTCTCCCCATCTCCATTATACTATCATTATCTTTGTACAAAGTCAGATGCGTGTTATTTTTGGTGGCACAGGAGTATACATATATACTATGTGTGAACAGCTGCAAACTATGTCAGATGCTATTCTGCTCCAGACGAAGCCACAAATGGACCGAAGAGAATATTTTTCTTACAAGAAAAGTCATTCCCTACCCGGTCCTCAAGTACCACTAACAGGCCAGGTTTGCCAGATATCTGAAGCACAGCACAGGTGATATGATTTGCTGCTCAGTGATTGAAGGATTTAAATTTGCATATCCCCAAGGTAATCGCAACGTCTATACAGTAAATTAAAAATGTGCAGCACGGTACTACAGTGTTTGAGCTTGGCTTCAAGAAAAAGGTGGCAACCCTAGTGAGGAGACGTCAGCATACTGTCGTCTCCAGTGACCAAACTAGTGACCGACAGCTGGTAAGGTCGAACCTCCCAACTGCCTGGTCCTGCAGGGGGGGGGGACACTCTCCACTTCAACCTGTATTTTAAAGAGTTCAAGGGACTGTGAAGGGAGAGGGTCCTCCACTTACCCTGACCACTTTAAAAAAGCTAAATTGGTCAGGGCGTGTAGACTATTCGTTTAACTGTGAATCAGGCCTTGTGAAGGTAAGTAAAGGTATACCCTTATAAGCATTTTGAAAAGAAGTAGAATATACTTTTGCTGGTGAACATTACATACATTTATGAAGGCATTCACAGTACATGTTTAGGAGTGGCGGGAAGAGTTGCTCTACTGTTTTTAAGTGAGAGAGTCACAAGAACTATCATGGTAAGGTTATCAGGCAATAGGGCAAGACACCTAACGGTACATACTCGCCACCCAAGACATACTTGAAAATGAGAGAAATCTCAATGTATCCTTCCTGGTAAAATACTTTCTCAAATAACATATTTAACCCCTTGATAACATAGTGGCAGATCGTTTTTTAGTTGCTTAAGAACACAAGCAATTTTGGTATTTTTGCTATGTGTTTTTTCAACCATAATTTCCATCTTCCTCCTTCATTGCAACGACACATATACTGTTATTTTTTAAAGCACAAAAAGGGCTTTAATTTGATGTGACGTATACATATATAAACTTTTATTTATTATAAAAAAATACCGAAAAAACCCAAGTAGTGATCACAAGAAACTTAAGGGTTGTTTTTTTTTTAATAAAAAATTACTTAATGGGGTTTTGATATTTAGTGTTCTGAAGAGACACTGTATTCTCCTCAAGGACACTAAAGGGTTATCCTTTAACCCCTTCCCTCTCGAGAGCGAGATAACTCGGACCTTCCAAGGCACCATCAGGTGCCTGATATCACGTTATCTCGATCTGCAGGTGAGCAGGGCAAAAGTAAATTAAATACATTTATTGCCTAATTAATTTTGATTACTTATGGGATCCAGAAGGTGCCCCCAAAGTTTTAGCTCTGTGGGCATAATGCCCGAGGTGCTAAAACTGATTAAAATCATCTAGGGAATGTCCTTATACAGTATATCGGGCTTTGACCAGCCAACACAGAGCCACGAGCTGCAGTTCTATCTGAAGCAGATGCATTTGGCCAATAGATGGCTACATCTGCCTGCCAAATAGTTTGTTTCAGTAAAAAATACACTGGGGATATTACCAAAAGGATTTTCCAGGGGGACGTGGCTGACTGCCGAGGGGAAAGGGAGCAAGATTCAAGAGCTCCGTCCCAATCTAGCCTTTTTGATGACTTTTTGCCATTTCTGACTGCTCTGCCCCTCTCTCCTCAACCCTGTGGCATTTTTGAATGCCATCCTTGCTTCCTGGGGCAGTTTCCTGAGGTTATTGGCTGACTCTGCGTTGAGATCGCCAGAGCTCCTTGGCTGGTGTGATTGTCTGGCGGCCATCTTGGGGCCTAGTGCTCGGCGGACCCACATCCCACCACTCCTCTGTTTCTCCGCAGTCTTCCCCCATTTCAGCAGCACATACAACATAGTGGAGCGCAAAAACAAAGAGATTTTTTCAACCCAATTTTTTGATTGACTAGAGGATTTTTTAGCGAAAGACATGCACCTCACCCACGTGGTCAATACATTTTTGGTGCAATACTTATCTCAAATATTCTTTACTTTTTTCAAGAACTCCTTGATCTCTTTTCAGAGCTCCCCTATGTATAATGGGATAGCTCTGTAGACTGCGCCTCGCCCACTTTTCATGTAGGATGGGGCTCTCCTTCTTTCAACCCGGAACAGTTCCTCAGGATCACATATGCAAAAGAATAGATCACATAGTGCAAGCCATCTCTTCTTAAATCAATCTGCAGCACACTTATATTTATCGTACTCGCTTTTTTTTTCGAGCCCAAGATAACGGCTCTCCTGTGGAAAAGCGCTTTGGGATATTTTCGGGGTTCCCTATTCCCCTTCTTTCTCCACTCCTTCCAGCCTGGTAATTCCAATCGGGTAGGAGGTAACCGAAAAATGAAAAACAGCGGTATCCAAATAAAATCGAACTTTATTAAATTAAAAAATTTAAATATAGTAAAAACGCCCTTAACATAATTGCCAAGACGCGTTTTGTCGGTCACATATTCGACTTCATCAGTTAGCAGATTCAGTTCTTGTGACTCTCTCACTTATGTTATGGGAGTTTTTACTATATTTAAATTTTTTAATTTAATAAAGTCCGATATGTCCAGCTCACATGGACATATATATTGCCCCAGCTCACATGGGTATATTTGCCCCAGCTCACATGGATATATTTGCCCCCAGCTCACATGGATGTATTTGCCCCAGCTCACATGGATGTATTTGCCCCCAGCTCTCACCTCTGCGGCCACCATCTCACATGGATGTATTTGCCCCCAGCTCTCACCTCTGCGGCCGCTAGCATGCAGCTTGGCCGCTGACCGGGAACCACCTGAGCAGCGCAGCCACGTTCTCGCGCTGGTCAGGTGGCTCCAGCCAAGCTGCATGCCGGGTGTTGTGTCGGATCTCGTTCCTCGTCGAGAGCTGTTCCATGCAGCCTTAGGCAAAAATCGTAACTCCGCCTACCCAGGCTCCTGCACATCTGTCGCTGTACAGGGGCGTTAGTTCGCTCACGCCCCTGTACAGCCCCCTGCACAATGACAGAAGTGCAAGAGTTTGGGTAGGTGGAGTTCCGATTTTTGCCGAAGGCTGCTTGGAACAGCTCTCGACGAGGAACGAGATCTGACACAACACCCGTTGGAAGGAAAGAGTAGAGTCAAGTGTAACTCCGAGACAGCGAACCTGGCTTGATGGGGAGATAGAGATACCATTGACCATGATAAAAGTGTCAGGAGGTGGGGAGGCATTAGAGGTAGGAATTAGTAGGAGCTCAGTCTTTGACATGTTAAGCTTTAGGTGGTGAGAGGCCATCCAGTGTCATATCCTCAGCCCCTGCTGCGCTGCCTGGGGGGTCTGGGCAAGGTCCTGTGCCAAGAGCTGGCCGGCAGCCAGCACTGGGGAATGGTCGAGTGCAGTCCGAGGGGGCAGGGCCTAGCATGGTCACGAGGAGCCGCTGGGTTTAAAACAGGGCACGAGGAGTTGCCTCATCGCCCTGTCGTGGAGTCTGTTCCCGCATCACTATACGTATATCGTGCTTTGATTCTTGTTTTCTGGATAAGATCCCTGCTCCTGCTTTTTGACCCGGCTTGTTTTGACTATTCTCTTGCTCCTCGATTGAGATCGCCTGTGTGGTGCTTTGGTGGTTTAAACCCATGTTTGCCGCTGGGGTGTTTACACGTTACTGGGGTATTGTCCCTTCTAAGTTGTGGGTATCGTCTGCGGCCTACTTAGGTTCCCATACCCAACCCAGGGCTCATGTTCTCAGGCCACACATGTGTATAAGAACTGAGATCGAAAGGTACTGTTTATATGCGGCTCATGTTCAGTGTGCTCTCACCATCAGATATACTCGGTACTGTACCCACAACAGAGCCCGAAGTGTATGTGTTGCCGCTGAAAATCTTAAGGTACCGCTGATCTGCTCCCGATTATCAGAAAACGTTAAAGCAGCACATTTCCTGACTGCCCTGCAGTCCGCGCAATTCACTAACTGTCTGACGTATCTTTGTATTGCTGAACGTGCTCTAAGTAGTCTATCGGTCTCGAAACCTTTAGTGCTTAGTAGCAACTCAGTGTTTTGTTCACCCTCACTACCTCAAGCGTATAAGTCTGCATATGCCGGGGGCGTGGCTGGCCAAGCAGGGGACAAGACGTGCTTTGTGTGAGCTCTGCAGGAATCGACTGAAAAAAGGGGATTTTTGTCTGTATTTCCCTGTGGCTTCCCTCTATTGAGTACCCCTGTAGGGCTGGCCATCAGGTGGCAGACTCCGGGGCTCGTTCTGACCCCCCCTCCGGAGACACGCTGAGACAAGCTGAGTAAAAGGCCTCTGTTCCCCGCCTGGCACGGCCTGTTGTCGGCCATCATGAGGTCTGGGCTCCGCCCTGCTCCCTGTTTTTTATATTTGGGTGATCGGATGATGTGTGCCGCGGAGATGGAGGGCCCCCATCTTGCGGCTGCAGCGGCTGTCCCTATAACGGAGAAGGTGGAGGAGGGCGAGAACAGGTGGCAGCTGACTCGTCCATCTTCCGCCGAGAACCTGGGAGCCATGCTGGATGGTCTTGAGGCCTGCTTGGACCAGTTGCCTAGAGGCGACGAGGCCCCGCTTATGTGGGGTACATGGCGCTGACTGATGGCCGTGCTGGGGATAGAGCTGCGACCTGAGGCTTCAGCTGGAGCAGTGTCGGGGAGTGCTTCCCCTGCCGGACTCATAGAGGATCTTCCTGTGGTGGAGAACAGAGAGCCGCGAGAGCCGTTTGCACGCGGTACGGAGCGACAACTGTTGGCGGTGAAAGAGGTTGGTCGATGGAATGAGGCTTCAGATGGAGTGAATCCGGCGGATGGACCCTCTACAGGCTGCAGCGATGCTACTTCCAAGGCAGCGCTCCTGGAGCAGTGGGACGGCGAAGAGATGCGGCCTGAGGAGACCTATGGGGTAACAGATAACGCTGTGCAGTACCCTAAACTTCTACCCGCGTCAATCCTGCTGAACCCGCGGCGGATCTCCGGTAGGGTAGGCGGTCTATTTGCGAGCTGAAGCGCTTCGCTGAGCCCCGTGATGTGGGGGAATTGGTCAGGTGGTTGGATGCAGGCCGCACCATCCATGTAAAACCTCACTATGATGGATCTGTCCATGCGGCGTCCCCGTTCGACACAGGCTGATCTTTTATCTCTTATTTTTTTAGACAACCTGTCCCTCCTCATGCAAACATTTCCTTCTACTCCAATGACTCTTATTTTGATTCCCCCCCTTGTTGTGTTTTGATTTTATTGTCTTATATGCTGTTTCCGAGGACTCTTTGACTCTAGCGAAGTTACGATGACTTTCTGTAATATTTTTATTTTATTTTTTATGACCCCTTTATTTCAGGACACTGAAGACTTTTTTGCTATAGTTCCCCGGCTGGGGCTTATTTTGATTGTGTTCCCCCCTTCCCTCCCCCCTCTGCTATTTGAGACACTGATGTTTCCCTGTGAGAACCCCCCCCCTTTATGCTTTATGTGTTTTTGATGCCTATTTGGCCCTGCGAGGCCTGCTTTGCATTATTCTTGCGTGAAGAATAAAAACTTTAAATACATAAGTCTGCATATGCCAGCAGTGTTTAAACGTCAAAAAGATTTATCAGTCATTAAGGATCTCAACTTCGCTACTCTCTAGTGGGCATACTTCCCCGTTACATCCAGTAGGAGATGCCAGATAAACAGTCGCTGACTTTGGAGAGGACAGGAGGAGAGAGATCACTGGTAGCAGTGGCGTCGTAACGTGGGGGCGGGGGGTGCGGCCCACACCAGGTGATACCCGCCTTTAGGGTGGCACCATCACCCTAAGGGCGGGTGTCTCACCCTCCGCCACGTATTCGCTCCCTGCGAGCGTCCGCAGCATGCAGCTTCGGCGCTCGCCTGGGGGAAACACGTCACCAGCCAATCGTGACTGGTCACGAGGCTCCCCCAGATGAGCGCCCAAGCTGCGCGCTGCCAGACGCTCAGAGGGAGTGAACACGTGGCGGAGGTGAGCTGGGGCAGTATCCATGAGGTGCTGGGGCATATCCATTTGCTGGGGCAGTATCCATCTGCTGGGGCATTCCATGTGCTGGGGCATATCCATGAGCTGGGGCATATCCATGAGCTGGGGCATATCCATGAGCTGGGCCATATCCATGAGCTGGGGCATATCCATGAGGTGCTGGGGCATATCCATGAGCTGCTGGGGCATATCCATGAGCTGCTGGGGCATATCCATGAGCTGGGGCATATCCATGAGGGGCTGGGGCATATCCATGAGCTGCTGGGGCATATCCATGAGGTGCTGGGGCATATCCATGAGGTGCTGGGGCATATCCATGGCCTGCTTGGGCAAATCCATGAGCTGCGGGGGCAAATCCATGAGGTGCTGGGGCATATCCATGAGGTGCTGGGGCATATCCATGAGCTGCTGGGGCAGTATCCATGTGCTGGGGCAATATTCATGAGCTGGGGCAGTATCCATGAGCTGGGGCATATCCATGAGCTGGGGCAGTATATCCATGAGCTGGGGCAGTATATCCATGAGCTGGGGCAATATCCATGAGCTGGGGCATATCCATGTGCTGGGGCAATATCCATGAGCTGGGGCAATATCCATGAGCTGGGGCAGTATCCATGAGCTGGGGATATCCATGAGCTGGGGCAATATCCATGAGCTGGGGCAGTATCCATGAGCTGGGGCAGTATATCCATGTGCTGGGGCAGTATATCCATGAGCTGGGGCAGTATATCCATGAGCTGGGGCAGTATATCCATGAGCTGGGGCAATATCCATGAGCTGGGGCAGTATCCATGAGCTGGGGCATATCCATGAGCTGGGGCAATATCCATGAGCTGCAGCAGTATCCATGAGCTGGGGCAGTATATCCATGAGCTGGGGCAGTATCCATGAGCTGGGGCAGTATATCCATGAGCTGGGGCAATATACATGAGCTGGGGCATATCCAAGTGCTGGGGCATATCCATGAGCTGGGGCAAAATCCATGAGAGGAGCTGGGGCATTATCAATGAGAGCAGCTGGGGCAGTATATCCTTGTGCTGGGGTAGTATATCCATGAGCTGGGGCAGTATATCCATGAGCTGGGGCAGTATCCATGAGCTGGGGCAGTATATCCATGAGCTGGGGCAATATACATGAGCTGGGGCATATCCAAGTGCTGGGGCATATCCATGAGCTGGGGCAAAATCCATGAGAGGAGCTGGGGCATTATCAATGAGAGCAGCTGGGGCAGTATATCCTTGAGCTGGGGCAGTATATCCATGAGCTGGGGCAGTATATCCATGAACTGGGGCATATCCATGTGCTGGGGCATATCCATGAGCTGGGGCATATCCATGAGCTGGGGCAAAATCCATGAGAGGAGCTGGGGAAAAATCCATGAGAGCAGCTGGGGCAATATATGCATGAGAGCAGCTGGGGCAGTATATGCATGAGAGGAGCTGGGGCAGTATATCCATGAGAGGAGCTGGGGCAGTATCCATGAGAGGAGCTGGGGCAGTATCCATGAGAGGAGCTGGGGCAGTATATTCATGAGAGAAGCTGGGGCAATATCCATGAGAGGAGCTGGGGCAATATCCATGAGAGGAGCTGGGGCATATCCATGTGTGCTGGGGGCAGTATCCATGAGAGCTGGGGCAATATCCATGTGTGAGCTGGTCTGGGGCAATATATCCATGTGTGAGCTGGTCTGGGGCAATATATCCATGTGTGAGCTGAGGCGCAATATATCCATATGTGAGCTGAGGTGCAATATATCCATATGTGATATCCATGGGTGAGCTGCTGGGGCAATATATATCCAGAGCTGCTGGGGGCAATATATCCAGAGCTGCTGGGGGCAATATATATCCTTGTGTGCTTTCACTGCCTTCGAACAGGCAACGTACTTGCTGGCAGTTGGCAAAAATTTGTGTGAGCATATGAGAGAGCTCCACAGCAATAAACCTCACAGTAATGTGCGCTGTGTGTATGAGCATTCAGTGTTATATGAGAGTACTGATTTAGGAGTAAATTCTGTAAAACTCAGGGGGGTGACACCATAAGTTACCGCACCGGGTGACACCAACCCTAGTGACGCCACTGACTGGTAGAGAGGTAAATCTGAGTATCATGAGCATAGAGGTGGTAATTAAAGCCAAAGCTGTTAATGATTTTGCCCAAGGAGGCGGTGTAGATAGAGAAGAGCAGGGGACCTAGGACAGAGCCTTGAGGTACACCAACTGATAAAGGCATTGTAGAGGAGGTGTTATCAGCAAATGATACAGAGAAGGACCTGTTAGACAGATAAGAGTCAATCCAAGAGAGCATAGTGTCACAGAGACTGAGAGAGCTGAGAGTCTGTAGAAGGAGGGTTTGGTCGACAGTGTCAAAAGCAGCTGAGAGGTCAAGCAGAATGAGAATAGTGACCATGGTATTTAGCAGTTAGAAGGTCATTGGTGACTTTGGTGAGGGCAGTTTCTGTTGAGTGTAGGGGACAGACGCCTGATTGCAGGGGATTGAGTAGGGAATTAGAGAAAAGGAAGAGGGAGAAACGGTTGAAAACTAGTTTTTCCAAGCGCTTGGAGGGAAACGGAAGTAGGGATACAGGACGATAGTTGGATGGAGAGTTTGGATCGAGAGAGGGTTTCTTTAGTATAGGGTAACCTGTGCATGTTTGAAGGCGGATGGGAAGAAGCCGGTGGAGTGAGATAGGTTGAAAATGTGTGAGAGCAGGGGTGAGGGAGGAGGAGAGTGGAGGCATTAGATGAGAGGGAATGGGGTCAAGCGGGCACGCAGTGAGATGTGAGGAGGACAGTAAAGAATTGACTTCTTCCTCAGTGGCTGGGAGGAAGGGGCAGAAATAACGGAAGAGGCTTCTGGGATTGGAGGTGGTGGATTATTGGTTTGTGCTGGGATGTTGCTTATGATAGTGAGAGTTTTATTTTAGAAGTAATCTGCTAGGTCCTGAGAGCTAAAGGCAGATGAGGGGGGAGATGCAGATGGATAGAGGAGGGAATTAAAAATGGACCAAAGTCGTTTAGGGTTGGAGGACAGAATTGATATAAGAGATATAAGAGATGAGAAGAAGGCTTGTTTGGCCATGTGTCGTATACGTAACATGGGGAGCTCTAGAGAGCACTTGCGCTATTGTAACCTACAGATCACTAGGTGCCAGCGCTAATTTTCAGATGAACGCTAATCACAAAATTTCACTTACTGCTCAACCCTGGTGCTAACGCCAAAAAAAAATACAAACAACAGGTCCTCGCCCAAAATTAACAGGCAATTGAAAGGAATGCAGCACAGGTGTTCTCTTGGCTCCATACATCATAGCAATGGATCATCTTGTCAGCAATGTCGCTGCTGTTGCAGTAGGCTCTATTATGATATAAATGTATCCTTTATCCACATATATCCTAATTCAAATATATTGGCTAATTTTAAACATTTTATGCTGGGGGTTATTCATAGTATGTAAGCGGTTGATTATTACGGTGACCGTGTGGACCATGTTTAAAGAGAAACATGGATAAGTCTTGCCCTGAAACATGTATTATTTATATGCTGTAGCAGGGAATTTTTTTGTCACTCACCTGGCCTTCCTTTTGGATCTATTAAATGCAGTGTAATGATTCTGCATGCTGTTGGGTGGCATTTATCATTCAATGCCTATCAGCCTTATAAACATGGATGATACTGCCACCTGGGAGGATTTTTAATAATGCCGGGGTGTGAGGCCTCTTCGCTGGATGTGTTCATACTTATACACGCTTGTGAGGGCAGGGGATAGGTATGGCCTGGCACTCTGCACTGGAATAAACAGTTCTATCCTGTACACAACCGCATTAGCGCTGGGTCTCAGCCCGGCGCTAAACGACCTTGTACACAGACTCTCACGGACAAGGTGGTCTGTTGGTGGGTCGCCAGGCGCAACCTTTTAGTGACTCGCGCTAGATTTTTCCATTAGCAATGGCGTTTTAGCTCACACCATATGATAGGGCCCTGAATCGGCTTGCTAAGCTCCACAACTCAGTGTGATGAGCTGACGGCTGGTTCAGTTGCATTAACAGCACTGTGATCTGCTGTAGCAGTGATCACATGTACGGGGACCCCAGAATTTGCTATTGCTGGTCTACCTCAGATCCAGCAACAGCATTTACTTCCTGACCACTGTTTCCACCATGGGCCAGTGCTAATTTTTCACCACGACGGAATAATTCTGTCATTAGTTGTTAGATATTTTAAAAATCATGACATAATTATTTCATCATTAGCCAGGAAGGGGTTAAAAACAATACTAATGAAAACAGTGATTTATATAAAATAGTAGATGACAGAAATTGCAGATTTAAACAGGGTTGTTCACAAATGTCTGATGTTCATCGCTGATGCTAACAAAGGTAAAAAAAAATTGCTGTTGTGGTAACTATAGTAAACAATGAGTATCTACAGAGGAAAACAAGGGAAAACAATACTGAACAATAGTACCACCATTTTTCTTCTTTAAAACGAGAAAGCTACAGCAATTCTCCATTTACTGTTGTCCTACCCTTATGGTGAAACACTAGTGAATATACTTTGGGGATTTTTAAGTGTCAATCTCCATAGGACTCCAATAGAAACACCAGTAAAACTACACTGAACAAAATTGGCATGAACTACGATGGAATCAATGCTAAAAAGTATGACAAACTATGGTGGCAGTTCCCTAAATAGTGAATTCACTGTAGTTTCTCCATACATCTTCGCCATATCTCCGAATTTAAACTGCAGGTCTTTCAGAGTGTTTACAAGAGTAATCAAGCTCTGCAAATGTAGCAGGTGATTAGAATAGATATTAAACTAAATTGATATCAACGTGCAAATGTTAACTTAATACAATTTGGTGGATTTGTATTAGTTTACAGGTTTAAAATGGCATTAAATGAAAAGGGATAACAGACAACAGTAAGCTGCGAGATAAATCCACGTTGTTTCGGTATTGACAGGAAAAGGTTAATAGGGTACAGGGTTCCGATGAATGGTTATTACTAGTGTAAACAGACATTGACATGAATAGGTTAATAGAGGAGAATGGCAATCTGACACAGCCATCATAATCATATTATAAAATATTAAAGGAGCTTAATATGAATTCTTTGAAGCCAGGAAACAATCTCTATGAAAATCTAGTTAAAAGATAGTTTGGGAAATTGCATGGGTTAATGCTGATTATTGTTATTGGGACAGGGCTGAGTTGGAACCCTTGACAGAGTATTTACAACGCTATAGAATTAATCACAGTCAGGGGTGCTGTAAAAGGGGTAAGTGCGTAGAAGATAACACTTTTATTAGAAGCGGTTAATTGATTATTCGGTCAATCAGACATGAATGTGCAAACGGGGAATATAGATATTAGTCCAATACAAAGGAGTTGATTATTAAAAGGCAATTATTAAGAGACAGGGCACTTATAGGAGCGGGTTAGTACAAGTTTGTGGGATTCTGTTAGATAAGGATCTAGTTAACGACTAGATAACACATCCCTGTGTTTGTGTGACACCTTTGCCTCCTAAGCAGATAATTTATACATTAATAAAACATTCGCAATTCTTTATGCCGTTGTCATCTATTATTAGGACCCTCCATATATTAGGATTAGAAGTGACTGACAAGCTTGGGAATTCTAGAGGCGAGTTACCGGCTAAGGTGCGTGTAGTGTGATTTATGATGAATCTGCCTTCAATCTACCCCGGGGCTTCATCTGACGCAAAAATCACACCGTAGGGCAATAAGGCAACTCGAAATTCAGATTTTCTTCATATGATAGTCAAGTCTTTCCGCCCGAAACCCAGATTAGAGGTAAACGGTAGATATCTGAGATGTTGCACCCTGAGTGAAAGCCACACGCACCATTTCCCTTTTCCTGAATCCGTTGCCATTCTTCAAGAACAGTTTTCACAGTTGGATGAGGCATGCGGAAAGCAGGATCATGTTGTATTATAGCATTGTATGCACACTGCTTCAGCTGTAAGCAGTGTTTTACTAGACTACAGCGCAGAAATAATGAAGTACATAATGCATAAGCAAACATACAATGGCAGGCATTGAGAGCCTAATTTTGAGCCGGTGTTCTCAGTAAGCGCTACTTCCCAACATTCATATCAAAATGACTGACACATATGAGAAGATCTGTCTCAAAGAGAATGCAATATAGGGTATGAAAACAGAAATATGGTAATATGCATTTCTCGTTAACCCTTTGAGGCGCCAGATTTAGCAGGTATTCATTGAGAGAAATTTAAGGAAAGAAAAATAAATCTTTAATAAGAAGCTTTCAAGCAAATCAGCCTTCATAGACAGTTATTAGCTTACAATAGTCATCAAAGTACCTCGGACATATATACAAAAGAGTTGCCAGATCAGCCATATTTTCCAGAACACATGTCATTTCAACTGACTAATAGGCGGCACATGAAAGTGCTCTCGTACCGAATGTAGAATTCTTATGCTTCAAGTAGGAAATTATTTTATCAAATCATTTTACAACTTTACCCATTATTTTCTCAAGCTTGTTCAGCCAGAGTAATTGACATCTGGCTTAGTTTTATCCATTGTACAGTATTGTAGAATCTGTTGGTGCTATATAAGCGTCATGGTATTTTGGGGTTCTGTTAATACACAGGTTTGACTAGTGCAAGCAAATCTTACATTTTTATGACCTATACTGTGTAATCCTTACTGTGTAGCCTTTACTGCAAGGTATTTTTCAGGCATCATATTATTAGTAGTAAGTTTGGGGACATTCTTCATTGCCTTGACCCGTGGACTAGTTTTATTTTATTCCCAACAACTCAACGTGAAGGGCTTTTACTAATATTATCCCCTTTAATACATAGTATTTTCCATAAAACCACTGGCAAGACCCAGTACTTTTATGGAAAAGCACTTTCCATTAGACAAACTGCAAATGTCATGGCCTATACGCGGTGACCCCTGACAGCCCCTTTCAGCCCTGCACATGTATGGTTACTTTCAGCCTCTGTAATATACAGGTTGCTGAATTCCCTGCCTAGTTCTCCTGCTCATACCATGGAGCCTCATGTGAACTCCATACCTCCTAATGAGGTGCCCTGAAAAGGAAGATCCGCCCTTTCATCAGGGCTTCAACATTGAAGTCCTGGCTGTGCTCGTGACCAGATGTGCTTCCTGAAACACACTAAGGTAGACGGCACACTAGCTGTTTGTAGTGCGTACAGTGCGTTCGTTATGGACGCACTTTTTGACGGGAGATTTCTCTGTACCACGTAAAAAGTGCGTCAGTGACGGACGCACTTTTTGACGGGAGATATTGATGTCAACAGACGATCAGTCGTTATTACGGACGTTAAAAAAAAGAGAAAATAAAGATATTAAAAAAAAAAAAAAGAGAGGGAAAAAGATAAAAAAAAAGGTTTTGTTGTGGGTGGAAGTGTGATTGAAGATGGATTCAGGAGAGGCTGTGGCGTTCGTGCTCACCACATATACCTATTTGCGTAAAACAAAGAAGAGAAAGTGGTGGGTACATCCTGTAAACTGTGAGCGATACCGTCATGGTGCTTTTGTGACGCTATACAAGCCACTACGGGAGAAGGACCCAGTGAAATTCTTCAACTTGCTCCGGATGTCGATACCGTCGTTCGACGAGTTGTTGGCCACTGTGAGAGAGCCTTTGATGAAGATGGACACCAAATTGCGGACCGCCTTGTCACCTGAGGAGTTGCTGGTCTTCACATTAAGTTAAGAACTAAAGTATTTTCTTGCCATGCTCACTCAGTATATTTAAGCTTGAGACACACAGAACATATATACCCACTTCGACTCAAAATACATACACACATATACCATATATACCCACAAAGATCTCATATTATACCAGAACCACCCCGCCCCCAACCACCACCATCAGCACCAGGGAGTGAGTGGGGAGCGGCGTTGTCCCTCAGGGAAAATTTGGAATTTTCCATCTTTCGCTGCAATCACGCAAACACCGGACATAATAACTTATGAAGACGATAAAGTTTTGCACCAAAAATTTTTTTATTTTTTTCTTTGTTTCTTATGTTAAAGGCTGCAATTTTAAAAGGTTTTTTTTGTGTTAAATAAACAACAAATTTTAAGTCCTACATTTGTAACCTTTTTTATCACAAACTACACTAAAAAAAATAGTTTGGGAATAGGCTATATTAACAAAACAACAGAAACCGACTACAAATTGTCATAGTCTGCCATATCGGTGTGCATTGGTGCATCCAGGAATCTACCGTAGTATCCACTACAAGTTACATAGTTACATAGTTACATAGTTATATAGGCTGAAAAAAGACATGCGTCCATCGGGTTCAGCCTCTCCCACATAACCTACTGCTGTTGATCCAAAAGAAGGCAAAAAACCCAGTCTGAATGCTTGCCAATATGCAACATACTGGGAAAAAATTCCTTCTTGACCCCAGAATGGCGTCAGATTTCTCCTTGGATCAAGAAGCTTTTACCCACATATTAAATATTATAACCCTTAATATTCTGTGTCTGCAGGAAGTCATCCAGTCGTTTTTTAAAAGTCTGTACAGACTCTGACCCAACCACCTCAACAGGCAGAGAATTCCACAGCTTTATTGTTCTCACCGTAAAATAACCCTTCCTATGCTTTAAGCTAAATATTCTTTCTTCCAGTCTAAATGGATGACCCCTTGTCCTGTGTATAGACCTGTTAATGAATAGGTTATCAGACAATGGTTGATAATGGCCCCGTATATATTTATATAAGGTTATCAGATCCCCTCTAAGGCGCCTTTTCTCTAAACTAAACAGGTTTAAACTTGTTAGTCTTTCCTCATAACTTAACCCTTCCATCCCCCTTATTAATTTAGTTGCCCGTCTCTGCACTTGATGTCTGCGATTGCGTTGCTGTAGTATGTGACATTGCAGGGTTCGGTGGTTGATTAAGCATTCTATCCAGTGTTTGGATGGTCTGGATTCGAAAACTAGCATTCTGTGGTGATGATAATTTTTTCATCATAGGTATGATATTTTGGCTGTCTGTTTTTTGTTTGTTTCCATGCTGAATGTATACTCTGCTTTTTTAAACCAATGCTTTCAAATGGCTGCCCCTCCCCCATGTCGTAAAATATGCTTTCCCTCAACAGACCACATGCCCTAACTCTATGACCTCTTTCTCCTACAGACCTGAAGCTAGTTCATATCACCCACTGCCACACCGCTTGCGTTTGGACTCTGCTGTCCCTCCCTCCCTCCCCATCCACCCAGTGCTGGTCTGAAATTTGTAGCTTACTTTCCAGCTGCTTCCACTTTGCAAATCACCCTAATTAACCCAAGGTTCTAGCCCTTCCCATGATATGTTAATCTGTATTTTTGTGTTTTGTTTTTAATATCTTGAATTTTATTACTTTGTATTTCTGTAACCACTCAATGTTCTTGAACCCAGGACATACTTGAAAACAAGAGAAATCTCAATGTATCCTTCCTGGTAAAATCCTTTGCAAATAAATAAATAAGTGAATACAGAAAAGCAACATCATCATCTTCTTCCGCCATCGATTTCTGAGGCTGGTGTGACTCCATGAATTTTATGAGAGCTTCCTCCACATTACCTGCTCCCCTTTTGCGTCTGTTTTTTTTTTTTTTTCCTTCACCAGATTCGCGAACCAGGGTGGCTTCATCTCCTTCTTCAGGGATGATCTGTAGGTCGTCTTCTGAGACTTCTGTGTCGACATTAATGAGGGAATTTGGCGTTGAGTGCATGGGTTGGGTTACTCCCTCTTCTGTTGAGGCTGAGGGTGTTGGCTCTCCTGATTCTGAGCAGCTTGATTGTATAGCCTGGATGCTGCTTTCTGTGGGTCTTGGCTCTAAACTTTTTTTAATGAAGGATAGTTGATTAGCATAAATGTATTTTCGGGTCTTCTTTGCTCCCGACCCTGATCGTGAGCCTTCCTCCTGCTTCTTTAGGCTGCGTACGTAATTATCCCTCAAGGTGCGCCACTTAACCATTACTTCATTTACTAAAAAACAAAAAGAATGACATAAAGTTAATAAATGCACTGATAACCCTAAATTTTTTTTATTTTTTTTGGCAGGTATCTTGCAAGTGGCTGCAGTTTACAGGACATACATTACTTGTTTCGTATCGGCAGATCAACTGCAGGTATTCTGATACGGAAAGTGTGTAAAACAATTTGGAACAGCATGAAAGAAGAATTTATACCAACGCCAACCGAGGAAACATGGGCCCGTATATCTCATGGATTACTAGAAAGAGCAGATTTCCCGAACTGCATTGGAGCAGTGGACAGAAAACACATCCGTGTTATCAAGCCACAGCGAAGTGGATCATTATATGATGAATTACAAACACTTTTTTTCTATTGGTCTGATGGCAGTAGCTGACGCTAGCTACAGATTCACATATGTCGACATTGGATCGTATGGCAAAGACTCCGACTCAATGGTTTTTCGTAATTCGACCATGTGGACCAAAATTCAGAGCAGGAGCCTGAGTATACCAAAGCCACAAAAATTACCGGGCACCGTCATTGCTGTGCCATTCGCCTTTGTGGGGGACGAGGCGTTTGGACTGTCCTCTAACTTACTGCGACCATATTCAGGAACACAGTTAAGCGAGAAGAAGCGGGTGTTTAACTATAGATTGTCAAGAGCTAGTCGCTATGTGGAATGTTCTTTTGGCATCCTTACTAACAAATGGCGCATTTTCCATCGACCATTAAACGTGAATGTCAATTTCGCTGTTGACATTGTCAAGTGTTGCTGCGTGCTACATAATTTCGTCCGAGACCGGGATGGCTATAATCTCGAGGACTCGTTCTCTTCTGCTGCATTTGAAGACTTTGTGAATAACACTGCTATGAATGTAAATAGGAGAAACTTTAGGTATAGAGACACATTAGCGGATTATTTTGTAAGCGAGAGTGGTCAGATACCATGGCAGATGGGAAAGGGGAGTACAGTGGAGGCGCTAATATAGTGGATGTGTTTATGTTGTGCAGCCGACAGGGATTATAACACAAAACCTCGACAGAAATGTGCAAGTACAGTAGGAAAAGAGAGAGAGGATCCTAGTGGCGCAGTCTCTTTTGAGAGTGGTCTATGAGGCGGGTACAAGTTATAGTTAGGTATGGTATTCCCACTAATCCAAACAGTGCACGGTCGAAAGGACCACTAGAGTGCTGCTATGAATAGAGCTATGAAGGATTAATTCTCAAACCATCCTGCACATGGACTGAGGAAGGCTTTGTTAGATAGCCGAAACGCGTATCCCACTTTTGTGATATCCCCCTTAACTTTGTTTTTAATTAATAAACCCCTTTTTTTTACTATCTGCATCCGCCTGAGAACCATTATTATACAGCGTATGCTCCATATGCCCTGTCTCTCCTTCTCTCCTAACAAGAAGACCGTCTGCCGTTGAAAGAGGTGTAGGTACCCACCGAAAAAAGCAGTACCATATGCCCACAAGTTGAGTCTGGAACCTAAGGCTCCAACATCGGTGAGTTTGTTTTGATCACTACTTACCTCATTCCAGCATTGGCTACATATTGCGCTATGAAGATCTCTTTTCTTTGCATTTGAGACGATCGAGCAAACATTAAGGAAAGGCGAAGGCCACCCCAGGAAAACTCTAAAGAAGGGCAGAGGCCACCCTCAATTAGGCCCAAGGCATTCCACACCAGAGCCGGTACAAGAGGCTCTGTATACTGTAAGTGTTCCCTTGTCTATGGGCACTTAACTTTATATCAATCAATATTGCACCATTTTTTCTCTTTCTGTTTCCCCTCTATTCTTCTCCCCTTTCTTCACATTTTTTGGGAACTGGGAGTCTACATAGGACTTAGGTGAGGACAGTACTCCAGGACTTCGCGTAAAGCCTTCAGACTGCCCCAGCGGAGACTCAACCAGACTATCTCTGTCTTCAACACAGAATATACGGTCGGTTGGACTGTTTTTTCTTCTTTTTTTCTGCCTTCACAAGCGAACTGGAAAACGAGACTTTTTTGAGAGACTTTTAACTACATGCACTCGTATATGCACTTTCCTTTTTGCATTTGCACTTTATATGCAATTTCCTTGATTGTATCAGGATACTTATTGTCACTTTGCACTTTGGATGCAATTTGTATGTAACAGGACATCAACTGTCATTTTTTTGCACAGTGGAATACTGCACATAGCTCTATTCATAGCAGCACTCTAGTGGTCCTTTCGACCGTGCACTGATTGGATTAGTGGGAATACCATACCCAACTATAACTTGTACCCGCCTCATAGACCACTCTCAAAAGAGACTGCGCCACCATGGCAGATGGGCAGAATTTAAATGTAAATATTTAGTTTTCATTTTCTCAATAACCAGCTTCCTAAATTAAAGTATTGTATAGTCATTTTTGTATAGTAATTTCTATATTTTTTTGGTGTATTTTGTTTTAAGAAATTTTTTAAAATAAAAATGTATATAGTTCAGAGTTTTAATTTGTCCTATATTATTCGGTTTCCTGCACTTGGCTTCGCACTTATCTACATTTACCGCACGTTTACCGCACTTGGCTAACACGTTTACCGCACTTGGCTAACACGTTTACCGCATTTGGCTAACACATTTACCGCACGTTTACCGCACTTGGCTAACACGTTTACCGCATGTTTTCCGCACTTGGCTAACACATTTACCGCACGTTTACCGCACTTGGCTAACACATTTACCGCACGTTTACCGCACTTGGCTAACACGTTTACCGCACGTTTACCGCACTTGGCTAACACGTCTACCGCACGTTTACCGCACTTGGCTAACACGTTTACCGCACGTTTACCGCACTTGGCTAACACGTTTACCGCACGTTTACCGGACTTGGCTAACACGTTTACCGCACGTTTACCGCACTTGGCTAACACGTTTACCGCACTTGGCTAACACATTCACCGAGACACCATATATATGAATAACACTTAAATTTATACTTACATTTGTTTTTTTTAACACTTTCCGGCATGGAATCATAATCCTCTATTAACTCTTTGGTGACCTCAGTCCATGCGTTCCCCTTCTTTACTTTGTCCTTGTACTCGGAATTTGCGGTGTCCCACAGCACGGGATGCTGCTGGACGAGCTGGATCAGGTACTCTGCATCCATGGCCGATCGAACGTGTGCTGTGATGGTGAGAGAAAGCGCAGCGTGTCGAGCTCCCGCCTGCACGTGGAACAACTGCGCATGTCTGACGTCTTCCCGCTGACAGGAAAATGCATGTCGGCGGCGTTGATTCTGCGTCCGTTTAGCTTTTTCACGTCGATGCTGTTTTCGCTTCCGTAGCTATTTGCGTTGCCCGGTCGTGAAAAAGTGCGCAGGTGCTTCGTGTGTTGTGTTTCATTGACTCCTTTATAAAACTACGACGGACGGCAAACAGTACGGTCAGACGGACGCAAAATGTTTGCTAGTGTGCCGCCAGCCTAACCTGCAAGCCTCTAAAGATCCCTGTCTTCTCACCTCATCTGAACCCTACCAGTGAACCCCCATCTGCCAATCCTCTCAAACCCCATCTAGACATCCCACCGTGAAACTCAACGGTACCTTCTTCTGTTTATTGTGCCCTACAATACTGCTGGATCTCCCCTGTATCAGACCCCCTTGATTTGGACTTCAACTATTCTATTTGCCGGCCACCTGCGAAGACCCCTGCTCTGGACTTTGACAACATTTTTCACCTGCTCCTTGCCTGAAACCCTGCCATGGATTAATCTAAGTTACCCTAGTTATTCTGTTTCTTCTGTGTCATCCCATTTTCATGTACTGCAAGTTCTCCCTTATTCTCATTCTCCTGTTCCTTATTCCTCCTGTCTCCTTGCTGCTATTAGTAGTTCTTAATTTGCTCTATTGCTACTCCCTACTCTTAGGTCTCCCCAGCTAGTGCTGCAGCTCTTTTCCTGTATCTCCTCATTCTCCTTTTCTGTTTTACTATTGTGTTTCTTGCCCCAGTCTAAGCTCCATTCCTGTTCCGCCTAATCTCCTTCATATTTGGTTACTCTCTGGTCTGTGTTTTTACTTACCCTTTAATTCAATAAAACCTGCCTTGCTCTGCAACTTGCATGATTCCATCTCGTTACTTCATCCTAGGCTCACACCAACACCCGATGCACATGCTGCATGACAGCAGAATTATATAGAAATATTTCTATTGTATAGTCTCGCTGCCATTGAGCCCTATTTGACAGAGTGCTCCCTCTGCTAGCTAAAAAGTGTAACTGCATGCACATTCTAGCTTTGGCTCTGTGTTTCCCTAAAGAAAAGCAGAACTCAAACCTGTTAAGACAATTTCGACGCTACAGCGGTCATGTCCGATGTGTTGAAAATTTAGGGGCACCTTCTGAAGCAGATTTGCAAATTAATTTTGTTTACAATAAGCAAAAGTGCTTTCCACTGCTCCAGAATAAGACCAGATCAAGTATACTTCAGCTAAGGGCACCTGCAGATGCTATTGAAGATCGAGTATACTTGAACACAGTAGATAGTGGTTAATAGTGGACTTAAACACAATAACTACATAAAATAAAGCTCACTTTGTAAGAGGCTAGGAAGGCAAGTACTAAGGTATTATGTGTTTAGGAACTAGTCTTTGTAGATGTCGTCCTGTTCATTTTCACAACTGAAATTATTGTCCATTTAATTACGTAATGCCTTTTAGTAGATACAGAACCATTTGCTGCACTTTGAATGTAGAGGCTTTCTTTTATAAGTCAAAATAATAAACAGTATACAATCAAAAACAATAAAAATATTCACTGGAGAAAAGTGCTAGTCTATTCAATAGTATTCAAGTATTGTTCAATATAGGAACGAATGCAAAGAGTGAGGAGGAGAGAAGAAAGAAAAATAAAAGTGCGTCTGTATGTTAGTATTGGAGGTAGTGTTGCAGGGTCCCCCATGGTTTCCTGAAAGCATATCATTTATTCATGCTAGCTTTTGTTATTATTTTTAGTGTTATTAAAAGTGGGAACCTTAACAATAAACAAACGTGATTGTAAGAAATTATTCTCGTTTGGTTTTGTGTCTTAAATATCTGGTGAAAGGGAATATACGGGAAGCCCTGGAATTAAAAAAGAGTATTTGACAAAAACATGTGTCTGGCTGTTGTTTATGGGGACTCTGCTCCTCTGGGTCACCTCTCTGTAAAGCCAAAGCTACCAGTAGGGTAGTCTGGAAGGTGAAAGCTGGTCCCTACGTGGTTCTGGGATGGAGAAGAAACGGACTAAAGAACAGTATTATCTTATCCTGGAGTTTTGGACAGAACCATATCAAAATATAATAATTATATAACAAAATCAAGGCTTAACTCTCATGTCACAGTGAAGAGGTTCTGCCTATTCTTGCTTCAAAGTGAGGGACACAGAGAACAAATAGTTGTCCCTCATCCAGCACTTCGTGATCCTGTAAGATTGAGTCTCCATTGAAACCTCCGTGCTTATTTTTTTGGCTACTCTGACTCAGAAAGAATAGAAACCTACAGTGACTATAGATTTATTCGTCATATAGAAAAGTTTATTTTCTTTTGAGGTGACTCCGGTATAATTTCTGACCATTCATTAAATACTACAGCTTCTCTCTACGTAGCTAGAAAATATAGGATATTGTTTTGTTCCTGGCTCTACTTCTCACCTTTTGTGATCTTATCCAATCTTGCACATTGGAGGCTGAAATATGGGACATTTCTTTTCTTTTTCACTCACTATACTGCATATTTTGTATTGATTACTTTTATGAAGATCACTTCCAGAGAGTGATAATATCACATGCTCTCTGTAAATATTGTCCTAGCACCTTTACTAACCCTCTAGGACGAGTGTCTGTTCCATAAATGTGACCATGCGCCTATTGCCGTCTCCATTTTCATTTAATATACAGGGTTATCCAAAGAGATCCGAATTGCTGGAGTTGCTGAACTTAAAATCAGCATTCGGTTATCTTTCTTGGCCATTCGGCTATCCAGAGAGCAGGCAATTCGCCAAATCCTGGCGAATTGCCTGCACATACGGTGCCTGTTCGGTGCCTGTTCGAGGGCAGTGAAATCCCCATAAAAAAGCACTGCTTCGTCTATTCAGAGAACACAAACCAGCAGTGAAAGGTTCCCCTAATGCCCTGCCATTCGGTGGTTTAATTCGGCAGGTTTATTCAGGCGAATCCCATAGGCTTCAATGTTAAAAATATTCCCGTTTTAATCCAATATCTAATAAACCGTTCATTATAAAATTCTGCAGTAAAGAGTCTCTTTATTTACAGATTTTTTTAGGATATTTTAAGCATTGTTCAGGATTTTAATTTTTTCAAAAAAACCTGATTTTTTTTAAAGTTTACTTATTTTTTCTGTAACAGCCCTTTTTATTATCATTCCCTGGACCTCATATGTAAATTTCAGACATTTTCGCTCAGTAGTTTCTTGGCAAACAGCGTTTCACTTTTCAAACATTCAAGCAAACTGTTTTGCTAATTTATTCACTGCCTTCGTCTGTGGTGTCGGCTTTTTCTGGCGGCTTCACTGCGTGTGATCGGCTCCTGCTCGGGTTTTTCCAGTGTTTTCGGCGGGTTAATCCAGATGTTTTTGCGGGTTTTCGGCGTGCATTCGCTGGGTTTTGCGGTTAGTTTTCGTCAGGTTTGCGGCGGCTTTTCCCTGCAATTCGGGGACCCTGTGGTGCTTGCTGAATACACCGCAGGGTCACCGAAATGGGATCGGCAAAACCAACCGAATTGAAGAGAACGAAAAGTCACCGAACGTGCGGTGACTTTTCGATTCTCTTTGAATTACCCTGACAGTCTCCAATAAAGAAGTTGGTGGAGATTTTAAAAAAACGACACCCCTTTCCAAATGCGTGCATGGGGATTTGTATACTGGTCAAAGGGAGCAGATGGCTGGAAGAGCGGATTTAGGGATGCAGTGAAAGGAAAATAAAATCTCAAGTTTATGTTCAGAAAGAATAGCTCTTATTTCAGGAGATTTTTACTGTGCGCATTTCAGAAAAAGATGATAGAAGGAAACAAATCTGATTTATTTTCCTTCTGTATTCTCTCCTTATTTTCATATTCCAGAGATATTTCTCAAACCCTGCTCTGGATCCTTGGGAAATTTCTCAATCGCTACACCAAGAGTCTTATCTCTGATAAGTCGCTAATAAGTGAATTACTTCAGTTTTTGCAGAGAGTTAACTAACCTCAGTCAAGGTAAGCATTCTAAAAAAAATAAAGAAGATGATGTCATAGCTGAAATTAGGGAAGACGGCTGAATTATTTTTTTTTCATGTCTCCAAGGTCATGAACTGTTTTGTTTTCCTGTTTTATGAATGGATAAATAGCAGTAATGATCTCATTTTGCTGATGTCATTAGAGCTTATGTTGACTGAGCATCCAAAAACGGAGGTTTGCGAGACGATTGGCACAAATGTTATCAATGTGATGAATTTCTATACACGACATGACTACTTTTCAAGAAAAAATAGGTTCCATAATAGGGCCTGAAATAGAAGAAGGAAAACGCTGTGATATTTTCAAGAGAGCCAGTACAGAATCAATACTGTCGTGCAATGATAAAAACGTAAATTCTGGTGAACCGTCCAAAATATAGATAACGGAAAATTACAGAGTGCGTCAAGAGCATCAATTTTCAGTCTATTAGTCCAAATCACGTTAATTAAATGTGACGATGCCTGCTCTTTATCCATTATATCAAGTCATTATATTGTTGTTTATCTGTTTTAATGTAGCTGGACTATTTATAAATCTTTTACTCTACAGTATATTCTTCATTACTCTTCACCTCTCTGTCTGGGAGCTTGTGTAATACATCTACAGGGCAAGAGCTGCCTTTTCTCTGTGTTATTTGACGAAAGACACTATAATATTACCCAGTATATATTATATATAAAAACATATCACTGCATCCTGCGAAACACTGGTGATATATATCAGGCATGCATCATTTCACCTTGTATTCACTCTTTCCTGCCATTTAACCCAATGTAAGTGTGAAGACCTTTGAGTCTAATTCAGTCGCTCTCAGAGTCCTCATTTTTAGAAATGCAATAAATCACAGAGAAAAGACTACTAGTGAATGAACACGCAGGAGACAGTTCATTAAGTTGCTCATTTGGTTTATTCCTTCAAGCTTTAGCAGTAAATATTTGAAGAGCGCTAACTCACATTGGTCTTACTTTCTTGTTTAATTAAAAATAAATTCCCGCAACAGCCAAGTTAAATTAGCTTGCTTTTAATGGAGGAAATGTTTCAGTTTTTTAAGTTTCTATATTGGAATATTCTCAGAAACCTAAATAATTGCCCCAATTTCCCATGTTGGAAATTCTCTGAAATCTTAATATCTACCCCAGTTTTTTTTAAATTGGAATACACTCTGAAATCTAAATGCCTATATTTCTGATGGTATTTATTATTCATAATATTGATATTTAAAATAGAAGACTGATGTTTTTCTGGATTATACAGTTGTGTTCAAAATTATTCAACCCCCAATGCTGTAAAGGGTTTTAGGGAATTTACAGGGTTATCCAAAGAGATTCGAATTGCTTGAGAAAGGTAACCGAACGCTGAAAATCAGCGTTCGGTTACCTTTCCTGGCCATTCGTCTATCCAGAGAGCAGGCAATTCGCCAAATCCTGTCGAATTGCCTGCACATACGGTGACTGTTCGGTCCCTGTTCGAGGGCAGTGAAATCCCCATGAAAAAGCACTGCTTCGGCTATTCAGAGAACACAAACCAGCAGTGAAAGGTTCCCCTAATGCTCTGCCATTCGGTGGTTTAATTCGGCAAATTTATTCAGGAGAATCCCATAGACTTCAATGTTAAAAATATTCCTGTTTTAATTCAATATCTAAAAAACTGTTCATTATAAAATTCAGCAGCAAAAAGTCTCTTTATTTATAGATTTTTTAGGATACTTTAAGCATTTTTCTGAATTTTTTTTAAAAAATTTAAAAGTCCGATTTTTTTTTTTTTTTTTTTTTCAGTTTACTTATTTTTTTTGTAACAGCCCTCTTTATTATCATTCCCTGGATCTCATATGAAAATTTCAGACATTTTCGCTCAGTAGTTTCTTTGCAAACAGCGTTTCATTTTCCCAGATTCATACAAATGGTTTTTCTAATTTATTCACCTCCCTAGTCTACGTCACAGCTGCTTCGGCTCTGTGTGATTCGGCTCATGTTCGGCTCCTGTTCGGCTTCTGTTCGGCTTCTTCGAAGGTTAATCCAGATGTTTTTGCTTGTTTTCAGCGTGCATTCGGTGAGTTTTCGTCAGGTTTGCGGCAGCTTTTCCTGCAATTCGGGGACCCTGTGGACTTGCTGAATACACCGCAGGGTCACCGAAATGCAATCGGCAAAAGGAACCGAATTGAAGAGAACGAAAAGTCACCGAACGTGCGGTGACTTTTCGAATCTCTTTGGATAACCCTGATAGTGTACATTTGTAATTGTATTCAGAATGAAATCCTACAAGGACTTTTTAAAGAACCATATGCAACTAAAATGACATCAATTGGTTTTGTAATACAGTAGTAAATGTTTCTTTTGTGAATTCTTCATTGACACAATTATTCAACCCCTTAAAGACTACCACTCTGAAGAACAGAGGTTCATTCAAGTGTTTTCAATCAGGTATTGAAAACACCTGTGGATGTCACGGAGCAGCAATAAAGCATAATAAGCAGCAATTAGGCAGCTTTAAAATGACTGTGATACTCAGCTCCTTCTAGACATTTACTGGTGTGGTTACAAACATGGTGAAGTCAAGAGAATGGTCCAGGAAGACAAGAGAAGAGGTGATTACTCTTCACAGGAAGGGCAATGGCTATAAGAAGATTGCAAAGATGTTAAACATACCAAGAGAGACCATAGGGAGCATCATTCGCAAATTCAAGGCAAAGGGCACTGTTGAAACGCTACCTGGTCGTGGCAGAAAGAAGATGCTGACTTTGACTGCTGTGCGCTACCTGAAGCGTAGAGTGGAGAAAAGTCCCCGTGTGACTGCTGAGGAACTGAGAAAAGATTTGTCACATGTGGGTACTGAAGTTTCAGCTCAGACAATACGGCGCACACTGCGTAATGAAGACCTCCATGCCAGAACTCCCAGGCGCACCCCCTTGCTGTCTCCAAAGAATAAGAAGAGTCGACTGCAGTATGCCAAAAGTCATGTGGACAAACCACAGAGGTTTTGGGATAGTGTTCTGTGGACTGATGAAACAAAATTAGAACTGTTTGGGCCCATGGATCAAGGCTATGTTTGGAGGAGGAAGAACAAGGCCTATGAACAAAAGAACACCTTGCCTACTGTGAAGCATGGCGGGGGGTCAATCATGCTTTGGGGCTGTTTTGCTTCTGCAGGTACAGGGAAGCTTCAGCGTGTGCAAGGTACCATGAATTCTCTTCAGTACCAGGAGATATTGGATGACAATGTGATGCAGTCCGTCACAAACCTGAGGCTTGGGAGACGTTGGACCTTTCAACAGGACAATGATCCCAAGCATACCTCCAAATCCACTAGAGCATGGTTACAGATTAAAGGCTGGAACATTTTGGAGTGGCCATCGCAGTCACCTGACTTAAATCCGATTGAGAACCTCTGGTGGGACTTAAAGAAAGCAGTTGCAGTGCGCAAGCCTAAGAATGTGACTGAAATGGAGGCTTTTGCCCATGACGAATGGGCGAAGATACCCGTAGATCGCTGCAAGACACTTGTGTCAAGCTATGCTTCACGTTTAAAAGCTCTTATAACTGTAAAAGGATGTTGTACTAAGTACTAAGATTGAATGTCACTTCGGGGTTGAATAAAACTGATAATGATGTGAGCACAGAAAAGACATTTGTGGTTATTTCATTATAAATGTTATGTTATATTTGTCTGACCTACACGTGCCTCTTTGATTTAATTGTAAGCAAGATGACTGAATGATCTAAATCAATGTCAAACTGGCCAAAACATTCAATTTCAGTGGGGCTGAATAATTTTGAACACAACTGTATTTCCCTTTATTTTTTAAAACAGGTAAAAATTATATTTTGACCTTCAGGTCAGAATTCCCAGTGTTGGCCATCCAGCAATAAGAAATGAGTGTGAGAGTGGCGTACACGGTGCCTGTCAAATGCCTCTCAATGCAAAGCTTTAGGAGTCACCTGCTTATCAAGCCAACTCCTCCTCACACTATGCCGATACACTTACATAGGTTTTGAGCCCAATATACCCAACCTATATTCCATCCTACATAGTTACATAGATGCATAAATTGAAAAAGATGTGTATCCATCAAGTTCAGCCTTTCACACATCAGCTACTGCTGTTGATTCAAAAGAAGGCAAAAAACCCAGTCTGAAGCGCTCTCCAAAAACAGAACAAACTGGGAAAAAAGTTTTTGATCCCAGAAAGGGGTCAGATTTCATCTTGGATCAAGCAGCTTTTACTCACATATTAAATATTATCAGTCTTATTATCATGTTTTTGAAGCATGTCATCTAGTCAGCCTACTTTTTGAACCCCAGAGAATCCACCCCGGAAGGCTGTCCAGCGACTGCGGATTGATGGCCTTAACCTCTTCACTACCGATATCGAGATATTTCAGGCTTCAAAGGCACCATCTAGTGCCCCGATGTCGAGATATCTCAATATGCTGATTTGCAGCCCAAAGCAAATGAAATTTGTTTGCTGCAGAAGGTTTTAGCCCAAAGAGCTAAAACTGAGTAAAATCAGCTGATGAAAGCTCTGAAATATCTTTTTTTGTGTGTTGTTTTTATTAATGCAGCTATATTGTTCACATTTCAATTATAATGTGAACAATTATTCTGCACTAATGATTTTTTTCTGTGGGGTGTGTTTGCTAAAAATCACGTAATTTCCCCCCAAAAATTTGGACATGACGTATACATATAAAAATGATATATTATGAATCTGCGGAGTCTGCCGTAAAGAACGATATATAATATGTCTGGCCCATTTAATAAAATGTGGCTTCAAATCGCGTTTAAACATGATGAGCGAAAGTGGTAAAAATTAGCTCAGCACACAGCGGTGAAATGGCTCAGCAGTGAAAGGGTTAATTAAAAATGATTTTACAAAAAACACAGTTTTTTGGAAAATCACTTGGTAGTGAAGTGGTTAAGGATGGACTATTGGGGGGAATCAGGATCTCACCCACATGACCACTACAATTGACTCTCTTTTAAGCAGAAATCTGTGTGATGTAACAATGAAAATATTAGTATAAATTTTAGAAGGTGGATTAGTTTGGCAGAGTGTAAATGGTCTATCTGGTGGCATCACAAATTGAAGGGGGGAATTTAAAGGGTTATTCTAGCACCAGCACGACGTGCCATATAACATAGTCCATCTCACTGACATAGTCCGTCTCCCTGCATCACCTCTTCCCATGATAGTGTCGGATATAATCTCTGCACGTGAATACAACACGTTTATATATATTGGACTTATCAGCCAAGCCTCCAATATGTCTATATCGGACTTACTGGACCTACCTCGGCAGTTGCCTCCAATATATCAGGGATTATTATTTCATAAGAAACTTATATGAGACACAAATATCAATCGTTTATATTTCTTAGAAATTATCCTGAATTCTTTTAATTGTCTGTGTTTTGATTTGAAAAATACAATAATCAATAATCGGATAAAAATATATATATATTTATTACGTATACAAAAAAGTTTCAAATCTCATATCATAAACAAAAAATTATAAACCACAATCCATCAGCATATAAAAACTAGCTTCACAATACATGTATCTCCGGTTAGTAACTGCATATATGATTAATATCATTTACCTTATCAGTTAGTAACTAATACACAAATGGTTAATAAACATTTCTGCTTAATACAACATGCATTTCCCAGCAAACAATGTTTAACCAGCCAGCTCTTATAGATATATATATATATCTCTATGCTACATGGATCAACAAAAGATGAGCTAATTTAATGATAAGTAATAAAAACTTATTTAGTGAATCCTCCCCTAATCTCGAGAATTAAACTTCTAATCTTTTGCTTTTTATTTTGTAGTTATATAATTCCTTGCTTATTAATTTTAATCACAGTAATTTCCAAATTCAATATATATATTGGTATCAATCTTACAACATTTCTTTTAGGAATAAATCCTTATATCCACTTCTTCATATTTCTATCTGCAGAATAGAAAATACTTAGAATTTGGATTTAACCGTATCCGAGAAGTCTCAGTCTACGTTGCAAGAATCTCTACAAATATATATTTACATTAATTCCTTATTTCATACATTACCTGTCCAATTTGGATGTTGATAAGTCTGTCTTGGAATTCCTGATGTAGTAATTTTTGGAATGTGTGAAGATTATCGATCAGATAATCAATGCATGTGAGATAGAGAGTTGGTGAGAGTCAGAAATTTAGTGAGAATCTTGATTGCCTCATGTCTTGGGATCTGCCTGCATCGTGGTGTGAGTCTGAGTGTTGGAATCTTGGACTCTCAGAGTGTCATGTCTAATGCATTGCAGTGTGAGTCTGTGAATGCTGGAATCTCCGACTCTCAGAGGGTCATGTGTAATGCATGGCAGGGTGAGTCTGAATGCATTGCGGTGTGAGTCTGTCTGCTGGAATCTCCGACTGACTTGTAACCAACATTGCCGCTTATTATAGCCAATTTGACGTCACGCAATATTTTTGGTAATATAAATTATAATATTTACTATCCTCTAGAGGGCAGTATTGCACTTCTTAAAAATTTCACCCATTTCTTTTTAATTTTCTTATCTCGGGTCAAAAGGTCAATCTGACTCAACAAAGACCTTCTCTTCTCCCAGCTAGACACTGTCTCTCCATCTGTCATCTTTGATTTATATCCCTACTCCCTTTTGACTCAGAGTCCTATCAGCTGAATTCTTTTCTGGTTAACTCAACAGAATCTATTCTTTAGTACATTTTATTATTTACCAATTATAAACTTTCTACAATATTTATTGGAATATATATTTCCTACTGTGAATATAATAAAATATACCTTGATTATAAACATATATTTTGTGAATATATAAATCTATATTAGAGAATATTAACTCTTATTCCTATACCCAAAAGACAAAATATCTTTTGTTTTAAGACAGACCAATAAATTTAATTATGACACGTCTTAGCACTTAAACCTTAGCCTTATCAAACACAAACATTCTAGGTTCCATTCATGTCTGGCACTTCTTAAAAAAAATATATAAAAGACTTCACCCAGGAATGAACTCTGTAAAAAAAAAATCTCGTTCATTTCTAAACCTAGAGAAATTTTGGAGAAAAACTGTCTTTAACACAAAATGGCTACAGGCATCCATTTTAAAATTCTCCTTTTCTGTGTAATATACCTGACAATAGACTGCAGGACTTCTCACGCGCAGCCCCCGTCTTCTGGAATGCTCTCCCTCGTACGGTCAGACTTTCCCCTAACTTCTCTTCCTTCAAACGCTCCCTTAAAACATTCCTATTTAGGGAAGCCTACCACCCAACACACTGACGCAACTATCAATCACTATCGCCTTGCAGTCCTCTCCTCCTGTTCCCAACCCCAACCCCTCTAGATTGTGAGTTCCTACGGGAATAGGGCCTCATCTCCTACTGTACTGTTTGTCAAATGTTGTTCAATGTATTGTAACCCTGTCTATACTGTGCCTATTGTACAGCGCTGCGGAATATGCTGGCGCTTTATAAATAAATAATAATAATAATAATAATCTCACAGAATACTTTGAAATTAATTCTATGCAAATGTTTTAATAAAGATATGCATTTTTGCCTTAGTATTGGAATATGTTTAACTCCTAAAATCTGCTGTATAATCATTATTACAAACCAACCAATCTCTTTTTCTGTTATTTCTATAATTGCAATAAACGATTAAGAGGCAGCCTTGAGCTTAAAGGGACACTACCGCTTAAGATATAGCAGGATTACCTGTGTATTACAAACAAAACCACTTTCTAAATCACATGCAGGTGGGTTTTTTTTCTTTGAAGTAATTGCATTTATAAAGGAAAAATAAAGTTGTTTTTTATCTCCTGTATCCATTATGTGGATTTTTCCCATGAGGTAACATTTACCAAAATCTGTGCAAAGGTTTTACTTTACTGCTGTGGTTTATCTTGTACAGCAGTGGTTCCTAACCCTGGTCCTCAGGTACCCCTAACAGCCCATATTTTATGAATTACCTTTGGTAAGGTGGCTGAATTGTAGGAAACATTGGCTTTAATTAAAGGAACACTCTATGCACTGTAATGACTCAATGTAATTTGAGTTGTTACAAATACCCGCTCTCCTTTCACCTCCCTTGCAGTGGGGTCTCTTTGGGTTAATTCATCTCTCCATATGCAGTTTATTAATCCCACCAAGAATCTCAGGATCTGGGACTTTCAGGACCTAGCTTCCACCACTGACTCTCAATGGTTGCCTTTCTGTGGTCATGTGACAGCTGCAGCTTGCAGAAATTCAGCAGCATGCCACAACCAGACCAGCACCGAGGGAGCCATTTGCTGGATTCCTGGCAACTTTAAAAAGAGCCTAAAGGAATAAAATGGGAGTGTTGGTTCAGAGGGTGTCAGGAGGAGTTAGTGTTTTGTTTTTTCTTTTTTTTTTTAAAGAAAATTTAATGGAGAAATCACTGGAGACCAAGATTTAGAATCTGAGCTTCTGGAAAAAACATTTGTTTTTGCCAGTCTTGTACCTCTCCTCAAACTTGATCTTGGCCTATCTCCTTGCTTTGCGTTTCAGGGCAGGGTCTCTGAAGACATCCCTATTCACCACAGCCTTGTCAAAGGGAATATCCACAGAGTATCTTGTTGGCATGAGATGGTTGTAGTTGTACACTTTGACAAATGACTTGATCTTTGATCGCTTTGCAATCCTCTTCTTTCCCATGGTGGCTGTCACTTTGCGAGGATATCTGTCAATGCCGGCAACCAAGGCGTGGCTGTACTGGCGGTCTGAAGTTCCATCATCAATGTTCTTCACAATAACTGCTTTGCGGCCTGCATAACATCCAGCCAAGACCAGCACAACTTTTCTGGGTTTCATAAACTTCCCCATATTGCACACCGCTTCGATGGCCGACTTGAAAGAAAGAGGAGGAGTTAGTGTTTAACCCCTTCAATTCCACCTCCCGTTTTAACCATAGAACATTCCTTAACTCAGGGGTGGGCAATTACGGCCCTCCAGATGTTTTGAAACTACATTTCCCGTGATGCTCGGCTGCTCATTAGGTTTGTAGAGCCTCAAGGGAAATGTAGTTTCAATACATCTGGAAGGCCGTAAGTGCCCACCCCTGCCTTAACTGAAAGGTTTGTTGTTTTGGGTAGATACCAGGTACCCTATTACCTTTACACTAGTATATCGACAATCATCTACATAGTGGAAAAGATTGATAAGCAGCAGGTATAAGTGTTCCAAAATTTATTCTGGAAAAATAGTTAGATATGCTAATAAATGTCAATCAACATGTTTAATAATTATGTGATGTTCTGTTTTAAGTGTACATGGATTCCTTATAACGGTTTCATTAATTACATTGCATTTCTTCTCTTTATTTCAGGTTCAAAAGTGAAAAGAGCCCTGAGCTTCTAAAATTATTTTATAGCTTAGAAAAATGCTGTTTTAAGTAAGGATTTTTTTTTATGCTGGCTGGTGCAGTATCACCCCTCAGTCTTACAGAACTGTTACTCCCTCCTAATTAGCTGCAGAGGCTCATCAGAAATCATCTGCGACTTCGTTCTTGGACGAGGAACAGAGCATGCTGTGTAGAAAACCAGGCCAGAGAATGGAAACCCCCGGAAGAGAGGGACATAAAGAGAGAGAGTGGGAAAGATAGGGAGAGATGAAGAGAATATGAAAAAAATGTAGGGAATGGAAAGAGTACCATAGAGATTTTGTGGTGAAAGGTTGTGTAGAAGCACAGGTTTAAAGATGGACAGAGTGACAGACAGACATGGCAAAAAAGAATTGTAGGCATATAATAATGTACGTAAGGTAAATCTATGATTGGCCATCACAGGTACCCTGCTATTAGGTCATTTTGGAAGTTATATATGACCTCAGTGGTTCCCAACTCTGGTTCTCAAGTATCTTTCACAGGTCAGATTTTAATTAAGGATCACCTTGGGGAAATGCAGACTGAATCCTCCAATCACTGAGCAGCAAATCATATCACCTGTGCTGTGCTTCAGATATCTGCAAACCTGGCCTGTTAGGGCGATTTGAGGAGCAGTGCTGGGAACCACTGATCTACACTGCAACTAAGTAAAAGGCACTTTTACATTGTAACAATGGGTGGGTGAGTTGAGAAGGTGGGTAGGCAACTGGTAGAGCTGCATGGAATCAGTTTTCACACAAGGTTCTCTATATACTGTACGTGTATACGTCTGCATTACCCATTGTCTATTTTCATGGGTTAAACCTCTTTCCATGGCCAACAAGCCCATCACCTGGACTGGCTACTTTTTTTATACTCCAGTTGGTGTCTACTTTATATGGGGTTATTAATTAAGCACTGTTGTTTTATTGAAATAAGTGTAGATTTACTTGGGCGAACTGTTTTGGCTCAATTACAGTAAATTCACTGTTTAGGCTGGCGGCACACGAGCGCATTTGGTGCTTGTGTGCGCCCGCACTTCCCTGCGTCCGTGACGTTTTGACAGGGTAGCCCAACCACCAGACGTGAAAAAGCCCTCTCCGTCAAAAAGCTAAACGGACGCTGACAGGGAAACAAAGTACGATCCTCTATAGGAGGGGGGTGATACTATTGGTAGCCAGCAAATAGTCTCTTTATTTTAATGCAACATGGCTTTTCTTCCCATAGGTTTAAATGTAAAAGAATATTACCGGTTTTAATCAAATATTTATTCAAACGTTTATTTTTTTTCACTTGCAGAAAAAAGTGTCTTTATATTTTGGATATTTTAGGCATTTTTCAGGATTTTTTTGGTTAAATTTCATATTTCCTAATTTATTTTAAAGCCGCGCAGGCCTCTGGAGCTATCTATGGTACTGAAACATAGCTCCGTAGCCCTGTCTATGGTGCTGAAACATAGGGGGTGATTCAGAGAGATCCGAAATGTAACCGGACACTGAAATTCAGCGTACGGGGGCATTTCGGGGTTATTCAGAGAGCAGGCAGTTCGCCGAATTTTGGCGAATTGCCTGCACGCACGGTGCCTGTTCGAGGGCTGTGAAATCCCCCATAGAGAAGCAATGGTTCATCTATTCAGAGAACACTGAACAGCAGAGAAAAGTTTCCAAAATAGGCTTCAATGTTATTCCCGTTTTAATTCAATATCTAATAAACCGTTTATTCTTTTATTCTGCTGTAAAAAAGTCTCTTTATTTATAGATTTTTTTAGGATCTTTTAGGCATTTTTCGGCAACATTTTTTTTCTTTTCTTTTTTAAAATCATATTTTCTTTTTTCTGTAACAGACCTTTTTATTATCATTCATTGGATCTTATATGAAAATTACAGACATTTTCGTTCAATAGTTTTTTAGCAAACAGCGTTTAAGGCTAGGGTCAGACTAACGCATTTTTCACGTTGTCCGTGAAAATGTGCGTTCGAAGAATGGACGTATTTTTTCACGGAATACGCAATAGTGGTCATACTATGCGCAGTTTCATCCGTGATTTTGTACGGATCATCAATAAAACCCTTTTTGCTTCTGGACGTTATGTTGGCCGGACATTAGCAGCGTCTGATGTCTCCAATTCACTCACACACGCCGCTAGCGGACGCAGCGCACTCTGTACGTCAGTACTAGTGGTTTAACGTTCTCGAAAAAATGCGTTCATTTTCCACTTGCGTTGCGCAGCCGGACTTTTGTGCGACCGTACTTCGTATATTGGCCGTCATTGCCCGGCATCTGCTGCTAGCACGGCCGTGATTAAGTGCGCCAGAACGCGCGTTCGCACTGCCTCAGTCTGACCCTAGCCTAAATTATGAAACTTTCAAGCATAGTTTTTTTGGTTTTTTTACCACGTTCGTCTTCTTGTCAGGTTTTTCCGTCAGCTGCTCTGTGCTGTGATCGGCGGCTCGTCGGGTTTTTGCAGGGTTTTTGCATCGGTTTCTGCGGGTGTTCGGCAAGATTTCGGAGAGTGTTCAGCGGGTTTGTGTCAGGTTTTCCCTGCACTACGGGGGCCATGCGGTGCTTGCTGAATACACCGCAAAACTAGAATCATCACGAAGTGCGTGGAACGAAAGGTCACCGCTACGTGTGGCGACATTTCAAATCTCTCTGAATAACCCTGATAGTATTCATTGCTGAACGCAGCTGGACTGAAAGAAAATAATACAGTTGCGTTCAGCAAAGACAAAAAGTCTTGTTGCTTTAAAATAAATTAGGAACACATAAAATTTAACCAAAAAGTCACGAAAAATGCCTAAAAACCCTAAAAAATAAATAGACTTTTTGCTGCAAGTGAATTAATATTTAATAAAAACAGGGATTTTCTTTCCAGATTCCTATGGACCCCTGTATCTCCATACTGTACTCCCCACAAGGTCAAGTGAAGTGTCATTGAAAAGGGATAGAGTCTGGCCTTTCTGATGATACATGACCACATAATGGAAAGTGAAAAAAACAAACAATTGCATTTCTTTTTCTCTGTTCTAAGGCAGCTTCATTATTCGCTTATAATGCAACTAGTGTCACTGCACTAATTCACCTTCTCATTTCCTACGCTGAGCACATTTGAAAGTGATGGCATAATGTGTTACTATGCATTATTTAATCTAAAAAAGGGGTGGGCACTAGGGGAGGACCTGCCCCAGGGCGCCTTATGACCTTGCCACACCTCTGAGGAGTCACATAGAGAGGGGTGAGAAAGAGAGACTACAAAGAAATGAGAGAGAGAATACTAATTCACATTGCTTATTACTGTGAGGTTTATTGCTGTGGAGCTCTGTGATACGCTTATACACGCCTTGTTTTTTCTGAATTTTTCAGATTGGAGCCAATATTTCCTGCGCATTTTAGAAATAAAAAGCCCCAAAACCGCCAAAGTTATTGTATTCGATACTTTCAGCGGGTTCCCGGCGCTTTATCGAATTCGATAATACATCGGACCCACCGAAATTAGCAGACTTTATCATTTTGGCGGTTTTGCAGCTTTTTCTTTTTCATTCGGCGCTTTTCCCCACATTCCAAGGACCCTGCGGTGAATGCAGAATTCACCGCAGGATCGGGAAATTTGATTCCCCAAAATGCTGAATAGCCTCTTTAGTATATGGGACTCTATTTCTATCGCAGATGTACTAGATCCCCAACAGCAGATAATAATATGGAAAATGAGAGCTACAGTTCTGCAGCTACAGGACAGCTTCTTTTTGGAAGTTATCAAAAATACTATTATTACACTCTCAATGTTCCACCGTAATTCAACTATGTTTTAACACTTTCATTGTTATGCTTTAAAGTGAGAGAGATGAATGCAAGTCATGTAGAGATAGATGTATTAAACAATAAGTAAGGCATTTGTGCAATAGTAAAAAAATAAAAAGGAATTGTGTACTTGTATGTATGTATGTATGTACAAGTGTATAGCCGAGCTGGAGGAAACAATACAACAAAAGCAGATGAAAATCAGGATATAATACATAGCCTCCTCTCCCACTCACTCGGTTTATATTCTTTTTACAAGATCCAGCCATTTCCCCTCTTAACAAATGCATCTCCATTGAGCAGACATATAAAAGAACAGTGATGCATTAAACCGAGTGTAAGAACAGCTCCGAGCTCCAAGAGCTTGTTTAAGTAATGGGACCCCGTGCTGTAAATTCAAGGACTCTTCACGCCGATTTCTATAACATATTTAGAAATAATTTTTCCGAGTGAATTTTACGTTCCAAGTTATTTAATTATTCATGGTTTCAGCTTTATATCGCAAAATACAATTTGCATACATTTTTATATACTTGCACATGTTTGTATAGCTATATGCAAAAATGAAGGAGAACGACAAAAAGTGAGCTTACAACACAACATACAACAAAATTGCGATATGGAGGAATTTAGTCTCACTTTATGTTCTCTATTTTAGTATTAAGAGACTGTATCCTGTAGCAAATTGGCCGACTTGTGTCACTGCTGGATACAACATGGCAAAAAAGTTGTCATTTAAAAATAATGCTTAACATTAGAAAGTTAGTGGGGAAAAAGTAGTATTGGACATGGAAAAATTGCACACACTTGTGCCTTTTTTTTTTTACACTCAAACCACATCATACAACCATCATTTTACTGGTGGGAGTAAGGTGAAAAATTGACAATAGGGTTAGGGTTTGACTGGCCGAGTACATCATTGGCTGCTGCAGGACCGTCTAATTTCAGGCAGTCCTGCGGCAGCAAATGATGCATGCAGGGGGAGCGTATGTGGATATAGGGAGTCACCGTGGTGTGTTATGCCGACCCACGGTTTTTAGACCCACCTGGACAGCATAGCATGCCCGCAGCAGAAAAGGGTTAAGAAAACATTTTACTCTATATGTGTCACTGCGTGCATCCATTATTACAGCATTGACTCCTCATTGTGTGATATTGGGCATCATAGGCGTCTCTACAGGGGGGCAAGGAAGGGCAAGGGCAATTGTCCCCCCCACCAGAAATCAGCATTCAGCTTCTTTCAAATATTGCACAGGGTTGAAATTGTTCAGCAGTGAAAGGGTGAACATTCAGACTATATATTACATTGTGTATTACTTTCATTTTTGATTTAGTTGTGTATTAAGGGGCAGTCTTCATCCCTCACAGTATACATTTTATTTTTTTCCTTGATTTATGGCATTTTAGGGGTTAGTGTGTAGCTACATGCCACTGTTTATTATTTTTTATTGCATTTCCCTGGGTTTATGGAAGTTAGAATCTAAGGGGTCTATTCATCTTTAAATGCTTTGCTTTTCATCACATTTCGGGAAATTAATTTCACTGAAAATATTGCAAATTCCTTATTTAGTGAATGGTCACTGTAATTTGCTGAAATTGGAGTCGCTGAAGCAGTTATCGGACATTGGCAGAAACCGCCGAACAGCGCCAAATAAAATATTGAATTTATGTATCAGGTTAGTACAATAAAAAGGTATCATTGCATCACATTACTCTGGGGTTTAGGTATCTTATTTATATATATTTATTTAGGGCACTATCACCTGGTGTGAGCTAACCCTAGCGTTGGCATGTTTTTGCATTAGCGCAGCGCCAGGTAAATTCATTCTAGCACCGAACCAACAGATCGTTTGCCTCCTGCTACAAATGTGTAAAATCACTTAGCGCGTCGCTATTAGCAATTCATAGCGCAAGCTTACTGTATTTTCTCCGTCCTATACTTGACATGAGCGCTAGAGATCTCTAGCGCTTTTGCAACTAACAGATCACTTTTGGCCTGTGCTAATTTCTGGAGCGACGGTGATCTCAAAATTTTACCTCCTGCTCAACCCTGGTGGTAACTCCAAAAAAACAGAAAAAAACAGGTCCTCGCCCAAATTAACAGGCAATGGAAAGGAATGCAGCACAGGTGTTATCTTAGCCCATACACCATAGTAATGGATCTGGTCAGCAATGTCACTGCTGTTGCAGTAGGCTCTATTATACATGTATCGTTTATTGATGTATTCGAATATATTACCTAATTCTAAACATTTTATGCTGGGGGTTATTCACAATATGGAAGCGGTTGATTATTAGGGTGACCATGTGGATCATGTTTAAAGGGACACCTGATAAGTCTTGCCCTGAAAAATGTGTTGTTTATATGCTTGCGCAGGGAAGTTATTGTGGCTCACCTGGCCTTCCTTTTGGATCTATTAAATGCAGTGTAATGATTCTACATGCTGTTGGGGAGCATTTATCATGCAATGCCCAACAGCCTTAATTAATATATGTGCATATAAACATGGATGATTTGGTCACCTTGGAGGACTTTAATAATGCAGAGGGTGAGGTTATTCACTGGATGTGTTCATACTTATACAAGCTTGTGAGGGCAGGGGATAGGTATGGCCCGGCACTCTGCACTGGAAAAAAACGGTGTCATCCTGTACACAACCGCATTGGTGCTGGGTCTCAGCCCAGGTCTTAGCGTTTCTATAACTTGTGCTTAACGACCTTGTACGTGATCTCCCGCGGACAAGGTGATCTGTTAGTAGGTCGTCAGGCACTAAGTTTTAGCGACTCGTGCTAAAATTTTCCTTTAGTGATGGCGTTTTAGCTCACACCAGGTGATACGGCCCTTATTTTTTTTCAGTGGTATGATTTAGTGGTGAAAATTGTTAGTGCCCCCCAGTTTTGACTGCGGTCTCTTATGTGCCCCCCCTGAATTTTGTTTCTAGAGTCGCCACTGGTGGGCATAGAATGAAATGAATAGGTCAGATCTCCAAGAAAAATTACTCATGAGGATTGCATTGTGTGGGGTGTATGCAAAAGACATCACCAGGGTATAGATTAACCCTTTCAATGCTGATGCATTTCATCGCTGTGTGCTGAGCTCAATTTTACCGCTTTCGCTCATCATGTATAAACGCGATTTGAAGCCACATTTTATTAAATGACCCAGACATATTATATATCGTTCTTTCCGGCAGACTCCGCAGATTCATAATATATCATTTTTAGATGTATACGTCATGTCCTGCCTGTATATTATGACAAAAAATTTAATTTTTAATCATCTGCAGCGTGTAAAGTGTTTTTTTTCACATTTTATCACATGAATGTTTGCGGTTATATTTTCTATGGGGTGCGCTTGTACAAAAATTAGAAATGGGGACTTGTTACATTTTATGGGGGGAATTACGTGATTTTTAGCAAACGCACCCCATAGAAAAAAATCATTAGTGCAGCATCATTGTTCACATTATAATTGAAATGTGAACAATATTGCTGCATTAATAAAAACAACACACAAAAAAAAACATGTTTTTTTAATTTATTTATTTATTTATTACTTTGTACCATGCTCAGGCCTTTACGAATGACACCCTCCATGACCCCCTAGCTGCCACGGTTCTGGAGATAACGGGATTCAAAGGAACCCCCTATCTCCACCAGGGGATTTCCTTGGGAAATCCCCGGGCAGCTAGGGGTTCCCCAGCTATCTGACATCATCACGCTATGCGTGATGACGTCGGGCAGCGAGGGGGGACCCGGGGTGGAGCCGCCATCCAAGATGGCGGCCCCCACTGGAGCTAGGCCGCACTTCGGCGCCGCAAGGCGCTGAAGTGCGACCCGGCACTTGAAGAGTTAAAGCCAGGCACCGCTTAAAAGGGGAGACTCTCCCCTTTTAAGCGGTGCCTGGCTTTTGCCGCTGCTCCTTACCGATTGGGAGGGAGAGGGATCCGAACGGTTCCCCCCCTCCCTTCCAGGCTATCTCCCGGCATTGCCGGGGGGTCGCCTGGAATTTACGTCATCACGCATGGCGCGATGATGTAATTTACATCGGGAGGAGCTTGACTTCAGCGTCTGAGGACAATGAAGTCAGAACGCCGTGGGACCCCGGACAGAGAGGTGAGTATCTCCGCCGGGGGTCCCGCAAGGCTGATGACGTGTGGGGCACGACCTCAGCTTGTAACGTGCGACAATGAGGACGTGTCCCACACGTCGTCAGCAGGGAAGGGGTTAAAGTGTTTTAAGCACTATCATCTCTCATTTAGTTGCCATCTCTTATCTCTGGTAGCTTAGACAACACAATAGATCCTCTGCAGCCTTGTCTAAACATTTCCCTCTTCATCTCATTGCCTGTTCACTATCGTTTTATCATGTACCAGAGCTGTAAAGCGAGACTTGTGCTAAGATTTTGGTATTTGGTTGGGAAAAATCCAAGAAACAGGAGATAAAAAATCTAACTTTAATTTTGTTTTTTGTATGAAATAACTTCCAACAAGGAAAAAAACACAGCAACATGTGTTTTTTTTTGTAATGCAAAAGTAATCTACTTACAGTTTATGTTAGTGGTAGTGTCTCTTTAGAATGCTAAAGTGATCAGGGTGTGTGGACGGGTGTCCCTTACCGTTAACTCAGCAGCAGTTTAGTACAGTTGAATTGAACATCATACAGGCTGTTTAAGGATTATTGCCTACCTGTATGCCAGTGGAAATTGGTTCTATTTTCGCAAACTTTCCAGCTTTCATATAAAAAGGGCATATGGCATGATGGCATTCTATTAATTGGGTATTGTTGTGTATGTTCCGCAATATTTCTTTCCGCCTTAACATTTCTATTTTCTCACAATGGTGATTTAAAAAGTGCTATAATCAAGACAATACTTTCTGAATTGTTAGTGCACATTTGATCTATGCACTGGAAAAGCTCATACGGATTTACCAGAGGTCTTAGAGTTTCAATTTAATTTCCAGATAAATACCAACGGGCGTGTTTGTCACCTGCTAGAATCTATGAAGCGAATTTTTAAATTAAAATGCTATAGATTGTGGGGAGTATTCAAAGAGCACCAAAATGTCACCGAAATTACGCTGCTTTTTCTTTCGGCACACTTCGCGAGCTCAATTCACTGACCCTGCGGTGAATGATGGCATGCAGCATTCACTGCGTTCAACGAAGTGACCAGACGGGCGTTGGAGTGGGAGGAACGTCCACTCTCACGGACGTTCCTTCCGTTCTCAAAAATTCTGACCACAGCCTTAATTACGATGTTGTCGTTACAAGGAGACTTATGAGATACTTCATGGACTTTGAAGGAATAGGATGAGTGTGGTGGTGGAGGCTTCACATTAGATGCTATTGTCATCTACAGTAGAGACATTGATCTAATAGCTTCAAGGCAGGGCTTGAGTCCAACATGAAGAAGTGTGGGAACTCGCCGAGATTCCTGCCCTCCCTCTACTCCAATTAATTATTTTCAACTCGCCCATTGCCCACAGGGAAATTTCAATTAGACCATATAATTATAGGCAGGCTGGGTTATAGGGAACCATTAAGATAATTATCATAGTTCTCATATATGTTAATAAACACAACTATATTAAAATTGAAACATAAGCAAAAAAGCTTTCCAGTGTGCGGCTAAAAGGGAACTCTGTTCCCTCTACAAATTTAGTGGAGTAACTGCATTCCAATGCGTTCCTGCTCAACCTGACCCCTGCTTCTAGGGATTTGATGATGGCATTCATACCAAACTCATACAGTCTGGTTGGTCGATATTGATTTTAGAAATTTGCAAAACTCAGTGTTCAGATCTTGTTAGGACAGAACCTTTCTACCAGAATTCAAGACAAGGAGCAGATGCATCTCTTGGTCGCGGAGCTCCAAGGCGCAGAATGCAGAGCCTGGAACACAGTTTCTGCAGATTATGTTTTATTTATTTATTTTGTATGATCAAAATTGCAGTCAAATACATTGTGTGGTTTTGATATACTCTTGCGAATTCTGGTCCTACAAAGGATTTTGATTTTCTTTTCCAGACCATGCCAAACCATAATTCCTGCTCCTAATATACGATCTTATGTAATACTGACCTACCTGTGGTTAACATTAGCAGGAATGGATCAGGGTGAAAAGAGAACATTTTATCAGAGTCCCGCTTTGCAGGATTTGCCCACTCTTGGGTTGTTTCTCCTCTTCAATCAAAGTTTCCATGTGAGAAAAGGCTCTTTGAATCGCTGTGACGGTAGGCGTGTGAAGTGCACCAGCTTGAATTTCTCTTAGTAGTTACACGTGTAATTGAACGCTCTATTATAATAGACCAGTGGTTCCCAACCGCGGTACTCAAGTACCCCCAATAGGTCAGGTTTTCCAGATATCTGAAGCACAGCACAGGGGATCTGATTTGCTGCTCAGTGATTGCAGGATTCAGTCTTCATTTCCCCAAGGTGATCCTTAACACCTGGCCTGTTGGAGGAACTTGAGGACCGCGGTTGGAAACCACTGTAATAGACAACTGGTTGGCAGAATGGCTCTCTGGCTATTGTAGGAATTTACACCCCTAGATGTCTTTTGCTTTTGTTTCTTTTCTATTCTTTTTACAGTTTCCCTTGATCTACCACCATCCAAAGGACCACAATTCATTTAGTAGGTCCACCGAGAGTGTTAAATAGAAACAGGCCTGCTTATTCATTGAAGTTTGGATTGTTTATTATCAGCAGTAATTGTTCTGCAATATGCTGCAGATTCCTTTGTCATTAATAGGATTAGGGTCACAGGTGCTGAGGCTACAAAACTCACTGTAAACAGTGTGAAAGGTCAGCAGTATCTGGACATTGCCTGATTCAGCATCTTCCCAGGACATAGTGACTTCCCATCACACGTCTAAAGACTGGGAAAAAGAGCAGAAAATCCATTGTTAGTGAAAAGGGAGATTTAGTCATCAGCCATTAGCATTTATCCTGTAGAAGGGAAGTTAAACAATCAAGATGCATTTTTTTTTTTAAGATTAGAAAAAGGGCAATCACCTGTATATCCTCTTTAGCCATTAAGCTTGAGAGGTTATAGAGGGTATACAGATGAGCAAACCTCATGTTGCTCTTTTCGAAAATGTATTATCTAAGTTTCCCAAAATCTAAAAACCCTGTGTGCGAATGTCAAATGAGCCAGTTTCCCATATACACAGCAAGAAAAAAATAATAATGAGCATAGTCAGCTTGTTCTAACACAGTGGAAGAGGCTCGATCTCATTTTGTTATTATTTATTGTTATCTTGTTTGCTACATTAAACAAAAAATGTGCAGGGTGAAACTGCTCTCCTACGTTATGTGCCTTATACATTTGATACCCTCATCTATGTATTGCGATCCCCCAGCACCAAGATATGTATCTCAAATGGTCACCCGCTGTGGGCAAGAGATAATCTCTCGGAGTGTATCAGGAGTCCTCCAGATGCGCCTTTTATAGACCATTGGATTTTTGTATTCTGGGTAGACTCAGTGGGACTCTGTTTCCTTTGGAAAGCATTGATCTTCTCGGTTTGGGAGGGATGCCAATTTGGGTGGGGGCTCTGTGTGGAATAGGGTTGGTAGGATTTTCTTTTTTTTGTTTTGTTTTAGACCAGCACGCTCATATTTGGGTATGAAGTGGCAGATATGTGGGCTAGTGCTGGTTCTCTCTCCTTTGAGGTTTTGAGTTTTGGGTGAGTTTATTACATTGTGGTCTACATATACTGCAGCCTGCAAATGGGTATATATCACCTGCCTTGAATGTTAGCGATTATGTTTCTCTATGTCAGTGCAGAAGCAAATCATTGTATTTTCAATTTAGTTTTGTATTTTATTCCTTTGCGAGGATTTGTGCTGAGAGTACACCCCATATTCATCATCCTTACCTCACCTCAGTTTTGGCCATTGAAATTAATCTGGTGCTTAACTATATTTCTATTACTGAATCACTGACATTTTGGATACAATTTTCCTGTAGAAAATTTTGTTGGTCCTACCATTGCTGTAGTATGGGAAGCCTACAAGGCCAAAATATGTGCTTATGGGCAATACATGAACATTTTATCAGTAATGCCACAGCCCTTAAGAACACAAACGATCAGACGAGCACACTGATTGCGCACAGTGCGTCTGTTGAAACGGATGCACTTTATAACGGATGAGCTTGTGGTTACATTGTTTCAGTTAGTTATGACTGACATTGAGAAATAGAAAAAAAAAGCTGTATGCAGGGGTTTCTCTACATCTGTTGTAGCTTTTTCACGTCAATGCCATTTTGACGTCCGTTGCAAGATGCGTTGACTGTGCGGGAAAACATGCGCACGTGCTTCATGTAATGTTCTCTATTGCCTCCTTTGAAAAGCTGCGACGGACAGTAAACAGTGCAGTCAGACAGACGTGAAAAGTACACTTGTGTGACCACAGCCTAAAGAAGCGTAAATTTATCAGCTGGAGAAGGAAATGGGAACATCTTCCTACAACGCTGAATCGTATAGGGCCCAGGATGGTATCCCCTTGAACAACTTCACACGTAGTGGCAGGGCTGTATCCTTTGCATCAAATACAATACATGTGGTAAAGATTGATAAAAATCTTAGCTATCCTGCTTGGGGATTTGTAGTGAACATAATGAGATAGAGGATAATCAGCAAGAAATTAATAAATGCTAACTTCCTGCATTTTTAGATAGACTATGTAGCTAGTCTTCCACTAGTGCCCCTCCCCCCATTACAAAGGCCTCTGACACCTAGACACTTACCTGAACTATATTCCTTTTCACACAGAAACACACAGCCCAAATTTCATTTCAACACTGATCAGTAGCACCCTCCACCAACCAGGACCGTCCTCTAATTTCAGGCATCCTTTCCAGCTGTCTCCACTTCTCTCTAATTACTATTACTAATCCCAGGCTTCTGGTCTCTCCCATGCAAGCTCTGCAGTGTTTTTCTGGCCACCAGCTCCCCCTCCACCCTCCTGGAATTAGGGAAGTGCAAGGTCCACATACTGCTGCACAATGCACTCCCTGTCTCTTCTACTCTTTTACTCTGCATTCAATCTAAAATGGAACTCCTGCCTCTGTACCACCAACCCCTCCACTGTCTACATCTCTCCCTCTTGTATAAGACAGTCCTATACAGGGAAGTCTGCCACACAGCTCACTAATACAGATCACTGCCTCAACCAGTCCATCACTCTCACCTTGCAGTCCATCACTCTCACCTTGCATTCCAACACTCTCACCTTGCAGTCCTCTCCTCTTGTTTCCACCCCCAACCCTTCTAGATTGTGAGTTCCCACGGGAATAGGGTCCTCGTTTCCTCATGTATCAGTTTAGCAAATGTTGTTCAATGTATTGTAACCCTGTCTATATCATACCCATTGTTCAGCGCTGCGGACTATGATGGCGCTTTATAAATAAAATATAATAATAATAATAAATAAAAACTAGAAAGTTTGTCCTCAAACTTTATCCTTTGATGTTGGCTTGATAATTTTTTGTATAAAAGTTTTAAAAAGTGAGTTTATACATTTTTTTGGCAGTAAAAGAGTTAAGTATACATCTTTCGCAGGAATTCTAATTCTGCAAATTAAAAAATGTACAATTCCTAACAACTTAGGAATTTATGTGAAATTGACTTACAGTGACATGGTCTCTGGGGATGTCGACTTTACCCTCTCCCACGATTAAACGATTAATCAGTGGCATATAATTAGAAATTGTGCAAACATAGTCACTATTCTACAATTTGCCACAATACAAATCATGTTCTAGTAATAATCCTCCAAGCTGTTCAATAGTTGTGCTTTTATTTTTTTTCAGGAAAGAGGAGTTAGTGGTACCTGTTTTACAAAGAGAAGTTGTTTTCCTGGACAGAGAATAAAAGGTCTAAAAAAAGCAACGATTGACTGAAATAATGTTTCACTGTGACCCCAGCCAGTTTACATATCAGCACACTCTGATATTTAACTCTTCTCCAGATACCGTCCTCTCTAAATCCAGACTCAACAATTAAAGCTGTTCCATTAATCACTACTAATTAACTTTATTGATTGCTAGTGGTTGGGGAAAGCACTATGGGGTCTCACAGCAGCGGGGGACGGATTATACTGTGATGGGAAAATGAGAAAGTTTATATCAGCATTAAATAAAAGTTTTAGAGTTATGTCAGAGCTGAAGGTGTGAAAAAGTAACACGTAAGTATGTGTCTATTTCCTTGGGGGGGATTGGAGAGTTTATAGAATTCCTTTTATTTGTTTCTGGTTTTTATTCAATACATTTTTATGTATACAATGTATTATTTTACTTTTATTTTTAGAGACATATTAGGTGTTGTGGTTTTTATTGAGTACTGTTTTTAGGACATAGGTTGGACAGGAATATCATTTCCTTTTATTGCCATTTAGTTGTATTTTTTCTTTTGAGGTGTGCAAAAAGCTAGCATGGCTCAAGCAATACTGGGCGTTTACCAGGCTACAATATTTAAGGGGGTTATTCAAGGAGCCGAACTTGCCACCAAATTGCACTGAACTGTGAACTTCTCCGTACGGGTCAATTTCATAGCAATTCGGCTATTCAAAAAGCTAGCGATTTGCCAAATATTGGCAAATTGCCAGCGGAACACGGTGCAATTCGGCGGCAGTAAAAATCCCCATAGAGAAGTAATGCTTAATCTATTCAGAAAACACCAAACATCTGTTGGTGAAATGCCCAGATTTTTGCTGGTTTCATTCGACCGCTTTAGGCAGGAGAATCCCATAGCTTTTAATGTAAAAAAAAAATCTCCTTTTTTATAAAAAAAATGTCAACCATTTATTTTTTTCATTTGTAGCAAAAAGTCTCTTTATTAGTTTATTTTCTAAGAATCTGTTAGGCATTTTTCAGGATATTATCGGAGGAATTTTCGATTCCGTCTATTTATTTTTATGGCGTTTTTTTATTATTCTGTAACAACAGACCTTTTAATTGTTATTCTTAGGACCTTATACATTATTTTCATGCATTATTTTAGTTTAAAACGCATTTTAAAAGTTGCAGTTTTTTTTTTGTTTTTTTACCCCTGTTTGGTAGCGGCCAGCTTTTTTCGGCAGTCTGTTCAGCGGGTCATTGGCTGCGTTTGGTGAGTTTGCGGCTGTGTTCGGCATTTTTTCGGATCGATTCGATGGTTTTTCAGTGGTTTATTGGATTGATTTGGCGCACTTTGGGGACCCGGTGGTGAATGCTGATTTCACCGCAGGGTTGGCGAATTGAACTCACCGAATGAGAGAGCATCAAAATGTTGGTGACATTTCAGTGCTCTCTGAATAACCTTTTTTAGAGGAGGCTGAGGTGAAGTACGAGTTAGTTTCTACTCTATGAGAGTCAGTGCATACTTGCGGAACTGGAAATCTTTCACTCGTTATTAACTTGAAATTGTTAGCTAAATTGAGGGGGGTCTGTGAACAGCACAAGCGCCAATTTTCTTCCTATTAAATAATCACAAACTACTTCGATGAGGGTACAATAGTTACAGTTATTTATATAGCATCGACAAAACCGTCTGGGTGGAGTAGAGGTAACATCACTGCTCTATAACCGTGGAGAAAGAATGTGGGGACATAGGTTCGATCCCGGCAAGAGCACCTCTCCAGTAAGTGTCCTTGGGTAAGACACCTAACGGCACGTACTCGCCACCCAGGATATACTTGAAAACGAGAGAAATCTCAATGTATCCTCCCTGGTAAAATATTTTTTCTCATAAAAAATGAAGTAGCGCTTTACAATGGGGAAGTACAAACACAACACATAATAAATAGTGATACATAAGGGGCAGATGACCCTGCGAGAGAGCAGGAGGAGTGTGGAGCTGCTGGTCTGAATATAGCAAACACTGCATGGGGAAAGACCAAAGTTGGACTTGATAAGGCTAATCATGGACAGACATGGAGACAGCTGGAAGGGAGAGCTATAAGTTTACGGCAAGGACTAGGTGGGAGGGTGGCTTGGGCAAGCAGGTGGGACTGCAGAGTGGATAATGCAGGAGCTGGAATGGCTGTGGATGATGGTAGTGGATGGCGTGCGTGGGTTGTTCCAGAGTGGAAATGTCAAATGAGCCAGTTTCCCATATACACAGCAAGAAAAAAATAATAATGAGCATAGTCAGCTTGTTCTAACACAGTGGAAGAGGCTCGATCTCATTTTGTTATTATTCACAAAAATCCTCCTTTTTAAGCATGGCAATATACAGGGTTATTCAAAGAGAATCGAAAAGTCACCGTATGTTCGGTGACTTTTCGTTCACTTCAATTCGGCGCGATTTGGCGATCCTATTTCGGCGCCCCTGCGGTGTATTCAGCAAGCACCACAGGGTCCCCGAAGTGCAAGGAAAGCCCGCCGCAAACCCGCCGAGCACTCACTAAAACCCGCAAACCAGCTGGATTAACCCCGCCAAATACACTGGAGAAACCCGAGCAGCCGCTGATCACAGCACAGAGCAGCCGCCGGAAGAAGCCGACACCGCAAACGAATGGAGTGAACAAAAAAAAACAGTACGCTTGAATGTTTGAAAAGTGAAACGCTGTTTGCAAAGAAACTACAGAACGAAAATGTCTGTAATTTACATATAAGATCCAATGAATGATAATAAAAAGGGCTGTAACAGAAAAAAGAAAAAACGATTAAAAAAAATAAACGGGGGGGGGTGTCTGGACGCCGAGGTGACTGGTCGCTTCCTGCTGAGCTCCGTGCCACTCTGCCCGATAATCAGGTGTTTGTGGCTGAATTGACACCTTGATTTGGACAGTGGCGTAGCGTGGGGGGGGCTGGGGGGGCCGTGGCCCCGGGCGCAGTTTTGTTAGGGGCGCATAATTTCAAAAGAAATTTGCGCCCCTAAAACATGACGCCCGGACTGACCCGCCGGGCCCTCGGGCGCCGCCCAAGGGCCCGCGGGTTGAGGGGACCCAGATGCTGGGCAGCAGGAGTGCCTGCCCGGTCCTGAACAGTGAGTCCATCCGTGTTGAAGGGGAGGCGGCTGCGTGCAGGCGCAGCCGGTCACGTGGTCCGGCTAATCAGGTGGTACTGAGTCTCTGTACCACCTGACTGGCCGGACCGCGTGACCTGCGCATGCACGCAGCCGCCTCCCCTTCAACACGGACGGACTCACACGCTGTTCAGAACCGGGCAGGCACTCCCGCTGCCCGGCATCTGGGTCCCCTCAACCCCTGCTGGATCCAGAGCTGGGGCAAGTATCCATGTGTGAGCTGGCTGCCGCTGGGGCAATATCCAGGTGAGAGCTGGGGCAAATCCATGAGCTGGGGGCAAATCCATGAGCTGGGGCAAATCCATGAGCTGGGGCAAATCCATGTGAGAACTGGGGCAAATCCATGAGCTGGGGGCAAATCCATGAGCTGGGGCAAATCCATGAGCTGGGGACAAATCCATGAGCTGGGGCAAATCCATGAGCTGGGGGCAAATCCATGAGCTGGGGCATATCCATGAGCTGGGGCAAATCCATGTGTGAGCTGGGCCAAATCCATGTGTGAGCTGGGGCAAATCCATGGGAGAGCTGGGGCAATATTCATGTGTGAGCTGGGGCAATATCCATGTGAGAGCTGGCTGGGGCAATATCCATGTGAGAGCTGGGGCAATATCCATGTGTGAGCTGCGGCATATCCATGGGAGAGCTGGGGCAATATCCATGTGAGAGCTGGGGCAATATCCATGTGAGAGCTGGGGCAATATCCATGTGTTAGCTGGGGCAATATCCATGTGAGAGCTGCGGCAATATTGATAACGTGTCCACAGGTTGGGGGGGGCGCACAATTCTTGGCTGGCCCCGGGCGCTGACAACACACGCTACGGCACTGGATTTGGACCATCTCACCTCGGCCCGAAGTGCTTGAATCCGGGTTTCCGCCGGTGCCTTTGGTTTCCTGCTCTTGCCGTTTTCTGACCAACTTCGGACATTTTTCCCGCCGGCGGCGGCCGTCTTGCGGCCTGCAGCTTGATCCCTGTCTCCTTTCCTGCCTCGCGGTCTGACTACCCGCCTACATGGGGAAGAAAACGAAGACCATTGATGAGACAGCGGGCCCTCGTCTCCCTGATATCCGCTTGTCACTGGGTGTGGGGAGTGATGGGGGAGCGAAGATCTGTTGCGGCACTGCTACTACCCCTTTAGAAGTACCACACGAGAGTGACCTGCCACTGCCCTCCACCCCAAATGAGGGGACTCTGGAACTGCAGCAGCCTGTCCCTCCTCTTACTGCTGTGGACCTCTATAAGGTGATGGATGAATTTCGTACCCTCTGGCATCAGGACCTGCAGGAGGTACGCTCTGCTACAGAGACTCTGCAGTCAAGGATTGATGATGTTCACCTCCGCACGCTAGAGACGGAGTCGGCGCAAGCGACTGCAGACACCCGAATTGCGGAGCTGCAGAAACAGGTCACCCGGCTGGGCTCGGTTGTGATGTCCCTCGAGGCTCGACACCGACGTCGTAATTTGCGTCTGTGGGGGATCCCTGAGTCGGTGTCCAGTGAGGGGCTTCTCGGCTTTGTTACAGGTCTGGTGGCACATCTTCTCCCAGACTGTGGGGACTCTGCGGGCCCGTTGGTCCTGTCTGCGGTGCGTATTAGGAAGGCTGCCTCCGCCCCAGTGGTAGCCCCCCGAGATGTAATCATCGTGACCAGAGATGTGACCACTCACACTCATCTTCTCGCAGCTGCCGGCCCCACTTACGCAGTTACCTATGCCTCCACCCGCCTCACCAGCTTTAGGGACTTGCCATTCCTGACACTCACTGCCAGACGATGCTACAGGGAGGTCACCACTGTGCTCCGCCAAACATGGAGTTCGTTACAGATGGGGATCCGCTGGTTCTCTTAACGTGTCCTCAGATGGCAAAATCCATTCGGCATCGACCCTGGAAGAGGCACATGCTATTCTGCTCCGACTGGGTTTTGTGGCGACGTCGCATGAGCCCCGTGCCTTATTGTTGGAACCCGGTTAACATTCTCTGTCCCCCCACTCTACGCCCAACCTCTCGCTGTGCATATCCTGCTCCCCCCCTCGTCCCACCATATTTTCCTTGCACCTCTTCCTTGTGATTTAAACAGGGACCCTTCCCCCCAACACCCCGTTAAAGCTGGCACTTGAGACATTTGGTCCCTTTTCCGTCACTGACTCTACCGGCGATGATGTACCCTTCTTCCCCCCTTTTTTTCTTTTTTGGCATTGTATTGGGTGGCTCCGGGGTGCACCATGATGGCAAATACCATGGCTCTGATTGCCATTCTTGGCCCTCGGGCCCCTGGGCCTTGTGACATCATCCTTCCACGACTCCTCCGGGAGAGAGCCGGGAACGTCACGATCTTGGCCTCTGCCGTTCCTTCTTTAATTCCCCCCCTTTTTTTTTCTCTCTCTTCCCCTTGTTCTATCCTCCCCTCGCATCGTTGCCGGTATGAGATCAGTGTCACCTGCTTCTCCCCTCCCATGTTTTGTTATAGTTTTCTGTTATCAGAGTTTTTTTTTTGAAGTGGACTTATTTTTATTGCTATTATTGCTCTGCTGATGTAATGTCTCCTACTGACAAACTCCCTCATTTCCTTTTTGTTTAGATGAGACCCCCCCTATTTGGGGATGTTTATTGTTTCTTTTCTGATACACTTCTGCTGAATGCTTATACATACTGGTGTGTCTTCTATGTCTATATGGCCCTGCGAGGCCAACTTTGATGCTCGATCAGTGACCCTTTGTTTGAAAATAAAAACTTTAAATTTAAAAAAATTTTAAAAAAAAAAAAGGAATTTTTTTTCGCAAGTAAATCCCAAAAAATGCCTAAAAGATCCTAGAAAATCTATAAATAAAGAGACTTTTTACTGCAGGATATTATAATCAACGGTTTATTAGATATTGCATTAAAACGGCAATATTTTTAACATTGAAGCCTGTGGGATTCACCTGAATAAACCTGTCGAATGAAAATACCGAACAGCAGGGCAATTCAGCAACTTTTCACTGCTGGTTTGTGTTCTCTGAATAGACGAAGCATTGCTTCTCTATGGGGATTTCACTGCCCTCGAACAGGCACCATATGTGCAGGCAATTCACCAACATTTGGCAAACTGCCTGCTCTCTGAATAGCCGAATGGCCAGGAAAGGTAACGTACGCTGAATTTCACTGTTTGGTTACCTTTCGGCCACAATTCGGATCTCTTTGAATAACCCTGATACGTCTGCTGCAACCATTGCTTGGCTTTCAGTGTTTTTTGCAAATGCATCAATAAAGTGATGCAAGAGAATTAGACCCGGGACAGGACTTTGAGGTTTGTATTTCTCTCTTGATGTCTTCTCTCTGCACTCTGTCTTTAGGGCAATTGTTGATACTTAACTAAGCCATTTCATTTAAAACAAGCAATTTTCAAATTGTAAAGTTGCTTTTTATGTCAAATCCATATCAAATATTCCAAGATGATGACAAACGCTGCATGCCTCCCTTCTATTCTTATGCTCAGTTGCAATTAAGCTTGTTTGACGTGATCTTCCTTTCATAGGACTACATTGATTCCTATTAATGGCATCGTTCACAATAGCTTTTTTTGAACACTATCTCATAGCAGCAATCATTCATATTAAAGATGCACTGAGACCATTTTTTTTAAGACCGAGAACGAGTACCGATACTTCTCTCAGATACACATCAATACCAATTACTGATACTTTTATTTAACCACTTCAATGCGGAGGACGCGCTGAGCGCGTCCTCCGCATGGCTGCTGGTGTGCGGAGGACGCGCTGAGCGCGTCCTCCCTTTGGGGTCAGCGTTCGGGCCGGGTTCTGGCCGATCGCTGGCCCCCCCGGTGCGGGCTGACATCCTCGATGTCAGTCCAGCATCCGGAACCGCCGCCGCTGAAATTAGGTGTCATCGCGGCAGCGCGATGACACCTAATTCAGGCGCCCCCCCCCCGCATGTTCGGAGGAGGCGCCTGAAAGGGAGGGGGGAGGTCCTTCGGACCTCTCTCCCTCCCGATCGGCAGCGTTGCGGGGGTTAACCCAGGCACCATTTTGAAGGGCACAGCCTGCCCTTCCAAATGGTGCCTGGCATTAACCCCTGGGGAGCTGGATCGCGAATCGGCGCTGAAAAGCGCCGGTTCGTGATCCTTTCCCGGAGCTGGCCGACATCTTGGATGTCGGCCAAGCCTCCGGGAACTCCCCCTGAGGACTGGCGTCACCGTGCATAGCACGATGACGCCAGTCCTAGAGTTAACCCCTAACTGCCACCAACGGTGGAGATAGGGAGTTCCAATGAACTCCCTATCTCCCGATCCGTGGCAGCTAGGGGTTAAAGTTTGGTATGGTTGGATCGGCCAGAGCATGGCCGTTCCAACGATACCAAACTCGAATGTGAAAAAAGTTTTTTAAAAAAAATAAAAATTAAAATTAAAAATAAAAATATATTTAAAAAACAAATTATAAAAAAAAATATATATATTTTTTTTCTTTTTTTTGGTTCGTTAATGCAGCAATATTGTTCCCATTTCAATTATAATGTGAACAATGATGCTGCACTAACGATTTTTGTATGCGGTGCGTTTGTTAAAAATTGCGTAATTTTCCCCGAAAAAAAATGTAACGAGACCCCATCTCTAATTTTTTTAACAAGCGCACCCCATACAAAATATAACCGCAATTGCTCGCATGTTAAAATGTGAAAAAAAACACTTTACACGTTGTAAATGATTGAAAATACATATTTTATTGCATTTTTTGTTATAATATACAGACATGACATAACGTATACATATAATAATAACATATTATGAATCTACCGAGTCTGACGGAAAGAACGATATATAATATGTCTGGGTCATATACTAAAATAAGCCTTCAAAACACGTTTAAACATGATGAGCAAAACCGGTAAAAATGACCTCAGCACAGAGGTGTGAAAAGCCTCAGCAGCGAAAGGGTTAATGTCATGTGACCGCTTTCCAATAAATAATTTAGGATTTTGCTGACAGCCTGTCCAATTTATGCTAATATTGAATTGTATGGCCAGACACCCTATATACCCCCTGCACAGGCCTCAATGGCGTGCGCAGCCCATTTCATTAGGGTGTGCAACCATGGAATATTTATTAATTACACATTTATGCTCAGATCATTTAGCACAGAACGGTTATTTTTAGTTGGGAATATCTTATGTTTATGCATTGTTTCAGTAAATTTTCATACTGTTTGTCATGAACCAGATAACGAACATCCAAAATATCAATGTAGGGGATCAAAGATGAAGCTGTCAGCCAGCAGTAGGGTGTGCCTGGGCACACCAGACACACCCTGTGCACACACCTATGATACACACATACACCAGGCTATACATATACAGTATATATATATATACATACACATATACAGGCCTCAGACACATGTACACTGTCATACTTCCAGCCTGGAGACCTACAAATGCCCTTATTAGGATTCCAGGCCAGCTCTTACCTCTTTTCCACTGCATCAAGTCCGGGACTTCCTACAGCTTGCCATCTTGCTGACCACATTATTATTATTTTCGTTATCATTTATATAGCGCCAACAATTTCAGCAGCGCTTTACAATAACCAAAGGGAACGAGATACAGATTAACAAACATAGGATGGAAACAAGAGGTGTAGAGGGCTCTGCTCATAGGAGCTTACAGTCCAGACTCTAGAGGGATTGGGGTTGAGAAAGACGAGGGGAATTTTACTGGATGGCAGGATCATTAGTGCCAGTGGTTTGGGAATGGTGGGGACATAGAAGCAGCTTCAATCCTGTGTGAGTAGGTGAGGAGAGGGATGAGTTGTATCAGTGATGTGGCACGCTAATCTGAAGAGATGGGTTTTGAGGGATTTCTTGAAGGCCTGAAGATCAGGGGAGAGTTTGATAGGGCGAAGCAAGTCATTCCACAGGACCGGTGCTGCCCTTGAGAAATCTTGGAGGCTAGAGTTGGCAGGGCAAGTGTAGACAATGAACAGGTGTCCAATCCATTGAGCCTCTCTCTACTTTAGGGCGGTTCACCATCCCAGCAGTGCTCAGTTGTTGAGTTCCTGTTTGGAGTCTGTATTGTTCCAGAGTGTACCACCATCTGTCATCTGTACCACCTGCCAAGGAATCCTAAGACCTAACCTGCAGTGTGTACCACCACCTTTACCTGCCAAGGCATCCTGAGACCTTACCTGCAGTGTGTACCACCATTTGTACCTGCCAAGGCATCCTTAGACCTAACCTGCAGCATGTACCACCATCTGTTCTGCCAAGGTATCCTGTATATCGTTCTCTATCATCCGTGCATCAACCTCGGCCTGTCTGACTATGCTCCCAAGCATCCGTGTACCAACCTTGGTTTGCCTGATTACATCCCCTATCATTTGTGTACCGACCTCGGCCTGTCTGACTACATTCAACTATCCGTGTACCGACCTCAGCTTGTCTGACTACGCTCCCAAGCATCCAGGTACTGACCTCTGCCTGTCTGACTATGCTCCCAAGCATCCCTGTCAACGACAGGGGCCTGCCTGTTTCCTATTTTCCCTTTGTGTACCGACTCTGACCTGTCTGACTTTGTTGCCAAGCATCCCTGAACAGCCACTGGCTGTCCCGACTTCCCAGCCTCGCAGCAGACCTGACACAAGTATACCCGCACCAGACCTCAGACACATATATACACACACATCTCAGACACAGATATTGGGGCAGCTGGCAGAATGCACACGTTCCAGCGAGTGTCTGCCGGAATGTGAAGAATGTAACCTTACTCCGCAGGGGCCATACTCTCGCAAGATCTTGCAGCGTTCGTGAGATCTCACAAACTCTGCAAGATCTCATGAGTGCATGGCTGGAGGCCAGCGAAGTCACATTACAACCTCCCTGTGGTGGTGGCTGCTCACGGGAAGACGGCCAGCCGGAGGGACCTGGCAGAATGCTGTTAGAGCATTCTGACAGCTGTCCCAGCCCCTTGAATACCGCCTGGCAAGCCAGCCCAGTGCTGGCTTCCGGTATTGGTATAAGTATTGGGGCTTTTGCACGTGTACAAGTACTCATGCAAATGCCAGTATTTGCATCAATACTAGTATCGGTGCATCCTTAATTCAAAAAGTTTTATAACCACAGATTTTAAGATCACAGGTTTGTAATTTCATGGCTGTTTTTTTCTTGTGTTTTTTTTTAAATTCATATGGCATACAGATTCTAAACATGAAATTGGCAAAAATTTCTATGATCTTGGCCACCATGTGATTGATTTTGATTTACTGGAAGTCTCCCCATACCCCTGCCAATCCAAGATTGGATTGAGATGGTGGGACATTTAGAACCAATTGACGATTAGAAAGAACAAGACAGCTGCTAGCTTGCTCGTGGTATCTCTGGGAGATATGTGTCCTCTGCTCCCTTAGATGAATACTGGAGAAGATTGGGGAGGATGCTTCTGCTGGCCCGGGGTGCCAGCCCCCCGTGGCGTCCTCAAGCCATTAACTCCAATATTTCCTTCTTGCATCCCCCTGGTCCTCTTGCCCAATTCATGGGACATTCTATGCCTATTTCTGAGATAAGTCATCCACAACCCTGTCTCTGTTGATGGCTTTTATCTCCGTTATACATCCTCCCCCCGCCTTTTCACTCTCCTCTTGCTCACACGTTTTTAATAAAAATCCTTTTTTTTTTTTTCATTTTTCAACCCCCTAAACATTGATTAATGCTTCCTTCCATTCCGTGGTGATCCCTTTTTGACCCCTCCTACTTTTTAGCTTTGCCTTGAATGGGGTGGTGCTACTATGTGATTTGTTCATGTCCTAATAATATCCCTGACCCCCTTCATACCATTTGCACTGATCTCCATTATCTGTACCATAAAAAATGTTCCATGAGTACTTACTCCCTTTTTTACATATTCTTTACTCTTTAGCTACTTCCCAATGTATTTGATTTACCGTAAGTAGAATGTGTTTAGCCTGGTATATACAAAGCATGTCGCAAACTGCTTCTAGATACTAATATGTATCGTTAATGATAATGGCTCGGTTGGCAAAAAGCCCATCCTGTATGAACCTGAAGAAAACCAGACATTCTGCAGGGAGTATGTTTGAATCAAAATACATTAATAATTAGAAATGGAGCCCACCAGCAATATTCGATTACAGAGTGTTTTGCATTATGACATGTATATTATCACCTAGTTATTTGTGTTAATACTTTATCCGTCTTATGTCATGTTTTACTTTGATTATGTTTCCTTCAATCAGCTTTTCCTGTTGTCATTTGTATCCCTCTGTGACATTATATTGCTCCAGTCACTTCAATGCTACAGGGAACCCTTTATTTAATTCAGCTAGGAAAACACCAATAAAACATGCCTTTTTTTGGCAAAGGTGCGAATTTTCATGACCGTACACTTCCCCTTTGGTTTGCCATTGAAATTACTCACTGCTTTTTCTCCTCCACCCTCCCTTCCACCCGCTGCTTTTTCTCTTATTGGGTTTCGGGGAGGCAGAAGATACAATTAACCAGGACTGAAGGAAAGCCGGTGAAAGTTGACAAATGAGATGCCGTTTTCAAGTCTTGCAGTTCAATTAAGCTAAAAGCCTTTCCCTCTCGGATGCTCTGCAGTCAAAGTCCGTTTGCAGAAGGACTAATGCAGAATTCCTCCTGATGTGAAACTGCATCTTCATAATCACCATGATTTAGCAGGTCTCGTTGGCAGTGTTACTGAGCTTTAATCAGAACAGATAATGTCAAGACCTTGTGCTCACTCAGACCCATCTCTAAAACTTGAACACATTTTAGGAATGTTCTTTACACGTCGTTCATATTCCCAGTTCCGTGCCAAGACCCACTCGGTGTATAAATAGATGGCTTAGTACACAAGTGTTTACTCCTAAGAGCTTTTCAATAAGCCCTTGGGAATTATTACGTAGCAACTACAGATGATATACCACGCATATACCAGTGACGTGCGGTGAGGTCAGTGGCTGGTGAGGCACTGGCTAGTATCAGAGCCAGATATACACAGGGTTACGCAGTCACAATTTACGCATTTGATTATCGTTATATAGGAGAATAGTTTCACTATTTATAAAGTAAAGTTTGAATTATTTTTTTACAGCTAACAGCATGCACTTACAATACTGACTAATAGAGGGCGCTATTACACACATGCTGATTGCTGAGCTCTGCCTGCCCCCCCCACGACTGATGAGGACAGTAACATAACTGTCCTGCGTCAATCAATCCATGGGGAGCTCTGCCTCCCATGGGGGGTGTTTTTTTTTTTTTAAAAAAGAAGTGCTTGAGACCAATTGACCTTTCCCATTTGCTCAAGCTTTCCATTGCTCTCATTGCCTCTGGAGGCACTGAAAAGCGTAGAACCAGGAAATCAGCTTGAGCTACACAATTAGTGTAGCATTCAGCTGCGCAAATTGCGTAGGCTAGGCTGGCTCAGTGCTGCCCCTGCTGTCTGTGTAGGGAATCGCACACACAGCAGCCGGCAAACTGAAAGTAGAAAAAAAAAGCGGAGGACAGAGAAGCACAGCGAGGGAGCGTGGAGAGGTGAGTATGAGAACTTTTTTCAATAAATAACATTTTATTTACAGTTTAAATATACACATCACACATGTCATTACAGCACAATGACCACATTAATTTACTGGAACGGCAGGGGAGGTTCTGTCTCCCCTGCCACCCCTGACTGCACGTCCCTGGCATATACCCAACTTTCATGTGTTCTCTATAACATACGGAATACAAGGCCGGTACATAAGTGACCACAAGAAAAGGGATCGAAATCTGTCAGGAGCTGATACCAGAAAGGTACTGGTTTAGCTGGATTACGAGCCCAGTATGCATTGATACACACACAGGAATGGGTGGAGATGGAATACAGGCTGCAGGGGAACCAAAAAACTGAGGATGAGGGGGAGAACACAAAGAGTGCTGACCAGACACCCGTAGGAATACCACGGAGATTGGCAAACGTAGTTGGTGGAAACTGACCACAACAGGTACCTAGAGACACGAGGAACCTTGGAGGTTACATGGCACTTGGAAGGCAAGAGGAACTTGAGAGATCAGGAGATACTTGGAGAGGCTGGGGAATACGGCTAGGAGGGCAGGGTAAAAAGCAAGTAACAGAGCAGCAATACACAGATCTAGTCTCTGTGAGCTAGAGGGAAACAATGCTGAAGCAATGGCTGATAGGATGCGTAGCCTTTTATTGAAAGCAACCAGTGCTTAATTGGTCATCTGTGTGTGCAGGCTGAGGCAGAGAATACCAGGGTTGGGAGCAGGGCTGGCCCGACGATGGAACAACAGAGTGGTGCGCTTGCTCCAAGCGGCGGAAATTTGGGAGCAGCAAATTCTTGCGCCGCCGCTGCCACTGCACTATTTTTGCTCCATGGCAGCATCTAATTTGGTGGCTGGAGTGGCGGCGCATCATTGCTACAGTGAGTGATGCCGCCACTGACCGTGCCCACCCCACACGCATGCGCCCACATGGACCAGCGCGGGATCAAGACGCCGCCGCGCGTGTCGTGTGGGCAAACAGCGGAGCCGTGGAGAGGGGCACGCCAGCCAACTTGTTTTGTTGACTGAGACTCTCAGTCTCCGCTCCCAGGCTCCAGACCAGTCCTGTCCTCGGCTCGTCCTCCGATTCCCACTGGGCCCTGCTGGACCAGCAGCCAGCTACGCACCAGACCCGGCCAGTCAGCCACCAGGTATGTGAGTGCCAGGCAGCCCACCATCAGCAGCAGGAAGAGTATGACGTGGTGGATGTAGATAATCTGATTGATGCATTGCTTATCCAACCTTGGGTCAGTGAACATATTCAAGCACACAGCAAAGAGTGTAACTGTACCCGGTAATATATCCTCTGCACCTGGCAGGTCTGCTAAATGCTGTTTTCTCTTTTGACGACTTTCAATGACAAACAAAGTGGCGTACAATGATATAAAAAAATATAGGATATCATAGAGCAGACTGCAATATACTGTATTAAACAGTACAAAGAAACAGAAGGGGTTTAAATAACATTCACAAAAAACGGAGTGACAGAAAGTACAGCTACACCACCATGCACACAGGGGCGGACCAATTCCCAGTGAATGTGTGTTGGATCCTTCAGAAAAGCGCGTCTCCCAGACAAAGAAAAAGGACGTCTTGTGCGTCACATGTAAATATTATTTAAAAAAAGAATACACTCATAAACCCTGCACATTACTGTGATTCTTATAGCTGTGGAGCTCTGTGATACAGTGATGTGCAATGTGTATGAGTGTGAGTTTTATTGCTGTGGAGCTCTGTGATATGCTCATAAACACTGCACATTACTGTGAGTTTTATTGATGTGGAGCTCTGCGATACTCATACACACTGCACATTACTGTGAGTTTTATTGCTGTGGAGCTCTGTGATACCTCATACACACCACACATTACTGTGAGGTTTATTGCTGTGGATTCTGTTATATGCTCATACACACTGCACATTACTGTGAGTTTTATTGCTGTGGAGCTCTGTGATACACTCATACATACTGCACATTACTGTGAGTTTCATTGCTGTGGAGCTCTGTGATACGGTCATACATGTCACGTATATTTTTTTGGGGGGCAGCATTTCATCCTTCGCTCCAGGCAGCACAGTGGCTTGGGCCAGCCCTGGTTGGGAGTACTGAGGACTGGAAGGGCAGTACAAGGCAGCTCCAAAACTTGGACTGGGATGACAGGAAGGAGGTTGCTATGTCAGGTATGGGCACAGGTCTCTCTGTGGTTGGTCTTCTGACACAATCGCTGCTCACGTATCATGCTTTTATACCTACACATACATACACTGCTGCTCTTAAGTAATGTATATATGTTGCACTGTATCTAAATCAACAATCACTTATTATGAAACCGTTCCATAGCATATACTCTTTACAGAACATATGTACAGGTGAAACTCGAAAAATTAGAATATTGGGCAAAAGTTCATTTATTTCAGTAATGCAACTTAGAAGGTGAAACTAATGTATGAGACTCATTACATGCAAAGTAAGATAGTTGAAGCCGTGATTTGTCATAATTGTGATGATTATGGCTTACAGCTCATGAAAACCCCAAATCCACAATCAATAAAACAAGGATTGTGCATAGAACAATATCGGACCTCTGAAAAGTATAAGCATGCATATGTACTCAGTACTTGGTTTGGGCCCCTTTTGCAGCAATTACTGCCTCAATGCGGCATGGCATGGAAGCTATCAGCCTGTGGCACTGCTGAGGTGTTATGGAAGACCAGGATGCTTCAATAGCGGCCTTCAGCTCTTCTGCATTGTTCAGTCTCATGTCTCTCATCTTTCTCTTGGCAATGCCCCATAGATTCTCTATGGGGTTCAGGTCAGGCGAGTTTGCTGGCCAATCAAGCACATTAATCCCACGGTCATTGAACCAGGTTTTGGTGCTTTTGGCAGTGGGGGCAGGTGCCAAGTCCTGCTGGAAAATGAAGTCAGCATCCCCATAAAGCTCGTCTGTGGAAGGAAGCATGAAGTGCTCCAAAATCTCCTGGTAGACGGCTGCGTTGACCCTGGACTTAATGAAGCACAGTGGACAAACACCAGCAGATGTCATGGCTCCCCAAATCAACACAGACTGTGGCAACTTTACACTGGACTTCAAGCGTCTTGCAGTGTGTGCCTCTCCATTCTTCCTCCATACTCTGGGTCCTTGGTTTCCAAATGAGATGCAAAAGTTGCTCTCATCAGAAAGAGGACTTTCGACCACTGAGCAACAGACCAGGTCTGTATAATTTAGCCCAGGTAAGACGCTTCTGACATTTGTTGTTCAGGAGCGGCTTGAGAAGAAGAATACGACATTTGAAGCCCATGTCCAGGATCCGTCTGTGTGTGGTGGCTCTTGATGCACTGACTCCAGCCTCAGTCCACTCCTTGTGAAAGTCCAACACTTTTGAATGGCCTTTTCCTGACAATCCTCTCCAGGTTGCGGTCATCCCTGCTGCTTGTGCACCTTTTTCTTCCACACTTTTCCCTTCCACATAACTTTCTATTAATGTGCTTTGATACAGCACTTTGGGAACATCCAACTTCTTTTGCAATTACCTTTTGAGGCTTTCCCTCCTTATGGAGGGTGTCAATGATGGTTTTCTGCACAACTGTCAGATCAGCAGTGTTTCCCATGGTTGTGATTCCTACTGAACAAGACTGAGAGACCATTTAAAGGCTCAGGAACCCTTTGCAGGTGTTATGGCTGAATTAGCTGATTAGAGTGGGACACTTTGAGCCTAGAATATTGCACCTTTTCACAATATTCTAATTTTCTGAGATTGTGGATTTGGGGTTTTCATGAGCTGTAAGCCATAATCATCACAATTATGACAAATCACGGCTTGAACTATCTTGCTTTGCATGTAATGAGTCTACCTCATATATTAGTTTCACCTTTTAAGTTGCATTACTGAAATAAATTAACTTTTGCACGATATTCTAATTTTTCGAGTTTCACCTGTATACGAATACAAAAACACACAGGCACAGCTATACTAAAATACACAAGCCATGCTTGTACCATTTGCTGTTGTTCAAGACAAGAAGCATCTTTCACTTCTAATTGCAAAAGTGAATTTAAAATGTTACTGCATAAAGGCATATACTGGCAGAGAACAGATGGGATGAGTTAACCATTTCTGAGCCCTAATTCCACTGCAACCAGTATAATTGTAGCAATTCATACAATTGGAGCAAATAACATGCATTGTTCCCTTGTATGTTTGAATAACCATAACGGATGTAAAGTACATAATAATCACATGCACGTCTTGCATACTTAGATATTCGCCACTGACTATATTGTATTGTTTTATTTATGCAAATGATAATTAGAGAGCATCATGGCCTTGGCTAAAGAAAAATATATAAGCAATACAGAAGAATAAGGGCTACTTAATTCAAAGAGATAAGAATTGCTGGAGAAAGGTAACCGAACGTTGAAAATCAGCGTTCGGTTACCTTTCTTGGCCATTCGGCTTTCCAGAGAGCAGGCAATTCGCCAAATCCTGGCGAATTGCCTGCACATATGGTGCCTGTTCGAGGGCAGTGAAATCCCCATAAAAAAGCACTGCTTCGGCTATTCAGAAAGCACAAACCTGCAGTGAAAGGTTCCCGAAATGCCCTGCCATTTGGTGGTTTAATTCGGCAGGTTTATTCAGGCGAATCCCATAGGCTTCAATGTTAAAAATATTCCCGTTTTAATTCAATATCTAATAAACCGTTCATTATAAAATTCTGCAGTAAAGAGTCTCTTTATTTTGAGATTTTTTTGTATATTTTAAGCATTTTTCCGGATATTTTTTTTTTTTTAAAAAGTCTGATTTTTTTTTTAAGTTTACTTCTTTTTTCTGTAACAGCCCTTTTTATTATCATTCCCTGGACCTCATATGTAAATTTCAGACATTTTCACTCAGTAGTTTCTTTGCAAACAGCGTGTCACATTCAAGCGAACTGTTTTGCTAAATTATTCACTGCCTTCGTCTGCAGTGTCGACTTTTTCTGGCGGCTGCGCTGCGTGTGATCGGCTCCTGCTCTGGTTTTTCCGGCGTTTTCGGCAGGTTAATTCAGATGTTTATGCGGGTTTTCGGCGTGCATTCCCTGGGTTTTGCGGTTAGTTTTCGTCGGGTTTGTGGCGGCCTTTCCCTGCAATTCGGGGACCCTGTGGTACTTGCTGAATACACCTCAGGGTCGCCGAAATGGGCAAAAGAAACCGAATTGAAGAGAACGAAAAGTCACCGAACGTGCGGTGACTTTTCGATTCTCTTTGAATTACCCTGATAGTGATATATTGGTATATTCTATGATTTTTGCATTTCAATTATTTTCCTGTTAGTGCAGGTTTTGGTTTCTGTTTTGCATACAGGGTTATTCAGAGAGCGGTGAAAAGCAGGAGAATGGCTGGAGAATGGAAAATTCTAGGTCAAAATAGCCAAACCAGAAAAATTCTCCCATTCATCTCACTTTCCAAATTGGCTAGACTTAGAATTTTCCATTCTCCAGTCATTCTCCTGCTTTTCACCGCTCTCTGAATAACCCTGATAGTGTGTCCAAATTGAGGACTTTCACCTTGTCACTGGTTTTCAATACTTTTCCAAATACTGTAACTATACCAAGCTCTTTGCAAATCCCACTTAGTGAAACAGGTCTTAGCATAAAAGCACAATAATTTATTTCTGAACTCTGTATTTTCTTCCTTAATGCATTGTAGACTGCATTGACACTTGACGATGGTTGTAGAGACTGGTGTTTTTGTAAAAATATATTTTTCTATACATTATAGTGTAATATAGGTCAATGAAATTGTTGTAAAATTAAATAATGTGGCACCAAGCAAGTGTAGCATACATGGGAGGTTAATAACTGTTATCCTGAGATACTATTCCCAGGGCTGAACTCTTATCCTGGACTGTTGTGCAGATACTTACACTGATTCCAAGTTGTTACTTTCATTTTCCTGGCTTTCAAATCATGCTATTTTCCTCTTTTTCCAGTCCTTCATGGAGCATATTACATTCTATATGCCCGATTTTCTCACCTGCCTTTTGTTTCCACCATTAAGGGGCCACATTACAATCTTGTTGCTAACGTTAGCGCTCACTTGCGTTAGCATTAACGTTAGCCGCGGTGGCTACCGCATATTACAATCCAAACGCTAACGGTTAAGTAACCCGTTTGCATTTGGTACCTTGCGCTTTTCAGCGCGAGGTTACTGTACTTTGCGCTCCCTATACTTAACATGGGGAGAGCAAAGTGTTAATCAGTGTTAGTATTACAATCTAATAGCGCTGACTAGCGTTAACAGTAAGTCCAGGCTGTGGTTAACTTTCTGTTAACGAATTCCGCTTCTGCAGAATCTGTTAACACCAGCCAAAAATAAAAAAAAGCATTGTATACTGCTAATTGAGCTTGGGAAGCCTTCTAAGTGACGCCTTCAAAGTGAGCACTTAGAGATATCCTGGAGATACTCTGGAGGTAGTCTGAGGTTAGACAGGAGGTAGAAAACCTATAAAAAGGTAAGATTTGTTGGTTTAAATCCATTCTTTTTATAATGGCAGGCTTGGTCCAGTGTAAGAGCTGTCATGCATTTGTTTTTAGATCCAATTTTTGGAGGTTTGGAGTGTGCCTGATATGTAGGCAGCTCTCTTTATTGCAGCAGGAAATTGCCTGTTTGAAGTCTGAGGTTTGTAAAGTATCTGTTAGACAAACTCAGGCTATGACTATGACTGTTACAAAGCCACTGCCACAGAGGCCTCCTAGGAGCGGCAGATGGACTACTGTAGGATCTGGTAGACTTAGAGTTGTGGATAGAAAACATGTCCCACAGTCTGTGGCTCTTCTTAATTCTTTTGAGGCACTTTCAGAGTGTAGTGGTGAGACGAAAGTAGGCTCAGACACCATAGTTAAGGAACCACCATCCCCTATGCCTAAGGTATGCAGGACTGCAACCAAGAACAATAAGGAAAAGGTGGGACACGATAGAAGGCAATTGTTGCTGGGTGATTCTATCATAAGAGGTGTTGAGCTGGAGAGTAGTGGTTTGGTGAGATGTCTTCCTGGGGCTACTGCTCGTAGAGACAAGAGACGTATTCTCAATATTGTCAAACAAGCAAAGCAGCAAGGGGAAGTGGATGTTCTAGTCCATCTAGGGACAAATGACTTGGCTAGCAATGAGGTTTCTGAGATTAAGGAAGGTTTTTGTGTTCTTGGAGGTGAAATACAGCAGATTGCGTCCACTGTGTCATTCTCTGAAGTTTTGCCTGTGCAAAACATTCAGGATAGGCAGATGCGCAATAGGGAATTTAATTCGTGGCTTCGGGAATGGTGTCGAGAGCAAGGATTTTCCTTTGTGTCCCATGATAGCTCTAATTGGAGCAGAAAGGAACTGTATAAAAAAGATGGTTTGCATCTTACTCATAGGGGAACATATGTTCTCAGTGAGAAGTTCAAAGGTTTCACAAAGAAATATTTAAACTAGGAGGGGGGGACAAAAGGGTAAAAAACAATCTGCCTGATTGTCCCCCAAAACTAAATCGGAGGGTGCAAGCAACATGCGGGGAAAAAAATGACAAGCTCAGAGTCGTGTCTATAAATGCTCGCAGTTTAGTCAATAAAATCAATGGAGGCAATGATGGCAGCTGAAAAAGTAGATTTAGTTGCGGTTACTGAGGCATGGTTCAGTGAGAAAAATAACTGGGACATAACAATACCGGGGTACTCTTTATATAGAAAAGACAGAGAAGGTAGGAAAGGAGGAGGAGTGGCCCTGTATGTGAAAAACAACATAAAAACGAACCAAATAAAAGTGAGCGAGGTGAACATAGAGTCAGTTTGGGTTACGATAACATTTGGCAATCATACAGTAGCTCGTGTAGGTGTGATCTATAGACCCCCTGGACAAGTAGAAGAGCTAGATAATCTGCTGCTTGAGGAAATAGCCAAAATGGCAATGAAGGGGGAAGTTATTATCATGGGGGACTTTAATCTTCCTGATGTGAACTGGAAAACCAAAACAGCTGGGTGCACCAGGAGTACAAATATTCTAAACTCCCTACTGGGATTATCTCTAACACAAGTAGTTGAGGAGCCGACCCGTAAAGAGGCCATATTGGATTTAATACTCACAAATGGAGGTTTGGTATCGGACGTTGTTGTAGGTGAAAATTTGGGATCTAGTGATCACCAGTCAGTATGGTTTAATATAAGAACAGGGATGGAGCCGCACCACACAAAAACAAAAGTTTTAGACTTTAAAAAAACAGATTTTTCTAAAATGAGATTTTGTGTGAAGGAGTCATTATCAGACTGGAGGAGTTTAAAGGGAGTCCAGGAGAAATGGGATTATTTAAAGGAAGCATTATTGAAGGCCACAGGCAATTGCATTCGACTTGTTAGCAAAAACAAAAAAGGGAAGAAATCACTGTGGTACTCTGCAGAAGTGGCCAAGATAGTGAAGAACAAAAAGACAGCATTCAATAATTATAAAACAACTCAGAGTGAAGAAGATAGGCAAACCTATAAGATTAGGCAGAAAGAGGCAAAGCAATTTATAAGGGCTTCCAAAGCACACGCAGAAGAGAAAATAGCTCAGTCAGTAAAAAAGGGGGACAAAACATCTTTTAGATACATAAACGAGAAAAGAAAAGTAAAACAAGGATTAGTTAGATTAAAAACAAAGGAAGGAAGGTATGTAGAAGTGGATAAAAGTCTCGCTGACTGCCTCAATGAATATTTTTGTTCAGTCTTTGCAGAAGAAAAGGAAGGAAAGGGACCTCAGTTAGGAGGAAACACTAACGAGACAATTACATATCAGTTTACAGAGGAGGAGGTTCTACAGCAGCTGTCTAAAGTAAAGACAAATAAGTCAATGGGGCCTGATGGGATCCACCCTAAATTATTAAAAGAGCTCAGTGATGTAATAGCAAAACCGTTAACAGATTTATTTAACCAATCCTTGCTAACGGGAGTCGTCCCAGAAGACTGGAAATTAGCAAATGTTGTGCCCATTCACAAGAAGACTAGTAGTGAGGAATCTGGGAACTATAGGACAGTTAGTCTTACGTCAGTAGTGGGGAAATTAATGGAAACCATGTTAAAGGAAAGGATTGTTGAACATCTAAAAACACATAGATTACAGGATCAGAAACAACATGGGTTTACCTCAGGGAGATCATGCCAAACTAATCTTATTGATTTTTTTGATTGGGTAACAAAAATAATAGACACAGGTGGTGCAGTAGACATTGCTTATTTAGATTTCAGTAAGGCTTTTGATACTGTTCCGCATAGAAGGCTTATCAATAAATTGCAATCTTTGAGCTTGGATTCCAATATTGTTGAATGGATTAGGCAGTGGCTGAGTGACAGGCAACAGAGGGTTGTGGTAAATGGAGTTTATTCGGCACAAGGTCTTGTTACCAGTGGGGTACCTCCGGGGTCAGTACTTGGACCCATTCTATTTAATATTTTTATTAGTGATATTGCAGAAGGTATTAATGGAAAAGTATGTCTTTTTGCTGATGACACAAAGATTTGCAACAGGGTTGACTTTCCTGGAGGGATCAGCCAAATGACAAATGATTTAGGTAAACTAAAAAAATGGTCGGAGCTGTGGCAATTGAGTTTTAATGTGGATAAGTGCAAGATAATGCACCTGGGACGTAAAAACCCAAGGGCTGAATATAGAATATTTGATACAGTCCTAACCTCAACATCTGAGGAAAGGGATTTAGGGGTTATTATTTCAGAGGATCTAAGGGTAAGTAGTCAATGTAATAGAGCAGCAGGAAATGCTAGCAGAATGCTTGGTTGTGTAGGGAGAGGTATTAGCAGTAGGAAAAGGGAAGTGCTCATGCCACTGTACAGAGCACTGGTGAGACCTCACTTGGAGTACTGTGTGCAGTACTGGAGACCGTATCTCCAGAAGGATATAGACATCTTAGAGAGAGTTCAGAGAAGGGCTACTAAAATGGTGTATGGCTTGAAGGAGAAAAGTTACCAGGAAAGGCTTAATGATCTTAACATGTACAGCTTGGAAAAAAGACAAGACAGAGGAGATATGATAGAAACATTTAAATACGTAAAGGGAATCCACAAGGTAGAGGAAGGGAGTATATTTAAAAGGAAACAAAGTAGCAAAACAAGAGGACATAGTCTTAGATTAGAGGGGCAAAGGTTTAAAAGTAACATCAGAAAGCATTATTTTACTGAGAGGGTGGTGGATACATGGAACAGTCTTCCAGTTGAAGTGGTAGAGGCCAAAACAGTAATTGAATTTAAGCAAGCATGGGATAGGCATAAGGCTATCCTAAACAAAAGATAAATCCAGGTAAAGTATCCATGTAATTGGGCAGACTAGATGGGCCGAAAGGTTCTTATCTGCCGACATTTTTCTATGTTTCTATGCAGCTGATAAGTGGCGCGTGTCATTGGCTGCAGGGGGACAGCCTGAGTTCAGGATGCCCCGCGGCAGCCAATGGTGCGTGCCACACGCCAACTAGTGGGCGGGACTGCAGAGGCCCATAGACGCTACCGGGGCGTGGTTAAAAGGTGGCTAAAGTTCTACGAACTACGGTGAATTCACCATTTAGGAACCGACACCATAGTTCGCCATACTTTTCCGTTTTCTTTCCATTGTAGTTTCTACATCGTAGTTTCCACCAGTGAGGTTTCCACCAAGGTTTGTGACAGTAGTTTAGTGTGGATTTCACTATAGTTTCCATGAGTGGTTCAGTCATAATTGTCCTGCATAGTTTTGTACCATCCCCCCCCCCTATAGTTTATTTAGGAGGTCTCTGGAGAATGCCACATTACAATTGCTAAAGTATATTCACCTGTGTTGCAAACAGTAAATTGAGAATAAATGTAGTTTAGGCTTCCTATGTAAGAATGAAGGTGGTCCTATTGTCCAGGGCTGTTCAGTATTAGTTGCACCAATTTTGCCTGATGTTGAGTTTCTTTATGTTTATAGTCAAAATTCAACAACAGTGACTTGTAAAATCACCCCACTTTTCTATTCCTTGACTGTACCACTTGCAATAAGAAGTTTGTGTAACTACATTGTATCTCATTTACTTACTACCATTCCTGTTATTCATACCTACAGTATAATACCTCCAAATGGTAAGTAAAAACAACACACATCACCTTGTATTTTGTATGTTGCATTAAAGACTTTACATTAGAACACTAATGAATATTTTATTTATTTATTTATTTATAATGTATTTTACCAGGAAGGGTAAATTGAGATTTCTCTCGTTTTCAAGTATGTCCTGGGTTCAAGAACATTGAATTGTTACAGTCGTTACAGAAATACAAAGTAATACAATGCAAGATATTAAAACCAACACACAAATATACAGAATGCCATAGAAAATAAATATGTAGGAAATATAGTCACTATGTTACATGTTTACAGGTGCATTCTGTATTGAGGTATGTTAATAGGGAGCTCTTAAGTGACTTTAGGCTGGGGGAAGATTTGATGGCGTCTGGGAGGTTATTCCATAATTACGGTGCTCTGTAGAATAATGAGGATTGAGGCACTTTCTTTTTGTATTGTAGTGCTGCAAGTAAGTTGCAGGTCAGGATCGGAGGTTATAGGATGAGGGAACTGCTGGGGGGAAGCAGGCTATTCAGGTAGGGTGGTAGCTTCCCAGAAAAGCTCTTAAACACCAGGTTGGAATGGTGAAGGGTGCGTCTAGATTCCAGCGATGGCCAGTCAAAATGATGGGTCATGTAGTTACATTTTAGCAGAAAGCGGCAGAATGAGCTATACAATGTAGTAAGTTTCTGAAGGTATTCAATAGCCGGCATAAGTATTTGTTGTACAATCTGCTTTCTTACCGCAAATATAATGTTATCAATGCATTGTATAAAATGTTACAATTAAAAACCTTTCAATTACTTAAAGGGATACTCTAGGCAACATGACCACCTGAGCTTTTTTAGGTGGTCATGATGTCCTAAGTAGACATGTGCATTCGTTTTAGTACTAAAACGATTTAGTCAGAATTTTGGGATAATTTAGTTTTAGTATGACTCAAGAGAAACGAAACTGCTCAGTACAAAAAACGAAAGAAACTAAAATAAAATGCACTACATTTTAGTTTCAGTCCTTTTTGTGATATTACATTGATGAGTGAAGGAGACCAGCAATGAAGAGCGCAACATCGCAACATCCGAAGTTCTGCACCCTCCACATGCCAATGCAGTAGGATGTTCTATACAGAGAGGGGCATTAATTAATGCAGGAGGATGTTCTATACATTATACAGAGAGGGGTATTAATGCAGGAGGATGTTATATACATTACACAGAGAAAGGTATAAATTGAGGAGGATGTTCTATACAGAGAGGGACATTAATTAATTCAGGAGGATGTTCTATATATTATACAGAGAGGGGTATTAATTAATGCAGGTGGATGTTGTACACATTATACAGAGAGGGGTATTAATTAATGCAGGAGGATGTTCTAAACATTATACAGAGAGGATCCTTTTTTTTCAGCCCTTTAAATCCAGTGGCTGTGAGCGCTGAGATCGGCTGCTTGTTAGATTATCTCTCAGTACAATGTATCAGGCTCAGTTGTTACAGTAAGTGACTGTAACAGAGCTCAGAGTTTCAGTAAAACAAGGAAATAATATTGTTCTAACCTCTTCAATATAAAAATATTATTCACTAGTTTTACTGAAACTCTGAGCGCTGTGATGAGCTGCAGTCACTTACTGTAACAGCTTTGCCTGACACGGGGCAATATTACAATGTTGGTGCTAACTTAGGCTAGGGTCAGACTAACGCATTTTTCACGTTGTCCATGAAAATGTGCGTTCGAAGAATGGACGTATTTTTTCACGGAATACGCAATAGCGGTCATACTATGCGCAGTTTCATCCGTGATTTTGTACGGATCATCAATAAAACACTTCTTGCATCTGGACGTTATGTTGGCCGGACATTAGCAGCGTCTGATGTCTCCAATTCCACACACACACGCCGCTAGCGACGCAGCGCACTCTGTACGTCAGTACTAGTGGTTTAACGTTCTCGAAAAAATGCGTTAATTTTCACTTGCGTTGCGCAGCCGGACTTTTGTGCGACCGTACTTCGTATATTGGCTGTCATTGCCCGGCATCTGCTGCTAGCACGGCCGTGATTAAGTGCGCCAGAACGCGCGTTCGCACTGCCTCAGTCTGACCCTAGCCTCAACCAGAGCTGTTGTAAACTGAAAGCCTCTATAGGCTATAATGGCTCTGGGAAGTTTACAACAGCTCTGGTTATGTTACCACCAACTATGTAATATGGCCCACATTGTGCTGAGAGTGAGAGATACTGTAACAAGCAGCGATCTCAGCCCTCTGAGGAGCCACTACAATAGTAATTGTATCCACTGGTTTTCGGATGAATGAAATTAGTTTTCATACTAAAGAACTGAAAACGAATTTCTTTAGTAACTAAATAAATTGCATTTTAGGACTAATCCATTAGTTCAAAACGAAATTTTGTGCTGTGCACATGTCTAGTCCTAAGTATGCCCTTTTCCTCCGCTGCCCCCTCCGCTCAGCCGATCGGCTGAAACAGATGAGAGACGCGGATGACTTTACTCCGCCCTCCCAGCTGTCAGTCAGCAGAGCGGAATTCGTATTTCCCGCTTCTGCCGACTATTGCCGAGTAGGAGACGTCATCGCGCTTTCAGCACGATGACGTCTCCAACTCGCCGCAGTAGCTGGCGGCAGCGGCTGAGATTAGTGTTGCGCATCCTCTTGCGCGTAACACTAATCGAAGAAGATGGAGCCGGGAGGAAGCCTGCTGATTGGCTGGTTTACGTGAGAGAGACGCGCATGCGTGCTTCTCACGTAAACCATTAGCCAAGTTGAAGATTTAACAGGACGGGAGCGGAAGAGGAGGGAGGGGAGTATAAAAAAAAAACGTTGGAAACAAGTGGTTTTTAGGGTAAGTATTACAGTAAAAAAAAAAATACTGAATAACTAGATAGGGCAATAGGTATAATATAATTTAAAAAAAGGGGGTGATTTTTAGCTTAGAGTGTCCCTTAATATTACTCTTGTGTAAGTCTAGGAGGACGACACAGTAGCCAAATGCAGGCAATGTTAGAAAATATAAGAAACAGCTAAACTAGTTGTAAAAGTACAAGGTAGGACATGCAGGGACTGTAAAGCCTATAGAATCACACAGGGGTGGAATAATTTATGGGAATATTAGACAATGATTTCAAAGAGGTTTCTCTCACCGACCTTCTCTGTCAGTACTAATGTCCTTAATTAAATATCCAGAAAGAAGAGAATGTCAGAGGTTCCCCCAATCCATTTGCATAGTAATTAGAGATTGATTAGGCTGAGAGGGACTTTACACCACCCTGTTGAATCTGGTGCATTGGAGACTTTAACCAAACTTTAAAAAGTATATGAAAGGTTAACAGCACATTAATGTTTTTTTCTAAGCAAAAAAATAAAGATCTCTATTTATGTTTCTCCTCCACTGTGAAAAACAATACAAACAGTACTTGTATCATATGCAACAGAAAATGTATCTAACATGTCACTACTAATGAGATGAGCATTGCTGGCTGTTAGGATTAATATTCAGCTTTTAACCATTTAAAATCCCACAAAACAACAGTATTTTCCATTGTATACCTAACAAGAAAAACAATAAAATGTGATTATATCTTGATACTATGCAACGACAAAGCAATGACTTTATAACAAATATTTAAAAGCCACTATATTGGTAATTACAAGGCAAATAGGAAATAGTAGCAATGTTTCTACGGGTCATGGACCTCTGGTGAAATATAGGACAGTGAGAGCTAATTAATAAAGAAGGTATATAGGAAAGAGTGAGCACAAATCAATTCACTAATGTCTGAATAAAGCTCTGAATCTTAGAATTTAAGATTCAACTTAAAATTGCAATTTGATGGCCAGTTCATTAAATTGTACAGATTATGTTTGCTTAGTCCAGAAAATATGGTGCTAAAAATGTATTAATAAAAAAGGGCCAAATGTCATGTTTTCATAAAAGTCTTGACCAGTGCTTAATTTGTAAATCAGAAGGTGCAGGAACACAAAGGACATAAGAGAGGGTGACAAGATGGGCTCAGTTCCTGAAACACATACAGAACATGGCGCTGAAAACTACATGCAGTGCACTCAAATGCCCACTTACTAATAAATTGGATGATATAAATGTTATGGCAATAATGTTAAATTAATATTTTTGGTTTTATACCCAAAAATGGATCTGCCCAAATAGTTACTGGAACACAGACAGTCAAAACGAGAGGTTCTGGATCCTGTTCCACCATAATAACCAACAAATTAAGCACTTGACTTGACACTTACAGTGAGGGAAAAAAAATATTTTATCCCCTGCTGATTTTGTATGTTTGCCCACTGACAAAGAAATGATCAGTCTATAATTTTAATGGTAGGTTTATTCTAACAGTGACAGACAGAATAACAACAAAAATATCCAAAAACACATTTCAAAAAAGTTATGAATTGATTTGCATTTTAATGAGTGAAATAAGTATTTGACCTCTTCGCAAACATGACTTAGTACTTAGTGGCAGTATTTCATCCCCTATCAATCAGCAAGATTTCTGGCTCCCAGGTGTCTTTTATACGGGTAAAGAGCTAAAGTTAGGAGCACTCTCTTAAAGGGATACCTGTCCACAGAAGCAATCAATCAGATTCCAAATTCTCTACTATGGCCAAGACCAAAGAGCTGTCCAAGGATGTCAGTGACAAGATTGTAGACCTAAACAAGTCTGGAATGGGCTACAAGACCATTGCCAAGCAGCTTGGTGAGACGGTGACAACAGTTGGTGCGATTATACGCAAATGTGAGAAAAAAAAATAACTGTCCATCTCCCGCGGTCTGGAGCTCCATGCAAAATCTCACCTCGTGGAGTTTCAATGATAATGGGAACAGTGAGGAATCAGCCCAGAACTACACGGGAGGATCTTGTCAATGATCTCAAGGCAGCTGGGACCATAGTCACCAAGAAAACAATTGGTAACACACTACGCCTTGAAGGACTTAAATCCTGCAGTGCCCACAAGGTCCCTCTGCTCAAGACAGCACATGTCCATCTCAAGTTTGCCATTGAACATCTGATTGATTCAGAGGAGACCTGGGTAAAAGTGTTGTGGTCAGATGAGACCAAAATCGTGCTCTTTGGCATCAACTCAACTCGCCGTGTTTGGAGGAGGAGGAGGGATGCTGCCTATGACCCCAAGAACACCATCCCACCAGGGGCATACTTAGGGGGGCGGCCCGCACTGGGTGGCACCACCCCTAGGGTGACACTAAAAAAAAAACTATATATATTTTTTTTACTTTTGCAAAGTATTTTACCAGGATACATTGAGATTTCACTAATTTTCAAGTACTGTATGTCCTGAGTAGGCAAGGCCTAGGCTGGCACTTTCCAGGGGGCAGCAAAAAACCTCACCACTAAAGGGATTACTCACAGAGCACCGAAATTACGCCAACATTTTGGTGTTCTGTTGTTCCCTGTACTTCGGGGAATCAAATTTCCCCACCCTGCAGTGATTCACCATTCACCGCAGGGTCCCCAAAGTGCAGGGAGTCGGCCGCCGAATGCCGCCACAGCAAACCCGTGGCCTGCTGTTTTAAAAAAAAACACTGTACGAAAATGTCTGGAATTTACATATAAGATCCTATGATTGATAATAAAAAGTTCTGTTACAGAAAAAAGAGAAACCGCTATTTAAAAAAAAAAAGGGGGAAAACTTTGCCGAAAAAAAATCTGAAAAATTAATAAAAGGTACTAAAACAAAAATCAATAAATAAAGACTTTTTACTGCACAGTAAAATAATAAATGGTTTATTAGATATTGCATAAAAAGAGGAATATTTTTAACATTGAAACCTATGGGGTTCGCCTGAATAAACCTGCTGATTGAAACCACGAACATCAGGGCATTTCACTGACATTTCTCTGCTGTTTGGTGTTCTCTGAATAGATTAACCATTACTTCTCTATGGGGATTTGCACTGCCTTCGAACAGCACCGTACTTTCTGGCAGTTCGCCATAATTTGTGTGTGAGCATATCACAAAGCAGTGGTGTACTTAGGGGAGTGGCGGGGCGGGTCGCCCCAGGTACCAGTGATTATTGGGGTGTCATTAGGGGGTACTAGGAGGTGCCACTGTCACTGTGTGTCAGCTTTGAGCTGTGTTCTCAAACAACGAGCAGTGGAGCAGGACGTTTGCATTAGGAATAAAATAGAATAGAATAAAAATCCCCCTCTCCTCCCTCCATAGCTCCTCCCCTGCCCCGCAGCAGCTCCAGGAGAGGGGAGGGGGATGTGATTTGTGTGCAGAGAGAGAAGATGACAGTAAACGGGGTATCAGCAGAATATGAAGCCCTAGAAAACAAGCACACGAACCAGGGGAATAGACACCCAACAGGGCTTGACCCAACAAGAGCAAGTAGAACAACAATTGCACGATGTGCAGGGAAGGTGTCTATGAATAAAGTAATTTAACAGTTTATTAGACAAAAAACACTAAAAACGTAAAGCATAAGAGGTGGGATAATACATATAGAGTAGCGGCACCTCATAAGAGTCCACACAGGTGGTAATCCAATTGGAGGAATAAGGAAATGTAAGAGGGATTACTATCTGATACCTCGGCGGTTCAAGCCACCTACATACCTCTAAACTGAAATCAAAGGAACACACCAGGGTAGTCCGCACAAAACCCACCACATGGAAGAAAAAATAGATTTAAAAACAAGAGAAGAGTAGCATAGCTCATATGAAGCCCTCTCTGCTTACTGCTGTTTAAAGTGGACCTTTCCTTAACCAGCACTGCAGTGATCAGAAATTTGTCATTGAGCTGCCTGGCTCTTGGTGAGGTCCTGCATAGAGGGGGCAGAGATGCATTCACTGCATAACCAGTGAATAGGCAGCCCAGGGTAAACAGTGACAGGTAAGAGGGAGTCTTAAAAAACTGGAAAAGCAAAGAAAAAATACCATAGCAACATCGTATACCTGCAAAACACACACCCATTCTCTGCTCAACAACTCCAATCCACAAAAACAGCAACCCACACACACAACTCCCATCACACAAAACCAGCCACCCATACACTCACGACTCCATCACACAAAACCAGCCACCCACACACACACAACTCCCATTACACAAAACCAGCCACCCACACACACAACTCCCATCACACAAAACCAGCCACCCACACACACACACAACTCCCATCACACTAAACCAGCCACCCACACACAACTCCCATCACACAAAACCAGCCACCCATAGAACTCCATCACACAAAACCAACCAACCCACAACCCCATCACACAACACCAGCCAGCAACACACAACCCAGCCACCAACACACAACTCCTATCACACAAAACAAGCCACCCCAACACACACACAACTCCCATCAACAAAACCAGCCACATGTGTACTTTTGTTCATAGCATGAGGATGGATATGTTGTGAGTTTGCAAAATCACTTAAGAATAACAATTATTAAAAAAAATCTACACTCACCTCTTATTGCACAGCACAGAGGACACATGATTCACCATCGGCAGATTCATAATATATCATTATTATATGTATACGTCATGTCCTGCCAGAATGCTATAACTAAAAATATTTTTGAGAACTTTAAAAAAGTGTGTGTAATTTATTTATTTATTTACATTTTAAAGTTGGGGGGGTGCCAAATATAGGATCCGCCCCGGGTGCCAAATGTTCTAGGTATGCCCCTGCATCCCTGTCACGGTGGCCCCCGCACCCCCCCCGGCGCCTGGCAGCAGCTTCCTCGCTGCTCGCTGGCCAGGCGCCGAGTGATATTGCGGGCGCTTCCGCACACGTGGGACGCCGGGGGGCGGGGCCTGGCGGCGAGACGCGGACCCGCCGGGTTTAAAGCCCAGACTCACAGAGACGCCGGTGCCCTGACGTGGTAGTTACTTCCCGCAGAGCTCTTGTATATTTTGACTAATTAATGATTCTGTGTATGACCCCTGGCATTGGCAAACTAACGATTCTGTGTATGACCCCTGGCATTGGCAAACTAACGATTCTGTGTATGACCCCTGGCATTGGCAAACTAACGATTCTGTGTATGACCCCTGGCATTGGCAAACTAACGATTCTGTGTACGACCCTTGGCATTGGCAAACTAACGATTCTGTGTATGACCCTTGGCATTGGCAAACTAACGATTCTGTGTATGACCCCTGGCATTGGCGAACGAACCACTCTGTGTATGATCCTTGGCATTGGCGAACGAACCATTCTGTGCGTAACCCCTGGTATTGGCATTAACTCTTCTAATTCTGGTATTGAGGTCAGTCTGTGTGGCACCCTAAGCACACATCAGACTACCCCTTGTTGTTAGGGTCTTGGGAAGAGCTAATTGTTCTAAGGTCTTGTGTATCATTCTATGTCTGTCTAGTCGTGCCGACCACTCTAAGGATCGGAAGGGTAGAGAGTGTCCTGCGTCTAGGGACCACTAGTCAGATAAGCAGAAGGATCCGTGACGTCTCTCTTGTATGTGCTCTGTACTGCCATTCTAGTAGTCTGTCTAGTCGTGCCGACCACTCTAAGGATCGGAAGGGTAGAGAGTGTCCTGCGTATAGGGACCACCACTCTAGTATCAGGGGGATCCGTGACATTACGTCAGGGCCAATGGATCCCGCAGACCTCTCTAATCAGTTGACCCGTATTGCAGCCAGACAAGAAGAGCAGGACCATAGAATGGACCAGATTGCTCTTGCCCTGCAAACCCTGTTAAATCGATCCAGTTCTGGAACTGCAAACCCTCCAGACCCAGTAGTGCCTAGGGTCAGTTCGGCCGCTCCCGAGGGATGTAGGCTCAGTATGAAGGCACCCGTACGCTATGATGGTACACCAAACTTATGCCGGGGCTTTCTGACCCAACTCGAGATCCTGTTCGAGAACAATCCAGGGTCCTGTATGTCTGATAAAGCCAAAGTAGGCTATCTGATTAATCATCTAACCGAAAAAGCTTTATTATGGGCCACGAATAAGAAACCCATCATTTATGACTATGAGGGTTTTACCTCCGAGTTAAAACGTACCTTTGATCCCTCTAGAAGGGCTACCAATGCGGGTAGATCCCTGTTTCACATCAAACAGGGTAATAGGAGGGTCTCCGACTATGCCATAGAGTTTAAGACTTTGTCTTCTGAGGTACACTGGCCGAACGACGTTTTAACCCTAGCCTTTACCGAAGGCCTGAACGAGGCTTTTATGTTTGAGTTGGCTCCCTTAAAATTACCAGAACATCTGGATCATTTGGTTGATTTCTGCATTGCCATGGACGATCAAATCAGGGAAAGGAGACACCCCAGGGATAGACCCAGAAGGGTCCTGCCCCCTTTGCCCTTAGTACCCAGACACACCACTACATCAGGCAACCCGGAGACCGCAAAGACTGATGTACCGGCCGTTGAACCCATGCAAATAGGAAAAACGGGTATTTCAGAAGCAGAAAGAGCTCACAGAAGAGAAAGGGGGCTCTGCTTTTATTGTGCTGGGGCAGATCATTTCCGCCTTCAATGTCCTCAGAGACCCAGGGGTAGCAGGGGTGAGACTAACAAATCAGGTCAAAGAACAGCTAATACCCAGGTTATCGGTTCTCTGTATGCCTCCTTTGTGGACGATGAAAAAAAAAAAACCCGGATTCTGGTACCTATCTCCCTCATCTGGGAGGGGGTTCACCTCGAGACTGAGGCATTCCTAGACTCTGGAGCCTCAGGTAATTTTATGGACAGATGTTTTGCCGCCAAAAACCTCTTACCTCTGGTTCTAAAGGAGAGGCCTCTAATGGTGGAAGCCATAGACGGAAAACCCCTGTCATGTCCCCATATCACTCACGACACTATTGATGTATGCATGACTACAGGAGTTCTGCACCGTGAAACCATACGATTCCAGATTATCGACTCTCCCTCATGTCCTGTCGTTCTTGGGTTCCCATGGTTAATAGAGCATAACCCGGTGATTGATTGGGCCCAGCGAGATATAAAGTGTTGGGGTCCTAGTTGCCAGTCAAAGTGCCTGGGCAGGGTTAATGCGATTGGTAGCCTCAATATTGCTACAGCACCTCCTTTGTCCACCGAAGTCCCTGAATGTTATATGGCGCTAAAGGAGGTGTTCTCTAAAACCAGGACTGAGGTCCTACCACCGCATCGCCCTTATGACTGTGCTATAGAGTTGCTCCCTGGTACTATGCCTCCTAGAGGACACGTATACCCTTTGTCACAAAAGGAAAACGACATTATGGAGGAATATATAAGGGAGAATCTAGAGCGAGGATTTATCAGACGATCCTCCTCTCCAGCAGGAGCAGGTTTCTTTTTCGTTTCCAAAAAAGAGGGTGACCTGCGACCTTGCATCGATTACAGAGGTTTGAATAGGATTACCATAAGAAATGCATATCCAATACCTCTTATAACAGAATTGTTCGACCGATTAAAAGGGGCCCGTATTTATACGAAACTTGATTTACGCGGAGCGTACAACCTGGTCAGGGTTAAGAAGGGGCATGAATGGAAAACGGCTTTTAATACACGTAGCGGGCATTCTGTGTATGACCCCTGGCATTGGCGAACGAACCACTCTGTGTATGATCCTTGGCATTGGCGAACGAACCATTCTGTGCGTAACCCCTGGTATTGGCATTAACTCTTCTAATTCTGGTATTGAGGTCAGTCTGTGTGGCACCCTAAGCACACATCAGACTACCCCTTGTTGTTAGGGTCTTGGGAAGAGCTAATTGTTCTAAGGTCTTGTGTATCATTCTATGTCTGTCTAGTCGTGCCGACCACTCTAAGGATCGGAAGGGTAGAGAGTGTCCTGCGTCTAGGGACCACTAGTCAGATAAGCAGAAGGATCCGTGACGTCTCTCTTGTATGTGCTCTGTACTGCCATTCTAGTAGTCTGTCTAGTCGTGCCGACCACTCTAAGGATCGGAAGGGTAGAGAGTGTCCCACTGTCCCACTGTCAAAAATGGAAGTGGAAACATTATGCTTTAGGGGTGTTTTGCTGCTAAGGGGACAGGACAACGCAACCGCATCAAAGAGACGATGGACTGGGCCATGTACCGTCAAATCTTGAGTGAGAATCTCCTTCCCTCAGCCAGGGCATTGAAAATGGGTCAGATATGGGTATTCCAGCATGATAATGACCCGAAACACACAGCCAAGGCAACAAATGAGTGGCTCAAGTAGAAGCACATTAAGGTCCTGGAGTGGCCTCGCCAGTCTCCAGACCTTAGTCCCATAGAAAATCTGTAGAAGGAGCCGAAGGTTCGAGTTGCCAAACATCAGCCTCGAAACCTAAAAGACTTGGAGAGGATCTGCAAAGAGGAGTGGGACAAAATCCCTCCTGAGATGTGTGCACACCTGGTGGCCAACTACAAGAAATGTCTGACCTCTGTGACTGCCAACAAGGGTTTTGCCGCCAAGTATTAAGTCATGTTTTGCAAAGGGGGTCAAATACTTATTTCATGCATTAAAATGCAGATCAATTTATAACTCTTTTGAAATGCGTTTTCTGGATGTTTTTGTTGTTATTTTGTCTCTTACTGTTAGAATAAACCTACCATTAAAATTATCGACTGATCATTTCTTTGTCAGTGGGCAAACTTAAAAAATCAGCAGGGGATCAAATAATTTTTTCCCTCACTTTATCAATCAAAAATCTTCATGCTGAAACCAAAGTGTTGTGCAGTGAGTTATGCAATGCGGCTATCACAGTTGCACTTGGTCGGTTATGATTTGTTGATAGAAAACTGGGTCAGGGAAGTATTATATATCAAATCATCACAATTTAATTGATTTCCTCATCTTTCAGATCACTGGACAGTGGCCAAACAAGTGCTACGTGGTTATAAAGGACATTTTACACTAACAGCGTTATTCAAAGAGCTCCAAATTGGGGCCGAAAGGTAACCGAACACTGAAATTCACCATACAGTTACCTTTCCTGGCCATTCGGCTAATCAGAGAGCAGCAGGCAGTTCGCCAAATGTTGGCGAATTGCCTGCACATACGGTGCCTGTTCGAGGGCAGTGAAATTCCCATAGAGAAGCAATGCTGCGTCTATTCAAAGAACAAAAACCAGCAGTGAAAAGTTGCCGAATTGCCCTGCTGTTCGGTGGTTTCATTTGACAGGTTTATTCAGGCGAATCCCATAGGCTTCAATGTTAAAAATATTCCCGTTTTAATTCAATATCTAATAAGCCATTCATTATAATATACTGCAGTAAAAAGTCTCTTTATTTTTAGATTTTTTTAGGATCTTTTAGGCATTTTTCAGGCTTTTTTTTTAAATAGTTTTTTGTTTTTTAACCCCTTAAGGGCCGCTGACGTACCCTGTACGTCCTGTCCTCGGGTCTCCCTTAGACCCGCGGACGTACAGGGTACGTCAGCGGCGCCTAATCCCCCTCCCGCCCGATACTCACCTCCCTCGCCGGATCCCACGGCAATCTGGCAGGGAGGAAGCCTGCCCATGTGATTTACATGGGCAGGCGAGGCTGATGACGTCGCCACGCTGCGTGGTGACGTCATCAGCAGGCGTCCCCATGCATTTCAATGGAGGGGAGGGGGGGCTCCTTCGGAGCCCTCTATCTCCCCAACCATTGAAGCTAGGGAGATGCCGTTTACACCGCTGGAGAGGGGAGAGCCTCCCCTTTTTAGCGGTGTATGGCATTAACCGTTTCGCCGCCGGATCACGTTGCGGCGCCAATTGGCGCCAAAACGTGATTCAAACCTGGAGGGGGGCTGAGATCTTGGATGTCAGCCAAGCCTCCAGGTCCCCCCCACCCACTGACAACCTCACCATATGTGTGAGGATGTCAGTGGGCCAGTTAACCATCTAGCTGCCATGTAGAGATAAGGGGATCCTAAGGATCCATTTATCTCCCGATCCATGGCAGCTAGATGGTCATATTTGCCATCATTTGAAAGGCCTGATTATGGCCTTTCAAATGATACCAAACATGACCAGGTTTGGTTTAAAAAAAAATAAAAAAATTAAATAAAAAAAAATAATAAAAAAATTAAATAAAATAAAAAAAAGTTTTTTTTTTAAAAGTTTTTTTTGTCTGGGGGGGTTTAATTAAATAGGACCTAGGCTGTCATCTAAGAATAATTAGCACAAAATGGTCAGAATGAGCGCAGCGCACATAGGTGAACTGTCTCAGCAGTGAAGGGGTTAAAAAGCAAACGCATGTAAACATTAGATATTTCTAGTCTCGGGACAAAATTTTGAACCTATTTACCCGGGGTCGTTTTGGGTGGTTGTAGATTTTGGGGATTAAATTACGAAAAAGTGTGTTTTTACCATTTTTTTCCTCATATTTCATATTTTTTTTTATAGTAAATTATTCGATATGATGGAAATAATGGTATTTCTAGAAAGTCCATTTAATGGCGGGAAAAAGGGTGTATAATATGTGTGGGTTGAATAAACGAGTAAGAGGAAAATTTGACCTAAACACTAACAGCGCAGAAACGTAAAAACAGCAGCGGTCACTAAAAGACGGATTTGTGTAAAACCGCCCGGTCACTAAGGGGTTAAATCATTTCTTTGTTTTTCTGTAACAGACCTTTTTATTATCATTCATTGGATCTTATATGTAAATTTCAGACATTTTCGTTCAGTAGTTTTTTTGCAAACAGCATTTCAATTTTCAAACATTCAAGCGTACTGTTTTTTTTTTGTTTACTCCATTCATCTGCGGTGTTGGGTTTTTCCAGCAGCTGCTCTGCGCTGTGATTGGCGGCTGCTCGGGTTTCTCCGGCATGTTTGGCGGGGTTAATCCAGATGTTTTTGCAGGTTTTGGTGTGCCTTCGCCGGGTTTTACGGTGAGTGTTCATCGGGTTTGCGGCAGCTTTTCCCTGCACTATGATGGCCCTGTGGTGCTTGCTGAATACACCGCAGGGTAGCCGAAATGGGATCGCCAAATTGCACTGAATTGAAGAGAACGAAAAGTCACTGAACGTGCGATGACTTTTCGTTCTCTTTGAATAACCCTGTAAATGTGTTGTGGCATAATTATTTGAGTGTAAACCATAAATGTTTGCCAACATTTTCTTATTTCTCCCTGATGTTGATCCACTTTTCACTTTTTAAATTTTCACTATTTAAAAAGAGGCAAAACCAATATAAAACAAAATGCTGCATATCACAAGGCCCAGCATCCTATAGAAAAGCTGTATTGAATCATTTGCACTCTATATCTGGGGTTTTCTTTCATTTCCATCTTGTGCCACACTAATATGGTGCTAAATTCTTGAGGTATACCAGCAGTTTTAAAAATAGTATTTTATCATTTAACCCTTTAACTTCCAAGGATGAGTGTACTCGATCTGCATGGTGTTCCACAGAAGAATTGCAAAGGAATTCCATTTATCGCAAGCAAAATTAATTTGCATTTGGGCTCCAGAACGCAACCCCTAACATTTTAGCACCGTGGGCATGATGTTGTTGGAATCCTGACCTTGGTGCATAAAAGGTGCTGACCAGTCTTGTCCACACCTTGCTTATCTGTTCCTGTGTTCCATCAGCAGAAGAAGGAGTTTACCTACCTGTGTCTCCCTACTTGATATCATTTGAACTTTGTGTTCTTGTCTGTCTCACTGAATGTTGGGCTCTCTCACCTGTTACAACCCGAGCCTTCCGTGACATGTTTAAAATAACAGTTTCCCAGCTGATCCTGAATGGAGACCTGAACTGCAATAACTCGATTTGCCCAGCAGATGCCCAACATCTGCCTTTCAAATAGGTTATTATGGTAGTGAATACAATGGGAATATTATCAAATATTTCTTATTATATAAAAAACTATTTTCCAAAAACACCTAACACCTGCCAGTTTTTTTAATGGAAAATCCATAGGGAGCAAAGGGGTTAAAAATTTGTATTACGATTATTTTCTGTTCAGTAGTACAGTACCTGATTGTGATACTTCTACATTAGATTGTTAGTATCTATTCACACCCATAATGCTGCCCAGGACATACTTGAAAACGAGAGAAATCTCATGTATCCACCCTGGTAAAATACTTTCTAAATAAATAAATTTCTCAGCAAACTCCCATAACACAGCTGAGGCCATTCAGAATACAACAAAAATGATGCCATCATATTTACCAAACCAAAAGTAACCTTTTCTAGAAAAACAACATTAATTTAAATAGATGAATTTGTAAACTTTGAAATCTATAGGTCAAAACAGTCAATCTGGTGGAAAACCAGAATTGGAAAGATTTTCAGATTCAGATAAGTAGGCCTAAGATTTGCAAATCCTTTATAATTATCCGCCAATTTCCCTCTTAGCAAATAATCTGTTCGTCTGTACTGTGCAGAACTACATCTGCATTACAACGTTTCCCTGAGCAGGTCAGCTGTACTTTCAGAGCTGAACACATAAGCTGCATAAAGTAGAATCTGTGAGAAACACAGAATAAAAATCTGCAGGAAGCTATGGAAATATCTTTATTAGCGAATGCAGTTTTCATCACTTGCTAAACTGTATACAATCTCTTCACATATTACTTAATAACGGTGATTAAACACTTTATTTTAGCTATCTAAACATATATGATAATAGAGCATCAAACGCTAAAGTTAATCTTTCTGTAGTTGCAGAGGGTTCTGGACGCAGAAGCAGGTAGGCCAGCCAGTGGCGTAGCGTGGGTTAAGATCATTAAGCCTTTCCTGGTAACTTTTCTCCTTCAAGCCGTACACCATTTTAGTAGCCCTTCTCTGAACTCTCTCTAAGATGTCTATATCCTTCTGGAGATACGGTCTCCAGTACTGCACACAGTACTCCAATTGAGGATAGAAACATAGAAAAATGTTGGCAGATAAGAACCTTTCGGCCCATCTAGTCTGCCCAATTACATGGATACTTTACCTGGATTTATCTTTTGTTTAGGATAGCCTTATGCCTATCCCATGCTTGCTTAAATTCAATTACTGTTTTGGCCTCTACCACTTCAACTGGAAGACTGTTCCATGTATCCACCACCCTCTCAGTAAAATAATGCTTCCTGATGTTACTTTTAAACCTTTGCCCCTCTAATCTAAGACTATGTCCTCTTGTTTTGCTACTTTGTTTCCGTTTAAATATACTCCCTTCCTCTACCTTGTGGATTCCCTTTACGTATTTAAATGTTTCTATCATATCTCCTCTGTCTCGTCTTTTTTCCAAGCTGTACATGTTAAGATCAAGTTGTCAGCACCCGGGGCAAGGCAAGATTTGCGCCCCCCCCAAACCTGTGGACACGTTGGCACGTCCTGATTCCCTTCCACCCGCCAGTAAAGTGTATGTATGTGAGGTGGTGTGCACTGACTGCAGGGTTATTCTCATATTTCTATGTATTTGTGCATGCCCCCAGGCTTTGCCCTGGGCAGTCTGCTTAAACATCACAGAAATAAAAGTCACACAGGGTTATTCAGAGAGCGTGAAAAGCAGGAGAATGACTGGAGAATGAAAAATTCTATGTCAAAATAACCGAACCAGAAAAATTCTCCCTTTCATCTCACTTTCCAAATCGGCTATTTTGACCTAGAATTTTCCATTCTCCAGTCATTCTCCAGTCATTCTCCTGCTTTTCACGCTCTCTGAATAACCCTGACAGTAATGTGCGGTGCATATGAGCACATCACAGAGCTACACAGCAATAAGATGCTCGGTAATATGCAGCGTATATGAGCGTATCACAAAGCTGCGTAGAAACAAAACTCAGCAATATGCTGTGTGTATGAGCGTATCACAAAGTTGCGTAGAAATAAAACTCATAGCAATATGCTGTGTGTATGAGCGTATCACAGAGCTGCGTAGAAATAAAACTCATAGCAATATGCTGTGTGTATGAGCGTATCACAAAGCTGCGTAGAAATAAAACTCAGCAATATGCTGTGTGTATGAGCGTATCACAGAGCTGGTTGGGAATAAAACTAATAAAATAATAATAAATTAATATAAAATATATTTAAAATTAAAATATTCAAAGTAATTACACAACAAATTGAAATTGATTAAATTATTTATTATAATAAATTATATATATTAAAATTATAGAATCCAGATCTCCACACTCCGTCTCTGCTGTATCTATTGCCCCGGTGCTGGGAACCGGCTGCTCACATAGAAATATTCCCGATATCATTCAGGATACCAGTCGCCGTGTGGCGGGATATCGGGAATATTTATATATTAAAATTATATATTAATAGTCTATAAATATAGTACATTACATTTAAATATTAAAATAAATAAATGTAAAATTATATTAAAATGTATTAAATTACAGATTATTAAAATAAATTAATTATATTTTAATATATTAATATAATTATACAAAATTTCAAAACAAAATATATATATTTCTAATTATTACTAGTAATAAGGCCCTGTGCATGCTGTGAGCGCAGCGTGGGGACAGGGTGACAGGAGAGTGTGACTAAGCGCTGGGTAAGGAAGCAGCTTGTTCTCATGCTGCGCAGTGCTGTCTGCGATCAGTCCAATGCCTGGTACCTCAATTTTTGATTGGGACCCCAACTGCCAGACCCTGAGCCCAGTGCCAGCTCCTTCATCTCCACTGTCTGGAGCAAATAGCCAGTCCCTGTGTCTCCTGTCCCCCAATCATCCCATGTTTCAAAAAAAAAATGATTTCTCTGAGGCAGTTCATGTCCCCCCCTCCATTTTACTCACTGTCTTGGCTGTCATGATGGGGCTCGTGATGTGTCTGCAGCCTGTGACAGTCTCCTCCTTCACACTGTGTGCACAGAGGCTGTGCAGTCACACCAGGAAGAGGATGGAAGTGGGGGAGGAGCCATACACGTGAGCTGCCTGAGCCACGTTCAATACCTCAGCCGCTGCAAGTGCTAAGTTAGCAACTTGCCATTGAACGCTGTTCAACCGCTCAGCGCTCAGCAGTGCTAACCTAGCACTTGCAGCGACCCGAGGAGATGCTTCGTGTTGCTGGGTGTGACGTATTAAAGATGGCCACCGCCATGAAGCAAGTAACAATGCCGTACAGCAAGATGGCCGACGCCACGAAGCAAGTAATAATTCCGTACAGCAATGTTAATTTTGAGGTTTTTGTTCACCAAAGCACAAAATATTTATTTATTATTTCCCCCTGCACATAGACATATATTACAGCTCAATTTATATATTGTTTCAGAAGTAAACATAACGTTTACTCATTAAAAACTATCATTTGTGGTGTGTGCATACAGAACGGAATTGTGCTGACTGCTTTTCTTTATCATATTTTGTCCGAGTGATCCGAAAAACAATCTGAATTTTTCATTAAGAAATCGTCGGCCATTTTGGATTCAAAATTCGAATCCAAAGCGTTCAATGACCCTGCTGCAGCAAACCGAATTGCTGCGCTGCAGCAATTCAGCAGCTGCTGAGGTATTGAACGGGCCTCTGCACTCAGCTTGTGTGACCTCATGACCAGGAGGCTGCAGGCAGCTCCTCCTCCTCTTAGTCTCCTCCAATCCCTTAGAACTCTGGAGCAGCACACGGAGGGAGCCAAGCCACACCCCCTCCCTCTCTGCCGCCGCGCTGGAGTCTGAGTACAGGTGCTCGCCCAGACATAAATTTTTTTTTTAAAAATCGGAAAAAAAAACGCTGGACTTCAAGCCTGCGGTACCTGGACATTATTAGGGGCGCAAATTTCTTTTGAAATTTTGCGCCCCAAAGTAAATTGTGCCCGAGGCCATGCCCCCCCCCCACGCTACGCCACTGAGGCCAGCATAGGCCTAGTGTAGCGTTAGATCAGGAACTGGAACCAAGAGTACTTTGAATGAAGCCATAATCAGGACAAATCAAGGATCGAAAACCAGGACAAGCAGGGCACACGAGTCCCAAACAATACCAAGTAGAAAAGAATGATCTGGGCACCCTGAGAGAGAATCTTTGTAATCTTTATATTGAGGACATCTCACACAACGTTTCAGCCCAGTTCTGAGCCTTTCTTAAGCCAAGGATCAAGGAGCACAGGCAAGCAACAAAAGTAGAACACAAGCCAGAGGTCAAAACGCCAGAAAGTCAATCAATATACTTGCGGTCAAGAAACAACCCAAGTTTCATTGGGCACAGGCAAGGAAACAAAGTCTGGTAAATTTACCTGGTATCCAGGAAATCCAAACTGCAGTAGAGGACCAGAACAGAAACAATTGCAGGAATGTGGAATGCTGTGTCTCAAGAGCAGAGGTATCCAATTAACCAAGCACTGAAAGAAAGGTGCTCTGGTTATATTTAAGGAAAACAAGTAGAGGTAACCTGGGCCAGACTGAAGGATATACCGCCTTAATGTCTAATAGTGCCATACATTGTTGTAGCATCACCTATTTCAGCACAGAGGTCCATGTGTCATTCCTTGGATGCTGGCGTCAAAACGATGCAGGATGGTAGATGGATTCCGACGTCTGCCTCATCTTATCAAATGAGGGTCACTAGACTGGTGCAGGAGTGGATTTTTCTATACATTGCAATGCTTGATTCAGCAGAACCTCTCCAGATGTTCCACTTGCTAGGAAGGTCTGCCATGAGGATGCTAATGGACAGGCAAGGTAGACCAGAGGACCACGACACAGAAACTAATCACTCAAGGTCAATGTTTTCTGCTGTTGATTGCTAGCTGTTGGATGGTATCCTGGGGCATGAAAAGGTGACTGATTGATTGTGATATTTTAGGGTGGGATAACGTCAAATACTGAATGTTGCCAAGCCTTGACCTATAAGGTTGATAGCGTGAGAAGGAGATGTGAGACTGCATGTGTTATGTGTAAAGACTTTTACCAGCAATTTTCATGATTTTAGTGGAAAGGCTCTAATAGAGCCGACATTTTTATATAATGCTACCATACTTGAGGGCTCCTTAGGGCTCCTGTAACAGTGTATCTAAATAGTTTATGTATCCCTCAGTTGCAAGTCAAGGTTCTTTTTTGCCTTGACTCCAACATTGTGGATAAGACATACAAGGAAAAATTTGTAATACATTTTTTGGGGGTGGGGGTGTGCCTAATTTCACACCTTAAGAAAAATAAAATTGATAAATCATAAATTGCCTTCCTCAACATCTATGTGTGAAATCAACACTGGCTCCTGCAGCTCCCACAGGCAGGGGAGGGATAGAAAATAATTGAAAGCAACTTAATTAAGATGAAAAAAAGGACTTTTAATAAATGCAATTAGGAACACTTCACACAGATGATGCTTTCAGATCCCCCCCACCCTCCCGTCTTCCCTACACGTGCGTCCTCTTTCAAGCTGATTTATTTCATGCAGTTTGAAAACACAGAATATGGGCAGTAAGCACTAAATGAGACCACAAGAGAAAACTATTCACTATTTAAGGGCTCATTTGTCCACGTTCGACTGGATTAGCCTATTCTTATTGATAAAACTTTCATGATGCCACAGCTCTGAAGTTCTTGGCTCTCAAACGAGGGTAGAAATAAAACTCATGATTCAATTAAAAGCAGAACAGATAAAGAGAAGTGCAAAAAGTGATTGGGAAAAAAAAGAAGACAGTAATCAGGTTGGTAGATGAGTTGCTATGTATGTCAGATTTCCTACGGCCCGATGATGGTGCAGTATGGACCAGTCGCTCCGAGCGGCAAATATCTTGGGGCGCTAGGAGCACCAAATGTTTGCCCCGCTGCACTGGTTTTTCGTTAGCGCCGGCGGGGGCATCTTATATGGAGGTCGGCACATGGGAGCAGTGACCAAGGATCCGCCGAAATTTTTCCGCTGCCGCCGCAGCACTGGATTCTTTGGAGGCTGGCCAGGTAAAGTATCCATGTAATTGGGCAGACTAGATGGGCCGAAAGGTTCTTATCTGCCGACATTTTTCTATGTTTCTATGGGACGCTGAGCAGTGACTGACGCCGTCCGACCACGCCCACACATACGTCTTAATCTCGCGCTTCCATTCCTGCACGGCTGGACGCATGTGTTTGGGCGCGTTCGGCCGGCGTCAGTAACTGCCCAGCGTCCCATGCTCCGGCCTCCAAAGAAGATAGTACTGCAGCGACAGCGCAAAAATTTGGGTCGATCCTCGTGCTTCAGCAGGCTGCTCGTCTCTCCTCCGGCCGGGCCAGGGTCCGGCCACCAGGTATATGCCTGCCATAGAGGGGCCGGCCCTGGGCAAACAGCATGAAGGCATGAGCTCACTCACCTCCAGAACAGGAGGATCCTCTCATCCCATAGCCACTTATCTCTCTGTACATCGCAGTCTTATCTATCTATACATCATCCGCCCCATGATCCTCATCAATTAATTTTAATAGCCCCTCTGTACCCCCAATTCATACTAATAGCCCCCTGTACCCCCAATTCATACTAATAGCCCCCTCTGTACCCCCAATTCATTTTAAATAGCCCCTCTGTACCCCCAATTCATACTAATAGCCCCCTGTACCCCCAATTCATACTAATAGCCCCCTCTGTACCCCCAATTAATTTTAAATAGCCCACTCTGTACCCTCAATTCATACTAATAGTCCCCTCTGTACCCCCAATTCATACTAATAGCCCCCTATGTACCTCAATTCATACTAATAGTCCCCTCTGTACCCCCAATTCATACTAATAGCTCCCTCTGTACCCCCAATTCATATGTATTGGTGTGCGGAGGTGTTTATTAATATGAATTGGGGGCATAGAGGGCGATATTAGTATGAATTGGTGTACAGAGGGGGCTATTAAAATGAAATGGCGTGCAGAGGGGGCTATTAAAATGGGGTGCAGAAGGGACTATTAAAATGAATTGGCGCGCAGAGGGGGCTATTAATAATATTAATACACGCATATGCAGCGCACATTATTGTGAGTATTATTGCTGTTTTTAGCTCCGTGATACGCTCATACAAATCACGTGGCAGCACATTGTCTTGGGCCGGCCCTGGGCCTGGCAAAGGCTTATTTCAAGGCTGTATAACCATGGTTGAGTCACCTATACCTACCTTCTTATTATCCTTTAGCTGACCAAAACGGAAAACCCCTTGCAGCTTGATACGTTAACTTATCACTATGTTCCTCTTGGCACTCCAGCAGAGAATCTAAAGTTAGAATCAGTGATAAATGAATCTAAAAATTGAGCATCATTATATTCCTATTGGGTGTCCCCACCTGAAAAAAGGTGGTTTTGCAAATTATCTGTTCAATAAAAAAATGAAAGGGACCTTATTTCTGACCCAATCTGCTAACTAGGAATAAATGTTTTCAGAGGGAAAGGACGTATTATCCATAGGGCATTGAAGAGAGGCAGCAGACAGGTAAGGAGGGTACTGTACTGGAAGGTGGTCCAGGTGCTTTCTTTCAGTAAGGCGATAGATATCATGTACTTATTACAACAGTTAATCATAGTCGCAAATTAAACAAAATGTTTCCAGATGTTACTGGAAGAGGAAATTATTATTCTTAAACTGCAGTGTCTTGCTATAGCTCCTTGGCTATCTGCCGACGCTTTGCTTCTCCTTCCTAGATAGTATGATGTGGATGATTGATTTGACACATGTACCATTTTTGGCACAAACAATCTGGAAAGCCGCCTTCATTTATATTTTCGGCACAATACGTTTCAAATTAATTAGTTAATTAACATGATTTTCCAATTGTTCTTTGCCCCCAATTTCGAACAGATAAGCATACAATTCCATCTGACATTGTCATAGGGGACAGGAACCTATCCCAGGTACACGCAAAACCCATATTCCTCAGATCAGCATAGTGGTGTTCCCATCTAGTCATTTAGATGTTGTAGCTGTCCAGTGTCCACTTGTCTCTCACAATTAATAGAACATAACTCATTTGTTGTTTTTTAAGGCATACAATTCTATGGGCCTTGGGAGTCAAAGTGATATGCCCTATTAAATAGGTAATTTCATGTAAGTATTACAATGGTCCTGTAAAGAAAAGAAAAAAAAAAGATTATCCACCAAGCTGCAAGAGCTATCGAGAAACATCTTCACGGATGGTTTTTGTTTGTCTACTTCTCTAATTAATATCTGAGTATAGCATCACTATCACTCCTATCCACCCTTTTTGTAGCTGCCCTTACACTAACCATCCACCTCACACCTATTCCATTGAATTAAACAGTCCCCTTGACTTGCCATGTACCCCTCGTCCTGTCCCACTGACTATGGGATAGATGACCCCTTAACACAACAACTGAACAACTACCTTTTCTCAACTTCTTTATAGATTTCATACTCGGAAGTGCAATCCTCCCAATTATTGAGGTCTTCTTTTGAATACATTTATATGTATTGCACTGCTTTTTGACCACTTTTACTTTATAGCACCGTTAATGTCACTTGATGTTTGTTTTGCTATACACTCATTGAACTACTGAAGTGGTCCCCAGCCCTGGTCCTCAAGTACCCCCAACAGGCCAGGTATGACAGATATCTGAAGCAGGGACCTGCGTTCAGGGGTGGCAGGTGAGGCAGAGCCTCACCTGCAGGACCGTCTTTAACGCAGGGCAAAAGGGGCAGTTGCCCCGGGCCCAGTTATTATTGGGGGGCCCAAAGCAGCTGCCCCTTGGGCCCACGTAAACCATGGGCGGCCGCTGACTGACCCATTGGGCACTGCCCGCGGGTTGGTGGGGGCCCGGTTTTGGCATTTACTGTCTATTACCCTGCACAGCGGCACACTCACTGAGGCTGAGCAGCTGCCACTTGCAGCCGCAATCACTCACTCGCGGCTGCCTGCAGCATGTGTGCCTCCCACATTCAAAAGCACGGCACCCTGCTATGGCTTCGCCCCCTTCATCGCCTGATGCGCGTAGCAGTGGCAGAAGAGAAGGCAGAAAAGCACATGTTTGCTCACCACATCCAGCCCAGCCCAGCCTGAGCCTGAATCCTCTCCACACTGGGAGACAGGCACCAGCCGGAAGACGTGACACCTAGGATACTCAGGTCAGGCCCCAAACGATTGTGGTAAATATGAAAAAAATGTGTGGCTTATGTGCCTGTCCTGCTCATACACACCAGTGTTTACTGTGAGTTATATTGCTCTGGATCCTGTGGGTGCTCATACACACCAGCCATTACTGCGCGTTATATCGATGTGAATTCTGTGCCTGCTCATTACACACCAGTGTTTACTGTAAGTTGTATTGATGTGGATCCTGTGGGTGCTCATACACAACAGCGTTTACTTTACGATGTTGGGAGTGGAGAGCAAAATTATGCGGTGGGCGGGCTTTCGGGGGGGGGGCCCAAGAAAATGTTTGCCCAGGGTCCAATCAATATTAAAGACGGGCCTGCTCACCTGCTATTAAGGGCAGCTGCAGTCAAACTCACCTGCTCCTCGTTCCCTCGCTGTCGGCTCCTTCTGTCTTCTCCTTGCGTCGAAAACATTCTTTTTTCTTTTCCTTCCGCAGACTGTGCCTACGCAATTTGCGTAGTGGGACGCTACGCAAATCTCATAGGCTGCCAAGAAGTGTGCAGCGCAGAATGTCTGTTCAATGAACAGACGTCTGAGCACTGCCCACTTCCTGAACATTGCTCTCCCAGTGCCTCAGAGGCACTGGGAGAGCAATGAAATAGCTTGGACCAATAGGAAAGCGCTATTGGTCCAAGCCATTCAAAAAACACCTGCATGGGAGGCAGGCCTCCTAAGCATTGATTGGCGCAGGACAGTTATGTGACTGTCTCACACAATCGGTGGATGCGGGTGTGTTCTCGGGGTGTGGCTTGAGTGTCACATTAGGTCATGCTGCCCTGAGGAGGATCCAGAGATCCTGGGGAGCACAGAAAGCTGCCAGTTCCTGGGGAGCCCTAAACATCCAGATCCTGGGGAGCCCTGAACAGCCAGTTCCTGGGGAGCCCTGAGCAGCCAGTTCCTGGGGAGCCCTGAGCAGCCAGTTCCTGGGGAGTCCTGAGCAGCCAGTTCCTGGGGAGTCCTGAGCAACCAGTTCCTGGGGAGTCCTGAGAGCAGCCAGTTCCTGGGGAGCACTGAACCTATGTAACCTGTGTATATCTGGCTATGATACTAGCCAGTGCCTCACCAGCCACTGACCTCACCGCATGCCACTGATCTGAAGCACAGCACAGGTGATATGATTTGCTGCTCAGTGATTGCAGGATTCAGTCTGCATTTCCCCAAGGTGATCTGCAAAATCTGGCCTGTTAGCGGTACTTGAGGACCAGGGTTGGGAACCACTGATCTATTATATAACACATGTAGCGCTCACTCCCGGAGGAGCCGCTGAATTTAACTTCGGGTTAGTCTCACCGCACTAGGGAATAAATATACACCAGCACTGTTGTGGATTTTATAGATTATATACTTTACTGATCCCAATAAATCGGCATATATAATGTGAATACGGTATATGAACAACAGGATTTCGTAATGCGAGAAAACACGTGGCGGCAAAAGGAAAGTTTAACCCCTTTGTTTCTGGAGTGTAAGTCCCGCATAAGTAATGTCCCAAAAAGGTGTGTGTGTGCGATTCAGGTACCCGGGTACTATATTCAACTGGCCAGTGAATGGATTGAGTAATTCTTCAACTAGTCACGTTGGGGCCCTGTAGATTTAAACAATACTGCAGCGTGCTTTGTTTAAACTTGGACTGTGGCCTGGAAGGCCTCTTACCCATCCGCTGGACAATCTGTTCCGCTATCCAATTAAGGATCTCTGTCCGCTTGATTATACTGGGACTCTGTGCCACCGGATCCGCTTCTCCTGCTTGTCCGATTTCGGTAACGAGAATTACGGCCTACCGCCTACACTCCCAGTGGATCATCATGGTCTCCTTACTCGGGGTCCAAGGCGGAACATTGTGTCTGCACAAAACCTCTCAGCGATGTGTGGATAGGTCTCCGCCAGCACTGTCTCTGATTCTCAGCACCCGCAAGGCAGCTCCTGCTCTCCGGCCTGGTCTCAATCTCTGGCAGTCTCACGTGCGTCTTCCACCTTTCGTCGTTCGGCTCACACTGGCTCTCCTTCACGCGAGGCTGCGGATGTCCTTCGCTCTTTCCCACCCACTTCCTGTCCCTGCCGCAAAGCATGATGGAAAACGTAGTCCCGTTGAGTCCAGTATACTTTACATTGCGCTTGTCTCCCTCTGGTGGCCAAACCCGAGCAATACATCAACAGAGTTTTTAAACAGCGCTACACACGTAAAACCGAAACAATGAAAAGATTGAGCAAAAACAAGGTTTGTGAGTGTCCTGAGAAAGAGAATGAATAAAACTTTATAACAATAAAACAAAAGATTGCACTTCCGAGTGTGAAATCTATAGTCAATTTCTTTGTTGCCCACCTCACAAACAGAAATAAGACAAAATGTTACATCATGTCACTCCAACCAGTGAAGTATAAACAGATACTAGAAGCAAATAATTTTGGTCCTTCACTACTATCTGAGTTCATTTGAATCTTCTTTCACCTTACATCACCTCATATTCATATTATCAATTAAATGCCACTGAAATCTGGTGCACCGAAGTCTTTAAGGCATTTTGTTGCCATAAACACAGGATCCTTGCAATCAGTGTTGACATGTCATTTTGGGATATTACTTCCCCATGAGAAAACTTTTCAAGGATCTCCTTAATGTCTAGCCTTCAGCAATTTCCTTCTGATCCAGTTTGGTACAGCTGGTGCTGAAAATATTTCTATTGTTCTTGATCTTCTGAGTAAAGCACACTACAAAGAAACTGGACGGCCATGGCCTTTTGTGATTTTCTTTTTAATGCACTCATCGTCAGTCTAGAAGAATTAAATGTCCCTTTTTCTACAACCCTTAGAGTGTTCACGTACTTTAAACATTGCTTTTAAAGATAGCTTTTACCCCCTTTCAATCTTCTAGAAATCTTTTGTACTCTAAATATTCTACATCCAACAAACAAATGTATAGATAATCGAGTAGTGTAGATGTGGTGAATAGTTTTTGTGTGTTTTCCACTGTCATTTGTATAGACTTTGGTTTTGTGTTGGTCTCTTGGTAGTTAAAGGTAGACACACACTGCCTAGGCAGAAAAAAGTCACCACCTACTGTACAAGCCTGTTATGATATAAGATTGCTTCAGTAGGTCAGGTCTAGGTTCAGCATCCTTATTTGCCCAGATAATCAGGTCAGCTGACTCCCTGAATTTACTGAATGAGCAGGTTTTTCCTGATGGCACAGCGGGCATATTCCAAGATGGCAATGCCAGGATTCATGAGGCTCAAATTGTGCAAGAGTGGTTCAGGGATTAAAATTGATTATATTGCAGAATAATACAACATAATAATAATAAAATATGTATAGAAATATGGATTGTCTATTATATAATGAAAGATTAGTCATGATGACTGATTTACATTGTTTCCTAAAAACTGAAACCTTTTTGGGAGCTGATTTGAACAAAACACAATACTACAAAGTAGGGATGCACCGATACCACTTTTTTAAGACCGAGTACGAATACCGATACTTTTTAAAAGTACTCACCGATACCGAGTACCGATACTTTTATTTAATGTCATTTGACGCTTTCCAATAGGAACAGACCTCATATAAAAATTTATATGAGATTTGCCCCCAGCTCACATGGATTTGCCCCCAGGTCTCGTGGATTTGCCCCAGGTCTCATGGATTTGCCCCCAGGTCTCATGGATTTGCCCCCAGCACTCATGGATTTGCACCCCAGCTCACATGGATTTGCCCCCAGCTCACATGGGTTTTCCCCCAGCTCACATGGATTTGCCCCCAGCACTCATGGATTTGCCCCCAGCTCTGATGGATATGCCCCAGCTCTGATGGATTTGCCCCCAGCTCTGATGGATTTGCCCCCAGCACTCATGGATTTGCCCCCAGCTCTGAGGGATTTGCCCCCAGCTATGATGGATATGCCCCAGCTCTGATGGATATGTCCCCCAGGTCTCATGGATTTGCCCCCAGGTCTCATGGATTTACCCCCAGGTCTCATGGATTTACCCCCAGGTCTCATGGATTTGCCCCAGGTCTCATGGATTTACCCCCAAGTCTCATGGATTTGCCCCCAGGTCTCATGGATTTACCCCCAGGTCTCATGGATTTGCCCCCAGGTCTTATGGATTTACCCCCAGGTCTCATGGATTTACCCCCAGGTCTCATGGATTTGCCCCCAGGTCTCATGAATTTACCCCCAGGTCTCATGGATTTACCCCCAGGTCTCATGGATTCGCCCCCAGCTCGAACGCTGGGTAAGCTGGCTGTGTGCATGTAAAGCACGCGGCCAGCGTTCCCCTCCGGCGTGCCGCGATACTCACCCATCCTGAAGGTCCGGTCGCTGGGCAGTGATGCGATCACGTGGCCGCCGGGCGCATCTGTGATGCTGCCTCCAGCCGAGAGGCAGCGTCACAGGAGCGCCCAGTGGCTGCGGGAACGCATCACTGCCCAGCGACCGGACCTTCAGGATGGGTGAGTATCGCGGCGCGCCGGAGGGGAACGCTGGCCACGTGCTTTTTATGCATGCGGCCAGCTTCCCCAGCCCCGCGGATACCGGCAAGCTGGCCCAGCGCCGGCTTCCGGTATCGGTGGGATGTATTGGGCCGTTTGCACGAGTAACAAGTACTCTTGCAAATGGCAATATCGGCCCTGATACCGATACTAGTATCGGTATCGGTGCATCCCTACTACAAAGACATCTTGGGCCACATTACATTCTCCATGCTAAAACGGGGGTGGTAGGGAGAAAAAACTGCGCCCGCAGTTTTCTCCCTACCGCCCCCGTTTTAGTATGGAATTACAATGCAGGCGCTTAAAAAGCTGCCTGCATTGTTACTGCGCCAGCGCGAGCATCCACTCGATGGAGTCCATAGGACTCCATTGAGCCAGACGCCGGTGGTCACATGACCTGCCGGATCTCGCCACGCGAGATCCAGCCGGTTGGCGTAGTGGTACGCAGGGGGAGACTGAGGAACTTTTCCCCCCAGTCTCTCCCTGCTCCCTTCCGGACGGAGGAGGTGGTTGGAGCCGCGGTCCTTGCCGCTGGACAGGAGGTGAGTAGAAACATAGAAAAATGTCGGCAGATAAGAACCTTTCGGCCCATCTCGGCTTTATCTTTTGTTTAGGATAGCCTTATGCCTATCCCATGCTTGCTTAAATTCAATTACTGTTTTGGCCTCTACCACTTCAACTGGAAGACTGTTCCATGTATCCACCACCCCCTCAGTAAAATAATGCTTTCTGATGTTACTTTTAAACCTTTGCCCCTCTAATCTAAGACTATGTCCTCTTGTTTTGCTACTTTGTTTCCTTTTAAATATACTCCCTTCCTCTACCTTGTGGATTCCCTTTACGTATTTAAATGTTTCTATCATATCTCCTCTGTCTCGTCTTTTTTCCAAGCTGTACATGTTAAGGTCATTAAGCCTTTCCTGGTAACTTTTCTCCTTCAAGCCGTACACCATTTTAGTAGCCCTTCTCTGAACTCTCTCTAAGATGTCTATATCCTTCTGGAGATACGGTCTCCAGTACTGCACACAGTACTCCAAGTGAGGTCTCACCAGTGCTCTGTACAGTAGCATGAGCACTTCCCTTTTCCTACTGTTAATACCTCTCCCTACACAACCAAGCATTCTGCTAGCATTTCCTGCTGCTCTATTACATTGACTACTTACCCTTAGATCCTCTGAAATAATAACCCCTAAATCCCTTTCCTCAGATGTTGAGGTTAGGACTGTATCAAATATTCTATATTCAGCCCTTGGGTTTTTACGTCCCAGGTGCATTATCTTGCACTTATCCACATTAAAACTCAATTGCCACAGCTCCGACCATTTTTTTAGTTTACCTAAATCATTTGTCATTTGGCTGATCCCACCAGGAACGTCAACCCTGTTGCAAATCTTTGTGTCATCAGCAAAAAGACATACGTTTCCATTAATACCTTCTGCAATATCACTAATAAAAATATTAAATAGAATGGGTCCAAGTACTGACCCCGGAGGTACCCCACTGGTAACAAGACCTTGCGCCGAATAAACTCCATTTACCACAACCCTCTGTTGCCTGTCACTCAGCCACTGCCTAATCCATTCAACAATATTGGAATCCAAGCTCAAAGATTGCAATTTATTGATAAGCCTTCTATGCGGAACAGTATCAAAAGCCTTACTGAAATCTAAATAAGCAATGTCTACTGCACCACCTGTGTCTATTATTTTTGTTACCCAATCAAAAAAATCAATAAGATTAGTTTGGCATGATCTCCCTGAGGTTAAACCCATGTTGTTTCTGATCCTGTAATCTATGTGTTTTTAGATGTTCAACAATCCTTTCCTTTAACATGGTTTCCATTAATTTCCCCACTACTGACGTAAGACTAACTGGCCTATAGTTCCCAGATTCCTCCCTACTACCCTTCTTGTGAATGGGCACAACATTTGCTAATTTCCAGTCTTCTGGGACGACTCCCGTTAGCAAGGATTGGTTAAATAAATCTGTTAACGGTTTTGCTATTACATCACTGAGCTCTTTTAATAATTTAGGGTGGATCCCATCAGGCCCCATTGACTTATTTGTCTTTACTTTAGACAGCTGCTGTAGAACCTCCTCCTCTGTAAACTGATATGTAATTGTCTCGTTAGTGTTTCCTCCTAACTGAGGTCCCTTTCCTTCCTTTTCTTCTGCAAAGACTGAACAAAAATATTCATTGAGGCAGTCAGCGAGACTTTTATCCTCTTCTACATACCTTCCTTCCTTTGTTTTTAATCTAATTAATCCTTGTTTTACTTTTCTTTTCTCGTTTATGTATCTAAAAAATGTTTTGTCCCCTTTTTTTACTGACTGAGCTATTTTCTCTTCTGCGTGTGCTTTGGAAACCCTTATAAATTGCTTTGCCTCTTTCTGCCTAATCTTATAGGTTTGCCTATCTTCTTCACTCTGAGTTGTTTTATAATTATTGAATGCTGTCTTTTTGTTCTTCACTATCTTGGCCACTTCTGCAGAGTACCACAGTGCTTTCTTCCCTTTTTTGTTTTTGCTAACAAGTCGAATGCAATTGCCTGTGGCCTTCAATAATGCTTCCTTTAAATAATCCCATTTCTCCTGGACTCCCTTTAAACTCCTCCAGTCTGATAATGACTCCTTCACACAAAATCTCATTTTAGAAAAATCTGTTTTTTAAAGTCTAAAACTTTTGTTTTTGTGTGGTGCGGCTCCATCCCTGTTCTTATATTAAACCATACTGACTGGTGATCACTAGATCCCAAATTTTCACCTACAACAACGTCCGATACCAAACCTCCATTTGTGAGTATTAAATCCAATATGGCCTCTTTACGGGTCGGCTCCTCAACTACTTGTGTTAGAGATAATCCCAGTAGGGAGTTTAGTATATTTGTACTCCTGGTGCACCCAGCTGTTTTGGTTTTCCAGTTCACATCAGGAAGATTAAAGTCCCCCATGATAATAACTTCCCCTTCATTGCCATTTTGTCTATTTCCTCAAGCAGCAGATTATCTAGCTCTTCTACTTGTCCAGGGGGTCTATAGATCACACCTACACGAGCTACTGTATGATTGCCAAATGTTAGCGTAACCCAAACTGACTCTATGTTCACCTCGCTCACTTTTATTTGGTTCGTTTTTATGTTGTTTTTCACATACAGGGCCACTCCTCCTCCTTTCCTACCTTCTCTGTCTTTTCTATATAAAGAGTACCCCGGTATTGTTATGTCCCAGTTATTTTTCTCACTGAACCATGTCTCAGTAACCACAACTAAATCTACTTTTTCAGCTGCCATCATTGCCTCCAGTTCATTGATTTTATTGACTAAACTGCGAGCATTTATAGACACGACTCTGAGCTTGTCATTTTTTTCCCCGCATGTTGCTTGCACCCTCCGATTTAGTTTTGGGGGACAATCAGGCAGATTGTTTTTTACCCTTTTGTCCCCCCTCCTAGTTTAAATATTTCTTTGCGAAACCTTTGAACTTCTCACTGAGAACATATGTTCCCCTATGAGTAAGATGCAAACCATCTTTTTTATACAGTTCCTTTCTGCTCCAATTAGAGCTATCATGGGACACAAAGCCAAATCCTTGCTCTCGACACCATTCCCGAAGCCACGAATTAAATTCCCTATTGCGCATCTGCCTATCCTGAATGTTATGCACAGGCAAAACTTCAGAGAATGACACAGTGGACGCAATCTGCTGTATTTCACCTCCAAGAACACAAAAATCTTCCGTAATCTCAGAAACCTCATTGCTAGCCAAGTCATTTGTCCCTAGATGGACTAGAACATCCACTTCCCCTTGCTGCTTTGCTTGTTTGACAATATTGAGAATACGTCTCTTGTCTCTACGAGCAGTAGCCCCAGGAAGACATCTCACCAAACCACTACTCTCCAGCTCAACACCTCTTATGATAGAATCACCCAGCAACAATTGCCATCTATCGAGTCCCACCTTTTCCTTATTGTTCTTGGTTGCAGTCCTGCATACCTTAGGCATAGGGGATGGTGGTTCCTCAACTATGGTGTCTGAGCCTACTTCCGTCTCACCACTACACTCTGAAAGTGCCTCAAAAGAATTAAGAAGAGCCACAGACTGTGGGACATGTTTTCTATCCACAACTCTAAGTCTACCAGATCCTACGTAGTCCATCTGCCGCTCCTAGGAGGCCTCTGTGGCAGTGGCTTTGTAACAGTCATAGCCATAGCCTGAGTTTGTCTAACAGATACTTTACAAATCTCAGACTTCATAGGTGGCTCAGAAGGGGGCCACTGTAGCAGCCGGCAAGCGGGGTGTACTAGTACACTCTGCCCGGTGTTAGGCTAATGTCAGACAAACGCAGTCTGAGCACACTCTGCGTGCGTGCATAACGGACGGACGTACTGACGGAAGATACTGTAGACACCACACGGTCCGTTTTTTTGACGGATGTAGAAAAAAAAAAGAAATATGGGACTTAAAATTAATTACAATTAAATGACAGGTACAGTCAGCCAGACCAAAAAAACATCTGAGCGTCAACGTGATGGACGTCACAAATGCGCTGCGTCTGTCGTGTCATCACGCACACAGGCCGCTACGTGGATGTGGCGCACTCAGGGTGTCCATCGTAGCGCTTTTACGTTAAGGCCTAAATGGCGTCCGTTGCCACCTGCACTTTGGTGCGCACGTACTTCGTGTGTTGGTCTCTATTGAGCACAATTCAATGCTACGACAGACGTTAAACTGTGCGGCGACACAGACATTCTCCTATGGAGAATCGTGCTTTGCAGCTCCGTCAACGTCCGTCCTCGCGCTTTGCCGGAGAGGCTTGGATAACGGACGCATGTTGCGCATGCACAAGCGACGCGACGCGACACGACGGACACCGGTAAGCACGTCAGTACAGGCACACATAGAGTGCTCAACTGACGCTGGCCTTAAGGGGGGGGGTTAAAACTGAGTTTCTCCAAAAGCCCAAATTGTGTTTGCTTTAATTGCACAGTATTGCCTTCTACAAATTTTCTTCTTCTGTTAGATGTATATGCTGCCCATTCTTATCTATAGTACCACCATACATAGCACAGAATATGCAAATATAGTCCCCAGACTATATACAGACCATTACACCTGAGCCACTGCTGCTCCGTGGGATTTACACTCTAAGTTACTTACTTACTATACTAAGCCACAGAAAAATCAAAAAATGAGGAGGCCGGCTCCAGGATGAGCGCAGAAAAGGCGTGATTTATTCTAAAATGACAAAGAGAATAACCAACATTTCCGTTCTCAGACCTTAGTCATGCAAAGTTACTGTACATTAATGTCCCCTATACTTATTATGGGAGACATTAATTTACACCTCCGTGTGGAATCACAGACTAGTAGAAAGTAGCCTGCGCTTTCACCTGGGAGATGTTATCTCACTGTGAAATAATGTCTACTCAAAGCTAGTGTTATGTGATTTTGCAATTTCATATAACACGTCACCTTATTCCCCATTAGATCCCATACCCACTCTCATCCCACGGTGAAAAGGTGGCATGCCAGCGCTTGTTGTCACCAGGAATAGAGTGAGATTGAGAATAAATAGTTCCTAATCTCCCTCTGCAATTCACCCGCGGCACTGCGCGATCTCGAAAAATGATCTAAGGGCTCCAGGAGCCGATACTCACAATAGTGTGCTGCACGGAGGCATTCAGAATGGATTGTAGGGGGGAGAGGCGGGAGACAGAGAGGCTAGTTAGAAGATTATTACAATAGTCAAGTCGGGAGATAACAAGGGTGTGGATGAGTTGTTTTGTGGTGTCAGCGGTAAGAAATGGGCGAATTCTGGAAATATTACAAAATTGGTAGTGGCAGGAGGAGGAAAGAGACTGGATATGGGGGATGAAGGAAATAACAGAGTCAAGTGTAACTCCGAGGCAGCGAACCTGGCTTGATGGGGAGATAGTATTACCAATAACCATGATAGAGAAGTCTGAAGGTGGGGAGACATTAGAGGGAGGAATTATTAGAAGCTCAGTTTTCAACATGTTAATCTTTAGGTGGTGAGAGGCCATCCGGGAGGAGATGCCAGATAAACAATTTAAGAGTGGGCTGACACCCAGGGGAAAGGTAAATAGCTGAATGAGAAGTAATGGGATGCATGGGGCTGTGTGGAAATTAATAAATATTTGTGCTTCAAAACTGGGGAATTGTCAGTAGTTGAAATGAAGTGCAGTGTATATAGAAACACACGGTAATGCTAAGCAGCAATTCAGAAACACTTTTTCTCTTTTTCACATCTTAATTGGCACCGGCAGCTGAAACATTTTGTATTCCATTGTATCTGAGACACTCTGTATATTGCTAATGTAAAACGTGCTAATATTAAAAATATATATTCATCTTATATAAGAACTGGAGATGTTTTTTTTCTTCATGTTATAAGTTCTGCAGTGTAGAGTGCATTACTAAGATGCCCTGCTTATTCCTCCCTCCCTTCCCTCACCAACCCCGAAACAAGAGAGAGAAAAATCAATGAAAAGAGTTGGGATGGGATACACAGCAGCTGATAATTACTCAGGAAATCCAGAGCCTCTCTGATTAATTCCACTGCAGAAGAGAGGTCAGGCATCAGGACGCCAACAGCCCAAAATCCTGCTCATAGTAAAAGAGAAAGAAGCTTCCTTGTCCTTTAAAGGGAAATTTGTATCCAAAATTCACGCTAGGGCTAAGCTGTTACGTGTTTTCAGCTAATGCATTATTTATGTAAGCTGTTCAAATGTCTGATATATTTTTGCAATATCAGCAAGTTTTAGGCATAACTAGCATGTTGCACAAATGTGTGTATACTATTTTCATCCCATTTACTGTATTTGAATGGTATTTCTGCCTATATGCTAATAATGCAGACCTTGTTTGAAACAGTGGAGGATAAGGGACATCATCTACTGTCTAGCGCAGTTGTTCCCAACCCTGGTCCACAGGTACCCCTAAAAGACCAGATTTTGCAGATCACCTTGGTGAAGTGCAGACTGAATCCTGCAATCACTGAACAGCAAATCCTATCACCTGTGCTGTGCTTCAGATATCTGGTAAATATGGACTGTACTTGAAAACTGGGTTGGGAACCACTGGTAGAGAAAAGTGATTTTTCACCTGATGTGCCACAAATCAGTCCTCAGGTGTGCCACTGCTATTAGCTGTGCAATGCCACAGTTTAGGTGTGTGAATATAAGGACAGTAACACAATAACAGAGCAATAGTTCAAACCACAGCTGTATTGTTGCATAAAGCTATATAAGGTTGGTGTTGCGTTCATGGTGCTGGGGTGCAGGTAGAAGTTTGGGGACACAAAGGCAGCAGACAGGTTTCAATGAAAATAACAGGGAGGATATTAACAAAGTTTCCCAGGATTCAGGTAAAGCAACACAAATGAGGAAGGGTAGTGAAAACAAAACACGGCGGTGAAGGATACATATACAGAGCACAGGTCTAGCCATAAATAGAGACTTCAAGGCATGAAGCCAGGTGCAGCTCCCCTTAATTCCCAGCGAGCAACCTCTCCAGTAAGTGTCCTAGGCAAGACAACTAACGGTACATACTCGCCACCCAGGACATACTTGAAAACGAGAGAAATATCAATGTATCCTTCCTGGTAAAATCCTTTCACAAAAAAAAAAAATTAAATAGGAAGTCCACAAGTTAGTCGGTGAGTGCCTGAGGTCTCCCTTAGTCTAGGCAGATCAGGTAGAAAACCAGGTCCAGAATATGCTGCAGGAAAGGTGTTGCTAGAGTTCATCTTCCAGCAGCACTGGCTTTAGGACGAGTTTTTTTGCGGGCCCTTCAAGTCCCTGGGTCAGGTGCAAGACAATCGGTCACTAGTGACGTCAGCACTCACAGACCAACCGTGACCAATTTCAGAGAGGCAGCCGATGGATCGGATCTGTGCATGTTCACACCTGCAATCCATCATTCTGCACAGGTTCTACGGAACTTGTAACGCAAAATGTGCAAGTCCCACAGCGCAGTGCAATTTGCAGCTCCTAAGCTATGCAAGTTGCATAGGGCCGCAAATTGCACAGAAAAGCTTTAGAGACTTCCAGGTTGAGGAGTCCTTGAGCCGAAGAGGAGGAGATGCGTGTGGCGAAGAACAAAAGGTGAGTTTAAAAAAATAATAATTATTGGGCTCTGGCTGTCTGCCCAATTTGCCCAATTATTTAAGGGCAAATAGTAAGGAAAGTCTATTTTTTAATAGTGTTCCTTTAATTTTTCATTTATCTTAAAAAGTAGTAAAATATACTGTACATAAAATTATTTTTAGCTTATGATTAAATGTGACCTACATAAGCAATGGTTCAGTATTTTTTCCCAATACATTTTTTTATTTTGTAGTTACCATGGGTCAAACATAAAATTCAGATAACTGTAGGCATATACTGTAGGTTAAGTAAGCCAAGAGGGTAAAGTCCTTATTGCACCGGGTCATTAGCTGACAAAAGTTACATACATGAAGCTTAAGAAAATATTTTTTAATATGTTCTCTAGTTATTGGGGATTAAGGGATACCAAAGGAAAAAATATTTAGTTTTCAGTCTCTTTCATATACTCCAGTCCAAAAACACGGGGCTAATGCACCCACAATGACCCCACCCAGCACTACTGAGATCTAATACTATTCACCCAAGCAAACAGTTACTAAGAGGTTTTTTCAGAAAGCACCAAAATTTCAGTGAAACTTCGAGGCACTTGGGCGATTCCAGTTCACCGACCCTGCAGTGAATTCACTATTCACCACAGGGTCGTCTAAGTTTGGCGGCTCCATGTTTGGTGCACACCACAGCCGACCGCCGATCAACCCACCGCTGCCTACTACTGATCAGTCTGCTGAATGCCACCAAAGTGCACCGAACTGACCCTGAACGCTGCTGAAGACTGCCGAACAGACTGCTTAACGCTGCCGAAGATCGCCGAACAGACCGCCGAACGTGCAGAACCTCAGAAAAAGAATAGAATAGAACTCTGCTGGTCTTTAAAAGGCATTTAAAACAATAAAAATACATGAAAATGTGTGGAAATAATAAAAAAAGTGTAGAAAAAAAACATTAAAAAAAATGGTAATTAAAAATCCCCAAAAATTCTAAAAAATAGATAAATAAAAAGGCTTTTTGCTGACACTGAAAAGGATACACAGTTGAATAAAAAATAAATAAAAACAATACTTTTTTACATTGAATCCTATGGAATTTGCCTGTTTAAATCTGTCGAACTGTACCCCCGAAGACCAGGACATTTCACAGACATTTCGGTGCAGTTTGGTGGTCTCTGAATAGATTAACCATTACTTCTCTATTGGACAATTTCACTGCCGCTGAAGATCTGAATTATGATTGAAGACTTATGGCGATCTGCGGTGAGCTGCACCGTACTTCGATGTCAATTTGCAAGTATTTGGTGAATTGACAGCTTTCCGAGTAGCCGAGCTGCCAAGAAATTGCACCGTATAGTGAAATTTGGTTTTCGATGCAATTCGGTGGCAAGTTTGGCGCTTATTGAATAACCCTTCAAATATTCACTCAAAGACACAATAACATATACACATATTCATCATATTAACATCTGGCACTATTAGGATATTATATATTGATTCCAGACCTTTTGTTTTCCTGTATAAATAATATAGCTTCATGCAAAGGGACAGCGCAGTAAAGGTACAGCCTAGAAACATAGATGTTACAGGAGAAAAATTAATTACCGAATCGTGGCAGTTCTTCTGGGATCCCGCCTATCAACACAAATTTGTTACGGTGCCTAGAAAGTTTCACTTTACCTGTAATAAAGGAATAAACAGACACACACATCCATATGCTCTAGAACACACGCAAAGTATAACCAGAACACAGTACCTTTTCTTTTGTGAATGTTACCTAAAAATAATCTGTCAACGAACTAAAGTTAGATGTGTGTACTTTGTGTTATTATGTTAATTCGTCTGCCAAATTCTAAAATGCAGACTCTCAGTTTGTTCTGTTCATTGAGTCACAAGCAGGCCAGCTGGCAAGAAAAAAAATCACTTTGGCAAATTAGATTGTTTTTACCATCAATTATGTTTTCTTTTCATAAAATTTGGTATCACTTTTGATCAGCCTATGTTTCATTTTATATGAGCCGCTGAGACTTCATCTGTAACACTGCTACCAGACTCTCTGCTTACATTCCCTAGATTCTATTATGTTATTAACTTCTAGCGAGGGTCAGATTGGTCATATTAACCTACAGGCAGTATTATCCAGTTCATGATATGATTTAGTACTCCAAATAAGAAAGAAGCATGATAGTCTTAAAACCATAAAAAGCAGGAGAATCAATCACAATCAAGATTAATGTGCGAGCAATATGGGTTAAACCTCACAAGTTTGAATAGACAAATGAATTCTTAAAAAGATCTCCGGTGGAATCCAGCACCTGGCTCTTCATTGGAAAAAACTCTGAGATGATTTTGATAAATTACAAATATGCCTACATCAGGAAGGGCCCTATTCCCCACGTGACGATACGATATCAGTTGGAGATTCTCAGAACCACTACAGAGGAAAGGACAGAATGATCCACCACTTCCTTTCACTGCAAGCAAGGGAGACTCAGAACAAATAGTTCTCAGTGTCCCTCCATACTTGATCTTTGGCTCCTTCACAATCCCGCTAGTGTGATCTTATGGCAGGGATGCGCTAGTTTCCATGGACTTTGGACTGCAGGAATTAATACCTGCGGTTGTGTGCCCATATCACTCTTCTCCTCCATTTTATTATAACACCAGCTGCTAATAAAGTGGCTGGATTGGAAAATGTGCATTAAAAAGGAAGTCGGTAGTGAAGGGGCGTGGCTTCCAAGAGCATGGCTGCCTGATCCTTCAGCTCCCCGCTGCACGGCTGAAAATTCCGCTTTTTCCCCGCCAGTAAGCACCCCGATCCTCCTCAATTCTGCAGGGACGCAGTCTCTATGGGGCCCCCATCTCCCAGCGCCGACAGACGCAAAAAACAGCCCCAATTTTCCACAAAAAAGGCCGGGACAACACGCAGGGCCAGGAGGAGGAATCCAACATGGCGGCCGCTTCTCCCTCGTCTCCGCGGGTCCGGAGCCCAGCTACATCAGCAGATTTGGATGCACTTTTTAACCGCCTCCAGGCCTCCTTTAAAGACGAGCTGGCCTCCCAGCTGGCTGCACTGAAGTCCGAAATCGGTATGCTCACCTCTCGCACCGCGGACCTGGAGGAGGCTGTGCAGGGCCTGGAGGCCTCCCGCACTGACCAGCATGCAGAGGTCCAGTCGCTGCAAGCCCAGGTCACAGATTTGCAGGCTACTGTTGGGGATTTGGGCAACAGATCTCGACGCAACAACGTACGGATCCGTGGACTGCCAGAAACCATTGGCCCAAATACACTTCATAAAACCCTCCAAACCATCTTCCTGAAGTTACTCCCCAAACTGGACCCTGAGGATCTCCACTTTGAAAGAGCTCACCGGGCCCTGCGCCGTCGTCCGGGGAAGGATGCACCCCCGAGAGATGTTATAATCCGCTTTCATAGCTACCCGGTTAAAGAGTGAATCATGGCAGCGACACGGCGCACCCCTTTGCATTACCAGGGGACCTCGCTCCAATTGTACCACGACCTGGAGCCTGTCACCCTCTCCCGTAGGAGGGAATGGAAGCCCGCGACCAACTTGCTCCGGGATTGGGGCCTAAGATTTGCCTGGGGGTTCCCGTTTAAGCTACTCCTGCTCCAGGAAGAGGGGGTTCGCCCGTTTTACACCCTGGACACCTTGCAGGCCTTTCTTGAATCTCAACTGGAGGGCTCTCCGGTGGAGCCAACACGAGCCCCCTTGGATACTCATCCCAATGACGGTGACTGACAGACCCGGCGGGCCCTGTACTTTTGACCTCTAGTTTTACTGCCCATCATGGACTGAACTCGGGGGTCCCCCTGGAAGGTTCTCTCGGGACTGGGGTTATCCCCTCCTTGCATTTCCCGGTTCGACTTCTTGTAAGGCGGGCGGCATAATTTTTGTTGCACTTTTTCTTGCCTCGGCCGCTGTAGCGGAGTTCTGACAGACTGTTTTTGTCATATTCTACCTGTTATATTTTTTTTTTTTTTTTACAAGTTCCTTCCTCATTATACGGATTGGCGATTTGTAAGCCCAATCCTTAAATTTGCTTTGCGTTTTTGAAGTGACGTATTTTTGCCGCGTTTATTCTAGTTCACCTTTTATTTTTGTTTATTTATTTATCTATTTTTACTTTTTTCTCTCACGATCGTATTATTGTTGTTTTTCCTTTTTTTTTTTTCTTCCTCTTCCTCCTTTCCTTCTGCCTCTCCCCCCCCTCTCAGCAACACCAACAAGGCACCCCCGGATTCTACTACCCGACCCACTGTGGACTGCTTGCGAATGCTTTCTATCAATGCTCATGGCCTCAATTCTCCCCAAAAACGACGGACTCTCCTATGACACCTTCGACGGATGTTGCCTTTATTCAGGAGACTCATTTCTCCTCAACCAAACCCCCGTCACTGAAGGACTCTAGATTTCCGACGGGATTCTTTGCCTACAATTCCGTTGCCCCTAAGAAAAATGGGGTGGCGATTCTAATTCGTAAGAACTGCCCGTTAAAAGTTCTCTCTTCCGTGACGGACCCGGAAGGCCGCTTTCTGATACTCCATTGTACACTCTCTCATCTATCCCTCACAGTGCTAAACGTCTATGCACCCCCCACGCCGGATGCTGCCTTCTGGTCGACGCTGTCCTCTCATATGCCAACTTCCAATACGTGCCGTACAATACTTGCTGGAGACTTCAACGCTACACTATGCCCGGCGGTTGACCGCACCTCTCCGATTCATGTGTCTCATCCCTCGGATAAATTGTTGCTCTCTTTCTGCACCCGACATGCTCTGCTGGACGCTTGGCGACTCCAACACCCTTCGGTCAAGGACTATACTTTTTTTTCGCACCCACATCATACATACTCCAGAATTGATCTGTTTCTCCTGTCGCGAGACTGTCTCCCATTTATCAATCACACGGCCATTCATTCGATCACTTGGTCCGATCACGCGGACGTCACCATGTCGTTTTGGATACCAAACTATCACTCACACTGGGCATGGAAACTGAATGACTCTCTACTGCATAATGCCGAACTGCGGGACTCTATTGGCGATGTGGCTCGGGAATACTTCGACCTCAACACAGACTCTGTCGACTCACCTGTTACGCTCTGGGCTGCACACAAAACCGTTCTTAGAGGTCATATCATAGCACTTGCTACACATCATAAAAGGGCCAAGCTTGCCCAACTTACCGCCCTTCAGGCTCAGCTTTCTCGCAGAGAATGACAACACAAGGCTTCCCCGTCACAGACCACTTTTCATGACCTCCAACAAACCAGGACTGAAATTCGAGCGTTGCTTGTGGCTGATACAGCTAGAGAGATGAAGTATACGAAACGCATGTATTATGAAAAAAGTAACAAAGCGGATTCCTTGCTGGCACGTAAATTACGCTCCCAATACAACGAGCGAATTATCCCACGCATACGAAACATGAAGGGCACAGTTGTCACTAACCCCGAAGACATAGCGGCTGAATTTGAAAAAACGCTACAGACCATATACAACCATGCCCCTCATCAGACTAGCAAAGACCCTGCTCTCCGTGTGTCAGGATCCCTGGCTGTAGCCATCCTGAAACCCCCCCCGGTGGTTCACTTCCATCCTGTTCCTGCCCTGCAGCCAGCAACCAGCATCCAGCAGTCTAAGAGTTAAACACCAAACACGTGACTCACAAAATAAAGGGCTTTGCCCCGCACTCACACATTGCTGGTTCATTACAGCTCCTGCTCACCAAGAGTGAACACCCTTGCTATTGTTGCTATCTGCTACCTGATCCTGATTCCCCATTTCTGGTTCCTGCAAATTACAACCATCATCCTCTACAATCAACCTGGTTAGTCTTTATTTCCATTCACCCTCCACCATCCATATCCTCTGTTTATCAGTGCAGACCACTGCATCCTGGGCTCATACCCCTGCCATCCAGGTGCCACCCAGGTACCATCCCCACATTCCTGACAGAATGAACCAGCCCAATACAAATGAGCCCGCAGTATTGCACTTTATGGTGGAGTTACTGAAGACGACCTTCCAGGAACTATTTAAAAACCTGGCTGATTCCCTGGTGCAATTGCTGCAGAATATTCTGGGCACCTCAACTAAGGTGTGCGCTCCTCCAAACAAACGCCATGATCCCCTGTCTCATGAAGAGCGTGTCATGAGACAAAATAGCAATTTGTGCCTGTACTGTGGGGCAGGATCACATTGGATATCAAATTGCCCAGAAAAACCCCCCAGATCTGCAGTTGTCAAACCAGCACCGGTTTCTAAGCCTGCTGCCAATCCCAAAGACGCTCCAGTGCTTAGAACTCTGAAGCAAACCCAGGCTTCCAGGCCTGCTTCTAGGCCTAAACCTGCTTCAAAGAGACCTACCATCCTTAAGCCGATACCCCTACCCAAACCGGCCCCCAGGAGATCTCTAGAACCCAAACCTGCATCCCGAACAACTCCTGTACCTACACCTGTCCCCAGACGAACTGTACCCGCTGTATCCAGGCATGTGACATCTCTGGAGGTCAGTTCAGAAGAGGAGTATGAGAACCCTGTAATGCCTATGGAGACTGATTACACTGTGCCCATAGAACCTGTCCTTCCCATGGATCTGGAGACCACCGTACCTGTGGAGACAGATCTACCAACCCCTATGGAGATCATGTCCATGCCAGTTTCTACTGTGACACAGATCCCTTTCAAACAGGTAATGAAGGCCAGGCTGAAGAAAGCCCAGAAGATTAAGAGCTCCCTTATGGCGATCACAACTCCCATCACTCCCAGCAAGCACAATCCGCCGCTGTCTTCCTGTGTTTCTTCCCTGTCTGAATATGACCCAGAGGACATCGCTGTCTCTGAGGAGAGCCCACTGAGACAGACAGCCCGACGCTCAAAGGGACCCCCAGGTCAACACCAGGGGTCTGACACCCCTATAAAGGCATGGCGAGGCTTCTGTTCTTCATCCAGCGATGGATCTGTATCAGAAAGGGATTGTGGCTGGGAGGAGCAAGAAGAAGAGGACGAGGGCATTAAGTCCTGGCTGTGCGACTATCCTTCCCTTAGTGATGGATCAGGTTTAGAAGGGGAACTGGGAGAAATGGAGAAGATGCCTACCCTGATGCCTTCTTCCTATGTGGGCACCAGGTTCGAAGGTGACTCTGCCTCCTACTTGTCTCCTTCGGTCGCCAAGGCCAGACGCTCCAAGGACACTCCTGTTCATCAAGACTCCTTACCCGAGGATCCATGTCCCTATACGGTACAGGGATGTTTTGCTCTACCTACCTTGGTACCATCTGGATACATGGGCACCCTCCTTCCTGATGCTTCTGCGGACCTTAAGATAACAAAGGCCAAGGCACGACGGCGTCAAAGAAAGGCACGTGCCCAACCCTGTACTACCGCTCCTGACCCTCGTTCTGCCCTCCAGTGGTGCTACGACTATTGGAAACAGCACCCACTAGAGTGACCCGTGCCTGGTCATGGGCAGTCCTGCTGCCATCCTTGGTCACTCGGAGCGTGACCTGAAGGGGGAGGTACTGTCAGGATCCCTGGCTGTAGCCATCCTGAAACCCCCCCGGTGGTTCACTTCCATCCTGTTCCTGCCCTGCAGCCAGCAACCAGCATCCAGCAGTGTAAGAGTTAAACACCAAACACGTGACTCACAAAATAAAGTGCTTTGCCGCGCACTCACACATTGCTGGTTCATTACAGCTCCTGCTCACCAAGAGTGAACACCCTTGCTATTATTGCTATCTGCTACCTGATCCTGATTCCCCATTTCTGGTTCCTGCAAATTACAACCATCATCCCCATCATCCTCTACAATCAACCTGGTTAGTCTTTATTTCCATTCACCCTCCACCATCCATATCCTCTGTTTATCAGTGCAGACCACTGCATCCTGGGCTCATACCTTTGCCATCCAGGTGCCACCCAGGTACCATTCTCACGTTCCTGACACCGTAACAGAATTCATAAATTTCTTCAAAAGGCTGACCTTCCAAAACTCACGAATCCGCAGTCGGAGCAGCTGGAGGCCCCAATAGCGGAGGAGGAAGTGGCAGCAGCACTCAAGTCGTTCAAATCGGGTAAGGCCCCTGGCCCTGATGGGTATACTTGCTTATATTATAAAACCTTCTTGAACATCTTCCTCACCCCCCTCACCAAACTGTACAACGCACTTATGGAGGGTGAACCCCTCACGGCCAACATGCAATCCTCCACTCTTGCCCTTATCCCGAAACCAGGAAAAGACCCCCTAGACCCTCTCAACTACCGCCCTATAGCACTGCTAAATATCGACTACAAGATCTTTACTAAAATATTAGCCACCAGATTGAACCCTCTTCTCCCCACTCTCATACATGCGGACCAAGTAGGATTTGTCCCCCACAGGCAGGCCAGAGATAATACCCGCCGCTATATTGACCTGATTTGGGTAGCTCAGATCTCTTGCCTTCCAACGCTATTTCTCTCGTTGGACGCCGAGAAGGCGTTCGACCGCCTCACCTGGCCTTTCATGTTACACACCTTAGCACACATAGGGATACCTCAATCATTTTACACTGCCATCACTGCACTTTATGATGCCCCAACAGCGCTCCTCCCCCTACCCGGGGCCTGCCCTCGTCGCATTGCTATCCGCAACGGGACTAGGCAGGGCTGCCCTCTGTCCCCATTATTGTTCGGTCTCTGCATAGAACCCCTCCTGTCCGCAATCAGGCATCACCCAGACGTCACCAGTATTACGGTCGGGGCAAACGAATATAAGGTGGCAGCTTACGCGGACGACCTTTTCCTTAACCTGAGCCGCCCTATGTGCTCACTTCCATACCTTTTTGATCTACTGGACACCTTTGCCTCCCTCTCTGGTTTTAAAATTAACACACGCAAATCCACTGCTTTCCCAATTCATCTCCCTGAATCGTCATCCAACCTCCTAGCCCTTAATTTCTCCCTTCCTATATCCTCTTCTCCGCTGACATATCTTGGTCTAAAACTGTCCCCGCACCTGGACCAACTTTATGACCTTATCTATACTCCCTTGCTCACCCAGCTCAAACATGATATCGACTCTTGGCAGGATATGTCCATATCCTGGCTGGGGAGATTAAACTCAATTAAAATTAACGTTTTACCACGCCTGCTCTACCTCTTTCAGTCCTTGCCTATCCCCGTCCCCCCGACTGCCCTGAAAGATTTGCAGCAACGTATTGACAGGTTTGTGTGGTCGGGACGATGACCCCGCATTGCACGGCGCCTTATGTACATCCCAAAAACAGCGGGAGGCCTTGCCCTACCAAACCTTAAACTATACTTGAGTGCTGCCCTGCTGACTCAGATTGCCGAGTGGCACCTTCCGATTGCTCAGAAACGCTGGGTTGATATTGAAAATGACATGATGCTTCCTGATCTGATCCCATTTTTCATGTGGCTCCCGAAATCGGCGAGAAAAGACCGACATCCACGCTGCCCCTTGGTTTCTCATTCCCTCTACACCTGGGACACGTTGTCCAGAAAATTCTCGCTCACTGCCGAGATCTCCCCGCTCCTTCCGCTGTATCGCAACCCGTGGTTCCTCCCTGGTATGACACCGCGAGATTTCAGTGTATATGATCAAGGAGACATCTCCCGTATTGCGGACTTGATGGTGGATGGTCACCTTAAAACATTTGCAGATATAGCCAGCAAACTGCCACTAACATCCAGAGACTTCTTCCGCTACCTCCAGCTCTCAAGTTTCGTCTCGCAAGATCACATCAAACAAGCAGCGACATTGACACCCACATGGTTTGAAAAGCTGTGCCTTCGTGGTATGACCTTCAAAGGCGCAATCTCTTCTATGTATCAATCATTGGTCCTACATGGCCATCCCGGTCATTTTCCATATATGCTCAAATGGCAGGCGGACATTGGAGAGGAGCTTGATGCAGAGGAGTGGTCTGAGATTTGGGAAGCTAATTTTAAATCATCGGGCTGCATCACCCACATGGAACAAAGTGTTTAAGACTCTTTTCCCCTGGTACCTTACCCCGGTACGCCTACATCACATGCATGCTATCCCAAATGGACTATGCTGGAGAGGCTGCGGTCAGCTCGGGACGTATTACCATCAATGGTGGTTGTGCCCCAACCTTCGCCCGTATTGGGCTACACTAGCAGATTGGCTACATCAAGCTCTTGAACGGCCGGTGGAGATCAACCCATGGACATTCCTCCTATCCCGTCCTGTAGAAGGGCTCTTACGATGCGAAAACAAACTTATCGCTCGAGTCACCTTAATCGCTCGCAGAGCCCTGGCAAGGCACTGGAATCAACCAACGCTCCCTTCCTACCCGGAACTGCTCAATGTTCACAGAGGCACGAATGATGGAGCAACTCACGGCTCGGATTCACGACACTCCACACCTCTATCTGAAGATCTGGGCCGCGTGGCTTGGGTGCCCAGCGCTGCCATAGGACACGGGACCGTGGTACAGACTCCTTCTCGCAGAGGCAGATACTCCTTCCTAGCCTTACCCCCCTCTCTTTCTTTCCTCTCTTTTCCTTTTATATATATATTTTATTTTCCTTATTTTTACTTTACTTAACTTTTCTTTTCTTTTTTTTTTCTTTTTCATATTGCTTATCAATATAATACACTTGTGTTTCATTTGATCTATGCATTGTATTACTTCTAATGTCATATTATAATAATTAATAAAATACAGAATTTAAAAAAAAAAAAAGGAAGTCGGTAAGGCAAATCAACGTGCAATGATTTTTTTTCCCTTGGCAACTCCCTTTTAGCGTCAGCAGCAGAATAGGGCTGAATGTGGTGAATTAGAGAATTTATTGGTCTGGAACAAACTATCAGGGTTATTCAAAGAAAGTCGATCTGGCCCCGAAATGTAACCGGACACTGAAATTCAGCGACTGGTGCCATTTCGGGGCCATTCGGCTATTTAGAGAGCAGGCAATTTGTCAAATTGTGCCGAATTGCCTGCACATACGGTGCCTGTTCGTTGCCTGTTCTAGGGCAGTGAAATCCCCATAGAAAAGCAATGTTTCTTCTATTCAGAGAACACAAAACAACTGAGAAAGGTTACCGAAATGCCCTGCCATTCGGTGGTGGTTTCATTCGACATGTTTATTCAGGAGAATCCCATAGGCTTCAATGTTAAAAATGTTCCCGTTTTAACTCAATATCCAATAAACCGTTAATTATTTTATTCTGCAGTAAAAGTCTCTTTATTTTTAGATTCTTTTAGGCATTTTTCGGGCTTTTTTTGGGTGGGGGGGCCCAGTCATGGTTCCTGCAGGTTCTTGCTGTGGATTATGTGCCTGCTCAAACACCCCAGTGTGTCTTGTGAGCTATATTGCTGTGGAGCTCTGTGATATGCTCATACGCACCGCACATTACAGGGAGTTTTATTGCTGTGGAGCTCTGTAATGTGCAGTGCGTCAGGATTACCGGGACGGGGGGTGCTTTCTATATGGTGGTGACCTATTTAATGACCTAATTAAAGTAAGTTGAACTAATTAATATAAATGGCATAGTATCTTATATATTTCAGGGGAAAAAAAGTAAAAATATGGATCTTTTTGGGGGGGAGGGGGGGCCCTTCATGGGCCCTCAGGTTTCTAATTACGCCACTGGTCAGGCTATAAAAGGATGTCCCCTAGATGATTCATAACTAAATAGTGCTTCGTAACGAAGTCCACCATTTTAAGGACATCTCCAAAATTAAAATGTAGTTCGAAGCAGATGCAGAAACCTGGCTATTTGAAAAATGTTTAATGTTACAGTTACAAGTATTTATAAAGCGCCAAAGAGTTCCGATATGTTGTACAATGGGTGACACAGAGGAACAAAAACACATACAAGTCAAACAAATAGAACAATAGGAGGAAGGACCCTGCTCGGGAGCTCACAATCTAAGAGGAAAGGGGTGACACACTAGGTGAGAGTAAATGGCTAGGCATAGGAAATAGGGCTATGCGGGATGATAAAGCAAGAAATGTACAGTGTTGAAATCATGGAGTGATCCAATAGGCTTCTCTAAAGTAATGTGTTTTCAGAGACTTCTTGAAGAACTGGAGAGATGGAGAGTCTAATGGGGAGTTCCATAAAAAGGGGGCAGCTCGAGAGAAGTCCTGAAGGCGAGAGTTTGGAGTGAGGTACTAGGAGATAGTCTAGGGCAGTGGTTCCCAAACGCGGTCCTCAAGTCCCCCTAACAGGCCAGGTTTTAAGGATTACCTTGGGGAAATGCAGACTGAATCCTGCAATCACTGAGCAGCAAATCCTATCACCTGTGCTGTGCTTCAGCCATCTGGAAAACCTGACCTGTTTGGGGTTCTTGAGGACAGCGGTTGGGAACCAATGGTCTAGGGTGATTGGGCGACATAGAAAAAGATGCATTGGGTTATATTGAGATATGGACTCTGTGGTTAGATGGGAAAGAGCTAAAAAATTATTAAATTATTAACCGAGCATATCATCAAAATAGACTGTTATTTCTAATTTTACCTATACAAGTAGAAGGGTCAAGGAGTATGTGTGTGACTGTGTGTGTGAGAGAGTTGAATGTGGATATTGATATCAATTTTCTATTGTCATTGTGATACTGCTATCTCACGGGTTTCAAGAGAACCGAGGGAAAAGCATTATCTGCTCTAGATTGTGAGTTCCTACGGGAATAGGGCCCTCGTTTCCTCCTGTACTGTTTGTCAAATGTTGTTCAATGTAACCCTGTCTATACTGTGCCTATTGTACAGCGCTGCGGAATATGCCGGCGCTTTATAAATAAAGAATAATAATAATCTACTTCTGATAAAAAATAGTGCTTGTGATGCTCAAATAGTTAAAATCAAGACTTTTGAGATCATACATTATCGCTAAAGTAGCACTTGTGTATGGACAGGCCTGAATGGCTTGGATAAATGGTGAATAACCCTCAAACGGCGCCCGTCCTTGTGTGTAAATGAGCAGGCAGCCAGTCCTCCAACTGCACATTCGCGCTGAGATGACACACCTTTTTGGGGGTGTGATCTGCAGAGATGACACAAATCGCGCTGTGCAGACTTGTCCCTTGGCAGGTTTGCATTACTGGTGCTTCTAGATGTACAGTGTTAATAGTGTTGAAAGGAAAACATTTGACCTTGTAATAAATAAAAGATGTCACAGTGCAAATATAACATTCTAAGAACTGTCTTAAAGAGTCCAACACGGTGAAAGCAGTGAGAAGTAAATTGTGGGAAACAAAAAATAATTTGATAACAGGGCAAAGGAAAGCAATAGTCTGGATTCTGGATTAAATTGACAATGTAACATAATACACTGGAACTAATTAGATTTTACACATCTGTATTGCAAGATCTTTTCACTGACTGAACAGTTGATACTCACAAATCTAATCATGAACTTCTCTGCTGTATCACTGCACAGAACGCACTCTTGTTTTATGAATAATAGAGAATAATTGCTTCAATGAGAGGACAATGGCATAATGACACAGTGTTACTCCTGGGAAATAGCATCCTCTGAGATGTTTTTCCTTGGAGTGTTAAATACATTCATTCCTCAGCTCCCTGGCTCTCAGAATACTAGATGGAAACCATATATGCATGGTTAAACAGACAGCTGTGTCTCTTTTCTAAATACAATTAAAAAGAATGCAGCATTGGTTCAAATAGTACTTTAATTCCATCCAGGGAATATTTTTTGCATAATAAAATACTTATGTTGAACACTTTATATACCTTTCAAATGTCCATCCATTTGGAATCACCAGTGCTCTTTCAGAACATTTCCCTCAGTCTCCACATTTATGTCCTCATTCTTCAGGAAACTAGTGAGGTATTTGTTATATATGTCATTGTCAACAGTCAACAGGCTTCACAGCAAAAGGAACATATTCAGAGGTTAGTTATCACTCGGCTGTTTCATGAGTATAGCATAATTTGGTCACCCTATACTTTGTGTAAGATGTGCCAAAGAGGCACAAGCATTGGAATATTTATTTATAAAGTATTTTACCAGGAAGGATACATTGAGATTTCTCTCGTTTTCAAGTACGTCCTGGGTATAGTTCCAAGTCACTTAGTTTTCCAGCCGTTGGCGCATAAAGAATCAAAATCACCGGGAAAATAGATTAAGAAACATTAATAGCTGGAGAATATCATTCTAAGAATATCTTAGTCAAAATCAAAGAAATTTGTGAAAGCTGGCAGTATAATGGAACATTAAATTTGAAGATTGTGTTTAAAAGCTCAATCAAATTTAATATCTGTTACTTAACTATGGAAATATCATAAAAATGGATTGGGGTGTAGTTTATATGTGTAATTTACTTATGCATATTGTAAAATTGTAATTTCTGTAACTGATATCCTGTTTATCGCCCACCTCCAGTAAATATTTTTAAAGAAATGCAATTACAGTTTTTCCTGGATGGCAAAGGTGGCAAACCTGCTCACTTCCTCCTCGCAATTAATAGAAATGAGTCTAAAAGTGAGGAACTGAAGAGGAGCATTCAACTGGTGGCCTTTGCAATTGCTCTCCAGACTTGCGCCCTACCAATGTCATATGTTGAATCGTACAATAGGACAATAATAAAATTCTTCTAGAGACTGGTTTAACAAGTCATTATTAATGTGTTGCGTTCTAGAAAGCTTTAAAGAGATGTCTTCACTTCATATATTATTCCATGGACCATGTGCACTAAAGAGCATCTTTGATTGGCTCGTCACATGTTACCGCGTGGTATAAATCTTAGTTTGTGAATGCTGTGATTCAGTAAGGGTGGTGGGTCCACTCTAAAAATATATATTACATGACTATTTGAGAGATTTTGGCCTGACTACCTTGCATGTCTTCTATGTAGAGCAGTATTACAATGGGAAGACTATTACATCTGCTTCTGGGGATATTGGGGTTGCTTCTTCCAGGGCCTGTGGCTTAAGTTCCACCTTCTTCAGCCATATAAATAAGATGGGGTTACAATCCACAACCACTGGTAGATAAGTATTCCCTGGCCCCTCATACATTCCCCAGCCACTGATAGAAAAGTATTCCTTAGCCCCCTCATACACCCTCAGACAATTCACAGCTGTTGGTACACAAGTATTCCCTATCCCCCTCGTACAATCCACAGCAACTGGTAGATAGGTATTCCCGGGTATCATTTCTCCCCGAGATCTTTATTACAAGTATTTAAGTGAATTTAGTTTTAAAGAGATGTACATGCATCATATATATTGTGAAACGGATACTAATCCAGCTTGAAATTTAATTATTTCTTCTGCTTCGTTCAAACGACCCACAATATCAGAAACTGTCAGGAAACCTTCCACAGGATCGATAACCCAATGAGTAGAGCCTGAACAAAACAAAACAGCTGGCTTATGCATATAAATAGAATTTAAACCATTACTACTATATCATCCTGATCTCTGCATATCTTTACACCAACGCCAGAACTGTGAGAAGCAAATGGGCTAAGCATGGTTTTAAAATCCTTGTACTTCCCAGTAAGCCAAACTGATTTTAGCTTTGACCACATACAAATCAATAGTTTGTTTCATAACCTTAAATAAATTCCTGTCATTTTGCACCTTCAGAAACAACATTCATACAACCACCCCCGTCCCACAAACATATACACAGGCTGGTCTTCAATTATCAACAATATCTGATATTTAAAATATTGTTTATAGTTAACCAGAGAATAAAACTTTGCACAAAAAAATGGTTTTCCCAGTATTAATAGTCAAATCCAGGGACATGCAATGTAATGGCATTAGTGATTTCAGGGTAGAAGACTATTTTTTCATCTCTTCCCAACAAAGTCTTTGACATCCGTCAACAATAGTGTTTCAACAGGCAACTACACTACCAAAAGACATAGGGACCTATTTCCTACTTTGTGCTAACATGGAGACACTAACTGGGAAAATCTGTGGCTGCAAATTTTCCTCTAGCGTCTCGATGTTGATGCGATATTCCAGGGCAGACGCTACCTCAGCACCTCACCCCGGAATGCGGTGCTAACCACTAGGATACTCTCAGAAGCACTTTGGCGCTGCACCAATTATCACCTCATGGAGTCCATAGGACTACATGGAGTGTTCCGCTTCCAGGCCGCAAGCCCTGTGCAATCTCGCTCTCATGAGATAGACGCAACGCCGCAAAGTGATTACAGAGGGAGACTGGGAACTATTTGTTCCCAGTCTCACTCTGATCATGGCCAAAAGAAGCGGCAGATCGGGCCACCATTCTCATCGCAGGATGAGAGGTGAGTATCAGATTTATTGGGGGCTTTCAAGGGGTGCTAAATGATATTGCATTTGTGGAATCATTTAGCACAAGCTTTTAGGTGTAGCTAAAATTTTGCTTTGTGTGTCCCTGCGGTAATTAGCTTTAGCACTTTGTAATACTTTACTTATCGAAACACTAATTAATGATTACGCTCCCCATGTTAAGTATAGGATGTGAAAAATACAGTGAGCTCACGGATGCTAGCTCACAAACTGATGCGCTAACGGGTTTAGCATCAGGAAGGTAATTGGGGGCATGCAGTAAACCCCATTATCTTAGCGATAATGCTTACACATCCAGAGGTAACGTTAGCATTCACTAGGGATTATTGCCCTTAATCGTCATCTGAGGTCAAGTCTCATAATATTAAGGGCAGTATCCCCTAGTGAACGCTACACGTTAGCATTCAGCTATGTAAACATTACCGCCAGGATAAGTAACTTTAACACATGTCCCCATATTACCTTCATGATGCTAAACTCGTATGAAATTACATAGCGCATCGGTTTTTGCACTAGATTCCGCGAGCTTACTAAAAATTGTGCATTCTATACTTAACATGGGGAGCACAATCATTAACATTTTGATAAGTAAGGTATTACAGAGTGCTAGAGCTAATTACCTGTCACACCCTCGGCACCTGGGGGGTCTCAGGAGGGGGTCAGGCACCCTGCGGCATCACTGGCTGGCCGGGTGCCCAGGGTCCATGCTGAACCTGGCGTTCATGCGCCTAATGAGGGGGCGGGACACAGCATGATGACGTGGAGCCGCTGGCCTTTATAGACAGGGCGCACAAATTGACTCGTCGCGTTGACGTGGAATTTGTTTCCTGCATCGCTGGTGTACCATTCACTCGAGTCACTGATTTATTGTTTCATTGCTACGTTGCTCACCTGGACTGTATGAGGAACCTGGTTGTTGCTGACTCGGACTGCCTTCTTGACTACTCTCTCTCTGACCAAACTTGTATGTATGCTTTACCCAGAACAGACTCAGACTGTATGCTGACTCTGTATAATGCGGACTCAAAGAGTATACTGACCCTGCATAACACTGACCCTGATTGTTTGAGGACCCTGTCTGTTGCCAACTCGGATTGTTTACCTGACCACGCCATTTCTGAATCCTTGTGTATGAACGACTTGCCTAAGCCTGATCCAGGTTACTCCTTAGCTGCTGTTAAGATTAACCCTTGCTGCCTGAGTGCATGTTCTGTTCTGAGACCTGCTGCTAATATACCAAGGTTGTACTCTGTATTTTTTGTGTGTCTGTTCTCCCTGGCTGGAAGCTATAGGATTAGCGGTCCCGACCACTCAAGGATCGGAGGATCAGAGGGTTTAGAGGTTTGTCCAAAAGGATCCACATCACGGTTGTCGAGGGTGAGCGATACACTGAACGTGACATTACGTCAATGCCATACTTGGATCCGACAGAATGGTCTATGTTGATGACTAAGCTGAGTGATATTATTACTAAACAGGAGGAGCAGGATCACTGCATGGACCAATTTGCTCAGGCTTTGGGTTGACTGATGAATCAGTCCAGCAAAGCTTCACCACCGTCTTCTCCAGCGGTTAATGTTTCTCCTCCTACTATTGAAAAACTTCATGTGAATCTGAAATCTCCCATAAGTTTTGATGGTACATCTGGTACTTGCAGGGGATTTATCATGCAAATGGAAATCATGTTTGAATTTTATATCCTGGTATGTGTCCCACAGATAGAGCCAAGGTGGGATATGTTATTAATAATCTGACAGACAAAGCTTTGCTCTGGGCAACCCCTCTGTGGGAACTAAGGAAACATGTGATTTATAATTATACTGAATTCATGAAATACCTTAGGTGCACTTTTGATCCCACAAGGTGGGAAACTGGCGCTGCCAGGGATCTATGGCACATTACGCAGGGTAATCACAGGGTAGCCGATTACGCTATTGAATTTAAAACCGTGGCAGCAGAATTACAATGGCCTAATGGTACCTTTGTCACAGCGTTTCTAGAGGGTGTCAACCATAATCTGATGTATGAGTTAGCTGCTATGTCATTACCAGAGGAGCTAGATGACCTCATTGAGTTCAGTATTGTGCTTGATGACCAGATTCGAGAAAGGAGGTCTGGCCGTGATAAGCCTCGCAAACCTCCCCAGGTAACCCCTTCTACTCCTCGTATGGTTCATAATTCTTCACCTCCCAGGGTGGAACAAGCAGTTCCCGAATTTATGCAATTAGGTCAGTCTAGTATGTCAGGTGACGAGAGACAACACCGTCTCAGAGAGCGGTTATGTTTTTACTGTGCTGATAAAGGCCATTTTCGGTTGCAGTATCCCAAACGACCTAAGGCTAGGGTCAGACGAGCGCATTTTGTACGGACTGTGCGTCCATGCAGTACGGACGTACTTTCTGACTGACAACAAGGTAGTGGCCACACAGTCCGTATTTTCACTGACATACTTTTTGACAGATGTAGCAGGGAAAATAAATTAAAATGCAAAGCCATTTTGTCCGTCAAAAATGCTGGACGTATAAATGCAGTCTGTCTGACCACATTCCATCGCTCACACACAAAGCTATGCAGACATTGCGGATGCAGAGCACTTTGTGTGGCCGTTCTAGGGGTTGTACGTTCTTGCCTAACTTGCGTCCATTTGCCGCGGCCGTTGTGCGTCCGCAGTTCAGTGCGGACATACTTCATGTGTGGGACTCCATTGGCCTTTATTTCTTGCTGTCACCGACGTACTTTTTTGTGCCATCACGGGCGTGAACGCTGCGCTCATCTGACAGGAGCCTAAAAGGTCTTCTCTGTCGGGAAATGATCATGTCTAGAATCCCCTGAGAGACAGGTTCTAGGCATGACGGCAGTGTCTCTCGTGTCAAAAAAAAGGTCTCGTGTTGTGGTTCCAGTGTCAGTGGCTTGGGAGGATATCAAGCTTGACACTGAAGCACTGATTGATTCTGGTTCAGCAGGGAACTTCCTATATTCTGGTTTTGCTGCCATACATCAAGTGCCTTTAGTCAAGAGAGAAACTCCTCTCCTCATTGAGAGTATTGATGGCAGACAATTATTGAGACCACATGTTACCCACGACACCATTCCTCTTTCTTTTTACAAAGGTATCCTACATGGGGAAAAAATAGAATTCCAAATAATTGAGTCTCCTATGGTACCTATTGTTCTAGGCTATCTCTGGTTAGCCAAACACAACCCAGTCATGAACTGGACTGAAGGGGAATTGGGCTCTTGGCGCTCACAATGTTGGCCTAAGTGTTTGGGGATGAGCACTGTTGTAGGTAGTCTGAACTTGGCTACTGCACCTCCTCTGTCTACGGAGGTACCTAAGTGGTACAACGACCTCAAGGAGGTCTTTGATAAAAGAAATCTGAGATTCTGCCTCCTCCTCGCCCTTATGACTGTGCTATAGACCTCCTGCCTGGTACCATGCCCCAAGGGGTCATGTATACCCCCTCTCCCAGAAAGAGAATGATATAATGGAGGAATATTTCTGTGATCACCTTGCCCGTGGGTTAATAAACCATTCCTCCTCCCCTGCTGGGGCAGGATTTTACTTTGTGTCTAAGAAAGAGGGTGATCTGAGACCCTGTATCAACTACAGAGGTCTTATCAGAATAACCATGCTTACCCCTTTCCTCTGATAAAAAAAAATTATATTGAGGCTTCAGTATTTGGCGTGTATCCGGAATGCAGGGGGAACCAATCAGCCAAATTTTCTGTTTTTTTGTGTTAAGGAATGATATAAACAAAATAAATTTGTTAAAAGAAAATTTATTCTTTAAAATATAAAACCCCGACGCGTTTCATCCCTTAGGACTTTTTCAAGTGCAGTAATAGTGCATAAAATCAATGAAAAAGTCCTAAGGGACGAAACTCATCGGGCTTTCATATTTTACTGAATAAATTTTCTTTTAACAAATTTATTTTGTTTATATCATTCCTTAACACAAAAAAAACAGAAAATTTGGCTGATTGGTTCCCCCTGCATTCCGGATACACGCCAAATACTGAAGCCTCCATATAATTTTTTTATGTGTATTCTTTGGGAGTGATAGACCACCTCCTGGGAGTCGACTTCAGCACAGAAGCTAAGTATAATTTCATTCTCCTTAATACCTTTCAATACCCATTCCTCTGATATCTGAACTATTTGATCTCCTTAAAGGTGCTAATGATCTACATGAAATTAGACATGCGAGGGGCATATAATTTAGTTCGAGTGAAGAAGGATCATGAATGGAAAACTGCATATAATACGAGAAGTCGGCACTATGAATACCTAGTCATTCCATTTGGTCTGTGTATTGCTCCCACAGTTTTCCAAGATTTTATAAACGATGTCCTAACGGACTTCTTGCAAGTGTTCATTATTTTCTATCTTGATGATATTCTGATTTACTCCCCTGACCTGGAGACACATCGGGCCCTATTACATTCTGTTACGTCTCGACCCTGCCCCCTAGTGGTGAAGGGTCTCATGTCTGTTTATTCCCTGTGGTCTGTTTGGCTGTGCTGTTCGGGGCTGTTCTGGGGTTCTGCTGTGATCTCCTGGTCTGGGGTCACATGGCCCAATCACACAGACCCACTCCCTATAAATATCCCAGCAGCACAGAGCCTCATTGATGGTTTGTGGAGTTTGATGGTGGTTGTGTCCTGTTAGTTCCCTGTGTTGCTGCAAAGCATTCTTGTTCAAGTGCATTCTGGTTTTGACCTCATCTGTGTTTCCTGACGATCCTTTTCTGCTTACTCCTGGTACTCTGTATGCTGCTGATCTGTTGCCAACCTTGCCTGAACGACCATTCTTATATGTTTCATGTTTCATGGATTTTGTTTGTCCTAGTTTAGTATAGTCTCCGAGGCCATTAAAGGTCTTAAAGGCCATTCCGAGGTCTTGTTTATCCCTTGCCCTTCTTATTTATATTTATATTTATCTGTTAATTCTTTGTGAGGGTTTTTCTTAGAAGTATTCCCAGCATAGGGATTCCTGTAGTTTTCTCGTGGTCCTCCTGTTCCATGTGTCACTGTCTGGTTCCTGTATCATCCTGAAGTGGTGTTCAGTTCAGGTCCTGTTTCGCCAAGTCTGTCAGTTTGTTGACTGCCCTGCAGCCTGCATAATTCATCTACTGTCATTCATTGGTTGTGTTTCTGAGCGTGTCCTGGGTTATCTGTCGGTCTTGAAACCTTCAGAGCTTAGTAGCAATTCAGTCCTACTTTTGTGCTCCTTGCTTTTGGAGAAACAAGTCTTTTTTATTGATCTGTCCAGTCAGTAGCTCATCTGCCTTAAGGCCTACACTCCAAGTTCCAAGCCACCACGATGGCCCAAGAGAGGGCCAACCGTTACACATTCTTCGCGCAAGTGGTTTTGCGTGCGCAAATGCGCATTTGCGCAAGGGGAAAAACCATTTGCACGCATCGTCATATTCCTATCTATGCGCAACGAACGCGCGTTTTTCGTCTACCGCGGGTGAACCTGCGCAAACGAAAATTTGTGCGCGCATCCTATACTTAACATTGTCAGCGCAAATGCGTTTGTGCGCTGGTACGCAAATGGTATTACAATCTGCGCGCAAAGAAGGTTTGCCCGAATTTTCGTAACGTCTTTGAAAAGCCAGTGGTAACTGTAAATTTGATCGTCCTGGCTGAAACGAAATACACCAGCACAAAATTAAAAATACAGCACAGTACAGTTACACATTCTACACATACCCAAACAATAAAATTAATAAATTGCTTTATTTATTTTTTCCTGCAGCATATATACTCAGATTGACTTTGACAGGCGCAACAACCTAACGTGAGAAAATGGTGGTTCTATTGTGATGAATATAGGTCTGGAGTTACGAATACCACTACCTCAGATCTCTTGATGGTTGGTGAAGGCTGAGGTACTGATTTGTGAAACTTGAGGAGTCTATTGACCCACCTGGATTACATTGAACCTGCCTTGTCTCCCCTTCCCTCCCCCGTACGTGCGACTGGACTGTAATTCTTTTTTTTTTTCTTTGTTTGTTTGGTGCTTGTTTGGTTTGGTTTGTCTGTCTCCCTTCTTTCCTGTCTTCCTTCTACCCCTACCTCCCTTTCTTTCTTTCTTTTTTTCTTTCTTTCCTTCCTCCTTCTCTCCTCTATTCTTTTTTCGCAATCTGTTCTCTAATTTTTTCCTCGGAGGCCATAACACTTTTGAGACTTGCCCAGCGTCATGGTCTGGATTGGTGGTGCAAATACCCTGGCGGACAGTGGCGTAGCGTGGGGGGGGGCTGGGGGGGCCGTGGCCCCGGGCGCAGTTTTGTTAGGGGCGCATTTGCGCCCCTAAAACTGGCCCGGGGTTGAGGGGACCCAGATGCCGGGCAGCGCGGGAGTGCCTGCCCGGTCCTGAAGAGTCCATCCTGTTAAAGGGAAGCGGCTGCGTGCAGGCGCAGCCGGTCACGTGGTCCGGCTAATCAGGTGGTACTGAGTCTCTGTACCACCTGACTGGCCAGACCACGTGACCTGCGCACGCCACGCAGCCGCATCACCTTCAACAGGACGGACTCTTCAGGACCGGGCAGGCACTCCCGCGCTGCCCGGCATCTGGGTCCCCTCAACCCCTGCCGGAGCTGGAGCAATATCCAGGTGAGAGCTGGGCAAATCCATGTGTAAGCTGGGCAAATCCATGACCTGGGGGCAAATCCATGAGCTGGGCAAATCCATGAGCTGGGGGCAAATCCATGAGCTGGGCAAATCCATGAGCTGGGGCAAATCGATGAGCTGGGGGCAAATCGATGAGCTGGGGGCAAATCGATGAGCTGGGGGCAAATCCATGAGTTGGGGGCAAATCCATGAGCTGGGGCAAATCCATGAGCTGGGGGCAAATCCATGAGCTGGGCAAATCCATGAGCTGGGGGCAAATCCATGAGCTGGGCAAATCCATGAGTTGGGGGCAAATCCATGAGCTGGGGGGCAAATCCATGAGTTGGGTGAAAATCCATGAGCTGGGGGCAAATCCATGAGCTGGGGGCAAATCCATGAGCTGGGCAAATCCATGAGCTGGGGGCAAATTCATGAGCTGGGGGCAAATCCATGAGCTGGGGGCAAATCCATGACCTGGGGGCAAATCCATGAGCTGGGCAAATCCATGAGCTGGGGGCAAATCCATGAGCTGGGGCAAATCCATGAGTTGGGGGCAAATCCATGAGTTGGGGGCAAATCCATGAGCTGGGGCAAATCCATGTGTGAGCTGGGGCATATCCATGTGTGAGCTGGGGCAAATCCATGTGTGAGCTGGGGCAAATCCATGTGTGAGCTGGGGCATATCCATGAGCTGGGGCATATCCATGAGCTGGGGCAAATCCATGAGCTGGGGCAATATCCATGTGTGAGCTGGGGCAAATCCATGTGTGAGCTGGGGCATATCCATGAGCTGGGGGCAAATCCATGAGCTGGGGCAATATCCATGTGAGAGCTGGGGCAATATCGATAACGTGTCCACAGGTGGGGGGGGCGCACAATTCTTGGCTGGCCCCGGGCGCTGACAACCCACGCTACGCCCACTGCTGGCGGACCACTATTGACCTAGATGGCCTGCAGAACTCCTGTGTGCACCGAGTGACCCGATCTCGGCTCGGTTACCCAGTTCCTGTGAATATCTCCATACCATGCTACATTTCTTGATATCTGGCCCTCTTCGTGTTTCATACTTTACCGCTGTGTTTTATTTTTCTTTACTGTATTTGTTCTAACCTGATATGCATTTTCTGTCTAGTAAAATTTTTTGATTAAAAAAGTGGCCCTTGCTTTCATATGTTTGATTATATGCTGACTTATTTACAAAATAAAATGTAAATTTTTTAAAAAAAAAAAATTAGAAATGGGGACTCGTTACATTTTTTTTGGGGAAATTTTCGCTATTTTTAACAAACGCACCGCATACAAAAATCGTTAGTGCAGCATCATTGTTCACATTATAATTGAAATGGGAACAATATTGCTGCATTAACAAATATTTTATTATTTTTTTTTTAGTTATTTTTCTTTAACTTTTACATGGTCATTTTTTGTATCGTTGGAAAGGCCAAGCATTAACAATAACAAACATTAACCCCTAGCTGCCACAGATCGGGAGATAGGGGGTTCATTGGAACCCCCTATCTCCACCATTGGTGGCAACTAGGGGTTAACTCCAGGACTGACGTCATCGTGCTATGCACGATGACGCCAGTCATCAGGGGGAGTTCCCGGGAAGCATGGCCGACATCCAAGATGTCGGCTAGCTCCGGGAGAGGATTGCGATTCAGCGCTTTTCGGCGCCGAATCGTGATCCGGCACCCAAGAGGTTAAAGACAGGCATGGTTTGGAAGGGTAGGCTGTGCCCTTCCAAACCGTGCCTGCCTTTAGCCGCTGGACCCTGGCGCACGGGAGGGGGGCGCCTTAAATAGCCGCCGCAATGACATCTATATTCCCCCCCCGGGGTCCCGGAGTGCCGGGCTGACATGCAAGGTGTCAGCCCGCACCGGGGGGGGCCAGCAATCAGACAGAATCCCGGCTGATTGCTGCCTCCTGTGCTAGGACGCGCTCAGCACGTCCATAACACAGGAGGTGCACTTGGGAGGACGCGCTGAGCGCGTCCTTAGCAGCCAGGTAGTTAAACGATGCTCAATTGGTCCCAAAGGGGCCCAAAGTGTGCTCAGAAAATATACCCCACACCATTACATTACTAGCCTGAACCGTTGATATAAGGCAGGATGGATCTATGCTTTCATGTTGTTTATGCAAAATTCTGACCCTACCATCTGAATGTCGCAGCTGAAAAGGAGACCCATTAGACCAGACAACATTAGGCCACATTACATACTTGGTGCTAACGTTAGCGCTCCCCTGCATGAGTGTTAACGTTAGCCCAAGTAGTTAACGCATATTTCAATCCAAACAGTAATGGGTTAAGTAACCCCTTAGCGTTTGGTACCTTGCGCATCTCTGCGTGAGGTTACTGTATTTTGCGCTTCCTATACTTAACATGGGGAGCGCAAAGTGTTAATCAGCATTAGGATTTCAGAGTCCTAACGCTGATTACTGTCCGGCCGCGGTTAACAAAAAGTTAACCAGAGCCAGAACGTGCTGTTAATGGATTCCGCTTCTGCAGAATCCGTTAACACCAGCCAAAAGAATAAAAAAATGAATCGTATACTCACCTCCTGTCCCACGGCGAGGACCGCGTCTCTGTCCGCCTCCTCCATCTGGCGGGAGCAGGGAAAGACTGGGGAAAAAAGTCCCCCCAGTCTCCCCCTGTGTATCGCTATGCTGACCGGCCGGATCTCGCAAGTTGAGAACCAGCTGGTCATGTGACCGCCGGCATCTGCTTCAATGGAGTCCTATGGACTCCATTGAGAGGATGCGTGGCTGCGCTTAACGCTGCCGGGGGTTTACGCGCGGTAACAATGCAGGCAGCATTTTTTGGGCCTACATTGTAATCTAGCAGTAAAACGGGCGCGCTAGGGGGAAAACTGCGAGCGCAGTTTTTCCTCCATAGCGCCCCCGTTTTGCCGCTAGGAATGTAATGTGACCCAAAATTTTTGCAATCTTCCATTGTCCAGCTTTGGTGAGCCTGTGCGAATTGTAGCCTGTTTCCCTTTCTTAGCTGACAGGAATGGCACGGGGTGTGGTTGTGCTTGTGATGAGTGGTTATTTGAGTTACTGTTATCTTTCTATCATCTCAAACCAGTCTGCCCATTTTCCTCTGACATCAACAAGGCTTTTTTGTCCACACAACTGCTGCTCACTGGATATTTTCTTTTTTCAGACAATTCTCTGTAAACCCTAGAGAAGGTTGTGCGTGAAAATCCCAGTAGATCAGCAGTTTTTGAAATACTCAGACGAGCCCATCTAGCATCAACAATCTTGCCGCGTTCAAAGCCACTTAAGTCCCCTTTCTTCCCTATTCTGATGCTCGTTTGAACTTTACCAAGTCATTTTCACCATGTCTAGATGCCTACATGCATTGAGTTGCTGCCATGTGATTGGCTGATTAGCAATTTGTGTTAACAAACAATTGAACAAGTGTGGCTGGTGAGTGTATACTGAGACATTCCAAAAATCATTCATTGTTATACTTCTCCCATATACTCATATATATTTTCCCTCTTATGATGTCATATTGCCGTATTTGTATTTCAACATTGTCCTAAAAATCACCTAACAAGAAAAGGGTTAAATGAGAATGAACCTGAAAATGCTTTTGGAGTATCAAATTACAAATGATGGATAACCTGTAGGTTAACCATATTGTGTGAAAACATGGAACACTTTTTAGTGGGTATCTGATCATGTTATATTTACATGACTAACACATATTATTTAAATGTAATGGAGTATTTATTTGTGTTATTGTTTATCTTGTCAGTCACACACTATTTGTGTTGTCTCTTATTATCATTATCTTTACAGGGTACAAAACACATATAGAATGGATATGCTTTATGTCAGTGTTTTCCAACCCTGTCCTCAAGACCCCCTAACAGGCCAGGTTTTAAGGATTACCTTGGGGAAATGCAGACTGAATCCTGCAATCACTGAGCAGCAAATCATATCACCTGTGCTGTGCTTCACATATCTGGAGAACTTGGCCTGTTACAGGTACTTATGGACTAGGGTTCGGAACCACAAATTTTAAGGACTGTTCAAAACATGAAGCCTGTTTATATCTTTGTGGTTCCTTTAATTCTCAGGCTTGGTGTCAGTGTCAGACTGCACTATAGTGTATATGTTTCTCTTTTCAGGATTGTTTTATTTTTGACACTTAGGAGTTATATTTTAGTTCTTTCCCATTTGAATGTTAAACATCTCTCTCGGTTTGTGGGTAATAAACCTAACTGTTGTCAATATAAACATGCATGGTGCACTGGAAAACCAATCTATTTTTTCTTTAATGAACTCTGCTCTGAAATTCTGTGACATTTTGCTAAGTACCACTCAGTAGATTACACGTAGGGTACAGGGATTCAAAATGACACATCGCAAGAAATTACAGCAGATAGTTGGGTCCTGGTAATCAGCGATCTGACAACAAAATGTATGTCTGATTGGCTGTGACATGGTCGATCCAGATGATGTACATGAGATGCATGAACTGGTTCACTGCTCCTGGTAATCTTCCTAATGTCAGAATCTGTAGCGGATTAAATGGAGGATAACTTTTTAATATCTGCATTATTGTTCATGTGCCAATATATGACAAAAAATAAAGTCTCCCCATTATATACATTACACCTGCCATAGTCAGCATCAAATTGATGTGCCTGAGCAAGCATATTTTAAATTTAATATTTGATTGAGGGTTTCAGTGTGAGTTTCTCTGTTTCCCTGCCCAAAAAGCCATTTATCAATCCCTTTCTGCACTTGACCTATTTTCAAATATTGGCATATTGAAAAAAAATGAATTGAAACTCCAAAACTGCTATTTCCAGTATCGAACATGGGTGCAAATGGTGATGTTTTAATGGTGTTATGCCTGCTTGTGCTTTGTGTTGATCCTAGCATTCAAGCTGTGTCAGACAGTCTGAGTAACACCATCAAAGCCTCCTCCAGTGTCACTTTGAGTGTTAAAAGACAATCATGTGGCTCTGTCTAGTCAAATCAAATCAAAATAAACTTTATTGGCAGGACCAAATACATTTTAGCATTGCCAAAGCATATGGGGAGGTTATATGGGGTGGAGGGGGGGTAGTGGGACATATATGGGGGGGAGGAAAGGGCAAGTCCATGGACATTATCAGGGGTAGGGGATAATGTGAAGGGGTTGGGGGCGAGTCCGTGTTTGGGATTTATAAGTCCGGGATCTCTCATGTTCCTCTCAGTCTGTGACATTCTGTGACGTAATGGGCAGATATTTTCACCGCCGGCTCCTCTTCTCCCAGTATGATGCGGAGTTTCCTCGTCTCTTCTATAGAGGTGAAGTCCGGGATGAGAGCGGAGAGTCTCTGGAACGGAGTTTCCCTCAGTGTCTCTTATCTCTCCAGTGACCAGTCTTATCACTCCAGTCTCTGCATCTGCCTGATGGATCGCCGCCACTTATGCACCATTCTGTTAATAATACATAGCAATGATCCCCATAAGGTCGAGACACAGACATTCCCTCCACTATTTTTCTGTCCAGTCCTCCTACATTCTGCCCATCCTTTGGTCTGGTCTGTACTTCAGGGTTTATAAATCCTCCACTTCCATTGTTCCCTGTTTGTCATGAAACCAGATTCCTTATTTGTTTTCCCTCCTAGATTTTTACTTAACCCCTTTACGACGCAGGACGTGCTATGTCGTCCTGCAGCAGGTGGGCTTAAAAGCCACGGAACGGCATAGCACGTCCCGTGCGTTTGATCCCCCCACTCGCCACTACTCACCTCTCTCTCCGAGGTCCCACGCAGACTGACTTAGTTGAAGTTAGATATGCGTGTTTATACCCCTCCTGGCACACTGATGTCATCGTGTCGGGTGCGATGATGTTGTTTTCAGGTGCCTCCCCCACCAGAGCAGGTGGAGTGCAATGGCATCAGTGATCCTCTGCTTTAGATTAGTCATGTCCTGTACCTTTGTCCCATACACGATATCTTTAACATAGCCCCATAGAAAGAAGTCATTTTTCTTCGGCGAGACATCAATTACTGCAAATGTTTATCTTGACCTTTTGATTGAATACGTGGCACCACAACTACACGACCTTCAACCAACCATCATTTTCCAGCAAGATGCTGCACCACCACATTGGGGACTGCATGTTAGTGAGTTCCCAAATGAAACATTTCCAGACTGGAAGGGGTGGCCTAATTCCCTGGCCACCTCGTTCACCAGACATCACTCCCCTCGACTTCTTTCTATGTGGTTATGTTAGCGTGTATCCAACAAAAGGTACGGGACATCACTAATCTATAGAAGAGGGTCACTGATGCTATTGCCACCATTGATGAGGGTATGCTACAGCGAACATGGCAAGAAAACGCGTACTGTCTTGATGTGCTTCGTGCAACTAATGGTGCCCATATAGAGGTGTATTAAAAGAAGCAAAGAAACCTTAATTATACACGTCTCATTTTGTAATAATTTTCACTTATCTGTCTTTTCATTTGCCTTTGTAATAAATTATTGAAATTGTAAAGAGACTTTATGGACACCCTGTATATCTATGTGCATTTTAGAGTTAGGAATGAATAGGAGAGCAGGTCGTCTGGGACCTTTCATGTGGCAATTGTTGCAAACGAGTTTCCTGGTCAAAAGTCATTGAAACTTAGAGATAAGAAATACATGGTAATACACAACTGCCGCTAACAGGTAGCATCGAGCTTGGAGCACATGTAAGATGAAAAAAAGCATACGAGTCCCCTGATATTCTGCCTCTCTGTGAAGAATCTCGCAGATCAGTAATAATACATGATGCGCCATAAAAAAGTAATTGTTTTATAAGTATGCATAAATGTTGTTTATGTTTTCCCACTAGGTCTGGACAAATCACAGCATATCTGAAATTAATTTTCTGTGGAGATAGATAGATAGATAGATAGATAATCTGTATTTATATAAAGGATAAAAAGGAGAGGCTTTTTTATTTTCAGTTTTCCTGATGCAGGCGATTGGAATTAGGTGTACATAACGATTCCTGTCTCATTAGTAATCATTTCATTTCTAATGAGAAAGTCAATGAATAAGTCACAATTACATTATCTTCCTGCATGTCAAGTGACTCTCAGCGTGCTCTGTGGTATACTCGAACCCTGAGATTTACATTAAAATGAATTTTTTATTATTGCAGCTTGACTTCTGAGGTTTCCATGTTACACTAAAGTAGTGATAGAGGAGGTAAGACGGTGGAGGGGGAATAGGTACTACTGATTTCTATTTATTGTCGACCAGCAGAGTGTGTGGGGGGGTAGAAGTGAAGAGGGAGTTGTCTACTCCGTGTAAACCAAGTAAGAAGAGCCCACTTATTTTTATATGAGATACATGTGTACATGGAGAGGCAGGCCTCTGACGTCAACAAGGTGAGTTAGTTGAGAACTCTTACAGGATCATTTGGGATTAGAACATGGCCAAACAAAGCCCTTCAAAGCGCTTGATAACTCATAATTTAGCTGGTTATAGGGAGCTGCTAATACTTAATGTCTCACACCAACCTTTTTGTTATAGCGGCTCCCTATTCTCTGCTGGACTAGGACCCAAGAAGTCATTGTCCGGGGGGGGGGGTATATAGTATTAGTCTTGAATATCAATGTGATATCTTATCCCTTGATGAGATATTGCACTTTAATGTTTGCCCGGATCCATCGGCAGGCGCTGCCATGTTTCACCCTCAATGGGCAGAGCTAGCTGGGGGCCTTGACGCGTTGATGTATGATTGGCTCTCAGCAGGCATGTCGCCACATTGACTTATCACTCACTGCACTGACCATCAATGGTGAGCACAGACGGAGCAGATGGCTGTCCTGACAGGTCCATTTGACAAGGAATCACTCCCTTTATATGTGTTTGGTTTTAAAAAACAGGAGTTATTCCATGTTGAAGTTTTGCTTTCGCTCACATGCTGCACGGTTGAGGGGCAGCAAAATTTGACATGGAATAACTACCTTTTTAAAAGAAACCAAACACATATAAAGTGAGTGATTCCCTGTCAAATTGGCCAAACCTGTATTGGACATGATAGTGTCACTTTAAGCAGAATGCTTCCGTTCCCTGCCTATTCACTGGAAAAAAAGAGCTGTTGGATCAGTTTGGCCACTCAGATTGTCAGTCATTACTGCACATGTACCAAAAGCTTTAGTAAAACTAGTACATAGGAAGAGCATTATAAAATTCACTGTAGAAGGTGATGTTATATCACAGTGAAATCCCAGGGGGTTGGCATATGAGAATAGGCATTTTTGTCTGTGGCATTGTTTCTAAGAAAGCTTTGCCAACTGCTAATTAGCACCCTACACAAACAGTAATAGACAGTGTTTATTCACATCTGCCCACATGCACCGCAATACTTCACATATAAGCACATATCATTACAGTGTGCACCCATGAAACATAAATTAATTACAAACTAAAACAAAGTGATTTTTATTTAAAATAGGTAGCAAAATGTAAATCTAAACGCTTAAAAAAGACAAAAATTAAAAAATGTATCTAGTAATGATCAATATGTGCTGAGATACGATCAACTTTCATATTTTTATTCCTGAAATAAGTATAGAACACACAGGGCATCATTACATTGATCACGCTAAAACGGGAACGCAAAGGAGAAAAACCTGCGCCTGCAGGTTTCTCCTTTGCATCCCCATTTTAGTGCGATATTACGATGCAGGCGCTAAAAAAGCTGCCTGCATCGCTATCGGGCGCTAAGTGCCGCCGCGTGCATCCACTCGATGGAGTCCATAGGACTCCATTGAGACAGACGGCGCCGGTCACATGACCTGCCAGATCTCGCCTCACGAGATCCGGCAGGTCAGCATAGTGATCCGCAGGGAGAGACTGGGGGACTTTTTCCCCCAGAGGAGGTGGTTGGAGCCGCGGGATAGGAGGTGAGTATCTGATTTTATTGGGGGGGGGGGTTTCTGCTGGTGCTGACGGATTCTGCAGCAGCGGAATCCGTTCGCACCAGGTCCGGGCTGTTGTTAACTTTTCAGTAACCGCAGCCGGATGGTAATTAGCGTTAGTATATTGTAATACTAACGCTAATTAACACTTTGCGCTCCCTATGTTAAGTATAGGGAGAGAAAAGTACAGTAACCTCGGGCTTAAAAGCTTAAGATTCCAATCGCTAATGGGTTTTTTAGCCCGGTAGCATTCGGATTGTAATATGGTGGAGCCACCAGGGCTAACGTTCAGGTGAGCGCTAACGTTAGCACCAAGAATGTAATGGTGCCCACAATGTGTAGATTGTTACCTAGGTGGGGGGCAGATGTGGCCTATTCATTCAGTATTAGGGTGTGATTGGGGACACCAGACATCACTTAAGTGCACCTATGACCTGTGCACACTTTGGGTGCTCAGAACAAAAGTGTACTTATACCTATATTGTACATTCCTAGTATCGCAAACAAAATCACTTTAACCATCTATTAAGTCTATTAATGCACTGCATATAATTGCGATATAAAATCTATATCTATTTCTTTGTACTGATTCCATACACTGCTAGCTCCTCCACTTAGAGAGCATTACAAGAATAAATTGATTTTCTCCCAGTGAGGCAGTGCCCAGCACCCTGTATCCCAGTGATATGCCAAGTCCCAGTCAGTAAGCAGAGCACAGAGCAAACAAGGAGGGGTGAAGGTGCTGCCATGCCCTATAAGAAAGATTGATTCACACAATTTCCAAAGAAAGCAAACTAGAAGCATATAAGTAAAAGTCAGTTGCAAGATGCCACTGAAGGTCACAAAGAACCACCAGATAGATACTGCAGTAAAAGAGCTCTTTATTGGAATAAATTTGATGAGGTCTGGTTTTCTTGATGAAGATTCCTATTGTTAGAGGAAGAATGCAGAATTTAAGGTAAGAATATGGTGCATCTCACTACAAGACGTGGTTTCTCGTCTCCATTACAAAGTAGAAAATTAAGTTTTGTATACCATTGTGAAGTCCATGAATTAACTGCCATGGAATCGCAGAAGTAAATTAGCAGTAAAATCAGCAGGCTGGGAGTCAGCAGGCATTAATAGTTAGCCCAGTTTTTTGTTTTCTTTTATATACCGTATATACTCGGGTATAAGTCGACCCGTGTATAAGCCGACCCCCCTACTTTTTCCCAAAAAACCTGTGAAAACTTATTGACTCGCGTATAAGCCTAAGTGGGATATTGCCCCAGCTCACACATGGATATGCCCCCAGCTCACACATGGATATGCCCCAGCTCACACATGGATTTGCTCCAGCTCACACATGGATATTGCCCCAGCTCACACATGGATTTGCCCCAGCTCACACATGGATATTGCCCCAGCTCATGGATTTGCCCCAGCTCATGGATTTGCCCCAACTCATGGATATGCCCCAGCTCATGGATTTTCCCCAGCTCATGGATTTGCCCCAGCTCATGGATTTTCCCCAGCTTATGGATATGCCCCAGCTCATGGATATGCCCCAGCTCACACATGGATTTGCCCCAGCTCATGGATATGCCCCAGCTCACACATGGATTTGCCCCAGCTCATGGATATGCTCCAGCTCACACATGGATTTGCCCCCAGCTCATGGATTTGCCCCCAGCTCATGGATGTGCCCCAGCTCACACATGGATTTGCCCCAGCTCATGGATATGCCCCAGCTCACACATGGATTTGTCCCCAGCTCATGGATTTGCCCCCAGCTCATGGATGTTCCCAGCTCTCACCTGGATATTGCCCCAGCGGCAGCCAGCTCTCACATGGATACAGGGGATGCGGCTGCGTGCGTGCGCAGGACACGTGGTCTGGCCACTCAGGTGGTACAGAGAGTACCACCTGATTAGCCGGACCACGTGACCGGCTGCGCCTGCACGCAGCCGCATCAACACGGACGGACACACTGACTCGGGTATAAGCCGAATCGCGTTTTTTTGACTCAAAATCTGAGTTAAAAAACTCGGCTTATACCCGAGTATATACGGTAATAGGAAATCGACCCTTTAAGGCAGCATTTCCCAAACCTGTCCTCAGGACCCTCCGCCTCACCAGGTTTGCCAGATTTCTGAAGCACAGCACAGGTGATATGATTTGTTGCTCAGTGATTGCAGGATTCAGTCTACATTTCCCCAAGGTGATCTGTAAAATCTGGCCTGGTTGAGGTCCTAAGGACAGGTTTGGGAACCACTGCTTTAAGGGGAACTTCTGCTGTATATAGGAACCTTGGCTTTCCTTTGGTCGATACAGCTATGTTTTGTGAACCGTATCTAGGCCCTGAGACATTTGGTATGTTGGCTCCCCTGGCTGGTGGCATCTTTTCCGACATCGGAGACGCAGAAATGAGACACACACAGGGGTATTCAAAGAGAGCCGATCTGGACCCGAAATGTAACCGGACACTGAATTTCAGCGTACGTTTACATTTCCTGGCCATTTGGCTATTCTGAGAGCAGGCAGCTCGCCAAATGAACAATCTAGACCAAATAGCCGATTCAGAAAGTGAGATAAATGGGAGAATTTTTCTGGTTTGGCTATTTTGACCTGGATTTTTCACTTCTACGGTCATTCTCCTGAGGTTCTCCTTTATTGAATAGACCTCTTAGCATTCACTGTGAAATAGAGCCCTTAGTTTCTTGTGCGGATCTATTCAACTTCTTTAAGCATAGCACTTAAGAAATAAGGTGTTGATTTCAGTGTATAAAAATTTACAGAATAAGGAAGGATGGAATTCGTGGTTTTTTTTCTGAACTCTGTATGTCTCTTTCATAACATTTTTTTCTGAGAGAAAGATCTCTCGGCACACTCAAATGCACAGTTTTCAGAGCTGCAAATGCAAACATCTATGATAATATGTACTAGAGAGAAAAATTGTCAAGGAAAATCTTATGGAAACCTCTGGAAAATCATGACATTGTGTATGGATTAATGGAATTTACCAAATAATGTAAACATTGAATGAATATACGGCCTCATGCTACGTAGCCATAAACAAATCTCTGTTTTATGATGAATAACCTTTTCACAGGAACATTATATTAAAAGGAAAACTATCTTTAGATATGTATTTTTCCTCCAAAAGTATTATATAAACAAAATCAATTTTAAGTTTAAGAAAATTGATTTTACATAAAAACCAAATCAGATGTTTCTAGTTTTTTTACAATTATTGATTTCAGTTTTATTCATCCTCACAAGAGATGCAGGTGTAAAAGGGTTACAATAGTTACAAACATTAATCCAGGCTACTTCAGCTCTGTTTGTGGTATACCTCTGTACTGGCAGCCATGGCACACTCACCCACCTCCTCCTAGGTTTGTGACATTTGGGTCCTTTGTGTCAGCCGATCCCACAGAGCACAGTAAAAACAAAATTGATCCCTTCCATCTCATTCCCTTTTATACATTTATAACAAAGGACACGCTGTATCTGTATGGAAGAGCTGAGAGCGCCTGGAGCCACGCAGAGCCGCTACTAACTAGAAGGAGGACTGCTACATGTCGGAGAACCACCAATAGAGTGTCTGAGAAATTAGAATAGAAATTTAGTCAAAACTATTTGAAGCATGATCGATCTGGGACTAGACGTTTCCACAACTGATAGTACTAAATCTTTCAGGTATGGCCAAATTTGTAAATTAATTCAAAAATGCTGGCCAGGTTTTTCATGTTAAACAGATAATAAACTAAAATATAACCTTTTATTTAGAATTTAAAAACTAAACCGATGCATCCAACACAACTGTATATCAGAACAAAATACCTCATATATATTATATTAATATATTCAATAAATGAAATTCATAAATATTAACATGATCTCCTGAAATAAATGCATCTAGCAACGGAAACTTTACACTTTACAGTCCTGTATTATACACGTCTGAAACAGCCACACAGAAATGAAAGCAAATAATCAACAATAATAAACACAATACTAGGAGCTGCATGGCTAGCTGACCATGTGCAGAGCCCAGGTACACAACATTTCGGGGAATAATGGCCTTTCTCAAGGGTTACAACAGCGCTTTCCAGAGTTGTTGTGTATATATAGATGTACATCTTATGAATCTTTGAATGTGCTGAATCAATGAGTAGCCTCCCCTCCACACTTTGTACTTTGACGTCGGCGGCTGCCAATATGATGTCAAAGATTCTGCGCCCAAACGGGCATCATTCTCCTCTCTTTCAAAGGCAAGCCACCGAACATGCGTAAAGCCTAATAGGGCGCATGTGCAGTGCACTCCCTAATGACTAGTCATCGCGCATGCGTACTACAGAACGGGACATATGCGTAGTTTGCTCATCAAGCGTTCAAGTCTTCCTCACACAATGCACATAAATTTGAATACTTCTGGCACCCAATGCCAAAGGCAAAATACAGACAATACTCCAAATTGCAGTCCAGCATATGCACTCCTATTCCCATGGCCAACTGGAATATGAGGAGGCAACATAGATACTAATTTCCCGAAAAGATATATAGAAAAAAAACAATTAAAATATAAATCATAACAAAATAAATATAAAAAGGCATACAGTGGCAAGAAAAAGTATGTGAACCCTTTGGGATTACGTGGAGTTTTGCATGAATTGGTCATAAAATGTGCTCTGATCTTCATCTAAGTCACAACAATTTGAAAAACACAGTCTGCTTAAAATAATGTAACACAAACATTATATGTTTTCATGTGTTTATTGAACAGAACATGTAAACATTCACAGTGCAGGGTGGAAAAAGTATGTGAACCCCTAGCCTAATGACTTCTCCAAGAGCTAATTGGAGCCAGGAGTGAGCCAACCTTGAGTCCAATCAGTGTGATATTATTGGATGTGTTGCTGAAAGCTGTCCTGCCCTTTAAAAACACACACCAGTTTTGGGTTTATTGGTTTCAAGAAGCACTGCCTGATGTGAACCATGCCTCACAGAAAAGAGCTCTCAGAAGACCTACGATCAAGAATTGTTGACTTGCATGAAGTTGGAAAGGGTTACAAAAGTATCTCCAAAAGTCTCGATGTTCATGTGTCCACAGTAAGACAGACTGTCTACAAATGGAGAAAGTTCAGCACTGTTGCTACTCTCCCTAGGTGTGGTCGTCCTGTAAAGATGACTGCAAGAGCACAGCATAGAATGCTTAATGAGGTAAAGAAGAATCCTAGAGTGTCAACTAAAGACTTATAGAAATCTCTGGCACATGCTAACATTTTTGTTGACACATCTACAATAAGGAAAACATTAAACAAGAATGAAGTACGTGGGAGGACACCACGGAGGAAGCCATTGCTGTCCAAAAAGAATATTGCAGCACGTTTGAAGTTTGCAAAAGAGCACCTGGATGTTCCACAGCACTACTGGCAAAATATTCTGTGGACAGATGAAACCAAAATTGAGTTGTTTGGAAAAAACATACAAAACTATGTGTGGAGAAAAAAAGGCACAGCACAACAACATCAAAACCTCATCCCCACTGTAAAACATGGCGGAGGGAGCATCATGGTTTGGGGCTGCTTTGCTGCCTCAGGGCCTGGGCGGATTGTTGTCATTGACGTAAAAATTAATTCCAGAGTTTATCAAGACATTTTGGAGGAAAACGTAAGACCATCTGTCTGCCAACTGAAGCTCCGCAGAGGATGGGCGATGCACCAGGACAATGACCCAAAGCATACAAGTAATTCAACAAAAGAACGGCTTCAACAAAACAAAATATGCCTTCTGGAGTGGCCCAGTCAGAGTCCTGTCCTCAACCCGATTGAAATGCTGTGGCATGACCTTAGGAGAGCGATTAACACCAGACATCCCAAAAATATTGCTACACTGTTACAGATTTGTGAAGAGGAGTGGTCCAAAATTACTCCAGATCGTTGTGCAGGTCTGATCTGCAACTACAGGAAACGTTTGGTTGAGGTTATTGCTTCCAAAGGAGGGTCAACCAGTTATTAAGTCCAAAGGTTCACATACTTTTTCCACCCTGCACTGTGAATGTTTACATGTTCTGTTCAATAAACACATGAAAACATATAATGTTTGTGTTGTATTATTTTAAGCAGACTGTGTTTTTCAAATTGTTGTGACTTAGATGAAGATCAGAGCACATTTGATGACCAATTCATGCAAAACTCCACGTAATCCCAAAGGGTTCACATACTTTTTCTTGCCACTGTATATTACTGAACACAATGCTGAATATATGATATCTGTAATGTACTGTACACACTCATGTATCCCCACAAAACTAAGATCACAAAAAAAATCCATTATTATTATTTACAAATCCTACTGGGCATCAAGTTGCTGCTATATCAGCAACACCCCATCATACTACTATGGTAGGGATGCATCATTAAATAGTTTAAACAAAAAATAACACCATAACTCAAATAACATTCCATAAAGACAAAATCAAAACAATTGAATCCAAAAAAAATCGATTTATTTTCTTCACGTAACAATCTTCATATCCTCCTCAAAAGCGCTGTGCAAACATAAAAATGCAAATCAACGACATATACTGCTGCAATTCTTCTTGTCTTCATATTTAATGACCTTATCCAAAAGCAAGAGCCAGGGATTAACAAGCAAGAAACCTCTTTCTCCAACCATCATCAGGAGGCTATATCCTCAACCTGAGCCCCTATGAATGGATATCCCAATCACATTTCATATCCACAAAGCAAGCCATGTGTAACAAATATAAAATGCTAAAATTATAGATTAGAAACAAACACGGGTCAAAGAAAACGGAAACAATTCATCCATACAGAAAGGGAGACAAATCCCTATCCACGTTAAATCCCAATGGTGCCAAAGTCTGTAACTCAAAAATCCAGTGCAGCTCCCGTCTCCTCAAAATAGTGTCCGTTACCCCGTCTCCTAGGGGAGGGGACCCTCTTATCAAATTAATGAAATTGGGCAACAGTGTGGCCAGCCTCTACAAAGTGTCTGGTCACTGGATATTGTAATTTCCAAGTACAGATAGTGCTCGCTCCCTCACCCGCACTGTAAGAGCCCTATATGTCTGCCCTACATATCTCAGACTACATGGGCACCTGAGCAAGTAGACAATGTAATCCAACTGAGTGACAATCAATCCATACATTTAACCTATATTCTTTCCAGAACGAATCGTCCAGCAATAATACCATTACAGTGTGTAGAATTTCCACATCTCTACATCTCTTCCCGGAGTTCCCCAATAGGAGTCATATTCTGCGCCTCTTTAGGTGCTATGGTTTAGATTTTTTTTTATTTATGTTTTATTATTTTGCATGTTAAACAAGCATTTTCCTTATTTATACCCATTATTTATTTCCTACATTTAATAAGTTCTTGCTAGTTAGAAGAAAAGTCCACAGACTTCTCCCTCCTGACCTAAATGAATGTGCTAAACTTATCAGACAAGTCTCTGAGCCTCAAATGCCAAAAATACACCCTGAAGCTCCTCAAAAATAGCATGATTCGCTTAGAACGGTGTAGTGGTAATACAATGACTTGGGTCTTAAGTAAATGGTGTTAGTGTTTATAAATATTTATACTTGAAGAAAAGAGGAGACCCTCAAAAGCTTGTCATATTGTGTTATTTGTTAGTCCAATAATAAAGATGTAATTGCATTCTGCAATACTCTATTCAATATACACTGCCTGGCCATAAAAAGCCACACACTCTAATATTGTGTTGGATTGCCTCTTGCTTTTATTACAGCATGCAATCACCATTGCATTGTTTTGATTTGCTTATGCAATGTCACAACATTTATCTCTGTCCAGAGTTGCATTAATTTGTGACTAAGATCCTGTATTGATGATGGAAGAGTACGACCGCTGCGTAATTTGGTAGCTCAAAACCAAAAAAGTGAACTGCTGGTCCTCCGAGATTTTAATGTTGACTGGCTGAATCCTAAAAACAACAAAAAAACTGCTCCCAGTTTAAGGCTTTCCAGTTAACACAATTAATCTCCTCCCCCACTCGCATTAATATGAAAAGCCTTAACCATACCTTGCTGGACTGGATTCTCTCCTCATGTCCTGATACAATACAGGAGGCAGGCGTTCTCGCTAATAGCTTCAGTGATCACTGTCTAGTGTACTGTGTGCGCAAAATAAAGGCCACAAAATCTCCCCCAAAGGTAATAATCCCCAGGTCCTTCAAGAAATTTAATCTTGAATCCTTCCTAAATGATCTCAAATGGCTCACGTGGTACAGGCTAAACCTAATCCCAGACCTGGACTGTGCAATTGAATACTTTCAGTCAGAGCTCCTGCAAATCTGGAATGCCCATGCCCCTCTCTGTAAAGTGTGAGTCAAAGGGGCACATCTCCCCTGGGTTACAGCTGACCTCACACATATGTACCAGCTTAGAGATTCACTCTGGTCAAATTTCAAGAGTACTGGATCCATGAACGATCACTGTGAATACCGAAAATGGCGGAATGCATGCCATGCACAAAGCAAACAAAAATGGCCAAAGCCCAATACTTCAATGAAAATCGAAACAATAACATATCAAACCCGAGAAATTTTTGGAAAATCATAAATAACATACAATCGCCCCCTGTCCACTCCCAACCAGCTGCTGTCAAAGTAAACAACCAAACCCTGCAACACCCCCTAGATGTAGCAAATGCCTTTAAATAACTATTTTGTTGGATGCGCCAACACCCTGATTGCTAAGCTAGCAATTGAAACACATTCAGAAAGGCAGCACACAAGTCAGATAATTCCAATTGTGCAAAAACCCTGTATCAAAGGGAAATTCAGTTTTAGACCGGTGCCTGTCAGTGCCATTACTAAACTTCTCTGTAACCAAAAAATTAAACACCAGTCAGGACCTGACCAAATCCCAGCAATGCTGCTGAAAATCATCGCGCCGGCAATTGCAAAACCTGTCGCAAAATAGACAAGTATCTGGCGCCCCCTAATGGATATAGTTAAACAATGCTGTTTGTACACAAACTATTCTTAAGTCCAAAGGACATAGAGCATTAAATTGCAGTTTAAAAAGACAGCAGATGGTTCACACACTGATAGTTCACCTCCAACCACCAGAAAGAGTCAATAATGGAAAAATGTGGTGACAGTCCGCGCTTCCCTCTTTTTTTCCTTTCCTTTTCTCCCCTGAAATCTTGGTCGAGGATCTTCTTTAAGCAGTTAATTGCTTTCTTTTATGCAGTCCTCAATTCTCAAGATATATGGGGATAGAAATGAGACACTATGTTTCTCATTTCTATCCCATATATCTTGAGAATTGAGGACTGCATAAAAGAAAGCAATTAACTGCTTAAAGAAGATCCTCGACCAAGATTTCAGGGGGAGAAAAGGAAAGGAAAAAAAGAGGGAAGCGCGGACTGTCACCACATTTTTCCATTATTAAAACCTGTCGCAACCCTAATCAATGAATCACTGGCGACTGGATATATACCCAAACTCTGGAAGACTGCGAGAGTGGAACCTATCCATAAAAGTGGAGACAACACTTTGGTATCCAACTACTGTCCAATATCATTGCTTCCAGTAATGTCAAAAATTCTGGAAAAATGTGTTTACACTCAATTATGCGATTACTATCAGTATTTGAACTATTTAATTCGGCTTCCGTCCAAATCATTCAACCACAACTGCCCTTTTAAAAGTTTCCAATGATATCCAGGCTGGTATGGAACAAGGAAACCTAACTGGAGCCATCTTCCTTGATTTTGCCAAGGCCTTTGACACAGTAGACCATGGCATCTTATTACAAAAACTTAAAAATTCTGGTATTGGTGATCGCACACTAACCTGGTTCCAATCATATGTGTCTGATCGGTCGCAATAAGTGTCCATGTCTGACAGCACTTCCCTCCCCCTCCCAGTCACGTGCGGTGTAGCCCAAGACTCGATACTCGGCCCCCTGCTATTCACAATATTCATAAATGATCTGCCCAATGTCTGCAAAGTCTCAACTGTACACATGTACGCAGACGACACTGTAATCTATACCAGCAAACCAGATCTCCCACAGCTGGAGGCCGTGCTGCAAGAACAATTCACAGAGCTAGAAAAGTGGATCAAAGATAACAAACTTTTTCTAAATGATGACAAAACTGTTACAATGCTCTTTGGAACAGCACCTAAACTACACAAATTGCAAACACCCCATCTATGTGTCAGGACAAAATCAAATGGCACGTTGATCACAGTCACTTCTCTCAAATATCTAGGTATGTGGTTAGACCCAAATCTATCCTTTGGCCCCCACATCGAAATACTTTCACCTAAACTTTACCCCAAACTAGGTGCCCTGTACAGAAACAAATCCTGCCTTAGCCCCGCGGTAAGAAAGCAGATTGTACAACAAATGCTTATGCCAGCTATTGAATACGGAGATGTAGTGTATGCAGCTGCCCCGCAAACGCACCTCCAGAAACTTACTACATTGTATAACTCATTCTGTCGCTGTCAATTCCCACGGTGACGCCGTGGAAAAAAGTCCAAGTCATGAGACCAACCCTGGTGGCAAGCTCCTGTACAGCAGTATGCCTTAACCCAGTTTTGTATACTGCATCAGGTGGATGTAATGAGCACTGGCTGGGTTCCTTAAAAGAACCACTCCCACATCCAGCCAGTGCTCTGTCATTAACGTTGGATTCCTTGTGAAAGAAAGGTGTCTGATTTATCCCAAGAGCCAAGTGACCAGCCTTGTCGTTTATTCTGATTCCCGTGTATCGAACCCCTGGCTATTCCTCTGGACTTCGCTTCTCTTACTCCTTGCCTCTCAAGACTCAAGTCTCAAGACCCCTTCTACATTATCCATCCCAAGACTTTACATCATCTGCGTTTGTTTTTCAAGGACTTATTATTTATACAGATCCTGCCTTTTATTTGTATCCAGTTATTCAATATAAGTTTCTGCTATTTTCACCAAGCCTTTTGTTGTTGCCTTTATTTACTGCATCCTGGGTTCATATTCACGTCACCGGTGTCACAAGAACCCGGTCCCTGACAGTCGCTTTGTGCTACAATGTAACTCCATGACCCACCATTGTGACATGTTAAAAGAACTAAACTGGACGTCGCTGGAATCTAGACGCACTCTTCACCTTTCCAACCTGGTGTTTAAGAGCTTTTCTGGGAAGCTACCACCCTACCTGAAAAGGCTGCTTCCCTTAGCAGTTCCCTCCTCCTATAACCTCTGATCCAGGACTAGCACCTTACTTGCAATACCACAATACAAAAAGAAAGTGGCTCGATCCTCATTTTCCTACAGAGCACCACAATTATGAAATAACCTCCCAGACGCCATCAAATCTTCCCCCAGTCTAAAATCCCTTAAGAGCTCCCTATTAACATACCTCAATAAGGAATGCACCTGTAAAAATGTAACATAGTGACTATATTTCCTACATATTTATTTTCTGTTAATCTGTATATTTGTTTTGTGTTAATATCTTGCATTTTACTACTTTGTATTTCTGTAACAATGTTCTTGAACCCAGGACATACTTGAAAACGAGAGAAATCTCAATGTATCCTTCCTGGTAAAATCCTTTATAAATAAATAAATAAGTCTTCTCCAGCATATCCCATAGTTTCTCAATGTGGTTTAGGCCTGGACTCTGGTGGCCAATCCATGTGTGAAAATTATGTCTCATGCTTCCTGAACCACTCTTACACAATTTGAGCCTAATGAATACTGGCATTGCCAGCTTGGAATATGCCCGTGCCATCAGGGAAGGAAAAATCTTTTGATGGAAAAACCTGCTCATTCAGTATAATCAAGGAGTCAGCTGACCTAGCGCAGTATTACAATACTGCTGTTAAAACGGGGACGCTAAAGATGGAAAACCTGCACCTGCAGATTTCCCCTTAGGGCCCCCGTTTTAGCGCTATATTATGAGGCAGGTGCTGATTCAGCAGCCTGTCATGTAACACAGCTCTAAGCCACTGAATACTCGAGGCAGCGCTAACGTGCCACCTCGAGTATCCCCTCCTGGAGTTCATAGGACTCCAAGGAGGCCTCTGCTGCTGGGTCAGCTGACCTGCTGGATCTCTCCTCTCGCGAGATCCTGCAGGTCCACGGAGTGATTCGCAGAGGGAGACTGTGGACTTTTTTTCCCCCAGTCTCACTCTGCTACCGGTGGCCAGAAGAGGCGGATCGAGCCATCATTCTCGTCGCGGGATGAGAGACAAGTATTTGATTTTTAGGGGGATTTTAAGCTGGTGCTGACTGGTTCTGCAGAAGTGGACACTTTTAGCCCCAGCTTCTATCTGTGGATAACTTTTGAGTTACCTGCAGTGAGGCGTAATTAGCGTTAGGACTCTGTAATCCCAGTGCTAATTACTCTTTGTGCTCCCCATGTTAAGCATAGGGAGCACAAAGTACAGTAAACTCATGCTAAAAAAACGCAATCTCTGATGCGCTAGTGGTTTTTTTAACCTGATAGGGTTCGGATTGTAATATGGTCGGCCCGCGCTAGGGCCATTTAACCTAACGTTAATGTTCACACAGCTGAGCGCTATTGCTAGTGTAGCGCTCACTCCCGGAGGAGCCGCTGAATTTAAACCTCGGGTCAGTCTCCCCGCACTAGGGAATAAATATACACCAGCACTGTTGTGGATTTTATACGTTTATATAGTTTACTGATCTCAAATAAACTGGCATATATAAAGCAGCACGGTATACATATACATTTACAGAAGTTCGTAATGCGAGAAACGCGCAGCGGAAAAGAAAAATGACTATTAACCCCTTCGTTGTTGAAATGTGAGTCCCGTACAGGTTGTGTCCCAAAAAGGTGTACATGTATGCGTGTGTTGGTACCCGGGTACAAGATTCAACTGGCCAGTGAACGATTTAATTATGTCTTCGACTAGTCATGTTGGGGCCCTGTAGGTTTAGACAAACTTGCAGCGTGCTTTATTATTTTACTGTGGCCGGGAAGGCCTCTCACCCATTCGCCAGATACTCTGCGCTCTGCCCGACCCAGGACATCTCTCCGCTCGACCCGACTGGGACTCTGTGCCACCGGATCCGCTTGTCTTGCTTGTTCGTTTCTGTCACAAGATGCTCAGCTCACCGCCTGCACTACCACTAGATCATCGCGGTCTCCTCACTGGGGGTCCTTCAGCAACTCTGTATCTTTGTATACTTTGCAGCGGTGGATTACTAGGTCTCTGGCAAGTAGTGTGAACCGATCTCTAGCTCCGCAAGGCCGCACCTGCGCTCCGGCCTGGTCACGATCGTTGTCTGCCTCACGTGCGTCTTGCTCTCTTCACTCCTCGGCGCGCTCTGGGTTTCCTCTGCACGAGGCTGCGGATGTAAGTCTCTTCTCCCCACCCACTTCCTGTTCCCGACGCAAAGCATGCTGGAAAACGTAGTCCCCTTGTCCAGTGTCTCTTACATTGCGCTTGTCTCCCTCTGGTGGCCAAAAATAAGTACTACAGCAACAGTGTTTTAAACCAGCGCTACACTAGCGTTAAGATTGTAATATTGCCCCTAATTTTTTACCGACTGAAACATATTAATCACTGCAGTAATTATCCAATGTAAGACTCTTACCTATATGCTTAGTTGAATCCAGCTTATGACTTTTTTTGGCCAAGCAGTGTGAGAGGCTATAAAGAAAGCAGACTACACTCTGTATTGTATTTATATTCTATATTAGGTTCTTCTAGGGATTAAAAATGTCTGGGTTCAAATTTCTAGCACAAAGTTATTAACAGTCCCTAAATATTTTGTATATATGATGTGATTGTTAATTTCACTTTAAGCCAGTTTATCTTCTCAATTTCTGCTTTGATAACACACATAGGTATAGCTATAAATTCACAGGCAATCACACACGCAAACACACATGTGAATACATTCTCACAAGCATCATAGGGACATATGTGTGTATGTTATTTACAAACACATAAATACTGATACAAATTACACACATTATTGAAATCCTGCTTCCTTACACTTGACCTCAGGAGAAGACTTTTCTGACCTCATATGTTTATGAAGAGCTCCTACAGTGTTTTGTGAGTGCGGGGCTTAAAAGTGCATTAAAAGGCAAAGTGAATGGTGGGTAAGAAAAAAAAAGAAAAGAAAAATATGGAGAAGATAACAGAATAAATCTAGCCCCAAGAAACATAGCTGAAATTATTCTATTATGTCAAAACCATAGCCAAACTCAATCTTCCTCTGATGGAGAACATTGAATATAAATCCCAGTCCTGCGATGTTGCAGAGCTACATCCCAAAGTAGATGGAAATGCCATCTGATTTATTAAACCGTCACTTCATTCCCAGAGTGATGAATTTAACTTGTACGTCTTATAATCTAATAACTGGACTCCTACCCATGGCACATGCCCTTTATTCCTCCATGTGCTAGGAGGGCATGATCTGGTTCATCAACCCTAATTGATAAGAATATAATACATATATATACAGTCAGGTCCAGAAATATTGGGACATTGACACAATTCTAACATCTTTGGATCTATACACCACCACAATGGAGTTGGAATGAAACAAACACAATGTGCTTTAACTGCAGACTGTCAGCTTTAATATGAGGGTATGTACATCCAACTCAGGTGAACGGTGTAGGACTTACAGCAGTTTGCAGCTGTGCCTCCCACTTGTTAAGGGACCAAAAGTAATGGGACAGAAAAATAATCATAAATCAAACTTTCCCTTCTTAATACTTGGTTGCAAATCCTTTGCAGTCAATCACAGCCTGAAGTCTGGAACGCATAGACATCACCAGACGCTGGGTTTCATCCCTGGTGATGCTCTGCCAGGCCTCTACTGCAACTGTCTTCAGTTCCTGCTTGTTCTTGGGGCATTTTCCCTTCAGTTTTGTCTTCAGTAAGTGAAATTCATGCTCAATGGGATTCAGGTCAGGTGATTGACTTGGCCATTGCATAACATTCCACTTCTGTCCCTTCAAAAACTCTTTGGTTGCTTTTGCAGTATGCTTTAGGTCATTGTCCATCTGCACTGTGAAGCGCCGTCCAATGAGTTCTGCAGCATTTGGCTGAATATGAGCAGATAATATTGCCCGAAACACTTCAGAATTCATCCTGCTGCTTTTGTCAGCAGTCACATCATCAATAAGTACAAGAGAACTAGTTCCATTGGCAGCCATACATGCCCACGCCATGACACTACCACCACCATGCTTCACTGATGAGGTGGAATGCTTAGGATCATGAGCAGTTCCTTTCCTTCTCCATACTCTTCTCTTCCCATCACTCTGGTACAAGTTGATCTTGGTCCCATCTGTCCATAGGATCTTGTTCCAGAACTGTGAAGGCTTTGTTAGGTGTTGAGGTGTTGTTTGGCAATGTAACGTTGGGGGCTTCCAGCCCTACCTGTGTGCTTGAGGACAGCAAGTCTGATGCTGCTCGCTGACCACTGCCCGGTTTAAATGGAGACAGGCAGGGAGGTGATTGCATGAGGTGTGGCTTGAGTGGGGGGCGTGGTCTGGTGAAGGTCTTTAAAAACCCTCAGTATAGTTTCAGAAGTTGCCAGATCGTCGTTATCCATACCTGAGCTCCTTGTACCTGACTGCTAAATTGATTTAACCTGTTATTGACCTCTGCTGTGTTCTGACCATTCTGCCTTCTGTTGCCCTAGACTATTTACTTGTACTACGCTACTGCTCTGATACCGACCCGGCTATTCCATTTGACCATTCTGAACTCTGTATTCCTGATTCTGGCTCGGCTGACTCCTCTCCGTATTGTTAACCCTTTTCTGTCTAGCTAGTTTACCTGGCCAATTCTAAGGACCAGACAGATAGGGATCATTCACAGCTACACTGTTGGTAGCTTCTGGGTTTTGTGGAGTGTTGGGGGTTAAGTACTGCGTGGTGGGATCCGGGAACCGTGACATTACGATCTGGCCAATATGGATCCCGCAGATTTAACACAGCACTTGGCTACCTTTGTATCCAGACAGGATGAGCAGGATCATAGGATGGATCAGTTTGCCATTGCCTTACAAACTATCCTGAATCGTACTGCACACCTGGAACCAGTTGGGGTTGCACCCCCGCCTGCTATACCTGTGCCCCCTCTCGTTCAGACATCCCAGGTACACATGACCGCTCCTATGAGGTTTGACGGTACTCCCTCTGAGTGCCGGGGATTTTTGGTCCATGTGGATATCCATTTTAAATTAAATCCACAAATGTTTTTCTCTGACATTGCCAAAGTGTCGTTTATTATTAACCATCTGTCTGGCAGAGCGTTGACATGGGCGACTCCTTTATGGGAGGCAGAGAGACCTATTGTACAGGATTATAAAGAATTCATAGCCGAGTTACAACGTACATTTAATCCTACCAGAAAGGCCACGATAGCCGGCAAATCCTTGTTCCGCATACGTCAAGGGAACAGAACTGTGTCTGATTATGCCATAGAATTTAAAACCTTAATTTCTGATGTGAACTGGACAAATGAGACACTGGTTCTGGCTTTTATGGAGGGGTTATCAGAGTCGTTGATGCATGAATTAGCTCCACGTAAACTACCTGAGGTATTGTGTGAACTCAGTGATTACTGTATAGATCTGGATAATCAGATAAGGGATAGAAGGACTCCAAGAGAGAGATCCAAGAGACCGTTACCTAGGTTGGCCCCTGTCTTTCAAGCACCACCCAGAGAGTTATCACCCCCCTCAGAGCCTATGCAACTAGGCCGTACTAGGCTTACAGAGGAGGAGAGAACAAGGCGTTTTCGTGAGGGATTGTGCCTGTATTGTGGTTTGGAGGGACATGTACGATTTCAATGTCCTACTCGCCCTAAGATGCATGATAAGCCGGAAAACTACCGCACCTAAGGCAGCTGAGGAGACAGGCTTGGGTGTGACATGCATGTCTCCTATCAAAGACACTAAATTTATGTTACCAGTATCCTTGGCTTGGGAGACCAAGACCACACATAATACCGCTTTTGTGGATTCTGGGGCTGCTGGTAACTTTATTGATGTTAACTACGCTTCTTCCATTTCTCTACCTCTGGTTGTAAGAGAGACACCCTTAGCCGTTGAAGCCATAGATGGCAGGCCGTTATCCTGCCCTAGGATTACTCATGATACGGTTACAGTAGTTCTTACTACTGGTCTCTTGCATAAAGAAAAGATCATATTCCAAGTTATCCACTCACCTTCCAATCCTGTTGTACTTGGTTTCCCCTGGTTGGTGGAACACAATCCCGTTATTGATTGGGTTAAAGGAGAGATACTGTCTTGGAGTTCTGCATGTTTTTGGGACTTGTTTAATACCCATTCAGCATGTCGGTGCCCTGAACACACCCACAGCCCCTCCATTGTCTACTGAAGTTCCTGAACAATATGCAGACCTCAGGGCTGTATTTGATAAAAGAGAGGCAGAGAAACTACCTCCACATAGACCATATGATTGTGCTATTGATATTCATCCGGGTACCATGCCTCCTCGAGGCAAAGTATATCCTCTTTCCATAAAGGAGAACCAAATTATGGAGGAGTACATCAAGGAGAACTTGGAGAGAGGTTTTATCCGACGTTCCTCTTCTCCAGCAGGGGCTGGATTCCTTTTTGTGTCGAAAAAAGAGGGAGATTTACGCCCGTGTATTGATTATAGGGGGCTTAACAAGATCACCATTAAGAACGTGTACCCTATCCCTCTCATATCGGAACTGTTCGACAGGTTAAGGGTTCAGCAGTGTACACTAAACTTGATTTAAGAGGAGCTTACAATTTGATACGCATAAAAGAGGGGCATGAGTGGAGAACAGCATTTAACACCAGGAGTGGGCATTATGAATACTTGGTCATGCTTTTGGTCTTTGTAATGCTACAGCGGTATTCCAGGATTTTATTAATGATGTGCTCAGAGATTTCTTGCAAACCTTTGTTATAGTATACCTAGACGATATATTGATTTACTCTCTCCGATCTGAAAACCCACCATGCACATGTCAGACAGGTATTAGCTAAATTACTGGACAATGGTCTTTATTGCAAACTAGAGAAGTGTTTATTCGACATTACTACTGTGAAATTCCTTGGGTACATTATCACTCCAGAGGGTTTTTGAGATGGATCCTTCTAAACTCACGGCCATCTCAGAATGGCCTCTTCCTCAAGGTCTCAAAGCCATACAGAGGTTTCTGGGTTTTCTAACTATTATAGGAGATTTATCAAGAATTATTCCGCTATAGCCTCTCCTATCATTAATATGACACGTAAAGGTCTGAAGTACCAGATCTGGTCTTCTCAATCTAAACAAGCATTCGAAGCCCTCAAACAGGCTTTTACTTCCGCTCCCGTGTTACGGCATCCTGATCCCAGGATTCCGTTTATTCTTGAGGTTGATGCTTCTGAGATAGGCATTGGGGCTGTCCTGTCTCAAAGAGAATCTCCAGGGAAACCACTACATCCTTGTGGGTTCTTTTCAAGAAAATTATCACCAGCAGAACGCAATTATGATATTGGCAAAAGAGAATTGCTTGCTATTGTGTCTGCCCTGTCAGAGTGGAGACATTTGTTGGAAGGTACTCTTGATCCTTTATTGATAATCACTGATCATAAGAACCTTACGTACATCGGGGATGCTAAACGTTTGAACTCGAGACAGGCCAGGTGGTCATTGCTACTGTCTCGGTTTAATTTTGTATTGACTTACAGACCAGGTGACCGCAACGTAAAGGCTGATGCCTTATCTCGTCAATATGACCCATATGAATCTAATACACAAGACCACAATCCTATAGTTCCTCCTGAACGTATTGTGGCTTCCACAGTCTTGTCTGTCTCCTCGCCTTTCCTGGAACGCCTCCAGGCAGCTCAAGTGGGGGCTCCACCTGACAAGCCTCCAGATATGTTGTTTGTACCTGAAAAGGAAAGACAAGAATTACTCATAATGTTTCATGATTCTAAACCAGCAGGTCATCCTGGTATTACTAAGACTCTTACCAGTATCTCCAGACAGTTCTGGTGGCCCACCATGCGACAGGACGTACGCCTGTTTGTTTTGGCTTGTCAAATCTGTGCCAGAAGCAAAACCAGTAAAACCTTGCCTGTCGGTCTATTGCAGCCTTTACCCACGCCTAAGAGGCCTTGGTCTCATCTATCTATGGATTTTATTGTGGACTTGCCGAAGTCCAAAGGTCATACTGTGGTTCTGACAGTTGTAGACCGGTTCTCCAAAATGGCTCATTTTGTCCCTTTACCTAAGCTTCCTACAGCCAAAGAACTGGCGGTTGTCTTTGCTAGAGAGATTGTACGAATACATGGGGTTCCGTCTGAAATAGTCTCTGACAGAGGAGCTCAGTTCGTCTCTCGTTTCTGGAGGGTTTTCTGTGCGGAGATGGGGGTGCGATTGGCCTTCTCTTCAGCATACCATCCACAAACCAATGGGGCAGCAGAGAGGGCAAATCAGGGTCTCGAGCAGTACATACGTTGCTTTACCACACAACAACAGACAATTGGTCGGAGTTGTTGCCCTGGGCTGAGTATGCACGTAATAACGCCGTTAATGAGACCACGGGCCACTCTCCTTTTTCTGCTATCTATGGTTTTTTCCCTCCGGCTCTACCGCTTCAGTTTAATGAACAGGCCATCCCGGCTCTCGATGACCATCTCACTCAACTACAAGAGATTTGGAGACAGATTCGCATAAAATATGGAGCGCAATGTTGCTGTCCAGAAACGCAAGGCTGACAGGCATAGGTTACAAGCTCCCTCCTATAACGTGGGGGATAGAGTTTGGTTGTCTACTAGGAACGTGAAGTTACGGGTGCCTTCTATGAAAATGGCACCTCGGTTTATTGGTCCATATAAGATCATTCGCCGCGTTAACCCTGTGGCTTATGCTCTTGCCCTTCCTAAACATCTTCGCTTGCACAACGTCTTTCACACCTCCCTACTGAAACCTTTGTTGTGTAACAGGTACACGCGGGTCGTTCCTCCTCCTCCACCTGTTCAGGTTGATGGTGAATCGGAGTATGAGGTTAGGAGGGTTTTGGATTCTAGGCTGTGCAGGGGTGTTCTGCAGTACTTGGTCGATTGGGTGGGCTATGGCCCGGAAGACCGGTCTGGATTCCAGCTTCCGACATGTCTGCCTCTAGGTTGGTCAGGGCGTTCCATGCCTCGCACCCCGATCGCCCTGGTGGTCGTATTGCCGCTCGTCCTGTTGGTCGTCCGGTGGCCTCCCGTGGAGAGGGGGGTACTGTAACGTTGGGGGCTTCCAGCCCTACCTGTGTGCTTGAGGACAGCAAGTCTGATGCTGCTCGCTGACCACTGCCCGGTTTAAATGGAGACAGGCAGGGAGGTGATTGCATGAGGTGTGGCTTGAGTGGGGGGCGTGGTCTGGTGAAGGTCTTTAAAAACCCTCAGTATAGTTTCAGAAGTTGCCAGATCGTCGTTATCCATACCTGAGCTCCTTGTACCTGACTGCTAAATTGATTTAACCTGTTATTGACCTCTGCTTGTGTTCTGACCATTCTGCCTTCTGTTGCCCTAGACTATTTACTTGTACTACGCTACTGCTCTGATACCGACCCGGCTATTCCATTTGACCATTCTGAACTCTGTATTCCTGATTCTGGCTCGGCTGACTCCTCTCCGTATTGTTAACCCTTTTCTGTCTAGCTAGTTTACCTGGCCAATTCTAAGGACCAGACAGATAGGGATCATTCACAGCTGCACTGTTGGTAGCTTCTGGGTTTTGTGGAGTGTTGGGGGTTAAGTACTGCGTGGTGGGATCCGGGAACCGTGACAGGCAAACTCTAATCTGGCCTTCCTGTTTTTGAGGCTCACCAATGCTTTACATCTTGTGGTGAACCCTCTGTATTCACTCTGGTGAGGTCTTCTCTTGATTGTTGACTTTGACACACATACACCTACCTCCTGGAGAGTGTTCTTGATCTGGCCAACTGTTGTGAAGGGTGTTTTCTTCACCAGGGAAAGAATTCTTCTGTCATCCACCACAGTTGTTTTCCGTGGTCTCCCAGGTCTTTTGGTGTTGCTGAGCTCACCGGTGCGTTCTTTCTTTTTGAGAATGTTCCAAGCAGTTGTTTTGGCCACGCCTAATGTTCTTGCTATCTCTCTGATGGGTTTGTTTTGTTTCTTCAGCCTAATGATGGCTTGCTTCACTGATAGTGACAGCTTTTTGGTTCTCATCTTGAGAGTTGACAGCAACAGATTCCAAATGCAAATAGCACACTTGAAATGAACTCTGGGCCTTTTATCTGCACATTGTAATTGGGGTAATGAGGGAATATCACACACCTGGCCATGGAACAGCTGAGAAGCCAATTGTCCCATTACTTTTGGTCCCTTAACAAGTGGGAGGCACATCTGCCAACTGCTGCAAGTCCTACACCGTTCACCTGAGTTGGATGTACACAGTGGCGTAGCGTGGGGGGCCTCGGGGGCGGTTGCCCCAGGCGCACTTTTCCTTAGGGGGCGCAAAATTTCAAAAGAAATTGAACCACTAATATTTTCCAGCAGGGATCAGCAAGGTGTCTGTGAGAGGCCATTGCATGGGCAGCTGCCAGTTTTGTGGCACCGGCGGTGACTTAGCACTCAGCATCCAGAAGGGAGGACAAGGACAGAAAATTCTGGTCTTGTCCTTGACTCCTCCGTAATGCTGACATGAGTCACGTGAAGCAGCGCAGCATCATCCGATGGGACACCCTGTACCACATTTTTCAGCCCCCTGAAGCCCTGGGCCAGCCCCTCGCCGCTGGCAGCCCTGCAGCCGCTGGACAGGAGGGAGGGAGGTGGCTGCCCTGCAGCAAATTTAAAATCCGGTCCCCACTAAGCTCACTGGACGGCCCCCCAGGCCACCAGCAGCTCCACGCAGGTAGGCAACACTGTGTGAGAACAGAGCAGCGTAACCAACACACAGTGAGGGGGTATGGGGGTACTTGGATAGAGAGACTGGGGGTCCTGGGAGAAAGTGGGGGTACTTGGAGAGAGAGTGACTGGAGGTACTTGGAGAACGAGTGACTAGGAGTACAGGGAGAGAGTGACTGGAGGTACTTGGAGAGAGAGTGACTGGGGTACTGGGAGAGAGTGACTGGGGGCAGTGGTGTATTTAGGTTTTGTGCTGCCCTAGGCCTGACTAAACTCTTGCACCCCCTAATTTAAATTTGACGCACCCCTTCCTGTCAAGGGCATACCTCTTCCTGGTTAATCCCCACCCTTCCTCTTTAAGCTCCACCTTTTCCTCTTTAAGCTCCACCTTTTCCTCTTAGAACTCCGCCTTTTCCTCTCTTTATATTAAAAGTGGATACCAAGTGCCTACTTGTATATTTTGTATACCATTTCAAATGTATCTATTGAGATAAAGAAAATTATGAAATGTTTAAATTCAAGCATTTTTACAAAGAACAACCACGCATGTCAAGTAAACGGGATCACAGCCACTCTAATTGGTTGAACAATAAAATCCACAGAAATGTGCACTGCATATGAGCGTATCACAGAGCTGCACAGCAATAAAACCCACAGAAATGTGCACTGTGTATGAGCATATCACAGAACTGCACAGCAATAAAACTCACAATAATGTGCAGTGTTTTTGAGCGTATCCCAGAGCTCCAGGGCAATAAAACTCACAGTAATATGCAGTGTGTATCACAGAATCCACAGCAATAAAACTCCCAGCAATGCAATGTGCGGTGTGTATGAGTGCATCAGAATTCACAGCAATAAAACTCACAGCAATGCAATGTGTGGTGTGTGTCAGCGTATCAGAATCCACAGCAATAAAACTCCCAGCAATGCAATGTGCGGTGTGTATGAGTGCATCAGAATCCACTGCAGTAAAACTCCAAGCAAACCGAGTGTATATGAGCACACAGCAATTATGCTGTGGAGCCATCTTGTCAGCAGTGGGGTGCCACTGTCAGAGGGTGCACTGTAGCTTTGATTCCCTTCCCGGTGGGTGTTCAGTCCAGAATAGAGTCTGTGTTAAGGAAAGGGCGGGCAGCTGCGCGCGTGCGTTTCACGTGGTTCAGCCAGTCATGTGGTACTGAGACTCAGAGAAATGGCAGTGAAATGCCTTGATGTTCGGTGGTTTCAATCAGCAGGTTTATTCAGGCGAACCCCATAGGTTTCAATGTTAAAAATATTCCTGTTTTTATGCAATATCTAATAAATCATTTATTATTTTAATCTGCAGTAAAAAGTCTTTACTTATTGATTTTTTTTTTAGTACCCTTTAGTAATTTTTCAGATTTTTTTGGGCAAAATTTCCCCCCCCTTTTTTTTTAATAGCAGTTTTTCTTTTTTCTGTAACAGAACTTTTTATTATCAATCATAGTATGGGGGTACTGGGAGAGAGAGAGTGACTGGGGTACTAGGGGAGAGAGTGACTGGGGTACTGGGGGAAGAGAGTGACTGGAGGTACTGGAAGAAAGTGGGGGTACTGTGAGAGAAAGGGAGAGAGTGACTGGGGGTACTGGGAGAGTGTGACTGGGGGTACTGCGAGAAAGTGGGGGTACTGGGAGAGAGTGACTGGAGGTACTTGGAAAGAGAGTGACTGGGGGTACTGGGAGAGAGAGTGACTGGGGGTACTGGGAGAGAGAGTGACTGGGGTACTGGGAGAGAGAGTGACTGGGGGTACTGGGAGAAAGTGGAGGTACTGGCAGAGAGTGACTGGAGGTACTGGGAGAGAGTGACTGGAGGTACTTGGAGAAAGAGTGACTGGGGGTACAGGGAGAGTGACTGGAGGTACTTGGAGAGAGAGTGACTGGGGGTACTGGGAGATAGTGGGGGTACTGTGAGAGAGAAAGGGAGAGAGTGATGGGGTACTGGGAGAAAGTGGGGGTACTGTGAGAGAGAAAGGGAGAGTGTGACTGGGGGTTCTGGGAGAAAGTGGGGGTACTGGGAGTGACTGGGGTACTGGGAGAGAGTGACTGGAGGTACTTGGAGAAAGAGTGACTGGGGGTACAGGGAGAGTGACTGGAGGTACTTGGAGAGAGAGTGACTGGGGGTACTGGGAGAAAGTGGGGGTACTGTGAGAGAGAAAGGGAGAGAGTGACGGGGTACTGGGAGAAAGGGGGGTACTGTGAGAGAGAAAGGGAGAGTGTGACTGGGGGTACTGGGAGAAAGTGGGGGTACTGGGAGTGACTGGGGGTACTGGGAGAGAGTGACTGGAATTACTTGGAGAAAGAGTGACTGGAGGTTCTTGGACAAAGAGTGACTGGTGGGTACAGGGAGATAGTGACTGGAGGTACTTGGAGAAAGTGGGGGTACTGTGAGAGAGAAAGGGAGAGAGTGATGGGGGTACTAGGAGAAAGTGGGGGTACTGTGAGAGAGAAAGGGAGAGTGTGACTGGGGGTACTGGGAGAAAGTGGGGGTACTGGGAGAGAGTGACTGGGGGTACTGGGAGAGAGTGACTGGAGGTACTTGGAGAAAGAATGACTGGTGGGTACAGGGAGAAAGTGACTGGAGGTACTTGGAGAGAGAGTGACTGGGGGTACTGGGAGAGAGAGTGACTGGGGGTACAGGGGGAGAGAGTGACTGGGGGTACTGGGAGAGAGTGACTGGAGGTACTGGGAGAAAGTGGGAATACTGTGAGAGAGAATGGGAGAGAGTGACTGGGGTACTGTGAGAGAAAGAGAGAGAGTGACTGGGGGTACTTGGAGAGAGTGACTGGGGGTACTGGAGAGTGTGACTGGGGGTACTGGGAGAGAGTGACTGAGGGTACTTGTGGGAGAGAGTGACTGGGGGTACTTGGAGAGAGTGACTGGGGTACTGGAGAGTGTGACTGGGGGTACTGGGAGAGAGTGACTGGGGTACTTGTGGGAGAGAGTCACTGGGGGTACTGGAGAGTGTGACTGGGGGTACTGGGTGAGAGTGACTGGGGGTACTTGTGGGAGAGAGTCACTGGGGGTACTGGGAGAGAATGACTGGGTATAGTGTGAGAGTGAAAGTATGCTAGGGTATACTGGGACAGGGTGACTGGTAGCAGTGGCGTAGCATGGGGGAATGTGTGTTTCATTTTTTTATTATATTATTTTGTTAATATACAACAGGGCTCAAAATTTCCACTCGCCTACTCGCATTTGGCGAATGGAAATTAAGTGAGGGCGAGTAGAAATGCACACTCAGGCAGCACAATAAATTATTTTGTGCTGCATATTTTGGCAGTGCCACCATGCAGCCCCCCTTTCCCCAGGCTGCAGGGTGGCAGGGATCAGCTGCCTAACTAGACCCAGCTCATCTCTGTCACTGGCAGGGGGTTGAAGGGGAGCTTCCCTGCCTCTTCGCTCTGCTCACACTGGGGTCTGATGCCTGAGTATACATGTATCTGGTGTTTAATGTCTGGGTATTAATGCTATTTTGTAACTTTATTCTAAATAAAACCTTTATCAGTGTAATTTCATAAAATAATTTAAGGGTGTGTGTTTAGGGCAGAGTTAAGGGCTGGGTAGGGGTTAGTTGGAGCAACTGGCTGCGAGTAACTCTTATGGCCTGGTTAGTAGCTTGGGACTTGAAATTTTGAGCCCTGTTATACTGTACAATACATGTGCTTGTGGGGTAAGGGGGTCAATACTCTACTGGTGGAAGGGAATCAGTGTGTGTTACCGTGTCCACAGGTTGGGGGTGCACAATTTTTGCCTTGCCCCAGGCGCTGACAACCCACGCTACGCCTGCTGGATGTACATACCCTCAAATTAAAGCTGACAGTCTGCAGTTAAAGCACATTGTGTTTGTTTCATTCCAACTCCATTGTGGTGGTGTATAGAGTCATAGATGTTAGAATTGTGTCGATGTTCCAATATTTCTGGACCTGACTGTATATATATATACATACTGTATATAGATATAAAATATTTTACAAATTGCTTTATTATACAATAACTTAAAAAAATTCCAACATGCTTCATAAACTTATAGTACCCACCACGGTCTGTGCTGTAGAGATGTGTATTTAAAGAGAAGACACACGACTCCCTGAATAAAATGCAAATTGAATTTATAGGAGATTATTCACTAATTGCCACTGTTTAGCGTTGCTGAAAACATGATTAACTTAAGTGACCCAGAGAGGGAAATTCAAGCAATGGCAGGCGAAGTTTCATTGATGAAAGAACGTCAGATAGTGAATAACCTTACTATGTTATTGGTTTTTCTTTTTCATATTATTTTATTCACTTGATGAGTTTTGGAATATGACAGACAGTTTTTAATTAAACACTTACATATTAGTTTTTGTTTTACTGAGCTTTACCACATTTTATGAATGTTTTGGATACCTGCACTGTGTTGTTGGTTGTATTGGTGTCTTTTGTGTTGGAAAATATTCCAAAGAGCAGTGGCTGCAATCACTTATTTCACCGTCCAGTTACAAGTATTTATAAAGCGCCAACAAATTCCTTAGCAATGTACAATGGGAGATACAGAATAACAAATATTCATACACTTACACACACAGAACAGGAGGGAGGACCCTGCTCTACAGCTTACAATCTAAGAGGAGAGGGGTGACACATTAGTTGAGGGTGAATAGGGTAGGTGAAGTGGCGGGTTGCAGGAGGGCTGAATGGGAAGATGAGCAGGAAATTACAGTGGGGGTTCATGGAGCGAGGCGATAGGCTTCACTAAAGTAATGCATTTTCAGAGATTTCTTGAAGGACAGGAGAGACGGGAAGAGTCTGATGTTGCGGGGGAGTTCCATAGAAACGGGGCAGCTTGGGAGAAGTCCTGAAGGCGAGAGTTGGGTGTGCAGGTATGAGGAACTGATAGCATCAGATCATTGGCAGAGCGAAGTGGTCAGGATGGGATATACCTGTTAAAAAGGGAGGAGATATAGGTAGGGGCGTGGTTATGGAGAGCTTTGTATGTGAGCACCAATATTTTGAATTGGATTCTAAAGGAAACAGGGAGCCAGTGTAGAGATTGACAGAGGGATGAGGTGTGAGAGGTGCGGGAGGTGAGGTGTATGAGTCTGGCACAGACGTTCATTACAGACTGCAGAGGGAGGATCTGGGATCTCTTAAGGTCAGAGAGAAGGAGCTTGTAATAGTCAAGGCCATCAGTCAGCGTGGATCCACTTCCCAAATCCTCCATGTTATAAAATCAATGTGCTGACTACTTTGTCTTTTAATCAAAAAATGTGTTTATTCCTCAGTGAAAGAAAGGACAACGTTTCGACCCTAGTGGGTCTTTGTCAAGTCAGAAATTGTGGAAGCACAATTTTTTTGTAGTTTATAAGAGCACACAATAAGGCTTGTCCTCGCAAAATGTAACATACCTTGCTTAACACTAACAGGGTTATTCAAAGAGATTCGAAAAGTCACCGCACATTTGGTGACTTTTCGTTCTCTTCAATTCGGTGCAAATCGGCTTTCCCATTTCGGCTACCCTGCGGTGTATTCAGCAAGCACCACAGGGCTGTCGAAGTGCAGGGAAAAGCTGCCGAAAACCCGCCGAAAACCTGGCGAAAACCCGGCAAATGCACACCGAAAACCCGCAAAAACATCTGGATTAACCCATCGAAGACGCCGGAAAAACCTGAGCAGGAGCCGATCACACGCAGCGAAGCCTCCAGAAAAAGCCTCCAGAAAAAGCCGAGACCGCAGAAGAAGGCAGTGAATAAATTAGGAAAACAGTTTGCATGAATGATTGAATAGTTAAACGCTGTTTGCAAAGAAACTACTGAGCGAAAATGTCTGAAATTTACATATGAGGTCTAAGGAATGATAATAAAAAGGGCTGTTACAGAAAAAATAAGTAAAGTTAAAAAAAAAATGAAAAATGCTTAAAATATCCTAAAAAATCTATAAATAAAGAGACTCTTTACTGCAGAATGTTATAAGCAACGGTTTATTAGATATTGAATTAACCCCTTAACGCCGCAGGACGTACATTTACGTCCTGCATTAGGCGGGCTTTGACGCCGCAGGACGTAAATGTACGTCCTCGGCGTTTACAGCCCCCCTCGCTTAATACTCACCTCCTCCGGTCGCTCCCACGCTGCTCTGACTCCCGCGGAGTCAGATCAGTGTGATCCCTCCTCCGGGGCTGTGACGTCATCGCGCCGGTGGCGCGATGACGTCAGTTTCAGGCGTCCCCCCCCGCCGGAGCGCCGATCGCCTGGTCCCCGGCGGCTGTGGCCAGCATCGCTGGAAGGGTCACAGCCTGACCTTTCCAGCGATGTATGGGGGGTTAACCCCTTAGTTGCCAGGTCGCGAACGGGCACTAATTTGTGCCCGATCGCAGCCTATTTCCAGTGGGGGCCGCCATCTTGGATGGCAGCCCCCACCTCTGGGTCACCCCCCGGTCAACTGACTCATCGCGCCATGCACGATGATGTCAGTTAACCGGGAACCCCCTAGCTGGAGATAGGGGGGTTCTTTGAACCCCTTTATCTCCTGATCGGTGGCAGCTAGGGGGTCATGGCTGATATTGCTGGAAAGGCCAGAGCATGGCCTTTCCAATGATATCAAACATGACCATGGTAAAAGTAAAATAAAAGTGTAAAAAAAGTAAAAATAATAAAAAAATAATAAATTAAATAATAAAAAATAATAAATATAATAATAAAAAAAAAATTGTTTTTTTTAATGCAGCACTATTGTTCACATTTCAATTATAATGTGAACAATGATGCTTCACTAATGATTTTTTTTTTTGGGGGGTTTAGCCAAAATCACGCAATTTCTCCCCAAAAAAAAAATGGGTTCCCCGTTCTAATTTTTTTAACTAATCTACCCAATAGAATATGACCGCAGAGCCTCGGATAATAAAATTTAAAAAAAACTTTACACACTGTGGAAGATTGAAATTTTATTGAAAATTCACATTTTTTTTACATTTTTGTTATAGCATTTTGGCAGGGCATGACATATACATATAATAATGATATATTATTAATCTGCCGAGTCTGACGGAAAGAACGATATATAATTTGTCTGGGTGGTATAAGAATACGTGACTTAAAAATGGTCAAAATGAGCTCAGCAAACTTCTACTTCCGAAACAGCGCCGAAGTTGTAAAATTACTCCCGTCCTTAAGGGGTTAAAACGGGAATATTTTTAACATTGAAGCCTATGGGATTCTCCTGAATAAACTTGCCGAATGAAACCACTGAATGGCAGGGCAATTCGGGAACCTTTCACTGCTGGTTTGTGTTCTCTGAATAGCCGAAGCAGTGCTTTTTTATGGGGATTTCACTGCCCTCGAATAGGCACCGAACAGGCACCGAATGTGCAGGCAATTCGCCAGGATTTGGCGTATTGTCTGCTCTTTGGATAGCCGAATGGCCAAGAAAGAAAACCGAACGCTGATTTTAAGCATTCGGTTACCTTTCTCCAGCCATTCGGATCTCTTTGAATTACCCTGTTAATTTTTTACTATCTACTTTAAGCCCCACAGTTTGGCGTTTCGTTCATATTGCAGTATTTCTGCTCATCCTAGGCTTCTGAAGTTGCTTTTGATGGAAGCCTGCTGCTAGTGTTTGCAGCATCAAACCTTTCATAGAAAAACAAATGCATTATAATCGGATTTCCAATTTATATGCACTCTATGGACATATCCTTAAAACAAACTGGAGAATATATTAATTTAAAATGTTTTACCAGGAAGGGATAAACATTGAGATTTATCTGAAATAAAAGTTTTTTTCTGTTTTTTTTTAAATAGTATTTTCTTTTTTCTGTAACAGACCTTTTTTTTTATCATTCATAGGATCTTATATGTAAATTCCAGACATTTTCGTTCAGTAGTTTATTTTGCAAGCAGTGTTTAAATTTTGAAACTTTCAAGCGTACTGTTTTTTGGTATTTTTTTTTTTACCACGTTCGTCTGCTTGTCGAGTTTTTCCGTCGGCTGCTCTGCGCTGTGATCGGCGGCTCGTTGGGTTTTTCCGCTATGTTTGGCGGGGTTTTTCCAACTGTTTCTGCGCGCTTTCGGTGAGTGTTCGACGAGTGTTCTGCGGGTTTGCGGCGGGTTTTCCCTGCACTATGGGGGCCCTGCGGTGCTCGCTGAATACACCGCAGGGTTGGCGAACTAGAATCATTGGATCACCCTGGAGTGCGGGGAATGAAAGGTCACCGAACGTGTGGCGACATTTCGAATCTCTCTGAATAACCCTGTATACTTCCAAAGTCCATCCCCACTCTCATTCATTGTACACTGATAAAGAGAAAAATCCTGAAATAGTTGTCTCATGCTCTATGGCTCGGGTCAGATGAGCGCAGTGTTCAGGTCCGTGTTGCTGCACATTTTAACTTCCGTGGTAGCATACAATTATGATCAATAGAGACCCGCACAGAAGTGCGGACACACAATGGACGCGGCAAACGGACCCAAGTTAGGCAAGAACGTAAATCCGCTAGAACGGACGTGCGGAGTGCGCCACGTCCGCAACGCCCATATAGCTTTGTGTGTGAGTGATGGAACGTAGTCAGACGGACTGCATTTTTGACGTCCAGCATTTTGACGGACAAAATGTTTTTCATATTAATTTATTTTCCCTTCGACATCAGTCAAAAAAAACATCAGTCACAAAAACGGACCGTGTGGCCACTACTTCGTCGTCACTCAGAAAGTACATCCGTTGTGCACGGACGCACAGTCCTTACAGAATGCGTTTGTCTGATCCTAGCCTCAAGTGGAAATAAAAGTGAGTGCATTCCAAGAACCAAGCACAGCCTCCCTTTCTTTCTCTATTGTACATCAGAAGCCACTGGTATGAGGTTCACCATAATAGTTTTGCTGCTGGTGACAATGACATTGAAACACAATTAATAGCAAGTTGCCCACATTCATTCGGTCCTATCCCATAACACTATATGGGGACTTTCAGGGTTCTTCAGAGAGAGGTGAAAACCAGGATAATGACTGGAGAAGTTAAAATTATAGGTCAAAATAGCCAATTTGGAAAGTGAGATAAATGGGAGAATTTTTCTGGTTTGGCTATTTTGAGCTAGAATTTTCACTTCTCCAGTCATTCTCTTGGTTTTCACCTCTCTCTGAATAACCCTGAAAGTCCCCACATACAAACAAACCCATTCATCCCATCAGTCATTCCACCTGCCCACAACTCCTATCACTCACAGATAATGCCCATACACACTTTCACAAACACATACCTCCAAAATGTCCCTATTTGAGATTGACAGACCCTGTGTTTTGTCCAGATTCCTTAATTCCAAATTTTCCCCTGGTGGTCCAGTAAGAGGTTGTAATGTATTCCGAGGTCCAATGGGTCTATTGCTCCTTCTCTGTGTCGCAACATATTGACAAAGTGTCAGAGAGCATACTGACGCACAAAGGGCCGGTGTCCTTGTATGGCAAGGGTTTTCAGAGATTTAAAGAGAATCATTATGGAACTGTAATGTACAACTGAACACATGAATATCGTTCCTATTTTTGCTTACTTGTGTCTTGTTCTCTTTGTTTATTGTAAAGCGCTGCAGAAACTGTTGGCGCTATATAAATAATGATGATTATAAAAATAATAATCTTTTTAAATATGAGTGAGCTTCTTAGCACAAACGTATTACCAAACTTAATCTGATATTCTGCATGTTGGTCTTAACTTCGTACCAATGACAGAGTAAAGGAAAACCTACCTGACAGATAATCTGTAAACCTCCATTATATTCTGCATCGTAGAATCCTAAAATATTCAATTAATTGATCTCAAATTAGGTTTAAAGGAACAAGTTGTAAATGAGATGTCAAATAATTGCTTATACAGTGCTGTTTCTGCAGTAGGGAGGGCTAGATTGCCAGGTAGGGTGTATACTGTATAGCAGTGGTTCCCAACCCTGGACCTCAAGCACCCCTAACAGGTCAGGTTTTCCAGATATCTGAAGCACAGCACAAGTGATATGATTTGCTGCTCAGTGATTGCAGAATTCAGTCTGCATTACCCAAGGCATTGCTTAAAACCTGGCCTGTTAGGGGTTCTTGGGAACCACTGCTGTATATGTATAACAATTTATATATAGAATGTACTGTAACTGTATCATAAGAAGGTTTGAAAAGGGTCTGGGAGACTGTGGACAGAACCTGTTGCATGAGATGAAATATCTGATTTACTGCAGCAAAAGGGTTAATCAGTTAGCTATTGGCTTTCCCAAAGAAATCTTTTCATTATTTTTAATTAAAGTTCCTGGTTTGTTAACTGTTTCATTAAATAGTGACATTGTTACAATGTCCTGCATAAGAAAAACAGAAATAGGAGAGTAGAAAAAGGAACCTTTAATAAAACCTTATTTATGAATGACTTTAAAGTCAGTGTAGCTGATAAAAAAAGAAAAACAATAGGTAATAATAAAACAATTATAATCAAATAAATAAAATTCAGGTGTATTCAGGAACGATGCATTAGTAATTTTTTAAAGGTTCTCCACAAACCTTTAATGTTTTACAATTAACTGTTCAGCAGGTGCAAAATGCAGAAATTTTTGCATTTATTTGTACCGTAGTTTGTCCTTAGTAAATAAAAATATACATATTATATTCATAACCCTCTTCTGCCATCTATTGGTAGTGTCTGAGAATAGCAAGGGCACAAAGAGTAATCATTGCTCATACTTGCGGTATACACTGAGTGACCGGATTATTATGACCATCTGACGTTTTTAGGCAAATTAGCTATAATTTCGCGCTGAAGTTGCTAGAGCGCCAGACCGTTATAAATAGGGAAGCAGGTTGTTTACCACCACAGTAGAAGTGATATTTGTCTGAAGATATGGGTAAACAACACGATTTAACAGTCTTCAAACGTTGGATGATTGTTGGCGCTCGGAGTCATGGAGCGAGTATCAGCAAAACAGCAGAATTCGTTAAATGTTCAAGAGCAGCTGTTGTTAAAGTGTTTAAAGACTGGACTGTCAGCCGTAAATCTGGGTCTGAACGTGCGAATTGTGGCCGTCAGTGACTAGTCAATGTTAGGGCAGAACGGAGAGTGGCAAGACTGGTACAAGACAACAGAAGGGCAACAGTGCATCAAATTACTGCCGATCTTAATCAGAGATCCGCTCAAATGATCTCTGAGCGCACTGTTCGCCGTACACTGCATCGTATGGGCTATGGAAGCCGAAGGCCTGTTCCAACACCTTTGCTGTCTGCAGTTAACAAGATAAAACGTCTCCAATTCGCACAGGAACACAAGGACTGGACAGTCGAGCATTGGAAAAAAATTCATGTGATCCGATGAATCACGTTTCCAGTTGCATCATGCAGATGGCAGAGTGAGAATTTGGTGGAAACAGCATGAAAGCATGCACCTCACATGCATGAGTACAACCCTTCAAGCTGGTGGGGGCAGTGTTATGGTTTGGGGCCCTTAAATTCACGTGGAACAACGTCTTAATAGCACAACATACCAAAGCATTGTTGCTGATCAAGTTCATCCTATCAGGTTGTAGTGTATCCCAATGGAGATGGCTTCTTTCAACAAGACAATGCGCCCTTATGCCACGGTGCTCGTATTGTGCAGGAGTGTTTTCAAGAACATGCGGGAGAATTTACCTCGCTTAGGTGGCCCCCACAATCACTATATCTCAATCCAATTGAGCATTTGTTGGACGAAGTTGAAAGCGCCATCAGGCAGCTGGTTCCACAACCATCAAATCTCACAGAACTGGGCAGTGCTATTCATCAGGCTTGGTGTCAGATTCCTCGCATCACCTTTCAACCTCTCGTGGAGTCAATGCCAAGAAGAATTGCCGCAGTATTGAAGGCAAAAGGTGGCCCAACGAAGTACTGATGGGGTGGTCATAATAATCTGGCTGTTCAGTGTATTTGACGAGGTGAATATGTGCCAGTAGAATGTTATTCTTGTATGTAAGGGAGTAGGACGCACTGCAGCTGCTATAGCTCCCCGTAACCTAGATTATCATAGGAATCATGAGTTGATGACAGAAATATTGGAGAGTTCCAATACAGATTATTATCATTATTTATTAAGTGCCAACACATTCTGCAGCGCTGTACAAAGTTACAATGGGTAAAGACAAGACAATTCTACAATAAACCAAAAAGGCAAGTCAATATTTCAGCAACAGATACAGGGGGAATTGAGGGCCCTATTCCTGTGGGAATTTACAATCTAGATGGGTGGTGGCGTGAGAAACTGGAGGGGGGGCTGTTACTGCAGGGATGAGAATGATGTTATTGCAGAGTGAGATGAGGTTGATTATTGGGTAGTTTGGATGTTCTTTTATGATGTCAGGTGGTAGGCTACCCTAAACGGGTGTCTTTATGGAGTCTTTAAAGGAAACCAGATTGGTAAAGAGTCTGATAATTTTAGGACAGTAACAGCACCAGTATTTATATAGCACCGACACATTCTGCAGCGCTTTACGATGGGGAAGCAGAACGTGAGACATAATACATAAGAAAACATAAGAAACAGATGGCCCTGCCCATAAGATCATTGTCCTGCTAATACAGCATTTACACACGTGCTTAGCCAGACATCCCGTGAGCTTACATTCTAAGGGATTAAGGTAAGTGAAACAAAAGGGAAAACCAGACAACAAGATACACAGAACAGGACAACAGAAAGGGCAAGGGTTAAGGGAGAGAGCAATTATACACTGGCACCCAGCAGCACACTAAAGGGAACCCTGATCTATATTATGGTCCTTGTATAGCCATCTATTCTAAGGGAGGGGACCTCACTGCTGGGAGACATACAGAACCAAGAGACAAGACAAGGGGGACAAATCCAGAGATGTGGTCAGACTCAGAAGAAAGCCAGGTACTGTACACGGTAATATATATCAAGAGCAAGGAGTACAAGGGTTAACACGGAATACAAAGATCCAGGCCAGAGTCATGCACGGGAAATCAGAATACAGCAGACAAGAAACACACTGAACAGGAAAAACACAAAAATAAACCAATACACAGAAAAGGGACCAAAGGAAAACACAAAAGAACTAAAATTCAATATCAAGGAAAACAGAAACAAACTGAACAAATATTATACAAAGGGAAAATCGCATAGGCAAAATAACTGGAATCAGAACCACAGGCAGAATAGCAGGAAGCAAAGTGACCCTTATGCAAGAGCCCTGATCAATGGGAGAGACAAGGGCTGGATTTATAACTAGGCAGAGTAGGCATGTGCCTACAGGCGCCTGCCACAAGGGAGTACCTTGCTCTGTAAAAGAAGCTTTTTCTTTTTTTACTTTCTACAATCATTTAGACCACTGTATCTCTGGAGTCCTAAGGACTAGATGGACATATGATGTATCATTGGAAAGGCCAGATTATGGCCTTCCCAGTGATACCAAATACAACCAGGTTAGATTTATGTAAAAATAAAATAGCAAATAAAATAATATTTTTATCCTTTTTTTTTCTACCGCATCACTATTATTCAGTTTACAATTATAAAGTGAACAATGATGCTGCACTAACTTACCTTCTCATTTCCCACACTGCCAGCAAATGTGGAACTGATGATGCAACGCATTGTTTCTTCGATAACCTAGACTGTGGCACTGCAGTGAGGAGAGACAGGGGACTTTGGAACCTGCATATCTGATTTATACATCACATAAGGTTTAGTGAGGTGTCATGGGAAAGGTCAGAGTCTGTTCTTTACAAGGATTCCAAAAATGACACATTTAATGTGTAAAAATAAAAATTGAAAAAAAGTGTAATTGCAATTTTTTTGGTCGGTTCTACAGCAGAGACAATATATGTTTTTTTTAGATCAGATGTGGTACACAGAGGCAAGAGTGGCACAGAAAAGGGTACACATATGACAACTAGAAAAAGAAGGCAGGATAACAATGTCCTATACTCAGCAGTACACAAATTACATCAGACAAGTGCAAAAAGTAACGATCTAGGTAGGACCTCATCCCTCCCTGTTTATGTGGCCTTATCTAAATCAAACCATAGCTTTATCCTGGTGCATGGAGGACTCCAGCCAGTAAGCCAAAAATGGAGAATAAATCCTGTCATATACCATATGGAATGAGGGAGGGTTGGGGGAGATCCACTGGGACAAAACTGCTGTCTTTCCAGTGGCTGTCAACAAACCGAACAATGACACTTAGCGGTCGAGTTGAAGGAGGGGTAGACAGGCTGGGTGGAGTACAGGTAACACCACTGCTCTATAAACGTGTAGACACCAGTGACGTGCGGTGAGGTCAGTGGCTGGTGAGGCACTGGCTAGTATCAGAGCCAGATATACACAGGGTTACGCTGTCGCAATTTACACATTTGATTATTGTTAATAGGAGAATAGAGTTTCACTATTTATAAAGTAAACTTCGCTTTTTTTTACAGTTCTAAGAGCATGCACTTACAATACTGACTAATAGAGGGCGCTATTACACACATGCTGACTGCTGAGCTCTGCCTGCCCACCCCCCCACGACTGACGAGGACAGTCACATGACTGTTCTGTGTCAATCAATTCATGGGGAGCTCTGCCTCCCATGGGGGTGTTTTTTTAAGAAAAAGAATTGCTTGAGACCAATGGAGCTTTCCCATTGGCTCAAGCTTTCAATTGCTCTCAGTGCCTCTGGAGGCACTGAAAAGCGTAGAACCAGGAAGTCAGCTTGAGCTACGCAATTAGCGTAGCGTTCAGCTGCGCAAATTGCGTGGGCTATGCTGGCTCAGTGCTGCTCCTGCTGTCTGTGTAGTGAATCACATACACACACACACACAGCAGCCGGCAAACTGAAAGTACAGGGGGAAAAAAGCAGAGGACAGAGAAGCACAGCGAGGGAGTGTGGAGAGGTGAGTATGAAAACATTTTTCAAAGAATAACATTTTATTTACAGATTAACTATACATACATGTCATTGCAGCACAATGAGCACATTAATTTACTGGAGGGCCTCCCCTGCCATCCCTGACTGCACGCCCCTGGGAGACACAGGTTTGAATTCCCAGCAAGAGCACCTCTCCAGTAAGTGTCCTTTTGCAAGACACCTAACGGTACGTGCTCACACCCAGGACATACACTGTACTTGAAAATTAGAGAAATCTGAATGTATTCTTCCTGGTAAAATACTTTCTCAAAAAAAAAATATGCTTTTACTTATAAAACAATGCTGCGGCACTAAGGCAACAGATTCTGTCCCTTCTTTTGATTTGAGCACAGAAAGATACTGTTTTTCATTTAAAAAAAATAATATTTAGTTTGCCCAAAAACTAAAATTTAAAACTCATTTTGGCGTGTTTCTTTTTTTATTTTGTTGGGGGTAGGAGTGCTCCACATTTCTGTGCCTATAGGCTCCTGAGATGCAAATCCAGCCCTGGGGGAGACTGGATATTTATAGGAAGTAGGACAGAGCAGGCAGATCATGTGGTCCAAGACCATGCTGGCTACAAGGGAAACCAGGAACAGAGGTAGAGAAAGGGATATCCCAGACAAGGGTAAGAGCCAGCCCGGATTGGCTCACAACAGGGACCAGTGCTGGAAATGTGACAGTCCCCAGCATCACTCTGCTCACGGCCAGGACAAGCAGCAGATCTGGCCTCTGCTGTCGCCACAGGATGAGAAGTGAGTATCTGATTTATTGGGGGTTTAAGGGGGTGCTAATGATTCTGCAGAAGCAGAATCAGCACCAGCTATTAGGTGTTGGTAAAATTTTGGTTAGCGCATCAGCAGTGGCTTCACTAGGGTTGGTGTCACCCAGAGCAGTAACTCATGGTGTCCCAACCCTCCCCCCCCCCCGAGCTTTACGGTTTCTTTTTTTTACTACTCTTACTCATAAATCAGAACTCCCATGTAACACTGAATGCTTATACACACCACATTACTGTGAGTTTTATTTATTGCTGTGGAGCTCTGTGATACGCTCATACACACCGCATATTGCTGATTGCTGAGTTTTATTGTTGTGGAGTTCTGTGATACGCTGATATACACAGCACATTGCTGATTTCTGTGAGTTTTATTATTGCGGAGATCTTAGATACGCTGATATACACCGCACATTGCTGAGAGTTTTATTGTTGTGGAGATCTGTGATACGCTCTGGGAGAGGCAAATCCTGTTGTGTTTTTTTTTTAATATATATATTTTTATTTGCCAGAGAGGAAGGGCCAGGAGCCATAGCAAGCAAATAAAGTTATTCTGTGTTCTAGTCTGTCTGCACCTGGTCTGTTTTTATGGACAATAAAGGAGGCAAGCACTGCTGGCAGGTAAAAAAATTTGGGGGGGTCACTTGCTGGTGGAGACCGTGAAGTACGTGCGCTGCTCACTCAGATCGGATGAGGCGGGCTCCTCCAGTACTCAGGCTGCTCAGTTCAGGCAGGCAGGGTGCTACGGCTGCTTTGTGTGAACCACCAGGGATGGGGTATGTGCATAAGGCTGGCCACTTGGCAGAGACGCCAGCTCTTCAGACGGCTGGCGCGGCGCTCCCTCTGGCATGTGGCGTCATCAGAGGGGGTGGGACCAGCTGCCTTCTTTGATTTTTGAATTGGCCGGGCCACCGCCACACTGCAGCCTGATAAACACAGCTTGCAGCAACTGCGTGATGCCGGCTGGCGGAACAGAATGGCCCTGAAGTAACATGGCTCCTCCTGGTGTCAGTGGGTTTGGTGACTTGGTGTCACTCTAAAGGGGGTGTCACCCGGTGCAGCCTACACCCCCACCCCCACCTTGTGACGCCACTGTGCATCGGTGAGGTAATTAGCGCTAGGATTTTGTAATACCTCACTTATCCTTACGGCAATTACTGATAGCGCTCCCCATGATAAGGAAGTACAGTAAGTTCTTGCAAGCTACTCCCTATCATTTTCCATGCCCTTACCTGGGTTCTGGTAACTGGATGCTAGTGTCTATAGCCTTCCCTCCCTCCTGCGCGGCTTCCATAGAACGCTGGGAGGAAGTGACATTGTGTCACTTTCTTCCTGTGCTCTATGGAGGCTGCACAGGAGGAAAGACTATAGGGATAACCATTCCGTTCACCTGGCCCCAGGTACAAGAATCCCTCTCAGTGCTGCGCTGTAGTGTGAGAAAGTGCTGAGAGGGAAAGGGAGCGGACCATGAAAGCCCCATTCAGCTCAGTCCCGCAGCCTGCCTGCTGACGGCAGGAGAGCGAAACCGCCACAATTGGTTCAGGGGGCCCGGCCACTGTCGTATTAGGGAAGCCAGTGGGTGGGTTCTTTTGTCTCTAATCCTAGCACAGTAGTCAGTGATTTTTTTTCTAAGAAGAGTATGAGTGTACAACAAAGCTCCACAGCAATAAAACTCAGAGTAATGTGCGGTGTATGAGTGTATCACAGAGCTCCACAGCAATAAAACTCAGAGTAATGTGCGGTGTGTATGAGCGTATCACAGAGCTCCACAGTGCAGCAGCATTGTTCTCTTTATAATTGAAAAGTTAACAATAGTGTTGCATTAGAAAAAAAAGGACTTTTTATTTTTATTTATTTTTTGCTTGACACCTGGTCATGCTTGGTATCATTGGAAAGACCTTGCTCTATCTTATATGAATCCAGAGGTAAATGGGTCCAAAGGACCCCTCCGTAGGGAATTACCTGCCTATGAGCAAAAAGAAAAATGCAAAGAGCAGCAGGTAAAGCTTCATAGTGATGCTATTCCTGCCCCTTATTGGATTGTAATTTTGTGAAATGCCAACGTTACAATAATGATATCTGCTTTCTGAATTACTCTAATTAAGTAGTCTGGGTTCAGATTATGGAGACAGTCTAAGCGCTTTGAAATTATGCAATCAAATTTACTGCCTGAACTGTATTTTCCTTGAAAAATACATGGCTCCTTCAGAATATATAAGTGAAATATACATGTCTGCCCTTGAATTTATTAAATTATGCCTGAAGTTTACAATGTATCCATTAAATGTGCAGGTTTTATTTTAATTTTATGCACACACCCAACACTAATTCTGTGAAATGCTGATGGATCAGTTCAGTCAGCACATATTTATTTATTTATTTATAAAGGATTTTACCAGGAAAGATACACTGATATGATAGTTCCATGGTCTTGGCTATAGCTCTGTTAAATAGACAAAAAGATGACTGTCTTTCTTTAAAGTAAATATGGTTGTTTAACATTTACAAATGTGGTATACTTTTATAGGAATCACACACTGTATCCTTTGTTTATAAAATAAGAATGCAACCTCTGTTTCATAAAATATTCATGCAGGATCTGGCTGTATATTTATGGAACATGCATAATTGTAGTATAGAAAATGCATAGATTTGGCATTTACCCACACCTGCTTGTCTTTTTTAATAGTGACAGGTAACACAAAAAAAATGCCACAATATGAAGAATCTAAAAGCTGCAGAAAGGAAATCAATTAATTAATCAAGAGAGACCCCCCAAAGGAATTTGTTTGATTAGTTAATTGATTTCTCTCCCGCGGCTTATAAATGCTTCATAATGCAGGGCAGCACGTTTTTATGTAGTTGTGTGAATAAATCATGTATTTCGACTACTAATTACTCTAAAGATACAAACGCAACTAGATACACTTATTGAAACAGTCTAAATACTATTTTGAATAAGAAATGCATAGCCCCCTCAGCTCTGTTTTGTTGTTTCATTGAACTGTTATTTATGATGTGTATGTCAGTAATAACACAACCTTTTGTTTCATGAGAATTGCTTTTTTTTTGTTTTACAGTCATTATTGAAACAGTAAACTATATTTTTAGCTGTAGTGATGTCTATATGTGCTAAGAAATGCAAGAACCACACAAAAATCACAAAATCTATGTATATTACTAACACAGCTGGCCCAAGGCAAGACACTGGGCTGCCTGGGTCCAAGGATGAAATGTTGCATCCCCCCCAAAAAATAACAGGCGGTGTGTATGAGTGTATCACAGAGCTCAACAGCAATAAAACTCACAGTAATGTGCGGTGTGTGTGAGCATATCACAGAGCTCCACAGCAATAAAACTCACAGTAAGGTGTGTGTGAGCATATCACAGAGCTCCACAGCAATAAAACTCACAGTAATGTGTGTGTGAGCATATCACCGAGCACCACAGCAATAAAACTCACAGTAATGTGCGGTGTGTGTGAGCATATCACAGAGCTCCACAGCAATAAAACTCACAGTAATGTGTGTGTGAGCATATCACAGAGCTCCACAGCAATAAAACTCACAGTAATGTGTGTGTGAGCATATCACCGAGCACCACAGCAATAAAACTCACAATAAGGCTCAGTATTTATGAGTTTCACAGAGCTCCACATAACCTGACGGACAGTCCACACACACAGTCACACATCCACACACCCCCTGAACAGGGCTAACTGTGGCCCTTGTTGACGCTGAACTTAGTCGAGGCCCAGGTGGGCACCGGGCGTAATCGAGCCCCATACAGGCGCCGGGCCTAATCGAGGACCAGGCGGATGCCGGGCCTAGTCGAAGCCCAGGCGGACACTGGACCTAGTTGAGGCCCTGGTGGCCGCACCATGTTGCAGCTTCTGACAAGGTGGCAAAATACCACCCCTGGCAAAGGGCTGTCTGGAGTCATTGGTCCCTCTGTCCCCATGGACAGGCCAACCCTGATTACAAAGTAGATCTTAATTTACTTATTACAACACTGGTGGAGGAAATGTAGTTGGCAATTTTATAAAGGGGAGTAGGAACCAGAGAATTGAAAAAATTAGACCACCTCCCAGGAAATTTTGTGCAGGGGCAGGCTCTGTACAGTCTGAACGCTTAGGCAAAGACGGTCCATGAGCTCACTTGAGGGACAATACATATGTATGCAAATATGCACAGGGGTTTCTTCAGAATAATGGAATTATGACTGGGGAGGCTAAAGGGACTCTGTATGCAGCCTGACTACTTTAGCTTATTGACGTGGACAGGCTGCATGGAGTAACCCCACCCCAGCCATGTTTAGTTAAAACTGCTGTGGGAAGTGGAGGAGTTTCCTCTGCTGACACTGTCACTCAGCTTAAATTTTCTTTCGAAAAGAAGATCCAGCCTGTGTCCTTTTGGTGGTTTGTGGATTTGCCCGAGTCTGAAAAAATCCATATGCGCAAACCTTAGAGCTATTGAAGCTCCAACAACTGTAAGTGAAAAATGGTCTGAAAAGCATATATACACTTATATTTTCATTCTGCACAAGGAGAGTTGCGCTGTCTTTTCTTGTCTTATATGGTTCCTTGATATGTGAAGGGAAACAGCCGTGCAAGGTGTGGGTCACCTGTGAACAATATAGAAGAAAAAACAACCCAAAACGTGCAGTTCCACTTAGAGCCAGTGCTAGGCTCTATGTTTGTGAGTGAAACATCATTCATTGCATTTTATTTATAGTACATATTTGATATACTTCACCATTGTGTATTTTTATATTTTGTTTTATGTACCAAAATATGGTCTGCTGATCTATGAGAGACACCAAGATCCTAATAGCAATTTTTATTGCGCTGATCAAGATACGTACAGTATATGTTTTTTTTCCATTCACCTGGTATAGGGAAGACCACTGTGTTTGATCAAGCTTTTGGGAGATTGGTGGTGGACGTGATTTGTGGCGCTGACCTGCTTGTTTTATACTGTCACTCAGCAGATGGAATTTTGAATATCCCGCATGCTGGGAAACAACACGAGGACCGATGATGTCAGCTAACTTTGCGTGTTGACAACATCCTGTCTCCAAATGATTGCAGCAGTGAGTGTTTTGTGAAATAGCAGCCTAAGGGATCATTCTTTTTTTCAAGTTAATGCTCAATGTGAATGAAACACTAGTGCCCCTGTCACTTCTTTCATCTACCTCAAATGGAGAACCTCCTCTCCCGATCTGATATCAGCCTCCTTTTAACTGCTGCATTGCAACATGTTTCTTCCTTTCCATTTCAGCCACTGCTGTGTTTGATCAGTCTACCCTGGCGGACGTAAATGAATAAGGCTCCCAGCACTCGAGTGAGCAGCCCATTACATTAAGAAGTGCACACATGGAACATTTATTGATTGAAAACTTTTGTTTAGAAGATTTTGCACAAAATGCACATTTTTCATTATGAATAACAAGCGATAGTCAGTTTTTATGCTGTTCAATATAAACCAGATAAGGAACATCTAAAATGTCAAACTACCAGGGTTATTCAGAGAGCGGTGAAAAGCAGGAGAATGGCTGGAGAATGGAAAATTCTAGGTCAAAATAGCCGATTTGGAAAGTGAGATAAATGGGAGAATTTTTCTGGTTTGGCTATTTTGACCTAGAATTTTCCATTCTCCAGTCATTCTCCTGCTTTTCACCGCTCTCTGAATAACCCTGTAAGAGGTGAAATAGGACCTCTTCACCAAACATTAGGGTGTGCCTGGGCAAAGCAGGCACAACTCCTGCGCACACCTATGGCTCCCAGCTTTTGCCATTTTCTGAGCACCACTGTGCCACAGAGCACTGGTTGACTATTGCTGATGTATATCCTGCTCCCAGAATTCAGCATCCAGCTCCCTGCGGTAACATATTTCTACAAGCTTCAAATGTGCAAAAGTAAGCGGGACTCGCTATCCTTTCTATACCCTTACATTTGTGACATCTCTGTGTAAAGAATGACTTGTTTATGCAAAGCACTGCAGAACATATTAATGCTTAGTACATCAATAATGCTCACGTGGCTCCCATTGCCTAGGTCTGCTTACATTAGCAAGTACCTTACCAGTATTGTTGGAATTAGTCATGTCTATGCTTATTACTTAGTTATACCGTTACATAGCTCTACATAGATCACATGAAAGGGATTGTCACATCGCTAAAAAGTAATTCTCTAAAACAGCAAGTTTATGAAGCAATCTCCATTTCGTGATCCAAGGACAAATCTGATCGCCATCATGGAGTCAATAATTTCCCTTTTGTGGCAAGACTAGAAATTGCAGCAAATTGTGTTTTTCATCTTCCTTTAGATCGATCACCAGCAGACATTGAACCAAAAGGATTTGGCCTACGTTGCTACAGTATGTACTGTCATAGAAAGCTTGTAGCTTTGAGAAAGTCTGTTGTGTTTGCAGATGCTTCTAGGAATTTCCCACCAAGTTGAACTACAGCTCTTCATAACTGACCCTCTGCAGCGACATTGGAGGTCGGTTTGATTAGTCGCAGCATCAGCAATCAATTCCAGAATTATTCATCATGTAGAAATTTCGTTAAAGACCAACATAAGAATATATGTGATAACCATGTTAGAAAGCTATGGTGTAGATCTTTCTTTAATAATTAAAGTTCTGAAATACATCTTCCTTCCTGATTGTTGGAGCAACTAAGCATGCCAAGATCTTGGGGCTTTCGTTAAATCTGTCCCATCTGAGGCCATTTTAGCCATGCTCAGTTTGCTCCCAGAAGGAAATTATGTTGTCACACATCAGTACAGTCACAAGCTTTTATAAAGCGCTAACAAGTTCCATAGCGCTGTACATCCATTTTGCATAGGGACAGATGTCGATATTGTCCCACATTTTGACCACTAGAAAAAACAGCTGTAATCCAACAGCTGGAAGAGTTTAGGCTTAAATCGGCAAAAGTGAGGCCTGTAGGGATAAAGTGGGTGCTGGATGAGCGAGAAATGACAGAATTATTCCTCATTGTCAGTTTATCAAGAGGACTGATTTAGATTGTATTACTAATATCACATTCCTGTTTACATACTTATATTCTGGTTTATAATACTTTGTAACAAGCTAATTTAGATAATCCACACATTTTCTACTCATTATATTCTGCTTTTTTAAACTGCGCTGTAATCATTAGATGCAGGTCTAGACAAAAGATGGGGGGCCAAATTACATAATTGGCGCTAACGTTAGCGCTCTCCTTTGAGAGCGTTAACGTTAGCCCAAGTATTTACCACATATTTCAATCCAAACGCTAATGGGTTAAGTAACCCATTTGCGTTTGGTAGCTTGCGCTTCTCTGCGCGAAGTTACTGTACTTTGCACTCCCTATAGTTAACATGGGAAGCGCAAAGTGTTAATCAGCGTTACGATTACAAAGTCCTAACGCTGTTTACCGTCGTCCGCGGTTAACAAAACGTTAACCAGAGCCAAGACTTGGTGCTAACGGATTCCGCTTTTGCAGAATCCGTTAACACCAGCCAAAAAACAAAAAAAAGGAATCAGATACTCACTTCGTGTCCTGCGGCGAGGACCGCAGCTCCGTCCGCCTCCTCAGTCTGGCAGGAACAGGGAAAGATTGGGGGAAAAAGTCCCCCCAGTCTCTCCCTGCGTATCACTACGCTGACTGGCCGGATCTCGCAAGGCAATATCCAGCTGGTCATGTGACCACCGGCGTCTGCTTCAATGGAGTCCTATGGACTCCATTGTGAGGATACGCGCGGCTGCACTTAGCGCTGCTGCGTGCATCCTGGGGCTTATTGCCCGCAAACAATGCAGGCAGCTTTTTAAGCGCCTGCATTGTAATCTAGTGCTAAAATGCGGGCACTAGGGGGAAAAATGCGGGCGCAAGTTTTTCCTCCCTAGCGCCCGTGTTTTAGCGCTAGGAATGTAATTTGGCACGGGGTTTACAGAAAAAGGCAGGGAGTCAAATTCCAACATTCCACATCTTAACATTTTCACCAACCACCACTGCGACATGCCAACGAAAATGAGTGATAGTGATTTAATAACAGAGAATTAGAAAATTAAATTAACTATATATCATGTTCTTAAAAAAACACTATAAAGTATCTAGTTTTCACTATCACATGAGCCCAACTTTTACTGGGTATGACAGGTTTACTTTAATTGCAAGGTGAAAACAAGAGGACTTATTTACTTATGTTATATATTTTAAGAGATGTACCAGGATTAATAAATTGAGATTTCTTTAATTTTCAGATATGATGTTACCTGTCACTTCTATAATTTTTTCGTAACAGAAATTGTATTGAAATCTGCCAATGGTAACACAGTAGCAAGTGGCATAACAGCTTTAATTTATGACTGTACTTGCAATTGCTGCTGCAAGTAGTATGATGTAGAACTATTGTAATAGTATCTCCATGTACGTCTTTGTCTTCTGCAGTCTTGCACCTCCGTAGTCCATACAAGAACTTTGTATGTACCAGAATCTAGACTTAAAATGACTTCTGGGAGCGCAAGGGGCTAAAGAACTTTGAGAAGGTGATAAACGTGACGTCATGGATTCCTTGTTCCTTCAGATGCCACCATCCAGAACTCGTACCTCCAGGTAAACTTTGCAAAAACAGACAGACCCTCAAAAGGAGGGTAATATGTATATACAAAAGTAAAGGTTATATATCAATGACACATGAAATGGATAAGTATTCCAACACACAATGGTGTATGCAAGTTATGAAATATGAATATAAAGTTAAATATAAGGATGCATACATGATATACCTCAGGGTATATTGAATTCAATTTACAAGGAATGAGGTACCATCTAGTTAATAGTTTATAATTGGTTTCCAGAATACGTAAATCTCTAGAGCAGTGGTTCCCAACCGCGGTCCTCAAGTACCCCAACAGGTCAGGTTTTCCAGATAGCTGAAGCACAGCACAGGTGATATAATTTGCTGCTCAGTGATTGCAGGATTCAGTCTGCATTTCCCTAAGGTAATCCTTAAAACCTGGCCTGTTAGGGGTACTTGAGGACCACAGTTGGGAACCACTGCAGATGAATGAAAGACAATCTGGGTGGGGCGTGCCCGGAAGCCGGACTGAGAGGGCGTGCGGTAGCGGAGCTCCCGTGCCGATCTTAACGTTACCTGGTAATTTACAGTCTTTGCTCTCTGCCCGCAACCCGGTCTGGCTCCAGAGTTGTTCCGCTAAGTTTCCTGCTGCCCAAGCGCTGTTTCCAACCCCCCAGGAAGAATTTAGGAAATTCTGTTTCCCGGCCGGCGGCCATCTTTGATTGCGGCATACCTCATGGCCGTCCCTGCACATTAACATGGGCAAACGCGGCAAAGAAACGGAGCTCCCTACCACCCCGGGGCTCCCAGACATCAGAGTGTCACTAGGCATCCTGCCCCACACCCGTCCTGCTGCTCAGAGGGTGGAGTGCCCGGAATCACCGACCCCGCAGCCGCTGTGCTCGGAAGCCACTCCAACTCCATTGGCGCAGCTTTCCAAGAAGGAAGACCTACGTCAGCTGTACGCGGACCTCGGGGCACTATGGCACTATGATCTTGCCCAGGTGCGGGCTGATATCTCGGCAATCTCTACTGGTTCAGCAGCCTTGGGAATGCGCCTGTATGTCTTAGAGGAGGGGCACCGGAGCACTCAACGACAATGGAAGATCTACAGTCCCAGGTGCTGTCCTTGATTTCAGTGGTGATGACTATGGAAGCCTGACACAGACGTCGTAATCTCCGACTGCGGGGGATCCCCGATACTGTAATGATGAGAACCTTCTGACATGTGTGACCGGTGTAGTGGTGAAGTTACTACACCTGTCCCAGGTTGGTCTGGCTTCACTTACTTCAGCCTTTAGGATCCGTAAGGTGGCTGCAGCACCCGCTGCAGCCCCCCGAGACGTTATTGTCACAGTCCGGGACTTTCCCACTCATACGAGGATCCTACGGGAAGGCAGGAATGCTCCCTTGATGACGTGTGAGGATATGCCGATCTCTATTTATCGGGACCTGCCGTTCCTCACGCTAATGGCACGGCGACGTTTTCGTGCGGAGACGACTATCATGAGAGAACGGGGTATTTGTTATCGATGGGGCCATCGGGCTCCCTAGTGATATTGCACGCTGGTCGTACGTCCTATATACCTATGCCTGAGGAGGCCCGAGCCTTTCTGAACACACATTTGCCCCTCATGCCTGCTGATTCGTTGCCGGGTGGGAATGGAGGAGGCTCATCAGCTGTGGCTGCTCTGGACTCAGGGTGAAGAGACTTCATCTTTCGGCTGGAGTTCTCTGACCCTCCTTTCTCAGTTACCTTTCTGTGCCCTGTTGGGTTTGTTCACCTTTTATACTGCATTTTCACTGTGGTTCTCCTTTGCTGTTTTTGATATTGCTCGGACTAACTTAACTACCCTGCTTTATTTTTGAATCCAGGCCCAACTCCCTTCTGACGTACACCCCTTATGCTGTTTTCGTTTCCTTGACGAGACCCCCTACTTGGGAATGACTTTGAGGACACTTATCTCAGTCCTTGCCCTCTTGAAATGCCCCCGTTTATTCAGAGACTCCTTAGAAGACACCCCCCCCGGACACTCTTTTGTGGACCTTGTTTTACGGGGAGGTGGTTACGTGTCGGTTCTGTGTTAACGCTTGTTTCTCCCCCCTTTTTTTTTTTGGATATGGGACATTGGGTAGTTCTGGGCGAGCCATTGGAGTGGGTACCATGGCTCTGACCACTCCTTCTGGCCCCAGATCACCCAGCCACGTGGTCTCTCCCATGGCCTCCAATTCCTTGCGGGATTCTGGAGCGAGCCAGGGATGCCACCTTTCCCGGGCGGTCCCTCATTCCTACCCCCTTTTTTTTTTCTTCATTAGTTTTGCCTACACAGATACCTTAACCTGCTGTTACCTGTTGATTCTAACACCTCTCTGATATTGCTGATTTATGTCTCTCTGAGTGTCCCCCTTTTTTTCTCTTGCTGACTATTGTTATCTGCTTTCTATATCTATTATATTGATGACTTGTTGCAAAATAAAAATTTTGAAATGCAAAGAAAGACAATCTGGAAGACATGAGACCACTCCTCATCTGTAACACGGGTTGGAATCTCTGCTGACCATTTAGCTGTGACTGTCGGCAAGTCTGCAGACCGGGCCTTTAGTAGCATAATATAATACTTGAGAGTAAATGGGGGGTGGAGGGTCAGCGGTGTATAATTTCTCAATAGGTGACAGAGCAATACGAATGTCATGATGTAGAGTAAGGCAGGACAAGAAATGTTTCAGTTGGAGGTAATTAAAGGTGTCTAAGGGAGTGGGAGGGCGCCCTGAAAACATTGTTTGTAAAGGCTCGAGGCCTCCATCAGCCAGGCACGTCTGAAGTGGCCAATAAAGGCCATCATAATCGAGACCCATGAAATATGAAGCCAAACACGGAAGGAAATCCAGGTTTCTTGTCACTGGGTCAGTGGAGAGGGCAAGATCAACAAACCTAAGCAGGAACGGTGCCATCTCCAGAGACAAAGGGTTGTGTGGATTGTGGTATAAGGGGAAGGGCAGGGGCCTTCAAAAGGTGCCATTTGCCAGGGCACTGAAACAATAGGTACACAGAGGGACTGTTCTATTAATACCCAAAGATTGTTAGGGGGTGACATGAACCAGTCACTCAAACAAATCAATAAAGCTGCTACACAGTAGAGTTTCATATAGCACCTCTGGGAAGGTTAGCATACGAAAAACGAAAGGTCAGACCGTGTTATGTTCCCAATTCTAGCCGATCACACTAGGTGCAGAGAATGATACCGTAGTAGTAAATCAAGTCGAGAATACACTTCCACCGCTGCTGAGTAGAAAGTGTAGTCTCAGCCTGTAGGGTGCATCGCCTTCCAGCAATCTAGCAATCATCACCCTCCTGCTGCCAATAAAAAGGGTCAAAAGCCAAGAACCCCCAAGAGCGTAGAGCATCAAGGTCCTCAGTCCATGGTGCAGCATAGTTGGGATCCCAAGCCAGGTATGTGCAAATCACTGTCATGTTGCACAGTCGGCAGTAGGTAGACAAAGAGGAGCATAACAGCAGGGGGCGGACTCAAATGGCGTGCTGTCAAGGAGATTGACCTGAGTTCAATAATTCCAACACACTGGCACCAGGAACAGGTTAGAAATAGCTGGAGCGATGAGGAATTCGATTTTAGAGCCTTCAGTTCCCTGAAGGCCATCATGTTTATGTCGGCAGGCACGTACAGCCCACCATTTATGGCATTGAGGCATGGAGTGTGATGGTGGGTCGAAGTCTCCTCCGTACCGAGTGGCGTACTAAGAGGGGGAGTGGGGGTTTGCTGCCCCAGGTGACAGCTGGGCAGGGGTGCATCTAGCTGGCCTGGCAAATGCCCAGGCAAATGCCCGGTAGGCCTATGTCACTGTATCAGCAGATGTTCAATAAAGCGACATTGAAGTGTTAACCAGGTCATCCATCCTGCGTTGCGCGTTGATAATCTGAGCTGCCTGCACAGTAATGTGGGATTGAAGATGAGAAATTTGAGACAAGGTGAGGCCTCCATGCTATCCTTCAAGTCTTGAACCCTGTTCCCTAGTTGCCGAACATCCATTCCCAGCTCGGTAAAACAGGCGTAAAATTTGTCCTCCATTCGTGTAAACAGCAACTCTGTCCTGTTTGGCTGGCAGGAGACACAGAGCCTCCCATACCGCTATGCATCCCACTCTTTCCTCCAATGCTGCAGGGCTCTGCTTTCTGCCCTGGTCCTCCAAGTCTGCCGCTATCTTGGAATCTTGACCTGCGGCCTGTGACACTGTTTAAATAGTGGCACATCAGTGAGGAGCCATGGGGCGCTGGGGAAATTCGGTGAGTCACAGCAGTCAACGGTCTTTGTATAGTATAAAGCTAGTATAAAGACCAATAGCTCTTTAACTTGTATGGGTAAAACTGTTTCTGGAGCTGGTGTTACCAGGAGTTTAATTAGCTCTGGGTGGGACAGGGATTAATTTAATGTGCAGCTGCACCTAGCAGTGTGTGTGTCTCAGTGCATGGAGAGACGGTGTGTGGAATGCAGCAACTCCTGTGTTGGGAGAAAAAGCCTGTCAGTGGAACAGGATTCCATGGATGAACTTCCACTGTTTCCTTGGAGGAAACCATCTCAGCTTGGAGGACCGTCTCTAAATACCCAAGTAAGGCTCAGTGGAGCAGACTTTTATTTGTTTCTATGAACTGATTTTGGCTGGATGCCTGCAACCTTTTTGTTTCTATTTTTGTGACTGGATTGCTGTCTGAAATTAAAGCTGCCAATTTCTGAAGCGACTGCGACTTTTCCTCCATATTGAGACTGATCCCCTACAGGCCCTATTCCAACGTTGACGCTTACATGGGGACTGTAAGCAGGAAAATCTGTGCTTGCAGATTTTCCCTTACCATCTCCATGTTAAGGTCCTATTCTGGGGAAGGTGGTCGCAAGCTGCGAGACGCAAAACATTTTCACCCCAGTGTAGCGTTAAGATTGGAATATTGATGCCAGACGTTAAACTTATTTGTCCTAGCGCTAACGATTACATATTGAGGTGCTACATTAGCGCCAACTATGGAATAGAACCCATAGTCTATGGAGTTGTTATGTTTATAACAGCTCTGGTTAAGTTAGCACCAATTTTGGAATATTGCCCGTTTGTTTAAATTTTGTGACAGACCTTTCTATTATTTGTAAAGGACTTTTTTATTATTTGGATCATTTTTATCATTTTTACTACCTTTTTCCTGATTTATTCTCCTATTAGGAGAATAGGAGACGTCTTTTTGTAAGTAGATCGGCGGAATTCACTGATGCGAATTTGGAGGTAATTGTTGGAATTCGGTGGTTTTCGCCGATGTTTGATAACTGCTTCACCGACTCCAATTTCGGCAAAATACGGTGACCATTCAATAAATAGTGAATTCCCCATATCTACAGTGAAATGGAATCACCGAAATGCGGTGAATTGTGGGGAAACACAAAGACCTTAAGGGTTCCGTGGACACTAAAGTAAAGAACAGTAAAAAAAAATCAGACGGAGGACTAAAATGAATTGACTATTAATTTTTTTTTGTAAAACTAACTCTAGAATATAACCGGTAACACCAGTCAAGCCTTAAAAGTTTATAAAAATGGTTAATGATAACATAAAAATGATATATTCGATGAGAATTGAGAAATGATATGGCTAGTACATTTTCTTAAAATATAAAACACTTTTCCTAACATATTATGCAACACCTTCATTTCAATTAACAAGATTTACCATAATGTTATATTACCTTTGTGTTTGCCATATAATTTACTAATCCATGCATAGTTGGGTGAAGTACTGGATATAAAGATTTATTTCAAACTGCCGTGTGGTATATTTCTTTATACAGCAGCCAGGGTTACAAAAAAAATAATACTGCTTTTCGATTGTATTTATCTCTCCAATTGCATCCAGTGAATAATGTTTCTCTACCATCCCTTTTTTACAGGCTAATACATGCTCATCTAACAAGTACATTGAGCAAAAATGTCCCCCGCGGGAAGCACTGAAGCCTGAGAGATCATTTTGTCTGATGCAGGCATCAATTCTGACTGATGACACTGTATGAGGTGTGGGCTCCAGTAAGTGTCACATCTGATAATGAGATTTCAGCCTTACTTGAGCTCACAGTGGATACAAAATTTAAATTATCATGATAAATGTATTAAATAAAACATTTCCAGTTCCACATCTATGTGAATTCACATAATTAGCAGGCCATCAGCATAATGACCATATATATCCGATTCTTAACAAGGCTGGAAGTGCATCTGGGTTTGCGACCTGTGTGGCAACTCCACTGACAAACCATAAAAAGTTATAATACTATAAGATGCAACATAAACCTACAAAACAGGCTTTGACATGTGTTTACCTAGAATGTCAATCATAATATTTTGAAAAATAAGGAAATAGCAATCAGTCATACCAAAAATTGGTAGGACGAAAGAGCAATTTTGGCTTCACTAGGTGCACTGTATCCCTTCTCTTTTTCTTTAAAAACATTTCAGTCCTTCAACACTGATGTGATGTACAGAACAGACGTATTGGATAAATATTTCCAAGCAATAACCCTTGATGTATCTTTAACATGGGCTGCCACTGCCTTTAGCCCGAACTCAGTTTTTGGTGCCACACTGTCTGGCCTGCCCTGGGCCGTTCCTCACCCAGGAAATTCCACCCCAGAGAGCTCTGCTTCCAGCACGGAACCCCTTCTGTGGCTTGAAAGCCCAACCCAGGGTTGGTGGCTGATTGAGGGGTGATCCCGGTGGTACTTCCTCTCCAAATTCACCCCACACCAGGCTACCATGCCTGGGGACCTACCGTCCAAAAAGCGCCATGGTGGGGGCAAAGGAGACTTCAGAGCAGGCGGGTGAACAGGCGTTGGGTCTTGGCAGCTTGCCAGCGGTATTCGCAATCTCCTGGGAAGCCTCCTGCATTGCACAATTTTAGCCCAGCCGGGGCACACATTACCAGGACAGAAATAACACATTTTGGTTATACATTTGACACTAGTATGAACTGGACACAAAGGGGAAATAAATAAGAGCACTGGGGATATAACCGACATGAGAGCAGCCGGGCCATTTCAATGGACTGATACAGTGTTGCAGCGTGCACTAAGTGCTTACGTGCCAGCTCGGTGTGAGAAATGCAGGGGAAAACATGGTTTCTGGGCAAGCTGGGTATATCAGGAACCACAATACACATACAGGGTTATTCAAAGAGATCTGAATTGTGGCCAAAAGGTAATCAAACAGTGAAATTCAGCATACGGTTAACTTTCCTGGACATTCGACTATTCAGAGGGCAGGCAGTTCACCAAATTCTGGCGAATTGCCTGGACATACGGTGCCTGTTCGTTGCCTGTTCGAGGGCAGTGAAATCCCCATAGAGAAGCAATGCTTCTTCTATTCAGAGAACAAAAACCAGCAGTGAAAAGTTGACGGATTTCCCTGCTGTTCGGTGGTTTAATTCGACAGGTTTATTCAGGAGAATCCCATAGGCTTGAATGTTAAAAATATTCCCGTTTTAATCCAATATCTAATAAACCATTGATTATAGTATTCTGCAGTAAAAAGTCTCTTTAGGTATAAATTTTTTAGGATCTTCTAGGCATTTTTCGGGATTTTTTTTTTTTTTTTTTTAAACGTTCTTTCTTTTTTCTGTAACAGCCTGTTTTATTATCATTCATTGGATCTTATATGTAAATTTCAGACATTTTCGTTCTGTGGTTTCTTTGCAAACAGCGTTTCACTTTGCAAACATTAAAGCGTACTGTTTTGTTTTGTTTGCACTCCATTCGTCTGCGGTGTTGGCTTTTTCCGGCGGCTGCTCTGCGCTGTGATCGGCGTCTGCTCGGGTTTCTCCAGCGTGTATGGCGGGGTTAATCCAGATATTTTTGCGGGGTTTGGTGTGCCTTTGCCAGGTTTTGCGGTGAGTGTTCGTCGGGTTTGCGGCGGGTTTTCCCTGCACTATGACGGCCCTGTGGTGCTTGCTGAATACACCGCAGGGTCATCTAAATGGGATCGCCAAATCGCACCGAATTGAAGAGAACGAAAAGTCACCGAACGTGCGGTGACTTTGCGATTCTCTTTGACTAACTCTGATAGGGATCACACAGGCATAAATTGTAGAAATGAAATTTAACTAACAAACTTTTAATGTTTTATAGGACAATAAACTGTAAGTGACAGCTTTTCTGTTACGCACGCGACAATCAGTTTCCACTAAAGTAACTTTTTTTTATTGGATTCCTAATCCAGGAAAATGGACAAAATTGTAGAATGCTCTTCCTGTGGTTTAGACTCAGTGGTGGGTTGGTATGTTCAACCCTAGGGGACAAGTAAATTTTTTCCCCAAAACCATTAAAACCCATCCCAGTCCTTTTATGATTTGACATAAAATATTTAAAAAGTAATATTATAACTGGACATAATACTATTATCGCTATACATGCATAGTAAGTTAAACTATAGAGGAAATGTATATGAATAATTAATATATTCACTCAACACAGTGGCTTTACAAGGCGGGTGTGACTGGTACAGGCCGCACCCGGGTGACAGCCTCTGCGGGGGTGACACCCGGAATGCCTGCCCGCCATTATCTAATGGAGATCCTAAATAGATTGCCTTTTTTTTTCTTCAGCACTGCGGCCTAGACTGGATCCAAGATGGCAGCCGGCCCCCTCTGATGACATCAGAGGGCGTGCCGCAGTGTGACATCTGCCGCCTGGCGTTTCTCGTGGCCGCGAGTCCTCCCTAGAAGAGCACACTGCAGAGAACTCTGCAGTCACCTGTGACACCTTTAATAGGCAGTGTCCCACTTTACCACCCAATGGGGGTGTTGCAGGGTTTGGTTGTTTACTTTGACAGCAGTCGGTTGTGAGTGGACGGGGGGTGCTTGTATGTTACTTATGATTCTCCAAAAATTTCTAGGGTTTGATGTTATTGTTTAGATTTTCATTGAATTATTGGGTTTAAGCCATTTTTGTTTGTGTTGTGCATGCATTCCGACATTTTCGGTATTTACAGTGATCGTTCATGGATCCAGTACTCTTGAAATTTGACCACAGTGAATCTCTAAGCTGGTACATTTGTGTAACATCGGCTTTAACCGAGGGGAGATGAGCCCTGTTTACTCGCACTTGACGCAGCAGGGCATGGGCATTCCAGACTTGCAGGAGCTCAGACTGAAAGTATTCAATTGCACAGTCCAGGTCTGGGATTAGGTTTAGTCTGTACCATGGGAGCTGTTTGAGATCATTTAGGAAGGATTCAAGATTAAATTTCTTGAAAGACCTGGTGATTATTACTTTTGGGGGAGATTTTGTGGCCTTTATTTTGCGCACAGTATACTAGACAGCGGTCACTGAAGCTATTAGCGAGAACGCCTGCCTCCTGTATTCTATCATTACATGAAGACAGAATCCAGTTCCAGAATACATGGGTTTAACCCCTTGCCGCTGCGAGACGGTCAATGACATCATCTCGGCAGGTGGGCTTTGAAGACGCAGGGCGTACAGGTATGTCCCGCTGTCTTCAATGGGTCGCCTCAGCCCCCTCCCCGCAGCCAGTGCGCACCATGCACGGTTGACTGCAGAGAGACGGCCTGAACTCAGGCCGTCTCCCTGAAGGGAATGATGCGTGCCGCACATCATGCTCTGGCCTTTCAAATGACACGCCATGGTGTCTCTCTACCTCTAGCTGCCACGGTTCTGGAGATATGGGGGTTCAAAGGAACCCCCTAACTGACATCATCAAACCATGCACGATGTCGTCAGGTGCCGAGGGGAGACCCGGAGGTGGAGCAGCCATCCAAGATGGTGGCCCCCACTGGAGCTAGATCGATTTGCGTCGCGATCCGGCACTTAAGGGGTTTAAAGACAGGCATCACTTTAAAGGGCAGACATTGCCCTTCAAAGCGGTGCCTGTCTTTCTTTCCTAGCACCTCCCGATCAGGAGGGAGAGGGATCCGAATTGATCCCCCCTCCCTTCAGACGATCTCGCGGCATTGCCGGGGGGTTGCCTGAAAATGACATCATCACGCATGGCGCGATGACGTCTTTGATGTCAGGAGGGGTCTAAATTCGGCATCTGACTTCAAGGGAGTCAGAACGCCGCGGGACCCCGGAGAGAGAGGTATCTCTCGCTGGGCTCCCACTAGCAGAGGACGTGCGGGTAACGTTCCCCTCATATAGCGGGAGTCAATGAGGACGTTCCCTGCACATCTTCCGCAGTGAAAGGGTTAAGTATACAATTATTATTATTTTTTTTTAGGTGATTAATGGAAAGAGTAATCCGCCAACTAACCGATTATGAAAATAATCGTTAGTTGCAGCCCTACTCACCTCTTATTCTGCAACGAGAACGGCGGCCCAATCTGTCACTTCTGGCCGCCGGGAACAGGAGTGAGACTGGGGAAAAAAAGTACCCAGTCTCCCCCCACGATCACTCTCCCGACCTGCAGGATCTAGCGAGGTGAGTTCTTGACAGTCTTGTGACCTAGCAGCAGAAGCCTCCATGGAGTCCTATGGACTCCATGGTGGGGATGCTCAAGACGTTGCTTTAGCACTTTCCAGAGCATCTGCTGGACTCCACACCTGCTCCATAATCCACTAGTGAAACAGGGATGCTCAGGGGAGATTAGAGAACGCTAATTTTTTCCCTTAGCATCCCTCTTTTAGTGGGGGGCAGCTGTTTGTTTTTGGCCCTTGTTTTTTTAATCTTCTGCCATACCCCTTGTACTGAGCTCCCCACATATGATGAACATTTTATGCTTTTGCCACATGTTGAAATTGGTATCTTTATACTCTATCAGGGTTATTCAAAGAGATCCGAATTGCTGGCGAAAGGTAACCAAATGCTGAAATTCAGCGTTTGGTTACCTTTCCCAGCCAATCGGCTATTCAGAGAGCAGGCAGTTCGCCAAATGTTCACGAATTGCCTGCACATACGGTGCCTGTTCGGTGCCTGTTTGAGGGCAGTGAAATCCCTATAGAGAAGCAATGCTTCGTCTATTCAGAGAACAAAAACCAGCAGTGAAAAGTTGCCGAATTGCCCTGCCATTCGGTTGCTTCATTCGACAGATTTATTAAGGCGAATCCCATAGGCTTCAATGTTAAAAATATTCCCGTTTTAACTCAATATCTAATAAACCGTTTATTATAATATTCTGCAGTAAAAAGTCTCTTTATTTATAGATTTTTTTAAGCATTTTTCGGGATTTTTTTGCAAAGAAAATTTTACAGATTTTATTTATTTTTTTACCGTTTTTTTCTGTAACAGCCCTTTTTATTATCATTCATTGGATCTTATATGTAAATTTCAGACAGTTTCGCTCAGTAGTTTCTTTGCAAACATCGTTTCACTTTTCAAACATTCAAGCGTACTTTTTTTGTTTTTTCTCACTCCATTTGTCTGCGGTGTCGGGATTTTCCGGAAGCTGCTCTGCGCTCTGATCGGCTCCTGCTCGGGTTTCTCTGGCGGGGTTAATACAGATGTTTTTGCGGGTTTTGGTGTGCATTCGACTGAGTTTTGCGGTGAGTGTTCGTCGGGTTTGCGGCAGCTCTTCCCTGCACTACAACGGTCCTGTGGTGCTTGCTGAATACACTGCAGGGTCGCCGAAATAGGATTGCCAAATCGCATCGAATTGAAGAGAACATAAAGTCACCAAACGTGCAGTGACTTTTCCATTCTCTTTGAATAACCCTGTATGACTCTATCAGGGTTATCCAAAGAGATTCGAAAAGTCACCGCACGTTCGGTGACTTTTCGTTCTCTTCAATTCGGTTCCTTTTGCCGATTGCATTTCGGTGACCCTGCGGTGTATTCAGCAAACAGCACAGGGTCCCCGAATTGCAGGGAAAAGCTGCCGAACACCTGACGAAAACTAACCGAATGCACGCTGAAAACAAGCAAAAACATCTGGATTAACCTTCGAAGAAGCCGAACAGGAGCCAAATCCTGTTGTGACGTAGAGGAGGCAGTGAATAAATTAGCAAAACCATTTGTATGAATCTGGGAAAATGAAACGCTGTTTGCAAAGAAACTACTGAGCGAAAATGTCTGAAATTTACGCAGGAGGTCCAGGGAATGATACTAAAGAGGGCTTTTACAAAAAATTAAGTAAACAGAAAAATAAAAATAAAAAAATAAAAATCATAAAAATGCTTAAAGTATCCTAAAAAATCTATAAATAAAGAGACTCTTTACTGCAGAATTTTATAATGAACGGTTTATTAGATATTGAATTAAAAACGGGAATATTTTTAACATTGAAGCCTATGGGATACTCCTGAATAACCTTGCCGAATTAAACCACCGAATGGCAGGGCATTAGGGGAACCTTTCACTGCTGGTTTGTGTTCTCTGAATAGCCGAAGCATTGCTTTTTCATGGGGATTTCACTGTCCTCGAACAGGCACCGAACAGGCACCGAATGTTCAGGCAATTCGCCAGGATTTGGCGAATTGCCTGCTCTCTGGATAGCCGAATGGCCAGGAAAGGCAACCGAACGCTGATTTTCAGCGTTCGGTTACCTTTCTCAAGCAATTCGGATCTCTTTGGATAACCCTGTTTGTGATAATATAACATTGAAATGAAAACGTTAAATGGGATCACTTTTTAATGTGGGAATAAACAGGAAGAAAATTGAAAGAAAACAGCAGGGAGCTCCAAGTGTAGCATATACATAGCCCTCTACAGGAGTCATTCACTGGGGAAAGTGAGCTTGGGATATAGGCATTTGGGGAGAAATGGGCCAAAAAAGTAACAAAACCCCAGCATAGTTTGCCCAGTACTCAATTCCCTGATAATCCAGCCCATCGCTGCGTGTGAGTTATGGCGCTGGGCCCTGAGACTCCTGACCTCCCTGCTCCAAACAATCCCACAGCACAGAAGCTTTCAGGGGGCGTGTCTGTCACTGGACGTAACTATCAGTGTATCTCAATGGGCGTGTCCTCTGCTCTTCCGCGCCGTTTCCACTTGCCAGGCCGGCGAGGTGCCATCGTTGCGGGGACAGCGCTGCAGGAAACACCGCGGTTTGCGCTACAAGTAGGCCGCAGCCATGCTGAAAACCGAGAGGATCCTCCACCTGAAAGTACAGCGAGGCAGGACGTTGCGGGCCGTGCGGGAGCATTACCTGCGGGACGATGTCAGCTGCTGGAGCCCCCTGTGCGGGCGGAGCTGCCCTAAGGGTGAGTGTGAGACCGCGGGAAAAAAGGCATGGGCTCCCGGTGAACCTGCCTGTATAACGCGAGCTGGCTGTACCCCGCTCTTACTGGAATATCCTGCCTGGCTGTATGGGGGGGGGGGGGGCATGATGCCTGGGGCACAGGATGGTACTGTTTGGTCCGTGATAGAGTACAAGGATTAGGGGTGTAATGTAGTGGTCCTCCTTTTTAGGGTAATGGGTTACATGGAGCTTTCTCTACTGCTTCTGGCTTGGGTGTCTTTAGGCAGTTCTATAGGGCAGGGGTCAGCAATCTTGGCCCAGCTGATGTTTTGGAACTACAGTTCCCCTTGATGCCCAGCCAGTCTAATAAGTGTCTGAGCATCATTGGAGATGTAGTTCCAAACCACCTGGATGGCCCATCATTTAGGGGTGTGGGGATAAAAGCCTCCAAGGGTATAGTAGGAAACAGTAACATTAGGAGCACAAGCTCTGTACAGAGGATCGGTTTCCATGATTTGGGTACTGGGGGTAATACAGGACAGGGTGTCATTAACTGAATGCAGTGGGTCTCTGATCTAATGGTATGGACAGTAATACACACAGTGCCCTGTGCCTCTCACAGTATGCTCATGGACCTGGTGACAACATTGACTGGAAGGGGGGGGGGCTGACAACTAATGGGGCCCGGGCAATAGGAGGTCATGGGGCCCCTTGTGTCGCACCCACAGGAGGCCACACCCATAAAAATCCCCACCCCCCTACAACACAACATCCACATGTACATTATTGTGCTCACACATGATATATACACTGCTCAAAAAAATAAAAGGTAACACTTAAACAACACAATGTAACTCCAAGTCAATCACACGCCTGTGAAATCAAACTGTCCACTGAGGTAGCAACACTGACAATCAAGTCCACATGCTGTTGTGCAAATGGAATAAACAACATGTGGGAAGCATAGGCAGGTAGCAAGACATCCCCAATAAAGGAGTGGTTCTGCAAGTGGTGACCACAGACCACTTCTCACTTCCTATGCTTTCTGGCTGATGGTTTGGTCACTTTTGAATGCTGGCGGTGCTGTCACTCTAGCGTGGGTTGTCAACTCCGTCTCATGCTACCACAATTGGCTCAGGTAGTGCAGCTCATCCAGGATGGCACGTCAATGCGAGCTGTGGCAAGAAGGTTTGCTGTGTCTGTCAGTGTAGTGTCCAGAGCATGGAGGCGCTACCAGGAGAGAGGCCAGTACATCAGGAGACGTGGATGAGGCCGTAGGAGGGCAACAACCCAGCAGCAGGACCGCTACCTCTGCCTTTGTGCAAGGAGGGACAGGAGGAGCACTGCCAGAGCCCTGCAAAATGACCTCCAGCGGGCCACAAATGTGCATGTGGCTGCTCAAACGGTCAGAAACAGACTTCATGAGGGTGGTATGAGGGCCCGACGTCCACAGGTGGGGGTTGTTCTTACAGCCCAACACAGTGCAAGACGTTTGGCATTTGCCAGAGAACACAAAGATTGGCAGCTTCACCACTGGTACCCTGTGCTCTTCACAGATGAAAGCCGGTTCACACTGAGCACATGTGACAGACGAGACCGGGTCTGGAGAAGCCGTGGAGAACGTTCTGCTGCCTGCAACATCCTCCAGCATGACCGGTTTGGCAGTGGGTCAGTAATGGTGTGGGGTGGCATTTCTTTAGGGGGCCGCACAGCCCTCCATGTGCTCGCCAGAGGTAGCCTGACTGCCAATAGGTACCGAGATGAGAAACTCAGAACCCTTGTGAGACCATATGCTGGTGCGGTTGGCCCTGGGTTCCTCCTAATGCTAGACCACATGTGGCTAGAGTGTGTCAGCAGTTCCTGCAAGACGAAGGCATTGATGCTATGGACTGGCCCGCCCGTTCCCCAGACCTGAATCCAATTGAGCACATCTGGGACATCATGTCTCGCTCCATCCACCAACGCCACGTTGCACCACAGACTGTCCAGGAGTTGGGGGATGCTTTAGTCCAGGTGTGGGAGGAGATCCCTCAGGAGACCATCCGCCACCTCATCAGGAGCATGCCCAGGCGTTGTAGGGAGGTCATACAGGCACGTGGAGGCCACACACCCTGAGCCTCATTTTGTCTTGTTTTGAATGCCATTACATCAAAGTTGGATCAGCTTGTAGTGTTGTTTTGCTCTTTAATTTTGAGTGTAACTCCAAATCCAGGCCTCCATGGGTTGCTCAATTTGATTTCCATTGATAATGTTGTGTGATTTTGTTGTCGGCACATATTTCATTCATTCAGATCTAGGATGTCTTATTTTTTTGAGCAGTGTATATTGCTCCCAGCAGCTCACACATGGATATATATATCTATATATCTATGTGTGAGCTTCTGGGGGGCAATATATATACCCATGTGTGAGCTTCTGGGGGGCAATATATATACCCATGTGTGAGCTTCTGGGGGGCAATATATATATCCATGTGTGAGCTTCTGGGGGGCAATATATATCCATGTGTGAGCTGCTGGGGGGCAATATATATCCATGTGTGAGCTGCTGGGGGGCAATATATATATTGCCTCCAGCAGCTCACACATGGATATATATATTGCCCCCACCAGCAGTGTGTGTGTGTGTGTGTGTGTAATTGTATATATAATCTCCCCTCTCCTCTGCCAGGCCCCTCCTGCAAAATATTGCTGGCCACCGCGTGCTTCCTACAAGCGGCCGCCAGCTTGAAACTCTGCCGCTCATGTGGGTTCCACCAGCCAGCCGCGAGATCACGGCTGGCTGGTGGAACCCATGTGAGCGGCAGAGTTTTAAGCCGGTGGCGGCCAGCAATATTTTGCAGGAGGGGCCTGGCAGAGGATAGGTCCACGCTCACAGCAGGGCACACTGCGGGCCCACTGAGCCAGCCAAAACCGGACCCCCACTGACCCTCGGAGTGCCAGAGTGCCCGATGGGTCAGTCCGCCCCTGACTGGAGCACCACCTGTGCACAATTCCAGGGATTTTCACTTAGACTGCTACATTAAAATACATTGTGTCTGAGCTCCTGTCCTCATTTTTGGATGCTGTAGATTTAAAGGGACATTCTGTTGGTTTTCTTCCCATTCTGAATTCATTCAGAAAGTTAAAACACGTTTTCTTCCTAATTTAGATCCATTATGTAGGCCATTTGTTTAGTGAGATTTCTTTCCCTGTTCTAGCAGGAGTCTGCTGAATTGACCCTCTTGACTTAGGCCAGTGTCACACAAGTGTTTTTCAGATCGGAAGGAACGTCCGTGAGAGTGGATGTTCCTTCTACTCTGACGCCCGTGTGGCCACCTCACCGAATGCAGTTAGTGCGCTCAGCGCTGCAAGGCTCAATCCTCCTATGGAGGATCGGGCTTTGCAGCCCCGTCGATCGCGCATCATAGCGTTTTGGCAGGGAGACTTACAGCACGTCAGCTGTAGCCCACGCAATTCGTGCACGGGCTACAGCGTGTGGCCGGCCCTGTTCAAATGTCAACGCTGTGAAGGGCGTTGGAAGGCACGTCCGTACGGGTGCAAATAGTGTGCTTGTTTGACACTGGCTTTAAACAGAGATGTGTATGAATCTGCCCCGCAAACACACCTTCATAAACTTACTATATTGTATAACGGTTTCTGCTGCTTTGTGCTACAATGTAACTACATGAGCCACCATTGTGACATATTAAAAGCGCTAACCTGGCCATCGCTGGAATCCAGACGCAACCTTCACCTTTCCAACCTGGTGGTGTTATTATCCTTTTTATATAACAAATTCCGCAGTGCTTTACAAGATCAGTGTACAAAGGTGTTGATTCATTAGAATATCACACATGGATGATGACCTGATTCAGGGGGACCCTGTTCCTACGGCACCGTACAATCTATGAGAAATTCAAGTATTTTGTGATGTAGGCACATCCATATCGTTAGGTGTCTTGCCCAAGGACACTCACTGGTAGTGTCTTCTGAGTGGGATCGAGTCGGCTTTCCATGATTGTAGATCCGCGACCTGGCAGTTAGGTTGAACCCGCTTCTCGTAAAGTCGAGGCTTGCTTCTCCAGTTGTATTGGAGGGATGTGCTGAATGGGATTTTGACTTGCTTTTTCACAGTCAAAGGGTAGAGACGTTACCCTTGTGCTCCTCCAGATATTGTGTGGTAGGCAAGTATGTACTGTTACGTGTCTTGCCCCAGGACACTTATGGGAGAGGTGTTTATCCCCCTTCACTACTAAGTTCGAGATATCTCAGGCTTCAAAGGCACCACATGGTGCCCCTGATATAGATAGATCTATCTGCAACCCAAAAACAAATGACATTTGTTTGCTGCAAATAATTTTTTTTTTGCTTTTGGGCTGCAGAAGGTACCCCCAAAGTTTTAGCTCTGTGGGCATAATGTCCAAAGGGCTAAAACTGTAAAATCGGCTAACTGGATGTCCTGACATCGAACATTCAGCAAGTTGATACAATCACAGCCTGTGGTTCATTGCAACAAATGTAACTCAGTTTGGCAGTAGATGGCACAATCTAATGGCCAAATATGTTAGTACAGAAAAAAAATATCATTGGGAGTATTTCTACATATGTCTTGCAGTATAATTAATTAAAATGATTTCTAGAAAAAAAAAACACTGGTTCCTGACAATGTTTTTTTTGGAAATTCACTTTGTAGTGAAGGGGTTAAGAGGTTTTCTGGGAAGCTACCACCCTTCCTAAATAGACTGCTTCCCTCAGCCTATAACCTCTGATCCAAGACCAGCACCTTACTTGCAGTGCCACAATACAAAAAGAAAGTGGCTTGATCCTCATTCTCCTACAGAGCCCCACAAATATGCCTCCCAGACGCCCTCAAATCTTCCCCAGTCTAAACTCACTCGAGAGCTCTTTTCTAATATAATAATTAAAAAAGGTTGACATTTGCGCTTACCACTGTAGCTCCATGTGAAACAAACACAATCTGAGGTTTTTGTTTACTAGAATGACCATTCAAGTAAGCCAAATCCTCTAATCCTCTGTTTTGTTTCGCATGGAGCTACAGTGGTAAGCGCATATGACCACCTTTTTTCTTTGTTTTATACATGGAGCGGGCTGGATACATCTGGTCTACGCAGCCGCCCTGTTAGGGAATAGGCGCGAAACTGGTTTTCTGGTATCTCTGCCTGGATGGCCACTCACCACCTGAAGATCAATATGTCCAAGACTGAGCTCCTTCTTATTCCCCCCTCTAACTCTACTCCAATTTCTGACTTCTCCATAATTGTTGACGGTATCCCCTATCCTTCTGCACAAGTCCGTTGCCTCGGAGTGTCACTTGACTCCAGTCTTTCCTTCAGCCCCTACATCCAATCACTCCCATCATCTTGCCGCAATCACCTCCGTAACATTGCCAAAATTCGTCCATTTCTGACTGCTAACACCACCAAACAACTTATCCACTCGCTTGTTATCTCCCGCCTGGACTACTGCAACAACCTCCTGACTGGCCTTCCTATCTCCTGCCTCTCCCCCCCCCCTCCTAAACACATCAGTCCAGCTTATCCATCTCACCCGTCGCTCTGTCTCTGCTGCTCCTCTCTATGAATCCCTACACTGGCTCCCCATCCACAGCAGAATCCAACTCAAACTACTCACCCTGACCTACAAAACTGACCTACAAAAGATTTTGATTTATCGCCATCTAAATGTCCCGCACTTCCAATGTCTCCTATTCTGAGTTGCAGAATCCCAAAGCATGGCATCACCACTTATCCCAAAAAGTGGTGATGCCATGCTTTGGGATTCTGTAACTCAGAATAGGAGACATTGGAAGTGCGGGACATTTAGATGGAATGAGACCGGAAATAACACAACGGATGAAAGTGTGCGATGCTGGAGTGTACGGAGGTGTGGTAGTATCAGAACGGAACTGGAAGTGACGTATCGGAACTATCCAAGCCATATATGGAGAATGCCGCGAGGCTGAACCGACCAATGAGGGGATCAGGTGGATTATTAAAGAACGAGAAGAGGGAAGGGAAGTTATACATTATTTTATGCTTTTTATTTGATTTATCGCCCTTGAAAAAGGGCTGAGCAGGATGCTGTCCTATTTTCTTGCGGAGGTTCCTTCCTTTTGTGGTGTGACCGGGAGGGGGGGTAGAGGAATCTTTTGAAATGAGATAACTTCCTTCCTAACTCTTTAACACCACTGGGCGTGCTATGCCATCCCTGCAGTGGGTGGAACTGAATTCCGCAGGACGACCTGGCATGCCCCAGTGACGTCTATGACTTGCCTGTTGCCTCTTGCCCCCTGGCCAGTGTGCTTCATTAGCGACGTGGGATGGCAGAATAAGGCCGGCCCCCTGCAGCCAATGACGCGCTCTTTGTCGGCTGCGGAGGTGGGCCTCGGAGGGGCTGGAGAGCTGCGAGGCATGATGCCACGCCAGCGATTTTAAGATCCTTTTGCTGAGGATCACCTGTCCGGTGTTGTGTCGGATCTGGTTCCTCGTCGAGAGCTGTTCCAAGCAGCCTTTGTATGAGGGTTTTATACAAAATATGTATAGTTTTACAATGCAAAAACACAGTATGTTCTTAATAAATACGGCATAACATTAAATAGGCTTAAACAAAACGAAGGAAGGAGGGGAAAATAGGTACAAAAAAGTACCGCAGGGTACTATTACTGGAGGGGACGTAACCCCGAGACGAACTCGTTCGTAAGGAAAAAAGGTTGTAGAGATTGGTTGGTATGCCGATCGGTAATAGAGGTACCATTTAAAACCTAACCTTTAATAGTTTATCAATAAAATTCTCTAACCTCACACACATATAAAGAGGGTAATGTGAAAAGACATATGCAGTGGGTGCGTCAATTGTTGCTAGCACACAAAAAATAATTAAAATGATTAAAACCGCCTACGTTACACAGCTAGCTTACAATTGGCCAGCAAAAGCTCACGACGGATAGTTCCTTAAAGTGAGTATACCCCAATATTAAAGGGGTAGAAGAGGTTAACAGTGGTATCCAAAAGACATGAAGAGAAAATACTCGTGCATACAGTACCACCCTATGCTAACCTCGGCGGTACGAGCCGCCTACATTACCCAGCTAGCTTTTGAATTAAACAGCCAATGCTCACGATAATTAGGACCGTTAAAAATAACCAGACCTAACGCTCAACGCGTTTCGCTGTAAACACAGCTTTTTCAAGAGTGGTGCTCCCTACCTGAGGATCTATTTTTATACCCGATCCTTAATGATAGAATGGGGAGGAGACGCCGGCCCTTAGGCATTTCCGGTATGGGGGATTCCCGGTGTACGTCATCATAAGTTGTCAGTATCGGCTGGTAACCATAGCACCAAATAAACAGATCCCCACGCCAGGGCGTAATAGATCAATAAGGGACGCCCCATCTTAGCTCCGTAAAGATAAATAGTTGGCTCTTTCGATGAAAGGAATCGCCGTCTCAATACCGTGTAAATAAAGAATGGAATAGGTTGTGATTAGTTGGTCCCTGTTTTTCTGCTGCACAGTATAAGGCATAAAAACAATAATTAATTTGATTGGTGCAATTGGGTAATAAATAGGACTCTTAGTTCTTGTTGACATAAGAACTACCATCAAAAGATATCATTATAGAAAAATTGTCATACTGGTATATTTACTGAACACAAGGGTCATGGGAAAACGAGGAAAAAGAGAAATGGATCCAGAATCTAGTCATTGGCATATTCTTATCATATATCGCCAAAGTTGTTAATTGATAGTAGGTTACAGAGCATAAGGGAATAAATTCCGATAGGATAGGATAGGATAGGATAGGATGGGTAATTAGAGTTTGTCTGGAAACAAAAAACACAATGACCAAATACAAGAGCCAATGTGTCTAATTAATAGAAGTAAAGGAGGAATGATGAGAGTGGGTCAGATAAATGCCGTGAAAGTGAAGCCTTCATTTAATCCGTTGGGGTATAGTGTATTTAATTTGTGTATCCAGGCTTCAAGACCCTTTAAACTGGTATACATGGAACAAAACAGAATAGGTCCTTGTGCCTAAATAATTATTAAATATATTTACATTAACCGTTTCTCAGTGTAAAATAACCTTTTTTTTTTTCATACAAATCGTCTCCGCAAGAAATACAAACCCCAAAAACTGTAGTGTCAAATGGGTGAGAAATGGCTGCGTGGAACAGCTCTCGACGAGGAACCAGATCCGACACAACACCAGCACGAAGTGGTTAAATAAAATCGGTCAGGAAAAAAGGTGATTGATACCCTTTGAATGGACAAAACTTGTGTTTTCCCCACGACTGGTGCAATTTAACAACTCTAGTGGACCAAGGCCCCTATTATCTCTTATCTTTTCATTTGTTATTTTGAGATGTACTAACTGTTACATTCAAGTCGCTGTATGTTCATAATATGCTAGCCACGTTCATCTGTCCCATCATACAGCAGGGGGAAATGGTTAATATTCTTATCATGGTAAGAACGATTCACTATAAAACATGGGGAAATGTTTATTTCGATGAAAATTGGCGTCCTTATTGGTTCCATCTTGTACGAAGATTGTAGGCTTCTGTTGTTGCTATGTGTATACCATGTCCTTGACTTTTCTATTTTGCCGAGCCAATAAAACAGATTTTAAAACAAAAAAATGGGAAAACAATTTACTTTTTATTAACATTTGAATACAACAGAATATTTAACTCTATTGCTAATTTTAAATCTTTCAACCCCCCCCCCCCATTCTCGAGTGACTGATGCTATTTACATGTGTGCTACAGATGGAAAGCTGTTGTCTGAAGAGCTGACACATTACGTGGTACCAGACTGCCAAGTGCTACATGATTACCAAGAGGTGCTGGAATTTCCTGAACTGAAGGGTGTGATTTTCATGCAGACGGCATGCCAGTTTTTACAGTATCGCAGAGGTCGCAGGTAATTCTTCAGGTTGCATAACTTAATGGCAACCATATAGTCTGAAGGGAGAGGATGACATTGTAAAATTATGGCATTCTAGAAGAGGCCAATCCTAAAGAGAGGAACTGGTTACAGAACTAGAGCATGTTGTATTCTAGACCGAACACAACTCACAAACTTTATTTTTCAATTTGTCAAACAAGTAATGAAGGAAGGGAATCGTTAATGGGCCATTACCCAAAAAAGTTCTTATTTTTGTGACGCTGATATCTTTTACATGTGCTTTGCTTTAATGATGTTTAGTTAATAAAATTATTTTACTGTTTCACAGGGTGCATCCAATTTGTGATGTTTTGCATAGTAAACTGCCCCCCCCCAGTAACATTACAAGAGTGATGCACTGACACTAGTATCGGTGCCGATACCGTCATTTGGACGAGTACTTGATGCCCCCGATACTGGAAGCTAGCACTGAGCTGGCTTGTTGGTATACGAGGGGGGGGGGGCTGGGGCAGCTGGCAAAATTCTCCAGCGGCATTCTGCCAGGCCCCTGTGGCCGCATTCCAGCGAGAGGCTGCCGGCAAAGGTTTAGAGTGGCCACTCGATGGGAGCCTCCAGCCGCAATCTTGCGAGATCTCGCAAACTCCGATCTCGCGATTATCGCGGGTCGGAGCTCCCACAAGCGGCCGCTCAAACCATTGCCGGCAGCCGCTCGCTGGAATGCGGCCAGTTGCAGGGGCCTTGCAGAATGCCGCTGGAGAGTTCTGACAGGTGTGTGTGTGTGTGTGTGTGTACACACTCTGGTCTGGGGTCTGTTGGGTATACTTCACTGGCTCCCCATCCACTGCAGAATTAAATTCAAAATCTTTAGCCTGACCCACAAAACCCTCACTAACTCAGCTCCCCACTACCTGTCCTCCCTAATCACCAAATACACCCCAGTCCACTCCCTAAGGTCAAACAGTGACCTGCACCTAGCGTCTCCCTGCATCACCTCTTCCCATGATAGACTGCAGGATTTCTAACGCGCAGCCCCCACTCTCTGGAACGCTCTCCCTCGCACGGTCATACTTTCCCCTAAAGACTTTCCTATTCAGGCAAGCCTACCACCCGACTCCTTGATACACCCCACTGCCCCAACCAGTCCATCGCTCTCACCTTGCAGTCCATCGCTCTCACCTTGCAGTCCATCGCTCTCACCTTGCAGTCCATCGCTCTCACCTTGCAGTCCATCGCTCTCACCTTGCAGTCCTCTCCTCCTTTTTCCACCCCCAACCCTTCTAGAGTGTAAGTTCCCACGGGAATAGGGCCCTCGTTCCCTCTAGTACTGGTTTATCAAAATGTTGGTCAGTGTATTGTATCCCTGTCTATATTGTGCCCATTGTTCAGCACTGCAGAATATGCTGGCGCTATATAAATATTTTTTTGGCATAAAGGAATCTAGTCACAGCTTATGTTGGTGAAAATTCTCAGCATATGTGCGAAATGCAAATTGACAAAGGCCATGCTGTTTGGTTTACAGCGGGTCCTTTCCAATGAATTGGCATGCATAAAATCAATGCATGTCTCAAAATGGCATTGAAAGTCTCAAATGTAATCTCACACACAAACCCAACCATCACTGGCGATAACAGAAGCGCTGCATGGAGATTAAACATCCAGCCTCATAATGCAGCTTATCTGAGAGTGATGCGCTTTATTTCACTGACTTGACCAGGATGTAATACTTCAGTTAGTATGGAAATACTCAAAGCTTGTGCCATTGAATGAGAGACTCGCAGGGAATACTTCACTATGAAGGTTCTTGCGATGTGATTCCTTGGTTTTTGTGACTTGAACTATTCCTTAGTTTCTTTTATTTTTTTCTCTTAAATCCGTTTAACACCAAAGAAAAGTTACGAATAAACCTATTTTCACTGGCTCATGTAAATCTGACTTGAATACCCATTGGCAGCTTGCGTTTTGAGTCCTTCATTGCCTTCTTGGTATCACAACTGATGAATGGCAACTAGATCGATGGACTCGAGCACTCCTTGTCGGTGTCCTGAGCTGATTGTGTTTTCCCCCTCCATTCAGCTATGCTGTTTACCTGTCCCAGCGTGAGATGCTCAGGAGGGCTCATTCCAACAATTGCAGCCGCCCTTTGCCTCAAGTCTAATTACTTGGTTAATGGTCTTTAGCAAGGCTTATGGTAGGTTAATGTTGAGGAGAGCTCGACTGTGTTAAGATACATTTGCCCGTGAAAGGGATCCTTGTAAAACTTTATATCTGAAATGTAATGAGAGAAAACAATCATCCATTCGATAAAACCTAAAGTCTGGTAATTACTTTCAATATCGAATCAGTCTTTCTTTTTTTTTTTTTTTCTCGTAGATGTTTATTTACTAGTAATTTAATTTCAGGCACTTGGTACATGAGTTTATATGGTTTGGACCGCTGAAGGGGTTAAATGAATCGAAAAGCTTACAAAGTCAGTCCTCTCCACATCTATTAAGTCTCCCCATGCTTTTATACGGACTTACAAACCCAATTAACATCCATTTTATACTCCTCTGGCAGGATTTTATACAAAGTGGCCATAGGAATGATAAATATGCACTTTATCTCGGCAACAAATTTGATTTGTGTAATGATTTCCGTTCAGATATGGCCGTCACAGATCTTCATACCTCTCCTTTTTATTATGGAGTTTAATGGACAGCATCCAGTTTGATAGCGGGACGCTGAGAAACCATAACTGTTTAACAATTATCCAGCTAAATCTTTTTTTTCTTTTTACAGCCTTTTTATTCTATCACATTTTTACATGAAAATGGATTGACAAGTAATCTTCCTGTGCTGTTTGAGTGTCCTAGTGCCCACTGCTTCTTTCCTAATACAGTTTAGGCTAGGGTCAGACTGGGGCAGTGCGAACGCGCGTGCAGGCGCACTAAATCACGGCCGTAGTAGCAGCACATGACGGCCAATATACACAGTACGGGCGTACAAAAGTGCGTCCACGCCACCGGCCAACTGAACGCATTTTTCATACAACGTGTACCGCTAGTACAGACGTACAGAGTGCGCTGCGGCCGCATAGCAGCGTGAGTGCGTGATTAGGAGACGTCAGACGCTGCTATTGTGCGGCCTACATCACGTCCAAACAGCCAAAGTTTCCAGGTTTTGTTGGAGTGTACCTGCGACTGTCGAAAATGTCTGCTGGACCAGAGATCGATGTGGAGAGGCTGATCAGCGCTGTGGGGGAGCATCCTGAGATATGGGACACGGCCTGCGACAGGTACAAAGACAAGGGAAGAAGCCAACGCATGGGTCGTGGTGTCCCGTGTCGTGTACCCCGATTATGATACGTGGTCCGAGAAAGGGCAGCATATCCAGAGTGAGTATTGATTATTTTATCATAATCCCATACATGTAAATCTCAATAATAAATGATAAAAACAAATATGTAATCATTGGGGTGAAATCTCAAATGCTCCCCAGCTGCCAGGGCACCTGACCTGCATCACTCGTAAAATAATTAGACAGAGTATCGCGAAACCTGTTGCTGTATCTATTCACAGCTATGATGTCATCGTTCACATCATCTTCAAGACCGACAACTGTGAGGGTATCATCAAAATTAAAACCATCCCTGGCACGCACATAATTATGTAGAATGCAACAGCATTTGACTATATCCACACAGAAATCAACCTGTACATCAGCGGTCTATGTAAAATCCTCCACTTGTTGGTCAGTATGCCAAAGCTACACTCCACATACCGTCTCGCCCGCGACAGCCTATAATTAAAAACCCGCTTCTCTCACATTCAGGTGTGTCCCTGAGTAGGGCCTTAGGAGGTGTGTGGATAAGCCGAATGCTTCATCACCACGAAGGCATAGGGGACTGCCACGTCACTGCCAGGCAATGGTGCGGGTCTGGGGATGTTCAGGGACCCACTCTCAATTTCATTCCACAGTGTGGAGTTCCTGAACAGTGTGGAGTCAGAGTCCTTGCCGTATGAACCGACATCCACAATAGACGAAACTATAGTTGGCATCTGCCACCGCCAGTAGGCCAATGGAAAAGTAATGTTTATAATCTGATACAGTGAGCCACTGTGCGGTGGCTTCACTATGCGGACATGTTTGCCATCCACGGCTCCCAGGCAGTTTGGAAAGTTGGCTCTCTCTCAGAATCCTGCTGCAATTTCTAGACATGCCGTGTCGGTCTTTGGCAAACATTGGTCCTTCATGGTTCCCATATGGTTTGGCACACCTTGCGGACGATCTCACCAGCTGTTGATCTGCCAACGCGGAAGTTATAATGCAGATCCTTCAAACTGCATCCACTAGCGAGATACCTAGAAGACAAAACAAAACTGTTTGAATATGATCACATACCATGAACACAAGCTAATGTCACACTCATCATGTTTTGCAGCACAAGAGGCGATGAACAAATGGCGCACAGTACGCGACAATTATACGCGGGTGCAGAAGAAGCAAGCCATGGCTGCGCGCTCTGGAGCTGGCTCCAAGAAGGTCCGTGGATATATCTACACGGAGCAACTGTCATTCCTCCGAAGGACCCAGGAGCCGCGCAGTAGCGTCAGCAGCATCGACCAGCCATCGACCTCCGGCTCACAGGTCCAACACACGGTGCCAGGAGGTTCTGCCAGCTGCCAGGAGGAGGTGAACTGGTGTGGTGCAGAGTCGCAACTGGAGGAGGATGTGGAGACAGGACAGGTGGCAGGTACCGCAACAACGGTCAGCACCAGACCTGCACAGAAGGGCACCAGCTACAGACCTGGAGCAGGCCATGGTTACCTTCATGGAGGCTCAAACCAACCATCCACACCAACGCTGCATGCTTGCGGACTCCATGGACATGTCATTCTTCAATTCCTGTATGATCCTCCTCAACAAGATGAGCGAGGCTGAGCAGGTGGAGTACCGGTGCAGATCTCTGGCTATATTGGACGACATCCTTTCCCGTCCCCATCACGCAGCCGGTTACAATGCTGTGCCACAATCCACCATGCCAGTGGCTCATCCCTCCCCAGTGAGGTGCTGTCCACCCACCCAGCCATGCCCCCTGGAGCCAGGCCAACACACAGAGTCGGAGTCCTGCTCTAGCCACACCACCGGCCCTCATGTCCCAGATGCTCGGCGGTATCATGATCTGTGATACATGTCATGAATATGTTTTAGTTTTGTTTGTCATGTGTTATTTGGTTTCATGTTTAATATATCATGACCTTCAGTTAACAAGTTATAATATATGTCGAATATATTACTGTTATTTTATTTCATGTTTCATATTATATTATTATTTTGGTCTACATTGTTGTCGGAGTCATTTATGATTATGTACGTGTGATGTGATGCCTGTGTGTGTATGCATGTGACTACAGACATGATGCACTCATGTCAGGTGACTGGCAGCGATGTCATGTATGCAGGTGTTTGACAGTACGTACCGCAAAGTCAAGTTGGTGTCCCTCTTGGTCAGTGGCTCGCGTACCCGCGACAACAGTTCATCAAAGGAGGGGATGCACATCCGCATGTAGTTGAAAAACTTCACGGGGTCCCTCTCTCGCAGTGGCCTGTACAGCGTCACAAAGTGTCCATGCGTGGGTCTGGCAGTGTTAATTTGATGAACCCAGGTTCGCCGCTTTCTCTTCCTCTTAAGGTACAGGTACCCCATTGCAGCAAACACAAAGACTTGTACTGGATCCATCTTTGAAAAACGCCACCATACCCAAAATGCCTTTTTATAACCCTACCCCTTATGTTTTTCATTCATCAATTAATTAGATTCATCGGATTTTTCTATTTTTTTTTTTTTTTTTTTTATTTTTTTTACAGCTCCATCATGAAATACGTCCAGAATTGCGCATTGTCTGACCGCTTCGCGTATTCCGTGGAAAAATGCGTTCGCACGCACCAACGTACGTTTTGACGCTGGACGTCAGAAATGCGTTCGTCTCACCCTGGCCTTATTGTCAGTGGCGTCACTAGGGTCGGTTCACCCGGTGCGGTAATTTATGGTGTCACCCCCCCCCCCCCCCGAGTTTTTCAGATTTTTTTTTTACTACTCTTACTCCTAAATCAGTACTCCCATATAACACTGAGATGCTCATACACACAGCGCACATTACTGTGAGGTTTATTGCTGTGGAGCTCTCTCCATATGCTCACACAACTTTTTCCAACTGCCAGCAGTACGTTGCCTGTTCGAAGGCAGTGAAAGCACACATGGATATATATTGCCCCCAGCAGCTCTGGATATATATTGCCCCAGCAGCTCACCCATGGATATATATTGCCCCAGCTCACATATGGATATATTGCGCCTCAGCTCACATATGCATATATTGCGCCTCAGCTCACACATGGATATATTGCCCCAGACCAGCTCACATATGGATATATTGCGCCTGCAGCTCACATATGATATATTGCGCCTCAGCTCACACATGGATATATTGCCCCAGACCAGCTCACACAATGGATATATTGCCCCAGACCAGCTCACACATGGATATATTGCCCCAGACCAGCTCACACATGGATATATTGCCCCAGACCAGCTCACACATGGAATTATTGCCCCAGACCAACTCACACATGGATATATTGCCCCAGACCAGCTCACACATGGATAATATTGCCCCAGACCAGCTCACACATGGAATTGCCCAGCTCTCATGATATTGCCCCCAGCACACATGGATATGCCCCAGCTCCTCTCATGGATATTGCCCCAGCTCTCTCTCATGTATATACTGCCCCAGCTGCTCTCATTGATAATGCTCCAGCTGCTCTCATGGATTTTGCCCCAGCTCATGGATATACTGCCCCAGCAGCTCATGGATATACTGCCCCAGCAGCTCATGGATATACTGCCCCAGCAGCTCATGGAAATACTGCCCCAGCAGCTCATGGATATACTGCCCAGCAGCTCATGGATATACTGCCCCAGCAGCTCATGGATATCTGCCCCAGCAGCTCATGGATATACTGCCCCAGCAGCTCATGGATATGGCCCCAGCAGCTCATTGATATGCCCCCAGCTCCTCATGGATATGCCCCAGCTCCTCATGGATATGCCCCAGCACCTCATGGATTCTGCCCAGCTCCTCATGGATATGCCCCAGGCCCCATGGATTTGCCCCAGCTCCTCATGGATTTGCCCCAGCTCCTCATGGATTTGCCCCAGCTCCTCATGGATTTGCCCCAGCTCCTCATGGATTTGCCCCAGCACCTCATGGATTTGCCCCAGCTCCTCATGGATATGCCCCAGGCCCCCATGGATTTGCCCCAGCTCCTCATGGATTTGCCCCAGCTCCTCATGGATTTGCCCCAGCTCCTCATGGATTTGCCCCAGCTCCTCATGGATTTGCCCCAGCTCCTCATGGATTTGCCCCAGCTCCTCATGGATTTGCCCCAGCTCCTCATGGATTTGCCCCAGCTCCTCATGGATATGCCCCAGCACCTCATGGATTTGCCCCAGCAGTTTATGGATTTGGCCCAGCAGCTTATGGATTTGCCCCAGGCCCCCATGGATTTGCCCCAGCAGCTCATGGATTTGCCCCAGCTCACCTCCTGGTCCTGGTCCCAGCACATGGATAGCGGCCCAGGCAGCACCTCTCCGCCGCGTTTTTCGCTCCTTCTGAGCGTCGGCGGCGCGCAGCTTGGGCGCTCGTCTGGGGGAGCCACGTGACCAGCCGCGATTGGCTGGTGACGTATTTCTCCAGGCGAGCGCGAAGCTGCATGCTTCGGACGCTCGCACGGAGCGAATACGCGGCGGTGGCGGGCGGTGGGTGAGACACCCGCCCTTAGGGTGACGGTGTCACCAAAGGCGGGTGTCACCTGGTGCGGGCCGCACCCACCGCCCCCACGTTACGACGCCACTGCTTATTGTTAAGGTTTTTGTTTGTAGAGGTGAAGTGTGACAGAGCGGTATGATGGTCATTCCAGAAAAGATTAATACTAGAAGACCACAAAATTGGACACTAACTTTTTTTTTCTGAGCTCAAGCTTTTAGTACAGATCTGACAATCCTATTTTGTGTATGTATGTATGTTTTGCAGTTGCCTATCAGCAAAGCTACAGTATATGTTCAGAAAGTTTGTTGGCAGCAGGATGTAGTCAATATTGTGTGTTTTAAGCACTGACTTGTCATTAACCCCTTCAATACTATGATCAAGCAGACTCCTATCTTCAAAAGCATCTGCTCGTGCTCTGAGATCATGTAACCTCAATTTGGTCATATTTTGCAGCAATGCAAAGGAATTTTTTTTATTGAAAACCTTGTTTGCATACGGTTTCTAAAGTTGCAGCATACTGGATATTATAGCAGATTGTGCTGCATCTCATGGAAATGTTTTCTGTGTCCATCGCAGATGCTGAATTTTGTCTGCATGGGTCTCACTGACACATTACTCAGTAGCAAAATTTGACCAGCAGGGGGAGCCTCCTCCCGGTCAACTGAGCTTATTGTGTTGTACATGTTAAATCTTTTTAAAATTTGTGTTACTGCCAGAACCCAGTGACTTCAATATTTGTTTTCCATTAAATAAAAAAACAAACACAATGGGTAGTGACAGGGCTAAGCTGTATCATTAAAAAAAAATTCCCACCCCCTCCTTTCGTTTGTAATTTCAGGCAATATAGGAGACTTCGTTCCATGATCCGCGATCCTCGTCATGATTGCATCCTCTTCTCCAATGAATTCCAACATCATGCCTACCTACCTCGGGAGATGGGAGAGTCTGCAGAGGATTGGCAGACGAGGTACGTCCTCGCTTCCCTGCCTTTCTGTGCAGAGTAAACTCCTGTTCATAGTCTTTAAAAATCCTTGGTCCTTTAAGGGGTTAAAGTCAATGCATTTAAGACAGAACCGTTCCAGCATTGGTCCTTAAGGGGTTAACATATTGTAAAACCAGTGAGATGTATAACTGTCAATTTTTTCCACCTCACACTATTTTTGTCTTTTTCCTGGGTTTCTTTTCCTTTTCAACTACGTTGGCTGTGTACATGTTTCTTGGGGTTACTAGTCACTACAGCAGACAATCTGTGCATTGTGTAATGAGATGACAGCCAGGATGTGGCTTGCTCCATTTACAGTATAATTCCATTGAACTTGCGGCGATCGGTGTTGTTGCTAGGTATTGAACTAAATATCAAATAACCCTACTAGGGGACCAAAAAAAAATAATAAAAAAATCGGCTTTGACAAATTGAATTATTCAAGATTTGCACGCTCACCTCTTGCTCTGGGCAGTCATTATTGTATAGACAAGATATCCATAGTAACTGTTGAAACCTCAATACATTCTCTCTTTTTTTTTTTTTTTTTAAAGCCTTCTATATGGTTTCTGTAGTTGGCCTTCAGTTGTGTCAGAAGAATACAAGCATGACCTGGATAAAGCAAAACTATATATTTATAGTACATTATAAACCTGTGTAATGTTTGTAATACTGACTTTCAGTTATGCAACCGTGTGTGTGCTGTGACGTTTTATACAGATCATGATTAAATTGCACAACTACATATTTAACTTTTTGTTATCTTCACTTCCTTGCTTGATGTGATTTGTTTTATTGTCACTGTCTGCAGGTGTATATACAATTCCTGTGTGTGGTACTACCAGCATTGCTGTGGAACGGTCCCTGTTGTTATGGTAACAGAGGATGAGGGAGTTATCCATAAATACAGTAATGAGACTGGAGGAGTGTATGTAATCTCATTCAAGGTGGGTTTACATTTACTGTTACCAAGACTTTTGTGAAGGAAATTTGTCTGATCATTCATAAGCTTGTTGTTTGAAGCCTCTTCGCATGGGACTAGACAGGGTATAAAAATCAGCCTTAATTATTAGGACGGTTTGGTCACACATATGACCATGTTCTGCAGACAGCGCATTAGGCATGCCCTCTGCTGGACAGAGGACTCGCAGCGTTATGCCACAATCCAGCACGAGGAGGAAAAGCCCAAAGCAGATCATGGCAAATCTTGGTCTCTACACGTGCTGGCAGCTATACTTGGTAGGACTTGATTGGTTATCAGCTTTCTGACGCCAAACCGACCCCCGACAACCATTGATCGACTTCCGATCCTTTTTAGATCGGATTGCGAAATCCCTACTGTAAACATGCTGCAAAGCTGGGTGGAGTAGAGGTAACATCACTGTTCTATAACCGTGGAGATACAGGTTTGAACCCAGCAAGAGCACCTCTCCAGTAAGTGTCCTTGGGCAAGACACCTAACGGTACATACTCGCCACCCAGGACATACTTGAAAATGAGAGAAATCTCAATGTATCCAGCCTGGTGAAATACTTTCAGAAAAAAACATGCTGCAAGGAGCAGCCCCAAACCACTCAAAAGGTTCAAGGGGTTTGCTGCTGTATTACAACAGCCAGGGAGAGCTCTGGGGTCACTCACTCACTGCTGTCCCGGGATAAGATTCAGGGGTTATAATTGCTGAAAATCCCTTTACAGTAACACCTTGTATTTCTACTGTAATTTCCATATACAGGCATTATGACCATACAGATACAATTTTTTTATTTTGGTATTTTTCAGAAGTTGCATTGCTATGAATAATATGATCACTACATTTCCTCATAAGCAGGAGAACTGACAATTTTATTATCAATCTTTATCATAGCTCGTGCGTCCGATACAGTAACTTTCTGCCAGTATGCTAATAATGCAGACCTCGTGTGACATTGTACAAGTTAAGGGACGCCATCTTAGCCTTCAGAATCTTTCGAACATTATTTCTGTAAAGGATAAGCAAATACATTAAAAATGATTACATTTACTTTACTTCTTTTAACGATCTCAGAACAAGAACATTTCTTTGCAAACTTTGTGTTTTACCCTATATTTGTTAACGTTACATCCCATGGCTAAATTAAATGTTTAAAAAAAAAAAAAAGCACTTGGTTGATTTTATAATTTATTTTTGTCTGTAAAGTGGTATCTATAATAATGGTCAAAATATTTTATTGAAAATTACGTACACCAAATGAATGACTGTTTGCATTTCAAATGAATGACATAAGGTTTTCTGGGATGTGGCGTATGTTAAGATTTAGTCGGCACAATGACTTGGTGTGACAAATGATTGCTTTGTCTGACAGAGTTATCTAGAAACCTTCTGGCCAGATCTGAAAGATGCACAGGAACTCCATGAATCTCTTAGACAGTCTCGTCAGGAGCTGGGGTTGGAAAATCAGGAGAAAACCGGAAAGGAATACCAGGAGCATCTCCCAACAGAGGTTCTTGAAGCTGGTATCAAATCTGGGAGATATAAACAGGTGATTGACATCTTGCAATTGGGAAGTAAGCCATTGTTGTCAGTGTTGCCTACTACATATGCAGGATTTTTTTTTTTCCTTCTTCCAGGGTATCCTAAATGTGAACAAACACAGATCTCAGCTAGAAGCTTTTGTACGGCTTCAAGGATTTGGTGGCAAAGATACGGGTGAGTATGGAACTGTCCTTGCTGCAATACAGATTGAGCACCAATTCAATGTAAAGGAAAGTATCTGCAAATAAGTCCAAGGGTTCCAGGATGGAAATCCCAGATGTGACTGTTGCCACAGAGTGATTTTATATTGTTGCTTGTGACTTAAATCTGTGTTTCTAAAATTCCATCAGATCTGCAAAGTGATGTGTTGATTCATGGCAACAAGGCACGGAACCGAGCAGTACACGGTGATTTGGTAGCAGTGGAGCTTCTTCCAAAGACTGAGTGGAAGGGGAGAACCGGAGCACTGTGTGACAATGAGGAGGATGAGAAAACTGGGGACTCACAGAGCGACGTTATGCCAACAGGTGGCTGATGGTTGTTTACTTCAGCAGTGTAGTTCATCAACATACAATTTTAGTACTCCTAGGATATAAAACATTCTTGTTGGGTGGCTGATATTGGATGGGACCTAGGATTTAATTCTGAGACCTGAAGTGATCTGCGCGAGTGTGATAATTGGCCATAAGTATGGGAGTGACACTGTAGCTGTTGGATCTCCTGTCTTTTATCTGTGTGCTGCTGGAGAAGAATATGGTTCCACTGTAACCGTCATGAACAGGGTTTGTAGTTTTAATCTTCAGTTTTTTAAGTGTAGAAGTAGTGGTGCACAATGTTATGCAAAGTATAACTTCTGTTTTGTCCTAAGGTCGTGTGGTTGGGGTGTTGCAAAGGAACTGGCGAGACTATGTTGCAACGTTCCCCGCCCAGGAGGAAAATCGGTCACATGGAACCAATACGCAGAAGATCCTAGTCATACCGTGGGACTACAGGATACCCAAAATTCGTATCAGCACCCAGCAAGCCAATGTTTTGCAGGTACAGTCATTGGGGTACATTAACATCTATTGTCTAATTAAGCACATGGAATGGGTTGACATGGAGGGCAATATTACGACAAAGTAGTTATGATTAACAAGTGAGCTATTGTCCTACTCCTTATTCATAATGGCTTCCATCCTATTCCAGCCGAGCTGTAAATTCCAGCTGTGACTCTACTGTAGCAGCTGTCTAAGTGAACGCTTCCTATTCTTTTTATAAGAAGCGTTAATCAATGGGCAGATGGAGAATGATAGGAATAACAAGTTGCCTTGGAATCCCTTATCTTGCTCTAGTATGTAAAGAAAGAAAAAATGGCCATCAAAACCTGGAGTTAAGTGATGATGCAAACGAAACAACAGGAAATTTATAAGTGCTATTTCCACATTTGGTCCCATAGTGCAGGTGGTGCAATTTAAAAATGTCCTGCTTTCAAATACACACGGTATCTTTGCCGATGTTTCAGGGCAACTGAACGAGGTTGGAGGAAGTCTCACACTTCGGCTGACTTCCTGCACTACAAATTCACGCTCCGTTCCTACAGTCTCGCTTTATCCTTCACTAAACAAATTTCTCATCCCTTGTCTCCTCCTTTTCTCATGATTCCAGAATCTCAGATTCTTTCAATCTGTTATTGTGCCCCGCTTCCACTCCACCTTTCACAGACCTCACTGCGGTCAGCTTTGCTGACTACTTCACCGATAAGATTACTACACTTACAGGGTTATTCAAAGAGATCCGAATGGCTGCCGAAAAGGAACCGAACGCTGAAAATCAGCGTTCGGTTACTTTTCTTGGCCATTCGGCTATCCAGAGAGCAGGCAATACGCGAAATCTTGGCGAATTGCCTGCACATACGGTGCCTGTTGTTTTTTGGATATTTTAACCCCTTTAAGGACCGCTGACGGGTCTCCCTTAGACCCGCGGACGTACATGGTACGTCAGCCGCGCCTAACCCCCCTCCCGCCCGATACTTGCCTCCTGATTTACCTCGCTGGATCCCTCGCAGTTCTGGCAGGGAGGAAGCCTTCCCTCCTGATTTGCATGGGCCGGCGAGCTCGATGACGTCACCACGCTGCGTGGTGACGTCATCAGCAGGCGCCCCCATTGAAATCAATGGAGGGGGGGGGGCTCCTCCGGAGCCCTCTATCTCCCCAACCATTGAAGCTAGGGAGATGTTTTTTGCACCGCTGGAAAGGGGAGCATTATCCATTTCGCTGCCGGATCGCATTTCGGTGCTAATTGGCGCCAAAACGCGATTCGAACCTGGAGGGGGGCTGACATCTTGGATGTCAGCCAAGCCTCCAGGTCCCCCCCACCCACTGACCACCTCACCATATGGTCAGCTGCCATGTAGAGATAAGGGGATCCTAAGGATTCCCTTATCTCCCGATCTGTGGCAGCTAGATGGTCATATTTGACATCATTGGAAAGGCCTGAACATGACCAGGTTTGGTTTAAAAATAAAAATAAAAAAAATAAAAATAAAATAATAATAAAATAAAAAAAAAACGTTTTTTTTAAAGTTTTTTTTTTTTTTTTTTAGTCGGGGGGGGGGGGGGGGTTAGTTAAATAGGACCTAGGCTGTCCTCTCAATAATTAGCACAAAATGGTCAGAATGAGCGCAGCGCACATAGGTGAAGGGGTTAAAAAGCAAAAACATGTAAAAATTGGGTATTTCTAGTCTCGGAACAAAATTTTGAACCTATTTAGCCTGGGTCTTTTTTGGTGGTTGTAGATTTTGGGGATTAAATTACGAAAAAGTGTGTTTTTTACACTTTTTTTTTTTTTCACCAGATTTCATATTTTTATTTATAGTAAATTATTCGATATGATGGAAATAATGGTATTTCTAGAAAGTCCATTTAATGGCGGGAAAAACGGTGTATGATATGTGCGGGTTGAAATAAACGAGTAACAGGAAAATTTGACCTAAACACTAACAGCGCAGAAATGTAAAAACAGCAGTGGTCACTAAAGGTCGGATTTGTGTAAAACCGCCCGGTCACTAAGGGGTTAAGCATTTTTTTTTTAACTTTTCATTCCTTGGACCTCCTATTTAAATTTCAGACATTTTCGCTCAGTAGTTTCTTTGCAAACAGTGAACATTCAAGCAAACTGTTTTCCTAATTTATTCACTGCATTCGTCTGCGGTGTTGGCTTTTTCCGGCGGTTGCGCTGCGTGTGATCGGCTCCTGCTCGGGTGTTTTCAGCGGGTTAATCCAGATGTTTTTGTTTCGGTGTGCGTTCGCCCTCGTTTTGCGGTGAGTTTGCGGTGACCTTTCCCTGCAATTCGGGGACCCTGTGGTGCTTGCTGAATACACCGCAGGGTTGCTAAAATGGGATCGCCAAATCGAACCTAATTGAAGAGAAAGAAAAGTCACCGAACGTGCAGTGACTTTTCGATTCTCTTTGAATTACCCTGTAAGACTAGAAATTTCTTCACAGCTTCCTCTGCTAACCATTTACCCCATTGACTCCCTCTTCTACTATGTCTTCCTTTTCTCCGGTCTCAGAGGAGGTTGTCTCAGAAGTTCTCATGTCCTCCTGCCCGATTACCTGTCCCCTTGATCCCAGCCCCTCACACCTTACTCGGTCTCTTTCTACTAGTCATTGACTCATATTTTTAACCTCTCCTCTGGAGTCTTCCCCTTTTGCATTTGAACGTGCTTTGGCATCCCCATTCTAAAGAAGCCATCTCTTGACCCCACCTCCCTTTCGAACTACAATCCCATCTCTCTGCTCCCCTTTGTCTCCAAGAATGCTTGGTCTATAACCAGCTCACCAGTTTTCTTCCGGTAACTACTCAATCCGCACCAGTCCGGCTTTTGCTTTCTACACTCGGTGACTGCTCTAACCAAGGTGGACTGATTTTAGTTGCTGCTAAAACCAAAGGTCACTTCTCCCTCCTTATTCTTCTTGACCTCTGCTGCTTTCGACACTGTTGACCACCCTCTCCTGCTCCTGATGCTGCGTCAGCTTGGCTTCAGTGATGCCACACTCTCATGGTTCTCTTCCTATCTCCTTTTTTTTGTTCCTTCAGTGTCTCCTTTGCTGGTGTCTCTTAACCACCGGTGCCTCTCTGTTTGGGTACCTCAAGGCTCTGTTCTGGGTCCCCTACTCTTCTCTATCTATACCGCCTCTCTGGGCAACCTTCTCTCTCGCTCTGGATTCAGGTATCATCTCTATACTGATGACACTAAAATCTACCTATCGGCTGTCTCCGACTGGATGACTTCAGGTTTCCTAAAGCTCAACCCCTTAAACTGAACTTCTCATCTTCCCTCCCTCTAAAACCTCCATTCCTGCGCCCATCTCCCTTCAGGTGAATGGTGCCACCATTACTTCTCCCTCTCAGGCTCTTTGTGCTCTTGGACTCTGATCTCTCCTTCTCTCCTCACATTCAGTCGCTAACCAAATCTTGCTACTTCCACCTAAAAAACAATGCACGCATCTGTCCCTTTCTTAATCAGGACTCTACTAAAATGCTCATCTAATCTCTTATCTCCCGCCTTAACTACTGTAACCTCCATCTCTTTGGCCCGAAGAGATCCCAGATTCTTCCTCTGCAGTCTAATGAACACCTGTGCCAGAATTATACAACTCACCTCCCGCACCTCTCACACCTCACCCCTTTGTCAATCTCTACACTGGCTCCCTGTTTTCTTTAGAATTTCTAAATTCTAATTTCCATTTAAAAATACTGGTGCTCCCATACAAAGCTCTCCATAACCGCGCCCTGCTTACATCTCCTCCCTTATTAGCAGGTACATCCCATCCCGACCACTCCGCTCTGCCGATCTGATGCTATCAGTTCCTTGCACCTGCACCCCAAACTCCCGCCTTCAGGACTTCTCCCGAGCTGCCCCCTTTCTATTGAACTCCCTCCCCCGCAACATTAGACTCTCCCTGTCTCTCCAGTCCTATCGGCTCACTCCATGATTCCCCCCCCCACTGTACATTTCTTGCTCCATCTTCCCAATCAGCCCACATGCACCCCGCTACTTCACATACTCTAGTTACCCTCACTTAGTATGTCAACCCTCTCCTCCTAGATTGTAAACTCTCCTCCCTGCTACTGTTCTGTGTGTGTAATGTGTATGTATATTCCTCATTCTGTCTCTCCCATTGTACAACGCTAAGGAATTTGTTGGCGCTTAACACATTTACAAGTATTTATAAAGTGATTTTGCAATTTGATCATGTGGTGTGCTCTTTCTCAAGAACTTGGACTCATGGAGATGGTCTCAGCGCTTCCTGTATCTGTTATGAGCGAGCTGCTATGTCAGCTACTAATAGGAAGCTGTTAATGGCTCGTGCTGAATTCTGCCATTGTCTGCTCAAAGTGGAATCAACAATCGGGGATGAATATTGCACCTAGCAAAATAAATTTTACTTTTTTATTGTAATAAGTGTAAAAATGAATCAAAAATAGGCAACGTAAATGGTCATACAAGGCTGCACGTTGCTCCGCACAACTGGTAGGATTACCTACTGTGCACAGATACTGTGTATTATGTTGATATTTTACACCTACATACAAAAACCGAAACACATGGACAACATGTCACAGTGAGGCTTATAGCCAAATTGGGCCATCGCAGAATCTAGAAACAAGGAGGAGTTTAACCCTTGAAGCAGGTTAGCTACTGGTTTAATAAAAGACAAATAAAGAGTAAAGATTCCAGGGCCAGGGCTTTTTTTCAGGGGGTACTCGCCAGTATTCAGTACCGGCACCTCACCACCTGCCTGAACTAACAGGCGAGAGCATTATGCTCCTCCCTCCTCCTGCAGTGGCAGGCAGAGAATCGGAAGCGCTCGGCAGCTCCTATTGCTCCTGAACTCTTCCGATTGTCAGGAGTGTATGTAGGGACTGATAAACCCCCCCCCCCTCTTCTCCCAGGAAGTGACAAGGGAGGGCTGTTTAAATAAAATCTTCCCTGTTTCTTCAATGCCCCAGCTCTGGCAGATGTGTGTGAACATACTGCACCCCCCTCTGCAGCTGCTGAAACTTTGAACTGCATGGGGAGGGGGGGGGGTGCAGCAGATTTACACAAATCTGCCAGAGCTGCAGATTGTCATGCAAGTGTTGTGATCAGAGGAGCTGGCACTGTAAGGCAGTACAGGTGGCCGCCTAAGAGTGCAAGACCAGGAGGGGTGCAAAAATTTTTTTGAATCCCTGGTCACTTGCCTTGACAGGGATCCAAATTTTTAAACTATCTGCCTGGCGCTGTGTCCCTGCTGCTGCTCCTCCTCTAAGATGCAGCCGGTGCCCAGCGAGCTGCATTGTATCTGCCAGGTCAGAGAGTAGGCTCCCCCGCGGTGCTGGATACGGAAGCCTGGCCAGTAGGTTTGATATTGATGATGGCTTTGGACACCATATTAACGAATGTTTCGACGTGGTATTCACTTATGGTGGGAGTGAAGGTACTCTTTGGGGTGCATCTCGATACTGTTAATTGAGTGGGGTCACTCTCCTCCAGTAATGACACCAAACTCTCGTTCAGTCAGGTCATGTTCATTTGGTTTGCTGTTTTCTTTTTGTTATTGATGTGAAATTTATGTAGGGCCAGTATCCTGACAAATGTCCTTTACCCATTCAAATTTGTTAGTTTGGTGTGGGAGCAAAAGATAGACCCTTGCTGAGCATGGATACATGATGAGTGAAAGCTGAGAGATTGAGAATTTTAGTGTTTGTCTTCATGTAATGGTTCTTTTATTTGCCCCTCCCCTTTGGGTTGTATTTGTCCTGGTATTCCCTCTGCCTCTCATGCGAGGGGTATCCCCGGAGGGGCCTTGCTCTAAGAAAGACACCACGTCTTTTTAGAGCGCCTCTTGTTAATGGTGGTGATTGGTGGTCTGGTTCAGAATTTGAAGTATCTTACTGCGAGGTGAAAGTTAAATCCGTTTCTCTGAATTGTGGGGTTTTTTTTTTCTTCTTTTTTTTTTTAAATAAAAAAAATTATTGGGCATGTAAAAGCAAAAGAGTATACCAAAGACAAGTGGTGTCACAGCGCCAGGCAAATCTAAGACGCAGCGGTTAAGGCATACACAATAGTAAGAATGTAGAAAGGTGACAAATTTATAATTGGGGGGGGGGGTGGATCCGGCCCAGGAAAGGGAGAAAGAGGTGGGTAAGGGGGGGTGGAAAAGGGGAACACAATAGGAGTGGTCTCCATAAGAACTAGGTAATTAGAAGGTACAGGGACCCAGGGGGTTACAATCCTGCATCCAGCCACGGTCCTTACGTTCTGTTGTAGGCCGGTAGGGTATGGCGAACCAGTGCGGTCAGTTCATCCATGATTTGCGTGTCCCTAATTTTTGCATAAATCTTTGACATTCTTGGGAGTCGGGGCTGCCTCCGCGACAGCCCGCCTGGCAGCTAATGTGATTTTAACCATCAACTCGTTCTCATGGAACGTGAACTCAGAGACCGGTCTGGACAGCAGGAAAGCCGATGGGGAGAGGCTTCGAGAAGAGCGCATACATCCTGTACATTGGGATCAAAATGGGCTAATTGAGTCGGTGTGATGTACCACCTCATCACTGTTTTAATTGCCTGCTCCTGCACGAATCCTGCGATTTAAACTTGATATACCATCCCATTTTTATTGTCCCTTAGATTGTGTCAAAACTTGCCTATTTTTGACAAATTTTACCCTTAAAAAAAAAACCACGAAACGTTTAATGTATAAGAAAAAAATCTATTTTAAGAGGCACAATGCAATTGTTTATACAGCTTTCAGGGTTACTCCCTACTTGTGTGAACAATATTACGGCTTGTTTTTCGCTCGCCAGTTTGGCTTATGGAACCCCCTCATTACTCTTTGAGGATGTTGAGTGGTAGTGTGTAAATCCAAAGTGGAACCATGCTTCCTGAAAACCATTTAAACTCTCAGTGCTTTTGTTGAGGGTCATGGGAATTGTAGTTATATTGATGTTCTGCAATATTTTTCTGTAAAAATTTGCCTTATGTTGCACTTTTTTTTTTTTTCCTGGGAGATTTATCGGGGCAGTTTCCTGACAGCAGCTAGGATTTTGAAGACAGATAATCAATTGGAACATCTTGTCGGCCCATTTTCTTATCTACGAACATCAATTGTACTGTTGTGTTCTGCGGCATGTTTTAACATTTATCCAAGCCATCGCTGAAATTTAATTATCCAGCACCTCTTAGTAATATATCAGTCTTTAGTTTTCTTGGAATGGGGACAAAATAAAACAAACTCTGCGTGGAAAAGGAGTTGAACTTTGAAGTAATTTCTAATCCAGCAGCAGATTGTGTGTGTGTTTGTGTGTACACACCAAGGGCAGAGCACTCCATTACACCATCAAAGCTTAAAAAAAAATAATGTAAAGGATTTTGCGATTTTCATGTGTGTGTGTTTATTTATTAATTTTTTTCCACAACACACTAGAGAGATTATTCAGAGAACTCTGCAATGTCACCGACATTTCAGTGCTCTCTCATTCGGCAAATTCAATTCGTCGACCCTACGGTGAATTCAGCATTCACCGCAGGGTCCCCGAAGTGTGTTGAATCATCCTGCCTTAACAAATTTTCATACCAGCCACTTGATCAGATTAAACTGCTGAAGGGGGGGGGGGGGGTGGTAGAAGGGGAAGAAGTAACTTAAAAGAAGTTAAAAAAAAAAAAAACTAGTGCATGGAAATAATCTGTAAGGTTCTATGAATAACAATAAAAAGGTCTGTTACAGAATAAAAAAAAATCCCATTTAAAAATCTGAATCAAAAATCTAGCTGAAAAAATGCTGCAAATGAAGAGCATAAATGGTTGAATAAATATTTGGTAAAAACAGATTTTTTTTTTTACATTGAAACTTATGGAATTCGTCTGCTTAAACCTGCCGCATGAAACCACCAACAATTTGGTGCACTTTGAATAACCCCTATGGTAATAAATGATGAGTTCTTGCTTAAGCCTGTCACAGCGTCCATGTATCCCATGTCAAAGAGGTTCTAGTCTAAAACATCGAATTTATTTATATTTTCCATTAATGTGTTTAGAAGAGGTGAAACCGTAACTTCCTGTACATATGTGACCGATACTGCCTCCCCTCAGCGCACAGTCCATCAGTCTCGAGCAGCGCTGTCGACGCAGGCCTCGAAAAAGGAACCACGGCAGGCGACCGCCGTGACAGGCAGGCAGACCTCTTGGATGCACAACACGGTTCAGAGGCTCCCCCCGAAAACGGAGAATCCAGGCATGGTTCACAATCTGGATCGACGGGCACATCGCTTCGCCTCCCACCATTATCCATGACAGCAGAGCCGTCTATGCTTCTGGCATGTAGGGCATCTCCCAACTTACTCTCAGATCATCCATCTCCCGACCATCACTTACCACAGCTATCGGTGCCAGGAGTCTCTCGTGAGCGGGCTCCCCTCAACACCCGACATCCGCTCCAGTCATGCCTCGATGTCCGCAAGCACTGCCTCCAGGCCTCTGGTGGGGGGAGGGTGCATCATGCGTTGCCACCTTGCACGCTCCTCTGTCATAGGAACATCGGTTGCGGCCGGAAGGTGGGGGCCCTCCATCCTCGCAGCACGCGACAGTCGGCCATCCCAGCAAGGGGACTCCCCAGGGAGAGGCAGGAGGAACGCGGGGCGATCCAGGCAGAGCCCCGTTCAATACCTCAGCAGCTGCTGAATTGCTGCAGCGCAGCAATTCAGTTTGCTGCAGCAGTGTCATTGAACGCTTTGGATGCGAATTTTGAATCCAAAATGGCCGATTTCTTTTTTTAATTAAAGATTCAGATTGTTTTTCGTATCACTCGGTCAAAATATGATAAAGAAAAGCAGTCAGCACAATTCCGTTTTGTATGCACACACCACAAATGATAGTTTTTATTGAATAAACGTTATGTTTACTTCTGAAACAAAATCTAAATTGAGCTGTAATCTATGTGCAGGGGTAAATAATAAATAAATATTTTGTGCTTTGGTGATCAAAATTAACATTGCTGTACGGAATTGTTCCTTTTTTCATGGTGGCGGCCATCTTTAATACGTCACACTCAGCTACTCGCAGCATCTCCTCGGGTCGCTGCAAGTGCTAAATTAGCAGTGCTGAGCGCTGCGTGGTTGAACGGCGTTCAATGGCAAGTTGCTAACTTAGCACTTGCAGCGGCTGAGGTATTGAACGCGCCTCAGGATTTGAAAGGTAGGCCCCAACATGGCTGACGGCTAAGCACTCCCTTCGGGAAACCGAGGCAATAATCTCGTGGCTCCGGAGTGGGTGAAACACTGGCTCCAGAGCAATCCACCCAATGGCCAGCCGAGCAGGGACTCCAAGGATGGGTAGATCGTGGAGCAATTATGGCAGAAATCCCCTTTAACAGCAAAATTGACTGGAGCTCCACAAAAGCATGTTTGCTCCCTCAAACAGCCAGCCACCCCCCCCCCAAAATGACACCTTTTTAATGATGTTGCTTCACTGTGACCACCTTTTTTTAAAACTGGATTTGAATTTTTTTTCTTTAAGACTATGCTCATAACATTTTTATGACAACCTTACAGTACAAAAACTCGATTTTAAAGCCTAACGTTTGCTAGTTTTAGGGCTACTGTTAGGGTTATTCCTGACAAACAGTATAGAAAATTATTTACAGAATCCATCAAGCTTGTTTGATTTTTCTTAAACTGCAGCTTCTGAAAGTCACAAAATCTTTGCAGTGAGGGAGATTAGAAAGTTTGGAAAGAAAAACAGGCACTCCAGCATAATGCATACAACAAATGAAAAAAAGTGGATTAAAAAAAACCCCCCACAAAGCTTTTATTACGCTAAATGACACCATTGGCCACTATTAGAATCCGCACAAAGTGAAACGCATATACTGACTGTCCAGCCCCAGGATGAGAACACCTTAAACATAATCACGAGTCCTGTAGATGAAACACATCTAAACCTGTATAATGAGCAACATAGGATCCAAAAATAATCATAGAAAAAAAAAATCCCACTAGAAGCACCAATACATATGGACACAGAAAGGGACAAATGGCGACCATCCACAGCTGCCACAAAAGTCACAATAATGAGGCCAGGTAGTAATCCCAAAAATAACAACACAAATTGTCCATCCTAATACCTTGGCAGTTCAGGTTGTTTACTCTACCCAGCCGGCTATGTATCCAGATTAAATCATAGGAATAAAAGTAGGGTGGTAAACCATACAGGGGCCAGCCTAACCAAATCACAAAGTGTTAATGACAAACCTGACGCATTTCACCACCTACAGCGGCTTCAAGAGTAACATGCCAGATTAATATATTGTCACATTACTTAAAACAATTATAAGCAGAGAGTGCTCATTAACGTGCAGACGCCAGCTGCAGTGTTACGCCATATTGCGCATGCGCTTAGTTTCACAGGTTTTCCATACTGCGCATGCGCCTAACTTCACATTACTGCACATTCGCAGTGACAGCCGCACACGCGTAGACATAAATCAACTGTCGTACACCGTGCGGTTTCGACATATGGCACATGGGCACAAGTTAGACTGCCACAATGAATACGTCTGCGAAAGAACATGGCACACAAGTATGCAAGCCTTTAGATTACTCCTCCATATAGGGTTATATCCACAATTAACCTACCAAGGCTGTATTTTTATTTATTATATAGTCTATACCAATGTTTCTCATCTCGTATCCTCAGGACCCACTAACAGGCCTGGTTTGTGGGATATCCGAAGCTCAGCACAGGTGATCTAATTGGCTGCTCAGTGATTGCAGTATTCAGTCTGCATTTCCCCAAGGTGATCTGCAAAATCCGGCCTGTAGTGGGTCCTGAGGACTGGAGTCGAGAAACCCTGTATCTATACCTACAGCCTAAGGAGCGTGTGGATTAATATTGACGCTCCAGCTTTATTTCTTACTCCATAATGCTCAACATCCTTACAAACCAAAGTATTTTCTTTTAAATGTAACTCAAAAATGTGTCCATTATTTTATTAGCAGTCATGTTATGGAAATTTTTGACTTCTTGCCTTGTAATGGATACGGAATATAAGAAAGATTAGGTGTGCACTATAATACACTTATCTCACTTTTATTGGATGACCTACTCCATAAAGTTCAAGCCATTTTTATGGCCTTCTAATTCCACAAATATACACCTCATTAGTTCTGCACCACAGTAGACTTCACCTTAATATTCAGTACCATGTAGTTCAGGGCTGTCAAAACTATGTTTATGGGGCGTTGATTTGTCCATTTGAAAAATAACTGAAGGGCCAGATTTATAAAGTTATATATATATATACTCCTGAGCAGCCACAAGGAAGAAAAAGGCAAAAATGCCATAAATGTCTAAGGCCACGGGCACTTTCCTAAACCTACATAGAAGGGATCGTTCAATAAACCTGAAATAATTCTTTGTCTATTTTTGTTCTTAAAATCTATAAAAATGTATTGGTATAACATGTTTGTTAAATATAACTTTGTTTTGTGACTAAACTGGTTTGTGTTTCTTGCAGACGGCACACTGAGAGTTTTATTTTCCATATTTGTAGCATTCCTTTTTCGTCTAACAGTTGAAAAGTTGTTTTATTTGGAAAAAGACTCTTTCCCTTACTGATTTTTTTTTATTTCAATACCAGTCTCCATATCAAGTGGGGCGGGTCTCCTGTTACAGAATTAATTTGCATAGCAAAATCTGATTTCTTCATGTAAAAAATACTTATAGATGATTATTGCATGTTGTTCACCATGAGCCTGGCTTTTTCTTTCAATTTACCTTCTCAGGATTTCCGAGTGGTAGTGAGGATAGACTCATGGGAATCGGCATCACTGTACCCGAATGGACATTTTGTACGTACCCTGGGGCGTATTGGCGATTTGGAAGCCGAAATTGCAGCCATCCTGGTTGAGAACAGTGTCACCGTTAACCTTTTCTCTGAAGCTCAGGTATGTGCACTTCACTTTAACTTCAAGTCAATCTATTATTTTTTTAAAGATGTCCTATTGCCGTGGTACAAACTCCGGGGGATAATTGCAAACTGTGGTCTTTCCAAGAGCTTTTAGTGGGGCTGACTCTAGTGGGCACATTATGCGGCTTTTTGGCATATCGGAGTCTACCAAAACCAGGGCTCAACAAAACCCAGAAGGGAGGTCGCCATGGCGACTAGAAATGTTGTCCTGGTGCCTGGGTTTGGATACATTTCGCCCCATTCTGCCAGGGCCCTGTGTTCCAGCAAGAGCCCGCCGACAGACGTTGTAAGGCGGACGGATCCTCCACCCGCCAGATAAGAAGCCTTTTATAAGGATTTATCTAAGCAGGCAAGCTTTGTGCATGTTGGGGAGATCTGTTTCAGCAGCGTGCACCCTTTCATGCTAGGCCGTTCAGCTCCTCTGTCTGGGGTTATAAATCAGAATTCAGTGACAGGCTGTGCAGGAGAGCTGCTGGACCGCCCCTTCCATCTCTCAGCTGCTGATTGGAGGATGCCAGCAAATGGGGGGGGGGGGAGAGAAAGCTCAGCTCCGTGCACACGGAGTTTCAGCGCATGCCTGTCTGACCTTCAGCAACACACAGACCAAAAACTCAGCATCTCACAGCCTGGAGGGTCTTGGCAGAATGCTGATAGTGCATTCTGCCAGCTGCGCCGTATCGGAGATCTGCAATGTAATACATGTGAGAATATATACAGTTGTGTTCAAAATTATTCAACCCCCAATGCTGTAAAGGGTTTTAGGGAATTTAGTGTACATTTGTAATTGTATTCAGAATGAAATCCTACAAGGACTTTTTAAAGAACCATATGCAACTAAAATGACATCAATTGGTTTTGTAATACAGTAGTAAATGTTTCTTTTGTGAATTCTTCATTGACACAATTATTCAACCCCTTAAAGACTACCACTCTGAAGAACAGAGGTTCAGTCAAGTGTTTTCAATCGGGTATTGAAAACACCTGTGGATGTCACGGAGCAGCAATAAAGCATAATAAGCACCAATTAGGCAGCTTTAAAATGACTGTGATACTCAGCTCCTTCTAGACATTTACTGGTGTGGTTACAAACATGGTGAAGTCAAGAGAATGGTCCAGGAAGATAAGAGAAGAGGTGATTACTCTTCACAGGAAGGGCAATGGCTATAAGAAGATTGCAAAGATGTTAAACATACCAAGAGAGACCATAGGAAGCATCATTCGCAAATTCAAGGCAAAAGGCACTGTTGAAACGCTACCTGGTCATGGCAGAAAGAAGATGCTGACTTCGACTGCTGTGCGCTACCTGAAGCGTAGAGTGGAGAAAAGTCCCCGTGTGACTGCTGAGGAACTGAGAAAAGATTTGTCAGATGTGGGTACTGAAGTTTCAGCTCAGACAATACAGCGCACACTGCGTAATGAAGGCCTCCATGCCAGAACTCCCAGGCGCACCCCCTTGCTGTCTCCAAAGAAGAAGAGTCGACTGCAGTATGCCAAAAGTCATGTGGACAAACCACAGAAGTTTTGGGATAGTGTTCTGTGGACTGATGAAACAAAATTAGAACTGTTTGGGCCCATGGATCAACGCTATGTTTCGAGGAGGAAGAACAAGGCCTATGAAGAAAAGAACACCTTGCCTACTGTGAAGCATGGCGGGGGGTCAATCATGCTTTGGGGCTGTTTTGCTTCTGCAGGTACAGGGAAGCTTCAGCGTGTGCAAGGTACCATGAATTCTCTTCAGTACCAGGAGATATTGGATGACCATGTGATGCAGTCCGTCACAAACCTGAGGCTTGGGAGACGTTGGACCTTTCAACAGGACAATGATCCCAAGCATACCTCCAAGTCCACTAGAGCATGGTTGCAGATTAAAGGCTGGAACATTTTGGAGTGGCCATCGCAGTCACCTGACTTAAATCCGATTGAGAACCTCTGGTGGGACTTAAAGAAAGCAGTTGCAGTGCGCAAGCCTAAGAATGTGACTGAACTGGAGGCTTTTGCCCATGACGAATGGGCGAAGATACCCGCAGATCGCTGCAAGACACTTGTGTCAAGCTATGCTTCACGTTTAAAAGCTGTTATAACTGTAAAAGGATGTTGTACTAAGTACTAAGATTGAATGTCACTTGGGGGTTGAATAAAACTGATAATGATGTGAGCACAGAAAAGACATTTGTGGTTATTTCATTCTAAATGTTATGTTATATTTGTCTGACCTACACGTGACTCTTTGATTTAATTGTAAGCAAGATGACTGAATGATCAAAATCAATGTCAAACTGGCCAAAACACTCAATTGCAGTGGGGGTTGAATAATTTTGAACACAACTGTGTGTCTGAGGTCGGGTGGGTGTCTGGCCATGCCTTTTAAATATTATCATAAATTGGACATGCTTTCAGCAAAATCCTAAATTATTTATTGGAAAGCGGTCACATGATTAAATGTACCGGTGAGTACCTGAGGAGGGGGGGGAGAGAGTATCGGCGCTCGGTCTTAAATTAATGGTATCGGTCTATCTTTTTTAGTTGTTAAGCTTTGTTAGTCTTAAGAAAAACCTTTTGTAGCTGGCTCCTAGATTCAAAGCAAATTTGTCAAGCCCTGTACTAATCCCTTTCTTGACATACGTAACCCCAAATGCCTATTGTTCTTTTACACTCCTGTCCCTGCCAGGATGTTGAACTGAATTAATTAGCAATTCAACTCCTTTTAGCATCTTGATCTTTGATCCATCTGAAATGGAATCTGCACGCATCCCAATCTTGCAGAGAGGATAAGTAGAGTCCTTACTCTTACAGATGATCTTGTTGTTTTGTTTTTTCGCATTTTATTATCCGAGCCTTTATATTCTATGGGGTAGACTTGTTAAAAAAAATTAGAACAGGGAACAAATTTTTTGGAGAAATTACGGGATTTTAGCTAACCCCCACCCCCCCAAAAAAAAAAATTAGTGAAGCCTCATTGTTCACATTAGAATTGAAATGTGAACAATAGTGCTGCATTAATAAAAATTTAAAAAAGCACGCTTTTGATTTTTAATATTTTTTTTTTTTTTTTTTTTTTTACACTTTAATTTTACTTCAAACATGGTCATGTTTAATATCATTGGAAAGGCCATGCTATGACATGACCCCCCCCCCCTAGATGCCACCGATCAGGAGATAAGGTGGAAATCCCTTTGCAACTAGGGGTTCCCCGGTTAACTGACATCATCGTGCCATGTGCAATGAGTCAGTTGACGTGGGGGGACCCAGAGTTGGGGCTGCCATCCAAGATGGCGGCGCCACCGGAAATAGGCCGCGATCCGGTGCCAATTGGTGCTGGATCGCGACCTGGCAAGTAAGGGGTTAACTACATACATCGCTGGAAAGGGCAGACTGTGACCGTTCCAGCAATGCCTGCCACAGCCTTCTAGCCCTCGACGATGGGGAGATAGAGGGATCCAAAGGATCCCCTTCAGGGGCTTCTCCTGCTCCGGCGGGGCGCCTGAAACTGACGTCATTGCGCCCGGCGCGATGACGTCAGTGCGCCGGGAGGCTATAAAACGCAGATCTGGCTTCATGGAGGCCAGATCTGCGTGGGAGCCGCCAGGGAGGTGAGTATCATTGCCGGCTGGGCTCCGAACGTCTGGCGTTCTTAAGGGGTTAAAACACATATTTCCTCTAATCGTGACACAATCTTGTGTCCCATGCTCTCACCCCACCCCTGGTTTGAGATGTGGACTTGTGAAAAACATCTGTTAAAGCAATTTATTTAAAATCTAGTGCAATGTTCAATAGATTTCTTTCCTACTGTTGTGCCACTATTTTTTTTCTCTCTGTAGCTTGCAGAGATGCCCACAAACACTCCTGACAACCCCTGGAATGTTGACGATACAGAGAGTGGGCGCCTGGATCTACGGAAAACGCATCTGGTTTTCAGTATTGACCCACAGGGCTGCGAAGATGTAGATGATACATTGTCCATTCGGGCTCTACCTACAGGCCATTTGGAACTGGGTGTACACATAGCTGACGTCACACATTTTGTGCAAGCGAATTCCTATACTGATATGGAGGCTAGAGCCAGGTAATGGAAACCGTATGTTCTAAATGTGTGTTTGTAAATATGTATATATTTTACTCCATGTTTTGGGGCCTGATCATTTCCAGCAATCTGCGTGCAACCTTATTCTTTATGCAAAATAAATTTCTAAATTTTCCTATCCTTATGATGGAAAGTTTAGATTTCAGTGAGGAATAGGCGGCTTATATTTGCACTCTTTTATTACTCACGGCAGCAAAGAACCGTTTGAATAAACATAGAAAAAATTATTAGAACATAACCTCCATGACCCCCCCTCAGTGACGTTCGCGCTTTGAATTCTTTTAGTCTCTCTTTTGTTTCAGATGGGTTAGAGTTGATAATTGTAGGCGCGCCAGGAAATCTCTAAAGGTTGGTATTTTTTCTTTCCTTTTCAGGTAATCTCTTTGTGTCGAGAGGTGTTTTCACAAATAGGAGACTCATACGTTATATTAGCTTTACGTCCTCGGCGTTTTCTCCTTTGTTTCTTTTCGGGCACCTCATTTACCAGTGTCTTCGACTATGCTGGCTTGGTGGACACTATGGTTGCTGGCTTAGACAGGTGTGGACACATCTAAATTTTGGGTGCACTCCTTGACTGGTACAGCGGCTTCTAAAGCATTTATGGCTGTTTCTTCGATGGAATTGACCTTCCGCAGACTTTATTTTAAGGCCATATCCCATTCTGTGGATTTTTTTGAGCGTTCATCCTGCAAATGGGGACCTCTGGTTTTTAAATTTCTAAATTTTCCTATCATTATGACTGAAAGTTTGGACTTTACGGAATTGGAAGCGAGTATTTCCCTCCCTTTCCAGTCTTTGTTGTTGTTTTAGTATGGTTTTGATATCTCCGATTTTATGCGTGGATTCACATGGGTCTGCATGTGGGGACCTATTCGGGTTGCCTCGTATCTTCGGGAGTACTGAGGTTTGGGCTTTATTTCTGCATCTTGAATTCTTCATGTTTGCTACCATTTGATAGCTAAGTTTCTAAGGTGCGGTTTTTTTCCCTTGATCCAGTTGGATGTTTGGGCTGTTCATTGCTTCAAGAAAGAGGATTTGCTACTTCCTGTCTCTCCAGTCCATAAAAGGTCGAGATCGGAAGGCAAGAGAGGGGGTCATGGAGGTTATGTTCTAAGAATTTTTTCTATGTTTATACAAACAGTTCTTTGCTGGTGAGAAATATAAGAGAATGCTAATATAGAAGCCTCCGATCTCCCGTTTTAAAATCCCTTCTAACTCAACAAATCCTTTATAAAGCCTCTGTGCTGTAGCCTTTTTTCTCCTACTAGTCTACACAAGTTCTCTCTGGGTTGAATTTATTGCCCAAACCTATTGGGATGTGTGCTTATTTTTCCTACGGACACAATGTGGACCATACAGATCCTTTGCACTGGAAGCTGTATACAGACTGACGGTTATAAACATAAGAGCGTTGTATCCCTATATGTGAACTATTTATGGCTAGACTGTAAGACTGAATGATTCGAGATGTGTATATATATTTTTTTTATTCATAAGGGGTTCAAAAATTAAGAATGTCTTGTGCTTTGATTTTTGTTTTTAGAATTCAATAAATTCTTTTCATTCTGCATTAATTGGGCAAGAGGAGGCACTTTGGTAGGACTGTGGACTCTTAACCCTTTCACTGCTGTGTGGGGAACGTCCTCATTGACTCCTAAGGAAAGATAGGGGTGGAGATGAGTGTTCATTGAACCCAGATATCTCCCGACTGTTTTCAGCTAGCAGGGTCATGTTTGGTATCATTAGAAAGGCCAGAGCATGGCCTTTCCAATGATACCAAACATGACCATGTTTAAAGTAAATGAAATACGAAATAATAATACAGAAAAGAAAATTGTGGTTTTTTTTGTGTTTTTTTTTTTGTTTTAAACCAGTGAAGGGGTTAAGGGTTTATTCACTAACCACTGGTGTTCACCACTGTTAAAAATAATGGTACAAATCACTGGTCTTGCAAGTATGGTGAACTTCAGCTATCCAGAGACAGGATATCCAACAGCAGGCAAAGCTGCTGAAACCATGGTACCATAGTTATTCTTCCATGCATAGAATAAACTGCAACTATTCTCTATTAAGCATACTCTGCACCAGAGATGAATATACTTTGGCGACTTTTAAAGTGGCTATTTTCATTGATCTCTGAAACCATGCCGAAAACGGTAAACTAATTTGGCTTATAGACTGGTAGAAACCCCAAAGAGAACTATCCTGGCAATTAGGATCCGCTACTTTGTGGCACCAACTGTAGTTTCTAACTACAACAGTAATTCCCTAAATAGAGAATTCACCATACTTAATCCACTGTAGTTCCCTCCAGAATTCACTGAAGTGAATAACCCCTTGAATATCGCTCCAGCTTCTTCAAAGAGAATTCTAAACAACCTGGAATGACCTGTCTATCCGCTGTTCAATTAAGACTTGCAATATCAACCAACTAGCTTTTTTTATTCTTTCTCTTCCCCCCCCCTCCCCCCCCTCTTCCTTTCCTAATGTCTTCTGATCGTTTCTACCTTTTCAGAGCTACTACATACTACCTTGCAGACAGACGTTATGACATGCTGCCATCTATCCTGAGTGCCGATCTCTGCTCGCTTCTGGGAGGTGTTGACAGGTAACATTCTTAATTGAGGTTTAATTGTACTGTTGGTTTCTTTTTCAGTAGCCTTGTTCAGACAGACCTGTAAAAATATCCATTGATTTATCCCAAATATCCTATTGTTGGTGGTTGGCTACAATGTCTGAAGACCTAGCTTTGCATATGCTGCCTTACTTGTTGAAATCTCGTTGGACTATCATTAGAACTCATGGGTTTAATAAGGAATTTATAAAATATTTTATTTAGTTGAGGCAAGATAACAGACGCGAACCATCTTGGACAGGATGGAACACAATGCCGTGCTGGGTTTTAAGTGCAATACAGCAAGAGTCACAATATGCATGCAAAATCAACATGTCCTTTACAATTAAAGATCAGTTACACCTGCAGTGGTGAGGATGAAGGCGAGCCGGTGCAATTTGTATCGAGTCAGCTTCTGCTAGGAATTGCAGCAGAGAGAAAGGAAATTCTGGGTGGGGGGCCTGTCTAACAGAACACCTGCAAGAGATATTACTGTGTATAGCCAACAGATTGACAGAGGTGGGAGATGTCGCATAAGTGGGCTGTAATTGGCAGATGTTTTTGGTATTCCTAGCTTTGTGAACTGAAGTATCTGTCCATCGAAGTGGGGGTAGGCAATGTAAAAAGGAGGTAGAGGGAAAGCCTCCTACACCCTATACAGCGGCCTTCTTTCCCACTGCAAACAGGATACTAAGCAGTGTTTTGGCAGACTTAATAAGCAATTTTACTCACCTTTTTGGCAGATATGCAGTGAGTGCAATCTGGGAGCTGGACAGCAAAACCTTTGATATCCGTAGAGTGTGGTACGGTAGGACCATCATCTGCTCTTCCTATAAGCTCAGTTACGAGGTGGCTCAGCAGCTGCTGGACGGTGACCTTGAGCCCCTAAACAGTGATTCTGAGCTTCAGCCTCTCTCACAGGACCAGAAGCGACTGGAACAACTGCTGTGGGCCCTGCACAAGCTGACAGAGGTAGCTCAAGCTACCAGATCTCGAAGAGATAGGAGTGGAGCACTGGAGCTTGAAGGAGTGGAGGTGCGGGTCCAGTTTGGTGAGGAACACAGCATTGATGACCTGATTCCCAAGCAACCCCTACAAGTGCATGAGACAATTGCAGAGTGTATGATCCTAGCTAATCACTGGGTGGCAAAGAAAATTTGGGAAAGTTACCCTCAGCAGGCGCTGTTGCGTTTACATCCACCGCCACGACAAGAATTCTTCAAAGAGCTGAAGGACTGCGCTCTGGCACGTAGATTCACTATAGATACCAGGTAAGATTTTTGCAGTCTTGTATCCGCTACTCCTTTTAAGTTGATCTTTCCTGCTCTGCCTTTTATGTCCATTAGCAGTTAAGGAATATGGTTCAATGTATACAATCATTTTCGTTATCCCTTTGTTACCAACACCAAAGTTTTGTTTTATTTTCATCTGAACCTGCTTTGGATTTATCTCTTGTAAATACAGAAAGCCAGTTTAATTTATATATATTGAAGATATTGTAATACATTCCAGTTTTTTTTTTGGGGGGGGGTTGTAGGGAAGTGTCATACCCTCTCCCATGTGGACAGCACCTCTTTTTGCGCTGTACTGTTATAATAGGGGGGACTTGAGGACAGGGCTGGGAAACACACTAACAGGCCAGATTTTAAGGTTTATCTTGGGGACTGAATCCTGCAATCACTGAGCAGCAAATCATATCCCCTGTGCTGTGCTTCAGAGATCTGGAAAACCTGACTTAGTAGTGTGTCCTGAGGACCAGGGTTGGGAAACACTGTTCTTCTGTGACATCAGTGCTTCTTTTATCCAGGTCTAATAAGGCTTTAGCGGATTCACTGGATAAAGCGAACGACCCTTCTGACCCACTAATAAACCGCCTGCTGCGAACAATGGCAACACAGGCCATGTCTAACGCTCAGTACTTCTCCACTGGCTCGTACACTGAGGATGAATTCTATCACTATGGTGAGTCTGGTAGCGGCGACTTTCAAGCTTTACGTTATTAGGAAAGAGAGGAGTAATGGGATATTTCAAAAACGTGTGAACAATTTATTTTCTCTTTTCCTTTCTAAAATCTTCCAAGGCGATTTAAAGAATTCCATGGAAGGTACTGAGAGTTTAAACATTCCCATGGTCCGGTATTTCGTGTTTATGTGGACAGAACTTGCATTCGGTGGTCTTCCGTGCACATGTATAAGGCAGTGTATTGTGCTAAAACCCGGAGGTGTTAAAGCCATCGAGATGTTGCGCATAGTAATGTTTTCTATTTGGAAAATTGCGTCATGTAATTATAGGGAACAAACAGACGTGGTTTGCAAAGAATCACAAATATTGCAATGATCTAGCTAATGAATTGCTGGTATTATATCCTCTTCTTTTATTAGGCCTTGCTCTGGACAAATACACACATTTCACTTCACCCATCCGGCGATATGCAGATATTGTGGTTCACAGACTGCTTCTAGATTCTGTCAACAAAGCCTCAAAGGATAATTTGCTGGGGAACAAGGACCTTGATGAACTTTGCCGACATATTAATGCTCGCAATCGTGTAAGTAGATCTTGATTAACGTTGCCTCCACCCCCCCCCCCCCACAAAAAAATTGATTACATCATCCTTTGGAAAATCACATTAAAGTAGATAAAGTTACCTTATTGTAGTTTTTCTAGAGTGAATATAGCAGGCATCCCCGTTATACTGCATTGATCTATACGTAGGAAATGCACTTTAGAATGTATCATTTGTAGTAACGAATACCTGTGATATTTCACATTCATTTCTTTAGTGAATACTTAACGGATGCTAATTCTAGCTTTTTATTATCCCATGCAGGCAGCCCAGCAATGTCAGAAGCAATCTGTTGAACTCTTCCAGTGCATGTTCTTCAAAGACAAAGATCCAGAGAGGGACCTGCGTTGCACTTGTGATGCTATAATTTATGCCATTCGCACCAACGGAGTGATTCTCTTTCTGCCCAGGTATAGGCAATCTTTCTGTATTGTTACTTTGCTACCCCTCTTATAGACCTTTACAAATCTGCTGAATGGGGAGCAAGCTTTGGCAAAAGACACAATTTCTAGACTTCGTAAGGGAGTTTGTAATCCTGTGCGTGAACTCTAAAACTTTCATATTTTCTCCCTCTATTTTTGGGGAGTGATAGTGCTTTATGAGCACGTAGGTTAGAAAGTCCATTCCTGCCTCCTTTACAATTGTAAAGTATACATTTTTACAACCTTTCTAAAACTGAATAACCTGTCAAATTACTACAAAAAAGGAAGTAGCAAGTGTGTTTTCTATTCTTTCCATCTAGGTATGGTATCAAGGGCGCAGCATACCTGAAAAATAATGAAGGTCTCGTTCTCTCCTGTGATGAAGATGGTACCTGTCACTGGACACAAGGACAATTGCAACGTCTCCCAGACCGAATCACAGTCAGTGCACAAGCTGGAAATTCCACCTCCTTCTGCCTATTTGACCATGTTACTGTGAGTATAATGCAATGTGGGGACTTGCAGATATACTGTTGGGTATCCCGCTTCTGCAGAATCCTTTACTGCTGGATTTTAGACATATTCACTTTTCCCACCTTTTGTGTTACTAGCAGGAATTATAAATTGATTGTTATGCTAGTTTTAGAGCCAATTTTGATTTGTCCTACGCAACACCAGGGTATCTGTGTAAATCAGCAAAAGGGTAATGCAGCTAAATGCTTGACCTGCAATAGCAAGTGAAACAGTAACGACTACATTAATACAAGGCTTGACCTTTGCTTTGAATCGAAGAGCCAGCTAAAAAAGTTAGTAGCCATCTCTATGGCAAGTGTTTAGCATCGTCATGCAGTGCATATGAACATATCACAGAGCTCCACAGCAATAAAACACAGGAGTGCATAGAAGACTTACACTGTAATAGAAGGCACTACACACTTCATATAACACACAGCCTTGTATGATCTTGTGGGAGCGCAACAGAGTCCCAGAGCCGTGATAACGCACAGATACCGACCGCCTCTCGCTAGCACATGGTCAGCCTGCAAACTGATCAGTACAAACATCCAGGCACCAGGACAAAATTCCTAGTCACCATGGCGACCTGGGATTTGTTTGAGCCCTGCATGAATAGTAATGACCACACGCATTACAGCTAGACTTGGACTTTCTCATGCAGGGGGTGATATTTATACTGACAAAATAAAGGAACTACTACATCTGGCACATTTTTCCTGCACGTGACATGACCTACCATCATTTACTATTGACTTAAGTTTTGTATTTACATGATACTAGTAGACCTGTGCAGGCCAAAAAAAATCTTTTTTTTTTCGTTCAGATGAAAAATGTTTTAATTCGAACAGAAATTCCAATGAAATTTTGGATGACTCGATATTTTGTATCGGATCAATTCAGCATCAGAAATTGAATTGACCGTGAAACTCTGTAATTTGGCGCCACTGAAATTGCCCCATAGGGAACTAATGAATGATTCATCTATGTAAAGACCATCGAATTGCGGTGATTTATCTGATTTCAGTGTTTCAATTCAATAGGTTTTAATCTTTTTTTTTTTTCAAATTAAAAATGTAATTTCTAGCCCTAGCATCATGCTAGGGGTAGGGGTAGATATTCGGATTAGAAGCTAGCTAGGGTTAGATAAGGAATTTAATTTGTTATACAACGGATCGATTCCTCTTGGATGCTGCCAGTTATGAAGTTTGTATTTTGGACGAATTGTGATTCGTCTGAAACAAAACGCACATGTCTAATAACTAGTATTATTTTTAGTACATGAGAAGTGATCACCAAATTTTTGTATGTAGCTTGATCCTGACTAGAATGCTTACTTTACATGTATGCACAAAGTTTCAGTAGACCTACCTTATATTGACCATATACTATACAGTAGTTAATAACTTTTATTTTTTGTCCTATATCCCTCCTCGTCTCATTCACTCAGGTACGCATTCGAATCCAGGCCTCCAGAGTCCACTCAGACATCATCCGACTAGAAATAACCAGCAACAAACCTCATGCTGATCCAGCGACTGTATCGCCATCTCCACACAATCAGCTTGTAAAAGAAGACTTGGTTAAGGAAGTCACACAGACCGTGATGGAGGGCCAGCTGGCAGATGAAAAGGCTGAAGCTCAGAAGTTGAACGAACATGATCAAGAATACCGGCAAACGCAGGGACATAGTCTATACATGATGCTAGAGGAGGTCAAAGACTTGGCACTACTGGATGTGGCAGAGGCTTAGAATGGATTGGCTGGAACAGCCTGCAGGATCCTGATGCGTTTTCTGTTTGGATTTTGTTTACATGAGGTGTACAGAATGCGTTCCTCACTTGAAAGATGCCAGTGGCACTTTTATCATTGTAGGCACTATTGAGCAACTTCTTTTTCATTAGGCCATCTGATTTTAAATCAATCCAACCCTGTTTTTTTGTGTATGGTGTAAAGAGTTCATTCTCAGGATAGAGTAAGAGTAATATTTTCTTAAGTGGCAGAGGGTTTTTAAAATTTTATTTTTTGTGAGAATGGTTTATACTTTGCCTTATACTTTTATAAGGAATCAAACCAGCATTTCTTTTTCTGAGCTACAAACTATCTAGAATTTCTAATCCTAGAGGATTACATTTGTAGAAGAACACCCTTGCCATTTCCCACTTTTTTACAAAAAATTTTTAAATTACTGGGACAGAACCGTATTGATCTCCTGTGATCTGGACAGAGGTACCTGCCCCCAATTACAAGATTTGACAAATCCTTTATCAGTATTGAATCTGAAAGTGTGTGTGTTATGCTTTTTGCTATTCTAAACTGCCCAAACAATTGTGCCATTGACTGTCATAAAATGGATTAGGCTGTGATCAGATTGGACCGTTCACTGTGAAACTTGAGCTATACAGCAAACACACTTTTTTGGTTTTAAAGTCCTGCTGGCCAGATTTTGATGTGATTGTTCTAAGGAATCTTTGGTGTCTTCTAAAAGGACACTTGCACTGATTGATCTCCCTGTGTTCTCATGGCATGGGGCAAAAACAGTATTATAAAAGTTGATGTTCAGTGGAAGAAAAAAATAAAACCCTTGGTGTTATGAATGTGACACCCAGGAAGTCAGTTGTTCAGGAGAATTTGTTGGTGTAAGAGCATGTTTAACTGTCAAAGGACACTCCAAGCTAAACTGTGAAACCCAGAATGGTTTAGCTTAAAGGTAGTTTGAGAAATGGCAAACGACTTGGCACTAGACCCCCTTTACCATGCTTCAACTTTGACTGCTGTCCATGGGACAAGCGCCTCAATGCCTTGACAGAGCCTGGTTGAACAGTACCATTTGGAAGGCTATTATGAACAAGCGGAGTTGAAGACATCCAGAAGAGAAGCCGTCCTCTTTGGAAGGCTGTCAGAGCCTGCAGTGAAACCCAAGGAGATTGACCCTCTGTTCACAATGACCATTTAAAACAGAAATGAGGGCACTTGTCTGCTTAAGCACTAAACCAGGTGCCATATGGCCCAGCGTGGCTTAATTCCCATGTCTCGTAAGCGCACATTGTAACAGGGGCAGGCACTCTGGTTGGATCTGTATAGGTGTTTTTATTGGACACATGTCAGGGGCTCTAGTTTTAGTATCAAAACACTGAGTACTTTAGAAAGACTCTAGTTATGAGCTGAAACCTTCTTACTGGTCAAATCAACGTTTTTATTTTTAAAAGAAAAACAAATTTGCATGTAGAGTGCCCCGTACTGTTTTTAAAAGGTCATGGGCACTAGTGTCGCCTTCCTGACACCGTATAAATATGTACATTCCATAACCGAGCAATTTATTTGCGGTCATAAAACCAGTTTAAACACTGTTTTGTGTGATTCTGGTTTGTAGTCCTGTACTGTGAAGAAAATATTTGCATGAAAACTGTCCTGTGTCCATGCAACCCCTTAGAAGATGGTATCTGTAATAGTTTCTGCCATGTTGTGAAATGATGCAGCGCCTCCTGTATGTACCAGGAACGGGTATGATTTGTTAAATGCATGAAGATGTGTGTACCAGATTTTTTTTTTAACATTTCTCTGTAACATGATACACATGTAAACTTCTGTAGTTTGCGACACTTACTGATGGATAACCGGCACAGCCAAATCAACTTCAGCTATATGTAACTAGGTATCCAGATGGTGCAAGGGGGTAACCCAAATTGATATAGATCAGTGATGGTGGATACAAAGTATATTAAAACTTAACTTTTAATGGATTAGAAGGACCAGACGAACATTGGAACACTAGGGGGCACCAAAGGAAAATAAAGTGAAAATCAAGCTCTGAATGGGCTTGCAGAGAATTAAAAAACGATCAGGGTAATTCAAAGAGAATCAAAGTTACCGCAGGTTCGGTGACTTTTCGTTCTCTTCAAGTCGGTGCCATTCGGCAATCCCATTTCGGCGACCCTGCGGTGTATTCAGCAAGCACCACAGGGCCGTCGAAGCGCAGGGAAAAGCTGCCGCAAACCCGACAAGTCACTGCAAAAACCTGGCAAATGCACGCCGAAAACCCGCAAAAACATCTGGATTAACCCATCAAAGACACCGGAATAACCCAAGCAGTTGGCGATCACACGCAGTGAAGCCTCCGGAAAAACCTGACACCGCAGACTAAGGCAGTGAATAAATTAGCAAAAACGTTCGCTTGAATGTATGAAAAGTGAAACGCTGTTTGCAAAGAAACTACTGAGCGAAAATGTCTGAAATTTACATATGAGGTCCAGGGAATGATAATAAAATAGTCTGTTACAGAAAAAATAAGTAAACTTAAAAAAAAAAAAGAAGAAATCCAGAAAAATGCTTAGAATATCCAAAAAATCTATAAATAGACCTTTTACTGCAGAATTTTATAATGAACGGTTAATTAGATATTGAATTAAAACCGGAATATTTTTAACATTGAAGCCTATGGGATTTGCCTGAATAAACCTGTCGAATTAAACCACCGAATGGCAGGGCATTAGGGGAACCTTTCACTGCTGGTTTGTGTTCTCTGAATAGCCGAAGCATTGCTACTCTATGGGGATTTCACTGCCCTCGAACAGGCACCGCATGTTCAGGCAATTCGCCAGGATTTTATTTATAAAGGCTTTTACCACATCATGATTTGGCGAATCGCCTGCTCTCTGGAAAGCCGAATGGCCAAGAAAGGTAACAGAATGCTGATTTTCAGCGTTCGGTTACCTTTCCCAAGCAATTCGGATCTCTTTGAATTACCCTGAAAGTGGAAATGTTCGTCTGGTCCTTCTAATCCATTAAAAGTTAAGTTTTAATATACTTTGTATCCACCATCACTAAACTACAGAGGTTGTACACCCAACTCTTCCAGAGGAGAATTTTAGTGAAAACCTCAATTAGCATTTGTCTTTATGGTATTTGCCTAGATTTTACTTTCTACACAAGCTTTTTGGTGCAGACTGCTGGGTTGGTCAAGACCTGTCACTTTCAATACCTTCTATGCTTGCACACTCTTCCCCTGTTCACTGTTGCACTGAAACACTGCTCTTTCTTAAATCTCACAGGCTTTGCCTTTAGCATTATCCTGTATGCCTAGAAAATAACTAGTACTGTCGCCCTTCCCTCACTCAGTCAAAAAGGTCCTTTGTTCTGTCGGTACCTTTTAAGTAGGCCTCAAGGTCCACAGTTAATTTTTGACTCTCCGTTTGGTTTTATTTCCCAGACATCTTCCCTTGCTTAGAGGAAATTGCTCTTAGGGAGTGCAAACCTTGGCACACCAGGTGTTTCTGAACTACCTGTGCCATGAGGTTCAGCCTGCCATATGGGGGCAAGCCTCATGGGATATGTAGTTCTAAGACACAAGGGAGGGGATGGCAGCAAGGTTCACCATCACTGCTCTGAGGTAGAGCAGTCCTTCCAGCTTTGGCGGCTCTCTGTGACGATAACCTGCATACCCTCCCACAGGCTGTTTTTTATATCAGAAACCTCTCTGCATGCCACTCTACCATATGGGCTGTGCTTGGAACATTTGCCCATGAAATGCATGATGTGGCTTTCAAAGGCAACCTTTAAGCTACAGATGAACCAGTACTTTTTGCCTCCAGGTACTCACCGTTAACCAATACTTTAATGTCGTGGCAGTTTTCCAATAATTTAGGGTTTTGCTGAAAGCCTGTCCAATTTGTTAATATTGAAATATATGACCAGACGCCCCATTTGCAAACACAGCACCAGGCTTGCCCACACCCTGACCCCCCCCCCACACACACACACCAGACCTCCGATACATGTACCTTTTTTATATCCACATCAGACCTATGTACATACAGTATCTTACCCCTAACATTTTTGTAAATATTTTGTGAGAACACTGAAAAATTTACACTTTGCTACAATGTAATGTAATGTAGTGAGTGTACAGCTTGTATAACAGTGTAAATTTGCTGTCCCTCAAAATAACTCAACACACAGCAATTAATGACTAAACCGCCGGAAACAAAAGTGATTACACCCCTAAGTGAAAATGACCAAAATGGGGCCAAAGTGTCCAATATTTTGTGTGGCCACCATTATTTTTCAGCACTGCCTTAACCCTCTTGGGCATAGAGTCATCAGAGCTTCACAGGTTGCCACTGGAGTCCTCTTCCACTCCTCCATGTCTGGAGACGTGTTTGGCCAGTCCATCACCTTTACCATCAGCTTCTTTAGCAAGGCTATGGTCGTCTTGGAGGTGTGTTTGGGGTCGTTATCATGTTGTAATACTGCCCTGTGGCCCAGTCTCCAAATAGGAAGGGGATCATGCTCTGTTTCAGTATGTCACAGTACATGTTGGCATTCATGATTCCCTCAATGAACTGTAGCTCCCCAGTGCCAGCAGCCCCAGACCATGACACTCCCACCACCATGCTTGACCGTAGGCAAGAAACACTTGTCTTTCTACTACTCACCTTTTTGCCGCCGCACACGCTTGACATCATCTGAACCAATAAGTTTATATTGGGCTCATCAGACCACAGGACATGGTTCCAGTAATCCAAGTCCTTAGTCAGCTTGTCTTCAGCAAATTGTGGGCTTCCTTGTGCATCATCTTTTAGAAGAGTCTTCCTTCTGGGGCGACAGCCACGCAGACCAATTTGATGCAGTGTCGTATGGTCAAATCCAGAGGTTGAGTGCTGCCAGCATTGCTGCAGAGGTTGCTCTGCAGCAATGCTGGCAGCACTCAACCTCTGGATATGACACGGAGAACGTGCACTCAACTTCTTTGGTCGACCAGGGCGAGGCCTGTTCTGAGTGGAACCTGTCCTGTTAAACCGCTGTATGGTCTTGGCCAACGTGCTGCAGCTCAGTTTTAGGGCCTTGGTCTAGCCTATAAGAAGATTGCCATCTTAATGTACAGCAAAAATTCCTTTTTTCAGATCCCCAGAGTTTTTTGCCATGGGGTGCCATGTTGAACTTTCAGTGACCAGTATGAGTGAGTGTGATACCAAATTTAACACACCTGCTCCCCATGCACACCTGAGACCTTGTAACACTGAGTCACATGACACCAGGGAGGAAAATGGCTAATTGGGCCCAATTTGGTCATTTTCACTTAGGGGTGTACTCACTTTTGTACTTGCATTGTAGCAAAGTACCATTTCTACAGTGTTGTCAAATGAAAAGATATACAGTCTCACATTTTTGTACATATTTTATATTTTTACATCTCAGCCACAGACTGGGGCAGCTGGCAGAAAGCACAACATTATGACAGCGAGCGTCAGCTGAAGGTGAAAATGCGGCTCCATTTGGATTGCACTCTCGTGAGATCTTTGCAAAATCTCACGAGTACAGCTGGAGGCCAGCGGAGCCACGATACAGCCTTCATATTCCAGAGGCTGCTAGGCGACACTGTCCTCATAGCACCCAGCAAGTGCTGGTTTCTGCTATCGGTAGAAGTATCGTGGACATTTGTACACTTGCAAATGCCTGGTATTGGCACACATACCAATACTAGTATCGGTGCATCCCTACTTTAAGCAATTGTTTTACGTTGTCATGTCCACTACACTCTGAATCACAACTCTAAGAGAAACTTTGACGCCGTGGCCCTATAAATAATGCACAGATCAACACCTCCCGTATTAGCCTTGATATAGTACAATATACTAAAGCATATTTCTGATTTAGAAAGGCGAAATGCTTGGTGTACTGTATCTTACATCAGCCTAGGTAGAGGTACCATTTGTAGATCTGAATGTCACCCGCATAGTGGCGTAATTAAAACCAAAAGGAATATTACGGAGAGTTGGTATAAATTGAGAAGCAAAGGGGACTCAAAACTGAACATTTTAAGTGCTCAAAGAGTCATCCGGGAGGGAGACACTAAACAGGTCTCCGATGCCAAGATCAGGTCAAAAGCGGCAGAAAGATTAAGCGTTCAAAGGAATCCACATCTAAAAGCACTAGGGGGTCATGGTGTGCAATCAAGTGGTAAAGTTGGGGGATGGAAGCCATTCATTAGTCACAATATCTGAAAAGTTAGCAATCAATGCTCAAGTAGGGGAGACCTTGTTATGACCATTGTTGTGTTTAGTGGTCTTGGGTCTGGGTCCTGGGCCAGGTGTGTGCCAGGGGTCTGGGTCCTGCTGGGGTTTGGCTGGGTCCGAGGCTGGACTGAGGCAGCACCATACTCAAGGCTCCTCCGCTGCCTTCTTGTCTGCCGTCTTCCTGCGCCAGTCGCTGTGTGTGACGCGTGCGTCACATACGTGACTGGAGGGCGGCGCATGCTTCGCACTCTGCTGTAGGGTCGCCCAGGGCCCCAGGAAGTCAGTACTGCTCCGGATTCAGACTCCTAGAATCCGATAACGGAGCTGATGGGCCCCCACTGATAACATTTTTAAATCGATTTTAAATTTATTTTGAACGATTAATTAATCATTAACCTCCCTGGCGGTCTAATTTTTTCAAAATTTTGTGTCTAAAAGCGTCTCAATTTTTTTTTAAAGGAAACGTGTTTTTGGACATAGTTAGCCTGTAATAATTAGGAATCACGCACTGAAATCCGTGAAATCAAGAGTCCTTACTGCTAAAATCCTTTATAAATAAATAAATAAATTTTTAAAAAAATAGTAAATACACTGAGTCCGATTAAAGTTTGAAACACGACATAATAATTTATTATCCCAAAAATAATTATCCAAAATAATGCAAATAAATGATGTACAAAAAACACTGAAATCTGTCTGAGAACAAGGGTGAGACGCTGTATGGTCTATTTCTTATCCTGTAGTGCCACCTAGTGGCCGTTCATAAACTTTGCCATTTGTATTCAGTGAGTATAATGAATGAAGTTTGCTGCGGTCCAGCCCCTCTGCATCATGTGACTCGCAGGGAGCCATCCAGGAAGCAGCTCGCTGTGTTCACACTGCTGGGGACAGCGAGGGAGCCAGGAGGAGGTGAGTATGTATCTAGCCTGAGTGTGGCTCGGGGTTACCGTTCGTGGTAGTGAAATTTAACCCCGAGTCACACTCGGAATACCGCCAGGGAGGTTAATTTCCCCAGCTCTAAATAATTTAATTCAATATCATCAAACCAAAAACACTGAAATTTGTCCAATATTACGAGTCACTAGAATACTGCATATTGGTTTAGTAAACATCCCTGGTATGAAAAATATTGAAACATGGGATTGCACAATCAGGACAATGGAACCTGGTTTCTTTTCTGATCTTCTTTCCACTGTCCTCTTGCGTCAAGCAACAAACCACGCACATCCCTACAAGTGCTGACTTTTTCTTTGTTGGTGGGATGTAATCCATGAAGTGACAACCAGTCAGGCGTTCTGGGTTGACAATGCCAACAGCTCGACTAGCTCTATTCACAGCCATTGATGGTGTTTGGGGTTTCACAAAGATACATTCGTCAATTTTCCAAATGAATCACAGGCTTGTCACTTTTTTTTTTTAAAAGCAGAATGCAGGCATTTCACAAGCATTGCTAAAGAAGATACCTGAAGTACTACTTTGCAGTTTCCTCATTGCTGGGTAGAATATCATTGCTTGGTTGGCTTTGTTGATACCTCCCATGATGTTATTGTAGTCTATTACTACTTGTGTAGTAGTGATTGCTTTCCCACCTTTCGTGCGTACCATAACAGTGGAGGTATTAGGAATTGTACTCATTAGGCACACATCTTTGTCACGCCATCCCAATACCATCATTTTGCCTGTCTGCCAGCCAACCATTTCTCCAGTCTTCAGCTTCTTATTGACAATCATTGGAGGCATGTCACACCGGTTAGCCCTAACAGTTCCATAGGCATCTGTTTTGTTTTGCAGAAGAAACTCAAAGTTCAGGAGATGTATAAAAGTTGTTGAATGTTACGCAATAGTCCTGATTTAGCACTGGCTCAATGAGTAAAAGAACGGAAGATGTTGCCATTCCATAGTTGCTGTATTTTTGGATTAAATTTTGTTACGGATTTCCAAATTAGTACCGACTGGGTGGAGTAGAGGTAACCTCACTGCTCTGCGTGGAGAGAGCCTGTGGAGTCATGGGTTAGATACCGGCAAGATTACCTCTCCAGTAAGTGTCCTTGGGCAAGACACCTAACAGTACATACTCGCCACCCAGGAGAGCAATCTCAATGTATCCTTCCTGGTAAAATAGTTTCTCAAAAAAAATAATTATGTAGCCAGTTGATGATTCGCATAGCATGTAGCATTTTTACGCCACATTGTTCTCACTTTGATACAATGTATTGCACCCAGCTGACAGGACCGTCTTTAATATTGATTGGACCCTGGGCAAACATTTTCTTAGTGCCCCCCCCCCCCCCCCCGAAATCCCGCCCACTGCATAATTTTGCTCTCCATTCACAAAGCACAAAAATTTTGGTGCTTTACAATTAGGTTTGCTTTGGCGATTCTACCTTGCTGATGCTACAGTGACCCACACGCAGCACCTTACTGTGAGTTTTATTGCTGTGGTGAAGTTCTGCAATACACTCAGACACACGCTATAGGTTACTGTGACCAAGTCTTATTCCAATATGGAATATGGAATGCAGAACACACACACACACACACACTTCATGTGAAAGAGTAGGTTTCCATTTCACATGAAATGTGTGTTCTGCATTCCATATTGGAATCATGATAAAGAGCAGGGAAATCAATAACGAGTAATTAGTGAGCATAACAAGTTTATTATGAAAAATCATAGCACTCTCACAGGGTCAGCAACCTTGGCTCTACAGATGTTTTAGAACTTCATCTCCCATGATGCTCAGGTGAGTCTCATGGGAAATGCGGGCCTAAAACAGCTGTAGAGCCAAGGTTGCTGACCCTGCACATGATGTGTATCACAGAGCTGCACAAGAATAAGGCTAGGGTCAGACTAACGCATTTTTCGCGTTGTCCGTGAAAAAGTGCGTTCGAACGAATGGACGCATTTTTTCACGGTATACGCAATAGCGGTCATACCTTGCGCATTTTCGGCTGTGATTTCGTACGGATCATCAATAAAACCCTTTTTGTGTCTGGACGTTATGTTGGCCGGACATTAGCAGCGTCTGACGTCTCCTAATCACTCACACATGCTGCTAGTGGACACAGCGCACTCTGTACGTCAGTACTAGCGGTTTCACGTTCTCGAAAAAATGCGTTCGTTTGCCACTTGCATTGCGCAGCCGCACTTTTGTGCGGCCGTTCTTCGTATGGTGCCTGGCATTGGACGTCATTTGCTGCTAGCACGGCCGTGATTTAGTGCTGCTAAACGCACGTTGATACTGCGTTAGTCTGACCCTAGCCTAAGACTTAGTCACAGTTAGCCGGCGGCACGTTGGCAGCTAATTTGGGCCTGGGGACGCGTTGGCAGCTTTGAACTTCATCCAACAGCTATACGAGTTTCAGACACGTCACACAAAAGAAACCTTTATATGTCTGCTACACATTGTATTGTGTGAGTGTATTGGTACGATTTTTAATCACTGCACTAAATATATTCCCATCTGCTTAGCGCAAGTCTCTCTATTGTATAACACCCTCAGTGTATGTACTTGGGGGTATTACTTACAGTATTTTCATTTTTATAACCCATGTATTGACCGACCCGTTCAGAACTGAACTTTAGCTGTTGTGCACCATATGAGCCACCGACCTTTGAATATCAACAGTGCAGGCTGCTGGGCCTGGGTTTCTGAGAGGCTCCGGTAAATGCAGCCACCAGTGAGATTATGCGGGGACGTTCTGCGCATGCGCGCCGCCCCGCATCACGTGATACGTGAAGATGGCGGCGCCAACAGCGTGTGTGCCGTCCCCAGCCTTGTGTCGGCCGGAAGGAAGGCACGCACGCTGGCGCTGCAGCAGCTCTGTGCCTGCGACCTGCCTGCTGCCAGCCCCTCAGTGAGTCACTGTGTCACACGCAGCCAGATGCCGCCGGCAGCTTCATACGGAGCGGAGCCTGGAGGACAACAAACAGTCACAACACAAGTCGTTTTCGACGGCGCCGGCGGTCTTTGCCGCGGGCCCAAGGGGGCAGCTGCTTTGGGCCCCTCGAGTGACTGGGCCCGGGGCAACTGCCCCTTCTGCCCTGCATTAAAGACGGCCCTGCCAGCTGAGCCTTCGCTTGTAGGCCTGTTTGGAAAATTTCTCAAATGATTCTAAAATTTTTAGTTTTGGTGTAGGATGAGTAGTTTCAAATTCTTTTTTTTATATTTAAAGTTATTTTTTTTGCAAGCGAAAATATCACATACAATCTGGTAAAGCAGGCCTCGCAGGGCTAAATAGGCATCAAATACACAAAGCTGTAAAAAATAAGATACCCGGCCTGTCGAAAACAGACCGCGGGAGAGGCCATGGAGGGGGGGGGGGGAACTGGCACCAGGCCCGGGGGCAAAGCTGTGCTCCAGGCCACACCTTAGCTCCTGGGACTACCCGGTGTAGCCAAAGGAAAGAAAATAAAAGGGGGTACAGAAGCAGGGGGGCAACATCATAGCACTGCTAATATCTAAAATAAACGGCAACATAAAGTCCTCAGAGGCCGCAGCGGAAAAAGACAAAGAGTAAGCAGGGGGGGGGGGGATATCCCCACACAGGGGGTCTCATCAAAAGTAGAAATACTTGCAGTGAGGGGGGACCGGGAAAGGTGAGCTATTTAGCAGGAAAGCAGCGAAAAAAATTTAACAAAAGGTCTCCAGGGATTAGAGGTACTCCGCATGAGGGAGAGGGGGGATAAAAGGTCTCAGGAGGGGCAGAAAATATGGGGGGGGGGTGTCTCTTCAGCCAGTATCCAAAAGCGGACTGGCAGCACAGCAGGCAGGATAGCAGGGGTCATCGAGTCAAGCCCGTGTTCCATCACAGGACATGTGAGTTCCACTGGGAGACCACAGCGGAGAAACGATAGGCTGGGGCAGAGCTGGAGAACCCCTCCAACCGCCCAGTACTGCGAAGACTTCCTTCCCGAAAGGCCTCGACGGCCATGCACAGCCTTCGGGGCCCTTCCTGGGACACACATAACTGCCGGAGCAATCGGGTCGCCTGTGGAGGAAAGCCGGCCGGCTTCCATCTCAAAGGCCACTGCGGCAGTAACAGAAGGCCCCAATTCACCCACCACCAGCAGGGTCTCAGTGGTAGGTCCAGGCTCGGCATCCCGCATGGTCACCTCACCTCCTGGTGCAGAGACAGCATCCTTCCACTCCCAACCAGCAGCAAAAATTTGCTCCGGCGCATCCAGCTGAACCCGTCTGGGCGAAACTCTGTCTGCCCCCCGGATCAGGGCGCGGAAAGCCGCAATCACCCAGGCTAGATCACCCTTCGTAAGAGGCAATTCATCGGGGTTCACCAACAAGGAAGCAGCTCTCGGCGGCACGCCATCGACCTCCGGCCCCTGTGGATCTCGAGACTGAAGGAGAGACCACAGCGGGTGGCATCCTGAGTCCCCTTCCGCACTCGGCCAAGGGAGGAACGCGGGCCCAACATTCCTCCACACCTTCTGAGACATCTCATTTGAGTGGCAGGTTCGGGAGTAGAGACAGCATGCGTCGGCAGGCTGAAAAAATGGCCACCGGGGCTAGGCCGCAATTAGGAGCAGAATGCAAAGTCGTCTGAGGAGGAAGAGATACCTGTGGTCCAGCGGCGGGGATTCCAGCGGTTAGTGTCAGCTATCTGGGAGAGAAGAAGAAGAGTGGAAAATTCGGTGGAAAACAATGAAAAGTCGTCTTGTGGGAAATAATATCTGCAGAGTTCCATCAATTTGCAGCCGCTCTCCTCGCCTTCCGGTCACGCCCCCCCTTTCATCAAATTCTTTGTTGTTTTTGAAGTGTAAAAATTTAATGATCAGGAAAAATCTGTACTCTGACATGACAGTGCCAAAGAATAGAGGGGCAAGTAATTTATTAGTTGTCCAATCTTCTGCAGGGATTGCTCCACCACTCCCTGAAGTATTATTAGGCCCAAAATTTCCAAATGTCATCTTTGGTCACTGGTTCCCAATCTGTTTCTTGGAAACTGATGCAGAGTAGCCACTTGTTGCTCTTGGTACCGATTAAGGCTAGGGTCAGACGAACGCATTTTTCGCATCGTCCGTGGAAAAGTGCGGTCGAACGAACGGACGTATTTTTTCACGAAATACGCGATAGCGGTCATACGATGAGCATTTTCGTCTGATTTTGTACAGATCATCAATAAAACACTTTTTGTGTCTGGACGTTATGTTATCCAGTCATTAGCGGCGTCTGACGTCTCCTAATCACGCAAACACGCCGCTATGCGGACGCAGCGCACTCTGTACGTCAGTAGTAGCGGTTTGACGTTCTCGAAAAAATGCGTTCGTTTGCCACTTGTGTTGCACGGATGAACTTTCGTGCGGCCGTTCGTCGTGTGTTCCCCGGCATTGGACGTCATTTGCTGCTAGCACGGCCGTGATTTCGTGCGGCTAAACGCACGTTAAAACTGCGTTCGTCTGACCCTAGCCTTAACTATTTTTTCATAAATATAAATAATTGTAAGTACGTCTACTTTCATACCAGATGCTCCAGTAAATTGGAATCTTGGGGCGCTGTCTGAACCGTACCGCAGTCCATAGAGCACGAAGGCTGGCGGCACACGAGCAGAGGAAGGAACGTCCATAAAAGTGGACGTTCCTTCCACTCTCTGCGCTCAGCGTACAAAGCGCGATCCTCCTATGGAGAATCGCGCTTTGTATCCTCTCAGCGTCCGTTTAGCTTTTTGACGGGGAGGGCTTTTTCACATCCGGTGGAGGACCTTCCCCATCAAAACCCCACGGACGCAGGGAAGTGCGGGCGCACATGAGCCAAAAATACGCTCGTGTGCCGGGGGCCTTAGTTCGCAGAATCCTCACTTTCTGTGTGATGAAAATTTTCCCCACAAATCACTATTGCCGTTTTCTAGCTGGTCTCTGATACAGTAATGTACGGTGTGTGTATAAGCGTATCAGAGTTGCACAGCAATAAAACTCACAGTAATGGGCTGTGCCTGTGTGTATGAGCGTTCGTTGCTGTACAGATCTGTGATACAGTAATGTGTGGTGTATATAAGCATATCCCAGAGCTGCACAGTAATGTGCTGTGCATATAAGTGTATCACAGAACACCATCATTTTCTTTTTTATATTTTAGTTAAATTTCCGTTCCATAGCATTGGAAAGGTCATGTTCTGGCCTTCCATTAATACCTCATATGACCCCCCCCCCCCAGCATCTATGGTCCAAGATATATGGGGGTTCACGTCTCCACACGTCTTCCCTGCTAAAGGACCCCCAGATGACATTTCCTACGCTGCTTTTACACTTCAGGGTACCTGAGCAGTTGGCCACCGGTACCGAGCTGTGCGGAGGGGGGGGGGGGAACTGGAGGCTTTGCCGACAGCTGCTGACTCGGGGATGGAGCACGACGTCGGCGACCATCTTGCAGCCTACTCCCCACCTGCGGATCCCTGCCGACCTTTACTTGTTTAGCTGCCCCTTCCCAGACCAAGATACTGGGGACCGGGGGCCCCCATCTCCTAGGGGCTCCAAATGACCGTCATGTGGGAGCAGTAGATGAACTTGCGGGGAGGAGGGGGAGTTGGATCCCCCTCCCTTTAAAAGTGGGGGATCCGTGGTTTGGGGCCTAGAGGCCTGCCTGCAAGTGCTGGCGGGAGAGGACGACGATGCCCCACTCGCCAGAGGTGTCTGGCACCGGGTAATGGCAACATTGAGGAACTGCCAGGGAGCAATGACCCAGAGCGCGGGACGAGACCGAGGACCACCCGACCCCTGCGGAGAGCCGAGTGGCTGCTGTGGCTGTGAGGTGCGTGGGGACGGGTGCTCCAGAGGAGGCTCTCCTCCACCACGGAGTCGTTTGGGGGTCTGCGTGACTGGGATGGCGTGGCACACAAAGCTGGTGACGCCCGGGGTGCTGGGCGGCCGGTGGACTCCTTCCCACCGGGTGAGGCGCCTGGCCCTTGTGATGAAAGTGTGTCGACGCCAACTGAAGACATGCAGCCTGCAGCGCTAGCCCGCGTGTACCCCCTCATGCTATCTGCGGTGCTGAAGGAGCCGCACTTCGGTGGGCTGCTTAGCCCGTGGCCCATGACGCAGTGATTGAGGACGGCCGGGTGGCTTGGAGGTGGACTGCCCGATATACCCTCTGCAGAAGATTGGATATCGATGGGGCCGGTGATCCCGCTATTTGTAGAGACACTGGCTGAAGCGGATTCCCTCTCTTGTTGTCCTCCCCCTTTTCGACCTGGCTTGGTGGCTCACGTTCCCTTTTTTGGAATAACTCGTCTTGTTTGCTTTTATTCCCCCCCCCCCCATTTTGCTTTTATCTGTTTGTCGCAGATCCCAGGCTGGGGACGCTTTTGAGTACCAGAGACCTTTTATTTACCTTTTTATACCGCCTTCCACTGAGTATATTTTTGTTCTCTTTTTGATGCCATTAGATGACTTTTCGATGAGACCCCCCCCCCCCCCTACTCAGGGATGTTTTTGCCGCCCCCCCTCTCGATGCTTATGAGACACCTCTTACGTTGACTTTTGTTCTTATTTTCACATGTCGTTTATGATGACTATATTAGCTATTAGTCCTTTGTTTTTGTTGTTTCTTGCTGTGTAGCTAGTCTGATGATGTGTGGCCCTGCGTGGCCATCCCCTACGGCTGACTATTTTAGAATTTTGCAAAGTCATCAATAGAATAATTAAAAAAGCCCTGGTTATCGGTATAGCGGCAATGTAGCAGCCGATACATCAGGCCTGATTATTAAAGATTTCTAAGGTTATCAGTAGACCCCTAATTTGTATTAGTGTCAGCAAAGCTCCTATTACACTCAGCCGTTACTGTCAGCTTGCAGCTAAGGATTCTCTGCTCAACCTGCAAAGCCAAAACTTTACCTAGTTGCGGTGTTTAGCCGAGCTGTGTGACTGCCAGGTTCTTCTGTGAGAAAACTTACTGTGCAATGTTTGACTCAGAATTTACAATGCAGACAGCAATGGTACAGGAGGAAAAGCAGAAACCCAGGCCTCCACCTATAATTACAGAATTTTCCTAAGAATGAAGGGACGTTTGAATTGTAATAAAGGACTCTCAGGCAAGTATTGCGTTTCTTTCTTGCCTTTGTAAAAACACAGCAGCAAGGTACAATAACATTGAACTGAAAAAACTTTAAACCAGGTGTAAACAAGAAACACCTAAGCCCTCCCTGTCTCCCTCAGCCAATCCTGTCGACCTCCCTCTATAAATTGGTGCAGGTAGAACATCCACACGAACATATTTAGAGGTGGCAGCCCGAAACGATCGAAGAAACACTGTTGTTCCGGTAGAGGAATGGAAGACCGAAGTCAGCGAGAAATCAGGAAGCTGGAGAGAGCAGATACATGAAAACAATCAGAAACATAACCAAGGAGGAGCAAGCCGATAGCAACTGGTACGACAACCCCCCCCAGAAGAGGGCGGGAGAGGCGGGCAATACTCGCCTCTGAGTCCTTTATTACAATTCAAACTTCCCTTCGTTCTTAGGAAAATTCTGTAATTGTAATACTCGGACTCAGAGGCTCCTATTGCGAGTTCAAAGCTGATCTACCAGGGGTGCGGACCAGTGAACAATCGGCTTGAAATAAAAAGTCTTAAAAGGTAGACTCTCTAGACCAATCCGCAGCCTTAAGTAGATCTTCAAGGCGGCAGCATCCAGCGGCCACCGAGGAAGAATCCATAGCAGAGCATAGAGAGTGTGCGCCATAAATCGAGACATCAACACCCGCGAGGGTCAGAAGCCATTTTAACCAGCGCGCCAAAGTCGTGGAACCAACTTCGCGATGGGGCACCCTGAATGAAATAAACAGAGGAGATACTCGCAGAGAGCGCAAAGGGATGGTGCGTGTTTCATATTCCCTTAAACAAAGGACCGGACATAATTGAGGTGAGTCAGGGAAAGCGGGATAGAGTACAGAAGTCAAAGATGTCTTAGATTCGACATCTCTAGACGTACCGACACCCTCAGGCACAAAAGATGAGCCTGAAAGTCCAGAGCACGAACATCACCCACCCTTTTACAGGAGATCAGACAGAGCAGAGTCACTAGTTTTGCGGAAAGCTGACGAAGGGAGAGAAGTTCGTTAGAGGGCCACTGGGAGATGAAACGTAAAAGTAATGAAACATCCCAAGTGGTCAAGTAACGAGGGAGAGGACGGGGACGAGAAAATCTCATGCTTCTAAGGAGCCTACATACCAACGGGTGGCGACCCAGTGGTATTCCTAGAAAACCCACGTGATGGGCCGATAAGGCAGAACGAAAAACATTAATGGTGCGATAGGCTTTTCCCGAGTCGAAAGTCTCGGACAGAAAGTCCAGCACGAATCTCAGAGGGGCTTGAAAGGGATCCACGTCCCGTCCCAGGCACCAATGAAACCAGCAATTCCAGGCTGAGTCATAGCAGGCTCTGTTGCCCGGGACCCACGCTCCCCTGAGGAGTGCGGAACTCCGGTCCGAAACTTCCTCGGAGAGTCCGGGACCCCCGACACCAGACACGCCAACAGCCGTCGGGTAAGAACAAGGGATGGAGGTGACAAGTTTGCATTCCGGAGGAGGTCCGGAAGGGCCGGCAGCAGTCTGGGAAAATCTGCCGTCATCTGCAAAAGCATTGGGAACCACGGCTGATTCTCCCAGAATGGAACGACAAGCACTATCTCTGCGTGTTGAGTCAGAGCGTGATGGAGCGTGCGACCCACTAGGTGAAACGCATAATGGCGATGCCGATTCCATTGCTGTAGGAAAGCATCCGCCAGCCAGCCTCCCTCCAACTGAAAAACAGACGTAACTGTGTATTCAGTCGAGACGCGAACAGGTCCACTCGTAGAGGACCCCATAAATCTAAGATGGCGGAGAAGACGGAAAGCTTCAAGCGCCAGTCTCCGCAATCCCTGGTGTGCCTCGAATTCCAGTCTGCGATTACGTTCGACAGTCCCAGAATGAATTGAGCCTGAATTTCTAAGTCTCGCGTGAAACACCAAGTCCAAAGCTTGGTGGCCAGAGAGGTCAACAGTACCGAACGAGGACCCCCCCCCATGCCATTGATATAGCGTACCGCCGGAAAATTGTCCATCTTCAGCAGTAGACCGCAACGGTGGTCGTTCAAAGCTTTTAGGTTGATAACCGGGCGCATACCGCCCCCCTTCTTCGCCACTAGGAAAAGGTTGCTGACAAATCCGGTAGACGTGGAGGGGGTCGGTTCTATAGCGCCTTTCCGTCTCAGTTCCCTGATTTCGTGATCTATCAACCGTGCGTCGTCTGGTGATAGTGGGATACACGGGGGTTGGTGGGCTTGGAACGGTGGGGACGTAAAGTCTATGGTAAAGCCCTGAATGGTCTGTAGGATCCATACATCAGTGGTTATGGTCGCCCAGTTGTGGGTAAAAAGTTGCAGTCGGCCCCCTACTTGGAATAATTGCGCTGAAAGGAGGAGAGGTCTCACCTGAGGGCCTCCGGGAGGAGTAAGCGCCTCTGTATCCTCTGGAACCCCGTCCTCTCCAGGGTCTGGATCTCGAGGGGAAGAACTGTGGTTGTTGGTATTCATAACCGGTGGTGCCAGTGTTGGAGGCATACGAATTATTGGGGCCTGAGGTAGGGCGAGGTGTGTTGACAAAGCCCGCACGGCCGGTAGCACAGCCCCGTGTCCTACCGGCCCTCCCAAAAACACGTTTTGGAAAATTTTTCTTAAGGGAGTGGGACACTTTATCGTATTAAATGCCCTGGAGTATTCTCCCATATCCTTTAAGAAGCCTTTGCCAAACAAGAAGCCTTTTGCTTTGGCAGCCTGGTCTGTGCCCGCAATGGACGTCAAAGTGGGATCCACTTTTAAAAGTATAGACCTACGCCTTTCCGTAGCGAGAGCGGAATTGGCGTTTCCAAGGAAGCTTAGGGAGCGGAGTGCCCAATTAGAAATTGCAGAGGGGCAAAGCGGGGTTTGGCTCAGGCGCGCAGTTTCTGCGGCATCTAAGAGACGGACCAGCGGCCCGCCACATCAAGTAATTTGTCTTGACACAAGCGGAAGGCATGGTCCACACCTCTTTTTGCGGACCAGCCCTGGGGTTCCACATATTGTAAGAAGCTGGCATCAATTTCGGGTGTGATACAGGTTTTGCCTTCAGTAACAGGGCGAGGGCATTCGGCCTTCATTTTCGCCCGGGTGCCCATGTCCAGGTTTTTTCGTAACCTCGCGTCCACATATCGTGCCACGTGAGGTTGTGGGGTCCACTCTGTGGATTTTGGGTGTTGAAGGTCTTCAGGACAGAATAATGGATTTCCCATGGGGTCGTAAATCAACTCCGTCTCCGGAGTGGATGAGGGAAACACGGGGTCAGAAATCAGAAGCTAGTCTTCAGGGGCATGGATTTCTAAGGCATCTACTGACTCCCCTTCGTCCGAATCCGGATCCTCACTCAGAGGTTCCTCTATCTCTAGGGTGGATTCTGAGGGTCTTGCACGTTTTTGAGGGGTATCCGCCACTAACGCCCAGCGGTTGAGGGCTCTTTTACGTGCAGATGAGTTAGGCACAGAATCCATTGGCAGTACTGTGGGGTTGCCAGACCCTCTGTGGAGATGTTTGGATTTGTGCTCTGACTTTTTGCCCGCAGCACGAGGCAGGGGCGCGTCTGGAGGCCTCACCGTGGTGAGTGAATTGCCTTGATCAATACCCGCTGGTAGCGGTGACATTTTTTACATCAGCGATGGCTTCCGCCAAAGTAGATTTAAAATCTGCCGATAGAACGGCGACTGCATTAAAAACGGCCGAGTTTATTGAGGCCTGTATAGCTGGGTCGAGTTGGGGTAGTGAAGAGGCATGGAGTTTGGGAGATATATAATTGTTGGGGGAAGGGTTACTAGCCTGTTCGGGAGCCAGTTTATGGGAGCTGTCCGAGTCATCGGACTCCTCCGCAGGGGAGAGAGCTTTTGTCGGCGGCTTTTGGCGTGGCATGTTCGAACGGCACGTCTAGTCTCGAGGGATTTCCGAGGAGTCAGGGGAAGCGCGCAAACATGACTGCGCATGTGTCCAAACCACGATACTCCGTGCGCTCGGAAGCTCCGCCCCGCCAGCGCCGGAGGACCGGGTTATGAACAAAGAACGGTAAAACGTTGGAATGGAAAATAAAATTGTATGGGATAATGACAGTGAAGCTAGCGCATAGCGATTCCCGCAGTTGAAGCCGGGGAAATCGCAAAACGAAAGCGCGCAAAAAAAAAAAAAAAAAAAAATCGGGAAGAAGGAAGAGCGATACTTATCTTGTTGCTAGCAGCAAGAAAGAGGATTTAGGACACAGCCCGGGATTAATTTATAGAGGGAGGTCGACAGGATTGGCTGAGGGAGACGGCTTAGGTGTTTGTTGTTTACACCTTTTTAAAGTTTTTTCAGTTCAATGTTATTGTACCTTGCTGCTGTGTTTTATAAAGGCAAGAAAGAAACGCAATAGGAGCCTCTGAGTCCGAGTATTACAATTAAACCTACAGAAAAGGTCAAAGAAAGTTATGAAACAGATGAGGGTTCACAAATGTTTGTCCTTCGTTTTAATTGTCTGACAAAGAAATTTCTATTATCAGACTTAAGTTATGAAAATTCTGAAAGACTCCTGTAAATATATTTCTAACTTTTCAAAAGTTGAAGATACTGTGCAAACTCAAACCCAGTTCAATGAAACTAACCTACACGCAAGAAGGTAGCAAATGGTACACTAGCAATTTTACAGAGCAAACTTTAGTCTGCTAAAAATCGAGCTCAGTACGCACTAATTCTACAAAGCATTCTGTTAAGTCTAGGTGTACAGTCTCTTCATCTGTAAGCACAACCTTCATCATGGCACGTGCAGAAGTTGCATTGGTGAGAGCATGTTTTAGTAGAACGGAAGCAACGGAAATGGAAGCTGCAAAAAAGAAAGCAGACTGAGACACTGCATAGAGAAATTAAAGTTGCTGTCGCCATAGAGAAGTAAAAGATGTTAGAAACAGCCTGCATAGAAGAAACACTAGAAACACCCCATCACTCCAGTGGAGTCAGAAAATCCATTGCGAGTTCCCCTCCTTTTAAACACTCAACTACTGCAGCATCCAGAAATGGAAAAACACAGTATTTTCAGATAACATTTTCACAATTGCATTGCGGATATGGGTATCACATTCATCTAGACAGAAACACATAATACATTTTACTGAATAATGGTCACGAATTACCTCCAATGACTCCCATCAACAATGTATACACCTTTATTCCCAGTGGGAGTCACCATCCTAAAGTAAGCTGGTTTAATGATGTCACTCACAGCTAGCCACACAGGGCAAAAAGCCTCACACTACCCCTAGTGTTCCCTCTTTGGTATAACAATTAAATAGGACATGACAATTCATCCATGATCACAACAAGACAGAAACTCAAGTGTTTAACTCGGCAATGTCCATTACACAAGAAGACTCACCCTCAAGAAGTGTCATGGCTTTAACCCCTTCACTGCTGAGCCAAGTTACCGGTTTTGCTCATGTTTAAACACTATTTGAAGTCATGTTTTATTGTACAATTCAGACAAATTCTGCATATAGTTTTACAGCAGTCTCGACAGATTCATAATATATCATTATAGCATTCTGGCAGGACATGACGTATACATATAACAAAAAAAGTGAATTTCCATAAAAATTTCAATCATGAAGGCCAGTGTCAAACAAGCACACTAGGTGAGCCCGTACTGACGTGGCTTCCGGCGTCCGTCGCAGCGTTCTGACGCTGCGACGAGGTCGGCCACACACTGCTGCAAGCGCATGAATTGCACGTGCAACTGCAGACGTCTAGAAAGCCTCTCCGTCAAAGCACCTCAAAGTGCGTTGACGGAGCTGGAAAGCGTGATTCTCCATCGGAGGATCGAGCCTTGCAGTGCGGAGCGCACTAACTGCGTTCAGCGAGGTGGCCAGACGGGCATCGCGTGGAAGGATCATCCACTCTCCTGGACATTCCTTCGTTAAAAAAAAATAAATTAGTTTTTAGTGCAGCATCAGTGTTCACATAATTTAAAAGTGAACATTAGTGCAGCATTAATAATTTTTTTTTTTTTTTCACTTTTACACCTTATTACCTTTGTAATAAATTTTTGAAACTTTGAAGAGACTTTATGGACACCCTGTATTCTAAAGATATGAACTGCATAGCTAACAAAATAGATTTGCCCAAAGACAGTCCACTAAGAATTCTGTGTCCAATCATTGATGAATCTAATGCACTGAGGGATGGTGGTCGCCTGAATTATGCTCCACTTCAAAAGAAACAAGTAAAATCCATTAATCATTCCCGGACGTCACATTGCTCACTTGACACTATCACAAGCAAGTTAAAAAAAGGACGTACCTGAGATGAACGCACAATAAGGTCAGTGGGACACTGGTGAGGAAACGCTGTATTAGTTCCACAGTACACAATTGTCAGATGTCGACAACAAAAAAGAAAACATAAGGAACAAAAGAAATGGCCGATTTACCAGCTGAAAGAACAAGTATTGAACCTCCTTTTACATGCCGAGCTCAACGTTTTTGGGCCATGGTCAGTAATTGCACGTAAAACAAGAGGAGAAGCCAACAATAAACGATGGGCTGTTATGTTCACTTGTTTAATCATCGTGCCATTCACATTGAAGTAATTGAATCGATGGATACTTCAAGCTTCATCAATGCACTAAGATTTTCTCCATCAGAGGACCCTCCCAACAATTACGCTGACTGTGAAACAAATTTTGTTGTAACAGGTCATTGCAGATGAAATGTATTAATACCTACTTGAATTCTAACGGATGTTCGTGGATATTCAATCTTCACGCTTCTCCAATGGGGGGGGGGGGGCTTGGGAGCGGATGATCGGCATTGCAAGATGTATTTTGTATGCTGTTAGATGCACGATCAACTCCATTTACCAATGAAATTTTAGTAACTTTTCTAGCTGAAGTATCTACAATCATTAATTCAAGACCTTTAGTACTTGTCTTTACAGACCCAGAGTCTCTCCATACTGCTAACTCCTGCTACTCTTCTCAGAGAATTTTGATGCAAAGGACCTTTACAAGCGACACTGGAAACATGTTTCAACACCTTACCAATTCATTCTAGTGCAGAGGGTGACTGACAACCCTACCTCAGTACTTTACAAAGTCGTGGAAAATGGCATACAAGCAAACCTAACTTTCAGGAAGGAGATCTGGTCTTGCTAAAGGACAAATTAGTTCATCGTAACGAATGGCCCATAGGACTTAAACGTATTCCCAGCAATGACAGAAAGGTCCAAAAGATGGAAGTAAAAGGGATTAAGGATGGAATTGCAAAGACTTTTTTTCAATCGCAACAATCACAGAAATGGTGCTTCTACCTCATGAAGATCGGGATGACCTTTGTTCAACCACTTAAATAACCGTGTACAAGAAGTTAAGACTTTTGTCCTACATTTTTAGAAGATGTTATGTTTGGCCTTTTGCAGGATCCTGGACGGAGTACATATAACTTATTTAGTATGTTTATTAATATTTTTCTTATATAGTGGTATCTACAGATACCACACAGGGATTTGTTGTGTTTAGTTGCCTATATTAACGGAATCTCCCTCACAGCGGAGCTCCCCTTCAGTTTTATTTATCTTGGCATGTTTCCCGCTCACAAATGAGCTTCCCTATGGTTCTGTGTTGATTGGTATGTTCCTTAGAACTACCATCTCCATTTTGAAGTTATTTCTAGGCGTGCGAGCAGTTTCTGTCAGCTCTGGAGAAGCATATTCTTTTTACCTAACTTACAAAGTTCAGTACCCTGGAGCTATTCATTCATCCATCCATCCATCCATCCATCGGTTGATTCTCCACGTCTGTAACCTGGAAAGGTTTGAGCAAAACGATCTGACCAAATTATTTTGTTAGTACTTTGTGTCTTGGGAAAGCTGCTACACAGTAACGGAGTCAGAATAACCAGCATTATAGTTCCTTTAGCGTTTACAGCAAAATCCACTTGCAGGTGTATAACCACACACCAACACAGTGTCCATTTTATAGAAATGCACGAACATGCAGCTAAAAATACACATTGCAAGATCATACAGAACTGTGGCAATGTGCCGATTTCAATAAAACAATATATTGTAGGGCAATATAAAAACCATGTTTACATGCAAGTTTTTGAACATATGAACCAGGCATATTCCAACTACACCGTGCTTATATGCAGATACAAAAATCGCCCCCACCTCTGCATCTTGAGTTTTAGAAGTACACTTGTCATGAGTCCATTTCAAGCTGTGGGCCTGCAGCTTCACCAGCCCCTACATTAATCCAGACCTCAACAAACTCCCTTGGCAAAATTGCAGAGCATGGCACCATAGCTTAAAAATCACTGCACTACATAAGAAATAACAGTTTATTGAAAAAAGTACAGTTATATATATATATATACACACATTTACACAAGTATCATTAAGCAGTTAACAGCTTGTGAGTGATGTGTCCATGCTTGCCTCGTGCTTTGGACCAAGATCATGCTCAGGATCCAGGTCTGTTTCTCTAGGGCTGTCAGATGGGTCCGGCTCTTGATGTGGCTCATTGATTTCCACTGCGCTATCTACAGCTTCAAGGAGATCTACATCAAAATCCTCTGGGATTTCATCTGCATCAGAAGGGGAGGTCTGGGATTGGACTGGAGGATTAGTAGCTGCAAAAGAAATCACACTGCAAGACCTGGGTACACCAAATTATCGCAAGACTGAAAAATACATATACCATAAACCAGCCGTATGAAGGCAAGGAAAACTATCTTCAACAGCAAGAGAGGGGTTAACCCAAATGTATATTGAAGACCTGGGTACAGCACACAACGCAAATATAGCTCTTATCACAACTCTGTCAGACCTTGAGATTGCACCTTGTAATAAGACGGCCTTTGGGGAGTATGCCTATTTGATATTTAAATCTTGACAAAAAGGTTAGCAACTAACATGCCTAGCAACATTTTACATTTTTCATTGATAACACCATTGAATTGAGGACTCTAGGTGCCCCCCTCCCCCAAATTAAGACTTTTGGTTTTGACATTTGAGAGTTCTGAGTTTTGAGAACAACCTCTCAGAATGTAATTTCCATACCCTGACTGTCTGCCTCCACTTGTGTTTTTGCCATCCTCCTTTCTAATGCCAGGAGCCTGTTCCGCTCAATCCTCTTCAGTGTCTCCTCACTGAGGTCAAATGTGCTCTGCTGGGTCACAGATGGTGGTGAGGGTGCAGGGAGAGCATCAAAGTCCTCAGAGGGTAAATCCAGATTATCGTCCATCTGCACTATAACTAAAAAAAGAAAAGAAAAGTGAAACTACACTTCATCAGGGAAATTTAGAAGTCTGTTTGGAACCATCGCACAGGGAACCCGATATCTGGACAGGCCCTGTCGGCAGGAACCAATTGATGTATGTGGCAGCCTTTAAGTCACATAAACCGCTCATTGATGCAACCTTGAGTAGGCTGCCACTGGGAAAGAGGGGAATTGAGCCAATAACCTTCTACGTCAAAAGATCAAACACAAATATACATCAGGGCTTCTGCATACATACTCAACTAGCACTGGCTATGGAGGCATTTCATACGCATCGTAGTCTTACAATGATTACGGAGGGAAGTCAGACTCAACTGCCCGTTCAATACCCAAGAAAAATGAAATCAAATACCATCTTCACTTATGAAGTCTTCATGTACAATGGGCAGGTCCATACGAATTCTTTTTAAGCAAGTCTGGAGGTGAAAATGGAAAGACAAGCAAAAAAAATAAAATAAGTAAAGTTCCAATTATATTCAATTTACACATCCCAGTAAATTGAACCAAGAGTACAATGAACACCATTATGATCAGAAAGGTTACCCTTCAACTGCACTATGGTTTCTCTGCTTGCCTGCAACAATTCCCCATTGATTTATGAGCCACCCTGCTGCTTGTGAATAGCACATGCAATTACTCAAGTGACTCAATCACTACTGGCAATTCCCGAATCTCAGTTATAAGCATACAACATGCAGGTACTGCATTACATGATTTTATGCAGTAATTTGCTTCACACAAAGTCACTACAGCTACTCGTGTTTATTTGTATTGTGCCTGTTGTATGCAAAGATTTTTATTATAGAATCACCTATAAAAGTGAAACTGCTATATTTTTTGTGTTCATTTCAAAACGTGATAGACTGGTTTTGAAAAAAAAGAAACCTGGGCACCATAACCACATATGCGCCTCACATAGCTATTCGTATAGCTTCAAGTGAAATGACCTCAGACCATCTCCCTGAATTATGCTTTTGCAGGGAGAACAAATGTCAAGATTTTACTAACTACTTTCAGCCATTTCATTGTTCTTGAGAAGCCACCAAGAAAAATTCAGATAAAGTAATTTAAGGCCGAAATTTCCTGAATTTGCATCTGTTGCAGTTTGGAATATCAACAAGAAATTTATTACAGGACTTCTGCACATTCTGCGTTTTTCATGCAAAATAAAACTTACCTGCACTTCCTTTTTTCCACCTAAAGTCTCAAGTCTGTTCAGAAAATCCTCAAATCGCAGCTTGGGGAAGAGTCTGTGGGCCCAGTTTTCCATCTGTCTTAACAGAGTCTTCAAGTCTTCTGCCTTACAGAAAAAAAAAAAAAAGGTTTCCATTTTGTAATGAGTTGAGGTAAACACAACTTTCCAAATTTTCCTACGAAAATGGAAAGTTGGATCTTAATAAAGACTGAGGCAAGTATTTGCGGGGTTTCTTTTATTACTTCTCAGCAGGAAGAGTTAAACTGAAGAAAAACAAAACAGCAACCTATCTCCAACATGGAGATGACCCCTCCCCGGTAGTCACTAGCCACCCCCAACAGTATGTCCGCTTAAGGCCAGGATTGGAGCAGCAAATAATCCAAGCGCTCCGAAAAACCTGAAGAAGAAACGAAGAACTTAAGAACTAGAAATCCGAAGATAACAAAAATGGCGAACTTCAAGACACTGCAAAGAAAGCAGAAACACCCTTTGTAGACCTCTGTATTACTACCTGCTCTCTCTATTGTGTACATTCTAAGATATTCCTGTGTTTTACCTGCTCCCCCCCCCCTCCTACCAGGAGGTCTCATTGTCCATTGTTTGAAGGTCCTGTGGAGTTATTTGATCTGTGTTGTTATCTGTTTGGTTGTATATTAAAGAGAGTTGTTCTCGCCCGAGTAGCTGTGTGTCTGTGAATAAACATTCATTCTGCTTTGGATTTTCAACGTTGTGCCTCTTTCTTTCAACTGCGGTTAAAGTTTAAAGGGAGCCGTTGGAAGAGAGCCCGCGGACGGAGGTACTAAGTTAGGGTACAGTCGCTCCGTCACACTGGGCTACCAGGATCCAATGAATCATGACCCAACAATCCCAATCAGGCCCTCTCGGCATGTACCAGATTTGAGGTGTTCTGGTGACTTTAATTTTGGGAAGAGGAAACTTCCCATTGTGATTATAACAATGACCTAAAAAAAACTCCAGTCAATGCTACCCAAAAATGCAATCTGAACATGATTTACCTCATGACCTTTACCTCTGAATTTGACCCCATCAAACAGATTCCGAAGAGCTGGAAGACCTCGCTGTGAAATCAGTCTACAATGGTGAAGAAAATATTGTTAAAATAATGAGCCGGCCTAAATTCCTGTACAGGTCAATCAAACATTGGCCCATGACAGATTAGAGAGGTTTTAAGCATTTTATATCAACTTGTATCAAAGTATATTGTAAACAATATTCCTGCAATAATAAATATTACATAGGATATTTTATTTATGTAGTATGAGGTAGACATTTTTACACTCACTACCGTTGGTTCAGAACGCAATACAAACAATATTGCACCATATGTTTCTATTCTGTTCATTCACATTGTAGGATCTGAATGTATGACAGATTTTACCCCTCGAGAACAACATTAAAATATAAGTGTTGTATTTAAACCAATAAGAGGTGTTTAGTAATACTAAGCTATAGACGTGCGCTCACACAGGACTGACATCCAATTTTTTCAGAACGCAATACATTGTGCAAGGTTTGTAAAGGTTACAAAATTTCTATACACCAATACAGTGCAAGGAAAGTTTGCAACATCAGAGAGCTTATGAAAGACTGAATTCCAGATACAACACAAGTCAACTTACTAGTCATCTAGCAAGCTAGATGATCACTTGCAGAGTGTGCTGGTGATTGGGACTAACACTATACCGAAAAAAAAAAATGGCACACAAGGGGGGGGGGGTCAAGCGGAGCTGCAACAACAGGGAATGCAGTTCCCATTCTATTTTACAAGAAGGAACTTCATTCCCATTTAGTGGATACAGAAGAAAGCTGCAATACCTTTCTATTAAGACAGTGTCATAAAACAAGTTCTCTATAAGGGCGTTTTCAGGGCATGGTAGATTGGGAAATCTCAAGGTCTCTGTATTTGACAGAACAGTAGCATTTTCACACAATAAGAAGCTACCACTTCCAATCGTCTTGTTGTTTTGTCCAACACAATTTTTGTTTAGAATGAGTGCTTGATGTGCAAAGCAAATTATCTTATATTAAAACAAGATACATGGGTGGACTGGACATGAATATTAGGGAGTTCCAATGCCTTTATTCTTGTCTTGACCACTGCCTGTGAACTCTGCAGAAAAATACCCAGAATATTCTTCCCAATATACTTCCCACAACGATTCAAGTCAGCAACAATTAGTCATTGGAACACTCACAGGGGAATCCATAGCTTGCATCTAAAGTGACTAGGTTACAGGTAGTCTCATGTTTCGCTACAGTGACAGATGTTTAATGTTTACACATTTGCTTGGAATATCCTAGCACAAACAACAAAAAAAATAATTTACACAGCATTTCCTGGCACTGAGGCCAATGGCTGAACCTCCACAGAGAATAAGAATGACACAAGATGCAGGACTGTGATTCGGCAACGACGACAGTAAATCTGTGTAAAGCACCATGAGGTGCGGTGCTCTTAAGCAAGGCTGCCCATATGGAATATCACAGGAAAGATATTACATTAGAGTCATACCCAGGTCCATGAGTCAATGCCAGCGTACTCTGCTATGAAAGGATTTATTCAAAGAGCACCGAACTGGCCATGAAATTGCACCGAACACTGAGTTTCCCCATACGGTGCAATTTTGTGGTCATTTTGCTCTTCAAACAGCTGACGATTTGACAAATATTGGCGAATTGCAACCGAAATATGGTGGAGCTTCGACGGCAGGGAAATGCCCATAGAAGTAATGGTTAATCTATACGAAGAAAACCGAACCCGAAATGTCAGTGAAATACCCCAATTTTCAGTGGTTTCATTCAACAGGTTTAAGCAGGCAAATCCCATAGGATTCAAGGTAAAAAAATATTCCCCGTTTTTCTTAAATATTTATTCAACCGCTTATTCTTTTCATTTGCAACAAGTCAATTTTTTAGGATTTTTAAGCCATTTTCCGGCGAAACCTTTGTTTCGACGTGCTGCCGGGAGTCTCGCTGACTTCAGGCATGTGTACACACTGGGAAATACAGCATGAAGAAGATTGTGGCTATCCCGCCACAATCACCTTCCACTGACACATTGGATACTTGCAGATTCTGAAATGCAGAATGCTCAGGGTCCTGGGAAATCCAGATAACCAGTAAACAACGTGTATACACAGCTCTGCGCCTTCCTGATTAACCATTGCAAGCATCCAACTCCAACAGCGCTGCTACGACACCATGAAGACATGGAAATAGTAGAGGTAACATCACTGCTCTGCATGGAGAGAGCCTGTGGAGACATGAGTTCGATCCCAGCAAGAGCACCTCTCCAGTAAGTGTCCTTGGGCAAGACACCTAACGGTACATACTCGCCACCCAGGACATAATTGAAAACGAGAGAAATCTCAATGTATCCTTCCTGGTAAAATACTTTCTCACAAAAATAAATAAATAAAATCGCACTGGTGAAACAGTTCAATGACATAGGACACTGTATGATTGCAAAAATGAATATGCTGCCTCCCTCAATTCCAGCAAAAAGAGGAATCAACACATGATAACGGCCCCTCTAGGACATAAAATGACAATTTGGACACACAGGTCCTGCATAGCCTACTTACTGGCTTCCCTGCCTTCATTCACAGGCGCAAAAAAAAAAAAAAGGAAACACCTTCTGCAGTTCTCTACAGTAAATCACAAAATTTTCCTATTCCATAACGGAAAGTCTAGATTTTAATAAGGACACGGAGGCGAGTATTTGCTGTTCTCTAACTGCCAACAGCAGCGAAGAAACTTTATTGAAAATTAACAGAAAACAAACAGTCCTCCCTTCCCCAACGTGGGGAGGGGGACCTAGCTCCCCAGATCCTCCCCATCCAGTCCATAAACCACTCTCCCGGAAGCAGCCCCTCTTTCGAAGCTGCGACATGACAACGGTGGGAGCCTCAGAAGCAAAACTGGAGTAGGAGATCGGGAGCCAAAACATCGAGGAACCATATCAGGAACTAAGAAGGCTGAAAGAGACAAAGAACATGAAAGAACAGTGAGAAACTGTAATCTGAGTAAACGAAGGGAGCCCTGGCAGCCGCCAAAACAGTCCATCCCATTCCAGGAGAGATGCGGAATCCAATCAAACCGGGTGGGGTAGGGCGGGAAATACTCGCCTCCGTGTCCTTATTAAAATCTAAACTTTCTGTTATGGAATAGGAAAATTTTGTGATTTTAAAGGCAGGACACGGAGGCTTCGTATTTGCTAGTTCAAAGCGGAACAGTAACCGCATCCGACCAATGGACAATGGGCTTGAAATAGAAGGTACGAAACGTGGATTCGCTAGACCAGTCAGCTGCACGTAAGATGTCTTCCAGTCGACAGCCCATCGAAGCTGCCTTAGAGGCGGAGGCACTGCGGACAGAATGGGCCCCGAAAGCTGACACATCCACCCCGGCCTGCGCCATAAGCCATCGCATCCAACGAGCCAAAGTGGGAGAGGAGACCGGTTTATGAGGAGATCGAAAAGATATAAAGAGAGGTGAAACCGGGAGAACCCTGATGGAGGGAGTACGAGATTCGTACTCCCGGAGACACGAAACCGGACAGAGACGGGGAGAGACCCGAAAAGACGGGAAGAGTACCGAAGTAAGGGATGTCTTGGTGCGACGTGAAATATCAAAGCGTACACCTTCGGGGACATAAGAACGGGCACCGAAATCCAGAGCCCTAACATCTCCGACACGTTTGCAGGCCACTAAACAGAAAAGCATAAGGAGTTTAGCCGAGAGGGCCTGCAGTGAAAGAGCTGCATTCTCAGGCCAGCGATCCAGGAAGGAGAGGACCCGGGACACGTCCCATGTACAGGAGTATTTGGGAGCCGGAGGGCGGGAGAAGCGCATGCCTCGTAAGAGGCGACAGACCAAAGGATGGGAGCCCGCGGCGACTCCTGAAAATCCAGAATGGCCAGCCGAGATGGCCGAACGAAGGACATTCACGGTGCGATAAGCCTTACCGGAGTCGAAGGCGTGGGTGAGGAAATCCAGGAGAGCTGTCACAGGGGCTGAAAAGGGATCTCTATCCCGTTCCAGACACCAGCCAGCCCACCCATCCCAGGCAGACTTTTAGGCGAGTCGGGTACCCGGGGCCCAGGACTGGAGCAAGAGGTCTGTAGTGCGTTCCGAAAGGCGTGAGCCTGTAAGGGGGTGCCAGAGAGCCACCACGCCAGGAGTTGAAGACAGTGGGAGGTCACCAGGGGATGGGGTTGCTCCTCATGGTCCAGTAGAAGGTCCGGGGAGGGAGGGAGGAGTCTTGGGGCATCTATTGCCATGCTCAGGAGCGTTGGGAACCACGGTTGGGACTTCCAAAACGGCGTTATCAGGACCACTGAGGCCTCCTGAGCTCGGATCTGTGATAGAGTGTGAGCAATGAGGACGAACGGTGGGAAGGCGTAGTGGGGGCCCTTGGACCAATCCTGGAGAAACGCATCCGTGGCCATGGCGTCCGGATCCGGTCTCCAGCTGAAGAAGTCTGGCAGCTGTGTATTGAGCCTGGAGGCAAACAAGTCGATCTGGAAAGGCCCCCAAAGCGCGGATAGCGCAGAGAAACTGTGCCGTGACAGTCGCCAGTCTCCGAGTCCGTAAAGTGCCTGGAGTTTCAATCAGCCACTTCGTTCATCAGACCGGGGATGAACTGAGCGTGTACCGAAATCCCGAGGGGAAGGCAGAATTCCCAGAGTCGCAGAGCCATGGCTGACAGGTCTGCTGAGCGAGGGCCTCCCAGGCCGTTGATGTAGCGGACCGCAGGTATGTTGTCCATCCGAAGTACGACCGAGTCCGGAGGGGATCGCCGTGTAACGCAACGGAGTGCGAATAATCCCGCCAGGAGTTCTAGGCAATTGATGTGCCATAACTGTTCCAGGGGGGGGGACCAGCGACCGCCTGTCTCCTGGGAGCCACATCTCGCACCCCAGCCCAGTCTGCTGGCGTCCGAATCGATGGTCATCGTGGGAGGAGGAGAGGGAACGACCGTTCCAGGTGACTATGTTGTCGATCCACCATAGTAGATCCGATCTGGCATCCTCCGTCAGCAGCACGTGGTCCGTATAGTCGAGGCCCGCCCGGAGTGAACGGGCCTTCAATCGGAGGGCCCTGTAGTGTAGTGGGCCCGGGTGAATCGCCATGCGGGCCGCCGCTAGGAGACCTACCGTACGGGCCAAGGAGCGGAGGGGGAAGGTCTTCTTCCTGAGCAGTATCCTCGCTTCTTTCCTGATCGAGGAGATCTTTGACAGTGGAAGGCTGAGGTTCATGAGGTCGGTATTCCACCACGAAGCCCAGGAATTCTATAGAGCGAGTGGGAGTGAGAATCGATTTCTCTGGATTGAGAAGAAACCCCAGTTCCTGGAATAGGGAAATAGTGTCGTGTAGATGGGTCCGAAGGGTGTGAGGTGACTGGGACACGAGAAGAACGTCGTCCAGGTAGATCACCAATCGGACTCCCCGAGCGCGGAGGGAAGAAACCACGGGTCTGAGTAGCTTGGTGAAGCACCGCGGGGCGGACGACAGTCCGAAGGGGAGGCAGGTGAATCTCCATAATTTGCCGTTCCAAAGGAATTGTAGGAGGTCCCGTTGGGATTCCATTACGGGAACTGAGAGGTAGGCATCTTTGAGGTCGAGTTTGACCATCCAATCTCCCAGAAGGAGCATGTCTTTTAACGTGGGGATGCCCTCCATTTTGAAATGGTGGTAGAGGACCCAATCGTTGAGGGAGCGAAGGTTGATCACCGGACGGAACCCCAAGGCCTTTCTTTGACACCAGGAAAAGGGAGCTGATGAAACCCGATGGATGGGGTAAAGCGGGTTCTATGGCCCTTTTGCGGTAGAGGTCCGCCACCTCGGAATGAATGAGTGTCCGAAGGGCATCTGCGAACCGAGGGGGGTGGGGGGAATGGGCCTGGGTGGGGGTACCGCAGAGTTCTATCTGGTAACCCATCACGGTGGAGAGGACCCACGGGTCCGATGTGAGGGAAGCCCACCTTGGGAGGAATTGAGTGAGGCGGCCGCCCACGGCAACTAGGGACGAAGGAATAATATAAATTGGTCTTACCTTGTCCTTGAGGGACAGGAGGACCACCTCTGCATCCGCGGGCTCGCCAAGCTCGTGACCTCGATGGGTAGAAAGAGCTGGAACCACGGAAGCCACTGGAACCAACGGTGGGCTGAGTGTTGAAAGCGGAGCCTCTAGCGATGCGGGAATTATTAGCGCCCGCTCGGCCGACAGGGCGACCCCTGAACCTGCCGGCCCTGCCAAAAACGCGGTTAGGTGAGAATATGCGTTTTAGGGATGCCTCTGACTTGTCAATGGAGTTAAATGCTTGAGTGTATTCACCCATGTCCTTAAGAAAGGGTTTCCCGAAAAGGAAGCCCTGTGCGGAGGCACCTAGGTCATTGGTGGCTAGGTGCAGCATCTCGGTGTCAATTTTGAGCAGTATGCTATTGCGTCTCTCGCTTGAGAGCTGCATTGGCGTTGCCAAGCAAGCATAGTGACCGTTGGACCCATTCCGTGACCTCGTAAGGGTCCATCAGTGTACCAGCGGTCTTGGCCTCCTCTGCCAGTTGGAAGAGCTTTATCAGGGGGCCGGCAGTGTCCAGGAGACGGTCATGGCAGCCTTTAATGGCAAATTCAATGCCTCTTTTAGGGTTCCAGCCACGTTTTGACACTATTTTTTGGAAGCTGACGTCCACGTTGGGAGTCAGGCATGATTTACCGTCAGTAACCGGGCGAGGTCACTCTAATTTCATTTTGGCCCTGTCCTCCTTGGTCCACGTGTGGAGACGCATACCAGATTGTGGAATTAGGGCGAGCAATATCCTCAGGCTCGAAGAGGGGATTGCCCTGCGGATCATACACCACCGTACCCCGAGATCGGGGCTGGCAAGTGGGTGCTTCCGCATCCAGCAAATCTGAGTCCTCCGGAGCGTGGAGTTCGAGGACTTCTCCCTCAGCCGTCCCTGGATCTGCATCGCCCTGATCGGAGTCTGAATAGTCAGTGAGGGTGACTGTGGGTTTAGCACGGCAGACTTTTTTGGTATTCTTAACCCGAGCCCCTTGGGGGTAGGGTGCGCTTTTTTGGCACAAGTGCCGTGGTGGCTGGTTTAGGCAGTGATCTGGGGATGCCAGCCCCTCTGCTGCTGCTGCTTGCAGCTGGACTACTGGTGGGAAGTCCGATATCAGGTGCACAAAGTGCGGGGCCGAAGCCCATATTAGGGTCCCCTGAAGGGACATCAGGCACCTCTGGAGCCAAATCAACCTGGATGGGGGGGGGGGGGGTGGAGGAGATGGCCTCCGTAAGAGATTTGTGCCACGAATCGGAGAGGGAAGAGACTGCTGCAGCCACTGCTTGTGAGACGGATGCCTGCAGGGAAGCCTCCGTGCGGGCGAATCTGGACTCGGCAGAGAGTCTTTTAGATCTTTTATGTCTCTTGCGGGCATATTGCTCCGAGGTGAGGGAGCTCAGTTCAGATCCGGGGTCTGAGGCTGGTATGTCCTCCGAGGAGGGAGCATCAGCGTGGCCAGGTTTTGATAAAGACATGGCTTTAAAGGGGAAAGCGATCGGTCTGCAGAGCTGAGCTGAGCGGTGAGTGCGTGCGTGCGTGCGCCGCGCTGTGTAAGAGGGACCCCAAGATGGCGGCGCTACCTCCCGCGATACAGCGGAGCTTGAGGGGGCGTGGCCAGAACTGCGTGTTGTTAGAGATTATTGACTTCTTTAATAGGTCAGGGATATATTAATTATGACGTATATTTTTCTTCTCGTAGATATATATATATTATTGACAGTGCCTCCAATACCAGTGGTATAAATTGGTATTTAACCCCTAAAATAGGGATTAATAACCAATCAATGAATATACGTCTTAACAAATATATGGCGCGTTATCCCGAGTTCTTTTGATGCTATCTAGATATTTTTAAACACAATAAAATCAATAAAGATGATATGAGACTGCGTAACGGTAAAATAATTCAAACCAAAATTTATTCACACGTCAAGTTTCATACAATCATATGTTATCGACGGATTAGCAAGATACAATTTACAAGTGATTATAGATCGTGATTAGTAGCGATACTGCGACACGCAATAATCTAATGGACAGATATTTTAGGTTTATAGACCGCACCACAGATATACATGCCTCAGTTCTTAAACACCAAGCTCTATTCTATTCGCTTAAACCTTTCCCCTTATAAACCAATCCTCCACCTGGCTAAGATAAACACTCAGTTACTGGGCATCACCTGCAGCACAATTTATTACTGTGGGGGCCTATTCACTAAATGCAACTTCCTTCAGGGAGATACATAACACACTCGATAGGGAGACTATCTCTTCCACAGATCAATCACAGCACTTCATTCGATATACGTTTACCCAACGCTTCTTATTGACTTACGGTACATGCATTCAATCGAAAGGGCTGCAAGATGGATATGGAAGGAGTTATGCTAGGTTATGAGTGGGGCGGACGGCACTTGACATCTAAAAGCTATTCACGGTCCCAGCGTATCTCACTATAGGTATATAATTGATATTTTTAGATGTCCACAAACAGTATTCTCGGAATATAAATAATTTCACTAAAGTATGGCTCAAGTATGCAGCCGGTAATAGTTTCTCCCTTAGCAGTCCTCTGCAGGGGACTGGAAGGTGGAATTTACTATTCTGATTATTAGGCTCAAACAGCAAAATAATTCATTTATATTCCTTTAGTTTGTGATGGACATCTAAAATCAGGACTATGCAATTAGAAAATAGATATCATATTATTCAGGCATACTTTACCATCTGGTTAGTGAAGATAGAGTGGAGGAAGATTAGGGTGTGGTCGGTCTTAAAGGGGCGGCCAATGATAATTGCCTTTCTTCCCTCCAAGCGTCCCTCAGGTCTCTCCCCAAGCTTTTCTCAGTGTGTGTCCTCCTTCTGCTCTGGAGTGTCCTCTCTATATAGTGGTCTTCCGCCCAGTTTTAGATCTAGCCCATCACTATGTGGCCTCATTTGATTGGAGGATATATATATTCATCAACTCCAGGGGTCTGTCCAGGTGTTAGATTACCTGGCCAGCAGATGGCGCTCTCAGATCATCCATCAACCTTCTGCAGGAATTAATTTATGTGTTTGGCCAATCTTTTACTGGTTTGGGGTCTTTTATTCCTATATCCCGGGACTCCATAGATTTTATTAACAAATCAAAATTTATTTCTATTGTGGCATCGCCAGCATACTTCGCCACGGCGTGTGTGCATCTTATCCCCCTTTACTTATATCCACAGGGATGTGTATGTGAGGGGATATCCATTCATTCATTCGTGGTATCGTTTTTAACATTCACACGTTACCCGACTTAATCGGCTTCATGCGGGTTAGTACACCAGACATTTGTGATGATCAACTAAATGTGGTAGGGCCTCTGTTTTTATAAGATGCTAAAATTATCAGTTCTAACTAATAAATATTCTCATACCATATAGTACATATTGCCGAATAGCATAGCATTACAAGCTGGTTTACCCAAGCCATTTAACCTTCTTTGGGTTTTTTTTTTTTATTGGGCAACCCATTGTTCCATGTTTACGTGGTCTTTCAGAGTTTCGATGTGACGAAATAAACACAATACTGAGATTTCTATCTTAGTTGTCCTTGTGTTCCCTTACTTTTAAACCATTTGATCTAACATCTGTTTGTTTCTCACAACCAGAATTAATTAAGGACAATGGATGTTTGCTGATAGATAACGAGTCTTGCTTGTTACATTGTCTTTAGAACGCATATTCTTGTTATATATTAACGACGCAGACAAGTTGTTTGTGTGACGCAATTCCTGGCCCCAAATTTAAACATTCCTGCGTTATAGAAATTTCATATCTAAAAAGGTCTGACAGTGTGGAGCTCGTGCGCGTAATGCAGGGAGACAGCAAGCAGCGTGAGAAAAAAGAAAGTTGCAAGTGATCGGGAGAAGCCCGAACCCGGCACCGGCTAACACTGCCGACGCCAGGAGCGGGCGAGTGAGCGAACCGCCGCGGTTTAGACCGGGTCGGGAAGCTCTGTGAGTAAAAAGGAGATAGAAGAGTAGATAAATACAGGAGAGCTATACTTATCTGTCTGCTACCGCCGGGAGCAGCGAAGAAAGAGGAGGGGCTGCTTCCGGGGGAGTGGTTTATGGACTGGATGGGGAGGATCTGGGGAGCTAGGTCCCCCTCCCCACGTTGGGGAAGGGAGGACTGTTTTTTTTGTTAATTTTCAATAAAGTTTCTTCGCTGCTGTTGGGGCAGTTAAGAGAGAACAGCAAATATGAAGCCTCCGTGTCCTGCCTTAAAATCAAGACCGCACGACACAGTATATGCAGCTGTGCAAAGCTATGGCAGGTCAAAGGAAGAAAGGAAATCCTACTTTTGCAGGCCAGGGGTCCCCCCCCCCCTTTAACAAAAAAGTTACTTGTTTTGATTTAAAATTCAGTAGGGAGTGAATGACCCTTCCCCTGACACATAGATATATCGATAACAAAAGAATTCCTAGACTGCACTTAAAGGAATTACCAAAAAGATACCTACCTCTGGGCATCAAGTTTTGGCTGGGGTCTTTTTACAGCTCTCCTTGTAGGTTTAGGCGCTTCCTCTTTTTGTGTCTGGCTACCGCGATTTTCCCAGTCATCTAAAAACAAATCAGATTTTTTTATGAAGCAATATGGAGAAGGGAAAGGAAGTAAGGAAATGGTAAAAGTAGTATCTTGCATTCAACATAGGAAGAAAAAGGCAATTTACAGGGTCACTATGAAAAATACTCATGCACCATATTAACAGGTAGGCTAGCACAGCCATGTCCCAAAGATCATGGCTATGAACAATTCTAAATAAATCAGATTAATTTTAGCAAGCATAATTTACAAAAAGTATTATAAACACCCGCTTTTGGAAAAAGTCCTAGTGGTGGTTCTAAGGAACACAGAACAAAAATGACAGCAATGCTAACAAGCGCAAGGCTTCCTTGAAGGCAAAGCATGCTTTAGATTTAAAGGAAACTGATAAAGAAAAGCCTTCGACGTTCCGCACAATAGATTACTATTTAACCCTTTCGCTGCTGAGGCTTTTCACACCTCTGTGCCGAGGTCATTTTTACCGCTTTCGCTCATCATGTTTAACCGTGTTTTGTAGCCATATTTTGATATATGACCCAGACATATTATATATTGTTCTTTCCGGCAGACTCGGTAGATTCATAATATGTCATTATTATATGTATACGTTATGTCATGTCTGTATATTATAACAAAAAATGCAATAAAATTTGAATTTTCAATAATTTATTATGTGTAAAGTTTTGGGTTTTTTTTTCACATTTTAACATGCGATCCTTTGCGGTTATATTTTGTATGCGGTGCGCTTGTTAAAAAAATTTGAAATGGGGTCTCGTTACATTTTTTTGGGGAAAATTTCGCTTTAACAAAAACGCACCACATACAAAAATCGTTAGTGCAGCATTATTGTGCACATTATAATTGAAATGGGAACAATATTGCTGCATTAACAAAACAAAACACTTTTTTTTTTTAAAAAAAAAAAACATTTTTCATTTTCATGTTTGGTATCGCTGGAACGGCCATGCTCTGGCCAAATATTAACCCCTAGCTGCCACGGATCGGGAGATAGGGGGTTCATTAGAACCCCCTATCTCCACCATTGGTGGCAGCTAGGGGTTAACCCTCAGGGGGAGTTCCTGGAGGCTTGGCCGACATCCAAGATGTCGGCCAGCTCCGGGAGAGGATCACGATCCGGCGCTTTTCAGCGCCGATTCGTGATCCGGCTCCCCAGGGGTTAATCACAGCCACCGTTTGGAAGGGCAGGCTGTGCCCTTCCAAACGGTGCCTGTATTAACCCCCTGCTCCCCGGCGATCGGGAGGGAGAGAGGTCCGAAGGACCTCCCCCCCTCCCTTTCAGGCGCCTCCTCCGCACATGCGGGGGCGCCTGAATTAGATGTCATCGCGCCGCCGTGATGACATCTAATGGCTCCGCCGGGGTCCCGGAGTGCTGGGCTGACATCGAGGATGTCAGCGCGCACCGGGGGGGGTGCAGCAATCCGCCGGATTGCTGCCTCCTGTGCATGGACGCGTCAGCGCGTCCATAGCACAGGAGAACCGCTTGGCTGGACGCGCTGAGCGTGTCCATAGCAGCCAAGTGGTTAAATTATAAATGCTTGTAACTAAGAAAAATTTGTATGAAAATTCTTGTTCTTGGCTGAAAGAGTACAGAGAGTGGTCACAAATGGTAAATTTTCAAGAAGGACACCAGTGGTAAGTGATGTCCCTCAGGGGTCTGTCATAGGACCAATTCTATTTTATTTATTTAGAAATTACCTTGAAATAGGCATCGAAAGTCATGTGTCAGTGTTTGCAGATGACACAAAACTAGGAAAAGGTAATACAATGTGAACAGGATGTTACTTGCTGGAGAGGGATGTAGATAGATGAAATTTAATGTAGATAAATGCAAGGTTATGCACTTTGGAGTATAGAACACACAAGCAACGTATACCATTTTATGGTACTGAGTTAGGGAAATCAAAGCAGGAGAAGGATTTGGGAATCATCATAGACTTCAAACTAAGTAACAATGTGCAATGTCAAACAGCAGCCGCCAAGGCCAGCGAGGCTTTCATTAAAAGGGGAATTCATTCTCGGGATGAAAACATAATTTTTCCTCTTTAGAAATCAATGGTCAGACAACACCTTGAAGATGCCATGCAATTTTGAGCACCACTTTTTTTTAAAAAAAAAAAGGATTATGGCACTAGAAAAAGTGCAGAGACAGACAACTGAATTAATAAGGGTAATGGAAGGTATAAGTTATGAGGAAAAGCTAACAAGCTTGAACCTGTTTAGTTTAGAGAAACGGCGCCTTAGAGGGGATCTGATAGCTTTATATTAGGGATGCACCGATACCACTTTAAGACCGAGTACGAGTACCGATACCGATACTTTTTTTATGTCATGTGACGCTTTCCAATAAGAACAGATCTCATATAAAAATGCCCCAGCTCTCATAGCCATTGCCCCCAGCTCATAGATCTTCCCGAGCCCGTGGATTATGCCCCCCCAGCTCCTGGATATGCCGCCGCCCCCCAGCTCCTGGATATGCCGCCGCCGCCCCCCAGCTCCTGGATATGCCGCCGCCCCCCCCAGCTCCTGGATATGCCGCCGCCGCCCCCCAGCTCCTGGATATGCCGCCGCCCCTCCAGCTCTTGGATATGCCCCCCTCCAGCTCGTGGATACACCCCCCCTCCAGCTCGTGGATACACCCCCCCTCCAGCTCGTGGATACACCCCCCCTCCAGCTCGTGGATACACCCCCCCTCCAGCTCGTGGATACACCCCCCCCCTCCAGCTCGTGGATACACCCCCCCTCCAGCTCGTGGATACACCCCCCCTCCAGCTCGTGGATACACCCCCCCTCCAGCTCACCTGGAGCTCTCCGTGATCATACTTATTCGGACAGGCTCTGCAGCTGCTCACCGCGTTCATACTTACCTTCCTGAGCGACGCTGAGAAAGTCTTCGCTCGTGCGCTCGTTGGAAGGCCCCAGCCGCGATCACGTGGGACCACGTGATCGCAGCTGGGGGCCTTCCAACGAGTGCACGAGCGAAGACTTTCTCAGCGTCGCTCAGGAAGGTAAGTATGAACGCGGTGAGCAGCTGCAGGGCCTGTACGAATGCCGATAGAGCATTCGGACAGCCCCCCAGCCCCTCGGATGCCGGCAAGCCGGCTCAATGCCGGCTTCCGGTATCGGGGAAATATCGGGGGTACTGCACGAGTACCAAGTACTCCTGCAGTACCCGGTATCAGCACCGATACTAGTATCGGTATCGGTGCAACCCTACTTTATATAAATAAATGCGGGGCAATTATAAACCATTACTATCCCACAATGTCACTCCTAAGCACAAAATAAAATTTGTGCAAATCATTGCAAAACCGGTGAGAATATGTGAAAAGTAGGGAAAATATACTTATATTGAGTAATCCGTTCTTATCCTTTCTCCGAGCCTCGCATCAATGGAGAATATATGGAGAGGAGAAAAGGCAATATAGTGCAATTCAGTTTATAGATCGTGGCTTTTATATACACATAGCTAAATCATCCCTCACGTGGCCCAGAGCCTATATAAAATATTGGCTCTGTATAAGTGCAATGTGCCGATTAAAGGGATAGCACTGTCCTCCACACGCGGGAAGCTGGAACCAGCCTGGTCAGAGTGATGGTTTGATGCCGCGTGTGCAGCTCAAGCCCAGGTCGGCTTTCTCCTTGAAGGAATGCTACTTGAACAATCTGATAAACACGTCAGCACGCAAAGTGGGTGAGAACGGGAGAACTGCATGCAGCCTGACCACTTTAATAAGCTAAGAAGTGTTCAGGATGCATAGAGTACCTTTAAAATAATTTCAATAACAAACTGAGGGTGAGGGGGGCAGGCAGAGGTGGTAGGGAGCAAATTTGGGAAAGGGACTGGACCCTAGCGTAAGAGGGAGTTTAGGTAAACTGACTAGACCAAACTAAAAGTAGGGATGGCAGCTCTGGACCAGAGCGAGGGAGGCAGGGAGGGTGAGGTGTTGGCACAGAACTCCAGTTTCAAGTAAGGCTAAAACACAGGCAGTACAGCTCCTCCACCCAGTGGCTGTACCCCAGGGTTGGTGATATGGTTCTGGTACTGTTGTAAACCAAAAAGAAACTCGTTAGGTCTCACTTAACCCTAGAACTAAAATCATACACAGGAGGAAAGCAGCAGCACGTCTTCTCAAATCAGCTCCGAAGTAGCGTCTGAGGCTATTAACGTTTAAACCCGACTCTAAACAGTATGTGCTGTACACAGACTGATTAAATCGACCAAGCGATTAATCGATGAGATTAGTTGTCAACTATTTACATTATCAGTCGTTTCAGCCCTAATAAAAATTCACAGGATACAAACATGAATGTAAAATGTCACCACCAGTACTTCTCACAGATTCTCTGGGGCATTGTGATCAGTCATGGGGTGGCTGGGAGTTCCATGTCCTCTCCACCATGGAATAAGCAGAGGTAGGTGAAAAGTAAAGAACAAATAAATGCCAAAAGGTACTATATTCAAAACTATACTTAAGTAGGAAAAAATTTAAATCACACAATAGGAGAAACTAACTTCTGTCAATTTTATATGTTATTTTATTTTCCCAGAGAAGTCTGTATAATGAATGAAACACGTTGGGCGGTTTCATAGTTTTGTCATTTTAAAAATGCTATTGATTGAGGAAACCTGTATGGAATGCCGGCTCTGAACTTCCTTTTGGGCGATATCAGACTGATAAAGTTATAGGTTTCTTTCATAGGAGTGAAACTCCAAAAGGCATCAGGGTGATAACACATAAAAAAAACAAAACACACATTATGGGAGTTTGTCTACGCTTTGGTCCATTCCACTGGTCTAGTGAATATGGTTTTAAATAGGGATGCACCGATACCACTTTTTTTAAGACCGAGTACGAGTACCGATACTTTTATTTAATGTCATGTGACGCTTTCCAATAGGAACAGACCTTATAAAAATGTATAATTGATTTGGGCCCCAGCACTCATGGATTTACCACCAGGTCTCATGGATTTGCCCCCAGCTCGAACGCTGGGGAAGCTGGCCGTGTGCATGTAAAGCACGCGGCCAGCGTTCCCCTACGGCACGCCACGATACTCACCCATCCTGAAGGTTCGGTCGCTGGGTAGTGATGCAATCACGTGGCAGCCGGAAGCATCTGTGACGCTGCCTCCAGCCGAGAGGCAGCGTCACAGGAGCGCCCAGTGGCCGCATCACTGCCCAGCGACCGGACCCTCAGGATGGGTGAGTATCGCGGCGCGCCGGAGGGGAACGCTGGCCGCGTGCTTTTCATGCACGCGGCCAGCTTCCCCAGCCCCGCGGATACCGGCAAGCCGGCCCAGCGCCGGCTTCCGGTATCGGCGGGATGTATTGGGCCGTTTGCACGAGTAACAAGTACTCGTGCAAATGGCAATATCGGCCCCGATACTAGTATCGGTATCGGTGCATCCCTAGTTTTAAAATATTTGAAGGGTTTACTCTTTCGTGCAAAGAATATTAGATGTAAAACTGATAAAACAGTCTGGTGAATAAAACAGTCTGTAACTCAATGAAAATTCCTTGTGCGGCTGTCTATAGTACCGTTAGCGACCACTTGATATGCCATATCAAAGCCCTAACTAACTGGCCCAACCACTCAGTCACCAGTCCGGGGCTGCAGGCACCCTTCAAAGTACCCCTAGTATACTTTCTTCTGCTATATAAAAACAAGTCTTTACACACTTAGAAAAATGTTTGAGAAGTCTGGCATTGGCTGAATAAAAAGAGCTTATTACCTCCGTTTGCTAGGTCACCGTTTTCTGCCCCTGGGGAGTGTGGCGGAGGCAGAGGTGGAAATCGCTCATCTTCTGTGTGCTCATAATCTGGAAGGTCAAAAAGATCATTTTCTAGTGGATCCATCACCTGGAGGAAAAGAAAAAAAAATGTTAAGGTTACTTCTAGTTGGATTATTATTTTACAGAATGCTACAAGAGATATACATTACAGCTGGCACTTGGGGATACTAGTATCAGTGCAGATACTGAGCATTTGGGCAAGTACTCTTCCTCAAACGCTCCAATACCACAACGGCCGGTCAAAAGGGAGATCTTTCCAAGGACAGGGAGATCGGAAAAATCTCCCTCTGCCTGGCAGGGCCACAAGGAAGCATAGAACCAGCCTCCCAGCCAAACATGAAAGAGGGAGGAGAGTCATGACCTGCCAGACAGCTTCCTGACTGGTTAGGGTGCCGGTACAGCTTAAAGCGCCGGTACCAGTACGGGCAAGGACGTTTATAAAAAAAATCATCGGTATTCGTACTCGGTAACAAGAAACCAGCATCGGTGCATCTCTAATCTTGCACATTTGGAACCGACAGAGCGCCACATAATTTGGGTGTGCAACAAGATGAATGTTGCTCTTCCATCCAAGAATTCTGCTGACATTAGCTCTTAAAAAAAGAGACACTGTTATAAAAAAATAACTCCAATCAAAAAGAAACTCGTTAGGTCTCACTTAACCCTAGAATTAAATCATACAGAGGAAAGCTGCAGCACGTCTTCTCCAATCAGCTCCGAAGTTGGCTCTTAAGGAGACACTCTGTTATAAAAATAACTCCAACTTTTTGCCATGAAATAATTGGGCAAATGCTGAGCACTAGGGCTGCCAAAAATAATAGTTTTCATGACGCATCACTATGCAGCCTTGAACGATGCTGCATTCCCGATGAGCATTGATTCTCAGACTCAGACTGTATCCCACGTCACCTCCGCTTAACCATTTAATACGCTAACTTTGACAATACCAATGCACCCGTTTATATATGTGTTCATTACCTATTTGTTCGTGTGTTAGGTTTGAGCCTAGTTTTACCTCACTAATTAAAGTTAAGTTTTAATTGGTACACCTATTACCTCCGTGTTGGCTAGTATACCAACTTCTTTTTGCTTTTTTGACTGACAAGCTTTTTCTCGGGGTTATGTCCCCTTTTTGGTAATAGGTGCCCTGTAGTACCTTGTGTACTAATACTTCCCCTAATTTTCTTGGTCAGCCTGCTTGCAATGCTCCCTGCAGTGAGTGCCCGGGCGTGGCCTCCTCTTGTGATCCACAGTACGGCGGGACCCTGGCTCAGACAGCAAACAGAGCAGACTCAAACACGGGAGACGCCGGTAGCAATCCTCCCAGCCTTCCCCCACGCTGCCCATATGGATACTGGGTGTAATCTAGAACCGGGTCCCCACTGTTCCACAGAAGACAACCCCCCCCCTCATACAACACTCATGTACCTACAGTGGACCCTGTGCCCAGAATGCACCCCCATACCTTATGATACACCCCTGTACCCCCCATGCACCACACTAGGTCTACTCTATTATAATATTCTTTATATAGTGCCACAAATTCTGCAGCGCTGTACAATTCCAGTGTACAAGGGGTTGATACATTGGAATACCACAAATGGATGATACGGCCTTATTCAGGGGGACCCTCTTCCCCAGGGAACTTACAATCTATGAGATGTACAAATATTTTGTGAGGTAGGCGCATCCATATCGTTAGGCGTCTTGCCCAAGGACACTCGTTGGTGACGTCTTCTGAGTAGGATTGTATCAGCTTTCCATGACTGTAGATCAGCGACCTGGTGCTCGCTTCTCATAAAGTTAAGACGTGCTTCTCCATGGGCAAAGGGCAGAGATGTTACCACTGGACTCCACCGCTGATACTGTGTGGTAGGTGTCTTGCCCAAGGACACTTACTGGAGAGCTGCTCTGGCCGGGATTCGAACCTGGGTCTCCACGGTTAGAGCAGTGTGGTGTTGCCTCTACTCCATCCAGCACTCTACCCATAGCACACCCAAACTACCCCTACTGTACCCATAATACATTCACACTACGCCTACTGTACCCCTTACACACCACAGGGGACAGAGTGAGAGTTAATTAACAGTGAGTGTTTTTGAGTGAATATATATACATATATTGCATCTGACGTGAGTGCATAGATGTTTGAATTTGTGTGTGTCTGTATCAGTGAGTCTAAATATGGAGAAATGCTGAATGCGAAGAGACCTGCTCAGTGTATACAGCCCCACCTTCTCTGGGCGCTCAGCCGGTGTCGGACCACCTGGCTGAGCGTCCAGAGTTGAAAATGGCCAGCTTTGCACCTCAGCCAAACGGTTCGCACTGCAGTCGGTGTATCTCCGACTTAAAACCACGGGCACATTGGGCAGTAATGGTGATGCAACGTGAAATCAAATAGTTGACAGGATAATCATAATCGAATCTGGAGACCAGTGAAGATGTGCATCCCTACGGACAGCACCTGCCCAATTTTATTCATTTTATGTTTGGACATGCAGCTCCTCTTCAGCTCAGGGGCTTCCAGAACACATAGGTCTCGCAGACAGTGCAATTTGTGCTCCTACGCAACTTGCATAGCATAGATAACGCAAACTGCGCTTCACTTGAGAAGTGCGCACATTACATATGCAAATTCCTTAGCACCTGAGCAAAATGATGGATCAGAGGTGCGCATACATGTGCAGAGCCAAGCCATCAGCTACCTCTCTCGGGCTTCCTAGCCCATGCTCTACAGTATATTGAAACATACAAAAATGCTATGGGCACTTTTCTTCAAAATAATTAGGGCTGTAACAACTAATCGATAATGAGACTAGTTGCCAACTATTCTCATTATCAATTAATCGCTCCTGTGTATAGCACATATTGATTAGAGTCAGACCAAGTTAAACTTTATTAACCTCAGATGCTACTTTGGAGCTGATTGGAGAAGACCTGCTGCTGCTTTAGGATGGCTGTCCAGTGGCAGTGTATTTATGCGATATCACCTGAAGTCGCCCAACTGATCCTACTACATGCAGGTGAATCAGCCCTCTTCCACTGCATCTGACAACCACCGGCCAATTCCAAAACATTTTTGCGACTACAACAGACCAGCGATCTTCCCAAATTTTTGGATTCATCGGATGATGCTGGGACAATCTGGTACAAGTTTACATGAAAAAGATGCATTGTATAGTTAAACTGCCGAGCCGCGTGAAGCCCATAGGATTTCAATGTAAAAAAATATTTTAATCGATTTTTTGGCAAAACCTTTAGGTTCCGATTTTTTCCTTTAACCTCCCTGGCGTTACAAGTCTAACAATTTCTATGTCAGAATCGTTAAAATTCTTTTCAGCCCCCTAGCGGTATTAGTGCAGCTCGGGGGTTAACTTTCAGCCCTGAAAGCGTTATCCCCGAGCCACACTCAGGGTTTTATACATTACCTGGCCCTGCGCTCCCTCGCTGTCGCCTCCGGACGATCGCGACGTCACACTTCCTGGTTCCCTTCTCGTGAGGACAGGTATTTATCCAGCCCAAGTGTGGCTCGGGAATACCGCTTTCAGCGCTGAAAATTAACCCCTAGCCACGCTCGGGAAAACCGCCAAGGGTGTTAACCCCTTCACCGCTGAGCCATTTCACGTCTTAACCCCTTAACGACACGGGAAATACCATGCCGTCCTGCATCGAGCGGGCTTTAACGCCGCAGGACGGCATAGTACGCCCCGCAGCGTTTGGTCCCTCTGCGCGACGAAAAACTGCCCGCCTCCCTTCCCACAATGCCGATCGCCGGCTGGGGGTCTGCCTGACAACCAGGAAGACCCTCCCAGCCGGCGATTGGCATTGTGGGAAGGGAGGCAGGCCGTTTCCCTCGTGGAAATGAGCAACTGGCCAATCCGTTTGTCTCTGCCCCTTTCTCCTGTTCCTCATTGCGATCTGAGGAGCGAGAGAGAGAGGCAGCAATTGAGCAATTGAGAGAGCGGAGCAAAGAAAAAAAAAAGGAAAAAACTAAAACCCCCTGGCATGCACTGTACCCCTGGCACAGTACCCCCTGATTGGCAGTGTACCCCCGGCAGGCATCGTGAGAGCTGTGAAAAACAAAATATTGAAATAAAACCCCCTGGCAGTGTACCCCTTGATTGGCAAAGGACAACCCTGGCATTTCTGAGAACCCGCATTGGCATACGACCCCCTGGCATTTCTGACTACCCCCATTGGCATACGACCCCCCTGGGAATATTCTAACCTTGTCTAGAAAAAGATAGAGGTATCGGCCACTACAAGGACCGGGAGGGCTTAGTTTAGGTGTTCTAATATTTTAGCAGTGTACTTGACCACATCAGTTCCGACCTCCCATTTAATTAGTTATAACAAGATTCCCATAAAAATGTCCTCCCGCTTTTATTCCCCAGAAGAGGCATATGAGATTCTGGCCGCCTCAGAGTGACGCTCTCGCCGACAGTGACACCGTCACAGCCTCTGATATAGAGCCCCTTAGTGAACCCTCCAGTGACGGTGACCCCCCACCATCTACTGGGAGGCGTGAAAGTAATTGGGTACCCCAAATATGGCTGCCGCAGAAATACCCCCATTTATAGCGACTCCTGGCATCACAGTAAGGGTAGAGGACTGTGAGCCAGTGAGCTTTTTCAATCTCATGTCTGACGACGTATTCAAGATGGTGGTTGAGCAAACCAACCTGTTTGCCAACCAGTATCTTGATGCGCATCCGGATTCACATCGCCACAGGCGTAACAAGCGGCACCCAATGGATGTCAGAGTTGAAAAATTTTTGGCCTCTAACCCTCGTAATGGGAATAGTGAAGAAGCCAAGTATCCGGTCTTACTGGCACGAAAACCCCATCCTGGCCACACCACTATTTCCAAGGGTTATGAAGAGGGAGAGATACGAAAATCTCATGCGATTCCTCCATTTTAACGATAACGCACTGTGCCCACCAAGAAACGACCCAATGCATGACCGCCTCTATAAAATTCGGCCCCTTATCAGACTTATGTCTGCCAAATTCACCGATAATTATGTTCCTGACCAAAATATATCTGTAGACAAGTCCCTTATGAAATTTAAAAAGGCAGACTGCTCTTCAAGCAGTACATCCCAAGCAAGCGATCCTGGTATGGCGTCAAATTTTATAAATTGTGTGAATCCACATGGGCGTTTAGGATATACGAAGGAAAAGATATCCAAACTTGACCCCCCAGGATGCCCCGATTCTATTGGCACCAATGGAAACATTGTGTGGAATCTGGTCTATCCCCTGTTCAACAAGGGCTATCATTTATGGGTCGATAACTATTACACCAGTATCGACCTATTTAAAAATTTATATTGTTTCGAGACCCTTGCGTGTGGCACAGTGCAGAAGAATCGCAGAGGTTTTCCCCAAATCCTGACAGGCAAAAAAAGTAGAGGTTCCTCTTCAGCTCTACGTCAGGAAGAAGTGCTAGCCCTTCGGCTCACCGATAAGAAGGATGTATACATGCTTTCTACTGTGCAAGACGAAAGTACAGTGCCAGTGTCTGTGAGAGGGAGAACGGAGCCACTGGAAAAGCTGAAGTGCATTGTAGATTACAGCAAGTTTATGGGGGGAGTAGACTTGGCTGATCAATGTATACAGCCTTATTTGGTGAACCGAAGACTAGGGCATGGTACAAGAATATTGCCATCTATTTGATTGAGATTGCAATTCAACGCGTACGTGCTCTACAAGCAGGCAGCAGTACAAAATCCATATCCCTTCCTAGAATTCATGCTAGCAGGGGTGTGGGAATTGTATCGCCCGACGCCCGGGACATGAAGATCCGGGCGAGTAGTGTTTTTTTTTGTTTTGTTTTTTTTTAGATGCAGTCCGGCGGGATAGAAGCTCGCCGGACTGCGGACTAATTCCAGGGATGCCCCCGATACCAGAAGCCGGCACTGAGCCAGCTTGTCGGCATCCGAGGGGCTTGGGCGGCTGTTCTAATGCTCTATCGGCATTCAGACAGCCGCCCCTGGAGCTCTCCGGCATACTTACCTTCCCGAGCAGCGCCGGGAAAGTTTCCGCGGTTCCGCACGTTGAAGGACCCAGCCGCGATCACGTGGGAGTCCCACGTGATCGGGGCTGGGGGTCCTTCAACGAGCGCAGGCGCGAAGACTTTGTCGGCGCCGCTCGGGAAGGTAAGTCTGCTGGAGAGCTCCAGGGGCGGCTGTCCGAATGCCGATAGAGCATTAGAACAGCCGCCCCATGTCTGAGCTGGGGGGCAATATCCATGAGCTGGGGGGCAATATCCATGAGCTGGGGGGCAATATCCATGAGCTGGGGGGCAATATCCATGAGCTGGGGGGCAATATCCATGAGCTGGGGGGCAATATCCATGAGCTGGGGGGCATATATCCATGAGCTGGGGGGCATATATCCATGAGCTGGGGGGCATATATCCATGAGCTGGGGGGCATATATCCGCATTTTTATGAGGTCTGTTCTTATTGGAAAGTGGTCACATGACATAAAATAAGTATCGGTACTCGTACTTAAAAAAGTGGTAATCGGTGCATCCCTAATATATACATACATACACACAAAATAGTGTTTAAATAAAGGTCTTTATTCATCACATGTATCTGACGCTGCCTCTATAGGCTGTTATGAATAAAGACCTCTATTTAAACACTATTTTGTTGAAATTATCAGGACAAGTTGATCGTCCTGAGGGACAAGTAGATTGGACTACTACTTAGTCCGTTGGACAAGTAGATTTTTTTTAAATTTCCACACCCCTGTGCTAGAGATCATGTCCAAACTTATCCTAACCCCGGCCCCCAATACATCCGTGATCGCACGCTAACCTGGTTTCAATCATATGTATCAGACCGATCACAATATGTGTCAATTTCTGGCAGCTCCTCCCTCCCCCTCCCAGTCACTTGCGGTGTACCCCAAGGCTCAATACTAGGCCCCCTGCTATTCATAAATGATCTGCCCAACGTCGTCTGCAAAGCCTCAACTGTACATATGTACGCAGACGACACCGTAATCTATACCAGCAAACCAAATCTCCCGCAGCTGGAGGCCGTGCTGCAAGAGCAATTCACAGAGGTAGAAAAGTGGATCAAGCACAACAAACTTTTTTTAAATACTGACAAAACTGTAATGATGGTCTTTGGAACAGCACCTAAACTACACAAATTGCAAACACCCCATCTGTGTGTTGGGACAAAATCAAATCAGAGGGACACAATACGCCCCCAACCACTTCTTAACACTATCAGTGTGCATGGATTGCCCCCACCTTCTCACACAGCTTTGCATGTTGACATCATCATGACTATCAGAGCGCTCGTAGAAGTGTTCGTTCAGGGAGAAAGCCGACACAAGCCTGAGCTGTGCACACAGCATCCATCAGTCTAACCAGGCGCTTGTGTGTGAAAAGTAGGCAAGTAACGCAAGATAAAAAATGTGTGTATGTACATATACTATGCAAATTGCAAAACTGGTTTTTTTTTTTAATTAAAAAAAAAAAGATAATAATTCTGCCAACTAATCAACTATGAAAATAATCGTTAGTTGCAGTCCTAAAAATAATGCTCTTGCTTGAAACCTCATACACATGGGATTGCTAGGGAACGAAAATAGTGCCAGATGAAACACAAGCATAGTGCCAGAGAAAAATAACATTAAACACAGGGATATTTACCATGCCCTATTCTTTCAATACTGGGGAACTTGTGTAAAAGCACCAGGATGCTGTCAGACACTGCTGAAACACACACAAAAAGGCAGAAATAGGTCAGAGTGGGGAGAAAATATTTGAATTGCAACTGAAGGACCCGCTGCTTGTTCCATGGGAATGAAAAACGTGCACTGGCGACACATGCAGGGTCTATCACAGGAGAACATACACATCATTTAAAGCTTACCACTAGCTGCAGGTATCACCAGGAGAGAATTCTCATTTAATAAACAACCTCAGCAATTACAGTAATGATTCCACGAAATGTCCAAACGTCTACGGTGGATTAATCTGCTCTGCACAGGCTACAAAACATGGATTATAATGCATCTGTCATGCCCATTTTACACTGAGCTCATGTGATATGGAATCACCAGATATATACACTGAGTGGCCAGATTATGACCATCCCATCAGTACTTCGTTGGGCCACCTTTTGCCTTCAATACTGTGGTGATTCTTCTTGGCATTGACTCCACGAGAGGTTGAAAGGTGATGCGAGGAATCTGACACCAAGCCTGATGAATAGCACTGTCCAATTCTGTGATATTTCATGGTTGTGGAACCAGCTGCCTGATGGCTCTTTCAACTTCATCCCACAAATGCTCAATTGGATTGAGATCTGGTGATTGTGGGGGCCACCTAAGCAAGGTAAATTCTCCCGCATGTTCTTGAAAACACTCCTGCACAATGAGCACCGTGGCATGAGGGCGCATTGTCTTGTTGAAAGAAGCCATCTCCGTTGGGATACGCCATCAACATGATCAGGGATGCACCGATACCACTTTTTGAGACTGAGTACCGATACTTTTATTTTATGTCATGTGAACGCTTTTCAATAAGAACAAACCACATATAAAAATGCCCCCAGCTCACAAGTATATATCCCAAGAGAGAAAATATAATAAAATATAAATATATATAATTATACACAGAATGCCCCCAGCTCACATGGATATGGAGATTGCCCCCAGCTCTCTCAGACCTATATCGAACGCTGGGGAAGCTGGCCGCGTGCATGAAAAGCACACTCTGCCAGCATTCCCCTCCGGCGAGCTGCAATACTCACCATCCGAAGGTCTGGTCGCACAGCTGTGGCACGATCACGCGACCGCCTCTGTCTCCAGCCGAGAGGCAGCGTCACAGAGGCGCCCGGACCTTCGGATGGTGAGTATTGCGGCTCGCCGGAGGGGAACGCTGGCTGAGTGCTTTCATGCACGCGGCCAGCTTCCCCAGCCCCGTGGATACTGGCAAGCTGGCCCAGTGCTGGCTTCCGGTATCGAGGGGGGTGTGTGTATCGGGCCATTTGCACGAGTACCAAGTACTCGTGCAAACGGCAGTATCGGCACCGATACTAGTATCGGTATATCCCTAAACATGATAGGATGAACTTGAGCAGCAACGATGCTTTGGTATATTGTGCTGTTAAATTCGTGTGGAACAACGTCTTAAGGGCCCCAAACCGTAACAGTGCCCCCACCAGCTTGAAGGGTTGTACTCATGCATGTGAGGTGCATGCTTTCATGCAGTTTCTGACAAATTCTCACTCTGCCATCGGCATGATGCAACTGGAAACGTGATTCTCTCCGGTCTGCCCTAACATTGACTAGTTGCTGATGGCCACAATTTGCACATACAGACCCAGATTTTCGTGTGACAGTCCAGTCTTTAAACACTTAAATGTTCAAGAGCAGCTGTTGTTAAATGATTCCTGCTGTTTTGCTGAGACTCGCTCCATGGCTCCGAGCACCAACAATCATCCAACGTTCGAAAGTTGTTAACTTGCGTTGTTTACCCATATCTTCAGAAAATATCACTTTTACTGGTTGTGGTAAACAAACTGCTTCCCTATTTAGAATAGTCTGGCCCTCTAGCAATGTCAGCGCAAAATTATAGCCAATTTGCCTAAAAAAAGTCAGGTGGTCATAATAATCTGGGTACTCTGTGTATATATAGGTGTTGGTTTTATTGCCAGGACAAAAGTAAAATTATGAGTAATTTCCAAAAAAAACGAATTTACTGCCACACTATTCCTGAGACAGCTCCGAATGGAGGGCTATCTACTAGGATGGTTCTTCCACTCTATCCAAGTGCTTGATTGGCTGTGGACGTCACCCCTGAGGGCCAATCACGTGTGGCGCCCACAAAAAGTGATGCACACTTAAATGCCAAACTCTTAAAACACAAGGGGTTAGTCACAATGCACCGAAATTTAAGCAAAATTGCGATGCTATGCACTTCGGTGATTCCATTTCGCCACTCTACAGTGATTTCACTATATACTGCAAGGTCACAGTGGTGCGAAGATGGAGTCGAAGACCGCTGAACTGCAGAAAAGAAGAAACCGGAACTCGAATAGAAGAAGAAAAAAAAAAAAAGGGCGATTTCAGAAATATATATATATACACACAAATAAAAAAAAATACAAGTGTTCTTAAAAAAATAAAAGACTTTTTCTGATTTGAAAATGAAAAGAATAAACTTTTAAATTAAAATTTACATTTTTTACATTGAAACCATAGTCACCTGTTTAACACTTTACCGCAGGGCTTGACAAATTTGCTTTGAATCTAGGAGCCAGCTACAAAGGTTAGGAGCTAGTTTTTGCTTCAGAGTAACAAAACTTTACTTTCAACAACTAAAAGATACACAATACCATTTATTTTTTTTGAGTATGAGTACCAGTACGCTTTTTGCCAGGTACTCACTGATACCTTTATTTAAATGTCATGACACTTTCCAATAAAGTTTATGCTGAAAGCCTGTCCAATTTATGATATAGTATTGAAATGTATGGCCAGACACCCTTTTACCCACTGCACAGACACACAACAGACCTCATATATAAATATATACACCAGGGCTGGATATATTTACATTAACTGTAGAAGACAGGAAAAAAAACATTGAAGCCAACTAGATGTTTAGAGGTCAGGCAAAGACTGCTTTTAGATTGATGTAAAATAAACTGGAAATTTGGGAGCCAGGAGTAAAATGCTAGGAGTCAGTGGCTACCAGGCCCCTGGATTTGTCAAGCCCTGCTTTACAGACAGTGGGTGGTGCCCGGCGGGAGGGCTTTAAGGCCGGCAGTACGTACTAGTAGACCCCTCTAACCTGCTGCTGACCCCTCCTCCAGCCCACCTACACAGCTGTCATGCGTCATTGGCTGCAGGGGGACAGCTTGAGTTCAGGCCATCCCGCCGCAGGCAAAAGAGGCATGCCAACAGGTAGGCGGGGCTGTCACGGGTCATCGACGCCAGCGGGGCATGCTATGCCACCCTGTGGTTTTAAGTCCCACCGCGGGATCGGCATAGTACACCCTGTTGCAGGAAACTGTTAAACCGACTGAACTGAAATACCGAAAATCAGGGCATGTCGCCGACACTTCGGTGCAGCTCGGGGTTCGGTGAATAGGCAAACCATTACTTCACTACGGGACAATTTCGCTGCCAAAGATCGCTCTACACTGTATTTTACTTTCAATTCACCAGTATTTGGAAAATTTACAGTTTAGTGAATAGACAAACTGCCACGAAATTGCAACGTACGTTGAAATTCACTGTTCAAGTTTGCCGCTTAATGAACAACCCCTAGTGTAAATATTGCTATAGTGTAAGTATAGGTGAATAGTGTACTGTATGATAGGCACGTCAAAAAATGAAGAGGGAATAAAAGCTCAGATTCTGCCATCGCCAAATTAGACGTTCCAGACCGAAACTGACTATCATTTTCCACAGCTAGGGTTAGAATTGGCAAAATCGTATTCCTAAAAATGAGGGGGAAAATGGATGGATGATAAAGTAAAGCCTAATCCCAAAACAAACAGAAAGAGTAAGCTAAACCTAGCAATGTAAAATGAAGCTCCATTTTGGCTCAGGGCACCAAATTCTGCCACGACTAAGTTTGGCCATGGCCCGACTAGAGCAACTCTTTTTAACCCCTTCACTACCAAGTGATTTTCCAAAAAAAAAAAAAAAAAAACAGTCAGAAACCAGTCAGGGTTATTCAGAGAGGTGAAACGTAGGAGAAGGACTGGACATTTTGACCTAGAATTTTCCATTCTCCAGCTTTCAACTCTCTTTGAATAACCCTGAGTGTTTTTTGAAGAATAATTTTTAATTAGATTGTAAGCTCTCGAGCAGAGTCCTCCCTCCTACTGTTCGGTGTGTATGTATATTCTTTTTTCTGTCTCTCCCATTGTACAGCGCTAAGGAATCTGTTGGCGCTTTATAAATGCTTGTAACTAATTATACTGAAAGAAATATTGAAAAATACACCCAATGATTTTTTTACTGTACTAACATATTTGGCCAGTAGATGGTGCCAAATTGAATTACAGTTGCAGTGAGTTTCACTGCTACAATTTATCAGCTTGCTGAACACAGATGTCCACATTTTTGCTGATCTTACACAATTTTAACTATTTGGGCATTATGCCCACATGGCTAAGACTTTGCTTTTGGGCTGCAGAAGGTGCCCCCGAACGAATTTAATTTGCTTTTGGGCTGTAGAATAGCACATGGAGATAGAGGCACCAGATGGTGTCTTTGAAACCTGAGAGATTTCGATATTGGTAGCAAAGGGGTTAAATGCTTGCCATTTATTCACACGGCTTTTTGCAGCATCTTTCCCATAACATACCCAAGTGAATATAGATTGGATTCTTTAAAAGCTGGGGTCAGACGATCGTCATTGGAGAGCAGAAGGAACGTCCGTGAGAGTGGACATTCTTTCCACTCGCCGCCCGTCTGGCCACCTCGCTGAGCGCACTCAGTGTTGCAAAGCGCGATCCTCCTATGGAGAATAGAGCTTTGCAGCCCCGTCAACATGCGTACATGGCTCTTCTGCTCCATCAGCATGAAAGCGGAGAAGCATCAGTTAACAGGAAATTCCACAAGAAACAAGACACCTATAGCCTGTATTTCCCTACGGAACGAGCACAGGGTGTGCCGAGTGTAACAGGGTCACTTTATACTGAACCAGTTATGAGCATTAGAAACGTGGGCTCATAGCATAACTCCAAATTAAGGGGGTTATTTTGCCACCATTCCGTGGAATTTTGGGGCAATTTCTGTATTCACAAAGCTGTCAATTGGACAAATACAGGAGAATTAACAGTGAAATACGGCGCATTTGGCGGCGCCAAACGTTTTACAGTCAAAACTAATTGATTTATCTATTCCCAAAACACCAAGTTGCACTGTATGTTCAGTGAAATGACCCGATTTCAGTGTTTCAAATAGGTTTCAATGTAATAAATGGCCTAAAGATAAAAAAATAAAAAATTTTTAAAAAAGGCATCTTTATAATTTTCAAAAAACCCCTTTTATTTAAAAAAAAAAAGACCGTATGTATGTATGTATATACATATATATATATACATACATACATACATACATACATACACACACATACCACACGGGTTAAAATTTCCACTCGCCCTCTCGCAATTTGTGAGTAGAATTTGGCAGGGGGCGAGTGAAAATTGGTGGGGGGGGGGGCTCAGGGAGGAATGCATGGGAAGTAATCAGCTCCTCTAAATTTTGCAGTTAACTCCTTCCTGGCTCTCCTTGCCATTTTAAACAGTGCACAAATCACAAATGCATCCACACACTGCACAAGGTTATTCAGAGAGCGGTGAAAAGCAGGAGAATGACTGGAGAACTGAAAATTCTAGGTTAAAATAGCCAAACCAGAAAAATTCTCCAATTTTGACCTAGAATTTTCAGTTCTCCAGTAATTCTCCTGCTTTTTCACCACTCTCCGAATAACCCTGTGACTCTACAGTGGGGACGCAGCCTCCTTAACACAACTTCTATACAGCCCTTCTTGGTCCCCAAATCAACTATACCCACAAATCACAGCACCCACAAATTCATACAGCCCCCATATATAAATGCAGCCCACATGTCACACATTATTACACAGTATTACTGTGAGTTTTATGGTTGTGGAGCTCTGTGATAAGCATGGGTGTGTATTGTGGGAATAGTTGGGGGGAGGGGCAGCAGCATATCATCTTTGGACCCAGGCAACACAATGTCATGGGTATACATTGGCTGCACGCTGATCTGCACCCTCCATATATTAGTTCTGCCATAGAAAATAATGTAACACCGGCATCGCTAGCCTGCGTCACACGTTCAGCGCAAGGGTTTACAGGGCATAGAATGGTCTTATTCCACACCCCCTGCACCTCACCACACACAGGCAGGCGCAGGAGCCCTTGCACCGCCTTACATCCAGGGCTGAGTGATGCAGAGAGCCCTGGACCATATGAAAAGCCCTGCAGGCTTCACAGACATGAAGCCTGCAGGGCTATCTGTAATGTTTAAATGGTCAGCATCCAGAACGGATGGTGATCGGTTAATTGGAATCAGAGAGGGTCTCTAATACAGACCTCCTCTGTCTAATACCTGTCATCCACTGAATGGATTCAGTGGATAATGGGATTTACTGAAACAAACACCCCTTCAGTGCCATTATATATTTTACATAGAGCAGTGACTATCCCTGCAAGGAAAATGTGCAGTATGGGACTGGGTTAGGTAGGTTACCTGTTGGCGAGTAACATAGAAGACCTGGCTAGTAGCTCAGGACCTGAAATTGTGTGTATATATGTATATGTATATATATGTAATATATATGTAATATATGTGTAATATATGTGTAATATATGTGTAATATATGTGTAACATGTTAGTCCAGATGCCAAAATCACGAGTATAGCAGTCTGTAGTGATACATTTAGGCTGGGTTCACACCACGGCGTAGCGCAGCATCGCGCAATGCGCACATTTTGCGTTTCGTTGCAGTGCGTTCGTGGCTATGATATGGCCGCGAACGCGCGGCTATATGCCGAAAAGAAGCTCCCGGACTTTTTGCGTCGGCCGTTTTAAAACGCTTTAGGTGTGACATGCCCACATAGGCAATCATGGGATTTCATGTTTAAGCGTTTTACACCGCGCAGGAGCGCGCTGTAAAACGCTTAGGTGTGAACCCAGCCTTAAAGTACAAGCTTTCGAGAGGATTCCTCCCTTCGTCAGGTATATAAAAGCTTACTGATCAGAATAATAGAATTAAACATTGGGACTAGGGATGCACCGATACCACTTTTTTAAGACCGAGTACCGATACTTTTCTTTAATGTCATGTGACGCTTTCCAATAGAACAGACCATATAAAAATGCCCCCAGCTCACATGTATATCCCCCCGAATAGAAAAAAATATATATATATATATATATATATATATATACACATATACATATACATACTGCCCCCCAGCTCACACATGGATTTGCCCCCCTCCAGCTCACACATGAGTATTGCCCCAGCTCATGGATATGCCCCCCCCAGCTCACGGATATGCCCCCACAGCTCACACATGGGTATGCCCCCCACAGCTCACACATGGGTATTGCCCCAGCTCATGGATATCCCCCCACAGCTCACACATGGGTATGCCCCCACAGCTCACACATGGGTATTGCCCCAGCTCATGGATATGCCCCCCCAGCTCACACATGGGTATTGCCCCAGCTCATGGATATGCCCCCACAGCTCACACATGGGTATGCCCCCCACAGCTCACACATGGGTATGCCCCCACAGCTCACACATGGGTATGCCCCCCACAGCTCACACATGGTATGCCCCCCACAGCTCACACATGGGTATGCCCCCACAGCTCACACATGGGTATGCCCCCCACAGCTCACACATGGGTATGCCCCCCACAGCTCACACATGGGTATGCCCCCACAGCTCACACATGGGTATGCCCCCCACAGCTCACACATGGGTATTGCCCCAGCTCATGGATATGCCCCCCCACAGCTCACACATGGGTATGCCCCCCACAGCTCACACATGGGTATGCCCCCCACAGCTCACCACATGGGTATTGCCCCAGCTCATGGATATGCCCCCCCAGCTCACACATGGGTATTGCCCCAGCTCACACATGGGTATGCCCCCACAGCTCACACATGGGTATGCCCCCCACAGCTCACACATGGGTATGCCCCCACAGCTCACACATGGGTATTGCCCCAGCTCATGGATATGCCCCCCCAGCTCACACATGGTATTGCCCCAGCTCATGGATATGCCCCCACAGCTCACACATGGGTATGCCCCCCCAGCTCACACATGGGTATGCCCCCCCCAGCTCACACATGGGTATGCCCCCCACAGCTCACACATGGGTATGCCCCCCACAGCTCACACATGGGTATGCCCCCCACAGCTCACACATGGGTATGCCCCCACAGCTCACACATGGGTATGCCCCCCACAGCTCACACATGGGTATGCCCCCCACAGCTCACACATGGGTATGCCCCCCACAGCTCACACATGGGTATGCCCCCCACAGCTCACACATGGTATTGCCCCCCACAGCTCACACATGGGTATTGCCCCCCACAGCTCATGGGTATGCCCCCCACAGCTCACACATGGGTATTGCCCCCCACAGCTCATGGGTATGCCCCCCACAGCTCACACATGGGTATGCCCCCACAGCTCACACATGGTATGCCCCCCACAGCTCACACATGGGTATGCCCCCCCAGCTCACACATGGGTATGCCCCCCCAGCTCACACATGGGTATGCCCCCCCCAGCTCACACATGGGTATTGCCCCAGCTCATGGATATGCCCCCCCAGCTCATGGATATGCCCCCCCAGCTCATGGATATGCCCCCCCAGCTCACACATGGGTATTGCCCCCCAGCGCTCACACATGGGTATGCCCCCCACAGCTCACACATGGGTATGCCCCCCACAGCTCACACATGGGTATGCCCCCCACAGCTCACACATGGGTATGCCCCCCACAGCTCACACATGGGTATGCCCCCCACAGCTCACACATGGGTATGCCCCCCACATGGGTATGCCCCCCACAGCTCACACATGGGTATGCCCCCCACATGGGTATGCCCCCAGATCATGGATCCCCCCCCACGACGATACTTACCTTCCTGGGCGCCGCCGGGAATGTCTCTGCGCGTGCGCTCGTTGGAAGGACCCCAGCCGCGACCACGTGATCGCGGCTGGGGTCCTTCCAACCAGTGCACGCGGGGAAACTTTCCCGGCGTCGCTCAGGAAGGTAAGTATCATAGCGGAGAGCAGCTGCAGGGCCTGTCCGAATGCTTTATCAGCATTCGGACAGGCCCTGCAGCTGCTCACTGTGTTCATACTTACCTTCCTGGGCGACGCCGGCCAAGTTTCTGCGCGCGCGCTCGTTGGAAGGACCCCAGCCGCGATCACATGGTCCCTCGTGGTCGCGGCTGGGGTCCTTCCAACGAGCGCACGCGTGGAGACATTCCCGGCGGCGCCCAGGAAGGTAAGTATTGCGGTGAGCAGCTCCAGGGGCAGCTGTCCGAATGCCGATAGAGCATTCGGACAGCCGCATCGGCATTCGGACAGCTGCCCCTGGAGCTGCTCACCGCAATACTTACCTTCCTGGGCGCCGCCGGGAATGTCTCCACGCGTGCGCTCGTTGGAAGGACCCCAGCCGCGACCACGAGGGACCATGTGATCGCGGCTGGGGTCCTTCCAACGAGCGCGCGCGCAGAAACTTGGCCGGCGTCGCCCAGGATGGTAAGTATGAACACAGTGAGCAGCTGCAGGGCCTGTCCGAATGCTGATAAAGCATTCGGACAGGCCCTGCAGCTGCTCTCCGCTATGATACTTACCTTCCTGAGCGACGCCGGGAAAGTTTCCCCGCGTGCACTGGTTGGAAGGACCCCAGCCGCGATCACGTGGTCGCGGCTGGGGTCCTTCCAACGAGAGCACGCGTGGAGACATTCCCGGCGGCGCCCAGGAAGGTAAGTATTGCGGTGAGCAGCTCCAGGGGCAGCTGTCCGAATGCCGATAGAGCATTCGGACAGCCGCCGCAGCCCCTCGGATGCCGGCAAACCGGCTCAATGCCGGCTTCCGGTATCGGAAAAAATATCGGGGGTACTGCAGGAGTACCAAGTACTCCTGCAGTACCCAGTATCGGCCCCGATACTAGTATCGGTGCAACCCTAATTGGGACAGTCATAGGGCTCACAGTTGGGGGTGTTAGATGTTGTATATCGCCAAATGGCATGACATACAGAATGGGACCAAACGCTGTAACAAACCTCGCTGCAAACTGTGCCAACATATATGTGACAGCAGCACTGCGCGGCACAACAACGCCACTCACAACATCAAGGGATCATTCCTGTGCACGTCAGCAAATGTGGTATATATGATCAAGTGCACGGCGTGTGATAAGGGCTGCTATATTGGTGAAACCAGCCTTAAACTAAATCTCAGGATGAACCAGCACAGACACTCCATCAGGAACCACCAGGAAAACACATTTTGTACCCCAGTGGGACATCACTTCAATCTAGCAGGCCACTCCATCCAAAACCTCAGAATCAAAATCCTCAAAAAGGACATTTTAAAGATCACCGGGAACGCAAAACATATATGAAAATGATCACATATTTCAACAATATAAAACAAGGACTTAATATAGATTCGGGTTTTCTAACCCACTATAATAACGTCACATAATATTCATAATTCCTATTTTTCTGTGTCTTCCCCATACTCCAGAATGAATGCACAAAACAAACAAAAATGGCTAAAGCCCATTACTTCAATGAAAATCTAAACAATAACATATCAAACCCTAGAAACTTTTGGAGAACCGTAAGTAACATACAAGCACCCCCAGTCCACTCCCAGCCGGCTGCTGTCAAAGTAAACAACCAAACCCTGCAACACCCCCTAGATGTAGCAAATGCCTTTAATGGTTATTTTGTTGAATGCGCCACCACTTTGCCAAGCTAGGAAATGACATGCAATCAGAAAGGCCTCATGCAGGTCAGGCCCCTCCAACTGTGCAAAGTCCCTGTATCAGACAGGAATTCAGTTTTAGACCAGTGCCTGTCAGTGTCGTTACTAAACTTCTCCGTAAGCAAAAAATGAAATACCAGTCTGGACCTGATCAAATACCAGCAATGCTGCTGAAAATCAGTGCACCGGCAATTGCAAATCCTGTCGCAACCCTAATCAATGAATCACTGGCGACTGGATACATACCCAAACTATGGAAGACTGCGAGAGTGGTACCTATCCATAAAAGTGGTGACAGTACTTTGGTATCCAACTACCGTCCGATATCGTTGCTCCCTGTAATGTCAAAAATTTTGGAAAAATGCGTCTACACACAATTACGTGATTATTATCAATATTGGAACTACTTAACCCCAGATCAATCCAGCTTTCGTCCAAATCACTCAACTACAACCGCCCTTTTAAAAGATGGAAGGACCTGAAGAATGATTTCAGGGATTTAGGAAGTAAACTGAAGAAGAGGTCCTCCAAGGTAGTATTTTCTGAGATCCTACCTGTGCCACGTGCTACAGTGGAAAGGCAGCGGGAGATTAGGGAGGTCAATGCGTGGCTTAAAGCTTGGTGCAGGAAGGAGGGCTTTGGGTATTTAGAGCACTGGGCTCATTTTGCACTGGAGTACAATCTGTATAGTTGTGATAGATTGCACCTGAATGGAAGAGGGTCTGCTGTGCTAGGGAGAGGATGGTTAAAAGGTTGGAGGAGACTTTAAACTAGTGGAAGGGGGGGAGGATACAGTATCTTACAAAATGGAGACAGAGCAGATAGCGCAAGGGTTTCAGCTCAGACTAAGGGGGGTGGAGCCGGGGGGATGGGTAATGTCAGAACAGTGGAGGCATGTAATGTAAAGTCGCATTCAGCATGTGTGGGTAGAGACAACATTAAATGTATGCTTGCTAATGCAAGGAGCCTCAATAACAAGATGGGGGAACTAGAGGTAATAGCATACACTAAGCAATACGACATTATAGGAATAACAGAAACGTGGTGGGACGAAACGCATGACTGGGCTGTAAATTTAAACGGTTATACATTGTTTAGAAAGGATAGGAAACATAAGAAAGGGGGTGGAGTGTGTTTATATGTAAATCAGGATTTAAAGCCTAATATTACACAACTGGAAAGCGATGAGGGAAATGTGGAATCCTTATGGGTAAATATTTCGTTGGGGAATAAACAGGGAAGTCAATTATTGGTTGGCATATGCTATAAACCTCCTAATATAGATAATGATGAGGAAGAACAACTGTTAGAGCAAATTAGGAAGGCTGCACATCATGGTAGCACTTTAATTATTGGAGATTTTAATTACCCGGACATTAATTGGGATAGTGGGACTAGTAATTCAGCAAAGGGAATCCGGTTTCTGAATATTTTAAATGATACCTTCATGTCACAACTGGTAGAAACACCAACTAGAGAGGATAACTGTCTGGACCTGGTTATAACAAATAATGTGGATCTTTTCTCAAATATTAATGTAAAGGAACAGTTGGGAAACAGTGACCATAATATGGTGACTTTTGAAATAAACTCAAAAAAACACATTCATAGGGGGCATGCTAAAACATAATTTTTAAAAGGCCAACTTTATTAAAATAAAGGAAGCTCTCAATGTCATTGACTGGCAGAAACTCTTTCACGGGAAAAACACTGAGGATAAGTGGAATATCTTTAAACTAACATTAGAAAAGTACACGTCACAATATATTCCACTGGTTAATAAATATAAAAGAAACAGACTGAAACCAATGTGGCTTAGTAGGAAGGTAACTAAGGAAATGAAAAATAAAAAGGCATTTAAAGCTTTTAAATCTGATAAATCTGAGGCATCCTATAAAGCATATAGGGCAGCCAATAAAGCATGTAAAAATGCGATTAGATGGGCTAAACTAGAAAATGAAAAAGAAATAGCCAAAGAGAGCAAGACCAACCCTAAAAGATTCTTTAGGTACATAAATTCCAAAAACCCAAGAGTGAAAATGTAGGTTCACTAAAATCTGAGTCAGGGTTATTGTTAACTGAAGATCAGGATAAGGCAGAAATTTTGAATGATTATTTTTCTTCAGTATTTATCAAAGAGAAACCTATAACAGGAGACATGCAATTCATTAATAAAAACTTACTAATACAAAGTGACTGGTTGACTCAGGACAAGGTTTTGCAGAAATTAAACAATGTGAATGTGAATAAAGCCCCAGGGCCAGATGGAATTCACCCACGAGTACTGAGAGAGCTATGTGTTGAAATATGTAAACCTCTGTTCTTAATCTTTCAAGATTCTTTTCTTTCAGGAATAGTACCAGAGGATTGGATAAAAGCTGACGTCGTCCCTATATTTAAGAAAGGTTTAAAATTTGTGCCTGGGAATTATAGACCTGTGAGCTTAACATCTGTGGCTGGGAAAGTATTCGAGAGGTTACTAAGGGATAATATTCAGGAATTTATTGGGAGGTATAATGTTATTGGCAAAAATCAGCATGGTTTCATGAAACACAGATCATGTCAGACTAACCTAATTACGTTCTATGAGGAAGTAAGTAGAAGTATAGATCAGGGGGTCGCAGTGGATGTGATTTACTAAGGCTAGGGTCAGACGAACGCAGTTTTAACGTGCGTTTAGCCGCACAAAATCACGGCCGTGCTAGCAGCAAATGACGTCCAATGCCGGGGAACACACGAAGTACGGCCGCACGAAAGTTCGTCCGCGCAACGCAAGTGGCAAACGAACGCATTTTTTCGAGAACGTCAAACCGCTACTACTGACGTACAGAGTGCGCTGCGGCCGCATAGCGGCGTGTTTGCGTGATTGGGAGACTTCAGACGCTGCTAATGTCCGGCCAACATAACGTCCAGACGCAAAAAGTGTTTTATTGTTGATCCGTACAAAATCACGGACGAAAAGGCGCATCGTATGACCGCTATCGCGTATTCCGTGAAAAATATGTCCGTTCGTTCGACCGCACTTTTCCACGGTCGACGCGAAAAATGCGTTCGTCTGACCCTAGCCTTAGATTTTGCCAAAGCTTTCGACACAGTTCCACACAAAAGGTTACTATTTAAATTAAGAAAAATTGGTCTAGATGAAAATAATTGTTCTTGGATAGAAAACTGGCTAAAAGATAGGGTACAGAGAGTGGTCATAAATGGTACATTTTCAAGATGGACACCAGTGGTAAGCGGTGTCCCTCAGGGGTCTGTTATAGGACCAATACTATTCAATTTATTTATAAATGACCTTGAGATAGGCATTGAAAGTCATGTATCAGTGTTTGCAGATGACACAAAACTAGGAAAAGTAATACAATGTGAGCAGGATGTTACTTCGCTGCAGAGGGATTTAGATAGATTGGGGGACTGGGCACTTAAATGGCAGATGAAATTTAATGTAGATAAATGCAAAGTTATGCACTTTGGAGTGAAGAACACACAAGTAATTTATACCCTAAATGGTACGGAGTTAGGGAAATCCAAGCAGAAGGATTTGGGAATAATCATAGACTTCAAACTAAGTAACAATGTGCAATGTCAAACAGCAGCTGCCAAGGCAAGCAAAGTATTGGCATGCATTAAAAGGGGAGTTCACTCACGGGATGAAAACATAATTTTGCCTCTGTATAAATCAATGGTCAGGCCGCACCTTGAATATGCCGTGCAATTTTGGGCACCGGTCTTAAAAAAAAAGATATTATAGCGTTAGAAAAAGTGCAGAGACGGGCAACTAAATTAATAAGGGGAATGGAAGGGTTAAGTTATGAGGAAAGACTAACAAGCTTAAACCTGTTTAGTTTAGAGAAACGGCACCTTAGAGGGGATCTGATAACCTTATATAAATATATACGGGGCCATTATCAACCATTGTCTGATAACCTATTCATTAACAGGACTATACACAGGACAAGGGGTCATCCATTTAGACTGGAAGAAAGGAAATTCAGCCTAAAGCATAGGAAGGGTTATTTTACGGTGAGAACAATACAGCTGTGGAATTCTCTGCCTGTTGAGGTGGTTGGGTCAGAGTCTGTACAGACTTTTAAAAAACGACTGGATGACTTCCTGCAGACACAGAATATTAAGGGTTATAATATTTAATATGTAGGTAAAAGCTTCTTGATCCAAGGAGAAATCTGACGCCATTCTGGGGTCAAGAAGGAATTTTTTCCCAGTATGTTGCATATTGGCAAGCATTTCAGACTGGGTTTTTTGCCTTCTTTTGGATCAACAGCAGTAGGTTATGTGGGAGAGGCTGAACCCGATGGACGCAGGTCTTTTTTCAGCCTATATAACTATGTAATAGGGATGCACCGATACCACTTTTTTAAGACCGAGTACGAGTACAGATACTTTTGTTCAAGTACTCACCGATACCAATTACCGATACTTTTATGTCATGTGACGCTTTCCAATAAGAACAGACCTCCTATAAAGCCCCCAGGTCTCATGGATTTGCCCCAGCTCATGGATATTGCCCCCCCAGCTCATGGATAATTGCCCCCCCAGCTCATGGATAATTGCCCCCCCAGCTCATGGATAATTGCCCCCCCAGCTCATGGATAATTGCCCCCCCAGCTCATGGATAATTGCCCCCCTTGCTCATGGATATGCCCCCCCTGCTCATGGATATGCCCCCCTTGCTCATGCATATGCCCCCCCCGCTCATGGATATTGCCCCCCGCTCATGGATATGCCCCCCCCCTCATGGATATGCCCCCCGCTCATGGATATGCCCCCTTGCTCATGGATATGCCCCCCTTGCTCATGGATATGCCCCCCTTGCTCATGGATATGCCCCCCTTGCTCATGGATATGCCCCCTTGCTCATGGATATGCCCCCCTGCTCATGGATATGCCCCCTTGCTCATGGATATGCCCCCCTTGCTCATGGATATGCCCCCCCTGCTCATGGATATGCCCCCCCTGCTCATGGATATGCCCCCCTGCTCATGGATATGCCCCCCCCCTCATGGATATGCCCCCCTGCTCATGGATATGCCCCCCAGCTCATGGATATGCCCCCCAGCTCATGGATATGCCCCCCAGCTCATGGATATGCCCCCCACTCTCGGATATGCCCCCCACTCTCGATATGCCCCCCACTCTCGGATATGCCCCCCACTCTCGGATATGCCCCCCACTCTCGGATATGCCCCCCACTCTCGGATATGCCCCCCACTCTCGGATATGCCCCCCACTCTCCGCTCATACTTACCTTCCTTCAGCGCCGCCGGAAAGTCTTCGCGCGCGCTCGCTCGCTCCTTGGAAGGACCCCAGCCGCGACCACGTGGGACCATGTGATTGCGGCTGGGGTCCTTCCAACGAGCGCGCGCGCGGAAACTTTCCCGGCGTCGCTGAAGGAAGGTAAGTATGAGCGGAGAGCAGCTGCAGGGCCTGTCTGAATGCTCTATCGGCATTCGGACAGGCCCTGCAGCTGCTCACTTTGTTTAATACTTACCTTCCTTCAGCGACGCCGGAAAGTTTCCGCGCGCGCGCTCGTTGGAAGGACCCCAGCCGCGATCACATGGTCCCACGTGGTCGCGGCTGGGGTCCTTCCAAGGAGCGCGCGCGAAGACTTTCCCGGCGGCGCTGAAGGAAGGTTAAGTATTAAACAAAGTTAGGTGAGCAGCTGCAGGGCCTGTCCGAATGCCGATAGAGCATTCGGACAGCCGCCGCAGCCCCTAGGATACCGGCAAGCCGGCTCAATGCCGGCTTCCAGTATCGGGAAAAAATATCGGGGGTACTGCACGAGTACCAAGTACTCCTGCAGTACCCGGTATCGGCACCGATATCGATACTAGTATCGGTGCAACCCTACTATGTAACTACTATGTAACTATTCTGCCGCTTTGTGCTACAATGTAACTACATGACCCACCATTGTGACATGTTAAAAGAACTAAACTGGCCGTCGCTGGAATCTAGACGCACCCTTCACCTTTCCAACCTGGTGTTTAAGAGCTTTTCTGGGAAGCTACCACCCTATCTGAATAGACTGCCTCCTCCAGCAGCTCCCTCATCCTATAACCTCCGATCCAGGACCAGCACCTTACTTGCAATACCACAATATAAAAAGAAAGTGGCTCGATCCTCATTTTCCTGCAGAGCACCACAATTATGAAATAACCTCCCAGACACCATCAAATCTTCCCCCAGTCTAAAATCACTCAAGAGCTCCTTACTAACATACCTCAATACAGAATGCACCTGTAAACATGTAACAGTGACTATTTCCTACATATTTATTTTCTGTTAATCTGTATGTGTTTTTTTAATATCTTGCATTGTATTACTTTGTATTTCTGTAACATTTTAATGTTCTTTAACCCAGGACATTACTTGAAAACGAGAGCAGCCGGCAGTATACCCTATGCAGTGCCTGTGAGCCTCCTGTTTATACGCCAGCGTCCTTCCTGGTAAAATCCTTTATAAATAAATTTATCTGCCGCCGCAGATAGTCGCTGTGCAGTGATCTGCACCATATTTAGGAGTAGACAAACCGCTCTGAATTTGCACCTCATAGGGAAATTCACCTTTCGGTGCACCTCAGGTGGCAAGTACGGTGCTTAATGGATAACCCCTTTGCACAGCTTTGGCACTGGATGGGAACAAGGAGGCTGGGGCACTCTTGATTTACCTGCAGTGTATGGATTCTCCATGTTGCAGGGTGGTACTTTTCATGCAATGCCCATCAGCATGAATAAGTGAAACATGGCCAACCTGGTAACCCGATTTAATAATATATATATATATATATATATATATGTCAGTAAGCAGGTGGGAAGGCAGAACATATTAAAATAACCTGCAGCCTCCATCTGCCACTTCCTTTGACCTTTCCAGATCAAAATCAATCCAAATCCCTCCCCTGATCAGCTTGTCCACATCCATCTTCTCTCCAGGGATCTGTCAGATGTCTGTTTAGTGATGGAAAGTTCGGATCATTTTTGGGAATCGGATCGTTCATAAAAATGATCCGGATCACTAAGTTAAGGGGGGGGGGACGGACACAGAACCTAATAGGCTCACAGTGTTTGTCGCTACTTATATATAACTGGGTAATGGCGAACATTTGTAGCTGCTCACCTGTATTAGGTGCACCCTTCACCCCTAGTATTAGAACAGTCAGAAAACACACACCCATACAGAGCAGTGTCTACAGGGAGCGCTTAAAAGTATATATACATGCAGGTATTAATATACAATGTATCCAATGTATATCGGTGTAGAATTGACTGTAGATTCTCAAACACAGATATCCTATATTGGATCTGTGTTTAGAATCTACACTCAATGCTTCCTGTTGGTTTATAGAAGTTAAGTCTACACCGGTATACATTGTATATTAATACCTGCATGTATATATACTTTTAAGCGCTCCGTGTAGACACTGTTCTGTGTGTTTTCTGACTGGATTCCAGCTGCAGGATGTGCTGCTCTGAGCAGCTTCAACAACAAGAACCCAGAAACTAGCAGTAACTGAAAATGCTTTTATTCTCATTGAGGACCCCTAGCAGATTTGCTCTTAACGCCTCCTCCCTGTAATCAAGGTGGCTAAGGCATTGCCTGCTGGAAAAAGTTCATATTTCCACAGGTGTGCACGGTGTCGCCTTCTCGCCTGGTCCGAAGTATCGGTGTAGGCGCTATGCGTTAGTTTCCCAATCGTGTGCTGCGGCAGCCAGCTCGGTGAGCTCAGCATGGACACTGGACAGATCCATTTCTTTGCAGGCAGCGCGGTGGGCAGCCCCTTTCCACCAGGCACCGGAAGTGGAGGTTGCAGTTCCGGATCGTTCAGCTTGGTGATTCGAATCACTCCGTTCAGTGAAAAGATCCGGATCAAAAGAACAATTCGTTCATGATCCCCTCAAATGGAAGGCATCGCACAATCACATCTGATGGCCTCTTTCTCTGGAAGTCTGACGTTGGACGCAATGGACGATGGTCCATTCACCTGCATGTTGTAGGATCGGTCGGACAATGAGACGCGATAGCGATCGGCTGATCGCACAAATACAGATCCAGTGGACAGCCAGCCTCAGTCTGTTTTCCTCAAGGAATCCTTAAAACCTGGCCCGTTAAAGAGTATTTGAGCGCAGAGTTGGGAACAGACCGCCTCATGTGTCAGGCCAGCACACCCCCGTCACACACAGGTGCATACCCAAGGCCTGCTGTCCGGCGGGACCCCTTCCATAAAGCCAAGCTTATTTAATGGGGCATCTCCTGCTCCGCCTCGCACCTCAATCGTCCTGGCCGGGTCCTTTAAGAGAAGCTGGGTATGACAGAAACGCGTATAAGGCCCTCCGGCATCCCTGCGCACAGAGCAGGTGCGGAGCAGCCGGCAGTATACCCTATGCAGTGCCTACCTGTGAGCCTCCTGTTTATACGCCAGAGTCCTGCACGTGCAAGTCACGGTACTCCTGTCCTGACCCAAGGGTACAATCACACAAGGCAAGCGGAGCTGTGCGCGCCATCCAACTCTGACGTCACGAAAGGAGGCGGACCGATTGCTCGCATCCCGCCACCCTAGGCACATCTGGGCGGGCTCGGGTCGGTTACATTTTTTTTTCGTGTGGATAAACTTTATTGTGCATATTTCTTCAACAACGAACAACATATTCATTACAGGGACTGAATGGGGCAGCGGTGGAATTGTTACGCTGTATTAGCCCGCATGCTGGTGCAGCTGTTGTAGGTTCGTGTGATTTGTTAATAAATCAGCCATACCACATCCATAGCCCTGCCCAGCTCTGGAGTGGGGGTGAAATCGTTTGAGAGAGGGGTTGCATGGACGTTTTAAACAGGGAGGATTGTCCTTGAGTGAACAGGGAGTGCTCCTCCCTGCCGAACTAGTCAAAAAGGGTGAAGTGGAGGAGTTTCCTCCACCTCACACAGCGTGACCACCAGCCTGGGGAATTTGGCACGATGAAACTTGCGTACATAAAGTTTGTAAGTCCAGTTGAGGTGCACAATTTGTGCTCCCTACACTACGCAAGTAGCGCAAATTGCGCATAAAAGCCACAGGGACCTCCGGAGTCCCTGAGCCGAAGAGGAGGAGCTGAGTGCACCAATGGACAAAAGGTGAGTTAAATGGGCCTAAATAAATAAAAAGGTAATTGGACATTAGCTGTCAACGGTCTCTTCCCAATTATTTATGGGCAAAAAAAATGGACGCTCTACCTTTCAGTAGCGTGTTCCTTTAACCCCTTACCGTGTGGTTGGTGGGCACTAATGCCGGCGCTCTGCAGCTGCTGGGGTGGGCCGCTCCTCCAGCCCTATTATGCACCTCACACACATCATTGGCTGCAGTGAGACAGCCTAAGTCCAGGCTGTCCTGCGGCAGCCAAAGACGCACAACACACCAACTGGTGGACGGGCCTGTCGTGGCCCATAGATGCCAGTGGGGCATGCTTTGCCTCTGCAGCATTGAGTCCCTCCTGCCACATGGACAGCATAGTACGCCCCGTGACGTATACGGGTTAATAAGGCATTGATTATTCTGTTACAGGAGGTATGCATTCGGTATAGTATACATGGGGTGATGTACTGTTCTTTACCCCATGTGAAGCCATTACTATGAGGGTTATTCACTTACCTTACCCTCCTGACGAGGCCCAAGAAGGCCGAAACGATCGTCGGGGGTTGCTGTACCTCTCGTGCAGGGATGACGTCCTTGGCAGTCAGCACTGGCCACCCTTTCTGGGTGAGAGCAGGCTGATTTGCATATGGAAAATTCATCCCTGTAATGGCACAAGCAAGCTAAAAACCTTGTTTGTGAGACCTGAGCGGGCACCCACCGTAGAGCAGGCCATTGTGCTGTTGCTCGTTCTCAGGACCCTCACAAACACCCCCCTTGTTGCTCACTAAAATCAGCTTTTGTTGCAACTGTGATACCTTCGGAGTTCCTGAGAGGGAAATTCAAATAACGGCAGAGGAAGCTTCATTGCTGAATCTTCTGTTGTTCTTTCAGTTTCCTTACCAAGATCACCAAAATGTACTGTGGTTGCAACAACAGTAACATGGGCAGACTGAACACTTGAGGCTTTTGGGCAAAAGGAGATAATAGGGCATCCAACTATGCCTACCCCCTTGCAAGTCACACTCGCAAACAATCACCGTCCCTATGTGCCTTGTTGTTTTACAGAACATTTTGTTTCCACAATATTTTCAAAATTAAAACATGACAAAGACACTGACAAAAAATACTGGGACACTCCCAGAAATATTCATCAAGAGTGACAGACATTAAAGGGGTTATTCAGAGAGCACACAAAATTGCACCGAACATTAAATTTCCCAGTACGGTGCAATTTCGGGGCCATTCCGCTACTCGAAAAGCTCGCAATTTGCCAAATATTGGCGAATTGCCAGCGAAGGAGCTTTGGCAGCAGTGAAACCCCCCATAGAAAAGCAATGGTTAATCTATTCAGAGAACATCGAACAGCAACGATATGTCAGTGAAATGCCATGATGATTTACGGTGGTGTCATTCGACAGGTTTAAACAGGCAAATCCCATAGGTTTCAATGTAAAATTTTCTTAAATATTTATCCAACCGTTTATTCTCTTCATTTGTTGGAAAAAGTCTAATTTATTTATTTTTTAGGCAAAAAAGGGATTTGTCCGGCAAAATTTGTTTTTCCAATTTTTTTAAAATGGTGATTTTTTTTCTGTAATAGACCTTTTTATTGTTATTCATAAGACCTTATATATTATTTTCATGTAGTAGTTTTTTTTAAACACTTTTTAAAAGTTGCAGTGTTTTTTTTTGTTGTTATTGTTTTACCTGTTCGGTGGCTTGTCAGCTTTTCCCGGCGACTGGTTGGCAGTCCGTTCAACGGGACAGTGTTTTTTTGGAGCGTTTTTGAACGATTCAGAGGTCTGTTCAGTGGATCGATGGATGCATTCAGTGGTTTTGCAGTGGTTTTTCGATTCGGCGGGTTTGTGGCGATTTTTCTTGAATGTACTCGGCGAGTCGATTGCAGATGCGTTCGGCAGGGACCCTGCGATGAACTCTGAATTCACTGCAGGGACAGCGAATCGAACTCGCTGAAGTGCGGTGAGCAGGAAAGCACCAAAATGTCGGTGACATTTCAATGCTCTCTGAATAACTCTGTAAGACAGAAAGTATGACAAAGACATTAAAAATCACTGTCAGAGAAGCACATATGCTCGTGGATGTACAGATGATTTTTATCTGGGGTTCCTTGGGGCCCTGCTGAAAGGGCCTAGGTCAGGGCTGTCAGAGAGTTGCCTATTGCCTTAACCCCTTAAGGACGCACGGGGGGCACCCTTAAGGGGTCGATTTCGCTGGCGAGGCGTACAGGTACGCCTTGCTGACAGGTGCCGTCGTGCGGCACTGATTCTGAGCCCTCCCCACAGCCGGCGTGCAGCGCTCGTCATTGGCTGCAGGGGGACGGCCTGAAATGTGCAGCCAATGACGCGCGCCACGAGTCAGCGCTCGCAGGCTGCGGGGAGGGGCTGAGGCGGCCCCATTGAAGACAGCGGGGCGTACATGTACTTGGGCGTCTGAAGGAAAAGGAATCCTCAGACCACCATCTGCTGACCTATAAGAAGGACCCTATAAGTAGTTAAATAACACCCCGTGAATTATAATATTAATTTAAGATAAATTGATAATCAGCAGTATATTAGGACTGGGGCTCATTTCTCAAGATGTTTAGAAATGTTTTTTGAAATGTCTTTAAGATACTGATCTTTAGAAATGTTCTTTAGAAATGTCTGAAGAAATGAACTGATGGCTAGCATTTCTCAAGAGATAACATGTCACAAGAAATCACATGCCGAGGCCACGGGACTGTCCAGAAATGTGTCACCAGACCTGTATTGAAACTAGCCAATGAACGATGTTATGTTTTGAAATGAACTAATGAAATAAAGAGCCAGCGCCTTGACACAGGTATAAATAAGTGTCAAGAACGTTGGAAGGCAGAGAGAGGGATGCCAGACAAAAAAATGCCTCGTGTGTTTTGATTTCTCTCTCTCTCCTGCGCAGAATGAGAGTTAACTCAAGGTGTGCCTAAGACAGGGTCTTAGGGGTTAAGGACGGACAATTGGAGACCATTATTTCTCTTCAATCTGGAGGCACTGCTGAGATGAACAGTCACCCCTCGTCCTGGTGAGTATATTGTCTTGTCTGGATGAGGGCAATGACAGCGTTCATCTCGAACTAAAGTTAGTTGTCCATGTCCTATAGAAGTTAAAAGAAAACGTTGCCACGGGCCGTTTATTTAAAGATGGAGTGGGTCAGGGACCACACTCAATAGGAGGGACATTATATGTCCAATTGATCACACCTTGCGTTAACCCTCATAAAATGTATAGAGTATAAGAATATTACAGTATAAGAATATTACAGTATAAGAATATTACAGTATAAGAATATTAGAGTGTTAAGATTCACTGCTGAACGATCTGTAAGGTAAAACAGACGTCCATCAGTTGTGATAATAGAGTTATAAGTTAAAATAACGAACAATCCGCAAGGTGAGGCGGAAAAGTCGTTATGTATATGTATATATATATATGTATTATTGTTAAAGTATATATTATTAGAGTGATAAGTTAATTGGGTGGCAGGAAAATCTGTAAAGTATGCAGACTTTTGCCCCCTTGTATACTGATGGTACTGTGTATATATATATATATATATATAAGAGCTGACTGGTTGGACATTGTTTGCTGTGAGGTGTATGTTGTATTAAGCAGAGGTGTTTGTTGGCCATTTGTGTGTTAGTTGCTGACTGATGGGGTGGATGATGTTGGTCATGTATGCAGCTACTAACCGGAGATACATATATTGTGAAGCTAGTTTTTATATACTATTGGATTGTGGTTTATAAATTTTTGTTTATGATATGAAGGAATTATATAACTACAAAATAAAAGTAAAAGATTAGAAGTTTGATTCTCGAGATTAGGGGAGGATTCACTAAATAAGTTTTTATTACTTATCCTTAAATTAGCTCATTTTTTGTTGATCCATGTAGCATAGAGATATATATATAGTAAGAATTTAAATTGTTTTTCTTTTCGAGCACTGTGAAGAGCCTCTCTTTTTTCTTTCTTTCTCTATTTTACCTGCCTGATTATTCAATTGTTCAACTAACCATGGGTATTCAAAGTAGCAAGGTTAAAGAATATCCCTTACTGAAAATAGGAGAGTTTTGTAAAGATTATGTAGCACGAGTAGGGGGTACAGATTGCTATTTAATTAACCCATGGATAGATAGTATGGCGGGATGGACAGAAGCAGTGGGAGTTGTGATCCTTTCCTCAGACAGGGAGACCACAGCCCATTCTATATGGATATAGTGAAAGGGCTTATGTCTTGGTGACACCGAGGCATGGCCCCACTATGCAGGAGACCCTCAATGGGATATGACATATATGAAATTAGGGAGGGGGGGACAATGATTAATGGTGAAACAATGTAGAAGAGGGACCCCATTGTCCTCTGACAGCGCCAGATTACATCAAATAGAATTAAGCATATTACGGAGAAAACAGGAAGTCCCACGAGCGGACTGGGGCCCTGGCCCCCTCCCTCTTACAAATACTCAATGTATCCTTCACTTGCTGGTTTCCAAGACACCGAAATACTCGGTGCTGTTGCAGCAATCGAATGTACATCGTCAGCCCCTAGTAAACCACAAATAGAAGATACTAGGGACATAAAAATGATAGACAAGATAAGAGCAGAAGAAAAAGAGGAAGTAAAAGAGAAAATAGAAAAAAAAGCAGAAGAATATATACTGACTTTCGTTATTATGGCCACTCGTATATAACAAAGGATCGCCATTAATAAGCCCTTAAGATATGAGAATAACACCAACAAAACCCATTTTCCATTTATGACCGTGGGGAATAAGTTACTTAGGAATAGATGATATTAATAGAATTTTTAAACATTGTAAAAAAAGAGAAAGAGGACAGACTACGTCCTATGATTGACCAGTTTCTACAGGATGGTATCCTGGAACCTGTAGTCTTCCCCTTCAGTACCCCAATTAACCCCGTGAACAAAGCTGACGGGACTGTCAGGTTCGGTCAAGACTTGCGCGCAGTTAATTCCCTAGTGATTCTAATTGCGCCAATTGTCCCAGATGTCACGTCACTTCTGTCATCAATACCAGCGACACATACACATTTTTCTGTAATTGACCTGAAGAATGCATTTTTTAGCATCCCTGTACATCCAGGAAACGGCATTGCTTTTTGCATTTTCATTTGAATGCACCCAATTTATATGGAAAAGGTTATCTCAGGGGTACATTGATGCCCCGGTGGTCTACAGTATTGTACTGCAGGCCACTTTGAAATTCTGGCACCCCAGCCATGGTTCTGTCCTGCTGCAATACGTGGATGATCTCCTCGTATGCAGTCCATCAGAGGAGGCCTGCCGGGAGGATGGTAAATCACTTCCTCGTTGGTTACAGGAATGTGGGTACAAGGTTTCCCTTAAAATGAAATGTTCAGTGGTGTCAAACGCAAGTTGAATATTTAGGGTTTGTTCTCAGACAGGGGGAACGGAGCATCAGTCAGAAGAGAGTCCAGTCTGTCACGGGCCTGGTCAACCCGAAAACTAAGAAGGACATGTTGTCATTCTTAGACATGATAAACTATTGCAGACAGTGGATCCCTGACTGCTCCTATTATGATAACATTCTGAGACAAGCCACCCTGTTGGGTCAATCCAATGTGATAACGTGGTCTAATGAAATGTTAAATGCTTTTAAGGTTCTCAGAAATGCAATGATGTTAATAAGCCCCGCGCTAGGCCTCCCTGATTATGTACTTTCATTTCATCTGTTTGCAAGGGACAATTGTACAACCAAGGCCGGGGTACTGACGCAAGAACATGGGGGGCCGGTTGAGCCCCATAACATTTTTTTCAAAGATTTTGCCAGTAACGGTACAAGGGATGCCGGCCTGTTTGCGTGCCCTGGCAGCATGTGCAATGGTCGTTAGTATGGCAAGCCAATACACATTAGGGTACGATCCTCATCTACCCACAACCCATGATGTTTTATTTTTACTTAAGGGCATACATACACGGCACATGTCACAGCGCTTTAGTGGATATGAAGTCACACTGCTAAGCAACCCTGCACTGCACATAGAATACAGTTCAAGTGTCTCTGGTCCAGCACCAATCCTAAACGCTTTACTGGGTCTTAAGAATCCCTCAGATACCATCCCACTCGAACATGACTGTGCTCTCTCCATTGAGTCTGAAACTGCACCCCGCACTGATCTCATGTCAACACCTGTTCCGGACGCAGATGTCGTCTTTGTTGACGGCTCCTGTACCCGCCCCAATGACAACACTTATTATGCAGGCTATGCAGTAGGTTCAACTCCCTGACACTGTTCTAGAGTCAGGGCCTGTACCCTACCAGTCTGCCCAGGCAGCAGAACTGATTGCATTAACACGAGCATGCAGGCTCTATGCGGGTAGACCTGTCACGATATACACTGACTCCAAATATGTTTATGGTGTGGTCCATGACCATGGGACGATATGGGAAAAGAGGGGATTTGTGGCCGCAGATGGCAAGAAGATTTCCCATTCGACCCTGGTCACGGACCTCCTAGCAAGCATTCTTATGCCCTCTCAGATAGCGGTGTTACATTGTAGAGCACACACCAGAGCGTCAGATCCTATTCCAAAAGGGAATCATCTGGCTGACCAAGCAGCTAAACGAGCAGCACAACAGGACATAGCTAAACTAGTAATGCCGGGTTTTGCGACCTCCCACAATGGATAGGGACCAATTATTTTGTACTTTACAAAAATATGCAACCACAGAAGAGCTAAAGAATTGGAAATTGGTACTCCCCATCATTCTGGCTGAAATCAGAATGGCGGTTAATAGGAACACAGGCTACTCCCCCTTCGAGATACTTATGGGCAGACCCTTTCCATTACCATGGTCTACAGGTAGGCTAACAGTGGAGACAGGGGACTTAGGCAGCTGATCTCAACCCTCGAGACAACCAGAGACGAAGTTATATTTAAGTTCCCCTTTCTTTCAGACAAACCTACCCACCCATTTAATCTAGGAGACAAGGTGCTGGTAAAGCGGCTACAGAAAGGAAAAAGACCAGAGGATTTCGCCTATGGACCAGAGACCACGGTGGTAGCTGTAACCCGCACAGCTATACTGACAGAGGACAGCCCAGTCTGGATTCAACAAGGGACCCTCTCGAGTCAAGCGGATTCAACAAGGGACCCTCTCGAGTCAAGCGGATTCAACAAGGGACCCTCTCGAGTCAAGCGGATTCAACAAAGGACTCAACAAGGGGTACTAACGGGGGCAGCTAATAGCCCTGGCCTCCATCAGGAAGAGGACCCGGACCAAGAGACACTCACGAGGGCAGATAGCCCTGGTTTCCAACAAAGAGAAGATGACAACCAATGATCCTTTTCGAAGAGTATGGAGACGCATGTGGGGGGAAGAAAAAGACTGAAATAATATGTTTACCCCCCCCTTCGGAACATATGTCACAACCCCTATTGTCCACACCCCCTACCAGAAAGAACCCCAACCCAAACCATCACTGTCTGGCCACTGTTGTTTTTTTTTATTGTCCACCATTACTGCAGTATGATACTGTACAAGGCAACTGTATATATATGTGTAACCGATGAGTACTGGGGACATAATTGTGATTATTGGGGCGCAGTGGGGTGGGACACGGGCAATATGGGATATGGTACCTCTGATGCCGTAGTTAACAGATGGGGATATAAACCAGATAGCGCCGCACGACGACGCAGTTCCGAGGGACAAAGCCTATTAAATCGTATGACTTTGATTGGGAGAGGTGGGTGGCGGTGCTCAATCAGAAGCGGAGCTCAGACAGTACAATTGACGCTAACTATACAACACCCTTCCCAGGCCGACACGGGTGTCTATGTAATGGGAATATACGCAACCGCCACAACCAAATTCCCTCGATACAAGTTCAAACTCCAAGATATGGCCACTTATAAGAAGGAGAGAACCCATTCCTACCCAGGAAATATGGAGAGGTAGTGAGACCTCCTCCTCTCCTACCTAACACCAAATCAATAGCCAATCCCACCTATGAAGACAGTATAGTAATGGAAACAGGATTTTCAGATGTAAATGTTTGGCTAGAATGGGTAAAATTTAGTGCCCTAAACAATAACCGTACAAATTGTTATGTGTGTGGTGCTGCTAGGCCACATCTAGGCACCGTACCTTTTAATATTCCGCAAGATGTATTTTTATATACTAACACCACTGATAGCCAGAGTTTGTGAATATTGGAAGAATAGCTACCCCATACTAACACGCCTCCACAACCAGGAGAAGGGATACATGTTTACCCAGGGAACTATACCTGCTATAAGGTCAGCAGAAAAAGGTAGGAACCTCACCTTCTTCCCCGAGGGTTATTGTGCCAATTATAGCAATATCAACAGTATTAAGTTACAGAATCAAGTTTTTCTGATTGGGGATCTCTACTGGATATGTGGAGACCTCAAGATTAGGGTGCGTCTGCCCCTTCAATGGTCAGGTGAATGTGCCCTGGCTAAGGCCATAATGGGATTTCATATTGTTTCGGATCCTGAGGAAATTCCAAATATTAGCTCACGTCGCAGGAAAAGGGAAGTCCCAAGCCCACAAGGTAGTCTTGATCCGCATGTCTATATTGATGTATAGGGGTACCAAGAGGGGTCCCTGATGAATTTAAAGCAAGGGATCAGGTAAAGGCAGGGTTTGAGTCATTCCTAGCACCTCTTGTTACTATTAATAAGAATGTAGATTGATTAACTATTTATATTATAACCAGCAGAGATTTGTTAATTATACTCGCGAAGCTTTACAGGGCCTCGCTGACCAACTACAATCCACATCCATTATGACGTTCCAGAACCGGATGGCTCTGGACATGATATTGGCTGAAAAAGGTAGGTTAGGAAGATAAATAGGCACTGGGAGACTGCCATGTGTTACCAGTTCCGTGGCAGGTACAGCTCCCGCTGGTTCTATATTGATCCACATGGGTATTGAGGGTCTCGCTCCCCAACCCATACTAACTTTCAGTAGATAGATGAAACAAAGAAAGAATCAAATAGTATGATCATACTATGATTCTAAGAGGGGATTGAAGGAAAAGGAATCCTCAGACCACCATCTGCTGACCTATAAGAAGGACCCTATAAGTAGTTAAATAACACCCCGTGAATTATAATATTAATTTAAGATAAATTGATAATCAGCAGTATATTAGGACTGGGGCTCATTTCTCAAGATGTTTAGAAATGTTTTTGTGAAATGTCTTTAAGATACTGATCTTTAGAAATGTTCTTTAGAAATGTCTGAAGAAATGAACTGATGGCTAGCATTTCTCAAGAGATAACATGTCACAAGAAATCACATGCCGAGGCCACGGGACTGTCCAGAAATGTGTCACCAGACCTGTATTGAAACTAGCCAATGAACGATGTTATGTTTTGAAATGAACTAATGAAATAAAGAGCCAGCGCCTTGACACAGGGTATAAATAAGTGTCAAGAACGTTGGAAGGCAGAGAGAGGGATGCCAGACAAAAAAATGCCTCGTGTGTTTTGATTTCTCTCTCTCTCCTGCGCAGAATGAGAGTTAACTCAAGGTGTGCCTAAGACAGGGTCTTAGGGGTTAAGGACGGACAATTGGAGACCATTATTTCTCTTCAGCGTCTTCAAAGCCCGCCTGGACGTCATGGAACGTCCTGCGGCATTAAGGGGTTAATAGTCAGTTCTCCCCTGAACAATAAACAAGCCTATTAGAGAAAAACCCTCTATATCAGGGATCTCAGCCTCCCAGAAGTTGCTGGCCTTCAACTCCCAGAACGCTTCTAATGCAATAGATGGCCAGAGAATCATAGGAGTTGTACTTCAGGGCACTCCTGAGATCCTATTCCAGCCCTGTTAGTAATAGGGAAAATCATGGCTCAAATCAATATCTGTTGTCAGCTTCCTGTTACATTATGGTCCAGTATCGACTCATGCAGTCCAGTGGACTTCATGGAGCCTAGTGCAACCCTGCCATGAGAGCGGGGCCATACAGGGAAAGTAGAACATTGGGAATTATATGTTCCCAGTGTTCTGCTGCTCACAGAGAGAGGAAGCTGTGGAACGCACTGCACTTTTTCACCCTGGGAACAGAGGTAAGTCTGGGATTTTTTATGGTGTGCATTTCAATTTGGTAAGTGATATTACTAAAGCATACTTTTAACTCTGGGATGTGGCAGTCAGTATTTCTTTCAGATTGGGTTACAGGCACTAAGCGGATGTACAGTGGCAAGAAAAAGTATGTGAACCCTTTGGGATTACGTGGAGTTTTGCATGAATTGATCATAAAATGTGCTCTGATCTTCATCTAAGTCACAACAATTTGAAAAACACAGTCTGCTTAAAATAAAACAACACAAACATTATATGTTTTCATGTGTTTATTGAACATAACATGTAAACATTCACAGTGCAGGGTGGAAAAAGTATGTGAACCCCTAGCCTAATGACATCTCCAAGAGCTAATTGGAGCCAGGAGTGAGCCAACCTTGAGTCCAATCAGTGTGATATTATTGGATGTGTTGCTGAAAGCTGTCCTGCCCTTTAAAAACACACACCAGTTTTGCGTTTACTGGTCTCAAGAAGCACTGCCTGATATGAACCATGCCTCGCAGAAAAGAACTCTCAGAAGACCTACGATCAAGAATTGTTGACTTGCATGAAGCTGGAAAGGGTTACAAAAGTATCTCCAAAAGCCTTGATGTTCATGTGTCCACGGTAAGAAAGACTGTCTACAAATGGAGAAAGTTCAGCACTGTTGCTACTCTCCCTAGGCGTGGTCGTCCTGTAAAGATGACTGCAAGAGCACAGCGCAGAATGCTTAATGAGGTAAAGAAGAATCCTAGAGTGTCAGCTCAAGACTTACAGAAATCTCTGGCACATGCTAACATTTTTGTTGACACATCTACAATAAGGAAAACATTAAACAAGAATGGAGTACATGGGAGGACACCACGGAGGAAGCCATTGCTGTCCAAAAAGAATATTGCAGCACATTTGAAGTTTGCAAAAGAGCACCTGGATGTTCCACAGCACTACTGGCAAAATATTCTGTGGACAGATGAAACCAAAATTGAGTTGTTTGGAAAAAAAACACAACACTATGTGTGGAGAAAAAAAGGCACAGCACACCAACATCAAAACCTCATCCCCACTGTAAAACATGGCGGAGGGAGCATCATGGTTTGGGGCTGCTTTGCTGCCTCAGGGCCTGGACAGATTGTTGTCATTGATGGAAAAATGAATTCCAGAGTTTATCAAGACATTTTGCAGGAAAACGTAAGACCATCTGTCCGCCAACTGAAGCTCCGCAGAGGATGGGTGATGCAACAGGACAATGACCCAAAGCATACAAGTAATTCAACAAAAGAATGGCTTCAACAAAACAAAATACGCCTTCTGGAGTGGCCCAGTCAGAGTCCTGACCTCAACCCGATTGAAATGCTGTGGCATGACCTTAAGAGAGCGATTCACACCAGAAATCCCAAGAATATTGCTACACTGAAACAGTTTTGTGAAGAGGAGTGGTCCAAAATTACTCCAGATCGTTGTGCAGGTCTGATCTGCAACTACAGGAAATGTTTGGTTGACGTTATTGCTGCCAAAGGAGGGTCAACCAGTTATTAAATCCAAAGGTTCACATACTTTTTCCACCCTGCACTGTGAATGTTTACATGTTCTGTTCAATAAAAACATGAAAACATATAATGTTTGTGTTGTATTATTTTAAGCAGACTGTGTTTTTCAAATTGTTATGACTTAGATGAAGATCAGAGCACATTTTATGACCAATTCATGCAAAACTCCACGTAATCCCAAAGGGTTCACATACTTTTTCTTGCAACTGTATAATTGTGCACCTCATTGTCATTGTCCCCAGATAGAGAACACTTGAAAATGAACGGAGAACAACTTCACGAGCAATATGTTATTAAAAAGTAAATAAATAGAAACATTTGTTTGACCTATCCTCCTCTAACTCATAACCGTCCTATATAGATTGGGAGATACAGTCAGGGCATGGTGTAGCGAAGATGCGGCTGCATGATGCAAAATGTTATGGAGGATCTCAGGATCTCGAGTACCGAGGCACCTGTTCAGGGATACATGCTATGTGTCACCTCCCTCTCTGATTGGCTGTTTAACCTGCGTTTTTCATCTGTCAGTTGAGGTTTTCAGATCTTTATATTGTAGGGTTGTCACCTTTCCTTCAAGTCAAACCCAAACAGAATGAATAATAAATCACACATAGGGTGATACCCCTAACAATACAGCACAATACAGAATAAATTGGTGCAATGTATTCTTAGATATAACCACTCACAGGCTGCTGGTACTGGGAAGACACATAGCAGGTTCTTGAATGTCTCCAGGCCAAGATGATAGCCTTAAGGGAAGGATAATAACAATAGTGTAGATAGCCAAGCAACCATAAAAAACAACGTTTTTAATGCGCTTACAAAAATTTAAAACAAATGGAGCATAACATCACCAACTCCCATGACCCAATTCGTCTGAAGGTGTTGCTCGACGCGTTTCATCACGTGGACTTCATCAGGAACGTGAAGAGTCCCATCTGATATCCCTCTAATATACCCAAATGAAAATCAATTAACCAATCAAAGAAAGCAGAAAAACCGGAAATACGAACGGATAAAAAAAAACGGAAACGGAAAAACAAAAAGCGGAAGTCACAACACGAAACGAATCGAAAACGAAACGGAAACGAAACGAATCGAAAACGAAAAAACGTCCCGCAAAGTACTTCCGGTTTAAACAGAAGAAGTTATCCATCAGATGGTGCACCGCACAACGCATGGCTCCTGTTAACCGGAACAGTTCTCCTCACGTCCTGGGTCTGCCAGCCATGGGGACCCTTCCGGGCAGAAATCCGATAATAAGGGCACTTCCGGTTCCAATATTTTCATGGAGATGGTCTTAATGAAATGCCGATAAAGTCATTGCCGCCATCTTTGAAAACGGCAATTCAAATGCGGCCAGATGATCTCCCGATATGGATAAGCCTGGTGTAAAGTCGCTATCGCCACCTTTGAAAACGGCAATTCAGGTGCAACCAGATGGATGGACTCCCGTTGTAAATGAACATAAGATGTGATATGAAATACAATAAAATAAATTAAAATACAATACAGAGGTTATAAAACTCAATTATGGACTGATTAAAATAGTGATTGGTTATTCGCGCAAAAAGCACACTAAATCTATATCACAATGTCAATTGTCAATGTCACATTGTCAAACCCAAACAGAGTAGCACCTCACAGCAAATTTTAATATAGCATTGATGCATGCGAAGTATGACTGAGGTGTCTCTCTGATATGATGCTTGTGCAACTGGCTGCTGCTAAAACCAAAGGTCACTTCTCCCTCCTTATTCTTCTTGAACTTTCTGCTGCATTTGACACTGTTGACCACCCTCTCCTGCTCCTCACGCTGCGTCAGCTTGGCCTCAGTGATGCCACTCTCTCCTGGTTCTCTTCCTATCACTCTTTTGCTCTTTCAGTGTCTCTTTTGCTGGTGCCTCTTCACCACCTGTTCCTCTCAGTTGGGGTACCTCAATGCTCTGTTCTGGGTCTCCTACTCTTCTCGATCTATACTGCTTCTCCGGGCAACCTCATCTCTTCCTATGGATTCCAATCTCATCTCTATGCTGACGACACCCAAATCTACCTTTCCTCTCCCGATCTCTCTCCTCCGGTGTTGGACCGTGTTACAGCCTGCCTATCGGCTGTCTCCAACTGGATGACTTCACGTTTCCTAAAGCACAACTTCTCAAACTGAACTTCTTATCTTCCCTCCCTCTAACAGGTCTATTCACTAAAAGGTGAAACTCAGGAGAATTGGCAGAAGTGAAAATTGTAGGTTAAAATAGCCAAACCAGAAAAATTCTCCCATTTATCTCACTTTCCAAATCGGCTATTTGGTCTAGATTGTTCTCTTCTGCCAATTCTAATGAGTTTCACCTTTAGTGAATGAACCTGCTAGTAAATAGCCCCATAATACTAAATACACATTCTATACATCTCCTCATGCTACCTACACATTATATACACCTCCTCATGCTACCTACTAGGTATGCACCGATACTAGTATCGGTATTGGTGCCGATACTGTCGTTTGCACGAGTACTTAGTACTCGTGCAAATGGCCCAATACACCCCCCGATACCGGAAGCCAGCGCTGGGCCAGATTGCCGGTATCCGTGGGGCTGGGGAAGCTGGCCGCGTGCATGAAAAGCATTCGGCCAGTGTTCCCCTCCGCTGGGCTGCAATACTCACCCCTTCCGAAGGTCCAGTCACACGGCTGTGGTGCGGCCGCCGGGCGCTTCTGTGACGCTGCCTCTCGGCTGGAGGCAGCGTCACAGAGGCGCCCGGCGGCCACGTGATTGTGCCACAGCCGTGCGACTGGACCTTCGGAAGGGGTGAGTATTGCGGCTCGCCAGAGGGGAACGCTGGCCGAGTGCTTTTCATGCACGCGGCCAGCTTCCCCAGAATTCAATATAGGTCTGTGAGACCTGGGGTCATATTCATGTGAGCTGGGGGCATTTCCATGTGAGCTGGGGGCATATCCATATGAGCTGGGGCAATATCCATATGAGCTGGGGGCATATCCATGAGAGCTGGGGGCAGTCTCCATGTGAGCTGAGGCAATCTCCATGTAAGCTGGGGGCATTCTGTGTGTATACAGTTGTGTTCAAAATTATTCAACCCCCAATGCTGTAAAGGGTTTTAGGGAATTTAGTGACATTTGTAATTGTATTCAGAATGAAATCCTACAAGGACTTTTTAAAGAACCATATGCAACTAAAATGACATCAATTGGTTTTGTAATACAGTAGTAAATGTTTCTTTTGTGAATTCTTCATTGACACAATTATTCAACCCCTTAAAGACTACCACTCTGAAGAACAGAGGTTCATTCAAGTGTTTTCAATCAGGTATTGAAAACACCTGTGGATGTCACGGAGCAGCAATAAAGCATAATAAGCACCAATTAGGCAGCTTTAAAATGACTGTGATACTCAGCTCCTTCTAGACATTTACTGGTGTGGTTACAAACATGGTGAAGTCAAGAGAATGGTCCAGGAAGACAAGAGAAGAGGTGATTACTCTTCACAGGAAGGGCAATGGCTATAAGAAGATTGCAAAGATGTTAAACATACAAAGAGAGACCATAGGAAGCATCATTCGCAAATTCAAGGCAAAGGGCACTGTTGAAACGCTACCTGGTCGTGGCAGAAAGAAGATGCTGACTTCGACTGCTGTGCGCTACCTGAAGCGTAGAGTGGAGAAAAGTCCTCGTGTGACTGCTGAGGAACTGAGAAAAGATTTGTCAGATGTGGGTACTGAAGTTTCAGCTCAGACAATACGGCGCACACTGCGTAATGAAGGCCTCCATGCCAGAACTCCCAGGCGCACCCCTTGCTGTCTCCAAAGAATAAGAAGAGTCGACTGCAGTATGCCAAAAGTCATGTGGACAAACCACAGAAGTTTTGGGATAGTGTTCTGTGGACTGATGAAACAAAATTAGAACTGTTTGGGCCCATGGATCAACGCTATGTTTGGAGGAGGAAGAACAAGGCCTATGAAGAAAAGAACACCTTGCCTACTGTGAAGCATGGCGGGGGGTCAATCATGCTTTGGGGCTGTTTTGCTTCTGCAGGTACAGGGAAGCTTCAGCGTGTGCAAGGTACCATGAATTCTCTTCAGTACCAGGAGATATTGGATGACAATGTGATGCAGTCCGTCACAAACCTGAGGCTTGGGAGACGTTGGACCTTTCAACAGGACAATGATCCCAAGCATACCTCCAAGTCCACTAGAGCATGGTTGCAGATTAAAGGCTGGAACATTTTGGAGTGGCCATCGCAGTCACCTGACTTAAATCCGATTGAGAACCTCTGGTGGGACTTAAAGAAAGCAGTTGCAGTGCGCAAGCCTAAGAATGTGACTGAACTGGAGGCTTTTGCCCATGACGAATGGACGAAGATACCCGTAGATCGCTGCAAGACACTTGTGTCAAGCTATGCTTCACGTTTAAAAGCTGTTATAACTGTAAAAGGATGTTGTACTAAGTACTAAGATTGAATGTCACTTGAGGGTTGAATAAAACTGATAATGATGTGAGCACAGAAAAGACATTTGTGGTTATTTCATTATAAATGTTATGTTATATTTGTCTGACCTACACGTGCCTCTTTGATTTAATTGTAAGCAAGATGACTGAATGATCAAAATCAATGTCAAACTGGCCAAAACACTCAATTTCAGTGGGGGTTGAATAATTTTGAACACAACTGTATATATATATATATATATATATATCTCAGGGGGGATATATACATGTGAACTGGGGTCATTTTTAGATGAGGTCTGTTCTTATTGAAAAGAGTTCACATGACATAAAATAAAAGTATCGGTACTTGTACTCGGTCTTAAAAAAGTGGTATCGGTTCATCCCTACTACCTACACATTCTATACACTCCCTCATGTTACCTACACATTATATTCACCCCCTTCATGCTACCTACACATTATATACACCCCCTTCATGCTACCTACACATTCTATACACCCCCTTCATGCTACCTACACATTCTACACACCACTCGTGCTACTTACATTTTATACACCTCCTCATGCTACCTACACATTATATACACCTCCTCATGCTACCTACACATTATATACACCTCCTCATGCTACCTACACATTATATACACCTCCTCATGCTACCTACACATTCTATACACTCCCTCATGTTACCTACACATTCTATACACCCCATCATGCTACCTACACATTATATAAACCCCCATCATGCTACCTACACATTCTATACACCTCCTCATGTTACCTACACAGTCTATACACTCCCTCATGTTACCTACACATTCTATACACCCCTCATGCTGCCTTCACATTATATACACCTCCTCATCCTACCTACACTTGCTATACATCCCCCAGCGTCAGTACACTTGCTATACAACCCCCCCCCCCAGGCTACTGACACTTATTATACAGCCCCCAGCCTAGCTACACTTACTTATAGTAAAGCCCCTTCTCGCGCCAAACTAAACTGCAAGAACAGGCATATAAACTGGCTTCCTTTTGGTATTGTTCTTGGTGGTCATGAGCGGCGCTTCACCCTTTGTGAGTGATGGTTCATTCCATCATCCGTTGCGTGCCAGTTGTGGACCTACCCTTTACGGCTGCTGTATTCCTTCTTCTCCAAATCCCCTTGTCCTCGACCAACCTACTCTCTTCAGTCATGGCGTATAAGATCTTGGTGGCCAGGTCGCTCATTGCACTACACCGGTCGAGTAATTACTCACCTGACATCGAAGGCCTGGATCAAATGCATTGAGACACACAGGTCCCATGAGAGCTTTATTGACTGCTGCGGAAGGAAAGACGCAATTACATCTCCGCCGGTGGTATTATTGGGAGACTTCTCTGTCCTCTGCTGACTACTGAGCTCTTCTTACCGGCTAAACCCACACAATGTTGGGTTACAATGGTGGGACCATGGGGGTTGATTAATCTATGGCCCACCCCCACACTCCCCGCCTCCTTTGTCTCCCTCCCTTTCTTTCCCTTTATGTTGCTGCACCTCCTTCTGGCAATGTCCCTCCCTCTCGTCTTACCCCTACGTCCCCACTCCTCTTCCCCTTATCCCCACCTTTTTTTCTTTCCTTTTCTCTTTATTCCCACTCTCTCTGTACCTCACCTTTTTACTCTCTGATCTCGCCTGTAGGGCGCACCTCCTATGGAATGTTTTTTACGCGGCTTCCGCCGCTGTGACTTACTATTCTCCATTTTTTATTTTGCTCCATTACCACGTCCACGCTGTATTATACAGTATTACTTCATGTATGTGTCATTACTTTGCTTATTCAAGACATTGTATACTTATTGTGGTTGAACGGTTTTGCCTCCAGCTTTGTATATAAAATAAATATATATATATATATATAAAAACCCCTTATCCTATATACCTGGTGTTGGGGGGGGGCTGGCAGAGATGTTTTTGCAGCTCTTTTGCTGAGGGCTCTGCGCCTCCACAGCAGGATTCTACTACTCCTACTAACCCTGGCTCATGGGAGCAAGCCATATGCATAGGGGTATGGAGGAGCTTGGGGGCGGGGCTATTGGACATGCTGAGCGATGTAGCTGCAGTTCTTCTGCCATGAGATAGGAATGGGTGCTGCAGCTCATACTGGGGAAGTTCAGAGCACGCAGTTCAGGTTGGGTCATGTGTCATGTGTCCGGGTGGCAGGGGATCTGAAAAGCCTCAAAACCCGAACAGTCAGTGTGAAACCCGTACAGGTGGCAACCCTAATATATTGGTTGATGGTTGAACTTACTTCTTTGTACTATGTACAGTTGTGTTCAAAATTATTCAACCCCCAATGCTGTAAAGGGTTTTAGGGAATTTAGTGTACATTTGTAATTGTATTCAGAATGAAATCCTACAAGGACTTTTTAAAGAACCATATGCAACTACAATGACATCAATTGGTTTTGTAATACAGTAGTAAATGTTTCTTTTGTGAATTCTTCATTGACACAATTATTCAACCCCTTAAAGACTACCACTCTGAAGAACAGAGGTTCATTCAAGTGTTTTCAATCAGGTATTGAAAACACCTGTGGATGTCACGGAGCAGCAATAAAGCATAATAAGCACCAATTAGGCAGCTTTAAAATGACTGTGATACTCAGCTCCTTCTAGACATTTACTGCTGTGGTTACAAACATGGTGAAGTCAAGAGCATGGTCCAGGAAGACAAGAGATGAGGTGATTACTCTTCACAGGAAGGGCAATGGCTTTAAGAAGATTGCAAAGATGTTAAACATACCAAGAGAGACCATAGGAAGCATCATTCGCAAATTCAAGGCAAAGGGCACTGTTGAAACGCTACCTGGTCGTGGCAGAAAGAAGATGCTGACTTTGACTGCTGTGCGCTACCTGAAGCGTAGAGTGGAGAAAAGTCCCCGTGTGACTGCTGAGGAACTGAGAAAAAGATTTGTCAGATGTGGGTACTGAAGTTTCAGCTCAGACAATACGGCGCACACTGCGTAATGAAGGCCTCCATGCCAGAACTCCCAGGCGCACCCCCATGCTGTCTCCAAAGAATAAGAAGAGTCGACTGCAGTATGCCAAAAGTCATGTGGACAAACCACAGAAGTTTTGGATAGTGTTCTGTGGACTGATGAAACAAAATTAGAACTGTTTGGGCCCATGGATCAACGCTATGTTTGGAGGAGGAAGAACAAGCCTATGAAGAAAAGAACACCTTGCCTACTGTGAAGCATGGCGGGGGGTCAATCATGCTTTGGGGCTGCTTTGCTTCTGCAGGTACAGGGAAGCTTCAGTGTGTGCAAGTACCATGAATTCTCTTCAGTACCAGGAGATATTGGATGACAATGTGATGCAGTCCGTCACAACCTGAGGCTTGAGAGACGTTGGACCTTTCAACAGGACAATGATCCCAAGCATACCTCCAAGTCCACTAGAGCATGGTTGCAGATTAAAGGCTGGAACATTTTGGAGTGGCCATCGCAGTCACCTGACTTAAATCCGATTGAGAACCTCTGGTGGGACTTAAAGAAAGCAGTTGCAGTGCGCAAGCCTAAGAATGTGACTGAACTGGAGGCTTTTGCCCATGACGAATGGGCGAAGATACCTGTAGATCGCTGCAAGACACTTGTGTCAAGCTATACTTCACGTTTAAAAGCTGTTATAACTGTAAAAGGATGTTGTACTAAGTACTAAGATTGAATGTCACTTGGGGGTTGAATAAAACTGATAATGATGTGAGCACAGAAAAGACATTTGTGGTTATTTCATTATAAATGTTATGTTATATTTGTCTGACCTACACGTGCCTCTTTATTTAATTGTAAGCAAGATGACTGAATGATCAAAATCAATGTCAGACTGGCCAAAACACTCAATTTCAGTGGGGGTTGAATAATTTTGAACACAACTGTATGACATACCATTACTATTGTTGTGAATGTGTAAGTGCCTGCATGACTCAAGGAACACATTATTATAAATAAACACTGTAGTAGTAAACTGGCAAGATAGGTTTAATATGAAGCCAGTAAAAATAAAACAATATAAACTATTCTGCTAAACAGCACTTAAAATACACAAGGAAAAAATGTTCTATGTTTTCAAAACACAATACTGCACAGAACAGCTAAGGAATGCATATGAATAAATTATATTGCAATGGTAACATGTATCAGTGATATATATACATTATTTTAGCTAGTGAACATGTCACTGATAAAATGCATTCAGCCAGATGACAGAGGAAATCAATGGAAGTCATTATCCAGATTAAAATCCTACCTTTTCCAAAGGTTTAGACTAAATTAGAGAAATGTTAGCTGGGAAGGAGAAATTAAGGTCAAAAACAAAAGGTCAAGCATGAGTGCTCGGGAAAAGCATTCCTGTTGTACCAGGCTGCTGACCCACCAGTGGGGCAGGGGGACCTCAGTCAATTTAAGCTAGAAGTGAAGTTGGAGGGGTTGATTAGAGTTAAAATTAACCACCCTGTTTTCTTCCTCCTGCCCTTTGGTGATGTAACAGGTGTAATTGAAAAATTTGGAAATGAAATAAAAACTGACACATTGCAGTCCAGATTGAGGTCAGCAACCTCGGCCCTCCATATGTTTTGCAACTAGTGTACATCTCAAATACTATAGATATGCACTAACCTCAGATGTTGCCACCGAATTGCACCAAATGGTGAATTTCATTGTACGGTGCAATTTCGGGGCAGTTTGTCTATTCCCTAAGCTGTCACTTTGCCAAATACAGACGAATTGATGCCGAAATATGGTGCGTTTCGGCAGTCTTTGGCGTCACTAAAATTGTCCCATAGAGAAGTAATGGTTTGTCTATTCATAGAATGCCAAACTGCACTGAAATGTCATGAAAATGACCTGATTTTCGGTGTTTCAGTTCAACAGGTTTAAACAGGCGAATCCCATAGGATTCAATGTAAAAATGTAATATCTTTATTTTAAAAAAATTTTGAAAGACCGTTTAATTTTCATTTTCAGCAAAAAGCCTTTTTATTTTTTTATTGTTTAAAACACCTTTTTGTATTTTTTAACAAAATTTTTGCTTCCCAATTTCTAAAAAAGCAGCGTTTGAATGCATTTTTATTGGCGCAAACACCTATTAGGAGAATAGCAGAGTTCCGTTTTTTTGGGGGGGGGGTTTAACAGTTCTGTGGAATTCGCCAAGGGTTCTTTGGTGCTCTATGGCGACGTTCTCCAACTCTTTCGTGGGGCTTTGGTGACTACATCTTCGTCACTACAGTGACCATTTGCTAAATACTCAATTTGGCGAAATGGAATCGTTGAGGTGCGCTGAAGTGAAAAGCACTGAAATTTCACTGAGATTTCCATGTTTTGCGAATAAACCCTTAATTAGATTGCAAAGCAAGGATATTTTCAGGGTTTTGTGGTTCCCCTATATTGGCGCCTTTTCCCAGAATCCCAAAAGTTTATGTGGTATGCTGCTGCCTATAGAGTTAGAGTACAATGCTTTGCTAAATTGACAAGATATGTGGATATGACAGAATTAACTCTAATGGGCGCTGCTCGCTCTATTCAATAAAAACCGGTCCTATATTACATATACCGGTAGATACCCTAGCGTGTCATGTGTATCACTCTTATATTACACAGGGTGAAGAGTACTTCATTAGTTAATGTCCGCTGATCCTAAGAATGTCTATATATTGGCACGTAGAGCATACAGTGGTGCTCAAGGACACTTTAGGGGATTCTTCTTCCTCCAGGGCCTCTTTACTAAGTAAAGAAGAAGAATCCCCTAAAGTGTCCTTGAGCACCACTGTATTATTTAAGTGCCAATATATAGACATTCTTAGGATCAGCGGACATTAACTAATGAAGTACTCTTCACCCTGTGTAATATAAGAGTGATACACATGACACGCTAGGGTATCTACTGGTATATGTAATATAGGACGGTTTTTTATTGAATAGAGCGAGCAGCGCCCATTAGAGTTAATTCTATCATATCCTTAAGGTTGAACCTCGTGGGAAATATAGTTCCAAAAACATCTGGAGGGCCAAAACATCTGTTAACCCCTGCTTTGGATACTCAAGAGGTTATTCACTAATCTCCACATAGGCCCTCATTTGCACCGGATGGTGAATTATTATATCCTTTATTTATACATTAAATTTATACATTTACATATGAGTTTACAGAGGAGGAGGTTCTACAGCAGCTGTCTAAAGTAAAGACAAATAAGTCAATGGGGCCTGATGGGATCCACCCTAAATTATTAAAAGAGCTCAGTGGAGTAATAGCAAATCCGTTAACAGATTTATTTAACCAATACTTGTTAACGGGAGTCGTCCCAGAAGACTGGAAATTAGCAAATGTTGTGCCCATTCACAAGAAGGGTAGTAGGGAGGAATCGGGGAACTATAGGCCAGTTAGTCTTACGTCAGTAGTGGGGAAATTAATGGAAACCATGTTAAAGGAAAGGATTGTTGAACATCTAAAAACACATAGATTACAGGATCAGAAACAACATGGGTTTACCTCAGGGAGATCATGCCAAACTAATCTTATTGATTTTTTTGATTGGGTAACAAAAATAATAGACACAGGTGGTGCAGTAGATATTGCTTATTTAGATTTCAGTAAGGCTTTTGATACTGTTCCGCATAGAAGGCTTATCAATAAATTGCAATCTTTGAGCTTGGATTCCAATATTGTTGAATGGATTAGGCAGTGGATAGGTGACAGACAACAGAGGGTTGTGGTAAATGGAGTTTATTCGGCGCAAGGTCTTGTTACCAGTGGGGTACCTCAGGGGTCAGTACTTGGACCCATTCTATTTAATATTTTTATTAGTGATATTGCAGAAGGTATTAATGGAAAAGTATGTCTTTTTGCTGATGACACAAAGATTTGCAACAGGGTTGACGTTCCTGGAGGGATCAGCCAAATGACAAATGATTTAGGTAAACTAAAAAAATGGTCGGAGCTGTGACAATTGAGTTTTAATGTGGATAAGTGTAAGATAATGCACCTGGGACGTAAAAACCCAAGGGCTGAATATAGAATATTTGATACAGTCCTAACCTCAACATCTGAGGAAAGGGATTTAGGGGTTATTATTTCAGAGGTTCTAAGGGTAAGTAGTCAATGTAATAGAGCAGCAGGAAATGCTAGCAGAATGCTTGGTTGTGTAGGAGAGGTATTAGCAGTAGGAAAAGGGAAGTGCTCATGTCACTGTACAGAGCACTGGTGAGACCTCACTTGGAGTACTGTGTGCAGTACTGGAGACCGTATCTCCAGAAGGATATAGACATCTTAGAGAGAGTTCAGAGAAGGGCTACTAAAATGGTGTACGGCTTGAAGGAGAAAAGTTACCAGGAAAGGCTTAATGATCTTAACATGTACAGCTTGGAAAAAAGACGAGACAGAGGAGATATGATAGAAACATTTAAATACGTATAGGGAATCCACAAGGTAGAGGAAGGGAGTATATTTAAACGGAAACAAAGTAGCAAAACAAGAGGACATAGTCTTATATTAGAGGGGCAAAGGTTTAAAAGTAACATCAGGAAGCATTATTTTACTGAGAGGGTGGTGGATACATGGAACAGTCTTCCAGTTGAAGTGGTAGAGGCCAAAACAGTAATTGTATCCATGTAATTGGGCAGACTAGATGGGCCGAAAGGTTCTTATCTGCCGACATTTTTCTATGTTTCTATATTGCGCAACAAATTCCGCAGCGCTTTACAAGATCAGTGTACACAGGGTTGATACATTGGAATACCACACATGGATGATATGACCTGATTCAGGGGGACCCTGTTCCCAAGGGAATTTACAATCTATGAGAAGTACAAGTATTTTGGGAGGTTCTGGGATCGGGTCGCCTTTCCATGATCGTACATTGGCAACCTGGTGGTTAAGTTGAACCCGCTTCTCGTAAAGTCGGTGAGTTGACAGCAAAATATGTTGCAATTTGCTTCATTTTGGCGGCACCGAAATTGCCCCATAGATTTATACAGTGTTTCTCAAGTGGTGGGTCGCGACCCACCCACTTTTGGGTTGAGAACCACTGCCATAGAAGACTATTACAGTTGTGTTCAAAATTATTCAACCCCCAATGCTGTAAAGGGTTTTAGGGAATTTAGTGTACATTTGTAATTGTATTCAGAATGAAATCCTACAAGGACTTTTTAAAGAACCATATGCAACTAAAATGACATCAATTGGTTTTGTAACACAGTAGTAAATGTTTCTTTTGTGAATTCTTCATTGACACAATTATTCAACCCCTTAAAGACTACCACTCTGAAGAACAGAGGTTCATTCAAGTGTTTTCAATCAGGTATTGAAAACACCTGTGGATGTCACGGAGCAGCAATAAAGCATAATAAGCACCAATTAGGCAGCTTTAAAATGACTGTGATACTCAGCTCCATGGTGAAGTCAAGAGCATGGTCCAGGAAGACAAGAGAAGAGGTGATTACTCTTCACAGGAAGGGCAATGGCTATAAGAAGATTGCAAAGATGTTAAACATACCAAGAGAGACCATAGGAAGCATCATTCGCAAATTCAAGGCAAAGGGCACTGTTGAAACGCTACCTGGTCGTGGCAGAAAGAAGATGCTGACTTCGACTGCTGTGCGCTACCTGAAGCGTAGAGTGGAGAAAAGTCCCTGTGTGATTGCTGAGGAACTGAGAAAAGATTTGTCAGATGTGGGTACTGAAGTTTCAGCTCAGACAATACGGCGCACACTGCGTAATGAAGGCCCCCATGCCAGAACTCCCAGGCGCACCCCCTTGCTGTCTCCAAAGAATAAGAAGAGTCGACTGCAGTATGCCAAAAGTCATGTGGACAAACCACAGAAGTTTTGGGATAGTGTTCTGTGGACTGATGAAACAAAATTAGAACTGTTTGGGCCCATGGATCAACGCTATGTTTGGAGGAGGAAGAACAAGGCCTATGAAGAAAAGAACACCTTGCCTACTGTGAAGCATGGTGGGGGGTCAATCATGCTTTGGGGCTGTTTTGCTTCTGCAGGTACAGGGAAGCTTCAGCGTGTGCAAGGTACCATGAATTCTCTTCAGTACCAGGAGATATTGGATGACAATGTGATGCAGTCCGTCACAAACCTGAGGCTTGGGAGACGTTGGACCTTTCAACAGGACAATGATCCCAAGCATACCTCCAAGTCCACTAGAGCATGGTTGCAGATTAAAGGCTGGAACATTTTGGAGTGGCCATCGCAGTCACCTGACTTAAATCCGATTGAGAACCTCTGGTGGGACTTAGGCTAGGGTCAGACTAACGCATTTTTCACGTTGTCTGTGAAAATGTGCGTTCGAAGAATGGACGTATTTTTTCACGGAATACGCGATAGCGGTCATACGATGCGCAGTTTCATCCGTGATTTTGTACGGATCATCAATAAAACCCTTTTTGCGTCTGGACGTTATGTTGGCCGGACATTAGCAGCGTCTGACATCTCCTAATCACGCACACACGCCTCTAGCCGACGCAGCGCACTCTGTACGTCAGTACTAGTGGTTTAACGTTCTCGAAAAAATGCGTTCATTTTCCACTTGCGTTGCGCAGCCGGACTTTTGTGCGACCGTACATCGTATATTGGCCGTCATTGCCTGTCATTTGCTGCTAGTGCGGCCGTGATTAAGTGCGCCTGCACGCGCGTTCGCACTGCCTCAGTCTGACCCTAGCCTTAAAGAAAGCAGTTGCAGTGCGCAAGCCTAAGAATGTGACTGAACTGGAGGCTTTTGCCCATGACGAATGGGCGAAGATACCCGTAGATCGCTGCAAGACACTTGTGTCAAGCTATGCTTCACGTTTAAAAGCTGTTATAACTGTAAAAGGATGTTGTACTACGTACTAAGATTGAATGTCACTTGGGGGTTGAATAAAACTGATAATGATGTGAGCACAGAAAAGACATTTGTGGTTATTTCATTATAAATGTTATGTTATATTTGTCTGACCTACACGTGCCTCTTTGATTTAATTGTAAGCAAGATGACTGAATGATCAAAATCAATGTCAAACTGGCCAAAACACTCAATTTCAGTGGGGGTTGAATAATTTTGAACACAACTGTATATCTTAATTTTACAAAACGCTAAATAGCGCCGAAATTAATGACTTTTAGTGTTTCAATTCGATTAGGCTGAGCATTTTTACATAAACTTTTTTAGAGTGGTCTGTTACCTGTGCAAACCCTCTATTGTTTGGAGTTAGAATCCATGAAACATGAAGAAAAAATGCAAACTGTCTCCCTTGGAGCCTCTGCTATGCAGGGAGAAGCTGTCATTGGTTCAGCACTCCACATTCTAGAGCTGCATTCCGAGTGTTTCCAAGTGAAACTTGTTTTATTAGCAGATTGTGTTGTATATGAGTGTCATTAGCACAGGGTGAAGAGTCACACACCTAATTGTTCGCCTGAGCCACCAAGAGCAGCCCTGTTCCCTCGACTGCCGCCACTAGATGGCGACCGTGCACTCATAGTGTAAGGCGTGACGTGTTTTCCTCTGTCTTGCGGTCAGTTCCTCCCATTGGCTTGCTGGAAAAAGGCAAACAATGTAAGAAGTAGCCCCGCCCCCCGGATGCAGAGGGAGAGACTGTGAGAGTGACAGTGTGGGGACAGATAGGCAGTGAATTACTGGCAGGGAATCCCATACACCGGCAGCAGCACCAGCACCACTCCCAGCACACCTTCCCCCGCACCCAGCATGCCCAAAAAGAAGCCAGGGCCCATCCAGCTCAACCTCACCCCCGATGGGACCACTGTGAATGGGACACCCACTGCAGAGTAAGTGATCCAACATGCAGCCTGGGATGGGTGGGGAGCTCATGCACTCGGCTCAGCTGGTGACTGGACACTGTTGCATTTCCTGCCTCGGGTGATGTCTTTTGGGGTTTGTCATACCCTCCATTTTTTTTTCTTCTATATTTTTGCCAGATAACAATCTTTAGCATTGAAGGGCAGTACATGGAAAATGTTGCCCAGCTGTATGCGGGATTCAATTGTTGCAGGATGGGAACGTTCACCCAGTAAGAGAATTCAAGTGATCCACTCCGACTTCTGATGGTGTGCCTTCTACTTACAGCAGGGCAGTACTTCTGTCACTAGCTGGGAAATGTGGAGGATCAGGCAGCCCTGGTTTCCCATCTTTTTGGGAGAGGAGATGGGGAGGCTGGTAGGGAGGATACTTGGTACATGAGCTGCAAGGGGTGGGAGGCACAGATGTCTCCTAGTAGTACCCCTAGTGACAGGCACACACATGGAGATGCCAGGCTCTGCCACCCGCTTACTAACTACATCCAGAAGAAAAATGCGGGCCACTCGCCTACACAAGGGGTCTATCTGGACTTGCAAAGAAAACACATTTTATTTATATATTTACAGAAAAGCACATTAAAAGATTGTATGTATATAATTACAGAAAGCAGCTTTGTATGGAGATAACGGGTGTACTTGTCTCTTTACAGGTTACATTGCAGTAAAGGGGCGGTGCAGGTGTTAACAGTAGGGACTGCGTTACATATGTGGATACATAAGATCTCTTCCAAGGATTGCGTAATACGCTAATGGGGGAGGTAGAACGAGTGCAGTAGTTATACACAGTGTGATAGGTCAGTGTATAATGTATAGGGCTGCAACTAACGATTATTCTCATCGATTTTTAGTTGGCCGATTTTTATTATTTTGATCAATTCATCGGATAAAAGAAAAAATATAGAAAATTGTTTACTTAAATAACCACAACCCCTCCCCCTTTTTTCATAAGTAATTTGCGTAGTGTACGTAAAGTTCTTAGGTACATATGCAAATTGCATATATTCTGTACTTTTCACACAAGGTATGCGAGTGCTTGGTCAGAGCAGTGACGGGAGGTCAGTGGCTGGTGAGGCACTGGCTAGTATCAGAGCCAGATATACACAGGGTTACGCAGTTGCAATTTACGCATCTGATTATCGTTATGTAGGAGAATAGCGTTTCACTATTTATAAAGTAAAGTTCGCATTTTCTTTTACACGGCTCTAAGAGCATGCACTTACAATACTGACAGAGGGCGCTATTACACACATGCTGACTGCTGAGCTCTGCCTGCCCCCCCACGACTGGCAAGGACTGTCTTGCGTTAATCAATCCATGGGAAGCTCTGCCTCCCATGGGGGGTGTTTTTTTTTATAAAAAAAAAAATAGCTTGAGACCAATGGAGCTTTCCCATTGGCTCAAGCTTTCAATTGCTCGCAGTGCCTCCACTGAAAAGCATAGAACCAGGAAGTCAGCTTGAGCTACGCAATAAGCATAGCGTTCAGCTGCGCAAATTGCGTAGGCTATGCTGGCTCAGTGCTGCCCCTGCTGTCTGTGTAGTGAAACACGCGCACGCAAACTGAAAGTACGGGGGGAAAACAAAGCGGAGGACAGAAGCACAGCGAGGGAGTGTGGAGAGGTGGGTATGAAAACTTTTTTCAATGAATAACATTTTATTTACAGATTAACTATACATACATGTCTTTGCAGCACAATGAGCACATTAATTTACTGGAATGGCAGGGGAGGCCCTGCCACCCCTGACTGCACGTCCCTGGGTCAGAGGGATGGGTTGATGCTACATGCGCAGCTTAAGCCCATGTTTGCTTTCTCAAATGAACACGACTACAAGCACTTGGTCATCTTTGAAGAAGTCAGCATGAAATCGGGGTTAATAAGCTAAAGTGGTCAGGGTGCATAGTGTCCCTTTTTTAAATCATTTTGTGAAAAAACAGGGAGGCGGGACTGGAGGTGGAAGGGAGTGACTTAGCTCAAGTGACTTGACCTGAGTGTTAGAGGGAGTGGGTATGGACGAAAAAGACCGGATCTTAGTGTGGGATTGAGTTTGGGGAAAGGAACCAGACCAAAGACGGTGTGGCAGGGCGGGTGGGGTGGTGGCACAGGACTCAAGCTTCAAGTAAGGATAAAACACAGGCAATGTCCTATTGTTTGTGTTATAGTTCTGCTACGGTTGTAAACGGAATAAAAACAAACTGGTTGTGTCTGACGTAACCCTATAACTAAATCATACCTAGTAAAGCAGCGGCGTGTCTTCTTAAATCAGCTCCGAAGCGGAGGTTATTTACATTTAACTCCGTCTGACTCTGAACAGTGTGTGCTGTACACAGGATGATTAATCGACACAGATTAATCGATAATGGAAATAGTTTGCAACAATTTTAATCGTCGATTAGTTGTTTCAGCCCTAATAATGTGTATTCTGTTCAGTAATATTTGTTGTCTTTGGCGTGCAGTATTTATACATCAACCAAGGTAGCAATAAATGTTGCGCTCATTAAGCAACACCTTGCAGTCTTTGGAATGCAGTAGTGTTAAGGCACAGTAAGTGCAGTTGTACTGACTATAAGACATGCAGTGTCGCTGGATTGCTGTAGAATGGAGGTTTGATTCATTCAGATGGTAGGATACTGGGCTTGAGCAATTTTTGTAAAAACCTAGGAGCTACTAACGCGATGTAGAAGCCTGCTACATATTGTGGGAACAGGGTAGATATCTCTACTTAAATTTGTCTAGATCAGTGTTTCCCAAACCTCTCGGGACCCTCAACCAGGCCAGATTTTGCAGATCACCTTGGGGAAAAGCAGACTGAATCCTGCAATCACTGAGCAGCAAATCAGATCACCTGTGCTGTGCTTCAGATATCTGGAAAACCTGGCGAGGCGGAGGGTCTTAAGGACTGGTTTGGGATACACTGGTCTAGATTAATCCAGAACGTTGGGCGCCGAAGGTAAAATTGCCTTATCATACTATGGGGTTTGACAAGTCCAGGAGCCAGGCAGCCATTGGCTCCTTGAATTTTACTTCTGGCTCCTAAATTTTGTTTATAGAATTGTTTTTTGTAGGATAATCTAAAGCTTTGTCTGGCTCTTAGCAGGCTTCTAAATCTCCATACAGGGTTATTCAAAGAATTTTTTTTTTCTACGTCTGTCAAGAAAAACTGACCGTGTGGGGTCTGCAGTATCTTCCATCAGTACGCCTGTCCGTTATGCATGCACGCAGAGTGCGCTCAGACTGCGTTCGGCTGACATTAGCCTGAAAGTGTGAAATTTGAAATGCTGTTTGCAAAAAAACTACTGAACGAAAATGTCTGGAATTTACATATAAGATCCTATGAATGATAATAAAAAGGGCTGTTACAGAAAAAAGAAAATCTATTTTAAAAAAAATCTTGACAAAAAAATTTCAGAAAATGCCTAAAAGATCCTAAAAACTCTAAAAATAAGACTTTTTACTGCAGAATATAATAATAAACAGCTTATTAGATATTGAATTAAAACGGGAATATTTTTAGCATTGAAGCCTATGGGATTCACCTGAATAAACCTGACGAAATCACCGAACAGCAGGGAATTTCACTGCTGTTCTGTGTTCTCTGAATAGACGAACCATTGCTTCTCTATGGGGGATTTCACTGCCCTCGAACAGGCACCGTATGTGCAGGCAATTCACCTTGATTTGGCGAATTGCCGGCTCGCTGAATGGCCCAGAAATGTCCCCATTAGCTTAAATTCAGTGTTCGGTTACATTTCGGCCACATTTCAGATCTCTCTGAATAACCCCCTTAGTGATGCTTAAATTTGACATTTGTAAAGACCTGCTTTGTAAGGAATGCATTGCAGAGCTTGAGAAATTAGAGGGGCCGGGTAACTTGTGGCTCTTGGAATGATGCCTCAAGCTCCAACATTCCTGAACTGTATCTACATAGAAAACCTTGCCTGTCTGAAAAAAATATGTAGCTGGCTCCTGGTGTAACATATGTTGATACAAGAAGAGATGAGCTGTCTGTCCCGGTGCTGGGTGCTGTTAGGATACATTTAGAAAATAAATGAAGTGCAGGCGTTGCACAGACATGTCATGGAGTGTAAATCTATGGAGAAAAGGATAATCTAGTGATCAAATTTGAGAATGGTTTTTAGAAATAAAATCTAGTGGTTTAAAGGAACACTCTACTCAAAAATCACCCCCCCCTTTTTTTTATCCTAATCTATCCCTATTCCCTTAATAAAAAGTTTTTTGTTTTTTTTTGTGTGTAACTGTAATACTTACCCTAAAATCCACTTGTTTCCAGCGGCATTTTTTTTTTTTTTTTTTATACTCCCCCCTCCTCTTCTGCTCCCGTCCTTCTTGCATCGGACTTGCCTTCTGGTTTACGTGAGATGCGCGCCTCTCACATAAGCCAGCCAATCGGCAGGCTTCCTCCCGGCTCCCTCTGAGGATTAGTGTTGCGCGCAAGAGGATGCGTGCAACACTAACCCTCAGCCGCTGCCGCCAGCTACTGCGGCGAGTTGGAGACGTCATCGCGCTGAAAGCGCGATGACGTCTCCTACTCGGCAAAAGTCGGCAGAAGTGGGAAATATGATTCCCGCTCTGCTGACTGACAGCTGGGAGGGCGGAGTAAACTCCTCCGCCTCTCTCAGCTGTTTTCAGCTTTTTCTGCTGAACTGCTGAGCGGAGGGAGGGGGGACAGAGGGCAGCATACTCCAGGCATCATGACCACCTAAAATAGCTTAGGTGGTCATGTTGCCTAGAGTATCCCTTTAAGACCACTTCTGCATATGTCGTTGCAGTAGTTCAGGTGGGAAATGACTTTGGACGGCTGACACATGGAAGGAAGCCAGACACTCAAATTCAGAATGATGACATTTTAATGGGCTTTCAATGTTTTGGCTGTGGACCAGCCATGAGAAAGGCTGGTCTTCAGCTGAAACACTTCTGATAACCCATTAAAATTGTTCTTCGCTTGGGACCTGCCTACGTTTAAGTACGCAAGTTCCATAGCGCCTGCTCAGAACGACAGATCGGAACCGCAAACGCATGTGCAGAAATGATCCATCAACTTCGTCTCTCTCAGGACGCCATCTATGGTGGTCTGAGGGAGGGCATCGTCAGTATGCAGACAGCGTGCTAAAGTCACTAGTGATGGAACTGGTGACTGACAGCCAGGAAATTCTAAATCCCGGCTGCTGGTGTGGGCGGAGGAAACTCCTTTGATTCACCCAGCACTTTAACAAGATCGGCACTGGAGGGGGAGGGGGGCTCTCTATACACCTGGCCACTTTATAAACCTAAAGTGATCAGGGGGTGTAAGAGTATTCCTTTTAAACAGAACCTGTCATGTACAAATCAGGTCACTCATTTAACAGAATCACTCCCTATACATGCGCCAACACCTTTTTGCTAACACCCATATATAGGAAAAAAGGAAGTTATTCCTTGTTAAACTGTCACTCATTTCTGTGTGGCATGCCGCAGGAGGGTTTACGGTTATAAATGGAGAGGGGTCATACAGAACAAGCCTCGGGTCAGTCAGTGCAACGATGTCAACATTGAGGATTTGAGGGCCAATCAGGCATTGCCATGGCGAGCCAAAGAAAATGGCATCCTTTGCTTGACCCGGGTAAGTAGTGGCTGTGATATATCAAGGGATAAGTTTGAACATTGATCTTTAAAACTAGGTTCACGTTAACTGCGAGAGGAATTATTTTAATGTTCCAAAGGTGCAGGAAAATTACCTAATGTAGCTAAGTATTGAAGTTCATTGTGGATAGAAGACAAAATGTTATGAAGGTACATTGTATGGCACAACTTGACAAATCCAGGAGTCCGGTAAGCCAATAGCTCTAGAGGTGTCTCTCGAATTAATTTGGCAATATCTGCAATCCCCTAAATCAGATTCTAAACAGGGATCTAAAGTGATGTAATTCATGTGGAATGTAGTGACATTCTTGTGTATACTGATTTTTCATGCACATTTACATGGAGAGTTTGGGGAAATACCAACAATCACATGTGAGCCTTGCATAACCTAAGACTGGCATTCTGGATTCATCCTCACAAGACTACAGGTGAAACTCAAAATTAGAATATCGTGCAAAAGTTCATTTATTTCAGTAATGCAACTTAAAAGGTGACACTAATATATGAGAGAGTTCAAGCCGTGATTTGTCATAATTGTGATGATTATGGCTTGCTGCTCATGAAAACCCCAAATCCACAAAAATTTAGAATATTGTGAAAAGGCACAATATTCTAGGCACAAAGTGTCACATTCTAATCAGCTAATTCAGCCATAACACCTGCAAAGGGTTCCTGAGCCTTTAAATGGTCTCTCAGTCTTGTTCAGTAGGAATCACAATCATGGGAAAGACTGCTGACGTGACAGTTGTGCAGAAAACCATAATTGACACCCTCCATAAGGAGGGAAAGCCTCAAAAGGTAATTGCAAAAGAAGTTGGATGTTCCCAAAGTGCTGTATCAAAGCACATTAATAGAAAGTTATGCGGAAGGGAAAAGTGTGGAAGAAAAAGGTGCACAAGCAGCAGGGATGCCCGCAGCCTGGAGAGGATTGTCAGGAAAAGGCCATTCAAAAGTGTTGGACTTTCACAAGGAGTGGACTGAGGCTGGAGTCAGTGCATCAAGAGGCCACCATACACAGACGGATCCTGGACATGGGCTTCAAATGTCGTATTCCTCTTGTCAAGCCGCTCCTGAACAACAAACAACGTCAGAAACCTCTTACCTGGGCTAAAGAAAAACAGACCTGGTCTGTTACTCAGTGGTCCAAAGTCCTCTTTTCTGATGAGAGCAACTTTTGCATCTCATTTGGGAACCAAGGACCCAGAGTATGGAGGAAGAATGGAGAGGCACACACTGCAAGATGCTTGAAGTCCAGTGTGTCGTTTCCACAGTCTGTGTTGATTTGGGGAGCCAAGTAATCTGCTGGTGTTGGTCCACTTGCTTCATTAGGTCCAGGGTCAACGCAGCCGTCTACCAGTAGATCTTGGAGCACTTCATGCTCCCTTCCGCAGACGAGCTTTATGGAGATGCTGACTTCATTTTCCAGCAGAACATGGCACCTGCCCCCACTGCCAAAAGCACCAAAAACCTGGTTCAATGACCATGGGATTACTGTGCTTGATTGGTCCGCAAACTCGCCTGACCTGAACCCCATAGAGAATCTATGGGGCATTGCCAAGAGAAAGATGAGACATGAGACCGAACAATAGAAAAAAGGTGTCATCTGCGCTCATTTCTATGTGTTTCCATGTACAACAAAACACTGAGGTTTTAGTTTGTTTCAATCGCCATTGCAACGTAAGCTCACTCGCCCCTTCAAGGCACCTCTTTGTAGAGTGAGTACCTAACCAATGTACCAAAAGCTGCTCTACTGAGCAGCTCCATGCCCCTCCTGAGACCGAACAATGCAGAAGAGTTGAAGGCCGCTATTGAAGCATCCTGGTCTTCCATAACACCTCAGCAGTGCCACAGGCTGATAGCTTCCATGCCATGCCGCATTGAGGCAGTAATTGCTGCAAAAGGGGCCCAAACCAAGTACTGAGTACATATGCATGCTTATATGTTTCAGAGGTCCGATATTGTTCTATGTACAATCCTTGTTTTATTGATTGCATGTAATATTATTTTCTGAGATTGTGGATTTGGGGTTCTCATGAGCTGTAAGCCATAATCATCACAATTATGACAAATCACGGCTTGAACTATCTGATATCATACATGCTGGATGGAGTTGAGGTAACATCACTGCTCTATAACCTTGGAGTCACCGGTTCGATCCCGGCCAGAACACCTCTCCAGTAAGTGTCCTTGAGAAAGACACCTAACGGTACATACTTGCCTACCACACAATATCGGCTGTGGAGTCCAGTGGTAACGTCTCTACACTTCGACCGTGGAGAAGCAAGTCAAGGTCCCGTTCAGCACATCCCTCCGGTACAACTGTGGAGGAGTCTCGACTTTACGAGAGGCGGGTCCAGCCTAACCACCAGGTTGCTGATCATCGCTACAATCATGGAAAGACCACTTGATTCCACTCAGATGCCACAGTGAGTGTCCTTGGGCAAGACACCCAATGATATGGTTGCGCCTACCTCACAAAATACTTGTAAATCTCAGTTTGTAAGTTCCCTTGAACAGGGACCCCCTGAATCAGGCAGTATCATCCATGTGTGGTATTCCAATGTATCAATACCTTGTACACTGAACTTGTAAAGCGCTGCGGAATATGTGGCGCTATATAAATAAAAGATAATAATACATGTTTTTTTTTTTAATCGTGTATGTTTAGTTAAGGAAATGTATTTCTCTGTATTTGTCACTGGATGTATTAATTTTGTGATTCTTTTTAGTTTTGTAAACTCCCCCCAGTATCTTTAGATCCCTTGCTCTTTACTGTGTGTGGCAATGACCAAAGAATGGAGTAAATGGGTCGATCACTGACTCAAATCCTTGTATTGTGTGGGATATATTTAAAAGAACATCTCCCGGGGTAGATTTGAAGTCTTTTAAGCTCCCTGTCATATCCCATTCAGCTGCCATCTCTTCTCTTGAGTAGCTTGGAGAACGATAGCCCCTGGTGCCTTGTCTAAACATTCCCTTCTCTACCTCAATAACTGTTAAATGCTGTAGATTAGATAAATCACAACTGTACAGTAAAACGTTTGGACAGATTTTGGTAAATGTTGCATCGTGGGAAAAATATATTTTTCCACGCAAAAAATGCCTTTTCCACAATCGAAACTGAGATGGGGGGGGGGGGGTTAGAACCTAACTTTTCCTTTTTTTACATGCAATTACTTCAACGAAAAAACCCCACAGCAGCATGTGTTTTATTTGTAGTTTGGTTACCGCTTATGTAAGTGGTAGTGTCCCTTTTTAAGCATGGATTGTTTTGTCACAATGAGACTTGTCTATACGGTCTACTTCAGCAATATTATAAGTTCTCAGACCTTTTAGTAGACAGGTTGCCCCTGAGGTCAGTATTTCTAATGGTCGGGGTTACACTTGGTTTTTTCACTCCACAATCTAAACCAGACGACATTCTGTCCACATTTGCTCTCTTCATGCGGCCTCCTAGTCTTGCTTTCTCCAGATAATAGTGAGAGAAAGGGGGGTTTGTGAGGGTCCTGAGGACGAGCAAAGAGCACTAGTGGCTGCTCTACGGTGGGGGCCGCTCAGGTCTCACAGGGTTTTAGCTCGTTTGTGCCATTACAGGGATGAATGCTCCATATGCAAATCAGCCTGCTCTCACCCAGAAAGGGTGACCAGTACTGATTGCCAAGGACATCATCCCTGCACGAGAGGTGCAGCAACCCCCGACGATCGTGTCGGCCTTGTTAGGCCTCGTCAGGAGAATATAGCTGACACCCCTCTAGGCACATCAAACAAGGGGTCCACGTCTGGATGACCCTGTAAACTTCTAGTGAGAGAAAGGAGGGTTTCTGAGGACGAGCAACAGCACTAATGGCCTGGTCTCCACAAGGTTTTAGCTTGCTTGTGCCAGATAATAGTTCCGCAAAATTAATTGCAAAGGTTTTTAGTTCCTCAAATACTGTGTTCATGCTGTTTGTCCAGTTAGTATGCTTTAATGTCAGTATTGGTAAAATTCAAGATGAAAGGTCTGCAGCCAAAATAAATGCTCCGCGGTTGGCATCGAGTAGCAAGAGGGAAAACCCAAGGATGTCAGTGGGTATCATGGCTTGGGAGACAGGAAAGGTTGTTGACGTGGTGTGTGGAGAGTATAAAAAGGGAGATTGGTACAGTTAGTCACTTATGTAGATTCCATAGAGCTTTACAGTGGGGAAGCACAAACGTATGTATATTGATACATTAGGAACAGACGGCCCTGCCTGTAGGATAAATGTCCTGCTAAGCCTTATAGGAATCCTTTTATAGGTAGAGACTGTAGGGGACAAAATAGCTGTACCCTGATTTTATATGCCAATCACCGTGTCGTAGCGTTCCTCCATATTGCAGCACATATAAAGAATACAGGGTATCTAGACATGGATATAGTGTGCATTCTGTCGTGCCTAGGCGTGCCTGGCCTGGAAGGTGTAGGGTGAGCAATCTCTGGGACATGCGAGGAATGCGCTTCTCCTCTCCTAAATCTTTGCTACAGGAGCAGAACCTGTTCGCACATGCTGCGCTCAGACCACCTCCCCCCCTCCAGTTGAAGGCTGGCAGTGCCAGGAGGTAAATTAACCCTGTAGCTAGAATCCAACGTGCATAGAGTCCCTCTGATACAGGGCCTCATTTACACCCCACAAGGAGACAAATAGATCTTTTTTCAGAGCCAGGCAAAATTATGTGTATAGAATAATTAGCGGGGGGGGGGGGGGAGATGAAATTCAAAGAATAGGGGTAACATTCCAGAAGCTTGTAGCTTTCTGGCCAGTGGATTCTTCCTGAGCTACGGTTTAATGCTTCAGCAAATAATACTTTGTTCATAGGAGAAAAAAAAGGGGCCTCCCTACCCACAGACCACTATGGGAACTGGTGACTGATCAATTCATGTTTTTATGGTTATAAAGTTTTATTCAATTGAAAACGAGAGAAATCTCAATGTATCCTTCCTGGTAAAACACTTGTACAATTTATTTATAATCTTCTAGCAAACTGTATCAGGGTTCATTTTTGAAAAGCTTTGCGAAATATTTACCTTTTTTGTTGTTCTTGTTGAAAAACATTGGTCACAAACAGCGTAAATGCCCTCCCCTACTTTAAACCATAAAATGATATGGAGTGTGATGCTAATATATAGGATTAACTCCTTGTTGGTGGGAAATAAGTAGTTTTAGTTACGACAATGCTGCATTTGTTAAGGCTTACTTTAAAAACAACTAGTGTGCCCTTTTAAACATACTAAAGATTTATTTATAAAGGATTTTACCAGGAAGGATACATTGAGATTTCTCTCGTTTTCAAGTATGTCAAGATGACCATTTGTGTTGTGCTGCCCTGTGTTTTTGAGCAGGTACCACAGCTGAAGTTTGTGACCACTGGTGCATCCTGCCCACGCACTCCCAAATAATGCCGTGGGCACACTGCAGTTCTTGGCTGCACATGGCACTAATTGCTGGCACGGCTCCCTCCGCACATTACACTCACACAGCTGCCAAGCATGCAGCAATATGTGCCGATCTGATCTTCTGATCACCGCCCTGCCCTTCTAACAATAGTCCCTGCAGGCTGAGGAAACCACTCAAAAGGTGTTAACCGAACTTCAGCTAATCCCATAGGTAAATAAAGGCCTCAGGTGCATGGTTTGGCATCAGTCAGGTTTTAGCTGTGTCCAGGGTGATGTGTATGCAAATAATCAGCAGGAACAGATCTCTGTACACCTGTCTGGTCTGTAACACGAACGCAAGAAGTAACTGAGCTCAAAAGTACAGTCCACCACCATGAGCGACATTACTAATGCTCAGGCAGGAGTTGTGTCCTTGGGATTACAATCTGCCCCCGCTTTTTGGTTGTAGCTGTGTTTCTCCATACAACAATTGCATATGTGGATATCACTGTTTGTATCTTGTGTCCTTTGTAACCTCACACTGCTCTGGTCCCAGGGACAGTTATGCAATTTGTACATTCTGTCTGTCTTCCTGTATGTCTGTCTTAATTATTTTGAACCCTGATTCGTTCACCTCTGACGACTTCCCCCAGGCCACAGCACAACACGCGTCGGTTTTAATTAATTTAGCCTGGATTTATTTTTATGACGGTCAGCGTTGAGGGAGTTATACACAATGAGCCATTGTTAGGGTAAGGATGGTAACAGAGTCGGAGTACAAGGAATAAATATTCCATAGGCAGAAGTATTATGTAAAAAAAAAAAAATACCTGATTATACAACATGCCAACCATAAAAGCAGGCAGGTAGTGGTTAGGGGTTTGATGGGAATGAGGGGAGGGGGATGCTGTGTTGTAAGAATTGTTCTTGTTATTTCTGGTTGCTTAGGAACACGGCTGTCTCCAGAGAACTGAATACATATAAATACCACCCTGTAATCTGTTAACTACCACAACTCACAGCACCAATTAACGCTTTCTGGATAGCACATATTCAAAATCTCAGCATATTCTGCATTGGTGTGTCTATTGATGTTTGTTCAAGAATCCTTGTTTACTGTGCCAAAAATATACACCGTATGTACACATGCGTATCAAATTACAAAGGATACATATATATGCCTTTTGTTAGTCCAGATGCCAAAATCACGCATATAGCAGTACGTAGTAATACTTTTTTTTTTCCATTGGACTAACATTACATTTAAAAGACAAGCTTTCAAGAGTAACCTCTCTTCAGGTCTGGAGCTGTACTGAGCAATATCATAGAATTGAACATTAAGGGGCATAAGGGTGTGGGGGGGGGGGGTTTAGATGTCGTAATTAGAGTAGAATAGTATGGTCAAAAAGGGCAAATAAAAACATGCGAGATCTTAGGCCCATTAACCCTTTCGCTGCGGTGGACGCGCTCAGCGTGTCCAACCGCATGTCACGTTCCATGCGGTGGACGCGCTGAGCGCGTCCTGCCTTTGGGGTCAGCATTCAGCCGGGTTCCGGCCGATCGCTGGTCCCCCCCGGTGCGGGCTGACATCCTCGATGTCAGCCCGGAACCGCCGCCGGAGTAATTAGGTGTCATCGCGGCGGCGCGATGACACCTAATTCAGGCGCCCCCCCCTCCCGCATGTGCGGAGGAGGCGCCTGAAAGGGAGGGGGGGGGGAGGTCCTTCGGACCTCTCTCCCGATCGGCGGCGTTGCGGGGGTTAACCCAGGCATCCTTTGGAAGGGCACAGCCTGCCCTTCCAAATGGTACCTGCCATTAACCCCATGGGTGCCGGATCACGAATCGGCGCCGAAAAGCGCCGGTTCGTGATCCTTTCCCGGAGCTGGCCGACATCTTGGATGTCGGCCAAGCTTCCGGGAATGCCCCCTGAGGACTGGCGTCATCGTGCATAGCACGATGACGCCAGTCTTGGAGTTAACCCTAACTGCCACCAATGGTGGAGATGGGGGGTTCATTGGAACCCCCTATCTCCCGATCCGTGGCAGTTAGGGGTTAATGTTTGGTATTGTTGGAATGGCCATGCTCTGGCCGATCCAACAATACCAAACATGAGTATAAAAAAAGTTTTTAAAAAAATATTTTAAAAAAAAAATAAACAAATTTTTTTTTTTTTTTTTTTTTTTTTTGGTTCTTAATGCAGCAATATTGTTCCCATTTCAATTATAATGTGAACAATGATGCTGCACTAACGATTTTTGTATGCGGTGCGTTTGTTAAAAATCGCGTAATTTTCCCCAAAACAAATGTAACGAGACCCCATCTCTAATTTTTTTAACAAGCGCACCCCATACAAAATATAACCGCAATTGCTCGCATGTTAAAATGTGAAAAAAAAAACACTTTACACGTTGTAAATTATTGAATTCATATTTTATTGCATTTTTGTTATAATATACATACAGGACATGACGTATACATATAATAATGACATATTATGAATCTGCCGAGTCTGACGGAAAGAACGATATATAATATGTCTGGGTCATATACTAAAATAAGCCTTCAAAACACGTTTAAACATGATGAGTAAAAATGAGCTCAGCACAGAGGCGGGAAATGCCTCAGCAGCGAAAGGGTTAAACAACAGTGACTAGGAAAAAGAAAAACGCATATATAAATTTTTCCTTCAGAATCCTGTATTTTTTCACCTTTTTATTCTTTTCTACTGAAGTGGATAAAATACTTACTTGCGTCTGTGCAAAAAAATGTAAATGAGAATCCATAAGTTCTTTTGTGCCATTTTGTTTATTTTTTTTATTTTTTTACCTTCTCTATCCAATTTTTAACTTCCTAAGTGACCTGGTTACGTATGTTTGAATAAATCAATGCTTCAAAAACACATGTAAATGCTTGTAACACCAGAACAACTTAAATGTTCGTGCAAGTTATTTGAGCATCCGGATTGGTTGAGTCGCTTCCGATCTTAGCAGATGGTAACTCGGCAGCTGAAGGTCTTATGATTCAAAACAAATGTAGGAAATTTGTAAGTGAAGATTCCTTCCTTCACTCCCGCCCTCTTCCCAAATATATCAAGGAGGTTACCCAATATCCCATCACAAGGTTGTAAGTTTTGAAGGCAATGAACTGTGACTAGGGGCTTTTCAGGGCTATTGTGGTGTACCCTTCATTATCTGGCGTTCTCATGTGGCATCTCTCTGCCACCGACTCTGTTGCAATCTACAAGATAGACAGTCAGGGTTATTCAAAGAGAATCAAAGTCACTGCATGTTCGTTGACTATTCGTTCTCTTCAATTCGGTGCGATTTGGCGATCCCATTTCGGCGACCCTGCAGTGTATCCAGCAAACACCACAGGGCCGTCGTAGTGCAGGGAAAAGCTGCCAAACATTCACCGCAAAACCCGGCGAACGTACACCTAAACCCGCAAAAACATCTGGATTAACCCCGCCGTAGAAACCCAAGCAGCCACTGGAAAAACCCGACACCGCAGACGAATGGAGTGGAAAAAAACCAAACCGTACTCTTGAATGTTTGCAAAGAAACTACAGAACGAAAATGTCTGAAATTTACCTATAAGATCCAATGAATGATAATAAAGGGCTGTTACAGAAAAAAGAACAATTAAAAAAAATTGTTAAAAAAAAATCCCGACAAATGCCTAGAAAATCCTAAAAAATCTAATCAGTGGTTTATTATATGTTGGATTAAAACGGGAATATTTTTAACATTGAAGCCTATGGGATTCGGTGGTTTCATTCGACAGATTTATTCAGGCGAACAGCAGGGCAATTCGGCAACTTTTCACTGCTGGCTCTTGTTCTCTGAATAGACGAAGCATTGCTTCTCTATGCTCGAACAGGCACTGTATGTGCAGGCAATTTGCCAGGATTTGGCGAACTGCCTGCTCTCTGAATAGCCGGATGGCCAGGAAAGGTAACTGTACGCTGAATTTCACTGTTCGGTTACCTTTTGGACACAATTCGGATCTCTTTGAATAACCCTGAATGTGTATCCAGACTGTATTTGGAGTTCGTTAAAGATTAGATGGTTTATATATGGCTGAAGCTATTTGACGCACAGAGGCTGACAGATGGTGCGTCAGATCAGAAGGTTAAGAGCTGTATCAGTGTCAGAGAAGAAATTACTTGGTGTGACAGTGAGGCACCAAACAATTTGGGCAGTTTATCATTGTCCTTTTATATGATGTAGCTTCAGTCAGCCTTACAGATTTAATGCACTCTCCATGTATACGACTGCATCGTAGGTTTTGGCGTTTTAATTTATTTTGTGTGGCTTGGTGTCCCTTTTTTAAAGTAGCATCTTACTGATTTAAAATTCCAAATATTTAATTGGCGTTAGTATTCTTGCACCACCAGAAGCAGCTGTTCTTCAGGATATTTCCTTTACATGGTCCTTGCAATACAGATCAATTGCCTAGTGCTAATCCCAGTCATCTAGTTAATTCATCACTTCTGTTGCTGTAACTATGGTAATCCATCATCTCTTGTTCATTGTGGTAGTCTTCTCATTCTTGCCTCCACATCCTTTTTTTTCCTCTTTCTGTCATGCTTTGGTCTGAGAGTGAAGTAGGGTCTATGCAATGAAACTAGACCTTGTCCCCAAGAATCTTTTATTTTCCATCGAAGTTAACCTGCATGCGTCTGTGTCCCAATAGCGACAAAGCAGTCTTTATAAGTTCTTGAACTGATTTAACAATTGTCTGTTTCTTTTTTACTCCACTTCTCAACCAATTTTCTATTTGTTTCCCTTACCTTTTTCTAGGACAAACCTTGAAGCCCTTCAGAAGAAGTTGGAGGAGCTGGAACTGGATGAACAGCAGAAGAAGCGCCTGGAAGCTTTTCTCACTCAGAAGCAGAAAGTTGGCGAGCTGAAGGATGATGATTTTGAGAAAGTATCAGAGCTTGGGGCCGGTAACGGTGGAGTGGTGTTCAAGGTGTCCCATCGGCCATCTAGCTTGATCATGGCTAGGAAGGTGAGACCTGGTTTGGCACATCATGATTCCCCAGTAAAATTATTCTATAAAATAAGGATGCACTGAAATTTTGGCCACTGAAATTATTGGCTGAAAATGGTGCTTTGAGCCAAAAAGAAACAACGGCTGAAAAAAATCAGCTGAAAATCAGTCATCTGAACTTGGGCCTGATTAGTCACTAGCCCGGGGGGAAGCCCCCAACCAGCGGCGAAGATGTCATCAGTCCGGCCGTCGGCAGGGTCAAAGGCTTCCGCCCTGTGACCTCCTGAGACCGTGTCTAACACATGCTGTGCTCGCAAGGGAAGTGTGACGGAGGACTTGACTGGAGACTGCTGGAGGAGCTCGGGGGATGAAATTTGTGAATGTGTAGGTTTTACCCTCCCCCTCCCAATCAGTCATCCGAGCCTGTGGCTCCTGGCCTCGACGGGCCTCCAGGCCCAGGCGAGGAAGACTGATTTCAGGCTCGCGTTTCGGCCTGAAATTTTCATTTCCGGTGCATCACTAATATAAAGTAGGGCAGCAACTAATGATTATTTTCATAATAGATTGGCCAACTAATCCTTTATTTTTTCCCAATTCACCGGCTAAAAAAAAAAATGGCTTAAAGGAACGCTATGGAAAAATAAATCCCATCCTCCTTTTTTCAACTATTATCAGGGTTATCCAAAGAGATTCGAAAAGTCACCGCACGTTCGGTGACTTTTCGTTCTCTTCAATTCGGTTCCTTTTGCCGATTGCATTTCGGTGACCCTGCGGTGTATTCAGCAAAGAGCACAGGGTCCCCGAATTGCAGGGAAAAGCTGCCGCAAACCTGACGAAAACTAACCGAATGCACGCTGAAAACAAGCAAAAACATCTGGATTAACCTTCGAAAAAGCCGAACAGGAGCCGAATCACACAGAGCCGAAGCAGCTGTGACATAGACGAGGCAGTGAATAAATTCGAAAAACCATTTGTATGAATCTGGGAAAAAGAAACGCTGTTTGCAAAGAAACTACTGAGCGAAAATGTCTGAAATTTTCACAGGAGGTCCAGGGAATGATCATAAAGAGGGCTGTTACAAAAAAAAGAAGTTAACTGAAAAAAAAAAAAATCGGACTTTTAAAAAAAAAAAAAAAAAAAAAATCTGAAAAATGCTTAAAGTATCCTAAAAAATCGATAAATACAGAGACTTTTTGCTGCAGAATTTTATAATGAACGGTTTATTAGATATTGAATTAAAACGGGAATATTTTTAACATTGAAGCCTATGGGATTCTCCTGAATAAATTTGCCGAATTAAACCACCGAATGGCAGGGCATTAGGGGAACCTTTCACTGCTGGTTTGTGTTCTCTGAATAGCCGAAGCAGTGCATTTTCATGGGGATTTCACTGCCCTCGAACAGGCACCGAACACGCACCGTATGTTCAGGCAATTCGCCAGGATTTGGCGAATTGCCTGCTCTCTGGATAGCCGAATGGCCAGGAAAGGTAACCGAACGCTGATTTTCAGCATTCGGTTACCTTTCTCAAGCAATTCGGATCTCTTTGGATAACCCTGTATGTGTAGCTTTTGTACATGCTGTGACAGGAGGCAGGGCATGATCATAAATGGGAGGTATGTGAGACCAGACCTCTTTGACCACAACACTCTGTTCTGCTAAAACCCAAGGGAAATTATGTATACTGCAGCTGCGCATGTTGAGAGTTGTGTTCTGGGTCCCTGGAGTTGGGATAATTGAGAGTAGGGTGGGCCATTATCCTAGCAACCTGGGTTACTGGTAAGATCTGCTTATATCACAGGTTTGGCCCATCAAACGGCTTACTGAGCCTTAAAAAGGGGAAGCTGATATCTGTGATTGAGGGAGTACCCAGGTGAGAGATCTGAAGGAAATCAAAAGTTCTTGTGATGTTCTGGGGTTTAGGTTTGCAGGGTTGATCCACTGAGTGCTAGTGGAGAGCTTTTCCTGAAGCTACAAATCTTTCCTACAGGGGCAATTAACTGGTCTACTGTTTGGGGGTCACCCTGGTTTACCCACCGCCATAGAGTATCAGGTAATCCACCCTGAAAGCGATCATTTACCAATATTTCCACTATTATTTTAGTAGCTGAGTTGATCTCTGGTTGTAGCCACTTCCTGGCAAGATGTATCAGGTCAAACATTTGGGACCGTGCAGCTTTACTGGAGGAGTATGCCCAGGAATGTAATCTTTGCACCCGTACTGCTGAGGTCCGTCCCAGGTCCGACAGGATTTCAGCTTTCAACTTTTCATAATCGCTGGCTCTAAGTTCTAGTAGGCCTTCTGAGGCTCTACACTCAGGAAAGGAGCAAGTATGCTCGCCCACTCAGCTGCCAGCCATCCTTCTCTTTACGCTGTATGTTCAAAGGCCAACAGATACGCCTCAACATGGTCCGCTGTAGTCATTTTTTGCAGATGACTGGACCGGATCACCTTGAAACCTTGGTAGCCACTTGCAGGATCTATCTGATATGGCACGAATCTCCCTGCACAGAGCATGCATGGCAATTCGTTCCTCACGGACCTTGTTGAATGCCTCCGTTTGTGCAAACATGATTTGTTGTACCAGAGTCTCTGTACTCTCTTTCTGGGCTTTAGCCATATTCATAGCATTCTCAGCTCGGGCTAGAACCAGCTGCTGCAGGGTTTCATGGCTCTCAGCAGCTCTCCTGTTAGCTTCTTGCTGATCAGCAGTAGACTGAACCAGCGCTTTAACTATGTCCTCCATGTTGCTTGTAGTTTACATTGCCCACAGACTTAGTGTGGCTGTGCGTGCTCGGTTCTCCAACATATGTGACCAGGGCTCCTCCTTTAGCCACGTCTTCTAGGGCACAAACACTAAAAGTTATTTTTTGTCAGGTTTTATCCTCTCGTCAGACAGCAGTAGTGGTACACGGCAATCTGTGGTATGCGGCAAGCTGTCACAAGAACATTTTGATTTCCCCCAGCTCTCTCCCTTAGCTGGGTACTTTCACTTTTTGAGGCTCCGCAAGCTGCTTGATGGACTACAACTGTGATACAAGTGAATCTCACCAGTAACCCAGGCTGCTGCTCTCCATTATCCCAACCCCAGGGACCCAGAACACCACTCCCAACAGACCCAGCTAAGTTTCTTATTGAATATTAATCCCTGCCATATTGGAGGCTAGTTGCTGAGATAAATTCAATATATGACATGTTGTAGTCACGTGCAGAGATGATCCCTGACAATGTGGCTGCTCAAACGGTCAGAAACAGACTCCACGAGGGTGGTATGAGGGTCTGATATCCACAGGTGGGGGTTGTGCTTACAGCCCAACACCGTGCAAGACGTTAGGCATTTGCCAGAGAACACAAAGATTGGCAGCTTCGCCACTGGTACCCTGTGCTCTTCACAGATGAAAGCAGGTTCACACTGAGCACATGTGACAGACATGACCGGGTCTGGAGAAGCCGTGGAGAACGTTCTGCCTGCAACATCCTCCAGCATGACCGGTTTGGCAGTGGGTCAGTAATGGTGTGGGGTGGCATTTCTTTAGGGGGCCGCACAGCCCTCCATGTGCTCGCCAGAGGTAGCCTGACTGCCATTAGGTACGGAGATGAGATCCTCAGACCCCTTGTGAGACAATATGCTGGTGCGGTTGGCCCTGGGTTCCTCCTAATGCAAGACCATGCTAGACCTCATGTGGCTGGAGTGTCAGCAGTTCCTGCAAGACGAAGGCATTGATGCTATGGACTGGCCCACCCGTTCCCCAGACCTGAATCCAATTGAGCACATCTGGGACATCATGTCTCGCTCCATCCACCAACGCCACGTTGGACCACAGACTGTCCAGGAGTTGGGGGATGCTTTAGTCCAGGTGTGGGAGGAGATCCCTCAGGAGACCATCCGCCACCTCATCAGGAGCATGCCCAGGCGTTGTAAGGAGGTCATACAGGCACGGACGCCACACACACTGAGCCTCATTTTGACTTGTTTGAAGGACATTACATCAAAGTTGGATCAGCCTGTAGTGTTGTTATTTTGAGTGTAACTCCAAATCCAGGCCTCCCATGGGTTGCTCAATTTGATTTCCATTGATAATGTTTGTGTGATTTTGTTGTCAGTATATTAATAAAAATATTTCATTCAGATCTAGGATGTCTTATTTTTGTGTTCCCTTTATTTTTTTGAGCAGTGTAATAGATATCTATCACGAGTATAGCAGTACGCAGTGATACCTTTTTTTTTATTGGACTAACGTTACATTTAAAAGATGAGCTGTCGAGTGATGTGCTGCAAGGTGAGAGTGATGGACTTGTTGCGTCAGTGAGTCGGGTGGTAGCTGATATGAATGTATTAAAGGAGCGTTTTGAAGGAAGGGAAACTAGCAGAGTGTGATAGTACGTCAGTGAGGGTTTTTTTTTTTTTTTTTTCCCTTTTTATGACCTCTGAATCTTTCTCTGGCAGTTGATTCATCTGGAGATCAAGCCTGCGATCCGAAACCAGATCATCCGGGAGCTGCAGGTCCTGCATGAATGTAATTCACCTTATATTGTGGGGTTCTATGGAGCGTTCTACAGTGATGGAGAGATCAGTATCTGCATGGAACACATGGTGAGAGAACACTCAAAAAAAAAAGCCATAAAGCCTCACACCCGGCACACAGTTGCACATGTATTCTAAAGAGAGTAAAGGCTTTTATTCTCATTTAATTTATTAGATGGAAGGATATCCTCTTTTTTTTTTTTTTCCTTCTGAGCATTCATGTTTGCATGGCTCAGCCAATTAGCTGTTTTTGTGTTGCACATTATTTTTCCTTAACTGTTTTTTTTTCTGTCTCTTAAATCTAACCCTGGAAAAATATCCACAGGAAGAAATCTCAAACTTATTCAGAGGCGTGTTCAGTTCCTTAGCCGCTGCAGGTGCTAAGTTAGCAACTTTGGCACTGAACGCTGAGCAGCGCTCAGCACTGCTAACTTAGCACTTGCAGCCAAGTTGAGAGGTGCTGTGGGGTTAGCTGAGTGTGACGTAGGAAAGATGGCCGCCTCCACGGAGCAAATTATCCAATAAGGAAATGTTTTGGTGGATCAAAAACAGCAAATATTTATTGGAACGTGGTAAACCTTCACAAAAAAGTGGTAATAAAACGGCAAAAGTGGATTTCTCAGAAACGGCACCTTTCATTAAGCAATCCTCTGCCCTTTCACTTCCATTTTCATAGCCAAAGCTTTCAGTGAGATGGCTGCAGCAAACTGAACTGCTGCAATGAAACAATTCAGCAGCTGGTGAGGAACTGCACGCGCCTCAGGAAATGAATGCATAATAGGGGTTGGGCTGCTTAAACCTTCATAGTATGGGTCAATCATTTGATTGTTTTTATAGGCTGTAAATATGAACTCTGCATTTGCTTTTGTTTTATTTAATGGAGGTTTTCAGACCTTGTCATATCCATCTAGGCAAAATTATACATCACATTTCATATGAATACTTGGCCCCTCTTATTTTTGGAAGCACCAAGAGGTGCCCCATATCAAGTAAACATGATCTGCATGTATAGACAACAATAGCAAATTAAGTTTGTATGTTGAAAACGAATTCTGTTTGCAAATAACGCCTTTTGATCTATGCTCTCAGCTTTCAGGACATTGAAAGCAGCAAGCTCTGATGTCCTGACAGCTGCTGCCCAGCATTTAACGGATGCATTGCATTAACACACACATTCCCCTGTTTTCCTCCAGAGCTGTCAGTCTCTGAGAGGTACTGTTTGTCTACTCTATACAGATAGATTTTCTGCATGTAGAAGCCGAGCTGCGGACAGTTTGCAGCACATTTCCGAAGGTCTTTTTAAGGCCAGTGTCAGACGAGTGTTTTTCAGAGTGGAAGATTGTCCGTGAGAGTGGACCTTCCTTCCACACTGACTCCCGTCTGGCCACCTCGCTGAGCGCAGTTAGTGTGCTGAGCGCTGCAAATCTCGATCCTCCTATGGAGGATTGCACTTTGCAGCCCCGTCGAATGCGCCTCGTAGCGTTTCGACAGGGAGGCGTTAATCACGTCAACTGTAGTGCGTGCAATTTGTGCACGTGCTACAGTACGTGTCCGGCCCCGTTGAAATGTCACAGCGCTGCAGTGGACATCGAAAGGCACATCAGTACGGGCGCGCATAGTGTGCTCATCTGACACTGGCCTAAATGTGTTGAATGCTTTCTCTGATGGGACACTTGGCTGAACATCTCCCCTGCTCCAATTCTGTAAGAGGGAATTAAAACCTTCAGTCACAAACTACTTCAGGAGAGCTTGAGGACTTATGGGAGAGACATAGAAACTGCCTGTGTTGGGGGGCGAGTGACATTGAGAGGACAGAGAATCTTTTGGGGGTGGGGGCCGGGAGGTTGAGGGCGTGGATGGGGTAAAAGAGAAAACATGTGAAGGGGGGCAGGGACAAAGAGAGCATGTGAACGTGGGTGAGGAGTCTATCTGGTGTTTTTGTGTAAAAGGCACTAGTGAGGATGTAGAGGGCAATTCTGGGATCAGTCCTAAGGGCAGCATGGGGCAAAAGAAGAATAAGGGGTTATGCAGACTAAGTGCAAAGGGACTAAGGGTTAGTTTTCATTCCAACTGTATTTCTTTGTGGGTAAATATTTTGGAGCCTTTCAACTAATATTCTTTTACAAACGGTCATTCAAACATCATTCTATCCACCATAGTCGAAAAACGTGAAAGTGTTTAACGGGGGAGGGGGACAAGCTGGTACAAAGCCCAAAAAAAGCATATTCCTGGCTAATTCTGCGCTGTAACAGAATCCATGTATTGTGTGTACATTTTATTAAATACAATATACACCAAGTATACTTATCTGGTTTGTTCACTTGAAACTTATTAATGATGCTTTAATTACTGCTATATTGGAAATAATATGACGTCATAATTAACATGCATCGCACCTGCCACATTCAGCATAATATGGATTAGAATTACTGAGCACACGTATTTGGAAACGTAATGTTTAAATGAGGGTTTTGGTGGCTGTTTCCCTGCTCTTCCATTTATCAACTCCTTTTTAGCACAAAATATATTTTCAAATAACGGTATATGAATAGTTGGGGGGGGGGTTCTCAATTGAATCGCTAAAGTTAATATTTTTTCAATAAAATGTATCCCTACAACGGAGATTAAATTTTGACAGGCATCAAAATCCTGGTAAACTTTTAATATGCCGAACCAATGGCCAGATTTTGCCCAAAAATATTGTATCGTTTGGGGATCGAACCCTAAGCATAAACGTTCTAAAATGGGCCAATGTGAGAGATGTAAAATTTTATATATATTATATGTTCGAATTTCAGACTTTATTTTAGAATAAAACCAAATATGTTTAGTTTTCAAAGGGGGAAAAATGGTAGGGAAAGTGTTATTGAGTAGCAGGTTGTATAAATTATGCTGAAATCTTGCTTATCCAGCAATCTTCCTCCGTAGTGAAAGTAGGCAAGAATCAAATGGCTCTTTGGTGATATATAACCTTTTATTTGCTTACTCTGCGTCATGCTGTTCAAGGCGTGACAGTAAGATTGATATAAATTTGCCACGCAGTGCTGTAATTGATGGCGCCATTATATCTCGCTATTACTGGTTTGTCTTCCTTTTAGGATGGAGGTTCACTCGATCAAGTGTTAAAGAAAGCAGGGAAAATCCCAGAGAAAATATTGGGAAAAGTCAGCATTGCAGTAAGTGTTAAGAAGGGGTGTGTGTGTGTTTTTTCTCTGCAGTCTATTTATCTGGAATTGTCCTTGGGTTTGGAAATCATTTATACAAATGCAAGATGGCCGCCTCCACAAAACAAAACTGTTAACGACCGTCTAGTGTCCAAATAAACTTACTCGGTCTTTTGGGTATTGAGGTATCGGTCTTTGAACTTTCTCTGTGTCCGTGTTATCATATGATCGGCAAGTGTGAAATGTGTATTACTAGAAAATGACAACATTTGGGTGTTCCAGGGGTGACATGGCACCGAAAAACAAGCATTTAATGTTCTTTTTCTTTTTATAATACAATATTTCTCTAAAAATAAATCTTGCTTTCTGATTTTTAAAGCTCATACACACTCCCACAGCTTTGGGCAGGCTGCCACGATGCCGCTGCAGCTGTCTTCATTTTAATGCCACTCTCCCAGTGCCCTAATGCCAGCTTTGGTGCTATGGAGGATAGAAATGTGGTCATGCTGTTCTCGGCATTTTGCAGGGCAGATCTGATAGGCCGCTTGGGACAGCATTATGGCAATAGCTACGAACAGTCAAGAATGCTTGGAAACTGCAACCAGCTGAGGACCTGTGCCCGAGACTCTTAGGCAGCCCAGACATATTCATGGGTTTTTATCTGCTACTCCTTGTTTAGGAATCACTCTGTGATTCAGACTTTGGTTCCATACTCTAAATTATTGCAGGGAAATCCTAATTTAAATTATGCTGTCACTTTAACAATGCGTGAACGACTCCTGAAGTGCAGTAAGCACAGCAGGAGAATATAAAGGGGCGCGGGAAGATTCCACATTGCACATACTGAAAGCTAACCGAGTGCACCTCAACGACTGAAAGATTCCTATGTTTTTTGACAGGTAATAAAGGGACTGACCTATCTGAGGGAGAAACATAAGATAATGCACAGAGGTAAGCCATAGGCCTGAGATTGTACAGATGGAATGCAAAGAGTTACTGGAAAGAGCTTCCTGAAACATTTTACGAAAATGAATTGCTGCTGACATCTGCTTAATATCATTTTCTTTTTTTTTCTTTTTGTGAATTTACTCCCCTTTTGTCCCTCAGTACATCCTCCTCTTCTGCTCCAGGGCATCCAAATCCAGAAGTCCCTGTGGATTTGCTATGCATTTCGTGAGCTTGGGCAAATTGTGTAGTGTACGATCAGTAAATTGGATGTTGCTTGAGATCTGTGCACTTTTATGTACAGAAGTTCTGTAGCGACTGCAGAACAATGCATAGGAGGTGCATGCGCACAACCGATCAATCGACTGCCTCTCTGAGACCTCTCTATTTCATGGGCGGTCTCAGAATGTGACAATGGCACACTGCGTGCTGATGAAACTAGTGACCTGGTGGCTGACAGCCGGTAAATTAAAAAATCCCAGCTTCTGATGACCGAGTATGGTGGAGGAAACTCCTCCACTTTACCCAGCATTTCATCCAATCGGGGCGGGAGGGAAGGGATGGGCACTCCTCACATCCTGACCACTTTAAAGCACTAAAGTGGTCAGGATGAGTACAGTGTGCCTTTTTAAAATATACTATAGTGGTTGTAACGTGGGTGTCCCCTGTCCACGTGCAGAATTCTCCCCATGCCATTAGTATCCCGCAGGAGTACGGATTCTGTCCCTGAACCCAGGCAATAACTATAAAGGAATCCTTTACTCACAAATACACCGCGGGGGGGAAAAAAGCAGCACAGTATGTACCACAGGAGACTCAACAATAAATACATAAGGGAGTATTAGTATAACACAGATATCAGGGAATAGGGCACAGAAAACGACCACCCTGCATCTAAAATTGTAGGTACAGGGTGACTTTTACAAAGGAAATGGCAGAGAAACAATATGAAACTTCAGGCCCGCACCTCTCCAATACATTTCTAGGTCCATGTACCACAAGTCAAAAGTGACGCACGTCACAGGGGTTATTCGTAAAGTGCTGATTTTGAGCACTGGCCTACATCAGAGTTTCACAAAACTAAAATCCAAAGAGCAACAGGAGCCGCTTCACTGTGAAGCTTTTGTAGTTGGATTTTTGTTCTATGAAATGCTGACATTTGTCAGCGCTACAATACTAGCACTTTTTCCTTTTGTAACCCTTTTGTTCAAGCTTATTAATCCATGACGAATGCTACTACAGGTATATTTAGAGTTTAACAAAATCAATTTACTCCATTAATACTATGTGCTTTAGTACATTGCGTGTTCTGCTTTCATAATGGTATAACGGATACACTGGATGTTTGAAAATCCATTTTCAGTGGCTGACTTGGCGTCATAATATAATATCCTAATACTGTTACAGCTGCCGTTTCATTCAGACTGCTTATGTTATTTGACGCTGTAACCTGGAACAATGGGTCTGTTAGTCTGTTTTGCCATCAGAAACGAGATTTAGTAAGGTCACACTGCTGCACGATCCACCGATTTCTGTGCACGCTAATGTGACTTGCCTAATGATGCTACTTCACATGTGACTGTGTGCAAACCACCTACACCGACACACAGAGTGGAAAGCGTTAATTCAGAAATGTGCTAATTTCCTATGTTCTGAGAACCTTTTTCAGAGTAGCTGTCTCCGTAGTAACTAGCGCATAGCTGGAGGAGGAAGAAAATAAATTCCCTGATAAAGTATGTCTGTAAAATATATTTAGAGAACGATATCTGACAATTGGTGAAATGCCAAATTACACCAGACACTTCAACAGATAGGATACAGTATCTGTCATGTTCCTCTCCTTATTGAGTTCCTTGTTGCAGATGTCAAGCCATCAAATATCCTGGTGAACTCCAGAGGGGAAATTAAGCTTTGTGATTTTGGGGTTAGCGGTCAGCTTATCGACTCCATGGCCAACTCCTTTGTTGGGACGAGATCTTATATGTCTGTAAGTGAACTTATTTCTCCTGCCGTTTATGTGTCTTCAGCACCTATACACATATATAGAATTATATATCTATTGTGTGTATTATATAATCTGAGTACTTTGTTCCTCGTATTTTTGTGTGTGTGTACACGCTGTGTGTCATGCAGCAGATGGAGTATCATCGTGTCCTCCCACGCTGTGTGCATGTGTAATAACAGCACTCTAATACACTCAGTGGGAGAGAAATGCTGCTTTAGCTTCTGGGAGATACTAGCCTGCCGTGGTTAACTCTTTGGTTTCCTAGGGAGTATACAATGAACATAAACTTCCAGCACGCTCCTATATCTTGGTATTTGGAATATGTGTAAGCTTCCATTTTTATCCCTGTATAATTTTATTATTGCCATCAGATTATGAATTTGAAATATTTTGTGTGTCAAAACATATGGTTTGTGTAGCTGCGATCATGTCACTTATTCCTTTTATGGATTTCTATGTATTGCTGGGTTTCAGCCGGAGCGGTTACAGGGCACACACTATTCTGTTCAGTCTGACATTTGGAGCATGGGGCTGTCACTGGTGGAGATGGCCATCGGACGGTATCCTATTCCTCCCCCAGATGCTAAGGAATTGGAGCTGATCTTTGGTTGTTCCATGGAGGGGGAACCTGCATCTTCTGAACTGTCTCCACGGCCTCGACCCCCAGGACGTCCCATCAGCTGTAAGTTGTGTTTTTGACTTGCATTCTTGCTGCTTCTTTTAACAGTAACCAAAATAATTGTGAATGTACTATTGTTTAAAGCAAATGGTTTCCAGTTAAAGGGACACCTTTTGATAACACACCTGTTATGGCCAAGGCAGTGAAAGAACCGCTAATCCATTGCAATCCCTCGTAATTTCAGAAAACTGCTAATGAGTATGACAGTAAAGAGCTTTTTTTTTTTTTTCTTACTTTCCTCAATGTCCTTTGAAGAAAGGAGGTCACGAACTGCGCCCTACTCTTCACCATACGATTTGGGGTTAAGCATTTTTTCTTGCGTGTTTTTTGTGGGGGGGGGGGTTTAAATCTTCCACTACAAATCCAACCAGTGCGTTGGATCAGCCTGGTGTGTTTTGTAATGAACTAATTTTCCAATCTTATCAAATCGCCTGATTTACATAGAGAAACAGTGGCCTTAATTTAATTCTATTGGCTGTTTGTGGCAGAATTTTTCTCAAAATAACTGCTGATTTTTCTTAATTTTTTTGAAGGAGAAAAAAAAACCTGACCATTTTCAAGAAATGCTGCTGCGAGGGTGGTGGGTTATACCCAAAAAAAAAGTATTCCTTATCAGCCAGTTTCATATATTTTTTTTTTTTTTTTAATTCAAAACCCTTCACTACAAATGTATTTTCCAAAAATCCACTGCGAAAAAGCTGGTATTCTGGAAAATCCATTTTTAATGAATTATACAGTAAGAAATATTTGGGAATATTCCCATTGTATTTCTTACTGTAATAAACTATTTGGCAGGCAGATGTCACAATCTACTGGCCAGTAGAGTTCCTGCAGTTAGAACTACAGCCTTTGGGCACTATTCCCTAGTGAATGCTAACGTTAGCATCTGGATGTGAAAGTGTTACCGCCAGGATAAGTGAATTTACTCCGCTGCACAATCTCGCGGCCCGGAAGCGCAACCCTCCATGGAGTTCTATGGATTACAGGAGGTGATACTCGTGGTGGCGCAAAAGCGCTACTGTGGGTATCTCCGCTTTTTAGCGCTGCGTTCCAGGGTGAAGTGCTTAGCTAGCGCCTTCCCTGGAATATCTCGTTAAATGGGGACACAACTGGGAAACATGCAGCGCAAAGAACAGCATAGTGCCCCTTGTCTGCTGTCGGCCGGGGAATGCCTGATATGTCCGGGCATTCCTAGGCAGATTTTAAACCGGTTTAGTCCCTTGGGCATTATGCCCATAGGACTAAAACTTTGGGGGCATCTTCTGGAGTCCAAAAGCAATCCTTTTGTTTGCAACAAACAAATTTAATTTGCAAGAATACAACACCGCCTCAGATCGTGTTAACGCGATTTTGGGCTGCTGTGTCTGTTACTGCTGATCGTGTTTACGCGGCTGTTAGAAAAATCTTTTTTTTTTTTAAAAAAAGAATTTAGTCCCTCCCTAAATAATTTTTTTTCAGGATTGGCCTAAATCACTAAAGTCTATATTGGAGAGCTGTTATTCAAACTTAATTTTTGTCAGGAATCTAAATGCCGGTAAACCCGAATTTGAAACTCCCTATCTGAAAAATGTCCACAATGCAACCGAAAAATGTGATTTCAGGCCAGTGTAAATCAAGGTTATTGATGGGTAATATACACAATGCTGAATTACACATACTCTGTCAGACTCTCTAATCAATCACATGCACTGTTTGCACCATTTATCGCCAATCTTCTGTATACATATGCCTTCATGCAGAGGGGAAGCACCGAGGAATGATCTATGTAATATGTAAACATTGCAGGAAAACATCCAGTTTCATAATGAAGGCAGTTCGTTTTTTTTATTTTTTAATCCCCCTGATTTAATGGACTAGTTTCCTACCAGCAGTGTATATAATGTCCAGAAAACCTATACCACATTCACATAAACAATAAAAATGAAAATCTTAACCTTAAAATACTTATACAGTAGATTGATATGTGATTTCCTGTATCTGATTGAAAGGTTTCTGAGAGGAGCTAAAATGGCTAATTTGGAGCCCCTTTCACAAACTAAGGGACCTAGTCCAACGAGCTGTTGACATTCGTGAGTGTGACATTTAGTATTAACGAAGTGGGATTGTTGTGTCTCCCGTCCTATTATTACCCTTAATATTTAAGTATGTCCTGACGCGGTGTGAAACGTGAATGTGCCGTTTGTTGATCATATTAGTTGATATTACTTTTTAAATTTTTGTTGTGCAGGCTTGTATCTTGATAACTAAGCGGCAGACAAATTCTGCTTCTGGCTATATAGTGGGTTGGCATTATCATTTTTAGCACTTGCTATAAATATGTCTTTTGGGGAGACATGTAATGATTTCGATAGATCGGCATAGGCCCGGGCGGACTATAGAATTGTATAATCTGTTACTTTGTTTTCGTTTTGGTGAGAGAGTGGATTATGCACAATCGGCGCAGTTTGGGTATAGGCATTGGTAATATTGCAGTTTGATTTGTAGTGGTCACGTGGGTGGGGTTTACCCTACGATGTACACGGAAGCGAGAACGGGTTTGTGGTGTGTAGGCCGAACTCCGAGGAGTAACTCCAGTAGCGGTGTCCATTGGAGGATCTAGCTGCAGATTGGGCCTGGTGTGGGCAGCGGGGTTCCTTGTCCCTGTCCCCCTCCCCCCTTATAGTGATATGGCAGAGTAGCCGGAGGTTGAGCCTCAAAGTTATTTATGAACAGTTATGACCCCTGGCAACTCCTTAATAATCATGACCTTCAGACTTCTGATTCGTGAGGTATGTGTTTTAATAAGGCTAGGGTCAGATGAGCGCATTTTGTACGGACTGTGCGTCCGTGCAGTACGGACGTACTTTCTGACTGACAGCAAGGTAGTGGCCACACAGTCCGTTTTTTTCACTGACGTATTTTTTGACTGATGTAGCAGGGAAAATAAATTACAATGAAAAAACATTCTGTCCGTCAAAAATGCTGGACGTATAAATGCAGTCCGTCTGACCACGTTCCATCACTCACACAGAAAGCGTTGCGGACATGGCGCACTCCGCACGTCCGTTCTAGCAGTATTACGTTCTTGCCTAACCTGCGTCCGTTTGCAGCGTCCGTCAGCCCCCGCACTTCTGTGCAGACGTACTTCGTGTGTGGGGCTCCATTTAACACAATTGTATGCTATCACGGACGTACTTATGTGCGGGCAACACGGACGTTAACACTGCGTTCGTCTGACCCCAGCCTAACCAGGCTGGTAATGCTGACCCTTGGCACTCCTGACGAGCTGTTTATTGGCAAACTTGCATATCGTTTAGGGCACAAGTGGGAGAAATCCAACTATACTTTAGCTTTATTTAGTTTGTTTACTATTGCCCCATGGATATTTAGACGGATGGTGCTGTTGGAGGTTCTAACCAGAATGAAGACTACTTGCACGTTTATTTATATACACTTGCCCTTTCTGTGTTCTAGCTCGTTGATACTTGTTTGGGTTATTTTAATGTTTTGATGATTTGATTATGGATATGGGATTGCTTTCATGAACATTGTCTTTATATTCGTTCTACTATATAAACCTTATGCATGGATCGCCTCAGTGCTACATGCACTAGAGATAGAAATATTTTGTTACGATGTTTAGTGGTTTTTATTCTGGCCAGGATATTGTTACATATTGTTATTTTATTGTGTGTGGCTTGATCACTGATTTATTCGTTATTTCCTGTGGGCTTTTATGGCTGCTCTGTTTAAAAGGTGCAGCTAGTAAAATGAAATTACAACGTAAAATTGGGACAAATGAAGACTACAAATGATTGGAATATATTAGTATTGATGGTAAATGTTTGTGTGTGGTACACAAAAAGATCTGTGTAAATTCCATCAATATTTTGGGGTTGCCTATTGTCGTCAGCCACCCGACTCATTTCTGTATTATTGCATACACTTGATACAGGGATGACGCGGCTGACGGCGGCTTCGAATTAAAGGTGATTAGAAGGGAGAGCTTTGGGTATTTATAAGGAGAAGACCGCTGCAAACCTCCTGCAGTCCAGCTTCTACTGACTCTGCATATTGCTGGCAGAGGATGATGGGGTTACAATCAAGGTTGTGAAGGCTAGGCTTGCCAAGCTCTCTGCCCCATACTTCAATGAACCTGTGTTATTGAATCATTGTGCGTTGCGTTCCTGTACTCCCCTGTGACCTTTAATCTCACTGATCTATATTACCCAGCTATTAAATCACCCCAAGGGAGATCTGTGCTCCATGTTGGTAGAATGCAATATCAATTCCTCGTGCACATTTTATTATTATTTTTTAATATAAATATATATATATATTGCATGTATACAGGGATATACATCCATTAAATGCACTGACTTTGTTTAATGAATTTAAATAAGACTTATTCAAGACTGCCATAAAAGAAAAAGATCACATGCTGCAAGGTTTATTTTCCGTAATAAACAATTTTCATTTACTAAACAGGAAGAATCCTGTTCTTTAACTTGTTACTGCTAGGAGGATGGCATTGGTTATAACCACAAATGACATCCAATGACTATATGTCCTCAGCTTGGAGTACAATTGGATTTAAACCTTCTAGCGACTTCTGACATACATCTGTCAGAAAAGAAAACCCCCCTGGACTAAACCCTTGCAGGGGAAAGGACTTAAAGCCTGCTGGGAAAGAGACTCCAGATCTACAGCAAAGAACCTGGCCTTGGTCCGAAAGTGAATTTCTACACTTTGTAATTTTGTGTTACGTTCTGGCCAATTCTCTACTCTGGTCCCAGGTGGACTCGCCAGACCTTGCCACAGACACCCTGCTGCCCATTTCTGACAAAATGATCTTTCTAGATAGCCTTGATCATCATAGATAGATGTTGCCATCTCTTAGTGATGTAACCAAAGGGCAATTAGTTTGTGTATGCTCCATCAGAACTCCATTCTGTGGGCAATCTCCTTTTTATTATTATTTTTTTTTTATATGCTATATAGTATCAATCATATCTAAAATATTGTTTGGATTTCTGTTCCATATAATTAAAATACATTTATGTTTGGGTGTTTTGTCTTGTTTTTTCCCTCCAGCCTATGGACCAGACAGTCGGCCACCCATGGCTATATTTGAGCTGCTTGATTACATTGTGAATGAGGTAAATGCATATTCTATAAATGCTCAGTTCAGCAAAGATTCTTTTGACACAATGTTGGATCGTCTATAGAGGATGGGTTTGCATGTGTCCAAGTGATCTTTGACGCTTGTCCATACAGACCCGTTAAGGGAAAGGACCACAACATCAGTATTATTTAACTTGAAAGCAAAGGACCCCTTCAGTATATTCCATATCCGTAGTGTGCCCCATCCGTAGTATGCTATATATATGTGCTTGTTCTTTTTTGTCGGTCTTCTGAATATATACATATCTCAATGTATAGAAATCATTTCACAGCCAACACAATTGGCCTGATTCCAACTGGGACGCTAAGCTAACGTCTAGAGCAGTGCGTGAAAAATCGCCCCATATTTTAGCTTTACATTGTCCTAAACTATCACAATTAGGGATGGGCTGCCTGGGGGGGGGGGAGATTTTTCAAAACCATTCCAAAAAATGCTTAAAAGATCCAAAAAAAATCTTAAAATAGACTCTTACGGCAGAGTATAATAATAAACGGTTTATTAGATACTGAATTAAAATGGGATTCATGAACATTTCCCACTCATTGTTGGCAAAACATTTCCCATGGCTTCAAATCGCGTTTTTTTTAAACTTGAGCAAAAGCGGCAAAAATTAGCTCAGCGCACAGTGGTGAAATGGCTCAGCAGTGAAAGGATTAAAAACGTTTTTTTTAAAACAAAAAAATCCTGTCCCCCAGGGGCAGTACCCGGACCCCCATACACCTTTTATGGCCAATATCTTGCATATATGCCCTTTTTGGAGGGGACCTTTTTAATTTTCAAACATTCGAGCCCCATTGACTTGCATGGTGTTCGACTTTTGTTCGAGTTTGCAGTTAAACTTTCTTGGGTGTTCGAGTTCAAATGCGAACCGAACACAGTGGTGATCGGCCCATCACTAATAACAATCGAGACACAAGCCCTATTTGAGCCTTAATTGTTGCTTTCTCTTAATGTAAATTCACATCTCCTATATTTGCCTGTCAAGAGGGTGCGCTAAATGAATTCAGTCTTTGAAACCCTGGTGGTTAATGCCTTCATTTAACCCCTGTAAAAATCCCATACTCGCCTGAGATCCCGCGGTGCAGAGGGCGGCATGATCCGCCACATCAATTGTGTGTGGGAATAAGAAGAAATGGTTCCCATGTCCCTCAGTGTCTCCTTCCATGGCCCCTGCACATTTGAGCTCGCGCAGGGACTTAAAGGGCTTCATGGTGTCCTGTGGACTCCAGGAGCTGATAGTTGTGGTAGTGCTGTGCACCAATGCAAGTATCAAGCTGCAGCACAGAATTATTCCGTGCCCAGATGCACATGGCGCGTCTGGGTTGGAATAGGATCGGTAACGGGGACGGTAAGGGAAATTTGCTACAGCATATATTTTCTCCCTTAGTCTCCCAGTTTGGATCAGGCCTAATATGTTTGCTTTAATAGTACGATGGTGATCAATAGTGTGGTACACAAGAATATTGGTGTAAGAACCTCCCAAAATACTAAAGTTTAAGCTATATGCACTATAGCAAGCCTGTTTGTTTCCCCCCCCCCTCAGATTTTGCCTGCTGCAAATAGTTTTATATGCCTTGTGTTTTCCACACTCATTCTGTTCCATTGCGGTGTTTTATATGGAGGCTAGTTGTGCTGATAGATTTAATACCTTCTGACTTTCACTCCCTTTCTATCCCGTTCCAGCCTCCTCCCAAGCTGCCCACTGGAGTGTTTGGAACAGAGTTCCAAGACTTTGTAAACAAGTGGTAAGTATTACCAATGCAATGACAGGACAAGAAAGGAAGTGTCTTACGTTTCATGAAATAACCTGTAGATCCAGCACTTACAGCATTACAAAAATTTAATGCAATTGCAAAAAAAATTAACCTTATTAAAGAAATTGAAAGATCACAATGTGTAGTTTAGTAAATCCCTGGACTGTGCTGCTCCTCAGTGAACTATGCCTAGACCAGGAAATGGCTCTGCCAGTCCAAATTCTCATATGGCTTTGTATATCACTTTAAATTTATCTCATAAATTCCTGTAGCGCAGGGCTTTGTTGACACGGCTGCAGCGTCTTATTTGCACAAAAAGGGAGAGGTCTGTGAGGGTCCGGAGAACGAGCAACCACACTAGTGGCCTGCTCTACGGTGGGGCTCGCTCAGGTCTCACAAAGATTTAGCTCGATTGTGCCATTACCTCCATATGCAAATCAGACACTGTCACCCAGAAAGGGTGGCCAGTACTGAAATGCCAAGGACGTCATCCCTGCACGAGAGATGAAGCAACACCCGATGATCGTTTCCGCCTTATTAGACCTTGTCAGGAGAATATAGCCGACACCCCTCTAGGCACATCAAGCAAGGGGTCCACGTCTGGATTACCTTGTATACCTATAGTGGGAAAGAGGTTTGTGAGGATCCTGATAGGGTCTTGGGACCCTCAAAAACATAGGTTCTTATCTGCCGACATTTTTCTTTCGGCCCATCTAGTCTGCCCAATTACATGGATACTTTACCTGGATTTATCTTTTGTTTAGGATAGCCTTATGCCTCTCCCATGCCTGCTTAAATTCAATCACTGTTTTGGCCTCTACCACTTCTACTGGAAGGCTGTTCCATGTATCCACCACCCTCTCAGTAAAATAATGCTTCCTGATGTTACTTTTAAACCTTTGCCCCTCTAATCTAAGACTATGTCCTCTTGTTTTGCTACTTTGTTTCCTTTTAAATATACTCCCTTCCTCTACCTTGTGGATTCCCTTTACGTATTTAAATGTTTCTATCATATCTCCTGTCTCGTCTTTTTTCCAAGCTATACCTCTTCCTTTCTCACTATGTCTTATTTGCACACACACCAGTCATTGTTTCTATATGTCTCATACAGTCATGTTTCTTTAATTATCCTTTCCTACATCTGTTCACGCACTTTAACCATTTAGCAGTAATATTACCAAGAAACCCCTTTCATGCAATCTTGGGATGCAGGGAGGATACCACTACACCAGTGGTTCACAACCGTGGTCCTCAAGTCCCCCTAACAGGCCAGATTTTGCAGATCACCTTGGGGAAATGCAGGTTGAATCCTGCAATCACTGAGCAGCAAATCAGATCACCTGTGCTGTGCGTCATATCTGGCAAACCTGGCGTGTTAGGGGACCTGAGGAGCAGTGTTGAAAACCACTGCACTACACCCAATCTGTATCTTGTGAATCTATGCGCAAGACACCCATGGTTATATATGTACAGAAGAAGGAAAAAACTTTTTTGCACGGTTTGTCCACGATGAGAGCCTTTTGTGGGATTCAGTGTGCACAGACGCAACCTTCTTATACATTTTACAGAATTTGGTGGGTTTTTTCCAAAGTTTTTCTACACGTAATCTGTTTGGAGAAATGGATGCTTGAAACTTGTAATATTTGCAGTAGTTAATAGTCACATCCATTGGCAATTTTTTATATTATTCGTTAATATAATTTTAGTTTCTTATGCCCTGCCCATATTTCCTGACGCTTACTTATATTGTTCACCGACAAAACTCCAATGATTCATCTATTCTGAGAGGTTTTGTTAAATGGTTATCATAATGCTTTCCTGCATCCAAATGTGAACATGGTTTCTCAAGATGCTGAGATCGGTGCTTGATTGTTTTGTCCCGTTGTCTTCCAGCTTGGTGAAGAATCCAGCTGATCGGGCAGATCTGAAACAGCTAATGGTAAGGAAATACACAGTACAGTAAACCAGTTCTCTGAAGCAACAGCACCACATACTGGATTAGTAGTGACCAGCACTGGTGTGCAATTTCTGTGCATGTGGAAGCTGTAATATTCATGCGCACTTTATCCAGTAATGGTGTAGTATGTCTTTGCAGCTGAAAAGTTTTACATCTGTTATTTCCAGGCGTCCATTACAGCAGGAATTAGTGGGGAACGTAGTTCCTCCACTTTTCTTTTTGCAAAGGGACCAGAGTTCCTGTTTACCTAGGGGTGACCATGTTTAAACGGACACATGATTTATTCATGCTGATGGGCAGTGCATGGAAAATGTGACCCCCACAGCATGCATAATCTGTGTTGCAGGTAAGAAACAATAGGTGTAGAGTGCCCTGCTCATAGGGTGACCATCTCAAGACTGTAAACTCCTATGTTTGCCCCACACCCTAAAGTTTTTTTTTTGGGGGGTTTTCTTTTAAGGCTTTAGTTGTATCTTTCACTTTAACCTAAAAATCATATATTTTGAATTATCATAACCATTCCCTAAAAATCAGCCTGGCTGTAGTTTTAGAATCAATATCTAATTTCAGTGAGGGTTAATGTCGCAATAAAAATGATTACATGTGGTGGAGAAGATGGGCAGAAATATTGGCGAGTTCCCACACTTCTTTCTCTTGGACTTGACCCCTGGTTATTTCATTTTCAGTTTGTATAATTTTTTAAAATTATTCTTATTACTAGCCAGTATATTTAATACAGTGATTATGTGTTAACCATGTTGTCTGCCAGCCATGAACCTTTACATACAGGAGTGTGAGAACAATGAGGAAATCCAGCATTGAAGGTTCACTGGCCATCAGATTGAGTTTCGCAATTGTTTTCTTCAATAACTGTATCACAATGAAGCTTTCTATTAGAAGCTCTGTCAGATTCTAGTAAAACATTATTATAACAAATGCCTCTGAGCCACTTCAAACTAAAACAAAAAATGTGTGATCAGGGCCACCTGAAGACCTGTGGATTGGCGAGGCAGGACCTGAATTAAGATCAGTCACCAATATGTTTTAGATTTATTAATATAGTATCTTTTACTCTCAATCCCCCTACCCCTTGTTTTCAGTATTTCTTTTTTTCTCAACCTGTACTTTTGGGCTACCCCTAATAGGTTCACAGCTTCATTAAGACATCAGAATTGGAAGAGGTGGACTTTGCAGGATGGCTATGTTCCACTATGGGTCTTAAGCAGCCCAGCACCCCGACCCACGTTACTGGCGTGTGAAGAGAAGATATGTCTGGCAAAACATAGAGCCTCTACACCCTGCAGAGTGAGATCTCTGCAGAATGTGCCAAAAATGTTTTTCTTTGTTTTTCATCCTCTCCAACTCATCCATTACAGGAAGAAGTCTGCAGGATCTGGGGTCAACGGATGATGTACCCCAGGGTCCTGCGGGCTCTACCTGCAGTAAGATCCCTGCTTTTATCCCATGTTGCTTTGTGGTACTTGTAATGCTTTCAGTACACAATACAGGTGTGCCCTGTCTGTGTGGTAAGTGACTGAAGTATCCATATTCTCTTGCCAACAAAGGACTATATGGGTCAGTCCCACGTTGGACCAAGCTGAACTGATGGCGGTGTAATGTGCGTAAATCTATTTTCTGTGTGTAGATTTCATTTACAAAGGAGAGTCAGTGAAGCAAAAGATTACTGTAAAAATGCCTATTTTCTAACAGAGTAATTTTAACTTTTTTGTTTTAACCATATGCCCTAGAACCTTTTAAATGTCATATGGTTCACATTGGCCGCACATGAGACTGACCAATACACAATGAGCAATTCCCAGTATGGCACTTTGTTTCCCATACTGTGGAGAACTGAGCCATGACTGCTCCTTGCGGGCAGCATTCAAAGCCATAACCCAGGATCCAGCAGCTCTAGGAAATTGCCTTTTCATGGGGAAAAATTAAAAACAAAACGGTTAACCCCTCTTTGCCGGAGTAGTGAGCACTTTGCTGGTTGTTTGCATTTCATTTGAAGGAAAGACCACTAGATACCTTCCATAGGTGAATTCTTGAACCACGGAAGTTTATATCTGCTTATTTAGGACATTTTAATGTAGCAGTTGAGATTAGATGTAAGCTTTAAAGAGATAGAATCCTGTCTCGAACTATGTAAAGCATTAAGCCAATGGTCAGCCAACTTGTTTTGGAACTAAATCTCCCATAACGCTCCACTACTCCTTTAGATTGGCTGAGCCTCATGGGAAATGTAGTTCCAAAACATCTGGAGGGCCAGGGTGGCTGACTCCTGCATTAACCAGACCAGCACAGCATTCATGCTGGTTGCTCTGGCAAAGAAGATGAACACCCAGCTGCCTCCTGCCTGTGCCTCTGAGCTTGTCTATTCTCTCGTATTTATTTCAGATTTGAATGTGACGTGCTGTGGGAGCTCTGACTTTATTTTGCTGTGCTGGGCACCTTGCCCTCAACTTGCATCGAATTCTTTTGTCAGAATGTTGTGTATCCCCTCCCTTGCTCCTTTTTAGTGATCCCTGACGGGAAGGGGGGGGGGCTCTTCGCAGCACAGGTCTCTCATCTGTGAGACTCCTCTGCTTTCATCCTCTACTCCTGTACCTTTTCAGTCTTCAAATGTATTATCTTTGATTCTAATAAATATACTATGAAGAACGTGATCTGTGTGATCTTTAAACATTCCCATAAAATAAGCCACAGTACATTATTATTATTGTCATTGTTTATATAGCGCCAACAGTTTCCGCAGCGCTTACAATATCCAAAGGGAACGAGCTACAGATAAACAGACATAGGATGGAAACACTAGGTGTAGAGGGCCCTGCTCATAGGAGTTTACAATCTAGAGCAGTGTTTCCCAAACCTGTCCTCGGGACCCTCAACCAGGCCAGGTTTTAAGGATCACCTTGGGGAAATGCAGACTGAATCCTGCAATCACTGAGCAGCCAATCCTATCACCTGTGCTGTGCTTCAGATATCTGCAAAACCTGGCGAGGCAGAGGGTCCTGAGGACAGGTTTGGGAAACACTGATCTAGAGGGATTGGGGTTGAAGACAAGAGGAATTTTACTAGATGGCAGGATCATTAGTGCCAGTGGTTTGGGAATGGTGGGGCCATAGAAGTGGCATCAATCAAGTGTGAGGTGAGCAGAGGGATGAGGTGCATCAGTGATGTTGTATGCTAATCTGAAGAGATGGGTTTTGAGGGATTTCTTGAAGGTCAGGGGAGAGTTTGATAGGGCGAGGCAAGTCATTCCACCAGACCGGAGCTGCCCTTGAAGTCTTGGAGGCGAGAGTTGGCTGTGCGTGTGTAGACCGATTGACAGGTGGAGATCACCTGCTGAAGGGAGTTGTCTAGATGGGACGTGCTTGCGGAGTAATGAAAACATGTAGGGAGGGGTTGAGTTATTGAGCAATTTTTGAATGTGAGGGTCAGTATTTTAAACTGTATCCTGGAACGTACAGGAAGCCACTGGAGGGACTGGCAGAGTGGGGATGTACTCGAGGTGCGTTTAGTGAGAAAAATAAACCTGGCCCTGCATTCATTAGATTGTAAAGGGGCGATACGGGAGTTGGGGAGGCCAATAAGGAGCGAGTTGCAGTAATCAAGTCATGAAATGACAAGAGCATGAACCAGGACTTTTACGGTATCTTGGGTCAGACATGGGCAATGTTTTTGAGTTGAAAGTAACAGGATTTGCTCACTGTCTAGGTGAGGGAAGAGAATGTTAGGTCAAGTCAAAAGTGACACCAAGGCAGCGAGCTTGAGGCATCAGGCTAATGAGCGTTCCATTTACTCGTAGAGAGATGGGTGGTATTGGGTTCTTCTTGGAGGGAGGAATGACGAGAATTTCAGTTTTGGCAAGATTGAGTTTAAGGAAGCCAGAAGCCATCCAATTTGAGACAGTCAGTGACTCGATCCAGGACATCAGGAGAGGTATATTTGAGTATCAGCGTATAGGTGGTACTGGAATCCAAAGTAGCTGATCAGTTTTCCTAGAGAGGCAGTGTAGATTGTAAAAAGTAGAGGGCCCAGTACAGACCCTTGGGGCACCCCAACAGAGACAGGCTGCCGGGAGGAGGTACTTCCCGCAAGTGAGACACTAACAGGGTTATTCAGAGAGCGGTGAAAAGCAGGAGAATGACTGGAGAAAGGCTATTTTGATCTAAAATTTTCCAATATGGAAAGTGAGATAAATGGGAGAATTTTTCTGGTTTGGCTATTTTGACCTAGAATTTTCCATTCTCCAGTCATTCTGCTTTTCACCTCTCTCTGAATAACCCTGCATAGGATTGTTGGGACAGGTAGGAAGCAAACCATGAAAGAACAGGACTTTGAAGGCCTATATAATCACTAACTGGGTAATTCAAAGCGATCCGAATGGCTGGAGAAAGGTAACCGAACGCTGAAAATCAGCAGTTGGTTACCTTTCTTGGCCATTCGCCTATCCAGAGAGCAGGCAGTTTGCCAAATATTGGCGAATTGCCTGCACATACGGTGCCTGTTCGAGGGCAGTGAAATCCCCATAAAAAAGCACTGCTTCGGCTATTCAGAGAACACAAACCAGCAGTGAAAGGTTCCCAAAATGCCCTGCCATGTGGTTGTTTCATGCGGCAGATTTATTCAGGCGAATCTCATAGGCTTCGATGGTAAAAATATTCCTGTTTATTAATTCAATATCTAAAAACAATTCATTATTAAATTCTGCAGTAAAGAGTCTCTTATATATTTTTTTGTGGATATTTTGAGCATTTTTCTGAATTTTTTTTTTAACTTTTTTCTGTAACAGCCCTTTATTATTCATTGGACCTCATATGTAAATTTCAGACATTTTTGCTCAGTAGTTTCTTTGCAAACAGCGTTTCACTTTTCAAACATTCAAGCAAACTGTTTTGCTAATTTATTCACTGCCTTCTCTACGGTGTTGACTTTTTCCAGCAGCTGCGCTGCATGTGATCGGCTCAGGCGTTTTCGGTGGGTTAATCCAGATGTTTTTGTAGGTTTGACGTGCATTCGCCGGGTTTTGCAGTTAGTTTTCGGCAGTCTTTCCCTGCAATTCGGGGACCCTGTGGTGCTTGCTAAATACACCGCAGGGTCGCCGAAATGGGATCGGCAAAACGAACCGAATTGAAGAGAACGAAGTCACCGAACATGCAGTGACTTTTCGATTCTCTTTGAATTACCCTGTAAGAGTTTGCAGGAGGATTGAGTGGTTAACTGTATCAAAGGTGGCAGAGAGGTCAAGAAGGATCAGCAGAGAGTAGCACCCATTGGATTTAGCAGTTGGCAAGGTCATTGGTCAGTTTCGCAAGAGCCGTTTCTGTCGACTGCAAGCCAGATTGCAGAGGGTGGGTGTTGAGGTAGTCAATCAGAAGGGCTTACACAAACTTTTGAGTTGAGGCAAAAGGGAGCAGGGACACGGGGCGGTGCATGGAGGGAGCCGTTGGATCCAGAGACACTTTTTAGGATTGAGAATACCGTGGCATGTTTGAGGGAAGCAGGAAAGACCCCAGAGGTTAAAAACAGATTAAAGGTATGGGTCAAAGATGGTACAAGAGACAGTTTTTTGGCAAGCGGTGAGGGAATGGGGTCAAGGGGGGCAGGTAAAGGACCTCTTGTTCAGTAGCTGAAGGGGACGAGTTAAACATGTGCGGATAGACATGGTTAGCATCTTCCTGCATGGGTGAAGATGGCATTGTGGAGATTTCGGTTCTTATGTTATATTTTTGCTGTGAAAAATCACGGTCGGACTTTGGCGTTGGTCAGTGTGAGGAACAGCCACAGCAGGACGTTGAAGGTGAACAGGCGTTTTGGGTTCCGGGCGTGGGTGTGTATGTCTGTAAAATATGACTGCTTGGAAGAGGGCAGAGCTGTAGGACTGGAGCATAAATTTCTAGTGAAGGGTCGGAATGGGAGGCTGGTCTTTCTTCAATAGTGTTCAGCAGTTCTAGAACAAATTTGGAGCAGCTGGGTCAATTTGTTGTGCCAGGGTTGTAAGTTTTGTCGCCTCCATTGACCAGGGTTTTGACAGTGCCAGCTTTATCAAGGGTGTAGGAAAGAGTTGAAGCGGGTGATGGCTTCATTAGGACAGGAGATAGGACAGACGAAAGCGGTATTGATATATTGGCAGAGAATTGCTGTGGAGATTTCTGCAAGTCTTCTAAAGTTTGGGTTCAGGTGGAGGAACAACGGGAGAGCTGAGTTCACAAGTCAGAAGATGATGGTCAGAGAGATTGAGGTGTAATAGTGAGGTCAGAGAGATTGGATCGTTTCTCCTACTTGTGCCCTGGGTATTGCCATCAAGACAAGACATTCTCCAGAGACTCGCGTCATATTTGCTATGGGGGGGGGGGGTATGGTTATAGGGGTCCTCTATTCATCATGGCAAAGTTCATGTGCTTGTGGAGACAGGAGCCTGACCGCCAACATCCTTCCTATTACCTTCCTGAGCTGGCTGCTGTGACTGCCCTTCCAAGCAGAAGTCTTGCCTTTCGCCTGAAGGCTGTTTGACAGAAAGCCAGCTCATGGTTCCAAGGAGTTGAGTGAGTGTTGAGCTCACCTTGGAAGCATTGCAGGTTCGTGGGTTTTTCAATTACTGCATGTGGGACACCCACACCCATCCATTCGCTTACTACAGTGCAGGTATGGCTGCTAGATTGGACGTATTACTATTTCATGTGGTGGGGGGGAGCACAGGGAAGGAGCAACCCTGTACCAGGTATAGTTCATAGCCTTCAGAAAGGAAATCTGCTGATCAGATTGTCCGTGATTCCTCAATGATCTCTTGCCTGCAGCATATGATTTCTATGTACCCCTGGTGATTCATTCATTGTCCATTACCATGGTTGCATGGTGGATCTGGCAACCAAGTGCAGGATTCAAGAAGAGACTCAACAGGATTTAATTTCAGAGTATAATCGAGCAGAGCTTTTCATTCGCTGTCCATCAGCACAAGTCCAGAAAGCCAGAGAATCTGAAATCCTTAATACCACACTTGCCTATAAAAAAGCATGTAACACATTTAATTGAGTAAAAATAACTTGGCTCATGGTACATCTGAACAATTTGATATGTGATGCAGTTTAAGTGGTTCTGGATGGTTTATTTTGTAAAATGTTTGATTTATTCTTTGTTTCAAAGTATAAATGAAGTTGTTTGTCTTGCTTGAATGTCTGAAAGTTTTATACACTTTGAATCTTGTTTATATTCTGTATTCCTTAATTTTAAACTTTATTTATCAGCAACGAGTGAGCATTGCGGCGTTCAGGTGCTCAGTCATACTTCCGTCTACCGCCTTGTCCATCTCCTCCACCGATGTGAGCTTCCTAGCCGCTGTGGAGCTTTTCTCTTGCCCTCTAAGCGTTGCATAGGGGGAGGAAGAGGAGCGGAGAAGACTCTGGTGCTAGAAAGGAGGTATGATCCAAGCCAAAAGAGAACACTAACATCCACCTCTTGCAGCAAATAATATGCTGAATTGAATCATTTTAATGTTAAAGCTTTAAATATATTTTAGTATATGGGCTAAAGAAGCGGCCTGGGCATTTTAGGGAGCAGCCCACTTGTTTTCTGCTGATCATATTCAGAGGAAAGCCCAAAATCCATGTAATCCTGACGTGAAATGCCACATCAACCTTAGCCAGGGTAAATCGCTGATTCTGCAAACCTCTAGATAATCCAAGCACTACTGGCAAAAGCACTCTGACGGAGTAAAATCCACTTTACATGGCCATATATGCAGCAAGTGCTTGTAGGCAGAGAAATGTGCTTCACACAAACCTATATCCCTATTATATACGTGTACATGCACCCACCTCCCTAATCCCCAATATACATATACTTACCTGCTCTACGACCAGGAATGGAACATGCCCTAGCCAGCACATATTGAGGCAGCGATCCACCAGTGCTGCCTCCTTTACAGAGGGATCCAGCACCCTGCGTGTATGTCGTGCTATGCTCACTTAAGAGCGACTGGGAAACCTGACCAGATGCTGTGAGGTTATCCTAGCATACCTTCCAGTACACAAAGTCCAAAGCCTCCTTCTGGGGTAGCGTGCGTGACCCATATATGGGCCAATCATCATCTGGGGCCAGATTGACAACACTCACAGCCCCCGAACCAAATAGAGCGAGAGCCCTTTCTGATGTCTGAATGGATATTTACACTGACATTTTTTGTTATAGCATTCTGACATGACATATACACAGTAATGATTTATCATTTCTCTGGGTCCTACAATGACTGCGTGACTTCAAGTTGCATGTAACCAGGATGAGCCCAAAACTGTCAAAATAAGTTCAGCATACAGGGGTGAAATGGCTCCGCAATGAAGGGGTTAAGAGTTTGTTAGAGCCCCTTCCCATTAAAACATTACATAGCTCAAGAAAAGTTGGCTGAGGCAACACCAAACTAACCTTAATTTTATGTATGTGCCATGCAGTAGCACTGGTCTGGCTGGCAACGCTCTCTTCACTCAGCAGCCCTGATAACATGTGTTGTGGTGTGCCGGCATGCTGTGGCTGGCCTGCCTGTTCCTTCAGGAAAAGAGGGTGCAGGTTGCACAGATCCATCGTGGGCCGGTGCCCTGTGTGCCTTTGTAATTCAACTGGGAGCTGGCCCATGCACCCGTACACCTAGATAAAAGGCTCCATAAGACTAGAAACATCAGGCAATATGTTTTTAATGTCATATTAAAGCAAAAAAAAAAAAAAAATATTAAGGGATCCAGACTGAAGTGCAGAAAAATGACTAAGATTTAGCACAAGGTTGCAACTAAAATATGTTAAAGACAGATGGTCTGAATTCTTTGGGAATGCACGGTGTATGGACAGGAACACGATCCTTTCATTACAGGAAAAAGAGGACTCTGCACATGCTGCTCGGGGAATATGTGAAATCATTCACAAAGAAACTTTATTTACAACTGTAAACTGCAGATTCAGTGCTTCAACATCTGAAAACTCCTAAAATTTACCACCCATGGGTTAGAAGATCCCTGTAACTGTCTCGTATGGCCTTTACTTTGCAAAATCCAGGTTGGCAGCAATAGAGTGTAAGCCCAAGGGTCCTGTGCTACAAACGGCTATTAATGTGCTTTAAGTGCGAAATGCAAAACTTAATTAGAAGATAAAGGACGACACCCTGTGAGAAGGGACAATGAGTATTTCGATACCTTCACCCTCATAGACCAAGCCAAATACTTTAGGAAAGTATTACAAGCCTTGGCTGCAGCTAATCTTGGGTCCACAAATATACACATGCCATTATAGTACACTTAACCAACTCACTACCATAGAGTATACTCAATCTTCAAAAGGTCATTGGACTTTCTTCCTGGAGCAATGCCAAGAAATTTTGTTTATTGCAAACAGAATCTGTATTTCATATGTTCGCCAAAGCATTCCTAAAGTTGCAGCACAGCAGACATTGCAGCTGATGTGCTGCAGCTCACAGAATATACTGCATTGTACAGTATGTAAGGGACATTCTGTATGGAAGAGTCTCAAGGCCACATGCTGCAGGAGTGAAATTGGACCAGCAGGGGGAGACCTCTGCATGCCAAATGAGCTTATTACATTAGCAGGGCTTTTCTTCAAATTCCCCAACCCTGTGATGAATTCAGCATTCACTGTAGGGTCCCTGAAGTGCAGGGAAAAAAATCTGCTGAACGCATCCGAAAAACTGCTGCATCGAATGGAAAAACTGGAAAAAAAACACCTAAAAAAAAAAAAAAAGAAGCCGATCCGCTGAACATCGGAAAAATGCCAACAAGCTGACGAACGGGGTAAATTTAAAAAAAAAAAAAAAAAAAAACACTTAAAAGCTGTTTGCAGAAAAACTACTGGACGAAAATGCCTGGAATATATAAAGGTCCTATGAATAATAAAAGTAGTTTCAGAAAGAAAATTCACCGAAACAAATTCTGAAAAATGCCAAATAGACCTTTTGCTGAAATTTAAAAGAATAAACCGTTTGATAGAGTAAAAACGTGAATATTCTTAACATTGTAACCTATGGTATTCGCCTGATTAAGACCGGGGTCAGACAAGCGTTTAAGAGCGTAAGGAACGTCTGTGAAAGTGGACCTTCCTTTCACTCTGACGCCCATCTGGCCACCTTGCTGAGCGCAGTTGGTGCGCGGCTCGATCCTCCTATGGAGGATCGCGCTTTGCAGCCTTGTCGTAGCGCTTCGACAAGTTGAAGCGTCGCAACGGACGCCGGGAGGCACGTCAGTTCGGGCGCACTGCGCACTTGTCTGACCCCGGCCTAAATCTGCCAAATGAAACAATCGAACATAAAGACATTTCTCTGCTGTTTGTTGTTCTCTAACTATTGCTCTCTATGGGGATTTCACTGCTGCCGAAGATCACCCATATATCACTGGCAATTCGCCAATATTTGGCGAATTGCCAGCTTTTCAACGGCCCAGAAATTGCACTGTATGGTGCAATTTCTGGGCCAGTGCAGCTCTTTTTTGAACAACCCCTTACATATTGTAGAAATGCATGTCTAGAGGCTACATACATTTTTACAGTTTGAGTAATGGAAAGGGATTTTCCATAAAAACACTGCATCTGGACAGTGGTTTTACGTAAAAATCATGTGCTACCTAAAAGGTTAAACTCAATTTAGTTCACGACCCTGGTCTAAGGTTAGATCAACAAGACTAAATCACAGTTAATAAAATAATTTAGTTCAGATGCAGTGGCCTTTTCTTTAAATATATTCACAGCTGTAAATGCAGAAGAAACCAACCGGTTTGGTTTTGGCCCCAATTTCCAAAATCCATATATATATATATATAGAAGCATCTATTTTGAAGACTAGGATTAAATAGTAAACACTGCTATTTACAAAACATGCAAATCAATGCCACCTTAAAATCTCCTTGCTGCTGTTACCCAAATTCGCTGGAAAGCTTACAATTTCTGGTTATACATATGAAATAATACTGTAATTCAGGTCATTCCTAGACCGTCACTCCATTGCAGGGTGCAGTGTACAAAGAAAAGACTGTCGTTACGAATCCGACTCTTCCTCTTCCTCCTCCACTTCCTCGTTGTGAGCGCTGTCCACTGTGCTGAGCTGTAGCTCTGTCTGATTTATGACCTTTTCGTTATCCACCATAAAGGCTTCCTGTGTTCGCAAAAAACACACAAACATTGAGTATACAGACTTGGTTTTTGTTGTTGCCGTTTTTTTAACATTCCAAACCTCTGCCGCGTTCAGGACTTGTCCTAAACTGTCCCCTTTCTATGGAACCCCCCCCCCCAACATTGGAATCTCCCCATTCCTTCAAGAAGTTTATTGGCTCACTCCCTGATTCCACAAAGTTCATTTCTCATACCATCTTCCCACCCAGCTCACATGCACCCCACTACTTCAGGTTCTCCATTTACCCTCACATAGTGTGTCACACCTCTCCTCTTAGATTGCAAGCTCTCGAGCAGGGTCCTCTCTCCTACTGTTCGGTGTGTTTAACCTGTATTTGTTATTTTGTCTCAACCACTGTACAACGCTACTGAACTTGTTAGCGCTTTACAAATACTTGTAACTGTAGGCCATCAACATATGGTGGGCCAGAGTTTGAGATCCCTACTTAAGAACAGGAGCTCAAGGGGGAACGTATTAATTTTATTTACACATACCACAACTTGAAACCTTTTTGAAGCACATTATGGATATCTGGAAAACCTGGATAGATGTTTTTTTTTAATCTCTCATGCAGTCAGCCAGGAAGAAAAATTTAAATAATGCTAAGAAAGCAGGTAACATTAAAGCTTGATTATGGGAGACTTTAGCATGATACACTATAAGGGTTATTCAGAGAGCACCGAAAGGTCACCGACATTTCAGTGCTCGCTCATCCCCTGCACTTTGGGGAATCTAATTCCTCAACTCTGGTGAATTCAACATTCCCTGCAGGGTCCCTGAAGTGCAGGGAAAAGCTGCTGCAAAACAGCCGAGGTGGGGGGGGGGGGGTGACCAACTGCAAAGCCCCCAAAATTATCAGATCTGATAATGTTGGCGGTTTTGCTGAGTTTTTTTTTGTTTGTTTTTCAATCCGCTGAAATTACCAGACCCAATCCGATCTGATAAATTATTGGATCCTATAAGACACTGCAAACCCGCCGGAAAAAGCCGGCGATCTGACAATGGGGAAGAAAAAAAAAAAAAAAACGTTTGAAAGTGTCAAGTTTGAAACACTGTTTGCAAACAAAACTGGCATTTTTAACCCATTAGCGTTCGGATTGTAATATGGGCTGAGCAAGTAAAAGAACAATAAGACATGAAAGGAAATGGCAGAGGGGAGAGAAGAACAAAAAACACAACTCACTAAACATGCTGCGCCAAACTACCATAGGTGCAAACCGGCCACAGGAGGTAACAATAACTAACCCCCAAGACCATCCCAGATTTTTGTTTGATTATTCCACAGAACTCTTTATATAAATCTTTGCCGGTTTCTTAAAAATGTGTAGTTGACCTCTATGTTGTCTTAGTGGCACCCAGGTTTTTCAAGCCTTACACATCTGTGCAGCAAAGCAATGTCAAGACATGATTAGGATCAATTCAATTTGAATTTATATATTACGCCTATCTTCAAGACTGAAAATAACTGGAATACTGTGCACATGCATATCAAAGTAACTATAGTGAGGATCAGAGACCACTCACCTCATCATCAGGTGCCTCTTGTGTGTATTGGAGATCCTCATCTCTGGAGTTTATCATGGACTGAAGAGCGAGTTCCTCAACCTGAGAAACAAAAAAAACAGAATAATCTGTGGTACAACAGAAAAGGAGGCAATCCCAGTTCTATGGAGACTGACATGCAAGAGATCTAAGCTGAGAATTGCGAAAAGTGTGTGTTTTGTTGGTGCAATGTAATTGCCAATCTCTCAGACAAGTAAAGGCTGATCTGTAATGGATCCCACTGACAAAAATAAAGGGCTGGATTGCAACGCTGGTGTAATTTAACCAGAGCTGCTGTAATCTTAACAGCTCCATAGACTATAATGGCTCTGGTAAGTTTACAACGGGGTTCGAATACAGCCCAAATTGTGTTGTGGAGGAAGTGTGCGTTAAATACATTAACCAAATTGTTTTTCTGACATAATAGTTCTTTAATGTCTGTCTATAAACTAGCAAATCTATAGTAGGGCTTAAAAATAGGAAGAAGGAAAAAAAAAGAGGCACTCCCTGCCCATGCTTAGTACAGGGCATAGTGTGGCTGCAGAAATAAGAAGTCTGTGGATGTATTCCTACTCCCCCCGGTGGCCAATCATAAAATGACATGGACAGTAAGGTGCCAGCATACCTTGTTCAATGATTGCGGAGTCGGAGTTTTAATTGTAGTTTTAAACAAAAAAAATACTGTTTTTGCACTAGAATGCTTGATTACAGCGAGACTGTAGATGGGATTGAGTTCCTTGCGTTGTCTGAGCTGCAGATATAGCATTGGTCGCATGGGTCAATCCTACAAAATTTGCATCATTATTTAACCTCCCTGACGGTTATCCTGAGTGTGTCTTGGTTAAATTTCACCACTGAGAGCGGTAACCCCGAGACACACTCGGGCCGTATACATCACCTCTCCCTCTGATCTCTGCAGTCTCCTCCGGCAATCGCGGCGTTTTACTTCCTGGATTCCTTCTCGCTAGGAAGGAACCAGGAAGTATAAGGTCGCCGGAGGAGGCAGCTGAGGACATCGAGGGAGAGGTGATGTATCCAGCGGCATCCCGAGTGTTGCTCGGTGTTACCACTTCCAACATAGGAATTTATCCCCAAACTCTGGAATACCGCTAGAGAGGGGAGGGGGCAAAAAATAAATAAAACCGCATCTAAAAGCGGTCTTTCACAAAAATTAGACCGCCAGGGAGGTTAATGAAATTTTTTGGGGCTCTAGTTTTCCAGTTGCACCGCTCTCTATTTTCACCCGCAGCCACGCCGGAGTCTGCCCCTCCTTCTCACATGCAAATATCCTGTGCCTGATTGGAGACATATACCCACGCAGAATTACACATTATTCATTTACATCGCCAACATATTCCGGCGGCACAATATAGACAGGGTTACGATACAGTGAGACGGAGCAACACTTGACAAACCAACACCGGAGGAAACAAAGGCCCTATTCCTGTAGGAACTTGCAATCTAGAAGGGTTGGGGGTGAGAAACAGGAGAAGACTGCAAGCTGAGAGTGATGGACTGGTTGGGGCTATGGTTGCACCGATACCACTTTACGACAGAGTACTAGTCTAGTACAGATACGTTTATTTAAAGTCATGTGACCGCTTTCCAATAAATAATTTTGTATTTTGCTGAAAGCCTGTCCAGTTTATAGTATTGAAATGTATGGCCAGACACCCCTATTTACCAATGCACACTCAGACCGGACACAGACACCAGATAGATATACAGTTGTGCTCATAAGTTTCCATACCCTGGCAGAATTTATGATTTCTTGGCCAATATTCAAAGAATATAAATGATAACACAAAAACATTTCTTTCACTCATAGTGAGTGTTTTGGCTGAAGCCATTTATTATCAAGTGTATTTACTCTTTTTAAATCCTAATAACAGAAACTCCCAAAATGACCCGGATCAAAGGTTTACATACCCCAGTTCTTAATCCTGTGTATTGCCCCCTTTAACATCAATGACAGCTTGAAGTCTTTTGTGGTATTTGTGGAGGAGGCTCTTTATCTTCTCAGAAAGGTAAAGCTGCCCATTCCTCTTGGCAAAAAGCCTCCAGTTGCTGTAAATTCTTGGGCTGTCTTGCATGAACTGCACGTTTGAGATCTCCCCAGAGTGGCTCAATGATATTGAGGTCAGGAGACTGAGATGGCCACTCCAGAACCTTCACTTTATGCTGCTGTAGCCAATGACAGGTCGACTTGGCCTTGTGTTTTGGATCACTGTCGTGTTGGAATGTCCAAGTATGACCCATGCGCAGCTTCAGAGCTGATAACATACTGCATTCATCCTGCCATCAATTTTGACCAAATTTCCTGTGCCTTTGTAGCTCACACATCCCCAAAACATCAGCGTTCCACCTCCGTGTTTCACAGTAGGAATGGTGTACCTTTCATCATAGACCTTGTTGATTCCTCTCAAAATGTAGCGTTTATGGTTGTGACCAAAAAGTTCAATTTAGGTCTCATCACTCGAAATGACTTTGTGGCAGAAGGTTTGAAGCTTGTATTTACCGTTTGGCGTATTGTAAGTGGGATACTTTGTGGCATTTTTGTAGTAATGGCTTTCCTCTGGCGACTTGACCATGCAGCCCATCTTTCTTCAAGTGCATCTTGAAACAGCCACACCACATGTTTTCAGAGAGTCCTGTATTTTACCTGAAGTTATTTGTGGGGTTTTATTTGCATCCCGAACAATTTTCCTGCCAGCTGTGGTTGAAATTTTAACCAACCGTGGTTTGGTTTCAACAGAACCCCTCACTTTCCACTTTTTAATTAGAGTTTGAACACTGCTGATTGGCTGAGTCTCAATTCCTTGGATATCTTTTTATATCCCTTTCCTGTTTTATATAGTTCATCTACCTTTTCCCACAGAACCTTTGATAATTCTTTTGCTTTCCCCGTTGACTCAGAATCCAGAAACATCAGTGCAGCACTGGATGAAAGATGCAAGGGACTGTCAGGAGTCCAGAAACTTGTTGACCTTTTATACACACAGCCTTATTATAAGCAAACAGATCACAGATGAGGATGGTTACCTTTAATAGCCATTTAAACCCGTTGGTGTCAACATATGTTGCGATTATGAGGCCAAAATCACCAGGGTATGTAAACTTTTGATCAGGGTCATTTGGGTAGTTTCTGTTGTCATTATGATTTAAAAAGAGTAAACACACTTGATTGATAATAAATGGCTTCAGCCAAAACACTAACCATGAGTGAAAGAAATGTTTGTATCATCATTCACATTCTCTGAATAATGACCAAGAAATCATAAATTCTGCCACGGTATATAAACTTATGAGCACAACTGTACACACACACACACACCCCTCACTGCTAGCAAAATGCATAAAGAGCACTCCACTGGCATTTCCCTCTGGCTGTCTGCATTCTTGCGACCACTGGCTGGCGGCGTGGTTCTCCGAACGGCCGCTGGCTTGTGACGTGATCCGGTGAGATCACGGCTGGGGGCTGCATCACAGCCTGGCAGCTCATCGGAAGACCACACGGCAGCCAGAGGGGAATGTCAGCGGAATGCTCTTAATGCATTCTGCTAGCAGCCCAAACCCCTTGAATACCAGCAAGCCGGCCCAGCGCTGGCTTCTGGGTATTGGTAAAGGCATCGGTGCATTTGCACGAGTACCAAGTACTTTTGCAAATGCCGTTATCGGCACCGATATTAGTATAGTAGGGCTGCAACTAACGATTATTCTCATAAAAATCGATTAGTTGGCCGATTAAATCGGTTAAAAAAAAAATTACTAAAGAAGAATTTTATGTAAAAAAAATAAATAAGCAATTTGAGTATTGTACGTAACTTTTGTACGTACATACGCAAATTGCGTATCTTGTGTACTTTTCACACAAGGTATGCGAGTGCTTGGTCAGAGGGATGAGTTGATGCTGCATGCAAAGGTCCATGTTTTCCTTAAAATAAACGTGGCTACAAGCACTATCAGGGTTATTCAGAGAGCGTGAAAAGCAGGAGAATGACTGGAGAATGAGAAATTCTAAGTCAAAATAGCCATATCAGAAAAATTCTCCCATTCATCTCACTTTCCAAATCGGCTATTTTGACCTAGAATTTTTCATTCTCCAGTCATTCTCCTGCTTTTCACGCTCTCTGAATAACCCTGTTGGTCATTGATGATGATGTCAGCATGAAATCGGGGTTAATAAGCAAAAGTGGTCAGGGTGCGTAGAGTGTCCCTTTTTAATAAATTTCATGATCAAACTGAGTGGGAGGAGGGACTGGAGGTGGAAGGGAGTGACTTTGCTCAAGTGACTTGACCTGAGTGTGAGAGGGAGTGGACAAAAGACCGGATCTGAGTGTGGGAGTGAGTTTGGGGAAAGGGACCAGACCTAAAGGGAGGGAATGGCAGGTCCTGACCAAAGAGGGTGTGGCAGGGAGGGTGGGGTGGTGGCACAGGACTCCAGCTTCAAGTAAGGAGAAAACACAGGCATACAGCTCCGTCACCCAGTGGCAGTATCTTATTTTTTGTTATAGTTCTGCTACGGTTGCAAACGAAATAAAAACAAACTGGTTGTGTCTGACGTAACCCTAGAACTAAATCATACCTAGTAAAGCAGCGGCGCGTCTTCTCCAATCAACTTCGAAGCTGAGGTTATTTACATTTAACTCAGTCTGAGTCTAAACAGTGTGTGCTGTACACAGGACGATTAAATCGACAATGGAAATAGTTGACAACTATTTTAATCAATTAGTTGTTTCAGCCCTATAGTATAGGTATCCGTGCATCCCTGATTGGGACAGTGAGGTGTATTATTGAGTCAGATGGTAGGCTTGCCTGAATAGGAATGTCTTTAGGGGAAAGTCTAACAGTACGCGGGAGAGCGTCCCAGAGGATGGGGGCTGTGCGTGAGAAATCCTGCAGTCTATCATGGTAAGAGGTGATGCGAGGAGAAGCTAGGCACAGGTCACTGTTTGATCTTATGAAGTGGGCTGGGGTGTGTTTGGGGAGGGCTTTGATGGTCAGGGAGAATTTTGAATTTAATTCTGCAGTGGATGGGGAGCCAGTGAAGGGACTTGCAGAGAGGAGCAGCAGAAACGGAACGGCAGGTGAACTGGATGAGCCTGGCAGAGCCATTTAGAATGGACTGTTGGGAGGAGAGGCGCTAACAGACCCGCCGTCCCAAGATGACAGGTTTATGTATGTGTGAGTGAAGGTGGCATGTAGTTACCAGAACAGCCATGTTTTCCAGGACACGCATTACTATTACGTGGTTAATAGGCGGCACATGAATGTGCTCCCCTGCGTCACGTACAATTCATATGCACCTGGAGGTTAACGTATTCAGGAAGGTGATAGGATTTCTTTCCTGCAGTGTATGAATCCTACATACTGCAGAAAGTACATACATGTGCCACCCATTTGCATGTAGGAGTTGTGTGTGTCCGGATGGTCACAGGGTCAGCACATTTGGGAGAGAATTACTACACAGAAATGTTTTCTCTCCGTCTGGGTTTAACTTGTATGAATATTTGTAGTTCTGTCTCACCCATTCTACGGAATTTAGCACTTTATAAATACTTGTAACTGCAACATTCGCTAGCCATATGGGACATTAGAGTTGATAATAGGGTTGCCAGATCGGCCATGTTTTCTTGAACACATTACTATCTCATGCAGAGGAGAGTGTGCAGGGAGAAGTGCTGCCCTGCACCACGTACAATTCATATGCTGTAGGGAGGAAATCAAGGCAGGACACCTAGGATTCTTTATTTACCTGCTGCATATAGATTCTACATGCTGCAGGGTTGAATTCTTCATGCACTGCCCTTCAGTATAATTACATTGTAGGTGTCCAAGAAAGCATGGCCGATCTGGCAACTCTAGTTGGGAAAAGCACCCCGATAGATCACCTATAACATAGGGGCTAATTGCAGGCGGCTGTTTAATGGATTTATGGCTGCCCGGCGTGATGGGATTGAATACAGCATCGCGCAGTTGCAGAACACAGACTTCAATTTACAACGATACAATGGGTGTAAGCGACCTGTAACCCGGCGCACTCTGACCTTTAACCTGTTCAGCTGGTCGTGTAGGGCCGCTTTGATCTTGAGCAGGGTCTCCTCCTCCTTCTTCAGCTCCTGCAGGCGGCTCAGCATCCTGCACCCCAATTGGGTCACCGGTGCCAGAGGCTCATCACGATGGAACCCAAGACGTCCTGTACAGTAGGATACCTGTCTGCACGAGCGAGCGCGTCATCACACTGCGCCTCCGAGTGGGCACTTCCTGTTTCTTCTGATTTAACGCGGGTAGACATCTTTACTTCTGGCAGATAGACAGGAAAGGGATAATAATATCTGATAAACTGTATGTAGCTTTACACCGTATTTTATTTATTGATAACATAATTGGCCAGGTGTTGTATCAAAAGTGGTTGCCCGTGAATTTCCCGGGCAACCACTTTTGATACAACGCCGGCTTTATATCTCATTTGCATATGCAGGGCACTGTGTGAAGGAACACTATAGCTCCACTCCTGGTCCTGGAGCTGCAGTAGTTAGTATGGCGTAGTGGGTTAGGCGGTCACCTTACAATGAGCAGGTTGCAGGGTTCGATTCCTCCATCATACCGTCGTGGTAGCCTTATCAAAGTTACAGCAATGAGCAGTTTAATGTGACTTCAAGTCTACCACGTATAACAATTGGTTCCTGCCGACAGGGCCTGTCCAGACATTGGGCCTCCTGTGCGATGGATCCAGACACTTATTTTCCGTAAATAATTTCATATATCTCTATATATACCTCGTTCTGAATATCTAACCCTTCAATGTCATGTCTCACCTTTGAATATTGTAAAACCTACGCTGTGTAACTACTAGATATCTCTGACCACATCACATCTCCTGACCCACATTGGGAATAGCATAAGCCCTCACTGCCTCTTGCCATTATCAGTGAAGGGGGATTTCTGTTAAATTTAACACCTTTTCTGAACTTATTTCCTCCATTTGTGCTCATCACATTTAAACACTATTTGAAGTCATGTAAAGCCAGGCAAACTAGTTATTTTCCAACAGGCTCAGCGGTTTCAAAAAACTGTATTTTCCTCGGGTTTTCCTTCCTCTCCCGGAAAACCAGACAGGTTATATCCGACGCCTTTTATCTAAAAAGAATATATGTAGAGACACGGGAAAGGACCTTTACGCTCTCCCCTTACCTATAAGACCCCTCTGAACCAGGAGCCCCCCAATCAAAACAAAGCAGATACAAAATAACCAATAAAACCAGCTTTATTAATAGGGGGAAATCCAGTACTGCCGCTAACACTATGGAAAAATAAATTTTCGGTAAGAAAATCCAGTTTTTCCATACGTGTAGCGGCAGTACCCTCGGGACCTACAAAGCCTGAAACATCTGAAATGCGTGAGGGAATCAACTCTTGACCACAGCCTGCAACACTTTACGCCCAAAAGCTGCATCCGAGGAAGCCGCCTTGCACAGTTGTTCCACAGACGCCTCCGTGTGCACAGCCCATGAGGTAGAAACAGACCTGGTAGAGTGAGCTTTGACCATCACAGACGAGGGAACGTACTTCACTGAATAAAGGAAAAATAAGTATCTGGCGCCCCCTAGTGGACAAACTGAACAATGCAACAGTTATATAATTAATAATATATGGCAGTTCAAAAGTCAGCAGCAGAAGTTCACACACAAGACGGTTTACCTCTAACCGTCAAATACTAGAACAACAGAAAAAAAGTGGTGATTCTCTGCGCTTCCCTCTTTAGTGTTGGATATTTTTCAGGTGATAGATCTTCTTATGATATTATAAATCGCTTTTCACCAATGATCTTCAATCCTCAGGAAAAGGGGATAAATGGCAACATAGTGTGATCCATATCATCATCAGTGCCCCCCAATAATTTATATAGAGGTTAAACTCACATGTGGAGGTGTCATCAATCAGACACTAGATGTACTGCGCAGACGGTATTTTTGAGGAGATACCGGACTCCCCTTTGAGATCTTCGTTCCCAGGTGCTCCTCCAAGAAAATAAAACAAACAGCTGCAGGACCTTAATTAAAGGTTAATGAAAATTTTATTCTTTAAACAATTTAAAATAGCAATGCCCAAACATGTTTCGCGACCAAGTCGCTTCCTCAGTAGGCAAAAAGTAAATGGTTTCCGTTCTCCTGCAGTGTTCTTATATTCTCTGATGTCCTTAACCTAATTGCACAAAAAACGCCCGTTTCTCGGACCCGGTAGCCTCTACTGCGCATGCGTGGAATGTTATCCAATGAAATTGCGGGATCCGCCTTCCAAGATGGTGGTGCGCTTCATTTGGCACTATTTTGCGGTTCAATGCATCTCTAGTGCTTATACCCACGGCAATGATCGCAAAGAGCCCTTAACATATTCATACACAGAAAATTGAAGTGTGTTAACATAACTTTCATTATTACATACAGCCTGTGTCTATTATACAACTATAACCACTCAACCGGAGTGAAGGGGGTATATGAATGTTTTATTAAAAATTATCTAAAATATATTTAAAATTGTCTTAAAATTACATTCTAAAAAGGGGGGGTTCTTTCAAAATGTCCATACTAATGTGTACAATCTTCTCAACATAGTCAATATAACAACATGGATCCTAGATCCCTATTCTATCACCCTTTATAAACAGATGGAAAGAAAATTTATCTTCTTAACACCTATTTCTAATTACATTTTATGTCACTATTATTATAATCATACAACTATTTATCCTAATAAAGTGTGAAGTGCCTCGATATAATCTATAAAAACCCTAAAAAGCCCTTCAAAAGTATATGTATTATAGGCTTAATGATAATGCTTGCACAAACCATATGTGTTCGTAGTATCAATCCTTTCATAATATTCTATTGTGACCACTATTATTGCCAATGTGCATCTCTATCTCCCTATTTAAAAAGTGCTAAAGTGCTACATCGACTCGATGAATAAACAAACATATATATATATATTTTTTTTTTTTTTATTTTTTTATTATTTTTTTTTTTTTTTTTTTATTATTTTTATTGGTAGATATATTATATCAAATTATTTACTGTTACATAATATAATTTCTTTTGACATTCTAATTGTAATTATAACTATAGTGCTCATACTTTTTATATATCCCAATTCTTATTATTGATCTTCTCCATTAATCTATTGGAGTAGAAAAGTGCTAAAGTGCTTCATTTGCCCTATAAAGGATCCATAATCTATCACCACTATATATTAAAAGTGTAAAAATGTATAAAAATGTATATAGGTGGCCCTAAATCCAGATTAGTGAATTTTTTTTTTTTTTTTTTTTTTTTTTTTATATATTATATATTTAAATTATCTCCCTCCTTTATGTGTATAAAAATTGTGTTTATAAAAAATGTGTTATAAAAAATGACAAATCTCAAAGTCTTGATTAAGTCCCTTGGGCACCAATGTTTTTAAATTGTAAATCCATCTCATCTCTACTTTATTTATCCTATTGATGAAATCTCCTCCTCTCCATTCCTTTTCCACCTGCTGTATTGCTAAAAATTTAGTCCCCTTAGGATCCTTGTTATGATGATCTTTATAATGTTGTGGTACTGTGTGTGTATCTACACCTTTTTTAATGTTATTCAGGTGTTCGCGAATACGAATATTCAAACTCCTTGTTGTTCGACCCACATACATTTTTTCACATGGACAAATTAAAATATAAATAACATTTTTTGAAAAGCATGTCAGTGTGTCATGTATTTTATGGGTGTCTCCCATCATGCTCTTAAAATCTTTTATGTGTCTCTTTGGGTTCCCTGTTGTTCTACACCCCAGACAATTCCCACACCCATAAAAACCTTTTTCTAAACCGAAATGATTTTTTGATTTATTCTTTTTCGGGTAGCTGCTAACTATATGATTTTTGATGTTATCTACACCTCTAAAGATGATAGTGGGTGAGATATCCAATATCTGACAGAGATCATCATCCTTCCGAAGAATAGGCCAATATTTTCTGAGAATTCTTTTAATCTCCTTATGTTCGTTGCTATATTGGCAAACGAAAGGGACCTTATTCTTTAATCCTACCTTTAAGTTCGTTTCTTTTTTTTTATTGAGAATATGTGTTTGATCTATCTGTGAGACCCGTTTCCTTGTCCTCTCTAGGGTCTGGCTATCATAACCTTTCTCCTCAAGCTGTGATTTCATTTTCTGTGATTGTATATGGTATTCAGCTTCCTCCGTACAATTTCTTTTTAATCTGAGGAATTGCCCCTTTGGAACACCCTCTAGCCACTGCCAAAAGTGGCAACTAGTTCTTTCTATGTAGCTATTTACATCTACATTTTTAAAGTGGGTTCTAGTTTTAATCTGTACATTTTCAATGTAAATTTCCAAATCCAAAAAGTTTACCTGTGAGGCACTAAATTGGCTGTCTAGCCTAATACCCCAATCATTTTGATTAACAAACTCTAAAAACTTCCCAAGATTTTCTTCTGATCCCCGCCAGATAAATATGATGTCATCAATATATCGTTTATAATTAAAAATGTTATCAACCCACTCGTGATTATTCTTGATCCAAGTTTTTTCCCATTGGGCCATAAACAAGTTAGCATAACTCGGTGCTACCTTACTCCCCATTGCAGTTCCCATTAATTGCAAAAAATATTGACCATCATAACAAAAGAAATTATTTTCTAAAATAAGGGCGATTCCCTCTACAATATAATCTACCTGTTCTTCTTTAATTTCCCCATCTTCCAAGAGCATAGTCCTTATTAGCTTCACAACCTCTATCGTGTGGAATGTTAGTATAAAGAGATCTGACATCGCAAGTAACAAGGAGAAAATTTTCCTCCCATTTTATAGAATTTAAAGATCTAATGATGTCACCTGTATCCTTAAGATATGAGGGAATCTTTCTTACAATCGGTTGGAGAAGATGGTCGAGGTACTCTGCTACCTTGCTGGAAATGGAATCAATTCCCGATAAAATCGGTCTTCCCGGTGGTTTATTCAAATTTTTATGCACCTTTGGGAGATGATAAAAAACTGGTACCCTAGGATATTTGACCGTAAGATAGTCCGTTTCTTTTCCATTTAGGAATTCATTATTTTCTCCCTTTTGGATATACTTATCAAATTTCTTTTTTATTTCTTCTGTAGGATTATGGGATATTTGTTGGTAGACAACCCTGTCATTTAAGATTCTAAGGGATTCCTCATGATAATCTTCCCTATTTAAAATAACGATACCCCCCCTTTGTCAGCCGGTTTAATGATTATCGTTGTGTCCTCCGCCAATTCTTTAAGGGCCTCTTTCTCCTCCTTAGTTAGATTTTGCGACTTCATTGGTTGAATATTTTCCATTTCGTCAAGAACCATTGTTTCAAAAGTTGTGATCTCCTTAGAGATAAGATGTTTAGGATAGAAATGTGATTTCTTTTTCAATTCCGTATGTCTCCATCCATCATTATCATCTACTACTTGTCGAGTAACCGGGTCTTTCAGAAAGTACTTTTTTAAACATAGTGATCTTTTAAATTTTTGCAGATCAACAAAAACCCCAAACTTATCCATTTTTTTGGTGGGTGCAAACTTTAAACCTTTGTTAAGTACTTTCATATGTTTCTCTTCTAGTATCTTTCTACTTAGGTTAAAGACTCCTTGTGGAATTATATCCTTTCTCTCTTTTTTCTTCCTTCTTCTGCATAGTACCCCTCTTCCTCGCTTTCCTCTCTTTCTGGAGCTCTTCGTTTTAACGAGTAAGTCTGTGTCCTTGATTTTCTTGCGTTTTTAATATTCCCATTCGTCCCTTTGGGCTTTTTAATCTCAAATGGGGTTCCTCCCTTACAGATACAGGGCTCCTGTATCTGACTCTGGGTCTGCCCCCTTGAAAAACCTCATCACTATTGTGTCTGAGTCTCGATCTCCCCCCTTGCCCAATCTTTTCACTGTTGCAATTCTCTAATATTTCGTACCTATTTCTAGTTGGAACATGGTAACTTTGATCGTACCTTCTCTGGGTGTTTTCCCGTTCTTGATTTCTTGTCACATGATGGTAGGGATTTCTTTCCATTTTCCGTTCCCTAATGTTATTAATTGAGTGGGAAGAGTTATTTCCGTCCTTGATCTGTTCTTTTTCATGAGGGGCTATGTCTGGCATCCTTCCCTTTTGGATATCATTTCTATGATTAGAACCCTTTGTTGTTCTCTGATGTTTTCTCTTCTTTCAAAGTTTCTTCCTTGCCCTCTCCTTTGGAAGTAGGAATCCCTATCCTCCCTATTATAGGAGAATCTATTTCTATAGGGGCTTTTTTTCTGAGAATTCGCCCATCTGTCTTGAAAGGGGGAGGGCGTGTATCAAGTTTCCAGACGTCCCCTCTAGCGTAATCCTGTTTATCCCTAATGTATTTTGATTTCTTTCTGGCAGTAATGTCTATTTCCAATCTCTCTAATTTTTCTTCCATTTGTTCCACTACTTGTTTCATTTTCCCTGAATCTATAATGGATTCTAATTCCTTTTGTTTATCCTCTATTGTGATGTTTAATTCTTCCAGAATTTCTTTTCTTCTCTCTATCACTGTTTCCATAAGGCAAAAGGAAAAACTTTCTAATTGTTTTTCCCACCTTGTAAATAAAACGGTGTCACTACGATCAAAAGTGGGTTTCTTGTAAAGCCTTAAACCCCTCGGGGTAATTCCTTCCCTGATGTAAACCTCCATCATTTTAATGTCCATTTTATTCCTAAGTTCTTTTGTGAGTAAATTCTCTAAAATATATACATTTTTATTAACATCATTAGATAAAAGAGTATCCCCTTCTAATGCGGTATGTATATTCCCACCAAACTTATTCAGTACATCTAGTGTCTGATTGATGACACCTCCACATGTGAGTTTAACCTCTATATAAATTATTGGGGGGCACTGATGATGATATGGATCACACTATGTTGCCATTTATCCCCTTTTCCTGAGGATTGAAGATCATTGGTGAAAAGCGATTTATAATATCATAAGAAGATCTATCACCTGAAAAATATCCAACACTAAAGAGGGAAGCGCAGAGAATCACCACTTTTTTTCTGTTGTTCTAGTATTTGACGGTTAGAGGTAAACCGTCTTGTGTGTGAACTTCTGCTGCTGACTTTTGAACTGCCATATATTATTAATTATATAACTGTTGCATTGTTCAGTTTGTCCACTAGGGGGCGCCAGATACTTATTTTTCCTTTGTTCTGACACAACGGCTGAGTGCTGCTGTGTTATTGCCTCAAAGTATTAGTGGCTGACCCAAGATGCATAGAGTACAAAGGAATAAGTTTGGTGGGAATATACATACCGCATTAGAAGGGGATACTCTTTTATCTAATGATGTTAATAAAAATGTATATATTTTAGAGAATTTACTCACAAAAGAACTTAGGAATAAAATGGACATTAAAATGATGGAGGTTTACATCAGGGAAGGAATTACCCCGAGGGGTTTAAGGCTTTACAAGAAACCCACTTTTGATCGTAGTGACACCGTTTTATTTACAAGGTGGGAAAAACAATTAGAAAGTTTTTCCTTTTGCCTTATGGAAACAGTGATAGAGAGAAGAAAAGAAATTCTGGAAGAATTAAACATCACAATAGAGGATAAACAAAAGGAATTAGAATCCATTATAGATTCAGGGAAAATGAAACAAGTAGTGGAACAAATGGAAGAAAAATTAGAGAGATTGGAAATAGACATTACTGCCAGAAAGAAATCAAAATACATTAGGGATAAACAGGATTACGCTAGAGGGGACGTCTGGAAACTTGATACACGCCCTCCCCCCTTTCAAGACAGATGGGCGAATTCTCAGAAAAAAAGCCCCTATAGAAATAGATTCTCCTATAATAGGGAGGATAGGGATTCCTACTTCCAAAGGAGAGGGCAAGGAAGAAACTTTGAAAGAAGAGAAAACATCAGAGAACAACAAAGGGGTTCTAATCATAGAAATGATATCCAAAAGGGAAGGATGCCAGACATAGCCCCTCATGAAAAAGAACAGATCAAGGACGGAAATAACTCTTCCCACTCAATTAATAACATTAGGGAACGGAAAATGGAAAGAAATCCCTACCATCATGTGACAAGAAATCAAGAACGGGAAACACCCCAGAGAAGGTACGATCAAAGTTACCATGTTCCAACTAGAAATAGGTACGAAATATTAGAGAATTGCAACAGTGAAAAGATTGGGCAAGGGGGAGATCGAGACTCAGACACAATAGTGATGAGTTTTTCAAGGGGCAGACCCAGAGTCAGATACAGGAGCCCTGTATCTGTAAGGGAGGAACCCCATTTGAGATTAAAAAGCCCAAAGGGACGAATGGGAATATTAAAAACGCAAGAAAATCAAGGACACGTTACTCCGTTAAAACGAAGAGCTCCAGAAAGAGAGGAAAGCGAGGAAGAGGGGTACTATGCAGCAGAAGAAGGAAGAAAAAGAGAGAAAGGATATAATTCCACAAGGAGTCTTTAACCTAAGTAGAAAGATACTAGAAGAGAAACATATGAAAGTACTTAACAAAGGTTTAAAGTTTGCACCCACCAAAAAAATGGATAAGTTTGGGGTTTTTGTTGATCTGCAAAAATTTAAAAGATCACTATGTTTAAAAAAGTACTTTCTGAAAGACCCGGTTACTCGACAAGTAGTAGATGATAATGATGGATGGAGACATACGGAATTGAAAAAGAAATCACATTTCTATCCTAAACATCTTATCTCTAAGGAGATCACAACTTTTGAAACAATGGTTCTTGACGAAATGGAAAATATTCAACCAATGAAGTCGCAAAATCTAACTAAGGAGGAGAAAGAGGCCCTTAAAGAATTGGCGGAGGACACAACGATAATCATTAAACCGGCTGACAAAGGGGGGGGTATCGTTATTTTAAATAGGGAAGATTATCATGAGGAATCCCTTAGAATCTTAAATGACAGGGTTGTCTACCAACAAATATCCCATAATCCTACAGAAGAAATAAAAAAGAAATTTGATAAGTATATCCAAAAGGGAGAAAATAATGAATTCCTAAATGGAAAAGAAACGGACTATCTTACGGTCAAATATCCTAGGGTACCAGTTTTTTATCATCTCCCAAAGGTGCATAAAAATTTGAATAAACCACCGGGAAGACCGATTTTATCGGGAATTGATTCCATTTCCAGCAAGGTAGCAGAGTACCTCGACCATCTTCTCCAACCGATTGTAAGAAAGATTCCCTCATATCTTAAGGATACAGGTGACATCATTAGATCTTTAAATTCTATAAAATGGGAGGAAAATTTTCTCCTTGTTACTTGCGATGTCAGATCTCTTTATACTAACATTCCACACGATAGAGGTTGTGAAGCTATAAGGACTATGCTCTTGGAAGATGGGGAAATTAAAGAAGAACAGGTAGATTATATTGTAGAGGGAATCGCCCTTATTTTAGAAAATAATTTCTTTTGTTATGATGGTCAATATTTTTTGCAATTAATGGGAACTGCAATGGGGAGTAAGGTAGCACCGAGTTATGCTAACTTGTTTATGGCCCAATGGGAAAAAACTTGGATCAAGAATAATCACGAGTGGGTTGATAACATTTTTAATTATAAACGATATATTGATGACATCATATTTATCTGGCGGGGATCAGAAGAAAATCTTGGGAAGTTTTTAGAGTTTGTTAATCAAAATGATGGGGGTATTAGGCTAGACAGCCAATTTAGTGCCTCACAGGTAAACTTTTTGGATTTGGAAATTTACATTGAAAATGTACAGATTAAAACTAGAACCCACTTTAAAAATGTAGATGTAAATAGCTACATAGAAAGAACTAGTTGCCACTTTTGGCAGTGGCTAGAGGGTGTTCCAAAGGGGCAATTCCTCAGATTAAAAAGAAATTGTACGGAGGAAGCTGAATACCATATACAATCACAGAAAATGAAATCACAGCTTGAGGAGAAAGGTTATGATAGCCAGACCCTAGAGAGGACAAGGAAACGCATCTGGGAACCAGAACCTGCGTGGTCAAAACGGAAGGATCACGATTACCGCAGCTTGGTCATGGTGAATCTTCTGCAGAACTCTCGGAATGAGGGCCACTGGAGGAAAAACGTTCTGGGCCAGCCGGAACTCCCACCGCAGGGAGAAGGCATCTAGTACCACAGAAAGATCTCCTCTCCAGAGTTGCGCAAAGCAAGGAACCTTGGCGTAGACCCTGGAGGGGATCAGATCGATAACTGGAGTCCCAAAACGACAGGTGACCTCCTGAAAAACTACTCCAACCAGAGACCAGTTCCCTAGGGCAGTCAAAAAATCCTGGTGACCAGGCACCCTGATGCCTGAGCACGTGCGCCCCAGGGACGTGCACTCAGGGGTGGCGGAGCCTCCCCTGCCATGCCAGTAAATTAATGAGCTCATTGTGTGTAATGACATGTGATGTTGTGTATGTACATTTAAACTGTAAATAAATTGTTATTTATACTCATACTCACCTCTCCTCGCTCCCTCGCTGTGCTTTGCTTCTTCTCTGTCCGCTTTTTTTTTCTCCTGCGCTTTCACTTTCACAGTTTGCTGGCTGCTGTGTGTGTATATAATACACTACACAGACAGTAGGGGCAGCACTGAGCCAGCCTAGGCTACGCAATTTACGCAGCCCAACGCTACGCTAATTGCGGAGCTCAAGCTGGTGGCAGGCAAGCTCGTCATTGCCTCCAGGCAATGACAGCAAATGAAGCTTGAGCCAATGGGAAAGCTCCATTGTCTCAAGCAAGTTTTTTTTTTTTAAAAAAAAAAGCCCACCATGGGAGGCAGTGCTCCCATGGTTTGATTGACGCAGGACAGTCATGTGACTGTCCTCGTCAATCGTGGAGGGTGGGCAGGGAGATCACAGCAGTGTGACTGTGACAAACCCCCCTCCAGAAAGTGCTGAGCGCATGTGTGTGCGATAAACACACACACACATGCGCTCAGCACAGAGGGGGGTTGTCACAGTCACACACACTCTCAAGCTCACAGCACTGGCTCCAGCAGCTCCTCCTACTCACTCAGTCAGTAACGATCACCTCGTGCCAGCACCACAGAGACACGTGGGAAAGGAAGCAGCCGACCTCTTCTCTCTCCACTTGGACAGCACAGCCAGTGAGGAGCTGGTTATCCCAGAGTCTCAGGTAAATAAGGAGCCCTCCCCTGCAGGAACCCTGTGACTCAGCTGGGGCATATCCATGAGCTGGGGCGCCATATCCATGAGCTGGGGCAAATCCATGAGCTGGGGCAAATCCATGAGCTGGGGCATATCCATGTGCTGCTGGGGCGCCATATCCATGAGCTGGGGGGCATATCCATGTGCTGCTGGGGCATATCCATGTGCTGCTGGGGCATATCCATGAGCTGGGGCATATCCATGAGTTGCTGGGGCATATCCATGAGTTGCTGGGGCATATCCATGTGCTGCTGGGGCATATCCATGAGCTGCTGGGGCATATCCATGAGCTGCTGGGGCATATCCATGTGCTGCTGGGGCATATCCATGTGCTGCTGGGGCATATCCATGAGCTGGGGCATATCCATGAGCTGCTGGGGCAAATCCATGTGCGGGGGCATATCCATTATCTATGGGCTGGGGCAAATCCATGAGCTGGGGCAATATCAATGAGAGGAGCTGGGGCAGTATATCCATGAGAGGAGCTGGGGCAGTATATCCATGAAAGGAGCTGGGGCAAAATTCATGAGAGGAGCTGGGGCAATATCCATGAGAGCTGCTGGGGCATATCCATGAGCTGCTGGGGCATATCCATGAGCTGCTGGGGCATATCCATGAGCTGCTGGGGTATATCCATGAGCTGCTGGGGCATATCCATGAGCTGCTGGGGCATATCCATGTGCTGCTGGGGCATATCCTTGAGTTGCTGGGGCATATCCATGAGTTGCTGGGGCATATCCATGAGCTGCTGGGGCATATCCATGAGCTGCTGGGGCATATCCATGTGCTGCTGGGGCATATCCTTGAGTTGCTGGGGCATATCCATGAGTTGCTGGGGCATATCCATGAGTTGCTGGGGCATATCCATGAGTTGCTGGGGCACATCCATGAGCTGGGGCATATCCATGTGCTGCTGGGGCATATCCATGTGCTGCTGGGGCATATCCATGAGCTGCTGGGGCAAATCATGTGCAGGGGCATATCCATTATCCATGAGCTGGGGCAATATCAATGAGAGGAGCTGGGGCAGTATATCCATGAAAGGAGCTGGGGCATATCCATGAGAGGAGCTGGGGCAGTATATCCATGAAAGGAGCTGGGGCAAAATTCATGAGAGGAGCTGGGGCAATATCCATGAGAGCTGCTGGGGCATATCCATGAGCTGCTGGGGCATATCCATGAGCTGCTGGGGCATATCCATGAGCTGCTGGGGCATATCCATGAGCTAGGGCAATATCAATGAGACAGCAAAAAAGTAGGATTAACTAGTGGCGCAGTGATTTCAATTACTCCTTAAACAGTGCCTGGAAGGCTAATTGCATGTACCAAACAGGTCCTCAGTATGCAATACAAAGTGCAAATGCAAATCACGAAGGGTATAGAAAATCACAATATTCGGTATATGCAATATATTAAAGTGCAGTAGCGGTAATTATAGTAAAGTGTGAGTGCACCAGTGAATAAAGTGCAGGTGCAACGATAAGGACAATGCAGCGGTGGAAGTAAAATCCAATTAAAATATTCAGTCTAGTCCATGAAAAGAGGGAGAACTTTCGGCGAATGGTCAAGAAAAGTCTATGATGTTAATGTTCCAGTTCCTAGGTGGACGGGTAGTGCATCAAAAGTGCTTGAGATTATTTCAATATTACCCCTTCCACATTTGTTGCAAACTTGCTTGGGCGTGTCGGCTCCTCTGGTGGTCTCGATGAGCTCCACAGCAAAAATATAAATAAAAAGGGGAGAGAGGAGGGGAAATGATAGTGTAGAAATCCTCTATACGGGTGTGTTATAGTAGGTAAAATTGCACACTTACAAATTCCAGAGCCTAATTGGATCCAGGCTCTGGAGTGAAACGCCTTGTGCCTTAATCTAGGGTGGTCACTGCCCTTCTTTAAAAGGTCTTCTTACTCCACCTCAGCCGGGGGACACAAAAATAAAAAAGAGACAGCGCTCTCATAGCATGATACCAGTTATACAGAATGCTTTAGGAGAGGAGACAATTTTGCACTCACCAATACAGGAGCCTTATGGGTCCAGGCTCAACTGTTATGCTTGTGGAGTTCCTTATCGGTGAACTCCTAGACCTCTTTCGCTGCTCACTTTGCGTCACTCTGCACCTGGTCGTAGTTCGCTGGATGCCTCCAGTACATTCAATGACTGGTGTAGTGAGTGTAAAAAAACTGAAAGGGTCTTGGGAGTGAATAAAAACAGTAGGTTTATTGTGCAAATTTAACAAGAATAACTAAAGTGCATAAATAACATATGGATATACAAATATAGATATAAAGGAGTACAGGGGGAAGAATGGGGAACGAGACGTGTTTCGGTGCAGCCTGCACCTTCTTCAGTCGGTAAAAAGTGTGAATGGGGGGGGGATCTGAGGCCTCTTGGGGGTCCTCTTTTTATTCGAAAACCGGAGGCAGTGTCTCTGCAAGTGCCGGGAGCGTACTTCCGGGTTCGTGTGGTGCCGTAACCATGTGACGTCTATTGCGTCATCAGTCAGCGTCGCGGCCATCTTGGATATGCGTTTCACCGCGTTATTTGCGTTCCACTTCATACTACGTGCCGTTGAGTGTGTGTGTGAAGTTGTCGGGGGTCCACAACAGTCTATATGGTGCACCACTGCCACATATATTAAATCAGGGGAGGGAAAAACATTAAAACAGGGGTAATTGCTGATGTGTGGGTCTGGTTGATGGGACCTATGGAGGTTTATGTGTATATAACGCGGTACATAAGCCACATAACGGGGGTGAAATCCACACCAGTCTCTATGGTGTCATAGAAATAGGCTCAAATGGGGAGATGGAAAAGGGGAGTAATTCCTTATGTACAGGGCATTTAAATGGGACCCAATTGAAGGTATGATAATACCTAGTGTATAAGCCACATGAAGATGGGTGTGGATGGTCCATACAGTGTTTAATTGGTTATATATATGCGGGGCCCTGGATTCCATTTAACAAGGATAATTATACATAAGTGGCACTCAAAAAGCCATTCACGTGATAAAAACATTACCATGAATTATATATGGAGGAGGGCCAAACCTATCACTGGTCAACTTATTCAATGTTTTTATGACCATTTTATATCAGTTAGAAATAAACCCATAAAACTTTAAGATAAGTAAAAGGATTAAAAGGTGGTTAATACAGTGTATTTATAAAAGAAATAAAATAGGGAGAGAATGAACTTGATAAAAACTGCAACGGGGGTAAAACATAAAATCAGAAAAGGGTGTTAATTAAAAAAATCAGAAAAGGGTGTTAATTAAAAAAATGGCAGAGCTCGAAATCGGCATTGAGACCTTGGGGCTGCAACGTGTCCAGTTTGAAAATCATGCTCATTTCGGTTTGTCCGATAATTTTCTCGAAGTTACCACCTCTCCATGGTGTTTCTACTTTCTTTATTCCTATAAATTTCAGGCCTTCTGGGTTCTGTGCATGTTTCAGTTTAAAATGCAATGGGACACTGTGATTTTCTAGTCCATTTCTAATGTTCCTGATGTGTTCTTGTATGCGCACATTAAGTGGTCTAGTTGTCCTTCCAACATATTTCAGGCCACATGGGCAGATCAGTAGGTATATCACATTCTTTGTGAAGCAGGTGATCACGTCTTTGATTGTTATTGGTCCTGTGATGCCGTCTAGTGTTGTGATGACTTGTTTCTTACTGCGTGTATTTCTGCAGTTTAGACAGTTCCCACATTGGTGAAAGCCTTTTTGGATGTTAAAGTGGTTAGAACGCGTAGTATTCTTCTGTGTATGTTTATGCGTGAGTTTCATTTTTAAATTATTCACACCACGGTAGATGATCCTTGGATTTTCTGGTAGGCAGTCCTTCAATATTGGGTCTTTTCTCAAGATTGGCCAATATTTTCTTATGGTTCGTCTAACTATTTTATTTTGGGCATTGTAGGTAAAGATGAATGGTACGTTCGAGTTGGGCCCTGCAAGTTCACTTTTTTTCTTATTTTTCAATAGATCATGTTGTTGTAGATTCCTTACTTCAGATCTGGATTTTTCTAGTATGTGTGTGTCATATCCTTTTTCGATAAAATCGTCTTTCAGTTGGTTTGACTGTGTGTCGTATGTGCTGAGGTCTGTGCAATTTCTTCTAATGCGTAGAAACTGGCCTTTTGGCACTCCGTCTAGCCATTGTGGCAAGTGGCAACTAGTTTTCTCAATAAAACTGTTTACATCAACTGGCTTAAAAAATGTTTTGGTCCTTATCGTGTTATCTTGAATATAAATATTCAGATCTAAAAAGTTAATATTTACGTTGCTCCATGTTGTTGTAAGTTTAATTCCCCTGTTGTTCTGATCTAGTTTAGTTAAAAATTCTCGCAAAACGTTTTCTCCTCCTTTCCAAATTAAAAAGATATCGTCGATGTATCTCTTGTAACAGACTAAATTTTCCTGATACAAAGACAAAAAGGATTCCTCCCAGTGGGCCATAAAAAGATTAGCATATGACGGGGCAAAACGAGTTCCCATTGCTGTACCGTTGAGCTGCAAATAAAAATCTTCATTAAAATAGAAATAGTTATTTTCTAAAATCAGACGAATACCTTCTAAAATAAACACGATTTGTTCTGGTTGCAGTTTGTCAGCTTTCTTTAGAAAGTGGTCAATGGCTTCCAGCCCTTTGTGGTGTGGGATAATAGTGTATAATGATTGTACATCACTGGTTACTAGTAGGAGATCATCCTGCCATATCACTTCTTTCAGTATGTTCAAAATATCAGTTGTATCTTTCAAATGCGCTGTTGTATTAACAACATAGGGTTGGAGTTGGTGGTCCAAATATTCTGATACACGGCTCGAGATTGAGCCGATTCCAGAAATGATCGGCCTTCCTGGTGGTTTTGTTTGGTCTTTATGGATTTTGGGTAAGAAGTAGAACACCGGAATTCTCGGATGCTCAACCTTTAGGTATTTAAATTCATGATTATTAAGTATACCTAGAGTGTGTCCTTGTTCCAGGTATTCGTTGAATTTACATTGAATATCCTTCGTGGGATTTTTATTAAGACATTTATATGTTCCTAGGTCTTTGAGGATCCTGTCTGCTTCTTCTTTATAATAGGACGCGGTCATTATGACTACTCCTCCACCCTTATCTGCTGGTTTAATTTCGATTGATTCGTTTGAAACCAGTTCTTTGAGGGCTCCTTTTTCCCTTTTTGTGAGATTATCTCTTTTAGTGGATGTTTTGAGCTTTCCTAGATCTGCCATTACCATTTGCTCAAATGTATTGATCTCTTGTGAAATAAGAGATTTAGGAAAAAATTTTGATTTCTCCTTTAGGTGTGTGTGTTGGTAAAACTGCATTGTGTTTGCTCTTTCTATTGGGTTTTTGGCAAAATATTTTTTCAGGCAGAGATTCTTTTTAAATTTCTGGAGATCTATATAGACATCAAAGATATCCATATGGGCTGTAGGTGCATATTTCAGGACTTTCCTTAGAAGTTTGGTTTGTACATCAGTGAGAGGTGTATCGGTTAGATTATAGATCCCTCCAGTCTGCTTTGTTTCTCTTTTCTTCTCCGGTTGTCTTCTGAGTCTTCCTGATCTGCATCCCCTTCTTGGAGGGGTCTTTTTCCCGGGGACCAGCCTCGTCTGAGGGTGCTCAAATTCCTGATTGGGGATTTGTAGGCTTGGTGAAAATCCACATGATTTTCTAGGGATTCATACCTATTGCTTGTAGGGATATTTGAGTAGTTTTGATAGTTGTAGTTATTCCTGCCTCTTGGATTATTCTGCCAAGATCTTCTTTGGGGAGGCTGGTAGGTGTAGTTGTATCCCTGATGGTCGCTCATTGTTGGTGGGTAATTCTGGGTTGGTCCATTGTTTTGGTATGGATGTCTCCCTGCGTATGGGCCATAAGACGGGTTTCCGTTATATGGGCCTTGATTATGGTCATACTGCCTCCTTATTCTTTGGGGTAGTGGTGTCCTATATGATGATCTTTCTGGATAGGGTTTTTGATATATCGGCGTCTTGGGACGAATGATAGGTGCTCCATTTGTCGGTGTCTTCATTGGGCCTTGATGTGGGTTCTCCGGGTTCTCGATCGAGCCTTGTTTCCAGACATTACCTATTCTATAGTCCGAAATGTCTCTTAGATACTTCCTTCTTTTTCTTTCTTTCACTTCTTCGTTCAGTCTGTCTAGATCTTTTTCGAGTCGTCCTAAGAAGGAGCTCATCTCTTGTTCTGAGGACACTCTTAGGAGTTCTTCATGCGTCTTAGTGATGCCTGCATTCAGCTCAACTAGGATTTCGTTTCTTCTTTCAATTATAATTTTCATGCTGTGAATGGAAAAGCCTTCTAGCATTTTTTCCCATCTCTCTTGGAGTATGGTATCCTCGCTGTCACCTGCCAGGCTCTTGGTGAATCTAAGGCCTCTTGGTACCATGTTGTCTTTGACATATTTACTCAGGGTAGTAACATCCCATTTAATCCGGATCTCTTTCTTCAGATCTTTTTCAAGTTGTTTCTTTAGGGTATGTGTGTCACATATTTTATTGTCACCCGGTTGGATGTTTATATCTCCAAATATGTCATCATGGCAATGACCGAATTTTGATCTAAATTCCATATCGATGGAAGGCAGCCTCAACACCTATCGAGAGCCTCAAGATAGAAATCCTCTATACGGGTGTGTTATAGTAGGTAAAATTGCACAACTTACAAATTCCAGAGCCTAATTGGATCCAGGCTCTGGAGTGTGAAACGCCTAACTGTGCCTTAATTCTAGGTGGTACACCTTGCCCTTTCTTTAAAAGGTCTTCTTACTCCACCTCAGCCGGGGGACACAAAAATAAAAAAGAGACAGCGCTCTCATAGCATGATACCAGTTATACAGAATGCTTTAGGAGAGGAGACAATTTTGCACTCACCAATACAGGAGCCTTATAACACACCCTTATAGAGGATTTCTACACTATCATTTCCCCTCCTCTCTCCCCTTTTTATTTATATTTTTGCTGTGGAGCTCATCGAGACCACCAGAGGAGCCGACACGCCCAAGCAAGTTTGCAACAAATGTGGAAGGGGTAATATTGAAATAATCTCAAGCACTTTTGATGCACTACCCGTCCACCTAGGAACTGGAACATTAACATCATAGACTTTTCTTGACCATTCGCCGAAAGTTCTCCCTCTTTTCATGGACTAGACTGAATATTTTAATTGGATTTTACTTCCACCGCTGCATTGTCCTTATCGTTGCACCTGCACTTTATTCACTGGTGCACTCGCACTTTACTATAATTACCGCTACTGCACTTTAATATATTGCATATACCGAATATTGTGATTTTCTATACCCTTCGTGATTTGCATTTGCACTTTGTATTGCATACTGATGACCTGTGTGGTACATGCAATTAGCCTTCCAGGCACTGTTTAAGGAGTAATTGAAATCACTGCGCCACTAGTTAATCCTACTTTTTTGCTGACTCTACCTGCACATTCGTCGAGAGCCTGTGCCCCCTTCTAGTTGGCAGCATTTCCATATATTTCCACTTTATCTCTACTTACGAGCGCCTCCACCGAACCCTCCCTTACCTTCAATATCAATGAGAGGAGCTGTGGCAGTATATCCATGAAAGGAGCTGGGGCAAAATCCATGAGAGGAGCTGGGGCAATATCCATGAGAGCTGCTGGGGCATATCCATGTGAGCTGGGGCATTATCCTTGTGTGCTGGGGGCATATCCATGAGAGCTGGGGCAATATCCTGTGTATATCTGGCTCTGATACAAGCCAGTGCCTCACCAGCCACTGACCTCACCGCACGTCACTGGTGCCCCCCCCAGCCTGTCGCAGAGGCGTTCGTCAGTAAGACTCTCCAGTCCCATACCTGAAAACACAACATCCTAATGTGAGTTTGCCCCGATATTCTGATCATCCTGTCCAGGGAAGTGAGACGTCTGTCCCACTGCAACAGAATTTCTCACTGTAGTGGATGCAGATGTGCCTTCACCCATAGCACCCCTAGAATGGCAGCTGTCCCAGAATCCTCTACATGCGTTTGACGGAACACTCTGGAGCAGACGCCAGACCCCGAATGCCATTTGAAGCTTGCACTTGTCCTCTGACAGAAAAACCCTCAAGGCCATGTTAACCAACACCAGACCTCAAAAGGTGATCCTCTGTATTGGTTGCAGATGGGACTTTTTCGAGTTCACCAACCATCCATGATGTCCCAAAACCGAGATGGCGTGCACAACCTGCACCTCCAGAGTTGCAGATGAAGCTGCCTTTATCAACCAGTCGCCTAGGTAAGGCACAATGTAAATCCCTTCTCCCTGCCAGTGTCCACTTTGAACTTTACTTTTTCTTATAAAACGGTTCACCAACTTTAGGTCGAGGGATAGGGTGGAAGGATCCATCTGGTTTCCCCACCAGGAACAAACAAGAGTACATGCCCCACCCTTGTTCTGTTAGTGGGACAGGCTCCATTACATCCTTCCGAAGCAGTGTATGGGTTTTGCCATACATTCGAGCAACGGCCACAGCAGAACTTTGCAAAGACAGAAGAAAAAATTACAGGGCACCCCATCGAACTGTATGATATAACGCTTCAGACCGTCTCCAGAACCCAGGCATCCGATGTTGGATTCTGCCTATCTTAGCGTCAGAACCGACAGAACTTAATCAGGGCCTGTTTGTCGGGAATTGCGGACAGCTGTAGCACGTTTGAAAATAGCCACATGTAAAAAAAAAAAAAAGGAACTCTTCCGTTCCAGGACTCATGCTGGCGTTCCTGAGGCAAGACCTTTTTACCGTCGCTCATTTGTTGCAACAATCCTTGCAGCGATGCTTCGAAAAGCATCCCTGGCTCAAATGGCAAGTTGCAGAGTACATTCTTAGATGCAGTATCTGCAAACCAAAGCCAGACCACCCGCCTGGCCAGGCCCAAGGAGTGAGCCGCCAATTTCAAGGACTCCACAGCAGCATCACACAAGAAATCCGAAGCGGACAGAATCTTGTGAACAAGGTGTCTAATGTCAGACAACTATTCAAGAAGGAGCCCCTCCAACTCCTGAAGCCAAAGACTTTGTGACCTTGACAACAGCGATGCAGCCAACGCCTTGCTCTGGTATGCCACAGTAAAGTAGTTTTGGCGCAGTGAAGCCTCAATCCTCTTATCCATTGATTCTTTCAAGTTAGCCAGGTCACCCATAGGAATGGCAGATTTATGAAGTTGCATAATTGGTATATCCACCTTATGCAAGACATCAAATTGAGGGAGTTGTGATAAACATCTCATCTAAGAATGTGTGTGATCAACCACAGAAGGCATTTTCTAAGTAAGGAACTGGAAAGGTTGAATGTAGTTTCACATGGAAACCGGTGTTCTGACAAAATCATCAATCACTTCACATGGCATACGCTCATTTTGAAGAACTGCTCAGTGTTCATGCACATGTGTACCTCCGAGTCATTGGATACGCATGAGTCACACATACACACTCTCCCCATCAAATTATGCACTTTGCTGATAAGCGCATGCATATTTCCCATAGCTTGAGGAATGGGATCCTAGGTGTGTGCACGCTAGAAAGAATACATCCATGTACTCTAATTGCAAAGTTATTATCCAATCTGATTTGCACAGTGCTTTGAATGTGTATATTCTCCAATATCAGCTAATTAGAACATGGGTGGGATGTTTTTAGCGCGCATGCGCCTAGGATCCTGTATCAGCCAATTGCTGACTTTGATGGGGCGAGCATGTATGTGTAACAGGTGCATATCCGAGGGCTCAAGAGGAACGCAGCGCAATCCGTCAGGAGTGTGTCACAAGACCAGAAGTGAAGCGATTGCCTATTTTTACAAATTGACGATTTTGTCAGACCGCATTGAGGACTGTCAAGATACCAGTGGGAAACTAATCAGGTTTGACAGTGGAGACTGTACTGGCATGTAAAGAGTATAAAGTTGAAAATTAGTTTGAGCCAAATTCAGTAGAGAAAGGTTACCAGCAGCCACAATTTGTACCTTATATTGTTGAAAGGAAAAGACCTTTCTGAAAACAAAGTATGCATAAATCTAGACGTAAAGGAACAGGAATAGCTATAGGCCAAAGACCATGAGAATCGCACTAATGAAGCTCTTCCAGATCCACAACTATATTCTAGAGAGCTCTGACTTTGACTGAGAATAGATGAAGTCTCCTTACAGATGCCAAGCGTGCTGTGGATGTCCCATTTAGAAGCTTGACTGAGGTTGAAATGTCACATTTTTACTATCCTTTGAACGCCACAAATTCCGCAGCGCTTTACAAGATTGGTGTACAAGGAGTGGATACCGGCTGGGTGGAGGAGTTAACATCACTGCTCTGCGTGGAGAGAGCCTGTGGAGACATGGGTTGATCCCGGCAAGAGCACCTCTCCAGTAAGTGTCCTTGGACAAGACACCTAACGGTACATACTCCCCACCCAGGACATAAACGAGAGAAATCTAAATGTATCCGTCCTGGTAAAATCCTTTCTAAATAAAATAAAAAAACTTTAGAATACCACACATGGATGATGACTTGGTTTAGGAAGATCCCGTTCAAGGGAGCTTGCAATCTATGGGAAGTACATGTATTTTATGCAGTAGGCGCATCCATATCATTAGGTGTCTTGCCCAAGGACACTGGTGTCTTGAGTGGAGTATCGCGCTTTGCATGCGCTCAGCGGCTGCATAGAGTGGAAGGAACATCCACTCTTACAGACATTCCTTCCATGCTCGTGTGCACCTGGCCATTAAGTTGCAGAAGTCCTAAGGGATTGACAATGTATCCGCAATTTGTCGATTGAGATCTTATTCATATCGTCGGATGCATGAGGCCCAATTTAGCATTCCTCATACTCTTTTGCAAGGTTCCATGCTTCTCATTCCATATCTTCAGGGAGGGTATTATTCAGATCAAGCACAGTGCCAGCAGGCATTGCTTACTAGTGCTTTACATATGCTATTGTGGACACAAGTACAACAAACTTAACTTACCGTTTGGTTTGTATTATGCGCTGTTTCAATCTGTATTCATTGGGGGGGGGGGGGGAGGAGAAGAGACTTGATTGTAAACCATTTCTTTAACCCCCATAGGGACCAGGCGGTTTTACCATTGTCTGCCCCAAAGTACAGTTTCTCACCCACCCACGGAACCCACACATTATATACGGTTTTACTCAGGAAAATTTTTTCAAAGTCTGCCCCCCCCCCCCCAAATCTACAACTGCCAAAAGACCCCAGCTAAATAGTTTCTAAATTTGGTCCCGAGTTTAGAAATACAATGTTTACATGGGTTTTCTTTTCAACCTGTGTGCTGAGCTCATTTTGTGCTCCTATTTAAACGCAATTTGCAGTTCTCATTTATTATACAACACAAGACTAAATTTCTCCTCCTGGGGTTAGAAAGCAGACTATTGGGATGCCAAATGTTATTTCAGGGCATATTTAGCCCTAAAGTATGTCACTTGCAGCAAGGAAGATTGAACGAAGACCTTTGTAAAGGTTTAATGCAGAGATCAGTATGTGGCCCCCCTGAATTCTATGGCCTACAATAAATGGAAAGAGAATCATGGGAGTTGCAGTTGAGTAACATTTAGAGGGCCAGCGTTCTTTTGCAAACCAAAAACAGGGATCTCAAACTAATATGTTAAGAATGGCCATTGAGCAGTCAACTCAAGATATAGATGCTCAGATATTTGCAAGAAAAGGTTAACTTCAATTCTGCTTCCAGTAGAGACCCCAATTTCCTATTAGCATTGTTTATATCGTGCCAACAGTTTCCACAGCACTTTACAATAACCAAAGGGAACGAGATACAGATAGGATGGAAACAGGAGCTTGCAGTCTAGCACACCTACTCCAAAACCTCAAGCCCATTAAAAAGGTATCCAGACAAAGTAAAAACTCAATACAGGTTACATATTTAGAACAGATTTTATTAGGAGTCGTTAAAACTTGCTGCCCAATGAACTCTAATGAATCCACAGGATTACTTGGCAGCTGCCTCCTCCTTCACTGGCTTCTTTTTGATCTGCTTCTTTCTCTTCACCACTTTTACAGTCTTTGTCTCCTTTGCCTTTATCTGAAGAAAAAAAAAAAGAATTTCACTATTCCAGTCTGGATTTATAGTAAAGAGCATTTTGCAACCTCACATTTTAATACAACATACAGTTATATGTATATAAAAACAGGAAGACAAGGGAACTAAAAATACTTTATGCAAAACAAGTCAGCGTTTAACAAACTGCTCAAAATATTAAGTCTCAGCTGAATCTCACATTCAGTGTAAGAAAGGTAAATTCCGCTCACCATGCCAGTTAGTTTATTTTCTTGGGAGCATAGTAAACACTGCTGAATAAGCAGTCACAGTAACTCAAGGTTATTCCAACCGGAAGAACAAGCACTGGACTTTCCATGTAAAGCTTAACATTTTGTAGCAAGAGGGTGGCGTTGCAGTCACATGGGTAAAATGATTGTTGTGGCCAACTCTAGAGGAGTACACTGGTTCCAGGTTGGCCAGTCCCAGGCTAGAGATTAGAATATCAAAAGGAATCCAGGCACTCAACCTGACTAATGTGGAAATTTTATTCAGATTAGAAGGCTGGCAATGTTTCTGCCAAAGCAGTAGCCTTTGTCAAGTCACAACAGAAATGGCAAAGGTAGATTGACAAAAACATTACTTGAGCAAGGCCAGTGAGTTTCAATTAGTGCTACTTTAAAAGTTCTGCTCCCAGGATCAAAACACACACACCTCTTAAATTTTAAGACTTACATTTGCAGCCTGTCGCAGAATTGCATTGCGTCTTGCTGTCTTGGCATATGGATTCAGCCTCATCATGATTCTCAAGTTCTTCAGTGGGTTCTTCTTGAGTTCTCTGCGTTTCACCTTTTTGCTGCAAAATAAATGTGGTTTCGATATTGTGCTCTCAAAACAAAAACTGCTTGATTCCCTCACACATCAGAACTTCATCACGAGTCAAAAGATTTCAGGAATACAGACCAGTGAAGTGGAAATCATAACACTTACCAATGAATTAAATATACACTAGAGACAAACCTCTGCCCAAATGCTATCTGTTGTACTTACTTGGGAGCACGTAGAGCTTTCTGGATTTCCTGGCTCTTCAGGATTCTGCTCAGATCTGTGTTTGTCATTTTATGCATTGGTAAACTAAGTCAAAGAGATAAAATGTATGCGGTTACAATGGAAACAGACGTATAAAAAAGGTGAGCACTGTTTTAAAGTGTTAAATACAAGCACAGCATTAATTTGTTATATCAGAACTTCCATTGTTATCAAGTGTTTCAAAAACACGGACCAGAAGTGGAAAATCATCATGAAGTAACAAGACCCCATCCCAACAAAATCTTACACAGATCCAAGTCAGGCAAAGAAAAAAAAAAAATAATAAAAAAAAATCTACAAATACACTTCTAGGGATATCAAAGCAACAATAATGTTAAGAGTCAAGGCTTCAGAAAGATACCTACTTGTAATCTGCCTTTAGAACAGCGGCTTTGCGCCATGTACCATACAGGTCATCCAGCTTGCGGAAGGCACTTTCTGTCCAGATACAAAATCTGCCAACATGGCCACCAGGAGCAAGTCTCAGAATATTGAGTTTGCTTACGTTCAGAAGAGTGATTCCTATGGAAGAAAGTTTGGATGTCACATGGGGATGCACTAGACTAAACCCAACAGCACACACTGAACAAACCTTAAACAGGTCAACTTCAGTGTTTAATAGGACGATTGTTTAACCATAAAAAGGGCAACCCAAAAATTCCAAGATCAGTTAAATGACATTCGTCCTGATTAAGCAGATTTGTTACCTGGGATGTTTCGGAAGGCTTTGATGATGCCATTGTCTTCGTTATAGATTATACAGGGGCCTTTGCGCTGTATGCGTCGCCTGTTCCTCATTTTACCTTTACCAGCACGCAGACGTTGGGATGCATACACCTGGAAAGAAACATCTACATTACACTCAGCCAATACTTTGAACCATTGGACATAAATCAACTTATTTCTTGATCAAAGCAGTCTTAAGCACTTTGCATTTTGTGATTTTAAGGCAGGACACGGAGGCTTCGTATTTGCTATTCTCTCTTAACTGCCCCAACAGCAGCGAAGAAAACTTTATTGAAAATTAACAGAAAACAAACAGTCCTCCCTTCCCCAACGTGGGGAGGGGGACCAAGCTCCCCAGCTCCTCCCCATCCAGTCCATAAGTCACTCCCCCGGAAGCAGCCCCTCTTTCTTCGCTGCTCCCGGCGGTAGCAGTCAGATAAGTATTAGCTCTCATATATTTATCTACTTCTATCTCCTTTTACTCTCAGAGCTTCCCGACCCGGTCCAAAACCGCGGCGGTTCGCTCATTCGTCCGTTCCTGGCGTCGGCAGTGTTAGCCGGCGCCGGGTTCGGGCATTCTCCCTGTCTCTGCACAGCTTTGATTTCTCGCGCTGTATCCCTGCATTGCGCGCACGAGCTCCACACGCGTCTCTAGCCACGCCCCCTCAAACCCCGCAGTATCGCGGGAGGTAGCGGCCGCCATCTTGGATTCCCCTTCACACAGCGCGGCACACACACGCACTCTCCGCTCAGCCTAGCTCTGCAGCCGTTGGCTTCCCTTTTAACCATGTCGGCTCCCAAGCCTGGCCAAACGGATGCTCCCTCCTCGGAGGACGTACCATCCTCAGACCCCGGATCTGAACGAGGCTCCCTCTCCCCAGAGCAATATGCCCGCAAGAAACATAAAAAATCTAAACGACTTTCTACAGAGTCCAGATTTGCCCGCATGGAGGCTTCCCTGCAGACATCCGTCTCACAGGCAGTGGCTGCAGCAGTTTCCTCACTCTGAGTCATGGCACAAATCTCTCACGGAGGCCATCTCCTCCACCCTCCCCCCCATTCATGTTGATCCGGCTCCAGAGATCCCTGATGTCCCTCCAGAGGACCTGAATATGGGCTTAGACCCCGCACTCTGTGCACCCGAGATCGGACTTCCCACCGGTAGTCCAGCTGCAAGCAGCAGCAGCAGAGGGGCCGGCACCCCCAGATCACTGCCTAAACCAGCCACCACGGCACTTGTGCCAAGAAAGCGCACCCTACCCCAAGGGGCTCGGGTTAAAAAGACCAAAAAAGTCTGCCGTACTAAACCTATAGTCACCCTCACTGACTACTCAGATTCAGATCAGGACGAAGCAGATCCAGGGATGGCTGAGGGTGAAGTCCTCGAACTCCACGCTCCGGAGGACTTAGATTTGCTAGACGCGGACGCACCCACTTGCCAACCCCGATCTCGGGCTACGGTGGTGTACGATCCGCAGGGCAATCCCCTCTTCGAGCCTGAGGATATTGCTCGTCCTAATTCCACGATCTGGTACGCGTCTCCACACGTGGAGCAATGGGTCGACTCGCACATCAGGTGCCCTATGACCAAAGAGGACAGGGCCAAAATGAAATTAGAATGTCCTCGCCCGGTTACTGCCGGAAAATCATGCCTGACTCCCAATGTGGACGTCAGCTTCCAAAAAATTGTGTCCAAGCGTGGCTGGAACCCCAAAAGAGGCATTGAATTTGCCATTAAAGGCTGCCAGGACCGTCTCCTGGATACAGCCGGCCCCCTGATTAAGCTCTTCCAACTGGCAGAGGAGGCCAAAACCAATGCATCACTGATGGATCCTTACGAGGTCACGGAATGGGTCCAACGATCCCTATGTCTGCTTGGCAACGCCAATGCTGCCCTCTCAACCGAGAGACGTAAGAGCATTCTGCTCAAAATTGACACTGAGATGCTACACCTAGCCACCAATGACCTAGGTGCCTCCGCACAGGGCTTCCTTTTCGGGAAACCTTTTCTCAAAGACATGGGGGAATACACTCAGGCATTCAATTCAATCGACAAGTCGGAGGCATCTCTTAAACGCATTTTCTCACCTAACCGCGTTTTTGGCAGGGCCGGCAGGTTCAGGGGTCGCCCTGTCGGCCGAGCGGGCGCTAATAATTCCCGCATCGCTAGAGGCTCCGCTTCCAACACTCAGCCCACCGTTGGTTCCAGTGGCTTCCGTGGTTCCAGCTCCTTCTACCCTCCGAGGTCACGAGCCCGCGGATACAGAGGTGGCAGAGGTGGTCCTCCCGTTCCACAAGGACAAGGTAAGACCAATTTACATTATCCCCTCGTCCCTAGTTGCCGTGGGCGGCCGCCTCACTCAATTCCTCCCAAGATGGGCTTCACTCACATCGGACTCGTGGGTCCTCTCCACCGTGATGGGTTACCGGATAGAACTCTGCGGTTTTCCCACTCAGACACATTTTCCCCACCCTCCTCGGCTCGCGGATGCCCTTCGGACGCTCATCCATTCAGAGGTGATAGACCTCAACCGCAAAAGGGCCATAGAACCCGCTTTACCCAATCCGAGGGGCTTCATCAGCTCCCTCTTCCTGGTGTCAAAGAAAGGCGGGGGGTTCCGTCCGGTCATCAACCTCCGCTCCCTCAACGATTGGGTCACTTACCATCATTTCAAGATGGAGGGCATCCCCACGTTAAAGGACATGCTCCTTCTAGGGGATTGGATGGTCAAACTCGACCTCAAAGATGCCTACCTCTCAGTTCCCATAACGGAATCCCAAAGGGACCTCTTACAATTCCGCTGGAACGGCAAACTATGGAGATTCTCCTGCCTCCCCTTCGGACTGTCGTCCGCCCCACGATGCTTCACCAAGCTACTCAGACCCGTGGTTTCCTCCCTCCGTGCTCGGGGTATCCGACTGGTGATCTACCTGGACGATGTTCTTCTCATGTCCCAATCACCTCACACCCTTCGGACCCATCTACGCGACACTATTTCCCTATTCCAGGAACTAGGGTTCCTTCTCAATCCAGAGAAATCGATTCTCACGCCCACTCGCTCTATAGAATTCCTGGGCTTCGTGGTGGACTCCGACCTCATGAACCTCAGTCTTCCACTGTCAAAGATCTCCTCGATCAGGAAGGATGCAAGGATACTGCTCAGGAAGAAGACCTTCCCCCTCCGCTCCTTGGCCCGTACGGTGGGCCTCCTAGCGGCGGCTCGCATGGCGGTTCACCCGGGACCACTACACTACAGGGCCCTCCAACGATTGAAGGCCCGTTCACTCCGGGCGAACCTCGACTATACGGATCACGTGACGCTGACAGAGGACGCCAGATCGGATCTACGATGGTGGATAGACAACATAGTCACCTGGAACGGTCGCCCCCTGGTACCCCCTCCTCCCACGATGACCATCGATTCGGATGCCAGCAGACTGGGCTGGGGCGAGAGATGTGGGTCCCAGGAGACAGGCGGTCGCTGGTCACCTCCGGAACAGTTGTGGCACATCAATTGCCTAGAACTCCTGGCGGGATTATTTGCACTCCGGTGCTTTGCACGACGCTCACCTCCGGACTCGGTCGTACTTCGGATGGACAACATACCTGCAGTCCGCTACATCAACGGCCTGGGAGGCCCTCGCTCTGCAGACCTATCTGCCATGGCTCTGCGACTCTGGGAATTCTGCCTTCCCCTCGGGATCTCGGTCCACGCCCAGTTCATTCCCGGTCTGACCAACGAAGTGGCCGATTGGAACTCCAGGCACTTCGCGGACTCGGGAGACTGGCGACTGTCACGGCACAGTTTCTCTACACTATCCGCGCTCTGGGGGCCTTTCCAGATCGACTTGTTCGCCTCCAGGCTCAATACTCAGCTACCAGACTTCTTCAGCTGGAGACCAGATCCGGACGCCAGGGCCACGGATGCGTTCCTCCAGGATTGGTCCAAGGGCCCCCACTATGCCTTCCCACCGTTCGTCCTCATTGCTCGCACTCTGTCACAGATCCGAGCTCAGGAGGCTTCAGTGGTCCTGATAACACCGTTTTGGAAGTCTCAACCGTGGTTCCCAACACTCTTGAGTATGGCGATGGATGTCCCGAGGCTTCTGCCTCCCTCCCCGGACCTTCTACTAGACCACGAGGGACAACCCCACCCACTGATGACCTCCCACCGTCTTCAACTCCTGGCGTGGTGGCTCTCTGGCACCCCCCTACAGGCTCACGCCTTTCGGAGCGCACTACAGACCTCTTGCTCCAATCCTGGGCTCCGGGTACCCGACTCGCCTACAAGTCCGCATGGGATGGGTGGGCTGGCTGGCGTCTGGAACGGGATAGAGATCCCTTTTCGGCCCCTGTGACAGCCCTCCTGGACTTCCTCACCCACGCCTTCGACTCTGGTAAGGCTTATCGCACAGTGAATGTCCTTCGTTCGGCCATTTCGGCTGGCCATTCTGGATTTTCGGGAGTCGCCGCGGGCTCCCATCCTTTGGTCTGTCGCCTGCTACGAGGCATGCGCTTCTCCCGCCCTCCGGCACCCAAATACTCCTGCACATGGGACGTGTCCCGGATCCTCTCCTTCCTGGATCGCTGGCCTGAGAATGCCGCTCTCTCACTGCAGGCCCTCTCGGCGAAACTCCTTATGCTTTTCTGTTTAGTGGCCTGCAAACGTGTCGGAGATGTCAGGGCGCTGGATTTCGGCGCCCGTTCTTATGTTCCAGAAGGTGTACGCTTCGATATCACACGTCGTACCAAGACGTCCCTGACTTCGGTACTCTTCCCGTCTTTTCGGGTCTCTCCCCGTCTCTGCCCGGTTTCGTGTCTCCGGGAGTACGAGTCTCGTACTCACTCCTTCAGGGTTCTCCGGTTTCACCTCTCTTTGCCTCTTTTCGATCTCCTCATAAACCGGTCTCCTCTCCCACTTTGGCTCGTTGGATGCGATGGCTTATGGCACAAGCCGGGGTGGATGTGTCGGCTTTCGGGGCCCATTCTGTCCGCAGTGCCTCCGCCTCTAAGGCGGCCTCGATGGGATGTCGACTGGAGGACATCTTACGTGCGGCTGACTGGTCTAGCGAATCCACGTTTCGTACCTTCTACTTTAAGCCCATTGTCCATTGGTCGGATGCGGCTCCTGTTCCGCTTTGAACTAGCAAATACGAAGCCTCCGTGTCCTGCCTTAAAATCACAAAATTTTCCTATTCCATAACGGAAAGTTTAGATTTTAATAAGGACACGGAGGCGAGTATTTCCCGCCCTACCCCACCCGGTTTGTTTGATTCACGCATCACTCCTGGAATGGGATGGACTGTTTTGGCGGCTGCCAGGGCTCCCTTTGTTTAACCAGATTTCAGTGTCTCACTGTTCTTTCATGTCTTTTTGTCTATTTCAGCCTTCTGAGTTCCAGATAGGGTTTCCCTACGCCTTGGCTCCCGATCTCCTACTCCAGTTTTGCTTCTGAGGCTCCCACCGGTGTCAAGTCGCAGCTTCGAAAGAGGAGGGGCTGCTTCCGGGGGAGTGACTTATGGACTGGATGGGGAGGAGCTGGGGAGCTTGGTCCCCCTCCCCACGTTGGGGAAGGGAGGACTGTTTGTTTTCTGTTAATTTTCAATAAAGTTTTCTTCGCTGCTGTTGGGGCAGTTAAGAGAGAATAGCAAATACTCGCCTCCGTGTCCTTATTAAAATCTAAACTTTCCGTTATGGAATAGGAAAATTTTGTGATTTTAGAGGTACAGGCAGCATAATCAATGCCGACCATAGCTTGACACTTAAGGCATTGAAAGGCAGCCCTACTGTAAGGCATTGGCAGATCAGCCCAGTACTGACACTCGTGTGAATCACAAGCTTGTCCTAGCATGAGCCAGCCTTCTGTGCAGAAGGGACCTCTTGGGTTTATTCACCAAGCACCAAAATTATGTGCAAATTTTGGGGCTTTGATTTTTTGCTGCACTTTGGCAATTCCATTTTGTCGAAACCATGGACGTTGCAAATGCGGTCTGCCTGACACACAGAACGCTACGCGGATGTCGCGTACTCCGCGCGTCTGTTCTAGCGGTTTGACGTTCTGGCCTAACTTGCGCCCATTTGCCACGTGCGGTGTGGACGCACTTCGTGTGTGGGTCTCTTGCTCATGATTCTATGCCACGACAGACGTTAAACAGTGTGGCAACATGGACGTGATCACTGCGTTCGTCTGACACGGGCCTTGAAGTTAGGGTTGCAGATTATCAAACTGTTTAGCCATCAAGTGGATGTTTTGCGTAGCTTGAATATTTTCTGTACAGGTCTCTGGTATTTTAAAGCTGTGTAAAAGTTGGGAGATTGGCATGTTTTGAAAGGCTGTCACTTGTAGCACAGAAAGAGTAGAGGGATTATTCACTAACCACCGGAATTGCACTGAAGGTGAAATTCATCATTCGGTGCAATTTCAGGCCAATTCGCCTAATACAGACAAATTGACTGCAAAATACTATGCACTTCCGCAGCACTGACATGGTCCAATAGAAGACCATTGCATCTTCTATTCAAAAGAATGCAGAAGTGTCAGCGAAATGACTGAATTTTCGGTGTTTCAATTTGGCAGGTTTAACCCTTTCGCTGCTGAGCCATTTCACGCCTGTGTGCTGAGCTCATTTTTACTTGTTTCGCTCATAATGTTTAAACGCGTTTTGAAGCCTTATTTTATTAATGACCCAGACATATTATATAATCGTTCTTTCCAGCAGACTCAGCAGATTAATATATCATTATATACAGAGAGGACATGACGTATACATAAAAAAATGCAATAAGATTTGAAATTTCAACGTGTAAAGTGTTTGTTTTTTTTCACATTTCAACATGCGAGTATTTGCGGTTATATTTTCTATGAGTTGCGCTTGTTAAAAAAATTAGAAATGGACTGGTTAAATTGGGAATTGGGGGGGGGGGGGGAATTCTAAGATTTTTAACGAACGCACCCCATACAAAAATCGTTAATGTGAACAATGATGCTGCACTATTGAAATGGGAACGATATTGCTGCGTTAACAAAATATATAAATTCTCCATTCTTTTTCTTAACTTTTAACATGGTCATGTTTGGCATTGTTGGAAAGGCCATGCTCTGGCCAGTCCAATGATACCAAACATTAACCCCTAGCTGCCACGGATCGGGAGATGGGGGGTTCCAATGAACCCCCCCCCCCCCTATCTGCGGCAGCTAGGAGTTAACTCCAGAACTGACGTCATCGCGCTATGCAAGATGACGCCAGCCATCAGGGGAGATTCTGGAAGCTTGGCCGACATCCAAGATGTCGGCCAGTTGCGGTAGAGCATTGCTATCTGGTGCTTTTTGGCACCGATTTGTGATCTGGCCTCCAAGGGGTTAAAGCCAGCCACTGTTTGGAAGGGCAAGCTGTGCCCTTCCAAACAGTGCCCGACTTTCAACCGCTGTCCCTTAAGGAAGGGGGAGGGAGAGGTACAAAGGAAGTCCCCACACTCATGGGGGGGGGGGGGCGCGCACATGTAGAAGATGTCATTGCGCTAGCATGACGACATCTATTGTCCCTGCCGGGGTCCCGGGCTGAAATCCAAGATTCCAAGGGGGGGGGGGGGGCAGCAATCTGCCAGAATCCCAGCCGATTACTGCCTCCTGTGCTAGGACGCACTCAGCGCATCCATAGCACAGGAGAACCACTTGGCTGGACGCGCTGAGCACCTCCTTAGCAGCCAAGTGGTTAAACAGACGAATACCATAGTATTTAATGCAAAGAAAAAAAAAAATCTACACATACACTTTTTCATTCAGCAAAAACGCTTTCAATTTTTTAGAACACCGTTTTTTGTATTTTATAGACAAAATCAGGGCTGTGGAGTCGGAGCCAATTTTGGGTACCTGGAGTCAGCAAACAATGCACAGACTCCTACTAACTTTAGATTGGAATTTTAAAAAAAAGCAAGTTTAAATGTCCCAATTCACAAAACATTATAATGACTTCTCTACTGTAAGAATAAAGACCAATGCATGCAGTGCCCCACGTAACCGCAAAACGAACACGTTAAGTGACCGTGAAGAAGCATGCTTTTCATGTGCTTCACTATAATGGCACACAACGCACAATTAGGAGCGGCAATACTTCTACTTTCCATAGTGTTGTGTTCTGTTACAGGGAACGCAGCGCCCATGGGTAACCTAGCTTCTCACTGATAAGGGATTAAGTAAATATATTTTTTGCAGGACTAGAGACACTTGTATAAGTGAAGGGAATAGAGGGTCAATAGTTCAAGACTGAACTATTATTGACTATTGAACTATTATCGTATTATATGAACTATTACCGTTAGTGATGTGGCCAGAATAGTTACTGCAATGCCACCCACCCAAGTCAGTGTCGAAAGATTATTTTCAGCCCTAAAAATAATAAAGTCTGACTTAAGAGCCTCTATGAAAGAGGATCTGGCAGAGGCAATTCTCTTCCTTAGAACTCTACATTGAATTGATTTGCATTTGCTAAGCCTAGAACTACATTTCAAGATTAATCTATAATATATTAATATAGGTTTTACAGATTTTGTTTTTTGTTCATATAGATAAGCTTTGTTTTTGTTCTAAAACAACCAAATAATGTGGTTTGTATTTTTGAACTGGTAAAGTTCCTGTTCCTGATGTTTATGCCTGCTGCTACTATCCAGCCACTTGATTAATAAAAAAAATTAATAAAACCTTGTTTTCATTGTGTTGGTCTTTTGCTTAAACTGTTCAATACAGTAGACTGTTGGCTTCCCAGCCAGTAGTCCTGTGGTAATGACATGTATGTTGCCTTTCTTTCCTTCAAGGAATGTATAAAATACATTCGCATATTAATACAGAGGAGTCGGAAGTACAAAAAAACTGAGGAGTCGGAACATTCATCTACTGACTCCACATCCCTGGACAAAATTTGTTACAATTTATTAATACATCATGTGGAAAAAGATCCCTTTTAAGTACGCTGCATGCTTCAACGTATTTTACAGTTTTCAGTAGGACTAGCCCCTTTGGGACCAATGATGGAACAGTTCCGTCATAAATGCATTGGCTTTAAAGCTTCGTAATAAAAAGAGATCAGAACTTCCACCAATATCATTAGATTCAGAAACACGGACCAATGAAGTGGAACTCATCATTACTCCTGCATTTTGTTGATTCAGTAAAACAATGCCGGCACAGTGACCTACATGCAATTCCTTGTGCAGTCTATGAATCAATTTGCTGGAAGCACTAAAGATCATAAAAAGATAAACCACTATATAGTGTTACTACAGTGCATCTAAAGAACAGATTACATTGCCCATTCTTATAAAATGGCATCTTTGCTAAAGCTGGAAACCATTTGTCTTGTTACAGTTGCGCTATTAGAGCTCCAACTGCGTCATACCCAAACTATTCAGCCTGTTATCGCACAAGCAATCACTACTGCACATAAAGCAGACTAAAAAGGTGTAAGTAGCCTTTGTAATATTTGTGGAGCGCCAACACATTCCACAGCGCTGTACAAAATGTACAATGGTTAAAAACAATACAATTCTCACCTTCTTGATGTCATTCCAGGCCTTCAGCTTCTTAAGAAGAAGTACTGCCTCCTTTGTCTTCTTGTAGCCTTCAACTTTGTCTTCAACAACAAGGGGAACCTCTGGGATCTCCTCAATACGATGACCTTAAAAATAGAACATTAGAAACCCGTCTTAAAACAATATGTAAACATAGCATACAAAGAATTGTAAAAAAGGGGAATATCTGCAATATAAATAAACATAGGGTAAAACCCCTTTACACCTGAGTGTTATAGCTCTGCTAATTTTGCACTCACAAGCGGTAATTCAAATCAGGCATGTAAGTAATCAACGAGGATCCAATTTCTCCCTTCGATCATTTTCTTTCCCGTAAACATGTCGTCAAAATGAAAGGGGAAGGGGAAAGAAAAATATGCAATAGTGAAGGACCACAGTGGTAATTTAAAACAATCCTTATTTATTGCGAGTTAAAAATCAAATGTAAAAAAGTCACTATAAAGTCCAACAATAAATAAGGTTTTAAATTACCGCTGTGGTTCTTCACTATTGCATATTTTTCTTTCCCCTTTCATTTTGAAAAAACATCGCATAGTCATGCCATTTGCATGAGTTTTTTTAATTAGTGTTCACTACCTCCATGGGTCTCCAAGCTTCTTATAAAGGCAGTTCTAAGTATCCAAGGTAATTCACAGGGAGAAGAGGCAGTAGCATCCACTTTGCTCTCACATTGCACAGGCATGTGTCATTTGAGAAAATAACAAGTGGTCATCTCCAAACCTTTTGTGTTGGCAGGGATCATATACACAATATTTGTAGAGCATTGGCATTTTACAACTGGGAATGTGCGACTCCCGCAGCATCCCCTAGCAATGTAAAAAAGCACTCCATCGTACAATCCATATCCGAAGAAGAAAATCTACAAGTGGATCTTTAAATATACACATTTAAAGACTGTATGCAGGAATGTTGCGATACCCATGAAAACAAGTCACTGGAAGGACTCACATTCCCAGTTGCACACAAGGTTTCCGCAAGACAAATCCATTTAAATCATTTAGCTGATCAGAACTTCCAACAAGATCATGGGTGTCAGAAACACGGACCAGAAGTGGAATTCATCATTTAGCTGCAACGTACATTAATGCTTCCAACTGAGGACTCACCTTTGGACATAACAAGAGCAGGGAGGGCTGAAGCTGCCAGGGCAGAGCAAATGGCATAACGCTTCTGAGTAATATTGACTCTGCGATGCCATCTTCTCCAGGTCTTAGTAGGAGCAAACATACGCCCTCCACGACACATCTATTTAAGGGATGTTAAAGAATTAACCAATTCTAAAAAGAAAAGATCAGGATTTGCACCAACTTCTAAAATTATTCAGTCTGGCTCAGAAGGTAGGTTTTCGACAGCCACCTACACCAGCATAATGACAGTAGGCAACTGTCGCATGGTGCAGAGTAGGACGCAAATTACAACATCATGGCAAGAACTGGTTATTGCAGATTTAGCCAATTTTGTGAGAAGCTATATATTCCCACAGCTATTAAAACTGTAGATAGGGATAAAAGGATACATTGCCAAAGGCACCCTGGCCGGATCTGTGAGTTCCACCACCACGGACACGGGGGATACGGGCAACGGCTCGACCAGTTCCCCATGATTCAGCACTGGTCTGATGACCTACAATACAGAGAAACCATGTTAGAAAAATCTATTGTGCAGGTAAAAAAAAAAAAAAAAAAAAAGGGGCTTGGGATATTAACTGCGGCAAAAGAACTTTGTCTTGTTTGTAATACTTGAATTTACTTTGTAATAAAAAGGGAGAGATCAGAACTTCCACCAATATCATTAGATTCAGAAACACGGACCAATGAAGTGGAACTCATCATTTCTCCTGCATTTTGATGATTCAGTAAAACAATGCCGGCACAGGGACGTACATGCAATTCCTTGTGCAGTCTATGCATCAATTTGCTGGAAGCACTAAAAATCATAAAAGAAACCACTATAGTGTTACTACAGTGCATCTAAAGAACAGATTACATTGCCCATTCAAAAGTCTTCTATAATGGCATCTTTGCTAAAGGTGGAAACCATTTGTCTCATTACAGTTGCGCTGTCAGAGCTCCAACTGCGTCATACCCAACAAACTACATGCATCTAATGGGAGTTGATCTTTACAGCAATACAGGGTTATTAGGACTGGGATCTCAAATTGCAGCCCGCTCCCAGTTTAACTACGACTCCCATGATTCTCTGGCCATCTATTGCATTTAAAGAATTCATGGACATGTAGGCAACAAAGATCTGTGGGTCTGGAGTTTTTTGATCTTTGTACTAGAATGTGCCAATCTCCGGAACGCATCTCCGAATCGTGAAATTGTCAGAACTCATTAGGACATACCAGCGAGCTTGCTCACAGCGTAGGGCTGCCTGTTATTCTTGCGCAGGTTGGTGTGCACAAAGTTGACGATATCTGGACGAATAGGTGCCCTGAACACCGCCGGCAGGGTGACATTTTTACCGGATACTTCTCCCTTTTCGGAGAACACAGTTATCAACGGACGAGCACAGGCCTGGGAGAAAAAAAAAAAAAAAAAAGCTTTTTAGAGAGATATAGATATATATAAAATGCTATGTAACAGCAGAAAAGTATCCATGGGTTTTAGGACGCTCAGACTCGAAGTGTCGTCACCCCACAGTATTAGCTTTGTGACAGTAGGCAACTGTCGCCAAATACCAGGTAAGACGCAAATTACACCATCATTGCAGTCCTTTATCATAAGAAGCCTCCGTAGCGAGGGTGGGCATGTTATTATAAAATAACCAGGAGATGAAGAAATGTATTCTAGAAAACATCTTTTAAGTTGTACTCCACCTAGACCCTTCATGTCCTGCAAGTGAAGCTCGTCATAAGGAGTTGGTTATTTGGAATACAGGGCACTCTATTACAGTGTGCAACCAATAGGCAAAGGCTCGAATCTGTTCGGTGTAAACTCTGAACGTTTCCATAAAAGTCAGAAGCTAGGCCAAAATATTTTGTGCACAAAACAAGAGCCTGCACAGGACTAGGAGACAATTCTGATATTTAGGGGAGGAAAATAAAGTACAAGACAATTAACTAGCACACAGGTTAACTGCCTCTAGTATGCTAAAGTACATTAAGGCTAGGGTCAGACGAGCGTGATTTCTACAGACTGTGCGTCCGTGCAGTACGGACGTACGTTAGTACGGAAGACGCAGTAGTGGCCACACAGTCCGTTTTTTCACTGACGTTATTTTTGACAGATGGAGGGAAAATAAATTAAAATGCAAAACCATTGTCCGTCAAAAATGCTGGACGTATAATTATAAATGCAGTCCGTCTGACCACGTTCCATCACTCACACAAAGCTATGCGGACGCAGAGCAATTTTTGCGGCTGTTCTAGGGGGTTGTACATTCTTGTCTAACTTGCGTCCGTTTGCCGCGTCCGCAGTTAAGTGCGGACGTACTTCGTGTTTGGGACTTCATTGGCCTTTGTCATACTATCACGGACGTACTTTTGTGCGCCATCACGGACGTGAACGCTGCGCTCGTCTGACCGGAGCCTAAAGGGGGGGGGGGATGATATCCACTAAACAGAGTTTCAGAAAACTTGGCACGCTAACCAAGCCCCTTAACCTCTCCCCATCAGTTACCCAGCATGGCTGCTCTGCCCCAGGTATTTGTTTCCTTGCATAACCTCCCTGCAAGTTAAAACCAACATCAATTGCCTTATGACTAACCCCTTATATCAGGTGTCAGCAAACTTGTCCATCCAGGGGTTTTGGAACTATGTCTCCCATGATGCTCTGGTACTCATTAGGTATGCAGAGCCATAAGGGAGATGTAGTTCCAAAACATCTGGAAGACAAAATGTTGCCGACCCCTGCCTCAGGTCGTCTTTATCGGTTCTATATTGAAGTCTGTTCAGTAAAACAGCGAATGAGGATATGGTATCTGCAAAGCTTTTACACAGTGTTATGTCAATTGATCAAGAATCCCAGGAGACATTTGGAACCGCTAAAATGACAACACAAAAGGTAAACTCCATTGGGAGCAGAACCCACTCTACCTCATTGTATTATCACAAACTTATTGTAACATCTGTACAGCGCTGCAGAATAGGTTTGAGCAATACCAAAAAAAAAGTGAGCCCTGTCTGTACTACGGGGGAGTTTTAATCAGCATCAAAACTCCAATTTTTAAACTAAACGGGAGATCATGCAATGTACATGGCCTTGCAACAGCCTAAAACAGGGATTAAGTTGAAAGCCTCGTGTAACTACTCTGTATTACACACAGGGGGTGGTCAGTCACTGTACTGGGGATGCAGGGCATTGCTGTTGTGCTGGGGGGGGGCTGCAGGTTTAGGTACTGATATGGAAATTACACACAGACTGGAATTAAAAAAAAAAAACGATCAAAAATCCAACACAGGGCGATGCCAGTAATTGCAGCCCGTGGCTGTTATAAGCCGCAGTGTGCTATACACGCGTGTACAGATCCCAGGTAACGCACATCAGCCTGCCTGAGGCCTGCAAGGCCTAATGACTCCGGCCTGGATTAAAGCCGAAGCCGTACTCCTCGCAGGCCTCTCCCTGGGCTGCCGCGCGTGGTGGGCAGAGCATGGAGCTCACAGAAGGTGACGCTGCGCGGCTCATGGCGAACCATGCAGCCAGGCCTCGCACGCGCCCCGAGCGTGGCTCCTCCAACGGGCTCACAGCCGCGCAGTGCGGGGACGCAGGGCGGGCCTCCCCAGCGCACGCGTGACCTCTCCTTCTCTTACATTGACGTTGTTGCCACTTTCCCCCGCAGCCACCCGCCCTGCTCACCATGCTAACCGCCGGCTCCTCGCTGCTGCTCGATGGCGGCCACGGAAAGAAAAGGAAGGAGACACACGATGCGCCGCTATATGACTCCGCCCGCAAGGGGGTGGGGAAAGACACAGCGGTTGAAACCCAAAAGGACGATAAAACGAGGAGCTCACAAAATAGAACCGCACACCCGCCTCCAATATCTGCCGAAAATATCTACCGGCGGGCAGGAGAGCAACCGAAAAATACGGAGAAACGACTGGGATTATTTTTTGCGCGGATGAATCCCTCTTTCCCTTCGCCGGATGTGAAGATGACGTAGGCATTGCTTAATTCACTTCATTAAACTTTATTCAAACACGAACGGTTTCAGCGTTTCTGACCATTTTGAAGTGTCTAAGCCCAGAATATGTCAGGGAAGGTCACTTTTGATGCGGTTAAAGTGGTTTAGGGTATGAGCTTGTACTTCCGGTACCGTGACCCGGTGACAGGTCCAGCGCGCGCAGTTTGACTGGGGAGAGGTTGTCGGGATGTGGAGTGAGCGGCACCGGGCGGCTGTGGGCTTACAGCGATTCCTGAGCAGGTCGGTGAGGGACTGGCGTTAGGGTTGCCAGATCGGCCATGTTTTCCTGGACACCTATACCTTATTCATGATGATGGGCAGTGCATGAAAAATCAAACCGTGCAGTATGTAGAAAGCATACGGTGCAAGTATGACATATAAAAGGAATCCCAGGTGACCTGCCATGATTTCCCTCCTACAGCATATAAATTAAACATGTTGCAGGGCAGCACTTTTCCCTTGTGCTCCCTATATATAAAATACTAATATGTACCCAGGAAAACATAACCCTATCTCTTGTGGAGCTACTGACCGTCCATGGGCAGCGCATGAAATGCAGTGGCTCTCCATATGGGGCGTGCAAGTACAGTTATCTGTAAAGCACCAACATATGCCGCAGTACTGTGTGCAATAGGAGGAAAAACATAAAGTACGAGTTAGACGCAAAGGGAAGAGGAGGCTAGTGATTTTATTTTTAACACCGAGGACTTTATGATGGACATTTTATAGATCATACAGTCATAAACGAAATTTTTGGCACCCCAGACATTTTTGCAGAAAATCAAGTATTTCTCACAGAAAAGTATTGCAGTAGTAAGATATGTTTTGCTATACACATGTTTATTCCCTTTGTGTGCATTGGAACAAAACAAAAAAAGGGAGGGAAAAAAAGCAAATTGGACATAATGTCACACAAAACTCAAAATGGGCTGGACAAAATTCTTTGCACCCTTAAAGGGATACTCTAGCCAACATGACCACCTAAGCTTTTTTAGGTGGTCATGATGCCCTGAGTATGCCCTTGCCTTTCCCCCCTCCCTACGCTCAGCCGATCGGCTGAGAGACGCGGAGGACTTTACTCCGCCCTCCCAGCTGTCAGCAGAGCGGGATTCATATTTCCCGCTTCTGCCGACTATTGCCGAGTAGGAGACGTCTCCAACTCGCCACAGTAGCTGGCGGCAGCGAGCCGCCAGCATAGTCTGCGGCTGGGATTAGTGTTGCGCGCATCCTCTTGCGCGTAACAATAATCCAAGAAGAAGAGGAAGCCTGCTGATTGGCTGGCTTACGTGAGAGGCGCGCATGCATGCTTCTCACGTAAACCATTAGCCAAGTTCAACATTTTCAGGACGGGAGCGGAAGAGGAGGGAGGGGAGTATTAAAAAAAAAAAAAAGACGCCGTTGGAAACAAGTGGTTTTTAGGGCAAGTATTACATTTAAAAAAAAAAAAATATATATATATATATAAAAAAAACTCTAGGTTAACCGGCGCTGTGCGCTTGGTTTCGGGCACTCTTTGAGTTTCCGTGACAACGTTGTTTGTATTCACTGATAGCGCCGGGCATTGACGCAGGCGCATTGGTGTGGGGGGTGTGCCGGAATTGCCGGCAAGAGTTGTGGTTACCGTGACAACGCGTGTGAGGTCATTGTCCGGCGCCAGGCGTTGGCGCGCAAGCTGGGCATACACGCCGGAACGATCACACGCTGGAATCAATACACACCCAGTGGGAGGTTAATTGGAACGTGATCCTTAATTGGTGAGTAAGTGATATGTCTATTTATATGGTGTTTTGTACTTATTTTGTATTGATTTGTCCTGATGAAGACTTCGTGTTAGGAGCCGAAACGTCGATTTTATGGTTATTACCATTCAATAAATCAACTATTTTTGGAAAAACCCTGGAGTGCTGGCGTCCATTGCTGTGTATACTTATCAAGGACCATCGCCGGAGCACCGGGTATTGGAGAGAAATTCCACAAGGGTGAACCGTGAGTGCATTACCTCCTTGCTTTTTTATATACATGTGGGACGTGGCACAGTCCTAGGTTATTGCACCGGCACCTGCAACTTGCCGTTTGAGGCTCCTCTTAGGACACTAACCTATACCATCACGCTGCACAGACAGGTGATTGGCTGTGTTAGCCATGGAAGATTTTTTGTTACAGGCTGGAGCTCATGCAGAGCAGGCACATACTTTACAGTTCTCTGATGATGAAGCTAATGCCATTTTATGGGCTACGTCTAGTACTCAATTGAGTTATACACGCTCACCCAAGGACTTATTTTTTACTTTGGTTAAATTGAGGAAGAAAGAGGTTGACTTGGATCTGCATGGCCTCTTCCTCTCAGATTACCACAGGGCCAAACGTATCCCCAGAGGATTTAGAATTAACAACGTACCAACCCTGGGAAGACTTAAACCGCAAGTGTGTAGGGATTGGACCAGTGTTTTGAACAAATGCTCTCTGGACCTCATGTTGGTTGCTATTAAGGAGGTTAAAGATGAACTTGAAGAAATCCGACAAAAAATCTCTGTATTTGAGAGTGAACATGCCACTTGGGTCAATCGTCAATGGTTAAGGTCCAACAAGAGGTATTAAAATATAAGAACGAATTGGTTCGATTTAAAATGGAGAAGTTTGAGAGGGTCAAACAGGACTATACACAACATCAAGTCTATAGGTGGTTGAGCGGGGAACCCAATAAAAGATCTTTTAGGAACCCCAGGAACCGCATACGTAAACCCAGAGTTCAGACAGTGGATATTTCTTCAGGTGAATCTGCATCTGAGAAAGAACCATCGGAGGAAGCCAGAGGTATCTCAAAAGATTTTTTAGGAACTCCGGGTGTACAGAATCAAACGGGTACCATCACGCGAAGCCGTGTGAGAAACGTGGAGGAAGGAGAGTTCCTAGAAGAGGGCGGAAGGGGAAATCGAACAGGCTACAGATCCAAACCACCTCTCAGGAGATGATTCCGATATTTAATCTTTCGGATAGAACCCTCACACAAGTGGAAATAGGGTTATTGAGTAAGGGGTTATCATTTATTCCATCTTCTAAACCGGATGATTTCCAGTGGAACATTGAATTATTCAGATTTGGTCGAACCCTTCGCCTCAAGGATTTCTTTAAGAATGATACCTCTACTGAAACCACATCAGCGTTCCGACGTAAAAGTCGATTTGACCCATTACCGAACCAATCTACGATTAAAACCTTTTTGCACCAGGTGAAAATGGAGGTGAACCAAACCATCAAGACCCACAAGTCCAGACATAGTATTGTCTCAAAACTTGAACGTGAGGCTATTAGGTCGTTATCCAATGACCCGTCCATAGTTATTCGACAGGCCGATAAAGGTGGGGCCATTGTCATCTTGAATTACTCCCATTATGCCCAGGAAATGCATTCACAATTGATGGACAGAACCACATACATGTTGTTACCGAAGGATCCGACAATTGACATCATGTCTAAATTCGAGAGAAGCCTCAAACGGGGCCTATTGGCCAGGTACATTGATGAAGATCTGTTCTTATATCTGTTGAAATCCTGTCCTAGAACGCCTGTCATTTATGGCATACCTAAAATCCACAAAAGTGTGACGCTTCCACCATTGAGACCTATTGTATCCGCCGTAGGTGGGGTCATAGAACCCATCGCTAAGTGGTTGGACTACTTGTTCAAAGATCCAGTGAAAGAAATTCCAACCTGTATCAAGGACACTCGAGATTTTCTACAAAGAATAAGGGCCGTTAAGATTGATGTCAATGATGTAGTGTTTATAGCTCTTGATGTTAGAAGCCTGTATACAGTGATTCCCCACGAGGGGGGCATAGTGGCCATGAGGGAGTTATTAGTGAACTCTGATGCATACACAGGTCCTTGTATATAATTTGTTCTGGAGCTCCTTGATATGGCATTGAAACATAATTACTTCAGGTTCGAGAACCAGTGGTATTTACAATGCATGGGCACTTCCATGGGTGCCGCGATGGCACCCATGTATGCTAATGCTTTCATGTACAAATTTGAGAAAGAGTATATTCTTGATCGATTCTCGGATAAAATTGTTGATTATGTCAGATTTATAGATGACATTTTTGTGATATGGCGGGGGACTATTGGAGAAGCTCAGGAGATTGAAACATACATTAATGGCCTTGATACTCCGATCAAGGTTACCAGTGAAGTTGATGAATTGTCAATCAATTTTTTGGATGTAAAAATGTTTAAAAAGGATAATCAGTTACACTATTCCTTGTTTTCTAAACCAACTGACCGGACACATTACTCCATATGAGTAGTGCACATCCTGAGCACTCCAAACGTTCCTTAACACATGCACAATTTTTGAGGGTCCTTAGGAACAATAGCGATGAGGTTATTAGGGAACAACAGATTCTGAGTATGTATCAGAGATTCGTAGATCGTGGTTATTCTCGAGAAGTACTAACGGAGGCTCTGACGCGAGCTAGGGCCCCCAAAGAGATTAAAACTCCATCTGATAGATTTAAATTTCCCCTTACGTTCGATACGGCCACGGATAAGATTACATCTGTTATAAAACGAAATTGGCCGGTGTTAGAGAGAGACCGGACCTTACCAGCAGGGTTTAGGAATAAGCCTATGTTTTGCTATAAGAATAATCGTAATTTAAAGAACTTATTGGTTCGGGCTGACCCCATTCGAAGTTATGAACAGAAGCCAATACGTCTTCAGATTGGGGGCTGCAAGAGGTGCTTGGGGTGCGTCACTTGCAGCCACATGATTCCTTCTAAGGAATTTCACCATCCCCATACAGGCAAACGGTTCTTTATTAGACATGTGATTACGTGTAAAACGGACTATGTCATTTATGAAATATTGTGTCCGTGTGGCCTTGCATATGTAGGCAAGACCAGCACCCAACTCTGTGAGAGGATCCGAAATCATAGGTCTAACATAAGAACGGCCTATAGAGATGGGGCATCAGACAAGCCAGTAGCGAGACATTTCCTTGAGTTGGGCCACCCGTTGTCCCCTTTAAAGTTTTTGGCCATAGACCACATTCCACCATTAAAACGGGGGGGAGATAGGGCTTTATTTCTTCTTCAGAGGGAGTCACAGTGGATTCATAGGCTTAATACTGTACATCCCTATGGTCTCAATGAGAGAAATGTATATTCAGCGTTCATTTGAAGGATGGGACCTTTGAGAGTAAATATCTGGGTTAACTAATGATCACTACGGCAGGAATACATAGGGAGTTGATCAACTATGCATTATAGGTATGTTAAGCGTTGTGTTAAAATATACCGATCTGCAGCCAGCGTAACATTATGTTGTTTTTAGTAATTTGTCATTGGTGGTGGGTGATCATTTGTACCTTTGTGGAGCTAGTTCCAGTTGAAAAACCACCGGGTTTGGTGTAGCCACAACTCTAGGTTAACCGGCGCTGTGCGCTTGGTTTCGGGCACTCTTTGGGTTTCCGTGACAACGTTGTTTGTATTCACTGATAGCGCCGGGCATTGACGCAGGCGCATTGGTGTAGGGGGGGTGCCGGAATTGCCGGCAAGCGTTGTGGTTACCGTGACAACGCGTGTGAGGTCATTGTCCGGCGTTGGCGCAGGCGCGCAAGCTGGGCATACACGCCGGAACGATCACACGCTGGAATCAATACACACCCGGTGGGAGGTTAATTGGAAAGTGATCCTTAATTGGTGAGTAAGTGATATGTCTATTTATATGGTGTTTTGTACTTATTTTGTATTGATTTGTCCTGATGAAGGCTTCGTGTTAGGAGCCGAAACGTCGATTTTATGGTTATTACCATTCAATAAATCAACTATTTTTGGAAAAACCCTGGAGTGCTGGCGTCCATTGCTGTGTATATATATATAGATACACAATAACTAAGTAGGGAATAGGTATATTTTAATTTAAAAAAAAAAAAAGGGATTTTTAGCCTAGAGTGTTCCTTTAACTTAATATTTGGTTGCACATCCTTTGGAAAAAATAACTGAAATCAGTCGCTTCCTATAACCATCAATAAGCTTCTTACACCTCTCACCCAGAATTTTGGACCACTCTTTGCAAACTGCTCCAGGTCTCTCTTATTGGAAGGGCGCCTTTTCCCAACAGCAATTTTAAGATCTCTCCACAGGTGTTCAATGGGATTTAGATCTGGACTCATTGCTGGCCACTTCAGAACTCTCCAGCGCTTTGTTGCCATCCATTTCTGGGTGCTTTTTGACATATGTTTGGAGTCATTGTCCTGCTGGAAGACCCAAGATCTCAGACGCAAACCCAGCTTTTTGATACTGGGCTCTACAGTGCGACCCAAAATCCTTTGGTAATCCTCAGATTTCATGATGCCTTGCACACATTCAAGGCAAGCAGTGCCAGAGGCAGCAATAGAACCCCAAAACATCATTGAGGGGGGCGGAGCTGACTGCCGGCGGACCAGGTCGCACTTTCTGTAGCTCCTCAACAGCGGCTTAACGAGGAAGGGGGTTTGCGGCGGGAGGCCGGCGGGAACATACTAGGGACTCTGGTGAATGAGACCCCCCCCCAGTGCAAGGAACATACCCGTCTACAGGAAACAGATGTAGAGTACCTGGGGAACAAGACCAAGACCCAACCGAAGTGGCTGCAACGGATACAGAAGATGACTCCCTCCCTTCTACAAAGGGGGACATTAGACGCATGGTGGCAGAGATGCGGGTCTTATGGAGAACGGATATCAAGGATCTACGGGCCGAGGTCTCCGCGATGCAGGGGACGGTGGTGGAGATTCGGGCCGAGGCAGAGACGGCGCATTGTCATTTGGCCACGACAGTGGAGGCATTACAGTCCCAGGTGACACACTTGTCTAGGGCTGTGGAAGGCTTGGAAGCGCGACACAGACGGCGCAACATTAAGTTTCGGGGGATCCCAGAGACGGTGCCACCAGATGCCCTTTTGGGGTACATAAATCGGCTTGCTGCCCAACTACTACTGACGCCCCCGGGAGCACCGGAGGTCTTCTGTATGGCGATGCGAATTAGGAAGGCGGCTGCGGCCCCCCTGGATGCTCCGAGGGATGTGATAGCGACTGCGAGAGATGTTGCGTCCAAGCAGCGACTGATGAGGGTTCCGGCGGCACGGGTGACGGTCTCCTTTGAAACAACAGCGGACCTGTATCTATATAACGACTTACCATTCGCGACATTGATGGCCAGGAGGCGATTTAAAGAAGTGGCGGCCCATTTGCGAAGTATTGGAGTACATTATCGATGGGGAGTGGCAGGTTCCCTATTGATCACTTATGGCAATGTATGTCATATGGCTACTACTGCTGAGGACGCTTGGACCCTCCTTGCTTCCCTGGGTATCCTTTTGGACCCGAAGAGTGCTCCCCTGTCAGCCGCCGTTGGAGGGGATCCAGGTTGAACTAATAACCCGCTCGGAACCTTTTTCTGATAATTGTAACTGGACTGTTAGATCCATCCCTACTTCCTATTATCTGGTACCGTCTCACTGAGGACTCTCGTTTTTATTGTATGTTGTGACTTTTCTGAGGACTCTCTTTCTGCTTTACCGAACTGGGTCGATTGCTGTTTTTCTTCCTAGTGCCTCTTTTTTATTTTTCTACTTTATTTTTCTTTTTTATTGTTGCTTCCCGTGACAAAACTGTACCTGTTAAGCGGACTCACCCCTTCCCCACTGGCTGTGGGCACCCCCTCTTTACCCCCAGCTGAGTAATATAATTTGGTTTCCCTCCCCTTTTTGTTGTTTATTACTGACCACACATGACTCTAGCCTCCTTTCGAGTTATACCGCGTCGGTGATGATGCTCTCTTCGTACTATCCTACCCTTCTCCCCCCTCCTTTTTTTTTTGCCAGTTTTCAGGTTGTTCTGAGGTGTGCCACTATGGCACCAACCTTGGCTTTGGCTGCCATAATTGGCCCTCAGACACCTGGGCCTTGTGACAATACCGTTCCACGGCCTCCTTTGGGAGCGAGCCGGGAAAGTCACATTACCGGCCTCTGCCGTTTTCCTGTCCCATTTTACACCCCCACCCCTCCCCTTTTTTATATATATTTTTTTCTCTTTTTCTTCTCTCTCCCTCCTTTTATCTTTCTCTTCTCTCCTCTCTTTTTCCTCTAGCATCATAGCTGATGAGCGGCAGATGTCGATCCCTACCATTTACCCGCTTGTCTGGGTTTAACGGATGCATTCCATGTTTTTATTTGTTGGGAGCAACTTTTAAGATGTTCATATGCAGAATGTTTTGGCTGGGTCTTTTTGTGACTCCCATTGTTTCGTATTTGATTGTAAGATGCTTTCTCACTAAATAAAAATAAACCAAAACATCATTGAACCTCCACCATATTTCACTGTAGGTACTGTGTTCTTTTCTTTGTAGGCTCCATTCCGTTTTCGGTAAACAGTAGAATGGTGTGCTTTACCAAAAAGCTCTATCTTGGTCTCATCTGTCCACAAGATGTTTTCCCAGAAGGATTTTGGCTTACTCAATACATTTTGGCAAACTGTAGTCTTGCTTTTTTATGTCTCTGTGTCAGCAGTGGGGTCCTCCTGGGTCTCCTGCTATAGCGTTTCATTTCATTTAAATGTCGACGGATAGTTCGCGCTGACACTGATGCTCCCTGAGCCTGCAGGACAGCTTGAATTTCTTTGAAACTTGTTTGGGGCTGCTTATCCACCATCCGGACTGTCCTGCGTTGCAGCCTTTCATCAATTTTTCTCTTCCGTCCACACCCAGAGAGATTAGCTACAGTGCCATGGGTTGCAACCTTCTTGATAATGTTGCGCACTGTGGACAAAGGCAAATCTAGATCTCTGGAGATGGATTTGTAACCTTGAGATTGTTGATATTTTTCCACAATTTTGGTTCTCAAGTCCTCACAGTTTTCTTCTCCTCTTTCTGTTGTCCATGCTTAGTGTGGCACACACAGACACACAATGCAAAGACTAACAGGGTTATTCAGAGAGCGTGAAAAGCAGGAGAGTGGCTGGAGAATGAAAAATTCTAGGTCAAAATAGCCAAACCAGAATAATTCTCCCTTTCATCTCACTTTCCAAATCGGCTATTTTGACCTAGAATTTTCATCCTCCAGTCATTCTCCTGCTTTTCACGCTCTCTGAATAACCCTGTAAGTGAACATCTCTCCTTTTTATCTGCTTTTAGGTGTGATTTTTGTATTGCCCACACCTGTTACTTGCCCCAGGTGAGTTTACAGGAGCATCACATGCTTGAAACAATCTTATCTATCAACAATTTTGAAAGGGTGCCAAGAATTTTGTCCAGCCCATTTTTGGAGTTTTGTGTGACATTATGTCCAATTTGCTTTTTTTTCCTCCCTTTTTTTTGTTTTGTTCCAATACACACAAAGGGAATAAACATGTGTATAACAAAACATGTGTTACTGCAATACTTTTCTGTGAGAAATACTTGATTTCCTGGAAAAATTTCTGGGGTGCCAAAAATTTCGGCCATGACTGTATATTTGGAGCAATAACATTTTCATTTTTTTATTCTCAATGACGTGTAAACCTGCAAATGCCAAATGACCTCTATTTTAGCCCTAAAAGACATTGGTTGAGGTCAGAACCTGCCAAAGTTGTTGGTCCATTTAAGACCCATATTTGTTATTATTTAATCAATTATTAATATCTGTGCTAATAATTGGCCGATCCAATAGTCCGTTGAGTCTTAATTCAGATACCAGTAGGGTTTGTTGCCAAAGTGGGTGCAACACTGATAAACAATAACAATTTATTGACTCCCCCCACCCCCAGTCTTTCGTGTTAGTAAGCAAATGTCTATTCTCACATTTCAGTCTTCCTCACCTGTTTATACACTGTATATATTCTTGTAAAAGTGACTGATAAAAAAAAATATTAAAAACAAATAAAACCTTGCAATGATCAGTGGTTCTGTGGCCCTCTGTCTCGTTTTCTGGTGGTACTAAACCTTAGCACGTCCTTGCATAACATATGTGGGCAAAGATGTCTGATTTATTTACTTCCATGTTACATTGCTTGTAATATCTGTATTAATATGATTTTTTTTTCTTGCTTGTAATATCTGTATTAATGATTTTTTTTCTCGTTTGTAATATCTGTATTAATATATCTGTATTAATGATTTTTTTCTCGTAACATCTGTATTAATATGATTTTTTTTCTTGCTTGTAGTGTTCATGAAGATGTGAAAAATGGGAAATCTTCAGGCCCTTTTTTCTATCAGGTAGATTTTTTAAACCATAATAATTAGAAAGTTATACGTACAGTGGATTTTAGGGGAAAAAAAAAATTCCTGTGTGGAACTAGTAACCATAGAGCTATCTATAGATAATCCAGGACTCCACAGGTGGCCTTCAGACGATAATTTGATCCAGCTTCATGCTATTGTAATTTTAGAAGTCTGTTCTGGTTTTTTTTGCACAACACTCTATTAAATTCAGAGGTACGATAAAGCTCCAGAATGAATCTATTTTTCTCCATGTCCAGAGGAAGTACACCCAAGGGTTCTTCCTTCCAAGAAGACAGCCACTCTCCTATGTAGAAACAAGTCAGTGGTGTGATTGCAGCGGAGACTCCTACTCTGTTTTTTCAGCGTCCTGGTATGGCGTGAGATTTAAAGTACTTTAAATGGTCCTACCTGGCACCTGTTCGCTCTTGAGTAGAGTAGCTTTAAAGACACCTCTTCTAACCCAGTGTCCAGGACCTATCAAAACCTTGCACTGCATAGAGCTCCAGGAGGATATACACTATATTGCCAAAAGTATTCGCTCACCTGCCTTGACTCGCATTTGAATTTAAGTGACATCCCATTCCTAATCCATAGGGTTCAATATGACGTTGGTCCACCCTTTGCAGCTATAACAGCTTCAACTCTTCTGGGAAGGCTGTCCACAAGGTTTAGGAGTGTGTTTTATGGGAATTTTGACCATTCTTCCAGAAGCGCCTTTGTGAGGTCACACACTGATGTTGGATGAGAAGGCCTGGCTCTCAGTCTCCGCTCTAATTCATCCCAAAGGTGTTCTAACGGGTTGAGGTCAGGACTCTGTGCAGGCCAGTCAAGTTCATCCACACCAGACTCTCTCATCCTTGTCTTTATGGACCTTGCTTTGTGTACTGATGCACAGTCATGTTGGAAGAGGAAGGGGCCAGCTCCAAACTGTTCCCACAAAGTTGGGAGCATGGAATTGTCCAAAATATCTTGGTATGCTGAAGCATTCAGAGTTCCTTTCACTGGAACTAAGGGACCAAGCGCAGCTCCTGAAAAACAACCCCACACCATAATCCCCCCTCCACCAAACTTTACACTTGGCACAATGCAGTCGGACAAATACCGTTCTCGTGGCAACCGCCAAACCCAGATTCGTCCATCAGATTGGCAGATGGAGAAGCGTGATTCGTCACTCCAGAGAACGCGTCTCCACTGCTCTAGAGTCCAGTGGCGGCGTGCTTTACACCACTGCATCTGATGCTTTGCATTGCACTTGGTGATGTATGCCTTGAATGTAGCTGCTCGGCCATGGAAACCCATTCCATGAAGCTCTCTGCGCACTGTTCTTGAGCTAATCTGAAGGCCACATGAAGTTTTGGAGGTCTGTAGTGATTGACTCTGCAGAAAGTTGGCGACCTTTTCGCACTATGTGCCTCAGCATCCGCTGACCCTGCTCCGTCAGTTTACGTGGCCTACCACTTCGTGGCTGAGTTGCTGTCGTCCCAAACCACGTCCATGTTCTTATACAGCTGCCAGTTGACTGGAATATTTAGGAGCGAGGAAATTTCACGACTGGATTTGTTGCACAGGTGGCATCCTATCACAGTTCCACGCTTGAATTCACTGAGCTCCTGAGAGCGACCCATTCTTTCACAAATGTTTGTAAAAACAGTCTGCATGCCTAGGTGCTTGATTTTATACATAACAAAGAAAAAAATGTCATCTCCGCTTATTCCCATTATACCGCTTGATTTTATACACCTGTGGCGATGGAAGTGATTGGAACACCTGATTCTGATTATTTGGATGGTTGAGCAAATACATTTGGCAATATAGTGTATGTCCCAAGTAAATGGGGTTAATGTCAGAAGAGCGGGCATTAAGTCCTTCTAGAGAATGACCAGCCGTGGTGGAGTACATTGATGTTGTGACAGGATTATGCAATGTGATCAGATTTTATAACCAAATCCACATTGTTTTTTCTTAAAACAGGTGTTTTTAAAATCTTTAAAGCTATATAAGAACGCTGTGAATTTTGTATGATGGATTAGAGTTGGAAATCTCCTGTAGAGCAGCATAAGTGTGACCTAAGCACTGTTTGTTCATAACTGCATCCCTCGTGCTTCACCTGCCCACGCCAAGGAAACAGAAGCCATACTTTACGTAAATACAAACCAGTATTTGCATTTTTTGTTTAATTCAGGATGATCTTCAAGTTCACGTGGTCGATGGTGGCCAGTGCAAGTCACTGGAGACTTTCTGGAGTGGAAGTGGGATGACCTTTGTCTTGGAGAAAAGGGTGAGCATCTTAAACCTCCAGTGTTGTAATGTGCATGTTTTTAGATCTGGTATGATTCATACTAAGTTTTACTTTGTAGCCTTTCATATTAGAGGAGGACGTACTGGATGAATCCCTGGAGAATAGCAGCCATGTGTCTGATCTCTCCTTACAAGAAAAATCCCAGCCTGTGGCTGTTCCAACCATGAGAGCCAGGTATACATCACACGCTCTAAAATACCTATAAATAGGCTTTTAGCAGTGCAAATGCAATTGTATGGAATGACCGCGTGCATTCCGAGCTTCCAGTATTTGTGTAACATTCTGCTTACATTCCTCCGTGGGATTCATCCAACAAGAAGCAAACCTTTTTATATGTCACTTCAATTTGGTTTACTTGAATTTAAAGAGCTTTAAATTCTACCTATATATTGTGCTAGCTGTAAGTCGCAAATGCATGGACGTTGTTTAACCCCAATTAAATGAGGCTGGCTGCCCTTCTAGCCGGCACATTAGTCTGAACTGGTGCTGTGCTAATGAGAACAGATAAGCATCTAGCCTGCTTGCAGATGATGTATTCGCCGTTAAATGACCCAGGACATACTTGAAAACGAGAGAAATTTCAATGTATCCTTCCTGGTAAAATACTTTCTCAAATAAAGAGAAAAAAAAAGTGCCTGCCAATAAGATGACAATCAAACAGTACATCAGCTTCATAGGTGAATTGTACTTTGAGATGTGTCTCCTACCATGCTGGTGATAGGGGTTGTTAGCCGAAGAAGATCTGAAACAGAAAGGACCAGTTTAGTTCTATGCCAGTGGTGCCCAACCGCAATCCGCAAGTTCCCCTAACAGGCCAGATTTTGCATATCACCTCGGGGGAAATGCAGACTGAATCCTGCAATCACTGAGCAGCAAATCGTATCACCTGTGCTGTGCTTCAGATATCTGGAAAACCTGGCCTGTTAGGAGGACTTAAGGACCACGGTTGGGAACCACTGTTCGATGATTGAGGCCCCAAACTGAAAAGTCACTATGTAAGAGGCATATGCACTGGGGAATATTCTCATACCAAAAATTAGTTTTCGCTTGTCCACTTTTGTGCGTTATATCCCATTCACTTCTGTATCTTTTTGTAGACAACTGCTTTCCAGCTACTCTTTGACACATAATCCCAACATGACCCAGCTGAGGGAAGGGAAGCCAGTTGAGGTCCTTCCTCCACTGTGGGTACGATGTGATGGCTCGGATTCAGAGGGAACATGTTGGCTGGGAGCAGAACCCATCAAAGCCAATAGGAACAATATCATCGGGATGTGTCTCCGTATGGTCACCTGTGCAGGTAAATGTCAAGTCTCTTTCTAGCCCGCAGTTTACTGAATTTCATCTTGTTCCTCGTGATGCAATGTTGTTTTCAATTCGAGGATCAGGACTTCAGGGGCACTCTAGGCACCAAAACAACTTCAGCGTATTAGAATGGATGTGATCAGGAATGCTTGGAGGTGTCACATATGGATCAGCCTGGTGGTTATGCACTGAAATAAAAATAAGTTGTGAACTCATTTTTGTAATATCTTTACAAGTGAAAAAATAGGCTTAAAGCAATTTTTTCCCCTTTTGTAGGCTGTGCGTGACATTTAGGGAACCTTTACAATTGTTAGGAAATCTAATTAAATCCTTCGATCAGAAAGGGTCCTGGAAAGCATGGACACCTGCCACTTGCATCCAGCTGCCTGCTTTGCTTAAGCGATTTATCATGCTATTTACATATATGCTTCATTTAGTGTGCTTGAGTAATAATGGCACCTCAACTGCTCTTGGTCATCTCCGGCTCCCAGTTTAGAAATCTCTACCTCACGCCCTGCACTATGTATATGTGTATATTTTTACATGTGGGTCGACTAATAAGAAATGAATAGTCGTGGTGAAAATACCAACCAGAGTACTACTGAAAACTGAAAGACTATTGTGTGCATTGAAACACTCCTATTCAGGTGGTGATATATATATATATATATATATATATATATATGCTCAAGAGAAGTATTCTTCTGCACATATTTTTATACTTTAGCCTTGTTTAAAGTACAACTTAACAAACATAAATGTGCGCTCCACGTGTTGTTTTATATATTGATCTATTAGGCTAGACTGGAGTCAGAAGAGCGCCCTATGTGCGCCCGTACTGATGTGCTTACCGACGTCTGTCGCAGCGTTGTGACGCTGCAACGGGGCCGGTCACACGCTTCTGCGCGCGCAACAAGCGTTCATTATCCAAGCCTCTCCGGCAAAGCGCTAGTGGACGCGTGTTGACGGAGCTGCAAAGCGCGATTCTCCATAGGAGGATCGAGCCTTGCATCGCTGACCGCACTGAGTGCATTCAGCGAGGTGGCCAGACGGACATCGAGTGGAAGGAATGTCCACTCTCACGGACGTTCCTTCTGCTGTCCAAAGACACTCGTCGGAAACTAGCCTTACTGAGTATATGTTCCACTTGTGGGTGTGAGCAACACAGAACTAGTGTTGATATCTCTTTTTTTTTAAAACAATATAGCGCCAAGGGCCCTCCACTCGTTTGCATTTTTATTAACATTTACACTTACGGTTAGAATGCGCAAGGCCGTAAATACATTTTTACAGTAGTATGTGTAAGTCCTTAAATAAACATGTTACAGTTTGATTTTCAAAATACTAGTCCCTTCTATAATATTTCACTATTTTATACTATATACAACCATAAGTCCTTACTTAAGTCCATGAGAAATTAATGTGTTGTCAGTGGAAAGACTCATGTGATAGGCAGTGGCAGTTACGCTGGAGCCACATGAGTGTACTAAATGCATCCAGTGTAACGTGCATGATAACACCCGTCTTAAAATTGTGATGGATTATATAACGAACAACATTTAAAGTATGCATGCTCTTTCTCGCACGTGAGAATGGACGCAAATTTTTGGTTGGTGTGAAACCGCTAGGACACCTGACGAGACATGTGTACGGACATGATGCTTTCTATAGGCAGGAGTACAGAACATCAGACGTGAGCTCATTTGACGTCTGTCATGTGTGTAGGAAACTGAGACTGCAAAATGCAACGGCTTCTTCTTGTTCCAGATTATACTGAGTTTTTTTTATCTACAATATCAAAATTCATGCGCAACGTGTGGTGTCCACAAGTATGTCTATGCAAAAGACCTTCTTTCTTTGGTTGTATGGTCTCCGGGCCTTAAGAGTTACATTTTCTTGGAGATGATGGTTCTGGTAGGCTTTTAGAGCCATTTCTGTCTCCTCCATTGAGCAACTGTTCCAACCCAAAGTTTTCTGCTCTATTCCTCCAACCCTATCGAGGATGTGCCTCATCCCTTGTATCCCTGTTGTCTATCTGTTTTATACGCCTCTCACAATCTCTAAACCTTATCCCTCTTATCCCCAAGGTGCCTCTTTTAGAAAGCCTGATAGTAAAGGTTTAGACCCATTACACCCTGAGTAACTGTTACTTTAAGGTAGAATGGAAATCCCTGTAGATGGTTTAAATTTACGTTTTGGCTGAGTTATTCATCAAAACCTTTTTATCTGAACTTGTGTTGAGTGCAACACTACTGAATCACCGCATACCTCAAAATACCCCACTGATTGCCTGTGTTCAGAAAATGGATGTCCTCCTTTCAGTGTATCTCAGGAATACTGCACCATTTTTCCTGTCAATGTGGTTGATGTGTTTTACATTTCCTCAGCTACATATTAGGGATGCACCGATACCACTTTTTTAAGACCGAGTACCGATACTTTTCTTTAATGTCATGTGACGCTTTCCAATAAGAACAGACCATATAAAAATGCCCCAGCTCACATGTATATACCCCCCCCCAAGATATATATTTTCATAAAAAAGAAAAAAGGTGTAGCGATGTCAATGTCCTTCACAGAAAACAATGTCCCGTGTGTGATCTTTTCTCTCCAAGTTCTTTTCTTGTGATGTTCCTCAGAAAAAACACAGAAAATAGATCATAGTGCAACCTATATGAAATATCATATGTATAAAATCAAGGTGATAGCACTCACATGCATAAGAACCCTCCTGGTTCTAGGTATGTTCACTTTAGGGATTTTATTGGTTTCCCAAACACCTTTTCAGAGATGAATCATAGGGTTCCCATCAGGTTTCCAAGAATGGAAGTTGAACTCACTTCAGCAGTACACGATAGGGATCAAATTCCGTATAGATGGCTGCAGGTAGTTGTAGTCAGGTAGAGCTCCGTATAGGTAGCTAGTAGGAGGTTCTCAAATAAGAAGAAAAACTCCAAAAGCAGGATAAAAAATAAAATTTAATAAAATAAATAAAAACAGATAGGCATTTATTTATTTATTTATTTTATTAAATTTTATTTTTTATCCTGCTTTTGGAGTTTTTCTTCTTATTTGAGAACCTCCTACTAGCTACCTATACGGAGCTCTACCTGACTACAACTACCTGCAGCCATCTATACGGAATTTGATCCCTATCGTGTACTGCTGAAGTGAGTTCAACTTCCATTCTTGGAAACCTGATGGGAACCCTATGATTCATCTCTGAAAAGGTGTTTGGGAAACCAATAAAATCCCTAAAGTGAACATACCTAGAACCAGGAGGGTTCTTATGCATGTGAGTGCTATCACCTTGATTTTATACATATGATATTTCATATAGGTTGCACTATGATCTATTTTCTGTGTTTTTTCTGAGGAACATCACAAGAAAAGAACTTGGAGAGAAAAGATCACACACGGGACATTGTTTTCTGTGAAGGACATTGACATCGCTACACCTTTTTTCTTTTTGTGTATTTTTGTGATGGTTGAGTAACAAGGGCCATTAGGTGTATAAGCGATCTTCCTGATATCGATCAATTTATTAGCGCTACACTTATCTTTTTGTTTATATATATTTTCATACTGCCCCAGTTCATGGATTTGCCCCAGTTCATGGATTTGCCCCAGCTCATGGGATATGCTCCAGCTCATGGGATATTGCCCCAGCTCATGGATTTGCCTCAGCACACACATGGATATGCCCCAGCACACACATGGATATGCCCCAGCTCACACATGGATATGCCCCAGCTCACACATGGATATGCCCCAGCTCACACATGGATATGCCCCAGCTCACACATGGATATGCCCCAGCTCACAAATGGATATGCCCCAGCTCACAAATGGATATGCCCCAGCTCACAAATGGATATGCCCCAGCTCACAAATGGATATGCCCCAGCTCACACATGGATTTGCCCCAGCTCATGGATTTGCCCCAGCTCACACATGGATATGCCCCAGCTCACACATGGATATGCCCCAGCTCATGGATATGCCCCAGCTCACACATGGATTTGCCCCAGCTCATGGATATGCCCCAGCTCATGGATATGCCCCAGCTCATGGGATATGCTCCAGCTCATGGGATATGCTCCAGCTCATGGGATATGCTCCAGCTCATTGGATATTGCCCCAGCCCATGGATTTGCCCCAGCCCATGGATTTGCCCCAGCACATGGATATTGCCCCCAGCTCACACATGGATTTGCCCCAGCTCACACATGGATATGCCCCAGCACACACATGGATATGCCCCATATGCCCCAGCTCACACATGGATATGCCCCAGCTCACACATGGATCTGCCCCAGCTCACACATGGATATGCCCCAGCTCACACATGGATTTGCCCCAGCTCATGGATTTGACCCAGCTCACACATGGATATGCCCCAGCTCACACATGGATATGCCCCAGCTCACACATGGATATGCCCCAGCTCACACATGGATATGTCCCAGCTCACACATGGATATGCCCCAGCTCACACATGGATATGCCCCAGCTCACACATGGATATGCCCCAGCTAACACATGGATTTGCCCCAGCTCACACATGGATTTGCCCCAGCTCACACATGGATATGCCCCAGCTCACACATGGATTTGCCCCAGCTAACACATGGATTTGCCCCAGCTAACACATGGATTTGCCCCAGCTAACACATGGATTTGCCCCAGCTAACACATGGATTTGCCCCAGCTCACACATGGATATGCCCCAGCACACACATGGATATGCCCCAGCACACACATGGATATGCCCCAGATCACATATGGATATGCCCCAGCTCACACATGGATATGCCCAAGCTCACACATGGATATGCCCCAGCTCACACATGGATTTGCCCCAGCTCACACATGGATTTGCCCCAGCTCATGGATATGCCCCAGCTCACACATGGATTTTCCCCAGCTCACACATGGATATGCCCAGCTCACACATGGATATGCTCCAGCACACACATGGATATGCCCCAGCACACACATGGATATGCCCCAGCACACACATGGATATGCCCCAGCACACACATGGATATGCCCCAGCTCACACATGGATTTGCCCCAGCTCACACATGGATTTGCCCCAGCTCACACATGGATTTGCTCCAGCTCACACATGGATTTGCCCCAGCTCACACATGGATTTGCCCCAGCTCACACATGGATTTGCCCCAGCTCACACATGGATTTGCCCCAGCTCACACATGGATTTGCCCCCAGCTCACACATGGATTTGCCCCCAGCTCACACATGGATTTGCCCCCAGCTCACACATGGATTTGCCCCCAGCTCACACATGGATTTGCCCCCAGCTCACACATGGATTTTCCCCAGCTCAAACATGGATTTGCCCCAGCTCATGGATCCCCCCCCCCGGCACTCTCCGCGATGATACTTACCTTCCTGAGCGACGCTGGGAAAGTCTCCACGCGTAGCCTCGTTGGAAGGCCCCCAGCCGCGACTACGTGGGACCATGTGAGCGCGGCTGGGGTCCTTCCAACGAGCGCACGAGCGGAAACTTTCCCGGCGTTGCCCAGGAAGGTAAGTATCATCGCGGAGAGCTCCAGGTGCCTGTCCGAATGCTGTATCGGCATTCGGACAGGCCCTGCAGCTGCTCACTGTGTTCATACTTACCTTCCTGAGCGACGCCAGGAAAGTTTCTGCGCGTGCGCTCGTTGGAAGGCCCCCAGCCGCGATCACATGGTCCCACGTGGGCGCGGCTGGGGGCCTTCCAGCGAGCGCACGCGCAGAGACTTTCCCGGCGTCGCTCAGGAAGGCAAGTATAAAACAATGCGGAGAGCAGCTGCAGGTGCCTGTCCGAATGCCGATAGAGCATTCGGACAGCCGCCCCAGCCCCTCGGATGCCGGCAAGCCGGCTCAATGCCAGCTTCCGGTATCGGGGAAAATATCGGGTGGTACTGCACGAGTACCAAGTACTCCTGCAATACCCGGTATCGATACCGATACTAGTATACTAGTACTAGTATCAGTATCGGTGCAACCCTACTACATATCTCATCCTAATAAAAACAAATGGGAGACATGCCTTCAACGGGTAACGGCATGGTTTACTACTGCACTGTAATTTAATAACATGAAGCTCATTTTGCATCTCTTTCCTTTATTCCAATCCTCACAGCAGCAAAGTAACCCATAAAAAAAAGGAAATAACTGCATAGCAACAAAAGCGTTAAATCCCGAAACACCATCTGCCCATTCCCATAGTCCCAAATGTAAGGTCTTCCTCCAGTTTCCCTTCTTGCATTATTGCTCCTCAAGAGTAAAAGATAAGTATTGTGTTTCTTGTGTATTTCTTTCTTTTTTTCACAGTGTGCCTTTCCTTGTGTTATCCCAGTTTTAACAGCGATAACCTTTTTATTTACTATCCCTGCGTCATTGTCGGCCTGTCGCGGACCTCCCCATGGTGTTTTTACGGGGGCGGGGGGGTTCGTTCAGCTCTCCATATTTTTTTTGCACTGTTGGACTCTACCCGGTTATTGGACTTTCCAACACCGCTTGTCGCCTGGTGTTGCACTTGACATATATCATGCGTCACCTGGACCACCACTATTTTAGTGTGTTTTATATCCTTGGAATTTCGTAATCGAAACCCAGGCTCATGGCACGTTGCCCCTCGGGAAACTCTGTCTCGAGCGGTAGCTCCTTGAATATACAGGCCTTATTTGATCAACATGTGGGCACCCCCACCTACCATTATGCCTCAGATACCTACGAGGCTTCTATTCAGGCCACGTTTTCTAGCACGTTCCAGGTGGCCTACACGGCTGTGATAGCCTCCTGGCACCACTCCCTTTCCGACGTCATTTGCAACAGCACGGGCTCTACCACTACCGCTACTCCCGGCACTGCCTCCACCACGGACATATCCCACTGTCCCTGAGGCTGTTTCTCCTGTCCTACCAATGACCGCTGCAGGTCGCAAAGCCTTACGGAAAACCAAACCTACCTCCTCCAGAAGGGCTGGCAGCCCCACACCAATGCCTTTTTTGATTAGTGAACATAGTTCTCACAAAAAAACCTGTTCCTGCCAGGCTAATGAGTCAGGTCTGATTAAGAAATCAAAGGTGGCTGTACAAACTCCACCGCGGGCCCATAATTCTTATAATGATATACCTCAAAAAGAGGATGATGATGCTATATAGAAATACACGCCTTTGATGATGACCTGCCTGAGGAAGACTCCCAAGCACCCCTACCAGGTGATTTGGCCAATACTATTTACGATCCTCAGGGTAATCTGCTTTTTTTTTTTTTTTTTTAAACTTTTTTTATTTTGAATAAAGGTCACTTATACATCAGCAGAAGGCCACACAGGACCAAAAGAACAGTTCAGCAGAACACAGCAAAGACATAAGCAAAGGAGATCTTAGTTGGGGGGAGGGGGAGTTATCAATAGCGACAAATCTTAGCTTGTGGGATAGGGAAAAGTAGAAGAAAAATAAAATTATGGGGGGGGGGTTAAAAGTCATCAATTATATCAACCAAAAAGGGGGTAGAAAGTCCTCGGTAAAAGCAAAACATGAATCCTCGTGGGGGAGGGGGACAAAAGATCATTGCAAAAAACACGCAGCTGGGGGGGAGGGGGAGAAAATGTCACATAAGAGAGGGGGACTCTTCCAAAAATACACGTCGGCAACAGGGGGTAAAGAAAAGAAAGTCATGTAGTCATCTTCAGCCCGTGTCAAACGGGAAAGCTGCACGTGCAGATCCATTATGCCAAGGCGCATCATAGAAAGCGCAGCCAGCCGATTCCCAGTACATCAGTACACTGTCAGAGGTCGCAGCTCCCGCAGGCTTCTTGGTTGTAGACAGGGCACACCTCTCCATCCGCGGCCACGTCACAGGATAGCTCCCTTGGTCGACCTCCCAGGAGGAATCCTCGAGTCGCCGCACCACAGAGGACGGGGTGAGAGATCCAACGTGCAGCTGCTGCATGGCCAGCAAGGGAAGGGCCCCCCCCCCCCCCCCCCCCGTCCGGTGCCGAACCATAACTCGCAAAACAGGCCGCTCCACCACCACCACACCTCTCTCTGGGGGGTCTTCCGCAGGAGTGTCGGTGTGCTCCAGCACAATGCGTACCAGCTCATCCTCGTCATCACAATCCGCCGCCGGATCAGGAGCCGCCTCACCGCTTCTGGCTGGCAAGCTCCTCGATTGCTCTGCATCCGACCGGTTAGCTCCCAGCACGTCCATCAGCCGCCGCCACATGCCACGTGTGAGCAAACTGTCTTCCTCCCCCGGTAACTCATCTAGACGGGCCTCAAATACTGCCTCCATACTTCCAGCCGGGGGGGGAGCGATGCTCCATGCGACGCCAACACACCTGCTCCTTCGATGTGTCTGCTATGGGGGCAGAAGGCGTAGCCGGTGGACGGGCCCTCACCATCCACATAGTCGTCAACCTTCCGTCATCCGTCGGGTCTCACTGAGGAACGAGGGATCAGGCGCCATGAGTAGGCCTCGAAATGGCCGCCGGCCGATCAGACCTGTCAGAAAAGGGCTTCAATCTCAGCTTTGCCCTGGAGGGGGGAAGCAAAACAGGCTCCAGAGCAGGTCTCCTGGTGTCCAGCCGTGCAGGGACTCCCAATAGCGATAAAATCAAGCAGGATTCCGGGCATAAATCTTCCTCTTCTGTTAAAGTGTCTGGAGCTCCATCTAAACACGTCTGCTCCCTCACACAGCCGGATTTCCCCCCTAGTAATCTGCTTTTTAATCCTGTGGATATATCCCACCCGCGGTCTTCCTCGTGCTTTCTGAAACCCCACGTACAGCAATGGGTAGATACTTTTATGTGTCAACCGATAGAAAAGCCTACCTGTAATAAATTTTGGGCTGAGTGCCCACAACTGATTCCTGCAAGTAAAACCTGTGTATCCCCTGAAGTTGAAGATGTCATCAAAAATTTATGTCTAAACCTAGCTGGAAGGCCAAACACGGTAATGCCCAGGCACTACGTTCATGCCAGGATAAAACACTGGATGTATCTGAGACACTAAGAGTCTTTTATGTTGGTGAAGGAGATTGAGCGGTTTTAATCTCCCCTGAACCACGAGGATGTTGGCGACTGCATTCAGAGGGCTCTCTGTTGCCTCGGAAACGCTAATGCAGCTGAACGTTGCAAAACGATCCTTATGAAAATTACCATAAAGAAAGTGTTTGCCCCATGTGTTTTCAGCCAGGCCAACAGATACCAGGGCCGTTCTGTTGGCCGTGCAGGATCCTTTTCCTCCTGTGGTCCATTAATGCCCCACCTTCTACTACCGACACACAGTATTTCGGACCCTTTTTTTTTTTTTTGTGAAAGGATTTTACCAGGAAGGATACATTGAGATTTCTCTCGTTTTCAAGTATGTCCTGGGTGGCGAGTATGTACCGTTAGGTGTCTTGCCAAGGACACTTACTGGAGAGGTGCTCGTTGGGATCGAACCCATGTCTCCACAGGCTCTCTCCATTCAGAGCGGTGACATTACCTCTACTCCACCCAGCCGGTCACGCGCCTGTCACGCGCCAGACCCTGGCACCCGTGGAGTCTTCTCATCTCAACTCCTATCAGGTAAGGGTACTTCTTATTCCTTCTTCTATAACACCAGTAGGGGGTTGTACCCACAATTTGTTTTCCAAAATTAGGTACTTATTACTCAATGGGTCCTGCAGACAGTAAGAGATTTCACCACAGACATCAGTACCTCCCCAACCCAAACAGATCTTCCTGTCCCAAATCCTTTTGCCGCAACCAACTCGCTTGCAATGCAGAACGAGATTGTGGAATTTTACAAAAATGGGCTTTAAAAATCAATGGGACATCATTTTACGGTTTACATGTATCTCTTTTGTTGTTTCATCTGCCTCGTGATATTTCAGTAAACTGTTAAAACTAGCAGCATCGTCCCTACGTGCCAAGGGAGCGAGGGTCATAATTTACTTCGATATCCTCTTGATGTCACAATCTTGGGATTCCCTCTAATTGCACATGAAATGGGCTCACTCCCCTCCAGAATCTGGGTTTTTGATCAATGCGTGGAAATCCCTTTTCATTCTGTCGCAACAACTGGAGATTCTGGGATTTCTATTGGACATGGTGTCAACAATACTGAGACTCCCTTCTGCCAAAATTCTATCAATAAAGAAAGAACATCGGAATTTGTTACGCAATCCCTCCATATGCCCAAGACATTTAGCACGAGTCATAGGATTACTCACAGCCCCTCTACAGGTGATTTCCCACTCCTCTACTACACAACTGGACTCTACAACACCTAAACACATTACCTCCGTTGGGGCGCAGTTTGCTCAGACCTATTCTGTCTCGACGACGAATCCGAGGACGATGTTCGCTGGTTGCTCAATCCATGTAGATGTTTGGAATGGCAAAAACATTGTTCCTTTGACACCAATGATTCTCATTGAGTTTCGATGCAAATTAATCTGGCTGGGGTGCCAGATCAGGTAGACAGCGTGCAGATGTGCATCTCTACACATCAAAGTTCTCGAACTGATGGCAGGTTTTTTCACCATACGTTGTTTCAACAATGGGATGTCTCACTGCGGGATAATTCTCAGGATGAACAATTTTACCACAATAAGATATCTGAACGGTTTGGGTAGACCCCAATCGCGTCCTGGAACAGATGGAGCTCGAATGTTTGGGATTTCTGCTTTCAGAATCCCCTAGATGTGCAAGCACAACACACATTCCAGGGCTAACCAATTGTGTAGCGGACAGGAAGTTGAGATACCTGTTCCGGAGATTGGCGATTACATTCCTCAACCTTCTCCACACTCCATTGTCTTTGAGGTCCGTTCAAGCTGGCTCTCTTTGCATCCAGACTCAAAACTCCTCTTCCAGATTTTTACAGTTGGCGTACGAACCCAGAGGCTGTAGCGATAGAAGTTTTTCTGCAGAGTTGGACGGAGGGTTGTCGTTATGCCTTTCCTCATTTTCCCATGATAGTCGCACCCTACATCAGGTGCACAATCAAAATGCGTCCATTGTTCTGCTAACCCCATTTTTGCCATCCCAACCCTGGTTCCCGGTGCTCCTAGAAATGACGATGGATTATCCTATTCTCATCAACCCATTTCCAGATCTGTTGCTGGATCCGACTCAGTCACCAAATCCGTTATTGCAACACAATCAACTTCAGCTCCTCACATGGAGAATGTCAGGGGACTCTGGGATATTTCTGGCATTTTGAAAGTTGCTAGCTCCATCCATCCATCCAACAAGTGTGGGCACCCAAACCGAGAGTTGTCAACAATTCCTCTTGGTCACGTTGGTGCGACTGGTGTATTGAACAAAGTCAGGATCCATTTTCTTACCCTCTGAATTTTGTGTTGAATTTTTGTTGTCTTCTGTTTTTTCTTCCGATATGGATTATCGTACCCTTGGTGTTTACAGATCAGCGATTTCTGCAGGTCATGTAAGTTTTAATGAGGAGGTTCAGGCAGGGAGTCACCCGTTAGTTTGTTTGTTGCTGATAGGTATGCAGTTTTCTTTTCCTCCTCAGGCTAGGTATTCTACATGGAATGTATCTCTAGTGTTTAATTTACTGAAGGTTTGGCCGGATAATTCTGAATTGGGACTCAAAAGTCTCCCGGCAAAACTGCTTGTGCTACTCTTTCTGGTGGTCTGAAAGCAGCTGGGTGACATTCATGCCTTAGATTTTAAAGCTCATTCTTTCTTAGTAGAGGGTGTGTGTTTCAACATCTTACTTTGTACTGAATCTTCTCTTCTGTGTTTTTTCCTGCCTTTCTGTCTAAACCGCTTTTATGTCCTGTCCATTGTCTGCGAGGTGTATGAATGCCCTACTGATTCTTTATGCCCTTTTGAATTTTCTCCACTCTTTATTTCTTTTCGCCCAACATATAAACCGGTCTCTTCTCCCACTCTAGCCAGAATGATGAAATGGTTAATGTCCCTAGTGTGCATCGATGTTTCTGTATTTGGGGCTCATTTCTCAGAGGGAGCCATCGCCTTTAAAGCTCTGTTATCTGGTAGCAGACTAGAGCAGTGGTTCTCAACCTGTGGACCCTCAGGACCCACAATTGTCCTTGATCATTAAGTCACAACCCAAAAATAATTGAATTTCTGAAACATTATAATTTATTCCACAAAACTTGTGCAATATTCTACAAAGTATGCACTTTTTAAACAATTTTGTAAACAAACAGGGATTCTTTCCAAAGAGGATAGTGCAGTAATCACAAAACTAGTGAAAACTAAAGTGTTTGCTGTAAAATAAACTAATTGAAACATATGAAATTAATTAGAACTTATGGGAAAACTGGGAAGTTTCTTGCTCTTAATAATTGTCTCAAAGTCTGGGGTGATGACAGACAAAGCAACTCTAATTGAAATCACTACTAAATGAATAAAATATTTAAAAAAATTAACAAACTCACCTGCTCCATGCTCCCCCGCCGTCTGCCTCTGCTACTTCCTGAACCTACGCTCTGCAGTTCCTCAGAGAGGGCCTGAAGAACAATGGAATAGCTTGGACCACTGGGATAGCACCATTCCTCCAAGTCATTAAAAAAAACGCCTCCATGGAAGGGTGGCCTCCCATGCATTGATTGACACAGGACAGTCATGTGACTGTCCTCATCTCGCATAGTCAGTGGGTGCGGGGCTGTGCTCGGGGTGTGTCTGTTCACTGTGACTGCACCTCCTCCCTGCAGGTGGAGGGGACAGTGCGCAGCTGCCTGGAGTGGACTAACCAGATCCTGGGGAGCACTGAGAGCAGCCAGAGCCTGGGGAGCACTGAGAGCAGCCAGAACCTGGGGAGCACTGAGAGCAGCCAGAGCCTGGGGAGCACTGAGAGCAGCCAGAGCCTGGGGAGCACTGAGAGCAGCCAGAGCCTGGGGAGCACTGAGAGCAGCCAGAGCCTGGGGAGCACTGAGAGCAGCCAGAGTCTAGGGAGCACTGAACCTACATAACCTGTGTATATCTGGCTCTGATACTAGCCTCAGCAGCCACTGGCCTCACCGCACGTTCCTGGTATGCAGGGAGGCCGGGATCCGGAAGCAGTGTGTGATTCTGCTGAGAATTCTCAGTGTACATTTTATTTTTCTGCAAGGATTATCACATCAGGAGGAAGGAAGAGGAGTGAGAGATTTATAGAGTAAAGGGAAAGCGTGATAGAGGGAGAAAGGAGAGCGATGAGGAGAAATGGAGAGTAAGACATAGCTACAAGGACAGATGGAAAAATACACAGAAGGACACAGGTATAGATGGACAGACAGAATAACAGATATTCAGAAAGAAGGCTGCATAAATAGATCAAAGGACAGAGTAACAAAAGAATAGAGAAAAACACAATCAAATATACATAGGGAGCCCCCCTTACCCAACAGCCTTTTGCTTCACTGAGATGTGCATTGTGGACAGTGGCTCATGGTGTTGGGAGTACAGAGCTGCTGCCAGTCACTGAGTCCCACACCTTCCCATTACAGATTTTCTCTCTCTCTCTCTCTCTCCCCCCCCCCCCACCTTGCAATTACAGAATATCTTACCTGATGCAGCGGGTCCCAGGTGGCACCTGGGAACATTCAGAGGTAGCCGCGCCGCCCTGGACCTGCTTCTGCAGGTATGATGCATCAGCGGGTCCCAGGCATTAGAGATGCCTGGGGGCACTTGCCCCGCGACCCAGTCCGCCCCTGGTCGCGACCCACTTTTGGGTCACGACCCACCACTTGAGAAACACTAGACTAGAGGATATCAAGAAATCTGCTGACTAGTCTTGTGAATCGACATTTCGTACTTTTTATTTTAAATCGCTGTCTCTTTGGATGGACCCTGTTCTTTCTCAACTTTCAACTTGCAAAATATGAGCCTCAGAGTCGTGTTATAAAATTATAGAATTTTCCTAAAGATTGACGGAATGTTAGAATTTTATTAATGATTTTGAGGCGAGTAGTTTCCTATCTCTCCCTTCCTGTGAGTTTTTTTTCCTTTTCTAATGTGGTGTGGATTTGTTTTATGTACGTATTTTTCTTTCTTTCTTTCTTAGACTCTGGGTTTTATTCCATCTTATTTATGCAATACTTAACTTAATTGCGGCTACCTCTCCATTCCTGGAGTTTATTTATAAGACTGATTAACGGTATATGTTGTTTATATAATTTTGATACTCCTGTATATTCCATTAGTTCTATTTTTTATGTTTTCTCTTCTTCTTAATTTTGGCTTCCTGATCCAACTCGATGGATTATTCCTTGTTCAATTTTCCTTAGATGACCGTGGCTGTTTTTTCTACACTTTTGTATTGTTTTTTGATTCCTGTTTTTATCTACTTATTGTCATCCTAATCAAGGGAAGAGGAAACTGGAGGGAAGACTATTTGGGACTATGGGAAAGGGGATTGGTGGATGTTTTTTGGGGGTGTAACCCTGTTGTTGCTATGCAGTTATATCTTTTTTCTAATGTGTTTCTTTGCTGTGAGGAGTGGAATAAAGGATATGCAAAATACTCTCCTCAGAGTCCTTAAGAAAATTCTAACTTTCCTTCATTCTTTAGGAAAATACTATAATTTTACCACTCCATCCATAAGGGTTAGTCACGAATACCCGAATTTGCCACTGAATTGCACAGAACGGTGAATTTCACCATACGTGCAATTTCCGGTCAATTCGTTTATTCGCAACGCTGTCAATTCTCACATGTTTAACCAGGTGATTCTTATAGGTTTCAATGTTAGAAATAGGGATGCACCGATACTAGTATCGGTATCGGTGCCGATACTGCCGTTTGCACGAGTACTTAGTACTCGTGCAAATGGCCCGATACAACCGATACCGGAAGCCAGCGCTGGGCCGGCTTGCCGGTATCCGCGGCGCTTCAGTGACGCTGCCTCCAGCAGCCTCTCGGCTGGAGGCAGCGTCACTGAAGCACCGGAGGCCACGTGATCGCGCCACAGCAGCGCGACCAGACCTTCGGAAGCAGGTGAGTATTGCCGCCGCCGGAGGGGAACGCTGGCCGCGTGCTTTTCATGCACGCGGCCAGCTTCCCCAGCGTTTGATGGGGCAAATCCGTGAGAGCTTGGGGCATATCCGTGTGAGCTGGGGGCAAATCCGTGAGAGCTGGGGGCAAATCCGTGAGAGCTGGGGGCAAATCCGTGAGAGCTGGGAACAAATCCGTGAGAGCTGGGGCCAAATCCGTGAGAGCTGGGGCCAAATCCGTGAGAGCTGGGGCATATCCATGAGAGCTGGGGGCAAATCCATGAAAGCTTGGGGCAAATCCATGAGAGCTTGGGGCAAATCCATGAGAGCTTGGGGCAAATCCATGAGAGCTGAGGCATATCCATGAGAGCTGGGGCATATCCATGAGAGCTAGGGGCAATATCCATGTGAGCTGGGGGCATTCTGTATATATATATCTCGGGGGGGGGGTATATACATTTGAGCTGGGGGAATTTTTATATGAGGTCTGTTCTTATTGGAAAGCGTCACATGACATTAAAGAAAAGTATCGGTACTCCGTATCGGTGAGTACTTTTTAAAAAGTATCAGTACTCGTACTCGGTCTTAAAAAAGTGGTATCGGTGCATCCCTAGTTAGAAATGTAATATCTTTTTAATTTGCTTTTTAAAGACCATTTTTTTATTAAAAAAAAACTTTTTTATTCTTCTAATATTTAAAAGTGACATTTCTTGGGGGGGTTAGTTTTTAAAATACTTGAATTACTTTTTTATTATTTAGAAACATTATTATTGATTTAACTCCTTTTAGGAGTATTGGAGACTCCCCTTTTTTTCGCCCTGTTTAGTGCAATTCGCCAAGGCAATTTTGGAGCTTTTCTCTGACATCAAATAACTGCTTCAGCGACTGCATTTTCGTCAAAATATGGTGAACATTCGATAAATGGTGAATTCACTGAATTAAACACAAAATAGAAACCCTGAAGTGAGCTGAAATGAAAAGCACTGAAATTGAGTTCCGTTTCGGTGCTTTGCGACTAGACTGTCCTGTTTTGATTTCTCCAAATGTCTGTAATAATGTATGTGGTGTTGTTTTTTTTTTTTTGTTTTTTTTAATAATAATGTTATGTTTCTATAACTGCTTGATTTGGTCAATTCTTTTTCCTTCTTCATGATAATGTGTATTATACCGGACACTGTTTCTATCCACAGGTCCCTCTGTTGACAAAACATTATTCCCTAGCCTCGATATGCTAAGAAAAAGCCACAGAGAGCGACACCATTCATCTGCTGTAAGTTTGTAGGAAAAATAATATGCATGCCAGTGCAGATCAGCATTCTTTTTAAAACCCAAATATTCGTAACAATAAATCTGTTACTAATGGGAAATGAGTCCACTAGCCCTTTTAGGTCTTATAGAGACTCTTTGGGGCTGGACTTGTAGCTATAATTAAATATATACATAGAAAGTTGGTTGAAGGGTATACTTTAGATTGCAACCTGTCGAAGGATCCTAAGTATCATTGTGTGTGTGTGTCTATTGTGAAATAACTCCTTGGAGCTATTTCAGATGTCGGTGGTTTCTAAGCATACCATAAATGATTCTGGCCCATGATCAATAAACCATTTTTTCCCCCCATGTCTTTTTAAATGGTTTATAGATGCAGACCAGGGGTTTTGCTCAATATGATTTATTTGGCACCAACACGATGGAGAACTCCATTATAGAATCACAGAGCAGTGTTATGGTCGACTTTGTCTGGAATGGTGTTGACAGTATCCTCCAGGTCCCCCCGCTAACATCAACGGCAACTCTGGTATGCTATATGCCCTCCTTTTCATATCTTCCCTTTGCAATACTAAACTTGTAACTTATTTTTCCTGTATAGTCACAATCGTGCATGCGGATATATAGAAAATCTTTGTATACAATGCGGTAGTTGCATGCTTCCATGGTAACCTGCATAACGGCCCTGAACCTCTCCACTTCCAAGTGTTTTTCCTCAAAACCACTGGCAGGACTCAGTGGTTTATGGAAAACCACTTTCCCTTAGCAACACTATAAAAATGTACTGCATGGTCGCTACATCTATTTTTACAGTCACTGAGTCTCATTTGACAAAAAGTGCTTCTACATGTGTAAATCAACATAAAAAGGGACTGCTGCTGAGACCAATATACTGAAACGTTAGGGGCACAAACTGGAGCCCATTTGCAAAAGAATTTCTGGAATTATCAAGCACAGCTGTACCATATATATGTAAATGTATTTGAAACCAAGCACAGCTACATTAAGTCTACAATTTCACTGGTATCGACTGATTTTTCTCTCTGTATTATTTAGTTTTTTGTTTTTTTAAAATCTTTCAGAATATAAAGGTGGAATCGGGAGAGCTCAGGAGCCCGGTGTATCCCGTTTATAAAGAACTGGACTTTCTGCTTGTAAGTGTCGACCAGCCGACTAGATAATCCTTCAGTTCAATGGATCAGTCTTGAGTTATGTTTTTGACTTGATACCTTAAATGAGAATCTACAGATTTCTTAATAAAATTTCACAGGTTTTCCAAATTCTACTACTACAAAAATATTATCACTAACATCAAAAATTGTACAAGTTATGAAAGTTTAAAGCAATGCGTTATGAAATATTTTCCATGCTTTGTGTTCACGTATAATGGATAGCCTTGACAGCGAATCTATTAGCGAAGAGATCGTTGCTCCAAAAACCCCATATTCACTAAGAGCTGAGGTCTTGGGCTGAATCTGCAATCTGCTCGCCACTGTAAGTATAGGTTTTGGCCCATGCAAACAAATGCATGATAAGGTGTGTGAGATGTATATATTATATTAGGTAGGGGTAATGATAATGGGGCCATAGGTAGTAAAGGGTTAATTGGGGGAAGGTTTATATATAGGTAGGGAGTTTGGGGTGGTATAGGTAGTGAAGGGTTTAAATAGAGGGAGGATACTTAGCACCAGGGTTTACTGGACATAGGGGGGGACCCCAGCACTGTCAGGATGGGGAGCAGGTGGACTGTCCTGCAGCCTATGTCAGTCACTGACATTGGGGGGACCGGAAGGTTCCCCTTGTGTGATTAATCCGTTATGTGCTGTTGCCCTAATACAGCGTAAGGTTAAATTATGCACAGTTGCATGGTTAATAATATGGTAATAGCAATGAATTTTACAGTAAGATTAAAATGATTTGCTATTACTATATTTTAATCTCCAAAAGCTGCACAATTTAACCCTATGCTGTATGTACATCCTGAACAACCCCGTAGCAATGCACATGGATCTGGTGGATCATGAATATCCATGCTGCATCACGTCTATTTCCCCGCATACGACCCATATTGACACTTCGACAGTTATTCAGTAACCTCCGAGATTGCCACCAAATTGAACCGAACAGTGAATTTCACCGTATTTGCAATTTAGTGACACTCAGTGTATTTCAGAAAACAAATACAGGTGAATTGACAGCGAAATAGGGTGTGTTTCACCGCAATTCGGCAACACCAAAATTGTCCTATTGGAAACTATCGATTTAGTCTATTCACAGACCGCCGAACTGAACCGAAATTTCTTTGAAATGATCCAACTGATAACTGTTTCGGCAACTCCATTTTCTGCAAAATACAGTGACCATTCGGTGAATAGTGACTGCGCTGGAAGCACCAAAATAGCTTTCTGTCTTGGTGCTTTGTGAATAGACCCTACAGTGAGTCAACGCCAGTGTTTCTTGCAATCTAAGAATGTACTGTAATATTCACGCACTTCTCCATGTGTGTAATGATTCATTAATATTCATGGGGAGTAAAACATTATTATTTTTCTGTGGCAGGTTTTGGCAGAAGGCTTAAAGACGGGTATCACAGAGTGGCCTGAGACCACAGAGACTAAAACTGCCATGGAATTAGTCCAGGAACTTCTAAATGGTGATTTACGGTTTTCTTCCACCCTTGTAAAATAGAAAATTGCAATTTCCAAGTGTTTGTAAATGTTGGTTGTTGAGAATATTTAGGATACTTTAACATGATCTGACAAACCAAGAAGTAATGGTTTAATTTTCTAATATGAAAAGGAACCATATTTCATGCCTTAACCCAACAAAAAAAGAACTTATTCAGTCACTTGGTTTTGTGTCCCTTTTATTGTATTTCCTGTTAGTTTGAACATTCTCTCTTTTTTATATTGCTTCTGCTGCTCTTATCTTCTCTTTCTGCCCTTACTATTCCACCACCAACAGCAAATCATTTAACGTGAACCTGCGCATAAAGATCAATGTAATATCTAATTTCTTGGTGGGATATTGCAGTCTGTAGTGGACCATTTTCCAGTGCCACCATGTTCCTCCATCATGAGCATTATACACATGGGGCCCTATTACAAAGCTGGTGCTAACTTAACCAGAGCTGTTGTAAACTTACCAGAGACATTATAGCCTATGGAGGTTTTCAGTTTACAACAGCTCTGGTTAAGTTAGCACCAACTTTGTAATACTGCCCATGGTAATTGTGCAGCTCTGCATTTTTGACCCTCTGCAGGGGATGTTCGTATGCTTATTCACTAGCCGATCACCTGATTGGAGTGAATGGAACGGTTTTGTGGGCTGGTCTTTGGCTTGTTATTCACTCCATCGGCATGCCACCGGAATGGAGTGACAGCTAAGCTTTGCCAGCGAAATACTCCTAATTTTACTATATTGTGCGTGTCTGTGAGAGGGGGTTCCAACCCGCAGCTCTGTAAAGTGTTTGTTACTCAGATGTTTAGTGCTACGTTTCCTTGGTAATTCAGAATAAATTCATGTAGCCCTATTCCAGTGAGGTCTTTAACATTAAGGAGTGAGCAATTATAAGAGCCCTACTTCTTAATGTTCACCTACCATCTCATTCCAAGTTGAGCCATGAACCTTTTGCGCAAGGTTAGGGTACAATTATGCCTGCTATAGTTTGCAGAGGAAGTGCAAATGCATTGGTAGGCAGAGAATAAGGAAGTGAGGCTTGATCTGCTGCATCCACTTTCTGGATTGAAGTGTACAGAGGATATGTAGGGGATTATTCAGAAAGCTTCAATGTTGTAAACCAAAATTGCTACTGTTGCAATGGCAACAAAAGCTACTGCTTCACAGAAGAAAACTCCAAACAGCAGAAGCTTCACTGTGAAGCATCTTCTGCGGCTGGTTGGATCTTTCTTTTGTGAATAACTGGTGTATATTGCTATTTAAATAATAGTGATATTCGTTGATGTGTAGGGGTTGTTGCAGAGGATCTAAGGGTAAGTAGACTATGTAATAGAGCAGCAGGAAATGCTGGCAGAATGCTTGGTTGTGTATGGAGAGGTATTAGCAGTAGAAAGGGGCCGTTGTACAGAGCACTGGTGAGACCTCACTTGGAGTATTGTGTGCGGTACTGGAGACTGTATCTATAGAAGGATATAGATACCTTAGAGCAGGGGTCGGCAACCTACGGCCCACCGCCCCTGGTGTTAAGGGCCGCGGTGTCTTTGATAAAATCATGGACACCCGGTCCGCGTGGACCTCTCCTCTGCCAGGCACCTCCTGCAAAATATTGCCAGCCACCACGTGCTTCCTATGAGTGGCCGCCGGCTTGAAACTCTGCCGCTCACGTGTGTTCCACCAGCCAGCCGCGTGATCTCGCGACATCGCGGCTGGCTGGTGGAACCCACGTGAGAGGCAAGAGTTTCAAGCCGGCGGCCGGCAATATTTTGCAGGAGGGGCCCGGCAGAGGAGAGGTGAGCTGGGGGCAATATATTTCCATGTGAGCTGGGGGCAATATATTTCCATGTGTGAGCTGCTGGGGCAATATATATGTCCATGTGTGAGCTGCTGGGGCAATATATATTCATGTGTGAACTGCTGGGGCTATATATATATCCATGTGTGAGCTGCTGGGGCTATATATCTATCCATGTGTGAGCTGCTGGGGCTATATATATATATCCATGTATGAGCTGCTGGGGCTATATATATATATATATCCATGTGTGAGCTGCTGGGGATATATATAGATATATATATTGCCCCAGCAGCTCACACATGGATATATATATTGCCCCAGCAGCTCACACATGGATATATACAGTTGTGTTCAAAATTATTCAACCCCCACTGAAATTGAGTGTTTTGGCCAGTTTGACATAGATTTTGATCATTCAGTCATCTTGCTTACAATTAAATCAAAGAGGCACGTGTAGGTCAGACAAATATAACATAACATTTATAATGAAATAACCACAAATGTCTTTTCTGTGCTCACATCATTATCCGTTTTATTCAACCCCCAAGTGACATTTAACCCCTTCCCGACCGCTGACGTACCCTGTACGTCCTGTGTTCGGGTCTCCCTTAGACCCGATGACGTACAGGGTACGTCAGCGGCGCCAAATCCCCCTCCCGCCCGATACTCACCTCCCTCGTCGGATCCCACGTCGATCTGACAGGGAGGAAGCCTGCCCATGTGATTTACATGGGCAGGCGAGGCTGATGACGTCGCCACGCTGCGTGGTGACGTCATCAGAAGGTGCCCCCATGTGTTTCAATGGAGGGGAGGGGGGGCTCCTTCGGAGCCCTCTATCTCCCCAACCATTGAAGCTAGGGAGATGCCGTTTGCACCGCTGGAGAGGGGAGAGCCTCCCCTTTCCAGCGGTGTATGGCATTAACCATTTCGCCGCCGGATCACGTTGCGGCGCCAATTGGCGCCAAAACGTGATTCAAACCTGGAGGGGGGCTGACATCTTGGATGTCAGCCTAGCCTCCAGGTCCCCCCACCCACTGACAACCTCACCATATGTGTGAGGATGTCAGTGGGCCAGTTAACCCTCTAGCTGCCATGTAGAGATAAGGGGATCCTAAGGACCCCTTTATCTCCCGATCCATGGCAGCTAGATGGTCATATTTGCCATCATTTGAAAGGCCTGATTATGGCCTTTCAAATGATACCAAACATGACCAGGTTTGGTTTTAAAAAAAAATGTAAAAAAAAATTAAATAAAAAAAAATAATAAAAAAATTAAATAAAATAAAAAATGTTTTTTTTTTTAAAGTTTTTTTTGTCTGGGGGAGTTTAATTAAATAGGACCTAGGCTGTCATCTAAAAATAATTAGCACAAAATGGTCAGAATGAGCGCAGCGCACATAGGTGAACTGGCTCAGCAGTGAAAGGGTTAAAAGGTAAAAACATGTAAAAATTGGGTATTTATATTCTCGGGATAAAATTTGGAAACTATTTAGCCGGGGTCTTTATTGGTGGTTATAGCTTTAGGGGATTAAATTACGAAAAAGTGTGTTTTTACCATTTTTTTCATCATATTTCATATTTTTTTTATATTAAATTATTGGATATGATGGAAATAATGGTATTTCTAGAAAGTCCATTTAATGGCGGGAAAAAGGGTGGATAATATGTGTGGGTTGAATAAACGAGTAAGAGGAAAATTTGATCTAAACACGAGCAGCGCAGAAACGTAAAAACAGCAGCGGTCACTAAAGGACGGATTTGTGTAAAACCGCCCGGTCACTAAGGGGTTAATCTTAGTACTTAGTACAACATCCTTTTACAGTTATAACAGCTTTTAAACGTGAAGCATAGCTTGACACAAGTGTCTTGCAGCGATCTACGGGTATCTTAGCCCATTCGTCATGGGCAAAAGCCTCCAGTTCAGTCACATTCTTAGGCTTGCGCACTGCAACTGCTTTCTTTAAGTCCCACCAGAGGTTCTCAATCAGATTTAAGTCAGGTGACTACGATGGCTACTCCAAAATGTTCCAGCCTTTAATCTGCAACCATGCTCTAGTGGACTTGGAGGTATGCTTGGGATCATTGTCCTGTTGAAAGGTCCAACGTCTCCCAAGCCTCAGGTTTGTGACGGACTGCATCACATTGTCATCCAATATCTCCTGGTACTGAAGAGAATTCATGGTACCTTGCACACGCTGAAGCTTCCCTGTACCTGCAGAAGCAAAACAGCCCCAAAGCATGATTGACCCCCCCCGCCATGCTTCACAGTAGGCAAGGTGTTCTTTTCTTCATAGGCCTTGTTCTTCCTCCTCCAAACATAGCGTTGATCCATGGGCCCAAACAGTTCTAATTTTGTTTCATCAGTCCGCAGAACACTATCCCAAAACTTCTGTGGTTTGTCCACATGACTTTTGGCATACTGCAGTCGACTCTTCTTATTCTTTGGAGACAGCAAGGAGGTGCGCCTGGGAGTTCTGGCATGGAGGCCTTCATTACGCAGTGTGCGCCGTATTGTCTGAGCTGAAACTTCAGTACCCACATCTGACAAATCTTTTCTCAGGTCCTCAGCAGTCACACGGGGACTTTTCTCCACTCTACGCTTCAGGTAGCGCACAGCAGTCGAAGTCAGCATCTTCTTTCTGCCACGACCAGGTAGCGTTTCAACAGTGCCCTTTGCCTTGAATTTGCGAATGATGCTTCCTATAGTCTCTCTTGGTATGTTTAACATCTTTGCAATCTTCTTATAGCCATTGCCCTTCCTGTGAAGAGTAATCACCTCTTCTCTTGTCTTCCTGGACCATTCTCTTGACTTCACCATGTTTGTAACCACACCAGTAAATGTCTAGAAGGAGCTGAGTATCACAGTCATTTTAAAGCTGCCTAATTGGTGCTTATTATGCTTTATTGCTGCTCCGTGACATCCACAGGTGTTTTCAATACCTGATTGAAAACACTTGAATGAACCTCTGTTCTTCAGAGTGGTAGTCTTTAAGGGGTTGAATAATTGTGTCAATGAAGAATTCACAAAAGAAACATTTACTACTGTATTACAAAACCAATTGATGTCATTTTAGTTGCATATGGTTCTTTAAAAAGTCCTTGTAGGATTTCATTCTGAATACAATTACAAATGTACACTAAATTCCCTAAAACCCTTTACAGCATTGGGGGTTGAATAATTTTGAACACAACTGTATATATATATATATGTGTGTGTGTGAACTGCTGGGGCAATATATATATATATCCATGTGTGAGCTGCTGGGGCAATATATATCCATGTGTGAGCTGCTGGGGCAATATATATCCATGTGTGAGCTGCTGGGGGCAATATATATATATATACCATGTGTGAGCTGCTGGGGCAATATATATAAATCCATGTGTGAGCTGCTGGGGCAATATATATATATATCTCCAAGTGTGAGCTGCTGGGGGCAATATATATATATCCATGTGTGAGCTGCTGGGGGCAATATATATCCATGTGTGAGCTGCCGTGGGCAATATATATATATATATCCATGTGTGAGCTGCTGGGGCTATATATCCATGTGTGAGCTGCTGGGGCTATATATCCATGTGTGAGCTGCTGGGGCTATATATATATAGATAAATATTGCCCCAGCAGCTCACACATGGATATATATATATATGTGAGCTGCTGGGGCTATATATATATATCCATGTGTGAGCTGCTGAGGCTATATATATATCCATGTGTTAGCTGCTGGGGATAATATATACATGTGTGAGCTGCTGGGGACAATATATATATCCATGTGTGAGCTGCTGAGGCTATATATATATCCATGTGTTAGCTGCTGGGGATAATATATACATGTGTGAGCTGCTCGGTGCAATATATATATCCATGTGTGTGCTGCTGGGGCTATATATATATCCATGTGTGAGCTGCTGGGGGCAATATTTATATATATCCATGTGTGAGCTGCTGGGGCAATATATATATCATGTGTGAGCTGCTGGGGCAATATATATATATCCATGTGTGAGCTGCTGGGGGCAATATATATATATCCATGTGTGAGCTGCTGGGGATATATATATAGTTATATATTGCCCCAGCAGCTCACAGAAGAATATATATATATATATATGAGCTGCTAGGGCTATATATATATATCCACGTGTGAGCTGCTGGGGCTATATATATATATCCATGTGTGAGCTGCTGGGGACAATATATATATATCCATGTGTGAGCTGCTCGGGGCAATATACAGTTGAATAATTTTGAACACAACCCCCAATGCTGTAAAGGGTTTTAGGGAATTTAGTGTACATTTGTAATTGTATTCAGAATGAAATCCTACAAGGACTTTTTAAAGAACCATATGCAACTAAAATGACATCAATTGGTTTTGTAATACAGTAGTAAATGTTTCTTTTGTGAATTCTTCATTGACACAATTATTCAACCCCTTAAAGACTACCACTCTGAAGAACAGAGGTTCATTCGAGTGTTTTGAATCAGGTATTGAAAACACCTGTGGATGTCACGGAGCAGCAATAAAGCATAATAAGCACCAATTAGGCAGCTTTAAAATGACTGTGATACTCAGCTCCTTCTAGACATTTACTGGTGTGGTTACAAACATGGTGAAGTCAAGAGAATGGTCCAGGAAGACAAGAGAAGAGGTGATTACTCTTCACAGGAAGGGCAATGGCTATAAGAAGATTGCAAAGATGTTAAACATACCAAGAGAGACCATAGGAAGCATCATTCGCAAATTCAAGGCAAAGGGCACTGTTGAAACGCTACCTGGTCGTGGCAGAAAGAAGATGCTGACTTCGACTGCTGTGCGCTACCTGAAGCGTAGAGTGGAGAAAAGTCCCCGTGTGACTGCTGAGGAACTGAGAAAAGATTTGTCAGATGTGGGTACTGAAGTTTCAGCTCAGACAATACGGCGCACACTGCGTAATGAAGGCCTCCATGCCAGAACTCCCAGACGCACCCCCTTGCTGTCTCCAAAGAATAAGAAGAGTCGACTGCAGTATGCCAAAAGTCATGTGGACAAACCACAGAAGTTTTGGGATAGTGTTCTGTGGACTGATGAAACAAAATTAGAACTGTTTGGGCCCAAGGATCAACGCTATGTTTGGAGGAGGAAGAACAAGGCTTATGAAGAAAAGAACACCTTGCCTACTGTGAAGCATGGCGGGGGGTCAATCATGCTTTGGGGCTGTTTTGCTTCTGCAGGTACAGGGAAGCTTCAGCGTGTGCAAGGTACCATGAATTCTCTTCAGTACCAGGAGATATTGGATGACCATGTGATGCAGTCCGTCACAAACCTGAGGCTTGTGAGACGTTGGACCTTTCAACAGGACAATGATCCCAAGCATACCTCCAAGTTCACTAGAGCATGGTTGCAGATTAAAGGCCGGAACATTTTGGAGTGGCCATCGCAGTCACCTGACTTAAATCCGATTGAGAACCTCTGGTGGGACTTAAAGAAAGCAGTTGCAGTGCGCAAGCCTAAGAATGTGACTGAACTGGAGGCTTTTCCCCATGACGAATGGGCGAAGATACCCGTAGATCGCTGCAAGACACTTGTGCCAAACTATGCTTCACGTTTAAAAGCTGTTAGTACAACATCCTTTCACAGTTATAAGTACTAAGATTGAATTTCACTTGGGGGTTGAATAAAACGGATAATGATGTGAGCACAGAAAAGACATTTGTGGTTATTTCATTATAAATGTTATGTTATATTTGTCTGACCTACACGTGCCTCTTTGATTTAATTGTAAGCAAGATGACTGAATGATCAAAATCAATGTCAAACTGGCCAAAACACTCAATTTCAGTGGGGGTTGAACACAACTGTATATATATATATATATATCACGAGTATAGCAGTCTGTAGTGATATATATATCACGAGTATAGCAGTCTGTAGTGATACCTTTTTTATTGGACTAACGTTACATTTAAAGTAGAAGCTTTCGAGAGTGATCCTCTCTTCGTCAGGTATATTGAAGCTATGCTGAGCAGAATGATAGAATTAACATTGGGACATCGATCAGGCACACAGACTGCTATATTCGTGATTTTGGCATCTGGACTAACACGGCCTACCTAATCTATATATACAGTTGTGTTCAAAATTATTCAACCCCCACTGAAATTGAGTGTTTTGGCCAGTTTGACATTGATTTTGATCATTCAAAAGGGGGGTTGAATAATTTTGAACACAACTGTATATCCATGTGTGAGCTGCTGGGGGCAATATATATATCCATGTGTGAGCTGCTGGGGGCAATGGATATATATATAGCCATGTGAGAGCTGCTGGGGCAATATATATAGCCATGTGAGAGCTGCTGGGGCAATATATATAGCCATGTGTGAGCTGCTGTGGCAATATATATAGCCATGTGTGAGCTGCTCAGGGCAATATATATATCCATGTGTGAGCTGCTGGGGCTATAATATATATATATCCATGTGTGAGCTGCTGGGGACAATATATATCCATGTGAGCGCTGCTGGGGACAATATATATTTATATCCACGTGTGAGCTGCTGGGGGCAATATATATATAGATCCATGTGTGAGCTGCTGGGGGCAATATATATATCCATGTGTGAGCTGCTGGGGCAATATATATGTATCCATGTGTGAGCTGCTGGGGGCAATATATATATCCATGTGTGAGCTGCTGGTGGCAATATATATATCCATGTGTGAGCTGCTGGGGGCAATATATATATCCATGTGTGAGCTGCTGGGGCAATATATATATCCATGTGTGAGCTGCTGGGGCAATATATATCCATGTGTGAGCTGCTGGGGACAATATATATATCCATGTGTGAGCTGCTGGGGACAATATGTATATATATATCCATGTGTGAGCTGCTCGGGGCAATATATATCCATGTGTGAGCTGCTGGGGCTATATATATATCCATGTGTGAGCTGCTGGGGGCAATATTTATATATCCATGTGTGAGCTGCTGTGGGCAATATATTTATATATATATATATATATATATATAACCATGTGTGAGCTGCTGGGGCAATATGTATATCCATGTGTGAGCTGCTGGGGCAATATATATATATCCATGTGTGAGCTGCTGGGGATATATATAGATATATATATATATTGCCCCAGCAGCTCACACATGGATATATATATTGCCCCAGCAGCTCACACATGGATATATATATTGCCCCAGCAGCTCACACATGAATATATATATATATGTGAGCTGCTGGGGCAATATATATATATCCATGTGTGAGCTGCTGGGGGCAATATAAATATATATCCATGTGTGAGCTGCTGGGGGCAATGGATATATATATATAGCCATGTGAGAGCTGCTGGGGCAATATATATAGCCATGTGAGAGCTGCTGGGGCAATATATATAGCCATGTGTGAGCTGCTCAGGGCAATATATATATCCATGTGTGAGCTGCTGGGGCTATAATATATATATATCCATGTGTGAGCTGCTGGGGCTATATATATATATATCCATGTGTGAGCTGCTGGGGACAATATATATCCATGTGAGCGCTGCTGGGGACAATATATATTTATATCCACGTGTGAGCTGCTGGGGGCAATATATATATAGATCCATGTGTGAGCTGCTGGGGGCAATATATATATCCATGTGTGAGCTGCTGGTGGAAATATATATATCCATGTGTGAGCTGCTGGGGGCAATATATATATCCATGTGTGAGCTGCTGGGGCAATATATATATCCATGTGTGAGCTGCTGGGGCAATATATATCCATGTGTGAGCTGCTGGGGACAATATATATATCCATGTGTGAGCTGCTGGGGACAATATGTATTATATATCCATGTGTGAGCTGCTCGGGGAATATTATATCCATGTGTGAGCTGCTGGGGCTATATATATATCCATGTGTGAGCTGCTGGGGGCAATATTTATATATCCATGTGTGAGCTGCTGTGGGCAATATATTTATATATATATATATATATATTATAACCATGTGTGAGCTGCTGGGGCAATATGTATATCCATGTGTGAGCTGCTGGGGCAATATATAATATTCCATGTGTGAGCTGCTGGGGATATATATAGATATATATATATATTGCCCAGCAGCTCACACATGGATATATATATTGCCCCAGCAGCTCACACATGGATATATATATTGCCCCAGCAGCTCACACATGAATATATATATAATGTGAGCTGCTGGGGCAATATATATATATCCATGTGTGAGCTGCTGGGGGCAATATAAATATATATCCATGTGTGAGCTGCTGGGGGCAATGGATATATATATTAGCCATGTGAGAGCTGCTGGGGCAATATATATATAGCCATGTGAGAGCTGCTGGGGCAATATATATAGCCATGTGTGAGCTGCTCAGGGCAATATATATATCCATGTGTGAGCTGCTGGGGCTATAATATATATATATCCATGTGAGCTGCTGGGGCTATATATATATATTATCCATGTGTGAGCTGCTGGGGACAATATATATCCATGTGAGCGCTGCTGGGGACAATATATATTTATATCCACGTGTGAGCTGCTGGGGGCAATATATATATAGATCCATGTGTGAGCTGCTGGGGGCAATATATATATCCATGTGTGAGCTGCTGGGGCAATATATATGTATCCATGTGTGAGCTGCTGGGGGCAATATATGTATCCATGTGTGAGCTGCTGGGGGCAATATATATATCCATGTGTGAGCTGCTGGTGGCAATATATATCAATGTGTGAGCTGCTGGGGCAATATATATCCATGTGTGAGCTGCTGGGGACAATATATATATCCATGTGTGAGCTGCTGGGGACAATATATATATCCATGTGTGAGCTGCTGGGGACAATATATATATCCATGTGTGAGCTGCTGGGGACAATATGTATATATATATCCATGTGTGAGCTGCTGGGGGCAATATTTATATATCCATGTGTGAGCTGCTGTGGGCAATATATTTATATATATATATATATATATATATATATATCCATGTGTGAGGTGCTGGGGCAATATGTATATCCATGTGTGAGCTGCTGGGGGCAATATATATATATCCATGTGTGAGCTGCTGGGGGCAATATATATATATCCATGTGTGAGCTGCTGGGGATATATATATATATATTGCCCCAGCAGCTCACACATGGATATATATATTGCCCCAGCAGCTCACACATGGATATATATATATGTGAGCTGCTGGGGCAATATATATATATCCATGTGTGAGCTGCTGGGGGCAATATTTATATATATCTATGTGTGAGCTGCTGTGGGCAATATATATATAACCATGTGTGAGCTGCTGGGGCAATATATATATATAACCATGTGTGAGCTGCTGGGGCAATATATATATCCATGTGTGAGCTGCTGGGGCAATATATATCCATGTGTGAGCTGCTTGGGGGCAATATATATATCCATGTGTGCGCTGCGGGGGGCAATATATATATCCATGTGTGAGCTGCTGGGGCAATATATATATCCATGTGTTAGGTGCTGGGGATATATATAGATATATATATTTCCCCAGCAGCTCACACATGGATATATATATATATTGCCCCAGCAGCTCACACATGGATATATATATATATGTGAGCTGCTGGGGCAATATATATCCATGTGTGAGCTGCTGGGGCAATATATATCCATGTGTGAGCTGCTGGGGGCAATATATATATCCATGTGTGAGCTGCTGGGGGCAATATATATATCCATGTGTGAGCTGCTGGGGGCAATATATATATATATCCATGTGTGAGCTGCTGGGGCAATATATATCCATGTGTGAGCTGCTGGGGGCAATATATATCCATGTGTGAGCTGCTGGGGCAATATATTGTTGCGTTATTACAATATTATCATCATTTATTAGCTTTGTAGGTGAATACGGCTCTCCATGCATTCACAGTTGTTGCATCCAGCCCTCAGGCAGAGAAAGGTTGCCTACCCCTGCCTTAGAGAGTTCAGAGAAGGGCTAATAAAATGGTGTACGGCTTGAAGAAGAAACGTTACCAGGAAAAACTTAGTGATCTTAATATGTATAGCTTGGAAGAAAGACGAGACAGAGGAGATATGATAGAAACATTTAAATACGTAAAGGGAATCCACAAGGTAGAGGAAGGGAGTATATTTAAAAGGAAACAAAGTAGCAAAACAAGAGGACATAGTCTTAGGTTAGAGGGGCAAAGGTTTAAAAGTAACATCAGGAAGCATTATTTTACTGAGAGGGTGGTGGATACATGGAACAGCCTTCCAGTTGAAGTGGTAGAGGCCAAAACAGTGATTGAATTTAAGCAGGCATGGGATAGGCATACGGATATCCTAAACAAAAGATAAATCCAGGTAAAGTATCCATGTAATTGGGCAGACTAGATGGGCTGAAAAGTTCTCATCTGCCGACATATTCTATGTTTATGTATGCAACATCGGCAAACACCGGCATGTCTGAATAACCCCTATAGGTACATTTCACGCTTTGTATTAAGTGTTATCACTGAATCATGCGATAGACTGGCAGCACTGAGGTAAAACGCTAGTCTCTGGTAATATTTATCTGTCTTCTCATGATTTGTAGACCTGAAGAATAAGCTGGATGGGGTTAATAATACTGCAGCCAAGAAAGAGCCTGAGGTGAGTATAGAGGTTGGTCTGTTAAACGATTTCATTTATGTGTGAAATTTTAATTTTTTTCCAGCACGTGAGTGGTTAATGGCTGCTTTGACAAGGTCATCATAAAGCAATTCTCTAGCCTGCATGTTGTAGGTAATACTCAGGGGTAATATTGCAATTATTAAGTACGGCAATTACATTGAGCGATGCACGCGGCGGCTGCACGATTCAGTTGTTTTGCCTGAGGGCGTGAGAAATAAAAGGGGAAACCTAAATAAAAAATTGATAGAAAGCTAGGAAATAACAAGCGGGCCCCGAAGGGGAATCGTTTCATGTCGAGGTCTATTGCTTGTAGACTGCAGGGAATTTACTCCAGAGGTTTGAAAGGGTTATCCATTCGGCCTCGCCAAAATGATTTCTCAGTATTTATCCTGGCCTCATGTATTATGTATGTGCGAGTCTCACTGAGCACATGATGAATGTGGATGCTTCATTTTGTACAAGCAGTTTTATTTGTATCACATTTAAAAAGGTGATGGGACCATTTAACTCTATGAGTGCCAGAAGGGTCCCAGGACACAGAATAGTGTGGTGCAGCCTTTTGTAACCTTTGTAATTGTAACATTTGAAGCTGCTCGATGCTAATAAATGCATTTTATATTGAAAGTGAACCAGTCCATAGAGTAACAACGTTTCATGTATTATCTCTCTATATCCAAGACTGTACTCGATCATCATAAATCACAAGTATATATTTAATGGCTTAAACCATTCACTACAAAGTGATTTTTCCATCAAACCACTGGCAGGACCCAGTGGTTAGATTGGATATCACTTTCCATTACTCAATACATTTCTCCAATACAGTATTCTCTTTAATGTACATGTTTACTGTGTATAAGGCCTGTTTGACAGACAGAGGGCTCCCTCTCCTGGCTAAAATGAAATACTACATTTAAATTACAGTTTGGCTCCATGTTTCCTTGAAGGGAAAACCAGACCTTCCAAGATTCTCTAACAATTTCAAGTCATCGGTTGTGATGCCCGATGTATTGAAACTTTAGGGGCACATTCTGGAGCCTGTTTACAACAAACAAAATTCCTTTGCATTGCTCCAGAATAAGACCAGGTTGAGTATACTAAATCTTGGGGCACCTGCTTGTGTATTCGTTCATGGCGGTGAAGGGGTTAACAAGACCTTACATTGATATTTGAGCTGCGGCAATGAAAATGCAACCATCTGGCTATGACTCCCCTGTATCACTTTGTTTCTTCTTGGGAAATATGTCCACTTTGCGTTCATTACTAGCATGGTGCCATGCTCTGAGCAGCAAACAGTGGAGGCAGGAGAATAATTTACCCTTTAACACAAATGACTGCAGTTTCATTATTTTAGCAATGCTGTTTTACGCACACTAATGCAGCCATTGACAGCTTCTTGTCCCCAGACCATCTCTTGACATCGGTATCACTGTAACCCTGTCACACTCACTTACCATCCATGATCCAAGATACTATGACATGACAGGGAATGCCACGACTTGAGAGACTATGAACAGGTTACATGTGAATGCCAATGGTGTAAAATGTGATTACTGTAGTGTCTGCATCCTGTTGGTTGCTTTGTTTCTATTTATCTTTCCCTAGAAGGAATAGTGTATTGTGATCACTGGATCGGATTATGATGATGAAGTCAGTATTATTTATTATGTTAGTTTTGTGGTGAGATTTTTAGTTAATATTATTATTTTGTCAATGTGATGAGGTTGTTGGTTAATGTGATGCGAAAATGGTTGTCAAAATCATTCATTGATCAATTCTTAGTCTGGAACAGCAAAGAGATGAATTTACGAATTGATAGTCTGCTGCTCGTTAACCTATGCTTGCACAACTAATAGATATAGATTGTTTCTATTGTGGTGTGGCCACAGAGATCTCACAAGACCCTAAAACATCCATCATCAACGACATGCGCCTTAGTATAATCAATCCTAACGTATCCTATACAGGTATTGATAAATGGTGGTGGAATAAAGTCAAGGAACGCCTATTTAAAAGAAGAAAAATATTGTTTTTGATGATATTTTATACAATAGGTTAACAGACCTGCCAGCTTTGGCATTGCCGAGATAGGTAGGTAGGATGAGAAGTCGTGGTCATGACTTAATTTGCATCAGCAGAGATATATCCAAGGCTTGCATGTGCCTCCAGATGACTGACTGAGCGGTCACTCACTGCTGCTCATACACAAGCACTCCATTAGCGCTCCTATGTGGACTTAAAAAGCTTCAATTTTAACTACTTCAGCACCACATTTGCCATTAAAATGGTGCTTGAAAGTGCATTTTCATCCAGTCCTCCTGAAAACTGGGTGACAACTTAGGGCTGTCAGATGATGAGAGGGACTACAGGAAAACAATGTGTCACACAAGGAAAACGTGTGATTTGGCTGGTCTGGGTTAACACAAAAACTAGTTTGTATGTAAATTGTACATTAGAAAATAACAAATCAGGCCAGGGGTCAGCAGCCTTGGCCCTCCAAATATTTTGGAACTATATCTACCATGATGCTCAGCCAATTGTTATGTTAGTTAACCTGCATGGGAGGTATAGTTCCAAAACATCTGGCAGGCCAACTTAGCTGCCCCCTGCCATACGTTTTGCAGTGTAAAGCTAGGTTGTTGTTTGCAGGTTTATACTTTAATAGTTTATGCTCTCTTATAGAAAGTTAAAAGTGACGTTGCAGCAGTAGACAGCTCCATTCAGTCTTTTATCACTGAGCGTGGCGATCTGGACTTTGCTGAGATGGTCTGGTGTAAAATGCGGAAAAGTAAGTTATCTTTAGCTCTTTGTGAGATACAAACTTTAAATATGCAAAGTTCTAATATTAATTCCCCGCTTGGCTACTCATTCCCAATAGAAAGAACATTTAAAATTATTATTATTATTATACACACAGCTTTAACATGCACAGATTAAAAAATCTTTTTCATAATGCAGTCAGTGTTACAATATAAAGAGAACGTTTTGTGTGTCTCATGAAGGTGTCTCATCGTACCAAGACGTGGCCAGCTGTTTCTCTCTCATCATCCAGGCCCTGAAACATGGAGAAGTACATCCATGGGTAAGTAACCTATTTAAAGTTTACAAATTGTGGCAAAAAAGGAAAATAATCTGTTCCATGATTGCATAAAAACAAATGTCTCCTTGGATCAACAATACAATGCGTGTAAAGCGATGTAACTTTTGTTCCTGTATATCATTCTGCAACAGAAAAGCATCCAGGCGTTTTCTAAATGTATCGACTGAATTGCATGAAACAACTTCCTCCTGGTCCTGATTGGTTCGGGGTGGAATATTATTAACTGCTTCCTGGTTTTGTGGCTCCGCACTTACTTTAGATAACATTTTAAATGGCGCCACTCTGCCATCTTCCTTTAATGATGCTCTCCTGTTGGTACCCCCTAAGCCAGGTAAAGATCCTGCGTTAGTCACCGCATACCGGCCTATAGCCCTTCTCAATAGAGATTTGACAATCCTTTCTGCTATCCTTGTTAGACGCTTACAGACCCCATTGGCACGTATAATAGGTAATCCCAAACTGGTTTCTTACCGTTCCACTGAAAACATCCGCAAGGCCCTGGCGACTATCTGGTCCTCCTTCCTAACATCACTTTCCCCGAGCATTTTATTAAATTGTGATGCGGACAAAGCTTTCGATAGAATTTCATGGGATTAATTTATTCACTTTATAAAATTTCACTGCTTCAGGAGGGAGTTCTTGGCACTATTCAGAGCACTATATACCCACCCAACTTCGGTGATTACTGTGAATGGATTAAACTCTGCTCCTTTCATATTGGAACGAGGCACCAGGCAGGGCTGTCCCCTGTCCCCCCTGTTGTTTAATCTGGCTCTCGAACCTCTCATTCACATTATAGTCTCCAGCAGGGACATAGCTGGCATTCATCTAAATCAAACAATTGCCTTAGAGGTGGTGGCGCTTGCTGATGATCTTCTATTATTTTTGTTTGATCCAGCCTCAGAGGTTCCCAGATTGCTTTTCCTTTTAGAATCCTTTCATGCTGCATCAGTGCTTAAAATAAATTACGACAAGACCGTAGCCCTCTCCCTGGGACCCGAGCCCAGCGTCGACTGGCTCCAAACTTTTCCATTCCAATAGTCAGCTGCCCCATATATTAAATATCTAGGTATTCTTCTCTTATCTTACCCACAGATGTATCCCTGCTCTATAGATTAAATCTTGATCTCCGTTTAATCCATATAAAAACACCTATTGGCCGCTTGGGGCTCCCTTCCTCTTTTCTATTTGGACTGTGCGTTTCTAGCTAAAATGACTAATTTCCCCAAATTACTTTACCCCTTACTAATATTACCTATTCTGCTCCAAAAACCCGAGCTTACACAAACTATTTGCCACATTTATATGACAGAATAGAAATACTCGCGTATCTCTCGTTGGCCTCCGAAAAAACGCTTGCGAGAGGCAGGATTAATTTTCCAGACTTGCGAGATTATTTAGTAGCCCTTTATCCTTATGTAACAGGCTGGTTACAGGATCCTCCCACTATGTCGACCATGCGGTTGTTGTTGGTTGTTATTGGTTGAGACTTTCACTTTGCCTTTTTCTATACGTTACGGATTTTATAAGGTAACAGTTTTCCTAACCTTTGCTATAAGATTGGCTTCTGTCCTCCTCCTTTACAGTTTGTGCCATAAGCTTATTATTTTTTTGGGGGGTTTATCAATGCACCCCCTCTCTACTTTCCTATACTAGCACCTTGAAGGTCTGTATCTTACTTTGGTTAGGGAATAGAACTAACCCTGGCTAACTAGTTAATCAGTACAAGCTGGTAGGGAAACCTCCGTATATAGCTATAATATGTATCCCCTCTCTTCCTGTATACAGTGGATATTGCTCCCAAGGTATAGTCTCTTATTCAGATTTTCTTTAGTTTTTGTTCTCATACTTTTCTGTTATTTATTTATTTTTTGGAATGTAATCGTTCTCAATGAAAGTTATGTTTATTTGGTCTCAGTCAAGACATTTTTCCCTGAACAGTCCTGTAAAATCAAGGCTTGGCCTGGTCATTTTTCCCCCATTCATGCAGATTCATAGAGGAAGCAGCAGCACGCTGAGTAAACTAATTCAGCAATCGTACCATGGAAGCATGCAGAGCATCACCCTTTCAGGCTTGATGCCTATCCGGATGTTGCTCGAGATTGGTCTGGACAAAATGAAGAAAGACTATATCAACTGCTTTATAGGTCAGTGTTATGATCGTCCCGTTGCCAGGCTTGATTAATCAGGTGCCACTGCCAACATATTCCACAGTACTTCACGATATGCAAACAGAAAAATACACTGAGGTTTTTCAGTAAGACATTTTGAAGCAAGGATGATCAGCCTTTGCCCTCCAGATGTTTTGGAACTACATTTTCTCACAAGGATCTGTCGACCTAATGAGTGGATGAGTATCATGGGAATGTAGTTTCAAAACATCTGTAGGGCCAAGGTTGAGCATCCCTAGTATACAGGGAAGAGAGGGCAGAAAATGCATATAAAGGTAAAATCTCACCTGTAGGAGAGCCTCTGTTTTTAGGTTTTGCCTTCCAGAGGAAAGGATTGGAATGGAATAGCCAGGTAATCTGAGCTTGCAGAAGCAGCCACCTTTCGCATAAGACTGAGACAAACCCTGATCGAGACTTGCTACAACTTTTTATTTTTATTATACTATGTTACTACCAGGCAAAAAATGTTAAATCGGAGCAGCAAATGAGAACCTTTCCGTGTTTGAAAAATGACATACATACCCTAAACAATCCCCTTTGTCTTTACAGGTCAGGATCTTGCAACTTTCAATTACCTGGTAAGAAAATGTCCAGCTCTGCTTATCACTGATTCATTTCTTTGTCTGAATCACAGAAATAATATAAATGCCTTATTGCAAGTTGCTGAACAACATCTAAGTAACTTTGTAGCAATAAGTGGGATAAACTCCCAAGATCTTTAGTAATATATTTTGTATTATGTCTGATAATACATAAGTAATATATGGGAAAAGACGCTTATTATATCGTATAACAAATGGCTTTTTCCATTTTATTTGTGTATTATGTTTTTTAATAAACCGTGTTCTTCATATGTTACTCGTATGTTCGGTATTATTATTATTATTATTATTCTTTATTTATAAAGCGCCAGCATATTCCGCAGCGCTGTACAATAAGCACAGTATAGACAGGGTTACAATACATTGAACAACATTTGACAAACAGTACAGGAGGAGATGAGGGCCCTATTCCCGTAGGAACTCACAATCTGGGAGGGTTGGGGTTGGAAACAGGAGGAGAGGACTGTAAGGTGAGAGTGATTGATGGTTGCGTCAGTGAGTTGGGTGGTAGGCTTCCCTAAATAGGAATGTTTTCAGGGAGCGTTTGAAGGAAGAGAAGTTAGGGGAAAGTCTGACAGTACGAGGGAGAGCGTTCCAGAGAGTGGGGGCTGCGCGTGAGAAATCCTGCAGTCTATCATGGGAAGAGGTGATGCGGGGAGAAGCTAGGCGCAGGTCACTGTTTGACCTTAGGGAGCGGGCTGGGGTGTATTTGGTGATTAGTGAGGACAGGTAGTGGGGAGCTGAGTTAGTGAGGGTTTTAAGTGAGGGTATTAAGACTAAAAGCTAATTCTTTAATTTGGGAAGGAGATTACGGCAGCTGGTAAATCCATTTTAAAAGATGGGAGTGGATACAGTGTCTGGTTGTGAGCTGTTGTTTTTGGTGTCTCTTCAGGATTACTTTATTACTCCTTCAGTGGATTTAGAGGAGCAGGTGCACCGGGTGAAGAAATTGCATCATATGCTGGAGGTGGTGGTTATTTGCAATGCCTTTCTAACACTCGGCCATGAAAACCTTTTCCCACTTACACAGTAAGTCACATTAATTAATGTTTACTATTGGTATAATGACGTTTACTATTGGTATAATGGTATTCACTTTCCTTGACATTCGATGTTCAGGTCATGTTTGAAGTACTACAAAGAAAACCCTTGGAATGAACAACACGTATTCCAGCTGCCAATTCGTCCAAGCATTATCAGCCATTTCTACCAGGCGTGAGTCAAGCTCTTTATCCAAACTTGCTAGTTATTACCGTTCGTAGTATAGCTACCCTTAAAGCTTCCACTATACGTGAGGGACATTGTCTTGAATTCAATGGAAATCTGTATTAATTGACATTTTTCAGAAACTAGTATTTATTATTCTTTATTTATAAAGCGTCAACATATTCTGCAGCGCTTTACAATGGGCACAGTTTAGACAGGGTTACAATACCATGAACAACATTTGACAAATCAGTACAGGAGGAGATGAGGGCCCTATTCCCGTAGGAACTCACAATCTAGAAGGGTTGGGGTTGGAAACAGGAGGAGAGGACTGTAAGGTGAGAGTGATGGACTGCAAGGTGAGAGTGATGGACTGCAAGGTGAGAGTGATGGACTGCAAGGTGAGAGTGAGGGACTGCAAGGTGAGAGTGAGGGACTGCAAGGTGAGAGTGAGGGACTGCAAGGTGAGAGTGAGGGACTGCAAGGTGAGAGTGTGGGACTGCAAGGTGAGAGTGTGGGACTGCAAGGTGAGAGTGTGGGACTGCAAGGTGAGAGTGTGGGACTGCAAGGTGAGAGTGTGGGACTGCAAGGTGAGAGTGTGGGACTGCAAGGTGAGAGTGTGGGACTGCAAGGTGAGAGTGTGGGACTGCAAGGTGAGAGTGTGGGACTGCAAGGTGAGAGTGTGGGACTGCAAGGTGAGAGTGTGGGACTGCAAGGTGAGAGTGAGGGACTGCAAGGTGAGAGTGAGGGACTGATTGCGTCAGCGAGTTGGGTGGTAGGCTTCCCTAAATAGGAATGTTTTAGGGGAGCGTTTGAAGGAAGGGAAACTAGGGGAAAGTCTGTATTTGGTAATATGAGGTTTGAGAAATTTCCATGGAATTTAGAAGCAAGTTAATATTTTTAAATGGAGACTCAAGCAACTCAACACTCAAGAACGCTCAAACAAGTTAACTTCTTACCTCTTAGCTGTCTTTGTAACATTCTTCTAAATTGGAGGGCTTCCCTCTGCTTTGAAGGCTGTTCGTCAGCTCACACGGGGACAGCCTTCCAAGGTCAGTTTTGTGTAGGTTGTGCATTGACTCTGAGAGAGGTCAGATCAGTTGAGATCTCAGCGCATCAGTAGTATCTACTGCAGAAAGCAGCAGATATCGCCAGATTGAGAGAGTGGTGTGAGGTTAATTTTTAGCCCTTCCGATTTTCTTGACTCGTTTTAGGATCAGAACATTCCTTTAAAGTGAATCTATACCATCCAGCTTTACTTTCATTGTGATATACCATCAGAGGATTGATCTTGCATTGGTCATAAAGATCAATGCAATATCTCATCCTTTGAGATATCGCAGCTTCTACTTATCCGGTTCTGGGGCCAGGTGCTGCCATGTTTTCCTTCATTGGGCTGTTAGTGTGCCGCCTGTAATCAGGCACATGGAGTGACCGGAAGACCGCCCTGTAGGACAGCTTTCACTGTGAAAGCTAAACTTTGAATGATGATTACTCAAAATTTCCCATTATATGTGTTGGCAGAAAAATGCTAACTCAGTGATTCCCTGTCAAATGAGTCCAGCTTAAGTTCTGCATGACAGGTGCACTTTAGCTACATTGCTACATGCTCTAACCTTACACAACCACACAGACATAGTGCATTGTGCACACACACATTTTTATATGAAAAAGATGAAAAGGTGTTATTTTGTGTTGTGTCTTTTTAATTTTTAGATATTTTAAAATCATTTTAGTAGAAAATTAAGGGCGTTACTTGGATAACAGTTTGTGATCTTAACAACCCTGTGCTGGGCCATGGTATCTCACTGTGTAATCCTATAGGTCGCACCCACACATCTGGAGGGTTGAGGTAGTCAGCGGGCATGGCCAAAAGGAAGTTAAAACAAGCTGGCAGCTGAGTTCCCGTCCTTCTGTCGATCATAACGGTTTTGACATGCCAGGTATGTTGCCACAAAGCTTATTCTAGGCTCTGCACCGAAAGGCCCATTGACTGTGATCACCATAATGTCAACCTGTGTATTTCTTCCTGTGTAAGGCTAGGGTCAGACTAACGCAGTATTAACGTGCGTTTAGCAGCACTAAATCACGGCCGTGCTAGCAACAAATGACGTCCAATGCAGGGCAGCATACGAAGAACGGCCGCACAAAAGTGCGGCAGCGCAACGCAAGTGGCAAACGAACGCATTTTTGCAAGAACGTAGAACCGCTAGTACTGACGTACAGAGTGCGCTGCGTCCGCTAGCGGCGTGTGTGCGTGATTAGGAGATGTCAGATGCTGCTAATGTCCGGCCTACATAAGGTCCAGACACAAAAAGTGTTTCATTGATGATCCGTACAAAATCACGGATGAAAATGCGCAACGTATGACCGCTATCGCGTATTCCGTGAAAAAATGCGTCCATTCGTTCGAACGCACTTTTTCACGGACAACGCGAAAAATGCGTTAGTCTGACCCTAGCCTAAGGGTTTGCTCAAGTATTCTTTTTTGCAAATAAGGTCATCAGAAGCATTGATGATTTGTGAAAAAAAATAGTACTATGTATTCTTAAATTACCCTCAGAAACTATTTATTCTAGTCTATAATACATACAGATCTATTCAAAGAAAGGTAAAACAATAGAGAAGTGAAAATTCTAGGTCAAAATAGCCAAACCAGAAAAATTCTCCCATTTATTTCACTTTCCAAATCGGCTATTTGGTCTTGATTGTTCACTTCTCCTGTCAGTTCTCCTGGTTTTCACCCTGCTCTGAATAGACCTGATAGTTTATTGGTTTACTATTGAATGGCCTGTGGGTTTTTCATATAAGCTAAAGTTCTGGTGACAGAGATATAAGTGTGTTTTTGTGTCTGTACACGTTCCTCAACCAGCCACATTGTGACTGTGCTTTTTGAATATGATGTCTGGAACATATGTGCTCTAGTTGTAGCCTTAAGTCTTGGGGAATTATAAATATGATCAACAATAATACAAAATAATGCATTAATTAACATTATTCAAAAATTGTCACCTCAATTTTATATCTGCTTATGATCAGTTTCTATGTTTTTTCCAAAGACGTGCAAACAGACATGACACTAATTGGAGAGAATGAAGAGATTCCTTATTACCGCACGCAGATCAGCTGCAGCCAAGTGCACTTCATCTGAAGAACCTCCTCAGGTACAGCTTCCATTATATCTATCTTAACTACCTCCTTAGCCATTTGTCAAAGTCTTCATTTTTCAATCTGGAGCCTTGATCATTGAAATCTCGAACAACTGCCATAGGCGTCTTCATTGTGATTCTGGGCGATACATCAGGCATACAATTTTCGGTGAAATATTGTTCCATGGTCAAGTGGAGACCATTCTTAATGGTTTTATCACCCAGTAGGGTCTTTTTTTAATCCCTCTGTTTCTCTATCGGTTTGAATAAATCAAATTGTAGAGTCACAGGTGATCTGACTGTGTTGTGGGGTTGGTAGTATCGGCATGTAAGATATATAGGTGGTCAAAAGGAAAGAAGTCTCAGAGCTCAACGATAGCACACAAATTCTATGTGCATGGTCGTGTGCCTACCCAGGAAGCTACTGAATAGGCAAGCGAGCATAAGCTGTAGTTGATCTGGGGAAATCATGACTCATGAAACCCCTCATCCTATCTGCCTTTGTAGACAAATACTGTAAAATGTGCTCTAGATTGGTTGAGACCAGAAAACAAATCTAGAGTGAAGTTCGTAGTGATGTATCTGATCTCCACCGCTGGGCTCAAGAGGTGTCGTAAATCCCAGGCTGACGCAAGGTATACAAAGTGCTCATCCGATAGGGTAGGACTCGATTGTTGAATCGATTTTAATAAAGCCAATACTGATCATCCAAAAATTTCTTGATCTGCTCCCGGTACCCATCTTTGGGATCGGTTAAGGACATCCTAATAAGTGTTATTTTGCCCCTCCCCATCTCTCCTGGTGTGGAATCCATTGTGATTTTAAGGTGTCCCAAAATAAGCACAGACTATAAAGTTTGTAGACTGTTTTATAAATTGTACCATCAGGATAAAATTGACAGTAAAGTAGCCTCAGTTCTGCTACAATACTTTTCATTGCATCTTGATAAATGTAGCCTTTAACTTCAAACACAAAAACCCAGCTTGGCATAGTAGCGTTAGAAACATTATACTGAACAGTAAAATATCATGTGCTACTCCCTGCTCAAGTAAATACATTTCAAACCATAATTGCTGGCAAAAATGACATTCAGTAAGCATTTTACTGTATTACAAACTGTCAACCTACGCAAAAAGGGCAGAGGTTTGAAAGATACCCAGACTTTAAGGCATGTATTAAATGTTCCTTCACATGCCCTTTGTAATCTGTTGTCTTAATAAAATTTTCTGCACACGTCATCTTCAGAAACAAACATCAATACCCTTAGTACTCAGCAATCCCCACAAGCTGGGTGACCATTTCAGCTAAAGAATCCTCCAAAAAAAAATCCTATTTTTTTTTCCTTCCTTCCAGCTCTTAATTTTAATGACTGTTTGTCAACCACAGCCCTGAGAATTGTGTACAGTTCATAAAGTGCTTCCTTTGTGCTCTCTTCTAACAGAGTCCCTCTTTCCCTCCACAGAGTAGGCGAAGGATCGGATCATATAAAAGTATTCATTACACAAACCATTTATTTTCTTTTTTTCTGCGCTCTTGTTCTAGATTTGTCTTCGGAGAAGGATCATCAGAAGAATGGCACTGATGAGGATGCAGAGGGTACAGACTGTTGGCACCACAATCTCTGTCACCATTTCCATGTGAGAGACCAGAGGGTCTACAAGAGAAATAGGCATATTGAAGTGTGTTTATAAGTATAGTATGTTGCCTTTATATGATATTTAACACTGATTCACCTGTGATATGCATTTCTTTTTCTAATCAAATCTTTGCTTTATCTTGCCGAGAACCGAAAGATAGAGGAACACAGTTACCATTAAATTTTCTTTATGATAGAGTTGTTTAAGTTAGAGGGCATTCCGAGTCCTTCTGTCTAAGACAGGGGTCAGCAACCTTGGCTCCCTGATGTTTTGGGAACTACATCTCCCACGATGCTCAGTCACCCATTAAGCTGACTGAGCCACATGGGAAATGTAGTTCCCAAAACATCAGGGAGCCAAGTTTGCTGACCCCAGGTCTAGGATCTAGTTTCCTTAGAATATCATCGATTTGATGGTTTGTTCACAATGGAGTTTCCCTTCTAATATACGGTTGGAAAGAGAGGCTTTGCCAAGTGCACAATGCCTGAAAACTGGTTTAGAAAATTGGGCAGCGCATCCCTGTTTCCATGTATGAGGGCATGAATGTGACCTAGATATGTGTAGCATTTTATGTATATATGTTTAAAGTACATGTTAATCTGTATTAAACATTTGTTAGCCTTTTGTACTATGAGCCCTCTGAATTTGTCTACAGGTTAGAGACTAATGGGTTAATTGGCAGCTCAGTCTGCAATGTTGGTTACTCTGTACCATTTTTTTTTATCACCCTGTGACATATGCAAATATAATACATGATATCGATATGCTGCATCAATACAGTATTTCCACAATGAACAAATAAAGTATATGTGTCTGTATATATGCATATGTGTCTTAATTTCTTGGGTACAAACTCACACCCCATAAACTTGCTATTTTTTCTTTGTTGCACACAATAACTGTATACATGTTTAAAATAAATTATATTCCTCGTTAAATAAGATTCTATCTTTTAACCCCTTCACTTCTGAGATCGAGATATCTCTGGCTTCAATGGCACCACCCAGTGCCCCGATAGAGAGATCTCGATCTGCGGCCCAAAGGCAAACGAATTTCATTTGCTGCAAACAAATTTTGTTTGCTTTGAGCTGCAGAGGGTGTCCCCAAAGCTTTAGCTCTGTGGGCATAATGCCCCAAAAAATTTGTAAAATCAGCTAACTGATTGTCTCCTGACAGCGGACATTCAGCAGCCGTTACAGGGAACACGAGCTGTAACTGTAACGGCTGTAACTCAGTTTGGCAGTAGACGGCAGCATCTACGGGCCAAATATGTCATTACAGTAAGAAATTCATTGGGAATGTACCCAAATATTTATTTCTGTAGAATTAATTTTAAAAGATCTTTCAAAAAAACACTGGTTCCTGACAGTGGGTGTTTGGAAAATCACTTAGCAGTGAAGGGGATAAATAAAGAGATAAAGAGCTAAAGGGTATAAAGGAATTCTGCACTTAATTTGAGGAGTCGTCGACTGCTTGAATGGGCATGTCAACCCGTCGCTGTGTAATGACTCTCAATACTTCTTTATTGAGAAGCATCTGATTGGATGCATGCAGGCTAGTCACAACACAATCGTCCTCGGCTGTCATCCAGCTACTTCCTGTCTGGCGCCAATACAAAGCTGATGAGACTATGACAAAGAAAACAAATATGACCATATAATGGTTCATCTTTTCATTTCATAATAAGTCTTGCATGAAAACCTAAATGAATGATTGCACAGGTTAAAAAATACCATAAGAGCTAGGTATTGTTTCACAACAAAAAGGCTCATCAGTTATGCTTTCTGTAAAAGTCTTACCATGAATAAGCCGCAGAATATTTGCAGCTGCATTCCTCTGTTCTTCTGATTTGTTTTATTTCAGGAAAGAACAAAAACACAAAAATGGGGGTACATGAAAATCTTTTTTTGTTGGAGACCAATGAAATCCTAACCCCTGCTGGTGTTGACCCCTCTACATCAATTTATTTTATAATATAAAGCAGTACAATAGCTCTGCACAGCAAAGGGCCAGATAAAAAACTTTGTTATAAAAGTACAAACTGCAGCTTTAAAATCTTGGCCCATTATTCTGTCTGCCAGCAGCTGCCTCTGTTCTATCTGGTCTATTCAGAGAAAGGTGAAACTCAGGAGAATTACTGGAGAAGTGAAAATTCTAGGTCAAAATAGGCAAACCAGAAAAGTTTTCCCATTTAGCTCGCTTTCCAAATTGACTATTTGGTCTAGATTGTTCTCTTCTCCTGCCAATTCTCCTGGTTTTCACCTTTCTCTGAATAACCCTGCATGTGTTTTTGCTTTCTGTGTTTGGCTGCTTGTAAACGTTAGTATAGAGGAATACAACAGCTCAAACATCTATTTCTGGTGCAAAAATGAAATAAATATGAGATGGACACGGATAGTTCAAGTTGGGTGTCTGTCTGGTTCCAAAACATTGATGGCAATCATAAGGACCCAGGACAGTGGAGCTAGTTACAGTTACTTATACAGGGCCAACAAATTCTGTAACACTTTACAATGGGGAAGCACAAACAGGTGACATAATAAAACATACGGGACAGACGGCCCTGCCCTTAGGATAGTTGTCCTGCTAAACAGCACTTATACAAGTGCTCAGGCAGACATCCCGTGAGCTTACAATCTAGTGTTTAAAGCCCCTTAGTTATATGGTGCATTAACACCACTGTGCATATCCAGGGCTCTGACTCCCACTTGTCATTTCCCCATGATGAGTGATTACTTGTAATAGCAGGCTAAATGCAAATGTTTTAACAGAGATGTAGACAAGGAGTATTGGACACCACAGGACCTAAGCCCCATCAGCACAATTGGCCAGAATATTGTTTTTTTCTAATTTCCATTTTTTTATTTGCTGATACAGATGTGAACTGGTCCCTGAGGCAGTTGAACCCACACTCTGTTCCTCACAGTTCGAGTAGGCACATCGACTGAGACCCTATTGATAAGGCCATGCATTAAAAAAGGGAATTTAAGCTTAAGGCCGGACGTCCACTGGGTCCGTAGTCATCCGACTTACAAGTCGAGCATAGTCATCCGTAGTCGTACAACTAATCCCAAAAAAGAGGATATTCAACTCTCATTTTTCATTATCAATTAATCTGTTGGTCGATTTAAAATGTAGAGCATACACTGTTTAGAGTCAGACTGAGTAATAACCTCGGCCTCTACTTCGGAGCTGATTGGAGAAGATGTGCTGCTGCTTTACTAGCTATGATTTAGTTCTAGGGTTATATTTGACAGAACCAGTTTGTTTTTATTTAGTTTAGAACAGTAGCAGAATGGTAACATTGACCCTGGTGTACAGCCGCTGGGTGGAGGAGCTGTGCCACTGGTGTTTTATCCATACTTGGAGCTGGAGTCCTGTGCCACCCTCCCTGCCTCACCCATTGGTCCAGTCCCTTCCCCCTAACTCCTTCCCAAATTCAGGTCCGGTCTCTTTCCCAAAGCCACTCCCTCTCACACTTGGGTACAGTCTCTTGTCCAAACTCACTCCCTACTCCGGACTCTCCTTCCACTCAGTTTGTTCATGAAATTATTTTAAAGGGACACTTTACGCACCCCGACCACCTTAGTAAAATGGTCAGGCTGTTTCGAGTGTCCCCACTTCTCACCCTGCTGACACCCTGTGCTGACATATCAGAGTGCCCGTAGTAGCGTTCGTTTGGCAACAAAGCAGACATTGGCGTAAAAGCTAAGCACGCACCATCAATCCTTCTCTCTGACCAGGAGCTCGCATATCTTGTGTGTGAAAAGCACGCAAGATACGCAATTTGCGTATGTACGTATGAAAGTTATGTACACTATACAAATTGCTTAAGAAAAAAGGGTGGATGCAGGGGTTGAGTTTTAAATAATGTTCCTTTTAAGTAAACACTTTTTTTTTTTATCCGACGAATCGATTAATCTGCAAATTAATTGATTATGAAAATAATTCTTAGTAGCAGCCCTATATGAGACAGCCATCTAATTCAGTACACCTTGGTGCAGGGCTTGACATATCCTGTGGCCCGGTAGCTACTGACGTTTAGAATTTTACATTGGATCCTACATTTTTAATTCATTTTTCAAATATCTATATAAAAGGTTTTGCCTGGCTCCTAAAAATGTGCAGTTGGCTCACACATTCTATATAAAGTTGTCGTGTCCTGCCTTGAGTTTTACCATCTTGTGCTGCTATATTAGATTTGTTCAATGTTGTATCTTCCCTCGGTTTAGGTTACAACCCTTTTACAATACATAGTTAGCAATATGCCATGTGTGGGGCAAGGCTATAACTTAATGGCACTGTTAGTCTCCCTAATCTATATTTTGGTTTTTTGTAAATACAAAATAATGTGTTTGATCCTTTTTCTACTTGTCTGCAATACAATAATATGGTCTAATTCAGGGATCCACAAACTTGGCCGGGCTCCCCCAGATGTTTTGAAGATCTATCTCCCATGATGCTCAGACACTCGTTAAGCTGTTGGAGACTCATGGGAAATGTAGTTCCAAAACATCTGGAGGGCCAAGATTGCTGACCAGTGGTTTAATTGGTGTATTTTATTATTATATTTATATGTCTAGGTTTCCTGTGCAGTAAGTATTTTGCAATGCCGCATGCATTGGAGGACAGGTTTATTTTACATGAACTGCTGATTAAATTTACATCAAGGAAAGAAAGTTAGAATGTATACTGTACAGGGTCCAGTGTTCCTATAGCTCTCTCCATTTAAGTCCTTATACTTCGTCATGAAGGGGCCAAACCTTTGCCACTTGTGCCTGAGCATTATCTGTCGAGGTTAGTCTTGTGGCTGAAAGGTCAAACAAAGAGAAATGATGCACTATTAGACCTTCCAGAACTAATACCTGGAGAATTGTTAGATGCAAAAGGGAAATCTAAATCAGAAATATTGCGACTATTTACTTTTATATATATGTATTTTTTTTTTTTACACATGTGTATGTAAAAAGCTACTTCTGATCTGGCTGTCTTGGTCTGAACAGGTTTTTTTTGTGTGATTTGTCCTTCAAGCCATGTTCATTACACTGCAAACTTTTGACAAGAGAGTCAGGCTGTATTTACCTGCTGCCAGGAGCTGGTTGGTAGTAGAGCAAGACTCAGTAGATAGGCGATGCCATTTTTCCACCTAACATGAAACATAAATCATATAATATGTTGTGCACTCATTGCAAAATGTATCTAAAGAGTAAGATGCAGGCTATAATTTAAATATATTTTTGTCATTTTAGAAATATGAGAAATTAATAATATGTCATTTTTGGAGTGACAGTTACATCCCACCACTGTGGTTTGGAGTGGGGTTTTTTTTCTCTCATTTGGGGCTAGGACAGAACATAGATGGACAACGTCTCCATCCATATGACTATAGATGTGTGAAAGAATATATGCCACATCTCATTCTTTGACTACATGATTTTAGTGATGATTTACCCAGTGTATTTCATAGACTAGCATAGTCCTTACATGACAAACTTCCCATTTACACAAAATTTAGTAAAACGGCAGGGAACCTGTTTCCTAAAACAAATACGGCCAGCTAATATATTAATATTACCATATATCCCTCAACCAATTATAACCTTATCAATGGAAAAGCACATTTTATAATCAGCCCAATGAGCTTTTATTCTCACATGCTTACCTCCCGGACGTTAGGAAAGCCACTGGCACCTATGACCTTTTTGTAGAACTGGACAGATGCCTTCGGGTAACGAGGTTTGTTTTTGTTTCTAAATTCGACATAATACAGTCCAAATCTTTCAGAGAAGCCTTCATCCCATTCAAATTTATCCATCAGTGACCAGGCTGTGTAGCCTTGAATATTAACACCATCCTTCATCGCTGTCACAGGAAAAATGCAATTAACCTCGGCACATATGACTACATTGATTTCTCGTGTATGTGACAGGCCTTTAGGACAGTGAAGGACTACAGCATTTTTTGACAAAGGACACATGTTCAGCAAATCACTACATAAAATGCACGAGTGACCATATATAAACAAACACAGCTCTAACATGCCTACATTACCTATATGAATGGGACATTCCAAGCACCACAATATCCTCTAACACATGCTGCAAGTAGGTCCTAGACTTCTTTTTAATTCATTATAGCTTTAGCATTTTGCAAAAATATCCTGCAGCCATAATCCTTCCTGTTCGTGATAACTATGCATTCCCTGACCCCTATATACATATACAGCGTGTGTACAATATCTGCTAAATTACTGTAATTCAACTTTAAGCCCGGGGTCAGACGAGCTCACTAGGTGTGCCCATTCTATCATGCCTCCCAGCGTCCATCGCAGCATTGTGACGCTTCAATGGGGCGGGTCACACGCTGTAGCGCTCGCACATTTTGTGCGCGCTACAAGCAGATGTGCAAAAAACCTCCCTGTCAAAACGGGAGGCGTTGGACGGGGCTGCAAAGTGCGATCCTCCATAGGGGGAAATCGAACCTTGCAGCGCTGAGCACACTAACTGCGCTCAGCGAGGCGGCCAGACAGGCGTCAGAGTGGACGGACAGCCACTCTCACGGATGCTCCTTCCGCTCTCAAAGACGCTAGTCTGACCTTGACCTAACTGGTAGAGGACTCTTCTCTGCTCTACAGTCTGAGATGTTCATTTCTATCACACCAGCTGATAATATTTCGAATGCTTCTATTTTGCATACAATATAATACATTATAGTATGGATCTCTAGTTTTCCTTCCTACAATGGATTATTAATTTTTAGTTATGTAGATACTTAAATACTTATATGAATATCTCAGCTGTGGTAAATGGCACATTAATGATGTCTGTCCTAAAATTGATGTAAGCAGCGCTCACCTTTCAGCACCTCATTGATGTAACCTTTGAGATACTGTATCCTCCACTCATCACACAACTGAGCACAGTGCATCTTCTCTGACAGCCCATTCTCTGTCACAAACACTAGTGGGTTTCCATACTGAGTCTGTTGAAAACATTGTAATTACTTGTGAAATTCGTTTCAATTCCAATAGTTTCAGAGGATATCTGTAAAATGTCTTCTATGTTCAAGTGAGTATGTATTCTAGTGCCATTCTGATGTATGCATCTAGCTGGTTATAGCGTGTTTTTCCCCTTTATAGGATTGAAAGCACTGATGTGCACTCTATTTAAATGAATCAAGTACAATACAAGCGATACTTAGTGTCCTGACACATATAGTGTAAAACAAATCCTATACATCCCTAGAAAATTGTTCAATAAACTGTCCCTGCATGTAAAGACATAATAAAAATAACTTTGGTCAGCAGAAATAAAGCTGCCAAAGAGGAAACTGAATTTCAGTGGATGATTGATTTCCACATGTTACGAGGTTCAGAGTTTCAGGCAGACATACGGGACCCTATTTCGACCTAGGGCTTGATATTTGCAGAATTTATGGCCTTGAATAGGCCGTTTTTTGATTTAGCGTATTTGTTTATTGGGATATTGATTCCTGTTTGTACCGGCTGGGTGGAGTACATGTAACATCACTGCTCTATAACTGTGGAGAAACAGGTTTGAATCCTGGCCAGAGCACCTCCAGTAAGACGCACCTAACAGACACGCTTGAAAACAAGAGAAATCTCAATGTATCCTTCCTGGTAAAATACTCTCTAAGTGATCATTGAAATATCGGCATTAGCGATTCAGTTCCTGTTATTTTCCCCACTACAGGTATGCTGACACTAGAAAATATATCAAGTGCTGAAAAAGCCTGATAAATGGCTCTACTGGGAGGGAAACAGAAATTTACACCAAAACCCTAATTTAAAAACGGGATTTTCATTTGACACAGCTCAGTACAGGGTTTACAATAAATTAGGAAAGGACATAGATGGACTAAAACATGAGGGAGAGTGGGCCCTTCTCACCCAGGAGTTTATACTTCACCTCAAACTAATGAAATTCAAAAATGCTTACAAATATGAAGATTTGCTTTATTTGAAAAGGAAATCAATATTATTTCTACCTCCTCTTTACTGGTCAACCATTTCTTTGGCACAGAGGTCTGTGAGAATAGCAGCCTCTAAGCCTGGAGTCAGTAACCATGGCCCTCAAAGTGTTTTGGAATTATATTTCCCATGAGACTCTGACAATTTAATAAGTAGCTTAGCATCATGAGAGATGTAGTTCCAACACATCTGGAGAGCCATGGTTGCTGACCCTTGCTCTAAGCTGAAGGTTGAGTGATAGTAGGGATGAGAGAGAAAGCTCCTTCGGGTGGCCTTCCTGCCACCCTGCTTGTCACTGTGGGGAGGTGCTCTGCTAGCAACGAAACCAGAATCTCAGTGAACCCTACTGGATGTGTATCCCATGCAAGGGATTAGAGGATTAGAACCTCTCTTTAGTTTTCTCTATGGAACGTTTCATTTGAATGCTTGAGCCATGTTTTGGACATTTGAGGGTCTTTAGCAGACAGAAACATCTTGGCCCTTATTGTGACTTGCCCAGAATTGGGGATCCGCAAGTGGCCATGTTTATAATTGTGCCAAGACGTAATTGCTTACTGACAATGGCACCAACACCAAATTGGGAGGCAGTATCTTTTCTTTGGACTGCTAACATGAATAAAGAGCAATGCCCAATTGCTAATCAACAGCTCCCAATCCATGCGTGCTCCTTATGCAAATTATAAATTTAAATGTAGAGTAACCCACTGGCCTGGCCAAGCCAAGCTGCAACAGAACTCCACTTGGAATAGCCAACATTTATGATTTGAGATATTAGCATTAGAAAGCATGATGTTAATGCTAACAGCATCGCTGGAATCGGGGCCCTGGTTTTTAAATGAGTTTATCAATCCGGTTCATTTGATTTATCGTGTTGTCCTTGATTAAATAGGGATTTCTTTTTTTCTATTTTATAAGCTTTTTTTTCTTTCAAAAAAAGCATGTTACAAATGAGACGGTGCAAAACCTTTTGAACACATACATTTGGAACAAGAAAGTACAGAAAGAAATGGTACAGAAATAAGAGCTCAGTAAAAGGTTTATATTTAAGCCATAACTGAATTCCATGAGAGGAGCGACCTAAGGAGCTGCAGCAAAAAAGCCAACATCAAAGAACAATAGAACTAGGTTAGGTATGAATAAAGCTGACCTCAAAAAGGCCTAATCTTTACATTACTCAAGAGAATTCTTATTTGGGCACAGAAAAGATATATGAACTTATGAGTATCTGCAAACATAGCTGTCCTGCAGGAAACTCCATTCAGATATTACCTTCACAAAATTGAGCAGCCTACGGAATCCCCATGGAACAGAATACACCCATTTGGACTCCGGCTCAGGCCATTTGGGATCCACAAGTTCTCTTAAGTCTCGGTCAGTGAAATAATTTGGGCCTTGGGTGGATGGAAAGTTCCTGTTTGTGATATATCTTGTGGTGAAGTGGCCCACTCCTAAAAAATCACACGCGCCTTTGATGTAACTCTTCTCTTGAGAGGTAAAAGTGGGCAGTCTGGAAATACCCAAACCCTGCTGAGCACTCTTTTGACCTAAAAGGAAATTAATGGGTTAACTTAATTACAAAACTCTTGGACAATAAAAATTGCTTTATGAGATGATTGAAAATGGACAAGTCACATAAATTAAGTTTCCATTGTAGGGGGGTGTGGTTGGCTGCAGAGGAGAGAGGATGTATGTATTTGGAGCTCTTACCCGTTCTCCTCTTAATGGGTTCCCTCGATGTCCTTTGCTGCCAAATTTTTTCCTCCAAGGACCCAGGGCGGCTAGCCACCGAAGTCGCGTTGGGCAGGACCCGTTCCGTCCCCCCCTCCTCGGACAGAAGACTGACGACCATCTGGAGGCTTACTGCCTCGCTCAGCCCTGTGCCGGGAGAGTCTTCCCGGCGACCACCAGAGAGCCTGGCCCCACGCAACGACTCAACACCCTTTTCATGGTAGAGGGCTGTGGAGACGGAGGGCCCCCGTCTCCCAGCTGACACGGGTGACTTAGTGAAGGGAAGAGGTGGCGGGCACACAAGGCAGCAAACGTGATCCCCATCAGATCCCCCAAGGATCGGCCTGAAGGTGACTTTTCTGGGCTTCGAGTGCCTGCTTCTGGAGACAGGTGATGATGATCGCCCGCTGATGCGGGGCGACATGCGGCACTTCATGGCGGTTCTGAGAATCTGTGGTGGTACGAGTTCCCCGACCCGAGTTGTGCTCGAGGAGTTCCGAGGGGCAGCTGCTGTGTCTAGCGGCGAGACCATGGAGGAGGCCTGTGATGTGGAAAGTAAGGCGGATGCAGCTTACCTTGCGGGAGGAGGAGGAATTGTCGCTGCCATGCAGCCCTGGTGCGTCTGCTTCACTTGGGCCGCCAAGCCGAGTGGTGCTGGTTGGGCCGTTTTTGGAGCCTGAAGGTCTCGATCGACATCTGGGGAAGGAGGAGTGCCTTCAAAGGATGTCCGAGGGGAAGTTGCAGTCTGGGCCTCTTGCTCCGTCCGTTGTTCCACTGCTGGCTGAGGCTCTTAACCCTGAGACTGATTTCCTGGTCCGTAGTGCAGCTTGGAAACCACCAAAGCTGCGGGACTGGTATCACGGTCTCTCCTGGGCTGCCTTGTCTCATCCACAAGAATTCCCATTCCAGGATACGGGCTGATGGATTTCCTGTGGTGTTTGATGTATTTTTGCTGTGATCTCGACCTTTTTCCGAACTCGACCTGAACTTTCTGTTTGACCACATGCTGTGATTTTTTTATTTCAAAAATTTCTTTTCATTTTGCAGCGATTTGCTGAGGATTTTCTGTTCTGAAATTTTGCTGATTCTACCCGGCTGGGTCACCTTTTTTTTTTCCCCTTTTCTCTCTTTTCCTCTGTCATTTATTGATGTGCCCCCCCCCTCTGATGTTTCTCCCCCCTCATATTTTGAGACGCTTCGTCTACTATTTGAGGATATTTTAGTTTTTCTTTAGTCTCTCTGCTGTGCTCTTCCCCTACGGAAGACTCCCTTTTTGATATTGCAGATGACTTCTTAAGAGCTATTGCTTTTTCTTATGTCTATTTAGACGACTTACTATGGTCTTGCACGGCCACTTTTCGCTGTTGGTTTATTGTCTGTCTATGCTAAAATTCTAAAATAAAGAAATTTAAAAAAAATAAGTTTACATTCTAATGGCACAAATAATCTGAGACCTGATGTCTGTTCTCAGTGGCCTCATAATTCATTTTCTTCCAAATAAATAACTTGTAATAATTAATTCTCAAATAGTGGTGTGTATGTTGAACATTATTAAATGCTTCCATTATTAAATTATTATACTTTATATAGTGCTATGAGATTACGCAGTGTTGTATCATCCCCTCTTCCACTTATTTTATACATCTCAATGTATCCTTCCTGGTTTAATACCTTATAAATAAATATATTTGAACAACGCATAACTTCACAAAGATGATCCAGTAGGATTAGAGGAGTCCGTGCCTGAGGGAATTTACAATCTATATGGAAATGTGGAACATGAGGGGGTGGTGCTTGGTCAACAGTTACAATGGTTACTTAACAGTGCATTTATTGCAAAATATAATAATGGTTAAAAATGAATTGTAACGTTATTGGGAGATAATTCACAAAATAGGTTTGGTCCAGAAAGTAAAGAATGCTCTGATAATTGGGGATGCTCCATGTCTGGTTGAATAATGTCATCATCAACAAGTTGTGCATCAAACCATTTAACTACATAATGAAATATTGCGTAAATTCATTTAAGATGCAGGTTAAGGGATTCTATAGACACTAAGGCTAGGGTCAGACTAGCGCAGTTTTAACGTGCGTTTAGCCGCACAAAATCACGGCCGTACTAGCAGCAAATGACGTCCAATGCCGGGGAACATACGAAGTACGGCCGCACGAAAATTCGTCCGCGCAACGCAAGTGGCAAACGAACGCATTTTTTCGAGTACGTCAAACCGCTACTACTGACGTACAGAGTGCGCTGCGGCTACATAGCGGCGTGTTTGCGTGATTGGGAGACGTCAGACGCTGCACACGTCCGGCCAACATAACGTGCACAGACCAAACACTTCCTGTCTTGTCTGGGGGTAGCTGCAAGTTGCGTTGGACAATGGCTGGGACTGACATCGACGTGGAGAGGCTGATCAATGCAGTGGCAGATCATCCCGAGCTGTGGGACACGGCCTGCGACAGCTACAAAGACCGGCAGAAGAAGGCCAGTGCATGGGTCACAGTGTCCAGGGTGGTGTACCCAGAGTACGAGACGTGGTCTGATAAAGAGCAGAAGCTTCAGAGTGAGTAAATGATCATTTTATTGCATAGAATTCAATTGCATTGAACTTGAATGTAATATCAAACAAAATGGCATAACGAATTATCGTTGTCACTAAGGATGTGCGTTTCGGCTTTCAGAATTTCGGAATTTAAACGACATTTTCACGATTCGTGTTTTCTGATGCGGGCGATTCCCAGATAATTTTTCGATCCGAAAATGTCAGATCCGAAATGTTTCCGAGCCGAAACAAAATATTGTACGAATATGCGATTGGACTTGAATTGTGTCAAATCGAAATTTATTGCTTTGAAACGAGAACAGACGTTGCGAAAAACGAGAAATGTACGAAATCACGAAAAGTAGATCCAACAAACGAGCAAAGTGACACAAAAAACGAAAAATGGTCCATATTCCGATGACATATCCCCGAAAAACAAGTCGAACCGAATCGAATCAAAACAGGGTTCGTTCGAAATGAGCCGAATCGAAAACTTTAAACATCCGAAAATTCGAACAGAAAAAATAATCGGTGCACAAGCCTAGGTGTCACATGTCAAATGATGTCCATCTGCCATGGCACCTGCCCTGCATTGCTAGTGAAATAATTAGACAGAGCATCGCGAAACCTGTTGGTGTGTCTATTCACAGGTATTATGTCATCGTTAGCATACTCATCCAGACCCGTTACTGTGAGGGTATCCTCGAAATTAACCCCATCCCTTGCACGAACATAGTTATGTAGGATGCAACAGCATTTCACTATATCCACACAGAAATCCACATTTACATCAAGTGGCCGATGAAAAATCCTCCACTTGTTGCTCAGTATGCCAAAGCTACACTCGACATACCGTCTCGCCCGCGACAGCCTGTAATTAAACACCCGCTTCTTCACAGTCAGGTGTGTCCCCGAGTATGGCCGCAGGAGATGTGTGGATAAGCCGAATGCTTCATCACCCACAAAGGCATAGGGGACTGACACGTCGCTGCCAGGCAAAGGTGCGGGTCTGGGGATGTTCAGGTTCCCACCCTCAATCTCATTCCACAGTGTTGAGTTCCGAAACAGTGTTGAGTCCGAGTCCTTGCCGTATGATCCGACATCCACATACACAAAATTATAGTTGGCATCTGCCACCGCCAGTAGGCCAATTGAAAAATAATGTTTATAATTTTGATACAGTGAGCCACTGTGCAGTGGCTTCACAATGCGGACATGTTTGCCGTCCACCGCTCCCAGGCAGTTGGATAGTTCGCTCTCTCCCAGAATCCTGCTGCAATTGCCAGCCATGTCTCGCCTGTGGGTGTTGGCAAACATTGGTCCTTCATGGTTTCCCATATTGTTTGGCAGACCTTGCGGACGATCTCACCAGCTGTCGATCTGCCAATGCGGAAGTTGTAATGCAGATCCTTCAAACTGCATCCACTAGCAAGATACCTAGAACATGAAAGAAGCTGTGTTATGATCACATCATATAAACCTAACCTTATGTCACTCTCATCATGTTTTGCAGCACATGAAGCAATCAATAAATGGCGCACGGTGAGGGACAATCATACCCGGGTCCTGAAAAAGGAGGCTGAAGCTGCTCGCTCTGGAGCTGGTGCAAAGAAGAGGCGCAGCTATTTGTATGCTGACCAACTGTCCTTCCTGAGGAAGAGCCAGGAGCCGCGCAAGACTGTGAGCAGTATTGACCGGCCATCCACCTCTAGCTCACAAGGGCAAGACCTGCAGCCCGCAGGATCTGGCAGCTGCCAGGTGGAGGTCGAGCAGGGTGGTGCGGAGTCCCAGGTGGAGGATGTGGAGTCCCAGCAGGTGCCGGGTACAGCACCCACAGACAGCACCAGTACGGCTCCCAGGAGGAAGAAGCCACCATCAGCTGATGTCGAGCAGGCCATGGTCGCATTCATGGACGCGCACCATACACATCCACGCTGCATGGTCGCTGATTCCGAGGACATGTCCTTTTTCAATTCATGTCTCTCCCTGCTCAACATAATGACCCCAGCGCAGAAGCTGGATTATCGCCGCCGAAGCCTGGACCTGATACATGAGATACTGTCCCATCCACAACAGGCACCTGTATATCACGGTGTCGTGCCACAATACCCCCATGGTTATTCCCACCACTGCCAGGCGTTGCCTGCCCGCCCACCCATGTCCCCTGTTGCTGGGCCACCCCCGGAGCCAGAGTACCACCGCAGCCATATGCACGGTCCTCATGACCCAGATGCTCCTCGGTATCATACCATGTGAGGTGTATCGTCTGTTCGTTTATGTTTGTCACAGTTTATTCATGTTGTTCTAATATTTTTATTTTATTACCTTCATTGGACATGCAATAATATATGTGTTTAATATGTTATTGTTATCTTCTGTCATATTATTTCGGGACTAAATATTTTATTTGTTTCACATCGTTGTCAGTGTCATTACTCTTTCGTTACGTGTTCTGGAAGGTGATGCATGCGTGTGTGTGTGGGCATATAACTACTGACCTACAATAGAGCCTCTGCACACCGAGCACATGTCTGATGACTGGCAGCGATGTCATGAATGCACGTGTTTGATAGTACTTACCGCAAAGTGAGGACCAGCATCTCCTCCGGTGGTATGGCAGCCCTCATGTTGGTGTCCCTCTTGGTCAGCGGCTCACGCACCTTCATCAACAGTTCATCAAAGGTGTGGATGGACATCCGCAGGTAGTTGAAGAACTTCACGGGGTCCCTCTCTCGCAGTGGCCTGTACAGTGTCACAAAGTGGCCATGCGTGTGTCTGGCAGTGTTGAGTGGATGGACCCATGTTCGCCGTTGTCTTTTCTTCTTCAGGTACAGGTATCCCAGTGCAGCAAAAAGAAACACTTGGACTGCATCCATCTTGGAAAATGCCACCATTCCCAAAATGCCTTTTTATACCCCTTCCCTTTTATTTGATTCATTCTGCAATTGATTTGGTTGATCATATCTCTCTTCTTCCAGCTCCGTGAAACAAAACGTACGAAAATGCGCATCGTATGACCGCTTTCGCGCATTCCGTTAAAAAATACGTTCGTTCGTTCGACCGCACTTTTTCACGTTCGCGGAGAAAAATGCGTTCGTCTGACCCTAGCCTATAACCACTTCTATAGCCTGATGTATGTGACACTGATAGCTCTAACAAGCTGTGACTTTGGGGAAGAGTCGTACACCTTGACATTGAACGTGCGACCAGTGGCGTCGTAACGTGGGGGCGGTGGGTGCGGCCCGCACCAGGTGACACCCGCCTTTAGGGTGACACCGTCACCCTAAGGGCGGGTGTCTCACCCACCGCCCGCCACCGCCGCGTATTCGCTCCGTGCGAGCGTCCGAAGCATGCAGCTTCGGCGCTCGCCTGGAGGAAATACGTCACCAGCCAATCGCGGCTGGTCACGTGGCTCCCCCAGACGAGCGCCCAAGCTGCGCGCCGCCGGACGCTCAGAAGGAGCGAAAAACGCGGCGGAGAGGTGCTGCCTGGGCCGCTATCCATGTGCTGGACCAGGACCAGGAGGTGAGCTGGGGCAAATCCATGAGCTGCTGGGGCAAATCCATGGGGGCCTGGGGCAAATCCATAACCTGCTGGGGCATATCCATGAGCTGCTGGGGCAAATCCATGGGGGCCTGGGGCAAATCCATAACCTGCTGGGGCATATCCATAAGCTGCTGGGGCAAATCCATGAGCTGCTGGGGCATATCCATGAGGAGCTGGGGCAAATCCATAAGCTGCTGGGGCAAATCCATGAGCTGCTGGGGCAAATCCATAAACTGCTGGGGCAAATCCATGAGCTGCTGGGGCATATCCATGAGGAGCTGGGGCAAATCCATAACCTGCTGGGGCAAATCCATGAGCTGCTGGGGCAAATCCATAAGCTGCTGGGGCAAATCCATGAGGAGCTGGGGCAAATCCATGAGGAGCTGGGGCAAATCCATAAACTGCTGGGGCAAATCCATAAGCTGCTGGGGCAAATCCATGAGGGGCTGGGGCAAATCCATAACCTGCTGGGGCATATCCATGAGGAGCTGGGGCAAATCCATAACCTGCTGGGGCAAATCCATGAGCTGCTGGGGCATATCCATGAGCTGCTGGGGCATATCCATGAGCTGCTGGGGCATATCCATGAGCTGCTGGGGCAGTATATCCATGAGCTGCTGGGGCAGTATATCCATGAGCTGCTGGGGCAGTATATCCATGAGCTGGGGCAAAATCCATGAGAGCAGCTGGAGCATTATCAATGAGAGCAGCTGGGGCAGTATATACATGAGAGGAGCTGGGGCAATATCCATGAGAGGAGCTGGGGCATATCCATGTGTGCTGGGGCAATATCCATGAGAGCTGGGGCAATATCCATGTGTGAGCTGGTCTGGGGCAATATATCCATGTGTGAGCTGGTCTGGGGCAATATATCCATGTGTGAGCTGGTCTGGGGCAATATATCCATGTGTGAGCTGGTCTGGGGCAATATATCCATGTGTGAGCTGAGGCGCAATATATCCATATGTGAGCTGAGGCGCAATATATCCATATGTGAGCTGGTCTGGGGCAATATATCCATGTGTGAGCTGAGGCGCAATATATCCATATGTGAGCTGAGGCGCAATATATCCATATGTGAGCTGGGGCAATATATATCCATGGGTGAGCTGCTGGGGGCAATATATATCCAGAGCTGCTGGGGGCAATATATATCCATGTGTGCTTTCACTGCCTTCGAACAGGCAACGTACTTGCTGGCAGTTGGCAAAAAGTTGTGTGAGCATATGAGAGAGCTCCACAGCAATAAACCTCACAGTAATGTGCGCTGTGTGTATGAGCATTCAGTGTTATATGGGAGTACTGATTTAGGAGTAAGAGTAGTTAAAAAAAAAAAATCTGAAAAACTCGGGGGGGGGGGGGTGACACCATAAATTACCACACCGGGTGACACCGACCCTAGTGACGCCACTGCGTGCGACAGTCATAGCAGCTCACATTGTGATTATTTTGTAGGGTCTTACTTGCCTATATATTCTTTCATGATTTGAGGGTAGTCTCCATTATAAAGAGGGTTGGCGAACCATCCAAAATGAAACTGGACAAATCTCTCTGCTGCCTCAATATCCTTCTGGCTGGAGAGGTCTACAGGCTCCCCCCATTCAGTAGTCAGTGAGATGCCCACCATACCTAAAATGGGTTAAAAATAATTGCTGGAGAAGAGAACCATTAACAGGATCTGACAAGAACCTAGCACAATGAAAGCAGAAGAACATACCTCCTACTTTGAATACAAAATGATTTGAAGAGGTCAGAGGAAACCAGGGGAGGGGGGAGGAGCTATGAGGGATCACAAGTCCTAATGCAGTTTTTACCAAACCTGCCCTAAAGGCCCGCTATTAAGCCAGGATTACCAGATATATGCAGTACGGCATAGGTGCTCTCTTACTGCTAGTGATTGCAGGATTCCGTCTGCATTTCCCAAGGTAATCCTTAAAATCTGGCCTGTTAGTGAGTCCTGAAGATAGGTTTGGTAAGCACTGGCCTAAGGGATTGAGTGGCTATTCAGAAATTTGTGTAATATCGTTAAATGGAGATCTTATTTCATGTAAGAAATTGATTTGTTTAAATATTGAGGCATTAGATAAAGATTATTGCATGATCAATGAACCGGGAAAAGAGTCACACTTGGGTTTGTACGCATGAAATGGGAGGATATCCGAGATAGCAAAGAGACAGGTCAGACTAGATAAATATTTGGCTGTAAATGATATAAAAGGGAATAATATTGGAATCCAGATAGAAATCCCAATAATGCAAAACTCCTTCAAAAACTCATATATATATATATATATAACACATTTGATTGCTTTAATTGTCTACTCTCTGTCAAGAACTATTACAGTTTGTCAGTTAGATACAATTTTGGAAGATAACTGTCACATTTTACTGACCTTTCTGCTTGCTCCGCCAGTTTTTGCTGTACGTGTGCCAAACCCTGGCATGTGCCTGTTTAACATAAAAAAACAATTGCAAAATGTGCATTCTTACAAAGAAGCTAAAAGAAATAAAAGATTGTTTTGAATTAAAAGTTCAAAACTGACAAATTATCTCACTGATGCAGGGTTACTCAGAGAATCGAAAAGTCACTCCACGTTCGGTGACCTTTCGTTCCCCGCACTTCGGGGCGATTCGGCTATTCTAGTTCCACGAACCTGCAGTGTATTCAGCAAGCACCGCAGGGGCCACGTAGTGCAGGAAAAACTTACCGCAAACATGAAGAACACTCGCCGAACACTCACCGAAAACCTGCAGAAACCGCTGCAAAAACCCCACCGAACACGGCAGAAAAACCCAACTACCTGCCGATCACAGCACAGAGCAGCTGCCAGAAAAACCTGACAAGCAGACGAACGTGGTGAGAAAAAAAACCCAGTACGCTTGAAAGATTGAAATTTGAAACACTGTTTGCAAAAAAACTACACAACAAAAATGTCTGGCATTTTCATATACGGTACAATGAATGATAATATAAAAAGGTCTGTTAAGGAAAATTGAAAAAATGATTTAAAAAAAAAATGGAAAAAAATTTGCTAAAAAAATCTAGAAATAAAGAGACTCTTTACAGCAGCATAAAATAATAAATGGTTTATTAGATATTGAATTAAAACAGGAATATTTTTAACATTGAAGCCTATGGGATTCGCCTGAATAAACCTGTCGAATGAAACCACCGAACAGCAGGGCATTTCGGCAAAATTTCACTGCTGTTTGATGTCTCTGAATAGACGAACCATTGCTTCTCTATGGGGGATTTCACTGCCCTCGAACAGTCACCGTATGTGCAGGCAATTCACCAGAATTTGGAGAACTGCCTGCTCTCTGAATAGCCAAATGGCCCCGAAATGTCCCCGTTCGCTGAAACTCAGTGTCTGGTTACATTTTGGCCACATTTCAGATCTCTCTGAATAGCCCCTTAAGTCTACTGGATAAATTCCTTTTTTTTTTTTTTACTAGTGGCTTATTCTACAGATCTGTGCACATCAAAACAGCTAATCAAAATAATTTTCTATCCATATCCTTAAATACCTGCAAATAACTCCTCAGCTGACGAATGCTAAGTGACTCCTTTTTTCAATATATATGAAAATGACTAGGTGACTCCTTTATTATTAACAGGAAATTAAAGAGTACATAACAGTATGTCAACCTTTAACTCTAAGGTCAAGGCAAGTATTATTAACACCAAATAGAAGACATAAATAGATGTATTAAAAAAGGCTTGGTTTTGCAAGGGTATTCGTAAACACTTTTCTTACTTTAATCATGTTATGGGTAGCCTTGTATGCCCCAGTTCCGCTCAACTTAAAGCCCGGTGCATGTTCTCCTGTCTCAAACCCTTCAACAGCCACCGACTAAGAAAAAGAAAACCAAAAAGTTAAAAATTGAGTATGGTCTGGACAGAAAATTCTATACACCTGTAGCGCTCACTCCCGGAGGAGCCGCTGAATTTAAACCTCGGGTCAGTCTCCCCACACTAGGGAATAAATATACTCCAGCACCGCTGTGGATTTTATAAATTATATAGTTTACTGAATAAACTGGCATATAAAGAGTAACACGGTATACGTACTGTATATATATTTACAGTAGTTCGTAATGCGAGAAACGCGTAGCGGAAAAGGAAAAGGAATTTTAACCCCTTCGTGGTTGGAGTGTGAGTCCCGTACAGGTTGTGTCCCAAGAAAGTGTAGGTGTATGCGTGTATTGGTACCCGGGTACAATATTCAACTGGCCAGTGAATGATTTCAGGTGTATCTTCGACTAGTCACATTGGAGCCCTGTAGGTTTTGACAAAACTGCAGCGTGCTTTATTATTTTACGGTGGCCGGGAAGGCCTCTCACCCATCCGCCAGATACTCTGCGCTCCGCTCGACCCAGGACGTCTCTCCGCTCGATTTTGACTGGGATTCTGTGCAACCGGATCCGCTGTCTTGCTTGTCTGTGTCTGCCACAAGATGTCCAGCTCACCGCCTGCACTCCCTGTTAGATCGTCTGTGGTCTCCTAACTCGGGGTCCTTCAGCTTACTCTGTATCTGTGTAGGGTTACTAGCGGTGGATCACTAGGTCTTCGACCAGTAAAAGGGGAAACCCATCTCCAGCTCTGCTAGGCCGCACCTGCGCTCTGGCCTGGTCGCGATCGCTATCTCCGTCACTTGCGTCTTGCTCTTCTCACTCCTCGGCGCGCTCTGCCTGTTCTCTCCACGAGGCTGTGGATGTCAGTCTCTCTTTTCCCACCCACTTCCTGTTCCCGTCCGCAAAGCATGCTGGAAAATGTAGTCCCAATGTCCAGTGTCTTACATTGCGCTTGTCTCCCTCTGGTGGCCAAAATTAGGTACTGCAACCACAGTGTTTTAAAACCAGCGCTACACTCTCCCCCTCCTAGAACTCTTGGGTCTCTCCAAGGAGGTATAACAGTTGCATTACATTTCAACATAACATTAGGCAACATATACAGGCTCAGCAGCAAGCATACAATGGGTTATATACACTTCCTCAAGTTGACTCATGCTTTTGACTACCTCAGCTAACATAGCAGACACTTCGGGCAACCTTCGCACTGTGGTGACGGCCTCTTCAGTGCTATGTCCTGGTGAGTCGTAGGTGAGTCTCTGGGGCGGTCGAATAGAGCGTTTTGGTTCTGGCTCTATCAGTCCTCTTCAGGTGGAAGTACTACAGGTGCGGGTTCAGTTCTCCTTTCCACAACTGGAACAGACATCTCTTCGGAGTATGATCCTTCCAGTGAAGGCATGGAACTGTAGTCATAAGACTCGGCTTCAGGAACTACAGGGATTTCAATAGTCTCGGGAACTTCTAATTGAAATTCAGGAGCCTCAGGCCTCAAGTTACTTTCCCACCGTTCAGGAACTGGAAAGACCTCTTCAGGCTCTGGTGAGCGCACCCAGTCCAGACAAAAGCTTTCCTCCTCACTGTCCCTTTCGCTCTCTTCGACAACCCGTGTCTGCTGAGACCGAGTAACGGGAGTCAGACGTGGAGCCGGCGGGTTTGGCAGAGAAAGTTCGTCCCCAACTGGTATCCTCACAGCCTCTCTCAAAGGTAATAGATGATTCCGGTGCCAGTTCTTAAGAGGCCCAGCCTTTCCATCCGGCCGGATTTGGTAAACTGGCAGACCTGGCAGTTGCTTGCAGACAATGTAGACCTGAGAACTCCATCTATCTGCCAATTTATGCCTTGCAGCAGCACCCAAGTTCTTCAAGACCCTATCACCGGGTTGTAGATCCTGTATACGAACTTTCAAGTCATAGTTCTGCTTATTCCTTTGTTCCCTGTTTCCTGAGGTCAAACGGGCCTGGTCAAACGCAGAGGCCAAGTTCTTCCAAAGTCTATCCACATAATTTCTATGAGAAGCTACCGATGTCTGGTCCAGAGATAGCCCAAACGCCAAATCAACCGGCAGTCGAGCTTCTCTTCCGAACATAAGACGGTACGGTGAGTATCCAGTAGCGTCACTCTCCGTACTGTTTTATGCATGTACTAGCGTAGCTATGTGACGACTCCAGCTCTGCTTCTCTCTGTTTGACAGTGTCCCCAGCATATTTAGCAGCGTGCGATTGAACCTTTCGGGTTGAGCATCACCTTAAGGGTGATATGGTGTAGTTCGGGTCTTCTGAATTCCCAGCAGTTCCAGTAATTGCCCAACAAGCCGGCTTTCAAAGTCTCTACCCTGATCAGAGTGTATTCTCCTTGGTAGGCCATAGCGAACAAAGAACTTTTCCATCAGAACCTTCACCACCGTAGGAGCACGTTGGTCTTTTGTAGAAAAAGCTTGGGCGGAACGTGTGAAATGATCAGTCACTACTAGAATATTTCCCTGCCCACTAGCATCCGGCTCTAAGCACAGGAAATCAATGCACACCAAATCCATGGGTCCTTGACTTTGTAGGTGGCTCATTGTAGCAGTTCGGGTTGGTAGGGTTTTCCTCTGGATACACCTCAGACATGAATGGCAGTAACTTTCCACTTCAGCTCTCATGCAAGGCCAATAGAATCTGTCCCGCACCAGCTTAAAAGTTCTCTCTGCGCCCAAATGTCCATGTTCATCGTGTAACGACCGCAGTACACTCTCTCTGTGTTTAGTGGGAAGGAACAACTGTTGGGTCTCTTCAGCATTGTTCGAGGGGCCCCTTCGGTAGACCACCCCATCTAACATCTTCAACCGTTCCCACTCTTTGTACACCAATCTGGCTCCATCTGGGGAATTTGTCAGCAGAATTTCCCGTTGGTTCGCGTTTAGGGCCTTTACGGTTAACGCAATCAAAGGGTCTCTAGCCTGATCGGCTCTCAGGTCCTGTTTCGAGAAAGTAGGCAGACTTTCATCCCTCAGCTGTGTAAGGTTACAGTCTGGAACAGCCGCAGCCATAACTCCTATGGCTTCCGCTTCAATGCCTCCCTTGACCCGGCGCTCTGCTCCTTGACATAAAGCTTGCACCCGTCTGGAGTTAACTGAGTCCATTCTGTAATGTAGGGTCTTCTCGACAAAGCATCAGCATCTCGATTATTCACCCCAGGGCGATACTTCAGGCTGAACCGAAACCCTGACAGAGTGGCCAACCACCGATGTCCCGTTGCGTCCAGCTTCGCAGTGGTAAGGACGTAGGTAAGAGGATTGTTATCCGTCTTTATCACAAACTCGGCTCCATACAGATAGTCTTTTAGCTTGTCTACCACCGCCCACTTCAAGGCTAGGAACTCCAACTTGTGGGTAGGATAGTTCTTTTCAGAAGGCGTAAGGCTCCGGCTCACATACGCTACAGGCCTCAGCAATCCACCATACTCTTGGTACAGGACTCCCCCTAGACCTTCTCTGCTGGCATCCACATGTAGTTCGTACGGCTTGTGAGGGTCCGCGTAGGCCAAGACAGGAGCTCGAGTTAGACTCTCTTTCAGCTTCAAGAAAGCACCCTCGCATTGACTAGTCCATTCTCCCTGGATAGACTCTCGAGCCTTCCTTGGCCCTGGAGCCGACGGATTTCGGTCAGAGGCCTTGTGGCCTTCTTCTGTGTCTTCCTTCTGTAGGAGCTTGTTCAATGGTTGAGCTATCTTGGCAAATCCTCCTACAAATCTTCGGTAATAGGAGCAGAACCCCAAGAAAGATCTAAGTTCAGTAACGTTTCGGGGTCTAGGCCAGGAAGCTACGGCCTCCAACTTCCAAGGATCTGTCGAAACGCCTTCTGCTGAGACCACATGTCCCAGATACGTAACAGAAGGTAAACAGAATTGACATTTCTCCAGAGACAGTTTCAACCCCTCTTCATGGAGCCTCTTCAAGACCTTCTCCAACCGTTTCTCATGTTCTTCCAAAGTCTTCCCGAACACAATTATGTCATCCAGATACACTAATACTTCGATCAGGTTCATGTCCCCGACTGACTTCTCCATTAACCGTTGGAACGTGGCTGGAGCCCCCGTAAGGCCTTGAGGCATTCTGTTGAACTCAAAGAACCCCAGTGGGCAGATGAACGCAGTCTTCTCTTTGTCTTCAGGATGCATCGGTATCTGGTGATACCCACTTCGCAGGTCTAGTACACTAAACCATTTTGCTCCAGACAAACACTGTAAGGCATCTTCTATCCGAGGAGTGGCATACTGATCTGGGATGGTTCTCCGATTTAGCGTGCGATAGTCTATGCATAGACGGACAGAACCATTCTTCTTCCGGACCATTACTATTGGAGATGCATATGGGCTCCTGGACTCTTGAATCACCTTGGTTCTTTGCAGTTCATTCAGCTGTTCTTGTAAATCATCCAAGTCTCCCAGCGGAACTCGTCTTGACCTTTCACGAAACGGCTTGTCTTCCTGTAATCGAATGCGATGCTCAGTACTTTTAGCTAGGCCCACATCGAACTCATCTTTTGAGAACAAGTCCCTCCACTTTAGGACCTGGGACTGAAGACGTTTCTTCCATTCAGGTGAGATGGGAGCGTCCTTGGGGTAGAACCTTTCATCTGGAATCTCTTTATCCACTCCCCCTCCTAAATCGGTAGGAGAGAGAGGCATAACAGACGCTACTTGCCCGATAGGCATTCGTGCTTTCAGGACCACTGGAGAATCAGACACATTACACACACTGACTGAGACTCTTCCTCGTGTTCGTTTCAAAGCTTTAGTGGAGATTATTTCAGGGATTACTTCTACTCCGACTTCACTCCCATGATTAAAATCGGTTTCCAGTACTACATAGGGGCCTGGTTGCGATCCGTTCAACTTGACTGAAGCCCGGAAACTCGCTACTTCTCCTGATTGCAGAACCCTCTCTGTTCCTTCCAATCTCCATAGGTGCCCCACCTCAGCAGGTGCCTTCTGTTCTTCGACCATTCTCTGATAGACTGGATGTAACATTGGGTGTACTCCCTTGGTAGAACCTTCTTCCAGTACCATAGGAGTCAGGAGACGTCGCACCAGATCAGTATTCGTCCCCACTATCATGGAACTTCTGTTTGCCCCTGAAGGCGAGGACACACAATGGCCAACGCATCACAACCTCCAGACTGTCCGATGACTTCGGACCCGATCTCCAACTTCACCTGTAGATACCCGTCATAGGGGAGTTTCTCAGTTCCGATACCCCAGATTCCCAGATCCTTCAATTTCTGTAGAGGTATGTGCTTCAAGTGTTTCTCATAGAAGTCTTGGTAGATCAATGTCACTTGAGCCCCTGAGTCCAACAGAGCTTTGGTGTAGACACCCTCTACTTGGATTGGCACAATGGGAGAAGGACCTATCAGCTGGTCAGGAAACTTGGTTGTAGTAACAGGAGGTTTAGACCCCGTTTGTTGTACCCTGGCCTTCTTCTTGGCCTGCGTAGGTTTTGGGTGTGCATTGCTTCCCCATGACGTAGGACCGGATGCTAAGGGAGTGACTCTATCAGTCCTGGTAGGCTCAGCAGTTGGCAAGACTCTGGGCCCTCTCGGCCTTTCATTTCTGACTTGAAAATTTGAGCGTTTCTTTTTAAGCCGGGCGCCTGGTTTGCTCTCTTACCAGGGCCCTCTGGAGTTTCCCGCTTGCAGGGTGGACAACAGTTTCTCCACGCCCTTTAGGAGTTCTTCGACCGGTTTCTTTTCAGCTCTCCCTTGTGGGCATTGAGCCCTGAAATGGCCGATTTCCCCGCAGCCAAAACATTTCTTTCTCGGGAGTGTGGGCATATTTCCTTCTTGTGGTTCATGTGGAGACCCCCTGTTCGAGGCTACAGCAACCCCCTCAGTTCTGGCGTCCTTAGCCGACAGCAATGTCATTAACTCCATCATTTGCGACATCTGAGTTTTTAAAGCCAGCACTTCAGTCTGTATGTCTGCTACACAGAGAGTTCCTACTTCTGCGGTGAAAACTGTGTGCGAAGCATTTGCAACCTTTTTAGCCTTAATCAAGGCCTCTTCTTCTCGGATAGCTTTGACCAGTTTGGAATAGGTCAGTCTCGTGCTCTGGTATCTAGTCTGAAATTTCAACATTATGGGATCCAGTGGGAGTGCTCCTTTGAAAATTTGATCCATCAAAGCTTTGCTTGCATGACTCGGTTCCATGCCCCCTTTGAGAATGACCTGATGGATGATTTTATCCAGCCGCCAGACATATGTGGACAATTCTTCTCCTTCCTTTTGATAGGTGTGAGAGAACTTGTGGATAAGCTCGGCACAATCCTCCACTCTCCCCGAAAATTTCCTGTAAAGCTTCTAGATACTCCGCAGCAGTGCAGCCGGGCTTGTCCCTTTTTAGGTTTCGAATGACATCTGAAGCAGGACCTCTTAGGTCAACCTTTGTCTCTTCACGGTGTCAGCAACTTCCCATTCTTGCACTGCCTGATCTATCCAAGTCTCAAAGTCCTCTTCTCCAGTTGGCACAGGGACCTTACCAGAAAAAAACCCGTATCTTGCGATATCCGTAATTGGGAGACGCAGCAGAGTTTTGGGCTAGTGTTTCCACCAGTTTCCCCATAGTGGTGAAAAATGTGGCAGGAGGGAACCCTGTAGTTGGGGTAACATCAGGAACATTCGCGTGATCACCACGTGGCGTACTTGGCTGGACCAGTCGAACTTCCACATCGTCGGTCAGCTTCACACTCGCCCCCTGAAAACACACTGGAACACCCTTTCTCAACTCAAAAAGAACATACGTGTGAGGGGTATCTGGGTTCGCTTTAATGTCCAGGATTAACCCCCGATTATCTGGTGTCAGCGCGGCCACGGCCTGGCGAATCTGATCTTCGGCCCAAGTGTCTGCAGGAATATCCATAACTATACATAATCCTATCTGACTACTGTGCTCCTCACACCATTTGGCAGCAGTGTCTGGATCCATATTTAACCCTTTAAATGTGTTTTTTCCAGAGACTCCCGGAAACGAGCCCCCACGTGTAGCACTCACTCCCGGGGAGCCGCTGAATTTAAACCTCGGGTCAGTCTCCCCGCACTAGGGAATAAATATACTCCAGCACCGCTGTGAATTTTATAAATTATATAGTTTACTGAATAAACTGGCATATAAAGAGTAACACGGTATACGTATATATATTTACAGTAGTTCGTAATGCAAGAAACGTGTAGCGGAAAAGGAAAAGGAATTTTAACCCCTTCGTGGTTGGAGTGTGAGTCCCGTACAGGTTGTGTCCCAATAAAGTGTAGGTGTATGCGTGTATTGGTACCCGGGTACAATATTCAACTGGCCAGTGAATGATTTCAGGTGTATCTTTGACTAGTCACGTTGGGGCCCTGTAGGTTTTGACAAAACTGCAGTGTGCTTTATTATTTTACGGTGGCCGGGAAGGCCTCTCACCCATCCGCCAGATACTCTGCACTCCGTTCGACCCAGGACGTCTCTCCGCTCGATTTTGACTGGGATTCTGTGCCACCGGATCTGCTGTCTTGCTTGTCTGTGTCTGCCACAAGATGTCCAGCTCACCGCCTGCACTCCCTGTTAGATCGTCTGCGGTCTCCTAACTCGGGGTCCTTCAGCTTACTCTGTATCTGTGTAGGGTTACTAGCGGTGGATCACTAGGTCTTCGACCAGTAAAAGCGGAAACCCATCTCCAGCTCTGCTAGGCCGCACCTGCGCTCTGGCCTGGTCACGATTGCTATCTCCGTCACTTGCGTCTTGCTCTTCTCACTCCTCGGCGCGCTCTGCCTGTTCTCTCCACGAGGCTGCGGATGTCAGTCTCTCTTTTCCCACCCACTTCCTGTTCCCGCCCGCAAAGCATGCTGAAAAATGTAGTCCCAATGTCCAGTGTCTTACATTGCGCTTGTCTCCCTCTGGTGGCCAAAATTAGGTACTGCAACCACAGTGTTTTAAAACCAGCGCTACACACCCTTGAAACACTACACTTAAATGCCCAGAACGAGGAAGGGTACACTGATATTCAGTTTGGAGAACACGCAGATGGAAAACGTTACCTTTGTGATTCGTTACAGCTAAATACTTGCCCATGTACGTTAACTAATGAATCCTAAACAACTAAATAGCTTGACCTATAGTGTCCCTTGTAGAGTCGTATCTTCATAAATATATATTTTTGTCTAACGATGGGAAGGGAAACATTAATTCCCGGGCCCTTAGTTAGTGGAGGTAGCAGGGAAGCTGTTTGAGTAAAATCTTTAATGATATTTTCCTTCTCAGGCTCATGACAGATTGTTTTGTCAGTCTAGCTTTAAGAATATAGAGACTCTATGGCCTATTCCTTTATTTCATGGTAAGAGGTGTGTAATGCAAAACTACCCATAGTAGAGAGGCGAGCATTCCTGGTATGTTTACGGCACATTCTCTGTTTCATTTCCTGTAATGCTCACTCACCCAGGGATTGTTGAATGTGATCCAGTGTTTCACTCTGTCCCCGAACCTCTCAAAGCATAAGTTGGCGTAATCATTAAAGTATGTGACTATGCTGATGTTCTGCCAGCCATTAGATTTTTCCTGCAGATTCTACAATGGACAGAATTCAAACACAACAAAGAGGAAAAATATAAAAGATCTATATTCAGAGGTTTTTTGGCTTGACATAGCCTTAGAAATGGCACAGCAAACTCTACTGCACTATGTGCAGATACTTGATAACGGTCTTTAAATTGTGAACTATGTTGCCTTTTCGATTTAAGGTAAATCCAAGGCATTACTGCTATTGTTACACAATAATCTCCTAAAATTATCTTAAATTATCCATATATTTAAATTAATTTCCATAGAAATATAAAAATGGCAATCACAGCTGAAACACCAAACACAGAATAAATTTAACTCTGTTATGTTAAAGACCCGTGAGTGTGTGATTGTGTTTGTCTCTATGTGCATATACACTCACCGGCCACTTTATTAGGCACACCTGTTATTGCTTGTTAACACAAATTGCTAATCAGCCAATCACATGGCAGCAACTCAATGCATTTTGGCTTCTAGACGTGGTGAAGAGGACTTCCTGAAGTTCAAACCGAGCATCAGAATGGGAATGAAAGGGGATTTAAGTGACTTTGAACGAGGCATGGTTGTTGGTGTCAGACGGACTGGTCTGAGTATTTCAAAAACTGCTGATCTACTGGGATTTTCACACACAATCATTTCTAGGGTTTACAGAGAGTGAGAGAAAGGGGGAGTGTGAGGATCCTGAGGAAGAGCAACAGCACTAATGGCCTGCTCTACGGTGGGGCCCGCTCAGGTCTCACAAGGTTTTAGCTTGCTTGTGCCATTACAGGGATGAATGCTCCATATGCAAATCAGTCTGCTCTCACCCAATGAGGGTGGCCAGTACTGACTGCCAAGGAAGTCATCCCTGCATGAGAGGTGCAGCAACCCCCGACGATCGTTTCGGCCTTGTTAGGCCTCGTCAGAAGGGTATAGCTGACACCCTTCTAGGCACATCAAGCAAGGGGTCCAAATCTGGATGACCCTGTAAACTTATCGTCGGGGGTTGCTGCACCTCTCGTGCAAAGATGACATCCTTGGCAATCAGTACTGGCCACCCTCATTGGGTGAGAGCAGGCTGATTTGCATATGGAGCATTCATCCCTGTAATGGCACAAGCAAGCTAAAACCTTGTGAGACCTGAGCGGGCACCCACCGTAGAGCAGGCCACTAGTGCTGTTGCTCGTTCTCAGGACCCTCACAAACCCCCCCCCTTTCTCTCTTTACAGAGAGTGGTCTGAAAAAGAGAAAGTATCCAGTGACCGGCAGTTATATGGACAAAAATGCCTTGTTTATGTCAGAGGTCAGAGGAGAATGCAGGCTGGTTCGAGATGATAGAAAGGTTACAGTAACTCAAATAACCACTCGTTACAAGCCAGGTATGCAGAAAACATCTCTGAATGCAAAACACGTCCAACCTTGAAGCAGATGGGCTACAGTAGCAGAAGACCACACCGGGTGTCACTCCTGTCAGCTAAGAACAGGAAACTGAGGCTACAATTCGCACAGGCTCACCTAAATTGGACAATATAAAATTGAAAAACATTGCCTGGTCTGATGAGTCTTGACTTCAGCTGTGACATTCCGATGGCCGGGTCAGAATTTTACATAAACAACATGAAAGCATGGATCCATCCTTCCTTGTATCAATGGTTCAGGTTGATGGTGTAATGGTGTACTGGTGTTGGGGATGTTTTCTTAGCACACTTTGGGCTCCTTAGTACAAATTGAGCATTGATTATAAACGCCACTTCCTACCTGTATATTGTTGTTGACCATGTCCATTGCTTTATGACCACAGTGTACCCATCTTCTGATGGCTACTTCCAGCAAGATAATGCACCATGTCACAAAGCTCAAATCATCTCAAACTGGTTTCTTGAACATGACAATGAGTTCACTGTACTTCAGTGGCCTCCACAGTCCCCAGATCTCAATCCAGCCGAGCACCTTTGGGATGTGGTGGAATGGAAGAATTGCATCATGGATGTGCAGCCGACAAATTTGCAGCAATTGCGTGATGCTATCATGTCAATATGAACCAAAATCTCTGAGGAATGTTTGCAACACCTTGTTTTATCTATGCCACAAAGAATTAAGGCAGTTCTGAAGCAAAAGGGGGTCCAACTCAGTACTAACAAAAATTTAAAACAATGATGTAGCGATAACAATGTTCCTATCAGGGGGTCATCGATCGTGGTCCCAGAGATACTTCAGACCTGTCTTCTCTTAGTGTCATCCTCAAAACAAAAGGAGAAGATACATCATAGCATGATCCATTGGGTAAATTCACATATATATCCACAAACAATTGCACTCACATGGGGCTGAGCCAGCCTGGCTCTGGGTATAAGCCCTATAAGGTTAGCTGGCCACCCAATCGCCCTTCTGATCTTGGGTCCCTTCAAAACCTTAAATATGAAAGGTGGGAATCGTAGTGCAGACTGCAGTGATAAATACAGATAGAGCAAGGTAATAATCCAGTGGCTTTCTCAGCTGGCTGCTAAAATCAAATGACCATATTCCACATTTTATACACTGGATTATTATCTAAAGGTGAAACCCGTTCTGGCAGGTTTTCTTTCTTTTATTAGTTTAATAAAATATTTTTATCACCACTGCTGCATCTTGGAAGGTTTTTTCGGCAGTTGTAGCTGACCAAAATAACTTCTGGGCCTATTACCTGCGGACCTGGGTTAGGTCCCACACTATGTGAGTACGTTACTACCCTGCTCTATCTGTATTTTTCACTGCAGTCTGCACTACGGTTCCCATCTTTTATATTTAAGGTTTTGAAGGGATCCAAGATCAGAAGGGCGATTGGGTGGCCAGCTAACAACCCTGAGGCCTTATACCCAGAGCCAGGCTGGCTCTGCCCCATGTGAGTGCAATTGTTTGTGGGTATATATGTGAATTTACCCAATGGGTCATGCTATGATGTATCTTCTCCTTTTGTTTTGAGGATGACACTAAGAGAAGACTGGTCTGAAGTATCTCTGGGACCACGATCGATGACACCCTGATAGGAACATTGTTATCGCTACATCATTCTTTTAAATTTTTATATATTCTTTTGTGGTCAAGCGACAAGGACCACGCTGGATGTTTCAGCGATTTTTTCCTAATATATATCAGCGCTGTCAAATATTTTGTATATCAGTACTAACAAGGTGTACCTAATAAAGTGGCTGCGGAGTGTATATATTCATTGGGTTGTGTTACCCAGACAGTCGACGCTTTAAAAAAGCACCAAGGGGAAAGTGCTTGGAAATTGTTAAATCTATTGCTAGACAATTTTTGACAATTTCATACAATTATTCTGTATACACACCTGCGGCAGGTCCCAATGATATAAGGTGATCATAGGGATTATCTTGTTTTCCAGAAGGGTGTCAATTAAATCATTGTAGTATTGAATCCCTTTCTCATTTACATGTTCAGCTGTAGAATGAAAAAATGCAATACTAGCATCACTTGTATTGGGCTGCTTGTGCCTCTTTCTACACTATGTAATAGGTACATGTTGGTAATAGAGACTAGATTATTTTTACAAAATATACACATATTGGGCTCTATTAAATACTTTGCGCAAACGTTAACGCACGCGCAAAAACGCATTAACGCGAGGGGAAAAACCCTTTGTGCAGAATGTCGTATTACAATGTCAGCGCAAAAAATGCGCGTTAACGTCTATCGCTGGTGAACCTGCGCGAACCCTTTGCGAGCGTAATGTACTTTGCGCGTCCCATACTTAACATTGTAAGGGCAAATGCGTTTGTGCGCTGGTACGTTCGTGGATGGTATTACAATCTGTGCGCAAATTTTAACGGACAGCGTTTGCGCGCATAATTTTAACGTCTTTGAAAAGCTGGTGGTAATGGCAAATCTGAACGTCCTGGACGAACCCAAATACACTAGCCCAAAAAAAAATTACGGCAAAGTATAGTTACACATTCTACGTATACCCAAACAATAAAATTGAGAGGTTGTGCGTGTTTTTATTATTGCTGCAACATATATACTCAGATTGATTTTGACAGGCGCAAAAATTTAACGGGAGACAATTGTGGTTCTTAATTCTGATTGGCTGAACCGCGTGAAAAAACAGTCCGCACACCGATTTATGCGTGCAGCGTTAATACGCGCTCGTTTTCCGCGTCTTTTTTCCACGCGTTATTTTTTGACGGATGAAAAAATGCGCTCGGAATTTAATACCAGCGTTAATTTACACGCGTTAACATTTAATGCTGCGTGCAAAAAAAATAGCGCTGCGCGTGCGTTTTTGCGCGAAGCAGTTAATAGAGCCCATTGTATTTACAATTTTTCTCCATAAAAATACTAAGGGCTAAATTACAATCTTCACGCAAACATTAATGCTCACTTGCATGAGCGTTAACGTTTGCTGCGGTGTTTACCGCATATTACAATCCAAACGCAAACGGGTTAAGTAATGGGTCAAGTAAGGTTACAGTACTTTGTGCTCCCTATACTCAACATGGGGAGTGCAAAGTGTTAATCAGCGTTAGTATTACAATCTCCTAGCGCTGATTAACGTCTGGCTGTGGTTAGCATAAAGTTAACCACAGCCAGGACTTGGTGATAACGGATTCCGCTTCTGCAGAATCCGTTAACACCAGCCTAAAAAAATGAATCGCATACTCACCCTCTGTCCCGCGGCGAGGACCGCAGCTCCAACCGCCTCCTCCATCCGGCGGGAGCAGGGAAAGACTGGGGGAAAAAGTCCCCCCAGTCTCTCTTTGCGTATCACTACGCCGACCGGCAGTTTTTCCTCCCTTGCACCCATGTTTTAACGCTAGGATTGTAATTTGGCCCTAAATTGTGAAGATAGCACTACTAATAACATCAAGCGGCAGTGACAGTGGGTACAGTAGGGCACCTATCTCCATGGTCATTGAATACGGAGATGGTGTGTTTGCGTGTCAGCTGCATACACTACTTCATAAACTTACTACATTGTATAACTCATTCTGCTGGTTTGCACTAGAATGTAACTAACTACATGACCCACCATTGTGACATATTAAAAGAGCTAAGATGGCCATCACTGGAATCTAGACGCACCCTTCACCTTTCCAACCTGGCGTTTAAAAGCTTTTCTGGGTAGCTACCACCCTACCTGAATAGGCTGCTTCCCTCAGCAGTTCCCTCATCCTATAACCTCCGATCCAGGACCTGCACCTTACTTACAATACCACAATACAAAAATAAAGTGGCTCAATCCTCATTATCCTACAGAGCACAACAATTATGGAATAACCTCCCAGATGCCATCAAATCGTCGTCCCCCAGTCTAAAGACACTTAAGAGCTTAACATAGTGACAATATGTCCTACATATTTATTTTCTGTGTTAATCTGTATATTTGTGTTATTTTTAATATCTTGCATTTTATTACTTTATATTTCTGTACCTACTGTAAAAAAATTCAATGTTCTTGAAGCCAGGACATACTTGAAAATGAGAAAAATCTCAATGTATCCTTCCTGGTAAAATACTTTGCAAATAAATAAATGTTTAAGGTTTCGGATAATTTATATATATTTATATAATCCACAATGAGCAGGATGAAGTAACGGTAACAGTTGACATTCTTACCACGGACTCCTGTGGGAATAATTCGAGGCCAAGAAATGGAGAGACGATAATGAGAAACGTTCAATTCCTTCAGCAGCGCCAGGTCATCCTGAAACATAAAGCCATGGAAAACCTAGTGGTGAGGAACAGGCCACCTATTCTGGTTCATACAGAGAGGCTAATCTCTCTCTTTCCAGCCACTGTCTTTGTGGCGATCAGGATGGTTGATACATAGACATACACTGCAGGCAGGGCTGGACTGCGACAAAAAACAGGCCCTGGACTTCATCCAGACTGGCCCACTCTGATTATGCAAACACGCAGGACCGGATTAAGATCTCTATGAGCCTGGAGCTATAATTTTTGTTTGTATTTTTTGGCATTTAGTGAAATGAAAACATATTTTATATTATTTTAAATTGCATGCAATTTCGGTGTTTTGTGTTTCACTGCATTTCGGCCCTCTTCGGGGATTCCATTTCACCGAAAATACAATGAATTCACTATTTAGTGAATGTTCACTGTGTTTTGCCGAAAATGGAGTCACCAAACTGCACCAATAACTGCTGAATTGAGCCGAATTGGCATTGGGAAATTCCTCTGAACTGGAAAAAAATATATATAAAAAGTTTACTAATCTCCTAATCAGAGCTTAAATCAATAAAAATTTTCTAAATAATAAAAAGGTCCTTTAAAAATATTAGAGGTCTGTTACAAAATTAAAAATTCTTTTAAAAATAAATAAACAAAAACGTCTAAAAAAAATACAAAAAGATCAAAGAAAAAAAAGGGTTTTTGCAAAGTTAAAAAAGAATAAATGGTCTGTTAAAAAGAAATATGTTTAAAAAAGTCAGGCTACGAAAGTCTGAGACAGCGGGCAGGCTTAGCTGGGCAGCCAACATAGGAAGGCCAGCAGCCTGGGGCTTGCCTAGGCAAGCACCAGGCTTAGGGCGGGCCTAGCCGGAGAGCCCGATGGCTCAGGCCCAGTCAGGCGGCCAGTCGAACCGGCCCACTGAGCCATCGGCCCACCAGGATACTCCCGGTAGTCCCGATGGGCAGTCCATGCCTGATTGCAGGGAGTGTTTGAAACACTTGTAAACGTTAAGCTATCTAAATGTAAACCTGCAGGGTTCCCTGTAGCGTCCCCATTTTAGCATTAGATTCCGGAGCAGGCACTAATTTAGCATTACCCTCAGTGATTCTCGTGGTAGCACTTCCGTGCCGCTGCGAGTACCACCTCCTGGAGTTCATAGGGCTCCTTGGAGGGTTGCGCTACTGCGCTCTCTCTTATCACTGCAGGTTGCGTATTTCTGTGTATTGTCCTTTTTATTTATCCTAATATTCTTTATTCAGTTTAGTACTGGCCATTCCAAGGATTGGCCAGTCAGATTAGGGGCTTTCTTAATGAACTTGGTTTTGTGTGCATGCTGAGTTACTTGCTATTCATGACAACAGGAGAGGAAAATGGCCGTCATCCTCACCTTGACCTTGTAGTACCCATCACACGAGGAATCTGCTGTTTGGTTCATATACACTTTCCCTTTCTTGTGGGTAAAAACGTCCCAGATGCTCTTTCCTTTCCCGTCGCTGTCCCAGGCTCCTTCGGTCTGGTATGCAGAGCTCCCAACTCCCCACATGAACGCTGCAGGAATTACCAGAAATATAGAGAACATAATTAGGCATGAAAGACAATGGCAGATAATATATTACCTTTTCCATCAGTCTTTGGTGAAATTGGTATTTGTCACATTCCTAGCCGCCGGCACCGTAAGAAGGTTAAAACCAACGCTGTCTCATTGTACTGAGATTGGCAATAGCCTTCCCAGCAATCCCTGCCTTTCCAGTCCACAGGTGTTGGCTAACACAACTAATGAGTTATCCACAAAAGGAAGCCACAGCTAAGGCTCAATGCTTCTGCATTGTTCTAGCTGCCTGCATAGAAGCAAGAAGTTACCCTCTGGATCCCTTGACCCCACAATTGGTTACCTGAACTCCACAGACATATCTACAGCTTCTGCCCTAAGGACTTCTACCTATAACTTCTGCTGTAAGGACTTGTATCTACAGCTCCCACTCCAAGGATCAGTCATACAGCTCCTACTATCAAGACCCTCATCTGTAGCTCCCTTTATATTCAGATTAGCCCCGCTCCAGCTCCTATTCCTTTTACTCCTACCTTCAGTGTTATTCTGTTCACAGACTTCTGTGCCCTTTCTGAGTTCTCTGCATACCTGTCTCCTTCCATCTCTTTTGTATCTCGTCCTACACCAGGGCTCAAAATTTCCACTCGCCTACTCGCATTTGGCGAGTAGAAATTAAGTGAGGGCGAGTGGAAATGCACATGCAGGCAGCACAATAAATTATTTTGTGCTACGTATTCCAGCAGTGCCACTGTGCAGCCCCCCCCTTCCCAAAGGCTGCACTGTGGCAGGAAACAGCTGCCTAACCTGAAGCAGCTCGTCTCTGTCACTGGAAGGGGGGTGGAGAGGAGCTTCCCTGCCTCCTCGCTCTGCTCACACTGAGGTCTGACTGGGTATACATGTATCTGCGGTCTGATGTCTGGGTTTTAATGTATTTTTGTAACTTTATTCTAAATAAAACCTTTAACAGTGTAATTTCATAAGATTTAAGGGGGTGTGTTTAGGGGCAGAGTTAAGGGCTGGGTAGGGATTAGGTGGAGCAACTGGTGGCGAGTAACTTTTATGGCCTGTTTAGTAGCTTGGGACTTGAAATTTTGAGCCCTTTGCACATTGGGCTCGGCTCCTTGTACATCCTTGACAGTATTGTTCACAAATAATGTGTTTCATGGCTGGATTAACAAAGCTGCTTTTGGAGCTGCAGTTCCAGGCCCTTTTCCACAAATTATCCAAGAAAGAAAAGAATATCCCTCCCCTGTAGAATAAATCCAATCACAGGTGCCATACTGAGTGGATAAACTCAAGCTCCATACAGCATCAAACACAGATGAATGGACCGGGCACTTTGGCTGTATGAAGTAGGAGCTGTATATCAAGGGTGCCAAAACAACATTTCAACTCTGGTACAAGCATTTCTCAAGTTCTACTGTCAGTGGTCCCTTCTGCCTGCAACATGGTGCAGGCCCTTCAGAGATGGGGAATCTTAAAACAGGAATATCTCCACTTTTTCCATTATATAGGTCAACAAAAAAAACTGATCTAGATGAAGGGAGGCATGCCCTGTCAAATGAGAAAAGATTTCTTTGTACATGACAGAGGCACTTTAAGCTCTTGTAAACTCAAGCATGTTGTAGGTGTTCAGTTCCCAGAGTAATACTTTGTTTTGTTGAAGAAAACACCCATGGATGCCAAAATAGACTTACTAGGTGGAAATGTGCCATAGTAAAATGATCCACGGTCTGTCTGTGTCCACTGAAAATCATCTTCTCCATGTGCACATAATACTATGGAGAGAACCAGGAGCACACATAGGACACAGCTCACCATTCTGCAGTGGTAGCAATGACCCATTCAGAAGATCTGGAATGAAAACCAGTGAGAGACATAATCAGTGCCTGAAATGGCATTAAGGCTGTGGTCACATGAGCGCACTGAGTGTGTCCGATTGACCGCTCTTCCCTGCGTCCATCACAGCTTTGTGACGGCTTGACATGGAGAGCCACATGGTGTAGCGTGTACACTAGTTGCGGCGCTATCACCGGATGTGCTTTCATCCTCCCTGTCAAAAAGCTACAATGGACGTAGGACGGGGCTGCAAAGCACGAATCTCCATAGGAGGATCAAGCTTTGTAGCACTGAGCGCACTAACTGCACTCTGTGAGGTGGCCACACGGGCATCAGAGTGGAAGGAATGTACACTCACACAGACTTTCCTTTTGCTTTCAAAAACACTAGTGTGACCGCAGCCTGAGAAGAGCATCACAGCAAGCACTCTTAATCCTTTCATCTCCAAAACAATTTAAACTCGATTTTGCATTTTAATATAATGAATACCAGAAATTTGTGGAGTAACATAATAAGTGAGATATAACTCCTGTTTCAATGTGAAAAATCGAAACGGAACAGCTCCCACCCCTCCTACATTTTATTAATTTATTTTGCAATGCAAAAATCAGTAATACATTTTACTCATTTTAATTAAACATTAATTTGATGACTTTGAATCAGTTGTGGTCCTTTGTACCTCTTGTAGAAGAGTAGTTGGTGCTGGGGGGGGGAGTTGAGCTGCTCTGGCCACAGTAAATTAAAGTCGGCAGCAACAATCTGTAACACATTTTGAGCCCTATTCCGTTCTTTGTGCTAAAATGAGGACACTAATGGGGAAAATCCGCGCCTGCAGGTTTCCCCGTAGAATCCCCATTTTAGCACAATATTCCAGGGCAGGATCTAGCTGAACACCTCGCCCCAGAATGCAGCGTTAACCACTGCAATAAGCACTTCCGCACCACCGAAAATATCAGTTCCTGGAGTCCATAGGACTCCATGGAGGTTTGCGCTTTCAGGCCCGGGAGCCTTGTGTGATCTCGCAGTGTGATCGTCGGAGGGAGACTGGAACTATTTGCTCTCAGTCTCACTCTGCTCGCAGACAGAAGAAGCGGCAGATCAAGCCACTGTTTTTGCGCGGGATGAGAGGTGAGCATCAGATTTATTGTTTTGTTTTTTTAGGGGGTGCTAAACAGGGCCATTGCTAGACTATTTTGCACCCTAGGCAAGACCAGCTACTTGCATCCCCCCAAAAGAAAACACCACTGCACATTACCGTGGAGTTCTGTGATACCCTCTGTAGTAGATCAGTGTTATACTTATCTACCACTAGAGGGCATAGTTGTTTGTGTTTACCATTTTTCTGTTAATGTAAATAGTGTTTCCGGGTCAGAGGTTGTTGTTGTAAGTTTCCTGAGTGGGAGTGCTATGTCTGTACCAGCGACTAAAGAGAATAAGTAATTCATCCGCAACCTGTCCCTGCATCAGTCATATGAAGATATTACATAATTGGTGACGAGGATAAACCGGTGTCTATTGGGAGACTGTTATGTGAAGGTTCAGTGCCTGCATAGCAGCTGAAGACAAGCTAAGAAAAAAAAAACTGCAGGAAAAGAAGTCGTTTGCTGAGACAGGATGGCACTGGTGGGACAGGTGAACCCCTTTGATTGTGAGTTGCAATCATGGGAGGAATACATAGAAATGTTGGAATATTTTTTTCAAGCAAATGAGATTACGGATGCCGGCAAGAAGAAAGCTGTGTTATTAAATGGAGTCGGTGCGTCCACATATAGTTTGCTGAGAAGTTTGCCGTGTCCTGCAACGCCAGCTGAGAAAACGTATCTTGTCAATTGTTACCCCAACTGGTGAATACAGTATTACAGTGAATACAGTGAATACAACATTCATTACAACACTAAGGGCACTATTATTACTACTAAGGGCACAGGAAGCATTATTTTACTGAGAGGGTGGTGGATACATGGAACAGCCTTCCAGTAGAAGTGGTAGAGGCCAAAACAGTAATTGAATTTAAGCAAGCATGGGATAGGCATAAGGCTATCCTAAACAAAAGATAAATCCAGGTAAAGTATCCATGTAATTGGGCAGACTAGATGGGCCGAAAGGTTCTTATCTGCCGACATTTTTCTATGTTTCTATTACATTCTTCACACAAAAACACTCGTGCAGTGCTATTTTTTTTGCACGCAGAGGTGAGGAAGACGGATGGTTCAATACGCATCTGTGGAGATTACAAACTCACAGTAAACTGAGCATCCAGTGAGGAGCAATATCCTATTCCAAAGTGGAAGAATTGTTTGCTCAGTTGGCGGGAGGCCACAAATTCTCTGTGCTTGATGAAAGCGCTAAAAAGTATGTGACTGTTAATACACACAAAGGGTTGTATACTTACTGTAGATTGCCATTTGGAGTGGCGTCGAGCCCAGCCATTTTCCAACGCACTATGGAGGGAATCTTACAAAACTTGCCGAACGTCGCAGTCTACTTAGATGACATTTTAGTTACTGGGGCCAGCGAGGAGGAACATTTAAGAAATCCAGAGGAAGTTTTGTCTCTGCTAAAAAAAAAGTGTACTGAGACTGAAGAGGAGTAAGTGTGAATTCCTGGGAAGGGAAGTGTTTTTTCTGGGTCACAAAATCAGTGCTGCAGGTGTGCAGCCAGTTGCGGAAAAGGTCCAGCCCATACAAGAAGCGCCCACACCGCAGTCTGTGAGTGAACTAAAGGCTTAGGGCCACATTACAATCTTGTTGCTAACGTTAGCGCTCACACCTGCATTTGCGTTTGGTACCTTGCGCTTTTCAGTGTGAGGTTACTGTACTTTGCGCTCCCTATACTTAACGGGCCATATTACATACTTGGTGCTAACTTAACCAGAGCTGTTGTAAACTTCTCAGAGCCATTATAGCCTATGGAGGTTTTAAGTTTACAACAGCTCTGGTTAAGTTAGCATCAAGTATGTAATAGGGCCCAACATGGGGAACGCAAAGTGTTAATCACCGTTAGTATTACAATCTACTAGCGATGATTAACATCTGGCCGCAGTTAATAGAAAGTTAACCACAGGCAGGACTTGGGGTTAACGGATTCCGCTTCTCCCTACTGCCCCCGTTTTAGCGTGGAGAATGTAATGTGGCCCTTACTTGGGCCTACTGAACTATTACCATAAATTCCTACCAGGTTTGTCTACCCTACCAGCATCGTTGCATGCACTATTGAGGAAAGAGTCTAAATGGATCTGGGGTTGTGAGAAAAAAGAGGCCTTCGAAAAGTCCAAAAATCTTCTCCAGTCAGATACCTTGTTGGTGCATTATGATGTCAACAAACCCATTATCCTGGCTTGTGATGCTTCCCCTTATGGCGTGGGGGCGATGTTGTCACACAGGCTGGAGGATGGAACAGACCGGCCAATAGGGTTCCTCTCACGGACCCTGAATGCAGCTGAGAAAAATTATTCCCAAATTGAGAAGGAGGGCCTGGCTGTTATTTTTGGGGTAAAGAAGTTTCACACATACTTGTATGGGAGACAATTTACCATCGTAACAGACCATAAACCACTGATCTCATTATTTAATGAACTGAACGAGGTGCCACATATGGCCTCACCCCGCATTCAGAGACGAGCTGTGACGTTATGTGGATATGAGTACCCTATTGTGTACAAAGCAGGACAGGATCATCAGAATGCAGATGGTCTGAGCCGGTTGCTGGTGGCATGAGAGGTGGTGGAGACTTCTGCTGAAGAAGAGAGAGTACTTCTGTTGGAAGAAAATGGCGTACCTTTGATTAACCTCCCTGGCGGTGCAATTTTTTCAAAATTTTGTGTCTAAAAACGTCTAAATTTTTTTTGAAAGGAAACGTGTTTTTATATATAGTAACCCTGTAATAATAAGGAATAACGCACTGAAATCCGTGCAAGCAAGAGTCTTTCCTGGTAAAATCCTTTATAAATAAATAAATACATAAAATAAATAAATAAATATTAAATACACAGAGTCCGATAAAGTTTGAAACACGACATAATAATTTATTATCCCAAAAATAATTATCCAAAATAATGCTAATAAATTATATTCAATAAAATAAACTGAATAAACTGAATAAAATAAACACTGAAATCATTCAGAAAACAAGGGTGCAACATTAGCCAATGTATATGTATGGTTTGTTTCTGATCTTTTAGTGCCACCTAGTGGCCGTTCATGAGCAGGTCATGCTGCTCGAAATTTTACATTAGAATACAGTGTATTCCTTTTTTTTTTCAGTTTGCTGCCTGGTCCCGCCCCCCTGCATCGTGTGACTCGCAGGAAGCGTTACCAGGAAGCAACTCGCTGCGAAGAAACTGCGAGGGAGTGCAGGATGAGGTGATTATGCAGCCCGAGTGTGGCTCAGGGTTACATAGAAACATAGAAAATGTCGGCAGATAAGAACCTTTCGGCCCATCTAGTCTGCCCAATTACATGGATACTTTACCTGGATTTATCTTTTGTTTAGGATAGCCTTATGCCTATCGCATGCCTGCTTAAATTCAATCACTGTTTTGGCCTCTACCACTTCAACTGGAAGGCTGTTCCATGTATCCACCACCCTCTCAGTAAAATAATGCTTTCTGATGTTACTTTTAAACCTTTGCCCCTCTAATCTAAGACTTTGTCCTCTTGTTTTGCTACTTTGTTTCCTTTTAAATATACTCCCTTCCTCTACCTTGTGGATTCCCTTTACGTATTTAAATGTTTCTATCATATCTCCTCTGTCTCATCTTTTTTCCAAGCTATACATGTTAAGATCATTAAGCCTTTCCTGGTAACTTTCCTCCTTCAAGACGTACACCATTTTAGTAGCCCTTCTCTGAACTCTCTCTAAGATGTCTATATCCTTCTGGAGATACGGTCTCCAGTACTGCACACAGTACTCCAAGTGAAGGCTCACTAGTGCTCTGTACAGTGGCATGAGCACTTCCCTTTTCCTACTGCTAATACCTCTCCCTACACAACCAAGCATTCTGCTAGCATTTCCTGCTGCTCTATTACATTGACTACTTACCCTTAGATCCTCTGCAATGATAAACCCCTAAATCCCTTTCCTCAGATGTTGAGGTTAGGACTGTATCAAATATTCTATATTCAGCCCTTGGGTTTTTACGTCCCAGGTGCATTATCTTGCACTTATCGACATTAAAACTCAATTGCCACAGCTCTGACCATTTTTTTTAGTTTACCTAAATCATTTGTCATTTGGCTGATCCCTTCAGGAACGTCAACCCTGTTGCAAATCTTTGTGTCATCAGCAAAAAGACATACTTTTCCATTAATACCTTCTGCAATATCACTAATAAAAATATTAAAGAGAATGGGTCCAAGTACTGACCCCTGAGGTACCCCACTGGTAACAAGACCTTGCGCCGAATAAACTCCATTTACCACAACCCTCTGTTGCCTGTCACTCAGCCACTGCCTAATCCATTCAACAATATTGGAATCCAAGCTCAAAGATTGCAATTTATTGATAAGCCTTCTATGCGGAACAGTATCAAAAGCATTACTGAAATCTAAATAAGCAATGTCTACTGCACCACCTGTGTCAATTATTTTTGTTCCCCAATCAAAAAAATCAATAAGATTAGTTTGGCATGATCTCCCTGAGGTAAACCCATGTTGTTTCTGATCCTGTTATCTATGTGTTTTTAGATGTTCAACAATCCTTTCCTTTAACATGGTTTCCATTAATTTCCCCACTACTGATGTAAGACTAACTGGCCTATAGTTCCCCGATTCCTCCCTACTACCCTTCTTGTAAATGGGCACAACATTTGCTCATATAAATTTATACCCTAAATGGTACGGAGTTAGGGAAATCCAAGCAGGAGAAGGATTTGGGAATAATCATAGACTTCAAACTAAGTAACAATGTGCAATGTCAAACAGCAGCCGCCAAGGCCAGCAAAGTACTGGCATGCATTAAAAGGGGAGTTCACTCACGGGATGAAAACATAATTTTGCCTCTGTATAAATCAATGGTCAGGCCGCACCTTGAATATGCCGTGTAATTTTGGGCACCTGTCTTAAAAAAAATATTATATCGCTAGAAAAAGTGCAGAGACGGGCAACTAAATTAATAAGGGGGATGGAAGGGTTAAGTTATGAGGAAAGACTAACAAGCTTAAACCTGTTTAGTTTAGAGAAAAGGCGCTTTAGAGGGGATCTGATAACCTTATATAAATATATACGGGGCCATTATCAACCATTGTCTGATAACCTATTCATTAACAGGACTATACATAGACAAGGGGTCATCCATTTAGACTGGAAGAAAGAAAATTTAGCTTAAAGCATAGGAAGGGTTATTTTACGGTGAGAACAATAAAGCTGTGGATTCTCTGCCTGTTGAGGTGGTTGGGTCAGAGTCTGTACAGACTTTTAAAAAACGACTGGATGACTTCCTGCAGACACAGAATATTAAGGGTTATAATATTTAATATGTGGGTAAAAGCTTCTTGATGCAAGGAGAAATCCGACTGCCATTCTGGGGTCAAGAAGGAATTTTTTCCCAGTATGTTGCATATTTCAGACTGGGTTTTTTGCCTTCTTTTGGATCAACAGCAGTAGGTTATGTGGGAGAGGCTGAACCTGATGGACGCATGTCTTTTTTCAGCCTATATAACTATGTAACTATATCCAGTCTTCTGGGACGACTCCCGTTAACAAGGATTTGTTAAATAAATCTGTTAACGGTTTTGCTATTACACCACTGAGTTCTTTTAATAACCTTGACTTATTTGTCTTTACTTTAGACAGCTGCTGTAGAACCTCCTCTTCTGTAAATGTATATGTAAATGTCTCTTTAGTGTTTCCTCCTAACTGAGGTCCCTTTCCTTCCTTTTCTTCTGCAAAGACTGATCAAAAATATTCATTGAGGGAGTCAGCGAGACCTTTATCCTCTTCTACATACCTTCCTTCCTTTGTTTTTAATCTAACTAATCCTTGTTTTACTTTTCTTTTCTCGTTTATGTATCTAAAAAATGTTTTGTCCCCCTTTATTACTGACTGAGCTATTTTCTCTTCTGCGTGTGCTTTGGAAGCTCTTATAAATTGCTTTGCCTCTTTCTTCTTCTTCACTCTGAGTTTTTTTTATAATTACTGCATGCTATCTTTTTGTTCTTCACTATTTTGGCCACTTCTGTAGAGTACCACAGTGGTTTCTTCCCTTTTTTATTTTTGCTAACAAGCTGAATGCAATTGCCTGTGGCCTTCAATAATGCCTCCTTTAAATAATCCCATTTCTCCTGGACTCCCTTTAAACTCCTCCATTCTGATAATGACTCATTCACACAAAATCTCATTTTAGAAAAATCTGTTTTTTTAAAGTCTAAAACTTTTGTTTTTGTGTGGTGCGGCTCCATCCCTGTTCTTATATTAATCCACACTGACTGGTGATCACTAGATCCCAAATTTTCACCTACAACAACGTTACTGTTCGCGGTAGCGAAATCTAACCCCGAGTCACACTCGGGAATACCGCCAGGGAAGTTAAAGCCAAACAGGTGAGGAAACGACATATACAGATACCATTTTGGCACGGGTTAGAGAGTTTGTCCTCAGAGGATCGCCAAAAAGAGTGGCTAAATCAATGTTTGGAGCTTATACAAAAAGGAAAGAGGAATTTAGTGTGCAGGCAGGTTGTGTTTTGTGGGGAGCCCGAGTAGTCATTCCACCCCCAGGTCGTAAAGACCTACTGAAACAGTTACACACCAATCATCCAGGCATAATTAGAATGAAAGGACTGGCGCAGAGCAATATGTGGTGGCCGTCACAGATAGACATACCCATCTCACTGTGTCTAGCTATTGGTATATCTACCGCGATATGTATTATATAAGCATATTTATATCTATGGCTAATTTAGATACCAGGCCATTTGGCGCAGCTGGCCTAAGAAACCAATGGCTGGAAGGAAGCAAATAAACAGGTCCGTGACAATTGTCTCTGAAGTCATCAAAGGTGTGAATTAAAGATAACACCTTTTTGGGGTCTACCCAGCAGGCAGAAAGAGCAATTGCTCATGGCAGGGAGAAGACGCAGCCAGAGCCGCACCCTAACCGCATATCAAAGAAGCAATCACATTCTCTGATCACAGAAGGTGGTCTTTGGGAGATGATTGATAGACCAGGGAATTAAGATTAATGACGAAGCATACTGAGCGTGCTCCAGAGAGGGGAATTCTGGGATATGTAGTGCAGGAGGCTGGGCCATTTGTGGGTGGGTTTTGGAAGGACCAGGAAGTGTATAAATTCTGAAGCTGGCCATGTGCTGGTGCAGATCACAGAGGGTTCATGTGTCCTGTGCCATGAGTATTTGTCCATGCTGTACATGCTTCTAGCTCCAGCCCCCCAGGAGTCGCTGAGAATTAGCTTATTTGACGTGTAAGTAATCCCTTTCTTTTATTTGCTGTGTACTGTGTAACTAGTGATTTATTCTTTTTTTTTTTTGTATTCAAGATTTTATTTTGAAACAATGTCAGCGGTACAGCAAATAGAAAAAGGCCACGCAGAGCCACAGACTAGTCATCAGGAAAATCAACGTAAATAAAAATAACAGCAATAGACAGCAAGGGTCCTCAAAGTCAACAATAAGGGGGGGAATGGAGGGCACTCGACATAAGTAACCAGGGAGGTGGTCTTGTCATCAAACAGACATGGGGCAACCACATAAAAAAAAGGGTGGGTAAAAGGGGAAAGGTGGAGGACAGCCCGGGAAAAGGTGGCATTCCTGGCTCACTCCAGCAACCCCACAAGGAGGCTGGAGGCCACGAAGAGGCCACAGGGCCAGGCGTCCTGGGGCCAGAGGAAGTGGTCAGAGCCATGGTATCCGCTCCAATGGCTCGCCCAGGGCAACCTATTGTCCCGCACGAAAAAATAAGGGAGGATTCACTAAATAAGTTTTTATTACTTATCATTCTAGAAATAGCTCATCTTTTGTTGATCCATGTAGCATAGAGATATATATATATATATCTATAAGATCTGGGCTTGTTAAACATTGGTTTGCTGGGAAATACATGTTAATTGTTTTCGTTAAGCAGAAATGTTTATTAACCATTTGTGTATAGTTACTAACTGATAAAGTAAATGATATTAATCATAAACTGGCCATCACTGGACTCTAGACGTACCCTTCACCTTTCCAACCTGGTGTTTAAGAGCTTTTCTGGGAAGCTACCACCCTACCTGAATATGCTGCTTCCCCCGGCAGTTCCCTCATCCTATAACCTCAGATCCAGGACCAGCACCTTACTTGCAATACAAAAAGAAAATGGCTCGATCCTCATTTTCCTACAGAGCACCGCAAATATGGAATAACCTCCCAGACACCGTCAAATCTTCCCCCAGTCTAAAGTCCCTTAAGACTTCCCTATTAACATACCTCAATACGGAATGCACCTGTAAACATGTAACATAATGACTTTATTTCCTCCATATTTATTTTTCTGTTAATCTGTATATTTGGTCTTGTGTTAATTTCTTGCATTTTACTATTTTGTATTTCTGTAACCAATCAATGTTCTCGAACCCAGGACATACTTGAAAACGAGAGAAATCTCAATGTATCCTTCCTGGTAAAATCCTTTATAAATAAATAAATATATGCAGTTACTAACAGGAGATATATATATTGGGAAGCTAGTGTCTATGTGCTGATGGATGTTTGTGGTTGTTTATAAATCTTTGTTTATGATATGAGATTTGAAACCTTTTTGTATACGTCATAAATATATATATTTTTATCCGATTAGTGTATTCTTCAAAGCAAAACACAGACAATTAAAAGAATTTAGGAGAATTTCTAGGAAATATAAACGATTGATATTTGTGTCTCGTATAAGTTTCTTATTGAATATAAATCTGACAACTGTGATATATATATATATTTTTTTTTATATCATAAATAAATATACCTTATTTAAGTTTCTGCTTCTGGCTGATGAGATCCACGCTAACTAAGAGACTGGAGCATTGCTGATTGTTTTAAGCTCGGGTAGATACGAAATTGTGATTTGCGGTTGCTGGGGACGGCAGGGATTGTTGTCTATGCAGTCACTGTCTGGGTCTAGGGTAGGCAGACAGTGCGGTTGCTTAGCCCTGCGTCTCTCGCTGCAATGCGCGTAGTGTCCATGAGGACTGGTGGCAGCGTAACTAATAGAATAGCAAAGTGAGCCCAGGGATTGTGGGAGACGTAGTCATTACTCGCTTCAAGAGAAGACTTGTACTGCGTTGCAATCCTGGGACCATTGTATCGCGCTCGACGTACCTGTTTCGAGAGAAAGTGTGCAGGGACAGATAGGTAAGCAAGCGCGGGGGCTTGCTGTCCATGCAGTCATTATCTGGGCTAGGCTAGACAGATAGTGGGTGGCTTAACCCGGCGTCTTTCGCAGCAGCACGCGTAGGTGTCGTGACAGTGGCCGTATTGGATGCCAATACAGAAGAAAAGTACAAGACTCTGCCATATCAATACAGGGGTATTCATGTTATAGAAAGGACAGAGCAAAGAGAGGAGGGGGAATTGTTATTTATGTTGAGGAGTCCATAAATTTCACCCCTTTACAGAGTTCTAGCTCCCCTGCCACCTTTGATTTCCTCTCTGGTTTAATTGAGATCCCATTCAGTAATTAATAACCTACTTGCACAAAACCAAAAAAGTGAACTGCTGGTCCTCGGCGATTTTAATACAGATTGGCTAAATCCTAAAAACAATAAACACTACTCACTGTTTAAGGCTTTGCAGCCAACTCAATTAATCTCCTCCCCCACTCGCATTAATATGAAAAGCTCTCACCATACCTTGCTGGACTGGATTCTCTCCTCATCTCCTGATAGAATACAGGAGGCAGGTGTTCTCGCTAATAGCTTTAGTGACCACTGTCTTGTGTACTACGTGCGTAAAATAAAGGCCATAAAATCTCCCCCAAAGGTAATAACCACCAGGTCTTTCAAGAAATGTATTCTTGAATCTTTCCTAAGTGATCTCAAACAGCTCCCATGGTACAGACTAAACCTAATCCCAGACCTAGACTGTGCAATTGCATACTTTCAGTTCGAGCTCCTGCAAGTCTGGAATTCCCATGCCCTGCTGCGTAAAGTGCGAGTAAGAGGGACCCATCTCCCCTGGGTTACAGCAGATCTTACACTAATGTACCAGCTTAGAGATTCACTGTGGTCAAATTTCAAGAATACTGGTTCCATGAACGATCACTATGAATACCGAAAATGCCGGAATGCATGCACAAAACAAACAAAAATGGCGAAAGCCCATTACTGCAATGAAAATCTAAACAATAACATATCAAACCCTAGAAACTTTTGGAAAACCTTAAGTAACATACAAGCACCCCCTGTCCCCTCCCAGTCGGCTACTGTCAAAGTAAACAACCAAACCCTGCAACATCCCCTAGATGTAGCAAATGCCTTTAATGATTATTTTTTGGATGTGCCACCACCCTGATTGCTAAGCTAGGAAACTAGGAAATGACATGCAATCAGAAAGGCCGCACGCAGGTCAGGCCCCTCCAACTGTGCAAAGACCCTGTATCAGACAGGAATTCGGTTTTAGACTAGTGCCTGTCAGTGTCATTATTAAACTTCTTTGTAACCAAAAAATGAAATACCAGTCTGGACCTGATCAAATACCAGCAATGCTGCTGAAAATCAGTGCACCGGCAATTGCAAATCCTGTCGCAACCGGCAATTGCAAATCCTGTTGCAACCCTAAATCAATGAATCACTGGCGACTGGATACATACCCAAACTCTGGAAGACTGTGAGAGTGGTACCTATCCATAAAAGTGGTGACAGTACTTTTGTATCCAACTACTGTCCGATATCATTGCTCCCTGTAATGTCAAAAATTTTGGAAAAATGCGTCTACACAAAATTACGTGATTATTATCAATATTGGAACTACTTAACCACGGATTAATCCGGCTTTCGTCCAAATCAATCAACTACAAACGCCCTTTTAAAAGTCTGCAATGATATCCAAGCTGGCATGGAACAAGGAAACCTAACTGGAGCCATCTTCCTTGAATTTGACAAAGCCTTTGACACAGTAGACCATGGCATCTTGTTAAAAAAACTTAAAGACTCTGGTATTGGTGATTGCAGGCTAACCTGGTTTCAATCATATGTATCTGATCGGTTGCAATATGTGTCCATTTCTGGCAGCTCCTCCCTCCCCCTCCCAGTCACTTGCGGTGTACTCCAAGGCTCGATACTCGGCCCCCTGCTATTTACAATATTCATAAATGATCTGCCTAACATCTGCAAAGCCTCAACTGTACACATTGTGACGGGTTCACTCGGGGCAGGCTATGTGAGGGCCGGTACCTGAGTAGAAGGCTGGAAGTAGCCACCTTCCCAGTTCAGGGTTAACTGAGTGATTGCTCATTCACCACAGCTGCCCCACCCTTCCCTATAAGAAGTCTCAGTTCCTTCCAGTTCATTGAGGGGTTTGGAGACAGAAGGAGGAAGGAGTTGGAGACTGTGGTGAAAAAGTAAGGAATCTGTTATATTGGAAAGTGTGTTTTGTTTTACTGGGGGAACCCGTTTAGTGGGCCCAGGAGTAGACAGGTTTGTCTGTTGTCAGTTAGCCTCCCAATAGGGAATAGGATTTCTTTTTTTTGTTGTTTATTTTCTCTGTTGGTGGAAAACCCCTTTGCTGCTGCAAATAAAAACGCTTAGAAAACCCACGTTGCTGTGCCCGCAGTACCTGCTTCTCCACAAGTGGTGGCAGCGGTGGGATTTTGTACCTGCTGTGCGCTGGCAGTAGCAATAAGGGTACAGAACCCACAGTTACAATGGAGGACTTATTAAAAGCACTGGTATGTGCCACGGCAACGCAGCAGGAGAGCAACCGCCTAATACAGGCACAGATTGGGGCCGTGATGGAGGCCCAGAAAGCTGACCACGAACTGCTTCAAGCAACGGTACGAGGTTTGGCGACGCAAGCACCCCCTAGCCAGGAGACCAGGATTCGAGCTAGTTGCTACCTTCAGAAGATGTTGCCTGAGGATGACGTGGAAGCATACCTCCGTGCCTTTGAGCGCACTGCTACTCGGGAGGCCTGGCCTACAGACAAGTGGGGCGGGGATTATCGCACCCTTCCTGATTGGAGAGGCCCAAAAGGCCTACTATGACCTGGAGGAAGTCCAGGCTACGGACTATAAACTCTTAAAGGCTGAAATCCTGGCCCGGTTCGGAGTGACAAAAGCTGTGAGAGCGCGACGCTTCTCTAACTGGACGTATGAGGAGAAGACACCACCCCGGACGCCAGGGGCGGACTGGGCCGGGGGGCGGGGGGACAGATGTCCCCCGGGCCGCCGCAATGCTCCCTTTGAAGTAAATCGAAGACTGTCTGACAGGCTGCCGCGTGCCTCCCACTTTCAGACCATGAGCTGCAGTGGCACGCCCCCTTCATCCACATGATGCTCAGTCCCGTTGTTGTGCACGCAGAAGAGGGTGTGGCCTCAGGTCAGACACCGATCCTGCAGGGCCAGCCAGCCACTCAGCCAGCCTTTAATCAGAGCAGACAGACACAGATCCTGCGGGCCAGCCAGCCACTCAGTCAGAGCAGACAGACCCTAATGAAGAGGCCAGGCCATCCCAGACCCAGAAAAGAAGAATCAATTTGAGGTGGATGGTGAGTGATAATAGAATCAAGTGAGGGGGGGGGCTGGCTGCTGTGATGGGATAATCAAGTGAGGGGGGGGCCTGGCTGCTGTGATGGGATAATCAAGTGAGGGGGGGGCCTGGCTGCTGTGATGGGATAATCAAGTGATCAAGTGAGGGGGGGGGCTGGCTGCTGTGATGGGATAATCAAGTGATCAAGTGAGGGGGGGCTGGCTGCTGTGATGGGATAATCAGTGATCAGGTGAGGGGGGGGGCTGGCTGCTGTGATGGGATAATCAAGTGATCAAGTGAGGGGGGGGCTGGCTGCTGTGATGGATAATCAAGTGAGGGGGCCTGGCTGCTGTGATGGGATAATCAAGTGAGGGGGGGGCTGGCTGCTGTGATGGGATAATCAAGTGGGGGGGGCCTGGCTGCTGTGATGGGATAATCAAGTGAGGGGGGGGGCTGGCTGCTGTGATGGGATAATCAAGTGAGGGGGGGCTGGCTGCTGTGATGGGATAATCAAGTGAGGGGGGGGGGCCTGGCTGCTGTGATGGGATAATCAAGTGAGGGGGCTGCTGTGATGGGATAATCAAGTGAGGGGGGGCTGCTGTGATGGGATAATCAAGTGAGGGCGGCTGGCTGCTGTGATGGAGAGACTAAAGTAAGGGCGGACTGCTGTTTGGGGGAGGAATAAAGTGGAGGAGCCTGCTGGCGAAGGGATTAAAGAATGGGGAGGGTGAGAAATGTCGGTGTGGTGTAAAAAAAGGCTCTGGTGGAGCTCCGTGATACACTTATACACACCGCACATTCTTGTGAGTTTTATTGCTGTTAAGCTCTGTGATACCTCATACACACAGCACATTACTGTGAGCTTTATTGCTGTGGAGCTCTGTGAACGCTTAAAAAAGGGCCCGAGTTGCTGCACTATGGGCCTCTGCGTTGTACTTGCCCCCGGGCCAAAAGTTGCCAGTCAGCCCCTGCCGGACGCAGATGTTCGACCTAATGCATTTGGCTCGGAAGTGGCTCCAGCCTGAGCACCAAAGCCCCACGCAGATAGTGGAAACCCTGGTGTTGGATAAGTTCCTACGCGGACTCCCACGCAGCCTCCGTGAATGGGTGGAACAAGGGAACCCGGGTACCTATGATGACATGGTGGCCCAAGTAGAGCGCTACCTGGCTGCAAAAGACTTCGAGGACTCGCCCAGGAGGTCGCCAAAGGTCGTTGTGGGGAGCATCCCCACCCATAGAAAGGAGCAGCCTCAAAAAGTCTTCGGCTCCACAACTAGGTCGAACGGGTCGGCAATCCTGCCAGCACCTGGGGGACCAGTGCGTTACTCAGACCACAGCAACACTTTTCGAAGAGGGAATGAGCCCCAAAGGAACTCGATACAGTGCTTTGAGTGTGGCGAACTGGGACATATTCGAGCCAGGTGTCCTAACACGTCCGAGCCCATGCAGTGTGGGCTGGGTGAGGACCCCCGGAATTTCTGCGGACTGATATGTATGACTGGCCTGGTGGAAGGGACTCAGACTTTTCGAGTGCCCGTCCTGCTGAACGGACTACAGGCAGTGGCACTTGCGGACTCCGGTAGTGCCATAACATTGGTGTCAGGCAAACTGGTGGGCCGGGCCAATTTACAGAAAGATAAGACTGTGGGAGTGTTGTGCGTACATGGTAGTACCGTTCGTTATCCCACGGCGTTAGTCGCTGTCTCTGTGGGGGCAAGGGTACGGTCTGTCCCAGCTGTGGTGGTACCCAACTTACCCTATTCCCTTGTCTTAGGGAGGGATTTCCCGACTTTCAGACCATATTGCAGGGGTTATCTGTTGGTACGGCCACTGCCGACCTTGATGAGGGTACTAACGACATCACCGAGGTGTTCCCATTCCACGATACGTCTTTTTGTCAGAAACCTCCTAAACCCCGGAAAACACGCAGAGAGAGGCGAGAAGCCAAACACGGCTTTACCAGAGCTCGGCTGAGGCTCTGGTGAACACCCCGGCCAAAAGATCTCAAAAAGGGGTGGCCACCCAGGTGACAGAGACAGAATTGGGGGTCCCTGTAACACATACGAGTGAGGAGGTGAATGAGGCTCCTAACTCTGGGGGCTCTACCTCTGATGGGAATGACTCAGGGGGAGGGGTTTCCGGGAACACTGTTTTTGGAACGACCAAGCTAGTGATCCTTTGTTACAGACTGCGAGAAGCAGGGTGATTGAGGTGAACGGGGTGCCGGTGGAAGGGGCAATAAAGAGTTATCCGTACTTTATTTTGAAGAGTGATCTGTTGTACCGGGTCATCATGGAGGGAGGTCAGGAAATTGAACAGTTGGTGGTTCCGTCCTCTCAGACCAGAAAGGTACTCGACTTCGCTCATTCCCATGTGCTAGGAGGGCACTTAGGGGTTGAGAAGACCCAGGAGCGGGTCCTGCGCAGGTTCTTCTGGCCGGGGGTTTATGAGGCGGTGAAACGGTACTGTGCCTCATGCCCCGAATGTCAGTTGGCATCTCCTAAGCCACACTTGAGAGCCCCTCTCATACCCCTCCCGGTCATTGATGTCCCCTTTGAAAGGATCGCAATGGACATTGTGGGTCCGTTAGAAAAATCCGCACGTGGACACCAGTACATATTGGTGATCCTGGATTATGCCACTCGGTATCCTGAAGCCGTTCCCTTGCGCAAAGCAAATGCAAGGAACATTGCCCGAGAGTTGGTTCAGGTATTCGCACGAGTGGGCATCCCGAAAGAGATCCTGACCGATCAGGGTACTCCTTTTGTTTCCCGTCTGATGAAAGAGCTGTGTCACTTGTTAAAGATACAGGCGCTAAAGACCTCCGTGTATCACCCGCAGACGGATGGGCTTGTCGAGCGGTTCAACCGCACCCTAAAGGGGATGCTGAGGAAGGTTGTTAACAGGGAAGGAAAGGACTGGGACATGTTATTGCCGTACTTGTTGTTTGCTATACGTGAGATTCCCCAGAGCTCGACCCGCTTCTCTCCGTTCGAACTCCTATATGGCAGGCACCCACGTGGTCTGCTGGATATACTCAGGGAAACCTGGGGGGGCAGGGAGTGACCGGAACCAACCCGATACAATATGTTGTAGGCATACGCGAGCGGATGGCTCGGGTTATCCCCCTGGTACGCCAGCATATGGAAAGGGCACAGGAGACCCAATCCCATATCTATAACCAGAAGGCCACCGCAAGACGGTTCTCGCAAGGGGACAGGGTGATGATACTGGTCCCGACTGCAGAAAGCAAACTTCTGGCTCATTGGCAAGGACCATATGAGGTCCTGGAACAGACAGGCCCTGTTAACTACAGGATTAGGCAGCCTGACCGCCGGAAGAAGGAGCAGATCTACCATGTCAATCTCCTGAAGCCATGGCAAGACAGAGAGGCCTGCGTGTCCCAGACCGGCCATGCCCAGTCCGGTCCTCAGGCCCCAGAGCCGGGGGTGGCTATTTCCCCTGAGCTGACTCCTTGCCAGGTAGAGGAAGTCAACCGAATGGTCGAGAGGAATAGGGATGTGTTCTCACCGGTACCGGTAGTAGAACACATGACGTGTTCCACGACATTGTGACCGAACCCGGTGTAGCGATCAGACTGAAACCCTACCGGATACCGGAAGCCAAAAGAGAGGCAGTCAGACTAGAAGTCAAGAAAATGCTAGAGCTTGGGGTCATTGAGCCATCCCACAGTAATTGGTCCAGCCCCATCGTTTTGGTGCCAAAGCCAGACGGCTCTACCAGATTTTGTAACGACTTCAGGAAGTTGAATGAAATCAGCAAGTTCGATGCCTATCCCGTGTGGATGAGCTGGTGGAGAGATTGGCAAAGGCCAGATACCTCTCGACTCTTGATCTGACGAAAGGGTATTGGCAGATACCCCTAACCGGAAGGGCCAGGGAGAAAACCGCCTTTGCCACCCCAGACGGGTTATTTCATTACAGAATTATGCCCTTTGGCCTTCATGGAGCCCCAGCCACCTTCCAGCGGCTCATGGACAAGCTGCTCAGGCCTCACGTCCAGTACGCTGCGGCATACCTGGATGACGTCGTCATCCATAGCACGGATTGGGAGTCCCATCTGCCGAAGGTTGAGGCTGTGCTCGACACGTTCAGAAGGTCCGGTCTAACAGCCAACCCCCCAAGTGTTTTATTGGGCTGGCGGAGGCTAAGTTTGGGCTATGTGGTTGGGAGGGGATCGGTGAAACCCCAAGTCCATAAGGTGGAGGCAATACGGAATTGGCCTCAACCTCTTAGAAAAAAACAGGTGAGGGCCTTCCTAGGGATTGTCGGCTACTACCGCCGATTCATACCCCATTTTGCGACTAGGGCGGCGCCGCTAACCGACCTTATTAAAGGCAAAGGCCCCGATATGGTGAGATGGGACGGTAAGGCTGAGGAGGCCTTTGGCGATCTGCGCTCTGCGTTATGTGACCGGCCCATCCTCGTGGCACCGGACTTCGGGACTGAGTTCTTCCTGCAGACGGATGCCTCAGAGGTTGGTTTGGGGGCTGTGCAGTGTGGATGGTGAGGAGCATCCGGTATTTTACCTGAGCAGGAAACTGCTGCCCCGGGAACAACGCTATGCCGTGATCGAGAAGGAGTGTCTAGCGATTAAATGGGCCACAGAGATGCTACGGTACTATTTACTGGGCAGGCAGTTTACCCTGGTCACCGACCACGCCCCTCTGAGGTGGATGCACAGTAACCGGGACCGCAATTCCCGGATCCTTCGGTGGTTCCTCTCCTTGCAGCCCTTCAAGTTTGTGGTGCAGCACAGGGCGGGCCTTCTCCACGGCAACGCCGATGCGCTGTCTCGGGCCCATGGGCTCTCCGCTGTGGTCGCTTCTCACCCTGGTGTTGCGCTGGGGAGGGGGATGTGTGACGGGTTCACTCGGGGCAGGCTATGTGAGGGCCGGTACCTGAGTAGAAGGCTGGAAGTAGCCACCTTCCCAGTTCAGGGTTAACTGAGTGATTGCTCATTCACCACAGCTGCCCCACCCTTCCCTATAAGAAGTCTCAGTTCCTTCCAGTTCATTGAGGGGTTTGGAGACAGAAGGAGGAAGGAGTTGGAGACTGTGGTGAAAAAGTAAGGAATCTGTTATATTGGAAAGTGTGTTTTGTTTTACTGGGGGAACCCGTTTAGTGGGCCCAGGAGTAGACAGGTTTGTCTGTTGTCAGTTAGCCTCCCAATAGGGAATAGGATTTCTTTTTTTTGTTGTTTATTTTCTCTGTTGGTGGAAAACCCCTTTGCTGCTGCAAATAAAAACGCTTAGAAAACCCACGTTGCTGTGCCCGCAGTACCTGCTTCTCCACAACGTACGCAGAACGACACCGTAATCTATACCGCAAACCAACTCTCCCAAACTGGAGGCCGTGCTGCAAGAACAATTCACAGAGGAGAAAAGTGGATCAAGCACAACAAAACTTTTTATTAATACAGACAAAACATAAGATGCTCTTTTTGGAAACAGCAACCTAAACTACATAAAAAATTGCGAAATCCCCAATCTATGTGTGGGGAAAAATCAAATGGCACGCTGACCAGATCACTCTCTCAAAATAATAGGTATGTGGTTAGACCCAAATTCTATCCTTTGGCCCCCACATCAAAAAGCTCATCTAAAATTTACCCCAAACTAGGTACCCTGTACAGAAACAAATCCTGCCTGAACCCCAAGGTGAGAAAGCAAATTGTACAACAAATGCTTATGCCAGCTATTGATTATGGAGATGTAGTGTATGCAGCGGCCCCACAAACACACCTTCAGAAACTTACCACATTGTATAACTCATGCTGCTGCTTTGCGCTACAATGTAACTACATGACTCACCATTGTGACATGTTAAAAGAGCTAAACTGGCCGTCGCTGGAGTCTAAACGTACCCTTTACCTTTCCAACCTGGTGTTTAAGAGCTTTTCTGGGAAGCTGCCACCCTACCTGAATAGACTGCTTCCTCCAGCAGTTCCCTCAACCTATAACCTCCAATCCAGGACCAGCACCTTACTTGCAATACCACAATACAAAAAGACAGTGGCTCGGTCCTCATTTTCCTACAGAGCGCTGCAGTTATGGAATAATCTCCCAGACGCCATCAAATCTTCCCCCAGTCTAAAGTCACTCAAGAGCTCCCTATTAACATACCTCAATACGGAATGCACCTGTAAGCATGTAACATAATGACTATTTCCTACATATTTATTTTCTGTTAATCTGTATATGTGTTTTTTTGTTTTTTTGATAATCTTGCATTGTATTACTTTGTATTTCTGTAACAACTAACATTTTAATGTTCTTGAAACCAGGACGTACTTGAAAACGAGATAAATCTCAATGTATCCTTCCTGGTAAATCCTTTATAAATAAATAAATAAATAAATAAGGAATGGTGAAAACTTGCACCTTGTGCCAAGAAAATCGAAATTCTCCCCAGTGTGCACCTTTACATCCTTGGGAAGTACCAAGCCTCCCATGGAGAAGAATTCACATTGATTATGCTGGCCCATGGATGGGTAAGATGTTTTGATTTTGGTGGATGCTTACTCTAAATGGATAGAGGTGTAACCGTTAAATAAATCCACCTCCACAGTAACTGTTCAGTGTCACAGACAGAGTTTTAGTCAACATGGAATACCCAAAATGGTGGTATTAGACATTGGCAGCAGTTTTACAAGTATGGAGTTTCAAGAGTTTATGGCCCAAAATGGTATTAAACACATAACCACAGCAGCTTACCATTCAGCGTCCAATGGACTGGCAGAAAGGGAGGTGCAGACATTTAAAGGCCTGATGAAAAAAAGCTCAGGAGATTCCATTGAGGTCAGGCTGGCTAGAGCGTTGTTTAGTTACAGGATAACTCCTCAGTCGACGTCTGGAAAATCGCCTGCAAAACTGTTGTGTGAAAGAAAATTGCGTTCCCTCTTTTCTAATACATCCAGATTTTAAAGGTCAGATGCAGGAAAAACAGTTGAAGCAAAAGCTTTATCATGATCAATTCAACATGCTAAGGAGAGACATCTAATGGAAGGTGACAACGTTTACACTAGAAATTTGGTGTGGGACCTTCCTGGATTTCTGGGACGGTTCAGGAAAAGACGGGACCTGTGTCATGCACAGTCGCACTTGGAAATGGCCAGATTGTGCGTCGTCATATTGACCAGGTAAGAACTAAACATATTGAATCTCTGGGGACACTGTTGGGTTTGGAGATCCAATTAATGCCAGATAGGGTACAGCAGGCACCCCCTTCTGATGACGTTCTTGCAGAAGATGGTAAAGGGTCGCAGACAGGGGGAGAGGTTCCAAAGGAACAGCTGTCTGAGTCTCCAGGTGTGGAGGAGCAGCAAGAGTTAAGGAGATCCACCAGATCAAAGAAAACACCAATTTACCTGCAGGATTATGCTTAGCTTAGTAGGGAGTTCCCCAGCCACAGGACAAGAAAGCGTCCTGGAACTCACCTGGACGGAGGTAGTCTACCCGAAGTCCCAAGTTTAGTAGAAGTTTATGTGTGCCTATGGACATGTAAACTGTCAGTATTTTTCAGAGAGGGGTGAAAACCAGGAGAATGATTGGAGAAGTGAAAATTCGAGGTCAAAATAGCAAAACCAGAAAAATTCTCCCATTCATCTCACTTTCCAAATCGGCTATTTTGACCTAGAATTTTCAGTTCTCCAGTCATTCTCCTGCTTTTCACCTCTCTCTGAATAACCCTCTGTATGTTTGAAACTAGTGTTATCAGAGAGAAGGGGATGTAGTAGATCAGTGTTATACTTATCTACCACTAGATGGCATAGTTGTTTGTGTTACCTGTTAATGTAAATAGCGTTTCTGGGTCAGAGGTTGTTGTTGTTAGTTTCCTGAGTGGGAGTGCTCTGTCTGTACCAGCGAATAAAGAGAATAAGTAATTAATCCACAACCTGTCTCTGCATCAGTTATATAAAGATATTACACCCTCAAACAATGCACATTACTGTGGAGCTCTGTAACACCCTCAAAACACTGCACATTACTGTGGAGCTCTGTGACACCCGCATACTCACCGCACATTACTGTTGAGCTGTGGCCCTGACTTCAAGATGGCAGCTGGCCCCCTCTGATTTGGCTGCAGGGTGCGCCATTTGAGGTCTGTCGCAAGAGCATAGGGTCCTCATTGTTTGAGGCTTGGGGAGAGGTTTTCGGGACCTTACAGTGTTTGGAATGGATTAATAGTGCCACTCAATTTGGGGGAGGGAGAGTGATGGTGGGGTAATTTACTGGAGGGAGAGTGATGGCTGGGGTATTTTACAGAATGGGGAGAGTGATGGCTGGGTATTTTACAGAAGGGGGAGAGTGATGGCTGGGTATTTTACAGAAGGGGGAGAGTGATGGCTGGGGTATCTTACAGAAGGGGGAGAGTGATGGCTGGGGTATTTTACAGAAGGGGGAGAGTGATGGCTGGGGTATTTTACAGAAGGGGGAGAGTGATGGCTGGGGTATTTTACTCCTCTCACATGTGGCCTGGCTCCTATCCACAGTCACAGAGCTGCAGGCACGAGCTGGTGATGATCATGTGTCAGGAAGGGGCAGGACATTGATCAGGAGGCTCCCATTGGCTGTCCCCAGGCTCACGGAGCCAGGGGAAGCAGGGGGGAGCCCTGATGTTGGGAGGGCTGCTTCCTCTCCCTGCCCCTGTGCAGTCTCATGGAGGGGAGGGGCCTCTCCTCTGCACACTGCAGCGCTGAGCTCTCCCTACAGTGAGACAGCCTTGACAGGCTGAGAGAGGACTTCAGCGTTCAGGGAACAGAGGGAGATCTGGATTTTAACGCCCTCTGCTGGACAGGCGCCCCTAGGCAGGCGCCTGTCCTGCCTCATAGGTAGCGCCAGCTCTGGTGCTAAATGATTTTGCAAATGTAGAATCATTTAGCACCAGCATATAGGTGTAGCTAAAATAAAGGATTGCGAGTCCCTGTGGTAATTAGTGCTAGCACTTTTTTAATCGCTTACTAATCGGAATGCTAGCTAACTCTTTTCTGCCGCAGGATGTTCTATGGCGTCCTCGTGGTGGGTGGGCCTTGAAGACGCAAGGCGTACGCCACTGTTTACAATGGGCTGCCTAGGCCCCTCCTCGCAGCTGGCACACATTGTGCGCTGTTGGCTGCAGAGAGTCGGCCTGAGTTCAGGCCTGCAGCCAATGTCACACGTCTGCTGCGGGGCAGGCCAGAATAAACGGTTCGCGCGGCACCTGTTGGCGAGGAGTACCTGGACGCCTCGCCGGAGTTAACCCACCCCTAATAGGCAACACCCGCCCGTCGTGAAGGGGTTAAAGATTGCCCTCCTCATGTTAAGTATAGGATGTGCAAAGTACAGTAAGCTCGTGGAAGCTAGCACAAAAACCGACGTGACTTTTTACAAGTTTAGCTTCAGGGATGTAACATGGGGGCATGCGATAAAGTCACTGATCCTGGAGGTAACGCTTACACATCCAACCGTTAGCGTTCACTATTGAATAGTGTCCTTTGTGTCCCTGTTTATCTACAGTAATTTCAGTTTTACCCTCACCTAGTGTGTCACCCCTCTCCTCTTAGATTGTAAGCTCTTGAACGGGGTCCTCTTCTCCTACTGTGCTGTGTGTTTGACTTGTATGTATATTGGTTATTCTGTCTGGTCCATTGTACAGTGCTACGGAACTTGATAGCGCTTTATAAATACTTGTAAACTGTAACCTGCCCACTCTGGCCTCCCTGGTCTGAGCCTGGCAACACCACGAATGGCTATGATATTTCCAACTAGTTTCTGGTTTAGTGAGAATTCTTGCAAAAACTAAAATTCCATGTATTTCATCATGGAGCTTTAAAAATGGGCCTACCTGCTTTTAATTCACAAGTTAACTGTGTGCTCAATTCTGACCCTGCTGTTAAGACTTAACACTTCATTTTAAACTCACCAAAAAATGAATTACCTCTAATCCCGCTTGGCAGAGGGCAGTGCAGTCTGCTGCTTCCCCTGTCCACAAGCAGCAGATAGAAATAGTACCATAGTTCCCAATGTACATCCTCTGATGTTCATCCTTGTGAAAACTTGCTCGGAGGCTTGTGGAGAGCTCCCAGCATGGTTGCACTTGGCTCCATGGAGACAATAAACAGAGAGCAAACGTTGTAGCTTGTTCTCATTTCAACACATTACTTACGCTCCTATACAAAGTATAGGGGCTGTTAATGTACAGTAACCTGATGCTAATTTAGAGCAGAAACCAATGCTTATCTCAAGGTCTTTGGAAAGGGCCAAATGGTAATGGCTAGACGACTGGGTCAGAGAATATCCAAAACAATTATTGTGAGGTGATGTCAGTATGCGGTGATTAGCACCTACCAAAATGGTGCAAAGAACAGCCAGTGAACCAGCATCAGGATTAGGTAGCGTGGCTGCAGGTCTCAGCGGCCGCATTACAATCTTCCAGTGCAGGCGGATGCTCGCTGGAGCCGCGGCCAGCTGAACAGGCCTGGAAAAATGCACTAGAAGCCGCCCCAGCCCTCACATACCGCCAGGTAAGCCAGCCCAGTGCTGGCTTCCGGTATTGGTAGAAGTACCGGGGGCATTTGCACGTGTATAAATACTAGTATCGGTAACAATGCATCCATAATCAGGATCATGTGCGCGTAAGGCTCATCAATGCATGTGTAGCGGTGCTTTAAAGACTGCGTTTTGCAGCATTTAATTATTATGACCACCAGAGGGAGATAGAGACATAATGGACTATGCTGGACAAACACTGAACTACAATTTCCATCATGCTTTGCGTGAGTACAGGAAGTGGGTGGTGTAGGAAGAGGAAAGACATCAGCAGCCTCGTGCAGGGGAGAGGCAGAGTGAGCTGAGCGGTGAAACGTGGAGGACGCACGTGAAAACTGTCAAGGATCGGGACCAGGCCAGAGTACAGGCGCTGCCTCACTGGTGCTGGAGGAGATCGGGACAGTGACCCTGCTGAGCCCTACCTAGCGCAGTGCTGAGAGGTCTGGATGGAAATCTGGTTCCGTATGTGGATAAGTGCAAGATAATGCACCTGGGACGTAAAAACCCAAGGGCTGAATATAGAATATTTGATACAGTCCTAACCTCATCATCTGAGGAAAGGGATTTAGGTGTCATTATTTCAGAGGATCTAAGGGTAAGTAGTCAATGTAATAGAGCAGCAGGAAATGCTAGCAGAATGCTTGGTTGTGTAGGGAGAGGTATTAGCAGTAGGAAAAGGGAAGTGCTCATGCCACTGTACAGAGCACTGGTGAGACCTCACTTGGAGTACTGTGTGCAGTACTGGAGACCGTATCTCCAGAAGGATATAGACATCTTAGAGAGAGTTCAGAGAAGGGCTACTAAAATGGTGTACGGCTTGAAGGAGAAAAGTTACCAGGAAAGGCTTAATGATCTTAACATGTACAGCTTGGAAAAAAGAAGAGACAGAGGAGATATGATAGAAACATTTAAATACATAAAGGGAATCCACAAGGTAGAGGAAGGGAGTATATTTAAAAGGAAACAAAGTAGCAAAACAAGAGGACATAGTCTTAGATTAGAGGGGCAAAGGTTTAAAAGTAACATCAGGAAGCATTATTTTACTGAGCGGGTGGTGGATACATGGAACAGTCTTCCAGTAGAAGTGGTAGAGGCCAAAACAGTAATTGAATTTAAGCAGGCATGGGATAGGCATAAGGCTATCCTAAACAAAAGATAAATCCAGGTAAAGTATCCATGTAATTGGGCAGACTAGATGGGCCGAAAGGTTCTTATCTGCCGACATTTTTCTATGTTTCTAAGCTGCGCTGCAGGCGTCTTTGAGCGCCGCACTGACTACTGGAGGCCTCTCTGACGGGGACTCGGCCGACATTTTTCTATGTTTCTATGTTTCTATGACCCCGAGTGAGGAGACCGCGCTGATCGATTGTGAGTGCAGGCAGTGGATCGTTGTTCCTGTTGCGGAGATTCGACAAGCAGGGAGCGGATCCAGTGGCACAGAGTCCCAGTGCACGGTGGGAGAAGATCCTTGATCGGGTGCTGGACAGTTTGTCTATCGGATGGGTGAGAGGCCTCCCAGGTCGCAGTTCCAAAAATAAGAAACGCACGCTGCAGTATTGTTTAAATCCACAGGGCCCCAACGTGACTAGTCGAAGATTGTTTGTTTCATTCACTGGCCAGTTGAATACAGTACCCGGGTACCCGAGACAATACACATACACATTTTTGAGATATTATTCACAGGACTTACACTCCACAACTGAGGGAGTTAATCTTTTTCTTTTGCCGCCGCGTGTTTTTCCCATGTTACGAAATCCTGTCGTTTAAATACCGTATCTGCGTTATATATGCTACTTTATTGGGATCAGTAAAGAATATAATCTATAAAAATCCACAACAGTGCTGGTGTATAGTTATTCCCTAGTGCGGTGAGACTAACTCGAGGTTAATTCAGCGGCTCCTCCGGGAGTGAGCGCTACACATGTGAGGAGTGAAGACTATCCCTTCTGGTCAACAGAAGAGCTATTGTAGCTCAAATTGCTGAAAAAATAATGCTGGTCACCTACCTAGAGATTGTTGCAGGCCATACACACCCCTTCATTGCCATGGTATACCCTCATGGCAATAGCTTTTTTTAGCAGGATAATGCACCCTGCAACACTGCAAAAATTGTTCAGGAATGGTTTGAGGACCATGTCAAAGTTTTTAAGGTGTTTCCTTGGCCTCCAATTTCCCAGATCTCAATCTGATTGAGCATCTGTGGTATATTCTGGAATTACAAATCCTATCCATGGAGGCCCCACCTCGCAACTTGTAGGACATAAAGGATCTGCTGCTAATGTCTTGGTGACAGATACCATAGGACACATTCAGAGTTCTTGTAGAGTCCATGCCTCGATACATCAGAGCTGTTTTGGTAGCACAATGGGGACCTACACAATATTAGGCAGGGGCTTTTAATGTTATGGCTGATCAATGTATGATTTTATTCATGGTTTAGTGAGGGAAAAATCCCTAATGCACATTTTTTATATCCTTTGGATTTCGCTGTTTTGGTCACAGCTTTATAAGAAGGTTATGAAGTAATAACTCTCTTCTTAGTGAATAAACTAAACCCCGGTGTTACACTGATCACATTTTGACATAATGTAAACTTGCTGTGATTAGTCGGATTTTGCAACGGATCATTTCTTTTGGCCTAAATCCTCCTTTAACCTCAGATCCGCACCTAACTTGATGACGTCCATGGCATTCCTGAGAGGATATTAAACCCCTCCACATCGGCCCCTAAGCTTGGAACACTGAGTCTGAAACACAACTGGGACGTCAGAGAATCCGTGAGATTCAGAGGATCATCGTGAGCACGGGACAAATAAATCCGGCACCAACACTTATTTCTCAAATGCTCTTTTCAGAAACAGAATAAATGTTTCCACATTGAAACCATATTACACACAGAGGAAAACTTCTAGAATATTACTAATTTGACCTCACTCTCTATGCAATGGTAGGCCTTAATGTTAATGGGGTTTTTTTGAGAAAGTATTTTTACCAGGAAGGATACATTGAGATTTCTCTTGTTTTCAAGTATGTTCTGGGTGGCGAGTATGTACCGTTAGGTGTCTTGCCCAAGGACACTTACTGGAGAGGTGCTCTTGCTGGGATCGAACTCATGTCTCCACAGGCTCTCTCCATTCAGAGCAGTGATGTTACCTTTACTCCACCCAGCCGGGTGGAGTAGAGGTCACTTTGGTCTTGCCAGCCCCCAGTAAATTTGTATACGTCTCTTATCTGGTTTATGTTAAACAAGCTGCACATTGACTATATGTCTGGAAAGGTTTGATTAGAGCTAAAGGGACATTCTGGGTGTTTTATTTATTTCCTACCTTTGGCAGGTTATATTCCTAGTTAAAAGAAGACTTCAATCGATTCTCCTTCCTGTCCTAAATACATGTACTTTTCTTACAAAGCTCACCTTCCTGGCCTCAGATGCCCAAATCGGCCCTAATACATCTCGGAATTAAAGCAAGTCGCTCAGTATCGCATTTCAGCAGCAAAGGACTTAGCTGGTAAGTAAAGCTCACACAGGTAGTTGAGGAGGAAGAAGTCTGTAGACTCTTCTTATGAACAGAGTTAACTTGATAAAGGCAGGAAATAAATGATGGATGTAAATGATCAAAATGCTTAATCACGCTGTATTGACTTAGGTTAATTTAAACAAGCACTAAAACAGGGGTCAGGAACTTTGGCCCTTAACATGTTTTAGAACTACATTTCATATGAGGTTTAGCAAATCTAATGAGTACCTGAGCATTATGGGCATTGTTAATTTCATCGACTAAAAATTTTAGTCTTGTTTTAGTCGACTAAATATTATAACATGTTTTTGACTAAAATATGACTAAAATTAAAATAATTCAGATAACTAAAATGTGACCAAAATTAAATGGCATTTTAGTCAAAAGACTACAACTAAGGCTAGGGTCAGACTAACGCATTTTTCACGTTGTCCGTGAAAAAGTGCGTTCGAACGAATGGACGTATTTTTTCACGGAATACGCAATAGCGGTCATACGATGCGCAGTTTCATCCGTGATTTTGTACGGATCATCAATAAAACACTTTTTGGGTCTGGACGTTATGTAGGCTGGACATTAGCAGCGTCTGACGTCTCCTAATCACACACACACGCCGCTAGCGGACGCAGCGCACTCTGTACGTCAGTACTAGTGGTTTCACGTTCTCGAAAAAATGCGTTTGTTTGCCGCTTGCGTTGCGCGGCCGCACTTTTGTGCGACCGTACTTCGTATATTGGCCATCATTGCCCGGCATCTGCTGCTACTACGGCCGTGATTATGTGCGGCTGCACGCGCGTTCGCACTGCCTCAGTCTGACCCTAGCCTAAAACAAAATCAATTTTCTGTCAAAATGGAAACTGGATTTCAAGATACCGTATTTTTCTCTCCATAAGACGCACTTTTCTCCCCCCAAAAAGTGGGGGGAAAAGTGGGTGCGTCTTATGGAGCGAATACTGCGCGGTGCAGTGTTCGCTCCCTGCGAGCATCCGAAGCTATGGAGCTTCGGCGCTCGCCTGGGGGAACCACGTCACCAGCCGAGTTCTCGCGAGATCGCGGCTGGTCACGTGGCTCCCCCAGGCGAGTGCCCAAGCTCCATGCCGCTGGACGGTCAGAGGGAGCCGAACACACGGCGGCGGCAGGAGATGAGCTGGGGACATTATCCATGAGCTGCTGGGGCATATCCATAAGCTGGGGGGCATATCCATGAGCTGCTGGGGCATATCCATGAGCTGGGGCATTATCCATGAGCTGAGGCATTATCCATGAGCTGGGGCATATCCATGAGCTGGGGCATATCTATGTGTGAGCTGGGGCATTATCCATGAGCTGGGGCATATCCATGTGTGAGCTGGGGCATATCCATGTGTGAGCTGGGGCATATCCATGTGCTGGGGCATTATCCATGTGCTGGGGCATATCCATGAGCTGGGGCATATCCATGAGCTGGGGCATTATCCATGAGCTGGGGCATATCCATAAACTGGGGGGCATATCCATGAGCTGCTGGGGCATATCCATGTGCTGGGGCATTATCCATGAGCTGGGGCATATCCATGTGTGAGCTGGGGCATATCCATGTGCTGGGGCAAATCCATGAGCTGGGGCATATACATGTGTGAGCTGGGGCATATCCATGATCTGGGGCATTATCCATGAGCTGGGGCATATCCATGTGTGAGCTGGGGCATATCCATATGCTGGGGCATTATCCATGAGCTGGGGCATATCCATGAGCTGGGGGCAGTATCCATGAGCTGGGGGCAGTATCCATGAGCTGGGGGGCAGTATCCATGTGCTGGGGCATATCCATGAGCTGGGGCATATCCATGAGCTGGGGCATATCCATGTGCTGGGGCATTATCCATGAGCTGGGGCATTATTCATGAGCTGGGGCATATCCATGAGCTGGGGCATTATCCATGAGCTGGGGGTAGTATCCATGAGCTGGGGCAGTATCCATGAGCTGGGGCATTATCCATGAGCTGGGGCATATCCATGTGCTGGGGCATTATCCATGAGCTGGGGCATATCCATGAGCTGGGGCATTATCCATGAGCTGGGGCATATCTAGGAGCTGGGGCAGTATATCCATGTGCTGGGGCATATCCATGAGCTGGGGCATATCCATGAGCTGGGGCATATCCATGAGCTGGGGGCATAGCCATGAGCTGGGGGTATATCCATGAGAGGAGCTGGGGCAAAATCCATGAGAGGAGCTGGGGCAAAATCCATGAGAGGAGCTGGGGCAATATCCATGAGAGGAGCTGGGGCAATATCCATGAGAGGAGCTGGGGCAGTATATCCATGAGAGCAGCTGGGGCAGTATATCCATGAGAGGAGCTGGGGCATTATCCATTATTACACTATTTGATTCAGAATATTTTTTTTCCTGTTATCCTCCTCTAAAAACTAGGTGCGTCTTATGGTCAGGTGCGTCTTATGGAGCGAAAAATACGGTCAATATGTTATTTATTACATAACAGTTATATCTGCGCCTGTATTGCATGTTCAGCCCTTAATAACGTAAATAATAACAAGTTAACAGATGTTTACTCCAGGAGCATAGAATGAGAGATGCTGAAATAATGCAATAATTACAATTTAACTAAACCCATTAGATTTTAGTCGACTAAATTTACAGTAGATTTTCATCAACTAAAATCGAATGATATTTTAGTCAACTAAAACAATTCAGATGACAAAAATTAAATGCTTTTTTAGTCAAAAGACATACACGGTTATTCAGAGAGCGGTGAAAAGCAGGAGAATGACTGGAGAATGGAATATTCTAGGTCAAAATAGCCAATTTGGAAAGGGAGATGAATGGGAGGATTTTTCTGGTTTGGCTATTTTTTTGACCTAGAATTTTCACTTCTCCAGTCATTCTCCTGGTTTTCACCTCTCTTTGAATAGCCCTGTAAATCAAAATTTGCTGTCAAAATTAACACTCAGTGTTATTCAAAGAGCGGTGAAAAGCAGGAGAATGACTGGAGAATGGAAAATTCTAGGTCAAAATAGCCGATTTGGAAAGTGAGATTATTGGGAGAATTTTTCTGGTTTGGCTATTTTGACCTCGAATTTTCCATTCTCCAGTCATTCTCCTGCTTTTCACCGCTCTCTGAATAACCCTGACTACTGATTATGGGAGATGTGGTTTCAAAACATCTACAGGGATATTCAGAGAAACGTGAAACTCGGGAGAATGACTGGAGAAGTGAAAATTCTAGAACAAAATAGCTAAACCAGAAAAATTATCCCATTTATCTCACCTTCCAAATCAGCTATTTGGTCTAGATTGTTCTCCTCTCCTGACAGTTCTCCTGATTTTCATCTTTCTCTGAATATCCCTGCTAGAGGGCCATGGTTGCTTATGCATTAAAATGTCCCTTTAAGAAGAACGTTTGTCTTTGTTTCATTTTTATGCTTAAATTTAGGGTGCAGCAGGTTATTAAGATAATGATTATATTCTAGTTTATAGAAAATAAGTGTACCATGGGTGGACACTGAAATGAAATGCGGTAAGCGCGTTTATAGGCAACACTAAACACATTCTAGAATAACAAGAACCATCAACATGATTTTATAATAAGTAAAGCGATACAGTGTTAGCGTGGAGCTAAACAACACAAGCAAAGTCTAGGAAAGAAGGTTTAGTTGCTAGTTCATGATCAAAATCCAAGCAGTCGGCCAATAAAATAATTGTGTTTGCATTTCACTTATTTTTAAAAATGGATGAGAAGGTGACAAGGTGGTCCTCAGGAAGGTACATAGTGTAAAGGGCTGAATGAAACTTTTCTCTACACATAATGTTTGGACAAGATTGGAAGAATAAAAAATAAGTGTTGTTTGGATGGCAAGTAGAGGATGTTGACCCCCTGAATGCTTTGGAACAACGTATCAAGCTACTTTTGTTTTTAGAAGGCCAATAGTCAGTTCCAAAAAATTTAGACCACAGTCTGCTTTCTGCAATCTATCCATACAATTGTCTAAATTGTACCTTTGAGTCGGGTAGGCTACCATATAGTTTGCCATCGCATTGCCTGAACTTCAAAGGCATCCTTCAAAAATGTTGAATACAATTTAGAGCAGAATGAACATTGTCAATGGTTTGTTGTAGAATTGAGATATTTTGTTTACAAAGGGAGAACGCACTTTACTTGTACAAACGTTTGTTGTAATACACATTCTGTGCCTTTATATAGTGTTTTCTAACAGACTGAGAGACTAATCTAGAGGGAGTAATACCAGGAGTTGGCGTACCTGTATTATTCACTGGAGGTTTTTCTGCTGTCTTCTCCATAAAGCAGGGGGAATGAATGGTCTCAAATATACAGCGATACTGGTGGTAACCCCAAAGAATAATCTCGTCCTGCAGATCTCCAAATGCAGCAAAAACAACAAACAAAACAGAACTATCCAGGCAGGAGAAAATATGCTGAGGCCCACAGAACATGGAGCAAAGCCTGGGTGGGAGGAGGGGGTTACAGAATGTATGCATTGCAGTGGGAGCTCAAACTTTCCAAATACAGGTTGTGGAGGCCCTACAACTAAATATTCCTGACAGGAAGTGGAAGGATATAAATAACTAACCTGCACTGTGACAATGTAACTTTTCAAAACCAGTAAACATAAAACATATTCCTTCTCGTTTTAGTTGCTGCTAACTCAGTAACATGTGTCATTGCATATTTAAATATATGATCACAGTATGATGTTCTGTTTTATCGATTTGCTAGAGCAAGGTTCACATATTAAATGATATTACTTTACCAGTGGACATACTGTACAGTAGGGATAAGTCTGACAATTTCATCATGTGTTACTGGTCACATACACTGATCAGCCATAACATTAAAACCACCTACCTAATATCGTGTAGATCCTCCTCATGCTGCCAAAACAGCTCTGATGCACTGAAGGCATCGACACAATAAGACCTCTGAACGTGTCTTGTGGTATTTAGTACCAAGACATTAGCTGCAGATCCTTTATGTCCTGCAAGTTACGAAGAGAGGCCACCATGGATCAGATTTGTTGTTCTATCACATCCCATAGATACTGAATTGGATTGAGATCTGGGGAATTTGGAGGCCAAGGAAACACCTTCAGGGCTATTCAGAAAGAGGTGAAAACCTTGAGAATGACTGGAGAATTGAAAATTCTAGATCAAAATAGTCAAACCAGAAAAATTCTCCCATTTATCTCACTTTCCAAATTGGCCATTTGTTCTAGATTGCTCATTCTCCTGCCAATTCTCAAAGTTTTCACCTCTCTCTGAATAGCCCTGCCGGAAATCCTTTTCATGTTCCTTAAACCATTCCTAAAGAATTTTTGCAATGTGGCAGGGTGCATTATCCTGGTGAAATAGGCCTCTGCCATCAGGCAACTCCATTGCCATTGCAAGGGTTGTATGTGGTCTGCAACAATCTCTAGGTGGGTGGACTTGTCAAGTGTGTTCTGAAACCTTTCTATCATGACCAGCATTATGTTATTCATCAATTTTAGCTACAGTAGCTCTTCTGTGTGATTAGACCAAATAGGACAGTCTTCACTCCCCACGTGCATCCTTTGGCACACATGACCCTGATGCCTCTTTACCAGTTTGCCCTTCCTTGCACCACTTTCCGTAGGTACTAACCACTGCTTACCGAGCACACCCCACAAGACTTGCTGGTTTGGAGATGATCTGACCCAGTCATCTAGTCATCACTATTTGGTTCTCGTTGAAGCACATATCTTTTTGTGTGGCTACTTTTCGCTTCGAACACCTGAAATTCAAGAACTGACTGTTCACTTGCCCCTTGACAGGAGTCTTTGTAAACATATAATCAATGTTATTCACTTTACATGTCAGTGGTATTAATGTTGTAGCTGATCAGCATATTACTATTTCATACAGGAAAAGTGTGGAATGGAGTGAATAAATTAGCAAAACAGTTTGCTTGAATGTTTAAAAAGTGAAACTCTGTTTGCAAAGAAACTACTGAGCAAAAATGTCTAAAATTGACATATGAGGTCCAACAAATGATAATAAAAAGGGCTGTTACAGAAAAAATTAGTAAACTTAAAAAAAATCTGAATTTGTTTTAAAAAAATTAAAATCCTGAAAAATGCTTAAAATATCCTAAAAAAGAGGGGCGGAGCTAGCCGAGGAAGCGAGCGGCTATATGCTGAAGGAGCTCCGAGATAAACACGACTTTTATGAATATTTCCACCACTTGCTCAGGCTTTTTGACGCTCTTTACCACCGCTGGGGACTCTGGAGGGCTCAGTGAGATTGTCTTACTCCCGACATCTGCGCTTCGGAACGGATTAACTCCTGCGGCACGACCGGGGCCTACTACTCGCGGCCATCTTGGAAGCCTGGACGTGGATTGCTGGGATCTTTTGCCGCTTTTTCTCCTTGTGCCTGCGCTTTGCTGCCATGTCCACCGGCCTCTCACAGAAGCTGAGGTCCAGACAGAGGGACAGAGGGACGCCATGAGAGGTGGGTCCACTTTTAAGGGTGTGTGATCTCCTCCTCCCTCCCCCCGGGCTACGACTATTCGTATGAAGATGGTGACCCCTGGCACTCGGGCGGTAGCTCTGCGATGACCTGGGTCTCCCCGCAATCTCTGAAGCCAGATTCCCTGCCATTATCTGTGGCTGCAAGAAAACGGGCACAGAAGAAAAGAAAAGCTTACACTTGTGAAGCCTTCTAAATGCAAGCCTTCAAAGTGAGCACTTAGAGATCTTTTGGAGATACTCTGGAGGTAGTCTGAGGTTAGACAGGAGGTAGAAAACCTACAAAAAGGTAGGATTTGCTGGTATTAAATCCATTCTTTTATAATGGCAGGCTTGGTCCAGTGTAAGAGCTGTCATGCATTTGTTTTTAGATCCAATTTTTGGAGGTTTGGAGTGTGCCTGATATGTAGGCAGTTGTCTTTATTGCAGCAGGAAATTGCCTGTTTGAAGTCTGAGATTTGTAATTTATCTGTTAGACAAACTCAGGCTATGACTGTTACAAAGCCACTGCCACAGAGGCCTCCTAGGAGTGGCAGATGGACTACTGTAGGATCTGGTAGACTTAGAGTTGTGGATAGAAGGCATGTCCCACAGTCTGTGGCTCTTCTTAATTCTTTTGAGGCACTTTCAGAGTGTAGTGGTAAGACAGATGTAGGCTCAGACACCATAGTTGGGGATCCACCATTCCCTATGCCTAAGGTATGCAGGACTGCAACCAAGGACAAAAAGGAAAAGGTGGGACTTGATAGAAGGCAATTGTTGCTGGGTGATTCTATCATAAGAGGTGTTGAGCTGGAGAGTAGTGGTTTGGTGAGATGTCTTCCTGGGGCTACTGCTCGTAGAGACAAGAGACGTATTCTCAATATTGTCAAACAAGCAAAGCAGCAAGGGGAAGTGGACATTCTAGTCCATCTAGGGACAAATGACTTGGCTAGCAATGAGGTTTCTGAGATTAAGGAAGATTTTTGTGTTCTTGGAGGTGAAATACAGCAGATTGCGTCCACTGTGTCATTCTCTGAAGTTCTGCCTGTGCATAACATTCAGGATAGGCAGATGCGCAATAGGGAATTTAATTTGTGGCTTCGGGAATGGTGTCGGGAGCAAGGATTTGGCTTTGTGTCCCATGATAGCTCTAATTGGAGCAGAAAGGAACTGTATAAAAAAGATCGTTTGCATCTTACTCATAGGGGAACATATGTTCTCAGTGAGAAGTTCAAAGGTTTCACAAAGGAATATTTAAACTAGGAGGGAGGGACAAAAGGGTAAAAAACAATCTGCCGGATTGTCCCCCAAAACTAAATCAGAGAGTGCAAGCAACATGCGGGGTAAAAAATGACAAGCTCAGAGTCGTGTCTATAAATGCTCGCAGTTTAGTCAATAAAATCAATGAAATGGAGGCAATGATGGCAGCTGAAAAAGTAGATTTAGTGGCGGTTACTGGGACATGGTTCAGTGAGAAAAATAACTGGGACATAACAATACCGGGGTACTCTTTTTATATAGAAAAGACAGAGAAGGTAGGAAAGGAGGAGGAGTGGCCCTGTATGTGAAAACCAACATAGAAACGAACCAAATAAAAGTGAGCGAGGTGAACATAGAGTCAGTTTGGGTTACGCTAACATTTGGCAATCATACAGTAGCTCGTGTAGGTGTGATCTATAGACCCCCTGGACAAGTAAAAGGGCTAGATAATCTGCTGTTTGAGAAAATAGCCAAAATGGCATTGAAGGGGGAAGTTATTATCATGGGGGACTTTAATCTTCCTGATGTGAACTGGAAAACCAAAATAGCTGGGTGCACCAGGAGTACAAATATTCTAAACTCCCTACTGGGATTATCTCTAAAACAAGTAGTTGAGGAGCCGACCTGTAAAGAGGCCATATTGGATTTAATACTCACAAATGGAGGTTTGGTATCAGACGTTGTTGTAGGTGAAAATTTGGGATCTAGTGATCACCAGTCAGTGTGGTTTAATATAAGAACAGGGATGGAGCCGCACCACACAAAAACAAAAGTTTTAGACTTTAAAAAAACAGATTTTTCTAAAATGAGATTTTGTGTGAATGAGTCATTATCAGACTGGAGGAGTTTAAAGGGAGTCCAGGAGAAATGGGATTACTTAAAGGAAGCATTATTAAAGGCCACAGGCAATTGCATTCGGCTTGTTAGCAAAAACAAAAAAGGGAAGAAACCACTGTGGTACTCTGCAGAAGTGGCCAAAATAGTGAAGAACAAAAAGATAGCATTCAATAATTATGAAAAAACTCATAGGTTTGCCTATCTTCTTCACTCTAAGATTAGGCAGAAAGAGGCAAAGCAATCTATAAGAGCTTCCAAAGCATACGCAGAAGAGAAAATAGCTCAGTCAGTAAAAAATGGGGACAAAACATACATAAAGATACATAAACGAGAAAAGAAAAGTAAAACAAGGATTAGTTAGATTAAAAACAAAGGAAGGAAGGTATGTAGAAGAGGATAAAAGCCTCGCTGACTGCCTCAATGAATATTTTTGTTCAGTCTTTGCAGAAGAAAAGGAAGGAAAGGGACCTCAGTTAGGAGGAAACACTAACGAGACATTTACATATGAGTTTACAGAGGAGGAGGTTCTACCGCAGCTGTCTAAAGTAAAGACAAATAAGTCAATGGGGCCTGATGGGATCCACTCTAAATTATTAAAAGAGCTCAGTGGTGCAATAGCAAAACCGTTAACAGATATATTTAACCAATCCTTGTTAACGGGAGTCGTCCCAGAAGACTGGAAATTAGCAAATGTTGTGCCCATTTACAAGAAGGGTAGTAGGGAGGTATCGGGGAACTATAGGCCAGTTAGTCTTACGTCAGTAGTGGGGAAATTAATGGAAACCATGTTAAAGGAAAGGATTGTTGAACATCTAAAAACACATAGATTACAGGATCAGAAACAACATGGGTTTACCTCAAGAAGATCATGCCAAACTAATCTTATTGATTTTTTTGATTGGGTAACAAAACTAATAGACATAGGTGGTGCAGTAGACATTGCTTATTTAGATTTCAGTAAGGCTTTTGATACTGTTCCGCATAGAAGGCTTATCAATAAATTGCAATCTTTGAGTTTGGATTCCAATATTGTTGAATGGATTAGTCAGTGGCTGAGTGACAGGCAACAGAGGGTTGTGGTAAATGGAGTTTATTCGGCGCAAGGTCTTGTTACCAGTGGGGTACCTCAGGGGTCAGTACTTGGACCCATTCTCTTTAATATTTTTATTAGTGATATTGCAGAAGGTATTAATGGAAAAGTATGTCTTTTTGCTGATGACACAAAGTTTTGCAACTAGGTTGACGTTCCTGGAGGGATCAGCCAAATGACAAATGATTTAGGTAAACTAAAAAAATTGTGGGAGCTGTGGCAATTGAGTTTTAATGTGGGTAAGTGCAAGATAATGCACCTGGGGCGTAAAAACCCAAGGGCTGAATATAGAATATTTGATACAGTCCTAACCTCAACCTCTGAGGAAAGGGATTTAGGGGTTATAATTTCAGAGGATCTAAGGGTAAGTAGTCAATGTAATAGAGCAGCAGGAAATGCTAGCAGAATGCTTGGTTGTGTAGGGAGAGGTATTAGCAGTAGGAAAAGGGAAGTGCTCATGCCACTGTACAGAGCACTGGTGAGACCTCACTTGGAGTACTGTGTGCAGTACTGGAGACCGTATCTCCAGAAGGATATAGACATTTTAGAGAGAGTTCAGAGAAGGGCTACTAAAATGGTGTACGGCTTGAAGGAGAAAAGTTACCAGGAAAGGCTTATGATCTTAACATGTACAGCTTGGAAAAAAGACGAGACAGAGGAGATATGATAGAAACATTTAAATACGTAAAGGGAATCTACAAGGTAGAGGAAGGGAGTATATTTAAAAGGAAACAAAGTAGCAAAACAAGAGGACATAGTCTTAGATTAGAGGGGCAAAGGTTTAAAAGTAACATCAGGAAGCATTATTTTACTGAGAGGGTGGTGGATACATGGAACGGCCTTCCAGTTGAAGTGGTAGAGGCCAAAACAGTAATTGAATTTAAGCAGGCATGGGATAGGCATAAGGCTATCCTAAACAAAAGATAAATCCAGGTAAAGTATCCATGTAATTGGGCAGACTAGATGGGCCGAAAGGTTCTTATCTGCCGACATTTTTCTATATTTCTAAGCTGCGCTGCAGGCGTCTTTGAGCGCCGCACTGACTACTGGAGGCCTCTCTGACGGGGACTCGGCCGAGGCACATCAGCTTTCAGCCAGCAGTAGTGTGGCTTCGGACCGGCAGGACGTTTTGAGACCGGGTACCCGACTGCAACAAACGAGATCTGCCTCACCAACTCCGCATTCGATACAGCCTGAAGATCGACAGCAGGAGGAAGATGATAGTCTTCCCATTACGAGAAGAGACCTTCAGAGGATTCTGGACGAACTCCGGGGGATCCGGGGGGTATGGAAGCCTGAGGTGGCAGCTGTTCGAGAGGAGGTTGCAGCGATCCGGGAGCAGGTGACAGCGGTGCCGACGACGACATCTGAGATACGATCGGAACATACTCACCTGCTGGGACAGGTTGCTGGTCTCCAATCCCAGGTCGATGATTTGTCCCGCTCTGTGGAGATGCTTGAAACGAGGCACCGCCGCCGTAATGTCAGGGTCAGGGGCATCCCGGACTCTGTGTCATCAGAAGAACTGCCAGCTTACATGTCTCGTTTGGCCCTTCAGATGGTAGGGCTTCCCCCTGATACGCCAGATGTGATTGGATCACTATTCAGGGCTAGGAGGCCTGCGGTGCTTTCGAAGGGAGCGCCCCAGGATGTCGTGGTGGCCTTTCGGGATGTGGCATTCAAGGTCAAGCTTATGTCTACCCCTGGCGCGAGAGATCCGGTGCAATTTGAGGGCTCCACACTGGCTTTATATCACGATCTTCCGTTCCAGACTCTACTTGCTCGCAGGCGTTTCCGAACCGTGACTGACGTTCTTCGACGGAGGGGGATCCGTTACCGATGGGGTATGGCGGGAGCTGTAGTGGTGACACATAATAACGTCCCCTACACCATCACTGATCCTGAAGCCGCCTGGACCGATCTTGCAGTAGCGGGCATTTCGCCAGACCCTCTGGAGCTTCAACCGGACTGAGAGCAGTGAGATATTGTTTATCCCCCCCCAGCTTTTTTCATCTATACTTAAGTGTCACTGGTCTTTAACCTAGCTTTGTGCGTGGACTTTCAAGTCAATTTGTACCGCTCTTGGTGATAGCCCTCCCTGCTTTTATATTTCATTTGCCTTTTTTCTTCTGCCTGAAGTTGGGACTTCCCGCCTTGGTTTTATTTTTTATTATTTCTTTCTTGACATGTTCCTCATTGCCTCCCACATTTTTTGACTGGCTGACCGAAGTTAATTTGGCCGGCCCTAGACGGCTGTATTTACCTACGTCTGATTTCGTGTCTTTTCTTTGTATTGTATAATTCTCTAAATAAAGAATTAAAAAAAATATATATATCCTAAAAAATCTATAAATAAAGAGACTCTTTACTGCAGAATTTTATAATGAATGGTCTATTAGATATTGAATTAAAACAGGAATATTTGTAACATTGAAGCCTATGGGATTCGCCTGAATAAACCTGCCGAATTAAACCACCGAATGGCAGAGCATTCCGGGAACCATTCACTGCTGGTTTGTGTTCTCTGAATAGCCGAAGCAGTGCTTTTTTATGGGGATTCACTGCCCTTGAACAGGCACCGAACAGGCACCGTAGGTGTAGGCAATTCGTCAGGATTTGGCGCATTGCCTGCTCTCTGAATAGCCGAATGGCCAAGAAAGGTAACCGAACGCTGATTTTTTTTCTCCAGCAATTCGGATCTCTTTGGATAACCCTGATTGTTTTCGTTATTTTATTCATTTTTTCGGAATACAAAAATCGGCCGCCTGAAATTACGTATTGTGGTAGCATAATGATAAAACAAAAATATCGGAACGAAAATGATCCTAAATGAAAAAAAACTAAATGAAAATGACCCAAAATTTTTAAAAAAAGGAACGAAAATGACCTAAAATGAAAAAAAAACCATAGTTAAATTATCGAAAATTAATTTTAATGCAGCATATGAACACACACATTGAGGGGAAGCACCTCTCTGCAGTATAATTAATGTAGCATATGAATCCACACACTGAGGGGAAACACCTCACTGCAGTATTATTAATGAAGTGTATGAATCCACACACTGAGGGGAAGCACATCTCTGCAGTTTAATTAATGCTGCATATGAGTCATGCACACTGCAGAGAAGCACCTCTCTGGAGTATAATTAATGCAGCATGTGAATCCACACACTGAGGCTAGGGACAGATGAGCGCATTTTCTGCAGCCACCGTCAAAATGTACGTCGATGCGTGCGCACGCATTTTTTCACGGAATGCGCTTGAGTGGTCGGACGATGCTCAATTCTGGACGTATTCCATGACGGTGGGGTGAAAAAAGAGAATAATCAGATGAATCTAATCACTTGAAAAATGATAAAATAAGGGCAAGGGCTATAAAAAGGTGTTTTGGGGATGGTGGCGTTTTTCTAAGATGGATCCTGCACACGTCTTTGTGTTTGGTGTGATGGGGTACCTGTACCTAAAGAGGAAGAGAAAGCGGCGAACCTGGGTTCATGAAATCAACGCTGCCAGACCCACGCATGGACACTTTGTGACGCTGTACAGGCCACTGCGAGAGAGGGACCCCGCGAAGTTCTTCAACTACATGCGGATGTCCATCGCCTCCTTTGATGAACTGTTGTCGCGGGTACGGGAGCCGCTGACCAAGAGGGACACCAACATGCGGCCCGCCATACCACCGGAGGAGATGCTGGTCATCACTTTGAGGTACGTACTGTCACACACCTGTATACATGACATCGCTGCCAGTCACCTGACATGAGTGCATCATGTCTGTAGTCACATGCCCACTGTTACATGCACACACACACACACGGGCATCACATCACACGTACATAATCATAAATGACTCCGACAACAATGTTGAAAAATAATACTATAATATGAAAAGAAACTGTAATATATTATGGACATATATTACAAGTCGTAAAGTGAAGGTCAGTATATATACAAAATCAAAACAATAACACATAACAAACAAATAATAAAACATATTTAGGTCATGTATCAAAGTTGCTGATACCGCGGAGCATCTGGGTCATGAGGGCCGGTGGTGTGGCTACAGCTGGACCCCGACTCCGTGTGTGGCCTGGCTCCAGGGGGCATGGCTGGGTGGGTGGACAGCACCTCACTGGAGACGGAAGATCCACTGGCGGATTGTGGCACAGCATGGTAGGCGGCTGCGTGATGGGGACGTGAAAGGATGTCCTCCAATATCGCGAGAGATCTGTGGCGATACTCCATTTTCTCCGCCTCGCTCATCCTGTTCAGGAGGAGCGTACATGCATTGGAGAACGACATGTCGACGGAGTCCGCAAGCATGCAGCGTTGGTGTGCATGGGTGGTCTGTGCCTCCATGAACATGACCATGGCCTGCTCCAGGTCTGCAGCCTGTGCCCTTCTCTTCTGGCCAGGTCTGGTGCTGGCCGTTGTCGCGGTACCTGCCACCTGTGGTGTCGCCAAATCCTCCTCCATCTGCGACTCAGCACCACCCTGGTTCTCCTCCTCCTGGCAGCTGGCTGAATCTCCTGGCACCATTTGTTGTGCCTGGGTGCCGGAGGTCGATGGCTGGTCCATGCTGCTGACAGACCTGCGCGGCTCCTGGGTCCTGCGGAGGAACGATAGCTGCTCTGCATAAATGTACCCCCGGACCTTTTTCGCACCAGCTCCAGAGCGCGCAGCCATGGCCTGCTTCTTCTGGACGCGCATGTAGTTGTCGCGTACTGTGCGCCATTTGTTCATTGCCTCTTGTGCTGAAAAACATGATGAGAGTGACATTAGCTTGTGTTCATGGTATGTGATCATATTCAAACATTTGTGTTTTGTCTTCTAGGTATCTCGGTAGTGGGTGCAGTTTGAAGGATCTGCATTATAGCTTCCGCGTTGGCAGATCAACAGCTGGTGAGATCGTCCGCAAGGTGTGCCAAACCATATGGGAGACCATGAAGGGCGAATGTTTGCCAAGACCGACACATACGGCATGTCTGGAAATTGCAGCAGGATTCTGGGGAGAGCCAACTTTCCAAACTGCCTGGGAGCCGTGGATAGCAAACATGTCCGCATAGTGAAGCCACCGCACAGCGGCTCACTGTATCAGAATTATAAACATTACTTTTCTATTGGCCTACTGGCGGTGTCAGATGCCAACTATAGTTTCGTGTATGTGGATGTCGGTTCATACGGCAAGGACTCTGACTCCACACTGTTCAGGAACTCCACACTGTGGAATGAAATTGAGAGTGGGACCCTGAACATCCCCAGACCCGCACCATTGCCTGGCAGTGACGTGACAGTCCCCTATGCCTTCGTGGGTGACGAAGCATTCGGCCTATCCACACACCTCCTACGGCCCTACTCTGGGACACACCTGACTGTGAAGAAGCGGGTGTTAATTATAGGCTGTCGCGGGCGAGACGGTATGTGGAGTGTAGCTTTGGCATACTGACCAACAAGTGGAGGATTCTACATAGACCGCTGGATGTGAATGTGGACTTCTGTGTGGACATAGTGAAATGCTGTTGCATTCTACATAATTATGTGCGGGCCAGGGATGGTTTTAATTTTGACGATACCCTCACAGTTGTCGGTCTTGAGGATGATGTGAACTATGACATCATAGCTGTGAATAGATACAGCAACAGGTATCGCGATGCTCTATCTAATTATTTCATCAGTGATGCAGGTGAGGTGCCCTGGCAGCTGGGGAGCATTTGAGTTTCACATCAATGATTTCATTTGTTTGTTTATTATATTTTTTGTGATTTACATTTATGGGATTATGAATTAAATAATATTATACTCACTCTGTATGTGCTGCTCCTTCTCGGACCAGGTATCGTACTCCGGGTACACCTGACGGGACACCTCGACCCATGCGCTCGCCTTCCTCCCCTTGTCCTTATAACGCTCGCAGGCCGTATCCCAGATCCCTGGATGCTCCCCCACAGCGCTTATCAGCCTCTCCACGTCCATCTCTGGTCCAGCAGCCATGTTCAACGGTCGCAGGTACACTCCAACGAAATGCAGGAAACTTTGGCAGTTTGGACGTGATGTAGGCCGCACACTAGCAGCGTCTGACGTCTCCTAATCACGCACACACGCTGCCATGCGGCCGCCGCGCACTTTGTACGTCAGTAGCAGCGGTTTCACGTTCTGATAAAAATGCGTTCATTTGCTGGTTGCGTGGTGTCGGCGCACTTTTGTACGCACGTACTGCGTATATTGGCCGTCATTGGCCGTTATGTGCTGCTACTGCCGCCGTGATTTAGTGCGTCTGCACGCGCGTTCCGACTGCCCCACTCTGACCCTAGCCTGAGGGGAAGCACAGCTCTGTAGTTTAATTAATGCAGTATATGAGGCCTGCATACTGCGGGGAAGCACCTCTCTGGAGTATAATTAATGCGGCATATGAATCCATACACTGAGGGGAAGAAACTCTCTGCAGTATTATTAATGCAGTATATGAGTCCTGCACACTGTGGAGAAGCACCTCTCTGCAGTATAAGTAATGCAGCATATGAATCCACACACTGAGGGGAAGCACCTCTCTACAGTATTATTAATGCAACATGTGAATCCACACACTGAGGGGAAGCACCTCTCTGCAGTATAATTAATGCAGTATGTGAATTCGCACACTGAGGAGAAGTACCTCTCTACAGTATAATTAATGAGGCATATGAGTCCTGCACGCTGCAGGGAAGCACCTCTCTGCAGTATAATTAATGCAGTGTATGAATCCTACAAGAAAAAAGAAGTGAAGCACACACGTGGATTTGAAAAATATGAAATTGAATATGTTTCAAGACCATGGAGAGCTACGGAGCTCACCATGGTGCTGAACCATATTCAATGAATACTATCAGGGCTATTCAGAGAGGTGAAAACCTTGAGAATTGCCAGAAGAATGAACAATCTAGACCAGGGTTTCTCGACTCCAGTCCTCGGGACCCACTCCAGGCCAGATTTTGCAGATCACCTTGGGGATATGCAGACTGAATACTGCAATCACTGAGCAGCAAATCATATCACCTGTGCTGCGCTTCAGATATCCCACAAACCAGGCCTGTTAGTGGGTCCTGAGGATACGAGTTGAGAAACACTGATCTAGACCAAATAACCAATTTGGAAAGTGAGATAAATGGGAGAATTTTTCTGGTTTGACTGTTTGATCTAGAATTTTAAATTCTCCAGTCATTCTCAAGGTTTTCTTTCTGAATAGCCCTGTATGTTTCAGATCAGCAGTGCAGCACCATGGACAGCTACAGAGCTCACCATGGTGCTGAAACATAGTAGAGGTTATTCAGAGACAGCTGATCTGGCCCCAAAATGGCACCCTAACAGGGAATTTCCCCGATAGGGTGCCATTTCAGGCCCCTTCAACTATTCAGAGAGCAGGCAGTTTGCCAAATTTTGGCAAACTGCCAGCAAGTACAGTGCCTGTTCGAAGGCAGTGAAATTCCCCATAGAGAAGCAATGGTTAATCTATTTAGAGAGCACCGAACAGCAGTTAAAAAAGTCTATTTATTGATTTTTTAGGACCTTTTTAGGCATTTTTGGGATTTTTTGGGCAATTTTTCTTTCTGTTTTTTTCTGTAACAGACCTTTTTATTATCATTCATAGGACCATATATGTTAATTCCAGACATTTTCGTTCAATAGTTTTTTTGCAAACAGCGTTTCAATTTTGACACTTTCATTCGTATTGTTTTGTTGTTTTTTTTACCTGTCCGGCGGCTTGTCGGCTTTTATTTGCGGCTGGTCGGCACTTTACTCAGCGGCTCCTCAGGTGCATTTGGCTGCCCTCTGTCGTGTTTGCGGTGGACATCCGGCGGATTAGCGGCGGCAGGTGACGGGTTGGGGGCGGCATTCGGCGGCTGATTCCCTGCATTTCGGGGACCCTGTGGTGAATGGTGAATTCACCACAGGGTGGGGAAATTTCATTCCCTGAAGTGCGGGGAACGACAGAGCACCGAAATGTCGGGGAAAATTCAGTGCTCTGTGAATAACTCCTACAGAGTTATTGAAAGAGAATCGAAAAGTCACCGCACATTCGGTGACTTTTCGTTCTCTTCAATTCGGTGCGATTCGGCGATCCCATTTTGGCAACCCTGCGGTGTATTCAGCAAGCACCACAGGGCCGTCGTAGCGCCGCAAACCCTCCGAACACTCACCGCAAAAAACGGCGAACGCTCACCGAAACCCGCAAAAACATCTGGAATAACTCCGCCGAACACGCCGGAGAAACCCGAGCAGCCACCGATCACAATGCAGATAAGCCGCCGGAAAAAGCCAACACCGCAGACGAATGGAGTGGAAAAAAAACCCCAGTATGCTTGAATGTTTGAAAAGTGAAACGCTGTTTGCAAACAAACTACAGAACAAAAATGTCTGAAATTTACATTTAAGATCCAATGAATAATAATAAAAAGGGCTGTTACAGAAAAAATAAAAAAAGATTTAAATAAAACCAGTAAATCCATTTTCGTGAAAAAATAACGAAAAATGCCTAAAAGACTTTAAAAAACCTATACATAGAGACTTTTTACTGCAGAATGTTATAATCAATGGTTTATTAGATATTGTATTAAAACAGGAATATTTTTAACATTGAAGCCTATGGGATTTGCTTGAATAAACCTGTTGAATGAAACCACCAAACAGCTGGGCAATTCGGCAACTTTTCACTGCTGGTTTTTGTTCTCTGAATAGATGAAGCATTGCTTCTCTATGGGGATTTCACTGCCCTTGAACAGGCAATGAACAGGCACCGTATGTGCAGGCAATTCGCCAACATTTGGCGAACTGCCTGCTCTCTGAATAGCCGAATGGCCAGGAAAGGTAACCGTACTCTGAATTTCGCTGTTCGGCTACCTTTCGGCCACAATTCCGATTTCTTTCAATAACCCTGCTAGTATCTTTTCATTTCATTGCTGAATGGTAAAAAAGCCTCGTTTTCAAATAAATTGGGAACAATGAAATTTCATCCAAAAAAATCCAGAAAAATGCCTAAATCCCAAAAGAGGCTTTTTGCTGCAAGTGAAAAAAAATAAACGGTTGAATAAATATTCAATAAAAACATGAATATTTTTTATATTGAAACCTATGGGGGGGGGGGGAGAGCCTAGTTTTTTTAACCCCTTCACTGCTGAGCCATATTCACCTCTGTGGCTGAGCTCATTTTTACTCATCATGTTTAAACGTGATTTGAAGTCATCTTTTATTATACGACCCCAGACAAATTATATATACTTTTTTTCGACAGACTCTGCAGATTAAGATTAAAACATTATTCTATGAATACATCATGCCCTGCCTGACTATAATAACAAAAAATGCAATAAAATTTGAATTTCCAATCATCTACAGTGTGTAAAATCATTTTTTTCACATTTTATCATCCGAGCCTTCGTGGTTATATATTCTATGGCGAACGCTTTAATATTTAGAAATTGGAACCTCTTACTTATTTTTTCTGAGAAATTACGTGATTTTAGCCAAAACCCCCAAAAAAAATCTTTAGTGTAGCATCATTGTTAACATTATAATTGAAATGGGAACAATATTGTTGCATTAATAAAAAAAAACATATTTATATTTTTTTATTATTATTTTATTTTTACATTTAACAAGGGCATGTTTGGTAGCATTAGAAAGGCCACACTCTCTTTCCAATGATACCAAACATTAACCTCTAGCTGCCACAGATCGGGGTGATACAGGGGTCCAAATGATTCCCCTATCTCCACCATAGGGTTTCCATAGGGAAACCCCTTGGCAGCTAGGGGTTAATTTTAACATTAACGTCATCACGCCATGCGCGATGATGTCAGTGGGAGGGGAGAGGCCCCAGAGGCTTGGCTGACATCCAAGATGTGATGGACTGTTGCTTGCAATAATTTTGAAAGGCTTGCCTGAATCTTTTAAACCATTTGCTATCCACATAACACACGGTGATGAAAAAAGTCCCTTTTGCAGAGTTCAAAGCACAGTTGAGAAGCTTTGAAGATACTGAAAAATACTATTCCCATTACCATTCTTAACCCCTTAAGGACGGGCGGGTGTCCCCGTCAGGGTTGAGGTTAACGCCGGCAAGGCGTAAAGGTACGCCTTGCCGACAGGTGCCACTGATTTTGACCCGCCCCACAGCCGACGCGTGATGCACGGCATTGGCTGCGGAAGGGGACGGTCTGAGTTATTATTATTAATATTGTCATCATTTATGTAGCACCAACAGTTTCCGCAGCGCTTTACAATAACCAAAGGGAACAAGATACAGATAAATGGACGTAGGATGGAAACAAGAGGTGTAGAGGGCCCTGCTCATAGGAGATTACAGTCTAGAGTTCAGGCTGTCTGCAGCCAACGGTGCACAGCGAGTGCTGGCTGCGGGCAAGAGCCTATGCGGCCCATTGAAGACAGTGGGTGTAACTGTACGGCTTGCGTCTTCAAGACCCACCTGCCACGAGGATGGCATAGAACATCCTGCGGTGGGAAAGGGTAAATATAAGGGTGGGATAACTGGGTATATAAAATAACTCTTATAAGCTTGGAGGGGGGGAATCGCACAGGTACTTTTACCTTTCGTATTTTTATTTTAGCAAGAATAATACTGCTCCTGTTCCATGAGGTGGAAGGGGAGAAAAACAACAACAACTTTATTTACACTCTTGTGCACATAAATAACAGATTACACTGTGAGAGCACTTTTCAGCTTGCATCTCCAGACAGTAGTTCAACAGTTCAACAGTCTTCGGCGACAGTGAAATTTCTCCATAGAGAAGCAATGGTTCATCTGTTCGCAGAATGCCAAACTGCACAGAAATTCCGGCGAAACACCCTGATTTTCGGTGATTCAATTTGACAGGTTTGAACAGACGAATCCCGTAGGATTCAATGTAAAAACGTAATATCCTTTTAAAAAAATATTAAAAGAACGTTTATTTTGAATGTTTAACTCTGTCTGCTGCCATACAAGGACACAGTGTTAAGGGGTTAAGAAGTGCTAACATACATTAAGGCTGGGTTCACACCTCAGTGTTTATCAAACGTGCGCGATCGCGCTTTTTTTTACACGCGTTCGCGCATTGCAGCGCGTTCGCGGCTATGTCTATGGCCGCGTACACGCTGCTATACGCCCCAAAGAAGTTCCCGTACTTCTTTGGGCGTCAAACGTTTTACAGCACATTCTTGCGTGCTGTAAAACGTCCAGGTGTGAACCAGCCCCATAGGAAATCATGGGATTTTTTACAGCACTGTAAAACGCTGAGGTGTGAACGGGGCCTAAGAAATAATGGTCCCACTCTTTCACTTAACAGCTTGGTTGGAACAAGGCCCTAGATTTATACAAACCTCAGGATGAATGCCCCTATCAGATAAGGGACTAAATTACAATCTTCACGCAAACGTTTGTGCCCGCGCAAATAACCATTATCGCGTGGGGTAAAACCATTTGCGCCGAATCCCGTATTACATACAGTAGTCAACGCAACAACCACGCGCAATCGTCTACCGCAGGTGAACCTGCGCGAACCCTGCGCGAGCTTACTGTACTTTGCGCATCCTATACTTAACATTGTGAGTGCAAATGCGAATGTGCGCTGGTACCAGTATGGTATTACAATCTATTTTGCTGTAATTACCGCATAGCCTTTGCGTTCATAATTTTAGCAACTCCTAAAAGCTGGTGCTAATAGCAAATTTGAACAACCTGGCTAACCCCAAATATCCAAGCCCATTAAAAGGAATGCACCAAAGCACAGTGGCCCATTCAAATCATACCAAACCAATACAATGGATGAAGTTGTGTGTGCATGTATTATTGCTGCAGCATATATGCTCAGATTGACAGTGGCAGACGCAATTTGTTAACGTGAGACAGGTGTGGCTCTTAATACTGATTGGCTGAATCTCGAAAAAAGATTGCGCGCAAAAGATTTTTGCGTGAGACGGTACTGCGCGTGCATTTGGGCGCGTCCTATTTGCGCACGCAATTGATCGGAGGAAGAAAAAAGCCGCGAGGATTGTAATTCCAGCGGTGATTTGCACGCACAAAAGTTTAAAGCTTGGCGCAAAGATTTCCGCTTTGCACGAGGCTTTTTGCGTGAAGAATGTAATATAGCCCAATATGTAGGAGGTGAATTATCTGCAATATATATTGCAGCCACCAGAGGGCATCAGTGTCTCAACATTGTTTGTACCAAGATGAAAAGGCGAAGTGATAGAAAACGCTTATTAGTCAGGAACATACTGTAACAAACAGCAAGCATCTACCTGCACAACAGAGCACTACACAATTAACAACATGTCAAATATAATCATAATGTGTGTTTTACACTGCATCAAAAACAATTTCCATGGGGTACTGCCAGAGACTGGATGATTTTGAGGCACTTTAATAATCAGGTAGCTTTCTATGAGCACAAAATGTTGTTTAGAACAAGACAAAAATATCACACATTCAGGGTTATCCAAAGAGATCCGAATTGCTTGAGAAAGGTAACCGAACGCTGAAAATCAGCGTTCGGTTACCTTTCCTGACCATTCGGCTATCCAGAGAGCAGGCAATTCGCCAAATCCTGGCGAATTGCCTGCACATACGGTGCCTGTTTGGTGCCTGTTCGAGGGCAGTGAAAACCCCATGAAAAAGCACTGCTTCGGCTATTCAGAGAACACAAACCAGCAGTGAAAGGTTCCCCTAATGCCCTGCCATTCGGTGGTTTAATTCGGCAAATTTATTCAGGAGAATCCCATAGGCTTCAATGTTAAAAATATTCCTGTTTTAATTCAATATCTAATAAACCGTTCATTATAAAATTCTGCAGCAAAAAGTCTCTTTATTTGTAGATTTTTTAGGATACTTTAAGCATTTTTCAGATTTTTTTTTTAACCCTTTCGCTGCTGAGGCTTTTCCCGCCCCTGTGCTGAGGTCATTTTTTACCTGTTTTGCGCATCATGTTTAAACCTGTTTTGAAGGCTTATTTTAGTATATGACATCGACATATTATATATCGTTCTTTCCGTCAGACTCGGTAGATTCATAATATGTCATTATTATATGTATACGTTATGTCATGTTTGTATATTATAACAAAAAATGCAATAAAATAAGTATTTTCAATAATTTACAGCGTGTAAAGTGTTTTTTTCCACATTTTAACATGCGAGCAATTGCGGTTATATTTTGTATGGGGTGCGCTTGTTAAAAAAATTAGAGATGGGGTCTCGTTACATTTTTTTTTGGGAAATGACACCATTTTTAACAAACGCACCGCATACAAAAATCGTTAATGCAGCATCATTGTTCACATTATAATTGAAATGGGAACAATATTGCTGCATTAACAAAACAAAAAAAAAAAAAAAAAGTGTTTATTTTTTTTTTTTTAATTTTTTTTTTAATTTTTTTTATTTTATTTTTTTTTTTTTACATTTTTTTTACTTTCATGTTTGGTATCGTTGGAACGGCCATGCTCTGGCCGATCCAACGATATCAAAATTTAACCCCTAACTGCCACGGATCGGGAGATAGGGAGTTCATTGGAACTCCCTATCTCCACAGTTCGTGGCAGTTAGGGGTTAATGCTAGGACTGGCGTCATCGTGCTGCGCACGATGACGCCAGTCCTCTGGGGAGTTCCCGGAAGCTTGGCCGACATCCAAGATGTCGGCCAGCTCCCGGGAAGGATCGCAAATCGGCGCTTTTCAGCGCCGATTTGCGATCCAGCTCCCCAGGGGTTAATGCCAGGCATCATTTGGAAGGGCAGGCTGTGCCCTTCCAAATGATGCCTGGGTTAAGCCCCTGTGAGCCGCCGATCGGGAGGAGAGAGGTCCGAAGGACCTCCCCCCCTCCCTTTCAGGCGCCTCCTCCGCACATGCGGGGGGGCGCCTGAATTATGTGTCATCGCGGGGGCGCGATGACACATAATAATGGCGGCCACTGCTCCGGATGCCGGGCTGACATCCAGGATGTCAGCCCGCACCGGAGGGGCCAGCGATCGGCGGAACCCGGCCGAACGCTGACCCCAATGCGAGGACGCGCTCAGCGCGTCCTCCGCATACCAGGGGCAATGCTGAGGACGCGCTGAGCGCGTCCTTAGCATTGAAGTGGTTAAAAGTCCGATTTTTTTTAATTTTTTTTCAGTTTACTTATTTTTTTTGTAACAGCCCTCTTTATTATCATTCCCTGGACCTCCTGTGAAAATTTCAGACATTTTCGCTCAGTAGTTTCTTTGCAAACAGCGTTTCTTTTTCCCAGATTCATACAAATGGTTTTGCTAATTTATTCACTGCCTCCTCTACGTCACAGCTGCTTTGGCTCTGTGTGATTCGGCTCATGTTCGGCTCCTGGTCGGCTTTTTCAAAGGTTAATCCAGATGTTTTTGCTTGTTTTCAGCGTGCATTCGGTTAGTTTTCGTCAGGTTTGCGGCAGCTTTTCCCTGCAATTCGGGGACCCTGTGGTGCTTGCTGAATACACCGCAGGGTCACCGAAATGGGATCGGCAAAAGGAACCGAATTGAAGAGAACGAAAAGTCACCGAACGTGCGGTGACTTTTCGAATCTCTTTGGATAACCCTGATTATTTATCATCGTTTAGAGAATCATGATGATACATTTAGCTGCTTTAAGTCGTTTTATACAAGTGTAGCGCTCACTCCCGTAGGAGCCGCTGAATTAACCTCGGGTTACTCTCACCGCGCTAGGGAATAAATATACACCAGCACTGTTGTGGATTTTTATAGATTATATTCTTTACTGATCCCAATAAAGAAGCATATATAATGTAGATACGGTATTTGAACGACAGGATTTCCTAATGCGGGAAACAACGCAGCGGCAAAAGAAAAGTTTAACCCCTTCAGTTCTGGAGTGTAAGTTCCGTGAATGTAATGTCTCAAAAAGGTGTATGTGTATTGTCTCGGGTACCCGGGTACTGTATTCAACTGGCCAGTGAATGAAACAAACAAATCTTCGACTAGTCACGTTGGGGCCCTGTAGATTTAAACAATAATGCAGCGTGCGTTTCTTATACTTGGAACTGCGGCCTGGGAGGCCTCTCACCCATCCGTTAGACAATCAGTTCAGCGCCTGTTCAAGGATGTCTCTCCGCTTGGATTTCACTGGGACTCTGTGGCACCGGATCTGCTCCCTTGCTTGTCCGATCTCCACACTGCGAAACTACGGCCTACCGCCTGCACTCCCAATGGATCATCGCGGTCTCCTTACTCGGGGTCCAACCGGAACTAAGTTTCTACTCAGACCTCTCAGCGGTGCTTAGGTAGGTCTCTGCAAGGTCACTGTCCCAATCTCCAGCACCAGCGAGGCAGTGCCTGCACTCCGGCCTGGTCACGATCCCTGACAGTCTCACATGCGTCCTCCACCTTTCGCCGCTCGGCTCACTCTGCCTCTCCTCCGGACGAGGCTGCGGATGTCCTCCTCTCTCTCCCACCCACTTCCTGTCTCCACCGCAAAGCACGATGGAAATTGTAGTTAGGTTTGTGTCCAGCATAGTCCATATTGCCTCTGTCTCCCTCTGGTGGCCACAACAAGTAAATGCAGCAAACACAATCTTTAAACAGCGCTACACAAGCATACACATTCAATATAGAGTAGAAAAAAAGGGCACAAATATTTGTGCTCAAAGGTTTCCTTTTCTTTTTTTTTGGAAGTGGTCACCTTCTGGCCATGGATAAAATTGCCATGTATAGAATGCCACCTTTCAAAAAAATGCAGTGTGAATTTGGCCTCCTTAGAAATTTGCACATTACATGGAAAAACAAAAAAAATCAAGTCGCAGTTGCATTCCTTTTCAATGCACACACCTCAATTTTTTGGAGTATTATGTTTAAAAAATAAAATCAGTCTTCTTGTGTCACTGTTTCCTTCAAATTCTTCAGCATAAGTTAATACCATGTATAACCATATAGTACGGCGCAAAAGAAAAACATTAGTGTTAGTTTTAGGGTTAATATTGCATTTGGTTTTTGTGTTACTTTTAGGGTACGGGTTACAATTTATTTATTTATTTATAAAGTATTTTACCAGGAAGGATACATTGAGGATACATTCATGCTTGGTTCATTTTTAGTCAACAGATTCTGCTCCTTCTTTCGACATTAGCTCCAACCCTAATAGTAACCCAAACCCCAATACTAACATAAATATTAACATTAACAATTATAACCCTAAAGCTAACAGAAATACTAATCCTAATAGTACCCCTAACCATAAAATTAACAGAAATACTAACCCTAATTGTAACCCTAAGTAGGGATGAGCCGAACACCCCCGTGTTCGGTTCGCAATCGAACTCGAACAATTTCAAAAGTTCGAGTTCGAAAGCGAACCGAACTCAATGCAAGTCAATGGAACTCAAAAGTTCGGATTTTAGAGTGCCCTGCCGAGGGCATATATGCAAGATATTTGCCATAAAAGGTGTATGGGGGTCCGGGTAGTGCCCTGGGGGACAGGAAACAAGGACAAAAAGTTGAAAAAAAAACTTTTTTAAAGGGACAGTGAGTTTTCCATGAAATAAGGGTTAAAAATAAAAACAAAAAAATTCCTTCAAATATCGTGCCTAGGAGGTCCCCATAACCTGCCCGTGAAGTGGCGGATTTGTAGGATGTATAGAAACATTTAAAAACAAAAAAATGATGTTTCACATGACGGTAAACGGTTTTCCTTTAATCTATTCATAAACAACTGCTTGGGGCGGCAGTCCGTATTAAAAGAGGAGACCTTTTAGGACACGCAGAACAAATTTAGTGATTTTTAGACTAAATTATGATGAAACTTATGCAGGCTTTGGATGAAAGTAACAATAGGTGCTTTAAAATTGGGCCTTTAGTGTCGGCAACAGTGCCGTCACACCGTAACCCATCTGTGGTATTGTTGTGGAAGAGTGCAGGGTTGGACCCTGCGGTCCAATATTAAAATTATATAAATCTGGTAATATAGGCGTCAGTGTCAGTGCAGCCAAATATTGTGCCTTTGGTGGCAGCAAGTGCCTTCACACCGTAACCCTTTTGTGGTATTGTGGAAGAGTGCAGGGTTGGACCCTGCGGTTCAAAAAATTAAAATGATATAAATCTGGTAATATAGCGTCAGTGGCCGTGCAGCCAAATATTGTGCCTTTGGTGGCAGCAAGTGCCTTCACACCGTAACCCCTTTGTGGTATTGTGGAAGAGTTCAGTGGTGGAGGTTTTGTGAATGCAGAAGAGATCCCTGATCTATTCCGTTATGTCAGCATCAGGGGATTGATAGCTGCTGATCCAGGACTGTTTCATTTTTATAAATGTCAGCCGGTCTACAGAGTCAGTGGACAGATGCACTCTTTTGTCTGTGACAAAACCTCCAGCGGCACTGAACGTCCTTTCATAAAGCACGCTGGATGAAGGGCAACCTAGTAGCTGCATAGCATATTGGCTAAGTTCTGGCCAGTGATCCAATCTCAACACCCAGGAAGCCAGTGGATCATCTGCTGGAAAGGCATCCAGGTCTGCCCTTCCCCCTAGGTAGTCCTGCACCATACGGTGAAGACGCTGGCAATGCGTGCCTACATTTGACGTCCCTGGGCATCGTGGACTAAATAAAGGCATCAGTCAAGCGGCCCCGGCCTTCACCACTATTCCTCTGATCATCCGCAGCCTCAGAAGCACGTGTGTCATCACTTGGTAACCTACCAGTGCCTGGAAAGGTGTTACACAAGTGTCGCTTTAGAGCGTACTCAAGTTTTTTCATCCTGTGCTCCCTCTGTGCGGGCAGGATGAGCTCTGCAACTTTACCCTTGTATCGTGGATCAAGAAGGCTTGCCAGCCAGTAATGATCCCTTTCCTTGATAGCACGAATCCTGGGGTACTTTACCAGGCTTTGCAGGATAAGGGAGCCCATGCAGTGTAGGTTGGATGTGGCATTAGCTTCCGAGTCTTCCTGGTCAATGAGGATGACCCTATCGCGCACTTCCTCCTCCCAGCCACGTACTAGTCCTTGTGTTTCTGGGCACACAAAACCCTCCCTTGAGGAATCCCCACCTTCAATGCCCCCACTACTTAAATATTCCTCCTCCTCCTCATCCTCCGCCTATTTGATCTGAGGAGGACCCGCTGGAATGCTGTCTGCGGAACGACTGGGGCCTTCAGAGCTAGGGAAGGCCTCCTCTTCCTCCTGCTGCTCTGCCTCTAGAGCCACATCTAGAATTCCCTGCAGAGTGTGCTCCAGCAGGAACACTAAAGGATTTGTGTCACTGATGCATGCACTGTCCCTGCTCACCATCCTCATTGCCTCCTCAAATGGTGACAGTACAGTGCATTCATCCTTGATTATCAGCCACTGTGGGGGGGGAACAAGTTGACCTGAACCTGTCCTTGTGCCATACTCACACAGGTACTCGTTGATGGCCCTCTGCTGCTTGTGCAGACGCTGCAGCATTGCTAATATCGAGTTCCACCTGGTGGGCATGTCACAGATCAGATGGTTTGTGAGAAGGTGGAATTCTCTTTGAATTTCTGCTAGGCAAACACTTGCTGGGAATGACCATCTGAAGTGGCTGCAGACTTTTCTGGCCTGGCTGAGAAGCTCTGCCAGCCCTAGGTACCTGGTTAGGAAACGCTGTACCGCCAGATTTAGGACGTGTGCTAGGCATGGTACATGCCTCAACTTACCCAGGCGTAGGGCGGAAAGAAGGTTGCTGCCATTATCACAGACGACCATTCCCAGCTCAAGCTGGCGTGGTGTTAACCATCTCTGCCCCTGCCCCTGCAGAGCTGACAGAATTTCTGGCCCGGTGTGGCTCCTGTCCCCTAAACATACCAGCTCAAGCACAGTATGGCATCTTTTTGCTTGAGCCATTGCGTAGCCCCTGTGACGCGTCGGTTTAACTGCCACTTCGCCAGAGACAGAGAAGGAGGAGGAGGAAGAGGGAGAGGTGGTGGTGGAGCAGACAGACCTCATACAAGCAGCTTTCTGGAGGCGTGGTGGATGAACAAGCTCCAGCACAGAGCCCGTCTTGGATCCTCCCAACTGCAATCAGAGTTACCCAGTGTGCCGTGAAGGAAATGTAACGCCCTGTCCATGCTTGCTGGACCACGTGTCTAAAGTCACATGTACCTTGCTGCTGACTGCCTTTCCCAATGACTCGATAACATTGTCTTCCACGTGCTGGTATAGTGCTGGAATGGCATTCCGTGAAAAGTAATGGCGTTTTGGAACCTGCCACTGTGGTACAGCACATTCAGCAAATTCACGGAAGGAAGCAGAGTCCACCAGCTGGAAAGGCAGCAGCTGTAATGCGAGTAATTTTGCTAAAATGTCATTTAGACGCTGTGCTTGGGGATGGTTGGGACTATATTTTTTCTTACGCTGCAGCAGCTGGGGCAACGTAATCTGACTGCGTAAATCTTCAGTTGATGGGATGCTGTCACATTGTGAGGAAGGACCTGGTACATCCATTACTGTAGCATCATCCCTGTCAGTGGAGGTTGGAGTCAATGACATGGCAGGACATATAGTGGGGGTAGAGACAGGTGAGGTGGACCTACGCAAAGATAGGCGCCAACGGGATGCGTGGCAGGTGGTCATATGTCGCCTCAAGCATGTGGTACCCAAGCGTCCGGTGTCTTTCCCACGCTTGAGCCTCATCTGACACAGATTAGCAATGGTGCGGTCTGCTGCACATTTCTTAAAGAACTCCCAGACAGCAGAGTTCCTGGATGTGTGCTTTAAGACAACAGCACTCTGCACCTGAGCAGCTCTGACATCTGATGCCTTGGACTGGCTAGTGCTATGGTTGGTCATAGAGGACGTTGTGCCTTGTGTTTGTTGTGCCTCCTCTTCCTCCTCACTTGACTCATCTGTTCGATCAGGCACCCAGGTGGAGTCAGTGACCTCATCATCACCCCCTATCTCCTCGTCACTGGAGCCAACTTGGCAGTATGCTGCAGCTGCTGGGGCAACATGAGTGCCAGTTATTTGTGTGTCATCACTGGCACCCCCTTCCTCTAGGTTGATTATACTCCCTTCCTCAACCTCAAAGATTGAATCAGAGCACTGTGGTTGCTGCGCATCCTCAAGCAGCATGTCACTGTCATTGTAGTCAAACAATTCAGCTGACTCCTCTGTGTGTAATAGTGAGGCTACGGCAGGAGTAACTGTGGACATGGAGGCTGCATTAGATGCTTTGGCAGCTGAGGTGGACTGTAAATCACTACAAGCCTGGCTGGCAGAGGACTCGGAGGATGGCCTGGTTAGCCAATCCACCAAATCCTCTGTATGTTGCTGCTGCTTAAGATGACCAACACCAGTTAGAAAGGACAAGCGTGCTCCTACAGAGGATGCACCACGTCCATGACGACCAGAGGCACAGCCTCCCGACACAGAGGCTGGTTGCCCTCTTATTATTATCTTACTTATTATTAAGCATTATTTTACGGAGAGGGTGGTGGATACATGGAACAGTCTTCCAGTTGAAGTGGTAGAGGCCAAAACAGTAATTGAATTTAAGCAGGCATGGGATAGGCATAAGGCTATCCTAAACAAAAGATAAATCCAGGTAAAGTATCCATGTAATTGAGCAGACTAGATGGGCCGAAAGGTTCTTATCTGCTGACATTTTTCTATGTTTCTATGTTATCTGTGCCTGGGAGCGTCTACCTGTCCTTTTTGGTCTTTCTGACATTGTGAGTGATATATAGATTAAAGATATACAGAACTTTGATTCAACTCTGTTATAAAAATTTGAGATATGCTGCAGAACTCTGATTCAACTCTGGTATAAAGATTAAAGATTTCCAGAACTCTGGTATAACTCAGTGAGACACCCTGATAGCTAGGGATGTGCGTTTCGGGTTTCGGAATTTCGGAATTTTCACGAAATTTCCCGATTCGTGTTTTCGGATGCGGCCGAATTTCCGAAAATGTTTATATCCGAAAATGGCAGATCCGAAAAGTTTTCCCAGCCGAAACGAAATATTTGCGGAATTTTCAAATGGACTTGAAATGTGTCAAATAGAAATTTATTGCTTTGAAACAAGGAGAACAGACGTTCCGAAAAAACGAAAATTTCCAAAATTACGAAAAGTCGATTAAAAACCGAGCAAAGTGACACGAAAATACGACAAATGGTCGATATTCCGAAAAAAAATGTACACGAAAAACGAATCGAGCCGAACCGAATCGAAACAGAAATCGGTCGAAACGAGCCGAATCGAAAAGTTTAAAAACCTAACCATAAAATTAACATAAATACTAATCCTAATAGTAACCCTAACCATAAAATTAACAGAAATACTTATCTTAATAGTAACCCTAACCATAAAATTAAGAGAAATACTAATCCTAATAGTAACCCTAACCATAAAATTTCAGAAATACTAATCCTAATAGTAACCCTAACCATAAAATTAACAGGTATACTAACCCTAATAGTAACCCTAACCATAAAATTAACAGAAATACTAACCCTAACCATAAAATTAACATAAATACTAATCCTAACAGTAACCCTAACCATAAAATTAACATAAATACTAATCCTAATAGTAACCCTAACCATAAAATTAAGAGAAATACTAATCCTAATAGTGACCCTAACCATAAAATTTCAGAAATACTAATCCTAATAGTAACCCTAACCATAAAATTAACAGAAATACTAACCCTAATAGTAACCTTAACCATAAAATTAACAGAAATACTAATCCTAATAGTAACCCTAACCATAAAATTAACAGAAATACTAACCCTAACCATAAAATTAACATAAATACTAATCCTAATAGTAACCCTAACCATAAAATTAACATAAATGCTAATCCTAATAGTAACCCTAACCATAAAATTAAGAGAAATACTAATCCTAATAGTAACCCTAACCATAAAATTTCAGAAATCCTAATCCTAATAGTAACCCTAACCATAAAATTAACAGAAATATTAACCCTAACCATAAAATTAACAGAAATACTAATCGTAATTGTAACACTAACCATAAAATTTACAAAAATACTAACCCTAATAGTAACCCTAACCATAAAATTAACAGAAATACTAACCCTCATAGTAACCCTAACCATAAAATTAACAGAAATACTAATGCTAATACAGTTGTGTTCAAAATTATTCAACCCCCACTGAAATTGAGTGTTTTGGCCAGTTTGACATTGATTTTGATCATTCAGTCATCTTGCTTACAATTAAATCAAAGAGGCACGTGTAGGTCAGACAAATATAACATAACATGTATAATGAAATAACCACAAATGTCTTTTCTGTGCTCACATCATTATCAGTTTTATTCAACCCCCAAGTGACATTCAATCTTAGTACGTAGTACAACATCCTTTTACAGTTATAACAGCTTTTAAACGTGAAGCATAGCTTGACACAAGTGTCTTGCAGCGATCTACGGGTATCTTCGCCCATTCGTCATGAGCAAAAGCCTCCAGTTCAGTCACATTCTTAGGCTTGCGCACTGCAACTGCTTTCTTTAAGTCCCACCAGAGGTTCTCAATCGGATTTAAGTCAGGTGACTGCGACGGCCACTCCAAAATGTTCCAGCCTTTAATCTGCAACCATGCTCTAGTGGACTTGGAGGTATGCTTGGGATCATTGTCCTGTTGAAAGGTCCAACGTCTCCCAAGCCTCAGGTTTGTGATGGACTGCATCACATTGTCATCCAATATCTCCTGGTACTGAAGAGAATTCATGGTACCTTGCACACGCTGACGCTTCCCTGTACCTGCAGAAGCAAAACAGCCCCAACGCATGATTGACCCCCCGCCATGCTTCACAGTAGGCAAGGTGTTCTTTTCTTCATAGGCCTTGTTCTTCCTCCTCCAAAACATAGCGTTGATCCATGGGCCCAAACAGTTCTAATTTTGTTTCATCAGTCCACAGAACACTATCCCAAAACTACTGTGGTTTGTCCACATGACTTTTGGCATACTGCAGTCGACTCTTCTTATTCTTTGGAGACAGCAAGGGGGTGCGCCTGGGAGTTCTGGCATGGAGGCCTTCATTACCCAGTGTGCGCCGTATTGTCTGAGCTGAAACTTCAGTACCCACATCTGACAAATCTTTTCTCAGTTCCTCAGCAGTCACACGGGGACTTTTCTCCACTCTACGCTTCAGGTAGCGCACAGCAGTCGAAGTCAGCATCTTCTTTCTGCCACGACCAGGTAACGTTTCAACAGTGCCCTTTGCCTTGAATTTACGAATGATGCTTCCTATGGTCTCTCTTGGTATGTTTAACATCTTTGCAATCTTCTTATAGCCATTGCCCTTCCTGTGAAGAGTAATCACCTCTTCTCTTGTCTTCCTGGACAATTCTCTTGACTTCACCATGTTTGTAACCACACCAGTAAATGTCTAGAAGGAGCTGAGTATCACAGTCATTTTAAAGCTGCCTAATTGGTGCTTATTATGCTTTATTGCTGCTCCGTGACATCCACAGGTGTTTTCAATACCTGATTGAAAACACTTGAATGAACCTCTGTTCTTCAGAGTGGTAGTCTTTAAGGGGTTGAATAATTGTGTCAATGAAGAATTCACAAAAGAAACATTTACTACTGTATTACAAAACCAATTGATGTCATTTTAGTTGCATATGGTTCTTTAAAAAGTCCTTGTAGGATTTCATTCTGAATACAATTACAAATGTACACTAAATTCCCTAAAACCCTTTACAGCATTGGGGGTTGAATAATTTTGAACACAACTGTAGTAACCCTAACCATAAAATTAACATACATGCTAATCCTAATAGTAACCCTAACCATAAAATTAACAGAAATACTAATCCTAATAGTAACCCTAACCATAAAATTTCAGAAATACTAATCCTAATAGTGACCCTAACCATAAAATTAACAGAAATACTAACCCTAACCATAAAATTAACATAAATACTAATCCTAATAGTAACCCTAACCATAAAATTACAGAAATACTAATCCTAATAGTAACCCTAACCATAAAATTAACAGAAATACTAATCCTAATGGTAACGCTAACCATAAAATTTACAGAAATACTAATCCTAATAGTATCCCTAACCATAAAATTAACAGAAATACTAACCCTAATAGTAACCCTAACCATAAAATTAACAGAAATACTAACCCTAACCATAAAATTAACAGAAATACTAATCCTTATGGTAACGCTAGCCATAAAATTAACCCTTTCGTTGCTGTGCTGTGCTGAGGCGGTCATTTTTACCGCTTTCGCTCATCATGTTTAACCGCGTTTTGTAGCCATATTTTGATATATGACCCAGACATATTATATATCGTTCTTTCCGGCAGACTCGGCAGATTCATAATATGTCATTATAATATGTATACGTTATGTCATGTCTGTATATTATAACAAAAAATGCAATAAAATTTGAATTTTCAATAATTTATTATGTGTAAAGGTTTTTTTTTCACATCTTAACATGCGATCCTTTGCGATTATATTTTGTAAGGGGTGCGCTTGTTAAAAAAATAAAAATGGGGTCTCGTTACAGTTTTTTTTGGGGAAAATTTCGCTTTTTTTAACAAACGCACCGCATACAAAAATCGTTAGTGCAGCATTATTGTGCACATTATAATTGAAATGGGAACAATATTGCTGCATTAACAAAACAAAAAAAAAAACCTTGTTTATTTTTTTTTAGAATTTTTTTTAAATATATATATTTTTTTATTTTTCTTAAAAACATTTTTCATTTTCATGTTTGGTATCGTTGGAACGGCCATGCTCTGGCCGATCCAACGATATCAAATATTAACCCCTAGCTGCCACGGATCGGGAGATAGGGGGTTCATTAGAACCCCCTATCTCCACCATTGGTGGCAGCTAGGGGTTAACTCCAGGACTGGCGTCATCGTGCTATGCACGATGACGCCAGTCCTCAGGGGGAGTTCCTGGAGGCTTGGCCGACATCCAAGATGTCGGCCAGCTCCAGGAGAGGATCACGATCCGGCGCTTTTCAGCGCCGATTCGTGATCTGGCTCCCCAGGGGTTAATCACAGGACAGGCTGTGCCCTTCCAAACGGTGCCTGTATTAACCACCTGCTCCCCGGCGATCGGGAGGGAGAGAAGTCCGAAGGACCTCCCCCCCTCCCTTTCAGGAGCCTCCTCCGCACATGCGGGGGGGGCGCCTGAATTAGATGTCATCGCGCCGCCGCGATGACATCTAATTGCACCGCCGTGGGTCCCGAGTGCTGGGCTGACATCCAAGATGTCAGCCCCCACCGGGGGGCGCAGCAATCCGCCGGAATCCGGCGGATTGCTGCCTCCTGTGCATGGACGCGCTCAGCGCGTCCATAGCACAGGAGAACCACTTGGCTGGATGCGCTGAGCGCGTCCATAGCAGCCAAGTGGTTAAAAGAAATACTAATCGTAATGGTAACACTAACCATAAAATTTACAGAAATACCCTAATAGTAACCCTAACCATAAAATTTACAGAAATACTAATCCTAATAGTAACCCTAACCATAAAATTAACAGAAATACTAATCCTAATAGTAACCCAAACCCCAATACTAACATAAATATTAACATTAACAATAATAACCCTAAAGCTAACAGAAATTCTAATCCTAATAGTAACCCTAACCATAAAATTAACAGAAATACTAACCCAAATAGTAATCCTAATCATAAAATTAACAGAAATACTAACACTAATAGTAACCCTAACCATAAAATTAACATAAATACTAATCCTAATGGTAACGCTAACCGTAAAATTTACAGAAATACTAATCCTAATAGTAACCCTAACCATAAAATTAACATAAATACTAATCCTAATGGTAACGCTAGCCATAAAATTAACAGAAATACTAATCGTAATGGTAACGCTAACCATAAAATTTACAGAAATACTAACCCTAATAGTAACCCTAACCATAAAATTTACAGAAATACTAATCCTAATAGTAACCCTAACCATAAAATTAACAGAAATACTAACCCTCATAGTAACCCTAACCATAAAATGAACAGAAATGCTAATCCTAATGGTAACGCTAACCATAAAATTTACTGAAATCCTAATCCTAATAGTAACCCTAAGCATAAAATTACAGAAATACTAATCCTAATAGTAACCCTAACCATAAAATTAACAGAAATACTAATCCTAATAGTAACGCTAACCATAAAATTTACAGAAATACTAATCCTAATAGTAACCCTAACCATAAAATTAACAGAAATACTAACCCTCATAGTAACCCTAACCATAAAATTAACATAAATACTAATCCTAATAGTAACCCTAACCATAAAATTAACATAAATACTAATCCTAATAGTAACCGTAAACATAAAATTAACAGAAATACTAATCCTAATAGTAACCCAACCCCAATACTAACATAAATATTAACATTAACAATAATAACCCTAAAGCTAACAGAAATCCTAATCCTAATAGTAACCCTAACCATAACATTTCAGAAATCCTAATCCTAATAGTAACCCTAACCATAAAATTAACAGAAATACTAACCCTAATAGTAACCCTAACCATAAAATTAAGAGAAATACTAATCCTAATAGTAAACCTAACCATAAAATTTCAGATATACTAATCCTAATAGTGACCCTAACCATAAAATTAACAGAAATACTAACCCTAATAGTAACCCTAACCATAAAATTAACAGAAATACTAATCCTAATAGTAACCCGAACCATAAAATTAACAGAAATACTAACCCTAACCATAAAATTAACATAAATACTAATCCTAATAGTAACCCTAACCATAAAATTACAGAAATACTAATCCTAATAGTAACCCTAACCATAAAATTAACAGAAAAACTAATCCTAATGGTAACGCTAACCATAAAATTTACAGAAATACTAAGGCTAGGGTCAGACGAACGCATTTTTCACGTTGTCCGTGAAAAAGTGCGTTCGAACGAACGTACGTATTTTTTCCCGGAATACGCGATAGCGGTCATACGATGCGCCTTTTCGTCCGTGATTTTGTACGGATCATCAATAAAACACTTTTTGTGTCTGGACGTTATGTTAGCCGGACATTAGCAGCGTCTGACGTCTCCTAATCACACACACACGCCGCTATGCGGCCGCAGCGCACTCTGTACGTCAGTAGTAGCGGTTTGACGTTCTCAAAAAAATGCGTTCGTTGGCCACTTTCGTTGCACGGACGAACTTTCGTGCGGCCGTTCGTTGTATGTTCCCCAGCATTGGACGTCATTTGCTGCTAGCACGGCCGTGATTTCGTGCGGCTAAACGCACGTGAAAAATGCGTTCGTCTGACCCTAGCCTTATCCAATAGTAACCCTAACCATAAAATTAACAGACATACTAACCCTAATAGTAACCCTAAGTCCATAAAACTAACAGAAATACTAATCCTAATAGTAACCCTAACCATAAAATTAACAGAAATACTAACCCTAACCATAAAATTAACATAAATACTAATCCTAATAGTAACCCTAACCATAAAATTACAGAAATACTAATCCTAATAGTAACCCTAACCATAAAATTAACAGAAAAACTAATCCTAATGGTAACGCTAACCATAAAATTTACAGAAATACTAAGGCTAGGGTCAGACGAACGCATTTTTCACGTTGTCCGTGAAAAAGTGCGTTCGAACAAACGTACGTATTTTTTCCCGGAATACGCGATAGCGGTCATACGATGCGCCTTTTCGTCCGTGATTTTGTACGGATCATCAATAAAACACTTTTTGTGTCTGGACGTTATGTTAGCCGGACATTAGCAGCGTCTGACGTCTCCTAATCACACACACACGCCGCTATGCGGCCGCAGCGCACTCTGTACGTCAGTAGTAGCGGTTTGACGTTCTCAAAAAAATGCGTTCGTTGGCCACTTTCGTTGCACGGACGAACTTTCGTGCGGCCGTTCGTTGTATGTTCCCCAGCATTGGACGTCATTTGCTGCTAGCACGGCCGTGATTTCGTGCGGCTAAACGCACGTGAAAAATGCGTTCGTCTGACCCTAGCCTTATCCTAATAGTAACCCTAACCATAAAATTAACAGAAATACTAACCCTAATAGTAACCCTAAGTCCATAAAACTAACAGAAATACTAATCCTAATAGTAACCCTAACCATAAAATTAACAGAAATACTAACCCTAACCATAAAATTAACATAAATACTAATCCTAATGGTAACGCTAGCCATAAAATTAAAAGAAATACTAATCGTAATGGTAACACTAACCATAAAATTTACAGAAATACTAAGCCTAATAGTAACTCTAACCATAAAATTTACAGAAATACTAATCCTAATAGTAACCCTAACCATAAAATTAACAGAAATACTAACCCTCATAGTAACCCTAACCATAAAATTAACATAAATACTAATGCTAATAGTAACCCTAACCATAAAATTAACAGAAATACTAATCCTAATAGTAACCCTAACCATAAAATTAACAGAAATACTAATCCTAATAGTAACCCAAACCCCAATACTAACATAAATATTAACATTAACAATAATAACCCTAAAGCTAACAGAAATACTAATCCTAATAGTAACCCTAATTATAAAATTAACAGAAATACTAACCCTAATAGTAACCCTAACCATAAAATTAACAGAAATACTAACCCTAATAGTAACCCTAACCATAAAATTAACAGAAATACTAATCCTAATAGTAACCCTAACCATGAAATGAACAGAAATACTAACCCTAACCATAAAATTAACATAAATACTAATCCTAATAGTAACCCTAACCATAAAATTAAGAGAAATACTAATCCTAATAGTAACCCTAACCATAAAATTAACATAAATACTAACCCTAATAGTAACCATAACCATAACATTAACAGAAATACTAATCCTAATAGTAACCCTTACCATAAAATTAACAGAAATACTAACCCTAACCATAAAATTAACAGAAATACTAATCCTAATAGTAACCCTAACCATAAAATTGACAGAAATACTAATCCTAATGGTAACGCTAACCGTAAAATTTACAGAAATACTAATCCTAATAGTTACCCTAACCATAAAATTAACAGAAATACTAATCCTAATAGTAACCTTAACCATAAAATTTGTGTTTAGTGTTGCAGTGACTGAGCTGAACAGACAGGCTGTTAGAGAGTGGCGTGGGGAACGCAACACACCCACCCTACTCTTTATAATAAAAACTTTCCTGTGCTAGAGCTCCTGTTGTTGGTGAAAACAGACTCAATTAGGGGCCTTTGGAAACTGGGAGCCAAGAGGGAATCTGATGTCCTCCTGCCCTCTAGGAATAAAACTAATGAGTCCAGTGCTGGTAAGCAAAGCGACATTAACCAACATATTACTAGGTCTCTGCAACACCACAGTAAATGGTGGCGTGCGCAGCCCATTTCATTAGGGTGTGCAGCCATGGACCATATATTCATTACATATCTATGCTTGGATAATTTTGTACAGAACGGTTATTTTTAGTTAAGAATAGCCAATGTATGTGCAGTGCTACAGCCGATAACGCCATGCTATTTAGCGAGGAAAGGGGGGTTTGTGAGGGTCCTGAGACTAGTGGCTGCTCTACGGTGGGGCCCGCTCAGGTCTCACAAGGTTTTAGCTTGTTTGTGCCATTACAGGGATGAATGCTCCATATGCAAATCAGTCTGCTCTCACCCAAAAAGGGTGGCCAGTACTGATTGCCAAGGACGTCATTCCTGCACGAGAGGTGCAGCAACCCCCGACGATCATCAGGAGGGTATAGCTGACACCCCTCTAGGCACATCAAGCGAGGGGTCCACGTCTGCTTGATCCAAGAGAAATCTGACCACCCTCTGTGGTCAAGAAAAGGAATATTTTCCCAGTATGTTGCATTTTGGCAAGTGCTTTTTTTTTGCCTTATTTTGGATCAAGAGCAGTAGGTGTTGTGTGAAAGGCTGAACTCGATGGACACACGTTAACTATGTATGTAACTATGTAACAATGGCATGACAGTGAATGAGAGGTTATTCCTGAACTACTGTAAGGCCCACGGTCTCCATTATCATCTTCCCACCACAAAACAAATAAAGGGAGTTTTAACAATTAAAAACATACACACCATATTGCCTTTCAAAAAGGGATCCTGCCAAAATATGTTTAATAGACTTAATATTGTATGTTTAATATTTTCCCCCGTTGTGTTTCTGCCTTTAGATGAAAGTGAACATATAGGATGGTGGGTCAATATATGCTTTCATCAAAGGGGTTTATGGTTGGCGATGCAGAGGGGTGAAGTGAAACTGACAATTTGGGGAATGTGTGTTATTACACTCTTGTCAGGGTTCATGCAGCAGTTAGCGTGGCCTGTGAAGAGTCCTTCTGTGCGCTGTATGAGATCACTGCTCTGGTACCACCACCTCTGCCAAAATGACAGAAATTCCTGCCATTTCCTCTGGAACTGAGCATCTCACTCAGGGCGGGAGATTACCTCATACCAAGTACTGCACCTGGGGAGACGAGGTGAACAGGCCAAAAATAATTGGGATGGTAGGGGGAAGGGGTACGACGCCTGCCAAATGTCAGAAATCTACGGTTACATATCGAAGAGGATACGCGGCAAGCCTGGTGTTTATAAATTAACACGGAAAGCTAGGTTACTGGGTTAGAAAACATTAACATATTGGAATGGGGATATTTGCCTTGGTTCTGACACAGGAGTCATTGCTGAGGACGGCGCTACAAAGCAGAGTTCACACCATTCACTCCACATTAATTTAAAGGGATACTACAGGAGTACAACAAGAGGGATTAGGAAACTTCGGAATTAAACATTAACCCCTCTGCACTTCCCCCTCCTGTTTTAACCCTTTTGTTTCCTTTAAAACTCACCTGAATCCATCGCAATCTCCCTCCGATCTCTGCAGGATATGACATGCTTCCAGCTCAGCATGTCACATGACTGCAGGGTAGCTGGGTGCTCCAGTCAATCCAGGGGCTCTCAACGCAGGAAGGTTTTGATACTATTAGGTAAGGATAGTTCCCAAAGGTCACCAAGCCCTGAAGCCCAAGTTGTGGGCTCCCTGCATTGAGATTCTGAGTCGGACTAAGCCCCTGCATTTGGATGGCTGAATCAGCCCTCTGACACCACTCAGACGTACACACTGTGTAGAGTAATACAGAGAAAGCAATACAAAGAAAAGACTCCAGGCACTATTAATTTTCACAAGAAACCACCTGTAATGCTGTACAAGCACAATGTTTAAACTAGAACCACATCAAAGGTGTTTTCTTGGGAAAATTTGGGGTGCCTTTTCCCTGTATTGCTGTATTAGATTTTGACTCATCTGGATTATGTTAGCACCCTATTGTTTAAAGGATTGGAATTTCAGGAGAGATGGTTATGCAGCATTAGGGTTTTCATTGCTGCTACACTCTGTAGAGCATTGACTTCAAACGCCAGCCCCACCGCTGTTGGCCAACACATCCCAGATATCCTTGAATGCAGTAGAAGGAAATCATATGGTTTGTAATTCAGAAACATGGGGGGGGGGTGTCAGAGATTTACAGCCCCTGGTGTAGAGTATACCGGCTGGGTGAAATAGAGGTAACATCACTGCTCTATAACCGTGGAGAGAGCCTGTGGAGACATGGGTTCGATCCCAGCAAGAGCACCTCTCCAGTAAGTGTCCTTGGGCAAGACACCTAACGGTACATACTCGCCACCCAGGACATACTTGAAAACAAGAGAAATCTCAATGAATCCTTCTTGGTAAAATCCTTTCAAGAGAAAGTCCCAATGAGTAATAAACATATCATGTTATATTGGAGATTGACCATGATTTAGAAACATATACATTTACAGAGGGCTGTATGTATCTTCCCAACATGATAAATGGTGCAGAGGCATAGCTGTCTTCTAATGCAAGTCATGCACACACTAGCAGCACTAATTATATAGTTTCTCTTATTTAAAGCAGATATAAATGCTGGTCAATGACCCATCTTAGGAATTCAAAGATAATACATATTGTGCCATTACACCACAAATATTCTGTCTGATAATAATGGTATTTGTGCTTCTTTGCTAAATTGTAAAATCCTAGCTGAAATATTGCAAAATGAGGGAATGGCCACTAACCTTAAATATGTTAATCCCTTCATAGAAATGATAAGAGTAAATATAAAATGAAAAAGAGTACAATGGAAATCAATATGTGATTACACATTGTTAATTAGTAGCTCTAAATAGCAAACAAACAAAGTGTCACAAAGTGTTTTGTTTTTTATCCCCTGTGCTTCTTATGCCGTCAATTAAATCAGGCGTCATCAAGCTTGCCCTTCCAGATGTTTTGGAACTACATCTCCCATGATGCTCAACCAATTATTAGGCTGTTAGACACTCAAGGAAAATGTAGTTCCAAAACATCTGGAAGGCTAAGGTTGCTGAGCCCTGATCTAAGTAAGGGTGGGGTCAGACGAATGCAGTGCGAACGTGTGTTTACATGCACTTTATGACGGCCGTGGTAGCAGCAAATGACGTCCAACGCAGGCTCACACACGAAGTACGGCCGCACGAAAGTTCGGCCGCACAACACAAGCGGCAAACGAATGCATTTTTGCAAGAACGTCGAACCGCTAGTACTGATGTACAGAGTGCGTTGCGTCCACATAGCGGCGTGTGTGCGTGATTAGGAGACGTCAGATGCTGCTCATGTCCGGCCAACATAACGTCCAGACACCCAAAGTCTCCTGGTTTGGATCCGTAAAAAATCACGGCCGTAATTGCGCATCGTATGACCGCTATCGCGTATTCCGTGAAAAAGTACGTCCATGCGTTCGGACGCACTTTTTTACGGACGATGCGAAAAATGCGTTCGTCTGACCCTAGCCTTAATGTTATGTTATTTTCTTCCCCAAATGGCAGAACCATGTAAACCAAGAGTACTGTTTAAAATTCTGTAGAGAAGGGATTAATGGATTTTAGAGTGAATTTGCCAAAATTGGAAGGAAAAATTTCAAACTATTGTAGCGCTGTGCTAAAAATCTTGCTGTGGCAGTACCTATTTTTGGCCACAAGATGGAGACTATCGCGATCAGAGATACTGGACATTGGGACTACTTGTCCGCTTATGCATAGACTACCGCACATTGAACCGGAGGACCATTCCCGATCAATATGCCACTCCTCGGATTGAAGATGCCCTACAGTGTTTGTCTGGAGCAAAGTGGTTTAGTGTACTAGACCTGCGAAGTGGGTATCACCAGATACCAATGCATCCTGAAGACAAGGAGAAAACTGCGTTCATCTGTCCACTGGGGTTCTTTGAATTCAACAGAATGCCTCAAGGCCTTACGGGGGCTCCAGCCACGTTCCAACGGTTGATGGAGAAGACAGTCGGGGATATGAATCTAATCGAAGTACATGAGCAACGTCTGGAGAAGGTCTTGAAGAGGCTCCATGAAGAGGGGCTGAAACTGTCTCTGGAGAAATGCCAATTCTGTCTGCCGTCTGTTACGTATCTAGGACATGTGGTCTCAGCAGAAGGTGTTTCGACAGACCCTCGGAAGTTGGAGGCCGTAGCTTCTTGGCCTAGACCCCGAAACGTCACTGAACTTAGATCTTTCTTGGGATTCTGTTCGTATTATCGAAGATTTGTGGGAGGATTTGCGAAAATAGCTCAACCACTGAACAAACTCCTGCAGAAGGAAACCACAGAGGAAGGCTGCACGGTCTCTGACAAAAACCCGTCAGCTCCGGGGCCAAGGAAAGCTCGAGAGTCTATACAAGGTGAATGGACCAGTCAATGTGAAGGAGCTTTTGTAAAGTTGAAAGAGAGTCTAACCCGAGCTCCTGTTTTGGCCTATGCGGACCCTCATAAGCCGTATGAACTACATGTGGATGCCAGCCGAGAAGGTCTGGGAGGAGTCCTATATCAGGAGTATGATGGATTGCTGAGGCCTGTGGCGTACGTGAGCCGGAGCCTTGCGCCTTCAGAGAAGAACTATCCTACTCACAAGCTGGAGTTCCTAGCCTTGAAGTGGGCAGTGGTGGACAAGTTGAAAGACTATCTGTATGGAGCTGAGTTCGTGATTAAGACGGATAATAATCCTCTCACCTATATCCTTACTACTGCAAAACTGGACGCAACGGGACATCGGTGGTTGGCCGCTCTGTCAGGGTTTCGGTTCAGCCTGAAGTATCGCCCTAGGGTGAATAATCGAGATGCTGATGCGTTATCGAGAAGACCCTATACTACAGAATGGACTCAGTTGACTCCAGACGGGGTGCAAGCTTTGTGTCAAGGAACAGAGCGCCGGGTCAAAGGAGGGATTGAAGCAGAGGCCATAGGAGTTATGGCTGCGGCTGTTCCTGAGTTTTACTGTAATCCTACGCAGTTAAGGGATGAAAGTTTACCTACCTTTTCGAGACAGGACCTGAAAGCGGATCAGGCCAGAGACCCTTTAATTGCCTTGACCCTAAAGGCCCTGACTGCAAACCAGCGAGAGATTTTGTTAACCAACTCCCCGAGTGGAGCCAGGTTGGTCTACAAAGAATGGGAGCGGTTAAAGATGCTGGATGGGGTGGTCTACCGAAGGGGCCCCTCCAACAACGCGGAAGAGATTCAACAGTTATTCCTCCCCACTAAACATAGGAAGAGTGTGCTGCGATCACTACATGATGAGCATGGACATTTGGGTGCAGAGAGAACTTTTAAGCTGGTGCGAGATAGGTTTTATTGGCCTTGTATGAGGGCTGAAGTGGAAAGTTATTGTCATTCCTGTCTGAGGTGTATTCAGAGAAAGACTCTACCGACCCGAACTGCTCCAATGAGCCATCTGCAGAGTCAGGGACCCATGGATTTGGTGTGCATTGACTTCTTGTGCTTAGAGCCGGATGCTAGTGGGCAAGGGAACATTCTAATAGTGACTGATCATTTCACTCGTTACGCCCAAGCATTTTCCACGAAAGATCAACGCGCTCCAACAGTAGCCAAAGTGTTGATGGAAAAATTCTTTGTTCATTACGGACTGCCAAGAAGGATACACTCTGATCAGGGTAGAGACTTTGAAAGCAGACTGGTGGGGCAATTGTTGGAGTTGTTGGGAATCCAGAAGACCCGAACTACACCATATCACCCTCAAGGTGATGCTCAGCCTGAAAGGTTTAATCGCACACTGCTAAACATGTTGGGGACCTTGTCGAATGTGGAGAAGCAGAGTTGGAATCGGCACATAGCTACTCTGGTGCACGCATATAACAGTACGGAGAGTGATGCAACTGGATACTCACCGTACCGTCTTATGTTCGGAAGAGAGGCTCGACTGCCGGTTGATTTGGCATTTGGGTTATCTCTAGACCAGACGTCAGTAGCTTCCCATAGAAACTACGTGGATAGACTTCGAAAGAATTTGGCTTCTGCATTTGAACAGGCCCGGTTGACCTCGGGAAACAGGGAGCAAAGAAACAAAAGGAACTATGACCTGAAAGTTCGAATACAAGATCTACAGCCCGGTGATAGGGTTCTATTGAAGAACTTGGGTGCTGCTGCGAGACACAAGTTGGCGGATAGGTGGAGTTCCCAGGTTTACATTGTCTGCAAACAGTTACCAGGTCTACCAGTGTATCAGATTCGCCCGGATGGAAAGGCTGGGCCTCTCAAGAACTGGCACCGGAATCATTTGTTACCTTTGAGAGAGGCTGTGAGAATGCCAGTTGGGGACGAACCGCCTCTGCCAAATCCGCCTGTTCCATGTTTGCCTCCTGTTACTCGGTCTCAACAGACCCGGGTTGTCGAAGAGAGCGAAAGGGACAGTGAAGAAGAAAGTTTCTGTCTGGACTGGATACGCTCGCCGGAGCCTGAAGAGGTTGTCGTTGTCCCTGAGCGGTGGGAGAGTAACTTGAGGCCTGAAGCTCCTGAATTCTTGTTGGAAGTCCCCGAGATTGTTGATATCCCTGAGCCTCTTGAATTTCAGTTGGAAGTCCCTGAGGCTGTGGGGATCCCGGTAGCTCCGGAAGCTTATTCAGGTGATTACAGTTCTATGCCTTCACTGGAGGGATCATACTCTGAAGAAACGTCTGCTCCAGTGATAGAGAGAAGAATTGAGCCGACGCCTATAGTACTTCCACCTGAAGAGGAACTGATTGAGCCAGAACCAAAACGCTCTGTTCGACCGCCCCAACGACTCACCTACGACTCACCAGGACATAGCACTGAAGAGGCCATCACCACGGTGCGGAGGTTGCCCGAAGTGTCTGCTATGCTAGCTGAGGTAGCCCAAAATATGAGTCAACTTGAGGAAGTGTTCCTAACCCACTGTATGTATGCTGCTGAACCTGTACATGTTACGTAAATTTTATTCAAATATTGTGGAACGTAATGTAACTGTTGTACCTCCTTGGAGAGACCCAAGAGTTCTAGGAGGGGGAGAGTGTAGCGCTGTGCTAAAAATCTTGCTGTGGCAGTACCTATTTTTGGCCACAAGATGGAGACTATCGCGATCAGAGATACTGGACATTGGGACTACAATAACCGGCATGCTTTGCAAGAAGCCAGGAAGTGGGTGGAGACTGGACACTTACATCCTCTGCCTCGTGGAGAAAGTTCCAGAGCGCGCCAGGGGATGAGAGAAAGCAGACGCACTGAGGAGACCGCTGGAGGAGCTAGGCCAAAGCCCGAGGGAGACCTGTAATTCCTATTTGGGTCACTCAACCTGAGGAGAAGGAGACTTGCCAGTACCCAGACAACAGCTGCAGACCGGCGGAATCGAACGGAGAGCAGGCGGGGAGCTGGACAAGCTGCATGAAGGTAGACAACGGATCCGGCCGCTAGTATCCCCAGTCAAAATCGGGTGGAGAGACGTCCTGGGTCAGCGGAGCCTAAAGCAGTCATCGGATGGGTGAGAGGCCTCCAAGGCTGTTTGTATGATTAAAGGACGCTCTGCTGTTTTCTCTTTAAAGTTTACAGGGCCCCAACTGACTAGTCGAAGACCTTCCTTTAATAAATTCACTGGCCAGTTGAACAGTACCCGGGTACCACACACACACAGATACGCTTCTCACATTCTGGAACTTAACTTGTACAGGACTCATTTCCTTTTACGAATCGGAACGGGGGTTAAAGACAAAGATACGTTCCGAATACATTTTTCTCTTTTTCCGCTGCGCGTTTGCCGTAATACGAAGGGATTGTATGTTTGGGGTTTCGCTACGTGTCCCTTTTTCTGAACTATCGGGAAATTGCATTCTTTTATGTTCGGTCGCGAATATTTTATTTTCCGAAATACGAAGCCTCGTGTTTCGTTTCTTTTCCGCTGCGCGTTTTACCGTAATACGAAAATATTGTAATAATATTTGTGAATACCGTCAGGGTTATCCAAAGAGATTCGAAAAGTCACCGCACGTTCGGTGCCTTTTCGTTCTCTTCAATTCGGTTCCTTTTGCCGATTGCATTTCGGTGACCCTACGGTGTATTCAGCAAGCACCACAGGGTCCCCGAATTGCAGGGAAAAGCTGCCGAAAACCTGACGAACACTAACCGAATGCATGCTGAAAACAAGCAAAAACATCTGTATTAACCTTCGAAAAAGCCGAACAGGAGCCGAACAGGAGCCGAACAGGAGCCGAATCACACACAGTCGAAGCAGCTGTGACGTAGAGGAGGCAGTGAATAAATTAGAAAAACCATTTGTATGAATCTGTGAAAATGAAACGCTGTTTGCAAAGAAACTACTGAGCGAAAATGTCTGAAATTTTCACAGGAGGTCCAGGGAATGATAATAAAAAGGGCTGTTACAGAAAAAATAAGCAAACTGAAAAAAAAAAAAAAAAAATCGGACTTTTTTAAAAAAAAACATAAAAAAAACGAAAAATGCTTAAAGTATCCTAAAAAATCTATAAATAAAGAGACTCTTTACTGCAGAATTTTATAATGAACGGTTTATTAGATATTGAATTAAAACGGGAATATTTTTAACATTAAAGCCTATGGGATTCTCCTGAATAAACTTCCCGAATGAAACCACCGAATGGCAGGACATTTCGGGAACCTTTCACTGCTGGTTTGTGTTCTCTGAATAGCCGAAGCATTGCTTCTCTATGGGGATTTCACTGCCCTCGAACAGGAACCGAACAGGCACCGTATGTGCAGGCAATTCGCCAGGATTTGGCGAATTGCCTGCTCTCTGAATAGCTGAATGGTCAGGAAAGGTAACCGAACGCTGATTTTCAGCGTTCGGTTACCTTTCTCAAGCAATTCGGATCTCTTTGGATAACCCTGCGTGTTTCAACATCTGCTCAAGATTTTAGTAAACTATTTAAATGATAAAAACTCACAACGGTGTTGGAGTATATTTATTCCCTAGTGCGGGGAGACTGACCCGTGGTTCATTTTCAGCGGCTCCTCCGGGAGTGAGCGCTACACTATTTTTTACTTTCTTTCCCTCAAACCATCACTCACCTTATGAGGAATTAAGAAAGATATTTTTGAGGAAAACTGTCCACCACCATTTTCTAGAAGTTATTATTTAAAATTTTACAGTCACAGTTGCAGCATTTAAAATGGCACCAACAGATTCCACAATGCTTTACAATGGGGAAGCACAAGCATGAGACCTAATAAATAATCATACATGAAGAAGTGATGGCCCTGCACTTAGGATAATTGTTCTGCTAATACAGCACTTTATACAAATGAATGGAGCTGAAAACTGTTTTACTATGGCAAAATAAAGCAAAATATATTATTTATTTAGCCAGTGACTAACAGGGTTATCCAAAGAGCTCCGAATTGGGGCCGAAAGGTAACCGAATGCTGAAATTCAGAGTACGGTTACCTTTCTTGGCCATTCGGCTATTCAGAGAGCAGGCAGTTTGCCAAATGTTGGCAAATTGCCTGCACATATGGTGCCTGTTCCAGGGCATTGAATTCCCCATAGAGAAGCAATGCTTCGTCTATTCAGAGAACACAAATCAGCAGTGAAAAGTTGCCGAAATGCCCTGCCATTCAGTGGTTTCATTCGACAGGTTTATTCAGGCAAATCCCATAGGCTTCAATGATAAAAATATTCCCATCCTAATTCAATATCTTATAAACCGTTGATTATAATATTCTGCAGTAAAAAGTCTATTTTTAGCAAAAAAAATTCCGTTTTGTTTTTTAATCGTTTTTTCTTTTTTCTGTAACAGCCCTTTTTATTATCCTTCATTGGATCTTATATGCAAATTTCAGACATTTTCGCTCAGTAGTTTCTTTGCAAACAGCGTTTTACTTTTCAAACATTCAAGCGTACAGTTTTGTTTTTTTCACTCCATTTGTCTGCGGTGTCGGGTTTTTCCGGCAGCTGCTCTGCGCTGTGATCGGCTCCTGTTCGGGTTTCTCCAGCGTGTTCAGCGGAGTTAATCCAGATGTTTTTGCCGGTTTCGGTGTGCATTCGACTGGGTTTTGCAGTGAGTGTTCGGCAGGTTTGCGGCAGCTTTTTCCTGCATTACGACGGCCCAGTTGTGCTTGCTGAATACACCGCAGGGTCGCCGAATTGGGATCGCCAAATCGTACCGAATTGAAGAGAACGAAAAGTCACCGAACATGCGGTGGCTTTTCGATTCACTTTGAATAACCTTGTAAGTGTGTACTTGTTCTTTTGCTATATATACAGTGTATATATACTGTATATATATCAGAGTAGACAAGCTTTCGAGAGTCTCCTCTCTTCCTCAGGTGTTGATGCTAAACTGACCAAGATCATAGAATTGCACAATAAAGAGCCAAGCAGAAGGGGGGGGGGGGTTGTTGTAAATGCTAATATTGGAATCTTATGGTCAAGTAAGGTGAACAAACAGAGGACAGATCATAGGCTCATAAATCTACACTATATATGTATATTTTTTTTCTCAGGTTATTTTAAGAGTAGTACATTCTAGCGATAGACCGATATCACATATTAGGCACCAATACCGATATCGGGAGCCTTTCAGGTCGATAACTGATATTCACAATTTCTACACAAATCTGAACTGAACATGTTTACTAAAATTCTGAACATTACAACAGAGAAAAATGAGGTGCATGCGAAATAACTTACATAGCTTTCCAGAACACAAAACGATGGCAAAACAAAAGCTATATCATACACTTAGGCTGGGGTCAGACGAACGCAGTGTTAACGTCCGTGTTGCCCGCACATAAGTACGTCCGTGATAGCATACAATTGTGTTAAATGGAGCCCCACACACGAAGTACGTCCGCACAGAAGTGCGGGGGCTGACGGACGCTGCAAACGGACGCAGGTTAGGCAAGAACGTAATACTGCTAGAACGGACGTGCGGAGTGCGCCACGTCCACAACGTCCGCATAGCTTTGTGTGTGAGTGATGGAGCGTGTTCAGACGGACTGCATTTATACGTCCAGCATTTTTGACGGACAGAATGTTTTATCATTGTAATTTATTTTCCCTGCTACATCAGTCAAAAAATACGTCAGTGAAAAAAACGGACTGTGTGGCCACTACCTTGTCGTCAGTCAGAAAGTACGTCCGTACTGCACAGACGCACAGTCCGTACAAAATGCGCTCGTCTGACCCTAGCCTAAACATCACTACTAGAAAGCTAATGAATATTTTGGGTTAAGGAAACACAGCGCTCAGTATGACTGTTAATATAATAAAACGCACAGTAATGTGCGGTGTGTATGAGCATATCATAGAGCTTCACAGCAGTAAAACTCACACTCATACACAGAGCACATTACTGTCAGTTTTATTGCTGTGCAGCTCTGTGATACGCTCACACACACTGCACATTAATGTGCGTTTTATTGCTGTGGATTCTGTGATATGCTCATACACAGCGCACATTAATGTGAGTTTTATTGCTGTGCAGCTCTGTGATACGTTCTTACACACTGCACATTACTGTGAATTTTACTGCCATGCAGCTCTGTGATACACTCATACACACCGCACGTTACTGCAATTTTTTTTATTGCTGTGGCGCTCTGATACACTCATATACACCACACATTACAGTATCACAGAGCTCCACAGTGGAGCATCATTGTTCACTTTATTATTGTGAATAATAGTGCTGCAATAGAAAGAAAAAATATATATATTTATTAATAAAAAAATATATATATTTATTTATTTTATTTTTACTTAAAACCAGTCATGCTTGGTATCATTGGAAAGGGCATGCTGTGGCTTTTCCAATGACATCTCACATGACCCTCTGTTTTCTATGGACCCCCATATCCCCCTTAGGGAATCCCCTGCCTGGCTGACAGAGATGTCAGCCACCTGCGGGAGAGGTCCGCAATCGGCACCGGATGGACGAGAAGCCGCGGAAAGACACCCTCAGCAACTTAGCGGAGGAGCGTCTGTACTGAGTGCCGGCAGGAAAACCCCTGTTATTGGTATATCAGCTATGGAGCATGACGATACCGATAACGGGGAAAAACCTCAATATCGGCACCGATTAGGCCAGGGTCAGATGAGCGCATTCTGTGCAAACTGTGTGTCCGTGCACAACGGACGTACTTTCTGACTGACGACAAGGTAGTGGCCAAACAGTCCGCTTTTGTGACTGATGTTTTTTTTGACTGATGTAGAAGGGAAAATAAATTAATATGAAAAACATTTTGTCCATCAAAAATGCTGGACGTCAAAAATGCAGTCTGTTTGACTACGCTCCATCACTCACACACAAAGCTATGCGGATGTTGAGGACGCAGCGCACTCTGTGCGTCCATTCTAGCGGATTTATGTTCTTGCCTGCCTTGCATCCGTTTGCCGCGTCCGTAGTTCGGTGCGGACGTACTTCGTGTGTGGGGCTCCATTGGTCATAATTATATGCTATAACGGACGTACAAATGTACGGCAACACGGACGTGATCAGTGCGCTTGTCTGACACGGGCCTTATCGATGGTACCGATAATCAGTCGACCCCTAGTACAGTCTAACTTGTACTTAATGAATGCTGCATGGATGGACAGCTTTCACACATATGAAAGAGAATCTTCAGAAAGCCATTGCTATATAGGGGAATGCACTTGTCAGCCTGCTCCTCTTTTGTGTCCTGGTGATTTAATAAGGCAGCCTGTCCAAAATGTTACATTGTGCTATACCTCAGGCAAGCTATGTAACCCTATACCCCAATCCCTTCAAGATGTTAGAGAGGGTCATTGACGTCTCATTTTCATTGGGATCTGTCATCCAGTCTGAACAGTTCTGACTTATTTCATGTCTTTCAAAATTCTAGAAATGAAATTTAGATGGTTTGGATAAGAGTCAGGCGCTTAAAAGTGTTTATTTTTCAACATATTTCCTGCAACATCTTTACTACTACTTACAGTCCAAGTATGCATCATTTGGAGGAAAGTACTGCTAGGTACACTGGAATCTGTATTCCAAGGTCATGTCTTAGTTGCAAATTTGTACACTTATCCAAGACTAACCTATCTGGAAAACCCATTCCTATTCCAATATTTTCTAGAAAACGCCTCTTTTAACAATCTCAAATTCAAGGGACTATGTCTGTTCATAAATACGATATTTTGGACTACCGGCAGGTCTAGGTGCAAACCTCCTTAGAAGTCAAAGTTTTAGCAAATACAATACACAACACCATGTATAGAAGCTTCAATTTTATTCCTTGATTGATAATTACCCAATTACATTGGAATCAATTTCTAGCATTCCCACGGCAGAACCATGTAAACCAAGACTTCTGTTTAACAAAAATCACTTACCACAAAAAAAAAACACTCAGGAAAAAATTCCATATTAGTCTCTCATCTTATGACAAAGAAGATGATGCAATCTGCTGCCCCCTCTCGCTGCAAATAGAGGGGACACCAACAATATAGTTCTCCAGTGTTCTTCTGCTGATGATGTATGAACCTGCAAAATTGTGTCCACCTGATCTTGCTCATGGCTTACTTTCATAACCTCTCCATTGTGTAATATGGACTCTGGGAGAGGATACCAGGCAGGGATCGGCAAGGTGTCCACACACAGACACTGGACCTTGTACAGTCCGCAGCCTCCTGTTTTGTGGCAGGCCATGTTGAATTGGCCCGGAAGGGAAGAGCAGGACAGTGATGAATTCTGGTACTGACTCCTCCTTGAAGCAGCGCTAGGGGTGGACTGGCTGGTTGGCGCCCCCATCAGTTTTCTTTGCTGTCCCTGCACTGTGTGGACGTGCGTGGGTTGTCATGGGGATTCCCTCTCCATCACGGAGGACACACCACATACATCCTGTTGTGTTCCTGTCACGTACCCAGTCGCGGTGCCGCAGGAAAAACAAATCCAGCGCTGGTATACTCCTAAATTCATAAATCCACCCCTCATACCTTCTGTTACGTCTCTCCCAGCCTGCAAGAGGTGCAAGTGCTCCTAATCAACAGGCCTGCACGTCCCTACAAAACAGCAAAGCACTATGGGTGCTTTGCTTTTGCATTGACTGTCTGTTCATTCTGTCTCCTATCTCCGGACCCCCCTGGAATTAGCGAACTCTCTATTAACTGTTACCGACCCCCTGCTTTGAATTACAGGACTTGCCTTCACTGAACCCCTCTAATGACTACCCGTTACTGAACCCTGCTTATACTACTGGACTTTGCCTCTTTGCTGAACCCTTCTACTGATCGCCTACTGCTGAACCCCTGTGCTCTAGGATGGAATTCCTCATGTCAAATACAGGGTGATAAACATCGGTGAGTTGAACAACAAATTGCAATTACTCAGAATATATGTACTGTGTCACGCTATGGGAGCGCTGTCTCTCTGTATGTGTTTTATTTGAGGATAACTGGAAGACCCAGGAAAAGGGGGAACGTCACCCTGTATTTGACGTGAGGCATTCCAACCTAGAGCCAGGATTTATTAGGCTCTATAATTTGTGAGTGATTTTCATATATATATATTCACTTCACAAATTACTACAGTCTGCACTATTGTCTCTCTCTTTTTGTCTTCCTCATATATGCTACGGAATCTACCAACTGAGGAGAGGAAGCATAACGTTGGAACATTTTATCTGAAGTGTGACCTACATACTGTATGGTGACTAGGAGTCACGGACCTTGTTCATTTTGAGATTTTCACTTTTTCACGTGCACTTTATACAGTCATAGGCCATCCAGGGACTATCAGATAACCTAATAAAAGGACTGTCTTATGACTTTTTTGATGTCACATCAACACAAATTTTGTGTTTGCACTTTACGAATGGAATAGGATATATGAGCACATGCACTTTATATGCATTTTGCACATGTGGATTATTATACACTTTGCGCTATAGGAGCAGATTTGTACGCATGACTTAAGGATTTATCACCATTGTTGTTGCTTATTTTGCACAAGGTTGTTCATTCGCACAGAATTGCTATTTGCACAATACTAGTGTAACATTGACTCACTGGAGTACTTGTATCTATCACCACCTGATAAATAGAGTTGAGCCATAATATCAGTATTTAGAAATACTCATCTAGATTGCTCCATATTTGGAAGCACCCACTGCGCCACTAGGACCCTTACCCTTTTCTACCTGGTTCTTTAGTCTATTGTGTTTATTATTATTATTATTATTATTTATAAAGCGCCAGCATATTCCGCAGCGCTGTACAATAAGCACAGTACAGACAGGGTTACAATACATTGAACAACATTTGACAAACAGTACAGGAGGAGATGAGGGCCCTATTCCCGTAGGAACTCACAATCTAGGAGGGTTGGGGTATTCCTTTTTGTTGCTCGTGTTATTTAGTATTGTTCCCTAGTCCTGCCTTTCTGTGTATCCAGTGCCTATTTAGTTTCCTATCATTTCTCAGTCTTGGTTATATCCTGTTCTTGTTTATTAAGTATCCAATGTCCTCCTTGTTTCTCCTTTTCCACTCAGCTCCTTTATGTGTCATATTGGTTTATATCTCTGTGTGTCTAAAGAAATACATCTTTAATTTTCATATACTTGTTTATCTTGTTCTTGTCATCGCACATTGGGCCCGACCACACAACACTGTGAGCTGAATCGTGACAGTCCCTGCTCGATCTGGTTCCGAGCAGGGGCTTCAGCCAAAGCAGGCTGACATATTGTATGTCACCCTCATTGTGTGACTGCCCCCAGACCGTGGGAGTCATCGAGCATGCGTGTGATGACGTCTCAATTGGGGATTCCCCCTTTGGACCCCTGTATCACCGGATCCTTATGTCCTACAAGGACGGTTTTCCATGATACCCAACATGACCACATAATAAACTGTAAATATAAAATAAAATGTAAAATAAAATTTAAATAATAAAAATTTCCTTTTTTTTCATTCTAAAACATCCCCATTGTCTACTTTTAAATTATAAAGTACACAATAGAGCTTTGGTTACTGACCTTTTCATTTCCCACACTGAGAGCAAGTGTAGAGGCGATGGAGCAGTGTGTTATTACGCTATGCGCGATGATGTCAGGCAGCGAGGGGGGACCCAGGGGTGAAGCCGCCATCCAAGAGACTCTCCCCTTTTAAGCGGTGCCTGGCTTGTGGCGCTGCTCCTTTCCGATCGGGAGGGAGAGGGATCCAAACGGATCCCCCCCTCCCTTCCAGGTGATCTCTGGCATTGCTGGGGAGGGGGTCACCTGGAAATTACGTCATCGCGCATGGCGCGATGATGTCATTTACATCGGGAGGGGCTTAACTTCAGCGTCTGAGGACGCTGAAGTCAGACCGCCGTGGGACCCCAGACAGAGAGGTGAGTATCTCTGCTGGGGCTCCCGCAAAGCTGATGACGTGTGGGCTCCTCAGCATGTAGCAGGAGTAACTGAGGACGTGTCCCACACGTCATCAGCCGTGAAGGGGTTAAATGCGATTTGAACTCATGTATTATAAAACGACTTACACAAATTATATATCCTTTATAACGGCAGACTCAGCAGATTCATAATATATCATTATTATATGTATTCATCATGTCCTGCCAAAATGCTATAACAAAAAATGTAATGTAGTGTGTAATGTTCTATTTTCACATTTTACTCTTTATAAATCAATGGTAAGACCGCACCTTGAATATGCTGTGCAATTTTGGGCACCTGTCTTAAGAAAGGATATTATAGCGCTAGAGAAAGTGCAAAGACGGGCGACTAAATTAATAAGGGGAATGGAAGGGTTAAGTTATGAGGAAAGACTAACAAGCTTAAACCTGTTTAGTTTAGAGAAACGGCGCCTTAGAGGGGATCTGATAACCTTATATACATATATACGGGGCCATTATAAACCATTGTCTGGAAACCTATTCATTAACAGGACTATACACAGGCCACGAGGTCACCCTTTAGACCGGACGAAAGGAAATTCAGCCTAAAGCATAGGAAGGGTAATTTTACAGTGAGAACAATAAAGCTGCGGAATTCTCTGCCTGTTGAGGTGGTTGGGGCAGAGACTGTACGGACTTTTAAAAAACGACTGGATGACTTCCTGCAGACACAGAATATTAAGGATTATAAGATTTAATATGTGGGTAAAAGCTTCTTGATCCAAGGAGAAATCTGACTACCATTCTGGTGTCAAGAAGGAATTTTTTCCCAGTATGTTGCATATTGGCAAGCATTGCAGACTGGGTTTTTTGCCTTCTTTTGGATCAACAGCAGTAGGTGTTGTGTGAGAGGCTGAACCCGATGGACGCATGTTTTTTTTCAGCCTATGTAACTACACTATATTGCCAAAAGTATTCGCTCACCTATCCATATGCGAGTCAAGGCAGGTGAGCGAATACTTTTGGCAATATAGTGTATGTAAGCCTTTGAGGTTATATATTCTATAGGATACACTTGTTAAAAATATTAAAAATGGGACTGCATTTTTAGGAAGAAATACGCGATTTTAGCTAAAACTGAAAATTTTTAATTTTTCTTTAGTGGAGCATCATTGGGTCACATTATAATTTAAAAGTGAACAATGGTGCTGCATTAATAAATTTTAAAAATAATTATTTCTCCCCCTAACCTCCTGTGACCCTTGGGTGGGACATTATCCCTCGTACTATGTTTGTTGCCACCTTAAGCCTATTTTGTGTTCCTGTTCCACTGTTGTTATATTCATTGTATCAATGCCTCTGTTCTGCAATTGAACCAACAATAAATATTTAGAATTTTTTTTATTATTATTTCTATTTATTTGTTTTAACCCTTTCGCTGCTGAGCCATTTCACAGCTGTGTGCTGAGCTAATTTTTACCGGTTTCACTCATCATTTTTAAACGCGATTTGAAGTCACATTTTATTATACAACCCAGACATATTAGATATCGTTCTTTCCAGCAGACTCGGCAGATTCATAATATAACATTATTATATGTATACGTCATGTCCTGCCTGCATATTATAACAAAAAATACAATAAAATTTGAATTTTTAATCATCTACATTGTGTAAAGTGTTTTTTTTCACATTTTATCATGCGAGTCTTTGCGGTTATATTTTATGTGGGTTGCGCTTGTTAAAAAAATTAGAAATGGGACTCGTTACATTTTTTTGGGGGGGAAATTAAGTATTTTTTAGCAAATGCCCCCCCATAGAAAATATCGTTAGTGCAGTATCATTGTTCACATTATAATTGAAATGAGAACAATATTGCTGCATTAATAAAACAAAAAAAACAATGTTTTTAAAAATTATTTTACTTTCTATTATTATTATTTTTTTTTTACATTTTACATGGTCATGTTTGGTATCATTGGAAAGGCCATGCTCTGGTCGTTCCAATGATACCAAACATTAACCCCTAATTGCCACGGATTGGGAGATAGGGGGTACCAATGAACCCCCTATCTCCACCATAGGTGGTAGTTAGGGGTTAATTCCAGAACTAACGTCATCGCGCTATGCGCGATGATGCCAGTCATCAGGGGGACATCCCGGAAGCTTGGCTGACATCCAAGATGTTGGCCAGCTCGTGGAGGGGACCACGTTCCGGCGCCTTTTGGTGACGAATCGTGATCCAGCCCCCTAGGGGTTAAAGACAGCCACCGCATGGAAGGGCAGGCTGTGCCCTTCCAAGTGGCACCTGCCTTTTTTTAGAGCCCTGCACGGATGGGGAGGGAGAGACGTCCAAAGGACCTCCCCTTCAGTCACCTTCCCCGCTCTGGCGAGGGGTGGGGTGCCTGTTATAGACGTCATCGTGCTGGCGTGATGAAGTCTATCATGCCAGCCGGGGTCCTGGAGGCTGGGCTGACATCGAGGATGTCAGCCTGCACCGGGGGGCCGCCGTGATTGGCCGGAATCCCGACCGATCGCCGCTGCAAAGGGAGGACGCGCTCAGCGCGTCCTCCGCAGCAAAGTGTACATGCAACAGGACGCGCTGAGCGCATCCTCCTCATGGAAGGGGTTAAAAAAAATTGTTTTACTCTGAACCTGGTCATGTTTGATGTCATTGGTAAGGCCCTTCCCTCCCTGACTGAGATAAAATCTAAATCTTGTACCTCTATCGAATGGAGTATCTGACAGCTCAATTGAATGATACTGTGATTCGTTGCAATAAAATATGGGCCCTGTGGCTTGCCTCACAGCTAGTCCCTCGACTCCCTCCCTAACTAGGCCCGCTCCTGCCGTTACCCCGCTCAGATCAATCACATTACTGTATATGGTTTGAGTTAGTGTTATTTCTGGTTTTGGTGAGATTTCCAAGAAAGTGAATATGGCCACTAACAGGGTTATTCAGGGAAGGTGAAAACCAGGAGAATTGGCAGGAGAAGAGAACAATCTAGACCAAATAGCCGATTTGGAAAGTGAGATAAATGGGAGAATTTTTCTGGTTTGGCTATTTTGACCTAGAATTTTCACTTCTCCAGTCACTCTCCTGAGTTTCACCTTTCTTTGAATAGACCCTTAATGGTTCGCTATAAAATGAGAATGCAACTTTCACAGATAAGTAACTTCTTTTGAGTATTGTAATTTAATAGTATATATTTAGAATGGGTATTATGTCTTGAGTAACATGATTGCACATAGTAAATATATTACATTCTGCTCCTAATGACACACTGATTTCTTTAGCAATTGCTAATCAAACCAGCCTGGCAATAATGTCATGGCACCCAGATCTGAGGTTGCTAAGCTAAGGAGAAAATAAAAGTTTGCCAAATTGGAGGATTTCTCCAATTTGACTACTCTGGCCTAAAATGTGCATTTCCGCTGTCAAGTCTCTACAATTCATGGTTTAGTGAATAACCCTCATCCCTGACTATGTTGTTTAATCAACGAGGCTGACCCCAAACCAGTGGGAGGTGACATGGCCTTATAGACAGGAGGTGACTTGCCCTTATAGGAGGGAGGGCCCCCCGGGATGGTTATTCCAGTTCTCACACAAGGAGGGGAGGCCTAGAAACATGTCTCCAGGCTGCTCCCACACACACTGATAACTGCACTTCAATGTCTCGGGAATTCCAGTGTCCCTCAGAGGGCCCAGCTAGGCGCCAGCCTCCATAACCTCTTCCTCACCAGAGAGATTCACATCTCAGGCTCAAACATGCACAGCTCTCACTTTTATTACTTTTTCTGGTATTTGGATGGTGCCTCCCTCCCCAAAAGTGTTCCTTATTGTTTCACTTTTCTGAGGGAGAGATATTTCAGATGTTTTTTTCCTGTCTTCATTTGTTCAGGAATACAAAAGGAAAAAAAAATCCAGAAACTTAATTCTAATTTTTTTTTTTTTTTTGTAGACGATCTCTTGAAATGATCCAATATTCTACAAAAAATGAACTTTAAGGCTGGGGTCAGACGAACGCAGTGCGAACGCGCGTGCAGCCGCACTTTATCATGGCCGTAGTAGCAGCAAATGACGGGCAATGACAGGCAATATACGAAGTACGGTCGCACGAAAGTGCGGCCACGCAACGCAAGCGGCAAACAAACGCATTTTTTTGAGAACGTCAAACCGCTAGTACGGACGTACAGAGTGCGCTGCATCCGCTAGCGGCATGTGTGCGTGATTAGGAGGCTGCTAATGTCCGGCCAACATAACGTCCAGACGCAAAAAGGGTTTTATTGATGATCCGTACAAAATCACGGACGAAAATGCGCATCGTATGACCGCTATCGCGTATTCTGTGAAAAAATACGTCCATTCGTTCGAACGCACTTTTTCACGGACAACGCGAAAAATGCGTTCGTCTGACCCTAGCCTTAGAAAGAACTCCATGACAAGGAGATCTATAGTTGAAAGATTTAACAAAATGACAAAGACTCTCTTTTATTTAGATTGATTTTTTTTATCTTTTTCTCATATAAAACCAGCAATTGTTCCTGCATGGAGAAATTGTATTTCAGGCAAAGATTTGCTTTTTGGCTACTTGTATGAAGGAGAGTTATTTTTAATTTTTTTTTAATTAAAATTTTCAGCTGTTTTTTTCCTCTGGTTTATTCTTACACTTTAGGCTAGGGTCAGGCTGGTGTCAGACGAGCGTAGTGTTCACGTCCGTGATTGCGCCTAAAAGTACGTCCGTGATAGCATGACAGGAAGCCCATTGGAGCCTGACACATGAAGTACGTCCGCACTGAACTGCGGATGCATGACGGACGCTGCAAACGGACGCAGGTTAGGCAAGAACGTAATACTGCTAGAACGGACGTGCGGAGTGCCGTCATTTGCTGCTACTACGGCCGTGATAAAGTGCGGCTACACACGCGTTCGCACTGCGTTCGTCTGACCCCAGCCTTAGTTATTTTGGCTTCATATAACTTTTCTTGTAAATGAACCCTCTGGTTTGCTTCATAGGTTCATGAGTTTAGGCCGTCCTGCAGCAGACAACGGTGCGCTGGGTGGAGCGTGCTGGGCAGGGCCAAGGTGTCCCATAGAAGTCAACAGGGTGTACTAGTACACCCATGGGTTCAAGGCCCACCCGCCGCATAGTACGCCCTGCGGCAAGAAAGGACAATTTTACCTTCGTTCCAGAAGAATGTTGCATTCTGGGGTCCCTCACTACTGTCTAGTGATAAGATTCAGGGGGTTATAATTGTTGAGAATCTCTGTACAGTACAGATACAATTTGTTACTGCTATTTCCACACACAGGCATTATGCCACATACAGGTGTTATTTTTATGTTCTACTAGGTGTTAAGTCTGCCCGAAGGGCAGTCTATTGTTGTAGAGGATCTGGCTGCCCAGTGCTTCCAATGATATGGCTGCTTGGTGCATCCAGGATCTGGCTGCTCAGTGCTCCCCAGGATCTGGCTGCTCAGGACTCCCCAGTATCTGGCTGTTCAGTTCACCCAGGATCTGGCTGTTCAGAGCACCCAGGATCTGGCTGCTCAGTGCTCCCCAGGAATCTGGCAGATTGGTGCACCCAGGATCTGGCTGCTTGGTGCCCCCCAGGATCTGGTTGCTCGGCGCTTTTCTGGCATTTTTTTTTGTGTGTTTGCCGCGTGGCTGAAAGATGGAGCGGCGCTTTGCATGCGCCTCTCCCTCCAACGAATCAGCTTTTTTTTTTGTGCGCATGCTGGCAGGCTTATCCATTGTGCAATGCGCATGTAAGGTGTTTTGCCCATACCAAAAATGGCCACTGAAGGATGTATGCTGTAATCACGCACTACAAGCGCATAGCGAATGTCCCGGGGTTTGGATCCACCCTGAGTGGGAACACTCTGGGTGGGGAGCCAGAGGGACAGAAGATGGCATCTGCTCTGCGGCTAGGGCTGGGGACCGCGGCCACCCTTTGCCTGGGTGTGAGTTGCACGCTGACATAATTACTGACATAATGATAATTACAAATCCCCATAAACAGGAGCTCTGACCATTTCCATTATCTATGTTTATTACATTTACTGTAATGGTTAAGAGGATGCACATGCATTGGATACTGTGGATCTTAATTCACGCAAAGAGCAAAAGTTCATACCACTCCTTTGAATAACCTCCAGCGAAAATATTTAACACTTTTTTTAAACTAAAAAGTTATTTGGTTTTTTAATTGTATTTATTGTTGTTTTTATACATTTTTTTTCTTTTTGGAGAATATGAAAACAAACGTCTATGCCAAAAAAAAAGGGTCTCAAGTGGTTTGGAGAGGCAGATTAAGGAAGCCTCGCATTGCAGAGAGGAAAATGGGGAAAGAGACGCAGGCATTTCCTCTGCTTGCTGTCATGTTTCTCCCCCATGCAGCCCTTTCTGGGATGTCTGGGCAGTAGCTAAGTGCAAGTCTTTGCAGATTCCAGCACAGAGCGAGCAGTTGCCAGGACTAGAAACCTCTGAAGAGAAGCAGAGTTAATGTGATTTCACAGGGCTGCATTCCAGGCAGGTTAAATAACCAAAAGAAATAATCAGAAATGGATGGAGCTGGAACTGCCTGTGGCTGTGACCGTGACAGAAAGCAGAGGAGCTCCTGGAGGGGGAGAAGAAGGCAGAGGGAGGGAGGGGTGAGGTTTGGCTCAGAGGACCTTTCCGCCCTTTGATGTTTGAGATGTTCAGAAGATGCTGATTTTGTAACCCTGACCCATCACTGAATGTCTACTTTGTTTCTGTCATCAAAATAACTTAATCCTTTGTTTCAAAACTTTCATTTTCACCCAATGCATTTCACAGTGGGATTAGCACAGAGAAATATTCTTTCTCCAAGAAAATAAAAAATAAAAAAAAATAAAGTTTTGAAAAAACAAATCAAGCACCGGCTGGGTGGAGTAGAGGTAACACCACTGCTCTGCGTGGGGAGAGACTTAGGCTAGGGTCAGACGAGCGCATTTTGTACGGACTGTGCGTCCGTGCAGTACGGACGTACTTACTGACTGACAACAAGGTAGTGGCCACACAGTCCGTTTTTTTCACTGACGGATTTTTTGACTGGTGTAGTAGGGAAAATAAATTACAATGAAAAAACATTCTGTCCGTCAAAAATGCTGGACGTATAAATGCAGTCCATCTGACCTCGTGTCATCACTCACACACAAAGCTACACAGACGTTGCAGACGTGGCGCACTCGGCACCTCCGTTCTAGCAGTATTACGTTCTTGCCTAACCTGCGTCCGTTTGCCGCGTCCGTCATGCATCCTCACTTCTGTGCGGACTTACTTCGTGTGTGGGGCTCCATTGGTCAGAATGCTATGCTGCCACGGACGTACAAATGTGCGGCAACACGGACGTGATAACTGCGCTCGTCTGACCCCAGCCTAAGGAGACACAGGTTCTATCCTGGCAAGAGCACCTCTCCAGTAAGTGTCCTTGGGCAAGACACCTAACGGTACATACTCGCCACCCAGGACGTACTTGAAAACGAGAGAAATCTCAATGTATCCTTCCTGGTAAAATACTTTCACAAAAAATATATATATATATTATACTATATATATAACAGAGAGGTGCAAAAGCTAAAAGCCATCACAAGTCATTATGTTGGCAGCATGGTCTTAAAGGGATACTCTAGGCAACATGACCACCTAAGCTTTTTTAGGTGGTGATGATGCCCTGAGTATGCCCTTGTCTTTCCGCCCTCCCTCCGCTCAGCCGATCGGCTAAAACAGCTGAGAGAGGCAGAGGACTTTACTCCGCCCTCCCAGCTGTCAGTCAGCAGAGCGGGAATCATATTTCCCGCTTCTGCCGACTATTGCAGAGTAGGAGACGTCATCGCGCTGAAAGCGCAATGACGTCTCCAACTCGCCGCAGTAGCTAGCGGCAGCGGCTGAGGATTAGTGTTGCGCGCATCCTCTTGTGCGCAACACTAATCAAAGAAGATGGAGCCAGGAGGAAGCCTGCTGATTGGCTGGCTTACGTGAGAGGCGCGCATGCGCGCTTCTCACGTAAACCATTAGCCAAGTGAAGAGGAGGAAGGTGAGAATAAAAAAAAAACCGCCGTTGGAAACAAGTAAATTTTAGGGTAAGTATTACAGTAAAAAAAAAAATCCCTACCTAGTTATTGAGGGAATAGGTATAGTTTAATGTAAAAAAAACAGTGGGGGGGGGATTTTTGCTTAGAGTGTTCCTTTAGGCTAGGGTCAGACTAACGCATTTTTCACGTTGTCCGTGAAAAAGTGCGTTGAACGAATGGACGTATTTTTTCACGGAATACGCGATAGTGGTCATACGATGCGCAGTTTCATCCGTGATTTTGTACGGATCATCAATAAAACACTTTTTGGGTCTGGACGTTATGTTGGCCGGACGTGTGCAGCGTCTGACGTCTCCCAATCACGCAAACACGCCGCTAGCGGACGCAGCGCACTCTGTACGTCAGTACTAGTGGTTTCACGTTCTCGAAAAAATGCGTTTGTTTGCCGCTTGCGTTGCGCGGCCGCACTTTTGTGCGACCGTACTTCGTATATTGGCCGTCATTGCCCGGCATCTGCTGCTACTGCAGCCGTGATTATGTGCGGCTGCACGCGCGTTCGCACTGCCTCAGTCTGACCCTAGCCTTAATGTTTGGGGCCGCTAATGGATACAGGCAGCAGCACAGCTGGCATCAGGGCTAGGCACGGACCAAGGCTGTTGCAGACATTTTCCAAAGTACAGACCTTAGTGAAGGACACCAAAGTGCATTTCATATTAAAACCATCAAAAAACACTCTGTCTAGTCTCCTGCCTAGTTCCACAAGTACAAATAAGTTTAAAATAAGATTTATATAAAGACTGCTTGTGGTGTACGGTTATAAAATGTTTAAAAGATTTTCAAATTTCTTACCTTTTTTTATTTTCTGCTTGTATTTAGACGCAGCAGCAGCATCAAAGTCCTTTGTAGACATGGATGACGTAGCAATACGCAAAGCAAACATGCATATAATAGAGCAGGATTTATACTAGGGCTTTTTTTATTCCGCACACTGGGATATGGGTGTCCACTCATTGTAGCTAATGCTGCGTCTCAGCACAGAAGGTCCCTGTGGCAATTGGGAAGCTGCCAATCACTTTCAAGGTTTATAAGATACTGTACATTACTGATACACTTGAACACACTGCACATTACAGAGCCCCACAGCAATAAAACTCACAGCAATGTGCAGTGTGTATAAGCGTATCACAGAACTCCACAGCAATAAAACTCACAGTAATGTGCGGTGTGTATGAGTGTATCACAGAGCTCCACAACAATAAAACACCCAGTAACATGCGTTGTTCATGAGCGTGTCACAGGGCTCCACAGCAATAAAACTCCCAGTAATTTGCAGTGTGTATGAGTGTATCACAGAGCTCCACAGCAATAAAACTCACGGAAATGTGAAGTGTGTATGAGTGTATCACAGGGCCCACAGCAATAAAACTCTGAGTAATGTGCAGTGTGTATGAGTGTATCACAGGGCTCCACAACAATAAAACACCCAGTAACATGCGTTGTTCATGAGCGTGTCACAGGGCTCCACAGCAATAAAACTCCCAGTAATTTGCAGTGTGTATGAGTGTATCACAGGGCTCCACAGTAATAAAACTCACGGTAATGTGCAGTGTGTATGAGTGTATCACAGAGTTCCACAGCAATAAAACTCCCAGTAATGTGCGTTGTTCTTGAGCATGTCACAGGGCTCCACAGCAATAAAACGCCCAGTAATGTGCGTTGTTCATGACCATGTCACAGGGCTCCACAGCAATAAAACTCAAAAAGAATTATATTGTTTATTTTCATTATATTAATAAACTTATTTATTAATTGAAAGTATATATATCTCAAAATACAGTATACTATTAAAATGTATTTATTTAAAATTCTACTATAGTTAAATAAAATTTTAAATATATTATTAAAATAATTATATTATATATAAAAATAAATTTAGCCACTTTGCTGTGCAGGAGGAGCTTAGCCTGTCTTCTCGAACGCATTGAGCTTGCGGAAGACACGCTGAGCGCGTCCTGACATTGCAACGGCAATCGGACGGTATTTAAGCAGATCACTGTGGTCTCCCGGTACGGGATGACATCTTTGATGATGTCTGTTTGAGACACCCACAATGACCTCTGTTTCAGACAACCCCCCGCCCGTCAGAGCAGCAAGAGTGCCTGAAGGGGAAAATATTTAGAAAAAAAATCAAAGCAACAATGACACAAAATCAATCCATATACAGTAATGCGATCAATCTGAGGGGGTAACAGCAGGAGTGGGCCTAGTTAATCTGGGGGAGGAAGTCGAGGGACTAGCTGTGAGGCAAGCCACGGGGCCCATATTTTATTGCAATAAATCACAGTATCATTCAATCGAGCAGTCAGATACTCCATTCGATAGAGGTACCAGATTTAGATTTTATCTTGGTCAGGGAGGGAAGGGAAGCTTTCCAGGAACGTGCAATACAGATCCTGGAAAGCCTGTTCTTTTTTTTCTTGGACTCTGTCAGTGTCTTTGTCACTCTATCAGGGTTATTCAGAGAGAGGTGAAAACCAGGAGAATGACTGGAGAAGTGAAAATTCTAGGTCAAAATAGCCAAACCAGAAAAATTCTCCCATTTATCTCACTTTCCAAATCGGCTATTTGGCCTTGATTGTTCACTTATCCTGCCATTCTCCTGAGTTTCACCTTTCTCTGAATAACCCTGCATGTCTCTATCAGTGCATTAGTGTCTGTCAGTGTCATTAATAGTCTTTCACATTGTCTCTTCGTGTCTGTCAGTGTTTGTATGTGTGCCTCTGATGTTGTTTGTTCTGTCAGTATTTCTACTTGTATGTCACAGTATCTGGGTGTCCTTGTCAGCAATGGTGTATTTAGGTTTTGTGCTGCCCTAGGCCTGACTAAACTTGTGCACCCCCTAATTTAAATTTGAGGCACCCCTTCCTGTCAAGGCTACACCTCTTCCTGGTTAATCCCCACCCTTCCTCTTTAAGCTCCACCTTTTACTCTTAGAGCTCCGCCTTTTCCTCTCTTTATATTAAAAGTGGATACCAAGTGCCTACTTGTATATTTTGTATACCATTTCAAATGTATCTATTGAGATAAATAAAATTATGAAATGTTTAAATTCAAGCATTTTTACAAAGAACAGTCACGCATGTTAAGTATACTGGATCACAGCCGCTCTAATTGGTTGAACAATAAAATCCACAGAAACGTGCACTGCATATGAGCGTATCACAGAGCTGCACAGCAATAAAACCCACAGAAATGTGCACTGTGTATGAGCATATCACAGAACTGCACAGCAATAAAACTCACAGTAATGTGCAGTGTGTATCCCAGAGCTCCAAGGCAATAAAACTCACAGTAATGTGCAGTGTGTATGAGCGTATCCCAGAGCTCCAGGGCAATAAAACTCACAGTAATATGCAGTGTGTATCACAGAATCCACAGCAATAAAACTCCCAGCAATGCAATGTTTGGTGTGTGTCAGCGTATCAGAATCCACAGCAATAAAAATTCCAGCAATGCAATGTGCAGTGTGTATGAGTGCATTAGAATCCACAGCAATAAAACTCCCAGTAATACAATGTGCGGGTCAGCGTATCAGAATCCACAGCAATAAAACTCCCAGCAATGCAATGTGTGGTGTGTGTCAGCATATCAGAATCCACGGCAATAAAACTCCCAGCAATGCAATGTGTGGTGTCTATGAGTGCATCAGAATCCACTGCAATAAAACTCCCAGCAAACCGAGTGCATATGAGCACACAGCAATTATTTATTCTACATTTACCGGCCTCCGTCCGCGGTAGGGCTGTGTGCAGAGTCAGCAGGGACTGTGTACAGACTCAGCAGGAGGTCCCTCCAGGCCACGTTAGGATCGCGGCTGTGCCTGTGCGTGGAGCCATCTTGTCAGCAGTGGGGTGCCACTGCCAGAGGGTGCACCGTGGCTTTGATTCCCTTCCTGGTGGGTGTTCAGTCCAGAATAGAGTGACAGTCCATGTTAACGAAAGGGTGGGCAGCTGCATGCGTGTTATGTGGTTCAGCCAGTCAGGTGGTACTGAGACTCCGTACCACCTGACTGGCCGGACCGAGTGTGACCTGCACGCACGCAGCCTCACCAGGAGCCAGGCAGCTCAGTGACAAATTTCTATCACTGCAGTGCTGGTTAAGGAAAGGTCCACTTTAAACAGCAGTAAGCAGACAGGGCTTCATATTCTGCTGATACCCCCCTTTACCTGCCATTTACTGTCATCTTCTCTCTCTGGACACAAATCACATCCCCCTCCCAGAGCTGCTGCGGGGCAGGGGAGGAGCTATGGAGGGAGGAGAGGGGGATTTTTATTCTATTCGATTTTATTCCGTATGCAAACGCCATGCTCCGCTGCTCGTTGTTTGAAAACACAGCTCAAAACTGACACACAGTGACAGTGGCACCTCCTAGTACCCCCTAATGACACCCCAATAATCACTGGTACCTGGGGCAGCCCGCCCTCCGCCACTCCTCTAAGTACACCACTGCTCTGGTGATATGCTCACACACAAGTCTGGCGAACTGCCAGCAAGTACGGTGCTGTTTGAAGGCAGTGCAAATCCCCATAGAGAAGTAATGGTTAATCTATTCAGAGAACACCAAACAGCAGAGAAATGTCAGTGAAATACCCTGATGTTCGGTGGTTTCAATCAGCAGGTTCAGGTATTCAGGCGAACCCCATAGGTTTCAATGTTAAAAATATTCCCGTTTTTTATGCAATATCTAATAAGCCACTTATTATTTTAATCTGCAGTAAAAAGTCTTTATTTATTGATTTTTTTTTTAGTACCATTTAGTAATTTTTCAGAATTTTTTGGCAAAATCCCCCCCCCTTTTTTAATATCGGTTCTTCTTTTTCTGTAACAGAACTTTTTATTATCAATCATAGGATGTTATATGTAAATTCCAGACATTTTCGTTCAGTAGTTCTTTTGAAAACAGCAGGCCATGGGTTTGCGGTGGCAGCATACAGCGGCCAACTCCATACACTTTGGGGACCCTGCGGTGAATGGTGAATTCACTGCAGGGTGGGGAAATTTTATTCCCCGAAGTGCAGGGAACTACAGAACACCAAAATGTTGGCGTCATTTCGGTGCTCTGTGAGTAACCCAATTAGTGGTGAGGTTTTTTGTTGCCCCCTGGAAAGTGAAAGCCTAGGCGTTGCCTACCCAGGACATACTTGAAAATTAGTGACATCTCAATCTTTCCTTCCTGGTAAAATAGTTTGCAAAAGTAAAAAAAAAAAAGTTTTTTTTTTTTTTAGGGGTGGGGCCACCCGGCGGGCCGCCGCCCCCTGGAGAGTGCCGCCCTAGGCCTAGGCCTTGTTGGCCTAGGCCAAGATACACCAGTGCTTGTCAGTGGCTCTGCCAGTGTCTTCTGTGTCTTTCACTGTATCCACGCGTCTCTCTGTCAGTGAGTGTCTGTCTGTTAATGTCTCTGTGTGCACTTGTTAGTGTCTCATCTGTGTGCATCTATTTCTGTTTGTATTTGTCTTCTGTTGGCTCTATGTGTGTGACCTTGAAAGGTGAAAGAGGGAGGGAAGAAAAAGAAAGACTTTAGGTGGCGAGGCGAGGTTGGAAGGAGGACAGCAAGGGCGTAGGGAATTAGATAACATTTGATGATGCATTATCATGTGAGGAGAGATTAAGACAGTGACAATAAGGATGCCTGGAATTGGGTATTTTGAGGTTACAGGAGGTTGAGGAAACCGTAAAGTATTAGCAGTAAGAGAACAAGGAGCAAAGACAATATTTTATTGTTGTAGGTGACAACAAGGTATGGGGGTGGTGTCTTTTTTATTTATTTATTTATTATTCATTTCTTTCTTTATTTATAAAGGATTTTACCAGGAAGGATACATTGAGATTTCTATTGTTTTCAAGTATGTCCTGGGTTCAAGAACATTGAAGTGTTACAGTTACAGAAATACAAAGTAATAAATGCAAGATATTAAAAAAACAACACAAATATACAGATTAATACAGAAAATAAATATGTAGGAAATATATTCACTATCAGGGTTATTCAGAGAGATTCGAATTGTGGCCGAAAGGTAACTGAACAGTGAAATTCAGCGTACGGTTACCTTTCCTGGCCATTCGGCTATTCAGAGAGCAGGCAGTTCTCCAAATCTTGGCTAAATGCCTGCACATACATAGTTACATAGGCTGAAAAAAGACATGCGTCCAGTGGCGTAGCGTGGGGGGGGCCAACGGGGCGGTGGCCCCGGGCGCGATTTTTTATGAGCTTTTAGGGGCGCAAATTTTGAAATTTGCGCCCCTAATATTTCCCATCCAGATGCAGCCGATCAGCGCAGCGCGCCGAATGAAGGGAGGAAAATCCGGAAGTGCACTGCTGTGTCACGTGACGCAGCCAGTGCGCCGGCGCCACGCTTTTCAGGTGGGCGGGAGCGCCGGTCGAGAGCAGGAGGGAGCGAGGCACATCATCATGGCAGCACATGGCAGGCGGAGGGGCAGTGCAGATGGATTGACAGGGACTGGCGACACGTGTGTGCTGTCACTGTGACGAGGCGCCGCTTTGCTGAGCTGTCGGAGTGGACACAGGCAGGCAGAGAGGAGACGAGAGGACGAGGAGCCTGGACTGGACTGTGCAGTGTCTCAGTCTGTCAACGTGCGGTGTCACGAGCTGGTGGTCGGTGAGTGAGGACTGTGAAATCAAATTAAATCATCCCTGGTTGCCTGACTGTGTTGTGCATCCAGACCCAGTCCACCATTCCCCAGGCCCAAGCCCAGCCAATTTGTAACAGGTTTAGCACTCGGTCTGCACCCCCATTATACCACAAAACACAACTAACCCCCCCCCCAACTCAAACCAGTAACCCCTTCCTTGGAGATGCAGTGCAGGTTGTTTTGCAAAAAGTTATGATAATGTTAATAAACCATGAATTCAGTGGGAAGTTAATATAGCAGAAAAAAAGGACAGCTTTTAGTCAGATTCTCCATTGCAGTTCGTTGTGTATTACAGAGCTGCGCCACAGAAACAAATGGGTTCTTTAAAGGCCCCTCTCAATGTTACATTTATATAAAATCATTGCCGATTCCAGCCTGACAGCACATTTACTCAGTGCATTTAAACCGCAAAATACAACAAGTCATCATGACCACCTCAATCACAGGCCACATTTTTACTGATCACAACAGGACTTCCTCGAATCTGACCCAAAGTTATTTTAGGCCATTTCCCCTCAAACACTAGAGCCTGATTACTGTACGGGGGTACCTGCTGGCTGCTCCCAAGTGTGAGTGACAGGCAGGCTCAGCTCGTGTGTGTATTATATAATGTAAATGCTGGAATATCCTATATGGTTAATTGATATAATACACAGAGTCTGCTGGGGAGGATTTTAAATTATGAGATTATGAGATATTCCTCTCAGAATCCGCATGGATATAACGTACGCTCCATTCATTTTTATATGGATTCCATAGCAGGGGGGGGGGGGAAAAAATCCCCAGACAGTGTCAAAAAATAAAATTTATTTTGTATATGAATAAAATGGATATGAGAAGCACATAACCAACCGGTTTCGTCTGATGGAAATATATCAATCAGACGAAACCGGTTGGTTATGTGCTTTTCATATCCATTTTATTCATATACAAAATAAATTTTATTTTATTTTTTGACACTGTCTGGCGATTTTTTTTTTTTTTTTTTTTTTTCTGCTATGGAATCCATAGAAAGAATACCATGCTGGAATAAAAAGACCTTTCATTTTCACAACTTCAAGTCTGCGGCTGTTTATACTCTAGATTACCATGTTGTTTGGCTGGAACCAAGTATCCAGAATGGTTGTTGTATCACAGTTAAGGGGTTCAATGCCCTAATGGTGGAAGGGAATCAGGGCATGCTAACATGTTCACAGGTTGTGGGGGGGGGGCGCACAATTCTTAGCTGCCCTGGGCGCTGACAACCCACGCTACGCCACTGCATGCGTCCATCGGGTTCAGCCTCTCACACATCACCTACTGCTGTTGATCCAAAAGAAGGCAAAAAACCCAGTCTGAAATGCTTGCCAATATGCAACAAACTGGGGAAAAAATCCTTCTTCACCCCAGAATGGCAGTCAGATTTCTCTTTGGATCAAGATGCTTTTACCCACATATTAAATATTATAACCCTTAATATTCTGTATCTGCAGGAAGTCATCCAGTCGTTTTTTAAAAGTCTGTACAGTCTCTGCCCCAACCACCTCAACAGGCAGAGAATTCCACAGCTTTATTGCTCTCACTGTAAAACAACCCGTCCTATGCTTTAGGCTGAATTTCCTTTCTTCCAGTCTAAATGGGTGACCTCGTGTCCTGTGTATAGTCCTGTTAATGAATAGGTTATCAGACAATGGTTTATATTGGCCCGTATATATTTATATAAGGTTATCAGATCCCCTCTAAGGCGCCGTTTCTCTAAACTAAACCGGTTTAAGCTTGTTAGTCTTTCCTCATAACTTAAACCTTCCATTCCCCTTATTAATTTAGTCGCCCGTCTTTGCACTTTCTCTAGCTCTATAATATCCTTTCTTAAGACAGGTGCCCAAAATTGCACGGCATATTCAAGGTGCGGTCTTACCGTACGGTGCCTGTCCAGAGGACTGTTCGAGGGCAGTGAAATCTCCATAGAGATGCAATGCTTTGTCTATTCAGAGAACAAAACCCAGCAGTGAAAAGTTGCCGAATTGCCCTGCCATTCAGTGGTTTCATGCGACAGATTTATTCAGGCAAATCTCATAGGCTTCAATGTTAAAAATATTCCTGTTTTAATCCAATATCTAATAAACCATTGATTATAATATTCTGCAGTAAAAGGTCTCTTTATTTATAGATTTTTTAGGATCTTTTAGGCATTTTTCTGCTAAAATAAAATCTTTTTTTTTTTTAACCCCCTCCCTGCGGAGGACGTGTGGGGAGCATCCTCATTGATCCCCGCTGTATGCGGAGGACGTTCCCCACAAGTCTTACGCTCGGCGGGGGGGGGGGGGCAGAGAGATACTCACCTCTCTGGTCCGGGTGCTGTGGCGTTCTGACTTCCTTGAAGTTAGACGCCACTTTTATAGACCCCCCACCGTAATGACGTCGTCTTGTCGGACGCGATGACGTTATTCCCAGGCGACATCCCGGCAAAAGCCGGGAGATCGCCTGAAGGGAGGGGGGGATCCGTTCAGATCCCTCTCCCTCCCGATCGGGAGGGTCTACAACCAAAGGCCAGGCACCGCTTTGAAGGACAGTGTCTGCCCTTCAAAGCTTTAACCCCTTAAATGCTGGACCGCGATCTGGCACCATTCGGCGCCAGATCATGGCCTAGATCTGGTGGGGGCCGCCATCTTGGATGGCGACTCAACCTCTGGGTCCCCCCTCTGCAACAGACGTCATTGCACATGGCGCGATGATGTCAGTTAGCCGGGGAACCCCTAGCTGCCCGGGGATAGGGGTTCATTTGAACCCCCATTTCTCCAAAACGGTGGCAGCAGGGGGGGGGGGTCATGTTTCGAACGATACCAAACATGACCATGTTTAAAGTAAAGGAAAAAAAATAAAAAATAATAAAATAATAAAAAAATAACGTTTTTTTTTTGTGTTTTTTATTAATGCAGCAATATTGTTCACATTTCAATTATAATATTGAACAATGATGCTGCACTAATGATTTTTTTCTATGGGGTGCGTTTGCTAAAAAACACGTAATTCCCCCCCAAAAAATATAACGAGTCCCCATTTCTAATTTTTTGAACAAGCCCACCCCATAGAAAATATTAACGCAAAACCTTGTATGATAAAATGTGGAAAAAAAACACTTTACACGTTGTTAATGATTAAAAATTCAAATTTTATTGCATTTTTTGTTATAATATACAGGCAGGACATGACGTATACATATAATAATGATATATTATTAATCTGCCAAGTCTGCCGGAAAGAATAATATATAATATGTCTGGGTCATATAATAAAACGTGGCTTCAAATCGCGTTTAAACATGATGAGCAAAAGCAGTAAAAATGAGCTCAGTAGTGAAGGGGTTAAATCGTATTTTTTTCTGTAACAGACCTTTTTATTATCATTCATTGGATCTTATATGTAAATTTCAGACATTTTCGTTCTGTAGTCTCTTTGCAAACAGCGTTTCACTTTTCAAACATTCAAGCAATCTGTTTGTTTTTTCTCACTCCATTCGTCTGTCAGCTTTTACCAGCGGCTGCTCTGCGTTATGATTGGCGGCTGCTCGGGTTTCTCTGGCGTATTCGGCGGGGTTAATCCAGCTGTTTTGCAGGTTTTAGTGAGTGTTCGGCGGGTTTTGTGGTGAGTGTTCAGCAGGTTGGCAGTGAGTGTTCGTCAGTTTTGCGGCGGGTTTTCCTTGCACTTCGGGGACCCTGTGGTGCTTGCTGAATACACCGCAGGGTTGCCGAAATAGGATTGCCAAATCGCGTGGAATTGAAGCGAATGAAAAGTCACCAAACGTACGGTGACTTTACGATTCTCTATGAATAACCCTGTATGTTGCATGTTTACAGGTGCATTCTGTATCAAGGTATGTTAATAGGGAGCTCTTGAGTGACTTAAAGGATATTTGCAGTCAAAAACATTTTTGCATATATCTACTGCTAGCAAGCAGTAGATATATGCAAAAAGTTTAAAGAAAAAAATAAATAAACCGCTGCAAGAGCAGTTTAAACTTGCCTCCGATCGCCGGCGCGCTCACGAGCAGAATGCCCTTTACGGCCCGAGCGGCCGCAAAGGATCAGTACCCATTTTCGGCCGTGACGCGCAATGTAAGTCTATGGACGCCGGATTGCGGGGACGCGCCTGGTGACTCCATGGGACAAGAAGAGCCAGAGGTGTTAGCGCTGGATCAGAGACCCGCCGCATCGCTGGAGAAGAGGGTGAAAAGAAGAGGAAAGAAGAGGAAGATCACAAAAAGAGACATCATTTAAGGTAAGTGCTTTAATTTACATTGGGGAGAGGAAAAAAAATTTGACTTTACTGTCACTTTAAGACTGGGCGAAGATTTGATGGCGTCTGGGAGGTTATTCCATAATTGCGGTGCTCTGTAGGAAAATGAGGATCGAGCCACTTTCTTTTTGTATTGTGGTATTGCAAGTAAGGTGCTGGTCCTGAATCTGAGGTTATAGGATGAGGGAACTGCTGGGGGGAAGCAGTCTATTCAGGTAGGGTGGCAGCTTCCCAGAAAAGCTCTTAAACACCAGGTTAGAAAGGTGGAGGGTGCGATTAGTCTCCAGCGACGGCCAGTTTAGCTCATTTAACATGTCACAATGATGGGTCATGTAGTTACATTGTAGCACAAAGCGGCAGAATGAGTTATAAAATGTAGTAAGTTTCTGAAGATGTGTTTGCGGGGTGGCTGCATACACTACATCTCCGTAATCAATAGCCGGCATAAGCATTTGTTGTACAATCTGCTTTCTTACTGCGGGGCTCAGGCAGGATTTGTTTCTGTACAGGGCACCTAGTTTGGGGTAAAGTTTAGATGAGAGTTTTTCGATGTGGGGGCCAAAGGATAGATTAGGGTCTAACCGCATACCTAGATATTTGCCTAGAGTGAAATCCTAGCACCAGCTGTAGAACCTGTTCTTAAAATCTGGATCCAACCGAACTCTTTATCCAAGTCACCTATCACAATGTACATTGAGCATAAAGCTTTTTCAGAGAGTGCTCCTTTTTTTGTTTGTTTGTTGTTCTTGTTACTCTCTTTTGCTTCATTGTCTAATCTCCTCTCTTTGGAAACCTCCCTGGATCAAAGCACTTTAAAAGAAATGTAAGACAAATAATCACAACTACACAGTGATCTTTTTCATATCCAGCCCTTGTTAACCATGACTCCTATGACAAAGGGCCAGTCTCGGGATTGAAGGACTCAAGTCCCATATCATTAAATGGGCCAAGGGAAAACAGTAAGTGATCTAATAGACAAGCACTATGTATAATAAGTCAAATTAGAAACTAGGGTGGGAAAAACAGGGAGAATAAACAACGGGGAATTGCAAATTGACCAGCAATTTACATATTAAAGCAGGTAACAGCAGAGATTAACTTTAACTTTTGGAACATTTTTCCAAATAAGTGATTTTGGCATAAAACATGCATTTCCCTTATGTATTCCTTAAAGTTCCTAGATTTTCAACTAATCCTGTATTTTAATTATGAGTTTATGAATTTATTTATGCTGCCAAATAAATATGAACATGTACATTACAGGAACACTCTATTATCCTAACCACTTTATCTTTCCCACCTGGCTGCAGCCCCTTTGTGGTTACAAAACTGGGTGAAGTGGAGGAATTTCCTCCGCCCACCCAGCGTCACCAGCAGCCATGATTTTGAATTTCCCAGCTGCCGTTCACAAGATCGGTCACTAGTGATGTCAGCATGCTCCCTCTCTGAGACTGGCTGTGATTATGTGCGCTCTCGCAGAGGCAGCTGAAGGATCGGTTCTGAGGATGCGCACGCAGTTCCGATCCATCATTCTTTTTTTAAGGCTGGCGGTTCACAGAAAATATTTTTTACATTGCATGCTATGGGCTTCGCACTGAATCACTTCTCTATGGGGCAATTTTCCTGCCGCGGCACGGCCAGGGCTGGACTGGGACAAAAATTGGCCCTGGACTTCGTCCATGAGAGTGGCCCACTTCAATTATGCAAACACGCAGGACCGGATTTAGATCTCTATGGGCTGGAGCTAAGGATTTGTTTGTATTTTGTGGCATTTAATGAAATGAAAACATGTTTTATATTATTTTAAATTGCATGCAAGTTCTGTGCTGTGGGTTTCCCTGCATTACCTCGGTCTTCATTGATTCCAAGCGCAGGTGCCGGACCCTGGAGTCAGTGCAGCCGCAACTCCTCCTGGTCTCGTGGAGCTAGGGTTGCCACCCTTTTATTCAAGCATAACCAGAGGACTCTAGTGTTGGGCGGCAATTTTTTTACTGTATGTGTGGCAAAGTGTCAAGGAAAATTGGCAGTGGAATGTATGGCAGACTGGTATTACACATCAGACTGGTATTATGGCACACTGGTATTACGGTACACTGGCAATATGGCAGACTGATGTTATGGCACACTGGTATGCATGGCAGAATGGTAATATGGCACACTGGTATGCATGGGAGGCTGGTATTACAGTACACTGGTAATATGGCAGACTGGTGTTATGGCACACTGATAATATGGCACACGGATGATATGGCACAGGATGGGGATTGGGGAGAGAGAGGTGGAGATGGGCGTGAGAGGAATGGATGGGGAGAGAGAGATAGATGAATATACAGAGAGAGGCAGATAAACAGACACAGATCGCCTTAGGCTAGGGTCAGACTAACGCATTTTTCACGTTGTCCGTGAAAATGTGCGTTCGAAGAATGGACGTATTTTTTCACGGAATACGCAATAGCGGTCATACGATGCGCAGTTTCATCCGTGATTTTGTACGGATCATCAATAAAACACTTCTTGCATCTGGACGTTATGTTGGCCGGACATTAGCAGCGTCTGATGTCTCCAATTCACGCACACACGCCGCTAGCGGACGCAGCGCACTCTGTACGTCAGTACTAGTGGTTTAACGTTCTCGAAAAAATGCGTTCATTTTCCACTTGCGTTGTGCAGCCGGACTTTTGTGCGACCGTACATCGTATATTGGCTGTCATTGCCTGGCATCTGCTGCTAGCACGGCCGTGATTAAGTGCGCCAGAACGCGCGTTCACACTGCCTCAGTCTGACCCTAGCCTTATACTTACGGCAGGCTCTGTCTCTGCAACCTGACATCTGCCTCCCTCTGGCCTCCATGCTGCCCAGCGCATGCTTTTTTCCCTTCACACGCGCTGTTCCCTCCAGGCTCTATCTGAAAGGCAACACCGAACTTCCAGGTTACCTCACCGTCTGGGCGCCGCCTGCTGGCATCACCGGAGCATTGCATGCAGGTAGATGTAGTTTGAGTGGTTTTCTGCAATCTGCAGAAAACCAGACTAGAACTACATCTCCCAGCATGCAGGTGATGCCAGCAGGCGGCGCCCAGACAGTAAGTTTGTCTGGACGTTTCGTGCGGTGTGCTGCTACAGGACAGGCAACTTCATGACCTTACTAACAGTAGGCAGGCCGGCCGCCTGACTAGGCCTGCAGCCTGGGGCTTGCCTAGACGAGCATCAGGCTGCCCAGTCAGGCAGCTGGCCCACTGAGCCATCGGCCCACCGGGATCCTCCCAGTAGTCCCGATTGCCAGTACATGCCTGGGCACGGCAGTTTAACTATACAATTCATCTTTTCCATGTAAATTGTACCAGATTGTACGATTTCATCTGAACAAATCCCATGAAAATCAGAAGGATCACTAATCTGTTGTAGTCGCATAAAATCATCTGAAATCGGACAATGGTGGTCGGATGCAGTGGAAGAGGGCTGATTCACCTGCATGTTGTATGATCTGTCGGACGACTTCAGACGATATCGAATGATTGCACCATCACACAAATACGGTGCCAGTGGACGGCCAGTCTAAAGTATATATAAAAAAATAATTGGGCAGTGGCTGTTAGAAGCACCTGCCCAATTATATAAGGGCGCTCTGTTTTTAATAGAGTATCCCTTTAATGTGACATCAAGACAAATATTCACAATCTATTGGGGCTATGTGTGGAATGGGTTGGCACTTAATAAGTGCCCAGGACATACTTGAAAACAAGAAAAATCTCAATGTATCCTTCCTGGTAAAATTCTTTGCAAACAAATAAATAAATATTAATTTAAAAAAAATAATCTATGTATACAATGTAATTTAACCCTTTCACTGCGGAAGACGTGTGGGGAACGTCCTCATTGTCTCCCGCTGTATGCGGAGGACGTTCCCCACGTGTCTTCCACTTGGCGGGGGGCCAGAGAGATACTCACCTCTCTGGTCTGGGGTTCCATGGCGTTCTGAGTTCCTCAATGTCAGACGCCGCTTTTATAGACCCCCCCCCACCGTAATGAAATCATCGCTCTTGGATAGTGGCTCCACCTTCGGGTCCCACCTCGGCACCTGATGTCATCGCCTTTGAACCACAATATCTCCATAACGGTGGCAGCTAGAGGATCATGCATGGTGTCATTTGAAAGGCCAGCGCACGGCCTTTCAAATGATATCAAACATGACCATGCTAAATGTAATAGAAAATTAATAAAAAATATTTAAAAAATATATAACTTTTCTTATGTGTGTTATTTTTATTAATGCAGCAATATTGTTCCCATTTCAATAATGATGTGAACAATGATGCTGCACTAATGATTTTTTTTTATGGTGTGCGTTTGCTAAAAATCAAGTAATTCCCCCCAAAAAAATGTAACGAGTCCCCATTTCTAATTTTTTTAACAAGCGCATCCCATAGAAAATATAAACGCAAAGGCTCATGTGATAAAATGTGAAAAAAAACACTTTACACACTGTAGATCAGTGTTTCCCAAACCTGTCCTCAGGAACCTCCGCCTCACCAGGTTTCTGTATATTTGTGGTTTGTTTTGCATTTTATTACTTTTGTATTTTTGTAACGACTGTAACAATTCAATGTTCTTGAACCCAGGACATACTTGAAAACGGGAGAAATCTCAATGTAGCCTTCCTGGTAAAAATCCATTATAAATAAATAAATAATATATTGGCCCTAAAAGAAAGGACACTATTAAAGAAAATGCTGTCCCAGATAAAAATGCCTAGCTGGCTTGTGCAAGAATACACCACTAAAATGATGTTGTAAATTAGTTGGAAACCTAACTGAAACATAATAACGTTGTAAATGTCAGACAGTGTCGGTATAGGGTTTGGGGTTAGGGTTTAGGGGCGGAGGTTAGGGGTTAGGGTCAGGGGTTAGGATCAGAGGATAGGGGTTAGGGTTAGGTGTTAGGGTAGGGGTTGGAATTTACAACACTTAAACAGTTGAAACAGGTCACACATAATTTACAATACCAAAATACAGTCGGAATGTCGAACACATCATTTACACCGCTAAAATACAGTTTTACCAAACAGCTACATCATTCAATCACCAGGGAGTCCAATTTTTTTGTATCACTATGTTGCTTTCCTCCAAAAGAGTATTAACATGACGAACTGACATCCTATATACCAGTGATTTTCAAACTTTTTCATCTTGCCGCACACACACTGCCAAACTGACAAACTCATAAAGGCACACGATCAGTTTATATATTGTATATTTACTATATATTTTATCCATTACAAAATGAGTATTGGGACGGTGTTAAATGTTCTGTTTAAAAAAAACACATAACTTCATTGTGTCACTTTCCCAAAATATCAGCTGTACCACTATACTAAGACCCAGTCCCCACACCCTATTGTGCCACTGCACAGCAAAACTCCTGTGGCACATCTGAGGACCTTTCATAGCATACCAGTGTGTCACAGCACAGTGACTGAGAATCTCTGCTCTATGCAGATGCTGCCTGCTCTTTAAATGACAAAACTGTTTTCCCTTTAACTTGAAACCCAATCACATTAGGAGGTGTGGCCAGATTGTCCCTTCAACCAATAAGAGCAGTGGACGCCTGAACTTTTGCCACTATGGACAAGTAAACAGTGCAGGGAAGGCGTGAGCAGCACCTTGACTCCAGAGTCCCCTGAGGCTTAACTCCTTCATTGCTGCAAAGTGCTCCACCATACAGAGGCTACCCACACATTCAACGTGTGCACCTTATTTATTTATAAAGTATTTTACCAGGAAGGATACATTGAGATTTCTCTCATTTTCAAGTATGTCCTGGGTTCAAGAGCATTGACATTGTTACAGTCGTTACAGAAATACAAACGTGTCATTTGTCAGACGAGAAACTGAAATGGGCTGCTTCACTGATCCAGGACAAAATCTCTAACAAGGTTATTCAGAGAAAGGCGAAAACCAGGAGAACTGGCAGGAGAAGAGAACAATCTAGACCAAATAGCCGATTTGTAAAGTGAGATAAATGGGAGACTTTTTCTGGTTTGGCTATTTTGACCTAGAATTTTCACTTCTCCAGTCACTCTCCTGAGTTTCACTTTTCTTTGAATAGACCTGATAGTATGAAAAAGAAAACTGTTTTGATACAGGGCTTGCAACTCTCCAGTCATTCTTTCCCGAATTTCCAATTTAATAATATTAGTGTTTAAATTCCGAGGTATAACATGTATACAATTCGGTGTGAAACCTTATAGAATCTGTTGTTTATAAACAGTGAAACTAATGGTAATATATGACCAGACACATGTAGTGAGGTGCTGTTTGGAAGAACTGGTCCTGCTTATCCACCCTTTCAGGTCCCCATCTGCACGTTTTGGGTGTTTAATGATACAGATCATGATTATTGACAGTTTGTAATGTGTGCACACCCTAATGATGTGGGCTGTGCATTCCTATGAACAGGACTGACTGTTTACGATCATAGCTATTAAGGCTGGGGTCAGACGAGCGTGATTTCTACGGACTGTACGTCTGTGCAGTACGGACATCGTCAGTACGGATGACGCAGTAGTGGTCACACAGTCCGTTTTTCACTGAAGTTATTTTTTGACGGATGTAGGAGGGAAAATAAATTACAATGAAAAAACATTCTGTCCGTCAAAAATGCTGGACGTATAAATGCAGTCCGTCTGACCTCGCTCCATCACTCACACACAAAGCTATGCGGACGTTGTGGACGTGGCGCACTCCGCACGTCCGTTCTAGCAGTATTACGTTCTTGCCTAACCTGCGTCCGTTTGCAGCGTCCGTCATGCGTCCGCAGTTCAGTGCGGACGTACTTCATGTGTCAGGCTCCAATGGACTTACTTTCATGCTATCACGGACGTACTTTTAGGCGCAATCACGGACGTGAACACTACGCTCGTCTGACCCCAGCCTAAGAGTATATGTTTATTTATAAAGCGCCAACAAATACCACAGCGCTGTATAAAGGCACAATTCGGTCCCCAACCACACCAACAAGTGTACTATAAACACATTCGAACGTAAATAAATAAAATCCCATTTGAACATGACATACAAATAAAATGTTGATACAGAAGAAATAGAAGACCCTGTCCCTAAGGAAGCTTAATATCTAGTAGGACGATGGGGCTATGATGATAACAGGGAATGGAAAAGAGTGGAGAGTAGTTTGAAATCAGAGAGGAAAGATAATGGGGACTGACATCATCCTCTTGTAAATTCCAGGTGCCCAGCCTGGGTGCTGTGTGGTCTGTGCAGTACATACAGTATGCACTTTGCAAACCACATTCTAATTCTTACCTCACTTTGCCAACCATACCATCACAAACTACCTTGGATGCTATCCAGTCCCGCACAGGTTCGTTCCCATCCCACTCAGGCATTCACAAACTCACTCATACATCAACCAATCACAGTAATGCATTATTGCACTACTCTTTCTAGAGTTCTCACCTGCCTCAATGTTACTCCACCACCGGGGCCGGATTTATAATTAGGCAGAGTAGGCATGTACCTACAACAGCCTGTCACAAGGGGGCGCCTTGCACTGAGAAAAAAACCTGTTAAATGAGGGTGTAGTGACATACAGGGGTATTCAGAGAGTGTTGAAAGGCAGGAGAATGACTGGAGAATGGAAAATTCTAGGTCAAAATAGCCGATTTGGAAAGTGAGATGAAAGGGAGAATTTTTCTGGTTTGGCTATTTTGACCTAGAATTTTCCATTCTCCAGTCATTCTCCTGCTTTTCACCGCTCTCTGAATAACCCTGATGGTTTCTGTGTCTACAGGCTCCTGAGATGTAAATCCAGCCCTGTCCACCACAACGACTATTTTACATCACAGTACAAATGCTTGATACTTATACAAATTTTGAATACTGCCAAAGTGCTTATCCCACTATACTGGAGGCAGCCACTATGTCCACCGCTATCCCTTTGGTACAAACAGGTGGAGGAACGTCATTCAATAGATCACCTGTACTTCAGATTGCTTGGCTCACTATACTTCCATCTGGTCCAATTGGGTTCTGCTATCACCTCTTCAGAATTTCAGGCCTTGTTGCGTCTCCCCTAATAGGGCGATAGGTCCTCTTTTTTATCCGTTTTTCTTTTACACTGCTGTCTCCTTGCTATATAAATGTCATACACTGAGGTTGTGGTTACACTATTTTTTTTAAATAAAAAAAACAAAAATATATTTACAGAAAAAAAAGGAAAAATTTTGTACAACAGGGGTCAATATAAACCCTTAAATAACAAGATCAAGTATATTCAATCTGCAAAGCACCTGCTTGTATCCCAATATCAAGTACACTCTTTGGGCTGTATCACATACCTCCCACTAAAACGTGGACACTAAGGTGGAAAACCCCTTAGGCGGCCCCATTTGAGCACCATATTATGGGTGCAGCTGAAATGCAGCTCAAAGCCCCTGAATACTCGCAGAAGCACTAATGCGCCGCCGCCAGTATCACCTCCTGAAGTCCATAGGACTCCATGGAGGCTCCTGCTGCCGGGTGACGTGACCTGCAGGATCTCGTTCTCACGAGATTGTTCAGGTCCGCGGAGTGATCGTGGAGGGAGACCTGGGACTATTTGTCCACACACCAGTCTCCCTCTGCTCCCAGCGGCCAGAAGCGGTGGATCGAACCACTTCTTTTTTGGGGGAGTTTACAGCTGGTGCTAAATGATTCCGCAGAAGCAGAATCAGTTAGTACCAGCTTCTAGCTGTGGTTAACATTTCAGTTAGCCGCAGCGATGCGCAATTAGCGCTAGGACTTTGTAATCCTAACAATAATTACTCTTTACGCTCCCCATGTTAAGTATAGAGAGTGCAAAGTACAGTAACCTTGTGGAAGCCAGCGCAAACTCTGAAGCGCTAATGGGTTTTTTAACCCATTAGCGTTTGGACTGTAATATGGGAACATGTGCTAGACTCACTTAAGCTAGCGTTAACCATCACATATATGTGCGCTAACGTTAGCGTTAAGATTGTAATAGTGCCCTTTGTGGTCTAATACAGGACAATGTAAAGAAATTCCATTTTATAGCAAACAATATTCATTTGCAAATAGGCTCCAGAGGTTTTTACACCGGGGCATGATACCTGACATGCCAAAAACAATTAATCAGTTGGGATTCCATTTTTTCTCAAGAAAAAAAATGGATTGCAAGCTGTACTATGGAGATGTAGTAGCACTACTTGGCCTGCAGATGGCACCATCTGCCTGTCAAATAAAGTATACATTTGAAAATGTGTTTTTAATATTTGAAGCTATATTTGAAGCACAGTTTTAATACATGTACATTGCAAATTTGTTTTTCATTAATCCACCGGTTCTTGGCACTGAATTTATGGAAAACATCTTGTAGCAAAGGGGATTTAGCGATTGTGAGTGGTAATGTGAGTGGTAATTATTTTTGCAGAAGTTTCCATTTGACCCACACACTGAAAAACACTTTTTAGGTTTCAGTTCCACAGCAAATATATGATATTTATGATAAGTATCATAGTGATTCCTTCAAACCCTGCCTGGCTATGGATTTTTGCTGATACTGCCAAATGTTATTGTGGGCTATGAGTGATATGAAGAGGATTTCTTGGAGAAATGGGGTAGACAAAACTGTCGCGGAGGTCCTGGCCATGCACAGAGTGCTTCAGAAGCACTTTCATGTGACCAAACATGCACTAGCTCATGCCGTGATTTTGGGTTCATTTTCTCTGGTGCTATCAAAAAGCAGAACACAAAAGAAAAAAAGACTGGACAGTGGGACACAGCTCCAAGAACAAGACTATTAGGGTTATTCGAAGAGAATCGAAAAGTCACCACACATTCGGTGACTTTTCGTTCGCTTCAATTCGGTGCGATTTGGCGGTCCCATTTCGCCGGCCCTGCGGTGTATTCAGCAAGCACCACAGGGCCGTCATAGTGCAGGGAAAAGCCGCCGCAAAGCCGACGAACACTCACCGCAAAACCCGGCGAACACTCACTGAAAATCGCAAAAACATCTGGATTAACCCCCGCCGAACACGCCGGAGAAACCAGAGCAGCCGCCGGAAAAAGCCGACACCGCAGACGAAGGAGGTGAAAAAAAACTGTACACTTGAATGTTTGAAAAGTGAAACGCTGTTTGCAAAGAAACTACATAACGAAAATGTCTGAAATTTACATATAAGATCCAATGAATGATAATAAAACGGGCGGTTACAGAAAAAAGATTTAAAAAAGAGAAACGAAAAAAATTTCGCTAACAAAATCCCGAAAAATGCCTGAAAGATCCTAAAAAATCTATAAATAAAGAGACTTTTTACTGCAGAATATTATAATCAATGGTTTATTAGATATTGGATTAAATCGGGAATATTTTTAACATTGAAGCCTATGGATTCGCCTGAATAAACCTGCCGAATGAAACCACCGAACAGCAGGGCAATTCAGCAACTTTTCACTGCTGGTTTGTGTTCTCTGAATAGACGAAGCAGTGCTTCTCTATGGGGATTTCACTGCCCTCAAACAGGCACCGTATGTGCAGGCAATTCGCCAGGATTTGGTGAATTGCCTGCTCTCTGAATAGCCGAATGGCCAGGAAAGGTAACCGAACGCTGAATTTCACTGTTCGGTTACCTTTAGGCCACAATTCGGATCTCTTTGATTAACCCTGTATCTTGCTGGTTCTGGGACTATTTGAAGGAATGATATAATAAATGGAGAGGGGTCCACCTGAGACCCTCCACACTTTTTTTAGCTTGTTTGCTGCCTCTTTGGCAAACTGGAGAAAAGCAAAAGAACCTGTGGCTTCCGTGCAATCCCGTTAGTGTAAACTTATGCAGTGCTGGTGACAAGGGCGCGCTAGACTCCATTCAGTCCTATAGACTCCAGAAGCTGATTCCTGCAGTGGTGCCGCTGCCGAAATCACTCTGCACCTTATACAGCAGCTGGTGCTGTAAAAGGGAGTCAGCAAGGAAAATTGGCTTGTGACAATTTTTCCCTTTATCGGCTTTCTTTTAACATCAAGTGCGGAATAAGCCCCATATTTACAAACCTTTTAAATTCAAGAATAGTGTTCTCCCTGTATATGTGCAATTGAGATGATGTTACGGGCCAAGACAGCACCTGCCCTGAATGCAAACATAACACAAACAATTGCTCTCAATCAAAAAATTCACTAACATAATATAATTGTATAATAATAAAAGTAGTGATTGTGAGAAGACCAGAAGAATCATACAAAAAAACATGTCACTACACCCTCATTTAACGGTTTGTCCTTGGCTATTATAAAACATTATTATCCATTATTTATATAGCACCACATTCTGCAGCACTTTACAAGACCAGTGTACAAGGTGTTGATACATTAGAATACCACCCATGGATGATATGGCCTGATTCAGGGGGTCTCACCATTTAAACTTGACTCTGTCCACAAATATTTTAAAAAACTCCTCTGAAGGCACGTGCCTCAAAGCTGATCCGAATCAGGTTCCACACAGTCACAGACAGCTACAGATCCAGCAATAGATAATTATAAAACAAAGGATAGTCACAATGACCCAATCATAAAGACATAATTTACTGGATCCAAGTTTCAATGGGTCAGTTCCTCAGTCTACAAACATACAACAGCAGCTACAGCAGCACAAGACCACACCGGGTGCCACTCCTGTCAGCTAAGAACAGGAAACTGAGGCTACAATTCTCACAGACTCACTAAAATTGGACAATAGAAGATTGGAGAAACGTTACCTGGTCTGATAAGTCTCCCTTTCAGCTGCGACATTCACATGGTAGGGTCAGAATTTGGTGTAAAGAACATGAAAGCATGGATCCATCCTGCCTTGTATCAAAGGTTCAGGCTGGTGGTGGTGGTGTAATGGTGTGGGGGATATTTTCTTGGTACACTTTGGGCCCCTTTGTACCAATTCAGCATTGTTTAAGTGCTACGGCCTACCTGAGTATTGTTGTTGACCATGTCCATCCCTTTATGACCACAGTGTACTCGTCTTCTGATGGCTATTTCCAGCAGGATAATACAGCATGATCACAAAGCTCAAATCATCTCAAACTGGTTTCTTGAACATGACAATGAGTTTACTGTATTTCAATGACCTCCACAGTCACCAGAGCTCAACCCAATAGAGCACCTTTGGGATGTGGCGGATCGGGAGAATCGCATCATGGATGTGCAGGTGACAAATCTGCAGCAACTGCGTGAAGCTGTCATGTCAATATGGACCAAAATCTCTGAGGAATGTTTCCAACACCTTGTTGAATCTATGTCATGTAGAATTAAGGCAGTTCTGAAGACAAAAGGGGGTCCAATCCGGTACTAGCAAATGTGTACCTAATAAATTGGCCAGTGAGTATATTTCACATAGTCATGTTACCTGCTTGCACCTCCAAATCACCAACCCCTCAAACAAGTAGTCAGCGTCTAGCTCCTTTTCGTTGATATCAATCACCTTCTGCTTATTCTCATCCTTGCCTTCGCCTAATTAGCCATAAGGAGAGGGTGACTTCAGAAATCTCTTAACCCCTTCACTGCTGACGACGTGTGGGACTCGTCCTCATTTACTCCCACTATATGCTGAGGACGTGCCCCACACGTCATCAGCTTTGCGGGAGCCCCGGCGGAGATACTCACCTCTCTGTCCGGGATCCCGCGGCGGTCTGACTTCAGCGTCCTCAGATGCTGAAGTTAAGCCCCTCCCAAAGTAAATGACGTCATCGCGCCATGCGCAATGACGTCATTTCCAGGCGACCCCCCCCCAGCAATGCCGGAGATCGCCTGGAAGGGAGGGTGGGATCCGTTCGGATCCCTCTCGCTCCCGATCTGGAAGGAGCAGCGCCACAAGCCTCCCCTTTTAAGCGGTGCCTGGCTTTAACCCCTTAGGCACTGGTTCGCACTTCAGCACCTTGCGGCGCCGAAGTGCGGCCTAGCTCCGGTGGGGGCCGCCATCTTGGATGGCGGCTCCACCCCCGGGTCCCCCCTCACTGCCTGACATCATTGCAGCAGGACTTACCACAATGAGGCATCCTGCTTAGAAACTTCATTCACTGAAGGTGATCTGACATAGCCTAATGCCTTTTCTCTTGATGTATCATGTATATTATGTTTACATTGTAATATCACTGTATATGTGTGTTTGTATGTGTGTGATATAGATGTAGATATATATATATATATATATCACACAAGTGTATCTTTATATATTTGAATTGTTGTAATGCAATCTGATTTCTGCATTCCACTCCCTTTTTCTATATTTTCTCAAGGCCTGCTATTCTGCCCCATGTCCCTGTTCAATGAACCTTAACTTTTATTGCCCCCTACAAACTCCCCCCTAGTTCCTGGAGAACTTCAACCCAATGTGATGCTATTTGCAATCTTAATTTCTCTTTCAGCACACGCCCAAAACTCAGTCAGTCTCTCTATCTGGCCCTGGCAGAGAGAAGCTAATCAACCTCATCCAGCAGGACTTTGCTTACCCCAAAAGTACCAGACTCTGCCATATCAATACAGGGGTATTCATGTTATAGAAAGGACAGAGAAAAGAGAGGAGGGGGAATTGTTATTTATGTTGAGGAGTCCATAAAGTTCACCACCTTACAGACTTCTAGCTCCCCTGTCACCTTTGATTTCCTCTCTGGTTTAATTGAGATTCTATTCAGTAAATCCATCATTGTTGCTGGATTCTATCGCCCACCAAGCTCTCCAGTGCACTCCCTCTCTGACATATCTCAAATCCTTAATAACCTACTTGCCCAAAACCAAAAAAGTGAAATGCTGGTCCTCGGCGATTTTAATACAGATTGGCTAAATCCTAAAAACAATAAACACTGCTCACTGTTTAAAACTTTGCAGCTAACTCAATTAATCTCCTCCCCCACTCGCATTAATATGAAAAGCCCTAACCATACCTTGCTGGACTGGATTCTCTCCTCATCTCCTGATCGAATACAGGAGGCAGGTGTTCTCGCTAATAGCTTTAGTGACCATTGTCTAGTGTACTGCGTGTGCAAAATAAAGGCCATGAAATCTTCCCCAAAGGTAATAACCACCAGGTCTTTCAAGAAATTTATTCTTGAATCCTTCCTAAGTGATCTCAAACAGCTCCCCTGGTACAGACTAAACCTAATCCCAGACCTAGACTGTGCAATTGAATACTTTCAGTCTGAGCTCCTGCAAGTCTGGAATTCCCATGCCCCGCTGCGTAAAGTGTGAGTAAAAGGGACCCATCTCCCCTGGGTTACAGCTGATCTTACACTAATGTACCATCTTAGAGATTCACTGTGGTCAAATTTCAAGAGTACTGGTTCCATGAACGATCACTGCGAATACCGAAAATGCCGGAATGAATGCACAAAACAAAAAAAATGGCTAAAGCCCATTACTTCAATGAAAATCTAAACAATAACAAATCAAACCCTAGAAACTTTTGGAGAACCATAAGTAACATACAAGCACCCCCAGTCCACTCCCAGCCGGCTGCTGTCAAAGTAAACAACCAAACCCTGCAACACCCCCTAGATGTGGCAAATGCCTTTAATGGTTATTTTGTTGGATGCGCCACCACTTTGATTGCCAAGCTAGGAAATGACATGCAAACAGAAAGGCCTCATGCAGGTCAGGCCCCTCCAACTGTGCAAAGTCCCTGTATCAGACAGGAATTCAGTTTTAGACCAGTGCCTGTCAGTGTCGTTACTAAACTTCTCCGTAAGCAAAAAATGAAATACCAGTCTGGACCTGATCAAATACCAGCAATGCTGCTGAAAATCAGTGCACCGGCAATTGCAAATCCTGTCGCAACCCTAATCAATGAATCACTGGCAACTGGATACATACCCAAACTCTGGAAGACTGCGAGAGTGGTACCTATCCATAAAAGTGGTGACAGTACTTTGGTATCCAACTACCGTCTGATATCGTTGCTGCCTGTAATGTCAAAAATTTTGGAAAAATGCGTCTACACACAATTACGTGATTATTATCAATATTGGAACTACTTAACCCCAGATCAATCCGGCTTTCGTCCAAATCACTCAACTACAACCGCCCTTTTAAAAGTCTGCAATGATATCCAAATTGGGATGGAACAAGGAAACCTAACTGGAGCCATCTTCCTTGATTTTGCCAAGGCCTTTGACACAGTAGACCATGGCATCTTGTTAGAAAAACTTAAAAACTCTGGCATTGGTGATCGCACGTTAACCTGGTTTCAATCAAATGTATCCGACCGATCACAATATGTGTCAATTTCTGGCAGCTCCTCCCTCCCCCTCCCAGTCACTTGTGGTGTACCCCAAGGCTCAATACTCAGCCCCCTACTATTCACAATATTCATAAATGATCTGCCCAACGTCTGCAAAGCCTCAACTGTACATATGTATGCAGACGACACCGTAATCTATACCAGCAAACCAAATCTCCGGCAGCTGGAAGCCGTGCTGCAAGAACAATTCACAGAGGTAGAAAAGTGGATCAAACACAACAAACTTTTTTTAAATAATGACAAAACTGTAACGATGCTCTTTGGAACAAAACCTAAACTACACAAATTGCAAAATCCCCACTTATGTGTTGGGACAAAATCAAATGGCACGCTGACCACAGTCACTTCTCTCAAATATCTAGGTATGTGGTTGGACCCTAACCTATCCTTTGGCCCTCACATCGAAAAACTCTCATCTAAACTTTACCCCAAACTAGGCGCCTTGTACAGAAACAAATCCTGCCTGAGCCCCGCGGTAAGAAAGCAGATTGTACAACAAATGCTTATGCCGGCTATTGATTACGGAGATGTAGTGTACGCAGCCGCCCCGCAAATACATCTTCAGAAACTTACTACATTGTATAACTCATTCTGCCGCTTTGCATTACAATGTAACTACATGATCCACCATTGTGACATGTTAAAAGAGCTAAACTGGCCATCGCTGGAATCTAGACGCACCCTTCACCTTTCCAGCCTGGTGTTTAAGAGCTTTTCTGGGAAGCTGCCACCTATCTGAATAGACTGCTTCCCCCAGCAGCTCCCTCATCCTATAACCTCCGATCCAGGACCAGCACCTTACTTGCAATACCACAATACAAAAAGACAGTGGCTCGATCCTCATTTTCCTACATAGCACCACAATTATGAAATAACCTCCCAGACGCCATCAAATCTTCCACCAGTCTTAAGTCACTCAAGAGCTCCTTACTAACATACCTCAATACAGAATGCACCTGTAAACATGTAACATAATGACTATTTCCTACATATTTATTTTCTGTTAATCTGTATATTTGTGTTGTTTTTTTTTAAATATCTTGCATTGTATTACTTTGTATTTCTGTACTTACTGTAACACTTCAATGTTCTTGAACCCAGGACATACTTGAAAACGAGAGAAATCTCAATGTATCCTTCCTGGTAAAATCCTTTAGAAATAAATAAATAAATTGCGCATAGCGGAACAGACGGACAGAATGTTTTTTCAGTGTAATTTATTTTCCCTGCTACATCAGTCAAAAAATACGTCAGTGAAAAAAACGGACTGTGTGGCCACTACCTTGTCGTCAGTCAGAAAGTACGTCCGTACTGCACGGATGCACAGTCCGTACAAAATGCGCTCATCTGACCCTAGCCTAAACTGTAAAACATTTTTCCATCTGAGTGTAAGGTCCTGGAGGCCCTGACCCCCTGGCACCCCATTTGGTTCCACATCCTGCAGGCCCCCTGCAGGTTCCAGAACTTTTGCATTGACGCTACACATCATGAACTCTCACGTGCTGACCAGGGAGACTCACCTGCCCTTCGTTTTCCCTAATCTGTTCCTCATATAAGGGAGTCCCACCCTTTCCTCAGGACTTCCACATTGCTGTTACCTGGCTGTGAATCTATGTACCAAAGCTCCCTGAGACCTTCTGGACACTCACCTGAATTCTGCAACCAAGGACCCTCTGTATTATCTGGACATTCTTCTGCTCCATAAACCGGTACCCTCCCATCCTTCTGCCCCCCATCTAGGACCCCCCGTGTACCAGACCCTTTTGCTTAACCCTGACTATGCCTTTGTATGTTCCTTGCCGGATTCTGAGCTATAGTGTTTATTTCCAATAAACACCCTTTGTTATACCGTAAACCTGCCTCTATCACTGCATCCTGGGCTCACAACCTCATCTTGCTACACCGAGCACAGTCTGAACCCTTACAAAATGTGGAAGTCCAAACCCTGTGAGCCCGCGGTGATAGTAGCCCATGTTCAAAGATTGAAAGAGACTAGCCAAAATCTCCAACAGCATCTTGATTCACTGTTGGAATATCTGCAGCAGACCTTAAAGGACACGTCGACTAAAGTGTGCATTCCAGTTCCTAAAGGAGCTCGAGGACCCCTAACGGAAAAGGCAAGAAGAAGAGCACAAGATTTATGTTTTTATTGTGGAGATAGCTGGCATAGAATATCTGCCTGCCCACTACGCCCACCCAAGCCAGAGACAAAAAAGCTTGACAAGTCTGCTTCTAGGAAACCTGCTTCTACCAGGCCTATTCAGACCGCCTACATAGGCACCTGTGTCTACACTTCACCTTTGGTTCCTGATCTACCTAAGCCTTGCCGGTTCCCCATGGTCAAATTCCGCCAGACCTCAGTGTCCAAGGTCGCTGCCCTGCAACCCGCAGGATCTCAAGAGATCGCTGCCCTGCAACCTGCAGGATCTCAAGAGGTCGCTGCCCTGCAACCCGCAGGATCTCAAGAGGTCGCTGCCCTGCAACCCGCAGGATCTCAGGAGGAGGTCGCTGCCCTGCAACCCGCAGGATCTCAGGATGTCGCTGCCCTGCAACCCGCAGGATCTCAGGATGTCACTGCCCTGCAACCCGCAGGATCTCAGGATGTCGCCACCACGGGGCCGTCGCCGCCGCCGTAAGGCCAAGTCACTCACTACCCAGGTCAACATTGAGCCGTGCAGTTCCGAGGGCACTGCCCCACCGGTCCTTTCCGAGGGCGCTGCCCCACCGGTCCTTTCCGAGGGCGCTGCCCCACCGGTTGCCAAGGGCGCTGCCCCACCGTGCCTCGTCAAGGGCGCTGCCCCTCCGGTCTATGCTAAGAGTACATCTAAGAGCCGTGTCACCAAGATGATTAATACCCCAGAAGGCACCATTCTTATGGAACCTTTGCCACCTGGGTTTATCTACGGCTCGAACGGGACTATGGTCAGATGCGCAGACCTGCAGATGTTTACGAATGCTAAAAGTGCCTGGAGATCGCTTAGCAGTGATAAAGTTCTGCCCAACCCTGGTCATCATCATTAACATTATTCTACACTCCAATGGTGCAAAGACTATTTGTCCCATCATCCGCCAGTGTGTCTCTGACCTCGGCCTGGGCCGTCCAGAGTCCGGCCCTTAGAAGGGGGGCTCTGTAAGGTCCTGGAGGCCCTGACCCCCTGGCACCCCTTTTGGTTCCACATCCTGCAGGCCCCCTGCAGGTTCCAGAACTTTTGCATTGACGCTACACATCATGAACTCTCACGTGCTGACCAGGGAGACTCACCTGCCCTTCGTTTTCCCTAATCTGTTCCTCATATAAGGGAGTCCCACCCTTTCCTCAGGACTTCCACATTGCTGTTACCTGGCTGTGAATCTATGTACCAAAGCTCCCTGAGACCTTCTGGACACTCACCTGAATTCTGCAACCAAGGACCCTCTGTATTATCTGGACATTCTTCTGCTCCATAAACCGGTACCCTCCCATCCTTCTGCCCCCCATCTAGGACCCCCCGTGTACCAGACCCTTTTGCTTAACCCTGACTATGCCTTTGTATGTTCCTTGCCGGATTCTGAGCTATAGTGTTTATTTCCAATAAACACCCTTTGTTATACCGTAAACCTGCCTCTATCACTGCATCCTGGGCTCACAACCTCATCTTGCTACACCGAGCACAGTCTGAACCCTTACACTGAGCCTTGATGTCTAGCAAAGGCTTTAGTTATGTCATGTCATGTTTTCTGTGGGACGCGGTGCCGAGTTTAAGTTAAACGGTATAACGAATCGATCAGTAAAAAGGGAATCAATTTGTTTCAAAACAAATTGTTTCGGTCCGAATCGCTTCGTTTTCGGACGGAACCGATTCGTATTTCAGAGGCACTTCTGAAACCCGAATCAGGAAAATTTTGCTATAATTTTGATACGAAACGAAACACACATCTCTAAGTGGTGATTTCAATGACTACGTTGGTGTTATTTACAAATTTCTGCTGGAACCCAGACTCTAATTTACATAATAGTAGTTCAATTCTGCATCTCCTTTTATGGCTGGGACAGCTGAAACAGGGTATGCTTGTGTTTTGGGTCCATTACTGTATCCCCAGGCCTTTCTGAAGTTCAGTATCATAAATAGAAGTATGTACCCAGTACCCGCATACAGTGGCGTAGCGTGGGTTGTCGGCACCTGGGGCAAGGCAAGAATTATGCGCCCCCTCCAATCAGTGGACACAGTAACACACTCTGATTCCTTCCACCAGTAGAGTATTGACCCCCTTATCCCACAAGCACGTGTACTATATATATTAACAAAATACTGATATAATAAAAAAAAAACACACATGCCCCCCCCACGCTACGCCACTGCTACCAGTCAACCTGTCCCGGTATACCCTAACATAGTTCTACTCTCCCAGTACCCCGTCACTCTCTGCCAGTACCCCCACTCTCTCCCAGTACCCCCAGTCACTCTCTCCCTCCAAGTACTCCCAGTAACCCCACTCTCTCCCAGTACCCCATTCACTCTCTCCCAGTACCCCATTCACTCTCTCCCAGTACCCCATTCACTCTCTCCCAGTACCCCATTCACTCTCTTCAAGTACCCCCAGTCACTCTCTCTCCAAGTACCCCTAGTCATTCTCTCCCCAACCTCCAGTCACTCTCCAGTACCCCCAGTCACTCTCTCTCTAGCCAAGTACCCCCAGTCATTCTATCCCTGAACCTCCAGTCACCCTCACCCCATACCCCCAGTACCCCCTCACTGTGTGTTGGTCACGCTGCTCTGGTGTCACACAGTGTTGCCTACCTGTATGGAGTTGCTGGTGGACCAGGGGGCTTAGTGGGGACCGAATTTTAAATGTCCTGCAGGGCAGGCGCCTCCCTCCCTCCTCCCTGTTCAGTGGCTGCAGAGCTGCCAGCAGTGGGGGGCTGCCACAGGGCTTCAAGGGGGGCTGACAAACGTGGTACAGGGTGTTCCGTTGAATATTGCTGCGCTGCTTCACGTGACTCAAATCAGTGTTAAGGAGTAGTTAGGACAGGACCAGAATTTTCTGTCCTGGTCCTCCCTTCCGGACGCTGAGTGCTAAGTCACCGCAAGAGAGGCGGCTACCTGTGCAAGGGCCAGTGTCCGTGAGCGAACACCTTGCTGATCCCTGCTGGAAAATATTAGTGGCTCAAACTTCTTTTGAAATTTTGCGCCCCTAACAAAATTGCGCCCGGGGTCGACCGCCTCCAAGGCCCCCCCTCGCTACGCCACTGCCCGCACAGTATCATTATTGTGACACTTATCATTTTTAAACTGAACATTTACCAGCAACATTTTTCTAGTGTATCAGCGCTATTATGGAAGTGTAATTATCTCTTACTTGAAAGCTTCTTGTATCTAGCTGGCCTGGAAGCCAAAGCAAAGTAGGGGATTTTTTTTTCCCTAAAAATCCAAAAAAGCGGAGAAGTCTGTTCTAACATGCCCTGAGAGAAGTGTAGTAGATCACCAAACCTCAACATTTCTCTGTGTAATAAACTCAATGCTAACAGTATGACTCTTCAGATATAAACTGTTACATAAATTCAAGTGGTTGGAAGCTCTGTAGGAATATGGTTTAACATAATGTTGCTTTCTATTGCATTAAACCAGCTTGGCAGGAGTCTCATGCCACTTTCATGGAGTTAAGATAAATAATTACATTATAGGGTCACAGAGAAAAAATGGGGCTCATAACAGTCTCGTGTGTGTGTGTGATGCTGAAGCAACAGTGCATTCATAGGAGTGTCGTGTGCCTATTATGCAATTGCTATTGTGACACACATTCACTTAAAGGGATATCCTTGTAGTTTTCTGTTTTAAACATAAAGGGTTATTCAAAGAGATCTGAATAGTGTCCGAAAGGTAACCGAACAGTGAAATTCAGCGTACGGTTATCTTTCCTGGCCATTCGGCTATTCAGAGAGCAGGCAGTTCGCCAAATGTTGGTGAATTGCCTGCACATACGGTGCCTGTTCCAGGGCAGTGAAATCCCCATAGAGAAGCAATGCTTCATCTATTCAGAGAACAAAAACCAGCAGTGAGAAGTTGCCGAATAGCCCTGCTGTTTGGTGGTTTCATTCGACAGGTTTATTAAGGTGAATCCCATAGGCTTCAATGATAAAAAATATTCCCGTTTTAATCCAATATGTAATAAACCGTTGATTATAATATTCTGCAGCTTAAAGTCTCTTTATGTATAGATTTGTTAGGATCTTTTATGCATTTTTGGGGTTTTTTTTGCAAATTTTTTTCAGTTTTCTTTTTTTAAATCGTTTTCTTGTTTCTGTAACAGCCCTTTTTATTATCATTAATTGGATCTTATATGTAAATTTCAGACATTTTCATTCTGTAGTTTCTTTGCAAACAGCATTTCACTTTTCAAACATTCAAGCGTACTGTTTGTTTTTTTCTTCACTCCATTCGTCTGCGGTCTCGGGTTTCTCCGGCGTATTCGGCGAGTTAATCCAGATGTTTTTGCGGGTTTCAGTGTGCGTTCGCAGGCTTTTGCGATGAGTGTTCGTCGGGTTTGCGTCGGCTTTTCCCTGCATTACGACGGCCCTGTGGTGCTTGCTAAATACACCACAGGGTCGCCGAAATGGGATCATCAAATCGCACTGAATTGAAGAGAACGAAAAGTCACCGAACTTACGGTGACTTTTCGATTCTCTTCGGATAACCCTGTAAATATATTCTATCTACTACAAAGTGCTGTATGGTTACTACTATTCGTTTAATTGTATGCTGTCAATACATTTGCAACATGCTGTGGTTAAAGTAAATTAGGACAACGACATGATGAAGAGAGGCTCTGCTCACAAAGGAGCTTATATACTAAAGAAGGGATCGGCAACCTATAAGGTCTATTCACTAAAGGTGAAACTCGGGAGAATGACTGGAGAAGTGAAAATTCTAGGTCAAAAATAGCCAAACCAGAAATATTCTTCCATTTATCTCACTTTCCAAATCAGCTATTTGGTCTAGATTGTTCTCTTCTCCTGACAGTTCTCCTGAGTTTCACCTTTAGTGAATAGACCTGTGTATCTCCTATAATACTCAGGTACTCACTAGGGGCCTTATCCAGTGTAGGGTTCAGGGACTAAGTCGAGCGGGAACATGTGGGATCGCAGTTCCTCCACTATTTTCTCAGAGGGAACAGGGTTCCCTTTAAGCCTAGACACTGAGAAGCTTTTATTAGGGTTTAATTGGGACTCGAAATAACGGTAAGTCCAAACTTGAATCCCCTGCACTGAAAAATGGCCACAATGCAGCTGAAAAAAGGTGCAGATTAAGGCTACTGTGCCAAATTAAATTGAGGCTCTAGTCAGTAACAAGGAGCCACTATGGGAAAATTAATATCGGCATGAGCCGACAACCATTAGTGGCTCCATGTTACAGTCTCCTTTACAACCGAGCCGCTATTTCAGTGTCTCATATAAGGCTGGGTTCACACCTCAGCGTTTTACAGCGAGACACGGAAATCCCATGATTTCCTATGGGACCCGTTCACACCTGGGTGTTTTACAGCGCTCAGGAACGCGCTGTAAAACGTCCTACGCCCAAAGAAGTATGGGAGCTTCTTTGGGGCGTATTTGCAGCGCGTTCACTCTGCAGACTATGGCCATGAACGTGCTGCAATGCGCGTTCACGCGTTTTTTTTTACATTTGCGCGTATAAAAAACAAGCGTATTGCGCGCGTAAAAAACCGCGCAGGTGTGAACCCAGCCTTAGGCTGGGGTCAGACCAGCGCACTTTTAACGTGCGTTCTGGCGCACATAATTACGGCCGCACTAGCAGCAGATGACGGGCAATGACGGCCAATATACGATGTACGGCCGCACAAAAGTCCGGCCGTGCAACGCAAGTGGAATTTGAATGCATTTTTTTGAGAACGCTGAACCGCTAGTACTGACGTACTGAGTGCGCAGCTGCGGCATAGCGGCATGTTTGCGTGATTAGGAGATGTCAGACGCTGCTAATGTCCGGCCTACATAACGTCCAGACGCAAAAAGAGTTTTATTGACGATCCGTACAAAATCACGCCCGAAAATGCGCGTCGTCTGACCGTTTTTGCGCATTCCGTGAAAAAATACGTCAATGCGTTCGGATGCACTTTTTCACGTTCGCGGGGAAAAATGCTTTCGTCTGACCCTAGCCTTAGGGAGCCACTGATTGACACCACTGTCACTAGTGGGACCTATTCCAAAGTTGGTGCTAACTTAACCAGAGCTTTTATTAACTTACCAGAGCCATTATAGCCTATGGAGTTGTTAAGTTTACAACAGCTCTTGTTGAGGCTCGTGTCAGACGAGCGCACTGATCACGTCCATGTTGCCGCACATTTGTACGTTCGTTATAGCATATAATTAGGACCGATGGAGCCCCACACACGAAGTACGTCCACACGGAACTGCGGACGCACAACAGACGTGGCAAACAGACGCAGGTTAGGCAAGAACGTAAATTCGCTGGAATGGACGCACAGAGTGCGCTGCGTCCGCATAGCTTTGTGTGTGAGTGATGGAACGTAGTCAGACGGACTGCATTTTTGACAGACAAAATGTTTTTCATATTAATTTATTTTCCCTTCTACATCAGTCAAAAAACCATCAGTCACAAAAACGGACCGTGTGGCCACTACCTTGTCGTCAGTCAGAAAGTATGTCCGTTGTGCAGGACGCACAGTCCGCACAGAATGCGTTCGTCTGACCCGAGCCTAAGTTAGCACCAACTTTGGAATATTGCCCGGTATTGGCTCTTGGAGTCCATAGGACCCTGTGGAGCCAATATCACGATTCAGCTGGCGGCTTGCGTGGTCGGGCCCAATATGTGATGAAACACAAGATTAAAAGACATAAGGCAATATGAAATAAGAAAAGCTGAATGAAACAGAAGAAACGAGGACATTGGATAAATAATAAACAATGATAGAATATAATGAAAGAAACTGAGAAATGATAGGAAAGTGGTAAAGCACTGAATACACAAAAGAACAAGACCAGGGAGCAAGGATAAACTAATAACTGAGGTATTGAATACACAGATGAACAGAGGGGTAAGTCCAGGGAACAAGATTAAATAATAACAGAAGCACTAGATATATATATATATATATGCACAGAAGGACAGAACTGGGGAACGAGGCTGAATAATAACAGAGGAATGGATACACAGGGAGACATGTGGTAAAAGCTGGTATTATGTACCCATGCATGGAGCTGTTGTTGCAGGTTTTTGAATGTGTTTGTCTGGAGTGCTCTCTCCATGTTTTTGTTTTGTATTTTATTCTGAGACGCACCCGAACTGAAATGCTTAGTTAAGGCTGAGTGCTACCCCCCCTCCATGTTTTTTGTATATATATATATATACATACACAGAAGGACCGAACCGGGGAACGAGGTTGAATAATAACAGAGGAATTGGATACACAGGGAGACAGGACCAGGGAACAAGGATAACTAATAATAAAGGCAATGAATACAGCAAAATATAAGATAAGAATAAGGAAGAAGCATGTAAATAAACAAGCGGGTTTCAACTGCATAGTGACAGAAAGAGTAGGCAAATGGAATACAGAATGCAAGCAGGGGTTCGGCAACAGTTTATCCAATATGAGCGTGGTCAAGTAGTAAGCAGGGGTTCGGCAACGGGTATTCCAATATGGGTTCAGCAACTCCAAGGGGTGAAAAGACAGGAGGCTATTGCAGCTTTAGGCAGACAAGCAATGCAAAAGCAAAGCACTATGGGTGCTTTGCTTCTTTATAGGGAGGTGCAGGCCTTTTGATTGTGAGCACCTGCACCTACTGCAGGCTAGGTGAGACGGAGAGGTGAGACCTGAGGGGCAGATTTAGGGTTTTATGAATATACCAGCGCCGGATCTGGTTTTCCGCCGACGCTGGCGACTGGGTACGTGACAGCCAAGTGTGATTTTGCATTAGCTCTGTGAAAGCTTGCATTTCAGGGGTGGCGCAGAAGCCATGGAAGGACACTGAGAACTATTTGTTCTGTTGTCTTTGGATAGCAGAGTCAGCGAATTACGCAGTCCTCTGCCCTGCAGGATGATAGGAAAGTTTAGGATTCTTTAAGCTGCTTAAATTTAAGTGTGAAGTATATTTAACACTGGACTCTGAGAGCAGGTATTCATTTTTGAATACGAACTCGAGCCAGGAACAATGAGCTACCTTGGAAAAGCTCACTGTTCTCATGTAGCCATTACTAATAGTAACCTGCTGCAATGTCTGAGCCTCGAGCAAAGCAAGGCTCATTTAGAATAGCGCCTCCAGCCGTTATGTCTGCTGATCAATTGGAATAGGACCCCAGACCGGCTGATTCTCATGGGAAATGTAGTTCCAAAGCATCTGGATGGCCAAGGCTTCTGACCCCTGCTCTAATAAAGTACCCTTTAAATTTTTGAAAAGACTTGTCAAATAGTGCAATTTTAATTTTCACTTTTTTGTTGAACACATTGCAGCTGATGCTTAGAGCTTTCATGCTGTACCCTCTGTTATATGATCTCAATCGCCCCTGCCTCCCTTGCACTGGTGAACAATGTGGCAGAAAATTCCCTTCTCCTGCTGAGAACAGGGAAGATAAGTATCACAGTGGAGTCTGTAGTATCCTGAAGGCTGGTGAATAAATAGGATTAAGTTCTGCATGATCTTCAATGCCTTCATGACACTTGAGCCTTTAATTTAAAGATTTGAGACTCTCTTTACACGCAGACAGTTGACGAGCCTGTTTAATTACACATGACTGAGGAAGGGATACCTGGAAGTCATGACAAGTTACTGATTCCACCAAGATCGGTATTTGAACTATTTGGTTGTCTCTTCTCCAGAGCTGGTTTCATGCAATCACTACAATGGGATACATTTTGCAGTAGGGAATAATTTTGGAAAATCTCCGGGTAATATTTTTAGACACAGCAGCAAAGATACGCGAGGCGTTTTTATATTTCTGGAAGGGGTTGGATAACATACTGCAACATGGTAATGAAGTAGATGACACTGAAAATGTTAAAAACATATGTTAATTTGTGATGGATTTACTATTCAGTGGATTTCTTCAAATCAGCAACAGATACGTAGAATACAGATATTGCAGGGTGTCACTGAATAGCATTACAAGCTATAATGACAAACTATAAGATGATGTCATAGATGCTGTAGGTGACATTGAGGCACCAATGAATAAATCCAGCCTTGCCTGCGGTAAATGTCATACTATAGGGGTTATTCAGAGAGCCGATCTGGCCCTGAGATGTAATCGGACACTGAAATTCAGCATACGGTGACATTTCGGGGCTATTCAGAGAGCAAGCAGTTTGTCAAATTTTGGCGAATTGCCTGCTCGTACGGTGCCTGTTCGACGGCAGTGAAATCCCCCATAGAGAAACAATGGTTAATCTATTCAGAGACACCGAACAGCAATGAAAAGTTGCCAAAGTGCTCTGCTGTTCGGTGCTTTCATTCGGCAGGTTTATTCAGGCGAATCCCTTAGGCTTCAATGTAAAAATATTCCAGTTTTAATTCAATATCTAACAAACTGTTTATTACTTTATTCTGCAGTAAAAAGTCTCTTTATGTATAGATTTTTTTAGGATCTTTTAGGCATTTTTTGGGATTTGTTAGGCAAAATGTTTTCCCGTTTTTTCTTTTTTCTGCAACAGACCTTTTTATTATCATTCATTGGATCTTCTATTTAAATTTCAAGCATTTTCATTCAGTAGTTTTTTTGCAAACAGCGTTTCAACTTTGAAACTTTAAAACGTACAGTGTTTTTTTGTTTACCCTGTTCGTCAGCTTGTCAGCTTTTTCCGGTCGCTGCTCTGGGCAGTGATTGGCAGCTCGTCGGCTTTTTCCAGCGTGTTTGGCGTGATTTTTGTGGTGGTTTCTGCAGGTTTTCAGTGGGTTTTCATCGGGTGCTCGTCGGGTTTGCGGCGGGTTTTCCCTGCCTGCAGTCCGGGGACCCTGCGGTGCTTGCTGAATACACCGCAGGGTGGGGAACTTTGATTCCCCGAAGTGCAGGGAAACAATGGGAATGAGAGAGCACCGAAATGTCGTAGTCATTTCGTCTTTGAATAACCCCTTATGTCTGTGTTTAATGAATTCCACATTATTCTCATTATGTAGTAGAAGATTTTGGCAACCTTGGCCACAAGATGTTTTAGAACTTCATCTCCTACAATCCTCAGTCACTCATTGGGTTACAAAAAAAGAGTTTAGATAGCCCTCACTTAACTACGAGCAGTTCCTCTTCAAGGTGAACTCAATACTTGGGTTTTGGCACACCCACAATGAAGCCCAAGACACAGAAACAAATCCTGCCTGAGCTCCGCGGTAAGAAAGCAGATTATACAACAAATGCTTTTGCCGGCTATTGAAAATGGAGATGTAGTGTATGCAGCTGCCCCGCAAACACACCTCCAGAAACTTACTACATTGTATAACTTCTTCTGCCACTTTGTGCTATAATGTAACTACATGACCTACCATTGTGACATGTTGAAAGAGCTAAACTGGCCATCGCTGGAATCCAGACGCACCCTTCACCTTTCCAAAGAGCTTTTCTGGGAAGCTGCCACCCTACCTGAATAGGCTGCTTCCCCCAGCAGTTCCCTCATCCTATAACCTTTGATCCAGGACCAGCACCTTACTTGCAATACCACAATACAAAAAGACAGTGGCTCTGTCCTCATTTCCCTACAGAGCACCGCAGTTATGGAATAAGCTCCCAGACATCATCAAATCTTCGCCCAGTCTAAAGTCACTTAAAGGAACACTCTAGGCTAAAAATCCCCCCTTTTTTTTACATTAAAATATACCTATTCCCTACCTAGTTATTCAGTGTGTGTGTATATATATATAATATATATATATATATTTTTTTTAATGTAATACTTACCCTAAAAACCACTTGTTTCCAACGGCGTCTTTTTTTTTTTTACTCACCTCCCTCCTCTTCCGCTCCCATCCTGTTACAGCTTGAACTTGGCTAATGGTTTATGTGAGAAGCGCGCATGCGCGCCTCTCACGTAATCCAGCCAATCAGCAGGCTTCCTCTTCTTCTTGATTAGTGTTACGCGCAAGAGGATGCGCGCAACACTAATCGCAGCCGCAGACTATGCTGGCGGCTCTCTCCCGCCAGCTACTGCGGTGAGTTGGAGACGTCATCGCGCTGAAAGCTCGATGACGTCTCCTACTCGGCAATAGTCGGCAGAAGCGGGGAAATATGAATCCCGCTCTGCTGACAGCTGGGAGGGCGGAGTAAAGTCCTCCGCGTCTCTCAGCTTTTTCAGCCGATCGGCTGAGCGGAGGGAGGGGGGACAGACAAGGGCATACTCAGGGCATCATGACCACCTAAAAAAGCTTAGGTGGTCACGTTGCCTAGCGTATCCCTTTAAGAGCTCCCTATTAACATACCTCAATACGTAATGCACCTGTAAACATATAACATAATGACTATTTCCTGCATATTTATTTTCTGTTAATCTGTATATTTGTGTTTTTTTTAATATCTTGCATTGTATTACTTTGTATTTCTGTAACATTTTAATGTTCTTGAACCCAGGACGTACTTGAAAACAAGAGAAATCTCAATGTATCCTTCCTGGTAAAATACTTTATAAATAAATAAATAGTACCAGTAATAGGAATATCCCCAATTTTCTATATTGATTCCTTTTTAGTATTTTCCCTAATTTTCTATATTGGACCAAAAAGTACCTGCGCTCATGGGCTCTGAAGTGTCTTTTTATAGGATGCATTACACACTAAGGTGCCAGCAACCTGTCAGCCTACTAAAAATGAAAGTGATTAAAAGGTTTAGGGTTGGCTTGGGTAAAAGGTTTTTTTTTTATTTTCCATGGGTGATTCTAGGTTTTTGATTAACTGTAAGCCACTTGAAACTCTTACAAAACAGATTACCCAGCGACGTTGGGTACATTATGCTTTACCCATGTAAACATAGGCATCACTACAGGGGGGCAAGAGGGTGCAATTACCTCCCCAAGTTTATTCCTTACCCCCATGTGCCCCCCCCCCACCACGGATCAGCATCCAGCTTCCCCACTTCCTTTGAACCGCTTTATCTCTGTCCCCTTACATTGTACGTGGTCGATTGAGTTGTCTTTGGAAAGGGCAAATTCTGGCCTTTCCAATGATATCCAAATGACCTTTTTCACAGGGTTGCAATGGCTCAACAGTGAAGGGGTTAATGGTCAGAATATATATCTCATTCAGGTCTATTCACTAAAAGGCGAAACTCAGGAGAATTGGAGATAAATGGGAGAATTTTTCTGGTTTGGCTATTTTGACCTAAAATTTTCACTTTCTAGTCATTCTCCTGAGTTTCACCTTTATTGAATAGACCTGATTGTGTATTACTTTTATTTCTCACTTGGTTTAGTTGTATAATGAGGGTTAATGGGTAGGTTTCATCCCTCCCAGTATGCATTTTATTTTTTCCTTGATTAATGGCATTTTAGGGGTTAATGGGATAGGCTACATGCCTCACATTGTATGAATTTCATGTTTTCCCTTGATTGCTGGCATTTAAGGGGTTAAAGGGTAGGCTACATGCCTCACAGTGTATTTATTTCATGTTTTCTATTGATAACTGGCATTTTAGGGGATAATGGGTAAGCTACATGCCTCAGTGTATTCATTTCATGTTTTCCCTTGATTAATGGCATTTTAGGGGTTAATGGGTAGGCTACATGTGCCACACTGTTTATTATTTTCATTGTATTTCGCCGAAATGTGGTGAATAAAATATTGAATTTAAGTATCAGGATAGTACAACAAAAATGTATCAATGAACCACATTACCCTGAGATTTTGGAACTTTATATACACTATATTGCCAAAAGTATTCGCTCACCCATCCATATGCGAGTAAAGGCAGGTGAGCGAATACTTTTGGCAATATAGTGTATATATACTTATTTACTTTTTTCAGTGGTTTGATTTAGTGGCGAACATCATTAGTCCCCCCCAGTTTTGACTGTGGCATCTTATGTGCCCCCTCCTATATATTGTTCCTAGAGTCGCCACTGCATGTAGACCTCGATGTGTGATTTTATATTTTGCTCGACCCACCCAGGGTCGGACTGGGAATAAAAAGCAGCCCTGGATTTTTTTTTTTTAGACCAGCCCTATATTGTGATAAGTGCAAAGGAAAAGGATACGTATCAGAGCTCCACAGCAATAAAACTCACAGTAATGTGCAGTGTGTATGAGCGTATCACAGAGCTAGACAGCAATAAAACTCACAGTAATGTGCGGTGTGTATGAGCTTATCACAGAGCTCCACAGCAATAAAACTCACAGTAATGTGCAATGTGTATGAGTTTATCACAGAGCTCCACAGCAATAAAACTCACAGTAATCTGCAATGTGTATGAGCGTATCACAGAGCTCCACCACAGCCTTTACACCCCCCCAACGTTCCTCTCCCCCCAGGCCCATCCCCAGACCCCCCCAGAATTATATATAACCAAGCACTGTCCCCCAGAATTAGGAATAACCAGGCACTGACCCCCAGAATAATGAATAACCAGGCACTGACCCCCAGAATAAAGAATAACCAGGCAGACACCCCAGAATAAAAAATAACCTGGCAGACCCCCAGAATAAAGAATAACCAGGCACTGACCCCAGAATAAAGAATAACCAGGCACTGACCCCAGAATAAAGAATAACCAGGCACTGACCCCCAGAATAAAGAATAACCAGGCACTGACCCCCAGAATAAAGAATAACCAGGCAGACCCCCAGAATAAAGAATAACCAGGCACTGACCCCCAGAATAAAAAATAACCTGGCAGACCCCCAGAATAAAGAATAACCAGGCACTGACCCCAGAATAAAGAATAACCAGGCACTGACCCCCAGAATAAAGAATAACCAGGCACTGACCCCAGAATAAAAAATAACCTGGCAGACCCCCAGAATAAAGAATAACCAGGCACTGACCCCAGAATAAAGAATAACCAGGCACTGACCCCCAGAATAAAAAATAACCAGGCACTGACCCCAGAATAAAGAATAACCAGGCACTGACCCCCAGAATAAAGAATAACCAGGCACTGACCCCCAGAATAAAGAATAACCAGGCAGACACCCCAGAATAAAAAATAACCTGGCAGACCCCCAGAATAAAGAATAACCAGGCACTGACCCCAGAATAAAGAATAACCAGGCACTGACCCCCAGAATAAAGAATAACCAGGCACTGACCCCAGAATAAAGAATAACCAGGCACTGAACCCCAGAATAAAAAATAACCAGGCACTGACCCCAGAATAAAGAATAACCAGGCACTGACCCCCAGAATAAAGAATAACCAGGCACTGACCCCCAGAATAAAGAATAACCAGGCAGACACCCAAGAATAAAAAATAACCTGGCAGACCCCCAGAATAAAGAATAACCAGGCACTGACCCCAGAATAAAGAATAACCAGGCACTGACCCCCAGAATAAAGAATAACCTGGCAGACCCCCAGAATAAAGAATAACCAGGCACTGACCCCAGAATAAAGAATAACCAGGCACTGACCCCCAGAATAAAGAATAACCAGGCACTGACCCCCAGAATAAAGAATAACCAGGCAGACACCCCAGAATAAAAAATAACCTGGCAGACCCCCAGAATAAAGAATAACCAGGCACTGACCCCAGAATAAAGAATAACCAGGCACTGACCCCCAGAATAAAGAATAACCAGGCACTGACCCCAGAATAAAAAATAACCTGGCAGACCCCCAGAATAAAGAATAACCAGGCACTGACCCCAGAATAAAGAATAACCAGGCACTGAACCCCAGAATAAAAAATAACCAGGCACTGACCCCAGAATAAAGAATAACCAGGCACTGACCCCCAGAATAAAGAATAACCAGGCACTGACCCCCAGAATAAAGAATAACCAGGCAGACACCCAAGAATAAAAAATAACCTGGCAGACCCCCAGAATAAAGAATAACCAGGCACTGACCCCAGAATAAAGAATAACCAGGCACTGACCCCAGAATAAAGAATAACCTGGCAGACCCCCAGAATAAAGAATAACCAGGCACTGACCCCAGAATAAAGAATAACCAGGCACTGACCCCAGAATAAAGAATAACCAGGCACTGACCCCCAGAATAAAGAATAACCAGGCACTGACCCCAGAATAAAGAATAACCAGGCACTGACCCCCAGAATAAAGAATAACCTGGCAGACCCCCAGAATAAAGAATAACCAGGCACTGACCCCAGAATAAAGAATAACCAGGCACTGACCCCAGAATAAAGAATAACCAGGCACTGACCCCCAGAATAAAGAATAACCAGGCACTGACCCCAGAATAAAGAATAACCAGGCACTGACCCCAGAATAAAGAATAACCAGGCACTGACCCCAGAATAAAGAATAACCAGGCACTGACCCCCAGAATAAAAAATAACCAGGCACTGACCCCCAGAATAAAGAATAATCAGGCAGACCCCCAGAAAACCTGACAAACTGCAAAACATGCAACATAGCTTTGCTCTTTTTAAAATTTGCTCAAATATTAATGGTTTCTGGTATCCATTGGGTCACGCATACTACAAGGTGTAAGACCGGGGTCAAACGAGCACACTTGGTGGTGCGCCCGTTCTGACATACCTCCCGGTGTCCGGCGCAGTGTTGTGACGCTTCGACGGGGCAGGTGACACGCAGTAGCGCGTGCACAAATAACGCGAGCACTACAGCAGCCGTGCTGGAAGCCTCCCCATTGAAACGATGCGACCTTCAATCGACGGGGCTGCAAAGCGCATTTCTCCATAGGAGGATCGAGCCTTGCAGCTCTGAGCGCACTGACTGCACTCAGCGAGGCGGCCAGACGGGCGTCAGAGTGGAAGGAACGTTCCCTCGCATGGAAGTTCCTTCTGCTCCTAAAAACGCTCGTCTGACCCGGGGCCTTTAGGCAACGGGCAATATTTGGCAGTTATGTGCTTGCGCTACGGCCGCTGGCATTGGATGGCCGCATGGCATGAAGGAGCCAGGGATTTGAGCTGATTACATTTGCCCTCATGCCCTCATGAAGCTGTCATGGAGTCGCATTGGCTCTGTGGCCGCACAGTGCAGGGGCGCGTAACTACCAGGGGTGCAGAGGGTGCGACCGCGCAGTGACCCTGCGTGTGCACTTTATTACTCTTAGATAACTATTTTGTAACTACTTTTGGTTTATTGTAAAATATAAATATAGTAAGTGGGGGCTGGAATTGCCCCCCCCCCCCCCCATGCGAGAAGCTGTCGCAGAGCGCGCCTGGGTCAGTGAGTGGCGCCCGGCGCGCGCTGCCATGGCCACAGGGTGACGCGGAGGGAAGGTGGAGCGCGGTCCCTTTAAGAGTTAGGAAACTTGAGATTTGTTTGCGCAACAGTCAGTGCAGCGGAGCCGCCAAAGTGTCTAGACTGTCACGTGGCTGGAGGCAGCCAATGGGGCGCCACAGCAAGGCCGGAGTGTGTGTGTGAGCGTGTGAGCACAAAGAGCAGGGCTCATTGAGGCAGGAGCGGCCCGGGGCAGCACTGTGACTGCGGAGCGCTGAGAGCGCGGCGGCTCCCGCAGCCAGAGGAGCGACAACTCGGCATGACAGGGCCACGGCACACGAGCCTCAGCCTGCCCTGCAGATAGCGCCTCCCGACCCGCACACAGACAGCGGGCTCCCTCCCGCACGGGGACGCATCGGCAGGCGCTGGGAGATGCTGCGTCTGTCCATGTGACAGCCCGGGGGTCGCAGGCTGCAGCAGCACTGAGGAGACACCGGGACGTGACCCGGACACCCCTGACTGGATCACCGGCCATCAGCAAGGCTCCCTGGATAACCGGGAGCAGCGAGGCCAAGGCTGGACTGAGAGCCCCGTATCGCCCGCCTGGCACCGGACTGAGGGCCCTGCATTACCCGCCTGGCACCGGACTGATTGCCCCGTATCTCCCGCCGGGCACTGGACTGCACCGCTCATCACCCGCCTGGCACAGCAGTGGCCCCACACAGCGGGCTGATCCTGTGCTCTCCCCGGCGGTGCCCCCTTAGCACAGCCCCATGCCGGCCCGCCCCGGGCACTGACACTCCGCGGAGCCGGGCGCTCCCCCGGGGGCGCCGCATGTTCCGGTCGCGGCGCACCGGGCTGGTTCGGCGCCTTTGGCGGAACCGGGCGGGCGGGGATGCGGGGGTGTCTTGCTGCGGTCTGTCCGAGCCGCCCGCCGTGTCCCCGGAGCTGCGCTCGGCCGTTTCTGGGCTCTTGAAGCGGCTGAAGGAGCAGCCTCTTTGCTCCCTGCTGGAGGCCGTGGAGTCCCGCGGGGCAGCGCCCGGCCCCTGTGTGCCCGTCACACGACTCGGGCCCCCGCCTCACCTCCTGCTCTGCCGGCTCTTTCGGTGGCCCGAGCTGCAGCATCCTGGACAGCTGAAAGCCCTGAGCGGGTGTCAGGGAGCCGGGGGCCCGGATAGCAACACGGTGTGCTGCAACCCCTACCACTACAGCAGAGTGTGCGGACCCGGTGAGTACCCCCCCCCCCCCCATACCGGGACACCCCTACCAATCCAGTCACTGACCCCACCTTGACCTGATATCCCCCCTACCCAATCACTGACCCTACTGAGTGACTGACATCTGCCGAGACTCCCTACCAATCCCTCCACTGACCTCACCCCGAAATACCGACCAGCCTCACCGACCCGACCGACCCACACTATTCGGTCTATTCACTAAAAGGTGAAACTCAGGAGAAGAGAACAATCTAGACCAAATAGCCGATTTGGAAAGTGAGATAAATGGGAGAATTATTTGTACCTTGAATTTTCACTTCTCCAGTAAATTCACCTTAGTTTCACCTTTTAGTGAAAAGACCTGAACCAAATATTAAACGCTGTCACTTAACCCCGCCCCCCGACGCGGTTACTGCCTGTAGCCCCACACCTCCTACTTGCCCCAATATCCCCATCTACTCGTACCTTGACACGCTCTGCCAATCCCTTCACTGATACTAGTTTTAAGTATCACCAACATTCCTACCAATCCTGTCACTGAACCATGTTACCCCACAACACCCGCTAATCTGTCATCGAGCCCTCCCCAGTACCAGGAAGGATACATTGAGATTTCTCTCCTCTTCGAGTGTCCTGGGTTGCCATTGATCCTCTGTGCCCCATCATTGACCCCCCCCCCCCAACAACACCCTTTGCCCTGTTACTAACCCCCACCACATCCTGTTCTAACATCAAACTTCCTTACTCCATCACTGACCCCTACCAAGACCAACCTTTCTGTTTCTGAAGGTGTGCCACGACTGGTTTGTATGATGGTGCTATCGCAGAGGTCACTAGTAAGGCTTGATAAATCGGGTGGCCAATGGCTCCTAGACTTGTGTAATATATTACATGTATCTACTAATGTGTTGTTGGATCCGACGTTAGAGTTTTGGAGCCTTAAAGTGTTCTGTCTGTGAGGCCCATATAGGGCTGAAAGCGAAAGAAATCCATTTCTGACATATTGTAGTATACCGCTGGTACTTAGGCTGCTGGTACTTAAGAGCGGAAAGTCCGTGCGAGAGGACGTTCCATTCATTCGGACGCCGTCTGGCCACCTCGCTGAGCGCAGTTAGTGCACTCAGTGCTGCAAGGCTCGACCCTCCTAATGGAGGATAGCGCTTTACAGCCCCGTCGAATGCATGTTGTAGCGTTTCATTGGGGAACCTTTCAGCACGACCGCTGTAGCGCGCACACTACAGCGTGTGGCCTGCCCCATGGATGCGTCACAATGCTGTGCCGGACACCAGGAGGCACCTCCGTACAGGCGCGCAGTTGTGCGCTCGTTTGACCCCCCGGTCTTACACCTTATAGTATGCGTGACCCAATGGATACCAGAAACCATTAATATTTGAGAAAATTTTAAAAAGAGCAAAGCTCAGTTGCACGTTTTGCAGTTTGTCAGGCTTTATGAAGGTAATTCAGATGTGTAAACAGTGGGGCAGTTTCCATGGAAACAATTAACCTACATCAACTCTACTACTGGATCCATTCTTCCGCTCATGTAAAGCCCCTTTACGGTGTTGTGGAATCAGTTGTCATGGTGTGCTCTGTTGTTGTTTGTTTTTATTCCTTTATTTTTTTCTTCGCCACAATGAAGTAATTTTAAAAACCAAGTGTCACTCTGCAGCTTCTCCCCATTGTTGGAGATTAATCTCAAATTGTTTACTTGTCAATGGTGACACAGTCACAATCCAATCATTCCCCTTCTCCAATTCAGTGATGCTCCAGTGACCTGCTGGGAAACTGGCAGCCGTGATGTCACAGGCCTCCTTATTAACTCATGGAAGGAGGCACTCAAGTGTATTACTGCTTGGTGAGTGTGCAGGGTCACTTGAGTTACAGGGGAGTGTTGGGGATAGATGCACGTAGCTTCACTAGAGACTGCAACGTTTTCTGAAGAGAAAGATCCTGCTCTCCATTCAGTCAACCAGGTGTATGCTTTGTGTCATGTACCATTTTCTATGATTTTTTTTTTTTTTTATATTTGAGCCAGATCTGGAAGGATTGTAGTGCTTTATGCCGAATATACACTTTAAGGCCGGGTGCACATGAGCGCACATCAGAGTGGAAGGAACGTCTGAGAGCGGACGTTCCTTCCACTCGATGCCTGCCCCCCCCCCAGCGCAGCAAAGCGCAATCCTAGTGCATCAATGGAGAGGCTTGCTGCGAGCGCACAAGCGTGTGACCTGGCCCCGTCGCAGCATCACATGGCTGCAGCGGTAAGTACGGGCGCACTAGGTACACTCGTGTGCACCCAGCCTTAGGCTAATGTCAGATGAACGCAGTCTGAGCGCACTCTGCATTCGTGCATGACGGATGTACGTACTGACGGCAGATACTGTAGACACCACACGGTCCGTTTTTGCCGACGGACGTAGAAAAAAAAAAGAATTATGGGAAACAAAATTAATTTAAAATTAAATGACAGGTACAGTCAGCCAGACCAAAAAAAGTCTGAGCGTCAACGTGATGGACGTTGCAAATGCACTGTGTCTGACGTCACGTCATCACGCATATAGGTCGCTGCGCACTCTGGACATCCGTTGTAGCGCTCTTACTTCGAGGCCTAAATAGCATCCGTTGTCACCTGCATGGTGCGTGTGTTGGTCTCTATTGAACACAAATCAATGCTACGACAGACGTTAAACTGTGCGGCGACACGGACGTGATGACTGCATTCGTCTGACGCTAGCCTTATTGCTTTTTTAAATATTTTTGTGACGTTACACATTTCAGCTAGTTTTTGTCTTAATTCCAGACCTGTTATCCAATGAAATCCTGTTTTAGGCTAGGGTCAAACGAGCACATTATTCGCAGCGACCGTCAAAAAGTGTGTCCGAACGCATTGATGTATTTTTTTTTTTTTTTTTACGGAATGCGCGAAAACTGTCATACGATGCGCATTTTCATGCGTGATTTGTTACGGATCCAAACCAGGAAACTTTGGGTGTCTGGACGTTATGTAGGTCGGACATGAGCAGCGTCTGACGTCTCCAAATCACGTACACACGCCGCTATGCGGACGCAGCGTACTCCGTACGTCAGTACTAGCGGTTCTGCTTTCTCTAAAAAATGCGTTTGCCGCTTGCGTTGCGCGGCTGTACTTCGTATATTGACTGTCATTTGCTGCTACTACGGCCGTGATTAAGTGCGCCCCACGTTAAAAATGCGTTTGTCTGACCCCAGCCTTTTATAGCAAATTGGAAGTTTAAAAGGACATTTTGGTTGGTGTTTTTTATTTTGTACCTAAAATCCATTCAGTGCGCTGAAACAAGTTTAAAATCACTGGCGACTCTTGATTTCTGCTGTGCACAGTGTGCGTGTGGTGGCAGAAGCAGGATTCGTGGGTAATTAAAATGCATGCGATTGGTCAGGAAGCAGAAGTCCGTAGACTAATGGCAAAAAAAGGGGTACTCTATTTTTCAATAAATATGCTGCTGACAGTCTCTGTTTTTTTTTTTTTTGTCACATTTTGTCCCTCCCTGCATGCAGCTCTTCCTCCTTTGGCTCCGGGGCTCACGAGCCAGGAGTCCCTGAAGCTTTCCTGCACAATTTGTGGTCTTGCGCAACATGCATAGCCTAGGAGCCACAAATTGCACAGCACAACTGCACCATAGCTATGCAAATTCTGCAGCGCCTGCGCAGAACGATGGATTGATGTGGATTCCGTCTGCTCGTGACGCTGGGTGGGGTGTAGGAAACTCCTCCACTTCACCCAGTGACTTTCTCCTGATGGGGAGCCTGGGGGGGGGGCGAGATAAGACAAGAAGTGGGCTACATGTGATGTGCGTTATCATCCCTAGAGATCATGATCAAAAGTGGATTGGATTCATTCATTAAACTATGAAAGTATAAAGAGCAGAATATCCCTTTTATCATGGTATAGGTTTGTCGCTGGAATGAACGCAGAACGTGCTTCCTATACTGAAACATGTTGGGCTTATATCGCAGCAGAAAGGAATGCTGTTCCCCTTACAAACAATAAATTCCATTTCAGCCTTGAGATCCATGGCTTCATTCCTAGCCGGCTCAGAGCGAGCTGCGAGGCTGCAGAAACCACAGGAAAAGGAAATTCTCCCTTTTGTGTCACTTATAAACATGAAATCACAGCATATCAAATGACCCAAAGCTATACATTTTAGTGAAGGTGGTCCTTCCTTTTTAGAAGGTCTCAGTGTGGGGTTACTGGCTGTGGAATGCAGGGCTGCTCTATTCACTGCTGTATCCCATAGAAAACCTGCTGTTTTATGAACATATATTTAAGTACACTGGCCATTTTTTCCCTCAGAGTCCACTGTCCATATAGGCACCTCTTGTTTTGTCTCATGCATATATTCCTGCGGCTGGATGCTATTGTTTATTTTGTCCTTTTTGGTTCCTACTCTGGTATATATTCACATACTATGAAAGCGTACATGTTCTCTATTACAATAATATCCTGATTCTTTTCCCATCACAATGCATAACTAAAGGGCCACTACCACCCAAAAAATGAAATGTCCTTATTTTTGTTGCTGATATTTTACAGGTTTTGGTTTTTTCTTGTATGTTTGGATAAGAAAAGGCCATAAATGTAGTCTGATGGTCAATCACGGACTCAAATCGTTGTATTGTGTGGGATGTATTCGAAGGACATCACCAGGGGATAGATTAGAAGCCTTTTAAACTCGCTGTCATCTCTTATCTCGGCGTAGCCCTGACGGCACAATACAGCCACAAAGTAAAACTCTTACAGGGTTATCCAAAGAGATCCGAATTGCTTGAGAAAGGTAACCGAATGCTGAAAATCAGCGTTCGGTTACCTTTCCTGGCCATTCGGCTATTCAGAGAGCAGGCAATTCGCCAAATCCTGGCGAATTGCCTGCACATACGGTGACTGTTCGGTTCCTGTTCGAGGGCAGTGAAATCCCCATAGAGAAGCACTGCTTCGGCTATTCAGAGAACACAAACCAGCAGTGAAAGGTTCCCCTAATGTCCTGCCATTCGGTGGTTTCATTCGGCAAATTTATTCAGGAGAATCCCATAGGCTTCAATGTTAAAAATATTCCCGTTTTAATTCAATATCTAATAAACCGTTCATTATAAAATTCTGCAGCAAAGTGTCTCTTTATTTATAGATTTTTTAGGATACTTTAAGCATTTTTCAGATTTTTTTTATTTTTTTTAAAAAGTCCGATTTTTTTTTTTTTTTTTTCAATTAACTTATTTTTTTTGTAACAGCCCTCTTTATTATCATTCCTGGACCTCCTGTGAAAATTTCAGACATTTTCGCTCAGTAGTTTCTTTGCAAACAGCGTTTCTTTTTCCCAGATTCATACAAATGGTTTTTCTAATTTATTCACTGCCTCCTCTACGTCACAGCTGCTTCGGCTCTGTGTGATTCGGCTCCTGTTCGGCTCCTGTTCGGCTCCTGTTCGGCTTTTTCGAAGGTTAATCCAGATGTTTTTGCTTGTTTTCAGCGTGCATTCGGTTAGTTTTCGTCAGGTTTTCGGCAGCTTTTCCCTGCAATTCGGGGCCCTGTGCTCTTTGCTGAATACACCGCAGGGTCACCGAAATGCAATCGGCAAAAGGAACCGAATTGAAGAGAACGAAAAGTCACCGAACGTGCGGTGACTTTTCGAATCTCTTTGGATAACCCTGTTAAGATTTTGGTAAATATTGAATCATGGGAAAAGGCCACACAATAGATGAGATAAAATGTTTGTGTCGTTTCCCCCCCCTTTTTTTTTTTTTTTTTTTTTTTATAAATGCAATTCCATCAAAGAATAAAACAGCGGCATGTGGTTTTGTTACGCACAAGTAATCCAGTTTACAGCTTATGTAAGTGGTAGTGTTGCTTTTACCAATTGCCAGGTTGACCGAGCCACGTGGAAAGTATATAGTTCCAAAACATCTGGAGGACCAATGTTGCCTAACCCTGCTGTATTGGCGTGCTTCTGCATTAGAACTCCAATGGGAACATCGGTTTTGAGATAATATATCTAATTTTTAGTTTGTAACAGAAGATGCAATTCCAAAAATTCCTGGGATTTGCAATGGGTGATTCTGTAAGGTGATTTCACAAGGTCTATTACCATTCACTCAGAGGCAGCTCTATAATTAGGCCAAATAGGCAGTCACCAAAGGCCTCGCTCAAACAGGGGCTATGTACAGGATATTTGTGTGGCATTACAGTATTCACACATTTGTAGGAGCACTTATACGCCACACATATATACTTCTACATTTAATCTAAACCAATCTGCCAGGACAGACGTCCGAACCTTCATTGTTTTTTTTTTTGTTTTTTTTTAATTTCTGCATTTTTTCACAATAACCTTTAGTTGAGGTTTGCATTAGGTCTCACGGACTCTAGAGCCACCTCCTGCATTCATTAACCCCCATCCCCTGAAGGGTATGCTTCAGGATGGAGAGGAGACCAACTCTGGCCACAATATCCAATTTAAAAAAATAAAAATGACTTAAGTGGCCTTGGTGACTGCAAAATACGGTGCAGATCGGCTGTCTTAGGTGGTAGTGAAATTGTCTTGTATTGTAATGGTTAATCCATTCAGAGAACGCCGACGTGTCCGTGAAATGCCCTGATTTTCAGTGGTTCCGTTCGACAGGCTTAAATAGGTGAATTAGTTTTTTCTTCTTTTTTTTTTTTTTTTTTTTTTAAACAGGAAGGATACATTGAGATTTCTCGTTTTCAAGTACTTCCCGGGTGGCGAGACTGTACCGTTAGGTGTCTTGCCCAAGGACACTTACTGGAGAGGTGCTCTTGCCGGGATCGAACCTGTGTCTCCAGTCTCTCTCCACGGTTATAGAGCAGTGATGTTACCTCTACTCCACCCAGCCGGCACAATTTCATAGGATTTAATGTAAAACAATATTGTTTCTGTCACTTGTTTTATTCAACTGTTTATTCTCTTTATTTTCATCAATTCCCAATATTTTTTTTTTATTATTTTTTTAAGCCTCTTAGTATTTAGAGACCCTTTTCAATGCATTTTTTTTATTGGCTTAAACACCTATTAGAAGAAGAATAACAGCGTTCGGGGGGGGGGGGTTGTCGTTTTCTTTTATTTTTTTCTTTCTGCAGTTTGGGTCAGCAACATGGAATCTCCAAAAGCGCGCCTAACTAGAAAGCACTGAAATTTCTGTGCTTTCTGAATAACGCCCCCCCTTTTTTTTGGGGGGGGGGTGCTGTATGAGTCATGCGGATATACAGTATTATACCATAAAATTCTTGCAAACCAATGCAATGTGTTGAATATGTGAAAGTAGGGGAAATATACTTGTATTGAATCAACCGTGCTTATCCTTTCTCCGAGCCTCGCATCAATGGATAATATATGGATAGGAGAGAATAGTGCATTTCGGTTTATATATTGTGACTTGTATGTATGTATGTATATAAATCCTCACTCATGTGGCCCACAGCCTATATAGCAGTGATGGCAAACCTATGGCACGCGGGCCGAATGTGTTGGCACACGAACCATAGGCTTGTCTCAGTGTCCCTTTCTCAGTGTCCCAGCGACCGCTGGCAAAGGATGTAGCCTGGCTGTTCGCCTGGGATCCGCGAAATCGCAAAGGTAACTCGTGGCTTGTGCATGGTTCCCAGGCGAGCGGCCGGGCTACATCCTTGGCCGGCAAACGCGTGAAGGAGCCTGGCAGAGGAGGAGATCGACTGGGGCAATATATCCACGTGTGAGCTGGGGGCAATAGATCTATTTTTTTTATATTGTATTTTTCTTTTTAGACTTAAGCAGATAAATCGTTCAGGCAGTCGTATGAAGTGGTTTTCTAGAATAAATCAGTGTTCAGGGGAATTGCCGGGGTTGACGCTTTGAGACACAGAATATTAAGGGTTATAATATTTAATATGTGGGTAAAAGCTTCTTGATCCAAGGAGAAATCTGACGCCATTCTGGGGTCAAGAAGGAATTTTTTCCCAGTATGTTGCATATTGGCAAGCATTTCAGACTGGGTTTTTTGCCTTCTTTTGGATCAACAGCAGTAGGTTATGTGGGAGAGGCTGAACCTGATGGACGCATGTCTTTTTTCAGCCTATATAACTATGTAACTATGTAATATGTTGGTTCAGCGATCCAGTTTTGGCACTCGGACTCAAAGGTTCGCCATCCCTGCTATATAGTATATTGGCTCTATATAGGTGCAGTGTGCCGATTTAAAAGGATGGCACCATCTTCCACACGTCGTGGCCAGAGAAGGAAAAATGGTACAACCCTTCTTGGTCGTCTGTATCCCTGTCTGCAGGGAAGGTTCTTCTACCAAAGATCCTGGAGGATCCTCTGGCTTGCTCCTTTTTCTGCAGCTCTGTGATCTCCCAACCATCAGCTTTGCTCATGCAGTCTGTCATTTATTTTTCTTTGCACAACGGATATCCAGTATTCAACAAAATTGTATAAAAGTATTCCAAGCAAGTGGAGAATCCAGAGTTAAAACATTTTAAAGATGAATGGGGCTTCAGGGAATGAACACAAATACAAGACATTCTGTCCTCTTTATTGGGCAATAGGGAAGTTTAGTTTCCCAAGATCAAAACATGGACTGAATGAGACATCCCACATCTTTCATAAAGATTAAAGATGGGGTCAGCATGTACTGGGGTAACCATAACTCGAACCACAACTACAGTCGGCCGGACATGCCCTAGGATAAAGGGGCATTCCAATCGGGAGGTCAGGTGGCTCCTATTTACCTGTAGCTAGTGAATGACTAGCTGTTTCTAAGCCATATGGTTTGGTAAGGGCAGCAGCTTGTCTTCATGATCAAGGCGTCATTTTTTTCAATGACTTGCTAAATTAACATTCTGCTCTTAAATGCATTTTACATTATATATAGCATTTTGACTATAGGTATTCCACAATAAAAATACAACTCCCTCCTGGGAAGTGAATGGTAATTTTGCAAAGTTCTCTGCATCCTTAAAGGGACACTCATGGGTGTGGCATTGTGACCACTCAATGTAATTTAAGTGGTCCATGCCCTGTGTGTACCCGCCCCTGGTCCCCCTCCACCTTTTTAGGGGGGGGGATTCAGCGAAAAATAAGTGAACATCAAGCATCAGGACCTTGAGGCTGGAATCAATTTGGGTCCCACCTCCTTCACTGCCATTGGATTGGTTGGTACCATGTGACATGCTGTGGCTTGCCGCAAGCCGGCAGCAAGTTATGTCCAAAAGATTGGAGAGCCAGTGCCGCGCTGGATAGGAGGTATATTTTAACCTTTTCTTAAAGGAACACTTTGAGAAATACCACTACCCCCCCCCCACCACAATTGGCCCCATTATGCCACGGGCATACTGTGCTGCCCAACGGCGGGTGGGACTCAGTGCTGCAGGATGGCATGGCACGCCCGCTGGAGTCTTTGTGCCACATCCGGCCTGCCCACCAGCTGGACAGCAGGATTTACTAGTACACCCCGCCGGCTTTAAGACTCTCCCGCTGGGCACAACTCGCCCGGTGGTATGGGGGTTAAATAATTGGACTGATACTGCTGACATCTGGCCAGTTTATTTTAAATTTTCTGCCTCTATGCAGGCTGCTTCTACCTTCCAGTTCAGGGTTTTTCCGAAATCCGGTTGTCCCTGCAGATTTTTTTTATGCAAATTACACTAGGAACTAGAGCACTTTATCTATGCGAGTTCCGCAGCTCCATTTTGTAGAACAATGGTTTGCATCTGCGCGCACACATGCACAAAACCGATCCATCTGCTGTCATTCTCAGAACGCTCGCTAGTGCATGCTGATGTCGATAGTGACAGATCTGTTGCCCTGCAGCCAGGAAGTTTTGCAGCCTGTTGCTGTGCACCACTGTCACCAGTACTTACCGGGTACTGTTCGTGCTGGCAGGGGGGCCTCTGGTATGACAGCGCCTGCACTAGCCCAGCTGGGGGGGGGGTGTCAGCATGCTTGATGCTATCTGGCATTCTCCTCTATGCTCAACTCCCAGCAGCAGCATGTTGCTGCCTGCTTGGGAGGTCTGACAAAGTTGGCACCCGGGGTCCAAGGCTCCCGATTTGATGCAGGGGTATGTGGCTTCCTTCTGACCAGGAGCTGCAGGGTTGACTGGGAGAGGACTCCCTCAGTTAGAACCAATCACCTGCCTAGAATTGCACACCACCATTGCTATAGTGTTGGCACACATCAGTCTGTGTATGTGTAGCTCCGTGTCTCCTGTATCAGTCCTCGCCTTGTTTGACCTTCCTTGATTGCCGCCTGCCCTTGACCAAGACTGTTCTTGACTACCCTCTTGGACTACCTCAATTGTACCTTGCCACAAATTCCTCTCTTGCCTGTGCTATTGGTTCCTGCCAACCCCTGAAATGTGAAAGAAAAACTCAAAATACAATGGGTGGAGAAACTCTTCCACTTCATCCAGTGTTTTCACTAGATAGATTGCCAGAGGGACTGTTGGCTTCCAAGTGTGTCTGTATGTTTTCATATATAATTATTGTAGATTGGACAGGCAGTGTTAGTCCAGATGCCAAACTCACACGTATAGCACTATGTAGTGATACACTTTTTTATTGGACTGTTGCATATAAAAGACAAGCTTTTGAGAGGATTCCTCCTATTCTTCAGGACCTGAAGAGTGGAATCCTCTCGCAGGACCTGAAGAGTGGAATCCTCTCGCAGGACCTGAAGAGTGGAATCCTCTCGCAGGACCTGAAGAGTGAAATCCTCTCGCAGGACCTGAAGAGTGGAATCCTCTCGCAGGACCTGAAGAGTGGAATCCTCTCGCAGGACCTGAAGAGTGGAATCCTCTCGCAGGACCTGAAGAGTGGAATCCTCTCGCAGGACCTGAAGAGTGGAATCCTCTCGCAGGACCTGAAGAGTGGAATCCTCTCGCAGGACCTGAAGAGTGGAATCCTCTCGCAGGACCTGAAGAGTGGAATCCTCTCGCAGGACCTGAAGAGTGGAATCCTCTCGCAGGACCTGAAGAGTGGAATCCTCTCGCAGGACCTGAAGAGTGGAATCCTCTCGCAGGCTTGTCTTTTGAATGTAAAGTTAGAACAATAAAAAAGGCATCACTATGTACTGCTAGCCTATACTTGTGATATATAATCATTGACAGGTTTGACTGGCTCCTAGGTTTTGTTAGACTCCTAAAGTCTGTAAAACTTTGTCGTGCTTTTGATTTATTGCATTTCTGGGTCTGAGATGCCATGTAGCTTAAAATCTGCAACCGCAGGAGACAGAAAGATTTTCATCTAACTGTCATGTTAGACCTCTATCGGCTGCCGATATTCGGACAAGTTGGCTCACTGCAGCCGCGACAAGTGAGGTCCCACAGAACTGCGAATCCAGGGCTTCTCGCACATCAGGCTGTAAGCCCTCACTTTAAGACTTCACCTGCTCACTGACAGTATTGCGCATGAGCGACTACAGAAATGGGGCCTTCATCCCATCTGGCAGGGAATTACCTATACAGGAGATGCACGGTCTATTTCCTACAGCAGGGTTCAGCAACCTGGAGCCTCCAGATGTTTTGGAACTGCATTTCCCATGAGGCTCCAAGAACCTAATGAGAAGCTGAGCGTCATGGCAGATGTAATTCCAAAACATGTGTGGCGATGTTAAAAAGTCACTGCTAACCTAACCAGAGCTTTTGTAAATATAACAACCCTATAGACCAGTGTTTACCAAACCTGTCCACATGTTCCCCTAACAGGTCAGGTTTGACAGATATCTGAAGCACAGCACAGGTGATATGATTTGCTGCTCAGTGATTGCAGGATTCAGTCTGCATTTCCCCAAGGTGAAAAATCAAGAAAATGTATATATTGAGAGTGGGCATAAAGGTATCTCTCAAACAAGGTGTAAATATATAGCCCTCCCCAAGGTGATCTGCAAAATATGGCCTGCTCGAGGGTCCAGAGGACAGGTTTGCGAAACACTACTATAGACTATAATAACTATGGTAAGTTTACAACAGCTCTGTGTAAGTTCGCACCAGCTTTGTAATATAACCCTTGGTGGGCCAAATTTGCTGAACCCCTTACATACACTGTCCTATAAGGACCTTTGCAAAAGCCAAAGACACTGTCTTATTGTTTGTAAAAATATTTTTTTTTATTAAAAGCTTTTAAGTGAATTGAGTTTATGGCATAATGTCAGATTTGTGCAGTTTTTTTTTCCCCCACAACTTTAAATTTACAAAATATTGGCACCAGCTATCGGCCAGAAAAGCTGGCAATAATCGGTATCGGCCCTGAAAAAATATCGGTCTATCCCTAATTTCAACTGTAGAGAAGACCTTTACAAACACTAAACACTAATATACTTTTATTTATTCATGCTGGCCTGGAAGCAGGTATCCTTGGTAGCAGCCTAGAAAAACAAAATTCAATACTGGTTCTTTTGGTCGAGGTTTAGTATATCCATAGAACTTCTTCTCTTTTTTTTTTTTCTTTCACTTTTTCTGACCAGGTTTGCCTCCACTATTTTTGAACCTGTAAGGAACCATGTGGCTGATTTTGGTTTTCACTGATGCGTTGCTTGCCAGTTGGTGTGAATGGCAGAATCCTTTTTTTGTAGAGCATCAAGCACATCACTATACACAGGGATAATGTAAATCCCAGCTACTCAAGGGCCCTGCTCTGCAATTTACAGAGTGCGGTGAAATTCAAGTATATTCCAAACGCTAGGCCCGCATCAAAACTCTTCATTACTCATAGGATGGGTGTCAACCTCACTTGCACCCCCACCTCGCCAGATTTTAAGGATTACCTTGAGGAAATGCAGACTGAATTCTGCAATCACTGAGCAGCAAATCATATCCCCCTGTGCTGTGCTTCACATATCTGGCAAACCTGGCCTAAGGACAGGTTTTGGAAACACCGTTGTAGACATTGTAAGGGAGGGGAAGGCATAAGATGGGCTGATATAAGGGTTTCCACACCCTGCACCTCCCTGCCTAAAGATAAGCGTTTAGCCAGAAACTGGCTCCATGTCCTGGACAATAAGTGTAAAGCCAAGTTACACCTTGGATCATACCTCCATACAAAATCCTGTTTGCTTGTCCAGCAGGAGTGTGATTAACTCATGTCAGTTTATGTATATTTAATATTTGCAGTATCTTCTGTGTTTTTACTTGTTATCTTTCACAATACCTCTCACCTCCTATTGTTTCCTGACAAACTGCTTAATGAGGGGAATTTTGTTGCAGAATAAAGTCCTTGTCAAGTTTTTTTATTGGTGTTTCACAAATGTTTCTAATTTTTGGGTCCCTCCTATTCCCCCCCCCCCTGCAGCCTGTCCCACTGCATGATTTAGGGGTGAAGGAGGGGGATGGGATGCATTCTTTGGTATACACATCTTTTGCAGCATGTTTGCATCGTTATTGATATTCTGTACAGGTATTTTTTTTTTTCACTTTTAGTCAGAAAAAAGAGGTACATTGTGTGTACAAAATATTTTGCTTTAATTAGAGTGTGTGTGTGTGTTGCACCGATACCGATACTAGTATCGGTATCGGGGCCGATATTGCCGTTTGCACGAGTACTTGTTACTCGTGCAAACGGCCCGATACATCCCGCTGATGCTGGGCCGGCTTGCCGGTATCCGCAGGGCTGGGGAAGCTGGCCGCGTGCATGAAAAGCACGCGGCCAGCGTTCCCCTCCGGCGCGCCAAATACTCACCCTTCCTGAAGTTCCGGTCTCTGGGCAGTGATGCGGTCACGTGGCCGCCGGGCGCTCCTGTGACGCTGCCTCCAGCCGAGAGGCCGCGTCACAGGAGCGCCCGGCGGCCACGTGACCGCATCACTGCCCAGAGACCGGAACTTCAGGAAGGGTGAGTATTTGGCGCGCCGGAGGGGAACGCTGGCCGCGTGCTTTACATGCACACGGCCAGCGTTCGAGCGGGGGGGCAAATCCATGAGAGCTGCGGGGCAAATCCATGTGAGCTGCGGTCAATCTCATATAAATTTTTATGAGGTCTGTTCCTATTGGAAAGCGTCACATGACATCAAATAAAAGTATCGGTACTCGGTATCGGTGAGTACTTTTAAAGTATCGGTACTCGGTCTTAAAAAAGTGGTATCGGTGCATCCCTAATATATATATTTCTCTTTTAAAAACTCTTTCATGAACTTGAAGTACAGGATCTGGAGATTATATTCACAAACCACTTCCACACTTTCCAATAAAAGAACTGGGATTTAAACTAACACAAAATGACAAATTTATGAAGCATAGATGAGATTTAGGGGGGGGGGGTCTGTACAGGTAAGCTATAAATCTAGATAAGTGAACATAAAAAACTCCCTTTGCTAGTGCAGAACAGGTAACCCAACCCAGAACATTAATTTGTGTCCCTCAATCCTCCTACGAAGTCTTGGCGACATACAGCGAGTACTCTTTGTTATTAGAGACCCCCCAGACCCCCGACAAAAGTGCTTCAGTTTTAGTCCTGAGACGTCAGAGCAGGGCCTCCTGGCTGTCAAGCTTTGGGTTTCCCCTCACTGTAGTCCTTAGGGAAGCAATGGCCAATGCTTCCCTATGAGGAGGCTCTGAGGGGATGGGACGCTTAATCAGGTTTGCACATATGCAAATTACAGCCAAAGTCTCTGTACTGTCCCTGCCCTTAAATCAAGGTTCAGTTTTCATAGGACATTAATCTCTTACCCCTTTTATTTAAGGCCTGACTGAGAAATGGAACCACATGCAAACAAAAGTCTTCATGTATATTTTTTCTTTAAAGTCGCTCTTCCTTTCCAGGCCTATAAAGTATGCAATCTCCTGCTCGTTCTGAAACCTGGTCACATTCCTTTTAATTATATAGCTATTAATTCCCTGGACATACTTGAGAACAAGAGAAATCTCCATTTATCCTTCCTGGTAAACATAGAAAATGTGGGCAGATAAGAACCTTTCGGCCCATCTAGTCTGCCCAATTACATGGATATTTTACCTGGATTTATCTTTTGTTTAGGATAGAAATACTTTTATAAATTATTTTTCCATTTATAAAATGTATGATTGGAATTTGAAAAAGTGTGTGTCAGAGAATGATCTGAGCTGTGACAATAAGCCTCACCAGGGCATTGCAGGAAAGTTTGGGACATCTTCTCAAACTTCCTTACCTCTGGTCCAGGCATAAAAGCGTTACTCTAATCCAAAATCCCTTATCTCCGTCTGGCTGGCCATTTGTATGCAGAGCCTGGGGCCACAGGGATAATTGCACACACAAACAGGTCTTTAGTGGGAAACATCACAGGCCTGTCAGGAGAGAATACAATCTGTGTGCTGTTAATGGATTTATAGTTGACACTCCCCAGGCATGAGGGGACACATACTGTGCACCAGAGGATAAACTGCACTCACCTTTATCCTGCATGAATTCCTCTTATTAGAATGCATACTAGGCCCTTTTTGTGCCTTGATAGTTTCCCCTTTCACAAATTGCTGACACAATGTAAGTCCCAGCCCCAGATAAGGTGGAAAGGTGCTCCATGGTCTTTCTGGGCACTCCAATTTATTCAGGCTGATGGTCAGTGCATGAATAAGGAAACCATGCTGTATGTCTCATTCATAGAAGAAATCCATGAGGGATGCTGCGTGCCCTTATACCAGGAGTCAGCAACCTAGGCTCCCTGATGTTTTGGGAACTACATTTCCCATGTGGCTCAGTCAGCCTAATGGGTGACTGAGCATCATGGGAGATGTAGTTCCCAAAACATCAGGGAGCCAAGGTTGCTGACTCCTGCCCTAAACCATATGTTGGACTTGCACGTCCCCCTTCCTTCCCAATTTTTCTTTTCTGAAATTTCATTGTTTGACTTGCTTGAGATGGACCTGCATGTCCATATGTCTTGATCTTTCTGTATCTGACCTGCCTTTTGATTAACCTCCTGCAGCATAGGGACGTTATACTGCCGGGCTGCATCTTCACCGCGCTTCCCCTCTGCATGAAATTCTCCAGGAAAACCGGTAGATATGGCTTGAGACTAGTTTTGCCAGATTTTATCAGCAATTTAGATTTTTCTACACTTCATCTTTTCATGATGTTTTCTGTTAGTGTGGAGCAATATACACTAAAACAAGTGCGGTTCGATACCTGTTTTGAAATGAGACCTCTGTATTGGTCTTATTAAATATATAAATTTTAAAAATATATTCCTTTTTTTTATTAATATATATTATAAAAACATAATTTTTTTTATTTTAAGCCTCTGTTTTTGGTTTTCCTAATGATCTGGTAAACGGTATATACCAGGTTGGCATTTTTTTCGGACATTCCAACTACGATGGTGTATGTGTGAATCCTCTATAATTCTGTTTTCCCAGCATATACTGTATGTTCTATTCTTTAGTGTTGGGAAGTTGACACTTTTTTTTTTTTCATTTTGCCAGAGAATTAGGTGCCTAATATTTCTAATGTTAAACAGGGTTATTCAAAGAGAGGTGAAAACCAGGAGAAGAGAACAATCTAGACCAGGGGTGGGGAACCTTTTTTTTCTGCCAAGGGCCATTTGGAAATTTATAAGATCATTCGAGGGCCATACAAAATTACCAACTTAAAATTTAGCCAGCTATGTTTAGGAAGAAATTAACTCACCCCTAATGTGATGGCTGGAACTGCTTCTCTTTGGTGAGGTGCGCAATGTTAACTGGTACAGATGATGTTGTTACTTGCAATTTTCCAGGTTTGTGCCCCTCCCCATTTAATTAATTTCACCTCTCTCCCCATTCAATTTATTTAACCCCTCATAAAAATTCATTTCACCCCCTCCCCATTTAAGACTGGGGTCAGACGAACGCATTTTTAACTTGCGTTTAGGCGCACTTAATCATGGCCGCAGTAGCGGGCAATGACTGCCAATATACGAAGTACAGGTGCACAAAAGTCCAGCCGCGCAACGCAAGTGGAAAATGAACGCAGTTTTTTGAGAACACAGTACCGCTAGTACTGACATACAGAGTGCGCTGCGGCGGCGTGTGTGCGTGATTAGGAGATGTCAGACGCTGCTAATGTCCAGCCGAAATAACATCCAGACGCAAAAAGTGTTTTATTGACGATTCGTTAAAAATCACGCACGAAAATGCACGTCTGACCGTTTTCATGCATTCCGTGAAAAAATACGTCCATGCGTTCGGACACACTTTTTGACGGTCGCTGCGAATAATGCGTTCATTTGACCCTAGCCTAATACATTTCACCCTCTCCCTTCCCCATTTAATTCATTTCACCCCTTTTCCCCTTCTCCCCATGTAATTAATTTCACTCTCCCCCTTTAAAATTAATTCCAGCCCCCCCACCCCGCGGCGAGTAGCAGAATGAGGGGGCCCTCAGAGCGCCACAGCAAGGGGGTGCAAATTTCCTCTCCCGTGGCCCTTTTACCAGACCGCGGCTAGTAGCAGAATTAGGGGGCAGGGATTATCACCGCTCCCTTCACTCGCTGAAGCGCGCCGGATCCTCCTTCATGGATAATCCCCGCCCCCTCATTCTGCTACTCGCCGCGGTCTGGTAAAAGGGCCGCGGGATAGGGAATTTGCACCCCCTTGCTGTGGCGCTCTGAGGGCCGGACCAATTGATACCGCGGGCCGGACGTTCCCCACCCCTGATCTAGATCAAATAGCCGATTTGGAAAGTGAGATAAATGGGAGAATTTTTTTCTGGTTTGGCTATTTTGACCTGGAATTTTCACTTCTCCAGTCATTCTCCTGGTTTTCACCTCTGAATAACCCTGAAAGTCTGTCTTGGGTCCTGCTAGATTTTGGGAAGATGGCATGGCTCCTACCACCTTTTATTTACAGCTCTCCGTGTGTGTGTGTGTGGTGTGTGTGTGTGTGTGTGTGGTCATTGTTGCAAATGAGAAAAACTTGAGAAACCTCTATATTGCCAATTTTGCTTTAACCAAAGTATGATTTTTGTAGCCGTGGCTTCCGTAATGTCTGCTTTATTTGTCGCGTGTAATAAGTGGGTACAGAATTGGTTTTTTGTCTTTTTTTTTTTTTTAATCTTTAAGTGCCAGAGCATTTTTTATGAAACCAGTGACATTTTAAGATCCCCTCCAGATAGCCCAGCCGGCCTGTCTCTGATTTGTTTGTCTAGGCTCCTATCCTTTGTTCATTTGCTATGCTGGGAATGTGCAGAAATCTGATTACCCCTAAAGTACTTTCACCTTTCATTCCCTAATGGCACCAGCTGTGTGACTGCTTCATCCAGGAGTAAAGGACAAGGCAGACTGTCAGACTGCATCACATCAAGCGGCACCAAGCCCCTATCTGATCAGTCACCCCCTTAGGCCGCATTTCCTGAAAACAACCCCCACCTTATCGCTTCTCCCTTTCTGTTTATATATATTTTCCCTTCGATATTCGGCGCTTTAATTAATTTTCAAGCTATCAAGTTTTTTGGGTTTTTAATGTATACGATGTTGCACGGCTCAACAAATTGAACAATACAAATATTATGCTAGAGTCAGACGAACGCAGTCTGAGTGCACTCTGCGTGCGTGCACAACGGACGGATGTACTGACGGAAGATACTGTAGACACCACATGGTCCGTTTTTCTTGACGGTTGTAGAAAAAAAGGGAACTATGGGAAATAAAATTAATATGAAAAAGGATACGAAAAGCCATTTCGTGCGTCAAGGTGCTGGACGTCGCAAATGCGCTGCGTCTGACATCTCACAGAACGCTATGCGGAGGTGGCGCACTCTGCACGTCCATGGTAGCGGTTTTACATTCTTGCCTAACTTGCGTCCGTTTGCCACGTGCATGCGCAGTTCGGTGCGCACGTACTTTGTGTGTGGGTCTCTCTTGCTCATGATTCTATGCTACGACGGTCGTTAACTGTGCGGCAACACGGACGTGATCACTGCGTTCATCTGACACGGGTCTTAGGCTAGGGTCAGAGTGGGGCAGTCGGAACGCGCGTGCAGGCGCACTAAATCACGGCGGCAGTAGCAGCACATAACGGCCAATGACGGCCAATATACGCAGTACGTGCGTACAAAAGTGCGCCGACACCACGCAACCGGCAAATGAACGCATTTTTCTCAGAACGTGAAACCGCTGCTACAGACATACAGAGTGCGCTGCGGCCGCATGGCAGCGTGTGTGCGTGATTAGGAGACGTCAGACGCTGCTAGTGTGCGGCCTACATAACGTTCAAACAGCCGGATTTCCCTAGAATTGCGTTGGTGAGTACCTGCGACTGTGGTCGTCTGACCACTTAAGCGTATTCCGTGAAAAAATGCGTGCGCACGCATCGACGTACATTTTGACGGTGGCCGCAGAAAATGCGCTCATCTGTCCCTAGCCTAAATGGGAAATGACCTGGCTCCTAGAAAGGGGGTAGCCAGCTGTTGTAGCTTTTTTTTTTTTTTTTTCTTGAGCATATTTTTACCAGGAAGGATACATTGAAATTTCTCTGGTTTTCAGGTATGTCCTGGGTGGCGAGTATGTACCATTTAGGTGTCTTGCCCAAGGACACTTACTAGATCGGTGCTCTTGCCGGGATTGAACCTTTGTCTCCACGGTTATAGAGCAGTGATGTTACCTCTACTCCATTCAGCCGGTACAATTGTTATATTATTATTCTCGGGGTTATTCAGAGAGAGGTGAAAACCAGGAGAATGACTGGAGAAGTGAAAATTCTATTTCAAAATAGCCAAACCATTAAAATTCTTCCCTTTCATCTCACTTTCCAAATCGGCTATTTTGACCTAGAATTTTCACATCTCCAGTCATTCTCCTGGTTTTCACCTCTCTGAATAACCCTGTATGTCTTGAGGAAACCAGAGCCTCAATGCTTTCAGTCCTGTAGATTACCCTCCCCCAATTAATTTGACCCTGTTTCTGAAAGTATAACCTCCCTAGATCTCGACCTATACATGGCATCACCTTCTGCAAATTCACATAATGCATGGATTACATGTCTGAAGCCGGGATCCTTATGTGTGCAATGTTTATGGATAATTGGAGCATACAGAACGCTGGTCTCTTTCTGGGGGATCTCTGGGATCTGAGAGCTGCATTTGTAGAATAGCAGGCGAGCAGCCATGCGTGTGGGGATCAGACACTAGGTGGAGGGGGGTGCTGCTGCCTCTCTTGTGGGTATATGGGAGGGGGGGCATGCTGACCCTTCTCACTATCTGTCGGTATCTTGGCTTTCCAGATCCTCCGCCATGTTTTCCTGAACACCGCATTTCATGGAGAGGGAAAACACAAAGAAGTGGCTATGCTGCGACACATGCTTTATATGTATCAGGAGGGAAATATGTTAACTGGGATTTCATTCTTGCCCGCAGCAGAAGGATTTTGTATATTTCCAGGTTGCTATTTTTTTTTCTTCATGCACAGCTCATTGGCATGAATACATTATGTGCCCAGGAAACCATTAAAGATCTGGCAGCTCTGTAATGCTGCTCACATGTGACCTCTCTGCCTTTACAAAGAAATTCTGGGTATTTATGGTTAATGTTCTCCTGGGGCTTTTTCACGAAGGCTGGTGTCAAACAAGCGCACTATGCGCGCCCATACTGACGTGCCTTCTGGCGTCTGTCGCAGCATTGAGACGCTGCGACGGGGCCAGCCACATGCTGTTGCGCGTGTATGAATTGCACGTGCAACAGCGGCTGTGCTGTGTCCGTGCAGGAGCCCTCTCCGTCAAAGCGCTCGGATGCGCGTTGACAGAGCTGCAATGCACGATTCTCCATAGGAGGATCGAGCCTTGCAGCGCTGAGCGCACTTACTCAGGTGGCCGGACTGGTGTTGAGTGGAAAGAACATCCACTCTCACGGACGTTCCTTCCGCTCTCCAATGACGCTCGTCTGACGCCAGCCTAAGTGGTGAATTACTAACAAAGTACTAGTTAGGCTCGGATTAGACGAACGCATTCTGTGTGTCCGTGCACAACGGACGTACTTTCTGACTGACGACAAGGTAGTGGCCACAGTTCATTTTTGTGACTGACGTTTTTTTTAACTGATGTAAATGGGAAATAAAATTTAATATGAAAAAAACATTTTGTCTGACTACGTTCCATCACTCACACACAAAGCTATGCGGACGTGGCGCACTCCACACGTCTGTTCTAGCGGTTTTACTTTCTTGCCTAACTTGCATCCGTTTGCCGCGTCCGTTGTGCGGACGTACTTCGTGTGTGGGTCTCTATTGACCATAATTGTATGCTACCACAGACGTTAAAATGTACAGCAACACGGACGTGAACACTGCGCTCGTCTGATCCGAGCCTAAGACTAGATAAGTGGAGGTGCAGGAATACTGGAATATCTTCGTTTCCTGGTTTGGATCCAAAATTCAAAACCCTGCTGCAATTCTCCTACCAGTTTAACACTAGGAACTGTTTGTAAAAGGCTGATTTTATATATATATATATTTTTTTTTCTTACTTTACTTTACACCAGACTATCTTTATCTTGTCTGTGGCAGAGTTGCACTTGTCGGCATTGGCTCAAGCAATGTTAAAGTGCACTTGTTCTACTTTTGCGCTTTTCCTGCATTATCTCATCAGGTGATGGATATTGTATTGGTCTTTAAAGTGCATTGCAAAATTTATCATCCCTCGCTATCGTGTCATAATTTGTTGCAGTAATCCAGTGACAGGGCTGCCATGTTTATCCCTCCTGTGAGTGGGGCTGTAGTGGGGGCAGTCACAGAATGATGCATGGTTGGCCTTTGACAGTGTCGGTGCGCCACCAGTCAATCAGGTGCACGGACTAACCGGAGAGCTGTCACTCACCCCTGTGGCATGCCACATAGACGTGAAGGAAAATTTTCACATGGAATGACTTCCCTTTGTCCTATGCGTTGCTAAAATGGTGTGCCACATATAAAGGGGGTGATTCCCAACTGGTGTTGGGCAGGATAGTTACTTTAATTGCTAATACATCTGAATTGGTCTAATGTTCCTTTTACATGATTTATTTTTTTCCTTTTTGTCAGCTTGACTATTGGCCAAAAAATGTGCAATTTCCACTGATTCACCAGCTAATATGGTTGACCCATGATTTATTTTGTGGTCATGTCCATCATATATAATTTTATATTTTTTGACGTCCTAGTGTAGTATTAGTAAAGGGAAACTACCACTTACACAAGCTGTAACTAGATTACTTGTGCATCACAAATAAAACCACTTTATAAAACACATGCTGCAGCGTGTTTGCTGTTTTTTTTTCTGAAGTAATTTCTTTTAAAATACCCAATTTTTTTTTAATTTTTTTTTTTTAATCCCCACTTCCATTCCCTGGATAGTTCCATTATGCCGCATTTACCAAAAGCATTGCTTTGTGGCTCTTAACAGTTAATGATTAAAACTATTGTTCTCTAGGCTACCTGAGAGAAGTGATGGCAGCTGAATGAGATATGACAGGGAGTTTAAGACTAATGATCGACAAAACTCCCACCCCCCCCCCCCAATTTGCTTTTGAATACATCCCACACCATACAATGATGTGAGTTATTGACCCATAGATTCCATGCTATGGCCATTGCCACGGAGCGGGGAGCAAGTGATTGATACTTTGGGAGTAGTTTACTACACAAAGGATCATAAAATACTTTCTAGCTAAACCTACAATAGTTTAGGTGGTAGTGGCACTTTTTTTAATTAGAAATATTTTTTTCTAAATTTCTTTTGCACATAGACTTCTGTAGTTCCCTTTTCCCGTGTTCTTCCAAACTTCAAACTTCATGCAGATATCATGAAAACGAATTCCTTGTTGTTTTGTTTGTGGTTTCGGGAGGGACTCCTTTTTCCTTTTTATGCCCTGTTGGGGAACAGTCTGAAAAAACAGTGGCAGGAAAAATTAGGGGGTGATGGCAGCAGCGCCCAGAAGAATGCAGGAAATTTGTGAACTGGCTGCAGTCTCCGTTTGTGAAGCCACTTTAGCAGACCTGGCCTCCTCCTCCCCTCCTTCCCTCTTTTTTTAAGAGGCCGAGTCTTTGATGGCGACGGATGGAGCCCTGGAATCAGGGAGTCTGTAGTTTGTTGTTTGTCTGGCATGGGCTCTCTTTGAAATCAGATCACTCTCTGGGCCCTGTTTTTCTGAGGAGGTCCCTCTGCTGTTGAGGAGTGGTGATAATACAGAGTTGGCTTTTTTGCTGGCGCCAGATTGACTGTTTATCTGGAGATCTCGCCAATTACAGCTGCTTTCTTAAAGCACCAGTCACCCTCTTCCTCCCCCCTCTTCCTCTCCTACATGGGCTCTGTCCTAGGATATGGCAAAACTCCCACACTGTAACAAGCCTGGCAAGTGAGGCCATTCCCTGGAATAGCTCTCCCATCATCTCTTCCCTCTCTCTCCTTCTAATTCCCTCTTATTTTCATTTTAAGGTGTTTTAAAGCCTTAATTTTTCTTTTTATGTTTTTGTTTGTTCTTCAAAATTCCCTGATTTTATATTAGATTTCGCTATGGTAGAGGTTCTCCATCAATGTAAAAGTTAAAAGACAAGAGTCTCTACATGTAAGATCTAGATGCCAGAGGTCAACTTGAGGTTGGGGTCAGAGGAACGCTGTTTGAACGTGCGTTTAGCCGCACTTTATTAAGGCCGTGGTAGCAGCAAATGACGACCAACATACAAAAGTGCAGCTGGACAACGCAAGCGGCAAACTAACGCATTTTTGCAAGAACGTTGAACCGCTGGTACTGACGCACAGAGTGCGCTGCGTTGGCATAGCGGCGTGTGTGTGTGCCATGATTAGGAGACGTCAGACGCTGCACATGTCTGGCCTACATCACGTCCATTTGTTTTTTTTTTTGGTTTTTTTTATAGCTCTGTCAAAAATCACGGCCGTAATTGCGCACCATGTGACCCCTATCGCGTTTTTAAGAAGAAAAAAACCCTGGATCCAATGGGGAGATGCCTACCAATTGAAACTTTAAAGCGCCAAAATATGCCCCGGTGCACATCTACATCTTTTTACTGTGTTGGTAAGGGGCAGTAAACTCCTAACGCTAACTTTTCTAGTGAATGTGGTCAGGTTTACGGTTAATTATTTCACCGTCACCTTTTTGTATAACCACCTCCTTCTACTGGTTTTGTATTTATGAAGTATTTTACCGGGAAGGATACATTGAGATTTATCTCGTTTTCAAGTATGTCCTGGGTTCAAGAGCATTAAAATGTTACTTTGAATTTCTGTAACAACTGTAAGAAAATGCAAGATAATAAGAACAAAACACAAATATACAGATTAACAGAAAATAAATATGTAGGAAATCTAGTCACTGTATTACATGTTTACAGGTGCATTCTGTATCGGTCTGTTTAATAGAGAGCTCTTAAGTGACTTTAGACTGGGGGAAGATTTTTACTTTTGTGTTTTTACTAGAATATATACTGAAACAACTAATCGCTGATTAAATTAGTTAACTATTTCCGTTAGCGATTAATCGTCCTGTGTACAGCACACACGGTTTAGGCTGGTGTCAGGCGAGCGTAATGTTCGCGTCTGTGATTGCGCCTAAAAGTACGTCCGTGATGGCATGAAAGAAAACCCATCGGAGCCCGACACACGAAGTACGTCCGCACTGAACTGCGGACGCGGCCCACGGATGCAAGGTAGGCAAGAACGTACAACCCCCTAGAACGGCCGCACAAAGTGCGCCGTGTGTGTGATGGAACGTGGTCAGACGGACTGCATTTATACGTCCAGCATTTTTCAAGGACAAAATGGTTTTGCTTTTTATTTTTCCCTCCTACATCCGTCAAAATATACGTCAGTGAATAAACGGACTGTGTGGTCACTACTGTGTCTTCCGTACTGACGAACGTCCGTGTGCACGGATGCACAGTCTGTAGAAATCACGCTCGTCTGACCCTAGCCTTAGAGTCAGACGGAGTTAAACGTAAATAACCTCCGCTTCGGAGCTGATTTGGAGAAGATGCGCCGCTGCTTTACTAGGTATGATTTAGTTCTAGGGTTATGTCAGACACAACCAGTTTGTTTTTATTCCATTTACAACAGTAGCAGAACTTTAACACAAACAATAGGATACTTCCATTGGGTGAAGGAGCTGTATGCCTGTGTTTTATCTATACTTGAAGCTGGAGTCCTGTGCCACCACTCCACCCTCCCTGCCACACCCTCTTTTGGTCTGAAACTGCCATTCCCTCCCTTAGGTCTGGTCCCTTTCCCCAAACTTTCTCCCACACTCAGATCCGGTCTTTTGTCCATACCCACTCCCTCTCACACTCGGGACAAGTCACTTGAGCAAACTCACTCCCTTCCACCTCCAGTCCCTCCTCCCACTCAGTTTGTTCACAAAATTATTTAAAAGGGACACTCTACGCACCCTAACCACTTTCTTATTAACCCTGATTTCATGCTGACATCATCTATGACAAAGTGCTTGTAGCCACGTTCATTTGAGAAAGCAAACATGGGCTTAGGCTGCGCATGTAGGATCAACCCATCCCTCTGACCAAGCACTCCCATACCTTGTGTGTGAAAAGCACGCAAGATACTCAATTTGCGTATGTACGTACGAAAGTTACATACATTACGCAAATTATTATTTTATTTTTTTTACATAAAATTCTTAATATTTTTCTATTTATCCGATCGATTATGAGAATAATCGTTAGTTGCAGCCCTAATAAATATATTTATATTTATCTCCTGCACATTGTTGTAAGTATCCTAGGAAATTGCGGAACCAAAATTTTATTTGTTTTTTTTTTTTCTCTCAGAATCTCCACCTCCGCCATATTCCCGCGTTTCGCCAAAAAGTGACCAGAAGACACCAGGTGAGCACACAATCGTCAGAATGTATTTATTTTGTCTTTTCCTGGTTTTAGCCTTTTGAGGCTGGTACTTGAAAACGAGAGAAATCTCTATTTTTGCTGGTAAAATACTTTTTATAAATAATAATAAAAAAATTGTACAGTGTTTATTTTACACTCTCAGCCCTGAAATGAAAGCTATAAAATTATAATATATAGTATACATTTTTTTTTTTTTTAATCAGAGACTTATATAAAAGTAAAATGTATATACATATAATATATTTTTTTATTTTTTTTTATTAAAAAAACATTTTAAAGTTTGGCAGCGCTTGGCTTTGTTAATGCCAGTGCTATCATGGAAGGGAAGGTGTAAAATAACAGTTTGGCTCTTTCTGCCAGAGACAGACAGACATGGTGGGTATCTTCTGCCCATACTGTGTGTACTCTAATCAGACTGATAAACTTACTTAGACAAGCTTAATCTCCCTAAATTCCCATTGTCTCATTGTGTAAATATTATTATTCACTTTACTTCCCTGAGCTAATTGACCAGTCTCCATTAGTCAAACAACGGGAACATAAAAAAAGGCCTGGCGACTGTAGGATGCGAGGTCAGTGAATGGGGTGCAAATGCTGAATGTCAGACGCCTGCCTTCTCCTGCGACACACACAAACACAATCCGGCCTCGCTAATGTCTGGGGCTGAGACATCACGTGTAGTCCAGTGCTGAATTCAACCTAATCCTTATCGTTCATACAGCGCCAGCATTGTCCGCAGACCTTTAACAATATGATGTGGAGGAAGCAAGACTAGAAATGACAAACAAAACGGCGGAAACAAGTTCTCGGTCTCGGTGTGAGCTTGGAACAAATGCTAAGGGACCTCGTTGTGTGCTGCCTAAATACGATTGGGGCTAAATATTTTTTTGTCAAGGTTAAAGCAGCCTTGTGGGCTGATCATTTTACAGTAAACCTGCTCACCAGGACCATTCGTGTACAAGGTCCGTGTTTTAAAGGGACACTACCACTTACATAAGCTGTAACTACCGGCTGGGTGGAGTAGAGGAAACCTTACTGCTCTGCATGGAGAGAGCCTGTGGAGACATGGGTTCGATCCCGATGAGCACCTCTCCAGTAAGTGTCCTTGGGCAAGACCCCTAACAGTACAAACTCACCACCCAGGACATACTTGAAAATGAGAGCAATCTCAATGTATCCTTCCTGGTAAAATCCTTTCTCAAAAAAAAAATTACTCGTGCATTACAAACAAAACCACTTTATAAGACACACGCTGCTGATTTTTTTTTTTTTTTTTTAAATATATTTTTCTCAAGTAATTGCTTGTAAAAAGTTCTTTTTTTTTTTTTTAACCTGTGTCCATTTTGTGGATTTTTCACATGGCGCAACATTTTCCAAAATCTGTGCAAAAGTTTTACTTTACTGCTGTGGTTTATGTGTTGCTGAGATGAGAGCTGGCAGCTAAATGTGATAAAACTGGGAGCTTAAAAGTCTTCTAATCTACCCCCCCCCCCCGGTGATGTGCTTTGAATACATTCCACACAATAAAATGTGAGTCTGTTTCCATGACTACAGACCCATTCACTCCATTCTATAGACAATGCCACACAGTGAGAAGCAAGCGCTGTAAAGATACCATATGGGGCAATTTACAGCACGAACGATCACACAATGGATGCACCCAGAGACACATAAAGGGAAATATAGTAACAGGTTTATTCACTAAATGTGAAGCTGAGAATTGACTGGAGAAGTGAAAAATTCAGGTTAAAATATCCAAACCAGAAAAATTCTCCCATTTATCACTTTCCAAATCTGCAATTTGGTCTGGTTTGTTCTCTTCTCCTGAGTTTCACCTTTAGTGAACAGACCTGTTAACATACAAGAGAAAAAAACAGAGTACATGTAAAATATCAGCAACATAAAATAACCCCTTTTTTTTGGTGATAGTGGCCCTTTAAGTCCTATGTAAGAAGGTATTTTGACCCCTCCCTATGAGCAGCTTGCTGGCCTAGGGCCTAATGTTATCATAACCTCTGCTGCAAGGTACTCCTACCAGTTTTTTTTTTTTTCCTCATCACTAATGTCAAATGACAGTATGCATGTAGTGTTCTGCCCATTGGTGTGAAAAACCCCAAAATCTCTGAGGGATAGGCTTGTCAGTGTAAGGCATAAAATAATTAAACCACTACAGACCTGCACACTCTGTTTATTGGTTTACTACCCTTACCCCTCATAACATATATAAAATCAAAGAATTCTGTTTTTTTTTTTTTTTTTTTTTGGCTGGTAAATTTAAAGAATAAACTCCATATGCTTGATCCTCCATCCCAGACAGGCACTGTAAACAGCATGCAGAGAAAGTGTATAGAGTGTTTGTGTTTTTACACCTGCACAGGCAGGCTGCAGTCACATAAGCACACTTTTCGTGTCCGTCTGACCCCACGGTTTGCTGCCCGGCATAGCTTTTCAAAGAAGTCAAGAGAACACACTAAAAGCGTGCACATACTTTTTCACGCATGTTGCAACAGACGCCAAAATCGCATCGATGTGAAATGTAGAGCAACCCCTGCATATATATAATTTTTCCCTCTCTCTCTCCCATTATAAAGAGCGTCTGTTTCAGCGGAAGCACTGTGCGCAAACAGTGCGCCCGCGTGACCGCAGCCTACACTCACGTGACTGCAGCCTAAGAGGGTCTCCACTCAAGCACCTTTTTAAGCTTCTTTTGCGCTTTGCTGGATTGCATTGGTTTTGAATTCTTTTAGAATAATCTCGTTATGGTCACTGCAAAGCTTCATAAGCGGGATGTCTGACCATTATCTACCTTTTTATCACATTTACTGTATTTAAAACACAGACCATTTCTGTGTGTGTAACTGGGTCACACATATTCCTCTTTATACAAAATGACATCTATACCCTGACACAGATGATCGAACACTGACGATTAGACTTATAACCCTATAATACTTATAAAATGCTGTTTAACATCCTAGCTGCATCATTATAATAAGGCAGGTTTGCATGAGTGTGAAATAATTTGTCAGATGTTGACCGGGCAAACCTGATCCTAAAACCAAAGTATAAATAAGGTTGTATTTATTTTCCACCGAAAGTGGATCTAAACTCTGATCTTTAACCCCTGCTCCCACAACAAATCATATAATGCTTACAATGCTGTCCTCTGAGCGGTGTAAAAGACATTCACCCTTACAGACACATGCTGTTTTACAATCTCTGGCGCCTGGCAGCTTATCAGCAAACATCCGAACATTGAAAGGTTAGAAGCGGGACAGGCGGGTGCCCGCCAGTGACATGCAGCATCCTCTGTGACAGGAGCCAGCGGGTAGTCCCAGAAAAGCTCGGCTCCCGACAGCTTGGCTAGCTGGTCACTCAAGATGCATCTCACGTGTACCTGGTGCCACTTTAAGTACGGTCCCAAATAAGGACTGTCCTGCTAGATTCAGGACAATTTGTACATATCCATGGAATGACGCACGCTTTCTAGGGGGAGGTATCCATGTAGTGCCAGACTCTCCTTTATAGGATATGTGCAAAGAGACTCGCTGTTAGTGCTGTTGCTCGTTCTCCGTTTTTATAAGCCTTGTTTTTTGCCCTCTATTTGTGCAAATGAGAGCCGTGGGTAACTTGGCACCTGGTTTATAGCTTTATTGCATTAGGTTGTAGTCCAGAAAGCACCGAAGAACCCGCATCAAGGAATGATGCTTGCATTATCTTTTTATACAATGTCAGCAATGCTATAGAATTAAGGGGAAAAACACCCACATGGAACACATGTAGTTGGATATACCGAAAGAGTCTAACATAGTGGTGTCCAAGGCTGGGTGCCCACTAGCGTTTTCTTCTGCGCACTAGCGTGCCTTAAAAAGGACGCACTTTATGACGGAAGAGATTGGTAGACGCCAGACGATGCGTTCATTTTGACACACGTAAAAACTGAATTTGTCACTCTGTCACAGCTGCAGGGACACACTGGCCTACCCATCGTGCCTGCTGTCGCTAGTGCGCAGGTGCGCTTATTTGACGTTCGCCCGTGGCGTCAATCCTAGCGCTAAAGCTTTTGGTTTTTCCATGACGGACGTCTTCAGCGCGCGTTATGCATTATGCTCGTACTAAGTGTGTTCTTCTCTATCCGCGTAATTATATGCTACAACGGGCGTCATAACGCGCGCTAGTGCGCAGAAGACGCTAGCGCGCACCCGGCCTAACCTGGGCACCCTAGATGTTTCAGAACTGCATGTCACACGTAAGGCTGGGGTGCCCAGGTTCACGATCACTGTTCTAGGAGGACCGTCTCAAACAAGCTTACGATGTACGAGTAATTCAAAGCTCCCAGAACTTTTTTTATTTTCTGTTTGGGAAAAAATTTAAACTATATTTTTGTATTTATTTATTTTTCTTCTCGTCTTTAATGGCGTTCTTTAGGATGTAAAAAAGACCTGATTGTTGGTTTGGCTTTCCCGTTTACATCAGTTTTATACGTGGTTGGCCAAACTCCTGGGTTCCTTAGACGTCTATAAAGGAGTGAAACCATATCAAACTCACAAGTAAACAAAATTTAGGATGGCGGGTGAGGAATTCTAAGTAATAATGGGGGGGCTCTGTGTGCCTCATCTAGTGTGCGGATATGCCGTTGCAGAAGCCTTGATGCTGACCATTGATTCCATTCAGCTCGCTCATTACGTATTTATGGTTTTGGGTGAATTATTAACACTTTTCACAGATGACTGGAAACGTAGAGTTTCTGGCTCCATAGCACATTGGGAACTTCGACAAACGCACGCAATTTGGGTTTGTGGGTTTAACCTCTTCCTTTTTTTTTTCTGTTGAGGGTTAAGGACATTTAAAGTGTTTTTACTTAAAGGAGAAGGAACAATGTGGGCAACTTGTTAAAACAAAGCTGCTTGTGCTTCAGTAGCAGAGGGGAGGAAGGAAGGAAACCTGCAAGAATAAACAGCTTCAAGAATGTTAATGTGGGTAATTAAGTATAGTAACTATGAAGCATTTAAAGGCTTCGTGTAACCTTATCCTCACAGCACCATGTCCCAGCCTGCTTTGTGGCCAGGCCAGTTGAAATTTTACATGCTATAGACAAGAGGAGGAGGAGGTGGTGTAACGGGAGGAGGGCACGCAGACCCTGCAGGCAGAGCGGCGAGTGGGTGACATTGCTGTAATCCTTGCTACTCACCTGTATTAGAGTTGCTTTTACAGTCCTGCCCCCCCCCCATGCTATAAAGTCCCAATAATCTTGATACATCTGGTTGTGGAATAGCATTTGATTTCTGATGCTTGAGAGATTGATTGAGATAGAGATAGAGATATATATATATATATATATATATCTCTATCTCAATCTCAATTTTACTGACAGTCTTTCTTTTTACAAGGTTATTAAATAAACACGGCTATAGGGCCAACTTTTTTCTTTTTTCTACTGCCCCCACCCCTGTCAAATTGTGACAAAATATTGTATAGAAACACATGGCGTGTATCTGCACCTGCCCTCTGTTACAACTACCACTATTAGATTGTAAACTCCTGAGCAGGGTCCCTTTCTCCCATTGTTCAGTATGTCTAACTTGTTTGATCGAATTTGACGATCACCTTAAACAACACCCTCAGGTGTAATCCTTGAAAGATATTGCTGGTCGGCAAGACCAGACGTCCTTGTCCTTTCCCTTCCTCACCTGGAGCCCTGTCATAGAACTCACATAGCGCTCCCCGCGTCAAACCCCAAAAGACCGACATTTGCCTTGGGAAAAACTTTGTTCATTTTATATTGTGTGGTGTGGTTTTTACTCGCTTTTACAGTAAATTACTCGATTTTAGTTTAAATGTACTTTTATTACTTTATGTGAATGTGAACGAAGATGTGTTTTGAAGGTGCAGACCATTCTTTCGTATAGAATGTAAAATAGGTTTGAGTACTATCTGGTTGCATGTTTGAGCATTCAAGAGTCTGGGACAGTGTTTGACTTTAATCTGATCTATTGGAACAATAGATTATGTAAATGATGTGTGATACGTAGGCTAAGGAATGTTTATTGTAAATATCTAATTGACATAATGTAATTAGAGTTTTAGTAGGTAAATGTTCGTCATTTGATTTATGCAAATTATAACTGTTGGACCTGGGCATAAATAGCAGTGTTTTTCAATAAGTCAGAGAATCCTGTTTGAACATCTTGTCTGGTGTCTCATTCAAGGTACCCACGTTCACCCTCAGAAGGCACAGAGCGGCCTTCTGGAAATTCAAAGAGGCAGAGGAGCAGACCAAGAGGCACTGAGTTCTAAGCAACTCAGCGTCCGGGCTGATCTGCGTAAGGGGGACAGGACAGGAGAAAGAGGGGTTTCCATCACAAGCATATCCCCTTTTGACTTAATCTCCGATTTTAATCGGAAAGCAGTCGCTAACCTAAGAGTGTCACCTCTTTTTGTTTTTTTGTAATTTGTCCTTCACATTGTACAGCGCTACGACATTTGTTGGTGTTTTTACAAATGGTTGTAAGTAATTTGTATCAAGGAGACTTTAGGGGTGCTCACCCAGATCTGCAAGGAATACGGAGCTCTGTGGACCGGTTTACTAATCCCGGCCTCTCCTTTTATGTTTTCCAGATATCTCTGATTCGTACACTGAAATGGACGCATCAAGCTCACTGCGTATCCCTGTTGGAGATGTCTCAGGTATTTTATTTCTATTTTAAGGGTTTTATCTGGAACTATATGACTGGAGAAGTGCCCTCTCACCATTCTGTAGGGCATGGCCAGTGCAATGTTGTGTGTGAAATAAATATATAAAAAATGTGGGATATATTCAAGGCCTTTTGAAATGGTTTTAGCTAGGGTGAAGCTGGATTTTTGACTTGGGATTACAGTTTGGAGGCTGATTACTATGAGTTAGGTGATATCCTCCACCTCCACCCTCATATTCTGGTCTCAAATTCTAGACTTGGTTACCTTGAGCAGCAACACGAAGGTGACTCTTCCCCCCCCCCCAAATTTAAAACCAGGATAATAGTCACTGTCGTAGAATATAAATTGAAAAAAATATTGCAGAGTCTGCTATTGGATGGATGGATGGATTGATTTTAATAATGGTTCTTAATTCTTATTGCAAACTTCATCGTATGTTGATCTTGTTGTGGGGGGACGAAGTCGTCGATCCTGGTCCGGAGGGGTCCTGGCAAAGCAGCAAGGTGTGCCGTGAAAACGGCCAAGCAAAAAGCTTGAATAACCGAGCGAATGTGGAGCTCTGAGGGCCAGTGTCATGGTTCAAAGATGCCAGATCACTAGTGCCTGTTCTGTTTTGCAGAGGGCCTTTTATAGTCCGGAGCTATTACCGAATTGGTCAATTTTTAGTGGGCTCTGTGTGATGTCATAATAGGGTTCCCACGTTCAGGCTGTATGTAATGCTTGGATGTATTATCGAAGAGTTGCCACAATATAGGGAGAGTACGTATGCTGAATGCAGAGTCCTGCCAAGATCCAACGATGAGAATAGTGGTGTGAAATAAAACCAAGATAAATTAATAAAAATGATTTTACGGCTGGTTTATCAAGGATTGATGTACTCAATCTTTTGATAATTCTGTTTGATTTTGTAGTCTAAAACTGTACTGGTTACATCTCAAGACTAACCAGACCCAGGTCCAACAAACAGTACTGTACTGGTAAAACCTGTACGTGTGTTAACCTTAAACAACACCCTCTTCAGTGTAATCCTTGAAGGATATTGCTGGTCGGCAAAACCAGACGTCCTTGTCATTTTCCTTCCTCACCTGGAGCCCCATATCCCCTTTTGACTTAATCTGTTATGTTAGCGACTGCTTTCCGATTAGTGTCACCTCTTTTTTTTGGGGGGGGGGGTTTCTCTCTCCTATCTCTTGTCACTTTTTTCCTTTCTGCTTCCTTCTGATGATCGCCTGTTGAAGCCTACTTTATCCTTTTCTGAAATGTTTTTTAATTACGGTATTTATTTTCTTTGCAAGTGGATACATATCCAGGAAAAAAGGTGCTGGCTTGGTCCTCGCTGATACTTTGCTCTGTTTTAGCCAATAAACAATAGTGTTGAATTTGCGATCCCCTTTGAAGTCGGGATCGCACAGAGGCTGTTGATGGCTGACTTGGTTAACACAAGTTGTCTGTGTTAGGTATACATACACATATAGGTATACATAGCGAATAACTTCATTTATTTAATTTTTTTCTCTTCTCCCTAGGAAAATTAATTAGAATTGACTGACATTTGAGTAGCGAGTAAGGATTCCATGCAATATGGATTCACTTAGAAATTTCTCTTGTGCTCCCACTGTGCACTTATTGACATGTCTGAACACTTTCAAGGATGATGGATAGTTGGTCTCGCACTGTACTTTCCAAGCAGAGATTATTTATTTAAACACGGGGGTCCTTCATTCAATCCATGGTCCAGTCACAAACTGGTACAAGTTGTGGGCCGATGTCTTGGGAATAGAAAACTTGTGTTCCTCACCGCATGGGACTTCCTGCCTTTTAAATCTCCCCGGTGGAAAACTCCCATCAATCCTATTCCAACGGGTTTAGCGCAGAGACCGCTTTATTGAACGCTTCCAAGAGCCTCGTTATTCTACATTTATTCTAACTTCTTCCCTTCAAGCTCCGTGTTATGTGGTTTTGTGCTGTGAGGACTGAGCCGCAGGATGGCCTTTTATTAGTGGTTTTTCCTGTTTGTGAATGAAGGTAGTGTTTTGAGGGGCTGCATGTGTGCAAGGAAAATCTTTGGTTCTGTATGTTAAGATATGTAGAGCTGGAGGTTGTGCTTTTATTATCCGTTTGCCATTCATCTTCTTTCTTTACATTGGGGTGGGGTACATAAGTGGTTTGTTTTGGAACACAATGCACACTGTGTTTTAGTTTTGGGATTTTTTCCCCCACCCCTTCTGGGTATTTCCTTCCAGCGGGTGGCTGTATTTTTAATTGTTAACTTGGAATTCGAAAAGGCCTGAGAAACAGGAAAACTAGCTCCACTCGCCAGTGTTTTGGGAATACTCATCTGTATTTTGCGTCTTCAAATCTAGGAGTGTTTATTGTACGCTCTCTCCGACTTCCTCCTCAGCCCCTGTATGACTTTAAAGAATGCCAGGTTATTTCAGGGACAACAAGCTTTACAGTTACAGGTTTTTATAAAGCACGAACAAGTTCCATAGCGCTGTACAATGGGAGCATATGTGGAAATCACTTATTCATAGCACTATGGAACACTTTGCCTTAAGGAAGGGCTCAGCAACCGAAGCGCTCCAGATGTTTTGGAACTACATCTCCAATGTCACTCATTAGGTTGCTGAGCATCGTGGGAGCTGTAGTTCAAACAATATGGTGGGTGAGAATTCTGACCCCCCCCCCTGCCTTTAAGAATAAAACTGTGCTTTACTATTCATGAGGTCAGGTAGACCCTGGCTGTTAGCATTTTAAATCTCCCTTCTAGTTGGGCTGTTTTTATATACAAAAAACTTTCTTTGAATGTTAATAGTGTACTTGGCGTCTCAGTTTGATACAAATTTACAATAAATTCACCAGCGGCACACAAGGTTTTATTAACCCCTTAAGGACCAATGACTTAACTGTTACGTCATAAATGTATTTTTTTAAAAAGACCCTTGGTCCTTAAGGGGTTAAAGAAAGATGGGGTTCTCAAGCACTCTATTTTCTTTTTCTAATGGCAACAATTTTAAAGGAAACCAATAAATAGTTGTGCTTGTGTCACTGAACATTCTGATACAAACTTGTCAAGCCTTGCTGTACGCTAGTCTGCATGCTGTTGCTGTTAATGGATGTGATGCCAGAGTTGTGTTTTTTAGTATACTATTCACTTCATGGTATACTTACTTCCTAGGTGTTTTTTTTTTTTTTTCTTCCTTCCTACTTTCGGGGTGCGGTGGGTTAATGCTGCTTTACGCCAATGAGCCACAATCCCTAAAACATTCTTTGCACTTTATTCATCCGCTTTGTGTGCCAGCTTTCCCCATAGAGCAGCATTGGTCAGCGCTGGAAAGGAGAGGGGGGAGTAGGTCCCAGAACTTCCACATTGCTTAGCCTGTATTTTGAAAGAGGCTCCTGTGGGATGTTTATTTGAGGGCAGGGAAACCTCAGCCAAACATCCTGCTTTTATCCTGCTTCTAAACTAAACCACTGGACAGGCCAGACCACAGGATTGTGACTGCTCTGAGGGATGGTGCCTCCTAGAAGGGTGCCTGTGTGTGTTTATTCAAATCCTGTATATGTCAGTAATGAGACACACATGACATTTATTTTTTTCTTTTCGATACACCAACATACACATGATCTCAGAGCTTGGCATATCCAGAGGCCAGGTAGCTATGAATCCCTAACAATTTTACCACTTTCATTTAAAAATTCGGGACTCTTGTTTAGGAAAAATCTAGCGCCGTGCGGTTCATGTTTGTCTTCTTTGTCTCTGATGTAGGTTATCGTCTGTCTTATTTGAAACCGAATTCATGGGGGAGCTATACACCTTTAAGCAAGGATCTCAAACACTGACCCCCCCCCCCCCCACCAGGGAACTACTTTGCTGAACTACAGCTCTTTAAATTCTGACCATCTACTACAGCCAAAACATTCTGGGAGTTGCAGACATCAACATCTGGGGACCAGAGTTTGACATGACTATTTAAGAGGGGGGGGGGTAGTAACTTAATTTCAAGGCTTCTTTTGTGAAAGAATAAAACTTTAAAAGTCTTAATTATTGATTCATGGTTTTTAAGTTTACTATTTACATCTCTAGTTCATAAACTGTTTTATGTGGGTATGGTTTTTGTGAAAGGAATTTTTTTTCTTCCTCCCCATACATGCCCTGCTTGCATCAATATTCTGTAAGTGTCCCCTTTTGCTCAGGATTAACGATCCTGTTCTACAGCCATGGCCAAAACGTTTGAGAATGACACAAAAATAAATTTTCAGAAAGTCTGCCGCTTCAGTGTTTTTTTTGTTGTTTGTTTTTTGGGTTTTTTTTGGTCGCTTTGCCAGATGTTAAGTGTATAAATACAAGCTCTTCGGAGGTGTCAAAGGTGTTTTTATTAATGTATTTAAGTTTATGCAAAGAGTCAACATTTGCATTGTTGACCCTTCTTTTTAAAGACCTGTCAATCAACTTCTGTGCCACATCCTGACTGACGGCAGCCCATTCTAGCATAATCAATGCGTGGAGTTTGTCAGAATTTGCAGGAGGTTTTGTCCACCAGCCTCTTGAGGATTGACCACAAATTCAAGGTCTGGGGAGTTTCCTGGTCATGGATCCAAAATGTTGGTGTTTTGTTCCCTGAGCCACATGGTCATCTCTTTTGCCTTATGGCAAGCTGCTCCATCATGCTGGAAAAGGCTTTGTCCACAAACTGTTCTTGGATGGTTGGGAGAAGTTGCTCTCGGAGGATGGTTTTGTACCCTTTTTTTGTTCATGGCTGTGTTCTTGGGTAAAATTTGAGTGAGCCCACTCCCTTGGCAGAGAAGCAACCCCACACATGAAAGGTCTCAGGATGCTTTACTGTTGGCATGACACAGGACGGGTGGCAGCGTTTACCTTTTTCTTCTCCGTACAAGCTTCTTTTCCCAGATGCCCCAAACAATAGGAAAGGGGATCCATCCGAGAAGATGACTTTACCCCAGTCCTCAGACAAATCCCTGTACCTTTTTTACAGAATCTGTCTGCACCAGTACATGTGTATACTATGACATGGCTACTGATCACGTGAGCGCTGCTTACAGTCTTGGGGATATTGCTGTACAATTGTCATGCGGCATGCAGAAAAGAAAATACAAGCAACATACTTGAAAACGAGAGAAATCTCAATGTATCCTTTCTGGTAAAATCCTTTAAATAAATAAATAAATTACAACTGCCGACTACTACGGTGATCCTGTAAGTATTGTGCAGTTACATGCCCCCTTTAATTCTCCGCTACCCCCGCCTCCTTAAACCCATCCTTGTAAATCTGTAATATGAGCTGCATTTTGCTGAGCTGCAAGATATTAAAGGGGAGAACAGCATTTTCTTAACCAGAATGGTTAGACCGTGTTACATTTAAGTGGTATGTTCTGATGCCGATGGGAAGGGTGACGGCAAATCCTGGGATGGATGGCTGGCTGTCACGAGAAGGGACATGTCCATGACAGATATTTCCATGCTATTTCTTTTGAATAGTTACTTTTTTCCCCAAAAAGTATCCTTTTTGTCCGAAAAGGATTCAACCACCAACAACTCCCATGATTCTTAACCTGGTTCATGAAAGTAAGGTTTCACAGAAGTACTGTAGATACTCGAGTATACCGCTAGCTTTGTGACAAAAATTTACCTTTCAAATTGGATGGGTCGCGTTATATTCGAGACCTCTAAGTCGCGTGTAAAAAATTAAAAATAAAAAAAACTTCCCCTGGATCCAAAGTCTCCGGAAGTTCCGGTAGTCTTGCTGAAGTGAATGCAGGCTCCCTAATGCTTGCTAACACTTCAGGAATCCTTCACCTCGCTCGCCTCCGCCGGCCATCTAATTGCTAGTAAGGAAGACTGGTGGCCATTGGCTTCATACTTAGTAACAAATGCAATCATTCTGGAGCGGAGCACCCTGGCCCGAGGGGGAGCCTGACTGTGTTAAGAGAACCTGGAAGGATTTTAATTGTTTACCAGTACAGTAAAAAATTCTTGTTCCTCGCATTATATTCGAGTCTTGAGTATTCTCTAGTTTCCATAATAAATCTCTATACATCGCGTTATATTCGGGTCGCACTATACTATAGTGATCCGCGTGTGGTTGCCCAATAGCCAAAGAGGGCTACAGGTTTGGCATGTCTAGACCTAGGGCCTGATTTTGACTAAGCCATTAAGTCAATAGCTTGAGCAATATGATCAACATCTGGAGCTGCTATTCCAACTGTACCACGCGCTTTGCTTGCAGCTCAGAAGTTACGGCTTCTATACTTTGTCCAGGAGCTGTTAATAAATGCTCAGCACAAGAACAGCATACTATTCCATGGTAGTAATCCTGAAAGCCTACAGACTCCTAGAACCTGCTGGTAAGTGACCCTGCAAAATCCCATAACACTGAAATTTAAACACCCTAATGAAAAAAATCTAAAATTGACTTCCAGTTCCACAGTGCAGAGATCAACCTGATTGGCTGCATCCTCTGCCGCAGGACGGAGAATACAAGGAGCGGGTAGTTACCTGTGTCCATCCGCAGCTCCTACGCAGGGTCGCACTTGGCTCCATAAAGTCCAGGAGCAGATACCGGCTGCACTGCTGCCCGTTTATAAAAGTATCTTTTAAAATATTCACAAATACAGTGGCTTGATCAGAATAGAGCCACTAATGCATAACTGCATTGGTACTTTTTCCATTTACGTGTCGCAATAATCGTTCCGTTGGAATTGGACCCATGTTTTTGCCTTTATCTGCTTACAGGGCTGGTAAAATGAGGTGTATCCACATGTAGTGGGGCTGTGTAGTGTCTCCTGCCGTATGTAGAAGTGTCTGGCATGAAAGGGGTTACCCTGCCTCCTTCCGGCTCTGAGGTTGCCAGTAAACTTGGAAGATTTAGGATGTGCGCTCTCTGCAGGAGCGGTCTCTTTCCTATGTCAGACACAGGATCCTTTGATGTCCTTTCCAAGTCTCTGTCACAGACTTTCCAGTCCGCGCAAGCCGGAATAACAGACGCAAGCACAAACTATACACTTCTCTTGTGCATGGTGTGTGTGTGTGGGGGGGGGGGGATAAACCAGTACCAAGACATGGCTCCATAGTATTCCTGGTATTTCCTGTAGGGTCTGCTAGGCAATAATGGCTAAACTTGGCATCTGGATTCTGGACTACAATTCCCATAACGCTCAGGAGTCTTAAGACTGGGCATGAGGTGATATGTAGTTTGTGTGGGGAGGAGGTAAATCTACGATGTAAAGGTTGGTCATCGCTGCTGAAATTGCTATTCTGGGTGTATTTGTAGGTCTGACATGCAACGCAACATCTGGGTTTAGAGGAACAGTAGCATTATGTATACTCTTCCCTTTATTCTTAGTATTTACTAGAGGGGTACACCAGGGGTCAGCAATCTTGGCTCTCCAGATATTTTGGAACTACATCTCCCATAATGCTCAGCCACTCATCCGGTTAGGAGAGGCTCATGGGAAATGTAGTTCCAAAACCTGTGGAGGGCCACACTTGCTGGCCCCTGGGGTACACCATGAAACTGGACTATATGTACCCTGGTTGGTGCAATTATTTGACTGTTTCCTACCCCTTTTCTTATGTGTTAAATGCACCTACTGTTGTACCTGTTCAAAACAGGTTAGTTGCCTTTCATTTTGGATGAGTTAATAAATGAACACATTTCGAGTTGGTTAATGGTAGTTTCCGTGTGGGGGGGTGTTTAGATTAGTAAAATTGATTTTATAATGTGATTATCACTCTATATATCCTCTGCAATGACCCTTCCCCTCGCCAGACTTTCCTCTCCATGGCCGCAGGATGAGTGGCTTCCTGTATGAGGGGCCCTGGATAGGTTACAGACTATGGCATATTGGAATTCTTCATCAGGCTTCCATTATACTTCTGTTGGCTCTTCAGGTTCCTTATCGCTTCCTCTCCCAGCTTTCCTTGTCCCCGCTCCTGCTTTCCTCTCCTTGCGAGCTAAACATGTGTACAGCCTATTGCAGGGGAATCAGCTTTTTTTTTTCCCTTATTCCTCCCCTTTTCGTAAAGGGGGCCAGCTTCGAATTCGATGCCGCGTACACACCTGAGGGCTGGATCTCTGTATGTGTGTCATTATGCACACAAATGATGGGCACTCCGTTTGTCAAGAAGCGATTGTTGTAACCGTTACTTGGCCTTCATTTCCCGGGGCTCATACATCCCTTTTTAATTATAAACCATAATGAAAAAAAATACAGGTCAAAGTAAAAATTTATGGTTTCAGCTTTATTTTAAAATCTCGTAACAGCATCAACTACTCAATGGAGCAGAGGTGTGTGTGTGTGTGTGTGTGTGTGTGCATCTGCTGATAGTCCCAATCTGACACTTATAGACCATATACATTATACTGTTCACACATGCTTAAAATACACTGCCTACATATGTTGCTTTGTACAGTATTTGTATATTTTAGCTTGCCTCCATTTTATTAGAGCCTAGTGTGTGCCTCTGCTTTTCCTGCCTCTCATTGGCTGTTCTCCTTCATTACTGCATTTGGGGACGGGGGACCTCAGAGGGGAAGAAAAGAGTAGTCCGATTTGTTTCTGCCCCCACAATTTTTTTGTATCTGTCACCATCTTTTCTTGCCTCGTACATTGCTCAGGAGGGATCCCTGCTGAGCTGCGTCTGATTTGAAGCTCCTCCCATTCTGGCAGTCGCACGCAGCTCATAGAGCTGTGGGAACACTATTCCTGCGGCTCTGTGTGAAAGCCTTCCACTCTGACGTCCGTCTGGCCGTCTCACTGAGCGTAGTTAGTGCGCTCAGCGATGCAATGCTCGATCCTCCTCCTATGGAGGATTGTGCTTTGCAGCCCCGTCAAAATGACATCGTAGTGCTTCGGAGAGTTTGAAATTGTGTGGGTGTCCGGCTCCATCGAAGTGTCACAACGCTGTGATGGGCGCGGGGAGGTACATCAGTACGGGTGCACATAGTGCCCTCGTCTGACCCCCGGCCTAAAAGTCCGTCAGCCCTTTCACTGGACCTGGTACATCGCTGATTGGCCAGCCCGTGCACCTGCCAAAAGCCAGCCCTAGCAAATCACTCTGTTAAAATGCTGTATAAGTTGCTATTCTCAATTTATTCATATATAGCCCTGATAAGTTTTGAATATTTCAATAATTTAATGTGATTAACCTCAAGATTGCATATTTGATTGTGGGGGCACCAGAATTTGGAGTGCCAAGGGCAGCACCAAGTCTGAATTTAGCCCGGCTTCCATTTCATGGGGTGATGGAGGGTAATGGATGAAACCTCCAGTAAGTGTGTGCATGTCATAAAACCATAAAAAATGCTCACACAAAACCCTTTTTGTCTTTACCCCCACAGACACCAGCCTGTCTCCTGACATGAACAAGCAAGGCCGTTGGTGCAGCGTGGCATACTGGGAACACCGCACGCGCGTGGGTCGTCTCTATTCAGTGTGCCAGCCTTCAGTCAGCATCTTCTACGATCTACCTCAAGGAAGTGGTTTCTGCCTTGGCCAGCTGAACCTGGAGAACCGGAGCGAAGCAGCTGCCAGGACTCGGGGGAAGATAGGGCTGGGCATCGTGCTGAGCCGCGAAGCGGATGGGGTTTGGGCATACAACCGCAGCGACCATCCGATCTTTGTGAACTCGCCCACACTGGACTCGCCAGCGTGCCGCACTCTCGTGGTACGCAAGGTGATGCCCGGCTACTCCCTCAAAGTATTTGACTATAAGAAATCTTGCGTTCTGAGACATCTCCCTGCTCCTCCTGAACATGCGGAAGGACCTTATGACCCACACAGTGTGCGTATTAGTTTTGCCAAGGGCTGGGGCCCATGCTACTCCCGCCAGATGATCACCTCTTGTCCTTGTTGGCTTGAGGTTTTACTTGGACGATAGCGCTGAGTCTTTTTGCTGACACAACGTATACCCACGGAATGATATGTACCACTCCAGACAGATGAATGCGTGCATGAGGCTCACCGGGTCCCTGCTGTATAGGCTTGCAATAATTCGCTGTTCTATAAGCCATGCACAGCAAAATAAGTTGGCAGCGTGTGTCGTCATTTTTTGGAATATGTGGTTCCTGAATTCAATGCACAGTAAAAGGAGAAATTGTAGCATTTACCTTATCACATGGTGGCCGAAGACCTCCTGAAATACTTCGTCAAAGGATAGTGTACAGGCAGAGTACTGCGCAGGGCCCGGGCTTGAATGGAGCCAGCAGCATGCCACTACGTGCCCTCACGCAGCCTCGGTCTCCTCCTTTTCGCCATATTGCAGGAAAACAGGTGCCATATTGATTAACCCCTTCACCGTGGCAGGGACTTTGTGCCTTGCTTTGTTTTTAGATCTGTTTTTGTTTGTCCTTTTTTTTTTTTTTTTTTTTTATCCTGCCTTGCAGTGTTTGGCAAGGTCCCGGCAAAGTTCTTTTACCCCCCCCCCCCCCATCCAAAATGCAAAGGTCTCTTCCTAAAATACCATGTCCTAGATTTAATATAAATTGTTTATATATTATATGAAAATATATATTATACTTGTAAATACGGAGTCATTTTTACAATGTAATTATTTATGTATGGTGCAATGTGTATATGAAAGTAAAATACAATAAAATGCACTTTGGCTTTTATGATTTATGTATATTCTATATATTTCTAGTAATGCAGCATAGTGTTCTTCTTGTAAAGGGATTTCTGGTGATATTTAACCCTAAACTGAAATTGTCTGCTGAATGAATGTGTGTTTTAATGATGGCTCCAGCCCTGGAAGAGCATGCAAACATCATGAGAGTAATAGTGGACAATGTACATGGCGTGACAAATCCAGAAGGTAAAGGCTCCTGGAATTTTAGCTCTGGCTCCTACATTTCTGGATTATTCGACTTTTAAATCGTTGGTGCAAAACCTTAAGAAAGTACAATTTTAGCAGCCAAGGCTTCCCTACATACTCCTATGTTACACCTTGGTGTAGTGTTCCCTGTGTGATCACTGCAAACTCTATACTTTTGTAGAGGAGGTCTCTGGTGGCGGGCAGGCGCTCATACTTTTCTTTTTATTTTCTTGTATATTGCATATTTTCATTTACAGAAGAGTGGTGCTTATTTGCACACTAAGTAGCATTGTTTTTTGCTTCATTTAGAGAAGCTACTAATTACTAACTAAAATTTGAGCATTTTGCTTACTTTTCTGTGCTGTTCGGCGTTCTCTGAATAGATTAACGATACTTCTTTGGGGAATTTCGCCGCTGCCAAAGATCACCATATTTTGTTGGCAATTCACCAATATTTGGCGACTTGCAACGAAATTGCACTTTATGGTGAAATTCACCGTTTGGTGAAATTTGGTGGCCAATTCGGCAGTCTTTGAATAACACCTTTGAGTCATGGACAGATAATCAACAGTAACGGTCCTACTCTTAGGCCCCATTCACACCTGGGGTTTTACAGTGCGTTCCTACGTGCTGTAAAATGCCTAAACACGGAAATCCCATGATTTCCAATGGGGCCCGTTAACACCTGGGTGTTTTACAGCGCGTAGGAACGCGCTGTAAAATGTCCTACGCCCAAAGTACATGAGCTTCTTTGGGGTGTACTGCAGCGCGTTCGCAGCCATAGACTGCAGCGTGAACACGCTGAAATGCACGTTTTTACGTTTGTGCGATATGCGGGTCAAAAAACGTGCGTATTACGCACGTCAAATGCGCAGGTGTGAACCCAGCCTTACTGATTTAGAAAGAATTCCGTTATCTCCGTGAATTTTCCAGGGAAATATTTTTTTTAAGTGGAGTTTTCTCCAGTATGAATTACTTTCAATGTGCTGAATTTAAATTGTACAGAAATATCCATTCTAATATAACCTAAAACTGCAACGTATAAAAATTGGCAGGGATAGAACACTAATGATTTCTTTTAAAACCATTTTATCATTAATTTAAAGCTGCTGCAGTTGTAGGATTGCTAATTGTAATCAAAGCTACAGCAGGTTAATTGAAAAATACTTGTACTCTAAGGAGTTATTCAGAGTACTGAAATTTCACCAAAAAAAAGCCGACCAGCTGCCGAACAGGGGTAAAAAAAATACCACTGCAACTTGCAAAAGGCGAATTATTTATTTTCCCTTTCTCTTCTCTCCCTCCCCTGCAAAATGCATAAAAAATAAGACCTTTTATTCTTTTCATGTGCTGCAAAAAAAAGACAGAATAAATAATTAGCAAAAACCTGAGAATTTTAATATTGAGACCTATGGGATTCACCTGTTGCATGAAACCACTGAAAATCTGGGCATTTTGGTGCTGTTCGGTGTTCTCTGAATAGATTAACCATTACTTCTCTATGGGGATTTCACAACCGCCAAAGGTCACCGTATTTCCCTGGCAATTCGCCAATTTTTGAATAGCCGAATGGCCAAAAAAGGCACAGTTCGGTGCAATTTCATGGCCAATTTGGTGCTCTTTGAAATAACCCCAACGCATTTTTCGCGTTGTCCGTGAAAAAGTGCGTTCGAACGAATGGACGTATTTCTTCACGGAATACGAGAACGGTCATACGACGAGCATTTTTGTCTGATTTTGTACGGATCCTCAATAAAACCCTTTTTGCGTCTGGACGTTATGTTGGCCGGACATTAGCAGCGTCTGACGTCTCCTAATCAAGCACACACGCCGCTAGCGGACACGGCGCACTCTGTACGTCCGTAGTAGCGGTTCTACGTTCTTGCAAAAATGCGTTCATTTGCCACTTGTGTTGCGCTGCCGCACTTTTGTGCGGCCGTTCTTCGTATGCTGCCTGGCATTGGACGTCATTTGCTGCTAGCACGGCCTTGATTTAGTGCTGCTAAACGCACGTTAATACTGCGTTAGTCTGACCCTAGCCTTAAGGAGTGCCAGTGTTTGTTGCGTTAGTTTGCAACTACAGCAAACGTCGACACTTCACAAAAGGGAAATCCAAACAGCAGCCACTGGTCGGAGTTGCAACAACTGCAATTCTTCGCTGTTTGCAACTTCGGCAAACACATGAGGTCAGGTGGGATCTTTAGCATTATAGTCTGTACAAAGAGCCAGGATGGAAGTTCAGTGCTTTGATTTTTGTGTTTGCATATCTCAAATGTTCAGCTGATTTTTAACACGACACATTGACTTCTTTTATGTTCTAATTACAATTTGCTTCAGGTGACAAGTCCTGTTTTTTAATGTTTAATACTACTTTACTTGTACACATATTCCCTGGAGCACTTTAGAGGCGAACTCTGACTTACGAAGGCGGGTGGAGAGTGCAAGCAAGGAGTGGTGGAGCGATAAATCTCCATGATCATGTCAAGATATGAAAACTTCTCTTCCCAAGTAGACCAATAATGGATGTTTTCAGACCCTGTATTAACCGCTGCTAATATTGTTTTAGCAACATCTCTTTATGCTGCACCTCTTATCAGGGTGTATACCTGGCAACTCTGTTTTTAAGGGAGCATTGAGCATAAAGTGAATTTATTAATACCCCCCTAATTTTTATTATGAAAACTTTTTTAAAATGTAAAAACGTGGCACAAACCAGTGTGCTCCAGGATACGGTCAATTTTTCATTAAGGACCCATGTGTTGAAAGTGAGGACCATATGCCCCAACATTGGGTTGCCCTGGGGACTTGCTGTGTAGTACATATTTATTTATTGTCTTGTGTGCATCTTACATCTGTCAGATTTGAAGGGACAGGGATAAGAGAATGTGAGTTATGAAGTCCTCATGGACCTTTGAAGAACAAGAGCATCAAAACGTTGTTTTTTTTTTTTTTCCGGACAAACCTTGCGATGATCCAAAGATATTTTGCTTGGTTAAAGTCACTTTGTCAGAACATTTAGCCTCTTGGCTGCTTTTTCTATTAGAAGCTAGGTGCTCTATACCAGTGGTCCCCAACCCCTATCAGGTACCCCTATAAACATGCCAGATTTTATGGATCACCTTGGCAATTCAGACTGAATCCTGCAATCAGAGCACCAAATCATATCACCTGTGCTGTGCTTCACATATCTGCCAATCCTGGCCTGTTTAGGGGACCACTGCTCCATACATTCAATCTCCTCTAATTGGAGCCACGCACAACTTTAATTCCTCCCAGTGTTTTTATTTTAGGCATATAATAATGGCTGCAGGAAAGTGACCTTCATTCTAATGTAATGGACTCACTTTTTAATCATCTTTCATTTTAGAGAGGTATAGTAGGTACAAAAAGACTGTCAGGCCCGGACTGTGGAGCTCTGACACCCCCATAATGTGCAGTGTTGTATGGGTGTCACAGAGCTCATTGCATCTTGGTGTCACAGAGTTCATTGCATCCCCCCCCCTCTTTTCATTTAGTTTAATTCCACCCCCCCCCCCTCTCCTGTGGGCTGGGCCAGCTGCGTCCTGGGAGCCACTGCTCTCCCCTGCAGCTCCCACGTGCCTCTGATCCAGAGGCCTGTTCAATACCTCAGCAGCTGCTGAATTGCTGCAGCGCAGCAATTCAGTTTGCTGCAGCAGTGTCGTTGAACCCTTTGGATGCGAATTTTGAATCCAAAATGGCCGATTTTTTTTTAATGAAAAATTCAGATTGTTTTTCAGATCACTCGGACAAAAAATAATAAAGAGAAGCAGTCAGCACAATTCCGTTTTGTTTGCACACACCACAAATGATAGTTTTTAATGAATAAACGTTATGTTTACTTCTGAAACAATATATAAATTGAACTATAATATATGTCTATGTGCAGGGGGAAATAATAAATAAATATTTTGTGCTTTGGTGAACAAAAACCTCAAAATTAACATTGCTGTACGGAATTATTACTTGCTTCGAGGGGGCGGCCATCTTGCTGTAGGGCATTGTTACTTGCTTCATGCGGCGGCCATCTTTAAAACGTCACGCTCAGCATCTCCTCGGGTCGCTGCAAGTGCTAGGTTAGCACTGCTGAGCGCTGAGCGGTTGAACGGCGTTCAATGCAAGTTGCTAACTTCGCACTTGCAGCGGCTGAGGTATTGAACAGGCCTATGGTGGAGCGCTGGGAGGAAGTGACCTTATATAATCACTTCCTCTCAGCGTCGCAGAGTTTACATGATGGCGGCGGCACAACGAGGACCTAGTCAGCGGTGGCCGATGGCTGGCTCCGTCTGATTAATTCATAGGGCTCGCCAGCTGCCCTCTTCAGTCGGCCTAGGCTGCCTTGCCGGGCGGCTGGCTATTCCAACTGGCATGGGAGCCTAGTGGCCTACCAGGCAAACGCCCGGTTTGCTCGATGGCCAGTCCGAGCCTGGACTTCATCCATTGATAATAACTTGTGTATTGTCGTTGCTAACGTTCCCAACCCTGGTGCTCAGGTACCCCTATCTAAAGCACAGGTCATATGATTTACTGCTATGGGGTTGCAGGATTCAGTCTGCATTTCCCCAAGGTGTTCGTTAAAACCTGGCCTGTTTATAGGGGTACCCGAGGACAGGGTTGGGAACCACTGATTTAACAAATTCTTGTTTTGTAAAGGGAAAAAAAACCTTTGCGGATTGGATTACACATAAGGGGTTTGTTAGAGTATGACAATTTCCATATGTCAGGTATGTATGACTGTTCTAAGTCTAGTAATAGTCCTGAAAATTCCTCCGTTTATGAAATGATGCAGAGATGTTAATTTGTCCATTTAAATTAACATCTTCAGTCCCGAGTTAGATTTTTCATGTAAGGGTGGTGGAGAGGTTGCCAACTAGAGCATGGCCAGAGTCTTCCCTGCAGCCAATGTTTTGTTAAGCAATTTTTGCCTGTAAATCAAGAGATGGGTACTCCGCAGAAACCTATGATTGCAACAGTGCCACTACTTATAAAACAGTATGTACTGGGAGCATTGGGTACCATCACTGAAAGGGCCACTGCCACCAAAACATTTAATGTTTTTAATTTTATGTTGCAGATATCTTACATGTGCTTAGTTTTTTTTTCTTGTATGTTTTTAGTTATGAAAACACTCACTGGCCACTTTATTAGGTACACCTGTTCATTTGCTTGTTAACATAAATTGCTAATTTTTTGTGAAAGGATTTTACCAGGAAGGATACATTGAGATTTCTCTCGTTTTCAAGTATGTCCTGGGTGGCGAGTATGTACCGTTAGGCAGTGGGGTATTTTGGCCTAGGGCGGCACTTTCCAGGGGGCGGCGGCCCGCACTGGTGGCCCCACCCCTTTTTACTTTTTTACTTTTGCAAAGTATTTTGCCAGGAAGGATACATTGAGATTTCACTAATTTCCAAGTATGTCCTGGGTAGGCAAGGCCTAGGCTTTCACTTTCCAGGGGGCAGCAAAAAACCTCACCACTAAATGGGTTACTCACAGAGCACCGAAATGACGCCAACATGTTGGTGTTCTGTAGTTCCCTGCACTTCGGGGAATACAATTTCCCCACCCTGCAGTGAATTCACCATTCACCGCAGGGTCCCCAAAGTGCATGGAGTCGGCCGCTGAATGCTGCCACCGCAAACCCGTGGCCTGCTGTTTTCAAAAGAACTACTGAACGAAAATGTCTGGAATTTACATATAAGATCCTATGATTGATAATAAAAAGTTCTGTTACAGAAAAAGAAGAACCGCTATTAAAAAAAAAAGGGGGGGGGAATTTTGCTGAAAAATGACTAAAGGGTACTAAAAAAAAAAATCTGACTTTTTACTGCAGATTAAAATAATAAATGGTTTATTAGATATTGCATAAAAACAGGAATATTTTTAACATTGAAACCTATGGGGTTCGCCTGAATAAACCTGCTGATTGAAACCACCGAACATCAGGGCATTTCACTGCCATTTCTCTGCTGTTTGGTGTTCTCTGAATAGATTAACCATTACTTCTATTGGGATTTGCAATGCCTTCAAACAGCACCGTACTTGCTGGCAGTTCACCAAACTTGTGTGTGAGCATATCACAGAGCAGTGGTGTACTTAGGGGAGTGGCGGGGGCGGGCCGCCCCAGGTACCAGTGATTATTTGAGTGTCATTAGGGGGTACTAGGAGGTGCCACTGTCACTGTGTGTCTGCTTTGAGCTGTGTTCTCAAACAACGAGCAGCGGAGCAGGGCGTTTGCATACAGAATAAAATCGACTAGAATAAAAATCCCCCTCTCCTCCCTCCATAGCTCCTCCCCTGCCCCGCAGCAGCTCTAGGAGAGGGGAGGGGGACGTGATTTGTGTGCAGAGAGAGAAGATGACAGTAAATGGCAGGTAAAGGGGGGTATCAGCAGAATATGAAGCCCTGTCTGCTTACTGCTGTTTAAAGTGGACCTTTCCTTAACCAGCACTGCAGTGATAGAAATTTGTAATTGAGCTTCCTGGTGAGGCTGCGTGCGTGCAGGTCACGCGGTCCGGCCAGTCAGGTGGTACTGAGTTTACTTATTTTTTTCTGTACCACCTGACTGGCTGAACCACGTGACACGCACGCAGATGCCCGCCCTTTCATGAACACGGACTCTCACTCTATTCTGGACTGAACACCCACCGGAAGGGAATCAAAGCCACGGTGCACCCTCTGGCAGTGGCACCCCACTGCTGACAAGATGGCTCCACGCACAGACACAGCCGCGATCCTGAGTCCGTACACCGTCCCTGCTGACTCTGCACACAGCCATACCGCAGACGGAGGCCGGTAAATATAGAATAAATAATTGCTGTGTGCTCATATTCACTCGGTTTGCTGGGAGTCTTATTGCAGTGGATTCTGATGCACACATACACACCGCACATTGCATTGCTGGGAGTTTTATTGCTGTGGATTCAGTGATACACACTGCATATTACTGTGCGTTTTATTGCCCTGGAGCTCTGGGATACGCTCATACACACTGCACATTACTGTGAGTTTTATTGCTGTGCAGTTCTGATATGCTCATACACAGTGCCCATTTCTGTGGGTTTATTGCTGTGCAGCTCTGTGATACACTCATATGCAGTGCAGGTTTCTGTGGATTTTATTGTTCAACAAATTAGAGTGGCTGTGATCCAGTATACTTGACATGCGTGGCTGGTCTTTGTAAAAATGCTTGAATTTAAACATTTCATAATTTTATTTATCGCAATAGGTACATTTGAAATGGTATACAAAATATACAAGTAGGCACTTGGTATCCACTTTTAATATAGAGGAAAAGGTGGAGCTTAAAGAGGAAGGGTGGGTATTAACCAGGAAGAGGTGTGCCCTTGACAGGAAGGGGTGTGTCAAATTTAAATTATGGGGTGCACGCGTTTAGTCAGGCCTAGGGCAGCACAAAACCTAAATACACCACTGCCGTTAGGTGTCTTGCCAAGGACACTTACTGGAGAGGTTGCTCGCTAATCACATGGCAGCAACTCCATGCATTTAGGCATCTAGACGTGGTGAAGATAGGGGACTTAAGTGACTTTGGCACCAACAACCATGCCGCGTTCAGACTGGCTGGTCTGCGTATGTTAAACTGCTGATCTACTGGGATATAAACAAGTTCTATAAACTTCAGCTCTAGCTTCTAGTCCGTGTCCATGTGTCTGACTTCCTGATTAACTACTTCCTGCTTAACTGCAGTGCAACATATATTAAACGTCCCCTGGAACCAAACACTCTGTTCTGGTTCCATACATATTGATACATGCAGTATGTATAATTCAAACACTGCAGGAGGGAAATCCATTATCTAATCAGGGCAGATCACAAGGGATTACACTTTGAAATTTTAGGCTAGGGTCAGACGAACACATTTTTCGCAGCGTTCGAACGAATGGATGTATTTTTTCACGGAATACGCGATAACGGTCATACGATGCGCATTTTCGTCCGTGATTTTGTACAGATCATCAATAAAACCCTTTTTGCGTCTGGACGTTATGTTGGCCGGACATTAGCAGCGTCTGACGTCTCCTAATCACGCACACACGCCGCTAGCGGACGCAGCGCACTCTGTACATCCGTACTAGCGGTTTGACGTTCTCAAAAAAAAATGCGTTTGCCGCTTGCGTACTTCGTATATTGGCCGTCATTTGCTGCTACTACGGCCGTGATAAAGTGCGGCTGCACGTGTGTTCGCACTGCGTTCGTCTGACCCCAGCCTTACCTGCATCACACGAGTTCTACATACGGCAAGGTTATATTTTCATGCCCTTTCCATCTATATTAATGAATTGTATGTGCCCAGGAAAACCTGGCCGATCTGGCAAGTCTAGTTATAAGGTAACCAAAAATCTCCTTTTATTGTGTAGCTTAGAGCATTTTTGAGCACATATGAGAAAAATGTTAGAACATATACCATGGAGCCTTTTTAACTCTTTTCTAGAGAAGACCTATCATTTGTTATTTATATTTTCAAAGGAACACCAGGGTAGGAGAAAAAGTGAGGATGGAAAACTAGACGTGAAAAGAAAACGTTAAATGGTGAGAAATAATATACAGTTGCGAGACGGAGAAAGGATCTTACAGTTTAGGAGCTGCCTGGAATTCTTTGGGAAACATGACTCGAGCATCAGACCTCAAATACGCTTAACCTCTCGACTGCCAGCAGAGCCCAGGCACGCAATGTAACAAAGGGTCTAAGCCTGGCGTTCTGTTTACATTTTTTAAAAAATAATCCCAGTGAATAAAGACCTTTAGTAGCAGATCCGAGCATCGCAAGCCAAGATAAATAAGTTTACATGTGTGTGTTTTGCATGTAAAAAAGCTTTAAAATTCATTTTTTGTTTAAAAATAGGAAAATAAACAGTGCACTCCTGGGTCTATTTAATCCAGAGAAGGTGAGGCAGTTTTGTTTTGTTTTTTTCGACATTTATAGCTATGCGGTTATTATGACCACAATAAACTCACTTGTTTATCTTTAGAAAGTACTATGAATGTTATTTTCCATTACAGTCAAAGCTACGAGAATGGCTATCACCTGGGGAATATTGCTGTTTTTTTGGAATCTTAAGTGGCTGGTTCACAAAACCTATTATACACATTCCAAGGCTTATATTTCACTGGAGGTTATGTGGAAGGAGGAAGCCTCGCTATTTCTTTTGTTTTCCCATCTTTAGGCACACCCCTTCCCCCCCTTAGCCAGATCCCTTCTTATGCTCCATCTCATTTTGCATGAGCACATTACATCATGGGTTGCCCATAAAGATTAATAAGAGTAGTGCCTCCAGGCTGGACGACTTAACTACAAGAGGTTTAGATTCTTCTTAAAGTGAATCTGTAAGTTTTTTTTTTTTTTTTTTTTCTGCTCGCTCAGTAAAAAGCTAGAAAATGTTTTCCAAGGGTGAGTCGCCGCATTAGCGGTAGGTATAAAGCTGATCTCGGTTAACCAACTTCTAGTATTTTCAGGTGATCGATCCCACCATCAAAATGTGACAGAAACGTACATTTTTGTCAGACCTAAATTCTTCAGTAAAAATACAAGAAACAAGAAAATGCTGCATATCATGCTTAATTTGAGGGGGGGGGGTGGGGTGCTAAAAATGCACACCGGAAGAACATCCGATACGTGAAAGAGGTTCAATAAATATAGAGAAATTTACTTTAAATTTGACATTTGTTTTCTGTAGCTATTTCTAATAATACAACAGATGTGAGACCACCCAAAAAGGGCCTTTATCCCCCAACAACACAAATAGATATATATATTGAAAATAAATGGCACGTAACCTGTACATGTGAGAATATACAACTTTTTACTCGTAACAAATATTTGAAAAAACGTTCACTATCATTCAGTGGTGTCACTAGGGTTGGTGTCACCCGGTGCGGTAACTTATGGTGTCACCCCCCCCGAGTTTTACGGATTTTTTTTTAACTACTCTTACTAGGGATGCACCGATACCACTTTTTTAAGTACGAGTACCGATACTTTTTAAAAGTACTCACCGATACCGAGTACCGATACTTTTCTTTAATGTCATGTGACGCTTTCCAATAAGAACAGACCATATAAAAATGCCCCCAGCGCACATGTATATCCCCCCGATATATTCATTTTGCCCCAGCTCACACATGGATTTGCCCCAGCCCACGGATATGCCCCAGCTCACACATGGATATTGCCCCCCAGCTTATGGATTTGCCCCCCCAGCTCACACATGGTTATGCCCCTTAGCTCATGGATATGCCCCCCAGCTCATGGATATGCCCCCCAGCTCTCACATGGGTATGCCCCCCAGCTCATGGATATGCCTCCCCAGCTCTCACATGGGTATGCCCCCCAGCTCATGGATATGCCCCCCAGCTCATGGATATGCCCCCCAGCTCTCACATGGGTATGCCCCCCAGCTCATGGATATGCCCCCCAGCTCATGGATATGCCCCCCAGCTCTCACATGGATATGCCCCCCTCACATGGGTATGCCCCCCAGCTCTCACATGGGTATGCCCCCCAGCTCATTGATATGCCCCCCAGCTCATGGATATGCCCCCCAGCTCTCACATGGATATGCCCCCCAGCTCTCACATGGGTATGCCCCCCAGCTCATGGATATGCCCCCCAGGTCATGGATATTGCCTCCCAGCTTATGGATATTGCCCCCCAGCTTATGGATATGCCCCCCAGCTCACACATGGGTATGCCCCCCAGCTCATGGATCCCCCCCCAATGATACTTACCTTCCTGGGCGCCGCCGGGAATGTCTCCGCGCGCGCTCGTTGAAAGGACCCCAGCCGCGACCACGTGGGACCATGTGATCACGGCTGGGGGCCTTCCAACGAGCGCGCGCGGGGAAACTTTCCCGGCGTCGCCCAGGAAGGTAAGTATCATCGCGGAGAGCAGCTGCATGGCCTATCTCCATTCTGACAGCCTCTGCAGCTGCTTAGTGTGTTTATACTTACCTTCCTGGGCGACGCCGGGAATGTCTCCGCGCGTGCGCTCGTTGGAAGGACCCCAGCTGTGATCACATGGTCCCACGTGGTCGCGGCTGGGGTCCTTCCAACGAGCGCACGCGCGGAGACATTCCCGGCGGCGCCCAGGAAGGTAAGTATGCCGCACAGAGCTCCAGGGGCGGCTGTCTGAATGCCGATAGAGCATTCGGACAGCCGCCGCAGCCCCTCGGATGCCGGCAAGCCGGCTCAATGCCGGCTTCCGGTATTGGAAAAAATATCGGGGGGTACTGCACGAGTACCAAGTACTCCTGCAGTACCCAGTATCGGTATCGGTGCAACCCTAACTCTTACTCCTAAATCAGTACTCCCATATAACACTGAATGCTCATACACACAGCGCACATTACTGGGAGGTTTATTGCTGTGGAGCTCTCTCCTATGCTCACACAAACTTTTGCCAACTGCCAGCAAGTACGGTGCCTGTTCGAAGGCAGTGAAAGCACACATGGATATATATTGCCCCCAGCAGCTCTGGATATACTGCTCCCAGCAGCTCACCCATGGATCTATATTGCCCCCAGCTCGCATATGGATATATTGCCCCAGTTCACAATTCTATATTGCCCCCAGCAGCTCACACATGGATATATATTGCCCCAGCTCACATATGGATATATTGCGCCTCAGCTCACATATGGATATATTGCCCCAGACCAGCTCACACATGGATATATTGCCCCCAGACCAGCTTACACATGGATATTGCCCCAGCTCTCATGGATATGCCCCCAGCACACATGGATACTGCCCCAAGCACACATGGATACTGCCCCCAGCAGCTCTCATGGATATTGCCCCCAGCTCATGGATATGCCCCAGCAGCTCTCATGGATATGCCCCAGCTCCTCTCATGGATATTCTGCCCCAGCTCCTCTCATGGATATTGCCCCAGCTCCTCTCATGGATTTTGCCCCAGCTCCTCTCATGGATACTGCCCCAGCTGCTCTCATGGCTATGCCCCCAGCTCCTCTCATTGATATTGCCCCAGCTCATGGATATGCCCCAGCTCATGGATACTGCCCCAGCTCATGGATATGCTCCAGCTCATGGATAATGCCCCAGCACATGGATACTGCCCCAGCACATGGATACTGCCCCAGCACATGAATATGCCCCAGCACATGGATATGCCCCAGCTCATGGATAATGCCCCAGCTCATGGATATGCCCCAGCTTATGGATATACTGCCCCAGCTCATGGATATACTGCCCCAGCTCATGGATATACTGCCCCAGCTCATGGATATTGCCCCCAGCTCATGGATATTGCCCCCAGCTCATGGATATTGCCCCAGCTCATGGATAATGCCCCCAGCTCACCTCCTGCGCCGTGTGTTCTGCTCCCTCTGAGCGTCCGGCGGCATGGAGCTTGGGCGCTCGCCTGGGGGAGCCACGTCACCAGCCGCGATCTCGCGAGAACTCGGCTGGTGACGTGTTTCCCCCAGGCGAGCGCCGAAGCTGCATAGCTTCGGACACTCGCAGGGAGAGAACACGCTGCGTAGGGTGAGACGTGAGACACCTAAGGGCGGGAGTCACCTGGTGCGAGCCGCACCCCCCGCCCCCACGTTACGACGCCCCTGCTATCATTTACAGATGCCTAATATGTATACTGTATAAACTGCACTGGCGCCTTTTATTTTAGAATTCAATTAAAGGGTTATTGAAAACGCACCGAAAATTCTGTGACAATTTTGATCCTGCAGGGAATTCACTATTCACCACAGTGTCCCCAAAGTGTACTTAAGGCCGGGGTCAGACGAGCGCTTGTACGGACGTGCCTCTCGGCATCTCTCGCAGCGTTGTGCAGCGTTGTGACGCTTCGACGGGGCCGGCCAAACGCTGTAGAGCGAGTATGAATGGCGCGTGTTACAGCGGGCGTGCTGCAGACATTTTGAAAGCCTATGAACATATACATTTTGAAAGCCTCCCTCCCCCACAAACGCACCTTCATAAACTTACTACATTGTATAACTCATTCAGTTGCTTTGTGCTACAATGTTACTACATGAACCCAAAACAAGGTGGTAGGTGCCCCTGCTTGTACCACCACCAACTTTCCAAAGCCAGCCAGCAATCAGTGGTTTCCCCCAAACCAATGTGGACCTGCACAAGGAAGTTTTCTTGCTTTATGTCTTCACATATACCGCGATCGAAAGAGGATTCCCTCTCCTAAAAGGTGTGGGTCACCTTTCTGTGTATAGAAGCAAAGGACCCGAACGCATTGACCCACTCAGAGCCAGTGTTGGGGCTCTTTATTTGTGAGTTGGATGAGTGGATCTTAAACTTATATCTAACACTATATATTCGCTCTGCACTATTATATTATTTGCTTCTTTTTCATGACACGTATGGACGATACATCATAAGAGAACCACCATACGATCCAAGAGCGACCACCATTGCGCCGCCAGATACGTATTTTTTGTAATGTTACTACATGACCCACCATTGTGACCTCTTAAAAGAGCTAAACTGGCCGCAGGCCCGGACTGGCCATTGGGGAAACTGGGCCTTTGCCCGGTAGGCCACTAGCCAGCCGGGCTGGTCGGCTGCTAGCCCTCCTTGTCAGTTGGCCAGCCGACATAGCCAGCCACTTGGCAAGGCAGCCTTAGTCACCTGAAGAGGGAGGATGGCTGGCGTGACATCATTAAGGCTGAAACAACTAATCGATTAATCGAAAACTAATTGATGATTAAAATAGTTGTCAACTATTTCCATTGTCGATTAATCGTCCTGTGTACAGCACACACTGTTTAGAGTCAGACTGAGTTAAACGTAAATAACCTCAGCTTCGGAGCTGATTGGAGAAGACGCGCCGCTGCTTTGCTAGGTATGATTTAGTTCTAGGGTTATGTCAGACAGAACCAGTTTGTTTTTAATCCGTTTACAACAGTAGCAGAACTATAACACAAACAATAGGATACTGCCACTGGGCGAAGGAGCTGTATGCCTGTGTTTTATCCTTACTTGAAGCTGGAGTCCTGTGCCCCCACCCTCCCTGCCACACCCTCTTTGGTCGGGAACTGCCATTCCCTCCCTTTGGTCTGGTCCCTTTCCCCAAACACTCCCACACTCAGATCCGGTCTTTTGTGCATACCCACTCCCTCTCACACTCAGGTCACTTGAGCAAAGTCACCCCATTCCACCTCCAGTCCCTCCTCCCACTCAGTTTGTTCACATAATTATTTAAAAGGGACACTCTACACACCCTGACCACTTTATCTTATTATCCCCGATTTCATGCTGACATCATCATCTATGACCAAGTGCTTGTAGCCACATTCATTTGAGAAAGCAAACATGGGTTTAAGCTGCGCATCCCTCTGACCAAGCATACCTTGTGTGAAAAGTACGCACGTACGAAAGTTACGTACACTACGCAAATTACTTATGAAAAAAGTGGGAGGGTTGTGGTTATTTTTTTTTACATAAAATTCCTTTTAAGTAAACAATTTTTCTTCTATTTTTTTTTTTTATCCGATTAATCGAAATATAATCGGCCAACTAATCTATTATGAGAATAATCGTTAGTTGCAGCCCTAGACATCATCAGTGGTGGTCAACGGCCGGACGGCTCCCTCGAATTACATCACAGGGAGGGCCCACACACATGCGGCCTGGGATTAAGGCGCATGTGTGGGCCGGATCCTCCCTGTTGCGTGTGACAGGACGTGTGTCTCCTAGCTCCTGCCGGCACGCAACACCAGGCCAGCCATGAGGTATGTGGGGGGTGGGGGCAGAGAGTGCATTAATTAATTAATTGGTATGGGGGGGAGAAAAATGATTTAATTTGGTATGCTGGGGGTGAATTAATTGTTGGGGAGAGAGAAAAATGAATTTTGGTATGTTGGGTGGGGAATTAATTCATTTGGTATGCTGGGGTGAATTAATTGGTATGGGGAAGAGAGAAAAAATTATTTGGTATGCTGGGAGGTGAATTAATGAATTGGTATGCTGGGAGGTGAATTAATTAATTGGTATGCTGGGAGGTGAATTAATTAATTGGTATGGTGGGAAAGAAAAAATTATTTGGTATGCTGGTGGGGATGAATTAATTAATTGGTATGGAGGGGAGAGAAAAATGAATTTGGTATGCTGGGGAGATGAATTAATTAACTGGTATGGGGAAAAGAAAAAAATGAAGGAATTTGGTATGTTGGTGGGGGTGAATTAATTTGGTATGCTGGTGGGGATTAATTAATTTGGTATGCTGGGGGGATGAATTAATTTGATATGCAGGGGGATGAATTAATTGGTATGCTGGGGAAGAGGAATTAATTGGTATGCTGGGGAAGAGGAATGAATTGGTATGCTGGGGGGAAGAGGAATGAATTGGTATGCTGGGGGAAGAGGAATGAATTGGTATGCTGGGGAAGAGGAATGAATTGGTATGCTGGGGAAGAGGAATGAATTGGTATGCTGGGGGGAAAGGAATGAATTGGTATGCTGGGGAAGAGGAATTAATTGGTATGCTGGGGAGAGGAATGAATTTGTATGCTGGGGAGAGAGGAATGAATTGGTATGCTGGGGGAGAGGAATCAATTGGTATGCTGGGGGGAAGAGGAATGAATTGGTATGCTGGGGAGAGGAATGAATTTGTATGCTGGGGAGAGGAATGAATTGGTATGCTGGGGGAGAGGAATGAATTGGTATGCTGGGGGAGAGGAATCAATTGGTATGCTGGGGGGAAGAGGAATGAATTAATTGGTATGCTGGGAGGGGGAGAAAGAAATGAATTGGTATGCTGGGAAGAGAGAAGTGAATGAATTAATTGGTATGCCGGGGAGAGAGGAATGAATTGGTATGCTGGGGAGAGAGGAATGAATGGACATGCTGGGGGAGAAACAAATGAATGGCTATGCGGGGAGAAATGAATGAATGGACATGCTGGGGGGAGAAATTTATGGATATGCCAGGGGGGCGGAATGAATGAATTGGAGGGTAGAAATGAATGAATTTTGAACCACAAATTCTACAGAACTGCATTTTACTTGAGCAATCTTTTACTCAGCAATCTTAAAGGATAGATTAGAAAGCATCCATACCCATCAAAATGACTTTAACGCAGATTATAATACTCTGTTTTAAAAGCATAATAGAGTATTTTAGGTGACAGGTTTACTGTGGTTCCTTGTAACGTTGACATGAGGTTTGGAAAAAAATCATGTTTCCCATGGACATACTGTGATCTCTGTATTTTCTCGTTTTAAGTGCAGAAATTGCAAAGCAAAGCCAGGATGTGACAACATGTCTTTCAGATAGCCTCCAGCCTGTCTGACCCCACCACTTCCAAGATAGTCTGCTATTCCCATGTCTGAGGTGAGACTAATGCAACTGGGCTTAATCACACTTCATCACAATGAAAAGGTCACTTAGTGTAAAAATAAGTTATGTCTCTTATGCAGCCCTGGCATTTTGCCAAGCAGTTACTGGCAAAACTCAACGTAGAGCGGCTCCAGGAGAGGCACCTCTGGGTATAAGTGTTACTCTGGTGTATCACGCTGCTAAGAGTATGGGTCATGACTGCCATTCTCTCTTGGGTGTCGTTGGATACTGGACATGGGAAAGTATGCAGACCTCAAACGTGAGCAATATTTTCCCCTTCCTACTGAGTAAAAAAGTACACTTGGCACAAGAGGGAGTTCATATTTGGCCTTTGGCCCCAGGAGCCATCATGTCTGTGACATAGAATTGTAATTATTCTGTAAAATGAAGAATCCAGCTATGAATATTAAACACACTGTATGAGCGGAGAGCTTATTTATTATTGCATATATTCCAGATAATCTAAAGCAGCAAGCACTCAGTGTATGACCATATATGCTATTGTAGGACAGTGACATGCAATATAGATAATGGACCGGAGTGAAACTTATACCAAGAACTTTAGTTTCTTCTCTAATCACAGCTATAGGTGTCAGAAAAAATGCTTAGGAAAAGTGGAATATGTTGCCTGGCCAATGAAGAACGTGATGCGCAACTTTATAAGGGGATTTTTTTTCTAAATGTATAATTGAGAAGGGGAATGCAAATTATAGGCCAAATTTCAAGGCACTTTCTACACATCCTGACCAGTTTATTAAAGTGGTCAGGCTATATGGAGTGCCCCCCCTACACTTCCTCCTGCCTGGTTTGGCAGGAAACGGTGAGTGAAGTGCAGAGGCCTGTTCAATACCTCAGCAGCTGCTGAATTGCTGCAGCGCAGCAATTCAGTTTGCTGCAGCAGTGTCGTTGAACCCTTTGGATGCGAATTTTGAATCCAAAATGGCCGACGATTTCTTAATGAAAAATTCAGATTGTTTTTCGGATCACTCGGACAAAAAATAATAAAGAGAAGCAGTCAGCACAATTCCGTTTTGTTTGCACACACCACAAATGATAGTTTTTAATGAATAAACGTTATGTTTACTTCTGAAACAATATATAAATTGAACTGTAATATATGTCTATGTGCAGGGGGAAATAATAAATAAATATTTTGTGCTTTGGTGAACAAAAACCTCAAAATTAACATTGCTGTACAGAATTATTACTTGCTTCGAGGCGGCGGCCATCTTGCTGTACGACATTGTTACTTGCTTCATGCGGCGGCCATCTTTAAAACGTCACACTCAGCATCTCCTCGGGTCGCTGCAAGTGCTAGGTTAGCACTGCTGAGCGCTGAGCGGTTGAACGGCGTTCAATGCAAGTTGCTAACTTAGCACTTGCAGCGGCTGAGGTATTGAACAGGCCTCAGGACTTTCCTCTGCAAACACATGCGTCACCAGGCGGCGGGGATGTTGAATTTCCCGACTGCTGGTCACTGGTCGGACATCACCGTTTCTCAGTCCACCTTCAGCAGTGGGCATCCTGAGACAGGCAGCCGATGGATTGGTTCTGCTCATGTGCATGCAGCTCCGATCCATCATTCTGCACGGGTGAAATAGAAGTTATGTACATAAAGTATGGTAACTTCCCTGTCACTGCGCCTCAATTACTGCTATAGTGAATTGCCTGAAGAATGTTTTCCCACATAACTAAAACCAAAGTGAGAGTGGGATAATTGACTTATCCTCCTGCAGATTCCCTGATGCCCCCGAATGATTCTGCATTGAGAGGTGTGATGAGAAACCCCTTTTGCGCCCCCCCCCTATTCCTTGTACTATGTGTCCGCAAAAGATGGTTGTGACGGAAGCCCCCTCCACCTTTTAAGAGACCTTCCTTTGCCAGGTCCTACAGTAATTGGCACAGACCTTCCCAGCATTGCCCATGCTGAATACAGACCCTGTGCCCTTCGGAGAAGTATGGATATAGGCTTCGTGCCCGCAGGCTAGGACTGATCAGGGGAAGACAACTGGAGGGGCGATTGGGCATCGCCACACTTTGTGTTATAGATTTATTGTAAACTTTGTTTCTTGTTAAGGTTTTTTTTTGTTAGAGATGTCTTTTCGTGCTGCCGTCTCTCATGGGTCTGGCTAACCTGATGAGTGGTTTTTTTTGTATTTAAGATTTTTATTTTGTAAACGAAAGGTCACAGACCGACCAGTAATGTTGTCCTCGCAGGGCCAAGTAGCATACATTCAAATCAAACACTGAACACAGAAAGAGGGGGGGGTCTTCACAAGAAAACGTCAAAATAGCATAAAGCGAGTGGGGCAATAATAAAGAAAAATCGCAGAGTAAAAACAGAAAGTCACTGCTAGGATGCATAAAAAAATGCAAATAAATAAAAATAAAAATAAAATTAAAAAATTAAAAAGCCGTAAAGTACTCACATGAGGAACGTAAAAAACAGATATAGAAATGAAGGGGAAACATCAAAAAGGCGGAATGGCTCCTGGAGTAGTACCCTCAGCCAGTGTCTCTAAGTGGCATCTGACATAGGACAGGCAGGGCTACGCTTTGCAAGCCAGGCCGGGCAGCAAAAGCACTATCGAGGATGTGTAGTGGGGTCCGCAAAGGCCAGGAGCCCATGCGGCGGACATCATGGGCGTCCAGGCCCCAGGCCGACCCAACAGAAACGCCAGCCAGGCCACGGGACCATGGCCCGCATTGCCTCCCATCAGCGCAAAGTCCGACAGTCCCGGTTGGTGCATCCAGCGAAATCCCTGAAGCAGACTTCGCCGCATCCATCGGTGCAGAATTAGCCACACACACATGCCTCATGGCCACGCTCCCCTTCCGACACACCGACGGCAGGCGCAGTCCATGATCCAGGTCTTCCGGCCTACTACTCCGCAGAACAGCATCTCTATCCAGGCAGCCGTCAAATACAGCATCTCCCAAGATCTCTTCTGTCAGGTTCTCAGTCTCCCGGTCAGCTCCCAGCAGCGCCATCAGCCGCCGCCATGAACCGCAGGTGAGTGGATTCTCTTCGTCCCCCGGAATACGATCGAGACAGGCCTCGAACCAAGCCTCCATTTTACTAGCGGGCGGGGGATGGTCCAAGCATCACTGCTCCGGTCGCTTCTCCAGAACCCACGACGAGGAGACAGCAGGTGCAGCAGGAGGATGGGGGCCCTTCATCCCCGCAGTCCGACACCAACTAGTCCTCAGCAAGGGTGCCAACAAGGAGCGAGATGTGCAGGCAGCAAAAGATAGGCCTCAAAATGGCCGACGGCCGATCAGCAGCACTGGGGTATATTCACATAAAACTCGGCTGTGCTCCGGCGGAGGGAGCAATAACGGGCCCCGAAGCAATCCCTGTAATGGTCAGCCGTGCAGGGTCTCCACGGGTGCACTATCCACAAAAGAGAATCACGCTAAAAAACACCCATAACAGGAGAGTCCTTCAGAGCTCCACAAAGACACGTCTGCCCAACCTGATGAGTGTTAAGTGTGTTCCTGTGGGGGTATGTTAGCGAGATGGCCCAAAATCAGATTGTATGAGCACACTTTCCCCCAAGAAATGAAGCTGATACGTCAATATGTTTTACCTGTAGATAATGTTCCTGTATTTGTTCTGTTTGTCTGAGGAAGCTGATCTGATAGAGAATGGCCTCGCTCTGTAATCTATTGTTCTCCTGTCCTCACTGTCCTGGGCTGTGACTTTTAAATCCTGATCAGGGAGTGTAATGTGGGGGACGGAGTAACATGGGGCCAGGCCTATTGTTCAATGTAATACGGGTTATATGTTAATGAGGTGTGCCATGATGATGCCTTCTATTGGCTGCTCTTCTAAGTCTCACAACCTAGACTGTCCTCCTGACTTGTGTATATATTTGGGGACAGCAGAAGACCCCCCTTTTGACGGAGGTACTCAGTATAGGTACCGACTCTTCCGTCACAAGAGGCATCTGATCGCGCACTTGCCGATCGTCAGGGAGCTGGCATCGGGTGCCACCCAGCAGAAGAGCACCGACGGAGACCGTAACGCTGGAGAGGAGTTGAATTTAAACACTCTGAGCTATAGTTCTCTACCCAAGTTTCAAGAGTGGTACCGAGAAATCAATTTTTATCACCAGCATTCCGTCCATGGCCTGCCAGTTGTTGTAAAACAGAAATTTCAATGTGAACAAAGAACATGCAATCAAAAAGCCTTACAGAGAACATTTCCGGTGCTCCACTTGAATAGGAATTAATTCCAAAACTACCATAAATAAAAAATAATCAGGCCACATGGAAGAGCAGGAGATGAGTGAGATTTATTAGGGTAGTGTGAACTCCAAAATATCCTTATTTTGGCTCAAGAAGCATTGATCATGATGAATTATATTTATGACGCTCTGAGTGGAAACAATATGGGCCATATTACATAGTTGGTGCTAACTTAACCAGAGCTGTTGTAAACTTCCCAGAGCCATTGTAGCCTATGGAGGTTTTCAGTTTACAACAGCTCTGGTTAAGTTAGCACCAACATTGTAATACTGCCCTATATATTTTTTGGTGTCTCAGGCTTATATGAATTCTCACCTCCGGCATCTTTTCCATGTAGCCTGCTGCTTTTTTTTATATATATATATATATATTATACAATTTAAATATAAAACGATTAGCTGATAATGGAATGTAAATGGACTTCCAAGCACAGACACCCCCTGTATCCCCTGTACCCTCCATTTCTAGTACGGAAAGGGCAGGCCAGCCTATTGACATATTCTTTACCCTGCTCTGCCTCCTAGTGGTTGCATTAAGAATACCAACTACAGTTGTGTTCAAAATTATTCAACCCCCAATGCTGTGAAGGGTTTTAGGGAATTTAGTGTACATTTGTAATTGTATTCAGAATGAAATCCTACAAGGACTTTTTAAAGAACCATATGCAACTAAAATGACATCAATTGGTTTTGTAACACAGTAGTAAATGTTTATTTTGTGAATTCTTCATTGACACAATTATTCAACCCCTTAAAGACTACCACTCTGAAGAACAGAGGTTCATTCAAGTGTTTTCAATCAGGTATTGAAAACACCTGTGGATGTCACGGAGCAGCAATAAAGCATAATAAGCACCAATTAGGCAGCTTTAACATGACTGTGATAATCAGCTCCTTCTAGACATTTACTGGTGTGGTTACAAACATGGTGAAGTCAAGAGAATGGTCCAGGAAGACAAGAGAAGAGGTGATTACTCTTCACAGGAAGGGCAATGGCTATAAGAAGATTGCAAAGATGTTAAACATACCAAGAGAGACCATAGGAAGCATCATTCGCAAATTCAAGGCAAAGGGCACTGTTGAAACGCTACCTGGTCGTGGCAGAAAGAAGATGCTGACTTCGACTGCTGTGCGCTACCAGAAGTCCCCGTGTGACTGCTGAGGAACTGAGAAAAGATTTGTCAGATGTGGGTACTGAAGTTTCAGCTCAGACAATACGGCGCACACTGTGTAATGAAGGCCTCCATGCCAGAACTCCCAAGCGCACCCCCTTGCTGTCTCCAAAGAATAAGAAGAGTCGACTGCAGTATGCCAAAAGTCATGTGGACAAACCACAGAAGTTTTGGGATAGTGTTCTGTGGACTGATGAAACAAAATTAGAACTGTTTGGGCCCATGGATCAACGCTATGTTTGGAGGAGGAAGAACAAGGCCTATGAAGAAAAGAACACCTTGCCTACTGTGAAGCATGGCGGGGGGTCAATCATGCTTTGGTGCTGTTTTGCTTCTGCAGGTACAGGGAAGCTTCAGCGTGTGCAAGGTACCATGAATTCTCTTCAGTACCAGGAGATATTGGATGACAATGTGATGCAGTCTGTCACAAATCTGAGGCTTGGGAGACGTTGGACCTTTCAACAGGACAATGATCCCAAGCATACCTCCAAGTCCACTAGAGCATAGTTGCAGATTAAAGGCTGGAACATTTTGGAGTGGCCATCGCAGTCACCTGACTTAAATCCGATTGAGAACCTCTGGTGGGACTTAAAGAAAGCAGTTGCAGTGCGCAAGCCTAAGAATGTGACTGAACTGGAGGCTTTTGCCCATGACGAATGGGCGAAGATACCCGTAGATCGCTGCAAGACACTTGTGTCAAGCTATGCTTCACGTTTAAAAGCTGTTAGTACTTATAACTGTAAAAGGATGTTGTACTAAGATTGAATGTCACTTGGGGGTTGAATAAAACTGATAATGATGTGCGCACAGAAAAGACATTTGTGGTTATTTCATTATAAATGTTATGTTATATTTGTCTGACCTACACGTGCCTCTTTGATTTAATTGTAAGCAAGATGACTGAATGATCAAAATCAATGTCAAACTGGCCAAAACACTCAATTTCAGTGGGGGTTGAATAATTTTGAACACAACTGTATGTGTACTTTTATTATAAGATATGTTATTTATCTGTATGTACAGGGGTTTAGTCCTAAAAAATTTGTGGGGGAACGCTTCAAGATTTCTGCTCCTCAATTAATCATTGATATGTCACATTTATCCCACCACTCAGTGTGCAAATTTGATATGTTTAAACTTAAAGACTGGTTGAGGTTTCAGGAATCCTTTTTATAACTGTAAAAATTATCATATTTCTGGTGACTTCTTAACGAAACCTATGATTGGAACCTAATAAAAGCTTCTCAGTGTATGGGTCAAAAAGGGAACTTCGATCCCTTTAAGAAAATAGTGAAAGAACCACATTCCCATGGTTTCCTGCTTGACCTGACCCCTGAATCTTGCCGCTTCCAACTAAAAAACATTGCACGCATACATCTCTTTCTAAATCCCAACTCTACTAAAATGCTCGTCTAAACTCCTATTATCTCCCAACTTGACTACTGTAACCTCCTTCTCTCTCAGAGAGATCCCAGATTATCCCTCTGCAGTCTGTAATGAACACCAGTGCTAGGCTCATAAACTGCACCTCTCACACCTCGCCCCTCTGGGAATCTCTACACTGGCTCCCTGTTTCCTTTAGAATCCATTTCAAAATATTGGTGCTCACATACAAAGCTCTCAATAACCGCGCCCCCAACTACACCTCCTCCCTTATTAGCAGGTACATCCGGTCCCGGCCACTTCACTCTGCCAATGATCTGACGCTATCAGTTCTTCGTACCTGCACCCATAACTCTCGCCTTCAGGACTCCTCCAGAGCTGCCCCCTTTCTATGGAATTCCTTCCCCTGCAACATCAGACTCTTCCCATCTCTCCAGTCCTTCAAGAAATTTCTTAAAACACATTACTTTAGAGAAATCTATTGGCTCACGCTATGACTTCCCCACTGTCATTTCCTGCCCCTCTTCCCATTCAGCCCTCCTGCAACCCACCACTTCACTTACCCTATTTACCCTCACCTAATGTGTCACCCCTCTCCTCTTAGATTGTGAGCTCTTGAGCAGGGTCCTCTCTCCTTCTGTTCCATGTGTATATTTGTTATTCTGTCTCTGCCATTGTACAACGCTAAGGAATTTGTTAGTGCTTTATAAATGTCTGAGTCTTTTTTTTTTACTTTGCACATAATGTAACTGCAGCCCGATTATGGATCTAATAAATATGTACACAAAATGTGGAGCACAGTATAAGATAGTGTGACAAAGTCCTTGGCTATATTGTTCAATGCAATCCACAAATACACCAACACATGTATGTGACATGTGGATAAAATCAAGGATCGAGTCGAGCGGGAACGGCGTTCCCGCACTTCTCCCACAGTGGGAACGCTGCGGGAACGCAGCGTTCCCACTGTGGCCCGAGCCCGAAACGCTGGTGCAGGCTGCCGCCGCACATTGCCGGCAGCCGCGTGCTTCCTGCTAGAACGGCCGCTGACCAGAAGTGCAGCCGCTCGCCTGGCTGATTCATCGATCCCAGGTGAGCGGCTGCACTTCCTGTCAGCAGCCGTTCTAGCAGGAAGCACGCGGCCACCTGCGGTGTGCGGCGGCGGCAGAGGCAGAGGTGAGCTGGTGGCAATAATCTCCATGAGAGCTGGGGGCAGTATCCATGAGACCTGGGGCAGTATCCATGAGACCAGGGGGCATTATCCATGAGACCTGGGGGCAGTATCCATGAGACCTGGGGGCAGTATCCATGAGACCTGGGGGCATTATCCATGAGACCTGGGGGCAGTATCCATGAGACCTGGGGGCAGTATCCATGAGACCTGGGGGCATATCCATGAGACCTGGGGGCACTATCCATGAGACCTGGGGGGCACTATCCATGAGACCTGGGGGCATTATCCATGAGACCCTGGGGGCAATATCCATGAGACCCATGGGCAATATCCATGAGACCTGGGGGCATTATCCATGAGACCCTGGGGGCACTATCCATGAGACCTGGGGGCACTATCCATGAGACCTGGGGGCATTATCCATGAGACCTGGGGCATTATCCATGAGACCTGGGGCATTATCCATGAGACCTGGGGGCATTATCCATGAGAGCGGGGGCATTATCCATGAGAGCAGGGGCATATATCCATGAGACCTGGGGGCATATATCCATGAGACATGGGGGCATATATCCATGAGACCTGGGGCCATTATCCATGAGAGCTGGGGGCATTATCTCTGAGACCCTGGGCATTATCCATGAGAGCTGGGGGCATTATCCATGAGACCTGGGGGCATTATCCATGAGACCTAGGGGCAGTATCCATGAGACCTGGGGCAGTATCCATGAGACCTGGGGGCATTATCCATGAGACCTGGGGGCAGTATCCATGAGACCTGGGGGCAGTATCCATGAGACCTGGGGGCATATCCATGAGACCTGGGGGCATATCCATGAGACCTGGGGGCACTATCCATGAGACCTGGGGGCAATATCCATGAGACCTGGGGGCAATATCCATGAGACCTGGGGGCATTATCTATGAGACCTGGGGGCAGTATCCATGAGACCTGGGGGCAGTATCCATGAGACCTGGGGGCTGTATCCATGAGACCTGGGGGCATATCCATGAGACCTGGGGGCACTATCCATGAGACCTGGGGGCAATATCCATGAGACCTGGGGGCATTATCTATGAGACCTGGGGGCAGTATCTATGAGACCTGGGGGCAGTATCCATGAGACCTGGGGGCAGTATCCATGAGACCTGGGGGCTGTATCCATGAGACCTGCGGGCAGTATCCATGAGACCTGGGGGCATTATCTATGAGACCTGGGGGCAGTATCCATGAGACCTGGGGGCTGTATCCATGAGACCTGGGGGCATATCCATGAGACCTGGGGGCACTATCCATGAGACCTGGGGGGCACTATCCATGAGACCTGGGGGGCATTATCCATGAGACTTGGGTGGCAATATCCAGGAGACCCTGGGGGCAATATCCATGAGACCTGGGGCATTATCGAGACCCTGGGGCATTATCCATGAGACCTGGGGCATTATCCATGAGACCTGGGGGCATTATTCATGAGAGCGGGGGCATTATCCATGAGAGCGGGGGCATATATCCATGAGACCTGGGGCCATTATCCATGAGAGCTGGGGGCATTATCCATGAGACCCTGGGCATTATCCATGAGACCCTGGGGCATTATCCATGAGAGCTGGGGCATTATCCATGAGAGCTGGGGGGCATATCCATGAGAGCTGGGGCAATATATATCCATATGAGCTGGGGCAATTATATCCATGTGAACTGGGGAAAATATATCCATATAACCAGTGCTGTGTATATTATTCTGGGGGCTCAGTGCTGTGCATGTTATTATGTTATTCTTGGGGCTCAGTGCTGTGTATATTATTCTGGGGGCTCAGTGCTGTGTAAATTATTCTTGGGGCTCAGTGCTGTGTATATTATTCTGGGGGCTCAGCGCTGTGTATATTATTCTGGGGGCTCAGCGCTGTGCATATTATTCTGGGGGTCCAGTGCCTGTGCATATAATTCTGGGGGGTCTGTGCCTGGATATATATATAAAACGCGTTAGTCCAGTTGCCAAAATCACGAGTATATCTGTACGGAGTGATACCTTTCACTGATCAGTATAGTTTCCAGTTTACACTCTTGAAAGCTGGTCTATTAAATGTAAAGTTAACCCAATAAAAATGGTATCACCACGCACTGCTATACTCGTGATATATATATATTTTCTTCAGGTAATAGGGGTTGTGGAATTCGTGGGTGAGTTCTCTCACTTTTTTTCCCAGGACTTGACCCCTGGAAAATAAGCAAACAGAACTGTGCTACAGGTCAACCCTATCTCACGGCTGCTCATAAGTAAAAACAATAAAATGCTCAGCACAAACATTTTGACTTTACTCCTTAAATCTATTACCCAGAGGTTTATTTTAAATACTGCATGCAAGAAAAATGGAGACTATAAATACAATTTTCTTTCAAGTAGGTTAATGGCCATCTGGTTCATTACATTAAAGCATAAAACAGACATATTAATCAGTCTTACAGAGGGTTATTCAGCCGGCATTGCAAACACCAGCTAAAAATCGCCGGTATTGCAGTGCCCAGACCAATGACTAAACAGCAAAGGAGAAGCTTTACTGTAAAGAGTCTCCGTGTGCGTTATAGTTATTAGTTTTGAGAAGCGCTGGCGTTGCAATACTGGTGATTTTAGCCAGTTTTTGCAATACCGGCGCTTCGTGGATAAACCCCATAGTGTAGCATATTTAATAATTAGTGAATTAAAAGTCATTCTGTGGTTTGCACTCACTTTTGTTAGAACCCATCACCACTAGTTCTGGATTATGCGCCCATGGGAGTTTTGGTGCCAGAGCTGCCATCAGGGCATTACGCTCCAATGCGGCCGTAAGGGGCCCGGCGCCTGTTGGCAGCCGCAGCAACATTTTAACAGCTCCGGTATCGGGGTCTATGAGACCGAATCCGGAGCTGTACTGTGTGTCTCCTGACTGGACGGGCAGGCCAAGCAGCGTGCGTGGGCCTCCCAATCATGCTGCTTTGGCGCTGCCCCCTCCAGTCACGTGAGAACTAGAAGCTGCCTGCAACAGAGGGCCTGGGAGAAGAAAAGAAGGAAGAAGAGAGGACAGGGACAGAAGACGGTGGAGAGGTGAGCCAGGGCCCAGCCAGACTAGAGATGTAAAATTTCCAGAAATTTTGAAGCCATGGAAAAAATGGAAATTTTCTGAAAAATTTAAAATATGCACTGTACTTCGCGCGTCCTATACTTAACATTGTGAGCACAAATGCGTTTGTGCGCTGGTATGCGGATGGTATTACAATCTATGCGCAGTTTGTAATGCCTTTGCGCGCATAATTTTAGCAACTCCTGAAAGCTGGTGTTAATGGCAAATCTGACGGACCTGGCCGAAACCAAATACACCAGCCCAAAAAAAAAAATACAGCAAAGTATAGTTACCCAGGATGCACAGGGGACTCTGCATTGCCTTGCAAGATAAGATAATAGACAGAACGTGACGTCACTCCCAGGCTCTGCCTCCTCCAGCAGGTCTTTACTCCTGTAATCCAATCTATCATGGGCTGCAATGCTCTCAGCTCTCTATAATCAGCTGCAGAGAGTGCAAAGAGCGTGGCTGCACTCCCCCTGCTACTCCCAGTACAGACAGGCAGGCACAGGAGAGAGCAGTGCTGAGCTCACCATGCTACCAGCTTCTGCTGCTCACACTCAACTTTAATGAGGGACCCTGCATGAAATCTCATCTCTGTCCTCACTGCCATGGAACTACAGTAGAGCTGGGGGAGACACAGAAGGAGAGAAGTTGATCTCTGTATCAGGGAAGGTCAGAACCTCCCGCTCATTGTCCGATGGAGATTTGGGACACGTTTAAGAGATGCTGTCAGCTTCAGTGATGATCTTGTCCAGCATGGAAGTAACACAATCTCGACTGGTTTGATGCTTCTGTCCTCCTGCCATGGATCTGAGTTTTGGGAAGGCAAAGGAGACCTCCACCCAGCGGGGGGGGGGGGGGGAGCTAGGGTCTAATGCAGGGGAGGAAAACGCTGCCCAGGGGAATCTTACCTCAGAGGTATCCCCTGGCTGCAGCCCAGTTAACCCTGCTCTACTCTTGTCCTGCTGTCTCCTCTTCTTCACGCCTCCCTCTCACATGGCGTGGTAACAAGAATATGTGCAGGAGGATGGGGAGGAGCAGCCTGCCCGGAAGGTGTCTTGCTCAGCACTGCAGCTGATGAGCGACATCTACCAGCAGCTCCTCCCCAATATTCCTCCTGCATGTCTTGGAAGCCATGAGCAGGGCAAAAATATGCCACTTCACGGATTTTGCCGCTTGGCGCCCCTGCTCCACCCTGCACAATGGATGGGCCGGCCTTGACTGTGAGGCATGGCGCCTACCCATTAACCTCTAAAATGTCATAAATCAAGGAAAAAATAAAATATATACTTTGAGGGATGAAGCCTACCCATTATCCCTTAATATACAACTAACCCAAGGCAAAAACATAATACACAATGTAATGTATAGTCTGAACATTAACCACTTCACTGCTGAGCCATTTCAACCCTGTGAAAATATTTACATTTTTATTTAATGTTTTATGACTTTTACTTTACACTGAATATGGTCAGTTTGGATATCATTGGAAAGGCCAGAATCTGCCCTTTCCAAAGACATATAGGGCATCCATATACGTTGCACAGCGGTCTGAAAATAGTGGGAAGCTGGATGCTTATTTCTGGTGGTGGGCACATGGGGGGCAAGGAATAACCTTGTGGGGGCAATTGCCCCCCCTGTAGAGATGCCTATGCCTATCGCGTACACATCAAAATCACTCAGAGAAAGTGAAATTAACTGCACAAATCGAAAAAGAGCTTTTTGCCATACTGTTTGGCTGCAAACATTTCTCACAATATATCTATGGCTGCCATATCATCGTGGAAAGTGACCATAAACCTTTAGAGGCCACCATGCACAAACCAATGGCATCCAGTCCTCCAAGGATACAAAGAATGATTTGAAGGAACTGGACAGACTTCACAGCACAACATCCGCTGCTGTAATTCACAAGTTAAAGGCTGCCTTCGCAAGGCATGGTATCCCAGAGACTCTCCTCTCCAACAACGGCCCGCAGTATATATCCAGTGAATTTAAGGTATTCTCCAACACTTGGGCTTTTACTCACATCACTTTAAGTCCATACTATCCGGAAAGCAACGGACTAGCTGAGAGAACCATACAGACAGCCAAATCACTAATGGAAAAGGCCAGTGTGGACCGGAACGATCCGTACCTCAGAATCCTGGAATAACGCAACAGCCCTATTGATAATTTCAAGTTGCCAGCATGGCTGCTTATGAGTCGCTGCCTAAGATCCATGCTTCCATCTAGCAACCAACAGCTCCTGCTCAAAATCGTCAATCACAGGGAAGTCCTAACTAAAAGGCTAAATAGTCCACATCTTCAGAGGAGCTATTACAACCGGTCAGCTAGACCATTATCACAACTCGCTGAAGGGCAGTCAGTTCGTGTACAGGAACATGGTCAGTGGCACCCAGCAGTCATCATCAAAGCAGCTAATACTAACAGATCCTACCATGTGTGCACCAGTGATGGGCTAGAATATCGTCGCAACAGGCGTCGCCCCCTAGACACAAGAGGGTCACACAGTACCGAAAATGCAGTCTTTGTACCAGAGGACATCAGCCCAGATACGCCAGCATTGCAATGCGCACCATCTGAGGACATTAAGGGCCCTATTACATTATTCGCGCAGGTGGTTTTGCGTGTGCAAATGCGCATTTGCGTGAAGGGAAAAACCATTTGCGTGCAACGTCGTATTTCTATCTATGCGCAAGGCACGCACGTTAACATCTACCGCGGGTGAACCTGCGCGAACGAAAATTTGTGCGCGCATCCTATACTTAACATTGTCGGCGCAAATGCGTTCGTGCGCTGGTACGCGGATGGTATTTCAATCTGCGCGCAACGAAGGTTTGCGCGAATTTTCGGAACGTCTTTGAAAAGCAGGTGGTAACTGTAAATTTGATTGTCCTGGCCGACACGAAATACACCAGCACAAAATAAAAAATACAGCACAGTACAGTTACACATTCTACACATACCCAAACAATAAAATTAATGAATTGCTTTATTTATTTTTTTCCTGCAGCATATATACTCAGATTGACTTTGACAGGCGCAACAACCTAACGTTAGAAAATGGTGGTTCTTAATTCTGATTGGCTGAATCCTGTGAAAAAAACAGTCCGAACACAGATTTCTGCGAACAATGTACTTTGCGCTCAGTTTTGCGCATCGTTTTTACGCACGAAAATTTTTGACGGTTGAAAAAATGCGCTCGGATCGCAATACCACGTAAATTTTCGCGCGATCACGGTTTTTTTCATGCGCAAAAAAAATTGCGCTGCGTGAGCGCAATTGCGCAGGGAATGTAACATGGCCCTAAGAGTTTACCTGAGGACAGCGACAAACCATCCACCCTACTCGCTCACCACCCTTCCTCATCCACAACTTCTCCCTACATAACCAGGTATGGACGGCAGATAAAGCCAAGAGACAACCTGGACCAGTGACCACTCAAGGGTGTACAAGGACAACTACTTGCTACGAAGATGGACTCATTCTTCCTACTTGTGTGTATATATTTAGTCATTTGTAAATAGTTATAGTTTAACATTTAGTTTTGAGGTTTTTATATGTTGCATATATTTATTTTATTCTTTTATTTATTAAAAAAAGAAGAGAAATGTAATATGTGCATATATAATTATTAACCAATCATATGCCAGAGTTCAAACTGTCTGGTGACTGTTGAACTGGCTGAGTCAGTTAGCAGTTGGCCTCTCTGTGAGCATCGGTGATTTCAGCAGCCCTGCTATATTATAATAAAACCAGCAGCACGTTTATCCTTATTTCTGCATCCGAAAGTCATTTGCACAATCGCCTCAGCAGCACAAAAACCAAACATTGAATGGTGTCAGAAGAAACGGATCTCTTCTCTTAACATGGATGCCACTGGAGTCCCAATGCCCACAATGAATTGAGAAGCCAGTAACTTGCCTGACGTATGACGGAATTTCAGACAACAGGCAGATCTCAACGAACGTTACACACGAAAGTCCCGTACCGTAGGTGCACAATGATGGATCGGGGGTGCACGCGCATGTCCAGATCCGATCAATTGGCTAACTCCCTGACAACCACCAGTTTCTCAGGTGGTCTCAGGGAGGAGACGTCAGCTTGAGCAAGCTGACATCTTCAGTGACCGATCTAGTGGCTGACATCCGGCAAGTTCAAACCACCTTGTGGCTGCCGGATCCTGCAGGAGGTTTGTGAGGGAGGAGGACTCTCTCCACTTCACCCTGCATTTTACAGAGTTCGGGGACCTGGGGGGGGGGGATTTTCCACACACCTGGCTACTTTAAAAAGCTATAGTGGTCAGGCATGTAGAATATCCCTTTTAATGTAAATAAAATAACGATCTAGATTTATTTCCCATTGCTGCTGTTAATGATGATCATATTATACAGTTTTTGTGTTATTCTAGCTGCATGTCCCCCTAGCTTTCAAAATTACGCAATAAGCTACGGGCAGACGTTGTTCGTACTTCTAGATCCCTGACAATTTCTTTTGCTGGACACTGAACCACAGCAGGGGGTGCATGCAGGTCACCCCTGGAATTCGCAGTCGCCCTCCATTCCATGAGGTCACTTTCTATCCCTCATTAGCGACTGACACAGCGCTGGTGACAAGTGTAACCCGCTGCTGAGCTCAGCCCGGGCCCCTGCACATAGCATCCTTAGTGTCCCTATTGTGTCCGGCCTTAATTATGACTGAGACTTGAGCCAGACAACCCCACCTCATGTTTCTCTGTGGGGTCACCTCAATCAGCGCAAACTGTTTATGTGGGACGCTGCAGGGAGAGCGGGGCGGGGTGGAGGTCAGTGGGTCCCATCAGGTCTTTTCCTCTTCTTCCAATTGGAAGGAGTTGGCAGTCTGCCAAATTCTCAATCATGAATTAACTCTGAAATAATGTGTGTCACATTAGCATCGACCCCGAGATGAATAGAGACAAAAACGTTGGGGTATAACGCTGGAGGATAAAAAAAGAGGGACCTGTGTAAAAACATGCAAAGTGATCTAATCACATGCGAGGTGACAGAATAACATGTGAGGTGATATTATAACCCAGAGGGCCATATCATAACATGGAGTTTTAGATAATAACCTGAAGAGAGGCATGATATTTAGATTGTAAACTGGAAGGTGACATCATGTGCAATTGCCTAATACAGAACTCTATGAATCCTTACACTCCTCAAAAAGAACACACCACCACATGGGAGCAGCACGCCATGTCCTTTCTCGCCAACTAAGGTCCCAAGATACTGTTTACTGGGGCAAAGGAAGCCTGAAGACTCAGACTCAATAATTTTGACTGTAAAATGTATATGATTTGGGGCACTTTGTTTAAATTGGATAAACATGATTAGGGATTTGATTGGATCCGTAAAGTACTGGGCACAGTGCAGTAGGGCCAACTGCGATGCCAATGCCTCTTCCAACTGACCACTTTGACGCAGACTAAGGGCCATGTCAGACGAGTGTACCATACACATTGCAGCCCTGTATGTGTATTTACATACATACACATTGCAGCCCTGTGTGTGTATACATACATACATACAATGTGTATGTATGTAAATATACACACACACAGGGCTGCAATGTGTATGTATGTAAATACACACACAGGGCTGCAATGTGTATATATGTGTGTATATATACTCACATACTGAGGGTAGCCGTGTGTGTGTGTGTGTATATACACACACACAGGCATATTTTAGACCTCAGACCAGACATGGGGCGCTGTCCGAACGCTCTAACGGCATTCAGACAGGCCCCTGCAGCTGACCGCATTCATAGTTACCTTCCAACGAGCGCCGCCTGCACAGTCTTCCAGCGGCCGCTCGTTGGGAAGCCCCCAGGCGCGATCTCGCGAGACTGCTCCCTGCTCGATCTCGCGAACTCCGAGAACTCGCGAGATCGCGCCTGGGGGCTTCCCAACGAGCGGCCGCTGGAAGACTGTGCAGTTGGCGCTAGTGGAAGGTAACTATGAACGCGGTCAGCTGCAGGGGCCTGTCCGAATGCCGTTAGAGCGTTCGGGTAGCCGCCACTGCACCTCGGATGCCAGCAAGCCAGCTCAATGCTGGCTTCCGGGATCGGGGGCATCCCTGGAATTAGCCCGCAGTCCGGCGGGCTTCTTGCCCGCCAGACTGCATCTAAAAAAAACCAACTTGCTCGGCGCCCGGATCTTCATGTCCCAGGCGTCGGGTGATACAATTCCCACACCCCTGCTCCCATACCATCCCTTGGTGTAGATAATTTTTATATATTCGTCTTTTTTTGTTTGTCTCAATATCAATAAAAGGTCAATAATTTGAATACATTTTTTTACTCTCAGCACCAATCACCGCTGGAGCCCCACGTGGTTCTTGTTCTCCATTTTTCTGGGTACTGGGAGAACTCCTAAAGCTCAGATCATTTCTCCACACAAATATCGCTGGGCCATGCTCTCTTGTGTGCCTGGGGCATCAAACTTGTGAGCAGGGCCGGTGCTAGACTATTTTGCACCCTAGGCAAGACCAGCCACTTGTGCGCTCCCCCCACCACTCCCGAAAAAATTGTGAACTGTTGAAATGACGGGACAAACACACACACACAGCGTGCGATGGGGGCACACACTTTGCATGGAGACACATACAGACTGCGGGAGGGGGCCCACACATTGTGCACGGGGACTGCACATGGTCGTTTTGTGCCCATCTTACCCCTCTGCTGGTCGGACCCGGGATCGGTCTGTGCCGCTGTCTTTCTTCTGCCCTCTGTGCCTCTTTCTTTTCTTTCCTCTGCCTGCTGTGCCTCTTTCTTTTCTTTCCTCTGCCTGCTGTGCCTCTTTCTTTTCTTTCCTATGCCCTCTGTGCCTCTTTCTTTTCTTTCCTCTGCCATCTGTGCCTCTTTCTTTTCTTTCCTATGCCCTCTGTGCCTCTTTCTTGTCTTTCCTCTGCCATCTGTGCCTCTTTCTTTTCTTTCCTCTGCCTGCTGTGCCTCTTTCTTTTCTTTCCTCTGCCTGCTGTGCCTCTTTCTTTCTTCTGTGCCTCTTTCTTTTCTTTCCTCTGCCCGCTGTGCCTCTTTCTTTTCTTTCCTCTGCCTGCTGTGCCTCTTTCTTTTCTTTCCTCTGCCCTCTGTGCCTCTTTCTTTTCTTTCCTCTGCCTGCTGTGCCTCTTTCTTTTCTTTCCTCTGCCCACCACTGTGCCTCTTTCTTTCTTCTGTGTCTATTTCTTTCTTCTGTGCCTCTTTCTTTTCTTTCCTCTGCCCGCTGTGCCGCTTTTTTTTCTTTCCTCTGCCTTCTGTGCTCTTTCTTTTCTTTCCTCTGCCTGCTGTGCCTCTTTCTTTTCTTTCCTCTGCCCGCTGTGCCTCTTTCTTTCTTCTGTGTCTATTTCTTTCTTCTGTGCCTCTTTCTTTTCTTTCCTCTGCCCGCTGTGCCTCTTTCTTTTCTTTCCTCTGCCCGCTGTGCCTCTTTCTTTTCTTTCCTCTGCCTGCTGTGCCTCTTTCTTTTCTTTCCTCTGCCCTCTGTGCCTCTTTCTTTTCTTTCCTCTGCCTGCTGTGCCTCTTTCTTTCTTCTGTGCCTCTTTCTTTTCTTTCCTCTGCCCGCTGTGCCTCTTTCTTTTCTTTCCTCTGCCTGCTGTGCCTCTTTCTTTTCTTTCCTCTGCCCTCTGTGCCTCTTTCTTTTCTTTCCTCTGCCTGCTGTGCCTCTTTCTTTTCTTTCCTCTGCCCACCACTGTGCCTCTTTCTTTCTTCTGTGTCTATTTCTTTCTTCTGTGCCTCTCTCTTTTCTTTCCTCTGCCCGCTGTGCCGCTTTTTTTTCTTTCCTCTGCCTTCTGTGCTCTTTCTTTTCTTTCCTCTGCCTGCTGTGCCTCTTTCTTTTCTTTCCTCTGCCCGCTGTGCCTCTTTCTTTCTTCTGTGCCTCTTTCTTTCCTCTGCCCTCTGTGCCTCTTCTTTTCTTTCCTCTGCCCGCTGTGCCTCTTTCTTTTCTTTCTTCTGCCCGCTGTGCCTCTTTCTTTCTTTCCTCTGCCTGCTGTGCCTCTTTCTTTTCTTTCCTCTGCTCGCTGGGCCTCTTTCTTTTCTTTCCTCTGCCCTCTGTGCCTCTTTCTTTTCTTTCCTCTGCCATCTGTGCCTCTTTCTTTTCTTTCCTCTGCCTGCTGTGATTCTTTCTTTTCTTTCCTCTGCCTCCTGTGCCTCTTTCTTTTCTTTCCTCTGCCCTCTGTGCCTCTTTCTTTTCTTTCCTGTGCCTCTGTCTTTCTTTTCTTTCCTGTGCCTCTTTCTTTCCTCTGCCATCTGTGCCTCTTTCTTTTCTTTCCTCTGCCTGCTGTGCCTCTTTCTTTTCTTTCCTCTGCCCACTGTGCCTCTTTCTTTCTTCTGTGCCTCTTTCGTTCGCCATTTCTTTCATGTCTCTTTTTTTGTTTCTTTCGTGCCTTTCTCTTTCTTCTGCCTCTGGTGGTGCCTACGTGTCACCGTTAAGACACCCACCTTCTGCGCCACTAGTGGGGGTTTGCGAGCCACCACTGCTGGCTACACAAGCCTCACAATGAGGAACTGGTACAATAATGGAACCTGGGTTGGGGCTGGCTGCGCCCCTAGGTGGCAGTGCGCCCTAGGCGGTTGCCTAGTGGGAGCACCGGCCCTGCTTGTGAGCCCAGAGCGTCCCAAATACCAGGAAATAGAAACAACTTTTGTTTTGCTTTTTAAAGACAACCCTCAAGATGTAGGCCAGACCTCTGCTTCAAGAGCTGTCACAGCAGTCAAGGAGAAAAGGGGGCATTATGATTTCCTTCCTGCAACATATGAATGCTACATACTCTAGGAGCACACTGCCATGTACAGCCTACTAACATGGTGAGGGTATATGTGACCTTGAAAAACTAAGATATACATAATCCCGAAAAACAATAGAAAATACATATATATGACGTTACTTTTAACTACTTACCCGATAAACCTGTCTTCAGCACTGTTGTTGGTGACAGGTTTACCTGTAATGTAAGGCAGCAGAGTAAAATGTGTGTTATGTAATAGTCGGGTTCTGCTTGATGACATCCTTGATGCAATATGGCTGATCAGATCCATCATGTTTTCATGAACACATGTCACCTAGTTGGCCACGTGCCATAAAACATGTTGTTCTGGAACATCTGGGGCACAGAGATGAGCTATCCCTGGAGTAGGAGAAAAGGAACAGTGATCTCCATCTTCCCACCAGTTAATTAAAGCTGCCGGGCACAGCCACACCAATTTAATTATTTATATAAACCGCAAGCCTGCTACCAGCGCTTACGGCCGCTTGACCTTTTATTGCTTGGTAGCTTCATTCTTTATCTTATGGAGTAAAAATAACAGGGATGTGTATGGAATCCAAGTCACAAAACGAATTCAAGGATCACTATGGGGCTTATAAACCTTCGAGCTGCAATGAATTTCACTGCAACGAGGGCAATTTTTATACCGGGCCGTGACTGTAATAAACCAGTGATTCTCTACCATTGTGCTGTGTGGCACACTGGTGTGCTGTGAATGATCCTCAGGTATGTCATGGGAATTTTCTGCACAGGCACAATGAGGTGTGTGAATAACAGAACAGTGACAAAATGTGTGTGTAATGGAGCAGGGGCGCAAAGGGGAGATGTATTATTAAATACAACTTCAAACACAAGCTTTACATTTTCAAAAAACTGCTGGTGTTTTTACAGGGTTTTTTTTACCCCTTACCAGTGTGCTGCGAGGTGAAAAGGTTTAACTCATCATTGTCTTTGTTTTTGTATTTGTAGTCCTGTAGAATAAAGTTTGCTGATACATTTTTTTTTCTTCCTGTAATTTATGTAAGGGGATGTTCTTGTATAAATAGAAATTACAGGTTCATCTTCGTTTGGGCATTTTTTTTTTACACAAATGGCCAGAGGAAATTTATGGTTTAAAGGGATACTCCTGTGGTGGTCAATTTTATCGTGAATATATCCTATATGCTACAGACTGCATCGTGATTCTCAGGTTCATGAGGGCAATGAGAATGAGCAACTGTCTAAATGGCTTGCACTTTGGTGTGTCCTCACTCTACAACCTGATCTCAACCTCCTCTCTTCAGCACAACAGGTTTATGAACGCTGCGCACATCGCCACTGCATACTTTTGTGTTTGACAGCAGAGCTTTCTCACTTCCTCTATCCCTCTATAACCTGATCGAGAAGAGAAACAAGTTTATGAAAGCACTGAGAACAGGCAGTAGCACTAGTACGGCCAGACCCCACTCCGGTCTCACAAAGTTTTACCTCGATGGCACCATTGCAGAGCAGATTACTCCATATGCAATCCATGACAAACTCACAGCAATCCATGACCTCTTCCTTTCAAACTCCTTCAACCTCCTAGCTTTAACTGAAACCTGGCTAACTCCCTTTGACACGGCCTCCGTTGCTGCTCTCTCACATGGCGGTCTACACTTGAGCCATACCCCCAGACCGGGTGAGAGAAATGGTGGCGGGGTCGGACTCCTGCTCTCTCCCACCTGTACCTACCAGCATCTCCCTCCACCCCCATCCCTCTCCTTCTCCTCCTTCGAGACACACTGCATCCGCCTGTTCTCTCCTCTGGCTCTCAGGGTGGCAGTCATCTACCGCCCACCGGGACCAACCTCCCAGTTCTTTGACCACTTTGCTGCCTGGCTTTCTCACTTCCTGTCTTCTAATCTTCCATGCTTAATTCTCGGAGACTTCAACATTCCCATTGACGAGCCTTCCGCCCCTGCTGCCTCCAAACTTCTTTCACTCACGTCCTCCCTTGGACTCACACAATCCTCCCTCCTTCCTACCCACCGCGATGGTCACGCTATTGACCTTGTCTTTTCCAACCTCTGCTCCATTTCTGAGTTCAACTGTCGCCCTTTCCCCATCTCTGACCACCACCTTCTCTCTTTCAACCTATCTGGACTTCCTAAACACCCTGCTCCCCCACCCCGCACACACACTCGCAGAAATCTACATGCTGTGGACCCCCATCAATTCTCCAACCTACTTCACCACCTCCCTCATACCTCATCCTTCACCTGCCCTGATGCTGCCACTAATCACTACAACACTATGCTTATCTCTGCTCTAGACACTCTTGCTCCTCTTCGACTCTGTAAGGCCCCACGTCGCCAGCTTCAGCCCTGGCACACCCTCCAGACTCGCTACCTGCAAAGATGCTCCCGCACCGCAGAGCGTGCCTGGAGGAAATCCCGCTCTGAAGCTGATTTTGTTCACTTCAAGTTTATTCTCCGGTCATACACCTCTGCCCTCCACTTGGCCAAACAATCCTTCTTCTCATCTCTTATATCTACGCTGTCCTCCAACCCTAAACGGCTCTGGTCCACCTTCAACACCCTCCTCTACCCACCTGCACCTCCCCCACAGCTGCCTTCAGCGCTCAAGACCTGGCAGACTACTTCCTCAGTAAAACTCTAACTATCAGAAGTAACATCCCAACACAAGATAGTTATCTGCCACCTCCACTCCCAAGGTCCCCTCTGCCACCCTCTGCGCTTCCTCCCAGCCACTGAGGAAGTCAATTCCTTATTGTCCTCCTCACATCTCACCACATGCCCGCTCGACCCCATTCCCTCACATCTAATTCCTCCCCTCTCCTCCTCCTCACCCCTGCTCTCACACACATCTTCAACCTATCTCTCTCCACTGGCTCCTTTCCATCCGCCTTCAAACACGTGCTAGTTACCCCTTTACTAAAGAAACCATCCCTAGATCCCAACTCTCCATCCAATTACCGCCCTGTATCCCTGCTTCCCTTCACATCAAAGCTCTTAGAAAAACTAGTCTTCAACCTTCTCTCGCCTCCTCTTCCTGTCCTCCAATTCCCTACTTGACCCCCTGCAATCTGGCTTCCGTCCCCTACACTCAACTGAAACTGCCCTCACCAAAGTCACCAACGACCTCCTAACTGATAAAAAACACGGCCACTATTCTATTCTCATCCTGCTTGACCTCTCGGCTGCTTTTGACACTGTTGACCACCCCTCCTTCTACAGACCCTCAACTCTCTGGGTCTCGGTGACACTGCACTTGCTTGGGTTGACTCCTATTTATCCAACAGGTCCTTCTGTGTGTCCTTTGCTGGTAACTCCTCCTCCTCATTGCCTCTATCTGTTGGTGTACCTCAAGGCTCTGTCCTTGGTCCTCTGCTCTTTTCCATCTACACCTCCTCTCTGGGCAAAATCATCAACAGCTTTGGCTTTAATTACCACCTCTACGCTGATGACACTCAGATCTACCTCTCTACCCTGATCTCTCTCCCCTGTCCTTTCAAAAGTCAGTGACTGTTTATCTGGCATCTCCTCCTGGATGGCCTCCACCACCTAAAGATCAACATGTCAAAGACTGAACTCCTACTTATTCCTCCCTCCAATGCCTCCCCACCTCCTGACTTCTCTATCACGGTGGAGGGTATCACCATCTCCCCATCAAACCAAGTTCGCTGCCTTGGAGTTACACTTGACTCTGCTCTTTCCTTCATCCCCACATCAAGTCTCTTTCCTCCTCCTGCCGATACCTACTGCATAATATTTCCAGAATTCGGCCATTTCTTACCGCTGTCACCACAAAACAACTCATACACGCCCTGGTAATCTCCCGACTCGACTATTGCAATAATCTCTTATCTGGCCTCCCTCTGTCCCGCCTCTCCCCCCTACAATCCATCCTGAACGCCTCCGCCAGGCTAATTCACCTCACCCGCCGCTCTGTCTCTGCCGCTCCCCTCTGCGAGTCCCTTCACTGGCTCCCCATCCACTGCAGAATTAAGTTCAAAATCCTTATCCTTACCTACAAAACCCTCACTAACTCAGCTCCCCACTACCTGTCCTCACTAATCACCAAATACACCACGGCCCGCTCCCTAAGGTCAAACAGTGACCTGCGCCTAGCTTCTCCCCGCATCACCTCTTCCCATGATAGACTGCAGGATTTCTCACGCGCAGCCCCCACTCTCTGGAACGCTCTCCCTCGTACTGTCAGACTTTCCCCTAACTTCTCTTCCTTCAAACGCTCCCTGAAAACATTCCTATTTAGGGAAGCCTACCACCCAACTCACTGACGCAACCATCAATCACTCTCACCTTACAGTCCTCTCCTCCTGTTTCCAACCCCAACCCTCCCAGATTGTGAGTTCCTACGGGAATAGGGCCCTCATCTCCTCCTGTACTGTTTGTCAAATGTTGTTCAATGTATTGTAACCCTGTCTATACTGTGCTTATTGTACAGCGCTGCGGAATATGCTGGCGCTTTATAATTAAAGAATAATAATAATAATAATAATAATATGCAAATCAGACCATTATCATCCAGAAAGGGTGTCCAGAACTGAAATGCCAAGGAAGACTCCTCTGCACGAGTGATAGCACAACTGCCGATGATCGTTTCAGCCTTGTAAGACCTCATCAGTAGGGATCAGCTGTTCGGGTTCGGACGGTTCGGGGTTTGACCCGAACTTAGCCTGTTCGAGCAGATCGCGAACACTGAACATTTCCGGGTGTTCGCCGCATGTTCGACCACAATGGACCACAATGCATTTTCCCACTTTTGCATTTTCCTGAAGCTCCTAATTGGCTACAGCCTTGCACCTGACCACAGGTCTGGTGCAAGACTGGTTCAACACTATGCCAATCACCGCTCAGAGTCCTGATTGGGCAAATTTTGCCCAATCATGGGCTCACAGAGCTAAGTCCCGCAGCACACTATATAAGGTTTCTACGCAGCGCTTCTGCACGCATTTCAGAGGAGATTTCAAAGGAGATAGTTGTGTGTGTTGTTACTGCCGGTCTGCCACGCTACTGGGGGGGTCTGGGGGGGTCTCATTTCGACCAAATATCAGGGAATTTAGGTGATGTGTGTATTGTCACTGTGCCAGCAAGTTTTTTTGGGGTTTACGACTTTATTTAAAACATTTGTGTATTGAGGTGATTTTCTGGGTCTTGTCACACTGTGCCAGCAAGTCTTTTTGGGTCTCATTTATACCAAATATCAGGGAATTTAGGTGATGTGTGTCTTGTCACTGTGCCAGCAATTTTGTTTGGGGTTTACAACTTTCTTTAAAACATTTGTGAATTGAGGTGATCTTCTGGGTCTCGTCACACAGCCAGCAATTATTTTTGGGGCTCACTAATTTCTTTAAAACACTAGTGAATTAAGGTGATCTGTGTCTCGTCATACAAACAGTACCACGCTGTATTTTGGGGCTCACTAATTTCTTTAAAACACTTGGGAATTAAGGTGATCTGTGTCTCGTCATACAAAAAGTACCACGCTGTATTTTGGGGTTCACTAATTTCTTTAAAACACTTGGGAATTAAGGTGATCTGTGTCTCGTCATACAAAAAGTACCACGCTGTATTTTAGGGCTCACTAATTTCTTTAAAACACTTGGGAATTAAGGTGATCTTCTGTGTCTCGTCACACAGCCAGCAATTATTTTTGGGGCTCACTAATTTCTTTAAAACACTAGTGAATTAAGGTGATCTGTGTCTCGTCATACAAACAGTACCACGCTGTATTTTGGGGCTCACTAATTTCTTTAAAACACTTGGGAATTAAGGTGATCTGTGTCTCGTCATACAAAAAGTACCATGCTGTATTTTGGGGCTCACTAATTTCTTTAAAACACTTGGGAATTAAGGTGATCTTCTGTGTCTCGTCATACATACAGTACCACGCTGTATTTTGGGGCTCACTAATTTCTTTAAAACACTTGTGAATAAAGGTGATCTGTGTCTCGTCATACAAAAAGTACCACGCTGTGTTTGGGGGCTCACTAATTTCTTTAAAACACTTGGGAATTAAGGTGATCTTCTGTGTCTCGTCACACAGCCAGCAATTATTTTTGGGGCTCACTAATTTCTTTAAAACACTTGTGAATTAAGGTGATCTGTGTCTCGTCATACAAAAAGTACCACGCTGTATTTTGGGGCTCACTAATTTCTTTAAAACACTTGGGAATTAAGGTGATCTGTGTCTCGTCATACAAAAAGTACCACGCTGTATTTTGGGGCTCACTAATTTCTTTAAAACACTTGGGAATTAAGGTGATCGTCTGTGTCTCGTCACACAGCCAGCAATATTTTTTGGGGCTCACTAATTTCTTTAAAACACTTGGGAATTAAGGTGATCTGTGTCTCGTCATACAAAAAGTACCATGCTGTATTTTAGGGCTCACTAATTTCTTTAAAACACTTGGGCATTAAGGTGATCTTCTGTGTCTCGTCACACAGCCAGCAATTTTTTTTGGGGCTCACTAATTTCTTTAAAACACTTGGGAATTAAGGTGATCTGTGTCTCGTCATACATACAGTACCACGCTGTATTTTGGGGCTCACTAATTTCTTTAAAACACTTGGGAATTAAGGTGATCTGTGTCTCGTCATACAAAAAGTACCACGCTGTATTTTAGGGCTCACTAATTTCTTTAAAACACTTGGGAATTAAGGTGATCTTCTGTGTCTCGTCACACAGCCAGCAATTATTTTTGGGGCTCACTAATTTCTTTAAAACACTTGGGAATTAAGGTGATCTGTGTCTCGTCATACAAAAAGTACCATGCTGTATTTTGGGGCTCACTAATTTCTTTAAAACACTTGGGAATTAAGGTGATCTGTGTCTCGTCATACAAAAAGTACCACGCTGTATTTTGGGGCTCACTAATTTCTTTAAAACACTTGGGAATTAAGGTGATCGTCTGTGTCTCGTCACACAGCCAGCAATATTTTTTGGGGCTCACTAATTTCTTTAAAACACTTGGGAATTAAGGTGATCTGTGTCTCGTCATACATACAGTACCACGCTGTATTTTGGGGCTCACTAATTTCTTTAAAACACTTGTGAATTAAGGTGATCTGTGTCTCATCATACAAAAAGTACCACGCTGTATTTGGGGGCTCACTAATTTCTTTAAAACACTTGGGAATTAAGGTGATCTTCTGTGTCTCGTCACACAGCCAGCAATTTTTTTTGGGGCTCACTAATTTCTTTAAAACACTTGTGAATTAAGGTGATCTGTGTCTCGTCATACAAAAAGTACCATGCTGTATTTTGGGGCTCACTAATTTCTTTAAAACACTTGGGAATTAAGGTGATCTTCTGTGTCTCGTCACACAGCCAGCAATTTTTTTTGGGGCTCACTAAATTCTTTAAAACACTTGGGAATTAAGGTGATCTGTGTCTCATCATACATACATTACCACGCTGTATTTTGGGGCTCACTAATTTCTTTAAAACATGTCACGGTGGCCCATGTCTGGGGAAATGTTGCACCTTCGCCCCATGCCTGGGGAAATGTTGCACCTTCGCCCCATGTCCAGGGAAATGTTGCACCTTCGCCCCATGTCCAGGGAAATGTTGCACCTTCACCCCATGTCTGGGGAAATGTTGCACCTTCGCCCCATGTCTGGGGAAATGTTGCACCTTCACCCCATGTCTGGGGAAATGTTGCACCTTCGCCCCATGTCCGGGGAAATGTTGCGGCCGTCACAGCAGCTGATATCCAGAAAGCCTTATTCCAGGGTACTGTGAACTACAGGACAGGGAATGGTGCTGCCCGCGAATCAGATGCAACTTGCAGGAAGGGCAACCAATCGCAGCACATGACCAGCTATCCTATAGCAGAGCAGGGCGTCTCCTCTGAGCACCAATAGGCAGTGCTGTGGCTCTATTTAAAGGGCTTCCTTTCTCTTAGCAAGTTGCCCTAGCGTGGTTCCTGTTACTCCTAGTGCCTTGTTGTTATTTCTTGATTCCTATTCTGACTGATTTCCTGGTTTATACGATCCCGGCTTGTCTCGACTTCCCTGGATTCTGGCGCCCTGATTTCTGGCATAGTATAACAGACCTCTATTTCCTTAACCCCTGCCTATGTGTGTTTTGTTGGTTTGCCCTGCTTAACCCGGCCATTATTAAGGACCGGCTTGTTGGAGCATTGTGGGTTACTTTATTCCGCAGGTTGTTTTTCTTTGCACTCCACCACTTTATTTGTGTTCGTCATTCTCAGTATTACTGACCATAACCCGGCCATTTCTAAGGACCGGTTGGCCAGGGTCTGTTGGCTTACAGTCTGCAAGCGGGGTTACCCGATCCTGACAAAACACTTGTGAATTAAGGTGATCTGTATCTTGTCACACAAACAGTACCACGCTGTATTTTGGGGCTCACTAATTTCTTTAAAACATTTGTGAATTGAGGTGATCTTCTGTGTCTCGTCACACAGCCAGCAATTTTTTTTGGGGCTCACTAATTTCTTTAAAACACTTGGGAATTAAGGTGATCTGTGTCTCGTCATACATACAGTACCACGCTGTATTTTGGGGCTCACTAATTTCTTTAAAACACTTGTGAATTAAGGTGATCTGTGTCTCGTCATACAAAAAGTACCACGCTGTATTTTGGGGCTCACTAATTTCTTTAAAACACTTGTGAATTAAGGTGATCTGTGTCTCGTCATACATACAGTACCACGCTGTATTTTGGGGCTCACTAATTTATTTAAAACATTTGTGAATCAAGGTGATCTGTCTCTTGTCACTGGCTGCCAGCTATCAGTGTGTTTCACTGAGTTATACCAGAGTTATTTAAATCTTTATACCAGAGTTGAATCAGAGTTCTGTATATATTAATCTATATATCACTCACCATGTCTGAAAGAACAAAAAGGACAGGCAAACGCTCCCAGCCACAGATAAGAGGGCAAGCAGCCCCTGTGTCGGGAGGCTGTGTCTCTGGTCGTGGTGGACGTGGTGCATCCTCTGCAGGGGCACGCTAGTCCTTTCTAACTGGTGCTGGCCGTCTTAAGCAGCAGCAACATACAGAGGACTTGGTGGATTGGCTAACCAGGTCATCCTCATCCTCCGAGTCCTCTGCCAGCCAGGCTTCTAGTGCTTTACAGTCCACCTCAGCTGCCAAAGCATCTAATGCAGCCTCCATGTCCACAGCTACTCCTGCCGTAGCCTCGCTATCACACACGGAGGAGTCAGCTGAATTGTTTGACTACAATGAGAGTGACATGCTGCTTGAGGATGCGCAGCAAGTACAGTGCTCTGATTCAATCTCTGAGGTTGAGGAAGGGAGTAATAATAAACCTAGAGGAAGGGGGTGCCAGTGATGACACACAAATAACTAGCGCTCATGTTGCCCCAGCAGCTGCAGCATGCTGCCAAGTTGGCTCCAGTGATGACGAGATAGGGGGTGATTATGATGACAATGATGATGAGGTCACTGACTCCACCTGGGTCCCTGATCGAACAGAGGAATCAAGTGGGGAGGAGGAGGGGGCGGAGGCACAGCAAACACGAGGCACAACATCCTCTATGAGTAGCACTAGCCAGTCCAAGGCCTCAGATGTCAGAGCTGCTCAGGTGCAGAGCGCTGTTGTCTCAAAGCACACACGCAGGAACTCTGCTGTCTGGGAGTTCTTTAAGAAATGTGCAGCACACCGCACCGTTGCTATTTGTAATCTATGTCAGATGAGGCTGAAGTGTGGGAAAGACACCGGATGCTTGAGTACCACGTGCTTGAGGCGACATATGACCACCTGCCACACATCCCTTTTGGCACAAAACTTTGCGTAGGTCCTCCTCCTCCTCCTCCTCATCTGTCTCTACCCCCACTGTATGTCCTGCCATGTCATAGCCTACAACCTCCACTGACAGGGATGATGCTACAGTAATGAATGTACCAGCTCCTTCACAATGTGACAGTATCCCCATCAGCTGAAGATTTACGCAGTCAGATTACGTTGCCGCAGCTGCTGCAGCGTAAGAAAAAATATAGTCCCAACCATCCCCAAGCACAGTGTCTAAATGTCAGCTTAGCAAAATTACTCGCATTGCAGCTGCTGCCTTTCCAGCTGGTGGACTCTGCTCCCTTCCGTGAATTTGCTGAATGCGCTGTACCACAGTGACAGGTTCCAAAACGCCATTACTTTTCACGCAAGGCCGTTCCAGCACTATACCAGCACGTGGAAGACAATGTTATCCAGTCATTGGGAAAGGCAGTCAGCAGCAAGGTGCATGTCACTTTAGACACGTGGTCCAGCAAGCATGGACAGGGTCATTACATTTCCTTCACGGCACACTGGGTAACTCTGATTGCAGTTGGGAGGGATCCAAGACGGGGCTCTGTGCTGGAGCTTGTTCATCCACCACGCCTCCAGAAAGCTGCTTGTATGAGGTCTGTCTGCTCCACCACCACCACCTCTTCCTCCTCCTCCTCCTCCTTCTCTGTCTCTGGCGAAGTGGCAGTTAAACCGATGCCTGACAGGGTCTACGCAATGGCTCAAGCAAAAAGCTGCCATACTGTGCTTGAGCTGGTTTGTTTAGGGGACAGGAGCCACACCGGGTCAGAAATTTTGTCAGCTCTGCAGGGGCAGGTGCAGAGATGGTTAACACCACGCCAGCTTGAGCTGGGAATGATCGTCTGCGATAATGGCAGCAACCTTCTCTCCGCCCTACGCAAGGGTAAATTGACGCATGTACCATGCCTAGCACACGTCCTAAATCTGGTGGTACAGCGTTTCCTAACCAAGTACCCAGGGCTGCCAGAGCTTCTCATCCAGGCCAGAAAAGTCTGCAGCCACTTCAGACGGTCATTCCCAGCAAGCGTTCGCCTGGCAGAAATTCAAAGAGAATTCCACCTTCCCACAAACCGTCTGATCTGTGACATGCCCACCAGGTGGAACTCGACATTAGTAATGCTGCAGCGTCTGCACAAGCAGCAGAGGGCCATCAACGAGTACCTGTGTGAGTATGGCTCAAGGACAGGTTCAGGTCAACTTGTTTTTTTTCCCCCCGCAGTGGCTGATGATCAAGGATGCATGCACTGTACTGTCACCATTTGAGGAGGCAACGAGGATGGTGAGCAGGGACAGTGCATGCATCAGTGACACAATTCCTTTAGTGTTCCTGCTGGAGCACACTCTGCGGGGAATTATAGATGTGGCTCTAGAGGCAGAGCAGCAGGAGGAAGAGGAGGCCTTCCCTAGCTCTCAAGGCCCCAGTCTTTCCGCAGACAGCATTCCAGCGGGTCCTACTCAGATCAGACAGGAGGAGGATGAGGAGGAGGAGGACTATTTAAGTATTGGGGGCATTGAAGGTGGGGATTCCTCAAGGCAGGGTTTTGTGTGCTCAGAAACAGAAGGGCTTGTGCGTGGCTGGGAGGAGGAAGTGCAAGATACGGTCATCCTCATTGACCAGGAAGACTCGGCAGCTAATGCCACCTCCAACCTACGCTGCATGGGCTCCCTAATGATGCAAAGCCTGCTAAAGGACCCCAGGATTCGTGCTATCAAGGAGAGGGATCATTACTGGTTGACAACCCTTCTTGATCCACGATACAAGGGGAAAGTTGCAGAGCTCATCCTGCCCGCACAGAAGGAGCACAGGATGACAAAACTTGAGGACGCTCTAAAGCGAAACTTGTGTAACACCTTTCCAGGCACTGTTAGATTACCAAGTGCTGACACACGTGCTTCTGAGGCTGCAGGTGATCAGAGGAATAGCAGTGAAGGCCAGGGCCGGTTGACTGATGCATTTTTAAATTTTTTTAGTCCTCGACGCCCAGGGACGTCAAATGTAGGCATCCATTGCCAGCGTCTTCACCATATGGTGAAGGACTACCTAGGGGCAAGGGCAGACCTGGATACCTTTCCAGCAGATGATCCACTGGCTTACTGGGTGTTGAGATTGGATCACTGGCCAGAACTTAGCCAATATGCTATGCAGCTACTAGGTTGCCCTTCATCTAGCGTGCTTTCCGAAAGGACATTCAGTGCCGCTGGAGGTTTTGTCACAGACAAAAGAGTGCGTCTGTCCACCGACTCTGTAGACCGGCTGACATTTATAAAAATGAATCTACCTGGATCAGCAGCTATCAATCCCCTGATGCTGAAGTAATGGAATAGATAGGGGATGTCCTCTTCTGCATTCACAAAACCTCCAGCACTGAACTCTTCCACAATACCACAAAAGGGTTACGGTGTGAAGGCACTTGCTGCCATGAAAGGCACAATATCTGGCTGCACTGACGCCCATTAAAAAAAAAAACCTTTTAAATATAGGACCACATGGTCCACCCCTGCACTCTTCCACAATACCACAGAGGGGTTACTGTATGATGACACTTGCTGGCCTGGCACCAAAGGCACAATATCTGGGTGCACTGATGCTCATTACCAGATAAAAAACTTTTCAATATAGGACCGCAAGGTTCACCCCTGCATTCTTCCACAATACCACAGAGGGGGTTACTGTATGATGATACTTGCTGGCCTGGCAGTCTTGCACCAAAGGCACAATATCTGGCTGCACTGACGCCCATTAAAAAAAAAAACCTTTTAACCACTTCAATGCTAAGGACGCGCTCAGCGCGTCCTCAGCATTACCGCTGGTGTGCTGAGGACGCGCTGAGCGCGTCCTCACATTGGGGTCAGCGTTCGGCCGGGTTCCGGCCGATCGCTAGCCCCTCCGGTGCGGGCTGACATCCTGGATGTCAGCCCGGCATCCGGACCAGCAGCCGCCATTATTAGGTGTCATCGCGGGGGCGCGATGACACCTAATTCAGGCGCCCCCCCCGCATGTGCGGAGGAGGCGCCTGAAAGGGAGGGGGGGGAGGTCCTTCGGACCTCTCTCCCTCCCGATCGGCGGCGCACAGGGGGTTAACCCAGGCATCATTTGGAAGGGCACAGCCTGCCCTTCCAAATGATGCCTGGCATTAACCCCTGGGGAGCTGGATCGCAAATCGGCGCTGAAAAGCGCCGATTCGCGATCCTTCCCGGAGCTGGCCGACATCTTGGATGTCGGCCAAGCCTCCGGGAACTCCCCCAGAGGACTGGCGTCATCGTGCGTAGCACGATGACGCCAGTCCTACAGTTAACCCCTAACTGCCACCAACTGTGGAGATAGGGAGTTCCAATGAACTCCCTATCTCCCGATCCGTGGCAGCTAGGGGTTAAATTTTGATATCGTTGGATCGGCCAGAGCATGGCCGTTCCAACGATACCAAACATGAAAGTTAAAAATGTTGTAAAAAAAAAAAAAAAAAAAACTTTTTTTTTCTTTTTTGGGTTTGTTAATGCAGCAATATTGTTCCCATTTCAATTATAATGTGAACAATGATGCTGCACTAACGATTTTTGTATGCGGTGCGTTTGTTAAAAATAGTGTCATTTTCCCCAAAAAAAAATGTAACGAGACCCCATCTCTAATTTTTTAACAAGCGCACCCCATACAAAATATAACCGCAATTGCTCGCATGTTAAAATGTGGAAAAAAACACTTTACACGTTGTAAATTATTGAAAATACATATTTTATTGCATTTTTTGTTATAATATACAGACATGACATAACGTATACATATAATAATGACATATTATGAATCTACCGAGTCTGACGGAAAGAACGATATATAATATGTCGGTGTCATATACTAAAATAAGCCTTCAAAACACGTTTAAACATGATGCGCAAAACAGGTAAAAAATGACCTCAGCACAGGGGCGGGAAAAGCCTCAGCAGCGAAAGGGTTAAATATAGGACCACATGGTCCACCCCTGCACTCTTCCACAATACCACAGAGGGGTTACTGTATGATGATACTTGCTGGCCTGGCACCAAAGGCACAATATCTGGGTGCACTGACGCCTTGACCAGAATCATATCTTTTCAATATAAGGCCACATGGTCCACCCCTGCATTCTTCCACAATACCACAGAGGGGTTACTGTACGATGATACTTGCTGGCCTGGCAGTCTTGCACCAAAGGCACAATATCTGGGTGCACTGACGCCTTGACCAGAATCATATCTTTTCAATATAGGACCACATGGTCCACCCCTGCATTCTTCCACAATACCACAGAGGGGTTACTGTATGATGACACTTGCTGGCCTGGCACCAAAGGCACAATATCTGGGTGCACTGACGTCCATTACCAGATAAAAAACTTTTCAATATAGGACCGCAAGGTTCACCCCTGCATTCTTCCACAATACCACAGAGGGGTTACTGTATGATGATACTTGCTGGCCTGGCACCAAAGGCACAATATCTGGGTGCACTGACGCCTTGACCAGAATCATATCTTTTCAATATAAGACCACATGGTCCACCCCTGCATTCTTCCACAATACCACAGAGGGGTTACTGTATGATGACACTTGCTGGCCTGGCACCAAAGGCACAATATCTGGGTGCACTGACGCCTTGACCAGAATCATATCTTTTTAATATAGGACCGCAAGGTTCACCCCTGCATTCTTCCACAATACCACAGAGGGGTTACTGTATGATAGTACTTGCAGGCCTGGCACCAAAAGCACAATATTTAGGTGCACTGCCACTGACGCCTGTATCAGATTCATATCCTCAGAGGGGTTACGGTGTGACGGCACTGTTGGGGATGCTAAAGGACAATTTTGAAGCACCTATTGTTACTTTCATCCAAAGCCTGCATAAGTTTCACAAACCTTTTAGCCAAGAAAATCAGTAAACTTTTTCTGCGTGTACGAAAATGTCTCCTCTTTTCATACAGACTGCTGCCCCAAGCAGTTGTTTATGGATAGATTAAAGGAAAAGCATTTACCGTCATTTGAAACATCATTTTTTTTGTTTTTAAGTGTTTCTATACATCCTAGAAATCCGCCACTTCACGGGCAGGTTATGGGGACCTCCTAGGCATGATATTTGAAGGAATTTTTCGTTTTTATTTTTAACCCTTATTTCATGGAAAACTCACTGTCCCTTTAAAAACGTTTTTTTTAAAACTTTTTGTCCTTGTTTCCTGTCCCCCAGGGCACTACCCGGACCCCCATACACCTTTTATGGTAAATATGTAGCATATATGCCCTCTTGGAGGGCACTCTAAAAAAACCACATTTTCAGCCCCATTGACTTGCATGGGGGTTCGGGTTCGGTCCCGAACAAATGGGAAGTTCGGGTTCGGGCTCGAACCGAACTCGGGGAGTGTTCGGCTCATCCCTACTCATCAGGAGGGTATAGCAATATCTGTCTAGGGACCTTGAGCAAGGGGTTCACGTCTGGAAAAACCCTCTAGAGTCTAGACCAACGGTTCCAAGCCGCGGTCCTCAAGTACCCCCAACAGGTCAGGTTTCCAGATATCCGAAGTACAGCACAGGGGGATATGATTTGCTGCTCAGTGATTGCAGGATTCAGTCTGCATTTCCTCAAGGTAATCCTTAAAACCTGGCCTGTTTGGGGGACTTGAGGACAGGGAACCACTGGTCTAGACTCATAATTAGCAAAAACTGGTTTATGAGAGCAATGAGAATAAGCAACTGTATAAATGGTTTGCACTTAGGTTTGTCCCCAGTCTGTAACCTAAACACACACACACACTTACTTTCTCATGCTGTGATCCAGGAATACAAAGATCAACGAACACAGAGGGCAGCTGAAGAGATAGAAAAAAAAGATAGAAAATAGAAAAGATGCTAAAATGCTTATTTAACCACAGTGAATCTATTAAGAGGTACTTTAAAAACCACAACAATGAAACCTGTGTCCCCCCCCCACCCAAAGAGGTCAAAAGATACTTCAGAGCTAAGCAAATTTAATGTATGTCATTTTTCTTAGTGAATTATTTTGAAAATACATTAAATTCAATTAAATGCCACAATAAATGGTTACCTAATTTTGCAATCTCATAAGAAAAGCGTGCTCTTATTTTAATAAAAGTACTAAATTCTCATAATTGAGTAACTGTGACTTTTTGGGGTATTTGGTTATTTTGCGTTGCATTTCCTTTTTCTGATCACAAGAGGGAGACAATAAAACGTATCCTCATAATTAAACAATTTCGGAAATTGCTTTGGAAAATGGTCTGAATTGGTTTAAATGCCATTTTGAAGTGTTTCTTTACCGGCATGAGCTACTGTTATTTCTCCTCTTTATAAAATATATAAAAAGATAAAACTAGATTGTGTACAGTTTTAGATTATTTGAACAAAAGCAGTGAAACCAAAGTGAACAGGGAAACAGCTATACTGACATTTACTGGGATCAGTGGAAACCAAGTGAAGTTGGATAAAAATAAAAAATAAAAAGAAGCACATTACACCTGGAAATATTTATTCACTGACACACGGGACACCAAAAATATTGGAACGCATAGAAGTAATTTGCAGTGTATGCGGCATACGTATGGCATGCACATCACATCAGTAATATTGTCTCATCAGCATTAGTGTATGGTATGTAGAAAGCACCCATGATATTAACCCAGTAGCCAGTACTTGTAATGTTATACTTAAAGAATCCCCCATTCATTCCAATGGGATAAACTACTTATAGCCAGCTAGACATGCCGGTACCGCAGGCTGACATGTTTTGGGAGCAGCTGCTCTTCATCCCATAATATATTCACTTCTCACACCTCCTCATTGTCCCACCTCTATCAGGGTTATCCAAAGAGCTCCGAATTGCTTGAGAAAGGTAACCGAATGCTGAAAATCAGCGTTCGGTTACCTTTCTTGGCCATTCGGCTATTCAGAGAGCAGGCAATTCGCCAAATCCTGGCGAATTGCCTGCACATACGGTGCCTGTTCGGTCCCTGTTCGAGGGCAGTGAAATCCCCATGAAAAAGCAATGCTTCGTCTATTCAGAGAACACAAACCAGCAGTGAAAGGTTCCCGAAATGCCCTGCCATTCGTTGGTTTAATTCGGCAAGTTTATTCAGGAGAATCCCATAGGCTTCAATGTTAAAAATATTCCCGTTTCAATTCAATATCTAATAAACCGTTCATTGTAAAATTCTGCAGTAAAGAGTCTCTTTATTCATAGACTTTTTAAGATATTTTAAGTATTTTTTTTTTTAATTATTTTTTTTAAGTTTACTTATTTTTTCTGTAACAGCCCTTTTTATTATCATTCCCTGGACCTCATATGTAAATTTCAGACATTTTCGCTCAGTAGTTTCTTTGCAAACAGCGTTTCACTTTTAAAACATTCATGCAAACTGTTTTCCTAATTTATTCACTTCACTCGTCTGCGGTGTCGGCGGCTTCGCTGCGTGTGATCAGCACCTGCTCGGGTTTTTCCGTGGTTTTCGGCGGGTTAATTCAGATGTTTTTGAGGGTTTTTGGTGTGCATTCACTGGGTTTTGCAGTGAGTTTTCGTCGGGTTTGCGGCAGCCTTTCCCTGCAATTTGAGGACCCTGTGGTGCTTGCTGAATACACCGCAGGGTCACCGAAATGGGATCGGCAAAAGGAACCGAATTGACGATAACGAAAAGTCACCGACCGTGCGGTGACTTTTCGATTCTCTTTGAATTACCCTGATAGTCTTCAAATGCTGAGAGGTTTGTAATTGTGTTATTGTGAGTGTGCTCAGCATGCAATTATTTCATTTATTATTATGGTTATTAATGGAAACTCCATTCATTCCCTGGTCAAATATTTATTCTTGAAATTGAGGATTGTCGTCAATCAATTCCCAGTTTAATGACTTAAGAAGTAGTTGTTGGTCCCAGGTTAGTGACTCTAGTGGTGGTAGTTGGTGGGAAGTTTATGGTTGGGAAATGCAGGAGGTTCTTGGAGGAATGAAGTTTTAGGTTAATCTCAGGATTAGGTTTTTGGTGTTACTGGGGTTACAGGAGACTTTAAGGGAAGAGGTTGTTCAATCCTATACCACCCAGATTCTAAATTGCATTCATGGTGATGAGTTGTCATTGCCAGGGGCCACTTTTATTATGTTTACCGGCATGTTATACATAGCGTACATGCGCATCAAGTTCCCACTGCCACCCCTCTTGACGTTCCACTCAGGGTCATCAACTCCTGCCTTCCCCCATAGACTACTGCTCCTGACCCCATACCTTCCCACTTATGAGGGAATAAATCCAAGTGGCATGGCTGTTTGGTGTCCTCTTAGTTAAACCCCCAATCACTCCATAGCAAGCATGGGATAGGCATAAGGCTATCCTAAACAAAAGATAAATCCAGGTAAAGTATCCATGTAATTGGGCAGACTAGATGGGCCGAAAGGTTCTTATCTGCCGACATTTTTTCTATGTTTCTAGCTAGGAGAATATATGGATGGAAAGGATCTCCCCTATCACTGCGAGCAATGAGTATGGGAAGCAGTTGGGTTTCCCGCAAACATATCCACCCTTCTGATTACCTCCTATAGCTGCCAAAGCGTGATGGTTTGATTAAATCATTAACAGATAGTGGAGTAAGAAGCCCGTTCACATGCATGCTGACTCAATTACCAGCCGCACATCGATTTTTAACAAAAAACAAAAACATTTATTTGAATTTAAGACAAACCGAGTCAACAGAACCAATCGAGAAAGCCTGTTTATCCGTACACATGTCTGTTACAAACAATGGCATGTAGTATTATAAAAAATGAGACATCCTAACATGTTTCATTGTTAGAAGTGATAAATTGACACTATAGTTTTTTTCTGTGACAACATTGTACTTGTTTTTTTTTAGAGATCCTGCCAGCCATGTGATCCTGGGTCCTAGTAGTAGTTTTGGATATTTTGAGGGTTTCCTCAGCCTGTCTCAGTCCCATCCCACGTTCTTAACACGAGCAGGCACACTGTGTAATTTGGCGCCGCCCCCACACGTGATCCACATAGCCCAGGAAAACAACTGCAGGAGGAGCCACCAGCCCGCGTGCTTTCACTCTGCTGCGAAGGAGGACCGAGGCAGAGAGGAGATTTATTACCAGGTGTGAATAAACTAATGGGAGGGGGGTGTAGATTAATATACTGGGGGGGCTTTAAATTGCTGCACTGGGTCTGGGGGCTGTAAATGGCTATACTGGGTCTGGGGGCTGTACATAGATATACTGGGTCTGGGGGCTGTAAGTTGCTATACTGGGGGGGCTGTAAATTGCTATACTGGGGGGGGGGGCTGTAAATTGCTATACTGGGTCTGGGGGCTGTAAATTGCTATACTGGGTCTGGGGGCTGTAAATAGATATACTGGGGGGGCTGTAAATTGCTAAACTGGGTCTGGGGGCTGTAAATGGATATACTGGGTCTGGGGGCTGTAAGTAGATATACTGGGGGGGTTGTAAATGGATATACTGGGTCTGGGGCTGTAAATAGATATACTGGGTCTGGGGGCTGTAAATAGATATACTGGGGGGGCTGTAAATTGCTATACTGGGTCTGGGGGCTGTAAATGGATATACTGGGTCTGGGGCTGTAAATAGATATACTGGGGGCCTGTAAATAGATATACTGGGTCTGGGGGCTGTAAATAGATATACTGGGGGGCTGTAAATAGATATACTGGGTCTGGGGGCTGTAAATAGATATACTGGGGGGGCTGTAAATTGCTATACTGGGTCTGGGGCTGTAAATGGATATACTGGGTCTGGGGGCTGTAAATGGATATACTGGGTCTGGGGGCTGTAAATAGATATACTGGGGGGGCTGAAATTGCTATACTGGGTCTGGGGGCTGTAAATTGATATACTGGGTCTGGGGGCTGTAAATGGATATACTGGGTCTGGGAGCTGTAAATAGATATACTGGGGGGCTGTAAATGGATATACTGGGTCTGGGGGCTGTAAATGGCTATACTGGGGGGGCTGTAAATTGATATACTGGGTCTGGGGGCTGTAAATTGATATACTGGGTCTGGGGGCTGTAAATGGATATACTGGGTCTGGGGGCTGTAAATAGATATATACTGGGGGGGCTGTAAATTGCTATACTGGGTCTGGGGCTGTAAATGGCTATACTGGGGGGGCTGTAAATTGATATACTGGGTCTGGGGGCTGTAAATTGATATACTGGGTCTGGGGGCTGTAAATGGATATACTGGGTCTGGGGGCTGTAAATAGATATACTGGGGGGGCTGTAAATTGCTATACTGGGTCTGGGGGCTGTAAATGGATATACTGGGTCTGGGGCTGTAAATAGATATACTGGGGGGCTGTAAATTGAAATACTGGTCTGGGGGCTGTAAATAGATATACTGGGGGGCTGTAAATTGAAATACTGGGTCTGGGGGCTGTAAATAGATATACTGGGTCTGGGGGCTGTAAATAGATTTACTGGGGGGGCTGTAAATAGATTTACTGGGGGGGCTGTAAATAGATATATACTGGGGGGCTGTAAATTGAAATACTGGGTCTGGGGCTGTAAATTGATATACTGGGTCTGGGGGCTGTAAATAGATATACTGGGGGGCTGTAAATAGATATACTGGGGGGCTGTAAATTGATATACTGGGTCTGGGGGCTGTAAATAGATATACTGGGTCTGGGGGCTGTAAATTGCTATACTGGGGGGCTGTAAATTGATATACTGGGTCTGGGGGCTGTAAATTGATATACTGGGTCTGGGGGCCGTAAATAGATATACGGGGGGGGCTGTAAATTGATATACTGGGGTCTGGGGCTGTAAACTGATTTACTGGGGGTGTAAATTGCTATGCTGGTGGGTGTAAAATCATGTACTGGGGGTGTAAAATGATATGCAGGGGGTTTGAATAAACTGATATTGGTACATTACCTTTTTTTATTGCTGTGGAGCTCTGTTATACACTCATTCACACTGCACATTACTGTGAGTTTTATTGCTGTGGATTCTGTGATACGCTCATACACACCGCACATTACTATGAGTTTTATTGCTGTGGAGCTCTGTGATACGCTCATACACTCTGCAAATTACTATGAGTTTTATTGCTGTGGAGCTCTGTGATACGCTTTTACACACTGCACATTACTGGAAGGTTTATTGAAGTGAGCTCTGTAATTTGCAGTGTGTATAAGTACATCAATAAGGTAGACGTATCTTATAAACCTGAATTGCTCCTGGTGAGGGTATAAATAAAACCCACCAGTTTCTCTCATGGCTGAGAAGCCGCATGAGGACATGTGGTTGCTTAGAAAGCAGCTTTTGGTTTCATTAGGAAGGACTAGCCTGACCCAGAGGTGTCGTGATGCGGCAGAAGAGCTTACACTTTAATGACCATTCAAATAAACCAAAACCTCTGTGTTTTGTTTAACATGGAGCTACAGGGGTGAGCAGGGCTGGACTGGGACAGAAAATCAGCCCTGGATGTCATCCAGACCGGCCCAATTTAATTATGCAAATACGCACAAATATAGTATATAATCCAACTGGATCGCTCAACCAATCGCTCTACAGATACTGGAGTTGCTGCAGAGCGATTGGGTAAAGCACCGCAGTGGCACTGAGGTCAAGTGTGCACCATGCCTTAAGGTGAGGCGGATGCGCAGAGGGTCTCACCGGCACGGTGGCCGCAATATGAGACTGCGTCTGTTTTGCAGTGTGGAAGTTCTCACCTCACCCATTAAGGGCAGCGCGAGCCACGAGGTGAACCAGCATTCACACTGGCCCACAGAGCCATCGGCCCACCGGGAATCTCCCTGTAGTCCTTATGGCCAGTACATGCCTGGGGGTGTGCGCAAATGACAACTTATTTTCTTGGTATGTTTTAGAGATTATTATGCATCTCAATGCTGATTGGCATGGCATGGTAGGGATGGGGGGGGGGGGCACCAAAACGCACCTTCGCCTGAGTAGACAAAAATGCTTGCACCGGCCCTGAACCCTTGAAGACCTTTCTCTGCAGCTTACCATTATTATCTTTGAAATTAAAGTGTCAGCATTCTCTGAACTATTGCGAATTTACTCATGTATGCAAAAGAAATTCCTCTAAGGTGGAGACGAGTAGCGAAGGTCCTGTTATAAAGAACTTGCTTTCCATAGACTGATGGGAGACACCTTTGGGCACAAGAATGAGGAGACCAGTGGTCTGATTGTAAAGCCATATGATGTGAAGAATGGGTGTCAAACCAAATGGAAATATTTAGTAGTAATAATGGTATAAAGACTAGACTTCAGGCATTAAGTCAGGGCAAGTCTTAAGGAAATGGCGCGTAGATATGCAAATGTAATTTTGAACTTGGGGGTCAAGCTATCATTGACCTAACTCAGCACTCGGTGTCTCCTTAGGCATCTGGCTGCCTGTCTCATTAGGGTGTGCACCCATTAATTATACTTTAATTACATAACATAGCTTTTAGTTTATTCAGCAAAAAATTTAAATTATCATTTTAAAAGTGTATATAACTATGTTGTTAGTTCTCTTCTCTTTATCATAAGTGTGACAAGAAATATCCGAAAGCAGTCCAAAATCCACAACTGGCAGGACAAAGTCACCCATCATTAGGGTGTGCCACCCAACACACCCAATGTGCACGCCTAGGCAATAGACTACAATTCTCACAATGCTTCGGCAGTCTTCATGGGGAATGTATTGCGACAGCAGCTGGAGGGCCTAGGCATGGCTGGTTAAATCATTTCAGCCAAATTCATAGTGATATAATAAGCTCCCAATAAGGACATAAAGCAGAGTAATGAGGACAGTGTGGGATGCACCGCAAATGAGATAAAACAGTTTGCCTTAAATTAAAGATTATAAAAATAGCCGACTGTCAGGCACAATGTGAAAACTATTAAATAGGCATTTGACTTGTGAGAGCAGCTGAGCTGAGCATTTAATATCTGTCTCTCTGTCATATTGTGCAACGTGAAACAGAAACATCAGCAAATTAAGCAGGCTCTCCCTGACATAGAGCGAGATAGTGTAGTCTTTCACAGGTTGTGCGTCCCGCTCCCCTAATTACTGGGGTTCTTTAGTGTTTCATTTAAGGCTAAGGTCAGACGAAAGCAGTTTTAACGTGCGTTTAGCCGCACGAAATCACGGCCGTGCTAGCAGCAAATGACGTCCAATGCCAGGGAACATACGACGAACGGCCGCACGAAAGTTCGTCCGTGCAACGCAAGTGGCAAACGAACGCTTTTTTTCGAGAACGTCAAACCGCTACTACTGACGTACAGAGTGCGCTGCGTCCGCATAGCGGCGTGTTTGCGTGATTGGGAGACGTCAGACGCTGCACACGTCCGGCCAACATAACGTCCAGACGCAAAAGGGTTTTATTGATGATCCGTCCAAAAATCACGGATGAAAATGCGCATCGTATGACCGCTATCGCGTATTCCGTGAAAAAATACGTCCATTCATTCGAACGCACTTTTTCACGGACAACGTGAAAAATGCGTTCGTCTGACCCTAGCCTTAGAGGTTATCTCAGAATCATACTATAAATTCCTGAAGGGATTTGTGTATTAATAATAATTTGGCACCAGCTTTTCTTCTCCAGATACTGAATCTAAAAATGTACGTGGGAGGGAGACGTAAGTGGCCCGGTTATTTCCAAATATAAAAATATGTTCTGATAAAATAAAGGGCAATATAGACTCGTCCTCCAGGGCAACATTCAAGAAAGTAACCTTTTTTGGTAAATCAAAGCAATGCTAGGGAATTGATGATCTTTCATGTATCTTTGTCACATTGTTTCCCACTGCCTGGCAGTTAAAGGGAAACAGTAGGGCCCAAAAAAACATCTAAAACGCAGAAGATACTGCGCAACCTCTCCAGTAAGTGTCCTTGGGCAAGACACCTAACGGTATATACTCACCACCCAGGACATACTTGGAAACGAGAGAAATCTCAATTTATCCTTTCCGGTAAAATCATTACTCCAAAAAAAAAAAAAGGTAGAGCCAGCCAAATGACTTTTTTTTTTTTTTTACTTTGCTGTTTATAGTTTTATTTTTGTTACCTATATAATACTTTTAAAAAAGAGAGGTTCAGCTGTCTCCTGAGTATCCTACATTTTCCTGACAGTAGAGGCCTATCTAGGAGATCATACTCCCCCTGCTTTTCAAACACCAATGGGCATTCTCATCATTCATAAAGTAGGCTTTAGGCGCTAATCGGAGTATGGGTTAGAGAAGTGGGGTAACCCCGAACCCTAACGCCATATCTTACCAGACCTCTGATTCCATCTCTCACTTAACCCTACAGATGAAGCGTCTGTATTGAACAGACTCACTCTGTATGCCACGAGTCCCCTATGTCTCCTTCTCACTTTATCCGTGGCTTCTGATACTCAGCGTTCTGCGGAATTATTCTTTCAATCCCCCTCCCCCTCAGGGTCTCATCATGCAAGTTAAGTTCTGCTCTCTGCCCCCCGCAGTGAGTTGGCAGCCCAAGCGCCACTGACAGATGAGCCGCGCTGCTGTCTGCAGACAGGACCTGTGTGATGGATACTTTCCTTGTGAATATTATGGTTGCAAATTAGCATGTTTATAGAGGTAGAAGCGCCTGTTTGCATTCTGCTAGTCGATGTATGCAAGGACCAAGCTCCATCTGCAATTGAGAACATGGTGGGAGCGAGATCATTTCACTCACTGAGTCCTGTCAGCCTACAGGTTCTTGCTTTAGGCTTCTCTCTGGCTTTCATTGCATATTATAATTATTATTATTATTATTGTAGTGTTTTTATAAAATTCGAAATTCAAAAAAGAATAATCAGAAATGCTTTGTGCTCCATTTATAAGATAAAATCAGAAGCACTCAGTCTTAGATACACACATTTAAACCTACATAATAAGGCTAGGAATTTGCTATTGATGTTTTTAAATTTTGTTTGACTTAGTGAACAAATCGTAAATAATACTGTAATGCCATTAATAGCAAATTCCGTGTGACTAATAATTCTGGTGTCAGCCCTGTAAATGGTGATAACTATTTCTTAATGGGAATTGTCTATGGTGTGGAATTTGGAATCAGACATAAATTCTTTTTCAATGTATTTACTGATCTGTTGCGATCTGCATGGATCAAATCGAACAGAAGCGCCTGGAGCATAGTTCTTCCGCTAATTTAGCAAGGGGAACTTAGTTCCCTTTTGGCTGCTATACTGGAAAGCAGCAACCCCTTTCTATTCAGACACAATGTTACAAAATTTTCTATATAGAAAATTGTTTATATGGCTTGGGTACATTGGGAATGACAATTTTTTGCCTAAGGAATGACGTGATCATACATAAAGAAGCACTACAGCTGCTACAGTGTTCACTAATCTTTTTTTATAGGAGGAATCATCTGTGGACAGAAATTTTGTTGAGTTCCCAGGCTTATTTTTTTGAGGGTTTGAACCTTGACGATTCATATCTATCTGAAACCACATATGGGGGGGTTCTGTTTTGTTAAGGTGGAAGACCTCAGGTCTTAATGAAGGATGCCAATGTATAGCACAAGGTGCTCCTTTAATTCATACAGTTTTATTTTTTAATAATCTTTTCAGATTGACTTTAGAGATTACTCTGCCTCAAAAGGACACTCACTGAGGAAGCCTATATGGCGAAAACGCGTTCTGGTCATCCTTTTAAAGCATTTGTATTATTTTATACCAAAATAAAAAAAAAATTAGATTTATTCCTGCCATATGGCTTCTTTAATTTAAATAAAAATCTATATTTTTTATTCTTATATATGTCTTGCTGCCTGGTCTTTTCCATCGATACACATTTTTTCCTGAGCCCACTTATTCGTCCTTCCCACCCTGGAATCTGGATTACATCGCAGGAACCAAGGAAAAGAGAAGAAATCAACTAAATATAAGTATTCCAATCTTACAGTACTTCCATCCTATGCGTGAATTATTGAGTGCATATTACATTTTCTCTTGCAAATTGCTCTTATTATATATATACATACATATGCTGTTTTAGTACATAACCACTAGGGTGCACCCGGAACCCTTTCTCTTGCTTTATCTTATTGTGTCTTTTGAGGTGTGTGGACACTTTATATTCTAGTGGCAGCACCCACCCTAATACTTTATTCTAACATACAAGATAAAACACATACATAAGCGCTGTCTCCACATCTCCATTCTCTATACAGTTTTATTGGTCAATGCTAATTCAAAAAGTGGAATGCAGTACATTCTTTGAGGCCTGCAATAGACCTCCAGAATATGTCCCCTCACTGATGATGTACATGTCTCATTTGTTCTTCTGTCTCTAGACCTGGACTGACCATTGGGTTTACTGGGCATTTGCATGATAGGCCACTGACCTTGACTACCAGCGGCCCTCGATCTGTGCGACGGCTCAAGGCCTAACGCTCCTTGAGGGCATGCAGAGATCTTGTGGCCAGCCGGCGCAGCCTGGTTATGGGCCGCACATGCTTACCCAGAAGGGAACTGAGACCCTGTGCATTGTAAGTCGTACTATGATGACATAAGAGTGACTTGACTTGTCTTTTTCTCAGTTTCAGACGGCGACACAGCTCGACATACAGTGTGCCTGGTGTCAGGACTCCATAAATGAGGTGGCAGTGCGGGGTCAGTGAGCCAGGCCCTTATGGGCCGATCGCTGCCTCAACATGTGTATTTGCGGGACAGGGAGTGGGCAGGTAAGCAAATGTATAGAAGTGTTTGTGTTGAAGTGTATGTGGATGGTTAGGTGTGTGTGTGTGTGTGTGTTTGTGTGTGTGGGGGATGTTTAGGTGTGTGTGCTTGGTATATAGGATTACGCATAAGGGTAAAAAAGGGTTGTATAGGCGCACGTATTGGTGTATAAATTGGGGCGTGTAGGTGTATAAATAGGGGTTTGGGTGCACGTGTAAATGTATAAATAGGGGTGTGTAAGCGCACGTGTAGGTGTATAAATATGCATATGTAGGTGTATAAATAAGGGTGCGTAGGTGCACTTGTAGGTGTATAATAGGGTGTGTATGTGCATGTGTAGGAGTGTGAGTATAGGGGTGCATATAGAGGAGGGCGGGTGGGGTGTGTTTCTGTATAGTGGAGACATAAGTAGGCTGCTCACTTTAAAATGCCCAGGCCTATTTTTTTTTGTCCCAGTCCCTGCCTGTCTGTCACTAATATATAACGTATGTTAACTTCTTTTTAACATTTAGTGGAACATTATATGGATTGATGGAGGTGTACTGTTCCTTCTGTACTCAGGTGGCAATTTACATACACCCCATTCTCCCTAGAGCAACATCCAGAAGCCTACGTGCGGTAGGCTCCTGCAATATTTCAATAAAACCACTCAAGGTACAATACCCTAGGTTGGCAATTATTAATGATAACAGAAGTACACAGTGCTCCAGGCCTTGTGGTACCATTTGGACGCATCTGTTGTGGACAATGAGAGAGCCAATGGCCTGGCAAGCTTTCCATCCCTATATCTGGTAATGTGCCATGAGACGTGCTAAGTCACTGGAAGACAGATCCTGTGAAAAAGGATGTAAGACCTTAACCATAAAAGTCTCCCTTTAAAATAATCTAATCTTTATACCAGTGTTTCCCAAACCCGTCCTCAGGACCCTCCGCCTCGCCACTTTTTCCAGATATCTGAAGCACAGCACAGGTGATATGATTTGCTGATTCAGTCTGCATTTCCCCAAGATGATCTGCAATATCTGGCCTGGTTGATGGTCCCAAGGACAGGTTTGGGAAACACTGCTTTATACAGTAACCACACAAGTGTGTGGGGGAATGATAGACAAGATGTTTCTACGTTTCTGAATTCTCAGAACCTCTACCTGTTATTTACACAGACAGAAACCACATTTCAATCCACTTTTACCACCTCAGACACCATGTTAGTCCCCTTTTACCCTATGGCGGTCTTCTTTGATTAGCCCCCCATCTCAGTTCCCTTTCACCCCCAGACCTCATGGTTTTTTTTTGTTTTTGTTTTTTTTTGAGAAAGGATTTTACCAGGAAGGATACATTGAGATTTCTCTCGTTTTCAAGTATGTCCTGGGTGGCGAGTATGTACCGTTAGGTGTCTTGCCAAGGACACTTACTGGAGAGGTTGCTCGCTGGGATCGAACCCATGACTTCACACGCTCTCTCCATGCAGAGCAGTGACATTACCTCTACTCCACCCAGCCGGTACGTATGTTAGGCGCCTTTCACTCCTGCAGGTCTCTTGCCAGCCCCATCTCATCACCCCAGACCTCATGCCAGTTCCCTTTTACAAGACAGACTCTATGCCAAGCCATGTAACACCCTAGACCAGTGAAGGTGAACCGTGGCACCCCCAGATGTTTTTGAAAAACATGTTCCATGAAGTTCAGCCATCCCTATCTGTGACTAAGCATCAAAGTAGTTCTGAAACATCTGGGCTGGGTTACAGTTCACCATCACTGCCCTAGACCCTACATTAGTCCTCTTTCTTCCTCAGACCTCATGTCAATCCTTTCATCCACAGGCACCATGTCAGTTCCCTTTTACCTACTGGATCCCTCAGACCTCATGTCAGCCTCAAATAACCACTATTGAAATATAATCTATTGTTTTCTACAGTGGGTGTTTTTGTTCCCAGTTATTTACAAGATTTGTTCCCCAATGTTGCACCTGACCTTACATCACGTGCTAGGTGCCCTGAAAAGTGAAAACACACGCAGAGGATTATCAGGAAAGCCAGGGAACTCGCTGTCCCACACACCGCTAGGCCGCTGCTCACAGCGCTGCGCAGCAACAGACTTTACATCTCAAAAATTGGGGAGGGGGAGTCGTTAATTCAACCCATAAATAGATTACGGGGGGTGGGAGGCCCTTCTCCCTGTTTCTGACGCCCCAGAGATGTCGCATTACACATAGCTACAGAAATTGTTTAGTTATACATTAGAGATAACATTCACCTCTGGCAGTCCAGCATCTTTCAAGGATTCAGATGGACAATTCCAATTAGCATTAGTGAGGCTCGAAACTTGAAAGAAATCTGGGAATGGGAGGCCCTGATTTTGTCAGCCCTGACCTACAGGTTACACCAACAAAGCATGACTTTCAATGAAATAATATCAGCTCAAAAAGTACACAATCCGTTACTAGAAGAGCTTGCAGATATACATTCTGTCTTCTGGCGATGACTGGGTTAACCTTACACCAGACTAATTACTGGGGATATATACACAATGTTTAACCCTTTTAATGCTGTATACACAGCAAGCCAGATTCCCTTCATACACAGGCCTACATGATGGTCCACGGGTTACGTGAACATTCTCCCATCATAGCACTTCTAATAAATGCCTCGAGGGTGAGTCATTTAATAAAAATCCTACAGGGAGGGGGGACTTCTTTATGGCAGCCTGTTTTAGGGCCGGCAATATGGTAATTTGCAACGTCTTTGCTATTTTATGCAGAGCATTAGCCGAAGCAATTTCATGCATATGGATATAATGCATTAGGTAGAGTCATTTAAATATAGTGAAACTAATTTTATCATGATTAGTTGTAGGATGCGCCGGCACCATCTCATCCATAGAGCAACCAATTTGCATGAAAATGCCCGTGGTTGCCGTAGAAACGGGCACAGCGCTGACGGTCGGGGTCGGCACCAGGAGGGGAGTTTGTATTAAAAATCGGTCTCCGAAGTCCCCCCGCCTTTTAATTCATTACGGGCTGCAAGTAAAACAAATGAATAGCTAAAACACTCATTAGCGTGACCCGGCCCCTCCTGCAGGAAAGAGAGAGACAGAGAGAATGTGGGTGAGAGAGCGAGGGAATGAGAGAGAGACTGAATGAAAGCATGAGAGAGACTGAATGTAAGCATAAGAGAGACTGAATATGTGTGTGAGTGACAACATGAGAGAGACTGAATATGTGTGTGGGCGACAACATGAGAGAGACTGAATATGTGTGTGAGTGACAACATGAGAGAGACTGAATATGTGTGTGGGCGACAACATGAGAGAGACTGAATATGTGTGTGAGTGACAACATGAGAGAGAGGTGATGTGAGCGAGAGAAAGAAAGAGTGCACGAGAGACAGAATATGTGTATGAGTGACAACACGAGAGAAAAAGAATGTGAGCTGAAACAGAAGATAAGAGTGTGCATAACCGTCAAGACGTGCACTTTGGAGACGGACTGTGAGAGTCAGAATGTGTACGTGAGCTACAGAATGTGAGAGGGGAACAATGTTAGAGAGCCCGAATGTGAGAGAGAAACAGCTTGAGCGCTTAACAGAGACTGAATGTGAGAGAAACCGGATGAGTGCATAACGGAGAGACTGACTGTGAGAGAGCCTGAATGTGAGACACTGGAAGGATGAATGCATGACTGTCTGAACATGAGAGACCGAATGTGAGTGAGAAACCGGATGAGTGCATAACCGAGAGACTGACTGTGAGAGAGCCTGAATGTGAGAGAGAAACAGGATGAACACGTGACAGAGAGGTGGAACATGAGAGAGACTGAATGTGAGGAACAGGATGAGTGTGCCAGACTGAGACAGAACAAGAGGATGACAGGATGAGTGTGTCGAAATGAGCGTCAAAATGAGCTAGAAGGGGTAAAAAGATGTAAAGTATGTGTGAGACAGTGTGTTTGTGAGAGAAAACATGTGAATGAGAAACAGCAACAGAGAAACAGACCAAGAGCGATACAGAATCGGGAAAAAAACAGGTCGTGGGATGCAAAATAAGAAAAAACAGCAATAGGGTTCCCACAGCACAGCAGGTACAAAATAGATGTGAATGGCCAAATGTATTAATTCTGTACCTGGTGCAGCTGTGGGATATTACGTATTGCTGTTTTTTCTTATTTTTCAAGAGAGATACAGAATGTTGGAAAGAGCGATAAAAAGGAGATATAAATAAGGGTTACTCACTAAGCACTGTTGTGGCTAGCGAAGCAAAGTTTCACTGTAATTGCAAACAGTAAAAATCACCATTGCTGAACTATGGTGAACTTCAGCTATTCAGAGAAGGAAAATTGAACACCTGTAGGCAAAGTTGCGGTATACAACAGTGAACAATGCTAAGCAAGGTGTCACCGTTATTCTTCTGTAATATACGTAAACTGTGACTACTCTCCATTCAGCGTTGTTCTACCATTATTTGCAACAGTAGTGTACAATGTACATACAAGTTAAACACACAGAAGAGTAGGAGAGAGGACACTGCTCAAGAATTTATAATCTAAGAAGAGCGGTGGCACACGAGGTGAGGGTAAATAGAGAACCTGAAGTAGCGGGGTGCATGTGGGCTAGGTGGGAAGATTATCATTTCAAAATGACAATCTTCATTGAACGCCAATATAAACTATATTGAAAACTATGGAGAACTGCAACAGAAATTCCCTCAATGCAGGGCCGGATTAAGATCTCTATGGGCCTGGAGCTGAATATTTTGGTGGGGTTTTTATGTAATGGTGTGAAATGAAAGCATACTTTAGGTTATTTAGTAGTGCAGGTACGGCTATATCTGACCAGGCAGATACTGTGTAATTAATTTTTCATTCGGATTTCAATCATTTAAAGGGTGTAAAATATTTTTTTCCCATTTAGTCATCCAAACCTTTGTGGTTACATATTCTATAGGGAGATCTTGTTAAAAAAAAAAAATGAAGTGGGAACCTGTTACCGCATTTTTCTGAGGTAACTATACAATTTTAACCAAAAATTTCAACAAATGAAATATTTCCCTTGTATTTTGGAAGATGGTGTTTTATAAATAATATGACTATGTATAAAACACTGACCTTGCTCCCACCATGAGAAATAAAAGGTGAGTGATGGCAATGGTATTGCTCATTTTGTACGTGACAATCGCGCAATGCCATCGCTTTGGAGCTAAAAAAAAATATAAAGTGGGTTGTTTTGATTTCTTTTTTAGATTTTACATGGTCACGTTTGGTATCAATGCAAAGGCCAGATATTGACCTGTCCAATGACACCTCACTTAACCTTGTGAGATGTAAAGATTAGTGACATAGGGGTCCAAAGTCCCCCACCCCCTGTGCTCTTCACTGCAGTGCAGCGGTTTAGAATTTTTGATGTAACAATTCGTAATAACGTAATGTGCCATTACCTCCACAATTGTTGGTGAAATGAGAAATGTGATGGTGAGTTATTGTAGCATCATTGTTCACTTTATAATCGAAAAGTGAAAAATATATTCTTGTGTTAGAAAGAAAAAATAAGAAATATTTATTACTTTTATTGTTATATAAAGCATGGTCATGTTTGGTATCCTTTGAAAGGCCATGTTATGGCCTTTCCAGTGATACCTGACATGACCCTGTAGCTGCTATAAAGTCAGAGATACAGGGGTCCAAATGCCCATCAATGCAGACAGTTATTTTTTCTCTGGGCCTACTCTGGGGCATGGACCTGGAGCTGCTGCTCCATCAGCCCCTATGTTAATCCAGCCCTGCCTAAATGGTGAATTCACTGTAGTTGAACTACTGTAGTTTACTGAACTAAATCCACTGTTCTTTCCGTGAAAGACCTGTGGTTTGTGAATAACCCATATAGGGTCCTATCAGCTGCCCCTCGCTAAAACGGGGATGCTAAGGGTAAAAATTAGCGATCGCTATTCTCCCTTAAGCATCCCCATTTCTGTGGATTACCAGTGGATTACGGGGCAGGTGCTGTGTCCAGCAGCCTGCCCGTAGTGGCCGCTAGGGTCCTGGGTGCTCGGACAATGCTAAAGTGCCGTCCCGAACATCCCCTCCTGGAGTCCATAGGACTCCATGGAGGCTTCTGCTGCTGGGTCACATGAGGGGTCGCAAGATCCTGCAGATCGGCGCAGTGATCGCAGTACCGGCTGGGTGGAGTAGAGGTAACATCACCGCTCTGCATGGAGAGAGCCTGTGGAGTCATGGGTTCAATCCCAGCGAACAACCTCTCCAGTAAGTGTCCTTGGGCAAGACACCTAACGGTACATACTTGCCACACAGGACATACTTGAAAACGAGAGAAATCTCAATGTATCCTTCCTGGTAAAATCCTTTCTCAAAAAAAAAAAAGAGACTAGGGACTTTTTTCCCCAGTCTCACTCTGCTCCCTGCAGCCAGAAGCAGCAGATCAGGACACCGTTCTCACCGCGGGATGAGAGGTGAGTATTTGATTTCGAGAGGGGGGTTACAGCTGGTGATAACGGATTCTGCAGCAGCAGAATCAGCACCAGCTCTAAGCAGTAGCTAACTTTTTGAGTTGGTGACAGCTGTGAGCAACTAGCGTTAGGACTTTGTGATCTTACCGCTAGTTATTCTCTGCTTACACTTTGCGCTCCCCATGTTAAGTATAGGGAGCTCAAAGTACAGTACGCTGGCAATAAAATCGCTAAACCCATTGGCGATCGGGAGGTGATACGGGCGTAACACTATCACCTCAAGTAACCTAGCGCTAACACTCATTTATGTGAGCGCTAGCGTTAAGAAGGTGATAGAGCCCATAATGTTCTTATGAGAGAAAAGGTGGGTGAGAAATCTAGAATGTGTGAAAGTGGCAGAAGAAGCAAGTCAGTTAGATAGTGATATTATATGTGTGTGAGACATTGAATTGAGAGAGGCATGACGTGTGACAGAGGTGTACCTAGAATTTGAGGCAATCTTTTCTTGAGAAGAAATGAAAAGAAGACACTGATTGTGTAAGAAAGTGCTTGAGATGAGATTTTGGACAACTACTTCGGAAAGACCAGACTTAGAGGAAAGACCTGGTGATACAGAGGAATAGAAGAGCAATAGAACAGATGAACATAAGAAATGAAAATCGTAATGAGATATTTTTGCGCAGTTCTTGATATGAAACTTGGTTAATATATACAGTTAATTATTAATCTTTATTTATAAAGCGCCAGCATATTTCGCAGCGTTATGCAATGGGCACAGTATAGACAGGGTTACAATACAGTGAACAACATTTTAACAAACCAGTACAGGAGGAAACGATGGCCCTGTTCCTGTGGGAACTCACAATCTAGAAGGGTTGGGGTGGAAACAGGAAGATAGGACTGCAAGGGGGGAGTGATGGGCTGCAAGGGGAGAGTGATGGGCTGCAAGGGGAGAGTGACGGGCTGCAAGGTGAGAGTGATGGACTGCAGTGCAAGGTGAGAGTGATGGGCTGCAAGGTGAGAGTGATGAAATCTGTTGTTGAATGCAAGCTGCAGTGCATCAAATGGAACCCCCATGCCAGATAAATGTTCGGTGACCCAAACCTAACATGCCTTTATGCTGTCATCTGACATGTAGCCATTCTCAACTTAAAGGAAAATATCTGTTCTAATGATTATTTTAGACAGGGCCGGCAAGACTTGGCGATGCCAAGGACCCCGTGATACCATGGTTAGCACGTTTTAAACCAGGACTTACCTAATAATGCTATATCTCCCACCTGAGCTTCATTAGCTAATACAAGTCAAATAACCATGTTGAAGACCAATATTGTACTAATGTACTAATAATAATTTTTGCCTTGTTTACTAAAAATCAACACATGTTGCAATTTGCTAATTTCGTACTACTTTTATGCCCAACCCTGCATCAGCTTTCATATTACCCGCTACCATTCAAAACCCTCTATACCCGTGCCCTCTCATTAATCTTCTTTCTCCCATATCTGCTAGACTTGTGCAATTCAGAATACAAATTTGGCCAAATATTGGTGATTCAGAGGCATCCAAATCGCCATACCAAATTGATCCAATATAAATTTATCAAATGGATCCAAATATGACAAGTAGGGATGAGCCAAACACCCCCGAGTTCGGTTCACATTCAAACTCGAACTTTTCAAAAGTTCAAACTCGAACACGAACACGAACTCAATACAAGTCAATGGGACTCAAAGTTCGATTATTAGAGTGCCCTCCAAGAGGGCATATATGCTAGATATTTGCCATAAAAGGTGTATGGGGGTCTGGGTCGTGCCCTGGGGGACAGGAAACAAGGACAAAAAGTTAAAAAAAAAACGTTTTTAAAGGGACAGTGAGTTTTCCATGAAATAAGGGCTAAAAATAAAAACAAAAAATTCCTTCAAATATCGTGCCTAGGAGGTCCCCATAACCTGCCCGTGAAGTGGCGGATTTCTAGGATGTATAGAAACATTTAAAAACAATGTCCGGGTCCGGGTAGTACCCTGGGGGACAGGAAACAAGGACAAAAAGTTTAAAAAAAAAAGTCATTTTTAACCCCTTCACTGCTGACGACGTGTTGGACACGTCCTCCGTTACTCCCGCTGTATGCTGAGGAGGACACGTCATCAGCTTTGCGGGACCCCCGGCAGAGATACTCACCTCTCTGTCCGGGGTCCCGCGGCGTTCTGACTTCAGAGTCCTCAGAAGCACCGAAGTGCGGCCTAGCTCCGGTGGGGGCTGCCATCTTGGATGGCAGCTCCACCCCGGGTCCCCCCTCACTGCCTGACGTCCTCACGCATAGCGTGATGACGTCAGATAGCCAGGGAACCCCTAGCTGCCCGGAATCCTCTGGTGGAGATAGGGGGTTCATTTGAACCACGATATCTCCAGAACCGTGGGAGCTAGGGCATCATGGAGGGTGTCAATCGAAAAGCCTGAGCATGGCCTTTCAAATGATACCCAACATGACCAGGTATAAAGTAAAGAAATAAAAATAAAAAAAAACATGTATTTTTTTTGTGTGTTATTTGTATTAATGGAGCAATATTGTTCACATTTCAATTATAATGTGAACAATGATGCTGCACTAATGATTTTTTTCTATGTTGTGCGTTTGCTAAAAATCACATAATTCCCCCCCCAAAAAATTTTAATAAGTCCCATTTCTAATTTTTGTACAAGTGCACCCCATAGAAAATATAACCGCAAATGTTCATGTGATAAAAGGTGAAAAAAAAAAACTTTACACGCTGCAGATGATTAAAAATTCAAGTTTTATTGCATTTTTTGGAATAATATACAGGCAGAACATGACGTATACATATAAAATGATATATTATGAATCTGCCGAGTCTGCCGGAAAGAACGATATTTAATATGTCTGGGTCATATAATAAAATGTGGCTTCAAATCACGTTTAAACATGATGAGCGAAAGCGGTAAAAATTAGCTCAGCACACAGCGGTGAAATGCCTCAGCAGTGAAAGGGTTAAAGGAACCGTGAGTTTTCCATAAAAGAAGGGTTAAAAATAAAAACGAAAAATTCCTTCAAATATCGTGCCTAGGAGGTCCCCATAACCTGCCCGTGAAGTGGCAGATTTGTAGGATGTATGGAAACATCGCCATCACAGACCCACACACGACACCTAGCACTCCCAGTCTGCATACAATGTATCAAATTCATGAGACCGGACTAATTAGAAGTACATGTTATTTCCAAACACTAATTAAACACCTGTTGTTTACGCCGTTTGAGAGCACAGGTCATTTAGAGGTGAGAATCTTTGCACCTAGATTAGTTTTTAATTCAATATCTAATAAACCGTTGCTTATAATATTCTGCAGTAAAGAGTCTCTTTATTTCTAGACTTTTTAGTATTTTTTTAAGCATTTCTTATACTTTTTTTAAAAAAAAAAAAATTCCAACACGCCAAAAAGTTTCGAAGTTCGTGAACTTTCGAACTGCCGATGTTCGAATCGAACTCCGAACTGATCGAACCAAACAGCTCATCCCTAATGACAAGCAGAAATAGTAAATCTAACCCTAAAAGTAACCCTAACTAACTTCTTGTACAGGGCTATAAGAGGATGCTCCATGCTCTCTCACACAGTAGATGCTCCATGCACTCACAGGACACATGATCCACATGTACAAAATTAGCAAGGACTATCGGTGACATACAAATACATAAATACGTATCTTTAGAGTGAGATCCTCAATGGGTGGCTTCTCTTAATTACACCCACTGCATACAGCTAGAATATATATATATGATAAGTATGAGGATCACTCTAGAAAAACATACAAAGAACACATAAAGCAGTACAGTACAAATAAAGCACAAACAAGCCCCTGCACTTTAAAATGTTCACAGGAATTCTGAATCAATAAGGCGCACAAGGTATAGAACGCATCCATCTGGAGGGTACTGAACGTCCTAGGAACCAACTCAGCGGATAGAAGGATCCACGGGATTAGGATCAGCTCTGCCGCGATGGTGAATAAGTAATAAATAATTATGCTGCAGTAACAACTAAACAGCACTCTATTACAAATAAATTAATTAAAAACAATATGGGACATCAATATCTGACGCGTTTCATCACAAACTTGTGACTTTCTCAAGGAAAATGTCCATATACAGTCATGGCCGAAATTTTTGGCACCCCAGACATTTTTCCAGAAAATCAAGTATTTCTCACAGAAAAGTATTGCAGTAAGACATGTTTTGCTATACACATGTTTATTCCCTTTGTGTGTATTGGAACAAAATAAAAAAAGGGAGGAAAAAAAGCAAATTGGACATAATGTCACACAACTCCAAAAATGAGCTGGACAAAATTATTGGCACCCTTAACTTAATATTTGGTTGCACACCCTTTGGAAAAAATAACTGAAATCAGTCGCTTCCTATAACCATCAATAAGCTTCTTACACCTCTCACCCGGAATTTTGGACCACTCTTTCTTTGCAAACTGCTCCAGGTCTCTCTTATTGGAAGGGCGCCTTTTCCCAACAGCAATTTTAAGATCTCTCCACAGGTGTTCAATGGGATTTAGATCTAGACTCATTGCTGGCCACTTCAGAACTCTCCAGCGCTTTGTTGTCATCCATTTCTGGGTGCTTTTTGATGTATGTTTCTGGTCATTGTCCTGCTGAAAGACCCAAGATCTCGGATGCAAACCCAGCTTTTTGACACTGGGCTCTACAGTGCGACAGAAAAAAAAATTTGGTAATCCTCAGATTTCATGATGCCTTGCACACATTCAAGGCACCCAGTGTCAGAGGCAGCAAAACAACCCCATAACATCATTGAACCTCCACCATATTTCACTGTAGGTACTGTGTTCTTTTCTTTGTAGGCCTCATTCCATTTTCGGTTAACAGTAGAATGATGTGCTTTGCCAAAAAGCTCTAGCTCGGTCTCATCTGTCCACAAGACGTTTTCCCAGAAGGATTTTGGCTTACTCAAGTACATTTTGGCAAACTGTAGTCTTGCTTTTTTAGGTCTCTGTGTCAGCAGTGGGGTCCTCCTGGGTCTCCTGCCATAGCGTTTCATTTCATTTAAATGTCGACGGATAGTTCGAGCTGACACTGATGCTCCCTGAGCCTGCTGGACAGCTTGAATTTCTTTGGAACTTGTTTGGGGGCGCTTATCTACCATCCAGACTATCCTGCGTTGCAACCTTTCATCAATTTTTCTCTTCCGTCCACCCACAGAGAGATTAGCTACAGTGCCATGGGTTGCAAACTTCTTGATAATGTTGCGCACTGTGGACAAAGGAAAATCTAGATCTCTGGAGATGGACTTGTAACCTTGAGATTGTTGATATTTTTCCACAATTTTGGTTCTCAAGTCCTCAGACAGTTCTCTTCACCTCTTTCTGTTGTCCATGCTTAGTGTGGCACACACAGACACACAATGCAAAGACTAAGTGAACTGCTCTCCTTTTTATCTGCTTTCAGGTGTGATTTTTATATTGCCCACACCTGTTACTTGCCCCAGGTGAGTTTACAGGAGCATCACATGCTTGAAACAATCTTATTTATCCACAATTTTGAAAGGGTGCCAATAATTTTGTCCAGACCATTTTTGGAGTTTTGTGTGACATTATGTCCAATTTGATTTTTTTCCTCCCTTTTTTGTTTTGTTCCAATACACACAAAGGGAATAAACGTGTATAGCAAAACATGTGTTACTGCAATACTTTTCTGTGAGAAATACTTGATTTTCTGGAAAAATGTCTGGGGTGCCAACAATTTCGGCCATGACTGTATGTATTGCCTTATTGATTCAGAATTCCTGTGAGCGTTTAAAGAGCAGGGGCTTGTTTGCACTTTATCTGTACTGTACTGCTCTATGTGTTTGTCGTATCTTTTTGTAGAGCGATCCTCATGCTTATCATATATTCTGGCTATAGGACACATGATGCCTGTGTATATTACATTTGTTTACACACCAATAAAATAAATTAAGCTGTAATTCTCTTTTAACTTCCCAGCTGTCCTCATTAATAGACTATACATAGTACACACAATAATTTGCATGTAAAGGGTTATATTCAATCACCAGTCTATGGTTATCTTTGCCAAAAGATTGTGCCTCCCTTCTCTGGCAGAGGAAAAACAGCTCTCGTTCTCAGCTCTGGAGTGCTGCTTACAATCTGCAGTAATTACAACTATATGCCATTCACACTCACTCACCATCTGCTGTTTTTTTGTACTGATGTGCAAAAAGTCCTGAGACCAAGGCTTAACTATGTATCCAAGTATGAAGACATGTCCATGTATGGAGTATTTCTTAATTATTCTGACACTATAAATACAGTCATTTACGTCAAATATTTCTATAAACTACCCTCCACATCGGCCATAGCTACATTACATATAATATTTGCTATTTAGCACCTGTGAAGCATAGCGAATGGTGCAATTTCGTGGCAGTTCATCTAGACAGAAAGCTGTCAATTCGCCAAATACTGGCGATTTGACAGCAAAATATAGTGCAGATCGTCACAATTCGGCGATCCTTGGCAGCATCGAAATCGACCCATAGAGAAGTAGTGGTTAATAAATTCAGAGAACGCCAAACTGCACCGAAGTGTCAGTGAAATGCCCTGATTTTCTGTGGTTCGGTTCGACAGGTTTAAACAGACGAATCCCATAGTAGCCAATGTAAAAAAATATTATCATTTTACAATTTTACTACTGTTTATTCTTTTAATTTTCAGCACACCGTCATTTTATTGGAACAGCTCTGTATTTTTAAAAAAAAATTGACGAACTTTTTTTATTCCCAATTTTTTTTTAAAAAAGCGTTTAATTTTTCTTCTCTAACAGACCTTTCTATTATTTTTTTATAGGGCTTTTTTTATTATTATTTACACACATTTTAATGCATTTTTATTGGTTTAAATCCCTATTAGAAGAATAGCAGAGATAAGTATTTTTTTCTGCAGTTCGGTGGTGTTCGGCTGTCTGTTCGGCATTCTTTGGCGGCATTCGGCAGTCGACGGCGGCTCCATGTTCGGCGTGCTTTGGGGACCCTGCGGTAAATTGTGAATTCACCGCAGGATCATTGACATTGAAACACCAAGGTGCGCCAACCAGAAAGCCCCTAAATTTCACTGAAATTTCGGTGCTTTCTGAGTAACCCCTTATAATCATAATTTATTCATGTAACTAATCACTGTATCTTATACACTGTTGTCTTATGTAATATATTTCTGCAACCAGTTACCGAGTATAAACCTTTTTTATAAACAAACTCACTTTTCATCAAATTGCATCCTCGCCCCTTTACCCACTGTTGTATAAATTTAGACATGGCTATAATTCCTCATTTTGAATAATTTCTTTAAAAAATCAGGGGCAAATTTAGTTTTGGTGCTGCCTTCGGCACTCCAAATGCTGCTTCACTACACCTGCCAGCAAATAAATGGGAGCAGATAAATGTGGTAAAATACTTTCTCCAAAAAAAAACAAACAAGTACCAGCATAATAAAATGAAGACAAATATTCATGACCTTTTGAGCTATTTATGACAATAAAATATAATTTATAACAAAAGCAAAGTATCTTATTTACACCAAATGATTTGTGATAATACAGTGCAGTACTTTGCAGCACTGTTATACATCCCACATCTCAAACAATAGGATGGAAAAAATGCTGCCTCCTCCAATCTGCTGCCCTTGCACAGAGCGTTACTTTATGGAACCTTTCCCTGAGGAATAATCGTCACTTTCTCCCATTACTAAGTATAATAATTCTTATAAATCATATATTAGCGTGATAGTTGACTTTGAAAGAGTTAAATATTAAATACAGTTATGTCCCTGCCTCTTCACATCCCTCCCAAACTCTGCCTCTTTCTCTTTTCATCTGTTTTAGCTCTTTGATGTAAAGCTGTTGTTTTATTGCTTTGTAAATTAAGCTGCCATAAGTTGATTGAGCTAAATTAATCGAAGAGTTGTCGGCGAGCGGGGCCCAAGCTCTGCGCTGCTCTCACAGCAGCTTACCAAGGTTTTAATCACAACGAGCAGTAACAAATCTTCCTACGTTGCTATAAAGGACCACTGTGTGTGATTACAAAGCTCTGCCAGTCTCTGGTCTTATAATTTTGTGACAAAGAAAGCGTTAATCTAATAAAGCCCCCCCCCCCACCATGATCGACACTTGCCAGTTTTGATGACTACCTCACTTATTGTCAACCTTTGATATGCAATAATGGACAGTGATATGTAACAATGAATTCTTCATCAAATTTACACATTTAAATTATAAATGGAAGATACTGGGAAAAAAAACATCACCTGTTTGTTTCATTGCATGATAGTGTAGCGCTGTGTTTAACTTGGCTCTGAGAACCAAAACCATATTGCCTCTCGAGGGAGCCAGAGCGTAATGTACTATAATGGACTTATGGACTACATCCCCCAGAAACCCTTGGTAGGGAGGAACGAAGCAGGCAGACTGGCGCCAGGAAGTGTGGAACATCGTGTGCAGCGTGGGCAGAACGAGGAGAGAGTCGCAAGAGAGACATTGTCCGGGATCCAGGCCAGATTAGAGCACGGAGATTCGGCAGCATCCATTGCTGGAGTGATCGGGGAGAGTGTTCATCGACCTGCATTGTATCCCGCTGAGCTGTTCCGGTGGCGAGTGTGTTTGAGAAGGACCTCTTGTAAGGAGGCCGCAGACGGAGCGGAGTGCTGGCGGCATTCGACTTCTGGCTGAGGACTTCCGGCCCGGGAATGTGGGTTTCGGTAGCATCATGTTCCAGGCGGCAGAGAAGGAATTTCTGGCAGAGTTCATCAGTCCGGGACAAGCTGTTTCACCGGTTGGGTGAGAGGCCTCTGGCCTATGACTTTGCTAACACTGCGCACTTATTTGATTGCTTCAAATTTCAGGGCTCCAACGTTGACTAGTCGAAGATATTCGTCTATCCACTGGCCAGTGGACTTCGTTATGTCTTAGGGTACCCGGGTACTAACGAGCATTATTGAGTGGGACTTTGAACCAAAGACCTGAGAACCTTATTAACCGTTTATTCGCTATATATATATATATATATCCACGATACGTATTATTGTCATTCATCCCTAGTCTGACTGATTTCATGCTTAAAATACATGTATGCTTATTGCCGTTTATTGCTGCAGTAAAGTATAATTGAGAAAAATCCATAAAGGTGTGCTGGTGTACAGTGAATTGTTAGTGCTGTGAGACCAATCCTGGGGTTATTCAGCGGCTCCTTCGGGGGTGAGCGCTACAATAGAAATGCTCACAAACATAGTGAGCACCTCTCCAGTAAGTGTCCTTGGGCAAGACACCTAACAGTACATACTCACCACCCGGGACATACTTGAAAATGAGAGAAATCTCAATGTCTCCTTCCTGGTAAAATACTTTCTCAAAATAAAAAAATAATCCTTATACGTCTCTGTCCTAAATACTAATTGCAATGGACAATGGAGTCCGTCCTCGGATGCCAGTTTCTGTTCTAATTCGGTGGAGAAATCAGATAGCTTTGCGCATAAAGAAATCACACAGACAATGAATACGTCTATATAGCTTCCAAGCCAATGACTTCTCTGAGTCCTTTATTGATTTACAAGGCTTTTTATGCTACCTCGTATGTAACGAAAACAGGCTGTTGCCCAACTATTCGTCATTATATTGTGAAATTACAGACTTTGTTTAATAACAGATAAAGAAAATAAAACAATAGTGTCTCCGGATGTTCTTTTAGCCGTCAAGGACGTTCGTTACAGGACGTTCCGGGATGTTCCAAAACATTCTCCAAGATGACCTCCAAGATGTTCTCTTCTTGAGACACAGGACAAGAAACTTCTTGTGCGTACAAAAACAATCAGCTAAGATAGCGTTTCAAAGAATAATATGCATTTGATTCATAAATCTTGATTAACCATTTAAACCACTCAAATGAGCATTTTTCTAGGCCTCCTTCTAAGCCTTTGAATATTATAAAAGCGAATATATACATTTCTGTCCACAACAAAATATCCTACTTTAACCTGGACAGTCCCAGTATTTAAACTCCTTTTCCAGTTTTTGAATTGTCCCAGGACATGTCACACATTCTTACATATGACAGTGTGCGTTTAGCACTATTACATATTTAATTGGATGCTTTACTTGAATACAATGTGATATTATAGTAAATAATACACGCAGTGACAGGTTTCAGTTAATAACATTTCATTCGTGACTGTATAAGTCATTATTAACACTTACAACCAGGTTCTCAGGACAAGTATATGTAAGTGTTTTCATGCAGATCAGAGGGGGCTGGAGAAACCATCTGTGGGTGGAGCAGAAGAAAGAAATGGTGGCCAGTTTTATCACTAGCATAACCTGTTCAATGGATTCTCTACTACAACGTGTCCCTGGAAATTGTTTCCTAATGTTGACGGCATGCACCAGGATGACCGGAAGAAACAAAGTGATGTGACACAGCTAATAAAGTGAGGGACCTAGATAAAACCTGAATCCCTCAACAACTTGCAGTGGATCAAATGTAACCATAGAGCAGAGACCCGGAAGTGGATGTCGTAATATGTTACATATAACTGTCTTATGTGGGCAAGTTTTCATTTTATTCAGATTGATTTGAAGAAGGTATCTCAAATATAATAAGGTATGCGCAAGTCTGCCTTCCAAAATCTTGGGGCCCCTTATTGAACCACTGGCTGGGAAACCCCTTCCTGGTGTAGACTATATTAGCTGCTCCCTCAGTGTTGAGTCAGAGTGCTTTTTACTGACCTTAGATGCCATGGCCGACCAGGTAATTTGTTTGTATTTTGGGTCATTCCTGAGTGGCATGGAAGACCCTTTACATCTGTGGCATTTAGTCAAGCTGCACAGAGTTTGTCATTGGCCAGGCCCCGCTGGTGGCATTGGACCCCTAAACGTATCATGGACTGTCAACCTCCTGGTGGCAGCTCTGCCTATGCAATTGTCCATAGTTTAACTGGGGAAAGTCAAGAAGCACAAATTTCAGGTATTTTTTTGTCTTTCAAAACACATGAATATGGTAAAAAAAAATGTTGAATGAACTGTCAGCGGAGGAATGTGTGCTATGATCTGCACAAATCTATATGGGGACCCCTAACAAACCATATGGAATTCCAGTTCTTCTCAAATCTGCACCATGACTCAATATTATGGGTGTGTGACCCTCGTAACATGTGCCAGAATTTCTTTCCTGTGTGCAGACCAGAGGGACTCTTGTCCAACAGCTCAGAAGTTAGTAGACTTGACACACACACACAGTCAAAAATAATGAATAAAAAGCAAAACACATTCTGTATGATTCAAGATAATTAGTTTTTCACATAACAAGACAGTTTATTAATAATAATACAGAGATTCAAAATGCACATTCCACATGAAGTACACGCTCACATATTGTTCGGTTTATGGAGGAAAGGTTTATAAGCAAAAAAATCAATACCTCCATTGATGCCCTAAGGGATGAGAAGATTAATGGAAGAAATCCACTTAACTTTCTGTTGTCGGCGTAAAGTGACCCTATCTTCACCTCACAAAGGCTGGAGAACCTGGAAATTTTGTAAAATGTCCACATGCTCATTCCCCATAAACTGTATGAACCCTAAGGGATGAAATCTAGAGGATACTGCAGTTACATGTAGCGATTATGTGGATAATTTCTTCTTCGCCCACATAAACTATTCCACATTGATATATGTGTGTGTGAATGTACGTGTGTGTTTGTGTCTTCAGGCCCTACCCAGACTGCTGCATTCATCTATTACTGAAAGAATTGAAGGGGATCTTCCCTCGACTAAGTTTTTAAAGTTATTTGAATGGTCACACTGCCCTGAGTATCCTCACCCCTCTCTTCCCTCCGGATGGCTCTCAGAGGGCTGAATCAGCCTTTCAAGTGGAGAGGCTTTGCTATTTCCAGAAGACTAGATTAGAAGGCACTGGTCTGAGTTTAAAGGATCAGAACCCAGAAGCAGGAACCAATTTGGAACCTAGGGCCCTCCAATGGCTTTCATTGCGCTTGCATTGAGAACCATTGGATTGGCTATACTCCCCAACCCTCACGTGACATGGTGCAGCTCAAAGGAATCCAGCATCATGCCAGGTCCAGATGAATTCAGAGGGAGCCACGCGCTGGATACAAGAAGAGATTTAAAACTATCTTAAGGGATAAAATGGGAGGGGGATGCAGAGGTGGTAAGGAGGGTTGATGTTTAACTCCTCCACCTCCCCCTACCTTTTAACTCTAGAGCAGTGATGGCAAACCTTGGCACCCAGATGCGTCTGAGCTACATGTCCCATGTAATACTAAGCATTGTGGGACATGTAGTTTTAAAATATCTGAGATGCCAAGGATTGCCATCACTGCCTAGACTATCCTATTAGTAACAATTACAAAACATACCACATGACTAGTGATAGTTTTCATACTGCCATTATCTAGTGCAGGTGTGAGCAACTACAGCCCTCCAGATGTTTTGAAACTACATTTCCCGTGATGCTCGGCTGCTTGTTAGGTTTGCAAATCCTCAAGGGAAATATAGTTTCAAAACATTTGAAGAGCCTGGGTTGCTGACCCCTGATTTATAGGAATATTTAATGTCCTCTTGCTGCCCTGTCCTGGGATGCTTGTATTTTAATAGAAATCCTGGTGTAATTTGTTTCTGATATTTATAAAATGTTTATCAGAAACAAATTACACCGGGATTTGTATTAATTACAAGGATCTCAGGACAGGGCAGCAAATTACATATTGTAATTTTAAATATTCCTATAAATCAGGGGTCAGCAACCCTGGCCCTCCAAATGTTTTGGAACTATAATTCCCTTGAGGCTTTGCAAACCTAATGAGCAGCTGAGCATCACGGGAAATGTAGTCTCAAAACATCTGGAGGGTCGTAGTTGCCCACACCTGATCTAGTGCCTTGCTTCTTAAACTATGCAAAACACATTCAATTTGATTTGAGGTACAATCCCATTAAATTACAGAGAGGTGCTGCAATTGCAGATGACACTTTAGCATGAGCTAGTCCACAACCTTTTGCAATGGCCAATATGTCAAGGAACCAATATTACAATACTATGAACGGATGTTAAGAATATTCAGAGCTGTATTCTTGGATAGGCTAGGCCCAGCTCCAGAGGTTTTTTTTTACCCTATAGTCCTTTCTTTTGATTTTTTTAGAGGTCATATATATTTGAGGTGTGTGAGTGTATAACAGAGGTGCACAGCAATAAACCTCCAAGCAATGAGTCTCTAAACGATAATAAATGTTAGAGAATTAAGTCAATTGGTAGATAAGATACTTTGCTTTTGTTCTAAATTACATTTTATTAGGGTTGCACCGATACCGATACTAGTATCGATATCGGTGCCGATACCGGGTACTGCAGGAGTACTTGGTACTCGTGCAGTACCCCCGATATTTTTTTCCGATACCGGAAGCCGGCATTGAGCCGGCTTGCCGGTATCCGAGGGGCTGCGGCGGCTGTCCGAATGCTCTATCAGCATTCAGACAGGCCCTGCAGCTGGTCACCTAACTTTGTTTAATACTTACCTTCCTTCAGCGCCGCCGGTAAAGTCTTCGCGCGCTCCTTGGAAGGACCCCAGCCGCGGCCACGTGGGACCATGTGATCGCGGCTGGGGTCCTTCCAACGAGCGCGCGCGCGGAAACTTTCCCGGCGTCGCTGAAGGAAGGTAAGTATAAACAAAGTGAGCAGCTGCAGGGCCTGTCTGAATGCAGATAGAGCATTCGGACAGGCCCTGCAGCTGCTCTCCGCTCATACTTACCTTCCTTCAGCGACGCCGGGAAAGTTTCCGCTCGCGCGCTCGTTGGAAGGACCCCAGCCGCGATCACATGGTCCCACGTGGCCGCGGCTGGGGTCCTTCCAAGGAGCGCGCGCGCGCGAAGACTTTACCGGCGGCGCTGAAGGAAGGTAAGTATGAGCGGAGAGTGGGGGCATATCCATGAGCAGGGGGGGCATATCCATGAGCAGGGGGGCATATCCATGAGCAGGGGGGGCATATCCATGAGCAAGGGGGGCATATCCATGAGCAGGGGGCATATCCATGAGCAGGGGGCATATCCATGAGCAAGGGGGGCATATCCATGAGCAAGGGGGGCATATCCATGAGCAGGGGGGGCATATCCATGAGCAAGGGGGGCATATCCATGAGCAGGGAGGCATATCCATGAGCAGGGGGGGCATATCCATGAGCAAGGGGCGGCATATCCATGAGCAGGGGGGGCATATCCATGAGCAAGGGGGGCATATCCACGAGCAGGGGGGGCAATTATCCACAAGCTGGGGGGGGGCAATTATCCACGAGCTGGGGGGCAATTATCCATGAGCTGGGGTCAGGATATCCATGAGCTGGGGCAATATCCATGAGACCTGGGGGCTTTATAGGAGGTCTGTTCTTATTGGAAAGCGTCACATGACATAAAATAAAAGTATCGGTAATTGGTATCGGTGAGTACTTGAACAAAAGTATCGGTACTCGTACTCGGTCTTAAAAAAGTGGTATCGGTGCATCCCTACATTTTATTCATATAAATAGCCCAAGCAGGTCATAAAATGTTTTCTTAATGTTATGTTAATGAGCAAGTTTGTATTTATTTTATATTGGGTGGGGGAGGGGGTCTGCAGAATTTGGAGTTCCTAGGGTAGTACCAAGCCCAAAATATGCACCTGAAAAAAATTAATAAAGATCTAGCATTGATGATATTACTGGCACACTCCTGTCCCAATTTAATATTTACAAGTAGAATAATTTGACTCTGACCTCCTATAACTGTAGGTTTTCATGTCATGTATCAATAGATCTGTATTGTGGAATAATAAGGTCTGTGAAACCCTTAATTAATAGTCATTTACTGCTATTTATTTCACTATGAAAAACCAAATAGAAGCGCAACATATGTTTGGGCCCATAGGTCTGACCTGTTTGATTTTAATGAGTAAAACAACAATATAGATGTTTCAGGACACAGTCCCTTTCTCATCGCAATTAGCCCATTCATTTCCCATTAGTCTATTGATTTCAATGTCTGACAATACTGTGAGCATGGTCTCATACTCTGCAGTTCAGTTATCAGGCGGGATTTATTGAGGGACACTCACCCGTACATGTAGTATACTGTCATTGACCTCTCTCATCAAGATCAATCCTCTGATCTATTTAAAAGACAATTATTCTGGATAAGTACCTATACTGTATGGAGTTAATTACACCGTTCAATCAGAGACGCATTATATGATGCAACACTTTCCATTTTATCAATGCAACGCTTAATACTTTCATTAAACAGGTATGGAGTCACACTTAAAGCAATATTCAGTTGTTAGTATCCAGTCTTATTGGGTATTTTGGTTATGTTTAACATCAAGAAAAATGTGCAGCACATCTAATCACTCATTCCAATCACTTTTGGTAATGTTGGTTGCCCTGTTACTAGAACTGGATCCAAGAGACGATTCCCATCCTCAGTTACCACCCTCTGAAATAGATGATGAACTACGAAGGAAGTAGCATAAAACAAACAATTAGTTCTTGCAGCTAGCTTTCTTTGAAATGTTGACATTGTTTTATGCATTTTTTTTACCTAGGAAAGATTCAAGATGGCCGCTCCCATTAATCATAATTTAAACCTGTAGTTAAACTGCACCACTTCCTGGTATATACATATTATAAAGTAATACACAGAGGCCCATATTGCATTTATGGCGCTAAAACGGGTACGCTTACGGTGAAAACCTGCATCCTCATTTTAGCACCATGTTACGGGGCAGGTGTTAATTCAGCAGCCTGCTCAGTAACGCAGCGCTACCCTCCCTGATACTCGCGGCAGTGATTCTGCGCCACCATGAGTATCACCTCCTGGAGTCCATAGGACTCCATGGAGGTTTGTGCTGCCAGGCCGCGAGCCTTACGTTATTTCGCTCTCGCGAGATCATGCAGAGCTGCGAAGTGATTCGCGGAGGGAGACTGGGGGACTATTTGTTCCCAGTCTCACTCTGCTCCTGGCGGCCAGAAGCAGCGGATCGGGCCACAGTTCACGCCGTGAGATAAGAGGTGAATATCTGATTTTTTTTCTGGGCGGGGGGGGGTTTAGCTAGTGCTAACGGATTCTGCAGAAGCAGTAACAGTTAGCACCAGCTCCAAGCTGTGGGTAACTTTTTCGTTACCACATCGGTGCGGTAATTAGCATTATGACTGTGTAATCCTAACGCTGTTTACTGATTGCACTCAACCCATGTTAAGTATAGGGAGTGCAAAGTACAGTAAGCTCAGACAAGCAAGTGCAATCACCGATGCGTTAATAGGGTTAACCCGTTACCGTTAAGGATTTAATATAGAGGGCATGCGTTAAAGTCCCTTAACCTAGCGTTAACGCCCACATATCTGAGCACTTACGCTAGCGTTAAGATTGTAATAGGGCCCAGAGACTTTATATGTTGTAGACTTTTATGCGAATAAATATTTTTTTAAAAACTGACTAATCTCCCTCTATATACCAACCAAATTTCTGGCTACATTTCCCCTTTGATGTTTGCTGTTAATTTTATCCATGATGCCCAATTATCCATGTCTACGACACATTTGATTTTTCTTTTAACACATTTTCATAGACTATTTGCAACCTTTTTGACTGTGTTCTAATTAAAGAATGTTAAAAATATGTAAGAGGTTTGTTCAGCCTTTCAAGAGAGCTAAGCTTTATCAGCTTTGTTGCCTAATAACTTCTTTTCATATTTTGGGGGAGGGCTCCTACTATACCTAGTTTCTCAAGAAATACATCAGGAAATTACTGTTTACATTGATATAAAAATCCTCAAGTTGGATGTTTAATCAGATCTTAATCAGACCCAAAAAAAATCTGCAGTCTTGGGTGGAAAGGGGGTGAGGACGGAGCGCTCAAAACCGATTCTGTTGCCTCCAAAAATAAAGCTGCGCAGCGATATTAGGCAGGAGGAGCACTTGCTTTTCATAACATCAAAACCATTCACTTCATTTACTGTTATTGTTAAAATAAACATGAAGCACTTTAGAGCGGTGGTCCAATTTTCCCTGAAACTTTGATGTTTTTCTTTTCCAGTCACATAATTAAAGGAAAAACTGCTAATGATGTTAACTTTGTGCTGTGTTAACGACAAAGAGAACAGCGCCACAAATTGCTGCCATTAATAAGAAAAATAAAATATTTAAAAGGGAAGATCCATGAGCCTAATTTTAATAAACCAAAATGAGAGAAAATGAATTCCTGGGCGTTTGTGGCCATTTAACTCTCTGCTGATATCTCGCACACAGTGTCGCCGTTATTTATTGTGCGTCTACAAAGGGAGGGAAGAAAAAAACAACACAAAGTACGGTGAAAGCAAACCATCAAGCTTTACTTTAGCCTCAATCTAGTAGTATTTATTTTCCTAGATTAGTCTGCTCTCCCCGCTGTCCTAGAGTATATTACACATTAATATGATATTATCCATCTCACAGCACCGACACTGCTCAGCACTCAAAGAGCTATCTGCATCGCTCCCGATTATATACACAACAGGTACCTAAAGCACTCATATTTATTTAGTGGCTCTGATGTATTAACTAATTTTTCTCTCGTTTCTAATTCTTTATGATGTGCTTGTTTACAATGCTTTCTATACCTTGGCATAGCTTGAGGTTCCTTGTACCGCGATATATGAAGATACTGGTGAAGAGGATATGACTCAATTTTCTCAATTTCTGTCTTCATCAAATTCACATTCTTGGGTTGAATAGATGCTGAGGGGAAAATATAAATACAGATGCCTTGCTTAAGGAATTATTTGCAAAAAAAAAACAGTTTAAGGCAAACATCGTTGTCGTTGTGTGACGTTTCATTTTCTTTTTCCGTCATATCCTGAAAAATGAAAAATTTGCATTTCAAAATATATGTTTTAGATTTTTTTGTTATTTACAATTCTTTTTGCTTACTGCTAATGCGCAAGAGCAGGTGCAAGTTGGCTGTCCTTCAAATAGTCAAATCTTTTGATATAAATCATATTGGGGTGTTCATGGAAGGTGAATCCTTTGCACCATGAACCAGAAATTTCTTCACCCATTAGTTTTGTTAAATATATTGTTTTTTTTAATCAAATTTGGAAGCCTAATTAACGGGATGCATACAGTTGTGTTCAAAATTATTCAACCCCCAATGCTGTAAAGGGTTTTAGGGAATTTAGTGTACATTTGTAATTGTATTCAGAATGAAATCCTACAAGGACTTTTTAAAGAACCATATGCAACTAAAATGACATCAATTGGTTTTGTAATACAGTAGTAAATGTTTCTTTTGTGAATTCTTCATTGACACAATTCTTCAACCCCTTAAAGACTACCACTCTGAAGAACAGAGGTTCATTCAAGTGTTTTCAATCAGGTATTGAAAACACCTGTGGATGTCACGGAGCAGCAATAAAGCATAATAAGCACCAATTAGGCAGCTTTAAAATGACTGTGATACTCAGCTACTTCTAGACATTTACTGGTGTGGTTACAAACATGGTGAAGTCAAGAGAATGGTCCAGGAAGACAAGAGAAGAGGTGATTACTCTTCACAGGAAGGGCAATGGCTATAAGAAGATTGCAAAGATGTTAAACATACCAAGAGAGACCATAGGAAGCATCATTCGCAAATTCAAGGCAAAGGGCACTGTTGAAACGCTACCTGGTCGTGGCAGAAAGAAGATGCTGACTTCGACTGCTGTGCGCTACCTGAAGCGTAGAGTGGAGAAAAGTCCCCGTGTGACTGCTGAGGAACTGAGAAAAGATTTGTCAGATGTGGGTACTGAAGTTTCAGCTCAGACAATACGGCGCACACTGCGTAATGAAGGCCTCCATGCCAGAACTCCCAGGCGCACCCCCTTGCTGTCTCCAAAGAATAAGAAGAGTCGACTGCAGTATGCCAAAAGTCATGTGGACAAACCACAGAAGTTTTGGGATAGTGTTCTGTGGACTGATGAAACAAAATTAGAACTGTTTGGGCCCATGGATCAACGCTATGTTTGGAGGAGGAAGAACAAGGCCTATGAAGAAAAGAACACCTTGCCTACTGTGAAGCATGGCGGGGGGTCAATCATGCTTTCGGGCTGTTTTGCTTCTGCAGGTACAGGGAAGCTTCAGCGTGTGCAAGGTACCATGAATTCTCTTCAGTACCAGGAGATATTGGATGACAATGTGATGCAGTCCGTCACAAACCTGAGGCTTGGGAGACGTTGGACCTTTCAACAGGACAATGATCCCAAGCATACCTCCAAGTCCACTAGAGCATGGTTGCAGATTAATGTCTGGAACATTTTGGAGTGGCCATCACAGTCACCTGACTTAAATGCGATTGAGAACCTCTGGTGGGACTTAAAGAAAGCAGTTGCAGTGCGCAAGCCTAAGAATGTGACTGAACTGGAGGCTTTTGCCCATGACGAATGGGCGAAGATACCCGTAGATCGCTGCAAGACACTTGTGTCAAGCTATGCTTCACGTTTAAAAGCTGTTATAACTGTAAAAGGATGTTGTACTAAGTACTAAGATTGAATGTCACTTGGGGTTGAATAAAACTGATAATGATGTGAGCACAGTAAAGACATTTGTGGTTATTTCATTATAAATGTTATGTTATATTTGTCTGACCTACACGTGCCTCTTTGATTTAATTGTAAGCAAGATGACTGAATGATCAAAATCAATGTCAAACTGGCCAAAACACTCAATTTCAGTGGGGGTTGAATAATTTTGAACACAACTGTAGTTATCACTTAAATCTAGGGTAAGTTGGAGTGAGCCAGTAATGCCACATGCTCTTGGGCGGATCCCCTCTTCCTATATCCCCACCTCTTCTTCTAAGGGTGTTCAATTTTAGTTTTTGCCCAAATACTTTCTTGATGAGAGTCGTCTCTGGCCATCTCCCCGGCTATTGTTTATTTTTCATGCCCCCTTTTTGTATTACTTTCTGATGATTTCAATGATGTTGCTCACATTCGCAGCATTTTATTATCTACCTGCTGAGTGCTTCACTACCTTTGTTTACTGGTCTTGCGTGGCCCCTTTCTTATTTCTTTTACTGTTTGTACAAAAAAATCTAGGGTAAACCAGCAATTTTACCTAAAACTTTTTATGCTAGTTAAAAGATTAGAATAATGTAAATTTGATCATTTTTAGTTGTTCATGTATTTTTTTAGCTATACGAAATATTGCTGGGATGAAAGGTTCTAAACTCTGGATGGTGCCCCTTATTTTGCCTTATTTCAAATGGAGTCTCCGTTATTAGCATACATGCAGTAATGGCCTGTGTGTCAACTAAAGTAAATGTGATAAAGGCATATAATAAAAAATATATGATATCCACATTATGGGGATTTGTAACGATCATAATGAGATTATTAGCAATGCAGCTTATAAAAAAATACCTAACATAAGAAAGCCGACTTCATATGAAAATTACAGTTTATTTCAATGAAAATTGTGTATACATAAGATATGTTATCATTCACTTTAACCCTCTGATTCTATTAAACCAGTGTTTCCCAAAGCTCTCCTCGGGACCCTCAACCAGGCCAAGTTTTACTTTTAAGGATTCCTTTGGGGAAATGCAGACTGAATCCTGCAATCATTGAGCAGCGAATCATATCACCTGTGCTGTGCTTCACATATCTTGCAAACCAGGTGTGTCAGCGGGTGCTGAGGACAGGTTTGGGAAACACTGTATTAAAGAATCAAATACTCAGGGAACCTTACAATCCATTCCATATATGAAAACTAGCAAGGATGTGGGTGTTTCCATGTGAAAATCAGATGCTGTCATGTTTGTAGTGAACAAATGCCTTGTTTGACATAAGATAAATGACATACTGCATTAACAGGAATGGTGGAGACCTCCAAAAGTGCACTAAGGCTAGGGTCAGACGAGCGCATTTTGTACGGACTGTGTGTCCGTGCAGTACTGACGTACTTTCTGACTGACAACAAGGTAGTGGCCACACAGTCCGTTTTTTTCACTGACGTTATTTTTGACTGATGTAGCAGGGAAAATAAATTAAAATGCAAAAACATTTTGTCTGTCAAAAATGCTGGACGTATAAATGCAGTCCGTCTGACCACGTTCCATCACTCACACACAAAGCTATGCGGACGTTGTGGACGTGGCGCACTCCGCACGTCCGTTCTAGCAGTATTACGTTCTTGCCTAACCTGCGTCCGTTTGCAGCGTTCGTCAGCCCCCGCACTTCTGTGCGGACGTACTTCGTGTGTGGGGCTCCATTTAACACAATTGTTTGCGATCACGGACGCACTTATGTGCGGCAACACGGACGTGAACACTGCGCTCGTCTGACACGAGCCTAAATTGATTGCATTCTGCAATGCCAGCCAACATTATCGTGTACAGTACAGATGCTGGTGTAACTTTATATATATGGGAATCATATCCACAACTGTACCTCCCTTTTATATTCTTAAATATGGATAGAATTCCACAACTCACATATAAGCCTTATGATTCACTGAACACTCTTAAAATATGGGGTGTTATTTTCCCTGCACACATTCTGCGTCAAAGATGTCATTCCATGTACTAGAATTTTTATGTTTTTTTCGCACAATGTCAAAAGTATTAGGATTGTAATCTCTGTGGCTCAACTGTGTGAATATGGGCACCATATCTTCAACCACAACTTTAGGTTTAAGGTCGCAGTCACACGAGCAAATCAAGTGCGTCCGTGTCACCCCTCCTCCCTGCGTCCATCGCACCTTTCTGACAGCTCGACGTGGAGGGGAGCCACACGGTGTAACGTGCGTGATAGTATCACACGGTGCAGAAACCCTCCCCATCAAAAAGCTATGACAGGCGTTTGATGATCCCCACAAAGCACGAGCCTCCATAAGAGGCTCGTGCTTGTAGGGCTGAGTGCACTAACGTGCGCTCAGCGAGGTGGCCACACGGGCGTCCGAGCAGAGAGAACGGACGTTCCCTCCGTGCTCGTGTGCGCTCGTGTGACCGCGGCCTAAGGCAAGCAACCAAGCAACTTGTCGAGCGGAAAACCAGATGGTGGTGTTATAAGATCAACTTTTTAGTGTTTATATACTTAGATATTATATCTTTTTTTCCAGGAATGTTATTATAACTAAAAAAAAATGATATTCATATATTTGTATTATTAGAGTAACTCTGTTAGCAGAAGACTGTGAGCCATTGCTACAGACAGTGCTCGGGCTCTGGTAACGTATGGGTTAGGTAATAATACGAAATTGGCATACAGCAACGTTCTTCCTGATGCGCATCAGCGTCTGCTGTTTAATGGCCTTTGTTGAATAAAACTTTCCAAGATAACTAAAGATTTATGGCGATGTTTTCCTAACTGTATTTGTATCTTTTTTAATTAAATGCCATTTAACATAACATTAGATTAATTGGATAGAACAAAATGTTATTTTGCTGTAGCTAAAATTAAAACAGAGCTGCCTGCAGGATATGTTTGGGGCAAAACTGAGGGAAGCAGGATCCCTGCAACATACAGCGTCTGTTTCCACACACCAGTGATACGACACAGCCGAAAGAAGGATGCCTATAGATTGTAAGCTCTTCAGGTAGATGTTCTATTAAGGCTCCCTGGGCAGAGTGCTAAATTCATACTTCCCGTTTCTGTGTGCGCCAGAAGGATATCCGCTAAAGCAGAAGTTAAGACGATTATAGCATGGAAAATGTAACCATACAACAAAATTCAAAACAAAGGTATTAGATTTTTTCCCAATTAGAATAATTATGTTTTAAATCATGTAAGTTAATTCTTGGGTCACCAAAGCGTAATACTTAGTGAAGAGATATCATATGCTTAATTTGCAATAAATGGGGCTACTACATACTGTATGCTGTTTGCTCTGAACCATAGTACAAAAGTGCCAAAGGCAAACAACTTATTTAAGATGATTAGAGCTAATGACCTGAATTGATTTCAATGTATATCATAAGTAAACACACTTTGCTCTAAGGGACTGTACACTGTTATGGTATTACTCTATAGCAAGGGTATTTGCTTCAAGCAAAAATATCCCAACGGGGCAGCAGAGATTATACAGTGAGAAAATCACCGTATAAAGCACCCATTAGCGCAACTTAATATATTTTGGGAAAACACAGCTGGAAGATATATACAGTATATTGCTTGGCATGTATTGAGCAGTTTGAATTTGATACGTTCAACAAATGTAGGGGAAAATATATTTAATTGAGATTGTTTGTGGTGTGTCATGATTCACATCAAGATATAAATATATATACACAGTAGCAGGGTTCAAGTTGAGGGGGAACGCGTGGAATTTTCGCAGAGGGAATGGCTGGGTGGAGTAGAGGTAACATCACTGCTCTGCGTGGAGAGAGCCTGTGGAGTCATGGGTTCAATCCCGACAAGCAACCTCTCCAGTAAGTGTCCTTGGGCAAGACACCTAACGGTACATACTCGCCACCCAGGACATACTTGAAAACGAGAGAAATCTCAATGTATCCTTCCTGGTAAAATCCTTTCTCAAAAAAAAAGTTCCCATTGCTCCTATACACTATAATCTTGTATTTAGGTGTTTAATCAATGTTTTCCTGTTGTATAATATATTTAATGTCACTTGTGGTAGGGAATAGTGATATGAAAGTTGTTTGATTGTGTGCCTGGAACCGACACAATGATTTGCCTCAAAAAGGAGGGCATACTTGTGAGTGTAAGTGGTAGGCTGTAAATAGAGGGTGGGTGGAGGTGTTTGTAGCTGTTTATGATGATGAGCCCTGCAAGGATTGAGGTCAGTATTTAAAGAACCTCTCCACACAATTCCAGGCCTACAGCATTTACTTTTATGATATGTTTGTGCTAAAATGTGCATACATATAACATTTGAGTGTACATTTATCTTATATGGGAGTTGAAAATTGCTAATTGGGATACAGAAATCTTGGAGTTCCCACACTAATATTTTTTAGGACTTAAGCCTATACAGTAGGATGTATTTTTAGAAGAAATTGTAATTAACGGGGCAACAGGAAGATTGGTGTAGATGTAACAAATCTGATTGGATAGCTGTCTCGCTGTGAGGCAGTGCAAAGGAATAGTCTGATTAAACTACAGACCAGCAGGCTCAGTTTATTAGTTTACTACTATTACCGTTCATTACTGTCTTTGCAAATGCTAAACCTAATGAGGGCAACTCTCTGCTGATCCTTCTTGACCTCTCTGCCGCCTTTGATACAGTTGACCACTCAATCCTCCTTCAAACTCTTAGTGATATAGGCCTTCAAGGTACTGTTCTTTCATGGTTCTCTTCCTACCTGTCCCAACGATCATTTAGTGTCTCACTTGCGGGAAGTACCTCCTCCCGGCAGCCTGTCTCTGTTGGGGTGCCCCAAGGTTCAGTACTGGGCCCTCTACTTTTTTCAATCTACACTGCCTCTCTAGGCAAACTGATCAGCTACTTTGGATTCTAGTACCACCTATACGCTGATGACACTCAAATATACCTCTCCTCCCCTTATCTCTCTCTTGCTCTCCTCGATCGAGTCACTGACTGTCTCTCTGTCGTCTCGAATTGGATGTCTTCCTGCTTCCTTAAGCTCATTCTTGCCAAAACTGAAATTCTTGTTGTTCCTCCCTCGAAGAAAAACCCAATACCACCTATCTCTCTATGAGTAAATGGAACGCTCATTAGCCCGACGCCTCAAGCTCACTGCCTTGGTGTCCTTTTCGTTTCTAACCTAATGTTCTCTCCTCACATCCAGACAGTGACAAAATCCTGTTACTATCAATTTAAGAAAATTGCCCGCGTCTGCCCCTTTCTGATTCAAGATACTGCAAAAGGTGGTGGTTCATGCTCTTGTCATTTCACGGCTTGATTACTACAATTCGCTCCTTATCGTCCTCCCTAATGCCTGTATTTCCCCTTTGCAATCTGTAATGAATGCAGGTGCCAGACTTATTTTTCTCACCAGATGCGACCTCACATACCACCCCCCTCTTCCGGTTCCTCCATTGGCTTCCTGTACGTTCCAGGATAATACAGTTTAAAATACTGGTGCTCATGTTCAAATCGCTCAATAACGTGACCCCCCCCACATGTCTTCGTTACTCCGCAAGCATGTCCCACCTAGACAACTCCAGCGAGCAATCTCCGCCCTGTCCTCTGTCTACACCAGCAATGCCAACTCTCACCTCCAAGACTTTGCAAGTTCTGCTCTGGTCCTGTGGAATGACTTACCTCGCTATATCAACCTCTCCACCTAATCTTCAGGCCTTCAAGAAATCCCTCAAAACCCATCTCTTCAGATTAACGTACCACATCACTGATGCAACTCAACTCACCTCTCTGCTCATCTACTCACACATGATTGAAGCTGCTTCTATGGCCCCACCGTTCCCAAACCACTGGCACTAATGATTCCCTTTGATTATTGTAAAGCGCTGCAGAAACTGTTGGCGCTATATAAATGATTATAATAATTACATATTTGGGGGGGTATTGTCCCCCAGTTTCTATGCCAATGAACAAGAATACGATCATCCATTGTTAGTGATGAAAAAGTAACTATTAACGAGTCATATAAAGAACGTTAAAAGAATTATAAACAGAAGCATCCGAAATTCCAAATTGCCAAACTGAACTAATCTGAAATGAATGTAACCAAATCGATATAAATGTATTGCAAAATCCAGAACCCTAAAAAACAAACAGAAATGGTAAATCTAATCCTAAAACAAACATAAAAATAACCCTAATACTAACCCAAGCCCTAAAACAAACACTAGCCTAAAACTAATACTAAGCCTAAAATTAAACCTGACCTTAATCGTAAAACAAGCTGTAATAGTAACCATAATCTTAATTCTAAAACAAACTGAAATAGTAACCCTAACCTTTATATAATCGCTATCCCGAATACTAATCCTAGGTCTACCCTAATTCTATCCAAACAGAAATAGTAACCCTAAGGCTAATGTCAGATGAGCGCATTCTGTGCGGACTGTGCGTCCGTGCACAACGGACGTACTTTCCAGTTCAAACAAATACCCCTCTCAGAAGGGGGAGCATCACCAACTCTTTTGGACAGCTTCAACTACCAGCAGATCAAACATTTTTTGAAATCGCTTCCCAATGGAACCTCTTTAACGAGACCTCTAACCCCCTTTGAAACGTTCTGTGCTATAGGGCTCACACTATCCCGAAGCCTCTCAACCTTATACCATCAACTCCAATCCTCAGACACTGATCTACCGCCATATGTGGGAAAATGGGATACACTGATTGACACGGATATCCCGGAGACTCATTGGTCCAAGGCTTTGGATCTACTGCATAGGAGCACCCCCATTACCAAACTGAAAGAGACGTCATATAAGATCCTGACTATGTGGTATACCACACCGATATGGCTGGCTCGCGTTAGTCATCACCACTCGACGGACTGCTGGCGCTGTAACCAGGAACTGGGGACGTACCTACACATATGGTGGAGTTGCTCCCTTCTCGTTCCATTCTGGAAAGCTGCACATTCTTTAATACTCCACACTACTGATGTTGACCTGGAATGGGAGCCCAAGATTTTCCTTTTGGGACATCTGCCGATGCCCGTGAAACATGTAAAAAAGTCAGTACTTATAAAGATACTGTTAGCAGCTCGTTCTCTAATACCTATCTATTGGAATTCTTCGACTACTCCATCAACCAGGGCTCTGGCTGATCGGATAGAGCTCATACGCTCCCAGGAAATGACCTCTGTCGATCCGGAACAATGGGCTACGGTCCATAATAAGACCTGGTTTCATTGGGAAACCTTTATGTCCTCAGTAGCATTCCAGCAGTGGCTGGAGCAGACTTGATTCTAGAAACCGTAGGGACTGACTATGACACCCTCCTCTGTGCTCGGACCCCTCCCAATATTCATGCCTCACTTACTAAGCCTCATCTCCTAATTTAAGGGGTTGTGCTGGCAGCACCAATGGATTGGAACTACACTTATGCCATTCCTCCACTCCCCACCCCTTCCCCCCCTTTTTTTTTTTCTCTTTCTCTCTTCTCTCTCTCTCTCTCTTATCTTTCTCCCCTTTCTCCCCTCAACCTCTTTTCATTCTCTTTATCCTTCACCAACTCTCTATACTTCCTCTCGTCCCTTCTTATCTACCTTTCCTACTATAGGAACCTATCTCTTCTTTTCTTTATCATTTCTATTCACATAAGTATTTCCTGAACGGATAAAATATACTGACATTCAACTACAGGTCATACTATTGTTTAGATATTACACAGGACTCTTTTTCAGACTAGGTACTAGGACCGAACTTATTGACAGGAACAAATTCCTGAAATTTATCGACAGGAATATACCTCTTGATACAGTCGAACACGATGTTGATTTTAAAATATATGCTTGTAAAAACACATTGACTTTATTCTGTATATGTTAGATGACTTTCATTGCCTTTACTATATGACGATATACTTTTATAGTTTTATTAACATACGTTAACACTGTAAAATGGAAGGAACACTGCACTTGCAACGGTAATGCATTACCTATCCATGTATTTTTTGATGTATGTAATTCTTCTCAATAAACCATTTGAACACAAAAAAAAACGGACGTACTTTCTGACTGACGACAAGGTAGTGACCACACAGTCCGTTTTTGTGACTGACGTTTTTTTGACTGATGTAGAAGGGAAAATAAATTAATATGAAAAACATTTTGTCCGTCAAAATGCTGGACGTCAAAAATGCAGTCCATCTGACTACGTTCCATCACTCACACACAAAGCTATGCGGACGCAACGCACTCTGTGCGTCCGTTCTAGCGGATTTACGTTCTTGCCTAACTTGCGTCCGTTTGCCACGTCCGTTGTGCGTCCGCAGTTCGGTGCGGACGTACTTTGTGTGTGGGGCTCCAATGGTCATAATTGTATGCTACCACGGACGTACAGATGTGTGGCAACACGGACGTGATCAGTGCACTCGTCTGACACGGGCCTAATACGTGCCTGCCTAACAGCTGTCTCCGACTGGAAGACTTCCTGTTTCCTAAAGCTCAACCTCTCTAAAACTGAATATCTCATCTTCCCTCCCTCTAAAGCCAACACTCCTGCACCCATTTCCCTCCAGGTGAATGGTGCCACCATTACTTCTACCTCACAAACTCGTTGCCTCTGGGTCCTCTTTGACCATGATCTCATCTTCACTCCTCACATCCTGCTACTTCCACCTAAAAACAATGCACGCGTCCACACTTTTCGTAATCACTACTAGCACCTCTCACACCTCACCCCATTGTCAATCTCTACACTGGCTCCTTGTTTCCTTTAGAATCCAATTCAAAGTATTGGTCCTCACGTACTAAGCTCTCCATAACCGCGCTTCTGACTACATCTCCTCCCTTATTAGCAGATACATCCCATCTCATCTGCTTCACTCTGTGAAATGATCTGATGTTATCATCTCCTTGTACCTGCACCCCTAACTCTCACCTTCAGGTCTTCTCCCGAGCTGCCCCCTTTCTATGGAACTCCCTCCCCCGCAACATTAGACTCTCCACATCTCTCCAGTCCTTCAAGATGTCTCTGAAAACACTTTAAGTTAGAGAAGCCCATTGGCTCACTCTGTAATCCCCCCCACTGTACATTTCTTGCTCAATTTTCCCGCACAGTCTTCATGCACCCCACTACTTCACATATTCTCTTGTGTGTCACCACTCTCCTCTTAGATTGTAAACTCTCAAGCAGGGTCCTCTCTCCTACTGTTCTGTGTGTTTAATAACTTGTATTTATATTTGTTACATCTCACCCATCGGACAGCGCTATGGAACTTGTTGATGCATTATAAACACTTGTAACTGTAACCCTAAAAGTAACTGTAACCCTAATCCTAAAACAAGAAAACCAAAATATCATAAATGCACATTTTTCTGAACTTAAACTAACCCAATTTTTCGACAGTGTTTACACATTCACATATTTACTATTGAAAGACTTAAAGGAAACTAGCACTTACATAAGTTGTAACTAGTTTACTTGAGCATTACAAACACAAACACATTATAAAACACATGCTGCTGTTTCTTTATTTTCTTTGTTTGAAGTAATTGCATGTTAAAGGAAAGATAAATTTAGGTTTAGTATCTCCTGATTCCATTTTGTGTATTTTTCCCGTGTTGCAACATTTACATGTTATGGTAAGTTTTACTTTGTTTCTGTGCTTTATCTCAAACAGTATTTAACAGTTAATGAGGTGGAGGAGGGAATGTTTAGATAAGGCGGCAGGAGACTATTGTCCTGGCACTGCTGCCTGAGATAAGAGCTGGCAGCTGAATGAGATATGACAGGAAGCTTAAAAGGCTTCTAATCTACCCCCTGCTGATGTCCTTTGACTATATCCCCCACAATGCAATGATGTGAGTTGCTGCCCGTCCCATAGACTCCAGAGGCCCGTTCAATACCTCAGCAGCTGCTGAATTGATACAGCGCAGCAATTCAGTTTGCTGCAGCAGTGTCATTGAACGCTTTGGATGCGAATTTCGAATCCAAAATGGCAGACGAATTAGTATTGAAAACTGTAGTTCTTCCTGGTAAAAGTTAAAGGGTTAGGACAAGACTTTAACCCTTCAGTAACCGCACACTGACTCTTTAAGATCACACAGAACAGGAATAAAAAATGTATAGAGTAACAAATGCTGCAGATCTGCGATTTTAGACATTGTGTTGGAAAGTCAACGCTCATTAACCACTTGGCTGCTATGGACGCGCTCAGCTGAGCGCGTCCATGCACAGGAGGCAGCAATCCGCCGGATTCCGGCGGATTGCTGCGCCCCCCCCCCCCGGTGCGGGCTGACATCTTGGATGTCAGCCCAGCACTCGGGACCCCGGCGGAGCAATTAGATGTCATCGCGGCGGCGCGATGACATCTAATTCAGGCCCCCCCCCGCATGTGCGGAGGAGGCGCCTGAAAGGGAGGGGGGAGGTCCTTCGGACCTCTCTCCCTCCCGATCGCCGGGGTGTAGAGGGTTAATCCAGGCACCGTTTGGAAGGGCACAGCCTGCCCTTCCAAACGGTGGCTGTCATTAACCCCTGGGGAGCCGGATCACGAATCGGCTGATCCTCACGATCGTGATCCTCTCCCGGAGCTGGCCGACATCTTGGATGTCGGGTAAGCCTCCGGGAGCTCCCCCTGAGGACTGGCGTCATCGTGCATAGCACGATGACGCCAGTCCTGGAGTTAACCCCTAGCTGCCACCAATGGTGGAGATAGGGGGTTCATTGGAACCCCCTATCTCCCGATCCGTGGCAGCTAGGGGTTAATGTTTGATATTGTTGGATCGGCCAGAGCATGGCCTTTCCAACGATATCAAACATGACCATGAAAAAAGTTTTTTTAAAAAAAATTAAAATTAAAAATAGAAAAATATTTTAAAAAAAAATTCTAAAAAAAATAAACAATTTTTTTTTGGTTTTGTTAATGCAGCAATATTGTTCCCATTTCAATTATAATGTGAACAATGATGCTGCACTAACGATTTTTGTATGCGGTGCGTTTGTTAAAAATAGCGACATTTTCCCCAAAAAAAAAATGTAACGAGTCCCCATTTCAAATTTTTTTAACAAGCGCACCCCATACAAAATATAACCGCAAATGATCATATGTTAAAATGTGAAAAAAACACTTTACACATAATAAATTATTGACAATTCAAATTTTATTGCATTTTTTGTTATAATATACAGACATGACATAACATATACATATAATAATGACATATTATGAATCTGCCAAGTCTGCCGGAAAGAACGATATATAATATGTCTGGGTCATATATCAAAATATGGCTACAAAACGCGTTTAAACATGATGAGCGAAAGCGGTAAAAATGACCTCAGCACAGAGGTGTGAAAAGCCTCAGCAGCGAAAGGGTTAAGGGGTTAATAAGGACCTAGGTGGCGATGAACACCATACCGGGAATTAATGGCCGCCTGTATCTATCTCCTAATGGAGCGGGGGATCTCGGCAATTTGATAAAACCTCCCCTTACCCTGTGAAGTCAGAATACGGAACGGTGCCTTTGCCTGGCCGTGAAGTCACCTCAGTGGCTGAGAGTGATGGGGCAGGGAAGGCGCTGCATCTTTGTGCCTTTTATCCCTAGCCGGGAAATGGCATTAACTGGTCGAATCCTCCAAATCCCGGGACTCTCAGCGACTCGCCGAACACGGCAGGGGGAAAAGTCTCCTTTCTTGCCGCACAGCAGGGGGGGTCAGCTTTGGGTAATTAAATGAAAATTGATAAAACATCCTTGTCCTGAGCAGCGCCAGCTGGACTGTTTTTTTTTTATTTACCGGTTACTGTGCAAAGTCCTGTGCATTGCGGCAGAGCACAGCGTGGTCACACACACGTTACCCTGGATTTTGGCGGCTTTTGGAGGGGATGGGTTGCTCTGCAGGTTGTGGCAGCAATGAATATTAACACTTAAAAGTAAATAGTTACCATTTTCCATTAAATATTTGGTGCTTTGGTCAACTATCTCCTTGAAATTAACATTGCCGTACTGGATAATAACTAGTTCCATGGCGGCGGCCATCTTTACTACGTCACACAAAGCTACTCGCAGCATCTCCTCGGGTCGCTGCAAGTGCTAAGTTAGCACTGCTGAGCGCTGAGCAGCAGAACACCGTTCAGTGGCAAGTTGCTAACCTAGCACTTGCAGCGGCTGAGGTATTGAACGCGGCTCAGTCTATGGCCAAAGCCACCCTGTAAAGAGCAAGTGATGTAAAGATCCGGGGGGGGGGGAGCAGTTTACAACACAGATCACACAATGGATGCACCCAGTGACACATGTAGAGTAAAATATTTTCTTAACTAAACATACAAGAGAAAAACAAGCAAGGACACAATAAGGACATTTCATTTTTGGTGGTAGTGGCCCTTTAAGAGGATAGAAGGAATTGTTTACATTGATATAAATCTTTTTATTTGAGGCATCAGTAGGTTTAGTGCATCCATTTGAATTGAAAGGGTATTGGGAGTAGGACAAAAAAGAATTAAGGTTATAATGTAATCTTTAGAAGGAGGGGTGGATAAAGTGGAAAAGTGAGAGACCATATGCAGTTGTGGAGAATTTTACACGTAGGGTGTTTTGTAAGACTGTAAAATGAATGAGAATGTCAGAAGAAAAACGTGAATTCAGTAGTTAAGCACGGGATGATAAGTGGTAACATCACCTACAGTGTAATGGATGTGTTGGCTGAATCCTTCTACAATATGTTGTGGGTCTTGACAGAAACTATTACTTCAACATTCTGCCATGTTCACGCTCAAGCAAAGCGAGCTATGATCCTAATAAATGATGGGAATGATATTTGTGGGATTGCATCTTTATTGTTGTTAAAATATGGGTGAAACAAAGTATTTGAAACGGAGAGTGATATATGTGGTAATACAAACGAGGTTATTCAGAGAGCTTCCCGGCACTTCGGGGAATCAAAGTTCCCCACACTACATTGTATTCAGCAGTCACCGCAGGGTCCTGTTGGATATAATCTCTGCACGTGAATACAACACGATATATATTGGATTTATCAGCCAAGCCTCCAATATGTCTATATTGGACTTACTGGACCTACCTCGGTAGTTGCCTCCAATATATCAGGGATTATTATTTCATAAGAAATCCATACGAGACACAAATATCAATCGTTTATATTTCTTAGAAATTATCCTGAATTCTTTTAATTGTCTGTGTTTTGCTTTAAAAAATACAATAATCAATAATCGGATAAAAATATATATATATTTATTACGTATACAAAAAAGTTTCAAATCTCATATCATAAACAAAAATTTATAAACCACAATCCATCAACATATAAAAACTAGCTTCACAATATATGTATCTCCGGTTAGTAACTGCATATATGCTTAATATCATTTATCTTATCAGTTAGTAACTAATACACAAATGGTTAATAAACATTTCTGCTTAATACAACATGCATTTCCCAGCAAACAATGTTTAACCAGCCAGCTCTTATAGATATATATATATCTCTATGCTACATGGATCAACAAAAGATGAGCTAATTTAATGATAAGTAATAAAAACTTATTTAGTGAATCCTCCCCTAATCTTGAGAATTAAACTTCTAATCTTTTGCTTTTTATTTTGTAGTTATATAATTCCTTGCTTATTAATTTTAATCACAGTAATTTCCAAATTCAATATATATATTGGTATCAATCTTACAACATTTCTTTTCGGAATAAATCCTTATATCCACTTCTTCATATTTCTATCTGCAGAATAGAAAATACTTAGAATTTGGATCTAACCCAAGTATCTGAGAAATCTCAGTCTACGTTGCAAGAATATCTACAAATATATATAATTACATTAATTCTTTTTTTTTTCATACATTACCTGTCCAATTTGGATGTTGATAAGTCTTGGAATTTTCTATGTGATGCTTTGTTTTGGGAATATGTGAAGATTATCGATATCAGATAATCAATGCATGTGAGTTAGAGATTTGGTGAGAGTCAGAAATTTGGTGAGAATCTTGATTGCCTCATGTCTTGGGATCTGCCTGCATCGTGGTGTGAGTCTGAGTGTTGGAATCTTGGACTCTCAGAGGGTCATGTGTAATGCATTGCAGTGTGAGTCTCTGAATGCTGGAATCTCCGACTCTCAGAGTGTCATGTGTACTGGATGTCGAAATGCATTGCGGTGTGAGTCTCTGAATGCTGGAATCTCCGACTCTCCGAGTGTCATGTGTACTGGACGTCAGAATGCATTGCGGTGTGAGTCTCTGAATGCTGGAATCTCCGACTGACTTGCAAATAACATTGCCACTTATTATAGCCAATTTGACGTCACTGGCAATATTATTGCTATATCAATTATTATATTTACTATCCTCTAGAGGGCAGTATTGCACTTCTTAATTAATTCCACCATTTCTTTTTAATATCTTATCTCGGGTCAAAAGATCAATCTACACAAAGACCTTCTCTTCTCAGTCATTAGACACGATGTCTCCATCTGATTTATATCCCTACTCCCTTTTGAAATTACTTACTCAGAGTCCTATCAGCTAAATTATTTTCTGGTTAACTCAACAGAATCTATTCTTTAGTAAATTTTATTATTTACCAATTATATACTTTCTACAATATTTATTGGAGTATATATTTCCTACTGTAAATATAATAAAATATACCTTGATTATAAACATATATTTTGTGAATATAAATCTATATTAAAAAATATTAACTCTTATTCCTATACCCAAAAGACAAAATATCTTTTGTTTTAAGACAGACCAATAAATTTAATTATGACACGTCTTAGCACTTAACCCTAGCCTTATCACACACAAACATTCTAGGTTCCTTCATATCTGGCACTTCTTAAAAAAAATATAAAAGACTTCACCCAGGAATGAACTCTGTAAAAAAAATCTCGTTCACTTCTAAACCTAGAGAAAATAGAAAGAAAAACTGTCTTTCAAAACAAAAATGGCTATAGGCATCCATTTTAAAATTCCTTTGTGTAATATACCTGACAGTCCCCAAAGTGCAGGGAATACCCGCTGCAATCCCGCCGAACACCTGACGAAAACACACCGGCAGCATGCTGGCACCACCGGAAAAACTGCGCCAGAAAAAGCCGCCAAGCCGCTGATCACAGTGCAGAGCAGCCGCTGGAAAAAGCCAACAAGCTGCCGAACGGGGTAAAAAAAAACAAAAAACAGTACGCTTGAAAGTTTCAAAATTAAAATGCTGTTTGCAAAAAAACTACTTAATTGTCTGGAATTTACAAATAAGATCCAATGAATGATAACAAAAAGGTCAGTTAAAGAAAAATGAAAAAATGATTTTAAAAAAATCTCAAAAAATGCCTTAAAGATCCAAAAAAAATATCTATAAATAAAGAGACTTTTTAGAGCGGAATAAAATAATAAATGATTTATTAGATATTGCATTAAAATGGGAATATTTCTAACATTGAAGCCTAAGGGGTTCACCTGAATAAACCTGCCGAATGAAAACACCGAACAGCAGGAAACTTTGACAGCTTTTTACTGCTGTTCGGTGTCTCTGAATAGATTAACCATTGCTTCTCTATGGGGAAATTCACTGCTGTCGAACAGCACCGTATGTGCAGGCAATTTGCCAAAATTTGGTGAACTGCCTGCCCTCTGAATAGCCGAATGGCCCCGAAATGTAACCGTACGTTGAATTTCAGTGTCCGGATACATTTCGGGGCCAGATCGGCTCTCTGAATAACCCCTAAAGTGTGAGTTGAGAAGAGATGGTGACACTGATTCCATCTTGGCCATTTTGGAGCTGTACGATGGCAGCACATTAAAGTGAAAATGAATGAGAGAATAAAGGGGGCAGTGGACATAGTGATCAACAGATTCAAATCGAAAGTTTACTACTGGAATATCTGAGCAATTGTATTTCTCTCTTTTTTGATTACTGGTTTTATTCAATTTATTTCTATATATTTTTTTTGTTGCTTTGTTATAGGGTCATTCTGTTTTATAAGTAAGCATTTATACCGAATGGTAAAATACAAAGTTTTGCAACTGAATCTGTTACACTTCTTGTAGGTAGAAAATACGTTTATTTCTTCAGTAGTTTTAAGGAGTCTGGAGATTCCACCTGTCACCTTTTGTGTCTTTCTGCTATTCAGTCCATGGAGGAGTAGGAGAAGGGGATTAATATCAGGTTACAGATTTAAGACAGGGGAAGACAGATTGCTCATCTGTAAAACACAAAAGATTAATCAGATGCTCAGTTTTATTCATCTGAAAGGGTAAAAGAAATGGGATTATTTGGCAAACTCTTACAAAGATTTAAAGACAGTTGTGATGGATTTGGGAGTAAAGATATAGGAACAATCACATTGGTGATTTTTTTTCTCCATGGTATATTTCCATGTTATAGATGAGGGGTTGTTTCTGTTCTTTATATTATTCTCCAAAGCAATGTCTTCTGCCAAAAACTGTTCTTGGCAGCCTATGGAGCTTTTTTATTATGTGTTTATTTTCCTGATGCTTGCCATCTTAAAATAAAGATTTTTTTTTTCAATATATATTTAGGAGAAACTGAATGCAAAACGATATCCCTTTCGATCTCAAGAGGCTTGAAAACTCAGAATGTATATTGCTACGGTAAACCGAGAATGTATGAACTTCAGGATCAGGGCCACACATGCAGAGTGGGATAAATCATTTGACTTTAAGGATATACAACTATTCCAGATAAGCAGGTACAGTCATCGAATATTTCATATTTAAGCGAGTAACAAATATTGCTGTTTACACAAACAGGGAGGCGCCAGGTGCTAACGCCCTGATTGAAAGCGGCAGGGGTCAAGTCGAGGAGAAACGAGAGGGAATGCGATTCCTCCAATATTTTTACAAGGGGAATGGAGTTCCCTTTTGTCCCACTCAGTTTAAATCGCTAGGCAGGTACATCCCAGCCCGACCACTTCGCTCTGCCAATGCTCTTATGCTATCAGTTCCTCGTACCCGCACGCCCAACTCTCGCCTTCAGAACTTCTCCCAAGCTGCCCCCTTTTTATGGAACTCCCTCCCCCACAACATTAGACTCTCCCTGTCTCTCCAGTCCTTCAAGAAGTCTCTGAAAACACATTACTTTAGAGAAGCCTATCGCCTCACTCCATGATGCCCCCCACTGTCATTTCCTGCTCCTCTTCTTATTCAGCCCTCCTGTAACCCACCACTTCACCTACCCTATTCACCCTCACCTAATGTGTCACCCCTCTCCTCTTAGATTGTGAGTTCTCGAGCAGGGTCCTCCCTCCTTCTGTTCCGTGTGTGTAACGTGTATGTATATTTGTTATTCTGTCTCTCCCATTGTACAGCGCTAAGGCATTTGTTGGAGCTTTATAAATACTTGTAACTGTAACTGTGTTCAATCATGTAATATATTTTTATCATATGTTTTCCTAAAATTCAGTCTAATAAATATACTATTAACCCCTTCACTACCGGGTACTTTTTTGTTGAAAAAGAAATAATAACTATTTCAAACTTATAATAATAGAGATTTTGCACAGAAATTGTTGTTCTAAGATCAGTAAAGAATTTAAATAAGGTAAATTTGTTCATTTTTTATTTTTCATGTGTTTATCTTTTTACAGTAATATTGTCGTAATGAAAGATTCTGTACTTTAGATCCCTTTATCGTACATACAGGGTAATTCAAATAGAATCGAAAAGTCACTGCACGTTCGGTGACTTCTCGTTCTCTTCAATTCAGTTCGTTTTGCCGATCCCATTTCGGGGACCCTGCGGTGTATTCAGCAAGCACCACAGGCAGGGCCGGTGCTAGGCTATTTTGCGCCTTAGGCCAGACCAGCTACTAGCGCCCCCCCCAAAAAAAAACACGTGACGTGTATGAACGTATCACAGAGCTCCACAGCAATAAAACTCACATTAACTGGCGGTGTGTATGAACGTATCACAGAATCAACAGCAATAAAACTCCGTAATGTGCGGTGTGTATGAACGTATCACAGAATCCACAGCAATAAAACTCTGTAATGTGCGGTGTGTATGAACATATCACAGAATCAACAGCAAAAAAACTCACAGTAATAGGCGGTGTGTTTGAGCGTATCACAGAATCCACAACAATAAAACACAGTAATGTGCAGTGTGTATGAGCAGTGGCGTAGCGTGGGTTGTCAGCGCCCGGGGCCAGCCAAGAATTGTGCGCCCCCACCTGTGGACACATTATCGATATTGCCCCAGCTCTCACATGGATATTGCCCCAGCTCACACATGGATTTGCCCCAGCTCATGGATTTGCCCCCAGCTCATGGATTTGCCCCAGCTCACACATGGATTTGCCCCAGCTCACACACGGATTTGCCCCAGCTCACACATGGATTTGCCCCAGCTCATGGATTTGCCCCAGCACATGGATTTGCCCCAGCTCACACATGGATTTGCCCCAGCTCACACATGGATTTGCCCAGCTCATGGATTTGCCCCAGCTCATGGATTTGCCCCAGCTCATGGATTTGCCCCAGCTCACACATGGATTTGCCCCAGCTCACACATGGATTTGCCCAGCTCATGGATTTGCCCCAGCTCATGGATTTGCCCCCAGCTCATGGATTTGCCCCCAGGTCATGGATTTGCCCCAGGTCATGGATTTGCCCCCAGCTCATGGATTTGCCCCAGCTCATGGATTTGCCCCAGCTCATGGATTTGCCCCCAGCTCATGGATTTGCCCCAGGTCATGGATTTGCCCAGCTTACACATGGATTTGCCCAGCTCTCACCTGGATATTGCTCCAGCTCCGGCAGGGGTTGAGGGGACCCAGATGCCGGGCAGCGCGGGAGTGCCTGCCCGGTCCTGAAGAGTCCGTCCTGTTGAAGGTGATGCGGCTGCGTGGCGTGCGTGCGCAGGTCACCGGTCCGGCCAGTCAGGTGGTACAGAGACTCAGTACCACCTGATTAGCCGGACCACGTGACCGTCTGCGCCTGCACGCAGCCGCTTCCCTTTAACAGGACGGACTCTTCAGGACCGGGCAGGCACTCCCGCGCTGCCCGGCATCTGGGTCCCCTCAACCCCCGGGCCAGTTTTAGGGGCGCAAATGCGCCCCTAACAAAACTGCGCCCGGGGCCACGGCCCCCCCAGCCCCCCCCATGCTACGCCACTGTGTATGAGCGTATCACAGAGCCCCACAGCAATGAAACGCACAGTAACGGGCGGTGCATATGAGCGTATCACAGAGGTCCACATACCCCCACCCAATGTCACACACACATCCACACACACACATACACACACACACAAATCCACACACACACAAAAATCCACACACGCACACACAAATCCACACACTCACACAAATCCACACACACACACACAAATCCACACACACACACACAAATCCACACACACACATAAACTTACCCTCACAGCCCTGGTTGAGGCCTGGCTTCGGGCCCGGTGGTGTCCCCAGGCTTCGGGCCTGGTGGTCTCCCCAGGCCTCGGGCCTGGTGGTCTCCCCAGGCCTCGGGCCTGGTGGTCTCCCCAGGCCTGGTGCGGTCTCCCCAGGCTTCGGGGATGGCCCGCGGGCCTCAATGAACTGTCCGGGCGGTGCCAAGGGGGAGAGCGGCGTAGGAGCTGCCGCGCTCAGCGCCGTCCCAGGCCCCGCGGCTCCGTGCTCGCCTAGGCCCAGCGCCGGGGAGTATGTCTGGCCTCTGCTGTGCAGGCGCCTCTAGGGCGGCCGCAACCCACGGCGACCCCGCTGCCAGCGTGGAAGGGGAGTGGGGGGGTGGGCGCTGAGGTGTAGGGGCGGGCGCTGGCCTGCTGAATGAGGCGGGGGCGTTCCTAGGTTTTGCGGCATGCAGCTGCTCCAGGGCCGTGCTGACTGTCCGGGCAGGGGTGCTTCATGCCACCTGCTGCATGGACGGGCCGGCCCTGCCTGTAGAGCTTGGCGGCGTGGCGCCCTTGGCAGCGCTGCGCTCTAGGCGGCCGCCTAACTCGCCTAGCGACAGCGCCGGCCCTGACCACAGGGTCCTCGAATTGCAGGGAAAAGTCACCGCAAACCTGACGAAAGCTCACTGCAAAACGAGGGCGAACGCACACCGAAACCCGCAAAAACATCTGTATTAACCCCGCCGAAAACGCCGGAAAAACCTGAGCAGGAGCCGATCACACGCAGCGCAGTTGCCGGAAAAGCCGACACCGCACATGAATGCAGTGAATAAATTAGAAAAACAGTTTGCTTGAATGTTTGAAAAGTGAAACGCTGTTTGCAAAGAAACTACTGAGCGAAAATGTCTGAAATTTACATGAGGTCCAGAGAATGATAATAAAAAGGGCTGTTACAGAAAAAATAAGTAAAGTTAAAAAAATAAATAAAAAAAAAATCCAGACAAATGCTTAAAATATCCTGAAAAATCTATAGATAAAGAGACTCTTTACAGCAGAATAAAATAATAAACGGTTTATTAGATATTGAATTAGAACAGGAATATTTTTTTTTTGCGTTTCAAAATGTTTTATTTAAAATGAAAATGTCACATGTCAAACAACACAAACGGCCTCGCAGGGCCTGACTCAAATTGTGCATCAAAGAGAAACAAAGGGAAAATTAGGAAAAGGAAAGTGCAAGGTATTTACGTTGTAAAAGATGATGGCCCAGGTGGGGGAGAACAAACCGGAAAAAAAAGGGAGGGATGGAGGTGGGAAAAGACATAGCGGCCATTGCCGTGACGCTCCTGGAGCACTCCCTGAGGAGGCCATGGAGTGAATATGTCACGTAGCCTAGGGGTTCGGGGGCCAATCATGGCCATCAAAGCCATGGTGGCACGCCCCGAAACACCCCAACAAAAAAAGAGGGGAGGTGAGAGGAATGTGGAAGGGAAGGGGGAATGGGTCCATCATTTTCAAGAGGTTGAGCGCCAACTAAGAAAGAAACGCAAATGGGGTGGGGGGAGAAAAGGACAGTCACCGCAAGAGTGACACAAATGTCTTATACTATGACAACAAGCTTCCGAACATAACACCAAAAATTCTGAAGAAAGGCATCGCAGGGATGAGACAATAACGTCTCTCAGGGGTTAAGGCAGAGGCAGCACGTTAGCTTGTGGCAATGTAGAGACCCCAACTCAGTCCAGTTCGCTTGGGGCTAAAGGGGAGCCATCTGGCTGGGCCACTCCTGGCTGACCCGAAGAAACTGGGAGCAGTCCCAATGTTCGAAGATGTCCCTCGGCTTCAGCTAACGAGGTAGCCACCAAAGCACGTCCATCTGGTGGGGAGATTATAAGGGAGCCAGAGGGGCCCCATCTATATCCAATGTCCTGAGCGTGGAGGAGGGCCGCAGTCGGCCAAAACAGTCGCTGGGCAGCCAGCACCAGAAAGGGGATATCCCGGTAGATTGCGATATTGGCTCCTTCAAAGGGGACCGTAGGTGCATTCTGCATCGCCCGGAACAATGAAGAGTGCAGGGTGATTTCTCGCAGGGCGATGAGAACGTTGCGTGGTGCTTTCACTGGGGCTGCTGCAGCCTTCCGAACGCGGAGGGCCATGTAAACCGAGTCCTGGAGTTGTTCTGATGGAGAGAGAACAGTCTCTAGAAATCTCGTGGCATACCGTAGCAACTCCAAATCTGGGATTGACCGGCACTCCACGTAGCTTCACATTCCGTCGCCTGTGTCTCGACTCCAACGTCGTGTGGAGACTGCTAACCTGAGTCTGCAATGCGCTTATTGAGGAGGAGGTTGCAGCCTGTATATCCTCCACCGCATGCGTGCGGGTCCGAATGTCGTCCACCGGGGCCTTAGCCTCCGAAACTGCCGCACCGAGGGACTGGAAATCCACCTGCCATGATCTCCTGGCCTCGTCCAGCAGGTTGCGGATGTCAGCTTTCGTGGTGGGCAGCGCATCCTCTCCCGTGCCCGGTGGTACCACATGTGAGACAGGAGGGGCCTCCACCTCTTCCACTATCAGTTGAGCCCCCATCTCTAGTGCAGTGCGTAGCGGCAGCCTCCGTCCCAAACCCCCGCCGAGCGAAAGTCTAATGTCAGGGGTGCCGGGATCCTCTCCCGCATCGCCAACTTTATTCTTCTTCCCCATATGGGGAATCAGCGCCTCAATGCGGTGCAAAAAAGAGCACCAACACCCGGCTCCCAAAATGGCCGCCGGCCGGGAAGAGAGCAGCGCAACGGCTCGATCACTAAGCGTGAGTCCGGAGGGGGGGACCAGACAGGCTCCGGGATGTCTCTACCTGGTGGCCGACAGCTGTAAGTCAATTAAAGACAAGTAGCCGATCCAGATGCATCATAAAAGCCGCTGTAAGTGTAAGGGGGATCGGAGCTCCACTCTGGCACGTCTGTCTCGATCCACCGCCGGCCACGCCCCACATATTTTTAACATTGAAGCCTATGGGATTCGCCTGAATAAACCTGCTGAATTAAACCACCGAATGGCAGGGCATTTCGGGATCCTTTCACTGCTGGTTTGTGTTCTCTGAATAGCCGAAGCAGTGCTTTTTTTTTATAGGGATTTCACTGCCCTCGAACAGGCACTGTATTTGCAGGCAATTCGCCAGGATTTGGTGAATTGCCTGCTCTCTGGATAGCCGAATGGCCAAGAAAGGTAACCGAACGCTGATTTTCAGCGTTCCGTTACCTTTCGGCAGCCATTCGATCTCTTTGAATAACCCTGATAATGTCACATGGGGTCTGCTCTACTAGCATACAGGTGGAAATGGCTTTTGTATCAAAAACAGTAAAGATAAAAAATATATAATAAAAGTGGTCAGGTATCCTGCTTATTGGGATTTCTAGTGATCATAATGAGATTATTAGCAAAGTAGCTTTCAGAAGATGTAAATAGTATATAAGAAATTGTATCTGAATGTGACATAATGCCTGTATATGGAAATCACAGTAACACCTTGTAGCTGTACTGTACAGAGATTTTCACTCATTATAAATCCTTGAATCTTATCCATGTATAGTAATGAGTGAAAACAGAGCTCTCCCTGAATTCTGCCCTCTCCAATGTTATTGTAATGCAGTAGCAGACCTTTTGAACTTTTTGTTATAGTGAGGTTTGCGGCTGCTGTTTACAGCCTGTTTTACTGTACTCGATAGGGACAGGAATTAATTCTTACAGTAAATTTTGCTTCCCAACAGGGGTCACACTTATCCTGTCTTAAAAAGATATGCAAATGAAGTTTTGATATGTCAGTGATTGCTTTTCAATGTAGTACAATGCAAAATCGAGATAACTCGACTTTGGTAGTAAAAGGGTTACTACATTAATATCAAATTAAATGAGGGATATCCATGGTTAATTGGAGGGGCAGAAATCTCAGAGTTCCCACTCTTTTTTTCACGACTTAACCCTTGAGAAACAGGTTTAAACACATGGATTTGAGATTTTCACCAGTCAACCATCAGAATAATTAAAAGTACTGCACTGTGGAAAAATAGAATTAAACATATAATGCAGATTACTAAGTAATAAACAAATAGATTTTAAGAATTCCACTAGAAAAAGTCAAATGTATTTTAGGAGACTTTACAACGATCAAGATGTTGTAATAATCAAATTAGCCACAGGAGGGTACTCCTGACTTTCACATCATACCACAGTTGCAAGGGTTCATGCTGGAAAAAGTAAATTAAAGGGTTATTCAAAGGGCGTCAAACATGCCACCAAAGAGCACTGAATGGTGAATTTCAACGTACGGTGCAATTTCAAGGCAGTTTGTCCATTCAGAAAGCTGGCAATTCACCAAATACTGGCGAATTGACAGCGTAATACGATGTAGTTCGCCACAGATTGCCGCAATTCAGCGATTTTCGGCAGCATTGAAATTATCCCACAGAGAAGCGATGGTTAATCTATTCAGAGAACGCCAAACTGCACCGAAATGTCAGTGAAATGACTTGATTTTCAGTGATTCAATTTGACAGGTTTAAACAGGCAAATCCCATAGGATTCAATGTAAAAAAAAATGTCATTTTTATTTTTTTATTTAACCATTTATTCTTTTCATTTTCAGCAAACCATCTTTTTTAAAATTTTTGGAGATTTTTTAGTCAAAAATTTTTATTCCTATTTTTTTATGGCATTTCATTCTGTAACAGACCTTTTTATTATTTTTTATAGGACCTGTTTTATTATTTCCACACATTTTCATGCATTTTTATTTTATTAAACATCTTGTAAAGAACAGCAGAGTTCTGTTTTTTTTTCTTCCTCTAGTTCAATGGAGTTTGGTGGCCAGTTCTGGCGCTTCGGAGGCGTTCAGCGGTTTGGTGGCATTCGGCGGTCTGTTCGGCGGTCTGTTTTGCGGTTGGCGGCGGTCTTCGGCACTACACGTTCGACGCACTTGCAGTTAATGGTTTGCCGAATGAAAAAGCACTGAAATTTCACTGAAATTTCGTGCTCTCTGAATAACCCTTTTAGAGTTGAAGTGAATGTGGAATGTTTCCAATAGTGTTTTGTTTCCAGACATTTTACTGATTAGTAGCATATCATTGCTTATTTCTAAGAATATTATCTGCATTAAAGTACAGGTTAGACTTCTCTTCCTCCTCTATGCCCAGTGTGAACCATTTGGTTTTTCCCTGACCTGTAGGCTTCATGTCTAATGATGTTAGATGCTAGCCAGGAACTGCCCAGATGCAGGCCTATCAAATCCACCTGGGATAGTATAGGGGTTATTCAGAGAGAGCCGATCTAGCCCAGGGAATTTCCCTGTACGGCGCCATTTCGGGGCCATTTGGCTATTCAGAGAGCCAAAATTTGATAAACTGCCAGCAAATACGGTGCCTGTTCGAGGGCAATGAAATCCCCCATAGAGATTTTTTCGAGAACGCAGAACCACTAGTACTGACGTACAGAGTGCGCTGCGGCCGCATAGCGGCGTGTGTGCGTGATTAGGAGACGTCAGACGCTGCTAATATCCAGCCTACATAACGTCCAGACGCAAAAAGTGTTTTATTAACGATCTGTAAAAAATCACGCCCGAAAATGCGCGTCGTATGACTGATTTCACACATTCCGTGAAAAAATACGTCAATGCGTTCGGACGCACTCTTTTACAGATGGCGCAAAAAATGCGTTCGTTTGACCCTAGCCTTAATCGTATTGTTTTTATGGGTTTTTTTACCCGTCAGGCAGCTGGCTGTGCTCGGCGGCTGCGTTTGGCGACCCTTCGGCAAGTTTGTGGCAGATGTCTGGCGGATTGGCTGCCACGGTCGACGTTTTTTTATTTTTTATTTTTTATTTTATTCAATTAAAGCATAAGTAATAGTACACATTTTCAATATACAACGTAGTTCCGTCAATTGAAACTAAAGAATTCAGGTGAAATCTGCATCAAGTCTACAGAACAGCCAATATATCAGAACACAGAATCAATCATAATTTGAGTAAAATTAGGGAGAACTGGATAAAAAAGGGGGGGCAGGACAGTAACAGTAGTGGCTAGTCACATAGCACGTGGTCGACGGGTTTGCAGCGGGTTTGCAGCAGCATTCTGCAGCCGATTCTCTGCATTTCGGGGACCCTGCGGTGATTGCTGAATTCACCGCAGGGTCGGGAAATTTGATTCTCTCTAGTGCAGGGAACAACAGAGCATCCAAATGTCAGCGACATTTCAGTGTTCTGTGAGTAACCCCTTATATCTCTATATTACACTCCTCCAAAATTACATTTATATATTGCACATGCGAAGTGTAATCTCAGTTGTCAACGGCCAGGTCGTCTCTTTAAACTGTCAACTTGTGTAATAGTTTGCATTATTCTTCTTTGCAAAGAATTTCAGACAGTGACAGATTTATGCATCATATAACCTGAGGCACAAGATCTTCGGCGCCTCTTTGTTCCAGTCCTTTTAATACATGCTGAAATAAAAAGCCACGAGGGGCTGGTTCAGGTGCACCTGTTTAGCCTCATATATGATCTAGTGAGAATTCAAAATGGTGGATTTTCATCACTAACATTTTTAAAAATTAACTATAAGGATACTTAGTTGTTGTTAATTGCTCACGTATTTAAACAGTTAGATTTGACTGATATTAACCATACGTCTTTAGTCTGCACAAAGTGCTACTATGCATTTTCCACTGTTTGATACACATTATTTTAGCCCCTTGATTTTCAACGTGGTACTCTGTGCTTTGGCCTCTATGAAGTCTAAATCCAATTAGGGAGCCACATTTACAGAGGTTTTTAGCAGGGCAAGATTATTGGCTGCCAATCAAGGCCCATTCCCCCAAATTAGACCCAGAAAAAAAGTTATAGTTAATATGGCACCAAAGTTTCCAACCCAGTAATGGATAAGACAATGGACCAATCCATGGGAGTAAGTAGGGCAGGAAAAAATACGAGAAAGCTGTAGTAGTGGTGCACCAAAATCTTCATAATTGGCTTGAGTTAAGACGTTCACTTTATTGTTGGATTGTGTATCTTTTAGATATTTTAAGCAGGAAGGGAAAATTTGAAATAAGACTGTAGCTGACTGGATCTTTACAGTCTAGGACCCCTTCTTAGAAGTGCATTAACTTAGAAATAGGCTTACACTATGTGGCCAAAAGGATGTGGGCACCATTACTTATTATTGTTGAGTTCAAATCTGTCTGACCGACCTGTTCATAGTCCCCAGCACATCTCCATGAAATCTCCTTAGACAAATGATAGCAGTATGGTGGGTGTTACTGAAGAGCTCAGTGACTTTAAGCACAGCGCTCTCACCAGATTCCACCTCTGCCACCAGTCAGTCAAAACTAGAAGCATGTGGGAGTAACAGCAGTCCAAAGTGGTAGACCACCCAAACTCATTGAGCAGGGAAGCTGTAAAGCACAGAGAGCAGAATCCACCTATCATCAGTTAAATCCCATAGTACAGCACTCAAACTGCCTCTAGTACCAACATCAACACAAGAACTGAGCAACAAGAGATTCATAAACAGGATTTCCAGGGCCAAGCAGATGTACACAAACCTCACATCAACATGTGCTTTGCCAAACATCAGATGAAGTAGTGAAAAGCATGCACCACTGGTACTAGGAGCAGCAGAAAAGTGAACTAGGATGGAGACTGATTTTGCCCTAAGTGGAGTAATTTAAGGGGGACGGATTATTCATGGAATGCCATTACCAGACAGGTAACAATTATTTGTATCTAGGTAAATATAGTACTAAGTAGAAATGTGCACTGCTGAAAATTTTGTTTCGTTTCGTATTTTTTTCCAGGTGTTTTTTTTTCGTTTCGGGTTGTTGCGGACCATTTTCCTTTCGATTCAGTGATTCGATTCGGTGATTCGAAATCGATTTGAAATTTCAGATCGATTTGAAATTTCAGATCGATTCGGTGATTTGGGTCATTTTGGCATTTGGAACATTTCAGCGATTCGGTGATTCGTATCATTCAGGCTAGGGACAGATGAGCGCATTTTCTGCAGCCACCGTCAAAATGTACGTCGATGCTTGCGCACGCATTTTTTCACGGAATACGCTTAAGTGGTCAGACGATGCGCAATTCTGGACGTATTTCATGACGGTGGGGTAAAAAGAAGTCTAGGGAAATCCGTCTGTTTGAACGTTATGTTGGCCGCACACTAGCAGCGTCTGACGTCTCCTAATCACGCAAACACGCCGCTATGCGGCCGCAGCGCACTCTGTACGTCAGTAGCAGCGGTTTCACGTTCTGATAAAAATGCGTTCATTTGCTGGTTGCGTGGTGTCGGCGCACTTTTGTACGCACGTACTGCGTATATTGGCCGTCATTGGCCGTTATGTGCTGCTACTGCCGCCGTGATTTAGTGCGTCTGCACGCGCGTTCCGACTGCCCCACTCTGACCCTAGCCTCAGGTGGTTCGGTTCAGTTTGGTTTTTTCGTTTTTTAATGAGTTATTTGGTTTTTTATTGCTTATTTAAGAATGGGAAGTAGATTACTTCCAATAGAATGAAAGTTCCTTTACTTATTTATTCTTTTAAGATTTTTAAATTATTTTTTGGGTGAAATTTTAGGTTTCTTAACTTTTTTTAAAGAAACAAAGCTTTTTAACCCATAGGTTTCAATGCAGCACATGATTCTGCACACTGCCGGGCAGCACCTCTACAGTATAATTAATGCAGCAAATGAATCCGCACACTGCCAGGCAGCACCTCTACAGAATAATTAATGCAGCATATGAATCCGCACACTGCCGGGCAGCACTTCTACAGTATAATTAATGCAGCATATGAATCCTCACACTGCTGGGCAGCACCTCTACAGTATAATAATGCAGCATATGAATCCGCACACTGCCGGGCAGCACCTCTACAGAATAATTAATGCAGCATATGAATCCGCACACTGCCGGGCAGCACCTCTACAGAATAATTAATGCAGCATATGAATCCGCACACTGCCGGGCAGCACCTCTACAGAATAATGCAGCAAATGAATCCGCACACTGCCGGGCAGCACCTCTACAGAATAATGCAGCATATGAATCCGCACACTGCCGGGCAGCACCTCTACAGTATAATAATGCAGCATATGAATCCGCACACTGCCGGGCAGCACCTCTACAGAATAATTCAGCATATGATTCCGCACACTGCCGGGCAGCACCTCTACAGTATAATAATGCAGCATATGAATCCGCACACTGCCGGGCAGCACCTCTACAGAATAATGCAGCATATGAATCCGCACACTGCCGGGCAGCAGCTCTACAGTATAATTACTGCAGCATAAAACGAAAAACCAACTGAACCGAATGGCCTGAAATTTCGAATCATCCGAATTATCGAGTCGAATGACTCAAAATTTCAAATCGATCCAAAATTTCATGTGGTTGACATTTCAGATTCGGGATGCCCTCAGAAGCATGAAAATGGTCAATTTCATCCGAAAATCGATACGATATTGATACACATGGTTGTATAGTGCCCAGCTCACACATGGATGTATATTGCCCAGCTCACACATGGATGTATAGTGCCCAGCTCACGCATGGATGCATAATGCCCAGCTCACACATGGATGTATAGTGCCCAGCTCACACATGGATGTATATTGCCCAGCTCACACATGGATGTATAGTTCCCAGCTCACACATGGATGTATATTGTCCAGCTCACACATGGATGTATAGTGCCCAGCTCACACATGGATATATACTGACCCCAGCAGCTCGGTTTTGTAAGGGACGTTCCAACTTCCGACCACGGCGGCGCACTAACAAACCGCCATGTTGGCGGCGCTCCAGCTTGCCTTCCTGGGCCGCACATGCACCCTGTATTGACGCCGCCCCCCACGTGATGCGCGCGCTTCATGTGAGGGGGCGGCATCAATATAGGGTGCACGTGGGGCCCAGGAAGGCACGCTGGAGCACCGCCGACGAGGCAGTTTGTTAGTGCGCCGCCGTGGTCCCTTACAAAACCGGGCCACCACTGACCCGTCGGCCCTCAGGCAGCGCCCGATGGGTCAGTCCACCCCTGCAAGCCACCGAACAGGGGTAAAAAAACCCATAAAATAATGCAACTTTTAAAATGGGTTTTAAAAAAACTAGTGCATGAAAATGTCTGGAAATAATATATAAGATCCTATGAATAATAATAAAAAGGTCTGGTACAGAATTTTTAAAAAAAAGCATGTAAAAAAATCAGAATTAAAAATTTCGCAGAAAAAAATCCCAAAAAATGCCTAAAAATAAATAAATAAAGCGACATCTTCCTGCAAATGAAAAGAATACATGGTTGAATAAATATTTAATAAAAACGGGGAATTATTTTTACATTGAAACCTATGGAATTCGCCTTAATCCCTTCCCGTCACATGGCGTTCTATGCCGTCCTTGCGGGGGTGGGCCTTGAAGACGCAGGATGTACAGCTACGCCCTGCTGTCTTTAATGGGCCACCTTGGCCCCTCCCTGAAGCTGATGCATACCTTGTGTCGTTGGCTGCAGAGAGACACCCTGAACTCAAGCCGGCCCCCTGCAGTCAATGACATGCGCCGCACGTCGGCTGCCTGGGTGGGCCAAATTAGAGGCCCCCAGCGGCAAGGCTTACCTGTACGCCTCACAGTCGTCAACCCCTGCCCGACATGCGACACCCACCTGTCGTGAAGGGGGTAAAGCTGTCAAATGAAACCACCAAAAATCAGGACAAAAATTCACAGTTCTGTGCAATTCCATGGCCAATTTGGTGCTCTCTGAATAACCCCTATCGTCTGATTCCATTGAAACAAATTCAACAGAAGCTAATACTTCTAAATCCCGCTGGTCCAAAACAGTTTTCTCAAAAAAATACACAAGCAAGCTTACTTTTTGCCAGTGTCATACAGATCTGTGCCTTTACACATAACTATTAGAAATATCCAATTCATAAAAAAAACTTCTAATTCCCTCTTTTTGTTTATTTATCAACACCTTGAATAGCATTTGAAAGTTTTTCAAACTTTTTTTGAAAGTTTATTTTTTAGTGCTAACTTAAAGGAGGTCATAGCGCTACGCCCACATCACCTTTGAATCGCTAACGGGTTAAAAAAAAAATAGCACTCGTTAATTAGCAATTCGAGTTTACTCTACTTTGCCCTCCCTATACGTTAGCTAAAAAGTTACCACCAGCTCAGTAATAGGTTGCGCTGCTGCAGAATCCGTTACCTGCAGCTCAAAACCCCCAAAAATCACATACTTACCTATCTTCCCACAGCGAGAACCGCGGCCCGATCCGCTGCTTCTGGTCACCGGGAGCAGAGGGAGACTGATAGAAGAAAGTCCCCTGTCTCCCCCTGTGATCACTCCACCAAGCAGCAAGATCTCGCGAGATCATGTTACCCAGCAGCACGATCCTCCTTGGAGTCCTATGGACGCCATGGAGGGGATGCTGGGAAAGGCGCTGTAGCACTGCCCCTGCATCCGCGAGTTTAGCATTCACTAAGGGGCAGGCTGCTGGACTCAACGCCTGCCCCGCAATCTGCTAGGGAAGCTGGGACACAGAGGGGAAGCTTATTTTTCCCCTTTGCTTCCCGGTTTTACTAAGGGTCAGCTGATAGTGTCCATCATGTTTTGATGACATATAATTTCGATCATTGAAAGTCTTGACATGGTCGGCACCCTAGGAGAGGAAGGCAACCAACGTTGGAGTACCAAAAGAGTTCTGCACACAGAAGTCTATAAATGTATTTTCCTGCTTAGTTTGCACACAATCCTAGTAAGTGTAACAGCTGGGCGAGAATGGTACTGAACCTTTTGTGACTCCCAGTAATATGAAGCAAGATATGCCCTGAGAGAAGCTTCCTATCGAGTGGATGACTCAGATTACAATGACTCAGACACTAGTACACAGGATGAAGGCGTCAGCTAAGTGTGCTCATTTAGAACATAAACAAATAAACCATAGTATGTAGTGTCTAAGGCTGGGGTCAGACGAGCGTAGTGTTCACATCCGTGATTGCGCCTAAAAGTACATCCGTGATAGCATGACAGAAAGCCCATTGGAGCCTGTTACATGAAGTACGTCCGCACTGAACTGCGGACGCACAACGGCCGCGGCCCACGGACGCAAGGCAGGCAAGAACGTACAACTCCTAGAATGGCCGCACAAAGTGCGCTGCGTCCACAACGTCCGCATAGCTTTGTGTGTGAGTGATGGAATGTGGTCAGACGGACTGCATTTATACGTCCAGCATTTTTCACGGACAAAATGGTTTTGCTTTTTAATTTATTTTCCCTCCTACATCCGTCAAAATATACGTCAGTAAATAAACGGACTGTGTGGCCACTACGGTGTCTTCCGTACTGACGTACGTCCGTGTGCACGGACGTACAGTCCGTAGAAATCACGCTCGTCTGACCCTAGCCTAAAACTTCTGCACCTGAAAAGAAACTCTGTCCAAGACCCATGTTGTCCCATATGTCAGAATATTTGCTTCAGTTTAAAGACAACAGACCTCTTATAATAACCTGAGAGCAAAATATTCCACTTAGCACCATAAACTTCAAACATCGAGTTCAGTATAGCCCAGGTCTTGTATATAGAGGCTGCAGCACAAGGAATAATAATTGCTTTGTTGCTGAGCTCATCGTCATCTGGAGTACCCACTAGTCTTCCACTTTACTATTAGATTGCCAGAGAGCTCTGTATCTTAAAGGGACATTACCACTTGCATAAACTGTAACTAGATTACTTGTGCATCACAAACAAAACCACATTATAAAACACACTTTTGTCTTGAACGTTCCTGCGGTAATTAGTGTTAGCACTTTGTAATACCTTACTTATTGAAACGCTAATTATTGATTGTGCTCCCCATGTTAAATATAAGGCTAGGGTCATACGAATGCATTTTTCGCATTGTCTGTGAAAAAGTGCGTTCGAACGAATGGACGTATTTTTTCACGGAATAGCGGTCATACGATGCGCATTTTCGTCCGTGATTTTGTACGGATCATCAATAAAACCCTTTTTGCGTCTGGACGTTATGTTGGCCGAACATTAGCAGCGTCTGACGTCTCCTAATCAAGCACACACACCGCTAGCGGCCGCAGCGCACTCTGTACATCAGTACTAGCGGTTTGACGTTCTCGAAAAATGCGTTCGTTTGTCACTTGCGTTGCGCGGCCGGTTTTCGTTGTGCGGACGGTTTTCGTATGCCGCCTGGCATTGGACGTCATTTGCTGCTAGCACGGCCGTGATTAAGTGCGGCTAAACACACGTTAATACTGCGCTCGTCTGACCCTAGCCTTAGATGCACACAGTACAGTAAGCTCGCGGAAGCTGGTGCAAAAAGCGATGCGTTAAGTGATTCCGTACGGGTTTAGCTTCAGGAAGGTAATATGGGGAGCATGCGTTAAAGTCACTTATCCTGGCGTTAACGCTTACACATCCGAACGCTAACGTTAGCGCTCACTAGGGTATAGTACCCTTTGTTTTTCATATAGAACTCATTTATGTGGAAGGGCCAAGCATTTCTTAACCATTAGTGTTACCTTGCATCATTTTTACATCTATATGTATAAATAAACGTACAGAGTTTTCTTGTTAGAGTTTCCATGTCCTCACTAGACCCCTTGGAAAAATGTCCGAATTGTTGATGATAAGGACCTATAAAAACATATTGCATAGGAGTACATAAACCATCCCGGCCCAAAAACATGTTTATAAAAAGCTACCCCATCCATCACACAATGTCAGAAACCTGGGAGCAACAGTTCTCAGCTACAGAAAATCCAGTGGTTTTTCTTCACGTGCCTTAACCTGACAGAAAACACATGTTATGATGACAGGGAAATACATTCACTGTGAATTTGTTGAGAAATGGTTAAGCCTTTGCTCTCCTGGGTATATCCTGTTTCTCTGGAATTAACAGGAAACCAACAAAATGTCTGGGTAAAGGCAACTGTCACGTGGCATCTGCGGGCAGCTCAAATTAACCCATGCAATGAGTTACTTCTGACACTGATGAAATAAGCTATTACCTTAAACCTTTTAAATACCAATATATTGCAGGAGAGAGGAGACCTTCAAGTTACTCTAAATATTTACACTATAGATTAGATTTTTCCTCCACAACATAGAGTTAAAAGGGCATTTTGTGTGAACATTTAGTTATAATATTAAATTTTCCTTAAACAAAGCTTTATATATAATTTGAATTTAAAGTCAGAGAAGCCGCAGTCTATATGCCGCATCCTTAAAGGGATACTCTAAGCAACATGACCACCTAAGCTATTTTAGGTGGTCATGATGCCCGGAGTATCCTGCTCTCTGTCCCCCCTCCCTCCGCTCAGCGGTTCAGCTGTAAATGCTGAAAACAGCTGAGAGAGGCGGAGAACTTTACTCCGCCCTCCCAGCTGTCAGTCAGCAGAGCGGGAATCATATTTCCCGCTTCTGCCGACTTTTGCCGAGTAGGAGACGTCATCGCGTTTTCAGCGCGATGACGTCTCCAACTCACCGCAGAAGCTGGCAGCTCCCTCTGAGGGTTAGTGTTGCACGCATCCTCTTGCGCGCAACACTAATCCTCAGAGGGAGCCGGGAGGAAGCCTGCCGATTGGCTGGCTTATGTGAGAGGCGCGCATGCGCGCTTCTCACGTAAACCAGAAGCAAAGAAGCATGAAGAAGGACGGGAGCGGAAGAGGAGGGAGGTGAGTATAAAAAAAAAAAAAACGCCGCTGGAAAGAAGAGGATTTTAGGGTAAGTATTACAGTTACACGAAAAAAAACAAAAAATAACTATTTATTAAGGGAATAGGGATAGGTTAGGATTAAAAAACAGGGGGGGTGTGATTTTTTTTTTAGAGTGTTCCTTTAAGAAAACAGATAATGTTTATTTTAAAAATTATTAATAATAATTTATTTTATCTGATATGTATTTGTTTAATTTAAGTATCCAAGAGGAAAGATTACCAGTATTTCCTTTCAAAGCCTGAAAAATGGCGAGTGTTTCTCCTATCCTGTTTATGAAAACGCGATGGCTTCCAAACACATATTTGCTTAAAATTCTGACTGTGGAAGTCAAGACTGACAGTTGCAACAATGTATCCTTCAGCAGAACTCCAACTAGGAAATGATTATTTATATATTATGTTATTTTATCTGGTGTTCATTTGATTAAATTAAATATTTGAGTAACCTATTACCAGATTATCCTTTAAAACCTAAAAAATGTAATGCTGTCTTCTGTTCAGGTGAACACAATGGCTTCCATTTGTGTGCTTTTATAAAACTCAGATGACTGGAAGTCAGGATGGGCACCTGTAGCAATATATTCTTCATCAAACTTCCAAAGTGTAGGGGACTCAACTCAGCAAGCCACATGTGTGGGGGGTAGGCTGAGTTATAGATTTGATTCCAAATTCTGAAAAAATACACTGAGCCACATTAAAATCACCCTCATATTGCCAAAAGGCTTAGGCTCCACAAGACTTCTGAACGTATTATGTGCTATCTGGCACCAAGATTTGAACACAAAGTCCTACAACTTGCGAGGTTGGGCCTCCATGTTTCAGATTTGTAGTTTTAGCACAACCCACAGATGCTCAATATGATTGAGATCTGGGGAATTTGGAGGCCCAGGAAACAGCTTGAAATCTTTGTCATGTTCCTCATCCCAATCCTGAGCAATTTTTGCAGGGTGCATTATGCTGAAAGAGGCTATTGCCAGCAGGGAACACTATTGCCATGATGGGGTGAACATGACCTTCAACAATCTTTAGGTAGGTGGTATGTGTCATGTGACACTTTTCAGTCATTGCCAGCATTAAGTTTTTTTTAGCAGGGGGCCTTCATGGATTCTTGGCCCTGAGGTTTCTAGTTACGCCTCTGGGGAAGTGTAATGGGAATTACAGTATTTCACAGAAGTGAGTACACCCCTCACATTTTTGTAAATATTTTATTATATCTTTTCATGTGACACATTTAAATTCTTCTATGCCATGTTGATCTTCCTCCACAAAACAGCAAATTCTCTGGATCTCAAATGTTTATTAAATGAATATATTTAACTTAATTCCCTGTGATGTAAGATGTAAATCACTGGTAATAATGAATTTCCATTTCTACAGCTAAAAGCGGGATACATTGAGTAAGAGAATTGGGGCATAAGATGGGAGGGGGACACAGGGGTTATACATATAGACATCAGAGTCTTATCACAATTACACTTCTTTGCTTTTTTCAATCAAAATATAAAAATTAAAAGGGCTTCAAATAGTCACATGGATCATTAAATAAGAGCGAAAAACGCAGACAATTAAAAATGTGCTGGTGATTATTGCTGAATAAACACACTTGGATACAGACAGACGTTACTGCAACTAACAATCTTGCTCATGGTGTATAAATCCTGTGTAACCCTTTATTGAATGTTTGACAACCAAATCATAATTCTCTACGTTGTGTTTATTTAGCAAGATTTTGAGTACAAAAAAGAAGCTCAATATTGTAATGGGAACTTGGGGGTGGTGGTCCCCAGCTTGAGGACCAGACCCCAACCAGTTATAGCGTCTCTCCCTACTCCCAGGTACAGCAGATCTACAGCAGCTTTCGTCCTCCACAGCCCTCAGCCGAAACTTGAAGGAGTGCTGTATACCTCTTGGTATCTCTTCCCAAACACCAGACACAATTTAGTACAGGGATGAATAATGGTCTTTAACAACTTAAGGACCACTGGCGAACATAGTACGTTTTGGGGAAAATTCCTCTTAAGGACCAAGGATGTACTATGTGCGTCACGGTCCTTTAACCCCCCTCCCTCCCTATCCTCACCTTTCTGGCCAGGGTCCTAAGTCCTAAGCTTCCTTGAATATATATTCACTTAAAACAGGAATATTTTTAACATTGAAGCATATGGGATTCACCTGAATAAACCTGCCGAATGAAACCACCGAACAGTTTGACAACTTTTCACAGCTGTTCGGTGTTCTCTGAATAGTTTAACCATTGTTTCTCTATGGGAACTTTCACTGCCTTCGAACAGGCACTGTACGTGCAGGAAAATAATTTGGCGAACTGCCTGCTCTCTGAATAGCCATGAAATGTCAACATATGGGGAAATTCCCTGTTCGGTGACATTTCAGGAGCAGACCGGCTCTCTCTGAATAACCCTGAGTGTGTTTTTTCCATTTTTTTCATCATATATCATAAATGTTTCTACAGTAAATTATAGAAAATGATGGAAATAATGGTTTCATTAGAAAGTCCATTTAATGGCGAGAAAACCGGTATATAATATGTGTGGTTCCATAAACGAGTAAGAGGAAAATTAGACTTACTACATTGTATAACTCATTCTGCCGCTTTGCGCAACAATGTAACTACATGACCCACCATTGTGACATGTTAAAAGAGCTAAACTGGCCATCGCTGGAGTCTAAACGCACCCTTCACCTTTCCAACCTGGTGTTTAAGCGGTTTTCTGGGAAGCTGCCACCCTACCTGAATAGGCTGCTTCCCCTAGCAGTTCCCTCATCCTATATCCTCTGACCCAGGACCTGCACCTTACTTGCAGCACCACAATACAAAAAGAAAGTGGCGCGATCCTCATTTTCCTACAGAGCACCACAGTTATGGAATAACCTTCCAGACGCCATCAAATTTTCCCCCAGTCTTAAGTCACTCAAGAGCTCCCTATTAACATACCTCAATACAGAATGCACCAGTAAACATGTAACATAATTACTATTTCCTACATATTTATTTTCTGTTAATATGTACAGTTGTGTTCAAAATTATTCAACCCCCAATGCTGTAAAGGGTTTTAGGGAATTTAGTGTACATTTGTAATTGTATTCAGAATGAAATCCTACAAGGACTTTTTAAAGAACCATATGCAACTAAAATGACATCAATTGGTTTTGTAATACAGTAGTAAATGTTTATTTTGTGAATTCTTCATTGACACAATTATTCAACCCCTTAAAGACTACCACTCTGAAGAACAGAGGTTCATTCAAGTGTTTTCAATCTTGTATTGAAAACACCTGTGGATGTCACGGAGCAGCAATAAAGCATAATAAGCACCAATTAGGCAGCTTTAAAATGATTGTGATACTCAGCTCCTTCTAGACATTTACTGGTGTGGTTACAAACATGGTGAAGTCAAGAGAATGGTCCAGGAAGACAAGAGAAGAGGTGATTACTCTTCACAGGAAGGGCAATGGCTATAAGAAGATTGCAAAGATGTTAAACATACCAAGAGAGACCATAGGAAGCATCATTCGCAAATTCAAGGCAAAGGGCACTGTTGAAACGCTACCTGGTCGTGGCAGAAAGAAGATGCTGACTTCGACTGCTGTGCGCTACCTGAAGCATAGAGTGGAGAAAAGTCCCCGTGTGACTGCTGAGGAACAAGGCCTATGAAGAAAAGAACACCTTGCCTACTGTGAAGCATGGCGGGGGGGTCAATCACGCTTTGGGGCTGTTTTGCTTCTGCAGGTACAGGGAAGCTTCAGCGTGTGCAAGGTACCATGAATTCTCTTCAGTACCAGGAGATATTGGATGACAATGTGATGCAGTCCGTCACAAACCTGAGGCTTGGGAGACGTTGGACCTTTCAACAGGACAATGATCCAAAGCATACCTCCAAGTCCACTAGAGCATGGTTGCAAAATAAAGGCTGGAACATTTTGGAGTGGCCATCGCAGTCATCTGACTTAAATCCGATTCAGAACCTCTGGTGGGACTTAAAGAAAGCAGTTGCAGTGCGCAAGCCTAAGAATGTGACTGAACTGGAGGCTTTTGCCCATGACGAATGGGCGAAGATACCCGTAGATCGCTGCAAGACACTTGTGTCAAGCTATGCTTCACGTTTAAAAGCTGTTATAACTGTAAAAGGATGTTGTACTAAGTACTAAGATTGAATGTCACTTGGGGGTTGAATAAAACTGATAATGATGTGAGCACAGAAAAGACATTTGTGGTTATTTCATTATAAATGTTATGTTATATTTGTCTGATCTACACGTGCCTCTTTGATTTAATTGTAAGCAAGATTACTGAATGATCAAAATCAATGTCAAACTGGCCAAAACACTCAATTTCAATGGGGGTTGAATAATTTTGAACACAACTGTATATTTGTGGGGGTTTTTTAATATCTTGCATTGCATTACTTTGTATTTCTGTAACGACTGTAACCTTTCAATGTTCTTGAACCCAGGGCATACTTGAAAATGAGAGAAATCTCAATGTATCCTTCCTGGTAAAATACTTTATAAATAAATAAATAAATTTCACAATAAAAGAATTACTAAAACAAACCAAACTCTTAAGAAACAATCAGTTTTACGATAGCAATACATTTAACAAAACTTGTGTTTATGTGCCCACTTATGCCCACTGTCAGTTAGCATTGGCCTTGCCACTTTGTTCCACAGTCCGTTGGCATGAGGCCTTCACCCACACTTCTCCAATGCCATATATAGTGTGGGCGAGATTGAAATATGTGCCACGGAGGGTGAGGGCGCAAAGCTTGAGTTGAGTTTGGTTACAAATTTAAAATTCTATATACCTGTACAAAATTTATTATTGTGAAAGTTTCATAATTAAAAGATTATTAATTTTAGTTATTAATTATCCTTGAAATCTCACTTAGTCCAAGAAGCAAAAAAGTGTAATCGAGCTGTAAGTGACCGCCCAGAAGCACATTGGGCTACATTCTGTGAAATTCTCTGCTAGCTCAATAAGTCTTTCAAGGATATTCTAGTTCAGGAAATGGGAAAATAAATAAAAATCCATGTAATGACTGAGAGCTGAGAAGTTCTCTCTATAAGAGTATAGGGAATGAGCTTCAACCTGGTCAGAGGCTATGCTCTTGCTGAGGGTAAGAAACCTTTCCTCAGCAACCACAATGCCATGACTCCAGTGGTGATCTGAGATCAGGTATTGCTTGTAATAGTACATATGATGGATCCCACTTTGCTGTGTAGTAGCAACTGAACGAGCCCAGTCTACTACATGATTTTCAGAGCGCCTATCTGCCAGTTGCCTTGTTTGAATTTCTACGCGTCCTCCTAAGCAACTGGATGAGTGGAAATTTTGAGGCGATGATAAATATTTTTGCAAGGAAAAAGAAAACTTGCAACCTTAATGGTAAAACATCCTCCTGGTGCACTCATTGGGGCTACATGACTATTGCGCTCTGCGAAAGGATCAGTTTCGATACAATGAAGTAAAAAAGACAGACCTCCAGCGCTGCTGTGAAGGTGCACTTGTGTCACCAAATTTACTTGCAAAACAGAACACAACAATCAAACGTTTCGGGGACGCAGCCCCTTCCTCCGTGTGTAATGCCTTAAATAACAGTAAATAAGAAATCCCTTTATATACATAACATGCAATAGGGGGTACAGCGGACCAGATAATGGGAACACACATGGAAGGAATTAATGAATAGTTACATACTGATATGATTCACGTGTTTTGGAAGTCCCAGTTACTCCCGGTACACATACGAACCCCTGCCGATTGGCGTGCAAAAATGGTGAGGGAGAAGTCTCCTGAACACGTGCCGAAAGGATTAGTTTCTACAGAAAGGAATTGGGGCAATTGAGTATTTTAGACTTCCATTCCCTGTTCATCTAGAGACGCTGTCATATAGAAGATAGGTAGGATATTGATAGAGCTGCCTATATCATTTGTTTACTTGGTTTACAATGCACACCAGTTCTGAGATTATTAATCACAGTTAATTCACTTAATTTAAATCTTAAATCTAGCACACAAGTGTTGTAGGCAGCTCTAGAGTAAGATTATAAATACAGTCAAATAAATACATAAATGAACAAACATACTGACATTAAAAACACATAGAATGTATGGTTAAAATGTTTATTTTGACATCAGAATCAACTTTGTCATTTCAGTCATATACATCATGTAATTGATGAAACAAGACAATATTCCTCCAGGACCATAGTGCTACATAAAACAACAAGAAATATAATCGTCCAGGAAGCCCACTCCTTGTCTAGATCCCAAAAAACCTCCTTTTGGGTATTCTCTTGGCAACTGCTCAAAAGGCCATTCTGGGACTTTGGATCTCCTCCTCCCCTCCCTCGTTTGCTATATTCTACTCCCGCTTTCATGCTATTTTCCAACAGGACTAAGTGGAGGCCACTCTTCATAGGGAGGCAAATATCAAACCATTTTTTTGATATGTGGCAGGGATTTATGCTACATTTGAGAATATAACCTGTAAACTTTGCACTGATTTAGAATATTCAAGCAGGTTCATGTCACAACTCCCGTTCCCTCTCAGACCCTCCTTTAATGACGCTTTCTAGACCTCCCTCAGCCCTTTGTCGATTTCTGGAGAGGTTACTCTGGTGACTACAGCAGCACTCAGCCTACAGTTGTTATGTGTTTCTTTACCTTTCTTATGCGATTGTTTGTGTGTGGGGGAGCGGGTGGTTTTACCTTTGTACAGTGTGTTGAACATTTGTATTGTTGACCTGAGACTGTAAATAAAGTTTAAAAAAAAACAACAGACGGGGCGTGGCCAGCAGCTGCACATGTCGGACGTGTGTTAGAGCTGCTCCATAGCTTGCCAGCCTAAAACAGCGGATATCTCACAGCACACCCACAGCCTTGCAGCGATTTTGCTCATAGAAGTCGAGAAGCACTATGGCAACCTCCAAAGCAAAAAAAAAAACGCAGAGAGAATGGACTTCTTCACTCCAAAACAGGGTAAGCGCAAGTAAGCGCCGGCCCGGCAAGATGGCGCCGACTCTCCCGAGTCCCCTCCAGCCCCGCAAATGGCTGCACCCACAGACCTCGAGGTGTATTCCTCACGAATAGAGGGGATGATTAAGGATCTTTCCTCTACCCTGACGGCCCGACTTGATTCGGTGGCGGCGGATATCCGAAAAGACATTCACGACATTGGAGAGAGAACCTCCAAATTGAAGGACAAAATGGCGGAAACGGCCATAGCGCATAACGTTATGGTTACCAAGGTGGAGGAGCTGGAGGAGCAAATTGAGAGAGCTACCCTAAAGCTGGTGGATTTAGAAGACCGCTCCAGACGCCACAACTTGAAAATTCGTGGGGTCCCGGAATCAGTACACCCTAAAGACCTTTCCACGTATGTAACTGACTTTTTTTATTATTTGCTGCCTGAAGCGGCACTGGAATCCCTCCTGTTTGACCAAATCCACAGGATCCCGAAACCCCCTTCGGCTCCAACTTCCGCACCTCGAGATTTCATCCTGCGGTTTCATTATTTTAAGCCTAGGGAGGACATACTTTGCGCGCTGTGCAAACTGGAGGCGTTGGGAGAAGACTACAGTCAACTAGCTGTATTTCCTGACTTATCACAGACCACATTACAGCTCAGACGGAGCTTCCGCCCCATAACAGAAGCCCTCCGACAAGCACAAGTGGCGTATAGGTGGGGATATCCCACTAAACTGATAATACATCGAGATGGAGTTCCCACGGTGATCTCCTCCGTGGAGAAGGGCCGGCAGGCCTTGAAAGAATGGGGAATCCTACCTAAGGAGACCGGAAACCGAAGCTCGTCTTCCTCTCCCCGATTGGAAGTCGATTGGCGTATCCGCTGAGACATCGCAGCAAAAGGTCTTTGATCTCCGACATGCTGATTTGACCCAGAAGTAACTCACGGTATCCAGATGTTCCGGGCAAGCTTTACGGAGTGGTAGCACTCTGAATTTGCCGTTTTCCCTCCCGCTGGCTGCGGGCTGCCGTGGTATTTATTTTCAAATTTTTTTCTACACTGGCTGGCTCTGTGGAAGCCATGTCACCCCTATCTCCCTCTTCGGCGGAAGAGTCCAGGTCCTCATCCCTCCCTACCTTTTGGTCTGGAGCTTTGAACCCACTGGAGGTGGTACCCTTTCTTGGTACTGCCACTACGTGGTGTAAAACTGAAGACTTGAATGTTCGAGCCTTTTTTTTTTGGCTCTGGTTTTTTATTTCTTGTTTGTTTTTTCGCCCCCGTGTTTTCCCACTAGCCCTTCAGGGTCTCTGCTGCAATTCTAGAGTACTTGCTATTGATCGTATGTTCTCAATGATGCATGTTTTGTCACCTCTATGAAAGTACTAACCCTTAATGTCACCTCCCTGGCGCTTCAGAGATGACCTTTTAAAACATGAACCGGCGAAACAAGATATCTCCCTAACTATTGCTAATTATTTACGTGAAAACTTGTCCCCTGATATTAGCCCTCTCACCGTCTGGCAAGCTCACAAGGCAGTGGTGAGAGGAAAATGTATACAGTGGACAACCAGACTGAAAAAACAATACGTGTCCCATCGCCTGGAGCTCCTGACCGAGCTACAGGACCTGGAAATGCAAAATAAAATGCTCCCAACCCCGACTACTGCGGAATCACTAGACAAAACACTTAGAGCCCTCTCTGAATTGGACGCAGACAGCTATTTTAAGACGATGGCTAGACTGAACGCCTCCTATTACGCTTTAAAAAACAAACCAGGTCGTTTTTTTGGCCAGGAAACTTAAACCTACTACTGCGACCCAGCGTATTACTTCCCTGCGCACCCCAGCTGGTTCAATATACAACCCCAAAGAAATGGCTAACGAATTCGCCACGTACTATGAAAGCCTGTATAATTTAGATATAAGCCCCGAAATCCCACATCTTACGGTAGACCACGTCGAGCAATACCTAAACAAGTTACACCTCCCTTCCTTATCTTTCTCACAGAAATTCCACTTATCGGCACCTATTACGATGGAGGAAGTCGAAGACGCAATTAAAGCCCTGCCCAAAAGAAAAGCGACGCCCCCAGACGGCCTACTGAATACATACTATTGCTTGTTTTCCTCTCAGTTAATACCTCATTTGCTAGCAAGATATGAAGAAGCTAGCGAGAAGGGTTCTTTTCCGGTAGACATGTTGCGAGCAAATATCGTGACATTGCCCAAACCAGGGAAACAGCCAGATAGATGCCCCAACTTCAGACCAATATCTCTCCTCAATGTCGACATTAAACTATACAGCAAAATCTTGGCATGCAAATTACAGGGATTATTACCAAAACTGATAGGCCAGGATCAGGTGGGATTTATTTTTAAAAGACAAGGCCCAGACAGCACGAAAAAACTGCTCAATTTGATTGAACTATTGAATCGCACGAGAGCCCCTGGTTTAATTCTGTGGCTAGATGCTGAAAAAGCCTTCGACAGAGTGAACTGGCTGTTCTTGCAACAGGTACTTTTAAAATTCGGATTCCCCTCCCCCTTCAGATTAGCAGTACAGGCCTTATATGATTCCCCCTCGGCCAGAGTAATCACCTCAGGGTTTCTATCGGATGGGTTTGTCATTTCTAATGGCACGAGACAAGGATGCCCCCTCTCCCCACTCCTGTATGCTCTAGAATGACTTAATTCAAGGTATCTCAGTGGGCCCCATTACTTTTAAGCTTAACCTTTATGCCAATGACATTCTTCTCACCTTGACTGACCCAGACACCTCTCTCCCCCCGCATTACACACTGAACTTAACTCCTCTAGCCGTGTTTCCTATCACTTAGTGAACACTCAAAAAACACAGGCACTCCCGGTCAACATGCCTCAGACCCATCTAGATACCCTACGCAATAGGCATGCCTTTGTATGGTGATCTGATTATATTGTATACCTCGGACTTAGAATTGCCACAACCTTGACAGCAATCTTTAAACATAACTATGACAGATTGACGTCAGAAATTAAATCTCTTCTCTTTCAGGGGTGTAATCGGGAAGTCTCATGGTTGGGCAGGATGGCGGCGGTGAAGATGATGCTGCTGCCGAAGATTCTGTATATATTTCGTGCTATGCCGATGAAATTGCCCAACCCCTACTTAAATACTCTCCAGTCCCTTATCTTCACCTACATCTGGAAACATAAGAGACCCCGAGTTCCTAGAGCCCTATTATACTATAGACACAGAGATGGTGGTTTAAATGTAACCCATATATACAAATATCACTGGGCGACGATCTTAGCATCGCTAGCGGAATCAGTCCACGCCCACCTGTTCCCACAATGGTTAATTATAGAATCTACCTTCCTGGGGGGCCACTCTTTACAGGACCTACTATGGGTACCCCGAAGAGAAAGGCCTTGCCTACCACAAATTTTTACTTCCACGCTTCTTTATCTGAAAAGGTGGGATCAAAACTTTTCCTTGTTTCGCCGTCACTCCCCAATATCTATGGCCACTCCGCTCACTTCCATGACCTATCTATTACCTCAATTTCAAGCTCGCCCATGGCTCCGATTAGGAGTCACCCACCTGCATCATTTGTTCACTCCAGCTGCCATCCTGCCCTTCCAAGCTGTCCGAGAAAAATTTCATGCCCCGTCCTCAAGGTTTCTATTTTACCACCAATTGTATATCTGCTTAAAAGCGAGAGGGGCCTTCTCTAGCTTACGAGACAGCCTTCCACTCCTGTCAGAGATTGAACTCTTTTGGTTGGACCCTCTTTCCACAATTAAGCCCATCTCGCTTTTTTACCGGACGATCAATACCCTACTAAACAGCTGTCCTGGATGTTTCAAAAAACATGGGAAAAAGACCTTTCAAAGACCTTCACTCCATTACAATGGGCGAGAGCACACATGTTTGCAGTTGGAGCTTCTAGGTGTGCAACACTGCTGGAAACCCAAAGGAAATTGCTTTACTGTTGGTATCTTACACCTCATAAAATTAAGAGATTTGCTCCGCACTCTTCAGATCTTTGTTGGAGATGTTGTTCAGGGGTCGGCACGATGGGTCACATTTGGTGGTATTGTCCTGTGCTTGCCCCACTGTGGCAGGAGATTTCTCAATTGGCGACGGAGGCACTGGGCTGTCTTATACCATATTCTCTGGAAGTTCTGTTACTGGGCATTGTACATCTGCCGCACCCTCAGTGGAAGATGCTGTGTTCATTATAGTCTCCATAACAATGCTTCTAATTGCGAGGAATTGGAAGTCACACACGGTATCAACACTCCAACAGATAATACTCCAGCTGGACCAGTATCGTACGTTTGACTCTAAAGTCTTGGCTAACAGCGGACTACGCCCACCCAAACGAGACCCATGGGCAGTATGGGACATCCATAAACTATACAAAGCCTGCGGCCTCTTATAATTCTTTCCGTTCCAATATGGGGGGAAAATAAATAAATATCCTCCACAGTGGAGACGTATGTATCTCGGCATATCTCTTTTTCCTTTTTGATTGGTGGTCTTGTCATCAGCAGAGACCCTGTGAAACCCTGTTACCTTTTATTTTTCCCTTTCCCCTCCCTGGTTTGCTTTTTGAAACAGTTTATTGAAAATTTAGAGAGTTATCATGACGTGTATTACGGTGTGATGTTTTGATTATGCTTCCCTATATGCGTACTTATGTATGGAAAAACTGTAGTTTTGATTCAACTCTCAATAAAAATCTTATCAAAAAAAAAAACAACAGACTAAGTATACTATATAGAGAATTAAAATGTAATAAAAAAGTAACTAATTAAAATGTATTGAATTGAAACAACTGCGATAGTGATTGAAGGGTGGTGGAAGACTGGCAGTGGCATCATCTATTGAATGCCTGGGGTGCCCAGTGTGGCTTGTCCAGAAAAGGAGGCATCAGAGTCTTAATGTAAAGGTGTCACGTCTCGGCCTTGCCCCCTGGTGGTGAAGGGTCTTCATGTTTGTTTTTCCCCTATGGTGTGTCTGGCTGTGCTGTTTAGGGCTGATCTGGGGTTCTGTTGTGATCTCCTGGTCTGGGGTCACATGGCCCAATCACACAGACCCACTCCCTATATATTCCCAGCAGCACAGAGCCTCATTGACTGTTTGTGGAGTTTGATGGTGGTTCTGTCTGGTTCGTGTTTCCTGAGTTGCTGCAAAGCATTCCTGTTCAAGTGTTTTCTGGTTCTGACCTCGGCTTTATTTTTGACTATCCCTTCTACTCCCCCCTGGTACTGTATATTTCTGATCTGTTGCCAACCTCTGCCTGATTGACGATTCTTGTATGTTTCATGTTTTATGTACCTTGTCTGTCTTAGTTTAGTATTATATTCAGAGGCCGCTTATAAGGACCTCTTTTAGTATAGTCTGTCTGTTTTGTTTACTGTCCTGCAGCCTGCTCCCTTCACGGATTGTCAAGTGTATCTTTGTGTTTCTGAGTGTCCTAAGTTGTCTGTCGGTCTTGAAGCCTTCGGAGCTTAGTGGCAATTCTGTTCTGTTTTTTGGTGCTCCTTGGTTTTGGAGAAATCCGTCTGTCCTTGTGTCCAGTCAGTTACTCACCTGCCTTAAGGGCTTCATCTCATGTTCCAAGCCACCACGATGGCCCAAGCAGGGGCTAACCGTTACAAAAGGATTTTACAAGATATTCAAAATATAAATAATTGGAATATGCAATTAAGCCATCTGTCCCAACCCCCCCCCCCCCGTGACTGCTAAATCCTGGTCTGCTGTGTGTGAGACCCCATCCGACTGTTCGGTTATACCCGAGGCAAATTCCTTAAAAACCTGCTCCCAATGACATATTGTTGTCACCTTATATGGAAGAAGTGCTACAGTCACTTCGTACACGTGGCAGTCTCTGATTGGTTATGACATAAGCTCCTCCATTTTGTATGTAGGTTATATATACTCCTGACTGTTGCTGAATATAATTTCAATTTGAAGGACACAATAGGTTGTCTGTGTCTCATTTTGCACAAGTGCGCGCTCATCAATGTCTGGGTACCGCAGATCCAGACCTGTAATGGAGATGGGAGGACAACGGAGACCGGAGATGAGAAAGGAGAACCGCTCAGCCCTAACAAATGGCGTCTAGAAGTGGGATCACATACTCAGGTGAGTTGAGTCTATTTTATTTCTCTATTACCTGTGCACTGTGATCCTAAACTCTATGCCTCCAAACTCTCTTTGTCTATCTAGTTTTAATGCCTCCAAACTCGCTCTGTTGCCTCTAACTTCTCTGTCATCTTGTCTCTATCATGGAAAGTGCCTTCTATGTAGTATATTGGATCATGTGGTGTATTTGATCAGGGCTTAACAAATTTGCTTTGAAGTTAAGAGCCAGTTTTTTTCTGATGGTAATAAGTGAATGATAGTCTCCAGTGTCTGCCTCCCTCACTGATATTACAGTTTGAAATGTATGAAGTTCTTAGGATCCTCAGAAAGTTATTAGTAAGGTGACCATTCGTACCCAAAGCTTAAATAATGGTATCTGTATTTTGTGTTCTGTGTATGCAGCGCTCTGTATAAAATGCTCTCTGTATAAGGTGCTCAGCACATTTCCATCAATATAACCTGCTTTTCTTATTGCTCTTTCAGTTCTGCATGCTGTGCTCTCTGCACTCTATACTGCGTCTACACACTGGCTCTGTTCTGTATAAGACACTCTCCACTCTCTGTATTATGTGCTTTATCTAAAGTTCGAGACAAAAGCTGAGAGGCATGACTGTGTAAACCTGTGCTGTGCATCTGTAAAGATAAACATCAGGGCTACATAAAAGGATTGCTGTGCTTTAAACAAAGAAAAAAACCAAAAAGATATACTCTGAGTCAGCCTGTATGTTTCACAGGGAAGCCTTGAGGTTTCTGTGCAGAGTATAAAAGGGAGAATTAAATGAAAGCTATACATTGCATATACTTACCCTGCTGGTCCCATGAGGCAATCATACATGGTTTATGTCTTTTATTTTATTTTATTGCATAATGGTGCAGGGCGAAACAGAGTGTAAGCTCTGAGGTTTAGGTAGGTATAGTGGCCATGCAAACCGATTTTAAAACCTAACCATTTGAAATGTGTAACTGTCCTTAACTCCTAACATGCCACAACATAACCAGGGGAAAACATTGTGATTAAAACACAGTGCGGTACATAGCCTCCCCATTGCCATTTTGCATGGGAAACCTTGAAATGTAAACACTGTAAGGAATGAAGCGTGCCCATTAACCCTTTATATATACAACTAAACCAAGGGGAAAATGAAAAGTAATACACAATGTGATATATAGCTTTTCCGTTAACCCCTTTAATGCTGAGCCATTTGCACCTGTAAAAAGAAAAAGTAAAGTTTTTTTTATTTTTAATGTTTCAATGAATATGGTCATTTTGGATATTGTCACATCTCGGCCCTGCCCCCTGCTGATGGTAGCAGGGATTCCTGTTTGTTTTAGTTTTCAGGCTGCAGGCCATCTGTTGGGCTTATTGGTCTGCGGTCAAATGACCTGTTCAGCCCTATATGTAGGGCCAGGATTTTCCTTGATCCTTGGATCAGAATAGACCTATTTCTACCTAGTTCCTGCGTGCTGTATTACTGTTCTGATATTCCGTGTATGACCTCTGGCTCTTGTGTTTGGATCTCTCTCTTGTCTGACCCCTGAAGTTATTTTGATATTCTGTGTATGACCTTCTGGCTTGGATTTTTGGACCTCTCTAGTATTAACCTTGTCTGTTTCAGGTATTATTGTGTTTGTGTATTAGTTAGCTGTTTCACTAAGCAGGCATTTGGCCACAAAGCCAATTTGCTGTTGAGTGGTACTCAGGATCTTATCTGTACTCCCTGGCTGGGAGTGTCTGGATCTTCAGTCTGTATCTGTTCGTATTTAGTTCTGTCCTGCGGCTTGCATAATTCTTTGCCTGTTATACCATATACCTGCCCTAAAGGCTTCAACCTCTGCAGCTTAAAGGCTCCCCATCACCCTATAGGGGGCTCACCGTCACAGATATCATTTGAAAGGCCAGGCTCTGCTCTTTCCATTGTCACCTTGATCGATCATGTGCGATGCACAGACACGGAGAGGCAGTGCTCCAAATAACCCCTTTGTCATCTGTCTGCAGAGAAGCAGACAGCACAGCCCCTCCCTCCCTTCTTGTGGGCACTCTGATCCAGCAACTCCCATCACTGGGCCTGGCAGGCTGCAGCTGCTAGGAGTTAGGGTGGGGAGCTTTGAGGGGGAACAGTGGGGGAATCTGGCCCCGCCCATCAGCATTTACAGCCAGAAGAAAGTGCAGGGAGAAAAGTGGGGTGGGGCAATTGACAGCATGTGGCCGAAACCCCCAGAGCTGCAGGGCAGACGCTGTACAGAACTGCATGTCCAGGGCGTCAGCACAGGCATTTGAATTCCTATTGCCACAGTAATTGGGCAGACAAAAGCACAGGTGCCAGGCCCAATTTCTAGTTGCCATAGCGACCTGGTGCCTGGGATTTGTCAAACCCTGCATTAGATGTATGAATGAGTTATACCAGAAGCTTCACTGTTCTGTGTTTGTGTGTGTTTGTTATTCTGTCTCTCCCATTCTGCAGCGCTATGGAACTTGTCATCTGAAACATTAGCCAGGAAACTGGATAAAGTGAAAACAACTTCACACACATTATTGCCCCTCTATATTATTTCTCTTATTCTATTCGACTTAGTGCTGTGGGAGCACAAGTCAGGACAGCTCAGGAATAGTCCCTTTGTTTTGGCAACACAGAACTGAGGCCAAGTTAGAAATAGTCCTTGTGCTTTGGCAGCACAGGACCAAGAATAAGGAAAAGACAACCTGTAGCGATCAGTGAGGATCCAAGGAGGTCTCTGGATCACCAGCAAGAGTGCCGCACCTGCTCCTGCGTTGCAAGCTGATAAGATCCTCCGGATACAGAGTACACTGCTAGGGTATCACGTCTCGTGGTGTCTGGGCATCTGTATCACAGTCGCGTAGTCATACTATTTAGATATGCGTTTGGTGTTGTGTGTGATTTCGGAGACATATGGAAACGTAGAAGTATATTCCTGTTTTATTGATTCATTTTCTTTCTTTTACAGGACAAAAAGAGAAAATCCAGTAGATCAAGCAATTAATAACGTGCATATTTGTGTGTACATTCCCTTACCCCAGCTGATCTCTTCGGAAATCTAATGGTTTGGAAAAAGAATCCTTTGGTCTCTTTTTCCAAAGGAGGGATATTGCGGGCCTACCGAGATCAGCTGCATTAACTTCCCCTTACCCCTACCACTATGAGAAAGAGAGGAGGGGGGGTTGATGCTTCCTTTTATTTGCAGTGAAGGTTTTGAAAAGTAAAAGTTTTTGTAAAAGTTGATAGAAGGCGATATGTGTCTGGCTGTGAGTGGCGAACATGAAGGCAGCCAGTAATCGAAAGTGATCGGAAGTTGATTGAAGGTGAATGGAAAGTGATTAGTCAAGAAAGTCGGTTTTTGCTATGTTCGACTTTTGTTTCATCCTGCTTGTCTAGTTTCTCCTTTTTGTCTATTGTATGTCATTCTTAGAAAGATATTGGCACACTATGGAAGTGCCTTTGCTGAACCTTACATGTTTTTCTTTACAGCCATAACCATGTAAGTTTTAACCATGTAAATTTTAAACCTTGACAGGTTATTAACAATTTTTCAAGTCTCTTTAATTTAGGTGAAAATTGCCCGAGTAACGCATGACAATGCACATTGCAGCTGATGCTGATCAAGCTAGATGGAAGATCATTCATTTGATACCAATATATCGATATAGCTATTGAAATTGAAGGAAATTTACTCAAACACACATCATCATTTCACATTGCAATGTTACGTTTCCTTTACTCTGTGATCTTGGTATCTGGTAATCAGATGCCAGGCAATAAAACATTCTAACACAAGGAGTTAATAATGAAAGAAGAAAAAACAACTGGAGTTAGAGTATTTTTAATAACATACTCAGGAAATCATAATGGTCTTTTAATTTAGCTATCCAAAATAGTCTTATGACAATACATCCAGTATTAAATAGAATATAATATATTATTAACCAGGTGGTTAAACTAGTCCTATTACTGGGAATAAAATATAAATAATGTTTTAATATGTCTAATGGTAATCTTAGCGATAATGAATTACTAAATTCTTTATATAAACCAGGTGTAAAGGAAGGAATTGCGGGAAGATTTTATTTGGTTTTATTGAGAATTACTTGGTTGCTGATTATATTTACCATATATTTTGATGGAATTTTATTTTTACTGGAAATGTTTTGCTTAATTGACCACTAAACAAGAACAGAAGTGTATAGAAATATTTTGTTACTAAATGGGTGTAGGGCGCATGGTGGCTGGTCTTCGGATAGAGTTGCGCATATACTTTTTCTATAGTGAACTGAGTCAGATGTAGTATGACCCTGTGGGTTATATACAAAAGAGGTTGCATGAGGTCCATATCCCGAGGGTGAGTTTGGGTTTTTATTTTTATTGGCCTCCTTGGGAAATTATAAGTGTATAGTATCTGTGTTTCTTTTTGCTACACGAACATGCTCGTCTCTGCAGTTGTGTGTTTGTGTGCAAGATGAATGAATCTGTATACTTGTCCCCTCTCAGCCTGTCCCCAACCTTTTTTCTTTTGCTATGTTGGCATCCATTGTTTTCATCATCATAATCATCGTTTTTATCAAGTACCCGCTGACTGAGTCCTGAGTGGATTGTGGACAGATCACAGGCGATGCAAGGCCAGCATACAAAGACTGCTACCTAGAAAGTTCCAGTGGGAGCTCAGGTCCTCTCTTTTCCATGACACACACGGTCACTGTGATGAATATAAACTCAAAATGTGATGTCACTGAGAGCCGATTGTCCGCACAGTACAGATAAGGACATACTGCTGGTTTGATGCCGATGCCACCTTTTCCTGACTGCTGAGTATCCACCCTCAATAAAGACTCCACTCTGAAACTCAAAGTTGCCTACACTGGGAAACAACAATATTTTTCCTCTTCTCTTCAATAAGACTGTGTCCTCATTTTTGTTACGATAACTCCTTATCCTTAGATAAGGCTGAGAGGGTGAATTAGGAGATTGAGGATGCATCTTCTGTGAGCAGGTGCATGTATGAAGTTTGTGGAGTGAATCTTAGTACAAGGAAACACAGATAAAGATCTGACTCATGCCAGTTAGTATCAATGCCTACTTTTTTACTAAAATTAGGTTACTTAAATCATTCTTTTCTTGCTTAGTGGAATTTATTTGGGAATTAGAATTTAACCAGAACCCATGGACTACGTGTCTGATGGATTTGACTGTATTTTTGGCCTGGGTTCAAGGTTCGGTTCCTTGTGGATGAAAATCCTTCACATAGTACCAGATATAATAATGCTCCTGCTTTTCCTAGTAGTAATGTGCAAGGTAATATTATTACAGTGAAATGTTGCTTTAACCCCTCCTGCAAACCCTGATGTATACTGCACCCCTGCTTGCCCTCCCCTATATAGTGCGACGCCTGACCAGGTCCTGAGCCTGGAAGAGAAGCCGATGGTCCTTTGGACCCACAAATGATTTGTGTGAGAAGACCCCCAAGTGAACTATCCCATGGACACTATTCTCACCTTATATTTTGTATTTATTGGTTGTCACCTGTTGTGACAAAAGAAAGGATTGTAAAGGAATTTACAAGATATCCAAAATATAAATAATTGGAACATGCAATTAAGCCATCTGTCCCAACCCCCCTGTGCCTGCTAAATCCTGGTCTGCTGTATGTGAGACCCCATCCGACGGTTCGGTTATAACCCTGAGGCAAATTCCTTAAAACCTGCTCCCAATGACATATTGTTGTCACCTTTATATGGAAGAAGTGCTGCAGTCACTTCGTACATGTGGCAGTCTCTGATTGGTTATAACATGAGCTCCTCCATTTTGTATGTAGGTTATATATACTCCTGACTGTTGATGAACACAATTTCAATTTGAAGGACACAGTAGGTTGTCTGTGTCTTATTTTGCACAAGCGCGTGCTCTGCTCATCAATGTCTGGGTACCACAGATCCTGACCTGTAATGGAGATGGGGGACACACGGAGACCAGAGATGGGAAAGGAGAACCGTTCAGCCCTAACACTTAATATGCCCCACGACAAACCTGATGATGGAAGTTAGCACAATGGGAAGGCTGTTGGTTGGAGCATGCAGTGATAACCATGGAATCAGTGACATCATCAATGCACTTGCTGATATAGCCAATCAACGACTCCACATAACCCTTCAAGCTGATAGCTGTCAGTGGTTGCCACCTCTCTAAACATACAGTATACCTGTCCATTAACTTAAATACTGGGCCTGAAAAGCCAAGATAGCTCCTGCTGGCCAGGATTTCACCTGCCTCGGATTGGCACATCAAACAAGCTGTCTGTATGCTGAAAATTACTTGACTGAGTATGCACCAAGGACATTTGTATAGACAGATCCTGCAGCTTGATAATCAGGTAACTTCTGTATAAGTAACAGTGTCTGGCAGTGTAGACACAAACACCAGTTACTGTAATGATCATGTATTATAAAAGTTGACAAAAACAATTAAAAACCAAAACCAGAACTTGTGCATTGGTCGCTGTGACCATAGTCACTGCATGAAACCACAGCAGGAGCAATGTACATCAGTAACAATATTTTTACAGTCATTTGTATTATTCTGAGCAAACATATTTTATGTTTTTTCAGGTTTTTTTACTTTCACTGTTTAACTGTGGCTGCTGTTTTCCCATCCCCAATTGAGACCACAAGCCTTGCTGAGTGTTCTAGACCACATGCTTATAATGAAGAGAAACTCTCAGCTCTCAGTCAGTGGACAGTTTCTTATTCAGTTTCTTGTTTTTCGAGCTGAAAAAGTCCATATCTCTGCTCCCATCAGGGATACGGTCTCTCTTCCTCCTAAGAAAAGCTTGGAAATGTAGAATTTACTTTTGCAATGTTTGAAAAGAACAGCATTAAGGGGCTAAGAAAAGCAAAATATTGGACATGTGAAGGGGTGTTAAAGTGGTTAAAAATAATTGGGTGTGACTTTGGGGTTAGGATTACAATAACATTTATGGTTTAGAATTAGGTTTTGCAGTTAGAGTAAAGAATATGTCATAAGGATTCACTTACAGTGATCTATTAATGAGACTAGAGGTAAGATATATGCCAACCTCATTGGACATCCATCTTCTTCCTACAGCTTGGATGACTGGCGCATGTGGGACGAAAATAGATGCTAAAAAAACTAAGAATTGTATTCTTCGTGTGTATACTTTTCAAGTTTATCAAGTGACAGTTAAAGGGCAGTTCTAGTGGGACGGATTGACGTGCCCTATCTTACTAGCTCACAATCAGAGTCTTTCTTCTTTTTGAAGCTATATGGGACTTCAAAGAATTCCACTGAAAAATACAAAATTAGATATAAAATCAATCTTTTGACCCCCCCCCTCTTTTCAGTGATTTTCATGCACCATTTTCTTCACTCTTGTGGACTGACCAACTGCTTGTTTTACTTTAAGGGGTGTGTTTGGGTTATGGAATTGCAAATACCATAGTCCATGCTATTTTCTTGAGTTGCTTTCAAAACCTTGATATTTATTATTTTTTTAATTTAAAATTAGTTTTCATAAGCTTAGACACAAATAAGGGCTTAGACAGAAATAAAAGTGCTGCATAACATAGTTATATAAATATAGTACACATTATTTAATCATTAGTAATAGTGTACTAGTCATGAATAATCTACTTTCAACATAAAACCACAAAAAGGAAAAGAAAGAGGAAGCTCAACACTAAGACTCCATTAAGAGCTGTCAATGAACTTCTACCAAGTAGAAGAGTTGTGGATTATGTCACTGAAATTACTATCCCTGGGCTCAAGAACCCCAATCTGAACAATAGACAGCTCAACCCTGTCACGGTACCCATGTCAATTGTTTCAACATGATTTTCATGCGATTCATTGCACTGAAAGTGAGGCGAACGCTGGTGTCACTAATACTGCTGGTACCAGACCCTCTTCCATGATGCCTGGCTGGCATGGACTGTGTAGAATACACAGAATACTCTGTGACTGCTTCACTTTCATAGCACGTTTGTTAGCCTATAAACGACGTAAGCAACCATGCGTCATCCTGTTTTTAATCACACGTACATACCGTTGATCATGGTTGACACCAACCTATGTGAGTCAGTCTTAGACTATGTAAACCCAGTTATGGCCTTTTTGTAGTTTCTGTACAGGACCCAAAAGAGGGCCATGTTACAATGTTATCGATAACATTAGCACTCAGCTGTGTGAGCAATAACGTTAGCTTGGGTGGCCCTAGCGAAAGCCGACCATATTACATTCCGAACGGGTTAAAAAACCCATTAGCTATATGGAGTTTGTGCTTTCAGCGTGAGGTTCCTGTACTTTGCGCACCCTATGCTTAACATGGGGAGCGCAAAGTGTTAATTAGCGCTAGGATTACAAAGTCCTAACGCTAATTAACGTCCCGCTGTGATTAACTGAAGTTAACCACAGCTAGGAGCTGGTGCTAACGGATTCCACTTCTGCCGGATCAGTCAGCACCAGCTGAAACCCCCCAAAAAAAATCTGCTTCTTTTGGCCACCGGGAGCAGAGTGGGACTGGGGGGAAAAAGTCCCCATTTTCCTTCTGAGAATCACTCCGCTGACCTGCAGGATCCTGCGAGAGGCGAGATCCTGCAGGTCATGTGACCAGCAGTCGAAGCTTCAATGGAGTCCTATGGACTCCATGGAGGGGAGGCTCGCGGCGCGCTTAGCGCTGCTTCTAGCATCCTGAGGTTTAGCACTGTGTTATGGGGCAGGCTACTGCATCAGGGACTGCCCCGTAATATCACGCTAAACGAGGACGCTATGGAGAAACCTGCTGACGCAGGTTTTCCTCCTTAGCGTCCCCGTTTTAGCACAAACTTTGCAATACAGCCCAAAGTGTTTCTACTTATTTTTTCTTTGGTATTCACCTTGACCCCTTCTGACCTCCATTACTCTTTGTTGTCCTCAACGCAGCTTTGTTTTAGCAGTCTCCGGATCTCAACTGTCTTTGCAGTTGGCCTTGTATTGAATCTCTTTTTTTTTTGTCAAACCATTTGCACCCCAATTTAGCTCAACCACTATAAGGACCAGTGTTAGGATTTCTTTTAGTTCTGTATCTAATGCTTCAGCACAAAGTGTTAGGGTATCTGGGATCCTGTTAATCCCCTTAATTATGCAGCAAGGTGGGCAAGGCAATTTTGTTGAATAGTTTCTGGTGATGAGTGGTAATTTGTTAAAGACAAGACAATAGGAAGCTGAAAGAGTCCAAGGGGATCAGTGTCAGAGTCGCAGGGAAGTAAACTCTTATTTTTACACCACTCTGCACTAGAATGAATGAACTGTATATTTATTTAGTTATAAAGTATTTTACCAGGAAGGATACATTGAGATTGCTCTCATTTTCAAGTATGTCCTGGTTTCAAGAACATTGAATTGTTACAGTTATTACAGAAATACAAACTAATAAATGCAAGATATTAAAACAACAACAACACAAATATACAGATTAACACAGAAAATAAATACAATATGTAGGAAATATACTCACTTTGTTACATGTTTACAGGTGCATTCTGTATCGAGGTATATTAATAGAGATCTCTTTAGTGACTTTAGACTGAGGGAAGATTTGATGGTTTTTGGGAGGTTATTCCATATTTGTGGTGCTCTGTAGGAAAATGAGGATCAAGACACTTTCTTTTTGTATTGTGGTATTGTAAAAGTAAGGTGCTGGTCCTGGATCGGAGGTTATAGGATGAGGGAACTACTGGGGTAAGCAGTCTATTCAGGTAGGGTGGTAGCTTCGCAGAAAAGCTCTTAAACACCAGGTTGAAAAGATGAAGGGTGCGTCTAGATTCCAGCAATGGCCAGTTTAGCTCTTTTAACATGTCACAATGGTGGGTCATGTACAGTGGCGTCACTAGGGTTGGTGTCACCTGGTGCGGTAACTTATGGTGTCACCCCTCCCCCGAGTTTTACAGATTTTTTTAACTACTCTTCCTCCTAAATCAGTACTCCCATATAATACTGAATGCTCATACACACAGCGCACATTACTGTGAGGTTTATTGCTGTGGAGCTCTCTCATATGCTCACACAAATTGTTGCCAAATGTCAGCAAGTACGGTGCCTGTTCGAAGGCAGTGAAAGCACACATGGATATATATTGCCCCCAGCAGCTCTGGATATATTGCCCCCAGCAGCTCACCCATGGAAATATATTGCCCCCAGCTCACATATGGATATATTGCCCCAGTTCACAATTATATATTGCCCCCAGCAGCTCACCCATGGATATATTGCGCCTCAGCTCACATATGTATATATATTGCGCCTCAGCTCACATATGGATATATTGCCCCAGACCAGCTCACACATGGATATATTGCCCCAGACCAGCTCACACATGGATATATTGCCCCCAGACCAGCTCACACATGGATATTGCCCCAGCTCTCATGGATATGCCCCAACACACATGGATACTGCCCCAAGCACACATGGGTATATATTGGGTATACACATGGGTATAGACCAGCTCACCCATGGATATATATTGCCCCAGCTCACACATGGATATATTGCGCCTCAGCTCACCCATGGATATATTGCGCCTCAGCTCACATATGTATATATATTGCGCCTCAGCTCACACATGGATATATTGCCCCAGACCAGCTCACACATGGATATTGCCCCAGCTCTCATGGATATGCCCCAACACACATGGATACTGCCCCAAGCACACATGGGTACTGCCCCCAGCACACATGGATACTGCCCCAGCTCACATGGATATGCCCCAGCAGCTCTCATGGATATGCCCCAGGAGTTCTCATGGATATGCCCCAGGAGCTCTCATGGATATGCCCCAGCAGCTCTCATGGATATGTCCCAGCAGCTCTCATGGATATTGCCCCAGCTCCTCTCATGGATATTGCCCCAGCTCCTCTCATGGATATACTGCCCAGCTCCTCTCATGCATATACTGCTCCAGCTCCTCTCATGGATTTTGCCCCAGCTCCTCTCATGGATATACTGCCCCAGCTCTTCTCATGAATTTTGCCCCAGCTCCTCTCATGGATATACTGCCCCAGCTGCTCTCATGGCTATGCTCCCAGCTCCTCTCATTGATTATGCCCCAGCTCATGGATAATGCCCCAGCTCATGGATATACTGCCCCAGCTCATGGATAATGCCCCAGCTCATGGATACTGCCCCAGCTCATGGATAATGCCCCAGCTCATGGATATGCCCCAGCACATGGAAACTGCCCCAGCACATGGATACTGCCCCTGCACATGGATATACTGCCCCAGCTCATGGATAATGCCCCAGCTAATGGATAATGCCCCAGCTCATGGATATGCCCCAGCACATGGATACTGCCCCAGCACATGGATACTGCCCCAGCTCATGGATATACTGCCCCAGCCCATGGATATACTGCCCCAGCTCATGGGATATGCCCCAGCTCATGGATAATGCCCCAGCTCATGGATATGCCCCAGCACATGGATACTGTCACAGCTCATGGATAATGCCCCAGCTCATGGATATAATGCCCCAGCTCATGGATATACTGCCCCAGCTCATGGATACTGCCCCAGCTCAAGGATACTGTCCCAGCTCATGGATAATGCCCCAGCACATGGATACTGCCCCAGCACATGTATACTGCCCCAGCACATGGATATACTGCCCCAGCTCATGGATAATGCCCCAGCTCATGGATATACTGCCCCAGCTCATGGGATATGCCCCAGCTCATGGGATATGCCCCAGCTCATGGGATATGCCCCAGCTCATGGATAATGCCCCAGATCATGGATATACTGCCCCAGCTCATGGATAATGCCCCAGCTCATGGATATACTGCCCCAGCTCATGGATATTGCCCCAGCTCATGGATAATGCCCCAGCTCATGGATAATGCCCCAGCTCATGTATATACTGCCCAGCTCATGGGATATGCCCCAGCTCATGGATAATGCCCCAGCTCATGGATACTGTCCCAGCTCATGGATAATGCCCCAGCTCATGGATATACTGCCCCAGCTCATGGATATACTGCCCAGCTCATGGATAATGCCCCAGCTCATGGATATACTGACCCAGCTCATGGATATTGCCCCAGCTCATGGATAATGCCCCAGCTCATGGATACTGCCCCAGCTCATGGATATGCCCCAGCTCATGGATACTGCCCCAGCTCATGGATATACTGCCCCCAGTTCATGGATAATGCCCCCAGTTCATGGATATACTGCCCCCAGTTCATGGATAATGCCCCCAGTTCATGGATAATGCCCCCAGCTCACCTCCTGCGCCGCGTGTTCTGCCCCCTCTGAGCGTCTGGCGGGATGGAGCTTGGGCGCTCGCCTGGGGGAGCCACGTGACCAGCTGCGATCTCACAAGAACTCGGCTGGTGACGTGTTTCCCCCAGGCGAGTGCCGAAGCTGCATAGCTTCGGACGCTCGCAGGGAGTGAACACGCGGCGCAGGGTGAGACACCCTCCCTTAGGTGGGGGCGGGTGTCACCTGGTGCGGGCCGCACCCCCCGCCCCCACGTTACGACGCCCCTGGTCATGTAGTTACATTGTAGCACAAAGCAGCAGAATGAGTTATACAATGTAGTAAGTTTCTGAAGGTGTGTTTGCGGGGCTGCTGCATACACTACATCTCCGTATTCAATAGCTGGCATAAGCATTTGTTGTACAATCTGCTTTCTTACCACGGGGCTCAGGCAGGATTTGTTTCTGTACAGGGCACCTAGTTTGGGGTAAAGTTTAGATGAGAGTTTTTCGATGTGGGGGTCAAAGGATAGATTTGGTTCTAACCACATACCTAGATATTTGAGAGAAGTGACTGTGGTCAGCGTGCCATTTGATTTTGTCCTGACACATAGATGGGGAGTTTGCAATTGTGTTTAGGTGCTGTTCCAAATAGCATTGTGACAGTTTTGTCTGTATTTAGAAAAAGTTTATATAATGCCTCACTGTTATTCCATCTCATGTTATATTATTTTATTGAGATTAATGGTGGACAGTTGTAGAAATGAAGAAATCTCTTAAGCTAATGTCATTAGGCTTTTAGTTTTTTCCTTTCCTAACTGATCTAGCTGTTCCCTCTGTATTATCTATTTCCCAAGATTATTCCTCTGTAGTATGCATTTCCTGTAGCGGTCCCTTCTGTCTACTTACGTAGACTTAGGTTTTCCTGTGACTATGGGCATGAGGCAATAAGCTTTCTCCAATGGACCCAGTCGACTTCAGTGATTTCAGCTTTTTCCCATGAAACCACGATGGTGTTGAGGTCTTATTTGAATGTGGTACGCCATGTCATGAGTGGCCTGCCTTTCTTCTGTTTTCCTTTAGGTGGTATCCAGTGGATTGTAACCTTTGGTATGCATAAGTCTGGAAGTCGTAAGCTATGTCCAGCCAGGCGCATCCGGCATTCAGTTACTATCTCTTCCAGTTTCCATGAATTACTTCTTCGTAGGACTGCCTCTTTGGTAATGTGGTCTCTGTAGGAAATGTCCAGTATTTTTGGCAGGTTTAATCAGGCGAATTCCATAGGTTTCAATGATAAAAAAATTCCCGTTTTTATTAAATATCTAATAAACCTTTTATCCTTTTAATCTGCAGTAAAAACTCTCTTTATTTATTAATTTTTTAGGCATTTTTTGGGACTTTCTAGACAAAAATTCTTTAGGATTTTTTTTTAAATAGATTTTTTTTGTATGTAACATATCTTCTTATTATTATTCAAAGGACCTTATCTGTTAATTGTAGACATTTTAGTCCAGTAGTTTTTTGCAAACAGCGTTTCAAATTTGACACTTTGAATCGTTGTGTTTTTGTTTTGTTTTTACCCTTCCGGCGGCTTGTTGCCATTTTTCTCCGGCTGGTCGGTGCTGTGCTCGGCGTCTGCATCTGGCGGCTGTCCGGCATGTTTACAGCTGCTGTCTGGCGGGTTGTCGGCAGCGGGAGGCGGGTTTGCGGTGGGTTTGCAACGGTGAACGGCGTGTTTGCAGTGGGTTGGCGGTGGCATTCGGTGGGTAATTCGCTGTACTTTGGGGATCCTGTAGTGAATGCAGAATTCACCGTAGGGTCAGAGAATTGGACTCGCCGAAATGCGGTGAATCAGAGAGCACCGAAATGTTGGTGATATTTTGGTGCTCTCTGAATAACCATGAGTATATCAATGTCACCACACACCACACATCAACATGACATCCGAAGTGAAAATAAGAAGGAAACACTCAGAACAGTATGAGCAAGAGAGACCACGGAGCAGCATGAGAGCCACCGACAAGAAGTGAGGGAAAGAGCAAAAATATCACAGGCCGCAGAGACCAAAGAGCAGAAAGAAAACCGACTAAAGAAAAATAGGGAAAGAGCCAAATAATTAAGGGCAGCAGAGGCCAGATAGCAACATTCCAAACTTCCAAAACAAAGGGAAATAACCAGTATTTCAAAGGGGGCAAGATCTTACAATTTGTTGCTAGCTGGTTTTAACTATGATAGTGTAGCGCTGTTTAAAACTCTGTTGCTGTATTGCTCGGGTTTGGCCACCAGAGGGAGACAAGCGCAATGTAAACTATACTGGACACAATGGGACTACGTTTTCCAGCATTCTTTGGGGCAGAAACAGGAAGTGGGTGGGGAAGGAGGAAAGGACAGTGAACAGAGTAAGACGCACGTGAGACTGTGAGCAATTGTTACCAGGCCGGAGAGCAGGCGCTGCCTTGCCGACACTGGGGATCGATACAGTGACTTGCCAGAGACCTAGTAATCCACCGCTGAGAGGTTTTGCACAGACACAGAGTTCCAGATTGGACCCCGAGTAAGGAGACCGCGATGATCCACTGGGAGTGCAGGCGGTAGGCAGTAGATCTTGTTGTAGAAGACGGACAAGCAAGAGAAGCGGATCCGGTGGCACAGGGTCCCAGTATAATCCAGCGGAGAGACGTCCTTGATCGGGCAGCGGAACAGATTGTCTGGCAGATGGGTGAGAGGCCTTCCAGGCCACAGTCAAAGTTTAACGAAGCACGCTGCAGTATTGCTTAAATCTACAAGGACCCAACGTGACTAGTCGAAGATTTATTAAATGCATTCACTGGCCAGTCGAATATAGTACTCGGGTACCTGAGCTCACACACACACACTTTTTGGGACATAACCTGCACGGGACTTACACTCCAGAGACGAAGGGGTTAAACTTTTCTTTTACCGCTGCGCGTTTCTCGTATTACGAAATCCTGTTTCTATATACCGTGCTTACATTATATATGCCGCTTTATTGAGACCAGTAAAGTATATAATTTATAAAATCCACAACAGTGCTGGTGTATATTTATTCCCTAGTGCGGAGAGACTAACCCGAGGTTAAATTCAGCTGCTCCTCCCGGAGTAAGCGCTACAATAGTCAGATGGAGTATGATCAACATCCGTATGTAATTATTGGAGAAATTTAAAAATGAATGTCCAGAAATGGGCTAATGGGCTGTAGAAGTGGAAAAGTAAAACTATTGTCTCTGGAATCACCAACAAATGAGCTACTTTCTTACATATCAGGGACAACTTCAGAATCTAAAAATTTTTTACAGAATATAATAAAATGCAACTCCATGTTTTCAGATGACATCTTTTGGTGCTACGTCTACAGTTGAAGAAGATACTGGCTTTGTAACAACATTCAAAGTCCAAGGTCAAGTCTACCACAGAGCAGGATCTCTGCTCCCATTTCATATACAGTGGCAAGAAAAAGTATGTGAACCCTTTGGGATTACGTGGAGTTTTGCAGGAATTGGTCATAAAATGTGCTCTGATCTTCATCTAAGTCACAACAATTTGAAAAACACAGTCTGCTTAAAATAATACAACACAAACATTATATGTTTTCATGTGTTTATTGAACATAACATGTAAACATTCACAGTGCAGGGTGGAAAAAGTATGTGAACCCCTAGCCTAATGAGTTCTCCAAGAGCTAATTGGAGCCAGGAGTGAGCCAACCTTGAGTCCAGTCAGTGTGATATTATTGGATGTGTTGCTGAAAGCTGTCCTGCCCTTTAAAAACACACACCAGTTTTGGGTTTACTGGTTTCAAGAAGCACTGCCTGATGTGAACCATGCCTTGCAGAAAAGAGCTCTCAGAAGACCTACGATCAAGAATTGTTGACTTGCATGAAGCTGGTAAGGGTTACAAAAGTATCTCCAAAAGCCTTGATGTTCATGTGTCCACGGTAAGACAGACTGTCTACAAATGGAGAAGGTTCAGCACTGTTGCTACTCTCCCTAGGCTTGGTCGTCCTGTAAAGATGACTGCAAGAGCACAGCGCAGAATGCTTAATGAGGTAAAGAAGAATCCTAGAGTGTCAGCTAAAGACTTACAGAAATCTCTGGCACATGCTAACATTTTTGTTGACACATCTACAATAAGGAAAACATTAAACAAGAATGGAGTACATGGGAGGACAGCACGGAGGAAGCCATTGCTGTCCAAAAAGAATATTGCAACACGTTTGAAGTTTGCAGAAGAGCACCTGGATGTTCCACCGCACTACTGGCAAAGTATTCTGTGGACAGATAAAACCAAAATTTAGTTGTTTGAAAAAAACACACAACACTATGTGTGGAGAAAAAAAGGCACAGCACACCAACATCAAAACCTCATCCCGAAGGAGGGTCAACCAGTTATTAAGTACAAAGGTTCACATACTTTTTCCACCCTGCACTGTGAATCTTTACATGTTCTGTTCAATAAAAACATGAAAACATATACAGGGTTATTCAGAGAGCGTGAAAAGCAGGAGAATGACTGGAGAATGGCTGGAGAATGAAAATTCTAGGTCAAAATAGCCAAACCAGAAAAATTCTCCCTTTCATCTCACTTTCCAAATCGGCTATTTTGACCTAGAATTTTTCATTCTCCAGTCATTCTCCTGCTTTTCACGCTCTCTGAATAACCCTGATAATGTTTGTGTTGTATTATTTTAAGCGGACTGTGTTTTTCAAATTGTTGTGACTTAGATGAAGATCAGAGCACATTTTATGACCAATTCATGCAAAACTCCATGTAATCCCAAAGGGTTCACATACTTTTTCTTGCCACTGTACGAGATAGAAATTTTTTACAAATTTTAAGACTTTTTTAAGATTGAGTGGCCTGTTCTCCTTTTTTGTTCTTGGACTTTGTCAGTGTCTTTGTCACTTTCTGTCTCTATCAGTACATTAGTGTCTGTCGGTGTCATTACTTGTCTTAAGGGGTTATTCAGAGCCGATCTGGCCCCAAATGTAACCGGATGCCGAATTTCAGAGTACGGTGCCATTTCGTGGCCGTTTGGTTATTCAGAGAGCAGGGAGCTCTCCCAAAATGGTCTGCGTCCTGTTTTTCTCCCGAAATGGTCTGCGTCCTGTTCGGGAGGCACGAGGTGGGACCCCCTCATACCGCAAGAGGTCCTAGGTGATATTACCGAGTCACTAATCCAGGAGGCTCTGCAACACGTGAGTGTTCCCTTTCCTCTGTTATAAATCTGTGACCATAATACAGTGCCGTGTTATGTTCGTTTATTTATTTGAGATATCAATTGAATACTCTATCATGGACAAATACTGAATAAGACTCGCGATTGATGGGAGTAGCCTCCCAGAGAGGCTTAAAGGCGCATAATCTGTGTCTTGAAGGCGCCACCATTGTGAGTATTACCATTGAAGAAAACTGCTCGCATGTCATTTGTTGCATTATATACTGCTCAATTTGTTTTTTCTTCTTTCTCCTAGAGGGAACGGTAGTCTGAAATTACATCTGGGACAATATCAAATACAGCGAATCAATATATATTGCCGTCTGTTACGGGACTACACCTATTTGTTTACATTGTCTGTTTCTATTGATGGTTTCTTTCATTAACCCCTTAAGGACGGGAGTAATTTTACAACTTCGGCGCTGTTTCGGAAGTAGAAGTTTGCTGAGCTCATTTTGACCATTTTTAAGTCACGTATTCTTATACCACCCAGACAAATTATATATCGTTCTTTCCGTCAGACTCGGCAGATTAATAATATATCATTATTATATGTATATGTCATGCCCTGCCAAAATGCTATAACAAAAAATGTAAAAAAATTTGAATTTTCAATAAAATTTCAATCTTCCACAGTGTGTAAAGTGTTTTTTTTTTTTAATTTTATTATCCGAGGCTCTGCGGTCATATTCTATTGGGTAGATTTGTTAAAAAAATTAGAACGGTGAACCCATTTTTTTTTTGGGGAGAAATTGCGTGATTTTAGCTAAACCCCCAAAAAAAAAAATCATTAGTGAAGCATCATTGTTCACATTATAATTGAAATGTGAACAATAGTGCTGCATTAAAAAAAACAAAATTTTTTTTTATTATTATATTTATTATTTTTTATTATTTAATTTATAATTTTTTTATTATTTTTAATTTTACTTTTTTTACACTTTTATTTCACTTGTACCATGGTCATGTTTGATATCATTGGAAAGGCCATGCTCTGGCCTTTCCAGCAATATCAGCCATGACCCCTAGCTGCCACCGATCAGGAGATAAAGGGGTTCAAAGAACCCCCTATCTCCTGCAAGGGATTTCCATGGGAAATCCCTTTGCAGCTAGGGGGTTCCCGGTTAACTGACATCATCGCGCATGGCGCGATGAGTCAGTTGACCGGGGGGTGACCCAGAGGTGGGGGCTGCCATCCAAGATGGCGGCCCCCCCGGAAATAGGCCGCGATCGGGCACAAATTAGTGCCCGGTCGCGACCTGGCAACTAAGGGGTTAACCCCCCATACATCGCTGGAAAGGTCAGGCTGTGACCCTTCCAGCGATGCTGGCCACAGCTGCCGGGGACCAGGCGATCGGGAGATAGAGGGATCCTCCCCTCCAGGCGCTTCCCCTGCTCCGGCGGGGGGGGGACGCCTGAAACTGACGTCATCGCGCCACCGGCGCGATGACGTCACAACGCCGGAGGAGGGATCACACTGATCTGACTCCGGGGGAGTCAGAACAGCGTGGGAGCGACCGGAGAAGGTGAGTATCTCCCGGGGGGGCTCTAAACGCCGAGGACGTACATTTACGTCCTGCGGCGGCAAAGCCCGCCTAATGCAAGACGTAAATGTACGTCCTGCGGCGTTAAGGGGTTAATTCCAATTGAATTCGCTCCCATACACCATTTTGGTGTTCAGGTTTTTTCAACTGTAGAAGCGAAGGATACTGTGACGTTCTGGGTCCCTGGCGCCCCCTCTGGCATATGTGAACAATTGCATTTATGTTCTGGACTTTCGTCTCCTTTGGATTTCCAGCCCTGGATACTCACCTGGACTCACTTGTTCATATTGAACTCTATATATAAGGAGGCATCACCTTAGGAAGGGCGCTGCCTCATTTTGATTTGATCCAAGCCTCATTTTGATTCTGATTCTGATCCTGATTCATTGCCTTTGCAGTTCTGGTTAGGTGCTGTTTGCTCTGGATCTCCTGTCTGTATTCAGGTTTATGTTCTTGATTCAAGTTAATTTCTGCTTTAGGTTCCTGTCTGATATTGTCTCTGGTTTTATTCTAGTTTTTGCCCATGCCTTATGTTCATGTTCTCATTTGATGTTTTCCTCTAGTTTATTTTGCTCTATTGTTTAGTCCTCTTACGTTGTTTAGTTCAGTGATCTGTGTTTTCCTGTATTCTTTCTGATTTGGTTCTATTTTTTGGTATTATGCTCTTGCTTTAGCTGTATGTTTATCTGGGTTACAAATAAACCTAGCTGTTTTCTTTATTTCATATCTGTTTCATGTTTACTGATTCATGTCTGATCACGGCATGTTTAGCTCACACCCTTCTGCACCCATGCCATGCCAGGCCCACCGTAACAGATACACTTTGCTGGTGAGCTGCAGTTGATATATTCTTTCTATTCATCTAATGTATACCTAGCGCCACTTACACTCTTTAACCCCTTGAGGGTAATACAATTTTGCAGATCTTCCTTAGAGGTTCTGGTCCAGGTTGACATGACCGGAGCAAGGCAGCCCATTGATGCTGTTAGTTTCTTATTTCGCCACATTAGAAAGGTGCTGTTTTGGTTTGAGACCTAGGACTAGATTACAATTTTCTCACTAAAATGGGGACACTAATGAGGAAAGCCTGTGTGTGTGTATAAGGGTATCACAGAGCTTCACAGTAATGTGCAGTGTTTGAGGCTGTCAGAGCTACACAGTAATGTGCAGTGTTTATGAGGGTGTCACAGAGCTCCACAGTAATGTGCAGTGTTTTAGTGTAGAGCTATGACACCCTCATACACAGTGCACATTACTGTGGAGCACTGTGACACCTTCATACACACCACGCATCACAGAGCTCCACAGTAATGTGTGCTGTGTATGAGGGTATCAGAGCTCCACAGCAATAAAACTCACAGTAACAGTAATGTGGGCTGCTCAGTTCAAAATGCCTGGGCCTATTTTTTGTCCCAGTCCGGGCCTGCCGGCGGGTATGGAAACACAAGGAAGGTTGGTAACACTGGTAGGATAAGGGGTTCTGGAAAACACAGGAGCCACAGCGTAGCTTTACTCTTGCTGGCAGCAGATTACAACTACTAATGCTGGAGCAAGGAGCAGAGGAAGGTGTGATTCTTTTATTTCAGGCAAGTCACATGAACGTGTGTGTGTGTGTGTTTTTAACTGTTTTTGTGCTGGACCACACACTGGAAATAAACAGGACTGACATAAAACAGGACTTGAAGGGGGCTGCCCAGGCATGGTTCAGGAGCCTGACACTCCTCATGTCAAGTATAGGATGTGAAAAGTACAGTAAGCTCGCGCAATCTATGCAGTCACTGATTCGGTAATGGATTACAAATGGTTTTAGCGTTAAAAAGTAATATGGGTAGCATGCGCTAAACTCACTTATCCTGATGTTAACACTTACATATCCGAAGGCTACAGTTGTAATCTAGCCACTGGTGTCTATAAAAGCTGTTCTCATGAAGAAGAGATTGGTGGTGTGCCTAAGGTTGGCAGGGTCATCTAGTTATAGTAATGAGTTCATTGGGGCTGAAAGACATTACAGTATTAGAACAGCTATTCCTTATAAATGAGGAAATTACCTATCACCAGGAGGGCAGGAACTATTCACTTATATAAAGACAATAAAAGGGGACAAAGAACACTACATATATTAAGCAAACTCCTCTGTCAGCTACTATATAATTACTGTTGGAAACGTACACTGTGTGTGAACATGTGATGTAATCTATTGGCCTGGAGCTAATTACATTTTATGCAGCTTTCAATTTGGGAGTAATAAAGACAATTTGGATTTATTCAAAGCTGATTCCTCTTCATACGATCAAATCATCTTCTCAAATAAAATGTTGTATTAAAGTCATACATTAGTAACCTAATACATCTAAAAAAAATTGGAATAAGGCTTATAAAAAGTATTCATGGGCAGCATTATTTACACATTTGCTATATTAAATTGATACTAAGCATTAATAGCTACCATCAGAAAAATGAAATAGATAGGTGTAGGATGCTGACTTAGCTGTGCAACCTGCAAACTAACCATGGATGATAGTGATCAATATCCATGTATAAAATGTATTCCCATATATGGTGCACCAACAACACGTAATTCTTTTTATTTTCAACAAGAAGCACAAGAGCTGGTCCTTTATTTATTTTACTACAAAAGTAGTTAAGTTATTTTTCTTGATCTCCAGGCAGATGTCTGGTGAAGCCTTTGAGAGTAACTCAACATATCAAGAACTTGGGACATTTTTGAAATCTGCCCATTTTGAGGCCATGTTAGACATGCTCAGTCTAACCTAGTCCAATTACAGCATTCTACTATTTTAAAACTACACCAGATTCCACTGGTTACTGTACAATGTTACATAAAGTGAAGTCATACTGCCCTATAAATTTTCTATCTCTCCTTTTGAGAACCTCTGAAGATCAAGCCACTGACCAGGCTGTGCCACCCCAAAGGCCACCGCCGATAGTCCAGAGCCAGTTACCAAAGACTCTTCACAACTATTTGTGTTACATTCTGTTCTCTGGACTGTATTGCACAATTATTTGTTATATTTTTTTGTTTCCTTTTAAGATACCCAAGGAAGAAAACCCATTGGATTATAAGTATATATTTCATCCTCTGCTATCACTATAGGTGTACCTATTTTTGGCACTGATTGTATAAGTGTTGCTCTAGTTTTCTCACTCACATGGACTGCATATGTGCCTCACCCTTTAGCCTCTACTCTCTCTGATTGGTCAGTTCTTGAACGCATGCGAAAGCTTGTTAAACCAATGAGGAAACTCATTAGGTGGAACGTTCTCATTGGTTGGGACATAATTTTTTTGCAAGTAATACTAATGGCAGCATTTAAAACGGAACCCTACACACTCATGAGAGCCAAATCTTATTCTAGTGGCCCTACAGGCTTTGATTTAGCCAGGCTATTGGGTTATGTAATTTACCTGGACTTTTTAGATCTATTTTTTTTGCTTACGTTTTTTTTGTTCAAACATCAGTTTTCTGGGGTTGTCATTTTAATGGTGGACCCATTTTGTGAAGGGCCAAAGATGAGGAAGCAGGGCTAAGGAAGATGTGTATATTCTCACTTTGGGACATAGATTTAGGAGGTTTTGGTCATGGGATCTACTACATTAATAATGTGTTAATGGGGGGGGGGGTTGACTCATCTTTACATTATGGATAATGAGTGGTTATTTTTAAATATTTACTTAGGATGAACAATGATGTTTTGCTGAAGGAGAGTTCACCATGACACCATTTTGGCTAACACATACTGTATGTCAACAATATACAGACATAGAAAAATAACAAGAAGTATTGCAGAACTTCAGTGCTATTTGGAATTACATTGTCAACTTGTCCAGAAATAGGAACATATTTTCAATGTACAATACCATATTTTCGTATGCATATTCCACCTGTAAAGGAGGTGAAGGACCTTCTTACAAGATATTTCACATATTTGTGAATAATCAGAGACTGACTAGAGAATTGGAAAATATTGCCGTAAGTTGGAAAAATAACTGAATTTTAGGTTTTCAGGCGGTTTGGCTTAAAGATTGGAATTCCATGGTCTATTCTTGATGGTTTCCAACAGTTTTTCGCTAACTGAGTAACTCTGAATGTAAATGTCCAGCTCAGGAAAACTCTATCCTCCAAGATTCTTTGCCCTCATATCTTTACGCAATTCATAACCTATGATCCTTCTCAAGCTCACCCTAACCCAGTGGCGTCACTAGGGTTGGTGTCACCCGGTGCGGTAACTTATGGTGTCACCCCCCCCCCCCCGAGTTTTACGGATTTTTTTTAACTACTCTTACTCCTAAATCAGTACTCCCAAATAACACTGAATGCTCATACACACAGCGCACATTACTGTGAGGTTTATTGCTGTGGAGCTCTCTCATATGCTCACACAACTTTTTGCCAACTGCCAGCAAGTACGGTGCCTGTTCGAAGGCAGTGAAAGCACACATGGATATATATTGCCCCCAGCAGCTCATCCATGGATATATATTGCCCCCAGCTCACATATGGATATATTGCCCCAGTTCACAATTATATATTGCCCCCAGCAGCTCACCCATGGATATATATTGCCCCAGCTCACACATGGATATATTGCGCCTCAGCTCACCCATGGATATATTGCGCCTCAGCTCACATATGTATATATATTGCGCCTCAGCTCACACATGGATATATTGCCCCAGACCAGCTCACACATGGATATTGCCCCAGCTCTCATGGATATGCCCCAACACACATGGATACTGCCCCAAGCACACATGGATACTGCCCCCAGCACACATGGATAATGCCCCAGCTCACATGGATATGCCCCAACAGCTCTCATGGATATTGCCCCAGCTCCTCTCATGGATTTTGCCCCAGCTCCTCTCATGGCTATGCCCCCAGCTCCTCTCATGGATATACTGCCCCAGCTCCTCTCATGGCTATGCCCCCAGCTCCTCTCATGGCTATGCCCCCAGCTCCTCTCATTGATATTGCCCCAGCTCATGGATAATGCCCCAGCACATGGATAATGCCCCAGCTCATGGATATACTGCCCCAGCTCATGGATATACTGCCCCAGCTCATGGATATGCCCCAGCAGCTCATGGATATGCCCCAGCAGCTCATGGATATTGCTCCAGCTCATGGATATTGCCCCAGCTCATGGATATTGCCCCAGCTCATGGATACTGCCCCAGCTCATGGATACTGCCCCAGCTCATGGATATGCCCCAGCTCCTGGATTTGCCCCAGCACATGGATTTGCCCCAGCACATGGATTTGCCCCAGCTCATGGATATGCCCCAGCTCATGGATATACTGCCCCAGCACATGGATTTGCCCCAGCTCATGGATATGCCCCAGCTCATGGATATGCCCCAGCAGCTCATGGATATGCCCCAGCAGCTCATGGATATTGCTCCAGCTCATGGATATTGCCCCAGCTCATGGATACTGCCCCAGCTCATGGATACTGCCCCAGCTCATGGATATGCCCCAGCTCATGGATTTGCCCCAGCACATGGATTTGCCCCAGCACATGGATTTGCCCCAGCTCATGGATATGCCCCAGCTCATGGATAATACTGCCCCAGCACATGGATATACTGCCCCAGCTTCCTCTCATGGCTATGCCCCCAGCTCCTCTCATGGCTATGCCCCCAGCTCCTCTCATTGATATTGCCCCAGCTCATGGATAATGCCCCAGCACATGGATAATGCCCCAGCTCATGGATATACTGCCCCAGCTCATGGATATACTGCCCCAGCTCATGGATATGCCCCAGCAGCTCATGGATATGCCCCAGCAGCTCATGGATATTGCTCCAGCTCATGGATATTGCCCCAGCTCATGGATATTGCCCCAGCTCATGGATACTGCCCCAGCTCATGGATACTGCCCCAGCTCATGGATATGCCCCAGCTCATGGATTTGCCCCAGCACATGGATTTGCCCCAGCACATGGATTTGCCCCAGCTCATGGATATGCCCCAGCTCATGGATATACTGCCCCAGCACATGGATTTGCCCCAGCTCATGGATATGCCCCAGCTCATGGATATGCCCCAGCAGCTCATGGATATGCCCCAGCAGCTCATGGATATTGCTCCAGCTCATGGATATTGCCCCAGCTCATGGATACTGCCCCAGCTCATGGATACTGCCCCAGCTCATGGATATGCCCCAGCTCATGGATTTGCCCCAGCACATGGATTTGCCCCAGCACATGGATTTGCCCCAGCTCATGGATATGCCCCAGCTCATGGATATACTGCCCCAGCACATGGATATACTGCCCCAGCTCATGGATATGCCCCAGCTCATGGATATTGCCCCAGCTCATGGATTTGCCCCCCAGCTCATGGATACTGCCCCAGCTCATGGATACTGCCCCAGCTCATGGGTTTGCCCCCCAGCTCATGGATTTGCCCCAGCTCATGGATACTGCACCAGTTTATGGATACTGCCCCAGCTCATGGATACTGCCCCAGCTCATGGATATGCCCCAGCTCATGGATATGCCCCAGCTCATGGATATGCCCCAGCACATGGATTTGCCCCAGCACATGGATTTGCCCCAGCTCATGGATTATGCCCCAGCTCATGGATATACTGCCCCAGCTCATGGATATACTGCCCCAGCTCATGGATATGCCCCAGCTCATGGATATTGCCTCAGCTCATTGGATTTGCCCCAGCACTTGGATTTGCCCCAGCACATGGATTTGCCCCAGCTCATGGATACTGCCCCAGCTCATGGATTTGCCCCAGCTCATGGATACTGCCCCAGCTCATGGATTTGCCCCAGCTCATGGATACTGCCCCAGCTCATGGATACTGCCCCAGCTCATGGATATATTGCCCCAGCTCATGGATATATTGCCTCAGCTCATTGGATTTGCCCCAGCACATGGATTTTCCCCAGCTCATGGATACTGCCCCAGCTCATGGATACTGCCCCCCAGCACATGGATAATGGCCCCAGCTCACCTCCGCCGCGTGTTTGCTCCCTCTGAGCGTCCGGCGGCACACAGCTTGGGCGCTCGCCTGGGGGAGCCACGTGACCAGCCGCGATTGGCTGGTGATGTGTTTCCTCCAGGCGAGCGCCGAAGCTGCATGCTTCGGACGCTCGCAGGGAGCGAATACGCGGCGGAGGGTGAGACACCCGCCTAAGGGCGGGTGTCACCTGGTGCGGGTCGCCCCCCCGCCCCCACGTTACGACGCCACTGCCCTAACCACAAGTACTGTGATTGCTATTAAATCAATGAATATTAATAATCTGTATCATCTTTGTCTCTGCCATTTCTTTTATATACCATATTAATGGGATATACTATCAGGGTTATTCAGAGAGCAGTGAAAACCAGGAGAATGACTGGAGAAGTGAAAACTCTAGGTCGAAGTAGCCAAACCAGAAAAATTCTCCCATTTATCTCACTTTTCAAATCAGCTATTATCACCTAGAATTTTCACTTCTGCTTTCATTCTCCTGGTTTTCACCTCTCTCTGAATAACCCTGTAGGTCAAAATAGCCAAACCAGAAAAAGTCTCCCATTTATCTCATTTTCCAAATCGGCTATTTTGCCCCCGAATTTTCACTTCTCCAAAGGTTCTCCATGTTTCACCATTCTCTGATTAACCCTCAGTTATTTCAAAACTGCACAGGTGTCAGTATCGTCTGGGTAATATACCCATTAAAGATCACATAAAACCCATAAAATAGAGCAAAATGGGCTTTTTACACAATGCATGTTAGAGATCCTACATAATATAAATCAAGTATTACAGTGCACCTATAAATAGAAAAAAAAATCTGGGCGCACCTTAACAATTCAGTTCAATTGTTAAGGTGCGCCAGGCTATGTTTTATTTTCTAATTTTCATTTTAACAGTGTTTTTTAGGTTGTAAACACACATATTCTGGCTTGCAGCACCTGCCTATATTGAGCACGTCCTCCCACATTTCACATATTAAGACGAGCGCCACACTCACACTATTGCCTTGAGTGCAGCTATAAAGCTGTGATTTTTCTGATTGTAACCATTGTGACTTTCATTTATATCTGTGATGTGATAAATAAACGCTAAAGAGAAATATGGGATGCTGCTCATCTTAATCATACTGGTAATGCCGTTCTTTGTATGAAATGCGCAGAATTTTGCCATAAGCCCATTTCTATTCAAATACATATATATTAAATATTATTTGTGTTTTCAACTCCTGCACACGAGGGTCCTGTGTGTGCATCAGCAGAAAAAAAGAAGCCCCCGGGGCAAGCTATTTGCATTCAAGTCTCAGAGACGGAGAATGCATACTGTAACACAGTGGAACTTTATTTTTGCTTAAACAATTAAAGAACTTGTAAACAGCGTTGCAGGATTATTAAGTAGAAATCTGGAACTGCATCAGGCTTCTCGACAGCTCACAACAGACGGGTGTCCCAGACTCTTCCACGTAGTTAACGATTTACATTTCCCAGACAGCGGCAAATGAAAAACAAAAAAACAAAAAAAACCTCCCAAAACAGAGGTACGAGAGGAGGAGAGAGCGAAAAAATTCATACGAAACCCGTTGTGCGAGGAACCCACAAATAGATATATTCTTAATAAAACCTGCTTTCCACCATTCTGCTCCTTCCCCAGGGAGAGAGAACAGCTTGCACATACCATCTGAGTTATAAAAACAGACACTTCTCTCCGGTTTTCCAGAAATTGCTTTAATTTTAGTAAACAGAATAGTGCGTTGCTCATAGTTCATTGACCTGATGCTGTACTGCGCCATCTGGAGAATCCTGGGGTTCAATAGAATACCTAAGGAGCTGTTTGTGTAATGTGAGTCTTAGAGCGCTGGTTCCTCACTAATAACATTGGCAAAGACTCTGCTCCCCATTACGCCTCTGCACCCATTTGGCCTTTCAGTTGTAAACACAGCGTACACTCGGAATAACTCAGCTCCCGGTCAGAGACAGTACCAAAGAGAGAGCAATAAAGGTTTTTATGTCTTCATATCCCAGGTACTTTTAACCTTTTAATTTTACAGGAGAGCAGCACTGTGACAAATCTTGTTCCTTTGTGAGCGAGCAGTTTATACTGTCGAACAAGGCATGAAAATACTCGCAACCATAACTGAATTTGCTACAATTTACGCCAGCCATGCTTCTAACATACAATACAAATATCAATACATATGCCCATGTGATATTTCAGTTTCTTCTTTTGAATAAATTGTCAAACAACCGTTTTTGCTCTGTCGTTTTGGGGTATTGAGTGTACAGTTGTGTTCAAAATTATTCAACCCCCAATGCTGTAAAGGGTTTTAGGGAATTTAGCGTACATTTGTAATTGTATTCAGAATGAAATCCTACAAGGACTTTTTAAAGAACCATATGCAACTAAAATGAAATCAATTGGTTTTGTAATACAGTAGTAAATGTTTCTTTTGTGAATTCTTCATTGACACAATTATTCAACCCCTTAAAGACTACCACTCTGAAGAACAGAGGTTCATTCAAGTGTTTTCAATCAGGTATTGAAAACACCTGTGGATGTCACGGAGCAGCAATAAAGCATAATAAGCACCAATTAGGCAGCTTTAAAATGACTGTGATACTCAGCTACTTCTAGACATTTACTGGTGTGGTTACAAACATGGTGAAGTCAAGAGAATGGTCCAGGAAGACAAGAGAAGAGGTGATTACTCTTCACAGGAAGGGCAATGGCTATAAGAAGATTGCAAAGATGTTAAACATACCAAGAGAGACCATAGGAAGCATCATTCGCAAATTCAAGGCAAAGGGCACTGTTGAAACGCTACCTGGTCGTGGCATAAAGAAGATGCTGACTTCGACTGCTGTGCGCTACCTGAAGCGTATAGTGGAGAAAAGTCCCCGTGTGACTGCTGAGGAACTGAGAAAAGATTTGTCAGATGTGGGTACTGAAGTTTCAGCTCAGACAATACGGTGCACACTGCGTAATGAAGGCCTCCATGCCAGAACTCCCAGGCGCACCCCCTTGCTGTCTCCAAAGAGTAAGAAGAGTCGACTGCAGTATGCCAAAAGTCATGTGGACAAACCACAGAAGTTTTGGGATAGTGTTCTGTGGACTGATGAATCAAAATTAGAACTGTTTGGGCCCATGGATCAACACTATGTTTGGAGGAGGAAGAACAAGGCCTATGAAGAAAAGAACACCTTGCCTACTGTGAAGCATGGCGGGGGGTCAATCATGCTTTGGGGCTGTTTTGCTTCTGCAGGTACAGGGAAGCTTCAGCGTGTGCAAGGTACCATGAATTCTCTTCAGTACCAGGAGATATTGGATGACAATGTGATGCAGTCCGTCACAAACCTGAGGCTTGGGAGACGTTGGACCTTTCAACAGGACAATGATCCCAAGCATACCTCCAAGTCCACTAGAGCATGGTTGCAGATTAAAGGCTGGAACATTTTGGAGTGGCCATCGCAGTCACCTGACTTAAATCCGATTGAGAACCTCTGGTGGGACTTAAAGAAAGCAGTTGCAGTGCGCAAGCCTAAGAATGTGACTGAACTGGAGGCTTTTGCCCATGACGAATGGGCGAAGATACCCGTAGATCGCTGCAAGACACTTGTGTCAAGCTATGCTTCACGTTTAAAAGCTGTTATAACTGTAAAAGGATGTTGTACTAAGATTGAATGTCACTTGGGGGTTGAATAAAACTGATAATGATGTGAGCACAGAAAAGACATTTGTGGTTATTTCATTATAAATGTTATGTTATATTTGTCTGACCTACACGTGCCTCTTTGATTTAATTGTAAGCAAGATGACTGAATGATCAAAATCAATGTCAAACTGGCCAAAACACTCAATTTCAGTGGGGGTTGAATAATTTTGAACACAACTGTAGATGGAAGTAAAAAAATATTTATTTAAACAATTTTAGAAAATAGATGCAATTTAGCAAAATGTTTAAAATGAAGGGGTCTTATTACTTTCTGAATGCACTGTGGATTTACAGGATGATTCATTAACACCTGAACTCAAAGATTTTGTTATAGCATTTAAACGAATGAATGGAAAGTAATGAGCGTTTCAGGAAACGTACCTCCTCTTATGTTGAGCACATCCCAGTGCAGGAAGTAGCTGACATTTTCTGTTTGGCAAATATCGACACAGTGATGCATGATGTTGCTAACATATTTCAATATGGCATCATCAATGTTTTGGATCTCATTCTAAATGTTATCTGATAAGTACTCAATTGTGAGGGGCTTGTTATGAAACACTCATTCTTTCACATAGCCCCACAAAACGATGTCCAAGCTGGTAATATCAGGAGACTGAGGTGGACACTGATTCTTGGAAAAGATTAGAAGCCTACAAAGCATGGGTGCACAGTCCAGTCTCTTGCTGGAGGCAGTGTTTGAGGAATAATTTGTCAATTTCTTGATTTATTGGGTTTAGGTAAAAATATCTATAGGGTACTGGAGAATATGTTAAGGGTATCTTTATCATAGAGATCTCTAAACTAAAACTGTGTAATATTGATCAAGATTGGTCAAAAGTGACAAATCGCCTGGTGAATAATGTTTATGTCACATTCCGCGCTCCCATGCTGGGTCCTAGCGGCAGCACTTTCCTCGCTTGCTGGCCCGCCAACGACTGATGTAGCTGGTGGATGCAGTTGCAGGTCGAGGGCGGGGCAAGGCGTGATGACGCGGTGCTTGCTAAGTTTAAATTCAGATGCCTGAACCCTGGTTCTTTGCCCTGATGTGGTTTTCACTCCTCTCAGTTCATTCTTTGCTAAAATCCTTCAGATCACAGGTTTGTCAATTTGGCTTGTCTGATGATTCTCTTGGCTGTTAACCCCTTGGCTCCTGTCTGACTACCTGCTCTGCATAATGCCCCCTGGCACTTGGCTGACGACCCCTCTGGCATAACGACCCTTGCACTTGGCTGACAATCCCCTCTGGCAATATGATCCCTGGCACTTGGCACAATCCCCTCTGGAAATACAACCCCTGGAACTTGGCTGATGATCCCCTCTGGCAAGACGATCTCTGGCTTTTGGTTAACAGTCAGCTCTAGTATTAACCGCTGATATCTGGCTCATGAGTATCTCTGGTAGTAACCTCTGGTGTTTATTATTCATTTCTGTTTGTGTATACCTCTGGTACTGTTGGCATTTGAAAATAGGTAGAGTTACTGGCCACTTCAAGGACTGACACTTTAGTATAGCTTGGCTGCATATAGGGATTAGAAATTATATCTAGAAGGTACCTGACAGTTTATAACCAGTTTTGTGTCATACAAGAAAAAAGTGCTGTGTAGAGCATTTGTGCAAACACTTCTGATGTCTACAATTTGTGGAACTTCTGGAGCTTATTAATACTTTGGAGTAGTGGATGTGTCGTTCAGTGGCAAATAAATGATAGAGAACTAATCACCCACAATCTGTATGTAATATACAGTGGTATATACAGTTAGGTCCACATATATTTGGACACAGGCACAATTTTCATACTTTTGGCTCTGTATGCCACCAGAATAAAATTAAAACAAAACAATCCAAATGAATTTGAAGTGCAGACTTTCAGCTTAACCCCTTCGCTGCGGATGACGTGTGGGGCACGTCCTCATTGACTGCCGCTATATAGAAATATAGCGGAGGTGCCCCACACGTCATCCGCTCACAGGAGACCCGGCAGAGATACTCACCTCTCTGTCCGGGGTCAGGCACCAGGTCGCACTTCAGCGCCTTGTGGCACCGGGTCCCCCTCGCTGCCCGTCGTCATCGCGCATAGCGTGATGACTTCAGATAGCCGGGGAACCCCTAGCTGCCAGGGGTTTTCCCAAGGAAATCCCCTGGTGGAGATAGGGGGTTCCTTTGAACCCTGATATCTCCAGAACCGTGGGGGTCATGGAGAGTGTCATTCGAAAGGCCTGAGCATGGCCTTTCAAATGATATCCAACATGACTGTGCTCAAAGTAGAAAGTAAATTTAAAATCTTAAAAAAAAAAAAAAATTTAAAAAAAAAACATGTTTTTTTTGTGTGTTGTTTTTATTAATGCAGCAATATTGTTCACATTTCAATTATAATGTGAACAATGATGCTGCACTAATGATTTTTTTCTATGGGGTGCGTTTGCTAAAAATCACGTAATTCCCCCCAAAAAAATGTAACAAGTCCCCATTTCTAATTTTTGTACAAGCGCACCCCATAATATAACCGCAAATGCTCATGCGATAAAATGTGAAAGAAAAAACACTTTACATGCTGCAGATGATTAAAAATTCAAATTTTATTGCATTTTTTGTTCTAATATACAGGCAGGACATGACGTATACATATAAAAATGATGTATTATGAATCTGCCGAAAAGAATGATATATAATATGTCTGGGTCATTTAACCTCCCTGGCGGTCTAATTTTTTCAAAATTTTGTGTCTAAAAGCGTCTCAATTTTTTTTTAAAGGAAACGTGTTTTTGTACATAGTTAGCCGGTAATAATTAGGAATAACGCACTGAAATCCGTCAAATCAAGAGTCCTTACTGGTAAAATCCTTTATAAATAAATAAATTAATTAATTTAAAAAAAATGGTAAATACACGCAGTCCGATAAAGTTTGAAATACGACATAATAATTTATTATCCCAAAAATAATTATCCAAAATAATGCAAATAAATGATATTCAATAAAATACAACAAAAAACACTGACATCTGTCTGAGAACAAGGGTGAGACGATGTATGGTCTAGTTCTTATCCTGTACTGCCACCTAGTGGCCGTTCATAAACATTGCATTTTGTATTCAGTGTTTATTATGAATGAAATTTGCTGCGGTCCAGCCCCCCTGCATCATATGACTCGCAGGGAGCCTTCCAGGAAGCAGCTCGCCGCGATCACACTGCAGGGGACAGCGAGGGAGCCAGGAGGAGGTGAGTATGTATTCAGCCTGAGTGTGGCTCGGGGTTACCGTTCGTGGTAGTGAAATTTAACCCCGAGTCACACTCTGGAATACCGCCAGGGAGGTTAATAAAATGTGGTTTCAAATCGCGTTTAAACATGATGAGCGAAAGCGGTAAAAATTAGCTGAGCACACAGCGGTGAAATGCCACAGCAGTGAAAGGGTTAAATTCAATGGGTGGAACATAAATATCAAGTACAAATTTTATGAACTGAAACCATTTTTATAAACAGTCCCCCCATTTCCAACTGGACAAATTAATATAATCATAAATAAAATGTTAATTTTTAATATTTTGTTTAGAATCCTTTACTCATAATGACTGTCTGAAGTCTGGAACCCATGGACATTACCAAAGACTTGGTTTCCTCCTTTCTGATGCTTTGCCAGGCTCTAACCAGCTGTCTTTAGTTGTTCTTTGTTTGTGGGTCTTTCTGCCTTTAGTTTTGCCTTCAGCAAGTGAAATGCTAGCTCAATTGGGTTGAGATCTGGTGACTGACTTGGCCATTGCAAAATATTCCACTTCTTTTCCTTCAAAAGCTCCTGGGCTGCATTTGCAGTGTGTTTTGGATCATTGTCCACCTGTTCTGTGAAGCCCCAGACCAATCAACTTTGTTGCATTTGGCTGAATCTGGGCTGACAGTATATCTCTAAACACTGCTTAATTCATCCGGTTGCTTCTGTCTTCTGTCGCATCATCAATAAACATCAATGACCCAGTGCCACTGGAAGCCATGCATGCCCATGCCATCACACTGCCTCCACCATATTTTACAGATAACGTTGGGTGCTTTGGATCATGAGCTGTTCCAAGCCTTCTCCACACTTTTTTCTTTCCGTTATTCTGGTACAGATTAAATCTTTGTTTCGTCCGTCCAAAGAATGCTTTTCCAGAACTGCTCTGGATTTATATGTTTTTTGGTAAACCTAATCTGGTTTATGAATGGTTTGCACCTTGTGGTAAACCAACTGTATTTGCTCTCGTGAAGTCTTCTCTTGTTTGTAGACTTTGACAATGATGCACCCACCTCCTGGAGAGTGTGTTGCACTTGTCTGGATGTCATGAATGGGATTTTCTTTACCATAGAGAGGATCTTGCAATCATCCACCACTGTTTTCTTTCTGTCACGGTTCCCGGATCCCACCACACAGTCCTTAAAGCCCAACACTCCTGAGAGCCAAAAACTACCAACAGGGTAGCCGTAAAGGAATCCCTAACTGTCTGGTCCTTAAAAATTGGCCAGGTATATGTATACTAGCTAGACAGAAAGAGTTAATCAAAGACAATGTCGTAATACAAAACCAGGTCAGCAACACGGGGTAGTCAGACGAGCCAGAATCAGGAATACAGAGAATAGAATAGTCAAATGGAATAGCCGGGTCGATATCAGTGCAGAAGCGTAGTACAAGGAAATAGTCTAGGGCAACGGAAGGCAGAATAGTCAGAAAACAAACAGAGGTCAATAACAGGTTAAATCACGAGAGCAGAGGCGTGTCCTGGACTCGGAGCCGAATGGCCGCTCGTTAGATCGGCTCCTGCGCAGACCTCGTCCACAACGGGCACCGCATCATAAGCCTGCACCATGGGTAAGAGCAGACGAACTCCCCAGACTCCGGGCACCTCAGAGACCTGTCCCAGCCCACCACAGCCTGGTATTAGGGACTTTTTTCAGCCGCAAAACGGCACACCAGCGGCGCCGGAAAAATCCAAGATGGCGGCCGCACCTCCATCGGCGGCGCCATGCTCCCCGGCCTCCTCCAGCTCCGGCTGGGAACAGCCACCGGATATTCAACAACTGCTCCGCTCACTGCCCACCAGGGAGGATTTGTGTGTGGTGGCTGGGGACCTGCGCCTCTCTCTCTCGGGAGAGATTCAGCAGGTGCACCTAGATCTGCAGGGCCTCACGCAGCGCCTCGTGGCGGTGGAGGAGGGGCAGCAGGCACAAGAATCCACTTTGCAGGCTCACTCTACACAGCTGTCACTGCACCACCACCTGCTTCATGCTCTTACACGCCAGGTTGAAGATCTAGAGAACAGAGGCAGACGCCATAATATTAGGGTGCGGGGCCTACCTGAATCCGAAAAGGATCCTGAGGAACTCCGCTGCATGTTGACTCGCCTTTTCAATATGCTGCTGCACAATGCACATGAAGCACCGATAGAAATGGAGAGATGGCACAGGGCGCTCAGGCCTAAGGGTCCCTTTGGAGCCCCTCCACGAGATGTAATTTGCTGTATATCGCGCTTCGGCATGAAAGAACGAATCATGGAACAGGCGCGGGGTAAAACGGCGATACGTTTCGAGGGCACGAAAGTTGAACTTTACCAGGATATTTCTCAGCTCACCTTACACACTAGACGTGTCCTATGACCCCTCACTGCAGCACTGCAACGGGGGGCTTACAATATAGATGGCTGTACCCCTCGGGTATTCAAGTACGCACTCCGCATGGCCCCGTCACGGTGCGCAATAATGAGGAACTGCCTAATTTTTTGACCCTGTTGGAATTGCCGCCTGATATCATCTCGGCATGGCCAGATCCGATCCAATTTTATACCACTGACCTACCAAGACCACAGCGTCCCCTCAGACGCACCCGTCGCCCGATAAGACAGTCCTTCCATGATGATAATCTTCCTCCTTACAGCTCGCAAGATACCTGAGCTAAAAACTTAACATGTCTCTACGTGACTTTGATATCACACCATTAGTGGTTCCTCGTTTGACTCGTCCATCTCCGCCGTTCACCACCTTGAATTCGGATGCCACACGGAACGTTTCCGGGTTGTGCCGAGATCCATCTTTTTGGACGTTTGGACATGGAGCAGACTTGGTCCTCTGCAGTTTCCGGAGTCCGTCTGTTGATGTTCTTTTCCTTTTTAACATGTCATGTTGCCCTGGTTGCACGCCTATGTTTGACGAGGAGATGTGCGGGGACCTTTCGGTTTGATAGTTCTTTACACTTCGTTTAAGTGTACTATTCGTCACTTCGGGATTCGCCCCCCTGGGATTTCACCCACTCCGGCTGGAGTAGTCTAGGTGGGGAACCCTCCTGCATCGCGCCTAGCGTCGCGTTGGGACCTCTCATACCTGGGGTGTTCACCCATTGTGTTCTTTTTGATCTTTCATTTCTGGTTTTATATATTAGTTAAGGCTTTCCCCCCCCCTTTTTTTTTTTTTTCTCTCTTTCCTCACCCTACCCCTTTCCCACATACGGCATTGTCTTTTAACGCGGTGGTCTCAGCATGAATTTCTGTCCTAGACCATTGTTGATACGATCCATCAATGCTGGGGGCCTTAATGTTCCAACAAAGAGGCATATTGCTTTGCGCGATTTTACTAAAGCGCAGGTATCAGTGGCTCTCCTACAGGAGACTCATTTCGCAAGCGCGCATGCTCCATCATTTAAAAGTGCATCCTACCCCTTAGGTTTTTTCAGTAATTGCACAGCTGGCAAAATTAGGGGCACTGCCATCCTTTTCGCTAAACCTGTCCCGTTTCAACTACTCGATTGCGCCTTGGATGAGGATGGCAGATATGTCATGGTGAAGGGTCATGTTGGGGATCAACTCTACACCTTTGTTTCTCTTTACCTCCCTAATCGCGGACAACACAAGACCCTTAGGTCCATCATGACTATAGTGGCTAACTTCCAAGAGGGTATTTTGGTGGTGGGCGGGGACTTCAATCTCCCTTTGGACCCCAAACTCGATACGTCCCGTGGGACGTCTAGCGTCCCGCTCACTGTTATAAGATCCACTCGTCTGGCTTTGCTAGATTTATGTTTGACCGATTGTTGGAGGGCTCTCCACCCTACTACCAGGGATTATACGCACCATAGTGCCTTACATAAGTCACATTCCCGTATTGATCTTATTCTACTACCCTTTGCGCAATCACACCTCCTCCAGTCCGCTAAGATTGGATGCCAGACGTGGTCAGACCACTGCCCTGTAGACGTGGAGCTCCGATCCTCTTTGTACCGTCCTAAGGCCTCGCACTGGCGGCTGAATGACACGCTGCTACAAGATGATGAGGTACTTGCTGGTCTGGAGGCAGAGGTTGCTCAGTATTTTAATGAGAATGATACCCCTGATGTTACCCCCCCCCCCACTCCTTTGGGAGGCTCATAAGGCCTCAGCCCGAGGCTATCTCATTAAACAGGGTGCCCGTCTTAAGAGGGAACGCACCCAGCGTCAGAACGACTTGATTCAACAGATCCGCTCACTGGAGGCATCGCATAAATCATGCCAATCTGAGGAGATGTACGCACAACTTACCGCGCTTAGGGCGGCCCTAAACTTTTTGTTGGACATTAAGGCACAGAAATCTTTTTTATGTTAAAAGAATGTTCTTTGAACATGGTAATAAGTGTGGCAGGCTGCTCGCAAGGGCTTTGCGTAAAAAGCGCGGCTCCTCATACATCTCGCGTATAACAGATAAGTCGGGCACGAAGGTCACGTTGCCAACTGCCATGTTGAGCGTTTTTCGTGAACACTTCCGATCACTTTATAACCTAGACGCCACTGCTTCCACTAATGCACCACTGTCACAGAAAATTGAAACTTATTTACGATCACATATCAAATGCAAATTACCTCTGACTGGCAGGCGCCTCTTAGAGTCCCCAATCTCTGAGGAGGAGCTTCACACAGCTGTTAAGGAGACCCCCGCAGGCAAGGCGCCTGGCCCAGACGGGTTTTCTTTGTCATACTATAAAAAAATTATGCATGTTCTGCAGCCCTATTGGCTCTCTTCATTTAATTCATTGACCCATGGCCATCACCTACACCCTGCCACGTTGACCGCCACTATCACTCTGCTTCCAAAGCCGGGCAGGGACCCTGACTATTGCGGTAATTACAGACCCATTTCCTTACTTAATCAAGACATCAAACTATTTGCAAAAATTTTAGCCACACGTCTCAAGCCGTATGTCCCTGGTTTGATACACCTTGACCAAACTGGATTCATCCCTGGGAGAGAGGCGAAAGATAGCACCGTTAGAGCAATCAATCTAATCCAGGGTGCCTCTCGTTCACCCACTGATCCACTCTTGTTGCTCTCCACAGACTGTGACAAGGCTTTTGACAGAGTCCGATGGGATTTTCTGTTTCGCACACTAACCCATATGGGATTTGGGGATCATATGTTGATGTGGATTCGTGCCCTATACACTAACCCCTGCGCACGTGTTAATATTAATGGGGTCCTCTCTGACGCCTTCCCCGTAGCCAATGGGACTAGACAGGGGTGCCCTCTATCCCCCCTCTTGTTCGCGATATCACTGGAACCATTTCTGCAGGCCGTGCGCAGCGCTCCGGACATCGCGGGGTTGGAGATCGGGTCCTCAGAGCATCGTCTAGCGGCATACGCTGATGACTTGTTATTTTTTATCCGCTCACCGCTTATCACTCTCCCTAACCTTCTGCGGTTATTTGCTGACTACGGCGCCCTCAGTAACTTAAAGCTGAACATTGACAAATCGGAGATCCTCCCACTCTCGGTCCCTGCCCCTCTGGCGCGTAACCTGCAAAACGCATTCCCCTTCAGATGGTGTCAGGGTCCTCTAAAATATTTGGGGACATACTTGTCTGGGAACCCAGGGGATCTATACATGGATAATTACGGGCCATTGTTACAGTCTGTGGAGACTGACCTTCGCTCATGGGATCTCTCGCATATAACTTGGTTCGGGCGTATCAACGCCATCAAGATGTCCATCCTCCCTAAGATTCTGTATCTTTTCCAGACGATTCCCATTACCTTACCTAGGTCTTTCTTTCGCACCATGGACTGCCTGTTTCGGAAATACGTCTGGAATGGCCGCCCCCCACGGGTCAAACTCGGATTACTCACTACCCCGCGCTCCGCAGGAGGCATGTCTATGCCGCATGTTCAGCGGTATTACCATGCTTCACATCTACAGCGGATAGTGGAATGGGGAAATATGATGACGTCTAAAACATGGGTGGGGATTGAGAAACATTTTGCCGGCCCTGCTCTGGCTTCCGTGCCATGGGTGCCACCGCGCGCGATTCCCCTGCCCCCTACTACTCTTCTCACCACACGCGCTACGCTACGTGTTTGGCGAACATTGCAGTCCCAAACTAATATAGCCCCCTTCCCATCGCCATTAATGCCACTACAACATTTGCCGGTATTTTCCAGACATTTACTGCCCACTGCTCCTCGGGATAAACCGCCCTCCCCCCTCCCGGGCCATTTTGTTGTAGACGGGCACAGGGTGGAGGCTGCACAATTGCCGTATCTTCAGCCTCTGGGCTTTCTAGCCAAATTTCATTTACAGTTGTGTTCAAAATTATTCAACCCCCAATGCTGTAAAGGGTTTTAGGGAATTTAGTGTACATTTGTAATTGTATTCAGAATGAAATCCTACAAGGACTTTTTAAAGAACCATATGCAACTAAAATGACATCGATTGGTTTTGTAATACAGTAGTAAATGTTTCTATTGTGAATTCTTCATTGACACAATTATTCAACCCCTTAAAGACTACCACTCTGAAGAACAGAGGTTCATTCAAGTGTTTTCAATCAGGTATTGAAAACACCTGTGGATGTCACGGAGCAGCAATAAAGCATAATAAGCACCAATTAGGCAGCTTTAAAATGACTGTGATACTCAAAGGAACTTCAGTTACACTGATGAAAACATCAGGGTACTAGTGTCTCCCAGAGACCAAATTAATATTTAACTTTTATTGAACATGATTAAAAAAGGGAGGTCAAACATATAAACATAGATAGACAGTGCTCACAAAACGACAATAAAACCAATTCTGCTAAAGATAATATAATTGATTGGCAATAGGGACAGTGGTCAACAGTAGGTGGTCAATATAATAAGTGACCAGCTTAGGTTGCCCCAAATGGTGATAACAATAGGAAGTATAAAGCACTTGTTGGCAATGTGAGATCATAAAGTGCTGGGAAGTACTTGTTAATGATGGAAATGTAAGAATCGGCGAATAAGTAGTCAATGTGATAAGTAACCTTCAAGGGTCACCACAGAACAGTATTGAGGAAATATAGACGCCAAATCTGTTGATGGGTGTGTTACAGCCGAAAGTAATGACCAGCATTTAATGTAAACAATTTTTGACCTTCAAGGGTCATCTAGAATATAGTAACTTATTGACAATATAAGATCACAACATGTTGCAGATAATAAGGAACGGCAAATAAATAGTCAATATAATAAGTAACCTTCAGGGGTCACTACAGGATTGTTGGGAAAGTGCAGATGCTAAATTTGTTGGTAAATATATTGCAGCCGAAAGTAATAACCAGCAGTTGATATGAACAATTTTTGACCTTCAAGGATCATCTAGAGTGTGATAACTTATTGGCAATATGAGATCACAATATATTGCAACACAAAAAGATGTCACAATAAGAGGTGTAGATGCTTGTTAGCGATATGAAGTCCTGTGCTACAATTGGGAAGGCACAGATACCAAGTCTGCTGATAAAATTCAATATATTCCAGCAAGGAACAATAGCCAGCAATGAATGCAGAAATTACAAAAATGACCTTCAAGGGTCATCTAAGATGTAACAACCTATTAACCATATGAAATCACAGAATATTGCAACAATAAAAATGAAGGAAGCAGAAAACCAAATCTGCCAAAAATATGTGTATAACAACAGAGGCAGTGATCAACCGTAGATGCTATAGAGTGACCTTCGAGGGTCATATGCAGAGTATAATAGCAATGATTATATGAAATATAGGTTGACAATATTGGTCAAAACGAACTGCATGTTGAGAGGCAGAATAAACAAAGGCTAGGAACTCGATTGAAGAATTAGACTAAAATAGCCCAATGTAAACGTGCCCGGGGACTAGCCCAAATATGTATTGTCAAAGACCACAAGATAGGACAAAAAAGCGCATGTATCAGGGTCTCAAGGCGCGTATATTAAAGAGTAGATTCGAAGAGTTCCTGCCTGCAGTGTGCACACTGCAGGCAGGAACTCTTCGAATCTACTCTTTAATATACGCGCCTTGAGACCCTGATACATGCGCTTTTTTGTCCTATCTTGTGGTCTTTGACAATACATATTTGGGCTAGTCCCCGGGCACGTTTACATTGGGCTATTTTAGTCTAATTCTTCAATCGAGTTCCTAGCCTTTGTTTATTCTGCCTCTCAACATGCAGTTCGTTTTGACCAATATTGTCAACCTATATTTCATATAATCATTGCTATTATACTCTGCATATGACCCTCGAAGGTCACTCTATAGCATCTACGGTTGATCACTGCCTCTGTTGTTATACACATATTTTTGGCAGATTTGGTTTTCTGCTTCCTTCATTTTTATTGTTGCAATATTCTGTGATTTCATATGGTTAATAGGTTGTTACATCTTAGATGACCCTTGAAGGTCATTTTTGTAATTTCTGCATTCATTGCTGGCTATTGTTCCTTGCTGGAATATATTGAATTTTATCAGCAGACTTGGTATCTGTGCCTTCCCAATTGTAGCACAGGACTTCATATCGCTAACAAGCATCTACACCTCTTATTGTGACATCTTTTTGTGTTGCAATATATTGTGATCTCATATTGCCAATAAGTTATCACACTCTAGATGATCCTTGAAGGTCAAAAATTGTTCATATCAACTGCTGGTTATTACTTTCGGCTGCAATATATTTACCAACAAATTTAGCATCTGCACTTTCCAACAATCCTGTAGTGACCCCTGAAGGTTACTTATTATATTGACTATTTATTTGCCGTTCCTTATTATCTGCAACATGTTGTGATCTTATATTGTCAATAAGTTACTATATTCTAGATGACCCTTGAAGGTCAAAAATTGTTTACATTAAATGCTGGTCATTACTTTCGGCTGTAACACACCCATCAACAGATTTGGCGTCTATATTTCCTCAATACTGTTCTGTGGTGACCCTTGAAGGTTACTTATCACATTGACTACTTATTCGCCGATTCTTACATTTCCATCATTAACAAGTACTTCCCAGCACTTTATGATCTCACATTGCCAACAAGTGCTTTATACTTCCTATTGTTATCACCATTTGGGGCAACCTAAGCTGGTCACTTATTATATTGACCACCTACTGTTGACCACTGTCCCTATTGCCAATCAATTATATTATCTTTAGCAGAATTGGTTTTATTGTCGTTTTGTGAGCACTGTCTATCTATGTTTATATGTTTGACCTCCCTTTTTTAATCATGTTCAATAAAAGTTAAATATTAATTTGGTCTCTGGGAGACACTAGTACCCTGATGTTTTCATCAGTGTAACTGAAGTTCCTTTGAAATTATAGGGGTAAAAACCCTTTGGTCTCTCACCACCGTTTGTACACCACATTTTTCAGTTTCTGGTATAATTCAGTTACGTTCTACCTCTGGTAGTGATTTGACTGTGATACTCAGCTCCTTCTAGACATTTACTGGTGTGGTTACAAATATGGTGAAGTCAAGAGAATGGTCCAGGAAGACAAGAGAAGAGGTGATTACTCTTCACAGGAAGGGCAATGGCTATAAGAAGATTGCAAAGATGTTAAACATACCAAGAGAGACCATAGGAAGCATCATTCGCAAATTCAAGACAAAGGGCACTGTTGAAACGCTACCTGGTCGTGGCAAAAAGAAGATGCTGACTTCGACTGCTGTGTGCTACCTGAAGCGTAGAGTGGAGAAAAGTCCCCGTGTGACTGCTGAGGAACTGAGAAAAGATTTGTCAGATGTGGGTACTGAAGTTTCAGCTCAAACAATACGGCGCACACTGCGTAATGAAGGCCTCCATGCCAGAACTCCCAGGCGCACCCCCTTGCTGTCTCCAAAGAATAAGAAGAGTCGACTGCAGTATGCCAAAAGTCATGTGGACAAACCACAGAAGTTTTGGGATAGTGTTCTGTGGACTGATGAAACAAAATTAGAACTGTTTGGTCCCATGGATCAACGCTATGTTTGGAGGAGGAAGAACAAGGCCTATGAAGAAAAGAACACCTTGCCTACTGTGAAGCATGGTGGGGTGTCAATCATGCTTTGGGGCTGTTTTGCTTCTGCAGGTACAGGGAAGCTTCAACGTGTGCAAGGTACCATGAATTCTCTTCAGTACCAGCAGATATTGGATGACAATGTGATGCAGTCCGTCACAAACCTGAGGCTTGGGAGACGTTGGACCTTTCAACAGGACAATGATCCCAAGCATACCTCCAAGTCCACTAGAGCATGGTTGCAGATTAAAGGCTGGAACATTTTGGAGTGGCCATCGCAGTCACCTGACTTAAATCCGATTGAGAACCTCTGGTGGGACTTAAAGAAAGCAGTTGCAGTGCGCAAGCCTAAGAATGTGACTGAACTGGAGGCTTTTGCCCATGACGAATGAGCGAAGATACCCGTAGATCGCTGCAAGACACTTGTGTCAAGCTATGCTTCACGTTTAAAAGCTGTTATAACTGTAAAAGGATGTTGTACTAAGTACTAAGATTGAATGTCACTTGGGGGTTGAATAAAACTGATAATGATGTGAGCACAGAAAAGACATTTGTGGTTATTTCATTATAAATGTTATGTTATATTTGTCTGACCTACACGTGCCTCTTTGATTTAATTGTAAGCAAGATGACTGAATGATCAAAATCAATGTCAAACTGGCCAAAACACTCAATTTCAGTGGGGGTTGAATAATTTTGAACACAACTGTACATCGTCTACTACACTACCTATGCGCACTTGCGCCGCTGGAGGCATACTGCAGGCAAACAACCACCTTTGAAACTATAATTAAACAGGGCAAGACCCCTGCACACAGTATATCCCTCCTTTATAGTATGCTGCAGACACTACATACCCCCCCACTCTTTTCCGTACTAAATGGGAATCGTCCCTCCAGATTGCTCTGACGGACGCTGAATGGCTCAAGGTATATGAACTAGCGTACTGCTGCACCCCTTCCACTAGAATCCAGGAGGTGAACTATAAGATCATGTACCGCTGGTATCGTACACCAGATAGGTTGCGACACATCACGGAGGGGGGTGGCGATCAATGCTGGAGATGCCAAGCACCCGGCGCTGACCATTTGCACATCTGGTGGTCATGCCCCTTGATTAAGCCGTTCTGGTCTCGTGTACATGCCTACGTATGTATGGTGGTGGAACCACACCCACCTTTCCTTCCAGAACTATATCTTCTACACCACACATCCATTACCATCTCGGCCTACAAAAAGTCGGTCATGCCTTGTCTTATACACGCGGCCAGACTGACCATCCCCAGGTTTTGGAAACAGGCAGTTACACCTCCTGTTGCTATGTGGCTAGATGAAGTGGAATTTATTCGTGGTGTGGACGAGATGGCATCCCGAGCAGCTGATCGTTATGAAATTTATACTCGTAAATGGTTCTATTGGTTGACTGACGTACTGCCGCACTCCCGCCGCAATCCATAGTTAGTGACTTGGGTTGCCTGTCGGTGGATCGTCCACTAATCACCTGTATTTACATTTACATTATGTTATCTGACTTGCTATGCCGTTACCCCTTCCTTTCCCCCTTTTCCCTTTTAAATTACTTTGTTGTATACTGCAAAAGGTATTGCTGTTCATGCTCCTGTTATGTACCACTGCCAAACTTCTCTGTATTGCCTGAAATTCACAATAAACTTAAATATGTTAAAAAAAAAAAAATCACGAGAGCATTTAGGTACAAGGAGCTCAGGTATGGATAACCACGATCTGGCACTGCTTAGAAGGAACTGTTGGTTTTTAAAAGACCTTCACCAGACCGCGCCCCCCTCTCAAGCTGCGCCTCATGCAGCCACCTCCCTGCCTGTTTCAATTTAAACCGGGCGTTGGTGAGCTAGCAGCATCAGACATGCTGCCGTCAAGCACACCGGAAAGGCTGGAAGCCCCCAACGTTACACGTTCGTGGGCGTCCAGGCCTTTTTAAGATGAAGGACTCACCAATTTGTTCTTCTTTCCTCTGAATGTACCAAACTGTTGATTTGGCTACTCATAATGTCGTTGTTATCTCTGATGGATTTGTTTTGTTTTTGAAGCCTTACAATGGCCTGTTGCATGGACACCTCCTTTGAACGTATGATGTAGGTTAACAGCTATAGATTCCAAATGCAAATATCACACTTAGAATCAACTCCAGACCTTTTATCTGCTTAAATGATGAAGAAATAATGGAGTAGCCCACACCTGGCCATGAAACAGATTTTGATTCAATTGTCCAATTACTTTTGGTTCCTTGAAAAAGGGGGGACAGCTGCTCTTAAGAGCTGTTATTCCTAAACCCTTCCTCCAATTTGAATGAACATACCCTCAAATTAAACCTGGGAGTGTGCACTTTCAGCCCAGATCCGTTATATAACTATAGCTTCAATATGTTTTGGTAAATACCTGAAAAAAATGAAAATTGTGCCTGTGTCCAAATATATATATAACTAACTGCAATGTCAATAAAAACACACCCACAGATGAGTAATCATACATAGATATAGAGCCCTATTCCACTCTTGCCGGCAAATTAACAACTCTAGTTTCTAGTTCAACCTTGAAGGGTCATTGCGGCTTCTTAGTCCAACTGTACTGTACAGTTACTGTAAATTATCGGGCCCTAGATTTTGTATAGGAGCTGCTAATTTGTGCCTAGGTGAAAAAGAAAGGGTACTTCCGCATATTTCGTTCTTGACATCTGAGGCTGGTACTTATGCTTATGCAAAATACATATATATTTTCATTGGTATAGAACCCCCTGGACCTTCAGGAAGGGGGACATGACTGATGGCCTGGGCCTGTAGGTTAAGGGAGAATCTAGAAGGGTATAGAATCCCTGGGGCCCCTCAGGAGGGGGGGGCTGGATGAGTGCATGGGCCTGTCAGTCAAGGAAAGCTATGGTGTTATTGTGTGGGGCCACTGTGTTGCATGTTCGCAAGTCCAGTCGGTGTGGTCACGGTGTTGCATGTTTGCAGGTGCAGTCAGTATATGGTCATTGGATAATGTTTGCAGGTGCATTCGGATATGGTCATTGTGTTGCATGTTGGCAGGTGCATTCTGTGTTGGGGTGTGCTGGTGGGGGCTCTTGAGTGGCTTTGGACTGGGGGGGTTTGGTGGTGTTTGGAGGGTTGTTCCGTGGGTGCGGTGCTCTGTGGGTGGATGTGATTCGAGCCACTTTCTCTTGGTCCTTAAGGGTTATTTGGGTCCAGGTGGGGTCCTTGCGGATTTGCCATTCCCAGGGCCCTGTCTAGCCAAAATTGGTAGAATGCCCCTCCCGAGCCCCCCCCCGGGCATAGGGGAGCCCGGTTTAATATCAATAGAAGGAAGTGGATGCAGCCGGTTCCCAATCGGGTGAAGGGCGGTCGTCATGGACACGCCACCCAGGGACCTGCGTTCGAGTGTGCGGAGGAGGGTGAGCATGGTGCGGGTGCCTGCTGTTTCTTACCTGTCTTTAGGTGTGGAGTCTGGAGGAGTTGGTCGAGGGGACTGGGATGGAAGGACTTGGGGGGGTTTGGAAGGAACCACCCCCCCCCCCGCGGACCAGGTAAGATGGCCGACGGAGGTCGCTATCGAGGAGCCCGCGTGGAGGTCCTTCACTTCCGGGGGCCAGGGGGAGAGTGACGAGAGTGGCAGCGGCTGCCTCCAGGCCCCCTCCCACTCGTTGCAGGCATGCAGCGTCTCGAGCGGCGTGTTCGGCCCGCCCGCAACATGGCGGCGCCCATCGTGCGGCTGGACATCGGAGGAGGATCATGTCGGCAGCAGTTGCAGGGAGCCCGGTGGCTGGGGACGTACCGGTACTGGTGCAGGGGATATCGGATGGCGTATTTCAATTCGGAATGGATGTTCTCAACGCTCTCAGCCGAGGAGTGTCTTGGAGGCAGGAGATGGAGGTCGGTGAAGGGTGCCGGTTACCAGTGGAGGTGCTATTCCTGGGCGACCATCGCTGGGATCACCTTTGGCTGTGATTCTGGGGCTCCGGGAGGATCCCCCTGCTGGCTGCACGTGAGTCGGATTTTGGGGGTGCAGCGTTTGGATCGCTCGGCCTTTCGGGGATTAATGCGTCGGGTGGTGCTGGTGGTGTAACGACGGGGTTGCTAGAAACCCTGGTTGCTGCTCTTAGGCGCGGGCAGGATGGGTCGGAGGACGCGGCTAGGGGGAAGTCTTCACTGAGTGTGGCGGGACACGTCGTTTCTGGGAGCGTGGTACCGGCGGCGGTTCTTGTGCCTAGCTCTGCTGCTGTTGGGGTTCCCGCGTCTGCGTGCACCTCTGGGGCAGCGCCCGCGCCGGTTTTGGCACAGGTCGGGTCAGCAGGGGATTTCCGAGGCTGGCGCAGTTTTGGTTTCGGGGTCAGGGGGAATGACTGGGCCTGCAAGTTAATTGGGGTCTCAGCGATGGGTGATGGGGAGGTGCCTCCCGTTGGGGTGCGGGCATCTCTTATGGGTCCGGCGAGTTGTCCCCAATGGGTTTGCGGGTCACTGCAAGAAGATTTGGAGAACGAATATGTGGATGTGCTTACACTACTTTCTGTGGATAGGGAGACGGTGGACCGTCCCAAACGGCCTGACCTGTTCATGGAAAAGAAGGAGAAGTTGAAGGAAACGCTTCCTCCCACTTTTGGGAATGGGCTACAGGGTTTCTTGGCTTCTTGTGCTATCGGGTGCGAGCGATTCCCGAAGCGCAGGGTTGTATTGTTTGCGTATATCGATCTAATTTTAAGCGTTGTATTGCATCTTTGGGTCACGTCCCGAAGCGGTTCGCTCCGCATTCTTTTCGTATAGGCGCAGCGACAATGGCGGCGTAGGCGGGTGCGTCAGACGACATGATTAGGCGTTTGGGTAGATGGCGATCGGATTGTTGGCATTCCTATGTGCGCCCTAACCTCTTATAATTACAGGTTCATCCCCGACGACTGTTTGGATCATCGGACACTCGTATATACACTGGGCGGCCAAGCGGGCTGCACAACGGCCGCTTGGCAGGAACCTGAGTTTTCCAAAGGACTTGGCTACGATTCGGTGGATTGGCAGCAAGGGTTTGCGTTGGGCCCAGGTGGTTGGAAAATGCAAGGCATTGGCTGGTCAAGCGGCTAAGGAGGTGGTGTTAGTGGTGCATGCAGGGGGAGCGATCTGGGGTTGGTCCTCTCTATAGACTTGGTTAGGGAGATGAAACGTGACTTAGCCAGTTGTTTCACCATCTTCCGGGGTTTACCATTGGTATTTTCGGAGATAGTCTCTCCCCCCCTTTTGGGAAGAATTTGCGGCCCCCAGGGCTCTGGACATGGCGCGGCAGCGGGTTAACAAGGAGATATCGAGATTTGTGGGTGAGTTGGGTGGAGTGTCGGTGAGGCATACGGAGCTGGAGGGGAACAATAGGAATGTCATTAGAAGGGATGGGGTCCATCTCACGGATATTGGGTTGGATATTTTCCTGGTGGGTCTGCAGGCTGGTGTGGAGGAGGCGCTGTCTGCGGGGGGGCGCAGGGGCGGACGCTGAGGCGGCCCCTGGCGTTGGCGGTTTTCCCTGGACAGCAGTGCTTAAAACGGAGGTGTGAGCCGCCATCGGGTGAGGCTGGGGGGGAGACGAACCTCGCTTGCGGGGGGACGAGCTCATTTTGGAATGCCTATTGCATGGAGCGATAGGGCAGATTGAGTAAGCACTGCTGGGCTGGGAAGGTCTCAGGCTTAATCAGTCAAGAACCCCCTGGACCTTCAGGAAGGGGGACATGACTGATGGCCTGGGCCTGTAGGTTAAGGGAGAATCTAGAAGGGTATAGAATCCCTGGGGCCCCTCAGGAGGGGGGGGGGCTGGATGAGTGCATGGGCCTGTCAGTCAAGGAAAGCTATGGTGTTATTGGTGGAGTGGTTGCAACAGTGTTGCTTACCTGGACTATATATGCTGGTGATGGGTGCAGGGTTCTTCCACTTGTTCCTGCCAACGTGAGAAGTGCAGCTAGGTGAGACCCGCCCACCCACCCTTGGATTTCATCACTTCGTGTCACAGCTGAAGATTGGCGGTTTTCCCTGGACAGCAGTGCTTAAAACGGAGGTGTGAGCCTCCATCGGGTGAGGCTGGGGGGGAGACGAACCTCGCTTGCGGGGGGACAAGCTCATTTTGGAATGCCTATTGCATGGAGCGATAGGGCAGATTGAGTAAGCACTGCAAGGGATGGTTGTATATGGTTAATAAAGCTGTGGCCCATGCACATTCCAACTGACATACAGTGTTTGTGTTTTATTCAGGTTATTGGGGTAAGGGCTGGGAAGGTCTCAGGCTTAATCAGTCATGAATTGACGTTAAACATTGGAATCTTACATGATTCTCTTGCTGTTTCCACAGTATGCATGTTCTATACCAAGAGACTTGACTTTTCTTTTGCACATATAATAAAACCCATGGGTTTTACGGCAGGACTGGCAGTATAAGAGTTAACTGATTATCATGAACTATCTCAACCAGCAAAGAGGTACATGATTATTTTTGGTTTCATCCTGTAATCTGAAAGTTTACCACATGCTGAGAGATTCATTAAAACATAATTTTTAACAATAAAAAAATCAGTTAATGCAATTATATCAATATTACCTTTGCAATTACTAGTAATTAAGTGTATCCTTCGCAAAGTTGCAGCTCATTAAGTCTAAGTGAGGATCCTATTAATATTTACATTCACAGTTAACCCTGTGCTTGCCACTATTAGCTAACTATATGATTCTGCCATTGAATGCATTATCATCATTATGTTCAACTGTGCCACAGAATTACTTGGATCTGTGTAAGAGAATGATAATAAACAAGCAGGATCAGCAATTATCACTATAATCCTTTGTTAATTATCCAAAAATACTCATGAATTTTAGAACATATATCATTGTAATTATTTAATGATTTTTACTGTTTATCATAAAATGGAAAACGGTCGTTTTCTATGAAGTATTGTATTTATTGTAATAATTGATACCAGATATTCATGCTGAATTTAGTTCAGGTCGGACGAAGCTCTTAAACCATGAAGATATCAAACTTTATAGGGGCTATTCAGAGAGCACTGAAATGCCACTGACGTTTCAGTGCTCTCTCGTTCCCTGCACTTCGGGGAATCAAATTTCCCGACCCTGCGGTGAATTCAGCATTCACTGCAGGGTCACAGGAGTGCAGGGAACGGACCTGAAAATCCGCTGCAAAACCGCCACAAAAAAGCCGAAAATCCGTCAGAAAAAAACATCCAATCCAATCTGAAGTATTGGATCACTCGAACCGCCGCAAAGAATACGCCGAACACATGCGAAAAAAGCCGTTGATCCACCGCACCCGCTGAAAAACTCTGAGAAGCCGACAAACGAGGTAAAAAAAAAAAAAACAAACAATTGAAAGTGTCAAAATTGAAACGTTGTTTGCAAAGAAAACTACTGGAAGAAAATGTCTGAAATTAACATGAAAGGTCCTATGAATGATAATAAAAAGGTCTGTTACAGAAAAAAGAAAAAAGGCTTTTTTTAAAAAAAAAACTGAACTTTGTTTTGTCGAAAAATGCTTAGAAGGTCCTAAAAAATAAATGAATAAAGAGACTTTTTTCTGCAGATTAAAAGAATAAACTGTTTATTAGATATTGTATGTAAGGACCGTACTACGGGTTGTGTAGCAGGTTGAGGTTGTGAGCCCAGGATGCAGTGATGAGGCAGGTTTAAGGATAAACAAAGAGTGTTTATTATAAATAAACACCGTGGCATGGGATCAGACAAGGTAACAGAAATAGAGACGTCAGGGTTCAGCAAGGGGTCTGGTACACGGGGAGTCTTAGATGGGGGGAGGCAGAGGAGGAGCAGGATGGAAGGGTACCGGTGTATGAAGTAATGAATGTCCAGAATAAAGCAGAGGATCCTTGGAGTCTTTGGTAGAGAGTTTCAGGAGGTCTCAGGGAGCTTTGGCAGATTGGTCTAGCAGACCGGAACTTCATTGAATGTGGAAGTCAAGGGTTGAGGGTGGGACTCCCTTATATGAAGGGCTAATCAAGGAGGATAAAGGGCAGGTTTGGATCCAGGGCCAGGACGTCAAAATGAGGAAGGTGCATTGTTCATACCAGAGCCTTGAAATCTGCAGGGGACATGCAGGATGTGAAACCAAAAGGGGGCGCCAGGGGGTGAGGGCCTCCAGGACCTTACAGAGCCCCCCTCTAAGGGCCGGACTCCGAACGGCCCAGGGCGAGGTCAGGGTCTTCACTGACGGCAGTCAACGAGCTCGGCAGAAGTGGATCATCCGGCTGCCTGTATACTGATGGCACACGGGCGTCAAAAACCAGGGCCTGTAGTATCAGCTGGTTCTCCTGGACGTCCCGTACATGTTGGGACAGGGTGGCTATCTGGCCAACGAAGCCTGCCAGTGTACCCATCATCCAAGCAATCTCGGACTGGCTGGACTTGGAGGTGACTTCGGAGAGGGTCGGTGGGGCAGCGCCCGCGGAATGGACCGGCGGGGCAGCGCCCGCGGAATGGACCGGCGGGGCAGCGCCCGCGGAATGGACCGGCGGGGCAGCGCCCGCGGAATGGACCGGCGGGGCAGCGCCCGCGGAATGGACTGGCGGGGCAGCGCCCGCGGAATGGACCGGCGGGGCAGCGCCCGCGGAAAGGACCGGCGGGGCAGCGCCCGCGGAAAGGACCGGCGGGGCAGCGCCCGCGGAAAGGACCGGCGGGGCAGCGCCCGCGGAAAGGACCGGCGGGGCAGCGCCCGCGGAAAGGACCGGCGGGGCAGCGCCCTTGGAGGGGACTGGCGGGGCAGCGCCCGCGGAAAGGACCGGCGGGGCAGCGCCCTTGGAGGGGACCGGCGGGGCAGCGCCCTTGGCGATCTCCTTGGCACTGCACGGCTCTGCGGCGGCGTTGAGCGACGTGGCCTTACGGCGACGACGACGACCCCGTGGCGATGACAGCTCAGGAGAGCCTGCAGGATGCAGGGCAGCAGCGGCTGGAGAATCTGCGATGTGCAGGGCAGCAGCGGCTGGAGAATCTGCGATGTGCAGGGCAGCAGCGGCTGGAGAATCTGCGATGTGCAGGGCAGCAGCGGCTGGAGAATCTGCGATGTGCAGGGCAGCAGCGGCTGGAGAATCTGCGATGTGCAGGGCAGCAGCGGCTGGAGAATCTGCGATGTGCAGGGCAGCAGCGGCTGGAGAATCTGCGATGTGCAGGGCAGCAGCGGCTGGAGAATCTGCGATGTGCAGGGCAGCAGCGGCTGGAGAATCTGCGATGTGCAGGGCAGCAGCGGCTGGAGAATCTGCGATGTGCAGGGCAGCAGCGGCTGGAGAATCTGCGATGTGCAGGGCAGCAGCGGCTGGAGATCTGCGGTGTGCAGGGCAGCAGCGGCTGGAGAATCTGCGGTGTGCAGGGCAGCAGCGGCTGGAGAATCTGCGGTGTGCAGGGCAGCAGCGGCTGGAGAATCTGCGGTGTGCAGGGCAGCAGCGGCTGGAGAATCTGCGGTGTGCAGGGCAGCAGCGGCTGGAGAATCTGCGGTGTGCAGGGCAGCAGCGGCTGGAGAATCTGCGGTGTGCAGGGCAGCAGCGGCTGGAGAATCTGCGGTGTGCAGGGCAGCAGCGGCTGGAGAATCTGCGGTGTGCAGGGCAGCAGCGGCTGGAGAATCTGCGGTGTGCAGGGCAGCAGCGGCTGGAGAATCTGCGGTGTGCAGGGCAGCAGCGGCTGGAGAATCTGCGGTGTGCAGGGCAGCAGCGGCTGGAGAATCTGCGGTGTGCAGGGCAGCAGCGGCTGGAGAATCTGCGGTGTGCAGGGCAGCAGCGGCTGGAGAATCTGCGGTGTGCAGGGCAGCAGCGGCTGGAGAATCTGCGGTGTGCAGGGCAGCAGCGGCTGGAGAATCTGCGGTGTGCAGGGCAGCAGCGGCTGGAGAATCTGCGGTGTGCAGGGCAGCAGCGGCTGGAGAATCTGCGGTGTGCAGGGCAGCAGCGGCTGGAGAATCTGCGGTGTGCAGGGCAGCAGCGGCTGGAGAATCTGCGGTGTGCAGGGCAGCAGCGGCTGGAGAATCTGCGATGTGCAGGGCAGCAGCGGCTGGAGAATCTGCGGTGTGCAGGGCAGCAGCGGCTGGAGAATCTGCGGTGTGCAGGGCAGCAGCGGCTGGAGAATCTGCTATGTGCAGGGCAGCAGCGGCTGGAGAATCTGCTATGTGCAGGGCAGCAGCGGCTGGAGAATCTGCGATGTGCAGGGCAGCAGCGGCTGGAGAATCTGCGATGTGCAGGGCAGCAGCGGCTGGAGAATCTGCGATGTGCAGGGCAGCAGCGGCTGGAGAATCTGCGATGTGCAGGGCAGCAGCGGCTGGAGAATCTGCGATGTGCAGGGCAGCAGCGGCTGGAGAATCTGCGATGTGCAGGGCAGCAGCGGCTGGAGAATCTGCGATGTGCAGGGCAGCAGCGGCTGGAGAATCTGCGATGTGCAGGGCAGCAACTTTTGACTTTTGTTCAACCTCCAATTTCAGGAGGCATGGGTGCGTCTCCAGCTCTTGAGGTTCTGGTTTCACAGACAACCAGACAGCTGTGGGTGGCCTGGAGAACAGGGTACCAATGAAGGCAGATCTCTGGTATGGTGCCCTCGAAGTGGTTGTGGTAGCTGGAGTCCTGTAATTGGGAACCGAGCGGCAAGGATAGATGGCTGACAGCGCGGGAGAACGGGCGCGCGCAGAGTATTTATGCTCTGCCCCCTGTACGTGCGTTCCGGGCGGCGTGACGTCATCATCGCGCCGGAATGCAGGTACGTGTTCAGCTGCGCGACGAAGAGCTCCCCCGGAACTTCCCCGTCGCGCAGCGCCTACAGCCTGTAAGTTACAGGCGCCGGACAGAGCGCTCTGTAACTTACAGCCTGAGCAGGACGTTCCGGCGCCCCCTTTCTACGCGGGTCGGCCACCCCTGGTGTAGAGCCTCGCGGGTTGGCCACCCCTGCACTAATTTGTGCGCGCATAAATACACGTTGTGCGCGCTGTCATTGCATTCCGTGCGCGCGCGCGCGCGCACGCGCGCACGTTAGAGGGAACACTGGTGCCAGCACTTGCTGCTGGCAGATCGGCATCTGAGGGGGCGGGGTCAGGTGTGGTTACCAGGAGCCACAGGCTTTAACCCCTTCACTGCTGAGGCATTTCACCGCTGTGTGCTGAGCTCATTTTTACCGCTTTCGCTCATCATGTTTAAACACGATTTGAAGCCACATTTTAATAAATGACACAGACATATTATATATCGTTCTTTCCGGCAGACTCCGCAGATTCATAATATATAATTTTTATATGTATACGTCATGTCCTGTCTGTATATTATAACAAAAAATACAATAAAAATTGAATTTTTAATCATCTGCAGTGTGTAAAGTGTTTTTTTTCACATTTTAACACATGAGCATTTGCGGTTATATTATGGGGTGCGCTTGTACAAAAATTAGAAATGGGGACTTGTTACATTTTTTTGGGGGGAATTACGGGATTTTTAGCAAACGCACCCCATAGAAAAAAATCATTAGTGCAGCATCATTGTTCACATTATAATTGAAATGTGAACAATATTGCTGCATTAATAAAAACAACACACAAAAAAAACATGTTTTTTTTTTTAATTTTTTTTTTTTTTAAAGATTTTAAATTTACTTTCTACTTTGAGCACAGTCATGTTGGATATCATTTGAAAGGCCATGCTCAGGCCTTTCGAATGACACTCTCCATGACCCCCACGGTTCTGGAGATATCAGGGTTCAAAGGAACCCCCTATCTCCACCAGGGGATTTCCTTGGGAAATCCCCTGGCAGCTAGGGGTTCCCTGGCTATCTGACGTCATCACGATATGCATGATGACATCAGGCAGCGAGGGGAGACCCGGGGGTGGAACCGCCATCCAAGATGGCGGCCCCCACCGGAGCTAGGCTGCACTTCAGCGCCGCAAGGCGCTGAAGTGCAACCCGGTGCTTGAGGGGTTAAAGCCAGGCACCGCTTAAAAGGGGAGACTCTCCCCTTTTAAGCGGTGCCTGGCTTTTGGCGCTGCTCCTTTCCGATCAGGAGGGAGAGGGATCTGAACGGATCCCCCCCCTCCCTTCCAGGCTTTCTCCGGGCATTGCCGGGGGGGTCGCCTGGAAATGACGTCATCGCGCTTGGCGCAATGATGTCATTTACGCCGGGAGGAGCTTGACTTTAGCATCTGAGGACGCTGAACTGAAGGCAGAACGCCGCGGGACCCCGGACAGAGAGGTGAGTATCTTCGCCGGGGGTCCCGCACAGCTGATGACGCGTGGGGCACGTCCTCAGCATGTAACGTGCATCAATGAGGACGTGCCCCACACGACTTCAGCAGTGAAAGGGTTAAAACAGGGCTCTAGGAATGACCTCATTGCCCTATTGTGGAGTTTATTTCACGCACCGCTACTACTAAAGCTATTCGACTTTACTGTTGATGACCCTGCTTGTATGAGATCCCTTCTCCTGTTATTTGACCCGGCTTGGCTTAGACTACTCTCTCTCGTGTATATTACGCTGTTTCACTTGTGTTAGTGATTTAACTCCCTGCTGGTTGCTGGGTTGATCACTCGCTGTTTGGGTTCTGTCCCTTCACGTTTAGGGGTATCGTTTGTAACCCTCCGGGGTCCCTTTACCCAGGCTATGACTCACGTTTATGTTTTTGCAAAGACCACGATAACAAACGATTGTTCATTTCTGTTTTATGTTATTTCTTATCGCATCTCTGACTGCCCTGCACCTTGAATACTTCACAGACTGTCATTCCACGTATGCTGTTTCTGAGCGCGTCCTAGGTAATCTGTTGGTCTTGAAACCATCAGAGCTTAGAGACAATTCAGTTAGTCCTTGTGTCTCCTTGTTACAGTCTGTAGTTTATATACCTTTTGTATTATTCAAGCAGATACTTCTGCCATCAAAGATCTCAATTCCACTACTCGTGTGGCAGCGTTACCGCTACCGTTACAGAAAGGTTGACAATGGCACTGCACTATCCCTTTTATTTTACAACCCCAATTCAAAAAAAGTTGGTACAGTATGGAAAATGCAAAAAAGAAACAAAAAGAGTAAACTGAAAATTCAAGTCACCCTTTATTATATTGTTGACACATTAGTTACACATTATTTTATGTTTTACTTTGTGAATTTAATGTAACTTTGAAAATATACACTCCTTTCAAATCGGACTGCAGCACACTCCACGAAAGGTGAAACAGTCGTCTGTTTACCATTGCGTATCATCACCTTTTCTTTTATTAACACTTATTAAGCATCTGTGCACTGAAGACACCAGTTGGTTAAGTTTAGCAAGCGGAATGTCTCCCATTCATCCATTATGCATGTCTTCAGCTGCGCAACTGTATGCGGCATTTGTTGCTTTATTTTTGTGCTTCATAATGCACTACACTTTCTCAATCCGAGACTGGTCAGGATTGCAGGCAGGTCAAGCTAGTATCTGCACTCTCTGCTTACGCAACCATGCCCTTGTAATCCAGGCAGAATGTGATTTGGTGTTGCCCTGCTGGAAGATGCAGGGACGACCCTGGAAAAGACGACATCTGGTGCACTCGCAGATGTGCAATTACCCATGCCATGGGCTTGGACACAACCCCATACCATGACAGGTGCTGGACTTTGGACCTGACTCTGATAACAGCTTGGATGGTCTTTTCCCTCTTTGGATCGGCGAACACAATGGCTGTTTTGACTAAAAACTATCTGAAATGTTGACTCGCCGGACCATAAAACATGATTCCACTGTGCTACTGTCCATCTCAGATGAGACCGAGTCCAGTCTGTTGCAGTCATCAGATTTTAAATGAGTGTATGTTTACATTAAATTCACAAAGTAGAACATCAAATAGCATGTTAATAATGTGTTATAAATATAGTACAGGGTGAATTGAGTTTTCAACTGATTCTTTTTTTTTTTTTTTTTTTTTTGCATTCTCCATACTGTCCCAACCTTTTTTTAGAACTGGGGTTGTAATTTCTATTTTAGATTTCTTCATTTTGCTTTACATATGAAATAGTAATGTTAAATAGTCGGAAAAATTGCATTTCAAATTATATCCCCATGACTAGAAAATAACATGAAGCTGCAGGCTCCATAGGAATCCCTTAGTTTCTAAATTCTATCTTGCCCAGCTGTAGTTGAAACAGACATACATCAAACGTTGACCTCATCAAAGGTATACAATATCATAATTTTGACACATAGGCACAATAATGCAGACACGCACTCGTTGTCACATTGAGGAAGACTGAGATAGATGTACTCTCAGAGATACAGGCTTTTACACATTGACAGGTACACACAGGCAAACACTGTCAGGTATGTACAGAGAGAAACTGTCAGATAAACGTATTTTAACTTTGGTCCATCATCTTTCTGATGTAGTAATCCTTGAGATCCTTATTTTCTCTTTCTTCTTGTTGGGTGTTTATCATGAAAGTGCTTATTGAGTATCTGGTCACTTAATATGAGCGACTGAATGATCTTCTTCGTCTCGGATCATTATGACATCACTTTCAGTCGCAGAGATTGTTTTATAAGAATGCATTGGCTAACGTCATTAATGAGTTAATGTGATTATTTTATGTAGTTATGGATTTGGCTTAATATATTATTAACATGTTTAATATGAGGGTCTGTTTTGTTATTGTACTTTTGGTTTTCTAACTTGCAGGCTTAGGCTAGGGTCAGACGAGCGCAGTTATCACGTCCGTGTTGCCGCACATTTGTACGTCCGTGGCAGCATAGCATTCTGACCAATGGAGCCCCACACACGAAGTACGTCCGCACGGAATTGCGGACGCAGAAGACGGACGCAGGTTAGGCAAGAACGTAATACTGCTAGAACGGACGTGCGGAGTGCGCCACGTCTGCAACGTCCGTGTAGCTTTGTGTGTGAGTGATGAAACGAGGTCAGATGGACTGCATTTATACGTCCAGCATTTTTGACGGACAGAATGTTTTTTTCATTGTAATTTATTTTCCCTGCTACATCAGTCAAAAAATACGTCAGTGAAAAAAACCGACCGTGTGGCCACTACCTTGTTGTCGGTCAGTAAGTACGTCCGTACTGCACGGACGCACAGTCCGTACAAAATGCTCTCATCTGACCCTAGCCTTATTCCACTATAATCATTACAATGATTATATAAAGTTTAGTAATACACTATTTATATAGGACTGGCAACTAATGAGTTAAACACTGAGATGCTTAGGTGTATTACATTACACCCTTGTTGTCACTAATTATCCCAAACTGGGTTTATTTATATGTTGAATGTTTGTATTCACAAATCTTGACAAAGACAGTTAAGCCAAAACGTTGAATAAATCCATATATTGAGTACTTTAGTATTGGCTGGTATGTTCACTTATTAGTATTGCTGTACAAGGTCAAGGAGCGGGGACTTCTACTGGAAACTGTTGGTGAGCACTGAATTGGTTTGCAATCTCTTCATGTGGAAAGACAAACATAGGTAAACTCTGACAAGCACGCACCTACAAAACCTCACAGGTACACACTCATTACTCAGATACTGTTACTCACACTCATACACTCACACAGCCTCATGCGGGCATTTAATGACGCTCCTCCAAAGACCAGGTGAAGGAAGCTTTAGTGGTCTATATAATGGTACCTAGATAATTTCTATTGACATTGCACTGTAGCTTAAAGTATTTGAAGGATGTGTTCTTTTACATAAACTTTTAGTTTCCCTGCGTCCTGATTTTTAAATATTGCCACTAAATGTTATCTTATTTCCCTAGACAAGCAGGACAATTTGTGAGAACCACACTCACTTATGTCACTCACATCAGTCTTTTTTTTGCGAAGTATTGTTAGACTCCTCTAAAGTTCTGTATTTTGTGTTCTCATCTTTTCCAGCCCTAACTACAAATAAAGTGTAATTAGAAGCAGACTAGCCTCCCGCCACAGCAGAGGCCGCCTAATATCACTGCAGGTCGTAACCAAATCTGTGACTGTGTAACCTCGACAACTGCACAAACAAAGCATCTTTTCTCCTGGGCAGAACATCTGGAAGGATGGCAGGAGTGCAGCTTCTCTCCCCCAGTCTGGCCTCTTGTGTTCCACTAGAAGTGAATTAAAGATGTCTGAGTGTGTACTATGATTTGTATCCTGGAGCCTATTTTAGAAATCAAACATGTGTGAACTTGAAAAGTGCTTATGTTTGTACTAAGCAGTGTCTTCTAGTATTCCAAAACAGACAGGGTTGGTTCTTGGTGTGTACAGGAGGTGTATTACACTTGGCCCCACTCTCCGACAAGTTCTGCAGTCTGGAGAACAGAGTGCCTACAGTGCCAGAGTCCACATCAACAAAGGAGTGCATGGGAACATATACCCTTTCACTCCCTACTGAGGGCTCTATCACCTTGTTAGCACTAGCTCTCACATAAAAAAATAGTTTTAGCGCTAGCTTAAATTAGGTGATAGCGCTCCACCTGAATCACCTCCCGATTGCTAACATGTTAAAAAACACGTTAGCAAATCAGTATTAGTGCTTTTTAGTGTGAGCTTACTATACTTTGCGCTTCCCATGTTAAGTATAGGGAGCGCAAAGTGTAAGCAAAGAGTAACTAGCGTTAGGATCACAAGGTCCTAACGCTAATTACAAAGAGGTGTCGCCAACTAAAAAACTTTGCTACAGCTCAGAGCTGGTGGTAACTGATTCAGCTTCTGCAGAATCAGTTAGCAGCAGCTGAAACCCCCCAAAAAATAAATACTCAACTCTCATCCCGCGGCAAGAATGGCAGCTCGATCCACCACTTCTGGCTGCCAGGAGCCTATGGACTCCATGGAGGGGATGCTCGGGACGGCACGTTAGCACTGCCCGGGCATCCAGGAGCCTGGCTACGGGGCAGGCTGCTGGACTCAGCGTCTGCCCCGTAATCTACAGGTACAATGGGGACACTAAGGGGAGATTAGTGAACACAAATTTTTCCCCTTAGTGTCCCCGTTTTAGGCTGGTGTCAGACTAACACAGGATTAATGGCCATGTTGGCGCACAGTTTAACGTCCGTGGTAGCATAGAATCATGAGCAATAGAGACCAACACACTAAGCACGTCCGCACCGAACTGCGCACGCACAACGCACATGGCAAACGGACGCAAATCAGGCAAGAACGTAAAACCGCTAGGAAGGACGCACAGAGTGCACCACGTCCGCGTAGCGTTCTGTGTGAGTGATGAGGAGATGTTAGACGGACCGCATTTGCGACGTCCAGCACCTTGACGCACAAAATGGCTTTTCATATGTACCAATTTTTATCATTTTTCATATTAATTTTGTTCCCATAATTCCCTTTTTTGTTCTACGTCCGTCAAGAAAAATGGACCGTGTAGTGTCTACAGTATCTTCCGTCAGAACGTCTGTCCGTTATTTACGCGCGCAGAGTGCGCTCAGACTGCGTTCATTTGACCCTAGCCTTAGCTGTAGACAACTGATAGAACCCTGAGCTGGCAGAGGGCGTGAACATGGAAGCCACCTGGCATAGACCTCCCTGCCTGCAACACCAGTGGCCTGATCTGCTCCTGTGCAGAGGCGTGCCAAGACACTTGATGAGAGCACAGGGGAGGGAGTGGACAAGAAGAAAAGCCCATGTGGGGGAATTGCATGTATTTAAATGTGTATCCAGGTGTATATGTGTGTGTAGGTCATGGTGCAATGTGTGGGATGTATGTATTCTGTGTGGAGAAGAGGTAACATCACTGCTCTATAACCGTGGAGACACAGGGTTTGAATCCCGGCCAGAGCACCTCTCCAGTAAGTGTCCTTGGGCAAGATACCTAACGGTACATATTTGCCTACCACACAATATCAGCTGTGGAGCCCAATGGTAACATCTCTGCCCTTCGACCATGGAGAAGCAAGTCAAAGTCCCGTTCAGCACATCCTTGGAGAAGCAATTCTCGACTTGACAAGAAGCAGGTTCAACCTAACCACCAGGTCGCTGATCTACAATCATGGAAAGCCGACTTGATCCCACTCAGAAGACGCCACTAGTGAGTGTCCTTGGGCAAGACAACTAACGATATGGAGGCACCTACCTCACAAAATACTGGTACTTCTCATAGATTGCAAGTTCCCTTGGGAACAGGGTCCCCCTGATTCAGGCTGTATCATCCATGAGTGGTATTCTAATGTATCAACTCCTTGTACACTGATCTTGTATAAAACATTACAACCAATACATTTACAACCAATCATTTACATTGAGATCACTGAGCACCATGCATCCACTCATCTGAAAACTCTCTTCTATCACCTTTTAGCTACTACAATAACCTTTTTTCAATTTTTACCAATACACTGGTTTTGGTATGTTTCCTACTGGGTCCATTTCCCCAGCTTTTCCTTGACGACAAAAATAAATATTTACATACAATTTACTTTATTGATGTTTTTATATATGAATATGCTCGACTACACAGCAATTATAAAAAAATAACAAAGATGCTCTCATGTCAGTCTCATCAATCTGGATTAAAACTATGATGAGAGTTAAAATAATGCTTAATCCTTTAATAGATTTGTAGAAGACCCATAAGTGTTTTGATATTCATATATATTTCTGCAGCAGCTGCATAGAATGGGTGAATATATTTTTTCACTCATCTCTCCACTCGTACAAGAAGTACAGCTAGAAGTTGTTAATGGCATGCTGTTTTGTTTTAATTTAAATATATTGTTAAAGAACAAAAAAAAAGACCAGAGGAACATAGGGGGTACGGAAAAAACTCTTTCAGAACATACCTGGAACGTAATGTTCTCAGAGGACCCAGATAGAATGGCGCTGACGTATAGAGTGTTGGTGAATTTTTCCATGAACACTAACTCATTAATCTTGTGGCGCAATAAAACTCAAGAGCGATAGATGGATCACATCCAGTGCATTCCAATAATTAGTTTAGTTACTCATATATTATGTTTCCATTCAAAATTCACCTGATAGTTTTATACACATAGCAGCCCTAATTTCAACATATCGGGTTTATCATACTTTCTGACCAACTTAATCACAGTAGGGTCTTCCCGGCAAGGGCTCCATTACCATTGATTTACTTTTTTAAAAGAAAAAAAAAGGAATGTTAATGACATTAGCTACTGTATGGCTTTATTTAGAAAGCAAAATTAACCACAGGTAAAACATATTAAATGGTTTTAAGGCTACTAGTATGTAATAGGTACTTATGTCCCGTTCAGGAAGAGATATAATTTCATGTAAGAGTATAAGAAATAAAGGAATCAATATAGCTTGCTTTTTACTAGGGATGTGCATGACCTTTTTTTTTTCGTTTCGATTTGGTGATTCGGATCATTTCGGCGATTCGGATCATTTTGGGTGATTCGGATCAGTTGGTTTTTTCATTTTTTAACCCCTTAAGGACCGAGGACGTACCATGTACGTCATTGCAGCGGGTCTCTCTTAGACCCGCTGACGTACATGGTACGTCCTGCCGTTTTTTGAGCGCTGGAAGCGATCGGATCGCTTCCAGCAGCTCAAACGCCATTGCAGGCTGCCTGGGAGTCCAGGCAGCCGTGCAATGGCGTTTAGAAGTGCCGGGGCACCATGTGATCGCTCCCCGGAGCGATCAACATCCGGTTTCACCGGAGAGGTGCCCGGCACTTCTAGAGAGCGCTGGAAGCGATCAGATCGCTTCCAGCTGCTCTGAGTATATTACAAGGATGCCTCGACATCGAGGCATCCTTGCAATATGCTTACCTGCCGCCGGTCCGTCCGTGATCGCTCCCCCGAGCGATCACTCCCCGAGCGATCACTTCCGGTAGCGGCAAGTACTGAGTGCCACGAGGTATCGTGGCACTCAGTACAAAAACGATCACATCAGTGATCAGGTGCTCTGCTGGGTGCCTCGAGGGATCAAGGCACCCAGCAGAGTAAAAAAAAGTGAAAAAAAGTAAAATAAAAAGTAAAATAAAAAAAAATAAATAAAATAAACTGACGGTTAGGGGTTAGGGTTAGGGTTAGGGGTAGGGTTAGGGGTAGGGTTAGGGTTAGGGGTAGGGGTAGGGGTAGGGTTAGGGGTAGGGTTAGGGGTAGGGTTAGGGGTAGGGGTAGGGTTAGGGTTAGGGGTAGGGTTAGGGTTCTAAGGGCAGGGTCATCTTGGGGCTGAGTGGGATGTTCCTAGCCTGCCTCAGAGAGGCAGGCTAGCAACATCCAATCAGAAGTTAGAAAAAATCAAAATAAAATTTCTAATTTGTCAGGTCAGGTCAATATTTTGTAAATATTGGCTCTGACCTCTGTGATTCTCCCTCCCTCTCCTCACTTGTGTTTTGGTGAGCGAGAGAGAGAGATCAGATTTGACAGGTTAGAGATTTTAGTGAGATTTAGTGAGATTAGAAAATTGAGGCAGATTTAGAGAGATTTTAGGGAGATTTAGAAGAATTGAGGCAGGTTTAGAGGGATTTAGAGAGATTTAGGTGTTTATTTGTATTTTCTGTGAAACCCAACGGTTCTTCTAAGAACCAACAATCCGCTTATATATATATAATAATTATAAAATTTTATAATCTATTATATATAATGTCTGAGAGGGTGTACAGCGCCGAGGAGGCATATGCCATCCTGGCGTCAGAATCTGAGGCATCTGCGTCAGACTCAGACCCTCATTTCGACCCCGCTAACTGCTCAGAGACGTCGCTAGATACATTATCTACGCTGGCTGATGTATCTAGTGATGTTTCTGATGCAGATCCTGGGTCACCACCTGCCAGCAGGAGACGCACAGCTCCAGCTGAGGAGTGGGTAGTGCCTCATCGCCAGAGGCCAGATATCCCTCCTTTCACGGCAAATCCTGGCATCAATATTGATGTTGCAGGATTTACCGCCACACAGTTTTTGCAGGTGTTTATGGGGGATGATTGTTGGGCCACATCGTGGCCCAATCAAATCTGTATGCCCATCAGCATTGTGCTGCGAAGCCAGACTCCTACTTGGCAAGGCAGCAATGGACCCCGCTAGATGTGCCAGAATTTCTGAAATTCTGGGCACTTACTATGCTGAGGGCATCATAAAGAAGCCCTCAATTCGCTCCTACTGGAGCAGTAGCCCCATCTGCTCTACCCCCATTTACCCCCAATCAATGTCACGTAGAAGGTATGAAAACATTTTGCGTTTCATGCACTTCAGTGACAACAGCCTGTGCCCCCCTAGAGAGCATCCCCAGTTTGACAGGCACCAGACTTTTACATTTTATTCGTACATTTTTATGTTCTACAATTGGTGCTGTATTTTGCCAAAATCTTTGCACACCTATGCATGGGGGGCATGGGTGTACTCAGGAGATCTTGCAGAAAACAACCTGGAGAGTTTTCATGCAGTAACAAACAACAGTGTCTCCTAAATCACAGTCCAAAACTACTGTGGGCGTAAAAATCTGAAAATTGAAAAATTACACCACACACCTTCTCAAATGTTTTGGGCTAAAACCGTTGCATCCATGGCATCAAAGCACTCCATATGCAATACCTTGGGGTGTCAACATAACAAATATAAACAATTTTCTGGCAATAATTCAAACTGGGGTATGCGGTAGACCCAAAACCAAAGATAGGCCTAGCTGAAGAAATAATCTCAATTTCAACTCCAATGACAAAGTCATAAAAATTGTATTTGAACCTTCCCAAAATCCTGGCAAACCTATGCATGGGGGGCATGGGTGTACTCAGGAGATCTTGCAGAAAACAACCTGGAGAGTTTTCATGCAGTAACAAACAACAGTGTCTCCTAAATCACAGTCCAAAACTACTGTGGGCGTAAAAATCTGAAAATTGAAAAATTACACCACACACCTTCTCAAATGTTTTGGGCTACAACCGTTGCATCCATGGCATCAAAGCACTCCATATGCAATACCTTGGGGTGCCAACATAACAAATATAAACAATTTTCTGGCAATAATTCAAACTGGGGTATGCGGTAGACCCAAAACCAAAGATAGCCTAGTTGAAGAAATAATCTCAATTTCAACTCCAATGACAAAGTCATAAAAATTGTATTTGAACCTTCCCAAAATCCTGGCAAACCTATGCATGGGGGGCATGGGTGTACTCAGGAGACCTTGCAGAAAACAACCTGGAGAGTTTTCATGCAGTAACAAACAACAGTGTCTCCTAAATCACAGTCCAAAACTGATGTGGGTGTGAAAATGAAAAATGACCACCAAACTGTATCCAATTTGTTTGGAGCAAACGGATGCATCCATAGCATAAAAACACTCCATTTACAATACTTTGGGGTGTTAGCTTACCAAATATATGCACGTTCATAAAACTGGGGTATGTAAAAAGGCCCCTAAAAGAAGATAAGCAAAGAAGATACTGTATGTCAAATTAGAAAATTGACAAGCACATGTCAAAGATTGGCGTAGCACCCCAAAAACAACAGAACAAATCTATATATGGGTGGTATCAATTTACTCAGAAGATGTTGCTGAACATATTTTGGGGTGTTTTTGGCAGTAACCCATAACTGGATTTGACAATTCATGCCTAAAGTACAATGTGTGTGAAAAAATAACACAAAAAGTGACTACCTGAAAGTTTGACATAGAGCTAGTGCATGGAAAGTGTTAAAATACAACTCTTTGAAGCACCCTAGGGTGTGCCCTTTCTAAAAATATATGGTTTGATGGGGGTAAATTACTTTGGCCGGCTTCAAAAATGTCCCAAATAGGACATGGGTGCATGATGACGAAATGTGAAAATTCCAAGTTGGAAAACTGAAATGCGCACCCCCAAATAAGGCCTATTAGCCCCCAAATGACCCGACATACCTATACATGGGTGGTATCAATTTACTCAGAAGATGTTGCTGAACATATTTTGGGGTGTTTTTGGCAGTAACCCATAACTGGATTTGACAATTCATGCCTAAAGTACAATGTGTGTGAAAAAATAACACAAAAAGTGACTACCTGAAAGTTTGACATAGAGCTAGTGCATGGAAAGTGTTAAAATACAACTCTTTGAAGCACCCTAGGGTGTGCCCTTTCTAAAAATATATGGTTTGATGGGGGTAAATTACTTTGGCCGGCTTCAAAAATGTCCCAAATAGGACATGGGTGCATGATGACGAAATGTGAAAATTCCAAGTTGGAAAACTGAAATGCGCACCCCCAAATAAGGCCTATTAGCCCCAAATGACCCGACATACCTATACATGGGTGGTATCAATTTACTCAGAAGATGTTGCTGAACATATTTTGGGGTGTTTTTTGGCAGTAACCCATAACTGGATTTGACAATTCATGCCTAAAGTACAATGTGTGTGAAAAAATAACACAAAAAGTGACTACCTGAAAGTTTGACATAGAGCTAGTGCATGGAAAGTGTTAAAATACAACTCTTTGAAGCACCCTAGGTGTGCCCTTTCTAAAAATATATGGTTTGATGGGGGTAAATTACTTTGGCCGGCTTCAAAAATGTCCCAAATAGGACATGGGTGCATGATGACGAAATGTGAAAATTCCAAGTTGGAAAACTGAAATGCGCACCCCCAAATAAGGCCTATTAGCCCCCAAATGACCCGACATACCTATACATGGGTGGTATCAATTTACTCAGAAGATGTTGCTGAAACAATTTGGGGTGTTTTTTGGCAGTAACCCATAACTGGATTTGACAATTCATGCCTAAAGTACAATGTGTGTGAAAAAATAACACAAAAAGTGACTACCTGAAAGTTTGACATAGAGCTAGTGCATGGAAAGTGTTAAAATACAACTCTTTGAAGCACCCTAGGGTGTGCCCTTTCTAAAAATATATGGTTTGATGGGGGTAAATTACTTTGGCCGGCTTCAAAAATGTCCCAAATAGGACATGGGTGCATGATGACGAAATGTGAAAATTCCAAGTTGGAAAACTGAAATGCGCACCCCCAAATAAGGCCTATTAGCCCCCAAATGACCCGACATACCTATACATGGTGGTATCAATTTACTCAGAAGATGTTGCTGAACATATTTTGGGTTTTTTGGCAGTAACCCATAACTGGATTTGACAATTCATGCCTAAAGTACATATGTGTGTAAAAAAATAACACAAAAAGTGACTACCTGAAAGTTTGACATAGAGCTAGTGCATGGAAAGTGTTAAAATACAACTCTTTGAAGCACCCCAGGGTGTGCCCTTTCTAAAAATATATGGTTTGATGGGGGTAAATTACTTTGGCCGGCTTCAAAAATGTCCCAAATAGGACATGGGTGCATGATGACGAAATGTGAAAATTCCAAGTTGGAAAACTGAAATGCGCACCCCCAAATAAGGCCTTTTAGCCCCCAAATGACCCGACATACCTATACTTGGGTGGTATCAATTTACTCAGAAGATGTTGCTGAACATATTTTGGGGTGCTTTTGGCAGTAAACCTTAAAGTTCACAGTACATGTATTCTTAAATTGCGTTAAAAAAAAAATCACCAAATTCTTTTTTTTTCTCAAACTTTGGCATAGATTTGTGGTAAAATGGTTTGCATGGAAAGAGTCAAAATACCCCAAGTTTAATACCTTGATTTGTGTACTTTAAAAAAATATGTATATGTGGAGGGTTATTCAGGAATTAGTGACAGATATCAGTGTTACAATGTCACTATCACTAGTTTTGAAAATAAACTCTTTGGAAATGGCAAAGTGCTACTTGCACTTATTGTTGCATAAAATAAGGAAAAAAGCGAGGAATATGTAAACATTGGGTATTGCTAAAACTCAGTACTAAATTTAGAAACTACTAAAGAATAAATTTTTTTTGACGGTTGTTGATACATAAGAAATTTTGGGGGTCAAAGTTCGAAAAAGTGGTGTTTTTTCAATTTTTGTGTCATATTTCACAATATTTTTATAGTAAATTATATGAAATGATGAAAAAAATGGTATCTTTATAAAGTCCATTTAGTGACGAGAAAAAACAGTGTAAAATATGTGTGGGTTACATAAACGAGTAAGAGGAAAATTTGACGTAAACACTAAGAGCGCAGAAACGTAAAAACAGCAGCGGTCACGAACGGACGGATTCGTGTAAAACCGCCCGGTCACTAAGGGGTTAATGAGTTATTTTGTTTTTTATTGCTTATTTAAGAATGGGAAGTAGATTACTACCAATAGAATGAAAGTTTCTAACTTATTTATTCTTTTAGGATTTTTTAGGCATTTTTTGGGTGAAAGTTTAGGTTTCCTAAATTTTTTTAAAGATACAAGGCTTTTTAACCCATAGGTTTCAATGCAGCATATGAATACACACACTGCTGGGAAGTGCCTCTCTGCAGTATAATTAGTGCAGCACATGAATCGCCGAAATGATCCGAATTACCGAATCGAATTGTTCCGAAATTTTGGATCGATCTGAAATTTTCAGATGGTCGATATTTTGTTTTCGAAAATGGTAAATTTCGTATCAATTTCAATTCGGAACTAAACAAATTGCACATCTCTACTTTTTACCCTGCACAGTGTTAAATATAATTGATCTCTGGACTTGTGTTGTAACAACATATTGTGCTGAGGTATGGGAGTTGCACTGAGATGACATGAACTGTAAGCGTTAACGTCAGAATAAGCGACATTAACACTTGCCACCCAAATTACCTTCCTAACGTTAAACCTGTTAGAAATCAGCGCATTGGTGATTGCGCTAGCTTGCGCGAGCTTACTGTACTTAGTGCTCCCTATGTTGAGCATAGGGTGCGCAATCAGTAATTAGTGTTAGGACTATCTATTATGTTACTTATCCTAACGCTAATTACCCTACCGATGCACAAACCTAAAATTTAGAGACACCTAAAAACTGGTGCTAACTGATTCCGATTCTGCAGAATCAATTAGCACCAGTTTAAACCCCCCCCAATAAATCAGATACTCACCTCTCATATATGCGGAAAAAATGGTGGCCCGGTCCAGGAGCAGAGTGAGACTGGGGACAAAAAGTCCCCAGTCTCCCCCGGCGATCACTCTAGGGTCATGAGCGATCTTGCGAGAGCGAGATCACGCAGGGCTTGCAACCGGGAGCACAACCCTCCATGGAGTCCTATGGACTCAAAGAGGTGATTCTCGCAGTGGTGTGGAAGCGCTACCGCGAGTATCACCTAAGGTAGCGCGTGGTTCTGTGGAAGGCTGTTTAATTAGCATAGGATTTAAGTATTTGCCCTTTTTTCAATCTTGCACAGAGACTGACTGCACTATATTTTGCCTTCGGCATAGGCATAAGCACTTGACTTTATAACGGATCCACTTTTGACCATATGTATGGTATTGGACTTCAAATTCAACCACACTATATAAAATTTTGGTTACATAACCGCACTTGATATTTATGCACTTTACTTATTGCACTGGAAAAGCACTTTACTGTTACTGTGGAGCCAACTTCTGAGCATAGACAGAACACCACTTGCGGATTTTGAGATTCAATTACACCGTAATGCACCACTAGGACCCTTTTTTTTCTTGTATCCATTTGAGCACACATTTTGTCAAGCTTTTATGGTGCGTATTCTTGTAGGCAGCAACCCATAACTAGGAACACATACACGTATTACCACCAGTACATCTACAACCATACACATTAATCGGCTTAATTAACGACTGCCCCAGAATCTTGAGCTAAAACGGGGACGCAACAGAGATACCTGGAGGTGCAGGTATTCCCCATTAGCGTTCATGTTATGGCGTGACGTTAGGAATAGGGCCCTAAGAGTATCCCCTATGCCTCACAGTCCTTGGAACTGAATCCAACTGTGTAAATTATTTAGTAGCCCTGAGACTGAGTGTTCTTTACTATGTACTATGACTTCCCCGTATCCCCGTAGCATCCCATTTTAGCGTGATATTCTGGGAAAGGGGCTACCTCGGCACCTTGTGACGGAATGCAGCTCTAACCACTAGAATACTTGCGGGAGCGATTCCGCGCAACCATGGGTATCATCTACTGGAGTCCATAGCACTCCGTAGAGGGTTGCGCTTCCGGGACATGAGCCCTGCGTGATCTCGCTCTCGCCTTTGATTTAACAATGTGAGTACTTCCCTATTCTGCTAGGACTTCCCTTTGTCATCACTATGATTCTGATACCCTGCCTTTTATTTCACCACCTGAATTCTTGCCTCTAGTTCCAGCACCTTAATTGCGTTCATTTTTGCTTCAGTGCTGTGCACACCTCAATTTCCATATGGTTGCTATTCAAAATGTTTTGTTTTACTCAAGCTCTAAAGCTTCTAGCTCTCCAACATGAGGTAGACATTCCAGACATCACCAGACTACCAAAATGATAATAATTAAAAATATATCAAAAGAAAAAAGGAGGTTAAATAAAAGAGGAACCAATGGACGAATGTGAGAAGTGAGTGCAGATTGGAAACAAAGATGTGAAAGTGACAGGTGGAAAGTAGGGCAAAGTTCTAACATATAGGACCATAATATATGTCTGCATTCCACAATGTATAGCGCTCTTTAATTGTAACATAATACGAGAGACTGTAAGTATGTTTCTAAGAAACATTGATGCTGGTTGAGAGGAAGGGATTCTGAATTCTGATGATTATAAAATGGCACAGGGAAAACTTTAATGAAGCTCTGTATGTGAATTAGACATGTTCTGACCCGTGTATTGGAATCTTCACTAAAAGCACCTTGCTCATTTTGTGTTTGGTTAGTGACTGCCTTGTGGTGACTTTGTGGATATATGCTAATTACATGGCTACCCTCTTTTCCATCCGCTAAAAACCAGAATGGCCCTAAATATCACGACAACAGTAACGCAGCTCTGCTTATCTTGCATGTGTAGACGTATATTCTACTGCAGGCGACATAGAGTATATCAGAAATAATGTGTCTTTATATAAAAATGTCAGTAACACACTGACAATATAACACTGATCAGTTTGTTTGGTAGATTAGAAATTGTGTGTAGATTGTGGGTTGGCAACCGTTGGAGCAGCATGGAACTCATTTTCTGCTCTGATTAAGGCTAATCGTCTGCATCTCCCCCTTCTGTACTATGCTAAAGACTTTCAGGGCTATTCAGAAAGAGGTGAAAACCTTGAATGACTGGAGAATTGAAAATTCTAGGTCAAAATAGTCAAACCAGAAAAATTCTCCCATTTATCTCACTTTACAAATCGGCTATTTGGTCTAGATTGTTCATTCTCCTGGCAATTCTCAAGGTTTTCACCTCTCTCTGAATAGCCCTGTTTGTTTGACCTTTATAGCTGTTTACTCAAATCTCCTGTAGGAAATAATAATTTTGCTGGATCACATACATCCAACCCTAATACTTCCCATGAAAAGCTTTTCATTCTATCAAAACTATTGTGTAGAAACCACTAATTCCTGCCAATTTAGGGCTCTATTACATTCTTCGCGCAAACGTTAACGCGTAGGGCAAAACCCTTTGCGCAGAATGTCGTATTACAATGTCCGCGCAAAAAATGCACGTTAACGTCTACCGTGGGTGAACCTGCGCGAACCCTTTGCGAGCGTAATGTTCTGCGCGCGTCCTATACTTAACATTGTGAGTGCAAATGCGTTTGTGCGCTGGTACGCGGATGGTATTACAATCTATGCACAAAATTTAACGGACAACGTTTGCGTGCATAATTTTAACGTCTTTTAAAAGCTGGTGGTAATGGCAAATCTGAACGTCCTGGCCAAAACCAAATACACCAGCCCAAAAATAAAAATACAGCAACGTATAGTTACACATTCTACACATACCCAAACAATAAAATGGAGAAGTTGTGCGTGTTTTTATTATTGCAGCAGCATATATACTCTGATTTTGGCAGGCACAAAAACTTAACGGGAGACAATTGTGGTTCTTAATTCTGATTGGCTGAATCGCGTGAAAAAAACAGTCCACACACCGATTTCTGCGCGCAACGTTAATGCGCAAGCGTTTTTCGTGGCTTTTTTACACGTTATTTTTTGACGGATGAAAAAATACGCACGGATTGTAATACCAGCGTTAATTTACGCACGTTAACATTTAACACTTCGCGCACAAATTAACGCGCTGCGCAAGCTTTTTTGCGCAAGGAATGTAATAGAGCTGGTAGATTTTTTTTATTGATATACCAGAGTTCTTAATAAAATCAGCTATGCTATACTAGAGGAATGAAAGCATGATGTAGATGGCACCTGATCCTAACAATGGCCCCATCGTGTATTTATATTATTATTATCATCATTTATATTGCACCAATAGTTTCCGCAGCACTTAACAATAACCAGTGGGAATGAGACAAAATTAAAACAAACATAGGAACAGAAACAAGAGGTGTAGAGGGCTCTGCTTGGTTGAGTTTACAATCTAGAGGAGTTGGGGTAAAAGAAGACAGGAGTTTTATTGGTCGTCAGGGTCACTAGCACTAGTGTTACAGAAATGGTGGAGACAAAGAAAGGGCCTCGATCATGATGTTGGGGGTAGGTGAGGAGAGGGTAGGTCAGCATCAGTAGTGTGGTATGCTAATCTGAAAAAGATGGGTTTTAAGGGACTTCTTAAAAGCCTGAAGATTAGGAGATTGTCTGATAGGGCAAGGTACAGTCAGGTCCAGAAATATTGGGACATCGACACAATTCTAACATCTTTGGCTCTATACACCACCACAATGGAGTTGGAATGAAACAAACACAATGTGCTTTAACTGCAGACTGTCAGCTTTAATTTTAGGGTATGTACATCCAACTCAGGTGAACGGTGTAGGACTTACATCAGTTTGCAGATGTGCCTCCCACTTGTTAAGGGAGCTATGTGCTGAGCTCATTTTTACCGGTTTTGCTCATCATGTTTAAACGCGATTTGAAGTCACATTTTATTATATGACCCAGACATATTATATATCGTTCTTTCCGGGAGACTCGGCAGATTCATAATATATCATTATTATATGTATACGTTATGTCCTGTCTGTATATTATAACACAAAATGCAATAAAATTAGAGTTTTCAACAATTTACAACATGTAAAGTGTTTTTTTTCACATTTTAACATGCGAGCGTTTGCGGTTATATTTTCTATGGGTTGCGCTTGCTAAAAAAATTAGAAACGGGGAATCGTTACTTTTTTTGGGGAAAATTACTTGTTTTTTAGCAAACGCCCCCCCCCCATAGAAAAAATCGTTAATGCAGCATCATTGTTCACATTATAATTGAAATGGGAACAATATTGCTGCATTAATAAAACAAAACAAAAACAAAAAAAAAATGTAATTTTTTATTTTTTTTAATTGTATTTTTAATTTTTTTTGTTACGCTGTACATGGTCAAGTTTGTACATGGTCATTGGAACCCCCTATCTCCACCACAGGTGGCAGCAAGGGGTTAATTGTGGAACTGGTGCCATCGCGCTACACCCACTGATGAAGCTCTGAGTAGCGAAACACGTTTGAGGTGTATTTTAAAGATTGTTTTAATAAACCGTTTGTGGATTTTATCATCTCGACTGATTTCCTGGTGATTTTATCCTTCCTACATTCTGAAAAGACATCTTGGAGGTTTGGATCTTCTGCTCCTGGATTGCTGAGAGGGGAATCGGTGCCCCTGAGTTTAATCCACCGATCTGCATACTGTTTGGTGCCTGTTAATCAAATTGGCACCTTAAGGCTGGGTTCACACCTAAGCGTTTTACAGCGCGCTCCTGCGCGCTGTAAAACGCTCAAACAGTGAAATACCATTATTCCCAATGTGGGCATATCACACCTGGCCGTTTCTCAGCGCGCATGTATGCGCGAACGTGCTTAAAAAAAACCCGCGCATTGCGCGACGCTGCGCTACGCCGTGGTGTGAACCCAGCCTTAAGTGTGAGTATATCTCCCTTCCACCTAATATACTCATTGAGTTATCACAGGCTGCACAATATTTCTCCATTTTGTATTTTTCCCTTCACCATCTCACCCTCGGAGGACGAGACACTAGGCTGGATAGCCCCTACTGGATCTGAAGATACCAAATGCCAGCGCCTGACACCAGCTCTAATATCTGGACAGGCTGCATTCACTGTATCACCAGTGAATAGGCAGCCCAGGGTAAACAGGGACAGGGAAGAGGGAGTCTTAAAAATCTGTAAAAGTAAAGAAAATATAACATAGCAGCATTTTATACCTGCAAAACACACACCCATTCTCTGCTAAGCAACTCCAATCAACAAAACCAGCCACCCAGCACACACACACAAACAGCTCCAATCCACAAAACCAGCCACCCAGCACATACACACAACTCCCATCACACAAAACCAGCCACCCACACACACAACTCCCATCACACAAAACCAGCCAGCCACACACAACTCCCATCACACAAAACCAGCCACCCATACAACTCCATCACACAAAATCAACCAACCCACAACCCCATCCCACAACCCAGCCACCAACACACAACTCGTATCACACAAAACAAGCCACCCCAACACACACACACAACTCCCATCAACAAAACAAGCCACATGTGTACTTTTGTTCATAGCATGAGGATTGATATGTTGTGAGTTTGCAAAATCACTTAAAAATAAAAATTCTTAAAAAAAATCTACACTCGCCTCTTATTGCACAGCACAGAGGACACATGATCCACCATCGGCAGATTCATAATATATCATTAATATATGTATATGTCATGTCCTGCCAGAATGCGGTAACTAAAAATATTTTTGAAAACATTAAAAAAGTGCGTGTGATTTTTTTATTTTTTATTATTTTTATTTTTTACATTTTAAAGTTTTGAGGGGGGGGTGCCAAATATAGGATCCGCCCCGGGAGCCAAATGTTCTAGGTACGCCCCTGGCAGTGATGTTACCTCTACTCCACCCAGCCAGGTTGAGGGGGGGCCCAGATTCCATGCTAGATTGCAGGCGGTCCAGCAGCTCACTGCAGCAGTGGGTATCCAGTCCGAAATAGAGTGAGAGTACGTGTTAAAGAAAGGGCAAGAGGCTGCGTGCGTGCAGGTCCCGCGGTCCAGTCAGTCAGGTGGTACTGAGTCTCAGTACCACCTGACTGGCTGAACCACATGACACGCACGCAGCTGCCCGCCCTTTTGTTAACACGGACTCTCACTCTATTCTGCACTGAACACCCACCGGGAAGGGAATCAAAGCCACGGTGCACCCTCTGGCAGTGGCACCCCACTGCTGACAAGATGGCTCCATGCACAGGCACAGCTGCGATCCTAACGTGGCCTGGAGGGACCTCCTGCTGAGTCTGTACACAGTCCCTGCTGACTCTGCACCCAGCCCTACCGCGGACGGAGGCCAGTAAATATAGAATAAATAACTGCTGTGTGCTCATAGTCACTCGGTTTGCTGGGAGTTTTATTGCAGTGGATTCTGATGCACTCATACACACTGCACATTGCATTGCTGGGAGTTTTATTGCTGTGGATCCTGATACGCTGACACGCACCAAACATTGCATTGCTGGGAGTTTTATTGCTGTGGATTCTGTGATACACACTGCATATTACTGTGAGTTTTATTGCCCTGGAGCTCTGGGATACGCTCATACACACTGCACATTACTGTGAGTTTTATTGCTGTGCAGCTCCGATATGCTCATACACAGTGCCCATTTCTGTGGGTTTTATTGCTGTGCAGCTCTGTGATATGCTCATATGCAGTACACGTTTCTGTGGATTTTATTGCTCAACCAATTAGAGCGTCTGTGATCCAGTATACTTGACATGCGTGGCTGTTCTTTGTAAAAATGCTTGAATTTACTTAGTCAGGCTGCCTACCACAAACGCATGAAGCTGCAGGCCATAGTCACGTTACAGACTGACCTGCGGAGACTGGAACTCAGGCATAAACGTGCCCCGACGGACGACACCCTTTCGCAGCTTAATCGAGTTCGTGCAGACCTTAACAGTTTATTTTTAGATGATGTGGGGAGATCGTTGCTATGGTCCAAAAGGCGTTATTATGAACGAGCGAATAAAGCAGATACACCCCTGGCCAGGATGCTGCGCCCTAGACTCCACACTGTCCTGTTCCCGTTGATTCGAGATAAAAAAGGGCAGGTTCATAAATCTCCTGAGGATATCCGGGAAGCCTTCACAGCGTATTTTACGGATATTTATGATCATTTCCCCACCCACAAAATAGGAAACCGCGACCTGATAGATAATATTGAAACTTACTTGAGGCGACAGAACCTCCCCACTATTGATAGGGTTCAGTCCCTATTGTTGGGATCCCCTATAACGGAGGAGGAGATAGGGAGGGCTTTGGGCCTGATGAAGCCATTAAAGGCCCCTGGGCCAGATGGCTTCACATACCGGTATTATAAAGCGTTCTGTCCTAAATTAAAGCCCATTCTATGCCGTTTATTTAATGCCGCACAGGAAGGTGCCCCTTTCCCTGCAGAGTCACTGTTGGCTGCCATAGTTCTCCTCCCCAAACCTGGGAAAGACCTGGAGAACATTGATAGTTACAGGCCCATATCCCTCTTAAATACGGACATTAAACTATTAGCAAAAATGTTGGCCTTGCGCCTAGACCCTCTCCTTCCCTTTTTTGGTATCACCGGACCAGGTGGGGTTCATTCCAGGTCGGCAAGCGTACGACAATACGAGACGCGCGGCGGACCTTATTTGGTTCGCTGAGACCTATCAAAGGCCTTCCTTATTTTTGTCTTTAGACGCTGAGAAGGCCTTTGATAGGGCGGAGTGGCCGTTTTTATTTACTTTACTTAAACAAATGGGGTTCCCCCCCACTTTTCTCCGCATGATCTCAGCCTTGTATGCTTCCCCAGGAGCGCAAATTTTGATACCGGGAGCCGATAGGATTCCCTTTGTAATCCGGAACGGTACCAGGCAGGGCTGCCCATTGTCTCCGGCCTTATTTGCTCTTTTTTTGGAACCTCTATTGCTTGCTATTAAATCAGACGTGGGAATCTCGGGATTTACGGTGGGTGACTTGGAATTTAAATTATCGGCTTATGCCGATGACGTCCTTCTCTCCCTGACAGACCCTTCCACCTCCTTGCCACGGGTTTTGGATCTGCTCAGTGACTTTTCTACTCTTTCAGGATATAAAATTAATGTTACTAAATCAGAGGCACTCCCGGTGGCGCTGACAGCAGAGGCGATTGCAACGCTCTCTTCTTCCTGCCCTATAAGGTTCACCCACTCGGAGCTGGTATACCTGGGGGTCCGCTTAACATCATGCTCGGCAGACCTTTATGCGGCTAATTACCCTCGCCTATTTGCGACTCTCAAAGCGGAGTTAGAATGTTGGAATAAATATGCGATATCATGGCTCGGTAGGCTTAACTGCATCAAGATGAATGTATTACCCAGATTATTGTATATGTTTCAGGCATTACCGGTTCCTCTCGTTGCTTCAGAGGTCATCGCTTTGCAGCGCTCAATTGATTATTTTATATGGGCAGGGAAACGATGCCGCGTAGCTAGACATACTCTCTATCGCCCACGGTCCCTGGGCGGCCTGGGCCTTCCATCTCTCCTCACCTATTACTATGCAACTCAATTGGCACAAGTGGTAGCCTGGCATGCCCCGGCGGGGTCTCGCAGGTGGGTTGACCTGGAAGCGTCCCTTATGCAGCCGAATAAGATACAACACTGGATATGGCTGGCTCGAGAACATCGTCCTTTGATCACCACCACATGCCCAGCTATATTAAACTCTCTGCGCCTTTGGCATAGGCTAGCTGTGAAATGCGAGTTGACGTCTACACCATCACCTATGACTCTGATTCTTGGGAATAGAGACTTTCGCCCCGGTCTACTCATGAGGCCTTGGCGTGACCTATTGGACTCAGGTGTGTGCAGAATACATAATTTATACCACAACGGAACTTTGATTCCCCTTCGAGATATTTCGGGACTGTCTTTTCTACACATTTTCCAATTGACATCCTACGCCACCCAGGCTCACATCAAGCAAGCCGCACTGGGGCCGCTGACTCGCTTTGAGCAGTTATGCCTGGCTGGCACATACCCGAGAGGCCTTATATCTTCATTATACCGGGATCTAACATCACTGTTGGACTGGAAAGACCTGTCCTATATTCATGCTTGGGAAAGAGATATTGGGGAAACCCTGGACTCAGAGGACTGGCTGGACATATGGGAGATGTCTCGCTCCGTGTCGGTGTGCGCCTCATTGCAGGAACAGTCCATCAAAATGATTATGCGGTGGTACGTTACACCATCTCAATTGGCGCACATGAATAGAAATTTACCGGATGTTTGCTGGAGATTATGCACCTCCAAGGGCTCCTTTTTCCACATGTGGTGGACATGTCCACGAATTGTACCTTTATGGAAGGAAGTCCAAGATCTACTGATTCTAGTTCTATCTAAACCTATCCTGTTGGATCCTTGGGCTTTTTTGCTCTGAAGGCGCTCCCTGAACTTACTTTCCATGAAAACAAACTACTAGCCAAAATTACCCTGGCCACGAGACGGGCTATGGCGGAAGTCTGGAGACAACCTCTCCCGCCCTGTATGGCTAAAGTATATGGCAGAATCAGAGACACTCAGGTTATGGACGAATTGACCGAGATAGTACGTTTTACACTGCCATCATATAGTAAAACTTGGGGGCCCTGGCTTGATGCTGGGTTATAATCTATGGCGGGAATTTGGGCTATGGTCACGTATATAGGGCTTCTTGGCCCCTTCTGCCCCCCTTTTTTCCTTCTTTGGCATTCCCCCCCCCCACCCTTCTACATTTCCCTATATAGCATTCGACAGGTTGGATTAATATCTATGTCGCAGGATTCTGGCCTGGGCCGGGCCACTCATTCCCCTTATTCCCCCCTCCCTCTTCTTTTTCCTTTCTTCCCCACCTCTCCGCCCTTATTTCTCAACCTACTTTCATTTCATAATATGGACGGGATTATGGTTTACTAGGATGCATATGTTTATTGATATTGCTTTTCTGGCGCTGCGACGCCACACTTGCACCCATGTTGTTCTTATTGTCTTATCGTCCAATAAAATTATGTTTATAAAAAAAAAAAATGCTTGAATTTAAACATTTCATAATTTTATTTATCTCAATAGATACATTTGAAATGGTATACAAAATATACAAGCAGTGGCGTAGCATGGGGGGGGGCTGGGGGGCCGTGGCCCCGGGCGCAGTTTTGTTAGGGGCGCATTTGCGCCCCTAAAACTGGCCCGCGGGTTGAGGGGACCCAGAAGATGCCGGGCAGCGGGAGTGCCTGCCCGCCGCCCGGTCCTGAACAGTTTGTCCTGTTCTTGAAGGGGATGCGGCTGCGTGCAGGCGCAGCCGGTCACGTGGTCCGGCTAATCAGGTGGTACTGAGTCTCTGTACCACCTGATTAGCCAGACCACGTGACCTGCGCACGCCTGCACGCAGCCGCATCCCCTTCAAGAACAGGACGAACTGTTCAGGACCGGGCGGCGGGCAGGCACTCCCGCTGCCCGGCATCTTCTGGGTCCCCTCAACCCCTGCCGAAGCAATATCCAGGTGAGAGCTGGGGCAAATACATGTGTAAACTGGGGGGCAAATCCATGTGAGAGCTGGGGGGCAAATACATGTGTAAGCTGGGGGGCAAATCCATGTGTGAGCTGGGGCAAATCCATGAGCTGGGGAAAATCCATGTGAGAGCTGGGGCAAATCCATGAGCTGGGGCAAATCCATGTGTGAGCTGGGGCAAATCCATGTGAGAGCTGGGGCAAATCCATGTGTGTGCTGGGCAAATCCATGTGTGTGCTGGGGCAAATCCATGTGAGAGCTGGGGCAAATCCATGTGTGAGCTGGGGCAAATCCATGAGCTGGGGCAAATCCATGTGTGAGCTGGGGCAATATCCATGTGTGAGCTGGGGCAATATCCATGTGTAAGCTGGGGGGCAAATACATGTGCAAGCTGGGGGGCAAATACATGTGAGAGCTGGGGGGCAAATACATGTGTAAGCTGGGGGGCAAATACATGTGAGAGCTGGGGGGCAAATACATGTGAGAGCTGGGGGCAAATACATGTGAGAGCTGGGGCAAATCCATGAACTGGGGGCAAATCCATGAGCTGGGGCAAATCCATGAGCTGGGGCAAATCCATGTGTGAGCTGGGGCAAATCCATGAGCTGAGGCAAATCCATGTGTGTGCTGGGGCAAATCCATGTGAGAGCTGGGGCAAATCCATGTGTGAGCTGGGGCAAATCCATGAGCTGGGGCAAATCCATGTGTGAGCTGGGGCAATGTCCATGTGTGAGCTGGGGCAATATCCATGTGTGAGCTGGGGCAATATCCATGTGTGAGCTGGGGCAAATCCATGTGAGAGCTGGGGCAAATACATGTGTGAGCTGGGGCAAATCCATGTGTGAGCTGGGGCAAATCCATGAGCTGGGGCAAATCCATGTGAGAGCTGGGGCAAATCCATGTGAGAGCTGGGGCAAATCCATGTGTGAGCTGGGGCAAATCCATGAGCTGGGGCAAATCCATGAGAGAGCTGGGGCAAATCCATGTGTGAGCTGGGGCAAATCCATGAGCTGGGGCAAATCCATGAGAGAGCTGGGGCAAATCCATGTGTGAGCTGGGGCAAATCCATGAGCTGGGGCAAATCCATGAGAGAGCTGGGGCAAATCCATGTGAGAACTGGGGCAAATCCATGTGTGAGCTGGGGCAAATCCATGAGCTGGGGCAAATCCATGAGAGAGCTGGGGCAAATCCATGTGAGAGCTGGGGCAAATCCATGAGCTGGGGCAAATCCATGTGCTGGGGCAAATCCATGTGAGAGCTGGGACAAATCCATGTGAGAGCTGGGGCAGTATCCATGTGTGAGCTGGGGCAATATCCATGTGAGAGCTGGGGCAATATCCATGTGAGAGCTGGGGCAATATCCATGTAAGAGCTGGGGCAATATCCATGTATGAGCTGGGGCAATATCCATGTGAGAGCTGGGGCAATATCCATGTGTGAGCTGGGGCAATATCCATGTGTGAGCTGGGGCAATATCCATGTGAGAGCTGGGGCAATATCGATAACGTGTCCACAGGTTGGGGGGGGACGCACAATTCTTGGCTGGCCCCGGGTGCTGACAACCCACGCTACGCCACTGTATACAAGTAGGCACTTGGTATCCACTTTTAATATAAAGAGAGGAAAAGGCGGAGCTCTAAGAGGAAAAGGTGGAGCTTAAAGAGGAAGGGTGGGGTTTAACCAGGAAGAGGTGTGCCCTTGACAGGAAGGGGTGCCTCCAATTTAAATTAGGGTGTGCACGAGTTTAGTCAGGCCTAGGGCAGCACAAAACCTAAATACACCACTGGTGGTGGTGTATAGAGCCAAAGATGTTAGAATTGTGTCGATGTCCCAATATTTCTGGACCTGACTGTAGATCATCCCACAGGACCGGAGTTACCCTATATGGATATTTAAGGTGTCTATGCCCATTTGATAGGACATCTCTCCCTTTATTTAAATCATCCTTTTTCACTGACCCTTAACTGAAAAAAGGGAGGTATTTGCTTTTAAAGATCCCAATTCCATGACCTGCAGCATACCTCAGGGGGGTGGACTGCTGTGAGCAGAGTCTTCTTACTAGACAGCGCCCCCTTCAGTCAATTCAAAGCAATTAAATTCAAATAAGCTTTATTGGCAGGACCATATACATTTTAGCATTGCCAAAAGCATATGGGGAAGTTATATGGGATGGAAGGGGGGGGGGGTAGTGGGACATATGTGGGGGGAATGGGCAAATCCATGGACATAATCAGGGGTTAGGGATAATGTGAAGGGGGATAGGGGCGAGTCCGTGTTGGGGATTTATAAGTCCGGGATCTCTCATGTTCCTCTCAGTCTGTTACGTATTGAGCAGTTATTTTCACCGCCGGCTCCTCTTCTCCCAGTATGATGTGGAGTTTCCTCGTCTCTTCTATAGAGGTGAAGTCCAGGATGAGAGCGGAGAGTCTCTGGAAGTGAGTTTCCCTCAGTGCTGAGTACTTGGGGCACTGTAGGAGGAAGTGGACCTCATCTTCCAGGGCCCCTGGTCACAATGCTGGCACAGTCTACTCTCCCTGGGCTTGTAGGTCTGTCTATGCCGCCCTGATTCGCACAGTCTGTACCGGCTCAGGATTTGTCTGTCCTTGGGGTCTCGTAGTACCTCCAGGTATGGTGCCAGTTTGTATTCCGTCTGTAATGATTGGTAAATGATGAGTTTCTGGGAGTTTGCTATATCATGTCTCCATTCTCTGATATAGTTTTCCCTGGAATGATTAATTAGGGCCTTTATTTGATATTTTGTCAGGTTGCATTCATGGGGGCTTTGGATGAACAGGGTGGATATGAGTTGTTGAAGCCCACATGATTTGGGGTGGTCCTTGTTGGCCAGTAGGGCTTTATGGTGGTATGAATTGACTTTGCTGATGTTTAGGTGGTCCTAGTATGATAGCGCCCTCTTCTGTACTGCAAGAAGTAAGGGGAGTCTGCCCAGCTCGGCCCGGCAAGCATTGTTAGAGGTGCTCCGATGGACTTCAGTGTGCTGCGTCAATCACAAGCAACAGTCAGCGCAGCACACTGAATGAGTGGGTGGACCGTCCAATAGAGTGGCTCTCTGCTCCAAGCAGCCCCTCTCCCCTGTAACATGACTCTGTCCCATGAGAAAAGCAGACACTTTAAAGGCAAATATCTCCCTTGTTACAATTATATGTATCCTTGAAAAATTCTATACAAAGGGAAAGATGTCCTGTCAATATAGACAAAACTAGTTTTGCCCATGATGTGTATTTTAAAGTTAAACTACACATAGAGAGAGAGATGTACAGTTTTTCAGTTTGTTTATTTACTGTATGTATATATGAATATATACAGTATATAATAAAGAAACATAGAAACATAGGAAATGTCGGCAGATAAGAAACTTTCAGCCCATCTAGTCTGCCCAATTACATGGATACTTTACCTGCATTTATCTTTTGTTTAGGATATCCGTATGCCTATCCCATGCTTGCTTAAATTCAATTACTGTTTTAGCCTCTACCACTTCTACTGGAAGGCTGTTCCATGTATCCACCACCCTCTCAGTAAAATAATGCTTCCTGATGTTACTTTGAAACCTTTGCCCCTCTAATATACAATATATTTACTATGCACATAGTAAACTGTTAATAATTATATACACTTTGATTCCTCTACTATATTTATCTAAATTATTATATAATTATATTTAGGTCAAAATAAAAATTATTTTATATTTTTAACTTTGTTGCCGTTTCATTGTTGAGTTTCTATTGTAATAAAGATTTTCCATGCCTGGTTATATAAAGTAAAACATGTTTTTCACGCAATTCCAAAATTAGGCCCACCAAAATCTGCAGCTCCGGGCCTATAAACATCGTAATGCGGGCCTGACTTCTGTGTTTATATGTCTAACTCTATTGCAAACATCTGCAGGCAAAATAAAAGTAGGAATGACTGACAAGGGCTGAGACATTGCATTGGATGTTTGTATAGGATTGTAAAGTGTGAACTTCACATTGTACTAATACACTCACACAGCCTTATCTCAGAGTGCTGAGTGTACACAATGACTCATACATCAGTCACAACACTCCTCACACTGCAGACAGCATTATATCAAAAATTAGTGAGTCATCTCTCTATAGAGGGCTCCGTCACTGATACCATACAAGGACCTCATCTCCTGCCCTTGAACTCAAAGCCTTCTGTTGAATACTTATCTCCTTCCCTTCTAGATTTTGACTGGAAAATATTTAAACACATAGAGAATGTGCAAGATTTCTCTTGTTGGTTTGGGAAAAACGAGGGATATTCACTAGAACTCAAATTCACAATATGATGATAAGGTTCATGAGAGTTTTATAAATAGACTTCAATTAACATGGGCTACTTTGTGTGACAGTATAATAAAGATATGCCTAAGGTTGGGTGATACCGTGATCCTAGCTGACATCTTTGTAGGAACCCCTCCGTCATGATCATTTTAATTGTCAGAGAAAAAACAGAACTCAAGGAAAGTTTTAACTTTTCTATTGACACATCATAAAGTAGATGTTCAATCTACACTGCCTCTCTATACACTGATGATGACACTCAAATATACCTTTCCTCACCTGATCTCTCTCCTGGATCGAGTCACTGTATGTCTCTCTGCCATCTCTAAATGGATGTCTTCCCACTTCCTTAAACTCAATCTTGCTAAAAGTGAAATTCTCTGTATTCCTCCAAGAATGACCCTATACCACCTACACTATATTGCCAAAAGTATTCGCTCACCTGCCTTGACTCGCTTATGAACTTAAGTGACATCCCATTCCTAATCCATAGGGTTCAATATGACGTCGGTCCACCCTTTGCAGCTATAACAGCTTCAACTCTTCTGGGAAGGCTGTTCACAAGGTATAGGTTGTCGGATTATTATATTCAATAAGAAACTTATACGAGACACAAATATCAATCGTTTATATTTCCTAGAAATTCTCCTAAATTCTTTTAATTGTCTGTGTTTTGCTTTGAAGAATACACTAATCAATAATCGGATAAAAATATATATATTTATTACGTATACAAAAAAGTTTCAAATCTCATATCATAAACAAAGATTTATAAACAACATATCCATCCATCAGCACATAGACACTAGCTTCCCAATATATGTATCTCCTGTTAGTAACTGCATATATGATTAATATCATTTACTTTATCAGTTAGTAACTATACACAAATGGTTAATAAACATTTCTGCTTAACGAAAACAATTAACATGTATTTCCCAGCAAACCAATGTTTAACAAGCTAGATATTATAGAGATATATGTATCTCTCTATGCTACGTGGATCAACAAAAGATGAGCTATCACTTATTCTATTTCTAGAATAAGTAATAAAAACGTATTTAGTGAATCCTCCCCTAATATCGAGAATTAAGATTCTAATCTTCTGCTTCTTATATTGCAGTTATATAATTCCTTGCTTATTAATTTCAATCACAGTAATTTCCAAATTTAATATATATATCTGTATATCATTTTTGCAACAGTTTATTTAGGATAAAATCCTTATATCCGATTCTTCTTCATATCTCTATCTGCAGATTTAGAAATATTTTGAAGACTCTAGATCTAACAGTAATCTGAGATATCTCAGTCTATCTATTGCAAGAAATACTCCAGATATATATAATTACATTAACCATAATTTTGCTTTCTCATACATTACCTCTTCAATCTGGATTCAATGAGTTAGAGCAGCAATATTCTTCATGTAAGATATTGTTTTGGAATATGTGAAAATTATCAATGTAGATATTCAATGCATGTGAGTTAGAGGTGTGGTCCTAATTAAGTGATATGTTTTATCTTGAATGCATTATCGTGTCTTGGGATGGTCTGAATACATTATGTCCTGGAATGATCTGACTGAATTGCAACGAACAGTACAGCTCCAATTATAGTCAATTTGACGTCACTGACAATCTACCCCTTTCATTTAAATATTATTCTCAATATTAATGTAATATTTACTATGCCTCAAGAGGGCAGAGTTGCTCTTCACATTAATTCCACAAATACATTTTAATATATCTTATCTCAGGTCAAAAGATCAATTTGTCTTAACAAAGACCCTATATTCAATCCTTGACTTTGGGTCTCTCCTGTTAAAATTAAATTAATATCTCTACTCCTCTTTTCATTCAAAGACTTGTTAAAACAAACCAATAAATCTTAAATATGACATGTCTGGCACTTAGCTCAGCATTATATCACATAAAGACATTTTATTGTTTATAACATAATGTCTGGCATTTATAGAAAAAAAACCTCTTAAAGGTTCACCTAGCCATGAACTATTTAAAAAAAATCTCTGTCCATTCCTAAAACTAGGGAAAATTTTTAAAAAAAGACTTTACATTAAAACAAGGGCCTACAGGCATCCATTTTAATTTTTTTCCATTAATATACCCGACAAGGTGTGTGTTTATGGGAATTTTTGACCATTCTTCCAGAAGTGCATTTGTGAGGTCACACACTGATGTTGGACGAGAAAGCCTGGCTCTCAGTCTCCGCTCTAATTCATCCCAAAGGTGTTCTATCGGGTTGAGGTCAGGACTCTGTGCAGGCCAGTCAAGTTCATCCACACCAGACTCTGTCATCCATGTCTTTATGGACCTTGCTTTGTGCACTGGTGCACAGTCATGTTGGAAGAGGAAGGGAGTATATTTAAACGGAAACAAAGTAGCAAAACAAAAGGAAATAGTCTTAGATTAGAGGGGCAAAGGTTTAAAAGTAACATCAGGAAGCATTATTTTACTGAGAGGGTGGTGGATACATGGAACAGCCTTCCAGTTGAAGTGGTAGAGGCCAAAACAGTAATTGAATTTAAGCAAGCATGGGATAGGCATAAGGCTATCCTAAACAAAAGATAAATCCAGGTAAAGTATCCATGTAATTGGGCAGACTAGATGGGCCGAAAGGTTCTTATCTGCCGACATTTTTCTATGTTTCTATGTTCCCACAAAGTTGGGAGCATGGAATTGTCCAAAATGTCTTGGTATGCTGAAGCATTCAGAGTTCCTTTCACTGGAACTAAGGGGCCAAGCCCAGCTCCTGAAAAACAACCCCACACCATAATCCCCTCTCCACCAAACTTTACACTTGGCACAATGCAGTCAGACAAGAACCGTTCTCCTGGCAACCGTCAAACCCAGACTCGTCCATCAGATTGCCAGATGGAGAAGCGTGATTCGTCACTCCAGAGAACGCGTCTCCACTGCTCTAGAGTCCAGTGGTGGCGTGCTTTACACCACTGCATCCAACGCTTTGCATTGCACTTGGTGATGTATGGCTTGGATGCAGCTGCTCGGCCATGGAAACCCATTCCATGAAGCTCTCTGCGCATTGTTCTTGAGCTAATCTGAAGGCCACATGAAGTTTGGAGGTCTGTAGCGATTGACTCTGCAGAAAGTTGGCGACCTCTTTGCACTATGCGCCTCAGCATCCGCTGACCCCGCTCGGTCAGTTTACGTGGCCTACCACTTCGTGGCTGAGTTGCTGTCGTTCCCAAACACTTCCACGTTCTTATAATACAGCTGACAGTTGACTGTGGTATATTTAGGAGAGAGGAAATTTCACGACTGGATTTGTTGCACAAGTGGCATCCTATCACAGTTCCACGTTGGAATTCACTGAGCTCCTGAGAGCGACCCATTCTTTCACAAATGTTTGTAAAAACAGTCAGCATGCCTAGGTGCTTGATTTTATATACCTGTGGCCATGGAAGTGATTGGAACACCTGATTCTGATTATTTGGATGGGTGAGCGAATACTTTTGGCAATATAGTGCATCTCTCTCCGAGTAAATGGAATGCTCATTAGCCCGACGCCTGAAGCTCGTTGCCTTGGTGTCACTTCGATTCTGGCCTAACGTTTTCTCCCCACGTCCAGACAGTGAACAAATCCTGTTACTATTAACTTAATAACATTGCCAGCGTTCGCCCCTTTCTCACACAATATACCGTAAAGGTGCTGGTTCATGCGCTTGTCATTTCCCGGCTTGATTACTGCAACTCTCTCCTAATTGGCCTCCCCAATGCTTGTATTACCCATTTGCATTCTGTAATGAATGCAGGTGCCAGGCTTATTTTTCTCACCAGATGCTCCTTGTCTACCTCCCCCCTCTGCCGGTCCCTCCATTGGCTTCCTGTACATTCCAGGATACAGTTTAAAATACTGACACTCACATTAAAATCGTTCAATAACTCAACTCCTCCCTACATGTCTACATTACTCCGCAAGCATGTCCCATCTAGACAACGCTGGCCGGCGGGTGACCTCCTCTTGTTCTCTGTCTATACCCGCGCTGCCAACTCTCGCCTCCAAGACTTCTCAAGGGCAGCTCCGGTCCTGTGGAATGACTTCCCTCGCCCTATCAAACTCTCCCCTAATCTTCAGCCCTTCAAGAAATCTCTCAAGACCCATCTCTTCAGATTAGTGTACCACATCACTGATGCAACTCATCCCCCTGCTCACCTACTCACACTTGACCTAAGCTGCTTCCAACCCCAATCCCTCTAGATCGTAACCTCCAATGAGCAGGATCCTCTACACCTCTTGTTTCCATCCTATGTCTGTTTATCTGTAGGTCGTTCCCTTTGGTTATTTTAAAACGCTGAGGAACTGTTGGTGCTATATAAATGCTGATAATAATAAATGTAGCAGAGACAAAACAAAATTATACCACACATTTTATGACAAAAACATTCTATTGTTTTTATATAATATTAATATGGAATGGTAAAAGATTAAAGAAGGAATGATGCCACCATGTTTCCCCTCTTAGTGGGTGGAGCCTGTTGAGGACCATAGTGCACCAACGTGATTGGTAATGAGATGTACCTGGTTTCCTCTACACAAACCATTTGAATACATCAATGTGATATTTCAGATTTTTCTTTCTAAAGAATTTGCAGTGTTGTCAAAAATCTGTTTTTTGCTCTGTCATTAAGGGGTATTGCGTGTATTATTATTATTATTATTATTATTCTTTATTTATAAAGCGCCAGCATATTCCGCAGCGCTGTACAATAGGCACAGTATAGACAGGGTTACAATACATTGAACTACATTTGACAAACAGTACAGGAGGAGATGAGGGCCCTATTCCCGTAGGAACTCACAATCTAGGAGGGTTGGGGTTGGAAACAGGAGGAGAGGACTGCAAGGTGAGGGTGATTGATGGTTGTGTCAGTGAGTTGGGTGGTAGGCTTCCCTAAATAAGAACGTTTTAAGGGAGCGTTTGAAGGAAGAGAAATTAGGGGAAAGTCTGACAGTACGAGGGAGAGCGTTCCAGAGAGTGGAGGCTGCGCGTGAGAAATCCTGCAGTCTATCATGGGAAGAGGTGATGCGGGGAGAAGCTAGTCGCAGGTCACTGTTTGACCTTAGGGAGCGGGCTGGGGTGTATTTGGTGATTAGTGAGGACAGGTAGTGGGGAGCTGAGTTAGTGAGGGTTTTGTAGGTAAGGATAAGGATTTTGAACTTAATTCTGCAGTGGATGGGGAGCCAGTGAAGGGACTCGCAGAGGGGATTCAAGTGATTCGTGTGGAAAAAAAATCAAATTTCTGAATGCACTATATTACTTTTCAGCACTTATGAATAAGAAATCTACAACATTCAAACAGTATTGAAAATGTTTATATTACAAATACATTTAATATCATATTTCAGATACATTTAATATTAATATTTCAAAAAGATTAGCAATTTTAACTGCTTGTTGCTGCTGATATGACACAAAGGACTCACTAATTCAGACATTTAGTGTCAAAGCATCTTGTATTAAGTTATTGTTGAAAATACCACACCCTCCAAAAAAATGCTAAGAATGTTTACCCGTAAAAGCTGTTTTCAGTTGTTAATGTTAGAAGATAACAGAATGCAATACTATGTAAACATACAGCACGCTTTCGCAGAGCTGTGCGATTGCATTGTAATGCATTGATCCTCTCTGTATGGCACAGAGTTTTCTAGATTTACTTTTGTTGAAGTTTTTAAAATGTGTGTGTGTCTTATTGTGTGTGTGTTTGTGTGTGTGTCGTATTGTGTGTTTCAGCTGGTCTTCCTTTGACCAAAATAACAATAGAGAGGACCTTTTATATATCTTCTACTTTCTTTAAGAAGTGTGAAGTACAACCAGAAGAATACAATCAAGCATCTTTCATCCCATTTTCTCTTTTAAGATTTGGTTTGGATTGTAAATACATATGAAAAAGAAGACATAAAGGGATCACTGATATAACAGACCATTAAACACAGGATGAGACTTGTCCTATTAAATGGCCTATACAAGTTGTACAGCTGAAGGTGGTTGAAGGCAGCTTGCCAACTACACCGCAGGCAGATCATGGATAGGGCCATAAGGTCCTGCCAAGATGGAATCATGGAGGAAATCCAGATATACCTCCAGGAATTTCTCAAAGCTTTGCTTCCTTTGGTGGATAATCTATTGTCAAACTACAGCGAATTTACTATCTAGGTACGTTCCACCATAGTTCACCATCGTATAATTTTAGCCCCTACACTAATATATTGTGCAGTGATTTTGGATCTTAGTCTTGCTGAAAATGTTGGCAGTTGCAGCCCAAGACATTGTAATCACTTTAACTACATAAACCTTAACAATAACTCTCATTTCCTTAAATCTAATTGAGACCCAAAACTATATAACTCAAAACTTACTCACAATGCTCATAATTGAACCCCCCCCCCAACAACTATAACACCTACAGGGTTTTTCACAGAGAATCGAAAAGTCACCGCACGTTCGGTGACTTTTCGTTCTCTTCAATTCGGTGCAATTTGGCAATCCCATTTCGGCGACCCTGCAGTGTATTCAGCAAGCACCACAGGGCCGTCGTAGTGCCGGGAAAAGCCGCCGCAAACCCGACGAACACTCACCGCAAAACCCGGCGAAGGCACATCGAAAACCCGCAAAAACATCTGGATTAACCCCGCCGAACATGCCGGAGAAACCCCAGCAGGAGCTGATCACAGCGCAGAGCAGCCGCCGGAAAAATCTGACACCACAGACGAATGAAAAAAGAAAAACCAGTACGCTTGAATGTTTGAAAAGTGAAAAGCTGTTTGCAAAGAAACTACTGAACGAAAATGTCTGGAATTTACATATGAGATGCAATGAATGATAATAAAAAGGGCCGTGACAGAAAAAATTATTTAAACCCCCCCCCCCGAAAAAAAGTGCCTAAAAGATCCTAAAAAATCTAAAAATAAAGAGACTTTTTACTGCAGAATAAAATAATAAACAGTTTATTAGATATTGGATTAAAATGGGAATATTTTTAACACTGAAACCTATGGGATTCTCCTGAATAAACCTGTTGAATGAAACCACCGAATGGCAGGGCAATTCGGCAACCTTTCTCAGCTGTTTAGTGTTCTCTGAATAGACAAAGCATTGCTTCTCTATGAGTATTTCACTGCCATCAAACAGGCAACGAACAGGCACCGTATGTGCAGGGAATTCGCCAACATTTGGCGAACAGCCTGCTCTCTGAATAGCCGAATGGCCAGGAAAGGTAACCGTACGCTGAATTTCACTGTTCAGTTACCTTTCAGCCCCAATTCGGAGCTCTTTGAATAACCCTGAAAATCTTATGGGAAACAGTAGAAATAATAACAGTGCTTAAATGCCATGATCAATTGGCTTAATTCTGGATTATTTTATTATTTACAAAAGGAATGTACTGTTATTACAATGTGTGTTTGTTCTAGTGATGACATTGTAATACGGTAAATTATTTATTCAAATTTACAGCTCATCGGTTTTAACAAAGCAAGACATTCTGCACTCTCATTTGATGAGGGCTGGGAGGTTATTGTAGTTCAGCATAAATGTGTCACAGAGAGAAAAATACACTGTTTAGAGATTATTGGAAAGGAAGTTGCATAAAAAAACAAGGTAATGTTGACATGGCTATCAAGATATGAGGCACATACTTTGTGATTAATGTCGTGATACGGTACTGACTCATAGGTAGTTGCTCTCAGTCAGAACCTGTATGTTAAATCATCCAGAACATAACCAGTTTAACTATATTAACCGATTGCAGAAAATGTAACTTTGGAAAATGCACACCCAGGGAGTTATAAATACATACATACATATAAATACAGAAATACAAGCAAACAGCACCAATAGTGACACTATTAGGGCCATATTACAAAGCTGGTGCTAACTTAACCAGAGCTGTTGTAAACTTACCAGAGCCATTATAGCCTATGGAGGTTTTCAGTTTACAACAGCTCTGGTTAAGTTAGCACCAACATTGTAATACTGCCCTTAATAGTTATAGACAGCCATTCAATAGGGAAAATTTGTGGAGAACCCCAGTACCACTTAACAATCAAGAGAAAGCTTTGTTTAGCACTTATCCCATGTTAAATTATCTTTAGTGAATGCTGGGACCCCTATAATAGTGGACCCCACAACAAAAATTGGAAGCTTTTGTAAACCTTTACAATGTTTGGCTGCTAAGTCAGAAATAGTTTGAGATTTAATTCAAGTGATTGCTCTGCAACTTGTTCCCAATATGGCCAGTCATGGCCAAGATGGGACACTGTTCCGTCACTTAGGATAATAGTACTGTAGGTGTTGTATCTGAAATGAAGACTTCATACGCATTTGCACTAAATGATGTTAAATTTATTTGCTCCTATAAGTGTGTATTCAATAGACAGTCCTGATGGAGAAAACATTTAGGCACAAACTGGGGCATTGAATAAAGAAATGTATGTGATATATCAGTATGTACATGTCATTCTCCTGCACAACACACAAAATACACTTCTACATTCACACATATCCATCTAGCATGAGGGTTCTGTGAGCCTTCCTTATGTAAATTTCTGTATTGTTGTAAGGTGCTGGTTCCGGGGCGGTAGGTACGAGCCAATGTGCAATGAAGAAGTCTTGCAAAGCAGATATATATATATGTATATGATGATTTATTGCAAAGACACAATAAAGCAAAGGCAATAACAGATATAGAAGAGGTATGCAATAGATGGAGAAATACTGAATAGGAGGGGAAAAGCTAAGGAATAGGGAAGAAGTGTATATATGTATACACAGGTTACAGGTCTGAGAGAACTAAAGCAGAATATATACAGGTTAACAGGGCGAGAGAACTAAAGCAGAATATATACAGGTTACAGGGCGAGAGAACTAAAGCAGAATATATACAGGTTACAGGGCGAGAGAACTAAAGCAGAATATATACAGGTTACAGGGCGAGAGAACTAAAGCAGAATATATACAGGTTACAGGGCGAGAGAACTAAAGCAGAATATATACAGGTTACAGGCGAGAGAACTAAAGCAGAATATATACAGGTTACAGGGCGAGAGAACTAAAGCAGAATATATACAGGTTACAGGGCGAGAGAACTAGAGCAGAATACAGGTTACAGGGCTAGAGAACTAGAGCAGAATACAGGTTACAGGGCTAGAGAACTAGAGCAGAATACAGGTTACAGGGCTAGAGAACTAGAGCAGAATACAGGTTACAGGGCTAGAGAACTAGAGCAGAATACAGGTTACAGGGCTAGAGAACTAGAGCAGAATACAGGTTACAGGGCTAGAGAACTAGAGCAGAATACAGGTTACAGGGCTAGAGCAGAATACAGGTTACAGGGCTAGAGCAGAATATACAGGTTACAGGGCTAGAGCAGAATATACAGGTTACAGGGCTAGAGCAGAATATACAGGTTACAGGGCTAGAGCAGAACATACAGGTTACAGGGCTAGAGCAGAACATACAGGTTACAGGGCTAGAGCAGAACATACAGGTTTAAAGGGAAACTACAGATCAAAACAAAGATACAATACAACAAGGTGTACTTAGGTTATATATATGTATATATATCCGAGTCCTTGGAGATATGGGCAAGTCCTTATAATCCAGGCAAGGAAAGCTTGGGAGGTCCAGGAGGATAACAAGTCCAGAGGTCTGTAGTAAGTAGGAGATCCAGGAGGTTTACAAATAATAAGTCCAGGAGAGATATAACAGATAGCCTTGAGAAAATAGGATCCAGCAGAGTATGGGTCCTAGGAGGCCCAACAGGTAGCTCCTTGCAGCTTGGATATTTCCAAGACAATGTGGAATCGTTGGGCTTCAGGTGTGGCCTAGTTTTATGCAGGAATAGTAGGTGATCTAGGCAACACCTGAACGATGCACAGGCAGAGGTGAGTAGTGGTACTGCTATATGAAAGTCCCACTACTATGAGCCAGCACTGGGTTTAGGCTTTTTATTACGCCGCCGGCGTTGATCCTTACAATTGTGTTCGTAATATGAGAGTTAGTGAGGCTATAGGCAAAGTTCATATATAAGAAGTAGGACGGGTATGCCAAAAAAGGGGCAAACACATATAAAAAAGGGGGCATGTCCCCACGTCGCCTATCAATGTGGCACATTTCTCTTTTGGCCAAAAACGAGTTACTGTCTCTTGATTTAAGAGTGACAGTTGGCAGGTATGATATCATATTAACCCCTTAAGGACGCAGGGTGTACCATGCCGTCCTGCACCACGTGGGCTTTAATGCCGCAGGACGGCATGGTACGCCCCGCGGCGTTTGGTGCCTCTGCGTGCCGAAAAACAGCCCGCCTCCCTTCCCACAATGCCGATCGCTGGCTGCGGGTCTGCCTGACACCCGGGCAGACCCTCCCAGCTGGCGATCGGCATTGTGGGAAGGGAGGCGGGCCGTTTCCCTCGTGGAAACATCCAAGCTGCCAATCCGGCGCTTGGATTTGACAGTTGCAGCGGTGACAAGCTGTCACCTCTGCAACTGTCAGAATGTCTCAGCCAATGATTGTTGCATTGGCTGAGACATTGTCTCTGCCCCTTTCTCCTGCTCCTCATTGCGATCTGAGGAGCAGAGAGAGAGAGAGGCAGAGAACGGAGCAGAGACAGGAAAAAAAACAACGAAAACCCCAAACCCCAGGCACTGTACCCCCCAGGCACTGTACCCCCCTGGCACTGTACCCACCTGGCACTGTACCCCCCTGGCACTGTACCCCCCAGGCACTGTACCCACCTGGCACTGTACCCCCCTGGCACTGTACCCCCCAGGCACTGTACCCACCTGGCACTGTACCCACCTGGCACTGTACCCCCCAGGCACTGTACCCACTGGCACTGTAACCCCCTGGCACTGTATCCCCAGGCACTTACCCCCCAGGCACCTACTGGCACTGTACCTACTGGCACTGTACCCCCAGGCACCTACTGGCACTGTACCCCCCAGGCACTGTACCCTCCTGGCACAGTACCCTGGCTAAAAAAAACCCCCCAGGCACAGTACCCCCTGGCTGGAAAAAAAAACCTGAAAAAAACCCCAGGTACAGTACCCCCTGGCTGGCACTGTACCCTCCTGGCAGGCACTGTACCCTCCTGGCACAGTACCCCCTGGCTGAAAAAAAACCTGACTGAAAAAAACACTGAAAAAAAACTGAGGCACTGTACCCCCTGGCCTGCAGTGTACCCCCGATTGAGAACCCGCATTGGCATACGACCCTTTGGCATTTCTGACTACCCACATTGGCATACGACCCCCTGGCATTTCTGACTACCTGCATTGGCATACGACCCCTGGCATTTCTGACTACCCGCATTGGCATACGACCCCTGGCATTTCTGACTACCCACATTGGCATACGACACTTGGCATTTCTGACTGCCCGCATTGGCATACGACCCCGTGGCATTCCTGACTAACCGCATTGGCATACGACCCCCCTTGGAATATTCTTACCTTGTCTAGATAGATAGATAGAAGTACCGGCGACTACAAGGACCGGAAGGGCTTAGTTTAGGTGTTCTAATATTTTATTTGTGTACTTGACCCCATCAGTTCCCCGACCTCCCATTTAATTTAGTTATAACAAGATCCCCATAAAAATGTCCTCCCGCTTTTATTCCCCAGAAGAGGCATATGAGATCCTGGCCGCCTCTGAGAACGACGCTCTCGCCGACAGTGACACCCTCACAGCCTCTGATATAGAGCCTCTTAGTGAACCCTCCAGTGATGGTGACCCCCCACCATCTACTGGGAGGCGCGAGAGCAATTGGGTACCCCCAAATATGGCTGCCCCAGAAATACCCCCATTTATAGCGACTCCTGGCATCACAGTAAGGGTAGAGGACTGTGAGCCAGTGAGCTTTTTTAATCTCTTTATGTCGGACGACGTATTCGAGATGGTGGTTGAGCAAACCAACCTGTTTGCCAACCAGTATCTTGATGTGCATCCGGATTCACATCGCCACAGACGTAACAAGTGGCACCCAACGGATGTGATAGAGTTAAAAAAAATTGGGCTCTAACCCTCGTAATGGGAATAGTGAAGAAGTCAAGTATCTGGTCTTACTGGTACAAAAACCCCATCCTGGCTACCCCACTATTCCCAAGGGTTATGAAGAGGGAGAGATACGAAAATCTCATGCGATTCCTCCATTTTAATGACAACGCACTGTGCCCACCAAGAAACGACCCAATGCATGACCGCCTCTATAAAATTCAGCCCCTTATCAGTCTTATGTCTGCCAAATTCACCGATAATTATGTTCCCGACCAAAATATATCTGTAGACGAGTCCCTTATGAAATTCAAAGGCAGACTGCTCTTCAAGCAGTATATCCAAGCAAGCGATCCCGGTATGGCGTCAAATTTTATAAATTGTGTGAGTCCACAACAGGCTACACCTGGGCGTTTAGAATATACGAAGGGAAAGATAGCCACCTTGACCCCCCAGGATGCCCCGATTGTATTGGCACCAGTGGAAAAATTGTGTGGGATCTGGTCTATCCCCTATTCAACAAGGGCTATCATTTATGGGTCGATAACTATTACACCAGTATCGACCTATTTAAAAATTGATATTGTTTTGAGACCCTTGCGTGTGGCACAGTGCGGAAGAATCGCAGAGGTTTTCCCCAAATCCTGACAGCAGGCAAAAGAAGTAGAGGCTCCTCTTCATCTCTACGTCAGGAAGAAGTGCTAGCCCTTCGGTTCACCGATAAGAAGGATGTATACATGCTATCTACAGTGCACGACGAAAGTACAGTGCCAGTGCCTGTGAGAGGGAGGACTGAGCCACTGGAAAAGCCGAAGTGCATTGTAGATTACAGCAAGTTTATGGGGGGAGTAGACTTGGCTGATCAATGTATACAGCCTTATCTGGTGAACGGAAAGACTAGGGCATGGTAGAAGAAGATTGCCATCTATTTGACCGAGATAGCAATTTTCAATGCGTACGTGCTCTACAAGCAGGCAGCAGTACAAAAGCCATATCCCTTCCTAGAATTCATGCTTGAGATCATATCCCAACTTATCCTAACCCCGGCCCCCGTTACATCCGCTTTGGAATCAGGAGATCTCCAAAGATTAAGCGGCAGACACTTTCCTTCCCGAGTCCCTCCCACCCGCTGTAAAAAGTCCCCCCAGAAAAAGTGTCGTGTCTGCCACAAGAAAGGAATCCGAAAGGATTCTAGTTATTATTGCCCTACCTGCCCATCTCTACCTGGCCTCTGCATAACCGAGTGCTTCAAAATTTATCATACCGAGCTAAATTACTAAATCCCCTTTTCTGCTTTGTCCCGATTACCCTTTGCTGCCTGTACCCCGACTCATTGGCTTGTTATACCGACTACTCTTTGTTTGCTGCCTGTACCGACTCATTGGCTTGTTATACCGACAACTCTTTGTTTGCTGCCTGTACCGACTCATTGGCTTGTTATACACCGACTACTCTTTGTTTGCTGCCTGTACCGACTCATTGGCTTGTTATAACGACTACTCTGACTTCTGGAATCCCCTGAATTTGGCCTGTCCCTGTTTACGTTAAGCCCAGCTATTCTAAAGTGTCTGCACCAAACAACTCAAAATACTAATTTAGAATCATTGGCACGTCATCTTTGGAGCAATATTCTTTCTTGGCGTGCCATGTTCTCTCAAAGTCGACATAAATCCTGAAAATCACTTGTTAAATTACCAAAAAACTAAATAAAAATGCTACATGTGGGGTACCGTTGAACTCGTAACACATTGCCGAACACAAATATCAATGTTATAGGCCAGTAAAAGGTTGACTGAGCAGGATATTAGCAGCAAAATAACAGTTTTCGTGTAAAACAAATGCAAAACACAAACATGAAGACTAAGTTTGGCCAGGGTTTGTGACCAAGTGGCTACTATACAAAACTGGACATACCCCATTTTCAACACTCTGGGTTGTCTACTTCTCAAAATGATATGCCATGATGGGGTACTTTTCATACCTGGGCTGCCATACCCTCTCAAAATCAAACTAGGCCCAGCAAACCAATCTGGCAAACTCTACATTTGACCGTGTAACTTTCCTAAAAATAAATAAAAATGCAACATGGGGGTACAGTTGAACTCGTAACACATTGCCGAACACAAATATCAATGTTATAGGCCAGTAAAAGGTTGACCGAGCAGGATATTAGCAGCAAAATAACAGTTTTCGTGTAAAACAAATGCAAAACACAATCATGTAAACTAAGTGTGGCCAGGGTTTGTGACCAAGTGGCTACTATACAAAACTGGACATACCCCATTTTCAACACTCTGGGTTGTCTACTTCTCAAAATGATATGCCATGATGGGGTACTTTTCATACCTGGGCTGCCATACCCTCTCAAATTCAACCTAGGCCCAGAAAACCAATCTGGCAAATTTCAAGTTGTAAAACCTGAAATGGGCAAACTCTACATTTGACCGTGTAACTTTCCAAAAAGTAAATAAAAATGCAACATGGGGGTACCGTTGAACTCGTAACACATTGCCGAACACAAATATCAATGTTATAGGCCAGTAAAAGGTTGACGAGCAGGATATTAGCAGCAAAATAACAGTTTTCGTGTAAAACAAATGCAAAAACACAATCATGAAAACTAAGTGTGGCCAGGGTTTGTGACCAAGTGGCTACTATAACAAAAACTGGACATACCCCATTTTCAACACTCTGGGTTGTCTACTTCTCAAAATGATATGCCATGATGGGGTACTTTTCATACCTGGGCTGCCATACCCTCTCAAATTCAACCTAGGCCCAAAAAAACAATCTGGCAAACTCGACATTTGATCGTGTAACTTTCCAAAAAGCAAAATAAAAATGCTAAATGGAGGGTACCGTTGATCTCGTAACACATTGCCGACCACAAATATCAATGTTGTAGGCCAGTAAAAGGTTGACTGAGCATGATATTAGCAGCAAAATAACAGTTTTTGTGTAAAAAATGCAAAACACAATCATGAAGACCAAGTTTGCAACTAAGTGGCTACTGTAAAAAAAAGAAACGTACACCATTTGGAATAGCCTGGGCTGTCTACTTTTCAAAATGGTATGACATGTTGGGGTACTTTTCATACCTGGGCTGCCATAACCTCTCAAAGTCAACATAGGGCCAGGAAACCAATCTGGCAAATTTCAAGTTGTAAAGTGAAATGGGCAAACTCTATATTTGACCCTGTAACTTTCCAAAACCTCCTAAAACATCTACATGGGGGGTACCGTTGAACTCGTAAGACATTGCCGACCAGAAATATGAGTTTTTTAGGCCAGTAAAATGTCGAGGGAGCATGATATCATCAGTAAATAAACAGTTTTTGTGTCAAAAATGCAAAACACAAACATGAAGACCAAGTTTGCGACTAAGTGACTACTATAAAAAAACAAAACGTACACCATTTGGAATAGCCTGGGTTGTCTACTTTTCAAAATGGTATGACATGTTGGGGTACTTTTCATACCTGGGCTGCCATAACCTCTCAAAGTCAACATAGGGCCAGGAAACCAATCTGGCAAATTTCAAGTTGTAAAACGTGAAATGGGCAAACTCTATATTTGACCCTGTAACTTTCCAAAACTCCTAAAACCTCTACATGGGGGGTACCGTTGAACTCGTAAGACATTGCCGACCAGAAATATATGTATTTTATTTCATTTAATGCTAAGCGTACAATGTCATTCACACTAAAAATACAATGGAGAACTTTGAAAATTGCAAAATTTCCCTTTTTCCCATAGTTTTTAGGGTTTTTTTCATACTATAATATATTTTATATATAAATCTTTGATGGAAAATGAAAGCCCTATTTCTCCTGAACAAAATGATATATAATAAGGGTGGGTACACTTAATATGTAAGAGGTAAATTATGGTTGAACAGCGAATAGCTGAAATTCTACTTTTAGAAGTGTTCAAAAGTGTTCCAAACTTGTAAAATTACTCCCGTCCTTAAGGGGTTAAACAAATGAAAATACAATCAGGTGTGACAGTTCGGCCAGTGTCAGACGAGCGCACTAGGTGCGCCCTACTGACGTGGCTTCTGGCGTCCGTTGCAGCGTTGTGATGCTGCGCCGGGGCCGGCCACACGCTGTTGCGCATGCACAAATTGCGCGTGCAACAGCGACCGTGCTGATGACATCTAGAAAGCCTCTCCGTCAAAGCGCTAGGACGTGCGTTGATGGAGCTGCAAAGCGTGATCCTCCATAGGAGGATCGAGCCTTGCAGGGCTGAGTGCACTAACTGCGTTCAGCAAGGTGGCCAGACGGGTGTCAAGTGGAAGGAAGGTCCACTCTCACAGACGTTCCTTCCGTTCTCTAATGATGCTCGTCTGAATCCAGCCTTCAAGTCCGTCCTGCCTCAGCATTAGATAACACGTCTCTTCTTGAGGTTCCTTTTTAAGGGACAATCTAGCATTCCAAAGCATATTTCTTTCATTTACATTTACTAGCCTAAAAAATAAATGAAATACCATTTGTGTCTGTAATTATTATACATGCCAGCAAATTGTTTCCTTAAGAATGATAATGTATAAGATCAAAGCTTGCATTAAAATATCAAATAAACATTCTCAGGGAACAGATGAATTTCAAATTTTTTTTTTTTTTAATTCCAGGGTTAGACCCATATTTGTACCCTTGTGTAAAACAAATTTGCATGGATTAACATCTTAAAAGGGACCTGGGACTAGGAGTGGTCGGTCTTTTCTTATTCCTAAGTAACAATGACTTACAGGGTTATTCAAAGAGCACCAAATTGGCCACGAAATTCGCAGTAAACAGTGAATTTCCCCATACGGTGCAATTTCGGGGCTATTCGGCTATTCAAAAAGCTGGCAGTTAAAATTGCCAGCAAAATATGGTGATCTTCGGCGGCAGAGAAATCCCCCTAAAGAAGCAATGGATAATCTATTCAGAGAACATCAAACAGTACCGAAATGTCAGTGTAATGCCCGGATTTTTGGGGCTTTCAATTCCCCATTTTTATCAAATATTTAAAGAACCGTTTATGCTTTTCATTTGCAGCAAAAAGTCTCTATTTTTTAGCTGTTTTTCAGCGAATTGTTTTCCATTTTTTTAAAATAGCAGGTTTTTTTTCTGTAATGGACCTTTTTATTATTATTCATCGGACCTTATATATTATTTCCAGGCATTTTCATGCAGTACTTTTTTTGAAAACGCCTTTTATAACTTGTGTTTTTTTTTCAACCCGGTCGGCAGCTTGTTGACTTTTGCCGGTGGCTGTACGGCAGTCTGTTCGGTGAGTCGGCGACGTTTTTCGATTCAGCGGTTTTGCGGTGGATTGTTGGATGCATTCGGTGGGTTTTTGGCAGTTTTGCAGTGGTTTATCAAATGCGTTCAGCGGATCGTTCGTTGCACATCAGGGACCTGTCGGGAATATCACAGGGGGGTACTGCAGGTATAGGGGTGTCTGAGCCCAATATGCTGAAATACACATATATACACAGCACCTTTATTTCATAAAGGGATGTGGTGTGTGTGCTGTGATTAACTGGTACCAGTCTGGATACTGGTAGTGGGCATGGGCAGCATCTTTCATGTGCTGTCTGGATACAGGATGCAGACACGATACAGTCAGTGATGGGGATCCTGACAGGACACTGCGGTGAATACTGAATTCACAGCAGGGTCAGCAAATTTAACTCACCGGAGTACGGCGAATGGGAGAACACCGAAATGTCGGTGACATTTCGTGCGCTCTGAATAACCCTGTCAACATAGACACAAAGCAATGGAGTCAGAGAATGTATACATCTTCCTAAAAAAATGCCCTGCATGCTCATCACTCATATGGATCTCACACCACTGGACAGGTGTTATGTTCTTTGAATGGAAACGTTAAGAACCTAGTTACATTCAGTTTTACCAGCTTTAGCCATATTTGAACTCAATGAATTCCAAAACATGTTTTGACAAAGTGCCTAAAACATACTCTTCATCCAACATTATAAGGGTTATTCAGAGAGTACCGAAATGTCACCAACATTTCGGTGCTCTCTCGTTCCCCGCTCTTTGGGGAATCAAACTCCCCGACCCTGCGGTGAATGCTGAAGTCCCCAAAGTGCAGAGAACAGATCCGGAAATCTGCAGAAAAAACACCGAAAATATGCCGAAAGCCCCGCCAATAAGCTGCCGATACGATCCGAAAAATCAGATCAATCCGAAACGTCGCAAAAAACCCACGGAACATACCCGACGATCTGAGGCAAACCCACCGAACGCGTCAGAAAAAAGCTGACGATCCGCCGAACACAGTACCAACCAACCACCGGAAAAAGCCGACAAGCGGGGTAAAAAAACAAAACGCAAAACGATTGAAAGTGTCAAATTTGAAACGCTGTTTGTAAAAAACTACTGAACGAAAATGTCTGAAATTAACATATAAGGTCTTACGAATAATATTAAAAAGGTCTGTTGCAGAACAAAAAACACTATTTAAAATAAAAAATAAAATTTGGGGAAAAAATCCCAAAAAAATCCTAGAAAAATAAAGAGAGTTTTTGCTGCAGATTAAAAGAATAAACGGCTTAATATATCTTTGATTAAAAAGGGAATATAATTAATTAACATTGAAACCTATGGGATTCGCCTTATTAAACCTGCCGAATGCAACCACCGAACATCAGGGCATTTCACTGACATTACTCTGCTGTTCGGTGTTCTCTGAATAGATTAACCATTGCTTCTCTATGGGGATTTCACTGCCATCGAACAGGCAACGTATTTTGCTAGCAATTTGCCAACATTTTGCCAACTGCCCGCTTTTTCAACAGTCGAATGGCCACAAAATTGCACTGTACATGGAAATTCACTGTTCGGTGCAATTTCGGGGCCAGATCGGCTTTCTCTGAATAACCCCTTATATATTCTGTTGGTATGGTTATTTTTATTTAATTTATCATACTGTTATTTGCTTAGTGACTTCCTGAAAACCTCTGCTGTTTATTTGACAATTCTGAAAGTAATGCGTTTTCAGGGACTTTTTGAAGGACTGGAGAGACGGGGAGAGTCTAATGTTGCGGGGGGAGGGAGTTCGATAGAAAGGGGGCAGCTCGGGAGAAGTCCTGAAGGCGAGAGTTAGGGGTGCAGCTAGGAGGAACTGATAGCAACAGATCATTAGCGGAGCGAAGTGGCCGGGATGGGATGTACCTGCTAATAAGGGAGGAGATGTAGGCAGGGGCGCGGTTATGGAGAGCTTTGTATGTGAGTGAGCACCAGTATTTGGAATTGGAGTGAGAAACAAGGGGGGTGTTTGTGAGGGTCCTGAGAACGAGCAACAGCACAAATGGCCTGCTCTACGGTGGGTGCCCGCTCAGGTCTCACAAACAAGGTTTTAGCTTGATTGTGCCATTACATGGATGAATTTTCCATATGCAAATCAGCCTGCTCTCACCCAGAAAGGGTGGCCAGTGCTGATTGCCAAGGACGTCATCCCTGCACGAGAGGTGCAGCAACCCCCGACGATCGTTTCGGCCTTATTGGGCCTCGTCAGGAGGGTATAGCTGACACCCCTCTAGGCACATCAAGCAAGGGGTCCAAATCTGGATGACCTTTTACAATTGCAGTGAGAAACAAGGGGGGTGTTTGTGAGGGTCCTGAGAACGAGCAACAGCACAAATGGCCTGCTCTACGGTGGGTGCCCGCTCAGGTCTCACAAACAAGGTTTTAGCTTGATTGTGCCATTACATGGATGAATTTTCCATATGCAAATCAGTCTGCTCTCACCCAGAAAGGGTGGCCAGTGCTGATTGCCAAGGACGTCATCCCTGCACGAGAGGTGCAGCAACCCCCGACGATCTTTTTGGCCTTATTGGGCCTCGTCAGGAGGGTATAGCTGACACCCCTCTAGGCACATCAAGCAAGGGGTCCACGTCTGGATGACCCTTTACAATTGCAGTGAGAAACTGGATTTTGAATTGGATTCTAAAGGACACAGAGTGCCAGTGTAGAGATTCACAGAGGGGCGAGGTGCGAGAGGTGCAGGAAGTGAGTTGTATGAGTCTGGCACAAGCATTCATTACAGACTGCAGAGGGATAATCTAGAATCACTTAAGGCCAGAGAGAAGGAGGTTGCAGTAGTCAAAGTGGTCAATCACTGAGCAGCAAATCATATCACCTGTGCTGTGCTTCAGTTATCTGGAAAACCTGGCCTGTTAGGGCTCCTGAGGACAGGTTTGAGAAACATTGGTCTAAGAATACTCCTCCTCTTACTGAAAAAAGAATATGGCCTTTTTTGTGACACCTTCAGGTCTATTCACTAAAAGGTGAAACTCAGGAGAACTGGTAGGAGATGTGAACAATCTAGACCAAATAGCCGACTTGGAAAGTGACATAAATGGGAGAATTTTTTCTGGATTGACTAGTTTTGACCTAAATTTTTCACTTCTACTGCCAATTCTCCTGAGTTTCACCTTTACTAAAAATAGTTTAGTTTTCAGTCAAATGTCATTAAACACCAACAAAAGGGTTACGTACATATTTAATCGCAACTACAAAAATAAAATTACCTGGGGTCAGATTTCTATGACACCCGAAAAAATATGCAATATGGGTATAGAGCTGCAGCTAGAAAAGGTCAAACCTCTCCAGGCATCCAACCAAGGGGTAACAAATCTGGGTAGAAGAAATAAAGAAACACAACCTCCAGCCCTAAATGGCTGTCACATTTTCCCTGGTTTTGGCTGCACCCCCTGGTGGTGAGGGGCCTTTATGTCTATTTTCCCGTTTTATGTTTGGCTGTGCTGTCTGGGGCTTCTCTGGGGTTCTGCTGTGATCGCCTGGTCTGAGGTCACACGGTCCAATCACAGAGACCCACTCCCTATTTAACTCCCAGCAGCACAATGCTTCTTTGCCTGGTTGTCAGAATTTACTTGGTGGCTTTGTTCCTGTGTCCTGATCCTGGTTCCCTATTCTTCAAGTTGCTTTATAGCTTCATGTCTGGTATTCTTGTGTATGACACATTGGCTTCGGTTCTGGTTTTCTCTCTTGTCTGGACCCTGTATCTTGTATATATTCTGTGTGTGACTTATTGGCGTGTCTTCTGGATTCCTCTCTTGAAAGTACCCTGTAACCTGTATGCCCGTTCTGTTGCCGATCTCTGCTTATCCTGACCATTTTCAGTGTGTTTGCTTTATCTGAGTTTAGTTTATTTAGAGGCCAACTTAGAAGGTCCTCTCCAGTCTAGGATTTTGTCTGTCGTGTTAACCCTCGCTCTTCTTGCTCCCCCTGCTCTGTCATACTTTGTGAGGTGTTCTCCCTAGTTAGAGGCCAACTAAAGGACCTACCCCCAGCTTAGTATTCCTTTAGCTTTCTTCCATGCCCTCCAGTCCCTCGTGTTTCAGTCTGGTTCGCCTCTTGTCTGTAACCTGTATACAGTATAAGTCCTGTACCAAGCCAGCGACTCACCTGCCTAAAGGGCTATTCTCCTTGTTCCGAGCCACCACGATGGCCCAAGTGGGCCCCCAGCGTGACAATGACGCACTCCTGCTACCAAATTTACATGTATACAGGAACGCTGTCAGGATCCCTGGCTGTAGCCATCCTGAAACCCCCCTGGTGGTTCACTTCCATCCTGTTCCTGCCCTGCAACCAGCATCCAGCAGTGTAAGAGTTAAACACCAAACACACGTGACTCACGAAATAAAGGGCTTTGCCCCGCACTCACACATTGCTGGTTCATTACGGCTCATGCTCACCAAGAGTGAACACCCTTGCTATTGTTGCTATCTGATCCTGATCCTGATCCCCCATTTCTGGTTCCTGCAAATTACAACCATCATCCCCATCATCCTCTACAATCAACCTGGTTAGTCTTTATTTCCATTCACCCTCCACCATCCATATCCTCTGTTTATCAGTGCAGACCACTGCATCCTGGGCTCATACCCCTGCCATCCAGGTGCCACCCAGGTACCATCCCCACGTTCCTGACAGAATGAACCAGCCCAATACAAATGAGCCCGCAGTGCTGCACTTTATGGTGGAGTTACTGAAGACGACCTTCCAGGAACTATTTAAAAACCTGTCTGATTCCCTGGTGCAATTGCTGCAGAATATTCTGGGCATCTCAACTAAGGTGTGCGCTCCTCCAAACAAACGTCATGATCCCCTGTCTCCTGAAGAGCGTGTCAGGAGACAAAATAGCAATTTGTGCCTGTACTGCGGGGCAGGATCACATTGGATATCAGATTGCCCAGAAAAAAAACCCAGATCTGCGGTTGTCAAACCAGCACCTGTTTCTAAGCCTGCTACCAATCCCAAAGACGCTCCAGTGCTTAGAACTCTGAAGCAAACCCAGGCTTCCAGGCCTGCTTCTAGGCCTAAACCTGCTTCAAAGAGACCTACCATCCTTAAGCCGGTACCCCTACCTAAACCGGCCCCCAGGAGATCTCTAGAACCCAAACCTGCATCCCGAACAACTCATGTACCTACACCTGTCCCCAGACGAACTGTACCCGCTGTATCCAGGCATGTGACGTCTCTGGAGGTCAGTTCAGAAGAGGAGTATGCGAACCCTGTAATGCCTATGGAGACTGATTACACTGTGCCCATAGAACCTGTCCTTCCCATGGATCTGGAGACCACCGTACCTGTGGAGACAGATCTACCAACCCCTATGGAGATCATGTCCATGCCAGTTTCTACTGTGACACAGATCCCTTTCAAACAGGTAATGAAGGCCAGGCTGAAGAAAGCCCAGAAGATTAAGAGCTCCCTTATGACGATCACAACTCCCATCACACCCAGCCTGCACAATCCGCCGCTGTCTTCCTGTGTTTCTTCCCTGTCTGAATATGACCCAGAGGACATCGCTGTCTCTGAGGAGAGCCCACCGAGACAGACAGCCCGACGCTCAAAGGGACCCCCAGGTCAACACCAGGGGTCTGACACCCCTATAAAGGCATGGCGAGGCTTCTGTTCTTCATCCAGCGATGGATCTGTATCAGAAAGGGATTGTGGCTGGGAAGAGCAAGAAGAAGAGGACGAGGGCATTAAGTCCTGGCTGTGCGACTATCCTTCCCTTAGTGATGGATCAGGTTTAGAACCGGGAGAAATAGAGAAGATGCCTACCCCGATGCCTTCTTCCTATGTGGGCACCAGGTTCGAAGGTGACTCTGCCTCCTACTTGTCTCCTTCTGTCGCCAAGGCCAGACGCTCCAAGGACACTCCTGTTCATCAAGACCCCTTACCCGAGGATACATGTCCCTATACAGTACAGGGATGTTTTGCTCTACCTACCTTGGTACCACCTGGATACATGGGCACCCTCATTCCTGATGCATCAGTTGACCCATCACCGGAGGACCGAGTCACTGCTTCTAACGGGACTGTGGTTCGTCGCAAAGATCTCAAAATCTTCGAAAAGGGGTTACTCCGGCGTAAGGAGATTGAAGATGCTGAAGGGGGAACGCCATCTGGGTACACGGGTATTCTCATTCCTGTCATGTCTGCTGACCACAAGAAGACCAAGGCACGGCGGCGTCAGAGGAAGGCACGTGCCCAACCCTGTACCACCACTCCTGACCACCGTTCTGCCCTCCAGTGGTGTGACGAGTACTGGTCCCAGCACCCACCAGAGTGACCCGTGCCTGGTAATGGGCAGTCCTGCTGCCATCCTTGGTCACTCGGAGCGTGACCTGAAGGGGGAGGTACTGTCAGGATCCCTGGCTGTAGCCATCCTGAAACCCCCCTGGTGGTTCACTTCCATCCTGTTCCTGCCCTGCAACCAGCATCCAGCAGTGTAAGAGTTAAACACCAAACACACGTGACTCACGAAATAAAGGGCTTTGCCCCGCACTCACACATTGCTGGTTCATTACGGCTCATGCTCACCAAGAGTGAACACCCTTGCTATTGTTGCTATCTGATCCTGATCCTGATCCCCCATTTCTGGTTCCTGCAAATTACAACCATCATCCCCATCATCCTCTACAATCAACCTGGTTAGTCTTTATTTCCATTCACCCTCCACCATCCATATCCTCTGTTTATCAGTGCAGACCACTGCATCCTGGGCTCATACCCCTGCCATCCAGGTGCCACCCAGGTACCATCCCCACGTTCCTGACAAACGCAAACAGTCAAACATTTTAAGGACGCAGTCCCTTCTTCAGTTTGTAGCCCTAAAAACATTCATATAGTGAGATTGAGTTAACTCAAGCCTGCAACAGGACACAGTCAATTATTGTGACAGTTGATCCAATTCTGCTGTCATAAGCAAAATTACGCAATTGACCTGCAAAAGCGGAGCAATAATGTTGTAAATGTCTCTTGTGTGGCTACCCTACTATCGTTTTCTGACCTTTAAACTATCTACCACTTCTCTGTCTTGTATATTAATCCTTTTCTCTTGCTCTGACCAATTATGCTCCTGCCTTTTGACCCCACCAGTGCACACCTACACTTTGCTTGGAGAATTTCACTAGCTCCTGACCTCCATGCATACAAAGTATCGTTGCTTCTTTGGCCACATGTGTGTCTTTACATTACATACAGTACATCTTAGAATTCAAGATATTGGGCTGGATTTGATAATCCTCTCCAGTCTCCACTCTGTTCATAGAACTGCATACTTAAGTGATCACGTCACAGTGCCATTGTCATTGTCCCCTCTCTGGGGGTGCCCTCGGATGACCGATTCAATCCTTTGAGTTTCAGGGTCATAGTCCTGCCCAGAAGTTCAGATCAGCACGAGATGACTTGACCTTCTGGTATCTGGACCAGAAAGTGAGATTGGCGTTATTAAGTGAGCTAGTATGTTTATTTGGATCTAAACCACATTATTTTTCAACATTTTCATAAATGCTGGTTGTGTTCTGACTCAAAATCCCAGCTGTTGGTGACACTGGGAGGAGTGGACGAAACTCCTCCACTTCACCCATTGATTATTCCAGTTCAGGGCAGGATGGGAGGGAGAAGGGGGGCACTCCTATCATCCTGACCACTTTATCTTTGTAGAGTGTTCCTTTTAAATAATTTTTTTTATCTGTGTATAACAATATGGCACTATTGTTTGTTGTTTTTGCTTTACTTTGCTCCCCGTTTGCTTTAATGGTATTGGATAAAGGATTTAATTCAGGAAGTATAAGCATTGTACTTGCAATTTTTACTATAGGTAGTGTTTGCGCTAAACTCCACTGTATTGTATTTTATAATCACAGAAGCCAGCAGTGTGTTACATCCGGAAGGTTAAGGAGCCAGTGCTGGATACAAGGTATGTTTTAAAATAATATGAAGGATTAAAATAGGGATGGTATGCAAAGGGGTTAATGTTTAACTCCTCTGTTTCCATCTGTCCTATTTTAGTTCAGTGTCCCTTCACAGGGGTCAGCAACCTTGGTCCTCCAAATGTTTTGGAAGTAAATTTCCCATGAGACCTAATCAATAGACATGTGCATTTCAATGTTCTTGAACCCAGCACATACTTGAAAACGAGCGAAATCTCAATGTATCCTTCCTGGTAAAATACTTTGCAAGTAAATAAATAAATTTTGTTTATTCGAAATTTACCAGAATCTTATTTTGGAAATATGTCCAAAATACGAATCGGCTCCGTCCAAATTAAGGAATCGGTCCGAAAATATCAATCATGGCAACATAGTGAACGAACCGAAACAAAATGATCTGAAACGAAATGAACCAAAAAAAAAAACCTGAACGAAATGATCCGAAACGTAATGATCTGAAACAAAACGTTTGGCCCCCAGATGTTTCATAACTACAGTACCCATGATTCTCTGGCCACCCAGAGATCTGTGTCAAAGTGTAACCATTACCATTGGGAAAGGTAGCCATTTTTTCTTTTTCCCATTACACAGGCATGGTTAGGACAAAGTAGTCCCTAGAGCAGCCAGTTATTACTGGTTACTATTTGGTCAGCAAATGCATTTTGTCAATAATTCAAATAAACAACAAAAAAACAAGGAAACGCCTGAAAATATCCTCTAAATTTGTGCACACCGAGATATTACTAAAACGCTACCTGGTAATGACATAATAATTTATATGATGCTAAAAACCTTGAATTGTGTTTATTTAAAAATACATCTTTTAAAATTCTCTTTCTTACATTAAAAAAAAGAGTTTTTATGTTACATGTGGGGAAAGTACATTGTTTTGTGACGACAGACTGTAAACATTAACGCTGACACCGAGTTTGATGACGTTACGCAAGTAATTATAACTACGTCACTACAAATTCATCAGACTATAATGTACCGTCGTACACACCTCTCGGCCCCTCAGTCTCAGCCAGAGAGAACCGCATTACCCCGCGGATTAATCTTTGGCCTTGTCAATCACTGGCCTTCAACGGCCCTCATTCGAGGAAGACTTGTCTTGAATCGCCTGCCAAGGATGGGGGCGCGGTCGAGACTAAGCGGGGCTACAGGGGTGTCTGTGGGACATGGCGGGCGTGGCGAAGGAGAGGGGCGGAGGAATACGTTCAGAGGGCGGAGATGTGACGCGGTCAGGAGAGAGGGGAGATGAAAAAGTTATAGATGCTAAGAGAGAGCTAATTAAAGAGTGAGTGTGAGAGCGGGAGAGAGAGAGAGAGTGCTGGGAGAGAGAGAGAGGAGGGGGACCAAGAGACGGCGGGCTGTGTGAGGAGGGAGCTGGAAAATAAAGTGCGGCTGTGAGAGTCCCTGCCTGGCCCTGAGTGTGTTTGTGACACCGGCAGCTCACCCCTAACACTCCCAGCCCTCCTGTGTCTCTCCGGGGGCCGCCATGTCCTCCATCCTGCCATTCACTCCCCCCATCGTGAAGAGGCTGCTGGGCTGGAAGAAGGGAGAGCAGAATGGGCAGGAGGAGAAGTGGTGTGAGAAGGCAGTGAAGAGCCTGGTGAAGAAGCTGAAGAAGACCGGGCAGCTGGACGAGCTGGAGAAAGCCCTCACCACCCAGAGCATCAGCACCAAGTGCATCACCATCCCCAGGTGAGATGCTGCCATCTCCCCGAGGGCCGCCCTGGGCAGGGGGCTCAGTGTCTGGGGGGCAGGAGGGAATGGTGGTTCTAGGGGGGCACAGTGTAACTTTGCACCAATCACCCAAGGCTCTGTGTGTGCTGAGTGACAGGCTGCCTTGTGTATCCAGTGTGTGACCTGGGTAAACAGCAGGTTTCACCTCCCTGACACATGAAGGCATCACACCACAACTCACATGTCCTGCCATGTCTAGCCTGGCATAGGCACTGGCTCACTGTGAAGTGTCTACTATACCCTGGTGCCAGCTTCACTGAATGGCTCTGGATGTTCAGCCAGACCAGACTACACCTACAGCCCTCTGCCAAGTTTGCAGTTTCACCATAGATCATCACTCTTCTACTTTTTATCCAGGATACCAGGCGCTTACTGTTTAACTAATCTAATGGCCAGGTTAGCCAGCGGCTCGTCAGCTTCAACATCTGGCTCTTAAATCTCTAGAAATCATGGCCTGCCCCCTAAATATGTGTGCCCGGCTCCTACATTTTTCCTCCTGGCTCCTACTTTTTGAAGTTTTATGAAGCCTTGTTTTACATTTCAGACCACAACCATTTTAATTGTCTAAGTGATTTAATGTATTTCTATATTTTTATAATCACATTCCTCAGCCCTGTGCGGTGCGTTTTTTTTAGGTTTCCGTCCTGGGCAAAACCTGGCATTGCCAGGCCACAATGGTTCTGTGCTGTTTGTAAAGTCCTTTCTGTACTGGAAGTTTTTCTGTACTGTTTGTGTAACCGCTACCAGTCATTTCTCCAGCTGATATTTGCTGTGGTTCATTTATAATGTGTTTTTTTTACTCCATACAGTTACGTCGTTATTACTGTGCCAGTCTACAACATAAAACCTATTCATCCCAGAAAAGCCTCCCTGATGCCCGCTAACACCCATTTCAGTCTTTCTCGTCCTCGCTTACTGGATTGTGTTTTGTAAACGCAGTCCTGCCACATTGGAGTAGTACATATGTCAGCGTGTTTACCACCCTGTGCAATAAGATAGCGGTGTAAGGACACACAGTCAACATGCTGTGGCTCCGGCCTGCACACCAAGGGCATGTGAGTACATGCGTTGAGGATGTGCGGGGAGGGGGAGCATGGCCTCACAAGATTTCAAATACTCTGCTGAAAATAAGTCGCTGTGGATCTTGGTAGTAAAGACCTGGATTTTAAGGATCATTTATGGTAATGTTGTAGCAGTAGTGAGGGAAATCTAAGCTAACCTATAACAAGTCCTGTGTCAGGAGCCGCTATCGAATGTTACAGGATTATAATTTACTTACAAAGTGCTAACATATTATGCAGCGCTGTCTCATGAGCAGGACAAGACAAATTAAAAAATAAGTTACACATTTAAGCGATAGGAAAAGAGGGCCCTGCTCGAGCTTAAAATCTAAGTGGGGCAACGCACATAGGTGAGGGTAATGGGATGCATGAGGGCTGTGTGTGAGCTAGATCAGGAAAGGTGTAATGGGTATTATGAAATGAAAATGACGTCTCTAATGTTTTTTACAGATGTCTTGAAAGATTGGAGCACGAGGTGCGTCAAATGTTGCAATGGAGTTTCATAGATGGGGGGCTGCTTAGGAAAGGTCCTGAAGACAAGTGGCCAGATCACAACTTGTTAAAGGCAAGACTCAAATGGAAAACTTGCACGTCAACAGTTTTCTAATTTGCAGCTTGTCATTAACATCTGTATTATGACTGAGCCACTTTATCAACAGCTAGAGCCATAATACTTTGCAGCTGCATTTGGATAACACCCGGGGCACTAATTGCGTTATCCGCTTCTGGAGTCCATACTACTCAATAGAGACGGCCAAGAGAGTGAGATCCAGCTGGGGCGACTGAAGAGACGCTAGGAAGTATTTTATTCCCAGTGTTATGCTGCCCATGGAACGATGACCTGGCAGATCGCATTGCTCTCTGCACTGAGGAATCGAAGGTGAGTATGGAATTTTATGGTGTGTTTTGGATGTACAGTTGTGTTCAAAATTATTCAACCCCCAATGCTGTAAAGGGTTTTAGGGAATTTAGTGTACATTTGTAAGTGTATTCAGAATGAAATCCTACAAGGACTTTTTAAAGAACTATATGCAACTAAAATGACATCAATTGGTTTTGTAATACAGTAGTAAATGTTTCTTTTGTGAATTCTTCATTGACACAATTATTCAACCCCTTAAAGACCACCACTCTGAAGAACAGAGGTTCATTCAAGTGTTTTCAATCAGGTATTGAAAACACCTGTGGATGTCACGGAGCAGCAATAAAGCATAATAAGCACCAATTAGGCAACTTTAAAATGACTGTGATACTCAGCTCCTTCTAGACATGGTGTGGTTACAAACATGGTGAAGTCAAGAGAATGGTCCAGGAAGACAAGAGAAGAGGCGATTACTCTTCACAGGAAGGGCAATGGCTATAAGAAGATTGCAAAGATGTTAAACATACCAAGAGAGACCATAGGAAGCATCATTCGCAAATTCAAGGCAAAGGGCACTGTTGAAACGCTACCTGGTCGTGTCAGAAAGAAGATGCTGACTTCGACTGCTGTGTGCTACCTGAAGCGTAGAGTGGAGAAAAGTCCCCGTGTGACTGAGGAACTAAGAAAAGATTTGTCAGATGTGGGTACTGAAGTTTCAGCTCAGACAATACGGCGCACACTGCGTAATGAAGGCCTCCATGCCAGAACTCCCAGGCGCACCCCCTTGCTGTCTCCAAAGAAGAAGAGTCGACTGCAGTATGCCAAAAGCCATGTGGACAAACCACAGAAGTTTTGGGATAGTGTTCTGTGGACTGATAAAACAAAATTAGAATTGTTTGGGCCCATGGATCAACTCTATGTTTGGAGGAGGAAGAACAAGGCCTATGAAGAAAAGAACACCTTGCCTACTGTGAAGCATGGCGGGGGGTCAATCATGCTTTGGGGCTGTTTTGCTTCTGCAGGTACAGGGAAGCTTCAGCGTGTGCAAGGTACCATGAATTCTCTTCAGTACCAGGAGATATTGGATGACAATGTGATGCAGTCCGTCACAAACCTGAGGCTTGGGAGACGTTGGACCTTTCAACAGGACAATGATCCCAAGCATACCTCCAAGTCCACTAGAGCATGGTTGCAGATTAAAGGCTGGAACATTTTGGAGTGGCCATCGCAGTCACCTGACTTAAATCCGATTGAGAACCTCTGGTGGGACTTAAAGAAAGCAGTTGCAGTGCGCAAGCCTAAGAATGTGACTGAACTGGAGGCTTTTGCCCATGACGAATGGGCGAAGATACCCGTAGATCGCTGCAAGACACTTGTGTCAAGCTATGCTTCACATTTAAAAGCTGTTATAACTGTAAAAGGATGTTGTACTAAGTACTAAGATTGAATGTCACTTGGGGGTTGAATAAAACTGATAATGATGTGAGCACAGAAAAGACATTTGTGGTTATTTCATTATAAATGTTATGTTCTATTTGTCTGACCTACACGTGCCTCTTTGATTTAATTGTAAGCAAGATGACTGATCAAAATCAATGTCAAACTGGCCAAAACACTCAGTTTCAGTGGGGGTTGAATAATTTTGAACACAACTGTATGTGTTAAGGGATTGTGTTGAAGCGCAATCACTTAACACCAGCCTTTTCAGAAACATAATTTTCAGAATAAAGTCAGGCGCAGATGGACTATCCGGCGATAATAGCTTGTTCTTCAAGTATAGGAGATTTTAATGTACAGTAACCAGGTGTTACATCCGTTGCAACTGAACTGGCGTCTCAGATGGACTAGAATGAGTTAAAGTTATGCTCAGCTCGAGCCATTATGCTGTACATCTCAAGCGCTATGCTTTGCGTCCTGATTGTGATCTGGCCCCAGATTGGGAGTGCAGGTATGACATAACCCATCACTGATGGAGCAAAGTGGGATCGCACATGCTTGATAATATAGGAGGAGGTGCTTTGTGAGGACCAGGATTTTGAATTGAATTCTAAAAGAAACAGGCAGCCAGGGGGAAAGTGACAAATTAGGTGTGATGTGAGAGGTACGAACACATTTCCCCAAAAAAAAGTTTTTCCAGGTCAAAGGGAGTGTGTAGTACTGGAAGGTGATAACGTAGCCCTATGTATGGGATGGGTAATCCTTTATTTGCTTCCCGAACGTTATGGAATGAACAGTGGTGCTACCATTGCTCAGAATACCTAAATGGACTGTTAAGTAACATTAAATTGTTGCATAAATATAGTCTGTGTGCTGCCACCTGCATCCCGCTTCCCTTAAAAACCGTGACTAGGCTTGTAGGATAAGAAAATGGTCCATACTTCCAGCGAAACATAGAAAATGTTGTGCTTTTTCTGCTGCGCTTCTTGTCTTCCTGACGCTTGTGACTGGATATTAATGCTTTTTCTATCTGCACGGAATAGCAGAAACTCTTAGGCTGGGGTCAGACCAGCGCACTTTTAACGTGCGTTCTGGCGCACATAATTACGACCGCACTAGCAGCAGATGACGGGCAATGACGGCCAATATACGACCGCACAAAAGTCCGGCCATGCAACGCAAGTGGAATTTGAACGCATTTTTCTGAGAACGCTGAACCACTAGTACTGACGTACTTAGTGTGCAGCTGCGGCATAGCGGCATGTTTGCGTGCTTAGGAGATGTCAGACGCTGCTAATGTCCGGCCTACATAACGTCCAGACGCAAAAAGAGTTTTATTGACGATCCGTACAAAATCACGCCCGAAAATGCGCGTCGTCTGACCGTTTTTGCGCATTCCGTGAAAAAATACGTCAATGCGTTCAGACGCACTTTTTCACGCTCGCGGGGAAAAATGCTTTCGTCTGACCCTAGCCTATCCCTTACTGTGAAAAAGTTGGGGGGGAAGGAACAGGAAGCCGAGGTCTGCAGCATCTTTAAAGCAGTGTTTCTCAACTCCGGTCCTCAGGACCCACTAACAGGCCAGCATTGCCAGGTATCTGAAGCACAGTTGATACGATTTGCTGCTCAGTGATTGCAGGTTTCAGGTGATTCTTAAAATCTGGCCTGTAGTGGGTCCCGAGGACTGGAGTTGAGAAACCCTGTACTTAACGCTTTAATGACCAATGATGTAACATTTAAGTCAAAAATGCGTTCACTTTAAAGATCCTTGGTCCTTATGGGGTTAAAGGATGTGGGATAAATGGGATTGGCACCATGCAGGTAGAAAATGGGTACAAATTTCATTGCTAAAATGGTTATTTAGAACCCAATAGAATATCCATTTTAACGGACCTACTGCAGTCTTACAATGGTTTTTTTTTTTTTCTCGCTCTGGTTCCTGTACTAAATGGATGAAATATGTTTAGGTCTGTAAGTTGTAGCCCGTGGCTCAAACTTGATTTTCTAAATGCAATAAGGGTAACTTTCCAAGGGGCTCGTTAGCGGTCCTTTTATTGTATATGCCAGTTGTCCATACCTCTTGGTACTCAGTGTTTCGGAAATGCATTGCCTTTGGTTCTCACGATTTTCTATCACTCGGCGTTTGGTTACGGTAACTCCAAACATCTGCATTGTGGAGTCTCCTGGCACTTGGTACATACACAAGTTTAATAATATGATATTGAGCAATCATTGCGTGTAAAGGTTTTGAACATTGCCTGGATCAATTCGGCTTAATACGTTTTCCTCATTTATATATATTTTTTTTTATAGCGAGGTATTTGTAATGTAGTACATGGACTTCTCCCTCCTGATCTAAAAATCAAGAGGCCCTTGTTAATCCGATCCACTCAACTAATGACTTGAGCTGCTATTACAACTGAGCTGCACTTTTTGCTTGCAGTTTGGATGTTGTGACTTCTTACTGTGAATTAACAGCTCCTGTACTTTGTAAAAGAGCCATGAGTTTGGTGTAGCCAGCGGAGATTGAGCTATGTACCTTGTTCTTCTGTGTTCTCTGCTTGTACAGGAATTCTGCAAGGAATACCGGCTCAGAAGCCTTGGTGTTTACGTATTTTTCTTTTTAAATACACTTAAAGGAGCACTCTTTCCACCCTGACCACGTTAGCTTTTTGAAGTGGTCAGATTGCGTGGGATGCCCTCCCTCCCTCTCCCTTTTGTCCGAAAATGTTTTGTGAAGAGTTTCCTCTACCCCAGGGGTCAGCAAACTTGGCTCCCTGATGTTTTGGGAACTCCATCTCCCGTGATGCTCAGCCACCCATTAGGCAGACTGAGCCACATGGGAAATGTAGTTCACAAAACATCAGGGAGCCAAGTTTGCTGACCCCCTGCTCTACCCAAACTTCCGTCACTGGGTAGATGGTTTTTGATATTCAGCCTGCCGGGGACTGCTGTCAGCACACGGAGGTCCTAGAAAAAGACTCTCTATTAAAGAGCTGAAACAGCAGATTTTCAACATGAATTTAGAGTGTTTTCTTAACCTTCTTAAATAAAGCACACCCCACATGATGCTGTATAAAATTTGATTTTTTTTTTTTTCACCAAGGCATATTTTCTGAGTTTTTTTTTTTGTTTTGTTTAGCTAAAGTGCCGTTTAGAGGATATCTGTCTGTATAACTTGTCTCTGAAAATTAAGTTTCGGTTGTGCTGGGTGAGAAAAACCAAACGCACAGGTTGTGTATCCCTTCTCCAAAATGCACACGTGCAGGAGTGTTAGATACTGGAATAATTGCATATAACTAAATATCTTGGTGATGGAACCAAAGTCGAAACACAAGATTCATTTGTTTAATAAACCTCTTATACACATGGCCTGATGGCAATTTTATGCATTATTTCTAATAATTGTGCCCCTGTTGCATGAAATCAGCTGTGGAATTTTCCACTTGTGGCGTCATTTCGGCGCCCAAAGATTTCTTATTTTGGAACATTTCAGGTTTCAGAATTTTGGAAAAGGAATACTCAGCCTGTATTTCATTAATGTAGCGCCAGTGCGATGCTATGAAGGGTCTGCTTGTCGGAAAGCTTTGTCTAATATAACAAGCCTGTAATTACTGGCTCCTATTGTCCATGCTAGTTTTCACAGCATCTTTTTATATTTATTATGATGGATTGTATCCTGTCACTAAATCTCTGTAGTGATGGACAAATACTGCTATTAAACAGTAGTATGTGAAGGCTGAGGATCTCGTAACACATGGCCTCTGCTTCAGGCTTTGTTGGGGAGCTTCTATTACATCATGGTATCCCCTGTACACTTCATTATACAGTCTAGTGAAAGTTTTAATACCTATGCTGCTGTTTCATAGTTTTCATTTGTAAGTGACAGATATAAACAAAGTCAGGTATGTTTCATTTGTTTGTAAAGGCTGTTTAGACACCTTGTATTTACTGTAATAATCCCTCCCAAATTATCTCTGTGCAAAACATGCTCTTTACTGTTGGTCCTAAAAATGTATTGCTTGTTTTAATTAAACATTGTAACATCCTGCCTGTATTAGACACAATTGAAAACAAATCGCAGCGTTAAAATTAATGAGTACTGTGACATGTTTACCAATACGGGTGAGCGTCGGTTGTGTAGCTGAAACCTCATGTTTACTAATAATCCTTTTAGATCATGGGAATTGATGAAGAATGACTGAATGCGTCATGTTAGGTGATGGAAGGAATTACCACCGAGACAAACTTCCCATTTTGGCTCCAAAAAAGAAAAACAAATCCTTGTGGATTCCAGAATTAGATTGCTTTGCGGGATTAAGGATGCCTGTAAGAAAGCTTAGTGGGCTAATGCACCTACGATGTAAATCTACATACAATGTCAAGGTCGCAGGTTTGACTCCCTTCTTGGATCAATAACGTGATTTCCAAGTCTACAGCAAATTAACACAACATCCTCATACAATAAAGTGCTTTGATGCTACATGCAATTGGCACTATCCTAAACTGAGGTTAAATTCATACAACGATAATGTATAGTCTGGAGATTTGGTTTATTTGTGACTGAGCAAACGAGGAGTCGGCTTAACTGCGGCTACAGTGGCTGATTAGACATTTGCAAGGTGTGTACTTTAACTCTGCATTTCTGACTTGTCCTATACAAATCTGTAATTTTAAGTGACTCTAAAAAAAATAATATTATTATAAAAAATAAAATAAATCATGCAGGGTTATTCAGAAAGGTAACTCCTGGAGAAGTGCAAATTCTAGGTCAAAATAGCTGATTTGGAAAGTGAGATAAATGGGAGAATTTTTCTGGTTTGGTTATTTTGACCTAGAATTTTCACGTCTCCAAAAGTTCTCACAAGTTTCACCTTTCTCTGAATAACCCTTATAGTCTATATTACATTTTTATTTGGTTCTTTCTTGCGTTTCTCAGGCTGCGGTCAGACGAGTGCAATTATTGCGCACAGTGCGTCCGTTGAAACGGATGCACTTTATAACGGATGAGATTGTGGTTACATTGTGTTGGTTAGTTATGACTGACGTTGAGAAAAAGAAGAAATAAGCTGTATGCAGGGGTTTCTCTGTCCATTGTAGCTTTTTCACATCAATGCCATTTTGGCATCCGTTGCAACATGCGGTGCCCGTGCTTAGTGTGTTCTGTATTGACTCCGTAAAAGCTACGACAGACAGCAAACAGTGTAGTCAGACGTGAAAAGTGCGCACGTGTGACCGCAGCCTCAAAGGACATTCTAGGTACCATGACAGTTTTTAAAAGCGGAGGTCTTCCAAACACTAGAAGGCTTTTAAAACACTCCCACTGGAAAGCCCCTCAGGTTTATATAATCAGGTTTTGCAGAGCTGATCCCCTAATGCCTCCTCAAATTGGCAGCATTGAGAGTCATCTGAATGGCAGTGTGTGAGCTACATGTGCACAGGAATACAGGAGAGGTTAAAGCTTTCCAAACTAAAATCATTGATAATAAACCCTTTCAGTCCCCTTCCTCCTGTTTCTAGCTGTGTTTCTTTTAAGTTTGACACAAATGTGTCAGGTCCTGAATGTGTGTCTATATAAATGTTATTTTGTGGTTAACCCGCTAGCTTTAGCACTGAAGCGCCTCTCCTGTTCCTTCCTTGTAGACTGTCATTATTGTTTCAAATTGTCGCCACATTAAATATTTGACTTCATGCCTGTGCTTACTGCAGCTGTCCGTGTACATTCCTCATGCATACCTTTTGGCGGTGCGTCAACACATTGTAAATTACAGTTTGGTAAGCTGGATGTATATGAATCTACAGTGTTTTTCTTTTTCAGTGCGAGTATAAACTGCGTTCCGAGCACTGATACTGGCACAGGTGTAAGGCAGACAGAAATAAGACTTTAATTATAATACCAACCAACTGTGCCGGATTTCCAGGGATGGCTAATGGTTTTGGCTCAGTGTCCCGTGATTTCCTGTCCTGGTGTTTCTGCAAGTTTTAAAATGTAATTTTAAACCTCTGTCTGGACACTCTTGAGTATGCTATTAATTAAAGGGTTAAGGCACTGTAGTCATGCTTAAAATGAGAGTCTACAGTGATTTTTGAGCCATAATACTTTGGACGATTTTTGGTGTTGCCTGCAGGCTATTTATATTGTGAGAGGCATATGGATCTGGGTCTTCTAATAACATCCAATCAGGAATGAGCTTGGGGAAAAGTTTTAAAAAGTTTACTTAAATGACTTACAAGAGCCATTTAAAACACAGCTTTTTGTAAGTTCTATTTGCAATGTATTTTACAAGGAAGGACACAAAAAAATGATTATAGAGACACTTTAATAACCTGACCATTTAGGCTAATTTAAATAGTCGCGGTGTCATTACTTTTTTCACCCTTACTATACATCACTGGTCAGGTTTTTTTCATAGTTGTGCTATTTTTTTTTAGATGTTCTGCTTTCATTTGGATTACAGTGAATGCTACATTAGGCTAGGGTCAGACGAACGTGATTTCTACGGACTGTGCGTCCGTGCAGTACAGACGTACGGAAGACGCAGTAGTGACGACACGGTCCGTTTTTTCACAGACGTATTTTTTGACGGATGTAGCAGGGGAAAATCAATTAAAATGCAAAACCATTTTGTCTGTCAAAAATGCTGGACGTATAAATGCAGTCCATCTGACCACGTTCCATCACTCACACACAAAGCTATACGGAGGTGGCGCACTTTGTGCGGCCGTTCTAGGGGTTGTACGTTCTTGCCTAAATTGCGTCCGTTTGCCACGGACGTACTTCATGCGTGAGGACTCCATTGGCCTTTATGTCATGCTATCACGGACGTCCTTTTGTGCGCCATCACGGACGTGAACACTGCACTTGTCTGACCTAAGGGTCTTTTCACAAAGCACTGAAATTGCGTTTCTTTGCACTTCGGTGATTCCATTTAGCTGAAAATATAGGGAGTTCACGATTTAGCAAATGGTCATTGTATTTTGCCAAAATTGGAGTTGCTGAAGCAGTTATCAGGCGTCTGTGAAAACCGCAGAATTGCACCAAATTGGCGTCGGCAAGTTCAACTGAATTGGAAGAAAAGTCTCCTATTTTCCTAATAGGAGTTTCAATCAATAAAAAAATTGTTCTTTTTTTAAAAAAAATAATTCTAGAGGTATTTTACAAAATAAAAAGTCATCTAAAAATGTAAATGGATTTTTATAAAAATAAACAGTCTTAATGTAAAAAATTGTTTTTAAATCTGAAACCTTTGGGATCATCCACTGTTTTGGCGAAACGGCAACCTTGGACCTTTCCGCGTCCCTCAAGGTTTCTTTTAATATGAAGTTGTGATGGATAAGGCCTGTAGGCCAGACTATGGCCATACACAGGGCAAAGTCTGGAAATCCTAAAATCTCTCCCCTTTCACGCATGACGCGCAACGATACCTATGCCTAGTTGCCCAAGCCCTGGAACCAATGTGTCTCGGTTTACATGTATATCTGAGGTCTGGTGTCTGTGGTCAGGGTGTGCACGCGCTGCACATTACTGTGAGTTTTATTGCTGTGGAGCACTACGCTCATACACACTGTACATTATTGGCATTCAGACCTGTTGGGTGGGGGGCATTGTTTCTCTTAGTTGTTGAAAGTAGATTCCTACTCCTAGATTCAAAGCAAATTTGTCAAGCCCTGGCTTAGACCACTTCCACGTCCTGTGGTGATTCACACTAGCACCCCCTTGTAAGACTTCCATGGAGTGTTCCAGGCACCTTCTGACATTTACTGGTACCGTGAGTGACCATTTCACCTCGCCCTCTATGCCTCACTACCCTGTGTTTGGAGTGCTGCGCAGAAACTGTCTCTTTACTGGTGCACAGGCCCATCTAGTACTGCTATGCCTGCACCTTGCTGCAGCAGTTACGGACGGACACCTAGACTTGTGCAGTGCTTTCAATTATATCCTCCTCTGGGCTTCCTTAACTTGACCACTTGGCCTTGACACGTGAACATTTACTGGACTGTCCTGTTACTGCCCCACAAAGGATACATGGAGACACTGCCATGTTATGCTCTCCTTTTTAAAGGATTACTCTAGGGTTAAAACAGGAGATGGGGAAACTGAGGGATTAAAAATGAACCACTCCTTCCTCCCCCCCCCCCTTTCCTATTGTAACCCTTCATAGGGTCAGGCAATCCAATGGCTCTCAATGCAAGCGTAATGAGAGCCGTCAGAGGAAGCGGGGTCCCAAATTGCTTCCTGTTTCCAAGTCCCAGTTCATGAAACTCCTCAGTCAAGGCCTGGGTGATGGCACTGAGGGCAGTATATCACGGAGCAGTCACCATGACTAGAGCGGCCCTTTCAAGCTAGAAGCATTAACTCCTGTCAGAGATCCTTTTTGATTCTTGGATGGTTTTGAAAATGTTTTTCTTGGGTGTCTAACGTTTTTGCACAAGGTTTCCTTTTTAACACATCATCTGATACTTGTTCCTGTGTTAACCAGGAAATGTATTCAATTCACCAAACCCTATGATGCTTAAAGGTACATACAAGCTATTATGACAAACTTTAAATTTCATTGATCATGCTGTGCTGAATGTCCACTGTCCCTGGCTGTGTGACAGCCTTCCAAAACATAGGACTTTCTTCAGATCAGAAGGCTGTCAATCTGCTTGTGTTGTGCAGTCCTTTGGGGTTTGATCAGCAATAGAGCCAAGCTATCCAATACTGATCATACAGTACTTCAAGTGGTAGTCTTCAGAGAGACCACTTTTACAGTGTTCTGCAGCCTTCTAGGGTAAAATTGTGAAAGTGTTGAGTGACTGGCATGCTATCTTACTACTACAGGCCAACAAACATCCTACATCGTACAGGAAACTAGTAGTGAAGAGAGAAGTTACATTAACCTGCTGCTCTACTCCAGTTACATCATGATGACCAGCGTTTATTTTTATACAGTGCTGGATGCTTTTGTTAACATTTGATGCTGTTATTGTCATAACCGCATCACTGTCCCAAGTCAGTTTAATGATCATTAGACTTTAAAGAGCAACTAATCCTCTACCAATTAACGGATACACAGTAAACAAATTGTCTTAAACCTCATTACAAAGTATAATCTATGATCTGTATTGCTGTTACCATTATAGTCACATGCTTAAGTAACATTTTAAGGGCATTTAAATTTGTATTCCTTTTTATCATTTAAAACTTGGCATCAAAGTGACAGTACCACCAAAAAAGACATTTGTTTATCCCTTACATGTGCTTAGTTTTTCTCTTGTGTATTTAGTGAAGATATTTTAGTTTGTGTCTCTAGGTGCATCTATTTTGTGATCCTTTTGTGTTGTAAACTCTCTCTCTCTCTCTTCCCCCGCCCCCCCATTATCTTTATGTTACTTGCTGGTTACTTTGTGGCAGCTGGGTTAGACTGGGGTCTGTTGGTTGGAAACGGTCTCCAATCAAACTTAACCACACCCCTTTATTTGCAACCACACCCAAGGGTGTCGTAACTTGGCGGCGGGGGTGCGGCCCGCACCAGGTGACACCCTGCGCCGTGTGTTCGGCTCCCTGCAAGCGTCCGAAGCTATGGAGCTTCGACGCTCGCCTGGGGGGAAACACGTCACCAGCCGCGTTCTCGCGAGATCGCGGCTGGTCACGTGGCTCCCCCAGGCGAGCACCCAAGCTTCATGCCGCCGGACGCTCAGAGGGAGCCGAACACGCGGTGCAGGAGGTGAGCTGGGGGCGCAGTATATCCATGAGCTGGGGGGGCAGTATATCATGGGAGGAGCTGGGGGGGCAGTATATCCATGGGAGGAGCTGGGGGGGCAGTATATCCATGGGAGGAGCTGGGGGGGCAGTATATCCATGGGAGGAGCTGGGGGGGCAGTATATCCATGGGATGAGCTGGGGGGCAGTATATCCATGAGCTGGGGGGCAGTATATCCATCGGAGGAGCTGGGGGGCAGTATATCCATGGGAGGAGCTGGGTGGCAGTATATCCATGGAGGAGCTGGGGGGCAGTATATCCATGAGCTGGGGGGGCAGTATATCCATGGGAGGAGCTGGGGGGCAGTATATCCATGGGAGGAGCTGGGGGGGCAGTATATCCATGGGAGGAGCTGGGGGGGCAGTATATCATGGGAGGAGCTGGGGGGGCAGTATATCCATGGGAGGAGCTGGGGGCGCAGTATATCCATGGGAGGAGCTGGGGGGCAGTATATCCATGGGAGGAGCTGGGGGCGCAGTATATCCATGGGAGGAGCTGGGGGCAGTATATCCATGGGAGGAGCTGGGGGCAGTATATCCATGGGAGGAGCTGGGGGGCAGTATATTCCATGGGAGGAGCTGGGTGGGCAGTATATCCATGGGGGGCAGTATATCCATGGGAGGAGCTGGGTGGGCAGTATATCCATGGGGGGCAGTATATCCATGGGAGGAGCTGGGGGGCAGTAATCCATGGGAGGAGCTGGGGGGGCAGTATATCATGGGAGGAGCTGGGGGGCAGTATATCATGGGAGGAGCTGGGGGGCAGTATATCATGGAGGAGCTGGGGGCAGTATATCATGGGAGGAGCTGGGGGGGCAGTATATCCATGGGGGGCGCTGGGGGGGCAGTATATCCATGGGAGGAGCTGGGGGGGCAGTATATCCATGGGGGGCGCTGGGGGGGCAGTATATCCATGGGAGGAGCTGGGGGGCAGTATATCCATGGGAGGAGCTGGGGGGCAGTATATCCATGGGGGGCGCTGGGGGGCAGTATATCCATGGGAGGAGCTGGGGGCAGTATATTCCATGGGAGGAGCTGGGGGCAGTATATCCATGGGGGGCAGTATATCCATGGAGGAGCTGGGGGGCAGTATATCCATGGGAGGAGCTGGGGGCAGTATATCCATGGGGGGGCAGTATATCCATGGGAGGAGCTGGGGGGGCAGTATATCCATGGGGGGGGCAGTATATCCATGGGAGGAGCTGGGGGGCAGTATATCCATGGGAGGAGCTGGGGGGGCAGTATATCCATGGGAGGAGCTGTATATCCATGAGCTGGGGGGACAGTATATCCATGGGAGGAGCTGGGGGGACAGTATATCCATGGGAGGAGCTGGGGGGACAGTATATCCATGGGAGGAGCTGGGGGGCAGTATATCCATGGGAGGAGCTGGGGGGAGTATATCCATGGGAGGAGCTGGGGGGCAGTATATCCATGGGAGGAGCTGTATATCCATGAGCTGGGGGGCAGTATATCCATGGGAGGAGCTGTATATCCATGAGCTGGGGGGCAGTATCCATGGGAGGAGCTGAGGGGACAGTATATCCATGGGAGGAGCTGGGGGGCAGTATATCCATGGGAGGAGCTGGGGGGCAGTATATCCATGGGAGGAGCTGGGGGGGCAGTATATCATGGGAGGAGCTGGGGGGCAGTATATCATGGGAGGAGCTGGGGGGGCAGTATATCATGGGAGGAGCTGGGGGGGCAGTATATCATGGGAGGAGCTGGGGGCAGTATATCATGGGAGGAGCTGGGGGCAGTATATCATGGGAGGAGCTGTATATCCATGAGCTGGGGGGCAGTATATCCATGGGAGGAGCTGGGGGGCAGTATATCCATGGGAGGAGCTGGGGGGCAGTATATCCATGGGAGGAGCTGGGGGGGCAGTATATCATGGGAGGAGCTGGGGGGGCAGTATATCATGGGAGGAGCTGGGGGCAGTATATCATGGGAGGAGCTGGGGGCAGTATATCATGGGAGGAGCTGTATATCCATGAGCTGGGGGGCAGTATATCCATGGGAGGAGCTGGGGGGCAGTATATCCATGGGAGGAGCTGGGGGCAGTATATCCATGGGAGGAGCTGGGGGGGCAGTATATCCATGGGAGGAGCTGGGGGGGCAGTATATCCATGGGAGGAGCTGGGGGGCAGTATATCCATGGGAGGAGCTGGGGGGGCAGTATATCCATGGGAGGAGCTGGGGGGGCAGTATATCCATGGGAGGAGCTGGGGGGGCAGTATATCCATGGGAGGAGCTGGGGGGGCAGTATATCCATGGGAGGAGCTGGGGGGGCAGTATATCCATGGGAGGAGCTGGGGGGGCAGTATATCCATGGGAGGAGCTGGGGGCAGTATATCATGGGAGGAGCAGTATATCCATGAGCTGGGGGGCAGTATATCCATGAGCTGGGGGCAGTATATCATGGGAGGAGCTGTATATCCATGAGCTGGGGGGCAGTATATCATGGGAGGAGCTGGGGGGCAGTATATCCATGGGAGGAGCTGGGGGGCAGTATATCATGGGAGGAGCTGGGGGGCAGTATATCCATGGGAGGAGCTGGGGGGCAGTATATCCATGGGAGGAGCTGGGGGGGCAGTATATCCATGGGAGGAGCTGGGGGGCAGTATATCCATGGGAGGAGCTGGGGGGGCAGTATATCCATGGGAGGAGCTGGGGGGCAGTATATCCATGGGAGGAGCTGGGGGGCAGTATATCCATGGGAGGAGCTGGGGGGCAGTATATCCATGGGAGGAGCTGGGGGGGCAGTATATCCATGGGAGGAGCTGGGGGCAGTATATCATGGGAGGAGCAGTATATCCATGAGCTGGGGGCAGTATATCCATGAGCTGGGGGCAGTATATCATGGGAGGAGCTGGGGGCAGTATATCATGGGAGGAGCTGGGGGCAGTATATCATGGGAGGAGCTGTATATCCATGAGCAGGAGCTGGGGGGCAGTATATCCATGAGCATGAGCTGGGGGCAGTATATCATGGGAGGAGCTGGGAGCAGTATATCATGGGAGGAGCTGGGGGCAGTATATCATGGGAGGAGCTGGGGGCAGTATATCATGGGAGGAGCAGTATATCCATGAGCTGGGGGGCAGTATATCCATGAGCTGGGGGGCAGTATATCCAGAGCAGGAGCTGGGGGGCAGTATATCATGAGCAGGAGCTGGGGGGCAGTATATCATGAGCAGGAGCTGGGGGGCAGTATATCATGAGCATGAGCTGGGGGCAGTATATCATGGGAGGAGCTGGGGGCAGTATATCATGGGAGGAGCTGGGGGCAGTATATCATGGGAGGAGCTGGGGGCAGTATATCATGGGAGGAGCTGGGGGCAGTATATCATGGGAGGAGCTGGGGGCAGTATATCCATGAGCTGGGGGCAGTATATCCATGAGAGGAGCTGGGGGCAGTATATCCAGGAGAGGAGCTGGGGGGCAGTATATCCATGAGCTGGGGGGCAGTATATCCATGAGCTGGTGGGCAGTATATCCATGAGCTGGTGGGCAGTATATCCATGAGCTGGTGGGCAGTATATCATGGGGAGGAGCTGGGGGCAGTATATCATGGGAGGAGCTGGGGCAGTATATCATGGGAGGAGCTGGGGCAGTATATCATGGGAGGAGCTGGGGGCAGTATATCATGGGAGGAGCTGGGGGCAGTATATCATGGGAGGAGCTGGGGGCAGTATATCATGGGGAGGAGCAGTATATCCATGAGCTGGGGGGCAGTATATCATGGGAGGAGCTGGGGGCAGTATATCATGGGAGGAGCTGGGGCAGTATATCATGGGAGGAGCTGGGGCAGTATATCATGGGAGGAGCTGGGGCAGTATATCATGGGAGAGCTGGGGGCAGTATATCATGGGAGGAGCTGGGGGCAGTATATCATGGGAGGAGCTGGGGGCAGTATATCATGGGAGGAGCAGTATATCCATGAGCTGGGGGGCAGTATATCATGGGGAGGAGCTGGGGGCAGTATATCATGGAGGAGCTGGGGCAGTATATCATGGGAGGAGCTGGGGCAGTATATCATGGGAGGAGCTGGGGGCAGTATATCATGGGAGGAGCTGGGGGCAGTATATCATGGGAGGGGCAGTATATCCATGAGCTGGGGGGCAGTATATCCATGAGAGGAGCTGGGGGCAGTATATCCAGGAGAGGAGCTGGGGGGCAGTATATCCATGAGCTGGGGGGCAGTATATCCATGAGCTGGTGGGCAGTATATCATGGGGAGGAGCTGGGGGCAGTATATCATGGGAGGAGCTGGGGCAGTATATCATGGGAGGGGCAGTATATCCATGAGCTGGGGGGCAGTATATCCAGGAGAGGAGCTGGGGGCAGTATATCCAGGAGAGGAGCTGGGGGGCAGTATATCCATGAGCTGGTGGGCAGTATATCATGGGGAGGAGCTGGGGGCAGTATATCATGGGAGGAGCTGGGGGCAGTATATCATGGGAGGAGCTGGGGGCAGTATATCATGGGAGGGCTGGGGGGCAGTATATCATGGGAGGAGCTGGGGGGCAGTATATCATGGGGAGCTGGGGGGCAGTATATCATGGGAGGAGCAGTATATCCATGAGCTGGGGGGCAGTATATCATGGGGAGGAGCTGGGGGCAGTATATCATGGGAGGAGCTGGGGCAGTATATCATGGGAGGAGCTGGGGCAGTATATCATGGGAGGAGCTGGGGGCAGTATATCATGGGAGGAGCTGGGGGCAGTATATCATGGGAGGAGCTGGGGGCAGTATATCATGGGAGGAGCAGTATATCCATGAGCTGGGGGGCAGTATATCATGGGAGGAGCTGGGGGGCAGTATATCATGGAGGAGCTGGGGCAGTATATCATGGGAGGAGCTGGGGCAGTATATCATGGGAGGAGCTGGGGCAGTATATCATGGGAGGAGCTGGGGGCAGTATATCATGGGAGGAGCTGGGGGCAGTATATCATGGAGAGGAGCAGTATATCCATGAGCTGGGGGCAGTATATCATGGGGAGGAGCTGGGGGCAGTATATCATGGGAGGAGCTGGGGCAGTATATCATGGGAGGAGCTGGGGGCAGTATATCATGGGAGGAGCTGGGGGCAGTATATCATGGGAGGAGCTGGGGGCAGTATATCATGGAGGAGCTGGGGGCAGTATATCATGGGAGGAGCTGGGGCAGTATATCATGGGAGGAGCTGGGGCAGTATATCATGGGAGGAGCTGGGGGCAGTATAATCATGGGGAGGAGCTGGGGGCAGTATATCATGGGAGGAGCTGGGGGCAGTATATCATGGGAGGAGCTGGGGGCAGTATATCATGGGAGGGCTGGGGGGCAGTATATCATGGGAGGAGCTGGGGGCAGTATATCATGGGAGGAGCTGGGGGCAGTATATCATGGGAGGAGCTGGGGGCAGTATATCATGGGAGGAGCTGGGGGCAGTATATCATGGGAGGAGCTGGGGGCAGTATATCATGGGAGGAGCTGGGGGCAGTATATCATGGGAGGAGCTGGGGGCAGTATATCATGGGAGGAGCTGGGGGCAGTATATCCATGAGCTGGGGGGCAGTATATCCATGAGAGGAGCTGGGGGCAGTATATCCAGGAGAGGAGCTGGGGGCAGTATATCCATGAGCTGGGGGGCAGTATATCCATGAGAGGAGCTGGGGGGCAGTATATCCATGAGAGGAGCTGGGGGCAGTATATCCAGGAGAGGAGCTGGGGGCAGTATATCCATGAGCTGGGGGGCAGTATATCCATGAGAGGAGCTGGGGGGCAGTATATCCATGAGAGGAGCTGGGGGGCAGTATATCCAGGAGAGGAGCTGGGGGGCAGTATATCCAGGAGAGGAGCTGGGGGCAGTATATCCAGGAGAGGAGCTGGGGGGCAGTATATCCAGGAGAGGAGCTGGGGGGCAGTATATCCAGGAGAGGAGCTGGGGGAGTATATCCAGGAGAGGAGCTTGGGGGCAGTATATCCATGAGCTGGGGGGCAGTATATCCATGAGCTGGGGGCAGTATATCCATGAGCTGGGGGGCAGTATATCCATGAGCTGGGGGCAGTATATCCATGAGCTGGGGGGCAGTATATCCATGAGCTGGGGGCAGTATATCCATGGGCTGCTGGGGGGCAGTATATCCATGAGCTGGGCCTGGGGGGCAGTATATCCATGAGCTGGGGCTGGGAGGGGCAGTATATCCATGAGCTGGGGCTGGGGGGGCAGTATATCCATGAGCTGGGGCTGGGGGGCAGTATATCCATGAGCTGGGGCTGGGGGGGCAGTATATCCATGAGCTGGGGCTGGGGGGGCGGGCAGTATATCCATGAGCTGGGGCTGGGGGGGGGCGGGCAGTATATCCATGAGCTGGGGCTGGGGGGCAGTATATTCATGAGAGGAGCTGGGGGGGGCCAGTATATCCATATCTATGTGTGCTTTCATTGCCTTCGAACAGGCACCGTACTTGCTGGCAGTTGGCAAAAAGTTGTGTGAGCATATGAGAGAGCTCCACAGCAATAAACCTCACAGTAATGTGCGCTGTGTGTATGAGCATTCAGTGGTATATGGAGTACTGATTTAGGAGTAAGAGTAGTTAAAAAAAAAAAAATCGTATAACTTGGGGGGGGGGGGTGACACCATAAGTTACCGCACCGAGTGACACCATCCCTAGTGATGCCACTGACCACACCCACTTCGTTCACTGCCTCATTAGACTTCCCATGTCCAGCCCTGCTGATCCTGCACTGGCTGTAGAGATCTCCTAGCTTACAGTCCAAACAAGACATCCCTACTTATACATCATGTATTCCTGGGAATTCTAGAAGCAGCAATGTATCTGAAGCTTGCAGGCTGCAGAGAGGGCTATATCAGATACAATGCATCTTCTATTCCTGGGAATTGATTTTCTGACACATTCATAGTGTTTCTGTACACCTTTCCTTCATCATAGCCTATCAGTTTGATTTCTTGTTGACAGAAACAAAGGTGTTTGTGGCAATGTTGCAAGTGTCTCTCAAAGCACCCAAGCCATAGGAAAAGGGGATCTTGCATTAGAATGTGCAGCATAAGCTGATCTTGAAACCCACCTACAAAGTGATTTTGCAAAATAATAAATATATATTCTACATGGGAGAGCAAGGTAAAAGCAAATCTCTTTTGATTAATTTTAATGGCGTAGATTCCTTTTTTTACAAATGGCGAGATCTGCTTATGGGGATTTGTAATGATGTAGTGATCACAATGAGATTATTATCAATGCAGCTTTCACAAACTACCAATAGATATCAGTTATGTGGCATAATGCCTGTATATGGAAATTACAGGAATTTCTAGCTGTCATAACCAACTGATTTTGATCACTGTACAGTAGTGTGATCCCAGAGCTCTCTGTTAGGCTGGGGTCAGACGAACGCAGTATGAACGTTCGTTGAGCCACATTTTATTACGGCCGTAGTAGCAGCAAATGACGTCTATTTTTTTTTTTTTTTTTTTTATAGCTCCGTCAAAAAATACGGCCGAAATTGCGCATTGTATGATCGCGTCTTCCGTGAAAAAATGCGTTTGGACGAATCAACGCACTTTTTGACAGTAGACGTGAAGAATGCGTTCGTCTGACCCTAGCCTTAGGCTAGGGTCAGACTGAGGCAGTGCGAACGCGCGTGCAGCCGCACTTAATCACGGCCGTGCTAGCAGCAGATGCCGGGCAATGACGGCCAATATACGAAGTACGGTCGCACAAAAGTCCGGCTGCGCAACGCAAGTGGAAAATGAACGCATTTTTTCGAGAACGTGAAACCGCAGGTACTGACGTACAGAGTGCGCTGCGTCCGCTAGCGGCGTGTGTGCGTGATTAGGAGACGTCAGACGCTGCTAATGTCCGGCCAACATAACGTCCAGACACAAAAAGTGTTTTATTGATGATCCGTACAAAATCACGGACGAAAATGCGCATAGTATGACCACTATCACGTATTCTGTGAAAAAATGCGTCCATTCGTTCGAACGCACTTTTTCACAGACAACAGAAAAATGCGTTCGTCTGACCCTAGCCTCAAAGTAATAAACTTTCATTGTGGCATACATCTGTTGGCACTCTGGCACATGCCTGTAGTATGTAGCTGGGCATTCAGTTTATTCTGTATTACCAATATGACGGTATCTTTGAACTAACTTCGTTCACCTCGTGTTCATTTCACAATCTAAGAATATTTACGGTGGGGTGGAAAATTGCCCAGTTTTCCAGCCAATCAGTGTTTAACTGGTTTTATGACCGACATATCCAATCTTTGGCTTAACAGGTCTTTTGTCAACAGTGCAATAATATGAACAGACACAAAATACAGTAATTGTATGTCACACGCAAGTGCAGACCAGTAGGATCCATTCTGTGCCTTTTTAAGGACTTCTCATAGCAAGCTGGCGGCTTGTACCTTTTCAAACTTTCGGTTCAGTATAATTGCAGTCTTGTTAAATCCTCTCCTCGTCCTGTTGCATTACGTTGAAATCTAATAGCCAGCCAAATTTTCAATTAATGCTAACCATCTGTACATGTGGATTCCTGTATATACAGATGTCGTTCTTGCAACGGAGTGCGCACTGTGTGGCGGGGAGTGGGGCGTAATGACGTCTATTGGGTCTTGGTTCTTTTTTGGAGCAGCCTCTCGCTTTTTAATTTTTTTTATATATATTTTCTTTACAACTTTGTAGATTGCTTGTATCATTATAAAGAAAAGTTCTATAGTTGTTTTTTTTTTTTTTTTTCCCACCACTCAGTTTAAAAATGAATGCACCTACAGCTTGTCATTATGTACATGACCGTTCTAACTCCTTGGCTATTGGAGTACCAGCTGTGGTGTATAAAGTCTTTGTTTTGGCTGGCCAGACCTACATGTATTTTAGCAGTTTTCTGTCTATGGTTATCACGATTACTAACTGGATTGAAGCGATGGGATTTCCTGCCGTTTCAGTCCGAAGTACAGTCCGTTTATGTGCTTACGTATGACCAAAACATAGTTGTGTTTTTTGTTTTGAAGCACAAGACTGCAGAGTGTGCCCCTAAAGGCTCTGTATCCGCACACAAGCAAAAATGTGTTGAACCCACTCATGATTTAGAAGTATCTCTGCTTCTACTCTTTGTGCATTGAAAACTGAAGTGATTGGGAACAAAAGAGCCAATAAGACAAAAAATAGGAAAAACTCCATAACGTCAATCCGTATGTATCAAGGAGTAAATGATCTCCTATACGTTGATTCATTGTGGGGGAGACAGTTTCTGTGTCATTTTCAGTGTTGGAGGAGGATTGAGATGAGGTTACAGAAGGATAGAGAGTTGGGGTACAGTTGAATTCTACAAGGATATCCCATGGCTGTATAGCACTAGAAGTTTTACTTCATAACTCCCTGAAATTTATGGGGTTTGGGTCTCCGCTGCAAAGACCAAGACCTTATGCTTTTGAGTGCATTGGGAAGGTTGTTCTGAATATTGCGGTTTAATCAAAACTACCAGTCGTCCTAGTGCAACCCCCTCCAAGTATGCGCACAATAACCCCTACGTTGTAGGATGGATAAATAAGAATGGAAGCAGCCTTCTGCCTGGAAACATAAATCCCCCACAAACTTGTTAAGCAGAGATTATTGGGGTGCAGATATAGAATCTGCGCCCCAATAATCTCTGCTTAACAAGTTTGTGGGGGATTTATATTTCCAGGCAGAATGCTGTTTCCATTGCTCAGGCAATAAATAGTTTTTCCTCTTTAACCACAAACCATGTGACTTTGGAATCCGTGCACAGGGAGTGGTGCATACACAGCCACTACTGTGTATACGGAGCCCATTCCTCTCCCAGCTAAAAACCTACTGTAGACTGTCTGAAAAGGAGAACATAAATTTACCGCCACGCCAGCCCAAAGCCATGGAGTTGCTGGAACACAAGAATTTTTTTCCATTCGCTTTTTAAATGTCCACTTTTCACTTCTCGGGTTTTGGTTTTTGCACATGGATATTTTTGGATACATAGGCAAAAATGTTTGCAATTTTCCTTTTGGAAATCATTGAATAATCCAATTTATAGGGGACTGTAAAATGCCCATCTTGCGTTTTATTTCATTACCTTGCTCCCCTCCAAAAAAACCTACCTCAGAAATTGGATTCATTTTGGAAATAATTCTTGTAAAATAAACTTTATAATGTTGACTTGTTGGCAGATAATTTTAGTTACGGCTTGAACAAGAAATGATAGGTTCAAGCTGCAGGTGTATCTAATAGTGCAGGTTGTCCGATAATGCCTCCGTTGATCTGCGCAATAGTGACATCACGCTAGCTGATTGCCAGAGTGGCTGGTGTCCTGTCCAGAATGAGCATGCGCAGATTGTCGGAGGCAGTACCCTCTGACCCACAAAATGCTGAGGCAATATTTAATCAGATACTACCCCGCGTGTTCTACTCATGCACGAGATGCAGTGTGTCATACAGCGCTCAGTGCCTACTGTCTTTATGTATGGTACAATGTAGGGCTGAAACTATTTTCTGTTAATCTGTATATTTGTGTTGTTAATATCTTACATTGTATTACTTTGTATTTCTGTAACTGTAACACTTCAATGTTCTTGAACCCAGGACATACTTCAAAACGAGCAAAATCTCAATGTATCCTTCCTGGTAAAATCCTTTATAAATAATGAAAATTTATTTATTTATCGATTGATCGGCTGTCGCTTTTAATCGCTTTGTGTACAGCACACACTGTTTGGAGTCAGACTGCGTTAAATGTTCTGACCTCAGATTCTGCTTTGGAGCTGATTGGAGAAGATGTGCCGCTGCTTTACTCATATGATTTAGTTCTAGGATTATGTCAGACATAACCAGTTTGTTTTTATTCAGTTTACAATTGTAGTAGCGCTATAGCACAAACCCTGGGATATGGGCATGTGTACACGCTGGTGTTTTTATACTTACTTGAAGCTGGAATCCTGTGCCACCACACCAATCTGCCTGCCACCCCCTCTTTTGGTTTGGAGCTGCCATTAGTCCACTCCCGGGCCACACTCGGGCCCATTCTTTTGCAAAAATCTATTCCCTCGCGTACTCGGGTCAAATCCCTTGCCCAAACTCCCTTCCACCTCTGGACCCTCCTCCTGCTCAGTTTGTTTATGAGATTATTGTAAAGGGACATGCTACGCACCACTGACCGCTTAGTAAAGTGGTCCGGCTGCATGGAGTGCCCCCCTTTCTCTTTGCTTTCGGCCTGACATGTCTACCTGCGCGCTCGTAGCGGCGTCCGTTTGAGGAGAAAGCAGACATGGGCTTAAGCGGTGTACGCATCATCGATCCATCTTTCTGACCAGGCAATCGCGTTCATTGCATGCGAAAATGATGCAATTTGAGTGTGTACATACGAATGCAATATACACTGCGCAAATTGCTTACGAAAAAGAGGGGGGGGCAAGGGTTGATTATTTATTTTTTCCCTTTTCTCTACATAAATATTTTAAGTAAAAACCAACTTTTTTCTTTCTATCCGATAATCGGTCAACTCCTCCATTATGCAAATAATCGTTAGTTGCAGCCCTTGTAAAATGTATGACACCCTTTGTGCCTCTACTCTCCCAGCTTTTTACTGTACGTTATCAAATCCTTTATGTAGTAGCCAACAGCAATGGGTCACGTGGATAATAGGAAGCTATTTCTTGAGCTGATATTCAGAAATAAATAACTGCTCAGAGACCCTAATGTGGTGTCTGATTTTGCACAGCGTCTCCTGGCGTGTTTCTTTACTCACCTGATGAGTCCCGCTTCTGACTCGGCAATTGGCATTCTAGCTAGATTCTGTAATCTGAAATGCTTCAGGTCCAGAGCATTTTGGATAAGGGGTGCTCAGCCTGTTTATTTTTTTTCTCTTCAAAGTGAGATGCTTGCATTTTAGGGAAGTGACTAGAATGGAAATGTGGCCGGAGAATAGATTATTTCAAGATGTTTTCGATCTCTTCGTTAGACATGGCAGGAATGGTGCAGTTGCCCCTCATTGCATTGGATGTTCAGTGACCACACTGCAGTTTTAATCAGGGAAGCTTTTTAAAAGTGGGGACATTCGTCACAATCGGAATAATAGTCAATGTAGACGGCAGTCTGCCGTGTTCATTATACTGTCAGCCCTGAGGTATACACATTTTACATGTTTTTTTTTTATAGATGTGTCCCTGATTGAAACTGTAACATGCCCACCCTAAGTAGACCCCCTAATGGTTTCAGGTTGTTCGGGGATGTGCAATGGCAGAAGCTGCAGGCATTAATGCAATTAACCTCCAACAAGGAGCTTGTTACCGTAATAGGAGGGGACTGCAGGTATCACATTGCTGTGCAGCTTCCCCAGTCTGCATGTTACTGGTCGACGTTAACCCTTTGAGTGGGAAGCATGTCATTCTCATCCCACATTGAAAAGGTTTAGGTTGTAGAACCTGCTTTTTTTTTTTTCCCGTCCGATTCATGACTGCTCTCACAGCAGGGCTGTCCCAAGCCACGGTGCTGCCTGGAGCCATGGATGAAATGCCCCCCCCTCCAACAAAAAATCTCCGCAGCAATAAAACTCAGTAATGTGCAGTGTGTATAAGTGTTTCACAGAGCTCCACAGTGCGCATCCTTGTTCACTTTATAGTGGAAAAGTTAGTGCTGCTTTAGGGAGGAAAAAGGGAGAAGGGATTTTAATTTAATTTATTTTTACATAGAACTTTTTTATATTTGTATACGAAATATAGAAACCAAGTCATGTTTGGTATCATTGGAAAGGCCATGCTCTCTATCTCCTTCATAGAAGCTAGGGCATTCACTGCCTGGCGGGAGGGGAACTTCCACATCTGAAATTATCACGCACATGCACGATGATGTCAATGGGCGGGGATAGGCCCCACAGGTGGAGCTGACATCTAAAGATGTCGTTTCCATGCGGGAGAAGTCGGTCGGTGCCAGGCTGGTACCGATCAGTGGAACTTTCACTGTGGGCTGTAGACTGTCTGCCCTGCCAGTAGGTGCTGATACTGCGTGCCGGTAGAAAAAACCCCAGGCCGACCTGGTCAAGGTCCATGTTGGGCGCTTCATGCCACAGCTTTTGACAGGGTGGCATAATGCTGCCCTTGGCAAAGGGCCACCTGGTGCCACTGCCCCATCCAGCTCCATGAACTGTCTCACAGGCAGGACCAAAGGAGATCTAAACGGGAAAAGGCACTATTACGATCGTAACGATAAAACGGGGACGCAAAGGAGAAAAACCTGTGCCTGCAGGTTTCTCTTTTGCATCCCTGTTTTAGCGTGATATTACGATGCAGCCTGCATCGTAACCCGGTGCGAAGCGCATCGCGAGCATCCCCTCCATGGAGTCCATAGGAAATGTGCCCGCACTAGGACCACCAATGCTAACGTTAACGCTCACACAGTTGAGTGCTAACGTTAGCGTTTTGAATGTAATAGTGCCCAAAATTAGAGTAGTGTAGAGATTGCCTTTCCCATTCTATTATTACTTCAGTTATATAGATTGTGCAACCTTCCCCAGGCTTTAACATTTCATCATTCCGATTTAGAAGGAAGCAAAACAAACATGTTGAGGTTTTTTTATTAATATTTAAAATCGTGCATAAACATTTGTGTTTGAACGGGAATGTTTATCTTCTAGTTGGTATGACGACATAACTTCCCGTGGCCCCGGGCTCTCTTCGGCTGTGCCTAACTGCCTAAGCATTTTTCTGCCATTATTATCTACTCCTTACTTACACTACCATATTATGCAATGTAATTTAAATGCCAGCTGTTAAAAACTAGCCATGTCCTTTTTTTTTAAATCTTTTTTTGTAGTTGCCACTTTATTAATATTATTATGATACTCGCACACATACATATGCATAATATGTATTAAATTTGTCGGTACTGGTTTACATATGCTGCTACAACGGTGTGTTGCAAAAGCCCACTGTGGGCAGAGAAAGCCGGAGTTTCTTGGACGTGTAAATGGTTTTCGCAATGCCTTATTCTTTCTTGCAATTTGATACTTTATGATTGTTGCCAAATTTTCCATCTTTTGCTCATCCCAGTTTAACCATAAATGTTGGTTATGATAAAGGCTTGCATAACTCAGAATTTCCAAAAACTGTATTTAATGTGGATGTAGTGTGTGTGTAATATATATATATTTCCAGCAGTGGACTTTACATGGAGGGGGGGGGGGCGTGTGTGTTTGATTACCCCTGCTAATTTTGTACATTTGCCCACTGACAAATGATCAGTCTATAGTTTTAAAGGTAGGCCCATTTTAACAGGGACAGAATAACAACAAAAACATCCAAAAAAATGCATTTCAAATAAGTTCTAAATTGATTTGCATTTTAATGAGTGAAATAAGTATTTGACCCCCTTCGCGAAACCGTTACATGGGCTAAAAAAAGACATGTGTCCATCGGGTTCAGCCTTTCACACATTACCTACTGCTGTTGATCCAATAGAAGGCAAAAAACCCAGTCTGAAATGCTCACCAATATGCAACACACTGGGAAAAAATTCCTTCTTGACCCCAGAATGGCAGTCAGATTTTTCCTTGGATCAAGCAGCTGTTGCTCACATATTAAATATTATAACCCTTAACTTCCTGCAAAATCATAATATTATCTACTCGTTGTATAAAAGTTGGGTCTCTGACCCAACCATCTCAACAGGCAATGTAAAATAACCCTTCCTATGCTTTAGGACCAATTTCCTTTCGTCCAGTCTAAATGGGGGACTTCGTGTCCTATGAAATGTTTCCAGACAATGGTTTATAATGGTCCCTTAACATATTTATGTAAAGTTATCAGATCCCCCCTCTAAAACGATGTTTCTCTTAACCTCCCTGGCGGTATTCCCGAGTGTGACTCGGGGGTTAAATTTCGCTACTGTGAACGATAACCCCGAGCCACACTCGGGCTGGATGTTGACTCACTGCCTCCTGGTTCCCTTCGCTGTCCCCTGCAGTGTGATCACGGCAAGCTGCTTCCTGGAAGGCTCCCTGCGAGTCACACGGGGGGGGGACCAGCATAAAATAAATCTTTTTACAGTTTACATTTTGGATTATACAGTGTAATGTTTATGAACGGCCACTAGGTGGCAGTACAGGATAAGAAATGGACCATACAGCGTCTCACCCTTGTTTGCAGACAGATTTCAGTGTTTTTTGTTGTATTTTATTGAATATCATTTATTTGCATTATTTTGGATAATTTTTTTTGGGATAATTATTATGTCGTGTTTCAAACTTTATCGGACTCGGTGTATTTACTATTTTTATTTTTTTTGCTTTATTTATTTATAAAGCATTTTACCAGTAAGGACTCTTGCTTGCATGGATTTCAGTGCGTGATTCCTAATTATTACAGGCTAACGATGTACAAAAACACGTTTCCTTTAAAAACAAATTGAGACGCTTTTAGACACGAAATTTTGAAAAAATTAGACCGCCAGGGAGGTTGAACTAAACAGGTTTAAGCTCATTAGCCTTTCCTCATAACTTAAATTTTCCCTATTTAGTTGCCAGTCTCTGCACTTTTTCTAGCACCATAATATCCTTCTGTAAAACAGGTGCCTAAAATTGCATGGCATATTCAAGTCATTCAACATGACTTGGTGGCAAAACCCTTGTTGCCAATCACAGAGGTCCGAGGTTTCTTGTAGTTGGCCACCAGGGTTGCACACATCTCAGGAGGGGTTTTGCTCCACTCCTCTTTGCAGATCCTCTCCAGGTCATTAAGGTTTTGCGGCTGATGTTTGGCAATTCGAACTTTCGGCTCCCTCTACAGATTTTCTATGGGATTAAGGTCTGGACACTGGCTAGGCCACTCCAGGACCTTAATGTGCTTCCTCTTGAGCCACTCCTTTGTTGCTTTGGCCTTGTGTTTTGGGTCATTGACATGTTGGAATACCCATCCACGCTCCAATTTCAATGCCCTGGCTGAGGGAAGGAGGTTCCTGCTCAAGATTTGACGATACATGGCCCCGTCTATTGTCCCTTTTTGATGCGGTGAAGTTGTTCTATCCCCTTAGCGGCAAAACACCCCAAAGCCTAATGTTTCCACCTCAATGTTTGACGGTGGGGATGGTGTTCTTGGGGTCACAGGCAGTACTCCTCCTCAACACAGCGAGTTGAGTTGATGCCAAAGAGTTTGATTTTGGTCTCCTGTGACCACTACACTTTCACCCATTTCTCCTCTGAATTATTCAGATGTTCATTGGCAAACTTCAGGCCTTTTTACATGTGCTTTCTTGAGCAGGGGGGGCCTTGTGGGCGCTGCACGATTTCAGTCCTTCACGGCAGGCATAGTGTGTTACCAATTGTTTTGTTGGTGACTATGTTCCCAACTGCCTTGATCATTGAAAAGATCGTCCTGTGTAGTTCTGGGCTCATTTCTATCCATTCTCATGATCATTGACACTCCACGAGGTGAGATCTTGAATGGAGCCCCAGACCGAGGGAGGGTGACAGTTATTTTGTGTTTCTTCCATTTGTGAAATATCGCACCAACTGTTGTCACCTTCTCACCAAGATGCTTGGCAATGGTCTTGTCCATTCCAGCCATGTGTAGGTCTACAATCTTGTACTTGACATCCTTGGACACCTTTTTGGTCAGGGTGGAGAGTTTGGAATCTGATTGCTTCTGTGGACAGGTGTCTTTTTCATACAGGTAACAAGCTGAAATTAGGAGCCGTCCCTTTGAGAGAGTGTCAAATCTCAGATGGTTACCGGTGTATAAAAGACACCTGGGAGCCTGAAATCAAGCTGATTGATCAGGGATCAAATACCGTATTTTTCGCTCCGTAAGACGCACTTTTCTCCCCCCAAAAAGTGGGGGGAAAAGTGGGTGTGTCTTATGGAGCGAATGTCCAAAAATGATGATATGCCCCAGCTCACCTGCCGCCGCGTTCGGCTCCCTTTGAGCATGCGTTCGGCGGCAAGGAGCTTGGGCAATCGCCTGGGGGAGCCACGTGACCGCGATATCGCGGTCACGTGGCTCCCCCAGGCGAGTGCCCAAGCTTCCTGCCGCCAGACTCACGCTCAGAGGGAGACGAGCGAGGCGGCGGCGTGTGAGCTGGGGCAGTATCCATGAGCTGGGGCAGTATCCATGAGCTGGGGCAGTATCCATGAGCTGGGGCAGTATCCATGAGCTGGGGCAAATCCATGTGTGAGCTGGGGCATTATCCATGTGTGAGCTGGGGCATTATCCATGTGTGAGCTGGGGCATTATCCATGTGTGAGCTGGGGCATTATCCATGTGTGAGCTGGGGCATTATCCATGTGTGAGCTGGGGCATTATCCATGTGTGAGCTGGGGCATTATCCATGTGTGAGCTGGGGCATTATCCATGTGTGAGCTGGGGCATTATCCATGTGTGAGCTGGGGCATTCTCCATGTGTGAGCTGGGGCATTCTCCATGTGTGAGCTGGGGCATTCTCCATGTGTGAGCTGGGGCATTCTCCATGTGTGAGCTGGGGCATTCTCCATGTGTGAGCTGGGGCATTCTCCATGTGTGAGCTGGGGCATTATCCATGTGTGAGCTGGGGCATTATCCATGTGTGAGCTGGGGCATTATCCATGTGTGAGCTGGGGCATTATCCATGTGTGAGCTGGGGCATTATCCATGTGTGAGCTGGGGCATTATCCATGTGTGAGCCGGGGCATTATCCATGTGTGAGCCGGGGCATTATCCATGTGTGAGCCGGGGCATTATCCATGTGTGAGCCGGGGCATTATCCATGTGTGAGCCATGTGCTGGGTGACATTATCCATGAGCTGGGGGCAGTATATCCATTATTACACTATTTGATTCAGAATATTTATTTTCCGTTTTTCCTCCTCTAAAAACTAGGTGCGTCTTATGGTCAGGTGCGTCTTATGGAGTGAAAAATACGGTACTTATTTCACTCATTAAAATGCAGATCAATTTATAACTTTTTTTAAAATGCGTTTTCTTATTTTTCTGTCGCTCACTTAGAATAAACCTAAAATTTAAAATTGTAGACGGATCATTTCTTTGTCAGTGGGCAAACGTACAAAATCAGCAGGGGATCAAATAATGTTTTCCTTCACTGTAATTTGTAACATTACATTTTTTTTAAAACCACCTAAGGAACAATGCTACAATGTAATTTTACTCTTTGGAAGTTTCTTATCTGAAAAATTCATGCCTGCCTTACCAGATCAACAGACTTATGCATAGGTGTATATATAGACATTTTTTTAAATTGAAACCTATTTTGTATTGGCCATTTCAGCTTATTTTCCTGGGAACTGTTAAGCCAGACATACTGACTGCGGTGCGAAGCAGTTGATTTGCATCGCAGCCAAAGATGGGTATTTTCATTCTAGGTGCTCAGCCACGTGGCGGACACCGACTGAGCGCGCAGAGAAGGCCTGTATACACTGACCGTGCCACATCGCATTCAGTGTATCTCTGGTTTTATGGCAGGGATGTCAAACTCCTGCATCACAGCCTGTATGCCTACAATTGTCAGCTCTATGCTCCTGACCTAAATCCAGGAAGATGGATCCGCTAAAGCTTTTCAGGTCAGGGTTCAGGGGTCGGGAGGCACTTCCTTCTGCAAATTTGTTTTTGCCATGTGGGACTTTTTGCAGGATGGAGGGTAGACTTATCCACCAATCATTTGAATTAAGTGCTCCATTGTCTAGCATGTCCCTTTTTTAATTCTAAATTGATGTATTTGGGGTTTTCACAGACCTACACCATTTGTGTGTTCGGTTCAGCCACATTTCTTATCCGTAGAACAGGCAATTTAGGCTTGTAGTAATCTCTTCCGTTCAATATTTCCTGGGCTATATTCTGTGTCCGATGTAAACTTTTCTAAAGCTTAAGCAAACTTGTTGACTCCCTAGACTCAAGTGGCTTTTGGTGAATTTTACCAGAGCCTTGATAAAGCTTACACATGACTCCGTTATACGCAGGGGACTGTATTCTTCTAACGAGCCATGCGTACACTTTAGCTTTTTTTTTCCTTCGTAATTAATCCGAATAATAATTTACATCTCCCATTACAGAGTAATAGTCAATCCGATCAGTTGGAAACTGACACACTAACTCCAAACAAATCACACATAGTGATAACCGGTAGTGAATAATCAGGGTTTGTTCCACCCCATAAAGCTGAAATTGAAAACTTTGTAGTATATAGATAATATACAATATCAAGAAGTGTATATACCGTCCCCTCAGACAGTAATGATACTTCGATATAATGGATTGGGATTTGATAAAAAAAAAAAAAATGTAGTTTGGTTACAAAGAATAATTAGAAACTATATGTGAACCAAGCGACAGAATCTCCCTATGTTAGCATTAAATGTGATACTTTTTGATTGTTGGTAATTTTAAGTCTGGGACATTATACTTAATAACTGCGATGACTAATGTTTGTATAAAAAAAGCTGAGAAAAGAAATTAAGAAATCCATAACACGCAAGATTGTCACATCAGGGATCCAATTAAAATTATCATTTAAAAAAATATATTGTTTTTATAATGTAAACTTGTGGGTTATAGGAGAAACAAAATTAACAAGATTTAATGGACTGAGCGACCATTAATTTTAATTTATTAATTTATTAGCAGCAGTTATTTGTATGTAACAGAAGTAGAATGTTATTATTCTGCTTGAACTGCTCACTGATATAAACAGCATCATGGAGCGTTTGATTTAAATTGAAATCACATTCTATTCCCTTGCTTATTCCTTAACACCGGCTTCTTTTAAACACTCCGGACTGGGTTGTAAATATCTATATTTGATAGCATGTTGAGTGAGAGCTCTTATTAACCCTTTCACTGTCTGTGCCTGTGACTTTTGGTTGTTGTCTGCTGCCGATTGGGCTTCCTCCTAATTCTGGATTCGGCGAATTTGATGCATGGCTCGAAGTCATTAAACTCCTATGCCTGTGTAATAGGCGCTGCAGCTGATACAAACTGTTGCAGAGTGATGTTTGTCCTGTTCTGCTGTAGAAAGAGCTAAAAACGTGTGCTGCTGCACCCTTGAGAGGTTATTCACTGATCGGCTCCATTCATCAATTTGTGAAAGCAAGATGGGTGGGAGCTTTATAGGACATTTTCCCTTAAAACTCTGTGATTTGGCCAAACCGTTTCCAGATCTGGGTAGAGCCCATTGCAAAACATGAAAAAGTGGAAAGAAAAAAGGTCTAATGTTTTGTGCATGATCCATAGAATTCAATTAAATACATGGGGGGTTATTCAGAGAGATCTGAAATGTGGCCGAAATGTAACCGGACACTGAATTTCAGCATACTGGGACATTTCGGGGCCATTCATCTATTCAGAGAGCAGGCAGTTCGCCAAATGTTGGCATTGCGTGCCTGTTCGGTGGCAGTGAAATCCCCATAGAGAAGCAATGGGTTAGTCTATTCAAAGACACCAAACAGCAGTGAAAAGTTGCCGAAATGCCCTGCTGTTCGGTGGTTTAATTTGTCAGGTTTATTCAGGAGAATTCCATAGGCTTCAATGTTAAAAATATTTCGTTTTTTTTTTAATTCAATATCTATTATTTTATTCTGCTGTAAAAGTCTCTATTTAAAAAAAAAAAAAAAAAAAAAGAGGTTGCCAGAAAAATGCCTAAAAAGATAGAATTTCAGGGTTATCCAAAGAGATTCGAAAAGTCACCGCACGTTCGGTGACTTTTCGTTCTCTTCAATTCGGTTCCTTTTGCCGATTGCATTTCGGTGACCCTGCGGTGTATTCAGCAAACACCACATTGTCCCCGAATTGCAGGGAAAAGCTGCCGAACACCTGACGAAAACTAACCGAATGCACGCTGAAAACAAGCAAAAACATCTGGATTAACCTTCGAAAAAGCCGAACAGGAGCCGAATCACACAGAGCCGAAGCAGCTGTGATGTAGAGGAGGCAGTGAATAAATTAGCAAAACCATTTGTATGAATCTGGGAAAAAGAAACGCTGTTTGCAAAGAAACTACTGAGCGAAAATGTCTGAGATTTTCACAGGAGGTCCAGGGAATGATAATAAAGAGGGCTGGTACAAAAAAAATAAGCAAACTTAAAAAATAAATAAAAAAAAATCGGACTTTTAAAAAAAATTAAAAAAATTCAGAAAAATGCTTAAAGTATCCTAAAAAATCTATAAATAAAGAGACTTTTTGCTGCAGAATTTTATAATGAACGGTTTATTAGATATTGAATTAAAACGGGAATATTTTTAACATTGAAGCCTATGGGATTCTCCTGATTAAACTTGCCGAATTAAACCACTGAATGGCAGGGCATTAGGGGAACCTTTCACTGCTGGTTTGTGTTCTCTGAATAGCCGAAGCAGTGCTTTTTCATGGGGATTTCACTGCCCTCGAACAGGGACCGAACAGGCACCGTATGTGCAGGCAATTCGCCAGGATTCGGCGAATTGCCTGCTCTCTGGATAGCCGAATGGCCAGGAAAGGTAACCGAACGCTGATTTTCAGCGTTCGGTTACCTTTCTCAAGCAATTCGAATCTCTTTGGATAACCCTGTATATATATATTTTTTAAATCTTTTTAGGCATTTTTCTGGCAACCTCCTTTTTTTTTTTTTCTATTGTATTGGATCTTATATGTAAATACCAGACATTTTCGTTCAGTAGTTTGTTTTGCAAACAGCATTTCAATTTTGAAACTTTCAAGGGTACTTTTTTTTTTAACCACGCTCGTCTGCTTGTTGGGTTTTACCGGCGTCTGCTCTGTGATCGGCAGCTCGTCTGTTTTTTTCTGACGTGCTTGAAGTGTTGCTGCGGTTTCTGCGGGCTTTCGGTGAGCGTTTGGGTTTACGGTGGGTTTTCCCTACACTACGGGAGGCCCTGCGGTGCTTGCTGAATACACCGCAGGGTCGGCGAACTAGAATCGCCGAATTGCCCCGACGTGCAGGGAACTAAAGGTCACCGAATCGGCAATGACTTTGATTCTCTCTGAATAACCCTGACAATTTTCCTTCTCTCTAGGTTTTGTGATCCATATTTCTTTACAGATTACTGAGGTTCATATTTTATTAAGTTAAACACCTCCTTGACTCCTGATTATATCTGAACCTTGTCGGACTCCTCTGCTGTGCTACTAGGACTGAGCAGAGGTAATTGTGCCAGCTATGGGTAATTACAAATACATGCTGTTGCTGAATCTGGCATGACCTACAGACAACGGATCATTTTATTAAAGCTGATTTTGGTGAATATTATTGAGTAATTGTGGTTAGATTACTTGATGGTGTGGTATCCTGTGTTTAACACACAGGTATGCAAATTAAGACTCCAGACATGACAATTGTAGCAATTCATACATAATGCGTAAGAGGGCTACAATTTAACATTGCATAATAGAGAAATTATTCATAATATATCTATTTTAGTGTAGTAACCATTATGAAAATGTTTTATGGGAAACCAATGACCACAATTTCCTTAACAGGGTTTTGATTTCGCTTCTAACAAAACATAGAAAAATAACAAACTTTACTGGGTTCTTATAGGGGCCTATTAGACGGCCGTTTATGCAATATGCCTAATTTATTAATGTCCCCAATCTCATTTTAACCATAGTGTCCTCCAGTACTTCTTGATCGCGGTTGTCCAGAATCGACAGCTTGCGATTTCCATTGAAGTTGTGTCTGTCAGTAAACAGACAGGGGGCCACTTGCTTTTCTATTCAATCCAATGGCTCTTGATGCAAGCCCTTTCAGAGCCATTGGCAGGACAGAACTCTACGTTCTCGTCTTAAATCCGTAAGACTGAACAGACCAGATTGATAACTTTCTGGGCAGGAAGAACCCACCTCCCTTCCCATTTTTTTTTTTTTTTTTTTAGGCTGAATTGGCCTTTCAGGCTCCTTGATAGGGAAGGAAGTGGGCGAGGGGGTAAACCTAGCCACTCGTGATCACTTAAAATTCAATAAATGGACTCTGTAGTTAGAAGGTGTTCTTTTAAGTTCCTGGTATTTGATTAAAAATAACAGCAGCTTTCAGGGCGGGTCCTGGTGATGAACTAAAGGTGAGTATTCTACTCGACAGTTAAAACAGGAATGGGGTTCAGGGAGGGCCAGCAGGGGTTAATATTTAATAATTCTGATTCCGCATTTCAACTCTATTGTCCCCTTAAAGGAACACGCTACACATCCTGACCACTTCATATTTTTCAAGTGGTCAGGATGTGAGGAGTGCCCCCACCCAGCCGAACTGATAGAAAAAATTTGCACACGCAAGTTCACAAGTCTCATTGTGGTGCTCAATTTATGTTTCCTACAATACACAGGGAGCTCAAATTGTGAAGAAAGGTCTCAGGGACTTCCGAGCCGAAGAGAAGTGTCACGTGGTGAGTGACCAAAAGCCGTAAATTCACTCGTAAGGAAGAAAAAATAAGATCTATTTGGGCAGAGGCTGTTGGCAGCCCACAAAATTATTTAAGGGCAAAAAAGGACACTATTTTTCAGCAGTGTTTCTTTTAACTATACTCCCACACTTGCTTAAATCCAAAATATTTAAGTTTGGAGAGACTTTGTGTACCATTGTTTGATATTAGCAATTCTACAGAGATTTTCCTATCTCCGCGGTACAGTTGAATACCTGCGTTTGTTTTTGTCTGGTTGTTTCCGCACAGCTCTGTTATACACGCATTCAATTGGTTTAGATCAGGAAATCACTTCAGCTCCGTCTCTGGAGTAATTTTATGCTCCAACACTGTATGTATAAAGGTGTGACAAGAACGGCTATTGTTGCTAATGTTAAATACTGTAATTTTAGTTTGAAATAAATATCTGCTCATTGAGCCGTGCAATTATATTACAGTGTAGGCATGTCAACAGGTTCGGGAGCAGAGGAGTCGTGCATGTGGGACCAATAGAAGGAAATTGTTTATGAAGGGAAGATTGGATTTCTCCAGTAATTCTGCTGAGGTTTTTCATTTTAGAAAGTAGGAGGGGTAGAGCTCTGTAATTTCCCCCCCCCTTTTCTTTCCCTTAACCAAGAGCAGGAAGTTTGCGTAAGCCTGTTGTAGTGAGGGGGTGTAATGCTTAGTATGTGATGCTCAAGCATACGTTGATTTTTCAGAAGTTGATTTTCACATTTTGAAATGTTAGGAGTAAACGTCTTTTCCTCTACAAGCAGAGTTTCTTTTATTCTGCTGGACACTATAGAAACTAGGGATGCACAGATACCTTCTTATGTCAGAATATCAATACTTTTTTCACGTACTCACCGATACCTGTAACCAATACTTTTATTTTATTTAATGTCATTACACCCTTACTAAAGAAACCCTCTCTCAATCCTAACTCTCCATCAAACTACCGTCCTGTATCCCCGCTTTTGTTTACCTCTAAGCTCCTAGAAATCCTAGTTTTCAACACTCTCCCTCTTCCTATCCTCCTAATTCCCTACATGACCCCCTGCAATCAGGCTTCCGACCCCTACACTCAACTGAAATTGCCCTCACCAAAGTCACCAATGACCTCCTAAAGGCTAAAAACCATGGCCATTATTCTATTCTCATCCTGCTTGACCTCTTGGCTGCTTTTTACACTGTCAATTAGGGATGCACTGAAATTTCAGCCACCGACATTATCAGCTGAAATTGGTGCGTTCGGTTTCAGCCGAAATGGAAAATTCAGCCGAAAATTTTCAAAATAGGGCCTGGAGGCCCAGCTGAGCCAGAGGCTTGCCTGAGCCTGGAGGCCGGCCGAGCTGCCTGCTCAGCTGTCTTTCAAGCTCAGGCGAGCCCCCGGCTGAGCTGCCTTCACAGCCGAGTCCCTGGCTCGGCCTGGAGGCCCAACCGAGCCGGGGGCTCGCCTGAGCTTGGAGGCCGGCCGAGCTGCCTTCACAGCCGAGTCCCTGGCTCGGCCTGGAGGCCCAACCGAGCCGGGGGCTCGCCTGAGCTTGGAGGCCGGCCGAGCTGCCTTCACAGCCGAGTCCCTGGCTCGGCATGGAGGCCCAGACGAGCAGGGGGCTCGGACAGGGCTCCAGCCCCAAGTGATGAATTTTGTTGGGGGGGGGGTGAGAGCGTTACATACACTCCATCGGCCCAGAGCTCCTCCAGCGGTGGCAGTCCTCCTGCATCCAGTGTCCTCTTTCCGTTGGTTGCTGGGATGACGTCACGGAAGCCTTTGACCCTGGGAGCTCAGAGTCGATGCAGGTGAGTATGTGTACGCAACATGCTCACCTACATCCTCCTACTTCAGCCGTGAGCTCCAGCGGTGGCAGTCCCGTTGTGACAGTCCTCCGGCAGCCGGTTCCCACTCTCCATCAGATGCAGGGATGACGTTGCAGAGGCAGAAGTCTTTGACCCGGCTGTCTGCAGGGTCAAAGGCTTCCACCTCTGCGACGTCATCCCTGCGTCTGACGGAGAGCGGGAACCGGGTGCGGGAGGACTATCACCACGGACTGTCACCGTTGGAGCTCAGGACCGAAAAGTAGGAGGATATAGGTAGTTGCACCTATATACTCAGCCTTTCAAACCTGGGCCTGGAGGCCCGGCCAAGCAGGCTGCTCGGCTGGCCTCCAGGCTCAGGTGAGCCCCCGGCTCGGCCCAGGCCCAGGTTCTCATGTCTGATTTTCGGTATCGTTTTTGGCCGTATCGATCCTGAATTTTCAGTATCAGCCAGAAATTTCCATTTCGGTGCACCACTACGGTCAATCACCCCCTCCTTCTACAGACTCTCAGCTCGCTAGTCTCTGACACTGCACTCTATTGGATTCACTCTTATCTGTCTAACAGGTCCTTCTCTGTATCATTTGCTGGGAACGCCTCCTCTTCAATGCCTTTATCAGTAGGTGTACCTCCAAGGCTCTGTCCTTGGTCCTCTGCTCTTCTCTATACCTCCTCCCTGGGCAAAATCATTAACAGATTTGGCTTTAATTACCACCTCTATACTGATGATACTCAGATCTACCTCTCTACTCCTGATCTCTCTCCTTCTGTCCTTTCCAAAATCAGTTACTGTTTATCTGGCATTTAACCCTTAATCGCCTCTCACCACCTAAAGATTAACATGTCCAAGACTGAGCTGCTAATGCCTCCCCACCTCCTGACTTCTCTATCATGGATGATGGTATCACTATCAAGCCAGGTTCGCTGCCTTGGACTTACACTTAACTCCTGCTTTCCTTCATCACCCACATCCAGTCTTTCCTCCTTCTGCTGCTACCAGTTGCATAATATCTCCGGAATTCGGCCATTTCTTTCCACTGACACCACAAAGCAACTCATCCACGCTCTTGTAATCTCCCGACTTGACTGTTGTAATCTTCTAGCTGGCCTCCCTCTCTTCCGCCCAGCGCCCCCCTTCAATCCATTCTGAACGCCTTCGCCAGGCTCATCCACCTCTTCCGACTCCGTCTCTGCCGCTCTCCTCTACGAGTCCCTTCACTGGCTCCCCATCCACTGCAGAATTTAATTCAAAATCCTTACCCTGACCTACAAAGCTCTCACTAACTCAGCTCCCCACTACCTGTCCTCCCTAATCACCAAATACACCCCAGTCCACTCCCTAAGGTCAAACAGTGACCCGTGCCTAGCTTCTACCTGTATCACCTCTTACCATGATAGACTGCAGGACTTGTCACGCGCAGCTCCCATCCTCTGGAACGCTCTCCCTTGTACAGTTTGTCTTTCCCCTAAAGACATTCCTGTTTAGGGAAGTCTACCACCGACTCACTAATACACCGCACTGCCCCAACCAGTCCATCACTCTCACCTTGCAGTCCTCTCCTGCTGTTTTCACCCCCATCCCTTCTGGATTGTGAGTTCCCTCGGGAATAGGGCCCTCGTGTTTCCTCCTGTAGTGGTTTATCAAAATTGTTGTTCAGTGTATTGTAACCCTGTCTAAATAGTGCCCATTGTTCAGCGCTGCGGAATATGCTGGTGCTATATGAATAATAATGTGACTGCTTTCCAATAAATAATTTGGGATTTTGCTGAAAGCTGGGCTGAATGCTGTTTAGAGCATTCTGCCAGCCCCTCTGATACTGCCAGTACTGGCTTCCGTTATCGGGGAGCATTCGCATGAATGCAAGTGCTCTGCAAATGCCGATATTGGTATCCGTGCATCCCTAATAATAGAAACTAAGAATATTTGCATTTAATATTGTTAACCTGGTCATTTAACAGTGAGTTGAGGTGAATTACAATACTGTAGTATGTACCGTACTGGTTGTTTACTCCAGTACATACATTATTTACATATTTAACAATAAAGAAGAAAAGGGTGCGGCACTTCCCAGTGAATAGAGAAATGATCAATATTATTTACCCTAATAAGATGTCTCTTCACAAATTGATCGAGGATCAATACCCCAAAAATGAAAAAACAGGAAAATAGTGCAATACAGTGGATACATATATGTAAGTGATAGGAGATATGGCAGATTTTCACTCACACTCTAGAGATCCTCATCCGGCTCTAGCACTATTCGCCCGTGGGTAGATTTCATATAGGCCCTCCCACTGGCCTCTTCACAAGTCGATGTTTTCTCAATGAATATGTGGAGAAAATAAGATAAAAACATAGAATAGTTCTGTATATACTGGAAATAATATAAACAGAAGGTCAAACCACTCACGTGTTCCTGAGCCTTCAAGGCTCAAATCAGAAGGCCCAAAAGTTGTTTCAAATGGGCACAACTCTTAAAGAAAGCCTCAATGGGTCAGCAAGCCAAATAGATAAAAAAATCAATCTTATGATAAAAAGAATAAAAAGGTAAAAAATAACATTTAATAACAATGGTAGTTACAATAAAAGGATAAGCTGAACGCGTTTCGCCTAGGTCGATTAGACCCTACGGCTTCCTCAGCAGCAATAAAAAAAATAAACCCCTGGTTCACTTAAATACATAATCTATTATTGACCATCCAATCGAAAAAATTGTTAATTTATTTTGTCACTCTAGGGATGACCCATATGGGTGCAGTGGCGATCGTGTTATAGGCTCTACCCCACTTATAATACTAGAGTTGCGCCTACGCCAATATTTTTTGTTCTTTATTTACATATTTGTGAGTAAATCAGCAGTCGGCCTACTAATGCTTGGAAAAGTAGATATTGTGTCATAAGATTATCCTGGTAGAAAAATATGGGAGCATAAAGACCAGCTAACACAGATCCCACATGTTTCATAAATATGTATAGCTATCTGTCAATGTTTTGTTTATCTGAAACTCTTTACATCTTCAGAAAGACACCTTGTTTTTACTTTCTAATCTGGCAACATTTCTGTCTCTTGGCTCATAAAAATGTACCACCTAGCATACTTCTCGCTCAAAGTCACAACTAGCTAAATTTCTGTGGCCATAGAGAAATGCTCACGTTTTAAAAAAAAAAAAAAAAAAAAAGGCAGGACAGAAACATGTTCTGAGACTTAATGAATGATGTCACATAATTTAGCAGTTATTAGCGTGAATAAAAATGGAACAAAGGGCTTTTGTCTAGTCCCTTTCTTCTTTACCCTGAGCAACATCTAACATTTATTATAAATGCGCTACTGGGAGGATTATTGCCTGTGGATTTGTTATACAGCAACACAGCAAATCTATGGAGATTCTCAAAAGGGGATATAGGAATAGAAAAGAGAGCAGAATTTTGGATTAAAAATGGGGGCTGCCTCTCTTGAATTTGGAAGATGTGCAAAAGGTAACACCGAAATCATTCATAATCAGCTGAACTGTGGCTAAGCTATATGAAATATTTGCTATACTCCTGTCACTATGTTTGGCTACCACAGTTGACGGATTGCATCCAAATCAGCAAATTAATAGTCCAAATTAAAGTGTACTTTTTCTGTATCAAATCAGGGGTGAACATAGCTTTGATCTTTAAGACCAATGTAATGTTTCATACCCTTGATGATATTGCAGTCTCTACTTGCCCAGATACAGTGATGGGTGCTGCCATCTTTTGTCCTCCGTGGACCGCGCTTACTGGGTGCTGTTGCACAGTGATGGGCTATTGGCTGTCAGCGTGCCAACAGACTGCTCAGTCTAAGGTCCCGTTCACACTGTGCGATTTTATCGCGCGGATTTTGACGCGACGTCGCAGCATGTAGCTTCTCCAATGCATTTCAATGGAGCTGTTCACATCTTGCTGCGCGACGTCGCACAAGCATGTTGCTGGTACATGACCCTTTTTTTTCGATTTTCTATCTGCGATTTTGCGATTTGTATTGGTGGTGCTTTGAAAAAATCGCACAAAACAGCGTTGTCGCGCGACATTATCGCACCATGTCACGAATATGAAAATCGTGCGACTTTCAAATCGCACAGTGTGAACGGGGCCTAAGCGTCTGATAGGGCAGTGTTTCTCAAACCTTTCCTCAGGATCCCCAATCAGGCCAGGTTTTCCAGATATGATTTGCTGCTCAGTGATTGCAGGAGTCAGTCTGCATTTTCCCCAAGCTGATCTGCAAAATCTGGCCTGGTTGAGGGTCCCGAGGAGAGGTTTGAGAAACCTTGTGAAAGAGGACTGTGCTGTAGCACACCTCTCTGCTCAGAGCTGTCACTTTCTCCTGCGGCATGCCACGGCGTGTGAGTGACAGGGAATAACCCCCCCGCTTTCAATACAGTCTCAGCAAAAAAAGTGTTAAATGTTAATCATTCCCTGTCAAACCAGCCCAACTCTTTTTTGCATGACTGGGTCAATTTAAACTCCGAATGTGTCCCTAAAGAATGTAGAATCCTAGTAAAGGGTGTCTATGTTGAGATCCCTTCTCATGTTCTATGCACCACAGCAGGAAAACCTGCAATAAGATGAAATACACTGGCTGTCAACTTACATTCTGCCGTCATAAGTTGATTATATGTTGCACTGCATGTCTGTAGGGCTTGCTGCGCTGAAAGCACAATGAAATGTGAAAATGGTGCTTTTTTTTTTATAAAAAAAAATAAAAAAACTTGCTGTTAACTTTTTAATGAATTGTTAACTGGCTAGATCCAGTTTTTTTTTGGGGGGGCACCCTACTCCCCCCAAAAAACTGATTATTTAGCCAATCTCTGGAGGTTCCTTAAACAGATGTTTTTATGATGCTGTCTGTGAAATGATGAGCAACCACAAGAAATTACATTTGAGCACAACTGCCACATGTTGCTGTCGGCCACAATTTTCTTTTCATTGCTCGTCATTTAACCAAAAAAGATGTGAACGGAAGGTTGGGGTAAATTCTCCACCAGCTGGTTTGTGGATTTTTTTTCTTTTCCCACAGTGAGCCCTAAGTCATGATCTGATTTGATGTTCAAAGTTTACTTCGGTTAACAGCTTATTCTCTGAGGTTTACCTGAAAGCTTTGATGTGGAACGATGGTGCCTTCTATATTTCTAAAACTGTAGCAATGTGAAAACACAACTTTTTTTTTTTTTCTCCCTTCCCCTTTTAAATGGTAAATGAATGTTTTGACACTTCATTAAAGGGCCATTCTCACCATAATCTGAGCAACTAGGTTAATTAGTCAAGGTGAACGGAGTGTATCCTCTCCAGCTAGAAGGCTGTCAATCAGTTCATGCTGGGGCACCCTTCTGGGGTTACGATCCACTGGATATGCAGTGCTGATTAGACACTGTCTGGTGTAGGGATAAGGTGGAATTGATAATAAATCCCTCTGGTCCACTGCGACAGCCATCCCCACCAGCCACATTTTTGCTTATCTCTTTTAAAATATGGATGTTACATTTATATAGGACAAAGTCTTACAGTGGCAAGAAAAAGTATGTGAACCCTTTGGGATTACGTGGAGTTTTGCATGAATTGGTCATAAAATGTGCTGATCTTCATCTAAGTCACAACAATTTGAAAAACACAGTCTGCTTAAAATAATACAACACAAACATTATATGTTTTCATGTGTTTATTGAACATAACATGTAAACATTCATAGTGCAGGGTGGAAAAAGTATGTGAACCCCTAGCCTAATGACTTCTCCAAGAGCTAATTGGAGCCAGGAGTGAGCCAACCTTGAGTCCAATCAGTGTGATATTATTGGATGTGTTGCTGAAAGCTGTCCTGCCCTTTAAAAACACACACCAGTTTTGGGTTTACTGGTTTCAAGAAGCACTGCCTGATGTGAACCATGCCTCGCAGAAAAGAGCTCTCAGAAGACCTACGGTCAAGAATTGTTGACTTGCATGAAGCTGGAAAGGGTTACAAAAGTATCTCCAAAAGCCTTGATGTTCATGTGTCCACAGTAAGACAGACTGCCTACAAATGGAGAAAGTTCAGCACTGTTGCTACTCTCCCTAGACGTGGTCGTCCTGTAAAGATGACTGCAAGAGCACAGCGCAGAATGCTTAATGAGGTAAAGAAGAATCCTAGAGTGTCCGCTAAAGACTTACAGAAATCTCTGGCACATGCTAACCTTTTTGTTGACACATCTACAATAAGGAAAACCTTAAACAAGAATGGAGTACGTGGGAGGACACCATGGAGGAAGCCATTGCTGTCCAAAAAGAATATTGCAGCACGTTTTAAGTTTGCAAAAGAGCACCTGGATGTTCCACAGCACTACTGGCAAAATATTCTGTGGACAGATGAAACCAAAATTGAGTTGTTTGGAAAACACACAACACTATGTGTGGAGAAAAAAAGGCACAGCACACCTACATCAAAACCTCATCCCCACTGTAAAACATGGCGGAGGGAGCATCATGGTTTGAGGCTGCTTTGCTGCCTCAGGGCCTGGACGGATTGTTGTCATTGATGGAAAAATGAATTCCAGAGTTTATCAAGACATTTTGCAGGAAAACGTAAGACCATCTGTCCGCCAACTGAAGCTCCGCAGAGGATGGGTGACAATGACCCAAGGCATACAAGTAATTCAACAAAAGAATGGCTTCAACAAAACAAAATACGCCTTCTGGAGTGGCCCAGTCAGAGTCCTGACCTCAACCCGATTGAAATGCTGTGGCATGACCTTAAGAGAGCGATTCACACCAGACATCTCCAGAATATTGCTACACTGAAACAGTTTTGTGAAGAGGAGTGGTCCAAAATTACTCCAGATCGTTGTGCAGGTCTGATCTGCAACTACAGGAAACGCTTGGTTGAGGTTATTGCTGCCAAAGGAGGGTCAACCAGTTACTAAGTCCAAAGGTTCACATACTTTTTCCACCCTGCACTGTGAATGTTTACATGTTCTGTTCAACAAAAACATGAAAACATATAATGTTTGTGTTGTATTATTTTAAGCAGACGGTGTTTTTCAAATTGTTGTGACTTAGATGAAGATCAGCACATTTTATGACCAATTCATGCAAAACTCCACTTAATCCCAAAGGGTTCACATACTTTTTCTTGCCACTGTATTTCCTGTAGTCCATAGGACTAAATGGAGGCTTGTGATGCCAAGTCAGCTGACCTGCAGGATCTCTCACAAGATCCTGTAGGTCAGCGGAGGGATACTGGGAATTTTTTCCCCTAATCTCCCTCTGCTCCTGGCGGCCAGAAGCGGTGGATTCTCGCCACAGGATGAGGGGAGTATCAATTTATTTTTTGGGGGGGGGGGTGGTACTTTAACCACTTGAATGCTAAGGACGCGCTCAGCGCGTCCTCAGCATTCCCGCTGGTGTGCTGAGGACGCGCTGAGCGCGTCCTCACATTGGGGTCAGCGTTCGGCCAGTCCTAGACTTAACCCCTAACTGCCACCAACTGTGGAGATAGGGAGTTCATTGGAACTCCCTATCTCCCGATCCGTGGCAGTTAGGGGTTAAATTTTGGTATCGTTGGATCGGCCAGAGCATGGCCGTTCCAACGATACCAAATACTACAGTGAAAAATTTTGTAAAAAAAAAAAAAAAGAAGAAAAATTAAAAAAAAAAAAATTAAACACTTTTTTTTTTTTTTTTGGGTTTGTTAATGCAGCAATATTGTTCCCATTTCAATTATAATGTGAACAATGATGCTGCACTAACGATTTTTGTATGCGGTGCGTTTGTTAAAAATAGTGTCATTTTCCCCAAAAAAAAATGTAACGAGACCCCATCTCTAATTTTTTTTAACAAGCGCACCCCATACAAAATATAACCGCAATTGCTCGCATGTTAAAATGTGGAAAAAAACACTTTACACATTGTAAATTATTGAAAATACATATTTTATTGCATTTTTTGTTATAATATACAGACATGACATAACGTATACATATAATAATGACATATTATGAATCTACCGAGTCTGACGGAAAGAACGATATATAATATGTCTGGGTCATATACTAAAATAAGCCTTCAAAACACGTTTAAACATGATGCGCAAAACAGGTAAAAATGACCTCAGCATAGGGGCGGGAAAAGCCTCAGCAGCGAAAGGGTTAAGCTGGTGCGAAATGATTCTGCAGAAGTGGAATAGGTTAGCACCAGCTCCTAGCTGTGGTTGAGTGGGGCTGTAATTAGTGTTGGGACTTTGTAATCCTACCGCTAATTCCCCTTTGCATGCCTCAAATTTAAGCCTAGGGAGCGCAAAGTACAGTAAGCTTGCGCTAGAAAGTGGGTTTTTTGAGTTTTTTTTACCCGTTAGCGTTCGGATTGTAATATGGGTGGCCTGCGCTAGGGCCACTTGCCCTCACGTTAGCGCTCAGCTATGTGAGAATTATCGTTGGCGTTAAGATTTTAATATTGCCCCAGGATTGAGCGTCCATGAGGTGTCTGAGCGCATGATGCACTCATTCTGCCATTTAAGCCTCGGATTGTGGCACAGCCTGCAGTTAAGGCCGGGGGCAGCCAAGCGTTTTTAACAGCAGAAGGAACATCTGTGAGTGGACGTTCCTTCCACTCGACACCTGTCTGGCCACCTCGCTGAGCGCGGTTTGTGTGCTCAGCGCTGCAAGACTCGATTATCCCCCCCCCCCCATGGAGGATCACACTTTGTAGCCCCGTAAACACGTGCCTAGCGTTTTGTCGGGGAGGCCTTGTGCGCGGACGCTTTTAGGCTAGGGACAGATGAGCGCATTTTCTGCGGCCACCGTCAAAATGTACGTCGATGCGTGCGCACGCATTTTTTCACGGAATACGCTTAAGTGGTCAGACGATGCGCAATTCTGGACGTATTTCATGACGATGGGGTGAAAAGAAGTCTAGGGAAATCCGTCTGTTTGAACGTTATGTTGGCCGCACACTAGCAGCGTCTGACGTCTCCTAATCACGCACACACGCTGCTATGCGGCCGCAGCGCACTCTGTACGTCAGTACCAGCGGTTTAACGTTCTCGAAAAAATGCGTTCATTTTCCACTTGCGTTGCGCGGCCGGACTTTTGTGCGACCGTACTTCGTATATTGGCTGTCATTGCCCGGCATCTGCTGCTAGTGCGGCCGTGATTATGTGCGCCAGAACGCGCGTTCGCACTGCCTCAGTCTGACCCTAGCCTTAGTGTGTGCAATTTGTGCACGCGCGCTGCAGCGTGTGCCCGGCCCAGTCATAGCGCCGTGATGGACGCCGGGAGGCACATCAGTTGGGTGCACCTAGTGCGCTCGACTGACCCCCCCCCCCCCCGGTCTAATCCATGCTATGCCAAGGTTTTCATTGGGGTCATTTGCAATTTTGCTTTTAGTGTTTAAAATAAAAATCAACGGTTATTTGACGATTAGATCACCTAAATGTCTCAGTTTTTGTTAGGTTTTAAAGGGTGAAAGCTGATCTAAAGTGACAATGGCAATTACTTTTTTTTTTCTTCTCCATGTAGGATTAACTAAATTATATTCTTTTTGCTTGCTTTAGCAGCTGTATTACTTTTGTGATTCTGAATCAGATTGTTTATCCTATAATTTTTCTTTTGTGCACTCTTCAGTTACTTTGGAGAAATTACTGGATTTTCCAAACCCATAACTTCATAAACGGCAAATTCCAAAAGCGTGCCCTTATTCATGCCATCCATTATTGGCACAAATCGTTTGGAGACTTGGCTGTACTTTCATCTAAAAGTAAAAGTCTGCGTCTCGGACTTCTCACTTGGATTCTGTGTCTGCAGTTGTAAAGAGACTATAAGCCCCATATCCAATGAATACACTCTGCATTGGTTATGCTCCCTCTAAAAGAAGCAATTTGCAAAATCCCAGATGTGTCACAGTAGAACTCTGATCCTTCTCCCTGCCAGTTGAAGTGCAATGTGTGCCTGGTGAGTGGGTGCACGTAACGCAAACCCGCTCCTCTTCTGCCAGGGTTCCACGTTGAATTCAGAATTCAGGCTCCCACAGATGAATGAAGATCTAATGTAATCTTTTGCTATCAGCTTGGTCATCTGTTCTGTTAATATTTCTTATAACTAGAACGGCAGCCAGATGCTAAACTAAACACCACATTGAGCCCTGACCAGACTTCTGAAATATACCCAAAACTCCCATTGAAGAGGAAAGCTTCTGCGGGCTGCTAGATAATCAGCAGTATTAATGGCTGCCCATAACTCGCTGCAGGAAACGTCTAATCCCAGGAGTATGCAGTGCGTATAACTTCAAATAGCAAAATGCCTTTTGAACTTCAAATATGAGCCTGTGAACTCGGATCCTAACAAGAGCCCGCAGAGTTCAGTTTAAAAGTGAACTTGTCCCAATAAAAGTGGAACTTGATAAGTCCTCAAGCAGAAGGTACCGCTTTGATCATAGTGATGAGGTTATCCCAAATTTAATCTTGGTTATTGCCCTGTGTATTGCATTGCGTAGAGGCGGTTGTGCGTATGGCGTTGTGCGTCATTTTTTTTTTTTTTTTGAGAAAGTATTTTACCAGGAAGGATACATTGAGATTTCTCTCGTTTTCAAGTATGTCCTGGGTGGTGAGTATGTATCGTTAGGTGTCTTGCCAAAGGACACTTACTGAAGAGGTGCTCTTGCCGGGATCGAACCTGTGTATCCAGTCTCTCTCCACGGTTATAGAGCAGTGATGTTATCTCTACTTCACCCAGCCGGCACGGTTGTGTGTATTGTGTGGCATAGAGGCGGTTGTGAGAGAACCTCCCTCAAAGTGACACTCTTCAGAGTGTGCAGCTAGCATGAGAGTTCCAAAGAGCAGGAGATCCACTCCGAAGGAAACTCTCCTGCTCTTGTCCATCGCACTTCAGTCTTTATAGATCTCTATTGTACAGCCACAGAAGTGCTATTTGCCTAACACAATATGTAATTAAAATCCTTCTATGAGCCAGAGGGAAACTTGCATTTGATGGGTTTGCTTTGTTCATGGAGAGAAGTCGGGTCCAGCTAAATTCTGCAAAATTTATGTAGAAAGGCCTTGACTGACCCGAACACTGCTCTTTACCTCAATTTTTAACCGTTCCACTTTAAGGCTAGCGTCAGACGAACGCAGTTCATCACGTCCGTGTCGCCACACTGTTTAATGTCCGTTGTAGCATGGATTCGTGATCAATAGAGACCAACACACGAAGTCCCTTTTTCCTCCTACATCCATTAAAAAAAAAATGGACCGTGTGGTGTCTACAGTATCTTCCGTCAGTACGTCCGTCCGTTATGCACTCAGACTGCGTTTGTCTGACATTAGCCTAACATGCTTTCACCTAATTTTTTTTTAAAAACAAATTCCTCTCGAGTTTTGCTGTAAGAAATTATTTGTGTCTTTCGCAGCTCCCATACCTTCACTTCAATCAGTGTTGGGTAGATCCATACGATGGCTCTTTGAACCTTTCCTTCCCAGTGATTGTACCAACCTGTTGGATTCCTGTTCTGTAAAGCACAACGAACAAATGTGATTGTGCATCCAATTTCCTCCTTTAAACTTCGCTAGTTGTTGAATCTATATACGTTAAATGCTGCGGTCTTCATGGGTTTTTACTGTTCAAGGAAGTTTTCCAGGGTTGAGGTTTATCGGTGTTCTAAGCTTAGCTGATAAAGACGTGTCAAGCACCTGATTGGCACAGAATGGCTCTGATCTATTTATTAGCCAATGCTAATGACACAGGCCCACGGAGTTCAGAGCAGACCTGCAAGGTGTAGAGTCTTTTCATGGAAACAGAGGAAAATGCAGCTCTATAGTAAATATGTATGAATGTCTCTGCAAGCTGGGACAAGCAGACATTTTTCACGTGTTACGGTATCCCTCTTACCAACCTGAGGCATTGTAACCTCGAATATGACAGCCTCTCGTTGCACTTCAATCTTGGTTTTCTGTTCTCTAAATTACTGTGCATTCATACCTGCATTCCTCAACTGTAAATTGACAGCATTTCAACATGCTATCCTTAAACCTCTTCAAAGGATAACCCACTAGGCACTAGAGCAGTGTTTCTCAAACCTCTCTTTGGGAGCTCCATCCAGCCCAGGTTTGCCAGATATCTGAAGCACAGCACAGGTGATGGGATTTGCTGCTCAGGGATTGCAGGATTCAGTCTGCATTTCTCAAAGGTCAGCTGCAAAATCTGGCCTGATTTGAGGGTCCTGAGGACATGTTTTTTTTTAAACACTGCTCTAGAGCAGTGGTTCCCAACCGCAGTCCTCAAGTCAAGTATGTGCTTCACATAACTGGAAAACCTGACCTGTTGGGTGGGGTGGTGCTTGAGGACCGTGGTTGGGAACCACTGCTCTAGAGGATTAAAGGCCCATGCTCTAGATGCGTAGAGGCGAGAAAATTTGGATCAAATATGTGCAGTGAAATTCACCCATTTATTTAGTTGGATTGGAGAGGCACTTCAGATGTTTTGGAAATTTCCCCACATGGCTCTGTCGACCTAATGGGTGGCTGTATATCATGGGATCTGTAGTTTCAAAAAAAGAGTCAAGGTTGGGTACTCTTGGTCTAGACTAGAGGCTCCTGACATTATCCATACAAATCAAGGATCAGCAGAGCCGACAGGGATTTAAAGTTTTTATTTTTTTTCCTTTCTGTAAAATTATTCCTCCATAAGTATACATTATGTTGTTACTGAAATGATGATTGTGCGTTCTTCCAGTGTAAACCTCTATGAAAGAACATGCCCATGTATAAAAAGTCACCTTTCCCCTCAGGTGTAGATAGAAAAACTGCACATCCATCTTTTTCTTTTATAAAAGAATATATTTGTAAAAAACATTGGAAATATGGAGTCTGGGAAGGGAATAGTGGTTTCTGATAAGACATTGGATTCGTAAGTTTAAATCCCAGCCAGATCTGCTGATCCTTGATTGTTTAGCAGTATTTGAGTTGATTCTTTTGAATTCACTGAATGCGTTGGAAGAGATTCAGCCTGTAACATTAAAGGTAAAATCCAGATCTAAAAGCACAGATTTGTATGAATAAGGTCACGAGCCTCTAGAACAGGGATCTCAAACTCTGGCCCCCCAGATGTTTCTGAACTACACCTCCCATTATTCTATGGCCATTTATTGCATTCAAAGAATTCTGGGATTTGTAGGCAGAGTTTGAGATCCCTGCTCTAGAGCAGTGTTTCCCAAACCTGTCCTCAGAATCTGACAGGCCAGGTTTGCAAGATAGCTGAAGCGCAGCAGAAGTGATCTAATTTCCTGCTCAGTGATTGCAGGATTCAGTTTGCATTTTTTGAAGGAGATCTGTAAAATCAGCCCCGTTAGAGGGTCCTGACAGGTTTGGGAAACACTGCTCTAGAGAGATCACCAAATACAGGAAACCATTCTCCAGCGCAGTTACCGGACTGTGAGTTGATGGCTGAGATACAACTTTGATACACGGGGTAATATCTTGGCACATGCTCTACACATGATTTATCCAAATTGTCCCATTCTTTCACAGTTCATCTAGGCCTAGGCATCGAATGGGAAAGAGTTGTCTTTTTTTTTTTTTCTTTGCTCAATGTGTAAAAGGGAAACTTTCCTCCCTCCTTCCAGACAAGACGTGGAGTGAGCTCGCTGCAGGAAAAAAGATTGATCACTGGGTAAATTGTAAGCCAAGTCTAAACCTGCCTCATTGGCCTGAACCCAGACTGCCTTGCCAAAGGCAAAGCAACTAGATCGGAGTCAGGGAAAAGTTCATACTGTTCTTTGTGACAGGGTTTTGTAGCTGTTGGTGCAATCTAAAATATCCATATAATGCAGAGAGGAGTCTTGACATCCTTCCTTCCACTCTCCTAACAAACAACTCCTTGATGCAAACATTGATAGGGAATCACTCCCTGTGTAAGTTGTTTTTGAAAATTACATTTTTTAGTGGCATGCCGATGGTGGGAGTGGAAAAGCCACCCTACAGGACAGCCATCCACGCGCTCCAGGCAGTCGGTGACTGCTGATGTACTCAGTGCCAACTTCAGCACAGCGGGTTAATTGAACGTTGCACTTTATGAACCATAGGATAGCCATCTCTTGATATGACTCTGATGGGACATTCTAATGTCATGTCCTTTTCTTTTAGAAATACAATATACACTTTCTAGCATTGATGCCTTTTTCCTTAAAGCTCATTCTCATTCTTTTCATTTCCCCCCTTTTTTTCAGTTTGTTTTTTTGGGTACATGCACCTCAAATGTGATGCCCCAAATTAGGGATAACCTCTTAAAACGGTATCAATACTTTTTTTTTCCCCCAGGTACTCACCAATACAGAGTACTGATACTTTTATTTAATGTCATGTGACCCCTTTCAAATAAATAACTTAGGATTTTTGCTCAAACCCTGTCCAGTTTATGTGAATATTGAAATGTACGGCCAGACACCCCATTTACCCACTGCAGTCTGCACACCCAGACACCAGAATATATATATATATTATATAGAGCTCCCCCCACAGACCTCGGATACATGTATAACCAGACACACAACTCACTGCTAGCAGAATGCATTAAGGGCATTCCGCTAGCATTCCCCTCCGGCTGACTGCATCCTGTGGTCCTCTGAGCCGAGATCTCGCGATCCACGTGAGATCACAGCCCGGTGACCGCGCGGAGGACCACGTGGACAGCCAGAGGGGAATGCTACGAAATGCTCTCAATGCATTCCGCTAGCAGCCCCAGCCCCTTGGATACCAGCAAGCCAGCCCAAGTACTTGTGCAAATGCCAGTATCGGCACCGATACTACTATCTATATAGTTGTATCCCTACCTTTAAATAAAGAGGTAAAGTGTTTTACATGTATACTTTTACCTCTGCTAACCCAGTAGTAGATCATACCTCCTAGATTGTAAGCTCCTATGAACAGGACCCTCTTGTATCCGTTCCTATATTTGTGTCTTGTTCCCTTTCTTTATTAAGTCCGGTGGAAACTGTTATTATATAAATGATGCTAATAATAATTTATGCAGCACATTTTAGTTGACCGAGCCCATTCACACAGCCAGTCCCTTTTATAAGCAGGAAAATAAACCAAAATGTAGGTTTGTTATGAATAGATATCCTTAACTGTCATTGTGTATGATTAGAAATGATGCAGAACCTCCTGGGGCAAATGAAATGATTCTAAAACCAAGGAGAAAGTAGTAATAAGGTAGATTTATTATCAGATCGCAGAAAACACCATAGGTAGTAATTAAATGGGACATTATTATATATAAACGCACTGGTAAAAAAATGTTCAAACCTTTACTGTACTAGTATTGTAATGCTGGAAATGGTAAGCTTAAAGCAAATGAACCTCAAAATCAGCTTTTTACACAGGACAAGTCTGCAGACGTAAGCGTTTAGTTGTATTTATTGCTAAAACGTGCACATTTGGATATTTTTAATCTTTTTGATCAGCTGCAAGAAATCGCAAGATCACAATCTACTTTAAAGCATGTGATTGACGGGCTTTATCACATAGTGGTAAATTTGGAGAATTTGCAATTTCCGCCCAAAAAGGCAACATTGGAAATATCCCCAGCTCTGTTACTTCTCAGAGGCCAAGCTATACATCGTTTGCAAGTCAGCATGTTGTTCTACTTCTGTGTTATTTGTTACAAAACTGATGTTTATTTTTCATGGCAATTTTCAAATAAACAAGCAACATATGTTCTTTCCTGCAATTTCTGTATTGCTAAAAATCTGCTGTGAATTTCACCATGTGCACTTTGAACGTTAAGAGTCACTTTATGGCCACGTTAATTTAGGAGACCAGTAATGGACAATATTTAAAAAAAAAAAAAAAAACAGATTGTGCAAAGTAAAACTGCTTACTCCTGCATAACAGAAGCATGCAAAATCTGGAATAAATTTAGTATTTTATGAACATTTCAAAATGCTTTCATGTCAAGTTACCAAGTTACTTCCCGTTTCACTGTTGTATCTTTTTCTGGCAAGCACTGATAAAAAGTATATCACAAGGTTAATCACCTGGAAAATGTCTGAATCTGTAAGAAAATACCATTTTCTAAAGTCCTGTATAATGTGTTTAAAAAATATTACATATTTTTTCCTAATAGTGCAAAAAGGGTAGAAGCTCAAAAGAGTCCCTTAACATTAACCACGATTTAATTGGATGAATCCAATAATTTTTTTTACCAAAGAGAATATTCAGTGCAGAATATACCATTTCCCTCGACTTGCTGCTTCAGCTCTTGTGTGATGCAATCGATGCCGAACACGCAGATTATTTCAGAAAAATAAATGTGTTGGATGAGGTTTATTGGTCCTTGTGTAATAGAACATAATTGCTGCCATATATTCAGGGGCCTCCTTTAAAGGGACTTGGGTCATGGAGCAAAAGAGGTTACTTGCTCCTGTCTTTATGATCTGCAAGGATTTTCAAAAATCACTACAGCTTTAACCATGCCCCAAAAACTGGTAGATATAACCTGGATGTTTATAATTCTATGTTGGCCTTCAGATTGGATCCACCCTTGCCAAAGAGGAGAACCAGTAGCGTTTGGCCTCGATGCAGCTGCCATCACTCGGTTTTGCAGTTCTGTTCTTTTCAAATGATGAATAGAACTGATGCAAGTGCTGCGAAGCCTTCTGTCCTATGCACTGACTGGACAAGTGTTTTGTACCAATGAATGAAAGCAGGACTCCAGGTAGCTGAAAAGGTGTGCTTTTAAAAAGGGGAACACAGCGCTAGCCCCACTAGATGTGACCTTTCGGCCCTCCGTGCCTTAATCTTACATGTAGGGTTAAGCTCAGGGCTTGACAAATTTGTTTAAAATCTAGGAGCCAGCTACAAAAGTTAGGAGCCAGTTTTTGCTTCAGACTATCAAAGCTTTACTTTCAACAACTAAAGATACACCAATACGATTTTTTTTTTTTGCCAGGTTTTTTTGCCAGGTACTCACCGACCCTTTTATTTAATGTCATGTGACGTTTTCCAATAAAGTTTTTGCTGAAAGCCTGTCCAATTTTTGATAGGGTGTCTGGCCAAACATTTCAATACTATTTACCCACTGCACACACACTGACACACAACAGACCACCTATATAAATATATTCACCAGGACTGGATATATTTACATTAAATGTAGGAGACAGGAAGAAAACCTTGACGCCAACTAGATGTTTCTTGGTGCCATGCAAAGACTGCTTTTAGATTGGTGTAAAATAAACTGGAAATTTAGGAGCCTGACGTAAAATTCTAGGAGCCAGTGGTTACCAGGCCCATGAATTTGTCAAGCCCTGGATCCTTTGGGTCCGAAGCGTCACATCTTCTAGTGGGGCTAGCAATGTCTCCCCTTTTTTTTTTTTTTTTTTTTTTTTAAGGGCACGTTTTCAGCTGCCTGGAGTCCTGCTTTCATTCATTGGTAAAGTATTGGAGGGGTTCGGTGCCTCATTTAGCAGGAGCTCTGTAGCTTGGTGCGGTGGGCTCCCAACGTAGGATCTCGGCAACTTGTTTGCGATGACAAGGTTTTAGCTGGAAAGCCTTTTTGAATTTGGAGTTAGCTGGAGGAAGTTTGTCATGCTTCAGATTATGTTCCCACAAAACCTATATACAATGTGTGACGGAGCGACTGTACCCTAACTTGGTACCTCCGTCAGCGGGCTCTCTTCCATGTAACAGTCTCTGCCGTCATCGGAGTAATCTTTCCTAACTTCTCCCCCAGACTTTAACTGCAGTTGAAAGAAGAGCGAATGTACACAATAGAGAGCAGGTAGTAATACAGACTTCTACACTATACAGAGAGGGGTTAGATAATTGAGGGAATGTATGCAATATACACAAGAGACTCTATAATAACTACGTAAGTGAATAACGCACAGACATCAGAAATCTTTAGTTTGCTGGGGAATGTTTAAAACCGTGAAACACCAAATATAGTTAAAAAGGTCCACCAGTTCCCCCAATAGTCTGTTTCACGGGCCATAGTTTCTGGGCAGGAGGCTAGCCCCGGCCCCCTCCAGATGCCCCAGTGACGGTAGGATCTGTCACACAATGTAATTGCATACTGCAATTAGAGCTCTCTTTTTGCGTGCCTTCATACTTTAGTATGCTAGATGGGTATAGGGGGGCAGCAGGCTGTAGAAACTCCTTTATACAAAGGTTTTGTCCTTGTCTGTTGGATACCTTGTTTGCATATGCCAACATTATTTCATGCTGAATTAATTAAAGGTCACATAAGAGATTTACATGTAATTCTCCTCACTAATTACAGACTGCATTCAACAAGGAACACTATTACTTCAAAACATATTCCATTTTTTTATAAGAATGTATCTTTACGGTCAGCTAACACCCTTGTGTCTGTAGATGTATGTATAGTGTCATAATTTTTTTCCTCCTTCCCTTCTCCGGATTGCCGAAGTTTACCATGGTTGCAGTAACGACGATTAGTGAATTTCAAAGAACCGAAATACCTTTTCAGATTTCAAAAATATTTTTCCCACTTTATTCATTAGTGGGACATGCAGTATTTTACAATAAATCTAGCGGAGTATTGGCAGCTCAGATAACTTTCAGATTAATCCTGAAGAACTGTGTGCTTCTGTTTGTTTTTTTTTTCTCCTTGGCCTGGAGCCAAGCCTAGGAAGGCTAGCCAGTGGAGAGCGGGGATTCCTCTGCTTTGAATTGCTGTATCAGTAGCCATGGATGGGGGGAGTACAGGTTTCTGATGGCATGATCACTTAAAGAGGTAGTGTCCCGTTTTTAAAATAAGGTTACTTAACCTTGGCCCTTCAGATGTTTTGGAACTACATTTCTGTCAAAACCTTGTCTGCTTAGGCCTCATTCTCACTGATACGTGCGTAATGCACCATATGCACATAAATGGCTCCATACACATAGCCGCGTATGGAGCCGTATATTTGCATACCGTAAACATGCGCAAAAACAGAATGGAACCGAGATGCGTCTCGGCAGCGGTTTTTCCATTTTTGCACATGTTTACACATGTGTACGCATGTTTACGCATAAAATACTAAATTCTAACCCCCTCCCCGATGGTGTCCCCGAGTGTGGCTTGGTGTTAACTTTCAGTGCTGAAAGCGGTAACCCTGAGCCACACTCGGGCTGCATACATTACCTGTTCCTGCGCTCCCTCGCTGTTCCCCGCAGTCTCCGGCGATGGCGGTGTCTTACTTCCTGGTTCCCTTACTCGCGGCAAGTGAACTAGGAAGTATGAAGTTGCGATCGGCCGGAGGAGACTGCGGGGAACAGTGAGGGAGCGCAGGGACAGGTAAGTATCCAGCGGCATCCCGAGTGTGGCTCGGTTACTGCTTTCAGCACTGAAAGTTAACCCGGAGTCTCACTCGATTACCACTGGGGGCCAACGCCTGGGTGAAAAAAAGCAAACTTTTTTATTTTATTGAATATTGCACATATGCGCGCATATATAAAATATTTTGTGTGTGAATGAGGCCTTAATGAGTAGCTGAGTATCATAGGAGATGTAGTTCCAAAACACACGACGGACCAAGCCATGAACTTTGCTCAGTTGTGCTGCAGGAATTTGCTGTGCAATGGCAAAATGAGGTGTGTTGGTCACAGGACAGTGGCAATATATGGAGGTAATAGAGCAAGAGCATAAAAGGAAGTATATTCTTGAATCTAACTTTTAAATAGAAGCTTAATGTCTTAGTACTTTTTGGTCACATTCCTATTAACGTGTGTTCTGAGTGCAGTTTAATGAGCTCCAGGTTCCTCTTCTGCGTTAAGTTATACGTCACTAAAAATACAGCACTTTAAGCCGGTTAAGACCATTTTCATCCACTTGTTTAACACGTCCGTGTTTATGTGCAATTCTGTCATTCGTCAGCCACTCTGTTACCTTTTTAATGTGTACAGTGCAATTGATATATACCGTAATTCATACTCCTTCTTTTTTTTTTTTTTTTTTTTTTTTTAGTGAAAGCGAGTAATTATGGGGAAGGAAAACCACCTTTCTGAGTGTCAGATACTCTTTGAACTTCCGCATTCCATGTCGTTAAGATCACTGTCCAGAAATGTAGCTGCTGTGATACTCTGCTGGCACATGGCACAAAAGTGATGAAGTGTCTGCTTTTTCTGGAATGGTTTTTGCATACGTAAACGGTCACATTTTTCCTTTTCTTTTTATTCCTTGTCGCTGTTTAAAGCTGAATATGCAGTTTTTCTTTTTACTAATGGTTTATCAATCACTCCAGAAAAGGCCCGTATGGAGCAAAAATATTGACATTTCTAGTGTTGGATTACAAAGTAAAAATATCTTTCAAGACTAGGGTGTACCCATCGCTTTTGTAGGATTTTTATATAATTATGAAGATATCTCTGCTACATTGGATTGTTGAGTATGAAATCTCACATAGCTTGTTGAGAGGTAGCAATATGGGGTCTGCTTCTTGCCCCAACTGTTTTTCTATACTGTTTTTTTTGTTACCACTTCCTGCCTTGAGGAAATCTACAACTTCCGAATGCCTTACTTCAAGCCTTTCATTAAAGCTATAATTTTAGCAATGAATGAGAATTACTCTTTAGTTGGATCTTAAATAGGGATAGACCGATATAATTTTTCCAGTACCGACTATTGGCCACCTTTCCGGCAGATATCGGGTGCTGATAGTTTGTACATTTTTTTTTTCCCCCGCCCAAAAATTTCATTTTCTACACAAATCTGGCATCAAAATTGTATACCTTACAGTAACTGAGAAAGCTGAAGTTAAATAGCTTTCCAGAACACAGAAAAAAAATTGCAAAAAAAAATCCCCAAAATGTCACTACTAGAAAGCTACACAATATTTTGGGTTAAAGAATCTTGGCGCTCAGTGTGACTCACAGTACTGTCCAGTGTGTATGCGCATATACCAGAGCTTCACAGCAATATAAATCTCACAATACTACACATGGCACATTTGTATGAGGTTTGTTATTGTGGAGCTTTCTGGCCTTTCCAATGATACCTCCTATGACCCTTTAGCATCTATGGTTCTGGAGATCCGGGGGTCAAAAGGATCCCTGTGTCTCTCCCATAGAGAATTCCTGGTGGGGTGGGGCGGTAGTCCAGTTTCTGATGTCATCATGCCCACGTGCGAAGAGGTCAGCCCCCTGCAGGAGATGTCCACAATCAGCACCAGACAAGTGCCAAGCCGCATAACTTCACAGATTGCCTGCAGACGTTCTCTGCAACTCAGTGGAGGAGCGTCTGCCTTGCCAGTATCAGTATATCGGCTATGTAGCATGCCAATAATGGAAAAATCCGTAATATTCGGCTCGATTTATAAGTAGTACCAATAATTTGGCGATACCCTATTCTTAAAGTGCACCTGTAGTGCACAAAAGTAGTTTTGCCCATTTGGCAGGGCATCCCTTTCTACATAGATCAGCAGTTTTTCACGGACTTTTATAGAATTGAAAAAACTGTCCTTTAGATTCTGTCCATTGAAAAGCTAGGACGTACAGCAAACCGTGCGATCAGACGGACACATGCGCTCGTGTGACCACAGCCTTAGCGGGCAGCTGTCCTGCAAGTCAGCGCTGTGCTCGCAGCAGCCCCTTCCAACTGTGTCCGTGGTCGTGGAGCAGGGGAAACTTTAAAATACAGATTTATATTTTCTCATTCAATTACAAATGTTAGTGAAAACAAATGTAAATCCAAATAAAGGGGGAGATGCCCTGTCAAATGGGCAAAACTTGTTATGTTCGTTCAAATTTGTACACTTGTCTTAACTCCACTTCTGGTGTCAGTGTTATATTGTCTCTGTCAAAGCTCCATGGCCCCCCAAATGCTGCGCAAAGGATGCATGTCTTTTTAGCATTCCTCATGTATTATTTTTTTTTTTTACATTGCATTTGTCATTCTCCCTATGCGCCCCTTTTATACTTCTCAAAGGCTTTGCTAGATCTCCATAATACGTCGCACATTTCTGTTATCATTTATATAGCTCCAACAGTTTCCGCAGCGCTTATGAGTGCTGTAACAGCAGTGTTTTTTGTTTTGGTGCTTTCAAACCTAGTAACATCTACTTTAGTCCCTGCTCTACTCTCTCTTCCCCCTTCATGCTTCCTCTTTCCATAATTTTGCTTCCCTGAACTTTTTTCTCAGCTTTCCCCGTGTCGGCTGTATTTTTTTTTTCTCCTGTGTCTAAATCCTGCCCCTATTTTTCCAACCTGTTGACGTGTACTAATTTCTTTGTGCCGGGAGGTAATGTTTGCGAAGTGTCTGGACAGAACTTTCTTTTTCGGAATAAATGGACATTAAACTCCTTTTTCGTTTGCATTCAAACCTTGAACGTTATGGAAAGCTCATTGCTAAAGCGGTCATTCCATTAGATGCTAGTAAACAAGATGAATGTAGCCACCAAAAAAAGTGATCGTTTTGCTCCTGACCGTTTCTGTACATGGCAATACGGTATGCTTGCTTCCTGAATGAAATCTTTGTTTCAGAGTGTGGATTGCCAGGACACACCAAGCCTAGGTGTAGGTGGGACGTTTGGATTGTGGTAAGCCTGGAGGTGTCAGTGCCCTCAGAATTTGAATCCGTTTTGTACAACCAATACTTTTAATCTCCTGATAAATATTGGACAGCCGAGGTAGAAACTCATTGGGCTTCTTCGGGGTTTAGAACATTGATTCCCTTTGATGCTTAGACGCAGTTTGTGATGACCAATAAACCTGGTTGCTGTCGGAGCTAACATTCAGGAACTCTTGATCTTGTGGAATTTTAAAAAAGTGTTTTATAGGTCACGCTATAGGAACAAATAGGCTATTCAAGTTAATTACCTCTTTATCGTTAAAGAAATGTAAATTCATAGGATTACGCAAATTGGTCATCTTTCTGGTCCTGGTATGTCTTTTCCTGTAAGTAGATGTGGTTTCCAGTTGGTGTATTTACTTAGGTTTGTGTTGCCCTCTCACATATTAAACATGGACATTAACGTGAAATAAAGATAAATATCAATGACCCATAATGTCGATTTATAAAAAAAAATGTTTTTCTTTTTTATTTGCACCCCTGAATTAAAGACCTGAGGAAAAAATGCTGCACCCTTCAATCTGCTGCCCTAGGACCAGACCAAGTTGGGCAATGCAAGCACTTGAGGTTTCCTTATTGTTTTGGGCTATTAGCAGCGGTCTCCTTCCTTCACTCATAATCTGCGGATCACTCAAAGTAATGAACCCATTTATTATGAAAACAGAAAGCAGAGGGTTGTGCGTGGCTGCTATTTGATACGTGACCTGTTTGAGTAAATCTGGGCTAAAGGTAATTGACACTCAACTAGCATTAGGACTTTTAGGTCTAGTTTCTCTATATTAAAACACTCTGATTCAATCAAGCACTTAATTACATGTCAAAGGCACAACTTCCACTGCTGCAGAGATAAAAGCAGTGAGTCTGTCCATAAAGTGAGGAGCTACTCTAATCTTAATGAGACGGATGAGGTCATTTCCTTTGCTGGAATGCACTGTTTAGGAGCATTGGCATATAGGGGGGACAGCCTATATTTGGAGACTGGCATCGACCTTGACTGTCAGAGTATGAAATAAAGGCAAGAGCAGATCAGTGGTTACAGGGTCAGGGTAAAGAATGAGGACAGACGGGACAAATTGCTGGGTGGAATAGTGGTAACATCACTGCACTAGAACCGTGGAGACACAGATTTGAATCCTGGCAAGAGCACCTCCTCCAGTAAGTGTCCTTGGGCAAGACACCTAACGGTACAGACTCACCACCCAGGACATACTTGAAAACGAGAGAAATCTCCATGTATCCTGCCTGGTAAAATACTTCCAAAAAATTTTTTAAAAAAAATTGGATTCCAACTAAAGACCATAGGGCAGGCTGCTTATGTACAGGTTAGACAGTTTAGCCAAGGGAGTTGAGATCATCTTGCATCATCTTTGCTGTGAACAAGGTAGATAAGGATCATGGAAGCAATCTGCAGGTTCCTGAAGGATGCTAAAGAAATCTATTAAATGGCAATTTTAATTTACAAAATGCTGCTTTTTACCAGGTTTTTTTTGTTTATTTTACTTGAGCCTTTTTAAATCCAGTGAATGCCCTCTTTTAAACTTTAAATTCAAAATGTACAGCATGGTAACTGTACATTGTAAATACAGGATCCTGTTCCAACCCTGGTGTAAGCTTAAACCAGAGGTGTTGTAAACATAGGAACTCTATAGCCTTTAATGGCTCTGGGAAGTTGACACAAAGGTTGAAGTCCAGTCGTTAACCTTTTACGTTGTGTGAAGAATAAAGAGTACTGTAGATACTCAAGTATACTGCTAGATTTTTGGTGACCAAAATTTACCTTTTAAAATTGGAGGGGTTGCGTTATATTCAAGACATCTGCTTTGCATGTAAAAAAAACTTGACATGCTCAGGGACCCAAGTCTCCCAGAAGTTCCGATATTCTCCCTGAATTGAATGTGGGCTCCCTGACGTCCGCAAACACTTCCGGAACTCCAAGATACGGGAGAGGTGGGATTCATCACGGTCAGAGGGCACCCTTGGATTAAGCCAATCATTCAAGATAGGCATAAAACTGAGCATGCACCCTTGCTCCTCGATGCGGTGGTGGAACCTGCCTGCTGAAGGTTAGAAAACGACTACTGTCCATCGGTGAATGATTCACAACGTTGGTCACCTCAGTCTGCCGGCCATCTTCTTGCAAGTAAAGAAGATGGGTGGCCGGCGGGGCTTCATACTTGGTAACAACTACAATCATTCTAGAGCAGAGCACCCTGGCCTGAGGAGTAGCCTGACTGTTAAGAGAAGCTTGAAGAATTTTAATTGTTTACCGGTACAGTATACTTCTATAATTTTGCTCCTCGTGTTATATTCGAGTCTTGAGTATTCTCTCATTTCCACAATAATTCTCTATCCATCGCGTTCTATTCGGGTCGCGCTATACTCGAGTATCTACGGTAAACCTTTTCTTCGTTAGCTTTGCGTTTTTATATACGTTTTATAATGGTGTGGAGCAGAATATTTGGCTGTGTTCATACTCGTGTCCAGGCCCGCAGACAGCATGCCTAACAACAGACTCTTGGCTCACAGCGTGTGGCTGACATTTGTCCTCCGTTGGCGAGAACCTGTGACTTGCGACACACTGCAGAGATCCAGCAAAGACTTTCGGTGCAAGACCGCGCAGCCAGCATCATGGACAGGGACCCATAGGGTATTCATACAGGCTCTAAAGAATAAAAAAAATTGCCTTCATTATCTTTTATGGAAATGTGTGTCTAGTGGGAGGAAGGGAAGGGTTAAAATATGTATCTCTCAAAACAAAATAACGATTATGTTAATTTAAGAAAATTATGATGTTATGGTTATAGAAACAGAAAACATCTCTGCAGTGAGCCAATAATCAGGCTGTTTCATTGTCACATTAAACTACAGTAATCCACTCGCCACCCAGAGAAATTAGTATCATAATTTAATATGTTATGAATCCACGGATCTGTGACCATGTGACTTAATATACATTGATGGGTGTAAGGGGGGAGAGATATTATTGTAGGATATATAATCCAGACAGTATTAGGTCAGATAGCTCTATCTGTGTGTATATATTTTGAAAGCAGAAGGGAATAGGAAAAAAATTAAAACAAAGATTGGATTGTTTGCTTTGTAACTAATTCCAACAGATTATGGGAGACAGAGCTGCAATTTTACCTGAAAACAAACGCTCCTCAGGCGACTCTAGGAACAATATTTAGGGGGGGGGGGGCACAGCAGATACCGCAGTCAAAACTGGGGGGGGGGACTAATAATTTTCACCACTAAATCATATAACTGAAAACTAAGGGCCGTATCACCTGGTGTAAACTAAAACACCATCGCTAAAGGAAAAATTTAGCGTGAGTCGCTAAAACGTAGTGCCTGATGACCTACTAACAGATCACCTTGTCTGCAGTAGTCCATGAACAAGGTCGTTTGGCGTATGCTAGGAAAACTCTAAGACCTGGGCTGAGACCCAGCGCTAATGCGGTTGTGTACAGGATAGAACTTTTTTTTTCCAGTGCAGAGTGCCGGGCCATACCTATCCCCCGCCCTCACAAGCTTGAATATGAACACCTCCAGTGATAACCTCACACCCCTGCATTATTAAAATCATCCAAGGTGGCCGTATCATCCATGGTTTGATGCTCACATATATTAAGGCTGATGGGCATTGCATGATAAATGCCACCCAGCAGCATGTATAATCATTACACTGCATTTAATAGATCCAAAAGGAAAGTCAGGTGAGCAACAAAAATTTCCCTGCTGCAGCATATAAATAATACATGTTTCAGGGCAAGACTTATTCACATGTCCCTTTTAAACATGGTCCACCCGGTCACCCTAATAATCAACCGCTTACATACTATGAATAACACCGAGCTTAAAATGAGGCAATATATTCGAATTAGGATATATGTAGATAAAGGATACATCTATATAATAGAGCCGACTGCAACAGCAACGACAATGCGAAGCAGATCCATTGCTATGGTGTATGGGGCCAAGAGAACACCTGTGCTGGATTCCTTTCAATTGCCTGTTAATTTTGGGCGAGGATCTGTTTTTTTGGAGTTAGCACCAGGGTTGAGCAGTAGGTAAAATGATGCAATTAGCTTCCCTCAAAAAATTAGCGCTGGCACCAAGTGATCTGCTAGCTGCAAAAGCGCTAGAGATCTCTAGCGCTCCCGGAAAGTACAGTACAAATCGCTAATAACAATGCACTAAGTGATTTTTCCCATTTGTAGCGGTGGCAAACGATCTGTTGGCGCTAGACTCGCTTAATCTGGCGCTAACGCAAAACCATGTTGACGCAAGTGTTAGCTCACACCAGGTAATGGTGCCCTTAATAAGTATATATAAATAAGATTGCAGAACCCAGAGTAGTGTGATGCAAGGAGTAATGTGATGCAATGATACCTTTTTATTGTACTAACCTGATACTTAAATTCAATATTTTATTTGCCGCAATTCGGCAGTTTTCGCTGAATGTCTGATAGCTGCTTCAGCGACTCCACTTTTGGCAAATTACAGTGACCATTCGCTAAATACGAATTCACTACATTGACGGCAAAATTAATTCCCCGAAATGTGACGAAAAGCAGACGATCTAAAGATGATTAGACCCTTTAGATTCTAACTTCCATAGTAACCCCTAAAATTCCATAAACCCAGGGAAATACAATAAAAATAACAATGTGGCATTTAGCCTACCCCATAACTCCAAAATTGCCATTTAATCAAGGTAAACCATGAAATGAATACTCTGTGAGGCATGTAGCCTACCCATTAACCCCTACAATGTCATTACTCAAGGAAGAAATTAAATGTATACTGTGAGGGATGAAGCCTACCCATTAACCCTTAATACACAACTAAACCAAGGCAAAAACTAACTTAATACACAATATAATGTATAGTCTGAACATTAACCACTTCACCACTGAGCCATTTCAACCCCGTGAAAATGTTTAAGTGCCCGTTATTATTTAATGTTTTATGACTGACTTCACACTGAATATGATCATGTTGGATATCATTGGAAAGGCCAGAATCTGCCCTTTACAATGACACCTAGATCTTCCATATACGATGCACAGGGACGGAGATACGTGTGGGAAGCTGGATGCTGATTTTTGGTGGGGGGGGGCAATTGCCCCCCCCTTGCCCCCTGTAGAGTCGCCTATGCTCCTCAGTGGGTCGGGTGTACCGCACTTTGGCTGTGTATAGGTTACTTTATTTGGGATTTGATGGTTAATCGGTTAATACTTTGCCGTAAGCCGCCTTTTAGGCTAGGGTCAAACGAACGCATTATTCGCAGCGACCGTCAAAAAGTGCGTCCGACCGCATTGCCGTATTTTTTTTCACGGAATGCGCGAAAACTGTCATACGATGCGCATTTTCGTGCGTGTTTTTTTTTTTCTTTTTTTTACGGATCGTCAATAAAACACTTTTTGCGTCTGGACGTTATGTAGGCTGGACATTAGCAGCGTCTGACGTCTCCTAATCACGTACACACGCCGCTAGCGGATGCAGCGCACTCTGTACGTCTGTACTAGCGGTTCTGCGTTCTCGGAAAAAATGCATTCATTTTCCACTTGCCGGACTTTTGTGCGGCCGTACTTTGGATATTGCGCGTCATTTGCTGCTACTGCGGCCGTGATTAAGTGCGCCTAAACGCACGTTAAATGTACGCTAGTCTGACCCCAGCCTTAATGTACGTATGACACCCTGTGAACTGGATTAATAAGGAGACAATTCTTGTAACCGCCCAATAATGGCTGGTTTGAGAGGCAAGCCTGTAGTCTCACAGGATTTAGTTTTTAGGCTAGGGGTCAGACGAACGCGTGTGCAGCCGCACTTTATCACGGCCGTAGTAGCAGCAAATGACGGCCAATGACTGGCAATATACGAAGTACGACCGCACAAAAGTGCAGCCGCGCAACGCAAGCGGTAAACACATTTTTTCGAGAACGTGATACCGCTAGTACTGACGTACAGAGTGCGCTGCGTCCGCTAGCGGCGTGTTTACGTGATTAGGAGACATCAGACGCTGCTAATGTCCGGCCAACATAACGTCCAGACGCAAAAAGTGTTTTATTGATGATCCGTACAAAATCAGACGGAAATGCGCATCGTATGACCGCTATCGTGTATTCCGTGAAAAAATCCGTCCATTCGTGCGAACGCACTTTTTCACGGACAACGCGAAAAATGCGTTTGTCTGACCCTGGCCTTAAGGGGACAATTTCTGGTTTAAACAAGTGAAGGTGCGCAGACTGGGATCAACAATCCCACCTTCTACTAGCTTACCGCCTAGAGTGTATTTATAATGTATTTTACCAGGAAGGATACATTGAGATTTCTCTTGCTTTCAAGTATGTCCTGGGTTCAAGAACATTGAATTTCTGTAACGACTGTAACAATTCAAAGTAATGTAAGATATTCAAAAACCACACAAATATATACAGATTAACAGAAAATATATTCATTATGTCACATGTTTACAGGTGAATTCTGTATCGAGGTATATTAATAGAGATCTCTTAAGTGACTTTAGACTGGGGGAAGATTTGAAGGTGTATGGGAGGTTATGATGAAGTTGCAGCTTCCACTTGACCAGGAATGGGCTCTATGCTGGAGTGAGCCTCTGATCTATTTTCTGGGCAAAAAGCAGCAATCCACAGCTGTTCTTCGTCTTGTACCCAAAATACTTATCCGAGATGGCTGATTGACAGCTTTCTTGGTGTGGAGGATCAACCATGTTCATAGGGCTGAATCAGCATTTTGGGACTCCCTAGGGGGAGGTGGGGACACTCGGGTCCCCATGATCATTCATGGATTATGGTGCCTAGAGTGTCCCTTTAAATCTTTCTTCCATCATGGTGAGGTGTGTTAATTTGAAGGTGTTCCAATTCTGGAATGATGGACTGGCACTTGAGTAATTCACCTGCATCATACTATCATAGATATTTCTGTGCTACCCAACCTAATGTTGTCTTGTAAATTCCACATTACCATTATTTTGTCCTAGGCTAGTGCATGGTTTCCAAACCCTGTAACTAAAGTATAATATTGTTTTCTAAGGCAATTCTGTCACCAGCATTTAGATCCTTTCTAAAAGTTCTGTTTTTATTCCTGTTGCTTTTTTCCGTTCTATATGGTGTCTACAGAAACCTCTTAACCGTTCGATCCATAAGTTTAAATTGTGAACCTGCTTATTCATCATTCACTTGTGGGCGCATCAACAGATTGATGTTAAACATTGACTGCGTAGGCTTTCTGTATACACAATCTGTCCCGTCCCTGAGCATCCTGCTCCACGATCCAAGAAAGTTGGCACAGGACTGTAAAACAGGAAGCTCAGAGATGGATGTGAGCATTGGGTTTCACACCATAAGAACGCATTGTCGGCCTTTTTATATTACAGGAAAAACCCCTATTCTCAATTTCAAAATATTACGATTTATAAAGCTTCAAAATATTCTGGTGTGTATTTTTGTATGATGCATATAATTACACACTTTTTAATGCAGAAGACAGCTGCCAGTGCCCTACAAACTTCATTACTGAGAAGGTAAGGGGCTCAATGGAAAATCAAAAAGGCTTATTAGTCATTTACCTAAAATCAGGGATGTTTAGACAAGCCTCACCGGTTACAGCAAGAATCAAACCTCTTGTTAATCTCCTGATTGAACGCTTGTAAATTAAAAATATTTGCGGAGAGACTACTCTGACTGGCGGATTTTACAGAATTCTCTTCCTATTCAAACACAGGAAAAATAAACATTTTCTGATGATGAATCCATTGAACAAACCTTTTGTGCCTTCCACAGAAAAATTCCATTGGAGTATTAAGCCAAAACCCAGAGTGGTTTACACAGCAGCTCCCGTAACCTAAAAAAGACGAAACCTACTCATGCATAGCAAATTATTGTGGATAATCGGTTTATTCACTTTATGTCAAAATGTGGAGCATACAAAAAAAAATATCCCAATTTAAGCCTTAATTGTTCAGTTAATTTTTGTCTCCATATTGAAATTCTTGATTTGCCTCTGCTTCATCTTTCTAGTTAAATTCCTATACCCCATTCCTCTCACCTTTTGCTGTGACTATGTCTAGCCAATCTCACTCTCTTGTGACTGCCCCATTCTAGTTAACACTTGATTTGCATCTGCCCCATCCTCTCGAGATATATATTTTATATTCGCATTTGCCCCAGGTCTCTTACCTCACTGTACCTCCTAGCCATTCCTTTCATCCTTCATCGGCTTGACCATCTACCTCCTCTTTCATCCCTCGTTGGGCATCTGCCTCTTTTCTCCTTTTATTCAACCTCTGCCCATCTCAGAAGAACCTCACTGTTCTGATTAGGGTGCACAGATACCTTTTTTTTTTTTTTTTTTTTTTTAGACCGAGTACCAATCCCCCAGGTACTCACCGATACTTGGTACTGATACTTTTGTTTAAAGTCCTGCAACTGCTTTCCAATAATTTAGGATTTTGCTGAAAGCCTGTCCAATTTATCTCAATATTGCAATGTATGACCAGACACCCCAGTTACTCCCTGCATAGCCTGCACGCACCCATACCACAGACACCACACCTCAGATATAAATGTATGCCCACACCAGACCTGTATACCACAGACATATCTATACCCACACCAGACGTCAGACACATGTATACTCAGCTTTCAGACATTGGGGATGCTGGTAGAATGCAATAACAGCATTCTGCCAGCATTCCCCTCCAGCTGTCTGCGATCCACCGAGCTGCTGCCGGCATGTGAAGGCTGTGACGAGCTCTCTTGATCTCGCCCACCCCTTCACCCGCAAGATCATAGCTGGAGGCCGCCGGGCGCTCTGTGGATCACAACCAGTCGGATAGGAATGCTGTTAATGCTTTTTCCCAGCAGCCCTGGTACCTCGGATACTGGCAAGCCAGCCCAGTGCTGGCTTCTGGGTATCTGTAGAGGTATGAGTACTAGGGATGCACCAATGCCACTATTTTAGGACCGAGTAATACTTTTCTCAAGTATTCACCGATACCAAGTACGGATACTTTTATTTAAAGTCATGTGACCACTTTCCAATAAATAATTTAGGATGTTGCTGAAAGTCTGTCCAATTTATGTTAATATCAAATTGTATGGCCAGACACCCCATTTGGCCTTTGCAAAACACACACACACACTCACACTCTCACACACACACTCTTCCCCCTCCGGCTGGCCTCGTTACTGGGTGGCTGCAGGGCAGTGACGTGATCTCGCGGCTGCCAGGCTGTGGAGGCAGCTTGATAACGCAGCTCGTCGGAGGGGAATGCTGGCCAAATGCTTTAGACCCCTGGGTACCGGCAAGCTGGCCCAGCGCTAGCTTCCGGTATCCTGCAAATGCCCCGAGTACCAAGTACTCTTGCAAATTCCAGTATCGGCACTGATACCGATACTAGTATCGGTATCTGCATCCCTATTCTCAATGTCACTTGGTGTATTTAAAGAGGCTGTGGTGCTTCTGATTATTTTGCGGCCTGATTGGTTGTAAAGTCCTATAAAGTTCTTTCATTTTGCTCGCTTCCACTGACATGCCTTAAATTCCAAATGTCGGCAAGTGTGGAACGTGTATTTATTTTTATCGAACCTTCCTATTTTCGTCAATTCTTGGCATGTGGCTTTATTTATGACCTGCTCTGTGCCATGTGCTACTTTTACATTTAGAGCGCTGCCTGTTTGGCATGAAGATTTCATCTGAGCTTTGTTTTTTATTTATAGTTTTTACATATTTTTCACTTTCCTGGTTACTTTCCATTTTTTGTTTTGATATATATTCCTATATTTTTTTTTTTTCTCTAATTTTATTCTTCGTGGCAACTTACACGTGACTGAAACTATGGGGTTTTCCCAACCTTACTCAGTTTCGGTATGTTTTAAGCCCTACAATACCTTTTATTGATACAAGAATTCAAGTATTAGGAGGCACAACACCGTATGAATATTTGCCGATATACTTTTTTTTTTTTTTGTAGTATATATGACCATATTGGTTAATCCATAATGCGACTGGCCAGGCATTATGCTACTGATTGAACAGTAATTCACATTCTCCCTCTGTGGATAAGTCCACAACATTTGACACAAGCCCTGAGAATTTGGGATTTTGTTTTGCAGCTCATGCACATTCAATTTGGCCAGCATGGTCCTATCCCTGAGTAACCATGCACTTTATTTTTCTTTGAGGATGTATGAAACTGTCACAGCCCTGCTGAATTCTGTTTTCCTGTGGCTGCTTGGGGCCTCTGTTAGACACTGTATCTCCCAGCGAGGGAGGTGCGATTGCTCATTTCCTGTGTTTAGAGAATGTTGTTTTTTGCGGCTGCTTCTGAGGCTTGTGTGGGTGTTAAGAATGAAAGGCTTACTCAGGGGATCTCTCTGTAACCTCCTCACCTACGCAGAATAAGCAGCCAGCTATTAGTTTTTATTTTCTTCATTCATATGCTGGCTGTGTGAATCCTCCAGCCTGCGTTACTGAAACACGTTGTGGTCTGCTTACTCACAGCTCTGGGAAATCCTGTCAGTAGCCAGCCATGCATCAGGCGTGGATTCAATGATGCCATGCAATGTATGCGATGTTTCATAGGTAATGCCACTCTAGTAAAGTGATCTGAAATCCAACAGGCAGCTTTTGGCGGTAAAACCATTTTCTCTGCTGTATCTGTGTGATCAGTTCTGCCGTCCTCCTCAGATGCTTTAAGTGCATGTGTGAGGGTGCAGCTTGTTGTCATCCATTGAGCCCATTCATTGGTCTCTGTATGACTTGTTGGAATGTACTGATCTCTGAAGTGAGTAAACTAGTGTGTGATCTATTGGCACTCATCCAATTACTGACCTTGTATAGTGTTTTTTTTTTTTTTTTTTTGCATACAGTGAATTTTCAATGAGTTTAAGCGTAGAGTGTATGTCATGTTGAACACACTTTGTCCATTAGTGTCTATGTAATAACTTGGGTGACATGCTTCATGACAACAATTCGAGTATGATCTTGGATAGTGTGCCCAGTTGGCATTCAGTGGGTTAGCTCAAGAGGTTTGCATTGCACGGTCAACGATGCTCTTGGCCTCCATCGTGGACAACAAATTATGATTTAAGGACATTCCAAAAGACAGCAGGGGGCATACGAGACGTTGCACTCATTTAGCCAAGGTTCCAGCAGTCCCAGAGTCGCCGAAAGAAATTTCCGCCCTGGAACAGAAGGGCCGATCACTCATGGCTTGGTATGAAAAGAAGCTGTAAAATGAAGCTCCAACGTTTCGGTCCTGTAGAGATGACTCAATATCACTTGTCAAAGGAGCTCTGCGCATGACTAAAACGTTAAGGCGCATAATAAAAGCTGCTTTTCAAACCAAGCCTGGGGTGATCGGTCCTTCTGTTCCCTTTTAACAAATGATTAGTAAGACTTGGCCAACTTTTATAGCTTAAAAAAAAATTATTCTAGCTTGGGGTTTTCAATCCTGGCTTGTGTCCTGTCTCCAAATAATTTTTATTTCAAAGGCAAATATTTACATGTGGTATGTGCCGTTTGTTTATTGCAACTTGCTGCATAGAATCTTATTGGGCGTAATGGAGGACTTGCTATTCGGGGGTAATGGAGGACATGCCATACACTCTCACATCTGTCTTTCAAAATGATATGTACTGAGCACTTTTATTTAATGGCCACAATTAAGCAGAACCTGTTCCGGGTGCATCATCTTTTAAAGACCATTTGTTTCAATAAGCATATTCAGATTCTCAATAACTGGCGAACAATCCTATGGGATTTACTTAACACATGTCTAAGATACAAGTGTTTATAAAGCACCAACAAGTTCCATAGCGCTGTGCAATGGGTGAGGCATAACAACAAATATACATACAAGTTAGACGAACAGATTGTAAGCTCTCAAGTAGGTCCTCTCCTACTGTTCTGAGAGGAGAGGTGTGACACTAGGTGAGGGTAATAGAGTTTGTGAAGTAATGGGGTGCATGTGGGAAGATGGGGCAGAAAATGTACAGGGGATTATGGAGTGAGCCGATATGAGGAGATGACATATCATTGGCAGAGCAAAGTGGACAGGATTGGATATACCTGTTAATAAGTAGGGATGCACCGAAATTTCGGCCTCTGAACTTATCAGCCGAAAATTGTGCTTTCGGCCGAAAGGAATAACGGGCAAAAATAATCAGTCATCCGAGCCTCCAGGGCCCAGGTTCGGATGACTGATTTTGGGTGAGATCACGTTACCTACATTAGCATACTTGCCTACATTCACATATTTCGGCCCTGAGCTCCTCCAGCGGTGTCCATGGCAGTCTTCTTGTATCGGATGCATAGGCCTCTCCTTGCGCTCACCGTCAGACGCTGGTTGCGGGATGATGTCAGGGAGGTGGAAGCCTTTGACCCTGCTGATGGCTGGACCGGTGACAACTTTGTCGCTGGTTGGGGGAGGTCCCCCTCAGGCTAGGAACTAGCTCACAACCGGCTATAACCAGCTCACCAGTTAAGATTTTGGAGGCAAAGGAAAGCCAAGAGATGGGACAGTAGTTTTAAAAGGGACGTAGGATCAAGAGATGGTTCTTTCAGAATTGGGGTGATCAGAGAATGTTTGGAGAGGGAGGGGATGAAAATTAGTTAGAGGGACTATAACCAGTAGGACAGACCAAATAAGGTGTGAGGGGATGGGATAGAGTGGAGAGGTGGTTGGGCTGGAGGACAAGAAGGGCCAAGATGTCCTTCTGAGACTGGGGAAAAGGAAGGACTAGTAGAAGAGGGGGCAGGGAGTGAAGGAGTGAGATTGAATGGTTAGTGGAGAAGGGCAGTGAAGAGATTTCTAGTCTAAGTTTGTTAATTTTATATGTGAAGGAATGTACAACACCAAGGGAAGGATATTCTAAACAATCACTGTAAATTTATATTTCTCATTCCCATAACCTTGATGAGCCAAATTGTCACCGCGTAGTCATGGGTATATTACCAACACCCCCCCCCCCCCCCCATCGTATGGGAAATCCTGGACGTTCTGAATGGAATATTGAGTCCCAGTTGAATTTTATAAATTACAGTTCTCCATCCCAATGCACAACGAATACATAGAACGTCTGTTAGATACTGTACATTTTTGCCCAAAGCTAAATGACAAGCTTACAGGAACCTGCTAGAATGGCATAGGACTTTTCTCATGCTTGCCCGTCAAGCATTCTGCCAGTCTAATATGTCTACCCACTCCATTAAACAAAGCTACTCTCCATGCAAAAACTACATTAGAGCGGCCCCTCAGACCTATAGTCTGTTTGCTCTTCAATGTATTTGTGACACAGCATTACAGAGAGGTTTTTCTGTCCCTATTAGTGGGAGACAAGTTGTGCTGCTGACAAAGCATAATGGAGAATTTATTTATTTATGACGGATACATTGAGATTTCTCTTGTTTTCAAGTATGTCCTGGGTTCAAGAACATTGAGTGGTTACAGAAATACAAAATAGTAAAATGCAAGATCTTAACACAAAACCAAATATACAGATTAACAGAAAAATAAATATGTAGGAAATAAAGTCCATTATGTTACATGTTTACAGGTGTATTCCTTACTGAGATATGTTAATAGGGAGCTCTTAAGGGACTTTAGACTGGGGGAAGATTTGATGGCAGAATGTACCGGTAATTCATATGCACTTGGTCTGGTCTGACAGTGAGCACTGTCGTAGAGGTTGCACCTTTCATTTGTTTTGAGGCCTCTGGGAAATATCCAGATCTTGTGTAGAATAGAGCAGGGAGTCTGGGCAGATTTACAATGGACTTGTTCTCCTGAAATACACATAAGGAGAAGTATTGGCTCTGTGATGCAAGGGTGGCAGGACTCTCCCCCCCCCCCCTATTCTACGTTTAACATGCCTTGCCATCCTCTAGCCACCATAACAAGGGGTGCAGAAAGACCATACTAATACATACAGTAATTGCAAATACACAAACCACCAGAATAAATGTGATCAGTCACCCTATGTGGATGCAATGAATCTTCCTAGAAGTCCTCCCTGTGTTAGTGTACAGCAATCGGAGAGGGTTATTTTAGGGTTGGCCTACGGTATGTTTTTTTGAGGTTTGTAAATCCGTAAGTTTAAACCTGAATTCATGAGAAAAAGGATGAAAGGTTTATATAATGCTGTGGAGTAAATGTGTTTTTTCTCTCTGGTTTAAAGTTATTTTACTGCTTCTTTAGCTCCGTAACCATGATCTGTATTTTAGAAGCTCAATCACTAAGGTATTTTTAATTACACATTAACACGCCAGCTTTGCTTCTGTTCTTGTTTTGTGACATTTTGAGATTTATGGAAAGTATGCCCTCCATGTACTCTGGGTGTTCTTTAGGCTTGAGAAATAAAAACGGGAAACTGGCAGTCAAGTGGAATTTTTCAATGTAGGTTTATGAAATCGCCTGCCCACTTTCACCCTCTTAGGTCTCTTAAGTAGGATCTTGCAACACTTTGATATAACCACATCGTAGGGACATGCCAGTGACTTGTTGGCAACAGGTGCTCTGTGTTGGCACACCAGTGCAGCTACCTGTGTCTTCATAGATCTGCCAAAGGGATGGATTTATGCTCCTCATTGGGGCATGATGCATTTGCAATGTGATGTTACATAACTTTGTACTTAACCAGGAAATCCAATATGGGTCCCATGCTGGTAGGACATGGGCCCAAAATTTGTTCTACGACGTTGGATTGTGAATCCTTGCGAGGTGTCTAGATAGTCTGCAATGGGTTAACACAAGTAGGGCTCTATTAACAGCTTTGCGCAAAAGTGCACGCGCAGCGTTATTTTTTTTTGCGCGCAGCTTTAAACATTAACGCTCGTAAATGAACGCTGGTATTACAATCCGAACGCATGTTTTCATCCGTCAAAAAAAAAGCGCGCGCATTAACATTGCGCGCAGAAATCGGTGGGCGGACTTTTTCACGCGATTCAGGCAATCTGAATTAAGAACCACAATTATCTCACGTTAAGTTTTTGCGCCTGTCAAAATCAATCTGTGTATATATGCTGCAGCAATAATAAAAACACGCACAACCTCTCAATTTTATGGTTTGGGTATGTGTAGAATGTGTAACTATACTTTGCTGTATTTTTTTTTTTTTTTTTTTGGGCTGGTGTGTTTGGTTTCGGCCAGGACGGTCAGATTTGCAGTTACCACCAGCTTTTAAAAGACGTTAAAATTATGCGCGCAAATGTCTGTTAAAATTTGCACGTATATTGTAATACCATCCGCGTACCAGCACACAAATGCAGTTGCGCTCACAATGTTAAGTATAGGACGCACAACGTACATTACGCTCACAAAGGGTTCGCGCAGGTTCACCAGCGGTAGACGTTAAAACACATTTTTTGCGCGGACATTGGAATACGATGTTCTGCGCAAAGGGTTTTGCCCCTCGCGTTAATGCGTTTTTGCGCACGCGTTAAGGTTTGCGTGAAGAAGTTAATAGAGCCCGTATTGTTTTATAAAAAATGCTGTAATACCTGGTCTTCCGTTCCTTGTAAAAGTCGAATACTCCAACTTCCTTTAACAAGTGTTGGTTTGTGTGTGTAACCTTGCGATGAAGTTTTGAGTGATAGAGAAGTAATGGAAATCCCTTTTTTTAGGTGGTTGTCTTGCTCTCCCTGCTGACTAGCCAGATGTTGATGTGCAGGAATGAGGTCAGCTTGGGGGTAGAGAGGGATAGATTTCCCAGGTAGACCTAGTTGGGAAAGGGGTTAATCCTAACGTAGTGTAGTGTGACCTAGTTGTTCAGTGTAAATCAGAAAGCAAACCTGAGAGCCTCAGCAGTTAATTGTCAACGGTCTACAAGGGTCTTTGGCTTGAGTCCAATGATTCTCAGCCAATATGTCTGGTACCCAATGCATCTTCGTTTCCTTATCCCAAAAACAAATCTCCACTATATCTTGATATAAAAAGACAGGGTACAAATGTAATGTATTCGGTGAAACCTTAAAACACATCAGGTTATATTACAAAGTTGGTGCTAACTTAGCCAGAGCTGTTCTAAACTGAACTCCATAGACTTTAATGGATCTCTTAAGTTTACAACAGCTCTGGTTAAGTTAGCACCAACTTTGTAATATAACCCATGATGTTTTGTGCCCCCCACGCACAAAGTTATTGGATCAGTTCTCATCAGTGTGAATTGAGGCTCAGTGGTGTCAACCTTTTGCTAATGTGTAATTTAATAAAGCTTTTGATTACCTGTAGTATTAAAAGTATCTCAGAGCCCTGACTTGTTGTTACTGGGATTTAGCAGAACAGTGCACAATGCTGCTCCCTCTGAGCTGTCAGTTACTTCCCTCCTGTGCCCCATATGCAGCAACTGCACAAAGTAATCATGGTGAATGCGATGTCTCTAAAACTCACACGGCCTTATTTGAACAGTAAAAACGTACAACTAACGGGCCTGTACTCTCCATTACATTCAACAATTCTTTGGCTTTATTTTGGATGTTGCTCCTCCCTTGGACTGTCGCCCTGTCCTTTGCTCACAGAAACTTAACTGAACATTTGTTGCCACTCAGGTTCAGATTGTGCATCACATTGAAAAATGAGAGAAATCTCAATGTATCCTTCCTGGTAAAATCCTTTATAAATAAAATAAATAAATATCTTATACCCTTGGCTGGTTGTGGCCACGTAATCCTCTGGCCGACCACCCAGTGCAAATGATTGGCGCTCTGTTGTGCGGTCTCTTCTTGGGGCCCCGCTTCATCTGAATAGCAGCTTTACTGGGGCAGAGTGTCACATGAAGATCCTATATACCGTTTTATTAGAGGTGGAAAATGTTGCTGTGCTGCACAAACGGTTAAGCTACGTTGCATTGTAAATGGGGCATTCTCAGCTCCGTTTCCTGGATCCCCTAAGAAAGTAAAAGGAAATAATTATTGGCGGTTTGGAAGAAAGCATGTTTTCTATTTAAAATATTCCAGCAACAGAGGAAGCGAGTGTCTTTTCAGATTTACATGCAAAGTGTTTGTCTATTATTGTCTAGTGGCGGACCACCTAACATGCTCTGAGACCAGCAAATGTTCCATCTCATAACAATCGAGGTGCGGAATAGCTTGATACAGTGTTTTGGCAAGTACTTGTGTGTGTCTAATATATACAACGCACATAGTTGTCTAGTTTTGTTTTTTTTTGTCTATAGTTCAGACACGACACAAAGATTGTCTAGTACCCCCCCCCCCCTCATGGATGACATGGTGATGCTATAAAGGTTGAAACTGGGGGGCCTGGACAGGATGATTATTTTTATTTTGTGTGTGAAATCACCAGATTTTCATGCTTCATTATTGGTTACACTGTATATTTTTCTATCTCCATAAAGTTTGAAGCCGTGGAAAGAAACCCCATAGAGCGTTCTATAGCTTGCAGAGAATGAATCCGTGTTAATACAAATAATTGTGAGTATATGTCAGTGTCGTCATATGAAACGTGTGCAGCCCTGGCTGTGTAGTATCTATAGATCTTGTGTTAAAGGGAAAGGGGTCCTTTCATGGAATCAAAATCCACCTTGGATCTGTACTCTATGGGAAGGTGCGAAAGCTAACTTAAAATGCTGGGTTTACTTTAAAGTGGCTTTAAAAGTATGCCTTATTAAAGGCAGAGACTTAATCTGGCTGCGCCATTAAGTATAAGGGTCCCACCTGTTAATACTAATGGCTCCAATCCTATTCCATCTGAGCCATAATTCTTAGCAATATTGGTATATTGAAACAAATGCTGTCACACAGTGACAGGCTCTTTGGAGTTTAGTGGCATAGAAGTGTACGCACACACTTAGGGCCACATTACACACTTAACGCAAATGTTAATGCTCACTTGCGTGAGCATTAACGTTAGCTGCAGTGTTTACCGCATATTACAATCCAAACGCAAATGAGTTTAGTAACCCGTTTGCGTTTGGTACCTTGCGTTTTTCAGCGCGAGGTTACTGTACTTTGCGCTCCATGTTAAGTATAGGGAACACAATCTACTAGCGTCCGGCTGCGGCTAGCGAAAAGTTAACCAGAGCCAGGACTTGGTGTTAACGGATTCTGCAGAAGCGTGTGACCGGCAGGGGGAAACTCAATGGAGAGTGGATGCTCACGGCGCCTGCATTGTAATCCAGCTTTAAAATGCAGGCGCAAGGGGGAAAACTGTGGGCGCAGTTTTTCCTCCCTTGCGCCCGTGTCTTAACGCTAGGATTGTAATAGAGCCCTTAATGTTTTGCCTCAAAACCAGAGCCTTTATTTTTCATCCTACTTACTCAGCCTCCTTCAGGATTCTGCAGACTCTGCATCTGGCTTTTAAACGCCCTTGTTCACCGTGGGGACGGACTTTCATTTTTGTGCAGGGAAAGAGTATTGATCCCATATGAAGACAGAACTTAGCTGTAAAGTGCAAAAAACATTAATCGGCTCAGTTTTTCAGCTAAACAGGTAAAACTGAGTTTCAGCACCAAGGACAGCCCCCTTGAGCGCAGGGGAAGGGGATATTCGCCAACTGCTGCAATTAACCGCCTGTCCCTGGTGCTGAAATAGGTTTCAGCAACAGAGACGGCAATGCTGAATGCAGCCGCCTTGCAGAGGAAACAAAAAAAGACTCATTCAGTGAATAAAAAAAACACTATCAGGGTTATTCAGAGAGAGGTGAAAACCAGGAAAATGACTGGAGAAGTGGAAATTCTAGGTCAAAATATTTTGACCTAGAATTTTCACTTCTCCAGTCATTCTCCTGGTTTTCACCTCTCTGAATAACCCTGATAGTTTTTTTTTTATTTTTAAATTTATTAATTGGAACCCAAAATTTCACCCAAAAAAAAATCCCCAAAAAATTCAATAGCTTTTTGCTTCGGGTTAAAAAAAAATAAACTGTTGAATAAAATGGAAAATATTTTTTACATTGAATACTATGGGCTTCACACTGAATCACTTCTAGGGATAGACCGATGTAATTTTTTCAGGGCCGATACCGATAATCGGCAGCTTCTGTGGCCATTAGCTGATATTTGGTGCCGATATTCTGTAAATTTAAAGTTGTGGGGGGAAAAAAGCACAAATCTAACAGTATACCATGAAGTCAATGTATTAGGCTAGGGTCAGACGAACGCAGTCTGAGCGCACTCTGCGTGCGTGCACAACAGACGGACGTTTTGACAGAAGATACTGTAGACGCCACAGTCTTTTTATGACGGACGTAGAAAAAAAATGAAAATATGGGAAACAAAATTAATATGAAAAAGGATATGAAATGGCATTTTGTGCGTCAAGGTGCTGGATGTCGCAAATGCATGGTGTCTGACGTCTCCTCATCACGCACACAGAACACTACGTGGACGTGGCGCACTCTGCGCGTCCTTGTTGGCGATTTTACGTTCTTACCCAACTTGCGTCTGTTTGCCGCATGCGTTGTGAGTGCGCAGTTCAGTGCAGACGCACTTAGTGTGTGGGTCTCTATTGCTCATGATTCTATGCTAAGACGGACGTTAAACTGTGCAGCAACACGGACGTGATCACTACATTCGTCTGACACGAGCCTTTTTACATTAAAACATTGCAGCATGTCCACTTAATTTATTCAATTTTTTTTCATTTAAGCTTTTATTTTTTACAAACCATAAGACAGTGTCTTTGGCTTTCTTAAAGATCCCTCATATGACTCTGTATGTAAGGGGTTCAGCAACCTTGGCCCTCCCAAGGGTTCTATTACCAAGTTGGTGCTAACTTAACCAGAGCTGTTGTAAACTTAACTTAACCCCATAGACTATAATGGCTCTGGTAAGTTTACAACAGCTCTGGTTAAGTTAGCACCAACTTTGTAATATTGCCCCACATGTTTTGGAATTACATCTGCCATGATGCTCAGCTTCTCATTAGGTTCTTGGAGCCTCATGGGAATGCAGTTCCAAAACATCTGGAGGGGCCCAGGTTGCTGACCCCTGCATCTCCTGTATAGGGAGTTCCCTGCCAGATGGGATGGAAGCCCCATTTCTGTTGCCATCACGCTCATGCGCAATATGGTCAGTGAGCAGGGGTCATTCTGCAGTGAGGGCTTACAGCCTGATCTGGGTAAGCCCCGGATTCGCACAGTTCTGTGGGATCTTGCTTGTCGCAGCTATAGTGAGACAACTTGACCAATTATCGGCAAATAAAATGCCGATACCGATATCAGTAATTTTCTGAATATCGGCAGTCGATAATCTGCAAAACTGATATAGCGGTCTATCCCTAATCACTTCTCTATGGGGCTATTTTCCTGCCGCGGCATGGCGCTTTAAATATACACCATCTTTTTCATGTAACTTGTTCCAGATTTTCTGACTTCATCTGACCAAATTCAATTTAAATTGATCGCTAATCTGTTGTAATTGCATAAAATCGTCTGAAATCGTCCGTCGGATGCAGTGGAAGAGAGCTGATTCACCTGCATGTTGTGGGATTGGTTGGACAACTTCAGATGACCGCACAGTCGCACAAATACAGACCCAGTGGACGGCCGGCCTTGAGCAAGAAAACACTGCCTGGAAAACTAGAAAAAGACCGTAAAAATCTTCTATTTAGTCTAAAAGACTCACATTATTTAAGGAGATGAGCAAACTCCGATTATGTAGTTAATCTAGTTCTCTTCAGACAGGTCTTTCTTTTAAGGCTGGCGTTAGATGAGCGCGCTATGTGCGCCCCTACTGACGTGCCTTCTGGCGTCCATCGCAGCATTGAACATTGCGACGGGGCCAGCCACACCCTGTTGCGCACGCATGCAACAGCAGCCGTGCTGCGTCCATGCAGCAGCCCTCTCTGTCAAAGTGCTAGGACACGTGTTGAAGGAGCTGCAGAGCGTGATCCTCCATAGGAGGATTGAGCCTTGCAGCGCTGAGCGCACTAACTGCGGTCAGCGAGGTGGCCAGACAGGCGTCGAGTTGAAGTAACGCCCACTCTTACGGACGTTCCTTCCACTCTTCAAATACGCTTGTCTGACGCCAGCCTAAAAGTTATTGTATATTCAGCAGAAATACACCAAATAGTTATATCCAGTGGCTGGCGCATCCCTTCCCCAGGCTTCTCGATGCTGGGAGTCACTCACAGTTCTGGTAAAAGTCACCTGGCTAGATCTTTTCCAAAGGAAATATAGCTGTGCTCCATCGCTGCAAATCTGCTTCCATTGGATTTCCCGTTCGCTTTTAGTACTGGAAACTTTGGGGTTAACAGACTACAAGTTACTGTTGTGCAACAAGAAAACCTCACAGCCCTGAGAAATGTGAAGAATGGCTCTCTTACACCTTGGTCATCTTTGTGGATTTCACTTTGGGTGTTTTCACACTATTCTGAAAAGAAAAGTTTCTATTTTGACCTTCTTTCCATTCCTGGAAATTGAGTAAACCTGTCTTTTCTGTATTTAAAAGCAAAATATATGTCCTTAAGAGCACTGAATCATTCTGAGGGGAAGTTGCTGGCAGCATTTCACATGCTGGCTTTGTAACATCTGAAAATAGCAGGGTTATTTTGTGGATTGAGTAGCTGTAAGGCTTGCGCCTTTTGGCCGTGCAGTCATGAAAAATATAGGTTTACATGTGGTAATTATTTTAAGCTAGGCCTTACCTCTTATCTGCTCTTTCTTATCCTACCAGACTGCCTAGTTTTTTGTAATCCACCACATATCCTGCAGGTTGCCCATTAAATCCTATCGCTGTGTGTGTATAATCTACATATTGCCATGCTTATTTGCAAAATAAGAACATGTGCTCAACTATTCAGCACCTTAACCTCACAGGCCTGGTTACCAACAAAATTTGTCATGTTTATTATTTACACCCATCAGTGATCCGCTGCTGCTTATTGATTGTAGAAGAATCAATATTTTCTTGATCCAAAAAACCTTAAAGTATTTATTTTAGACCGCTAAAATTAGATTTTGTTTTACAATGTGTGCGGCCGTAGTCTTCCTGGCCTATGCAAACAGGTTTGGATGAGAAACTGAGTTTACCACGGATATTACGCAAAAGGGATGAGCGGAAGGCAAAAAGATGCTTAGAGGCATAAAGCGCCTTCCTTCTGCTTCTGGGATCCAAACCAATCTGCAGGGTTATTCATTAACCACAGTAGCTTATCATGGTTGCAACAACTATAAACGTTGGCATTTCCCAAAAGGGAGATTCAAACAACGGCAGGAAAACGCTTTATCAATGACTCTTCTGCCACTGTTGGAATTTCCTTCCTGGGATCGGTGAAATGTATCATTGCCACTCCAGGAAACTTTGCTTGGTGAATACCTTCCTCCGTAATACATGGACAGAAAAGGGTTTCCCTTCAGTGGAATAAAATATTTTACATTAATTAGTAAAATAACCAACGGGAAAGTTGAGACATTGCATCTAGAAAATATACAGGGTTACTCAGAGATCCGAATTGTGGCCGAAAGGTAACCGAACAGTGAAATTCAGCGTATGGTTACCTTTCCTGGCCATTCGGTTATTCAGAGAGCAGTCAGTTCGCCAAATGTTGGCGAATTGCCTGCGCATACGGTGCCTGTTCAAGGGCAGTGAAATCTCCATAGAGAAACAATGCTTCGTCTATTCAGAGAACACCGAACAGCAGGGAAAAGTTGCCGAAATGCCCTGCCATTCGGTGGTTTCATTCGACAGGTTTATTCAGGAGAATCCCTTAAACTTTAATGTTAAAAATATTCCTGTTTTTTTTTAATCCAATACCTAATAAACCGTTCATTATTTTATTCTGCGCTAAAGTCCCTTTATATTTAGACTTTTTTTTTTTTTTTTAAGGATCTTTTAGGCATTGTTCGTGATTTTTTTGAGAATTTTGTTGTTTTCTCTTTTCTGTAACAGACCTTTTTATTATCATTCATAGGACCTTATATGTAAATTCCAGACATTTTCGTTCTGTAGTTTCTTTGCAAACAGCGTTTCACTTTTCTTTCACTTTTCTTTCACTCCATTTGTCTGCGGTGTCGGGTTTTTCCGGCGGCTGCTCTGCGCTGTGATTGGCTCCTGCTCGGGTTTCTCTGGTGTGTTCAGGCTTAATCCAGTTTTTGCGGGTTTCGGTGTGCCTTCGCCAGGTTTTGCGGTGAGTGTTCGCAGGGGCAGACTGACAACTAATGGGGCCCCCGGGCAATAGGAGGTCATGGGGGGCCCCCTTGTTCCGCACCCACAGGAGGTCACACATACCTGTACATCACGATGCTGCCAAGGTACTCGCTGTCATTCTTACTTAGTGCGGTGCAGGCAGCAGATAATGTAGTGATTCTACGAGCAATACCAGCCTTTTGGATGCAGCGTAAGGGGGCAACGACTGACTGACAAGGACGCAGACGCAGAATTTTACGCACAGCAGCCGGTTTAAAGACCAATACATGCATTTACACACACAGCCATACTTTCACATACATAACCATATATTCCCCCCCCCCACACCCCGGGGATATGTAGCAATAAAACTCACGCTCATTCACACTGCACAATACTATATCACCGGCACACCATGTTATTTTTATTTTTTTGAGAAAGGATTTTACCACACCATGTTATTGCTGTGGACCTCTGGGATACACACATACACACCAGACATTCATGTGAGTTGTATTGCTGTGGACTTCTGTGATACAGTAACATGCGGTGTGTATGTGTGTGTGTTATATTACTGTGGAGCTCTGTGATTACAGTAATGTGTATCAACGTATCACAGTGCTCCACAGCAATAAAACTCACAGTAATGTAGTGATAACACTTTATTACTTTATTCACCCCCTCCCTGCTGGAATATTCCTTCACCCCCTCCATGCTGGAATATTCCTTCACCCCCTCCCCCCAGGGGTGAATGAACTGATACTTTATTCACCCCTCCCCCTGCTGGAATATTACTTCACCCCCCCCCCTGCTGGAATATTACTTCATTCACCCCTGGGGGGGAGGGGGTGAATAAACCGATACTTTATTCACCCCTCCCTGCTGGAATATTTATTCACCCCCTCCCTGTTGGAATATTACTTTATTCACCCCCTCCTCGCTGGAGTATCAATTTATTCATCCCCTCCCCCAGGGGTGAATGAACTGATACTTTATTCACCCCCTCCCTGCTGGAATATTCCTTCACCCCCTCCCTGCTAGAATATTCCTTCACCCCCTCCCCGCTGAATATTCCTTCACCCCCTCCCCGCTGGAATATTCCTTCACCCCCTCCCCGCTGGAATATTCCTTCACCCCCTCCCCGCTGGAATATTCCTTCACCCCCTCCCCGCTGGAATATTACTTTATTCACCCCCTCCCCGCTGGAATATTACTTTTTTCACCCCCTCCCCGCTGGAATATTACTTTATTCACCCCCTCCCCGCTGTAGTAATATTCCAGCGGGGAGGGGGTGAATTAATATTCCAGCGGGGAGGGGGTGAATTAATATTCCAGCGGGGAGGGGGTGAATAAATTGATATTCCAGCCCCCCCATCCATCCCATTTGACGGGTCGCTCACCCAAACGCCGTTAAAAAAAGTCAGGCAGGCTGGCTGGTTCTGCTGGAGTCTGGACATCCTTTCCCTTCTGCCGATGCGCCAGCGTGCGCCATGCGCATCATGTGAGGGGGGGGGCGGCATCAATGCAGCAGGCCATGCTCCTGTTGGAGAGGAGACACTGAAGCGCGCTGCCGGGCCCCCCTGCTGGCTGCTGGTGACGCGTGGTCTGTCAGAGCCGCGGGCATAGCTCCGGAGCTGGGGGCAACCGGCGGGGCCCACTGAGCAAGGGAGTGCAGGCCAAAACCAGACCTCTACCAACCCTCGGGCAGTGCCCGATGGGTCAGTCCCCCACTGAGTGTTTGTCAGGTTTGCGGCGGCTTTTCCCTGCACTACGACAGCCCTGCGGTGCTTGCTGAATACACCGCAGGGTCCCTGAAATGGGATCGCCAAATCGCACGGAATTGAACGAAAAGTCACCGAACATGCAGTGACTTTTCGATTCTCTTTGAATAACCCTGATAGTTGGTGTTCTCCCTGTAGACTTTTGCTGCCTAGTGCTCACGTGATCCTGTACCACTAGGCTCACTCACATTATCGTTGTCGCCCCCTCCCCTCATTGCTAGTGAAGAGAAAACCAAATCTGAATGGGAATCCTAAATGGTCACCACGTTACAGCCCTGAAATGTGACTTTTGGCAAATAGAGTCGCTGAATTGTCGCTTAATACTGGCGCCAAATGGTATGTAGTCTTGAGTCACCATTAACCCCTTCATTACCAAGCTCTTTTTGTTGATCTGCAAAATTTTTGTGACAAAAATGATTTCATTTTTCAAATATAGGGTAAATTAAAATCGAAATGGCAGGGCCAGGATGCCTGGCATGCGGGCCTGGTGGGCCTGGTTATTGTCCGACATGCATACAGAAAGAAAAACCTCACATTCACTGTGTTTAATAATGTTCCCTTTCTTTGTTCAGGTCTCTGGATGGGAGGCTTCAAGTGTCACATCGGAAGGGTTTGCCCCATGTCATATACTGTCGTCTCTGGAGGTGGCCAGACCTGCACAGTCACCACGAGCTGCGAGCCATGGAGATGTGTGAATATGCTTTTAATATGAAGAAGGATGAAGTGTGTGTTAATCCATATCACTATCAAAGAGTGGAGACCCCGGGTAGGTAGTCTCTGGAACAAAAGTTATTTTGTAGTCAACGTTATGGACAGAAATATAAGATAATTGTAGTAAAAATGTCTTGTTTTCCCCCCTCCTAGAAGGAGCTGAAAACTAACTGGGTATGCAGCTTTAGGACAAGGTGGATAAATGGGACTTTCAATAGGAGTATAACCTACCTATCTATGTGTGTGTGTGTCTTTCTACGATATTAAGGTGTATGGGGGGAAAGAAAGAGTATGAATTGATCACAAGGATGGATCGCAATACAGTACCTTAGTCTTTAGGATGAGTAGAAAGCATGCAAAATTCTTTTTCCTACTTTTTATCTAATACTGCATCAGGGAGAAGAACACATGATACAAAAAAGAACACTAGGAGTGGCGAAAAACTAGTATAAAAGTTAGACCAAATATCAGGAAGGGGTGGAAGCTCACCCACATGTCATCTAGACAAAACAGCAAGATCATCCTTGAATAAATTTGCTTGAAATAGAAAAGATAAGGGTCCTTTTTTACCATTCGTGTTTTTTTCATTGAAGCCCAGAACATGTGCATACTTTGGAGGGTTTCTTATATATAGATAGATATTTTAAAGGGGTATATACCCTCTAATTCGATATTAAATATGTTGTATTTGTTGTTCTCTACCCATACAGTTCTTCCACCAGTGTTGGTCCCACGACACACAGATATACCTGCAGAATTTCCTCCTCTTGATGATTACAGTCATTCTATCCCAGAGAACACCAATTTTCCCGCAGGCATTGAGCCGCAGATAAACTACATTGCAGGTCTGATTTAGTAATTTTATTGCAGTCTTCTAGATATCACTAGTCATTCTATTTTAAACCGTTAATTTAATGGAAAACCTTTAATTGCTCTGTGTTGACAGGTCTTGTAATTTTCTCCAGATGGACAAAGAGTCACGTTCGTTTCGCATAATGTATAAATTTGGCAGAATTAAAAAAAAAAAAAACAGTTGAGACTTTCTGTAGGATCCTTTTTGAAGATTCTACCTTGCAGCATCAGTGATATAGTTACTGTAGTTAATATCGGAGGAAGAGCCCCAAGCAGTTTTAAAGTTCACCTGTCATGGGAAAATGACCAGGAATCTTTACCTTTTTTTATATAGGTCAGCGTTGTTTCTCTAACTTATACATTGGATGTAGGACAGATATTTTAGTTTAAAGCCTCCCACGACACTGCACCATGTTGCAGGGGAAGGGCTGCTGTTAATGGAGAACTGTGGGGCCCCCTTTCCCCATTTAGGGCTCTATTCTATAGTTGGTGTTAACTTAACCAGAGGTGTTGTAAACCTACCAGAGTCATTATAGTCTATGGAGTTAAGTTTACAGTAGCCTTGGTAAAGTTAGCACCAACTTTGGGAAAATTGCCCTTAGTGTGCACCTGTGGCTGTCACTTGGATCATGATTGGCAATGGCAACCAGAGCAGCACACTGACTGCTGACCCGGAAGGTTAGAGTTATTGTCCAGTAGCACTGCTCCCTGCTTATAGTGGCCCGTCCCCCCTGCAGCATGCCATGTTCATGTGGGGGACCGGGAAACTTTGAACTGAAATTTTATTTTTATTTTTTCCTTTTCGGTTATATAGAATAGTGTTTGTGTTTTGTTTTTTTTTGCTTGCCTATATAAGGCGAGCGATGCTCAGTCAAATGGGCAAAATTTGTTTGCTCATGACAGTGGCACTTTAAGCTCTTTCTGTATGACCATTTTATTATTTAAGCGCCAACACATTCCGCTGTGCTATACTGAGGTACAATGGGTAACAAGACAGTTTTACAATATACCAAACCGGCAAGACAATATTTCCCAAACATACAGGAGATGAGGGCCTTATTCCCGTGGGAATTTACAATCTAGGTATACATGACTATTACCTGGACTGCAGTGGTTCCAACTCTGGTGAGAATACCCTGCAACATGCTGTAATCAATGTTCGTTATCTGTTTTTAGAAACTCCCCCTCCCGGTTATTTAAGTGAAGATGGCGAAACCAGTGACCAAATGAATCGCTCCATAGACACAGGTGAGAACAGAAAAGCTTAATGTGGTTGCATTTGAAAATTTTCATTTATTTTTAATATTCCAATTTTTTTTTTCTTCTTCCAGGGTCACCAACTCTGTCTCCAAACTCTATGTCTCCTGCTCACAGTAACATGGGTAAACATAACTCTACTTCAGAAATGCAGTTTCAAATATGCACCATGATGGCTTTATGTATTGATTCTGGTTGAGTGTGTTGGATTATGTCATAGAAACAGAAATTAATAGTCAAAGTGTTAACTATATGTAATTTTTTAATGTTTCCAAGACCAGACAAAATGAGGACATTCTAGCTCTTCATAAACCATACACAGCTTTAACTAGGGATGCACCGATACCACTTTTTTAAGACCGTGTACAAGTACTGATACTTTTATTTTGTCATGTGATCGCTTTTCAATGAGAACAGACCTCAGATAAAAAGGCCCCAGCTCACATGTATATATATCCCCCCCCGAGATATATACTCTCAGGTCCAGAAATATTGGGACATCGACACAATTCTAACATCTTTTGGCTCTATACACCACCACAATGGAGTTGGAATGAAACAAACACAATGTGCTTCAACTGCAGACTGTCAGCTTTAATTTGAGGGTATGTACATCCAACTCAGGTGAACGGTGTAGGACAATTGGCTTCTCAGCTGTTCCATGGCCAGGTGTGTGATATTCCCTCATTCCCTCATTACCCCAATTACAATGTGCAGATAAAAGACCCAGAGTTCATTTCAAGTGTGCTATTTGCATTTGGAATCTGTTGCTGTCAACTCTCAAGGTGAGATCCAAAGAGCTGTCACGATCAGTGAAGCAAGCCATCATTAGGCTGAAGAAACAAAACAAACCCATCAGAGAGATAGCAAGAACATTAGGTGTGGCCAAAACAACTGTTTGGAACTTTCTCAAAAAGAAGGAATGCACCGGTGAGCTCAGCAACACCAAAAGACCCGGGAGACCACAGAAAACAACTGCGGTGGATGACCGAAGAATTCTTTCCCTGGTGAAGAAAACACCCTTCACAACAGTTGGCCAGATCAAGAACACTCTCCAGGAGGTAGGTGTATGTGTCAAAGTCAACAATCAAGAGAAGACTTCACCAGAGTGAATACAGAGGGTTCACCACAAGATGTAAGCCATTGGTGAGCCTCAAAAAACAGGAAGGATAGATTAGAGTTTGCCAAACTAACAAAGCCTTCACAGTTCTGGAACAAGATCCTATGGACAGATGAGACCAAGATCAACTTGTACCAGAGTGATGGGAAGAGAAGAGTACAGAGAAGGAAAGGAACTGCTCATGATCCTAAGCATACCACCTCATCAGTGAAGCATGGCAGTGGTAGTGTCATGGCGTGGGCATGTATGGCTGCCAATGGAACAGGTTCTCTTGTATTTATTGATGTGACTGCTGACAAAAGCAGCAGGATGAATTCTGAAGTGTTTCGGGCAATATTATCTGCTCACATTCAGCCAAATGCTGCAGAACTCATTGGACGGCGCTTCACAGTGCAGATGGACAATGACCCAAAGCATACTGCAAACGCAACCAAAGAGTTTTTGAAGGGACAGAAGTGGAATGTTATGCAATGGCCAAGTCAATCACCTGACCGGAATCCCATTGAGCATGCATTTCACTTGCTGAAGACAAAACTGAAGGGAAAATGCCCCAAGGACAAGCAGGAACTGAAGACAGTTGCAGTAGAGGCCTGGCAGAGCATCACCAGGGATGACACCCAGCGTCTGGTTAGGTCTATGGTTCCAGACTTCAGGCTGTGATTGACTGCAAAGGATTTGCAACCAAGTATTAAGAAGGGAAAGTTTGATTTATGATTATTATTCTGTCCCATTACCTTTGGTCCCTTAACAAGTGGGAGGCACATCTGCAAACTGCTGTAAGTCCTACAACGTTCACCTGAGTTGGATGTACAAACCCTCAAATTAAAGCTGACAGTCTGCAGTTAAGGTACATTGTGTTAGTTTCATTCCAAATCCATTGTGGTGGTGTATAGAGCCAAAGATGTTAGAATTGTGCTGATGTCCCAATATTTCTGGACCTGACTGTGTATATACAGAATGCCCCCAGCTCTCCTGCAGCTTGCCCCCAGCTCTCCTGCAGCTTGCCCCCAGCTCTCCTGCAGCTTGCCCCCAGCTCTCCTGCAGCTTGCCCCCAGCTCTCCTGGTGCTTGCCCCCTGCTAGCTCACCTGGATTTGAGGACACTGAAGGAGGATCCGGTTGCATGGCTGTGACACGGCCGCCGGGCCGTGGAGGCCTTGACTCTGCCTCCAGCCGAGATCTTGATGGAGGCTCCCACGAGATCTCTGCTGGCGGCAGCGTCACAGCCTCCATGGCCCGGCAGCCGCGTCACAGCCCTGCGACCGGACCCACCGCTAGGAGTATGCGGCACGCTGGAGGGGAACACTGGCCGAGTGCTTTTCGTGCACGCGGCCAGCTTCCCCAGCCCTGCGGATACCGGCAAGCCGGCCCAGCGCTGGCTTCCGGTATCGGGGGGGATGTATCGGGCCATTTGCACGAGTACCAAGTACTCGTGCAAACAGCAGTATCGGCACTGATACTAGTATCGGTGCATCCCTAGCTTTAATGTAGATTTTTAACTAGCTTTTCACAGCTGAAACCTTGTGGTGGAGAGGTAAAGAAACTATTAATTTCATGTTTCCTTGTATATTTCATACTTAGCGTTTTTTATATATTCTTTTAGCTCAAGGGCTTAAAGGCCTGTTGTGAAAATCCTTACTGCAGTACTGGATGATACGCTATATTCTTAGTTGTCACACAAACAAATTTTTTGGGGAACCTTGAGCATGCAGTATAAAGTTGCCCAAGGGAGAAACGGGGAGATCTCAGATAAATTCTACAGCACTGAACTTGTGGCTTGTTGATGGTTATCGAGAATGCTGGTCGTACTGGCAGCTGTAGCCTTTTAAAATTGAAAGGCAGATCCGAAGGAATCAGAGGTGTGCGTGGATTAAACACTCAGGGTTATTCAGAGAGCGGTGAAAACCAGGAGAATGACTGGAGAAGTGAAAATTCGAGGTCAAAATGGCCAAACCAGAAAATTTCTACCCTTTATCTCACTTTCCAAATCGGCTATTTTGACTTAGAATTTTCACTTCTCCAGTCATTCTCCTGGTTTTCACCGCTTTCTGAATAACCCTGACTGTTTTCGCCCTTTCCTTTCCTGGTCAAGCTAGTCGCTTCAAAGTCGGCTCCCATTGCATAACCTCGGTGGGTCCAGGTTCCATAGTAGCAGGATAGGACACCCAACTTTAAGTTGAAGGCGATGTGGCAATCCAGCAGGGTCGAGGGAATTCTGGTGGGAAATTGACACCCTCATCGGCATCCACCACTGTGTTGATTTGACTTGTACTCTGTTACAGAACCTGGTATCAGGTTGTTCGTGACATTGGCCTCTACAATTTTTTTTTTAAATTTATTTATTTTTTTGCTGCATGCTTGGCCCTCTCGCACAACCAGCTCTGATGCATGTAATTTTTTGAAATGTTAAGTTATAGTATATCTATTAGTTCTGCAACGGATGATGCCATTTTGCACAACTCTGGGAGAAATTTTATGTTGCCAGGCGACTCGACGGGTAGCCTACCTTCTCCGATTTCCAAAAGTTTTTTTCTGCAAAGGCTTGAGCAGTTTTATTCCCCAAAACTACTCTCCTATTTTATAGTCTTCTAATTTTATTTCGGAGCGGATTTTTTTTTTCTCTTTTTCGTTAGGCATGTCGAATTTGGTGCTTGACTTGAACCCCCCTATATTTTGGCCCAAGGGGTTGGTTTATCGGTATGAAACCACATGAGTATTTTAACCCAGGGGATGACAAATATATGTGCCAAGTTTGGTCTAGATCCCTCAAAGCATGGAAGAGTCTAAAAGGTGTGTGTTTGTTGTAAACTGAGAAGTTAAATATATCAGTGGCACAAACAACCAGATCACTACTCTTTACTGAATTAGACACAGACCAAATCCCATTCTTTATTGTACAATAATCTGAGAATCTGGTCATAACACGTCTTCATATATTGACGCTGGATTGACTCCTTTTTGTAATGTCATAGATTAAAATCATGTGGATTTACAACAGCCCACTGGGTTGTTAATTTAGTAATAATATGAACTTTATGCACGTGTCTGGTGTAAAAGGTATATTTTGAAGGAGCAATAAGTAGTAATAAATTCCAATGTCATACTGGCTGTCTTATTGCAGATTTATGGTTTTAGAAAGGTGGCATGTACTACAACCAACGAAAAAAATCTTTCCCCAAAACACAAATTTAAGGCTAGGGTCAAACTAACGCATTATTCGCAGCGACCGTCAAAAAGTGCGTCCGAACACATTGACGTATTTTTTCACGGAATGCGCGAAAACTGTCAGACGCGCATGTTCGTGCGTCATTTTTAACGGATCGTCAAACACTTTTTGCGTCTGGACGTTATGTAGGCTGGAAATTAGCAGAGTCTAACATCTCCTAATCACGCACACACGCCGCTATGCCGCCGCAGCGCACTCTGTACGTCAGTACTAGCGGTTCTGCGTTCTTGAAAAAATTAGTTAATTTTCCAATTGCGTTGCGTGGCCGCACTTTCATGCGGCCGTACTTCGTATATTGGCTGTCAATGCCCGTCATTTGCTGCTACTGCGGCCGTGATTAAGTGCACCAAAACGCACGTTAAAAATGCGTTCGTCTGACCCCAGCCTAAGGGGGATACTATATGGTACTTTAAATAGGAGGGGAGGGGGTTGTAAACAAAGGGGTTAAACCTGGATATTTTTAGTTTCTTTTAAAAACTAGCCTAAATCCAGCACAGGTCTCCCTCTGATCTCCGCAAGATCTGAAATCAAATGTTTCCAACTTGGCATGTCTTGTGACTGCAGGGGTCTGGAATCTCAGCCAATCCTGTGGCTGTCAATGCAGGAAGACTTTGATACCTTTTGGATGGGGCTGGCAATCAAAGTACTCCAATCCCTGAAACCCGAGCTGAGGTTCTGGGCAGGACTAAACCCCTGATTGAAATGTAATTCTCGAACATAAAATTGGAGGTATTGCAACTTGTGGAATAATTTAATAAAGGCAGACCCTGTTGTGACATGAGCTAAATGCTATACTATAAAATAATAAAATTTGTAGAGAGCAATCATCTGGAGCCCATCAGTTTGCGAAGGGGACGGAGACAGGATACTCCAGAGAAGTACACATTAGTGGGATTTTCCTGGAACACATCCTGTGTTGTTCATGTACGTTCTGTACAGTTTGGTCCCACGATTGCTTATCGGGTCTTGGCCATTGAGTATTCAGTGTCTGGCTGTGTGAATCACGCTTTCCCATCTGTGAATTCTGCTGTAACTCTTGATCTTGCCAAGGTCTAGTTAATCTAGTCTGAGCTGTGAGAGCAAAATGAATGAGATGAGCGTTGTATTCTGCAAGTACTTCTTTACACTCACTTCACACTCTACCATGCAGGTATCTACGTTTTGCTCAAACATGAAGGGCTCTATCCCCTAGTGACCACCATCTGTAGCGTTCAAATGAGTAACATTTAACGCTAGGATAAGTGACCTTAACGCATGCCCCTCCCCCCATATTACATCCCTAATGCTAAACCTGTTATAAATCCGTTGGCGATTGTACTTTGTGCTCCCCATGTTAAGTATAGGAAGTGCAATCAGTAACTAGGCTAAGTAAAGTATTACAAAGTCCTAGCGCTAATTACCGCACCGATGCACAAACAGAAATTTTAGCGACACCTAAGAGCTATTGCTAACGGATTCCACTCTTGCTAAATCATTTGGCACCCCCCAATAGATCAGATACTCACCTCTCAACCTGCAGCGAGAACAGAGACCTCATCCATTGCTTCTCCTGGCCACAAGCAGAGTGAGACTGGGGACAAATAGTTCCCAGTCTCCCTCTGTTGCGGGATCACGCAGGGCTCGTAGCCCAGAAGCAAACTGTCTATGGAGTCCTATGAACTCCAGGAGGTGATACTCGCAGCGGGCGCGGAAGCGCTACCTTGAGCATCATTGAGGGTAGCACTTCACTCCGGGCAAGGTGCCAAGGTAGCGCCTGCCACGGAATCTAAAGCTAAAAGGGGGACGCTATGGGGAAAACTGCAGGCACAGGTTTTCCCCTTTTAGTGTCCCTATTTTGGCATTGTCTAGGGAATAGGACCTGAAGCCTTCTAACCAATGATCTCAAACTCTGGGCCCCAAGATGCTGATGGCCTACAATTCCCTGAACTCTTTGGATGCAGTAGATGGCCTGAGAATCCAGAGTTTTGGCTCAGAAATGTCTGGTGGGGCCAGGGTGTGTAGCTCTGCTTTAAACAAACCATTTTAATACTGGTGAGCAGTGTTCCTCGTGGAATATATATATATATCTACTGTATATCATTATTGCCAGAAATTGGCATAGCTGGCAAAAGCTAAATTTTTTTTTACAGACATAGAAAAAGGTTATTCTCCATCAAAGATTTGTCAACTCTTGTGGCATGCCAACACGGTGAGTGACAGCTTTGAGTGGAATTGCTGTCCTGGCCAGTACGTTACTTGGATCTTCCACCAATCGGCAATCCACTCTCCTAGTATTCTTCTATGCCTATAATCGAGCGAGGGCAGCAAAAATCTTGCTTTATAGCCTAAAAATACACCTCTAATAGTGATCCCACAGGGAAAACATGGGTCAGTAAGATTACTAGTTTCAAAGTTTTCTGCTCAGCTAAAATTCTTAAATTCAGGATCTAACAATAGTCACAGGACTACTGACCCAAATTAACATTACAATCAGAGATCTCATAGAACACGTTAAAACCAGGGATACGTTACATTTCAAATGTTTTTTTTTTTTCTTTAGCTCCGATTCCTTTTTTCCGAAGCATCAGGTTTTACATGCAAAGCAAGTAACTGATAAATGCTAGAACTATTTCTTTCTTGCAATGTTATTGCTACTATAAAATTTTAAATGTTGGCTTTTAGACAATTAAAAGAAAATAAAATACTATCTTTTTACTGTAAATTTGATCTGCATCTTCAATTCATGAATGAGAAGCCACATTGCACGTGTGAAATATAAAGAAGCTTGGTAAATCTACTTTTTTTTTTATCTCTGTGCCCTTTGATAAAGCTTGTAATTCCACTCGGCTCAAAAATATTTCCCGTTTCACAGTCTCCTCAACCAATCACTGGCTTAGGCGTTTTATAGAATCACCTGTCGGCCATAAGTGATGCAGACATGTTTCAATGAAAACTTGCACTGGCCATCGGGCCACGTACAATTCCCCCATCTCACGTCTGGAGGGGGGGGGGGGGGGGAGACCTCAATACATATAAAACTGTTTAATTGTGAATAAAATGCACACATTTGTACATATATTTGTTTTCTTTTTTTTTCTGGACCAAAATAAGTTTATTTTTTTATTTTATTGAAACCTCATATATACATAATGGTGAGGGTTGTTGGGTACAATTAATACTGTTCAAATTGATCATGTGGTCCCCTACTCTGGATACTCCTTAGGTAGTTCAAGAAAAAGTACAGGAAAACTGACGAGCCTTGCAGCCAGGTAGCCACTGGCTCCTACGATTTTGAAGTTGGCTTCAAAATCTGAGTTTATGCATAGCTACACTGGACTAAAAAAAAAAATTGAACTCTAAAATTAATATAAATTTGTCAAGTCCTGCAAAATGGGTTGCACCCTGGAATATGTACAATTGCTTCATACTTGCATATGCATTTTGTTCCCCTTTTATATTAATAAAAGATTGTAAAATGAGATCAAATTAAGGTTCTCATTTTTTTTGTTTGTGGAGAAATGTCTAAAGTTTAGGTCTTGTATTTATTTCATAGCCACCAGGCTCATCCACCCATATGTTACCTCGAATTAAGATCACTAACAAATTCTTCTGATAAAACCAGAGGATATGCATAGGGAATACATACAAAAAGGACTATTATCAGATTGACACCATTCACACTGACACATTATCTGATTGCCAGATCTGCCTTGTTTTTCGGGAAAACTATTACGCCTTCATACAAAGAGGGGTACTACAGATTGAGCACCCCTTTTCCAGAATTCATAATTCCTGATGACTCAATCCCGCATTTTCAGAACAATTTTTAGAGACTCTGGACAGGTGGTGCTCCCTAAAGACACTGCCACTCGGGAACTCCTCTCAGCCCCAGTGTGTGACATGCTGTTCAGAGTCTCTTACTCCAGACGACATGTTCACAAATGCTGCAGGGTATACACCCGCTGGGAGCTGTAGCAGGAAGGAGATCACAGCGCGTTCAGTTCCTCAGCTGGTGCAAGTGCTAAGTTAGCAACTAGGCACTGAACGCTGTGCTGCAGGTCAGTGCTCAGCACTGCTAACTTAGCACTTACAGCTAAGTAGAGCGGTGCTGCAGAGTAGAGGAATGTGACGTGGAAAAGATGGCCGCCTCCACGGAGCAAATAATCCAATAAGGAAATGTTCAGTTTGAAGTTTTGGTGGATCAAAACACCAAATATTTATTGGATCATGGTAAACCTTAACACTAAAGTGGTAATAAAATGGACAACAGTGGATATTGCAGAAACGGCAGCTTTCATTAAGCAATCCTTTGCCACGTTGCTTCAATATTCACAGCCAAAGAGTTCAGTGAGACTGCTGCAGCAAACTAAACTGCTGCAATGTAGCAATTCAACATCTGCTGAGGAACTGAATGGGCCTTAGCTCTCCCACTGAAATCATCATCTTCTTAAACCTTGGATTCTCCCAGATTCTGAAATGTAGAATCCAGAATGCTCGGGGTCCCAATGTAGGTCTTGAGAAAACCTTGTCGATTCTAACACTAATAATCCCCCTAAAGAATCAGAATTGGAAAACCATGCCACCTGTGCTATACTTCAGATATCTGGCAAACCTGGACTGTTTGTGCTCACGGAGGTCAGGTTTGGGAAGCACTGACTTAATGGGATGGATTGCCAGCAAAACCCATAAACTTTGAGCAAGTTTGGAATGCAATCTAGGAAAAGTGCCCCCCCCCCACTGTCCCGATCTGGTTTATTCGCTGGGTGAAGTGGAAGAGTTTCTTGCACCCCACTCAGTGTCATCAGGATTTTTGTATTTCAGTCACTATTGACATCAGCACACAGTTTGGGAGTCGCTGAGCTAAAGACCAGGAGCTGCACGTGGCAAGGGAGAAAAGGTAAGTTCACCCCAAAACACAAATTAAGCAGCCTTTGTCCAAATTTTTAAGGACCACAAAGGAACTCTGTTTTCAGTAGCGTTCCCCTTACATTCCCTTTTCACAAAATCTAAACGCTTTTAAACTGGGACTGGATAGATGGAGTCTTTGCACTATAACAATTATAATGATCTGACATCATGATTTCTAGACTCTCTATATTCAAGCAGTTGCTTGCTGCCTTTCACAGGGAAGCACTTTCATGTGTTGCCCATCTGTATGCAGGATAACATTGTGAATACACATTGCGGAAACATGTTTGGGTGAGGTTGTTTACACAGTTGAACGATTTGGACAATGGATACCTGGATTTGAGGTAAATGGATGAGAATTTGTTCCTAATTGAAGGAAATGACTTTATTCAAACTTTGCTTCCATGAAAAAAGGGCCTCTTTTAACCCTTTCAGTGACAAGCAGGTATGCAAATGCATCGGAGCCAGGTGCAGCTTGTCATGTTTAAACTATAAGCCTAAAATATCTGATCATAGGAAGTCTACTATGAGCATTGAATATCCATGTGTATTTTTACAGCAAAGTGGATTGTCAGCAGTTCTTAGAATAATATATTACGATAGCAGCACATATTAATATTAATATAAACATGCCCGCGAGTGATTTTTTTTCCCCCCCCCCTCCTCATTGAGTCCCATGGAACTTGGCCGGATGCAGTGTTTAGGTCAGGCGGTTTGCTTTGGCAGACAGCCACCCTGGATCTATGAGGGGCCTGTCCTTATCACAAAGGTTGCAGCCTTGTGGGAGTTAAATCAACTTTGCTAACTTGCTCTTTCCCCCCCCCCCCTTGGATTACTCCTCATACTGGAAGGGGTCCTCTTTCTTTCTTTTCCTTTTTTTTTTTTTTATTTTTTAATCCATTCCTTGGATAACGATGAAGTCCTTTTGTCTTGCTTTCCCACAGTCATCAATACATCTGTTCAATAAGCACTGAATGTTTCCGTGTTTGGCTTTTCGTGCTAGGCTCGGTTTACAATCGGCAGGTACAGGTCTCCTGCTGATTATACTGTGAACTGTACGTATCACTTGGATCTTCATTTTTTTCTCTACGTAAATATGTGCTATGGCAAACTTTATAATACTTTAAAAAGCTCCAATACTTTGCATGGCTGTACAATAGGTAACAGATGACAATGAATAATATGGATTCTTTAGCTGCTCACCAGGCAGCATGCAATGTGATGTCCACACTTTGGAGGATGGATGAGGATACGCTCTTTGGCTTCATTAGCCATATCTGTGCTTTCTTGCCTCTTTGTCAGAAACATAGAAGTAAAAATTGTAAAACTTTTTTGTTTTAGTTAGCTGTTCCATGGTGTTACGAGAGCCCAGGTCAAATGTTTTCCCTCGGCCGTCGTGATTCGTTTTCCTCTACTAGTTCCCGGATTCTCTCCTCAACAAGCAGCGCTGAATCAATGTCAGTTCTTAATGTATCCCAATAAAGCAAACAACACTGGTCATATTGGGTTAAGCAGACTCACTGGCCATTTCAGCAGGTCTCTTTTTGTTTGGTACAGAGTTGGATAACAATAGTTAACATCCCAGCCCACACAGACATCCCGGCACCAGTTTACCATGCTCTCCATCAGGTCCTCCTCAGATTGTAAGCGCTTGAGCATGAACTTCTCCTACGGTTCTATGTGTTTAACTTGTATGTATATTGGTTATTCTGTCTCTCCCATCGTACAGCACTATGGAACTTAGTGGCGCCTTATAAATAACTGTAACTGCAGTCTTACAGAGAAAGGGTCCTTGTTTGCAGGGATTTCAGGGGAGCAGCAGCAATCCGTGGGTACCGTTTGATACCTCGGGACCTTATGGTGTCACAGTCCAAAAAGCGCCCAAATCTGCAGGCAGGAGCCAGAGCGGCAGCGTGTGAAAGTTACCCTAGGTGCCGGGGTTTAATGTTTCTACAGATGTTTCCATTAAAGTGAATGCTGTGCGTCTTTGGGATTGGTTGGCGCGTCCAGCTATCTGGATGTTGATTGGCTGGGGTTTCAAACTCAGCTCCTGGTTTCAAATCCAGGCTTCCCCTGGTGTCAAGGAACATGAGGGACAGGCATTAATGGCATTTGTCTTATGTTCGGATGGGGGAAAACACCACTTTTAACATTAAAGCATAAACAGACCAACAGCTTAAATGAGAGGAGCAGCTGAGGAGGGAGGTTTTAGTACAGTCCAGTCTCTGAGCACTGGGTTCCGTGACACATGGTCTTACTAGAAATTTAGCAGTTGTAATTTTTACTGGTAATACAGCCAGTTGATACGGTGGAGCGGTGTGGTCAGTGGCTGGTGAGGCAGATTAGGGTTAGAGGCTATATGGGGGGAAGAGATTTGGGTTAGAGGCTATATGGGGGGAAGAGATTAGGGTTAGAGGCTATATGGGGGGAAGAGATTAGGTTAGAGGCTATATGGGGGAGAGATTAGGGTTAGAGGCTATAGGGGGGAAGAGATTAGGGTTAGAGGCTATTAGGGGAACAGATTAGGGTTAGAGGCTATTAGGGGGGAACAGATTAGGGTTAGAAGGTATTAGAGGCATAGATTAGGGTTAGAGGCTATTAGGGGCACAGATTAGGGTTAGAGGCTATTAGGGGCACAGATTAGGGTTAGAGGCTATTGGGGAACAGATTAGGGTTAGAGGCTATATGGGGGAACAGATTAGGGTTAGAGGCTATATGGGGGAACAGATTAGGGTTAGAGGCTATTAGGGGCACAGATTAGGGTTAGAAGGTATTAGGGGCACAGATTAGGGTTAGAGGCTATATGGGGGAACAGATTAGGGTTAGAGGCTAATATGGGAACAGATTAGGGTTAGAGGCTATATGGGGAACAGATTAGGGTTAGAGGCTAATGGGGGAACAGATTAGGGTTAGAGGCTATATGGGGGAACAGATTAGGGTTAGAGGCTATTAGGGGCACAGATTAGGGTTAGAAGGTATTAGGGGCACAGATTAGGGTTAGAGGCTATATGGGGGAACAGATTAGGGTTAGAGGCTATATGGGGGAACAGATTAGGGTTAGAGGCTATATGGGGGAACAGATTAGGGTTAGAGGCTATATGGGGGAACAGATTAGGGTTAGAGGCTATATGGGGGAACAGATTAGGGTTAGAGGCTATATGGGGGAACAGATTAGGGTTAGAGGCTATATGGGGGAACAGATTAGGGTTAGAGGCTATATTTGGGAACAGATTAGGATTAGGGGAACAGATTAGGGTTAGAAGGTATTGGGGTAGAAAGTAGAGAGTGAAAGTGACAGTGCTAGAGAAATGATAAGAGGAGAAGGGGAAAGAGAAAAAAATAAAGGGGAAGGAGAACATTAATGAGGGGAAATAGAGAAAACAAAATGAGAGATAGATTAATTATAAGGACAGATAGCAAAACAGACAGATGAACATACTCAGAAAGACACAAACAGGGAGAAAGACAGATACAGGGACACAGAAGGACAGACAGATGCAGAGACACACAGGACAGACAGATACAGGGACACACAGAAGGACAGATACAGGGACACAGACAGAAGGACAGATACAGGGACACACAGACAGAAGGACAGACAGATACAGGGACACACAGACAGAAGGACAGACAGATACAGGGACACACAGACAGAAGGACAGACAGATACAGGGACACACAGACAGAAGGACAGACAGCTACAGGGACACACACACAGAAGGACAGACAGATACAGGGACACACACACAGGACAGACAGATACAGGGACACACAGAAGGACAAACCTCCCCTCCCTCCATACTCACCTGCCTCTTGCTTCTAGCTGCTCCTCTTCCTGTCTGTCTCCCGGTATCAGGGTCCTCTGGTCATGTGACAGGCAGGGGTTTCTGCACCCCTTTGCTGCCACACAGCATAAATCCCTGTTAGTGCAGGCAGCCATGCAGGGCCATATGCAGCCATGCCATATGCAGGGTCCTGCTCCACACCGATCAAAAGGAGCAGGGCTCCTCCCCACCAGATGATACCCTGGCCAGGCCAGCTTTCAGGCAGCCTGCAACGTGCGAGCAAGCACTCGAGCAGGCTGCCTGGTTGTATCTGCAGCTGCTCAGACACCCGCCCATACAACCCCTCCCTCAGCTTGTCAGTGATGCTGACGCCTTGCCCCCCGCCCCCCCCCCCCCAGCTCTGACAGGCTGATAGAGAAAAAAAAGGTTTAAACTTTTTTTTTATTATAAAACGGCCCCCCATCGGCCCAAAAGTTAATCAGCCTACCGGGATTCCGGTAGGCCAGTCTGGCCCTGAAGTCATGCTGTCTGCCCGCCCCCCACGATTGACGAGGACAGTCACATGACTGTCCTGCGTCAATCAAACCATGGGGAGCACTGCCTCCCATGGTGGGCTTTTTTTTTTTTTTTTCTTTAAAAATAGCTTGAGACAATGGAGCTTTTCCATTGGCTCAAGTTTCATTTGCTGTCATTGCCTGGAGGCAATGATGAGCTTGCCTGCCACCAGCTGGAGCTCCGCAATTACGTAACGTTGAGCTGCGTAAATTGCGTAGCCTAGGCTGGCTCAGCGCTGCCCCTGCTGTCTGTGTAGTGTACACACACACAGCAGCCGACAAACTGTGAAAGCGCAGGAGAAAAAAAAGCAGACAGAGAGAAGAAGCAAGCACAGCGAGGGAGCGAGGAGAGGTGTATGAGAACTTTTTTCAATAAATAACATTTTCAGTTTAAATATACACACACATACAACACACATCACATGTCATTACACACAATAAGCTCATTAATTTACTGGAATGGCAGGGCAGGCTCTGCCTCCCCTACCACCACTGAGTGCACGTCCCTGCTGTGGAGAGGGCGACATGCGATTGTCACTTTGTAACCTGTGTTGTTGCTAAACACAAATTTCACTAATACGGTACTTCAGGGATGTTTTTTTCCCTAGTCCTTTAGAGCAAAATGCCTATGGTGTCAGTAAGGTTTATTGTTCAATGTAGTGTATGGTTTATTCTATTGCATTTTTGTGACTGGTCTCTAATTTGCCATCCCTTTTGATTTTATACAGATCTGCAGCCAGTAACCTACTGTGAGCCTGCTTTCTGGTGCTCCATTTCCTACTATGAACTTAACCAAAGAGTTGGAGAAACGTTTCATGCCTCCCAGCCCTCCATGACCGTGGATGGATTTACAGACCCTTCAAACTCGGAGCGTTTCTGCTTGGGGCTGCTCTCCAATGTGAATCGAAACGCTGCGGTGGAACTGACCCGACGGCACATCGGTAACTTCTCTTAAAAGCTTTTCATTTGTAAAAGGCAACTAGATCCCTTTCTGCAATGCCTGAATACAAATTAAAGGAGGTCCTTAATTCACACTCGCCTCCATGAGTCAACTATCTACAGGGCACAGCAGTGCTATACAAGAGATACATGAGGTTTGATGAACTACAAAGCCTTGATTCTTTCTAACCGTGCAGGTGTCAGAACAGAATTTTTTATTTTCCTTTGCCAAGGAGAGCTCATTCTGAAGGGTTAAGGAGGCTCGGTGTCCCAGTCATAATAATCACTCTATGATAAGTGTGTCATATCAGTAGGGATGTTCTTTTGCTGTCATTGACCCTAAACCTCAGTGATATTTTGTCTGTTTCCCTCTCATAGAAATGCACCCTTAGTTTGACAAATGCAGTGTTTTACCAAGTGTAATTACTCTGGTTTATTATTACAGAAACTTTTCCATCCTTAAATATTCTAAGGTTAACATAGGGGGGTGGAGTCGGGTGTTTATTAATAATCTCCCCTGACACCCTCTCCCTCCTCTCCGTCCTCTCCTGTTTTATCTCGAGAGTGTCCATTTAATATTGCATTAATTCTGACACTGGGCTGCCTCGCCGCTACTCTGAATCGGCATTGTGAGCCACGGCTAGTCTGGAATGCACAGCTGTGCTTTCCAGACCTAAAGCTCTGAAAGATTATCAGTCCTCTGGAACACCTGCGGAGAAGGGGGAGAACACTCATGGTCACCTTGACCTTCAGATTACATAAAGGGTTATTCAAAGAGAATCAAAGTCACCGCACGTTCGGTGACTTTTTGTTCTCTCCAATTCGGTGTGATTTGGCGATCCCATTTCGGCCACCCTGCGGTGTATTCAGCAAGCACCACAGGGCCGTCATAGTGCAGGGAAAAGCTGCCGCAATCCCGGCGAACACATACCAAAACCCGCAAAAAACATCTGGATTAACCCCGCCGAACACTCCTGAGAAACTCGACCTGCCGCTGATCACAGCGCAGAGAAGCCGCCGGAAAAAGCCAACACCACAGACGAATGGAGTGAAGAATAAAAAACGTACGCTTGAATGTTTGAAAAGTGAAACGCTGTTTGCAAAGAAACTACTGAACGAAAATGTCTGGAATTTACATCTGCGATCCAATGAATGATAATAAAAAGGGCTGTTACAAAAAAAAGAAAACTATTTAAAAAAAAAAAGTCAATTTTCGCTAAAAGATCCTAAAAAAATAGACTTTTTACTGCAGAATAAAATAATAAACGGTTTATTAGATATTGAATTAAAACGGGAATATTTTTAACATTGAAGCCTATGGGATTCTCCTGAATAAATCTGTCCCATCAAACCACCGCATGGCAGGGCATTTTGGCAACTTTTCCCTGCTGTTTCGTGTTCTCTGAATAGACGAAGCATTGCTTCTCTATGGGGGTTTCACTGCCCTCAAACAGGCACCTTATGTGCAAGCAATTCGCCAACATTTGGCGAACTGCCTGCTTTCTGAATAGCCGACTGGCCAGGAAAGGTACCGTATGCTGAATTTCAGCGTTCGGTTAGCTTTCAGCCACAATTCGGAGCTCTTTGAATAGCCCTGATAGTGTCTCTTTTTAAGGAAAGATGGGTGAATGGGATTTCTTTACCCTCTAGGGCTAGGCAATGTGGCTAAAGCATCGGGGCAATTAAGTGGTGAGACTAGTGTATCACAGTAATGCATGTCCATGTACTAATTCCATCCTGCTTATCTTGCAGGGAGAGGGGTGCGCCTATATTATATTGGAGGGGAAGTGTTTGCTGAATGCCTTAGTGATAGTGCAATATTTGTACAATCTCCAAATTGTAACCAGCGTTATGGTTGGCATCCAGCTACAGTCTGCAAAATACCACCAGGTAAGAATACTTTAAATATGCCCCATTCAAAGCTCTCCTTGTAACGCACAATAGCTAAGGCCCCGTTCAAACTGTGCAATGTCGTGATTTTCATATTTGTGACATAGAGCGATAATGTCGTGCGACTTTGCAAAGCACCACCAATGCAAAATTGCAAAATGCAAATCGCAATAAAAGGGTCATGTAGCAGCGACATGCTACCGCGACATCGCACGGCAAGATGTGAACAGCTCCATTGAAATGCTTTGGAGAAGCTACATAGCGCGACATCGCGCTGATTTTGCCGCGGTTTCGCAGCAAAATCCACGTGATAAATCGCACAGTGAACAGGGCCTAAAGAGAGACTGCCACCATAAAATGTTCTTGTTGTTTTATGTTCCTTACATCTTGCATGTACTTTAGTTTTTCTCCTACAGTAACATTTTAAATAAGCCTATATGTGTCACTGTGTGCATCTATTTTGTGATCGGTGTTGTGAACTGCCCTCCACTGTCCACAGTATCTTTACAACGCTTGGTCATCACTGTAAACTTGGGCATAGTATGGGCTCTATGGCCAATTAGGATTCCATGTGTGCCAGATGTATACAATGGACGACACCGTGGTAGATTAATGCGTTGTTAGCCTACTGTCAGATCTCATTCAGCTGCCATCCTTTCTCGGGTCGCATAGACAACACAATAGATCCCATGCAGCCTTGTCTAAACACTCCCTCCACCCTATTTTCGTCTTTATTATTATTTAATCCTATACCAGAGCTGGAAAGCAGAATTTACCATAAGATTTTGGTAAATATTGCATCATGGGGAAAAAGCCACAAAATGTAAGCCGGAAATGGACATCAAACTTTCTTTTCTTTTTTTTTTTTATTTTTTAAACCTGCAATGACTTAAAATAAAACACAAACGGCAGCATGTGTTTTATAATATTTTATAATGCATTTTTTGTAATGCAGAAGTGTGGTAGTGGTCCTTAAAGTGTGGTGCTTTACGCTTCTCGCATACTCACACAGTCACACTCCTTACTACACTTTGCCCGTTACTAGATAAACAAATACGGTGTTCATTTATGTCAACGCCAGCAGAAAATGTTAGATGGTTACCAATGGTATCTGGCACGTGGACAGGGAAATTACACTCTCAAAATAGCATTTTGCTCACACACAAATCAACTGTTAATGATTCGCAAGTCCATTCAGTTCCAGGTGATCTATTCACAACATTACGTTTACATTGTGTGTTTGATGAATATTTATCAGAAGTTGTCCGCTTTACTACCATTTGGTCTAATTGCATTAGATTGTAGGGTCACGAGCAGGGTCCTTTCTCCTAGTGTTCTAGTGTGCGTGTAATGTGTGTGTCTGTCTCTCCCTCTGTCCAGCGCTACGGAACTTGTTGGCGCTTTATAAATGCTTGTAACTGTGAAGGACTCAATTTAGAATGAAATGTGGACTGGTTATTGGCGAAGGCAGGATTCCAGACACAGGAGAACAATCCTGAAAATGTTTAACGTTGGCATCAGAAATCTGGGAATTCCATTCCATAATGAGCCCCCGTTAATGACTTTTATAATATTGAACATGTAAGATGAGCACCACTCGCCACACACGGTGTTAGAGGTTTCAGCTATAAACTAAAGGGTCTACTTACAAAGTGCTGAAATTGTGTGCAGTTTCGCTGCATTTCTAAACGCTTCACTGTATTTTCAGCAAAATGGAATCAGCAAATTCACTATTTAGTGACTGGTCACCGTATTTTGGCAAAATTGGAGTCCTCAAAGCATTTATTGGACGTTGGGGTAAAATGCCAAATTGGCATCAGCGAATTCCACAGAACAAATGGGAAGCCTCTTACTCTCCTAGGAGATTAAATTTAAAAAAAATGGTAAAAATTTGTCTAATAATAATAAAAAGGTCTATTTTACAAAAGATTAAACAAGGTCATCAAACCCCCCCCCCCCCCCCCAACAAAATGGTAATTTTTAACCTTTTTTTTTTAGGATTTTATTTAAAAGGGGAAAAAAAAAAAACAATGTTACTTTTCACATTGAAACCTATAGGAATTGCCGGTTTCAACCTGGTGAAATGAAACCCCGAAAATCGGCATTTCTCTGCAATTTAGCATTCTGTGAATAGAAGAGACACTAGTCTTCTATGGGACCGTTTTGGTGCTGCCGAACTGCACCGTATTTCGCGGTCAATTCGCCTGTATTTGGTCTTGGTGAATAGACAAATTGGCCCCAATTAAATGTGAAACTGTTCTAATTTTTTTTTTCTTCTTTTTCATTTGAGGCTGTAATCTGAAGATCTTTAATAACCAGGAGTTTGCAGCACTTTTGGCTCAGTCTGTTAACCAAGGATTCGAGGCGGTGTATCAACTGACAAGGATGTGCACTATACGCATGAGTTTTGTCAAGGGATGGGGAGCAGAATACAGGTTGGTATAAACAGTCATTGCAGCATGGAGTGGGAGATTAAACTAATAAAATGCCAAAAAATGAAGAAAACAAAGACTAAGGGGTATAGAGGGTTCCCACTTAGATGACCTTACAATGTAAAGCAGGGGTCGGCAACCTTGGCCCTACACATGTTTTGGAAATACATCTCCTGTCATGCGCAACCACTTAATAGGTTGACAGAGGCTTATGGGAAATATAGTTCCAAAACATCTGGAGGGCCAAGGTTGCTGGTCTCTGTAGACACAAATATATATAAATCCTGGTTTGTCAGCAGTGAATAAAGGATTTCTAACTTAACATTTCGAGTTGTTGCCACATACTAGGATTAAAATGGCTTTATGTTGAATTGCTGTAGGATAAACCAGCAGCGTTCTAGTAATCTCACATCTATTCGCTGATATTGATATGCTAACTGAGCATGCGTTTATGAAATCGTACGGAGCATTCCTGCAGAAATGAGGTGAGACACCGATAAACATGCTCAAATATAGAGTTCTTTTCCCCCTGTTTAAACGCCAGCTGTGGCAATGGTGCGTGCGCCCATAGTGTCCAGAGGGCGGTGATACAGTGACAGATGTCATTATGTGGTGGGTGTAACCTGCACTGACTGCCAGAGTGAAACATTCTGCTATTGCGGGAGCAATCGAGACACCCAGAGCAGATCCCGGCTTTGCCTGCTGGCTTCCAGATGTTCAGTGACCATTTTGCTGTTAACCTCTTGGTGCCAGGACAGGGTTTGCTGAGGCAAGAACACATGGATCTCATGCTGGCTTGTTCCTGGTGGGTTAAAGCTAATCTTCCACTCTTGACAGCCAGTTTCAGCTCTGGCCAGGAGCCAGGCGAGCTAATGGAACCCAGATGTGCCTCTGTTTGGCAGTCTCATTACTGATCCTGAGGTTTCACTCTCACATTTCACTCACTCTTTCATTAACCCCTTTGGTGCCGAGCATTTGCTTTTAATATGCACTGCGATGCTCTGTGCCTGTCAAACCTATGGTGCTAAACAAAGGGTAGAACAAAACAGTATAAAGTTCATCCTTCGTAGTTGGTCCCAAGAGTAGCGCTTTGGATTTTGCAACTTATTCTCTCATGGTACAATTTTGTAATGCACGCTTATGTCTGTGGTTCTGTTGTAACATAAGCAAGCAAATGGTAGGTCATGTTTAGGTCCCTCCTTTATCATATTCTGCTATAATTATACCAAGTCACGAATCTCCTTTGCTCATGACCTTATTTGTGTTTTTTCTCTTTTTGTGGTTTTCCCCAGACGTCAGACTGTGACCAGCACCCCCTGCTGGATTGAGCTGCACCTGAATGGTCCCCTACAGTGGCTAGACAAAGTCCTAACGCAAATGGGTTCCCCTAACATCCGTTGCTCCAGCGTGTCTTAGAGAGAAGTCTCCCAGGTTCTGAGATCTCTTCCAGGCAACCCTGAGCTACGGATCTAAACCGGCATAGCTTGGTCCATATTAAACTTGGACGCAGAAACGACTTCTTCTGGACAGGAATTGCAAATCACTTCAAAGAGGTCTTACTTGATTCCAGCTGAGATTCTTTTAATGGAACCATAGTTACATGATATTCGATTTGGTCCAAGAAGACTCCTGATCATGAAAAGACATACCATGATGCCGCGATGCAATGATACATTGAACTCTGGCGCTTCGAGCGTGCATTCATGGTTACTCCAGCCTCACAGACACTCTTGAAACTTTCACATCTACTGGACAGTCTTGATCGCAGTCAAAAGTCCAGATGTTACAGTTAAACTGTATTAATCTGTCGGGAAGGTATGAAGCATCTCTGAAGATACAGGGATTCATTTTTTTTTCTGCACAGTACACTTTTTGGATGTACGTTTTAAACAATTAGACTTGCTATATGGGAACGGGAGTCTTATTGCAGCAGGGAAATATTTAATTTCAGAAGTATTTCATCTTTTTTTTCAGACTTTAGAGCTGCTTTTGAGACCATACCTCTAAGCACAAGAATTGGACTCATTGGCTTCAGTGCTGGAGGAGATGAACTTGTCCATTTGGCTTTCAGACCCAATGTCTAATCCACCTCTGTGTGTAAACACTGCGATAGTACATGGCAAAGAAGTGGATGTAACACGCACACGCACTCCTCCATAAAAGGGCATTTTAATGGTTTTAAGGTAGACTTTAAAGGGACATTCTAGTCATTTTTGAACTTTACCTAAACGGAATTTAACATTTTAAAACAAACCTTTTCCTAATTTACATCAACCCTACTGTCAGGGAGTTATTGCTTAAAAAGTCCGCAGACTTCTCTCTCCTCAACCTAAAGCATTAGTTTTATTTATCGACCAAATCCCTGTGCGACTTTTGCTATGCAAGGTGGAAGATACAGTGCAGGGACCCGGCTGGTGTTTATGTCAAAAGGAGAGCGGTCTACACGTTGTGCTTTTAAATAGGAATAACTCGCCAAAGATGAGCATTTGTAACCATTTAATTCTCTGCCTACACTGGGTTAATCAGGCTTCTTCACGATCCTGCAGAACAAGCTTGTGATCCTTCAATTCCTTGTAAACAGCAAAAAGTGACAATTTCTGCTAATGTTCGGTCTTGGAGGGGGAAGAAGAATGTGGAGTCGAAGGCAAGCAGAAATGCAGGGTATTCAACTAAAAAAGGTACTAAGTGTCATTTGACTCTCTTCATTTCAACTATTTAAAGAGAATCTTGATGCAGTTGGTTGTAGGCTATAGTTAGGGTATAATAGAACACTACAAGAATATACCTTTTATACTTTAAAGTTTTTTCGTTTGAGTTTTGTAAAACACGGGGGTGTACCTAGATCTCATCATACGTTGCATAATCTGACAAAAAAAATGATGTACCCCTTTTTGATCGGTCCTTCTGTAACATAATGACGGCTCTTATGAGATTAATCCACTTTCTGCAGTCCAAGGTTTTAACAGGACTCTGAAAGGAAGCACCTGTAACAGGGAGGGTGCAGAATCAGGAGGGTGGTCAGACCTCTATTATAATCTATAGAACAAGAGGGATGCTGCTGAATAGTATAGATCAGTCGAAAGCAAAGCAACATCAGACATTGGTGAAAAAGGGTTGAGTAATGTTCCACACATTGCTTCATGTGCCAGTAAATCTTTTATTTTTAATATTGTAAGAATATTTAACTGGAAAGGGGGCGGCAAGTACGTTTTAGCACAAGCGCCTTTGTCAACTCTTCCTGTCCTTCCAAAGTGCATCTCATTAATTAATGGTCAAAATGAACCATTGCAGGGAGTTAGAGCTTCAAGGTGTAGAAGTGGCTGGCTGCCATTTCTCTGGCCTTGCTCTTATTTAAACCTTAGGAGGGATTAAACCATGAGCCTTCCTGTGCTCCATAATATCCGTCGGGCATTTCGCTTCCTTAGTTTTAGCCAACTAAACTGACACATTTTATGCCAAGCGTTTCAATTCAATGTTCTTAATTTTTTTACTCTTTGCATTTTGGCTTAAATGTTAAAATTTGGTCCAGTGGATGAACTCACTCTTTCATCAATGAGCCACTTTGTGTTTTTGTAGCATAAAAAAAATCTGCCTCAAGTCTGTAACAAGTTACAACCTTATGGCTTTTATTATTTTTATTATTGCATTTCTTTTCCATTATGTCGTTCGTGTTTGTATTGCTTTGATATACGTTTTCTATAGTGATGCATCAGTCTTTGAGCTTTATGCTGTTTCATTCAGGCCTATATGTCTTTGCATTGTTGTCAAGCTTTGGCCACAATCACACTCCTTGCTGATAGGTTATAGCCATAGTAGTATCAAATAATACAGAGACATATTTGACATATTTCAGCCTGTAACGCTCCCAATATTATCCAGGTTATTCTTTAAAATTATATTTGGATTTCTATTTCAACTCACATTTTTTGTTATTTCGAGGTCTTTGTTTTGATTGTGAATGTAAATAAATCTTTTGATTTCCAAACGTGTCTTTCTTGAATATAGTCAACAGTAAATTTTGTAACCGGAATCCTAATCTCTATTCTGTCTATATATAATGTGTAAGAACAGATTAGTTGGTTAAACGTATTTATAAAGCTCCGAGTTCTGTAGCGATGTATGCATTTTGTTGTTCGTCTCATCCATTGTACAAGTTCAACAAACAGAACAGTAGGAGGGAAGACCCTGCTCAAGAGCTTACAATCGAACAGGGTTATTCAGAGAGGTGAAAAGCAGGAGAATGACTGGAGAATGGAAAATTCTAGGGCAAAATAGCTAAACCAGAAAAATTCTCCCATTTATCGCACTTTCCAAATCTGCTATTTTGACCTAGAATTTTCCATTCTCCAGCCATTCTCCTGCTTTTCACCTCTCTGTGAATAACCCTGTATGAGGAGAGGGGTGACATGTTATGTGATGGTTAATAGAGAATATGAAATGGTGAAGTGCATGTAGGCTATGTGGGAAGATGCAGTAGGAAATGAACAGAAGGATTTTGGAGAGAGATAAGTAGCGGGGTGCATGCGGGCTGTGTCAAAAGATGGGGCAAGAAATGTACAGTGGGGAATTATGGAGTGAGATCATAGGTATCTCTAAAGTAACGTGTTTTCAGAGACTTCTTGAAGGACTGGAGAGATGGAGTGATGTTTGGGGGGGTTTGCCTTCTTTTGGATCAACAGCAGTAGATGATGTGGGAAAGGGTGAACTTGATGGACACATGTCTTTTTTCAGCCTATGTAAATAATGTTGCAGGGGAGGGAGTTCCATAAAAAGGGGGCAGCTCTGGAGAAGTCGTGAAGGCGAGAGTTTGGTAAAGAGAGATAACATCAGATCGTTGGCAGAGCGAAGTGGTTGGGATGGGATACAAATACATTTCTCCCAAAAATGATTTAAATTTTTTATAAATTTAAACCCAGTAAGAGGACAAGTAATCTTACATTTTTAAGTGTAGAACCTGATAAGTGCATCACTAGCAAGTTTACAAAGGAAAGGGGATAGAGTGCAAGGCTAGAATATTCCATTTCACATACTAGGCCTGCCAGCTGCCCTTTTATTTTGAGGTTTGTATTCGACATGCTAGAGAAATCAGGAGGAAATGCCCTAATCCGGAAGGGGGAGACATGACTGCTGGGACTGGAGAGGGAATTGATTGGCTGCTTCTAAGGTGAGGTAAAGGGGAGGGGCTCGTCTCTGCAGCATAGTGGAGCAGAACTCTGTCCCACCCTGGTAAGGTTTAATTTTGTTTTGTGCTTTCTCCTTGTGTAGTCACAGCTGTGTTTTTTGCCTTGCCAGCGACCATTTAGAATAAAATAAGACGCCAAAAGGTGGGCTTTGGGAGAGACGAACTCTGCCTGCATGGGGTCAGCTAGGGCGATGAGCTCTTGGTAATATATGGTTGAAATTGCCCTCCGCAGGTTTGGGGCGAAGGGGTCAGGGTTGGTAGTGTTATTCTATTTATTTTAAATAAAGCATTGGCCTATGCCCTTTCCAGTAATAAGGTCTCTGTGTTTGTTGGGCATAGGTGAGGAGGTCTGGGCCTAAGCAATCATGTGTTTTAATCTCTTCATTACCAAGTTCTCCATAAAACTACTACCAGGACCCAGTGGATTTTATGAAAACCTGGTTTCCACTGTAGACAGTCTCTAAAATGTATTTTATAAAAAGGTTACATTACGTTTTACACTAAGTTTGACAGGCAGAAGCCCCCCCCCCCACAGACCAAAAAGCGCTACTACATGCATAGTACAGCTAGAGCTCAGTCTTTCTGTAAAAGAAAAATGAATCGCAAAGCTGGGTCAGCAGCTTCAGCACGTTGGCTGACATGTCAAAGATGCTGAAAGTTTGACACTTTCTGGAGTCAATTTGCAAACAAATTTTGTAGTGCGTAAAATTGATTTGCACTGCTCCATAATATGACCAGATTGTGCTTACTTGATGTTCGGCTCCTTCAGGTGCTTTCAAACATTGAGTGTATGTGACCACAGTGGTGAAGGGGTTAATGTACTTAAAGGAATACTATAGGCTGAAAAGTGAAATGCAACGGATAGCTGCTTGCAAATGGCTAAATTGTGTGTGAGCCGTTATCCATTAGCAGCTTGCCATTAACAGATCTATTCGAACAGGCTAATGTGTTTGCGGCTCGAGTTGGAATATTTGGGAGCAGCTCATTGATATCAGCAGCACCTCCTATAGGACAGCCCCCCTGTTCTTTGTGCTCTGAAGCATTCCGCAGGTCACTTGGGGGACCCGGGAAAGGAAATGACTCCCTTTTATTTCCCACCTAAATCTCATTAATTGAAAGTATCGATGTGAAAGGAGCCTTTTTAATTTGTCTTTTTCAAGCTCCCCTACACCCCCCCCCCCATATGAAGGAAATAAATGTTCAGGAAAAGATGTCGGATGTGGAAAAAGATTTCACGAATGGTGTATCAATGAGATATACGACTGCGTGACAAATTCACACATGGACTTGTGCAGGAAGTTTTGTGTGTCCATTTCCAGGGTTTGTCTGCAGTGTTTCCCTAGGAGAAACATTTGATTGGCTAATTACCCTGACGTATGCTGAATGGATCAAACTCTAGATAATGGTGTAAGACGGTGCTTCCCAAACCTGGTCCTCCCCTCAGGTACCCCCTATAAACAGGCTGGATTTTAAGGATTCTTTGGAGAAGCAGACTGAATCCTGCAATCACTGAGCAGCAAATCCTATCTCCTGTGCTGCACTTCAGATATCTGCAAACCTAGCCTGTTAGGGGGACTTGAGTACCAGGGTTATAATGTGAGACAGGGTTTCCCAAATCTGTCCACAGGACCCTCTGCCTCGCCAGGTTTTCCAGATATGACGCACATCACAGGTGATAGGATTTGCTGCTCAGTGATTGCAGGATTCAGTCTGCATTTCCTCAAAGTGATCTGCTAAATCTGGCCTGATTGAGGATCCCGAGGACAGGTTTGGGAAATGCTGATGTAAGTGCATAAATGTACGGAAATAAATATTGGATAAAGTATTTTGCTCTAGTGTCGCTCAGACTGAAAGGGTGAAAATTACACTAACGAAGAGGCACTTTTCAGGATAAAACTAGACTAGGGGGGGCGTGGCTAGACGACGAGGAGAGCGGTCGCTGATTCCCCGAGCTCCGGCAGCAACGCTTACTTCAAGGGGAGCGTGAACACCGTGACATGCATCTTGAATACCCTCTCCTCGGTCTGCTGTCGGACGACCTCAGGGCCCCGTGGGCTCGGTTTCGCAGCAGTTTATGTCCTGGTGAGCAGTCTCGGGCCTCCCCACTTTGCGGCCTTCTGTGTCCGACGGCCATCTTGCAGCCTGCACATTGCCCCCTCGGCACCGCTCTTCTTCCCCATAGAAGTGGGAGACTCCCCACGGTGACAGGAGACAAGTCTATGAAGAGCTCAAAGGCCAGGAGCTCCGGCCTCAAGGACATCCGGCAGTCGTTGGGCCTGGGATGTGGAGGCGGGACACGGAGCCGAACTGCTGATATACTTACCTGTCCCGGGTCCTCGCATACGATGACCAACCCTGCGTCTTCGATCCCAGGTGAGAGTTGAGTGTTACTGATGGCGCCGGTGCTGACGGAGGCTGGCCTGCGCACGGTCATGGAGTTCTGTGGTTTTTGGCATCAGGATCTTCAGGTTTGTTCCGCTGTGGTGACCCTCCAATCCCGTATTGATGAGGTGGATGTGCGTACCTTGAAGGTGGAGGGGACACAGGCGACGGCGGATGCTCAGGTCGCGGAGCTTCGACAACCGGTCGCTCCCCTGAACTCCGCAGTGATGACCCTCGAGTCTAGACAATGACTGAGAAACCTGCGGCTCCGGGGGATGAGAATATCGCGGATGAGGGACTTCTTCAGTATGCTGGTGACCCACATCCTGCAGACCTCTACAGAATTTTCAGGGTCCCAGGTTCTTTCAGCCCTGCGCCTCCGGAAGGCGGCTGCGGCTCCAGCGGGGACCCCTAGGGATGTTCTCCTGGTGCTCTGGGACGTGAATACTCATTCCTGGCTCATGCAGGCTTTGGTGTCGCGCCTGGGACTTGCGGCTGCTCCGCCGGCCTCTCAGGGCCAGCTACGCGATCCGGGGTTGATAGATGGTTCTCTCCCCCCATTTTTTAAAAAAATTCCCCCTTTTTTTCTATTCCCCCCCCACACACACACATAACCGTTGGCTTTATTTCACCCCCCCCCCTCGTATGTTCTCCTCTTTTTGACGTTGATGGCGTCGCACCTGCCCCCATTTTCCCCTCCCCCTTTTTTTCTCTATTATATGGCACGCACCGTATGGTCCCGAGGGTGTGCCACTATGGCATCGCTTGCCATAATTGGCCCTCGTGACCTTGTCCCTCCATGGCCTCCTTCGAAAGTGCGCCATTAGTGTCACGATAATGGCCTGTCCCTCTTCCCTACATACCCCCCCTTTTTTTCTCTGTTGTACTGGCTCAGCTGTTTTTGGGATGTCATCCCCTGGACGAACATATACCTGGCACCTTCTCCTCTCCCTTATTCCCTTCCTTTTATTCTTATGAACCGGAGCAACAAGTATTATAACGCTTTCTGAGGACTTCCTATGTGCCTACTGGACCTTTTTTTTTTCTTGTATGTTTTTCTTATGTGTGATTCCTAGGCTGTCTCCCGGTGTTTCCTCTGATGCTAATTGTTATGGCCCTGCAAGGCCTTCTCTGTTGATCTGCATGTGACCCTTTCTTTCAAAATAAAAACCTTTTTAAAACACAAAAAAAAACTAGACAGTGTTTCCTTCTGTAAAGTAATGCTTCTGTCACTGATGCTGCTACTCTGAGGGAGTAGATCCGCCGTAGGTGCCGGGGTTGCTGTACAGTGAACTGTGGTAGCGAGCCGGCTTCAGGTCCCTTGTTGGAAGCTAGTGGTCAGCAGTAGTAAATACCCACTGGATAGTTCTTTCCCAGATACTCGACGAGGCGCAGTACAGGTTAAGGCTCATGTCAGACGAGCACAGTGTGAACGTCTGTTTTTGCATACATAACGTCCGTCGCAGCATAGAATAATCGCCAATGGAGCCCCCCCCAAACTAAGTGCGTCCGCACCAAACTGCGGGCGCACAACGCACGCGGCAAACAGACGCACGTTAGGATAGAACGTAAAACCGCTAGAACGGACATGTGGAGTGCGCTGCGTCTGCAACGTCCGCATAGCTTTGTGTGAGTGATGAACGAGGTCTGACAGACTGCATTTGTGCATCCAGCATTTTTGATGGACAAAATGGTTTTCATATTTAATTTATTTTCCCTGCTACATCTGTCAAAAATAACGCCAGTTAAAAAAAAACGGAGTGTGTGGCCACTACTGCGTCTTCCGTCAGAGTGCGTCCATATGCACAGGCGCACAGTCCGTACAAAATGCGCTTGTCTGACACCAGCCTAAGCAGATAGGTTGGTTTATTTTGGACATACACACTGGGTACATTTATACTACAGTTCCATTGTTCGCTCCCCTGCCTGCCCCCAGACATCCCGGCGCCAGTTTTGCCACTGCCTCTAACCATAACCCTTTTCCTATATTTAGAATGGATTGCCACTGCCTTTAGCTCGAGCCCAGTTTTTGGTGCCGCACTGTCTGGCCTGCCCTTTGCAGTTCCTCGTCTGGGAAATTCCACCCCCTGGAGCGCGAGCTCTGTTTCCGGCGCGGGGTCCCCTCTGGCTTGGAAGCCCGACTTGGTTTTGGCGGTAAATTGAGGGGTGATCCCAGTGGCGCTTCTTCTTGTAATTCACCCCACACCAGGCTGGAGACCTGCCGACTGAAAAGCGCCATCGTGGGGGCAGGCGGGTGAACCAGTGTCAGATTTTGGCAGCTTGCCAGGAGTTACGGCAGTGTAGGATGCGCAGGGCAGGGGAAACAGGGTTTCTGGGCGAGCTGGGTATTTCAGGGCACCACAATACACATAGGGTTCATACATAAATTGTAGAAACGAAATTTAACTAACGAACTTAACGTTTTATATGCCAATAAATTGTGACGGCCGTTCTGTCACAGCTTCCTGACAATTTACCTCTTTTTTTGTAGAATTCCATTTTCTGCACCGATCTCATTTGCTGGAGTAAGAATTGCCCCATTACTAACGTTATATTATCCAAAAACCCACACTCGCAATTTACCTTTTTAATACACTGAAAAAAAGTTTCCACATACGTCCACAGCGTCCAAGTATATCGTAATAAAGGGTTGCATCCAGATCTGAGCAGAGCACGTGCCAGGGGAAGGCTGAGCTGGAAGCGCTCTCCATCACTTATGAATATTCCATTTCCAGTGACCTCATACCATGAGTAACACGTTTTAAAATAAGACTCTATTGGAATCTCAATTGTGGAAAGGAAAAGAAAGGAGGAAAATGTGTCCTCACCAAGAAGGATTATCAGACCTCAGTGGCTCAAGTCAATAGATAGAAAAAACAAGAGGGGTTAAAGAAGTGTGCTGATCTTTGCAGATTTATTAGCAACACACACAGCGGTGATTTCATTCTTTCCAGTTGCTCATTTTTTGGACTAAATAGATAACAGATTTAACTTGTGCAGTTATAATTGGCAAAGGATTCACTTGTTAATCTTTATTTAATACTGGGCATGACAGTACACTGAATAACCACGGAGAGAAGAATACAGTATCTCACAGGAGTGCGTACACCCCTCAAATGAAAAGATAAAATCTTTACAAAAATGTGAGAACACTGAAGAAATGACACTTTGCTACAATGTAAATTTGCTGTTCCCTCAAAATAACTCAACACACAGCCATTAACCCTTTTGCTGCTGAGGCATTTCTCGCCTGTGTGCTAAGGTCATTTTTACCGGTTTTGCTCATGTTTAACCGCGTATATATATATATATATATATATATATGTCATTATTATATGTATACGTTATGTCCTGTCTGTATATTATAACAAAATATGCAATAAAATTCGAATTTTCAATAATGTGTAAAGTGTGTTTTTTTTTTAACATGCAATCGTTTGCGGTTATATTTTTCTATGGGGTGCACTTGTTAAAAAAAAAATTAGAACTGGGGTCTCGTTACTTTTTGGGGGGAAAATGTCTATTTTTAACAAACGCACCCCATACAAAAATCGTTTGTTCACATAAATTAAATGGGAACAATATTGGTGCATTAACAAAACAAATAAACTTTTTTTTTACAAAACTTTTTACATGGTCATGTTTGGTATCGTTGGAAAGGCCATGCTCTGGCCGGTCCAGCTGCCACGGATCGGGAGATAGGGGATTGGAACCCCCATCTCCACCATTGCTGGCAGCTAGGGGTTAACTCCAGGACTGGAGTTCCCGGAGGCTTGGCCGACATCCAAGATGTCGGCCAGCTCCGGGAAAAGATGACGAACCGGCGCTTTTCGGCGCCGAACCGTGATCCGGCCCCCATGGGGCTAATGCCAGGTACCGTTTGGAAGGGCAGGCTGTGCCCTTCCAAACGGTGCCTGACATTAAGCTCAGGCCCCCGGCGATCGGGAGGAAGAGGGGTCCGAAGGACTTTTTCCCCCTCCCCTCCCTTTCAGGCACCTCCTCCGCACACGCGGGGGGGACCCTGAAATAGATGTCATCGCACCGCCACGATGACATCAATTGTGCCCGTGGCGGTCCCGGAGTGCCGGGCTGACATCAAGGATGTCAGCTCGCACCGGGGGGCACAGCGATCGGCCGGAATCTGTCCGATCGCTGGCTGCGAACGGAGGATGCGCTCAGCGCGTCCTCCGCAGCCAACCCTTCAACCCCAACAACCTCTGCAGCAATGCTGGCAGCACTCATACATCTATTTCCCAAAGACAACCTCTGGATAGAACGCCGCGCACGTGCACTCAACTTCTTTGGTCGACCATGGCAAGGCCTGTTCTGATTGGAACCTGCCGTGTTAAACAGCTGTATGGTCTTGGCTACAGTGCTGCATCTCAGTTTCAGAGTCTTGGCAAGCTTCCTATAGATGAAAATATCACAACACAGCGCTTAATGGACCTAGGTCCGTAAGAAAGTGGGATAGACAAGCAATACGCTTCTTTATAATGCAGGTGGTGGAACGTACACTGTAGGAGAAAACAGAAAAAGGACCGGAATTGCGCAGTACATCAGCATCAGATGAAAATAAGTCTTGTTTGTATTCAACTCACATTTGGAGGAGCCCACAACCGGCTCTCGGCAATACAGCAAGCAGGGACTTATATCAGGTGCCCATATACCCCTCGATCTGTTCCTCCAGTGTCGCCAAAATAGTACAGTAGTATGGATCGATAAGACCAGAAAAACACCTCTTGGAGCAATAAATCACAAATAATTTAGCAATTTAAAAAAAGAAGCCAAGTTCCAACTCACAAACACTGAGCCTCTATTGACTCCGTCACAATTTGCGCAGGGAATCATACAGGAGTTCCCCAAACCTTCTTTATCAGGATCAGAAAGGCAGACAGCAATCGAATTAAACTAATAAATGTTTTTAACTTAAAACAAACAGTTTATATCTACCAGGACGCGTTTCGCCATTAATGGCTTCCTCAGCTGGAGATTACATTCCTGTTCTTGCTGCTGCCTTTTATACAATAAAGTATATTACCTTACAATTAAACCTAAATTAAAACAAAATGAACATCAGATTCGTAAATGTAGCGCCTGCCATTTTGCGCATGCGCAGTAACTCTGCGTTCCACCCTGGGACGCAGAACTAAATCGTCCCCTCATTCATTATGACACTTTCAACTACCTCCGAATCCTCCAGTTCAGAGCGATCGGCTGCAATTACAAAAGGTGGCGCTTGCTAACTATTAAACGCATCATGTATATCGATGTCTGTGTATTTTCCGGATCTATCGAGGTTGTAACATTATTTATGGCTATAAGTATATAGACCTATAGCGATATTATTAAGGATGCGATCGGATTTAATAACAACAGTGCCCTCATACACAGCAAATTACATCCTGCTATTTACAATCAATTTAACAATCATAAAGGGTATATTAAAAAAGGTTAAATACATCAAATATGTCCAATCCCTATAAGAAATTATTTATATATATATATATATATTATATATTACACACACACCAATCAGTCAATAGTATTAAATACTAAAATTAAATGGGACATGAAACAAGTGCATAAATTACAATAGGACCACAATAACCCTAACACGCGAAAGTGCTAATAAGTGATATTTACTGGTTATCATAGATAACCAACTATTAAAGTGCTATCCTTCTATGGATCTACTCCACAAATAAAATTGATCACACATGTGTAATTATACCTCTCACATAAATAATGTGCATCAATCCCTATTGTGTGTCAAAATTATATATATATATATATATATATATAATCTTCTTATAGTCTAGGTCATCTTTATGTAGAGCAACAATTCTTTTTTTCCCATATCCTCAGAGAGCTCTTTGCCATGAGGTGCCATGTTGAACTTCCAGTGACCAGTATGAGAGCGATAACACCAAATTTAACGCACCTGCTCCCCATTCACACCTAAGACCTTGTAACACTAATGAGTTACATGACACCAGGGAGGGAAAATGGTTAATTGAGCCCAATTTGGACATTTTCACTTAGGGGTGTACTCATTTTTGTTGCCAGCGGTTTAGTCATTAATGGCTGTATGTTGAGTTATTTTGAGGGGACCGCAAATTTACACTTTTATACAAGATGTACACTCACTACTTTACATTGTAGCAAAGTGTCATTTCTTCAGTGTTATCACATGAAAAGATATAAAATATTTCCAAAAATGTGAGGGGTGTACTCACTTCTGTGAGATCCCAGGACATGCTTGAAAACGAGAGAAATCTCAATGTATCCTTCCTGGTAAAATCCTTTATAAATAAATACTGTATATTCTGTTGGATTTATTCAACATTTTCACATGGAAGAGCATCATGCTGTACAGATAAACACCTTCTGCTGACTATAGGGTCAGTGGGTCTGAACAAATTTGTTTCTGCCAGTCCCCATGCTTGTGAGCTGTTATCAGTGGATTTAAATGCATTCCTAAATGGATGAAGGTGGTTGTATAATGCACACCACAATTCTGATGTTCAATCCTGCTCCCATGCATGTAGTAGAGCAATGGACAGCAACCTTGGCCCTCCAGATGTTTTGAAGCCACATTCTCTAAGGCTTTGCCAACCTAATGAGTAGTGATGCATGATGGGAGATGTAGTTTCAAAACATCTGGGGGCCAAGGTTGCTAACCGGTTTTATAAAAATAAAAAAATAAAAATCAGCGCTGATCAACATAACTGGAATTTTTGTATTGCAAGATATTCCTTTTACAGAAGACATCTGGTGAATATAGTCTACCTCTTCAAGCTTTTTTTTTCAACCTATGGCATGACGAGGTGTTGAAGGCACTGCTGAATAAGAGTTTCCAATCTAGAGGGATTAGGTGAAAGTCAAAAGGAGTTTTATTGGTTACCTGTATTGTGGTGCTTACTCGGTCTGGGCATCAGGGGCTACCATCTTTTTACATGACGGGCAGTGGCTCCTGTGAGTTATAGCACTGCACGATTAGCCCTCAGCGATCACACTGGCCTGGCATCAACCAGCTGTGAGGCAGGAGCAGAGGGGGTATCCTGTACACTTTCTCTCCACTAACAGCTGCCACTCCCATGTGGCATGCTGCACAGATTCAGTAGGGAATTACTTGATATTTGTCAAATGTGTTAGCTTCTTAGCTCTTTTGCCAACATATTAGGATTAAGTCCCTATTAAATGCGCCCACCATGTTCATTAACTCCATAATAGATTGCTACTAGTTTAAAAAGCTGACAGCCTCTGCCAATTATTTAGTGTTTCTTCATAGATGATTTTACTCATCTTTAGTTCCTTGCCACGCGCAGATCCTCCTTTTCAGCTCAGGGACTCGGTTTGCTCAATTTGCGACTTGCATAGCATAGGAAGCACAAATTGTGCAGCGCTATGGGACTTGTGCACTATACGTATGGATCTGCGCAGGCACTACGTTACCTCAATCTATCAGCTGCCTCTCGGAGACCGCTCGTTACAGCGATTTGTCTCGGGGAGGGTGACATGTGCATGTTCCCTACGTCGCTGGCAGCCAGGAAATTAAATCCTGGCTGCTGGTGACCCTGAGTGGAGTAAACCTCTCCTCTGGGGAGAAGGGGCACCTCTCACATACTGACCACTTTATAGTTTTAGACTGTCCCTTTAAAGCGGGGGCGAATCCAGACACAGGTTTCGGCGGCGGGGGGCACTCTACCAGTTTTGGCTAAGAGCTGGGGTTTGCAATGACAGGCAGAGATGCGCCTAATTGCAAGCTGTGCTCGTTACACTCACTCTCCCCCACAACTCATATGGATATATAGTGCCCCAGCTCACATGGATATATTGGTCCCAGCTCACATGGATATATAGTGCCCCAGCTCATATGGATATATAGTGCCCCAGCCCATATGGATATATTGGTCCCAGCTCACATGGATATATAGTGCCCCAGCTCATATGGATATATAGTGCCCCAGCTCACATGGTCCAGCGGTGGTCTGAAAAACCTAAATTTTTCCTTTTTGTATGCAATTACTTCAAAGAAGAAAAGCAGCAGCATGTATTTCACAAGGTGGTTTCGTTTGTTCGAGTAATCTAGTTACAGCGTGTGGTAGTGTCCATCAAGCTTAGTAAAGGCTGCCAATAACATTTTAATCAAGGGTTTGTTGCAATAGACTGAACTTGTCCTTGAACTGTACTTTGTTTTGATGTTTTAGTATAGCGGTCAGCATCCTTGGCCTTCCAGCAGTTATGAAACTACATCTCCTATTATGCTCACACACACGCTTGGCCTCATGGAAAAAGTTTCAAAACATCTGGAGGGTCAATGTTGCTGACCCCGTTTTAATTTCTGTTTAAGTCAAGATTGATGCACCTTTATTACAGGATATAATCTTTGAACAACAAACGAAAAGTTTTTAGAACCACTAGATGGTGCCAATGGCATAGATCCAAATGGGCCTAACCTACCCAGGTGTACAATTGTGTATGGCACTGGGGACATAGCATAATTTTGGATGCATAGGTGCTCTACTTTTGTTTATAATCTTTTTTTGCCGTGGTCCATTTTAGGCCCATGTCAGACGAAAGCAGTGACCACGTACGTGTTGCCGCACAGTTTAGAGTCTGTCGTAGCATAGAATCATGAGCAAGAGACCCACACACGAAGTAAGTGCGCACCAAACTGCGCACACACAACGCACAAGTTAGGCAAGAACGTAAAAACTGCTAGACGGACACGCAGAGTGCGCCATGTCTGCGTTGTGTTCTGTATGAGTGATATGTCAGACACAGCGCATTTGCGACGTCCACCACCTTGACGCACAAAATGGGTTTTCATATCCTTCTCAAATTATCATCATTTTTCATATTTTATTTCCCATAGTTTTTTTTTTCTACGTCCGTCAAAAAAACACGGACCGGGTGGTGTCTGCAGTATCTTCCGTCAGTATGTCTGTCTGTTATGTACGCACGCAGAGTGCACTCTGACTGCGTTCGTCTGACATTACCCTTAACTGACAGGATGAAAAGTAACAACTGTGAGATTTTTACAGAAAAATAAATGAATCTAGTGACCATTTTAGGCTGGTGTCAGATGAGCGTCTTTGGAGAGTGGAAGGAGCGTCTTTGGAGAGTGGAAGGAGCGTCTTTGGAGAGTGGAAGGAGCGTCTTTGGAGAGTGGAAGGAACGTCTTTGGAGAGTGGAAGGAACGTCTTTGGAGAGTGGAAGGAACGTCTTTGGAGAGTGGAAGGAACGTCTTTGGAGAGTGGAAGGAACGTCTTTGGAGAGTGGAAGGAACGTCTTTGGAGAGTGGAAGGAACGTTTTGGAGAGTGAAGGAACGTCTTTGGAGAGTGGAAGAACGTCTTGGAGATGAAGGAACGTCTTTGGAGAGTGGAAGGAACGTCTTTGGAGAGTGGAAGGAACTCTTTGGAGAGTGAAGGAACGTCTTTGGAGAGTGGAAGAACGTCTTTGGAGAGTGGAAGGAACGTCTTTTGAGAGTGGAAGGAACGTCTTGGAGAGTGGAAGGAACGTCTTGGAGATGGAAGGAACGTCTTTGGAGAGTGGAAGAACGTCTTTGGAGAGTGGAAGGAACGTCTTTGGAGAGTGGAAGGAACGTCTTTGGAGAGTGGAAGGAACGTCTTTGGAGAGTGGAAGGAACGTCTTTGGAGAGTGAAGGAACGTCTTTGGAGAGTGGAAGGAACGTCTTTGGAGAGTGGAAGGAACGTCTTTGGAGAGTGGAAGGAACGTCTTTGGAGAGTGGAAGGAACGTCTTTGGAGAGTGGAAGGAACGTCTTTGGAGAGTGGAAGGAACGTCTTTGGAGAGTGGAAGGAACGTCTTTGGAGAGTGAAGGAACGTCTTTGAGAGTGGAAGAACGTCTTTGGAGAGTGGAAGAACGTCTTGGAGAGTGGAAGGAACGTCTTGGAGAGTGGAAGGAACGTCTTTGGAGAGTGGAAGGAACGTCTTTGGAGAGTGAAGGAACGTCTTGGAGATGGAAGGAACGTCTTTGGAGAGTGGAAGGAACGTCTTTGGAGAGTGGAAGGAACGTCTTGGAGATGGAAGGAACGTCCGTGAGAGTGGAAGAACGTCCGTGAGAGTGGAAGGAACGTCCGTGAGAGTGGAAGAACGTCCGTGAGAGTGGAAGGAACGTCCGTGGAGAGTGGAAGGAACGTCCGTGGAGAGTGGAAGGAACGTCCGTGGAGAGTGGAAGGAACGTCTTTGGAGAGTGGAAGGAACGTCTTTGGAGAGTGGAAGGAACGTCTTTGGAGAGTGGAAGGAACGTCTTTGGAGAGTGGAAGGAACGTCTTTGGAGAGTGGAAGGAACGTCTTTGGAGAGTGGAAGGAACGTCTTTGGAGAGTGGAAGGAACGTCTTTGGAGAGTGGAAGGAACGTCTTTGGAGAGTGGAAGGAACGTCTTTGGAGAGTGGAAGGAACGTCTTTGGAGAGTGGAAGGAACGTCTTTGGAGAGTGGAAGGAACGTCTTTGGAGAGTGGAAGGAACGTCTTTGGAGAGTGGAAGGAACGTCCGTGAGAGTGGAAGGAACGTCCGTGAGAGTGGAAGGAACGTCCGTGAGAGTGGAAGGAACGTCGTGAAGTGAAGAACGTCCGTGAGAGTGGAAGAACGTCGTGAGAGTGGAAGGAACGTGGAGAGTGGAAGAACGTCCGTGAGAGTGGAAGGAACGTCCGTGAGAGTGAAGGAACGTCCGTGAGAGTGGAAGGAACGTCCGTGAGAGTGGAAGGAACGTCGTGAGAGTGGAAGGAACGTCCGTGAGAGTGAAAGAACGTCCGTGAGAGTGGAAGGAACGTCCGTGAGAGTGGAAGAACGTCCGTGAGAGTGGAAGGAACGTCCGTTGAGAGTGGAAGGAACGTCCGTGAGAGTGGAAGGAACGTCCGTGAGAGTGGAAGGAACGTCCGTGAGAGTGGAAGGAACGTCCGTGAGAGTGGAAGGAACGTCCGTGGAGAGTGGAAGGAACGTCCGTGAGAGTGGAAGGAACGTCCGTGAGAGTGGAAGAACGTCCGGAGAGTGGAAGAACGTCCGTGAGAGTGGAAGGAACGTCCGTGAGAGTGGAAGGAACGTCCGTGAGAGTGGAAGGAACGTCCGTGAGAGTGGAAGGAACGTCCGTGAGAGTGGAAGGAACGTCCGTGAGAGTGGAAGGAACGTCCGTGAGAGTGGAAGGAACGTCCGTGAGAGTGGAAGGAACGTCCGTGAGAGTGGAAGGAACGTCCGTGAGAGTGGAAGGAACGCGTGAAGTGGAAGGAACGTCGTGAGAGTGGAAGGAACGTCCGTGAAGTGGAAGGAACGTCCGTGAGAGTGGAAGGAACGTCCGTGAGAGTGGAAGGTACGTCCGTGAGAGTGGAAGGAACGTCCGTGAGATGGAAGGAACGCGTGAGAGTGAAGGAACGTCCGTGAGAGTGGAAGGAACGTCCGTGAGAGTGAAGGAACGTCCGTGAGAGTGGAAGGAACGTCCGTGAGAGTGAAGAACGTCCGTGAGAGTGGAAGAACGTCCGTTGAGAGTGGAAGGAACGTCCGTGAGAGGGAAGGAACGTCCGTGAGAGACAGAGTGGAAGGAACGTCCGTGAGAGTGGAAGGAACGTCCGTGAAGTGGAAGGAACGTCCGTGAGAGTGGAAGGTACGTCCGTGAGAGTGGAAGAACGTCGTGAGAGTGGAAGGAACGTCCGTGAGAGTGAAGGAACGTCCGTGAGAGTGGAAGGAACGTCCGTGAGAGTGGAAGGAACGTCCGTGAGAGTGGAAGGAACGTCCGTGAGAGTGGAAGGAACGTCCGTGAGAGTGGAAGGAACGTCCGTGAGAGTGGAAGGAACGTCCGTGAGAGTGGAAGGAATGTCCGTGAGAGTGGACGTTCCTTCCACTCGACGCCCATCTGGCCACCTCGCTGAGCGCACACAGTGCGATCCTCCTATGGAGAACCACGCTTTGCAGCTCCGTCAACGCGCGTCCTAGCGCTTTGACGGAGAGGCTTGGATAACGGACGCTTGTTGCGTGGGCACAAGCATGTGACCGGCCCCGTTGCAGCGTCACAACACTGTGACGGACGCCGATAAGCACGTCAGTACGGGCGCACATAGCTGCTGGGCTATTTTGCCCTCATGGGCTGAATCCTAACCATTTTTTGCTCACATTTAACCACTTCAGTCTCTAGAGTTAACTCTATTTTGCATTAGAATACATTAAAAGCACTCTTTCGTATATAAAACCTCAAATTTGAATATCTTTTTTGTCTTCGTTTAAACAATAAGAATAAAATGCATCGAAAAACAGTCAATATCCATAATAAAGAGGTACAAAGTAACGCACAATATCAGAAAAAAAATCTGATCACATTCAGAATAAGTTCGCAGCAACACACATCAAAAATAAGGACCAGCAAACACACCCCCACAGACAGACCATAAAAGCAAAAGAAAAAAGGTCCAATCTAAATGTTGCAGGGCAAGCAAGGAATCCAAGGCAAGAAAATCAACCTCAACGCAAACAAAACAGCATAAAAATAGGGGAGCGGGGGAAGGGAAGAGAAAGAGAAGAGGATTGAGAAGTACAGAAGGTCAAGGGGACAATTGGGGTGGGATGGCGGGCCACAGGAGGACATTGACCCAGCAGTCTAGATTTCTTCCCCACAAGGAGTGCACGGCAGTCTGCCGAGGAGACAAACGACTCGCAGTGGTAACATTTCGTCTGGGACGATTCAGCTCTCGTTATCCAGTCTTTAGGTTTTCATCCAGTACCGCTCATCCAATGTAACGCTATGAGCGATCTCACCGCCAGAATCAGGTACACGATACCAGTGTAGTATAAGCGAGCTGTGGAAAAAGGAGCTGGAGAAGAATAAAGACCGTGGCTGTGAAGTGCAGGTCCGTATCCGAGAAGTGGCGGATGGTCGAGTGAACCAATTCCCAAAAAAGACGAAGCACTGAACAGGAGCACCACGAATGTAGATAATCCCCAGTTGTCAGACATCAGAGAAACCCCCAACTGGTCCTCCCATTGTGTTTCAAAAGGGGGGGAAAATCAGAAGACTCGGACACGTGTAAAAGCGCATATAGGACCAAAATCCCATGTGAAAGGGAGATGAAGAGAGGCACAACTTCTCAAATTGGGTGGGGTCCCTGAGCAGTCAGTACAACAATGTTGTAGTAAATGACGTTTTCCAAGAAGAACGGCGGAGGGCGTCGTAGGCTCCTCCCATGGCGGTGCAAATGTGGCAGAACATGTAAGCGAAAATGCCTGGGGTCGGCAAATGTTTCAGAAGCGGCAAAGAGACGGGGAATACCAGTCGGAGAGGCAGGATTATCCTCAAGGGGCAACAATGGACAAGGGAAGATTGAAGGTTGGTGGGATCTGACTACCGAGTCTCAGAGACCATTCGTAGCCGCGACGAGAGGGCGAGTATTCAAGGAGCGTGGTCTATCCAGCTTGGCAATCCACGGTAAGGCCCACAACAAGGTTCGGAAAAATACATCAGATCCTGCGACAATACTACCCTGCCCCCGTGGACCACTCTACTACATGCAGGAGGTGGTATGAAAGCTAATATTTGCAAATGTCATCGAAAGCCACTCCACCTGTGGGCTTGGGTCTCATGAGTGTGCTCAATTTGACTCGAGGACATGAGATACCCCATATAAATAGGGCGAGCGTCTACTGGATAGTAGACAAAAAGACGACAATCGAATCAGGAACTGTCACACTGAGGATTTCATACTTTTACATATTTATTTGGAGATTAGACAGCGTGCCATATAGGCCAAATTCCGCCACAATCACAAAGACATTATCATCTGCGTATGCAGAGACCTTGTGTTCCCGGCTACCTTGAGGCCCGAGATGCAGTCCTGTTGTCAGACAGATTCCAAAGATGATTCTAACGACAACGTGAATAACAACGGAGACAGTGGGCAATGCTGTCTCTGTTACGAATTTTTAATGGAGCCGAGGTTGCACCATTAACCTTAAGCACTGCGTTCGGCATTGAGTACAAGGCAACTATCCACGTGTAAAAGGACCCCGTTAGACCAATGACATCCAGAGTCACAAACAGAAAAGTACATGCCGCCCGATCAAATGCCTTCTCTGCGTCAGTAGAAAGAAGCAGAGGGCACTTGAAATGGTGCACATAATGAATAGCGTTGAACGCTGGAATAGTGCCTTCTTGGGCTTCCCTGCCCAGCACAAATCCTACCTGGTATCACCTGACCAACTGGGGCATGAACGGACGAAGGCTAAAATCGAGGCGAAAAGCTTGAGGTCAAAGTTGAGCATCGAAATCGGAAGAAAATTCAAGCACAGTGTATGATCCTTACCTGGCGTAGCAAAAGCGTGACAGGACGCAGAGCCCATCTAGCTGTCAACGTAAATGGTGAGAGGTGGTGAAAAAATTCCAGTTGATACCCCTCCAGGTCCCCGACCCTCTGTTCTCTCATCCTGAGCATGATGTGTTCCCTGAGCAGATAATTGGTAATCCAGCACACCACATCCTGTGGCGGGGCCCCGTCTGGCAGGATAGGCCTCAGATCCAGGGGGACCGAGGGCACCAGTGGGTAATCCAAAATTTTCAGACGGATGGTGCTGATGGCTTCGTATAGCTCGGGAGGGGGGGGGGGGGGTTCACAGTCTCAGGGAGCTCCCTGATCCAAACATTATGACGCTGCCCCTGGTTATCCAAGTCATCAAGGCGACACTTAATGTCAGATAGGTTGTCTTGTAGGGTCAGGGGTAAAGTCGAGGGAGATTTGCCCCGTCTTCTAGGGTTTTCATGATGTCCAGACCTGCCACGTCCGCACGTACCTCCTGCACATCACGTTGGAATCCGGCTCTGATGTCCTCCATTATGGCAGCGACATCCGTTTTGGTGGGTAGAGCAGTCACTAGCCTCTCGAGCCGACAGATGGCTTGCAGGGGATCAAGGGCCTGCTCATATGTAGCAGGACACACTGCCATCTTCTCAGGCCACAGAATGGAGGCTGCAGCCCTAACTAGGACTGATGTAGGAAGTAATCCAGGGGGCCGAGAACCAGCCGGTTCTGTTTGCGGGGTGTCTGCGAGTCTCCAGATGCCCCCTTCCCCTAGCACCATCGCCAAGACGCTATGATTAAATGCTTTTGAGCCGGAGGGGACCTACGAGCCCAAAAAAATTAAATAAATCACATGGCCATCTTTAGTCTGCGGCAAAACCACGCCCCTTGCTTATCTTTTTAAAGCAGGATTGGTGTTCCGCCTGTGAAAAACCATCTGTTTTATCTCTGTCCAGTCACCATGGAATTAAATAAAACAAGCGCTAAATAGCAGTCCCAAACTTCACTAACAAGAAGTTAACTTTGCTGTTGCATTACAACAGCCATGGAGAGGGCAGACTACGAGATCCATGTACAGCACCGAGTGACCCCAGAGCTAAGATGCAGGGGGTTGTAATTGCTGAAAAATCCTGTACCTTACAGTTACATGGTGTTACTGTAACTTAAATATACAGACACTATTCAGGGCCACCCCAACCACAGTGACAATGGGGCCATGGCTCCAGGCAGAACATTGTCAGGGGCGGTATTTTGCCACCCTGTCAGAGGCTGTGGCACAGATCACCAGGTGGGGCCTCGGATAGGCAGAGCAACAGTCGGGAACTTGGCCTGTTCACCAGGTCTCCTGGCGCCTCACATAAATTCATCTTTTTACCCAAGCAGCAGTGCGTCTTGAGCCAGCCCTGATTCTATTTGTGTATTTTGGAAGGTGCATTGCTAATAATTTCATAATCACTACAGTTTAGCCTTTACCAATATTAGAACGTTTCTGAACTCTAATACATGGAAAAATTGAAAATGAGAATTTACAGTGGATCCTAACATATCCAAATACACCTCACTTGACCTTGAGGTTTAAAGAGTGGAAACCAGATCCCTACAAAATCACATCCTGATCCTAGAGATTGGATCGGAACAGCCCTGCACGTTGCAAGTGAGAATAGCCTTTGTAGCTAGTGTGATTTTGCCGTTTAGCTTAGTGGGGAAAAGACCTGTTAAAAAGCTACATTTCATTTTTAGATTATTTTAAATTTGTAGCTAAACTTGTCCCACACACTGTGTGTAATATAGCTTTGGTGAAGCTTGGCACATACGGGGAATGTAAATCACATGTCCTAGAAAGATGTGGTTGACATCTAAATCTTACCAAGTCTCCCTATAGGACTCTTCACATGCTTTGAGAACTTGTTGTATTGTATGAATCTGTTTTACCCGTTAACTTGACAAATAAGGGTTTTCAATCTCAATCTGCTAATTGACCAGCAACACGCGCTGCGCACATGGTAATTCCTGGCAAGAGCGCCTCTCCAGTAAGTGTCCTTGGGCAAGACACCTAATGGTACATACTCGCCAGCCAGGAAATACCTGAAAACGAGAGAAATCTCAATGGATCCTTCCTGGTAAAAAAAAAATTACAAAGAAAAATCATTGCTGGGAATCAAATCAGGCAGCTGTAGTACATTATAAAAATCCCTGTAGAACTACTAATACTGGAGTGGGTGAGTAAAATGTCCAGAAAAAAAAAAAGCAGGGTCTCTTAATTTTATGTCTTCAACATTCATTGAAAGGGTGTAATCACTATTTCTACTCCGACAACTGTGGCTTAATCCCAATCTACACTAAATTCACAATTTGGGGATTCTCCACCATAGATTACACTGTTCTTACCTTTTGTTTTTGCCAAAGTTATCCAATAAAGTTTTTGTTTCTGTGCTATTAAAATTGAAAGACGATCTCCATAAAATAAACTTGTTTTAACAAATTATGTCCAGAGAGGCAGCTATGGTTGGTGAATAACCCCTTTAGCCTTATGGCTGTTTTGGACCAGATAAAATGACGTTATGTGTGCTAAAGTGGAGTGCTCTCATTTTTGTCCCCTTTTCATGTTGCCAATGATAATTAAGAAACTAGAGTACTTGTTGGCGAGTGTGGATAAATGGTGCTGGTTTGTGGTTTCTTAAAATTACTCATCACTTTGAAAAACAAAATAAACAAGACCGCTGGCTTTCTCCAGGTTTTTATTCACTTTCTGGAGGACATATCTTGATGTAATGAAACATTACCAACAAACAGGTCAAGTTCTACTAGACAGCAGCATCCTTTAACCCACAATATCATGTACGCCCTAGAGAAACGTTTGGGGGTTTATTGACTTAATAATCTTGATCTTAACACTATGACTGCACTGTAATGAATATAAAAGTAAATACATTTTACTAATAAATACATCGGTTTTGTTTGGACTTACGAGGGTGACATTTAGTTACAAAATGACACAAAACACAGATGCTGTGAGAGGACTTCTAAATTGTGAAATGACCTAAACTAGCAGAGATGGCGCACTTCTTTTGCCAATTAAAAGTAGACAAACTCAGCGACTGAACGAAGCACTTATCTTGATTTAGTGGGAGAGACCCCAACTTCATATAAACAGGAAACTAATCAAACACGTCCAATACTTCAGGTAAGTGATGTAAGGGAGCACCCGCACAATGTACCCAGCTGAGGTAGCAACCATCAGTTTTCTTCTCCTGACGAAAGACCTTCAATCTCATCTTGATCACCTCCTATCGCCATCCAGAAAGCTTTGGCAACCTGTAAGGGGCACATAGTTGGAAATTACATTGCATCAATCTTACACCTTCACTGCTGAGCACCGTATCTTTGAAAACGAGCTTATCGTGTTTAAATGTGTTTTATTGTAGGACCTAGACAAATTATATATCCTTTTTGTTCAAAATATAGCATTCTGACAGGTCATGACATATACACATAGAAATGGTGTAACAAAAAATGGAAATGTCCATTCAGATTTCAAAATCGTATATAGCGTGTATTATTTTTTTAATACAAAACAGCAGGAAAGAGCACTCCATATCAATGATCACCTTCAACCATTTTCTGCAACAAAAAAACAATTTCAAAATGTTCAAAAAACCTGACCGAGGTAATAAATGATGGGGATTCAACGTAATCCCCATGATTTATTTCCTCAGTCAGGTTTTTTGAACATTTTGAAATTGTGTTTTTTGGTTGCAGAAAATGGTTGAAGAAGGTGGTCATTGATATGGAGTGCTCTTTCCTGGTGTTTTGTATTAAAGGTCTTCGATGCACTCGCTGTTGTTGCTAGTTTAGGTTGAGTGCAACCTTCCTGTGGTTTGTATTATTATTATTTTTTTTTTTAAACAAAAGGTTTTTATTTAAAGAATAGACATCCAAGAAGTACGTATAACAGTATTGTTCAAACATGAAATAGTACAGCAGTGAGACAGGTGTTGTCGTTATATAAAAATATGCTAAGTTTTTGCAAAAAGCAAGGTAATTTCAAAAGTTATCATCTGAAATATCTTTTAGAGAGCGTTCAAAAATCTCATGCAGTGAGCAGTACAAGCTGTTTGTCTATAATCGTTAGATGTGTAGTAGTATTGTTTCAATACAATTTAGAAAAGAGTAGAAAAGAGTATTATTTATTATATTTTATTTATATAGTGGAAGCATATTCTGCAGCGCTGAACAATGGGTACAATATAAACAGGGTTATAATAAATTGAGACTGAACAACATTTGACAAACCAGTACATAAGGAAACAAGGGCCCTATTTCGTTGGGAACTTACAATCTAGAAGGGTTGGGGTGGAAACAGGAGAAGAGAACTGCAAAGTGAGAGTGATGGACTGGTTGGAAACAGGAGGAGAGGACTGCAAGGTGAGAGTGATGGACTGGTTGGGGAAAGTGAGGTGTATTAGTCGGGTGGTAGGCTTCCCTAAATAGGAATTTCTTAAGTGAACGTTTGAAAGAAGGGAAACTAGGGGTAAGTCTGACAGTACGAGGAAGAGCGTTCCAGAGGATGGGGGCTGCGCGTGAGAAATCCTTCAGTCTATCATGGTAAGAGGTGATACAGGTAGAAGCTAGGCGCAGGTCACTGTTTGACCTTAAGGAATGGGCTGGGGCGTATTTGGTGATTAGTGAGGACAGGTAGCGGGGAGCAGAGTTAGTGAGAGCTTTGTAGAGAGGAGCGTCAGAGACTGAGCAGCGGGTGAGGTGGATGAGCCTTGCAGAGGCATCCAGAATACAGGGGCGAGGAGGGAAAGAGAGAGGCCAACTAGAAGATTATTACAATAGTCAAGTCAGGAGATTACAAGGGCGTGGGATGAGTTGCTCTGTGGTATCAGCGGTAAAAAATGGCCGCATTCTGGAAATATTACGTAATTGGTAGCGGCAGGGAAAGAGACTGGATGTGGGGCATAAAGGAAAGAGCCAAGTCAAGTGTAACTCCAAGACAGCGAACCTGGTTTGATGGGGAGATAGTGATACCATCGACCATAATAGAGAAGTCAGGAGGTGGGGAGGCATTAGAGGGAGGAATTAGTAGGAGTTCAGTCTTCGACATGTTAATATTTAGGTGGTGAGAGGCCATCCTGGAGGAGATGCCAGATATAGTCGCTGACTTTGGAAAGGACAGATGGAGAGGGATCAGGGGTGGAGAGGTAGATCTGAGTATCATCAGCTTAGAGGCGATAATAAAAGCCAAAGCTGTTAATGATTTTGCCCAGTTGAGGAGGAGGAGGTGTGGATCAAGAAGAACAGAGGTCTTAGGACAGAGCCTTGAGGTACGCCAACTGATAAAGGCAATGAAGAGGAGTTACCAGTAAATGACTCAAAAGGACCTGTTAGACAGACAAGAGTCAATCCAAGGGAGCGCAGTGTCACAGAGGCCAAGAGAGCTGACGGTTTGTAGAAGGAGGGGGTGGTCGACAGTGTCAAAAGCAGCTGAGAGGTCAAGCAGGATGAGAATAGAATAGTGGCCATGGTTTTTAGCAGTTAGGAGGTCATTGGTGACTTTGAGGGCAGTTTCGGTTGAGTATAGAGAACAGGAAGCCTGATTGCAGGGGTCAAGTAGGGAATTAGAGAACAGGAAGAAGGAGAGGCGATTGAAAACTAGTTTTTCCAAGAACTTTAAGGTCAACAGAAGCAGGGATACAGAGATGGTAGTTGGAATCGAGGGAAGGTTTCTTTAGTATAGGGCAGGGGTCTGCAACCTTAAACAGCCATTTGGACCCGTTTCCCACAAAAAAGAAAACACTGGGAGCCACAAACCCCTTTTGACATCTAAAAAGTAGATCACACTGTAATATATATATATATATATATCACAAAAACATGGAGAGAGCCCTCCAGACAAAAACCTGCAACAACAGCTCCATGCATGGGTACATAATACCAGCTTTTACCACATGGTGAAAATGTCATAACTCTGAGCTTTGCTGAATAAAATGGTGGAAATTTGGTTCGCAGTGAACGGCCGTGAATTGCTTAAGCCTGCCAACAGCGTCAATGTAATCCACCCTCTGGCAGGTCCTACTCTGCAAACCTAATGACTGCCCATCATGGGATAAACTCACTTACTGAGGAACAGGTCCCCTTCATGGAGCTCCCGCAGATCAAGGTTAAATAGAACCTGGAGGAGGAGTACCTGTGGCAGGGAGGGGTGCATACCCAGGAAATTCATATGAAAAACACATGGGAGGGGGTAGCACTCAGCCTTAACTAAGCGTTTCAGTGCGGGTGCGTCTCAGAATAAAATAGCAAAACAAAACCATGGAGAGAGCACTCCAGACAAAAGCTGGTATTATGTACCCATGCATGGAGCTGTTGTTGCAGGTTTTTGAATGTGTTTGTCTGGAGTGCTCTCTCCATGTTTTGTTTTGTATTTTATTTTGAGACGCACCCGCACTGAAACTTAGTTAAGGCTGAGTGCTACCCTCCCATGTGTTATATATATATATATATATTATATATATTAGTTTTTTTTTTACCTTTATGCTATGTATAAAGCATACCATAGTGTGTTATTTATTATTTATATTATTGTTGTATTTGTTACTTTTTTTACATGCACAAAATGCACATATTACTTTAATTTAAATTAATGAATGTAAGCCGGCTGCCTGCATACATTTATACTTCAAGTAAATTAGGCAAATTAATATATGTATTTTGTGCAAGTAAAAAAAGTAACAAATACACCAATTTGCCCTGGGGTGGGGAGGGGTACTTTAAATTTAAACTTTTAATAATAACAATTTAAAAAAAAAAAAATCAATCATTTTAAGCCCACATAAGGCAGGCAACTGCCATGTCATTAATATAAATAAAAAATAATTTCAATTAATTAGTTACAAACATTTATAAAGTGCCAACAAGTTGCGTAGCACTGTACAATGAGAAAGCGCGAATAACAAATATACATTACACAAAACACAGAGAACAGTAGGAGATAGGACCCTGGTGGAGAGCTTAATGCAGCCATGCCACTTATTTATAATTATTATATTTCTTCTCCCCACATATATAACAGTCCCCAGGTACCCCCATGTATAAATTAATAATACCCCATATAAAAATGAATAAACCCCTGGTCCCCCCCATATATAAATTAATAATCCCCAGGTCCCCCCATATATAAATAATCCCCAGGACCCCCAAACATGAATTAATAATCCCCAGGTCCCCCATGTATAAATTAATAATCCCCAGGTCCCCACATATATAAATTAATAATCCCCAGGTCCCCTCATACCTCGTTTCCATCAACCTGTTCAAGTTCTGGCGTGCGGTGGCTGTCCATCATGCTGTGGGGTGGGGTTATCCCCGCTCCCCATACTCTCTATTGGATAGCCACCGCGAGCCAATGTCTTCCATCACACTGTGCCCAGATCAAGGAGCAGGTGCAGCGTGACGATGGGAACAGAGCTGACAGTGGCCGCCCAGCGAAGTATGGGGGAACCTGGGTCGGGGCCGGCTGCGCCATAGCGGGAGCGCTGGCCTGGGAGCCGCAGAAGGGCAATGAAAGAGCCGCAGGTTGCAGACCCCTGGTATAGGGGTAACCTGCGCGTGTTTGAAGGCAGATGGGAAGGAGCCAGTGGAGAGAGATCGGTTGAAGAGGTGTGTGAGAGCAGGGGTGAGTGAGGAGGAGAGTGTAGGTATTCGATGTGAGGGAATGGGGTGGAGTGGGCACAGTGAGATGTGAGGAGGACAGTAAGGAATTGCCTTTCTCTGCAGTGGCTGGGAGGAAGCAGCAGAGGGGGCTTCTGGGATTGGAGGTGGTGGATTATTGGTTTGTGTCGGGATGTTGCTTCTGATAGAGTTTTATTTAAGAAGTAATCTGCCAGGTCCTGAGCGCTAAAGGCAGATGAGGGGGGAGGTACGGGTGGGTGGAGGAGGAAATTAAAAGTGGACCAGAGTTGTTTAGGGTTGGAGGACAGAATTGATATAAGAGATGATAAGAAGGCTTGTTTGGCCAAGTGAAGGGCAAAGTTGTAGGACTGCTGAATAAACTTGAAATTTCCAAGTGGGATGTACTCCACGCAGGCTCTGCAGTGCGAGAGCATCTTTTACAGTTAGCGTGTCTGGAGGTTGTGCCAGGGCTGAAGCTGGTGTTGTGGGGCTTTACAGAGTTGAGGGGAGCATACGTGTCTAAATCAGAGATAAGAGTAGCATTATAGTGGTCAGTGGCAGCGTCCGGACAGGTGAAGGTTGAGGTGTGCGGAAGATGAAGGAGTTAGGAGAATTGATGAGGATCCACAGCATGCAGAATTCTGCGAGTGCGTGATGGGGGAGCAGGGAGTTTAGGTAATCCAGGTAGGTTGAAAGCGAGAAGGTGGTGGTCAGAGATGGGGAAAGGGTGCCAGGTACATTTTTCCACTTTTTCTCATTCGAACCTTTGTGGTTATAGGTTCTATGGTTTACTCTTGTAAAAAGTTTAATAATAAAAAAATAAAAAAACACCAACACATGAATTGGAATCTGTTACTCCCCTCCTCCCCAAAAAAGTAAGCAATTTTAACAAAAACTGGAAAAAATTAAATTTTAAGGAAAGCAAAAATACAAAACAAATAAAATCTGCATTGAGACACATAATAACAATGCCACATGGGCATAATACAAAGAATATCCTGTATTTGCTTGCTATAGAGCACATCCAGCAGAAGCACCAGAATAAAGAGCAAAACATTATCTCCGAAGCACGTGGCAGAAGAACTTTAGATACTGAATAAAAAAACAGAATAAAAGTGAAAGAAAGTCTAGGAGGCATTTGCGTCAAACCCATAATGTAGTGCAAAAAGAAAGGTCTTCTCGGGTGTACATGGGTGCTCAAATCAGAACTGTCAGAGATGAGACAGAATCACAATATGGAAAAAGGATGAAGAGATAAAGAGGAGGGGGGTGGAAGAAGGAGAACCTGGAGAGGTGGTGTCGGACAGCGGAGGAAAACTGAAAAAACCTTGCTAGTATTTTGGCATATTGTGCTTTATGAAAAATTACTATATGTAAAGCAATCCACTTGCTTCCGCTTTAGAAAATGAGAAGGTGCGTAATGGCAGAGTTTATTTTATGAGAGAAAAATAGACAATGTCACAGCAGTTTCATTTTTTGTTTTTAAATATCTTACATGGTCGTGTTTGGTATCATTGGAAAGGCCAGACCCTGGCCTGTGTAATGACACTTGAACTGACCAAGTGCGATGTAAAGCATGGTGATACAGGGGCAAGTGACTGCTTGCAATAGTGCAGTGGATTGTGGTTTCAATTAACCAATTCGTAATAACACATTGCACCATCACCTCTACACTTGCTGCCAACGTGCGGCATAAAGTGAATAATATTGCTGTAATAATTTACCGAAAAGTGAACAATACTACTTGTTTAAAAAAAATAATAAAAAAAAATAACATATATATATGTCCTGGTCATATACGGGATCATTGGAAATGCCAGAACCTTTCAGGGGAATCCCTCTTTCTGACTTCATTGCATGCACATGCGCAATGACTTCTGCAGCCGGGAGGGGGGGGGGGGACAGTCCCACAGCGAGGGCTGATATGCAGGATGTCTGCCCGCTGTGAGTGAAACTCCAGAACGGTGCTGAACTGCAGCAACATGAAGATGTGCGTAGAGCGTCCTCAGTGCAACGGAGTGAAGCGTGAAGACACTCTCCTCCGCACTTCCTTCGCATTCAAATGGTTAAAAAATGAATTTTTGGTGATTATAAAGCATTAATTTCTCATTCATCTTGCCATTTCGGTGTAAATTGAAAACTTCCCCTTACCTTTTCTGCGTGTAGTTTACGTTGTTCATGTGGCAATGATGCAGCTTTATCTAAACAAAAAAAAAAAAATGGGGTGATGAACGGATTAAGAATCCTGGGATAAACGATGCAATGGTACAACATTCATCCCTTGTCAAGATTAAGCAGATTGTGCCTAAAGTTTGCTGCAATGCCCATGTACCAATTTAATACTAAGAAACCCGCCCATGGGATCATTTTTGTTTTCCTTTTTAAACTGGAAACATGCATATCTGAGCACGAAGATTGGGACGTTAGCAGCTACATTGGAGAAAAAAAAAAGAGGATCTTCAAAGACTAATGAGTCTCTAGTCCAGCAATTCAACGCCAGTCCTCTGGACACACCTAACAGGCCAGGTTTGCAGGATATGTGAAGCACAGCACAGGTGATAGGATTTGCTGCTCAGTGATTGCAGGATTCAGTCTGTATTTCCCCAACGTGATCCTTAAAATCTGGCCTGTTTAGATCAGTGTTTCTCATCTCCGGACTCTAGATTCTCTCCCCTCCGATCCAATCCCAATGCTTCCAATGCCCTGCGTCAGCTGGCCCCCTTTGAAAATCCATATACAGGCTTCAGATCCTCATGTTAACCTTCAAAGCGCTCTCAAGCCCTTCAACATCCCATTAGACTGCCCCAATATTCACTCCTTTAAGGCTGGGGTCAGACTAGCGCATTTTTAACGTGCGTTTAGGTGCACTTAATCATGGCCGCAGTAGCAGCAAATGATGCGCACTGACGGCCAATATACGAAGTACGGCCGCATGAAAGTCCGGCCGCGCAACGCAAGCGGAAAATGAACGCATTTTTTCGAGAACGCAGAACCGCTAGTACTGACGTACAGAGTGCGCTGCGGCGGCATAGCGGCGTGTGTGCGTGATTAGGAGACGTCAGATGCTGCTCATGTCCGGCCAACATAACGTCCAGACACCCAAAGTTTCCTGGTTTGGATCCGTAACAAATCACGCACGAAAATGCGCATCGTATGACCGTTTTCACGCATTCCGTGAAAAAATCCGTCTATGCGTTCGGACGCACTTTTTGACGGTCGCTGCAAATAATGCGTTCATTTGACCCTAGCCTAAATGCTCCCAGAAACACCATCTATTCAGAGAAGCTACAATTAAATGACATAATCCAGAACTACCTCACCTGCATGGCTTCAACCGGCATCCTACTGAAAGCACCGCTGGCCAGGCACTTCCCTCACTAGGTCTCTACATGCCCAATTCCCCCATAGATTGTTAGCACCCTTAGAAATAGCATCCTCCAATTCTAGTGTGCCATCATTGTGAAGATATAGCTTGTTCAAATATACTTAGCTGCAATGTACCATCCCTTTGTGCACTTGCCTTGTACAGTACTGCGGAATCTGCAGGTGTTATTTAAATAAGGTATAATAATGAATGGAACAAACGCCACAAATCCAGGTGTGCAAAGTTTGATGCATCACACCCAAAGACTTGGGGCTGTGATCGCCACAAAAGGGGATTCAACCAACTTAGAACCGAGGAAAAAGGTCTGAATTCTTATGTCAATATGGTTTGTTCGTGCTGTTTTTTTTTTTTGTTAAGCACCTTTGATTCTTTTTTTAAATACAGTTTTTTGATTTGTGGCTAATGGATTTAGATTGTTTAAAACATCTTCCCCCGATCAACGTTAGAATAAGGCTGCAACACAAAAATGTGTGTGTGGGGCGGAGGGGAATAAACAAAAAGGTTTCTGAAAACATTGCAGGACAGCCAGCCACTGCTATAGGCGCTTTTAATTTAAAGGGGTGGAGGCTAGTGCTCCTTAAATTAAAACCAGCAGCCGCCACTGGTTGTAATATATTTGGCCATCATTATCCTGATATAACAAAGTAACCAGCCTTCCACTGATGCTTCCTGTGGAAAGGTCACATACCCAGACAGCTACAGCGGAGACAATGAGTTACCTTTCATTTCCTGCAGTTTGGTGAAAAGGCGGCTAAAGTTTTCCAGGTCTCCATCCCCTGAAGTGAGACTTGCAAGCTCTCGGATATCTAGATCCATCAGTGGGTCTTTGGAAGAAAAGAAAAAAAAAAATGCAATAAACCATCAGTTACCTGATTCAGGAAAAAACAGCATGTCATACGCGTGGCCCGGATTTTTTGCAATTTCCTCACTTTCTATACTACCTGACCATGTCTAATCAAGTGTCCAGAAGTAGATTAAAATCATAGCCTGTATTTCATTATCCAACATGTGACTAATGTCTGAATGCAATGTGTTTCCACAGCCTACACCTGTAACCCATTGCCATAAAAACCTATCACAATTTTTCTGGATAGAAACAAGTTTAATATTCTATTTAAAAGTTGTGTAAACGGGAAACACACGAATAGAATTCTGGGAAGGGTGGTGGTGGGTCTTTAGATACTAGTGGGTCCCAGTATGGATTGTAGAGTCATAGAAGACTAAAAGTGTGGGAAATATGTAAAGGGCTATGTGTGTTTTGTATTCAGCGATTTTGTATTCCGTGATTAATCAAAGATAACTGTCAGGTATTTTCATAGCTTTTCACATTAATTGTAACAAAAAGTTCAGAGGCTGTGCTGCTGCATTACAACAGCCGGGGACAGGGTACAATGCAGCGTCACTCAAGGCTGTGCAGGGATACGATTCAGGGGTTATATTGACTGAAAATCCCTATACAGTCCAGATACAGTGGGTTACTGTAGTTTTAAAATACAGGCATTATGACCACACACACATTTTTTATATTCTATTGGCATCGCTAATAATCTCATTATGATTACTACAAATCCCCATAAGCAAGATATCTGATCACTTTTATTATTATCAATAGCAGGGCTCAAAATATCAAGTCCCAAGTTACTAACCAGGTCATAAGAGTTACTCGCCACCAGTTGCTCCACCTAACCCCTACACAGCCCTTAACTCTGCCCCTAAACACACACCCTTAAATTATCTTATGATATTACACTGTTAAAAGGTTTTATTTGAAATAAAGTTACAAAAATAACATTAATACCCAGGCATCAGACCACAGATACAGTGGCAAGAAAAAGTATGTGAACCCTTTGGGATTACGTGGAGTTTTGCATGAATTGGTCATAGATGAAGATCAGAGCACATTTTAAGTTACAACAATTTGAAAAACACAGTCTGCTTAAAATAATACAACACAAACATTATAGGTTTTCATGTTTTTATTGAACAGAACATGTAAACATTCACAGTGCAGGGTGTAAAAATTATGTGAACCCCTAGCCTAATGACTTCTCCAAGAGCTAATTGGAGCCAGGAGTGAGCCAACCTTGAGTCCAATCAGTGTGATATTATTGGATGTGTTGCTGAAAGCTGTCCTGCCCTTTAAAAACACACACCAGTTTTGGGTTTACTGGTTTCAAGAAGCACTGCCTGATGTGAACCATGCATCGCAGAAAAGAGCTCTCAGAAGACCTACGATCAAGAATTGTTGACTTGCATGAAGCTGGAAAGGGTTACAAAAGTATCTCCAAAAGCCTTGATCTTCATGTGTCCACGGTAAGACAGACTGTCTACAAATGGAGAAAGTTCAGCACTGTTTCTACTCTCCCTAGGCATGGTTGTCCTATAAAGATGACTGCAAGAGCACAGCGCAGAATGCTTAATGAGGTAAAGAAGAATCCTAAAGTGTCAGCTAAAGACTTACAGAAATCTCTGGCACATGCTAACATTTTTGTTGACACTTCTACAATAAGGAAAACATTAAACAAGAATGGAGTACATGGGAGGACACCACAGAGGAAGCCATTGCTGTCCAAAAAGAATATTGCAGCACGTTTGAAGTTTGCAAAAGAGCACCTGGATGTTCCACAGCACTACTGGCAAAATATTCTGTGGACAGATGAAACCAAAATTTAGTTGTTTGGAAAAAACACACAACACTATGTGTGAAGAAAAAAAAGGCACAGCACACCAACATCAAAACCTCATCCCCACTGTAAAACATGGCTGAGGGAGCATCATGGTTTGGGGCTGCTTGCTGCCTCAGGGCCTGGACGGATTGTTGTCATTGATGGAAAAATGAATTCCAGAGTTTATCAAGACATTTTGCAGGAAAACATAAGACCATCTGTCCGCCAACTAAAGCTCCGCATCCTGGGTGATGCAACAGGACATTGACCCAAAGCATACAAGTAATTCAACAAAAGAATGGCTTCAACAAAACAAAATAAGCCTTCTGGAGTGGCCCAGTCAGAGTCCTGACCTCAACCCGATTGAAATGCTGTGGCATGACCTTAAGAGAGCGATTCACACCAGACATCTCCAGAATATTGCTACACTGAAACGGTTTTGTGAAGAGGAGTGGTCCAAAATTACTCCAGATCGTTGTGCAGGTCTGATCTGCAACTACAGGAAACGTTTAGTTGAGGTTATTGCTGCCAAAGGAGGGTCAACCAGTTATTAAATCCAAAGGTTCACATACTTTTTCCACTCTGCACTGTGAATGTTTATATGTTCTGTTCAATAAAAACATATGTTTGTGTTGTATTATTTTAAGCAGACTGTGTTTTTCAAATTGTTGTGACTTAGATGAAGATCAGAGCACATTTTATGACCAATTCATGCAAAACTCCACGTAATCCCAAAGGGTTCACATACTTTTTCTTGCCACTGTACATATATACCCAGTCATCAGAGCCCAGTATGAGCAGAGTGATGAGGCAGGGGAGCTCCTCTCCACCCCCCTGCCAGTGACAGAGAGCGTCAGGTTAGGCAGCTGATCCCTGTCACCTTGCAGCCTGGGGAAGGGGGGCTGCACGGTGGCACCAGTGGAATGTGCAGCTCGAAATAATTTATTGTGCTGCATGTGTGCATTTCCACTCACCCTCACTTAATTTCCACTTGCCAAATGCTAGTAGGCGAGTGGAAATTTTGAGCCCTGATCTATAGTAGGTTTACCAGAGTTACTGTATTTGACACAAAGGCTATTTCTGCAGATAATGCAGATAATGCAGATAATGCAGATAATGCAGATAATGCAGATAATGCAGATAATGCAGATAATGCAGATAATGCAGACCCCATGTGAAATTGTAGAAGATAAAAGGACACCATGTAGAGTTTAGAACCTTTCATCCCAGTAATATTTACGTGAAAGAAATGATTTTGTAACCATCTCAGAGGAATTTCTGGGCAAAATGTCTATTTTATCCTATCTTCAACATTTATTTGAAAGATGTGGCACAAGATTAATATAACAATTTTTTCAACAGAAAGTGCTTGGTAGTGAAGGTGAAATATGGATTTTTTAAAATTCAAAGTCTTTGAAAGCACATGTTCAAAGATTACAGTAAACTGCATAAGAGCTATACAAGAAGAGTACGACCTTAAAGAAAAAAAAAATTGCATCTGGTATGATTGATACAAGCGACAAGGTAATAAACAGTTTAAGATTCCGTGCAAACATAAGAAGCAACAGTAAATACAAAAGTGTGGGGGGGGGGAAAGAAGAGAAATACAAAGAAAGAGGTTGAAGATAACAGATTCCGAAAAGAGTTTTAAAAGGATCCAAAAACACCTCTTTAGGTGTTAAACAGCTAGTGGAAATGAGAACGGTGAGAACACACACACAAAAAAAAATAAAAAAATCATAGGAGGGGGTGGGGGCAAGTGGTAACCACCATTTTCATGTCTTGCACCGCAAAAGGAGTACCCAAAAAGGTTTAAGTAGCTACATGCGAGGACAGCAGTGTCACCCCAACTCTAAGAGCGATGAGGTAGTCAAAAGGAAGAAAGAAAACAGGAAGGGTGAGGGAAACAAAAGGAAAAAGTGAGAGGGGAAGAAGAAAGAAAGGGTGTGAGCGAAATTAAAGAGGAGGAAGGAAAGATAGATGGCAAGGAAGGGTAATCATAAGGAAAAAGTAAGCAATAAACTCTGAATCCATTCATCAGTGAAACGGTGAGAGTGTCAGCGAAGAGGGTTGGAAGTGACCATCACGTATGAGCCACCTACAGGAGCCATATTATAAAAAGGTGGCAATTGCCTCCGAGGAATCTAGTACAGATTCCAATCTACAATGTCAAAGAGGAACAAAATTCGTTTCAGTAGTACCACCTAAGTGAGCACTCTGCCGCCTTTTGTTCCTTGACCGCTACGAACTCATCAATCCCGCGCAACCACTCCACCATGTCAATCCAATCACATAAAGAAGGAGCAGAGTTCTAATGTATAAAGCCGCCGGACTGCGAATAGTATACGAAGGAGGATTTTTATTTTTAAAGCACTTCCCAGGTTCCGGCAGACGGAGAAAGACACTAGGCAGGAAGGGCAAATCCACATCTGTAACCTAATGAATAACATCTGCCAGAATGGAATTATTTTCTCACAGAACCACCAGACATGAAGGTAAGTACTCTCCATGCCTGCGCAGCACCAGCAGAGAGAACCAGCCTCAGGGACACAAGGGAGAGGCGATGCAGTGTGAGGAATCAGAAACTCTAAAGCTTGTAAGAGTTGTCTAGACATTTCAAGGCTCTACAGCCAAAATGTATCCAATAACATAGTTTATAAAAGAGAAATAGTTCATCTGTAAAGGCAGTGTCCAGAGGTCGCTCCCAACATGAACAGTAAGGTGGCGGAGCCCACCTTTTGAAGGAGGCAGTGCAGAATGGAGATGCTACGTGCATGAAATATGGATTTAAACACAAACCAGATAATGCCATTTTCATCTAGCTTACCTACAATCGTGTCAACTTGAGAATTACAGTGACTGGCAGATCCTCTTCCCTGCTCTGCTGCATCCTCAGGACTGCCCTCACTGGACACCAATATCTGTAAGGCAGGAGACGCATCACATCACAGTTTAGATTTGGACACGTTATAGATTTTATGCTCTGCAATAGAAATCTATTTCAGTCCTATTACCAGGTTAACATTTATATACATTTTCCCTTTCAACAGAAACTACCTTTAACCGCTGCATAACCTAAAGCCAGACTATGTTTTAGCCTATTTTTACAATAAGGGATACCTGGGCCATTAAGATGCACTAATTAAAACAGTAACGCTTTAATTCAACAATTTTTCCCAAACAACTTGATAATATAAAATCATACTATAATGCTGTTATGCACAAATCAAAAGTTGAAATCCTGGTAGTTCATAAAGTTTATATATATCCAGAAAAGCAACACGGTCCTCTAGGGCAAAAACAGTAACAGACTTGTGCAAAGGAGAGGTCTTTTTATGCCATCATGAACAAAACGCCACACTTAGCTTGAATCGCTATTGCAGGTGATAAAAAAAATAAATAAATAAAATCAAACTATAAACAAAATCCTAGCTCAATTAGAGCACTAAGGCCAGTGTCAGACTAGCACACTACGTGCGTCTGTTCTGACGTGCCTTCCGTCGCCGCGTTGTGACGATTTGACATGGCCAGCCACACGCTGTAGCGTGCACACGAATTTGCGTGCTACAGCGGACATGTTGAAGGCCTCCCTGTTGAAACGCCAGGACGTGTGTTCGACAGGGCTGCAAAGTGCGATCTGCCATAGGAGGATCGAGCCTTGCAGCGCACTAACTGCACTCAGCGGGGTGGTCACACGGACATCAGAGTGGAAGGAACGTCCACTCTCACAGACGTTCCTTCCGCTCTGAAAAACGCTCGTGTGACACTGGCCTTACTAAACATACCTGGATAGTCAGGATTGCTGTAACATAATCTAATAAAGAAAATCATAGCCTTTCCTAGAGGTGTTACTGCTCCGTGCCCTGCTCTCAACAGTCTGATTAAAACACTTCTCCCCAGGAGTCAGCAGACTGGGAATTTACCTGTTGCTTAATTAATTAATTGGCAACAAGTGGAGACATGGGTTCGAATCCTGGCAAGAGCACCTCTCCAGTAAGTGTCCTTGGGCAAGACACCTAACAGTACATACTCGCCACCCAGGACATACTTGAAAATGAGAGAAATCTCAATGTATCCTTCCTGGTAAAATCTGTTCTCCAAAAAGAAAGGGGAAAAAAAAGTGTGCAAGAGGACAGAGGCCATGCAGGCTTCTGGGTCCTAAATACCTTCCCTCGATTAGTCGTCAAACACTCTTACCCAAACCAAGCACTATGACACACAGACACGCACCCGTAATCAGGCTTAAAGACTTTGGTTAATTGGTGCGTGGTCAATCCAACATGGAAACACCATGAATAAACCAGCACACTAAGGTATTCCTTAAAGCTTTTTAAGTTTAAACTGTGATATCATGGATTTGTAAATGATGAAATAAAAGTTTCAGTTTATTTATGTATTAGTTCCATAAAGGAAGTAAAGCTCCAGCTACTTCCAGTTGTCCTTCCTGGCATAGCCCTTCTTTCGGATTTTAATTCATATACACACATTGCAACATTGATAACTTTCCAGTGGGCGTTTCACTTTTTCCCTTAGGTTTAGGGATTCTAGCTTTTTGTTGCCATTCTTGTTTTACTGTCGGTATGATTTCTTCCATTTGTAATTTATTCATGATAAAAAGATGAAAAGTGTACGAAAATCGTTGTGTTTGGTACAGGGGAGGGTCCAGACACAGGTTTCCGGGGGGGGGGGCACACTACCCGCTGCGGGAGAAGTGCGGGAATCCCGTAAGCGTGTTCCTGCAGGACTTGAGCCCTGTCTCTGACCCCCCCCGTCCCATTCACTCTGACTCCCCTGTCTCTCTGACACCCCCGTCACATTCTCGCTCTCTGAGCCCCCCCCCCCATGACACACACATCGCCCCCCTCCCTGCAAAGGGAGTTAGAGATCAGCAGGTGAGGGGGGAGATGTGTCTGTCTGGGGGCAGGGGAGCAGCAAGGCTGTCACAGTCAGACGTTTTTTAGCTGACTCCAGCAGCCTGGCCTCCCTGCTTACGTATGGAGCTGTGCAGGAGGATGGGGAGGAGCAACTGCTACCGAGAGCAGCATTAGGAGAGGCTCCAGAGAAAAATATATTTTGGGTGGGGATTGCCCTGTTGCGCCCCCCCCCCCCCCCGGTTTAGTAAGATTTTTATTTTGCATATAAATCAATTAAAGAAAATGTCAAATATATTTTAAGCAAAGGGGAGATTTAGAGGAATGACTTATAGGGACATTTTCGAATATAAACTAATGTAATTGTTTTGATAAAAAAATAAATATCTGTAAGTCTAGCTGCATCCCTTTAACATTTAATTAACCTATTCACTACCATGATTGACTTGATCTTCAAAATCTCCTGCAGGAGCCCAACATTGAGTAAACTCAACCTGGTTGATGCAAAAGGAATTTCTAATTGCAAATGGGATCCAGAATGTGCCCCCCCCCCTTCCCATCGACAACTTTCAGCACCGCAGACATATCTGATTAAACACCTGGGAGCTCAAGCTGTATTATACATGTAGTAGTCTTTTTTTCGTATTATGGGTACCCATACATTTTTACACTGCAACAGAAAGTGGTTTTCCATAAATCCACTGGGTCCTGGAGGTGGCTTTATGGAAAAATCACTTGGTAGTGAACAGGTTAAACGTATCACACAGAACTGTCTGGAATAGAAAAGGGTTTTGGAAATTTTAATTCAGCACAGCAGAAATAGAAAACAATGAGGATTTTTCCAGTTTCCATAAATTTTTAACTCCCCAGTACCACGCCGCTTAGTGAATAAGGGTTGCTGCATTATTACTGTGTGTGGAGTATTACCTGAGGGGGGCGCTCTTCCGATGGACTCATTTGTTTTATGTTCATAATTCACATCACTAAGGGATCTTGAGCAGATTATCATCCCCACAGATACAATAAAAGGGAAAAGGGGGAGTGGTAGGTCTAGATATCCCTTCATTTATCGGACACACAAATTCAAAATACCCGCTCACATCACCATGCAGGTCCTCACTGTTCTCTGGAACATGATTCATGGAGGCCAAAGAGCTGAAGATTCCAAAAGCTTGCTCTGGAATATCACAAAGTAAACATCACTTTTATGTTGCTGATAACTAAACAGAGTACATGTAAGAGAAGAAAATATATTGAGCATAGAATGGAGTGCATGGGTATGAAGTAATGAAAACCGACTCTCATCATTGTATTGTGTGGGATGCACACAAAGGATATCATCAGGGGGTAGATTAGAAGTATTTTAAACTCCCTGTTTTATCTCATTCAGCTGCCATATTTTAAGTCCGGTAGCATTCAGAACACAAAAGCCCCCTGCAGCCTAATCTAAACATCTCCTCCTCTGCTCCATTGACTGTTAAATACTGTAGAAGCTAAACTACAGCTGTAAAGTAAAACTTTTTTTTTACACAGATTTTGGTAAATGCTGCATCATGGGAAAAATCCACAAAATGGAGGCAGATTAAAACTTAAATTTATTTTTCCTTTTTACATGCAATTACTTAAACAGCAGCACGTGTTTTATAAGGTGGTTGTTTGTAATGCATGAGTAACCTCATTAAAACTTAAGTGGTAGTGTCCCTTTAAATTTAATACTCAATGCGTAGTGTATTTAATCAAAATGAAAAAATGGAAATGACCCAATTTTGGAGGTTACTTCACCTCCTAATGGGGGTAACCCAGATTTAATTAATTAACATGTTGGTGAAGTAAGCCATTTAAAATATAACTTTTATTGGAATTCCTAAAATGTGTCTGAATGAACACAACCATCAACGAAAATAGTTAAAAGACACTCACACATTGATTAGAACCTCAATGGTTAAGTAATAGCCGTGTTATTAGTCCAGCAAGGCTTATAGGAGGTGGTGTTATGTAAGCAGTTAATCACTGCAGTGTATTCAGTATGTATTTACCCGCTGGCCTGGCGGGATATTACATATACATTCTAGGTTCACCTCTAATTCACTATTAGGGGAAATGGTATAGAGGTTCATAATAATTCACAATATTATCAAATCGAGCATTACACTCACATATAATTCAGTGTGATTATAAACCGCTTATCTGGATTTTCCCAATTTAGTCTCCCCTTTGAGACTGTTGAAAACACTTGCGCTTGGTTCTATGTTAGAAACCTGCTGGTTGGAGTATACAAATGCACATTTTTCACTCCTATGCCCCCTTGTATGGGAAACCTGCACTTTCGTGGGTGCATTCAAATCAATTATGAGCGCTTATGTTCAGTAAACCACATCTGCAGTAATATCTATTGCATGCAGGCAGCCACAGAGTATTCACCACTCTAGGAAAAGAGGGAAGCACGAACCTTCAAGGGTACGCATTTGATAGAAGGAAAAAAATAAATATATAAATAATTTATATATAAATTGTTCTGCAAATTCCAAACCAGCTTTGCCAAATAGGCTCAAAATTACCAACTCAAGGGTAATAATCAATTCACTCAACGCGTTTCACTGATAAGCTCAGCATCCTCAGGAGTAGAGAGTGTCAAGATACATCCTTACACACTCACAAATAAAAACAAGCTGTCTAGCTGCATCCCCTAGTTCCATTTATATAGTGTGGCTAATTGGAGGTGTGTATCTACCTTCCATTCAACATCAGAGAACAGGTATATAGTTTAAATGGACTTTTGAAAAGTCCCATGATGCTCCCTGGTTTTTACAAAGGGCTAGATTGTTATAGCACACATCTCGATCCATGTATCAACAATTAAAACAGCTTTGAGTATTAATGTATCACTGTTCACCCATACATATAAATTGTGTAAACATTCAAAATGCAATCGCATAAGCGCTATACATCCCAGCGATATATATAAGTATAGGATAGGCATACCATTACCCATTATGATGTATCTGAGTATGGATCTTATAACAAAGCTAGAGTTTCCTTTTAGGCTGGAGTTAGACCAGCGCGCTTTTAACGTGCGTTCTGGCGCACATAATTACGGCCGCACTAGCAGCAGATGACGGGCAATGACGGCCAATATACGATGTACGGCCGCACAACGCAAGTGGAATTTGAACGCATTTTTCTGAGAACGCTGAACCGCTAGTACTAACGTACTGAGTGCGCAGCTGCGGCATAGCGGCGTGTGTGCGAGATTAGGAGATGTCAGACGCTGCTAATGTCCGGCCTACATAACGTCCAGACGCAAAAAGAGTTTTATTGACGATCCGTACAAAATCACGCCCGAAAATGCGCGTCGTCTGACCGTTTTTGCGCATTCCGCGAACAAATACGTCAATGCGTTCGGATGCACTTTTTCACGTTCGCGGGGAAAAATGCTTTCGTCTGACCCTAGCCTTAACATGTTTATATTGCAGCAATAGAGTATGCTGCTAAATCCACAGCCCATCATTAAATACATGATCTAATCAAGATTCTAGCATATACATTCATTAAATGACTCTACTTTAACAACCCCTTGTAAGTTATTTATTTATTTTTTGAATTTGTATGTTTAACATATTCATTGTCCAGGGGTAGATTTTATTATTAGTGGGTAATCTCTAGTTAGCATCTCACCATTATTACAAATCAACGGGGTACTAGTGTGTTCCTTTTCACTGAAGGCTGGTGGAATGAGAACCTAGTTATGTATAAATGAAGAAAAATGAAAGCCCTCATTAAGGCACCTTGGTTGTAGGGTCTATAAACGGTATATCCAGTATGCCTCACGTTGTAATAACTTTCGATCCAAGTCACCACCCCTAGGTCCTAGGGAAATTTGCTCAATACTCATAAATCTAATTCCGTCTGAACAGTTGTCATGGCAGACCTTTAAATGCCTTGAAACTGGCGTTTATCTCAAATATCGAACTGAGCGAGCATGCTCCAGAATGCTCGGTTTGAGCTTTCTAATGGTTCTTCCACACGTATTCCTTACCGCAGGAACGCACCATTAGGTAAATCAGTCCTGTCGAGTTACATGTGAAGCAAGTGTCAATTCTGAATTCTTCTAAATTCTGGCTACCGTGGAAAGAATTTGAGGGATTAGCTATATATCTACAGGCAACACATTTCCCACATTTAAATGTACCTGGTTTTCTTTGCAGTAGCCAATTAGATCGTGGTTCAGGATTTTGTATCACTAGATGGCTAGGACAGAGTTTATTACGTAAATTAGCACCCCAACTTGTAGTAAAAGAGGCTATAGGGCAGGCCTCAAAATTTCCACTCGCCTGCTCGCATTTGGCGAGTGGAAATTACATGAGGGCGAGTGGAAATGCAGAGGCAGGCAGGGCAGGATAGGGGTTAGGTGGGGCAACTAGTGGCGAGTAACTCTTAAGGCTTGGCTAGTAGCTTGGACCTTGAAATTTTGAGCCCTGCTATAGGGGAAAGAACTTTAGCCAGATCTATATCTGACCTAAGAATTGGCCAGTACGCCTTCAAGATTTCTTTAATTTGTATATTAGCCTCATCATAATTTGCAATTAGTCTGATTATACAGTTACCATTTCCCCTAAATAGTGAATTAGAGGTGAACCTAGAATGTATATGTAATATCCCGCCAGGCCAGCGGGTAAATACATACTGAATACACTGCAGTGATTAACTGCTTACATAACACCACCTCCTATAAGCCTTGCTGGACTAATAACACGGCTATTACTTAACCATTGAGGTTCTAATCAATGTGTTAGTGTCTTAACTAGGGATGCACCGATACCACTTTTTTAAGACCGAGTACCGATACTTTTTAAAAGTACTCACCGATCCTTTTATTTTAGGTCATGTGACCGCTTTTCAATAAGAACAGACCTCATATAAAAATGCCCACAGCTCACATGTATATACCCCCCCCGAGAGATATATACAGATTGCCCCCAGCTCACCTGGATTGCCCCCACCTCGCATGGACATTGCCCCCCGATCACATGGACATTGCCCCCCGATCACATGGACATTGCCAGGCTCCGAGCGCTCTTCCTCCTTCACTGACGGAGGAAGAGCGCTCGGAGGGAAAGTCTGCCCCACGGATGCCAGTCGCAGGGCTGTGACGCGGCCGCCGAGGCCTTGACTCTGCCTCCAGCTGAGATCTCGCGGGAGGCTCCCGCGAGATCTCGGTTGGAGCAGCATCACAGCCTCCATGACCCGGCCTCCACAGCCCTGTGACTGGACCCACCACTGGGGAACGCAGGCCAAATGCTTTTAATGCATGCGGCCAGCTTCCCCAGCCCCGCGCTGGCTTCCGGTATCCGGGGGAGGTATCGGGCCATTTGCACGAGTACCAAGTACTCGTGCAAACGGCAGTATCGGCACCGTTACTAGTATCGGTGCATCCCTAGTCTTAACTATTTTGGTTGATGGTTGTGTTCATTCAGACACATTTTAGGAATTCCAATAAAAGTTATATTTTAAATGGCTTACTTCACCAACATGTTAATTAATTAAAATACAAGAGACACTACAGGCTAAAACAGGCTTCACTTCCTGCCTCATTAGGTGACAAAAGTTGTTGATATATTTAAAATACAAAACAGAGTAGCAGCTCCTTCATATTGAATAAATTCCACCCAGACATAAGTATACTGTAACTATTGTCGGATTATATTCACTTACATCATAAAACTGAAGGTAAACCTTGGCACCCCAGAATTTTTTAACTACATGTCTCTTGATCCTCAATCAGCATTAAAAGGTTATTGTTTGCCATCACTGCCCAAATTTCTTAAAGTGTATACAATGCCACAGGTGCAGGAGTACACGTACACACACAGTTTCGTTCTGAATCAAAATTCTGATGAAATTTTCACGATTTGTATTTCGGAAGGGACCTTGAAATACGAATCGGTTCTGTCCAAAAATGGAATGAAAACAAAACGATTAGGACCAAAACGAAACAGCATAAAACAAAATTGATCATTAAAAACTAAATCAATTTGTTTTATACAGTTTCGTTTTGGTCCTAATAGATTTCACCGTTTCACTTAAATTCTGCACCGTGTCCCTGTCCACTTTCTGAATCTGCTGTATTCAGCACCACAGACCATGGACAGTGTCATGGTGCAGTTAGGTGCGATTCAGCGGCAGTGAAATTCCCGATAGACAAATAATGGTTAATCTATTCAGAGAACGCCAAACAACACAGAAATGTCAGTGAAATGCCTTGATTGTCGGTGATTTGTTCGACAGCCTTAAACAGGCGAGTCCCATAGGTTTCAATGTAAAAAAATATTCCCGTTTTCATTAAACAGTTTATTATTGTCACTTGCAGGAAAAAGGCTATTTTTTTGGTGACATTTTTGGATTCCTAATTTATCTTAAAACAACAAGGCTTTTTTTCTTTGCTGAATGCAGTGGTGTTTTTTTTCTTTTCTTTAGTCTGGCTGCTTTCGACGTGGGCTGTCTATGGTGTTGCAACCTATTCAGCACCATGGGAAGCAGCTCTGCGGTGCTCCGGAGCACCGCGGGGCTGTTGTCCTAGGTACTGAATAGGTTTCAGCACCAAAGATATGGGGATTAGTTATCTTTTTCTTCTTTTTTTTACCATAAATCTAAGTAATTCATCCGTTTCACATTCCGGAATAACTAATAAAAACAAAATAACTTCTACAAATGAAAACAAATTACCAATAAAAACGAAATAACGAATGATAAATACGAATCGTGGCAACATACTGAATGTATGTAAACAAATTGAAAAATGGAACAATGCGATCTGAAGCTAAACAAATTTTGTCGTTGTGCATATGTCTAAAATAAATATATATAGAAATAAATATTTTAAAGGCATAAAGAACCTGATGATTTTTAGCAAGGACTTTTTTGATGACAATGAAACAGCACAGAGGACATTTTGGAGAAAAAAAATAATATACAAAAATGTCACTGTATAAACAGACTTTAACAGCATTCCATGTGGGAAGTGTGAGGTTTCAGCGGGTACTCACCACTTTTCATCTCTACATTAGACCACACGTTGGCGTTTAATGCCTGGATAATACGAGTGACACCTGTGGATTCTGGGAAATCATCTGGATAGAAAAAGAACAGTGAGAGATAAAGCATAGCCTAATAGCTTGGGAAATCTACAAAATTAAAGAAAGGAAGAAAAAAAAAAAATTGTCCAAAATATTGACATACAGATCTATTCACTAAAGGCGAAACGCAGGAGAATCGGCAGGAGAAGTGCATCTAGACCAAATAACCGATTTGGAAAGGGAGATAAATGGGAGAACTTTACTGGTTTGGCTATTTTGACCAAGAATTTCCACTTCTCCAGTCAATTGTCCCGAGTTACACCTTTTAGTGAACAGACCTGGTAGTCTTACCATCTTCATCTGGCAGTTCCTCTGGATCCAGCTCCACTAACTCAAATCCATGTTTGATACACCACTCCTGAGCGGTCTGCCGGCTAACACCTGCCAAGGAAGAAGGATGCTCATTAACCTCGCATCAATACTATTCAATTCATACATGCTCATTCATTATTTTACTTAACAGTCCAACAAACACTGACTAAACCTATACACACACACCTTGAGGGTTATTAACCCAGTCTCCGTTATAGACTCCAGCAGTGCACTGCTTGATCTATATTGATATTCCACACATGCCAAGATATAACCTAACAATCTGTCGTCATGAATAGCCTAGCAGAGCTATAACCCTATAAAGAGTCCATCTCTGAGTTTGATGTCGGTGATACTTTGCTGTAGAGGTGAAACAGTTTTTATTGTTTCTTTTGTTTACAGCAGGGAAATGTTTCGGTTGTGGACACAAACTAAAAGCTCATCACCAAAGAGGTCCCAATAGCAGGACGCATTAAGGTTTCCTTACCAGTGTCTGATGTCCTCTCGCACACAAGGATCATGACATCCAGCAGCCAATCTTCCAGGAATGGGAGCCACAGTGACACCTTCTCTAGGCCTGATTTCTGAGAAGCATGCATGCATTATAGCATGGTTTGTAAGAAACTTACAGACACAGCACATAATTAAATAAAAGTCATAGAGCTGCAGCTCACCCTGCCCCTTAATTGTCACAATCACAACTGTAAGATAACCTCATAATACAGATATAATATCAATTCTTAGTAAAATATTACAGAACTAAAGTGATGTAGGAAAGACTAAGCACATTTACGACACATATACACATATTATACTGGATCACTTTCATATTCAAATTACCAAAGTGTTATTGGATTTCATTTTTAGCCTTTGTCAAGCATAATTTTAGGCTTCAAATAGAGTAGTAGAAAGGGAACCACAACCCCAAATGAGTAGCATCTTAGAATGACCGACAAAAAGCCACAAGCCATCTGGGGTTGGGAAGGTAGAGTCAACTATGCTCACAGGGGAAAACAACAGCAAACACCAACAGAGTTCATTGAACCAAATGCAATGTGCACTGCATGACAAAAGCTGAGAACTTCTTGAAAAGTCAAACTGACTGTCATGGTCAGTTTCTTGGATCTCTCCTGCCTTGTCCATCTAATCAGTATCGGTCACAGAGAGCAGAGTTAAAGAATGTGCTGTAATTCAAAGATGTCTGCCTCCATGGTGAAATCCTGACATAATTATTCCTCAATTTATAAAAGCTTACTTAGGGGGCAACTAGTATAATTTTGTATTTTATTTTTTTTGCTTTAAGAATTCATGAAACGAAAATTTCTGACGAAAAGGGACATTTAATTATTGAGAAGTGCTTACATATTTAATGAACGAGGAAAGAAGCGAGACATAAAAACGTGTTAGAAAACATACAGGGAAGGATAAAACAAACGGCACTTACCACAGTGCTGTCAAAGTATATGACGAACGCCTGAATAGTCTCTGCCAACGGTGTAGTAACTTGTGCAGTGCTGGGCACCACGCAAATATTGACATCAGCGGAGTAATACTTGTTATCAATCCTCCATGGATACCGCCTGACCTGGTCCACATCCTGAGGAAGTGCTGGAAGCTGCTCCGTCCCAATAATCCCTGTATAAACAATACACACAGGAGGACAGATCAGTAGGCATTCTGTCACCAAGTAGTTATTCATAAAAAGATCTGTTTACATACCACAAACTGACTTCTGTTACTCAAAAGGAACAAGACTGAAAATATAACACCAAGAAAACCAAAGGCTCATTAACAAGTACATTTAAGGCTTTTAGAATTCCCTCAGTTTAAAAATCGAGGAAATCACCCAGGCATATATACTGAATGTCACTGTAACATGGGTCAACTACCATGATGATCGGCCACTCATTAGGCTGCCCGAACATCATGGGGAGATGTTACAAAATATCTGAAGGGCCAAGGTTGCTGACCAATACATTATACCATTCCATCACATTCATACAATTAATGGGCCAAAAAGGCCCCTGAGCTTGTAATCTGACAAGTACATGGAGAAATTAGATTTATAAAAAAGAAGAAAAAAAGTGTAGAGGATTTAATGGCAATGTAATGTAAGTGGGCGGAAGATTTGGATGTAGGAAGCAGATAAATTTCGGTGCATCCCTAATTGTCGGCTGAAAATGGTATTGTCCTGAAATTAGAAATACTCAGTTACTACTGTACATGTTTTTTCTTTTTATCCCCTTCACTGCTGAGCCATTTCACCATTTAATGCTCATGTTTAAATGTGATTTGAAGTCCTATTTTATTATACTCCCCAGACAATTTTTTTTTACACCAAACCTAGTCAATGTTATACGCTATAGCAATGCGTATGTTAAGGAGTAAAGGTGAAAGGTTAAGGGCATGTCTGAAGGAAAGCTCCTGGATGGAGCTGAAATGTTTAATTTTTAGCGACCTTTCATGCTTTAATTTATGTTTTAGCCCCGGAGTGCTGTCACGCTTTTTCTGTGTGAGATATATATATAGATGTCTGTAGGTAATACAACAGCAGAAAGGTTGTACTCAACCTAATCTAGCAACAACAGGTGCATCCAAGACATTTACTACAAAATACTCCATATCAATGACCACATTCTTCCATCTTATTCTATAGCAAAAAAAGCAGTGTTTTAAAAAATGTCCAAACGCCTGACTGAGGGAATAAATGATGGGAATTCAGGTCACAAAGTATGATCATAGTTTGCTTAAGCCTGTCACAGTCGCCAATGTACCCCATCGTTAACAGGTCCTAAGTTGACCGATTCTGCATTTACAGGATCAACTCACCCTGGAGTTCCCCAGCAGCTCTAGGCCTTTATAGGCAGCCACAGTGTCGACACACCTGTGAACAGGGAGGGTTGCACACCAAATGAGGGATGTCAGCCCTCTATATGTATAATACAACAGCAGGTGCACTCAACCTCAACTAGCTACAACAGCGGGTGCATCTAAGACATATATATGTCTGTTCTTATTGGAAAGTGTTCACATAACATTAAGTCAAAGTATTGGTACTCCGTATAGGTGAGTACCTGAAAAAAGTATCGTTACTCGTACTCGCTCTTAAAGTATTATCGGTGCATCCCTAAACACAATGGATGCACCCAGTGATACATGGAGTAAAATATTTTTTTTAACTAAACATAAAAAAGAGAAAAACAAAGGACATGTAAAATATCAGCCACATAAACACAATAAGGACATTTCATTTTTTGGTGGTAGTGGCCATTTAAAGGCTCGCTCCCGGAGCAGGGCCTTAGCTCCTCCTTGAAGCTCAGATGCTTGAGGGCTGACCTGAGAGTCTGGTTCCCTCTTCCTGGTCCTGATGCCAATCTAAACTTTAAAAACAGATAAAAGATATGAAAAGGCAAGGGGGTTGGGGGAGGGGGTAATGTTTAACCCCTACGTTTACTCCGGTTTCAACCCTAGAGCATCCGTTTAATAGCTCCTGGCTCACTGGGGCCTGCGGTCTTTAAAATAACAGGTCAAAGAACATTTTGATATTTTGTGAAAAGCTCCATCACTGTTTAGGATTTAAACAGCTGCTCCTTTACGATGTAACAGGAGACGATCTTCATATACAAACTGGATTAGAGACATTTTCACTTTCTGTATGCGGAACATAAGCCTACATTTATATGAAACATGGGTCTGGTCTTCACAAGCAGATATCGAACTTGTATGGAACAATCCAGAGGTTAAATTCTAGGAGCACATGGCTACCTGGCTCCTGGACTTGGCATAGGAACCCCTAAAATACAAATTCCTACTGCTATGTGGATGTGATATGCTGAATGTGCGAAGTCTGAGAGCTGCAGGTGCTCACATCCATTCCGCATCAGTCCATCCACACGGCTTCTAGTAAGGGATCCAAGTGAAAGATCTACGCGCTCTCTATTCAGACAGTCGTAAAACACGGCGTTGCTTACTCAGACAGGCTGCTCCTCCAAAATAAATGTTATCCCGGGAATGTGCTTTGAACCATTGCCTTCAGCCTGGTTTGCGAGAGCAACCCGAGGAGTGTGAGGGTAAACAAGCACTGAGCATCGTACAGAAGTGGCCCTGTCGGAAATCTTGTGATGAAAATTCAAGGATTAAATAGTTCGTTTAAAGAGTTTCTGGTACGAAAAGCCTTTAGGAAAGCTGGGCAGATCCCAGACCCAACAGAACCTTCCTTTCAGCAATGAATCGGCATGCTGCTGCAGCACTACTTTATTTCCACACATTCATTTTACACTGCTGAAAGTTTAGGAGTAAAGATCATCTCGTTTTTAAAGAAAAAACAGTATTTTAATTTCTACGCAAATATAACATGATGTGACATATAACTAAAACTGAAATGACATATCAATGGAGAGAAAAAAAACAAAAAGGGTACCACATCTACTCTAAAAAACAAAAAGGAATTACTACAATTTAAAAGATATACTCTAATCATGCACAAATAGCACTATTTTTCACTATACACACACCCCAATAGGGCATGACACTTCTGTGGAGCGTAGGTTTGAACTCTTGCAAAATTACTGATAAAAAGAATACTCTAATACTGGTTTCATTAAACTGAACCCCAAATATATTCTATGTTCTACCAGTTGCAAGTGGATTTACCAGTCTGGTGCCTTTCAAGTGGAAGAAAAGTACCATTAGGGCTTGGACCACACGGGTGCACCAGCTGAATCCGATGAGATCCCCCCCCCCCCCCGTTGTAGCATTTCGATGGATCGGCTGGTAGGACCACACAATGTAAAGTGCGTACCTTTAAAACACGTTACAACAGACATTAATATTACCTCCCCATTGAGCCGCTACGACAGACCTCAGATAGGTCTACAAAGCATGAGGCTCCATAGGAGGCTCATGCTTTGTAGAGCTGTGTGCATAAATGTGCGCACAGCAAGGTGGCCACACAGGGGTCTAAGCGGAAGCATCTCATGGACGTTCTTTCTGTGCCTGTGTGGCCCAAGCCTTAAACTGTTAAACTCTTTTTTTTGGGGAGGGGGGCATTTCTTTCTACATACAAAATCATGGCTTGAAATTTTATCAATTTATCTTAACACTGGTTTGAATAAAACAGGTGTATTTTTTCCTAGAGGGTTCCTTTAATCTGCTATATAAATGCTATAATCCATTTTGCACACATTTTCTCAGGCTGTTTAAGTTCAAATGCCATGTGAACAAGAATATCCCTGTACAGAGAAATATTGTACTATGTTAGGTGATGGAGCAGACCCAATAGCCAATCATGGGACACTATATACACACACGCTACCTTCAGAGATGCTCCAGGACGGCTGAACAATGCTGGAGGAAGTCTCTCTCTTCAACTGACTTCTTGAACGACAAATTCATGCTCTGCTCCTACAGTATCGCTTTATCCCTCGCTAAACAAACTTACTTCTCGTCCCTCATCTCCACCTTTTCTCATGATTCTAGACACCTTTTCCATACAATCTGCTAATGCGCAGACACAACCTTCCATGGACCTCACTGCAGTCAGCTTTGCAGATAAGATTACTAAACTCAGACTAGAAATCTCTTCACTGCCCTCCTCCCCTAACTATTCAACCTCACTCCCTGCCCCTCTTATACCAGGGTTATTCAGAGAGCGTGAAAAGCAGGAGAATGACTAGAGAATGAAAAATTCTAGGTCAAAATAGCCGATTTGGAAAGTGAGATGAAAGGGAGAATTTTTCTGGTTTGGCTATTTTGACCTAGAATTTTTCATTCTCCTGCTTTTCACGCTCTCCGAATAACCCTGTAGGTCTTCCTTTCCCCCAGACTCAAAAGAGGACACCTCAAAACTTTTCATGTCCTCCTGCCCTACAACATATCCGCTTAATCCCATCCCCTCGCACCTTATTGCTTGTCCTTCCGGTTATTGTCCCTTCTCTAGCTCATTTTCAACCTCTCCCTCATCATCTTCCATTTTGCATTCAAACATGCTCTGATCACCCACATTTTGCAAAAGCCATCTCTTGACCATACCTCTTTAACTACTGCCCCATCTCTTCAATTCCCTTTGCATTCAAAATTTTAGAACGCCTGGTCTGTAACCAGCTCGATGGTTACTTCACTGCTAACTCCCTATTTGTGAGAAAAAAAGAGAGGTATCAGTACTGGACACCCTTTTGGGGTGAGAGCAGGCCGATTTGCATATGGAGCATTCATCCCTGTAAAGGCACACTCAAGCTAAAACCCTGTGAGACCTGAGCGGGCCCCACCGTAGAGCAGCCACTAGTGCTGTTGCTCGTCCGCAGAACCTTCACAAACCTCTCTTTTTTTTCTCAATCTAAGTTTACAGGGTCATCCAGACGTGGACCCCTTGCTCGAGGTGCCTAGAAGGGTGTCAGTTATACCCTCCTGACGAGGCCTAACAAGGCCAAAACGATCGTCGGGGATTGCTTCAACTCTCGTGCAGGGATGATGTCCTTGGCAATCAGTACTGGCCACCCTTTTTGGGTGAGAGCAGGCTGATTTGCATAGGGAGCATTCATCCTTGTAATGGCACAATCAAGCTAAAACCTTGTGAGACCTGAGCGGGCCTCACCGTAGAGCAGCCACTAGTGCTGTTGCTCGTCCTCAGGACCCTCACAAACCTCTCTTTTTTCTAACTCCATATTTGACCCACACCAGTGCGGCTTGCGCTCCGTGCACTTTACTTAAAGGGATACTCTAGGCAACATGACCACCTAAGCTTTTTTAGGTGGTCATGATGCCCTGAGTATGCCCTTGTCTGTCCCCCCTCCCTCCGCTCATCCGCGTTCTTTCATACTTACCTTCCTGAGCGACGCCGGGAAAGTCTTCGCACGTGCGCTCGTTGGAAGGCCCCCAGCCGCGAATGCAGAGAGCAGCTGCAGGGCCTGTCCGAATGCCGATAGAGCATTTGGACAAGCCCCTGGAGCACTCGGCGTTCATACTTGCCTTCCTGAGCGACGCCGGTAAATTTTATGCGCGTGCACTCGTTGGAAGGTCCCCAGCCGCGATCACGTGGTCCCACGTGATTGCGGCTGGGGGCCTTCCAACGAGCGCACGCACAAAGACTTTACCGGTGTCGCTCAGGAAGGTAAGTATGAACGCGGACAGCTCCAGGTACCAGGTGAGCTGGGAGGGCAAATCCACGAGCTGGGGGGCATATCTATGAGAGCGGGGGGCATATCCATGAGCTGGGGGGCATATCCATGAGCTGGGGGGCATATCCATGAGCTGGGGGCATATCCATGAGCTGGGGGGCATATCCATGAGCTGGGGGGCATATCCATGAGCTGGGGGGCATATCCATGAGCTGGGGGGCATATCCATGAGCTGGGGGGCATATCCATGAGCTGGGGGGCATATCCATGAGCTGGGGGGCATATCCATGAGCTGGGGGGCATATCCATGAGCTGGGGGGCATATCCATGAGCTGGGGGGCATATCCATGAGCTGGGGGGCATTTTTATATGAGGTCTGTCCTTATTGGAAAGCGTCACATGGCATAAAATAAAAGTATCAATACTCGGTATCGGTGCGTACTTGAAAAAAAAGTATCGGTACTCGTACTCGCTCTTAAAAAAAGTGGTATCGGTGCATCCCTACTCAGCAGCGAAGGGGTTAAAGTGCCAAAGTCATTTCCAACACAGGTTGGGCTCATTTGACACTGAATCAACATTTTTTGCTGACATAATTGAAAAAAAGAAAAAAAAAGAAAGGGAGTTACTTCCTGTTAACCTCCCTGGTGGTTTTCCAGTGTGTGGCTCAGGGTTAAATTTCATTGCCGAAAGCGGTAACCCCAAGCCACACTCTGCTGGATACATACCTGTACCTGCGCTCCCACGCTGACCTCAGTGATCGCATTCTCCGTCGATCGCGGCATCCTGCTTCCCTTCTCGTGAGAAGGGAACCAGGAAGTAGGACGACACGATCATACGGAGTTGACAGCGGGGGACAGCGAGGGAGTGTAGGGACAGGTATGTATCCAGCCCGAGTGTGGCTCGGGGTTACCACTTTCAGCAATGAAATTAACCCCGAGCCACACTCTAATACCACCAGGGGGCCAAATAAATTGAAACGATTCTGACATATAAAATATGTCAGAATCGTAACGCCAGGGAGGTAAAGTTTTGCAGTTACTCCCTTCCGTGTGGCATGCCGCATGAGGGAAGGATGAGCCTCAGCTCTGTCTGTGCGCACCATTGACTGGTGAGGTGCAGAGCTGCAACGTGCCTGCTGAGGGCCAGTTGTGAATCCCTGCATGACAGCTTCCAGCTAGCTGTGTGGAGGGCAAAACATACACCTCCCATTGCTGGATCGAGGAGAGTTCAATCTACGGTATCTCAAAGAATGGAATATCACATTGATTAGAACAAGAGAAAAGAATCTTATTTACACAAGTACATAGACTGTCACAAAAACAAAGTTTGTGCCGTCAATCTTTCCCTCACTGACCCCCGACATGGTTAAATAGAAAAGCTTGTGCCAAGAGCAAAAATTCACCCATAGGCTAACAAACATATTCTGTTAAATTTTAAAGGAATATAGGGTTTAGCGCTGCTCCAGATGAGACATTACCTGGAGAAGGCTGGATGTGCAAATGCAAACACACTGCGAGCCATTGCTTAGCCAAGAATGAAAAAAATTGAAATCCTGCCCTTTCTGGAAGCAAGGTCAGTGCTCACTAAGCTCAGGCTTTTCCAGGACGGTAAAATCCCCCAGCCTCGGAGTGCCGATTCAGCCCTATTCAGAGAAGGGGAGGACACTTCGGTATCTGTGTCCATTCAATCTGCACGGAATGCTCAAAGTTCCTGGAAGTGCAACATGAAGCATATAACTGGAATATAGTTAGGATGTGTTGCTGTGGTTTGAACTTCTACACTGTTTTATAAGCAGCAGGTGCTACTATAGAAAATTGACTGATGCATATAACACATTACACCTTGCCGTGCAGTGACTTATGGGATATGTGCAGTCCTTCCGCAGAAAGCTAGGTGAGCCTATGAATTGGTGGAAGCCACTGTTTTCATGGAGGGCTCACTGCAGAAACTGCAAAACCTACCAATTTGCCACAAATACTGTAACTTTGTTTTTTGTATAGACCACCCTCTCCTGCTCCTCACACTGCGTCAACTTGGCCTCGGTGACACCGCTCTCTCCTGGTTCTCTTCCTGTCTCTCTCTTTGCTACTTCAGTGTTTTTCGCTGTAGCCCCTTTCCTCCCCCGATCTCTCTCCTTCCTCTTGTGCTGGAACGTGTTATTGCCTGCCTATCGGCTGTCTCCAACTGGATGAGCTCCCGTTTCCTAAAGTTTAACCTCTCATCTTCCCTCTATCCAACACCAACATTTCTGCACCCATTTCCATTCAGGTGAATGGTGCCACCATTACTTTTACCCCTCAGGCTCATTGGCACGAGGTCCTCTTCGACTCTGATCTCTCCTTTACTCCTCACATTCAGTCACTAACCAAATCCTGCTACTTCCACCTAAAAAAACATTGCACATCAGGGGTGTGGGAATTGTATCGCCCGACGCCCGGGACATGAAGATCCGGGCGCCGGGCGAGTAGTTTTTTTTTTAGATGCAGGCCGGCGGGCTAGAAGCCCGCCGGACTGCGGACTAATTCCAGGGACGCCCCCGATACCGGAAGCCGGCATTGAGCCGGCATCCGAGGGGCTTGGGCGGCTGTTCGAATGCTCTATCGGCATTCGGACAGCCGCCCCGGAGCTCTCCGGCATACTTACCTTCCCGAGCGACGCCGGGAAAGTTTCCGCGCTTCTGCACGTTGAAGGACCCAGCCACGATCACGTGGGAGTCCCACGTGATCGCGGCTGGGGGTCCTTCAACGAGCGCAGGCGTGAAGACTTTGTCGGCGCCGCTCGGGAAGGTAAGTATGCCGGAGAGCTCCAGGGGCGGCTGTCCGAATGCCGATAGAGCATTCGAACAGCCGCCCCATGTCTGGTCTGGGGTCTGAGCTGGGGGGCAGTATATCCATGTGCTGTGGCATATATCCATGAGCTGGGGCATATATCCATATGCTGGGGCATATATCCATATATCTCGGGGGGATATATACATGTGAGCTGGGGGCATTTTTATGAGGTCTGTTCTTCTTGGAAAGTGGTCATATGACATAAAATAAACGTATCGGTTAGTACTTGAAAAAAAGTATCGGTACTCGGTCTTAAAAAAAGTTGTATCGGTGCATCCCTAATATATACATACAACAAAATAGTGTTTAAATAAAAGGTCTTTATTCATCACATGTATCTGACGCTGCCTCTATAGGCTGTTATGAATAAAGACTTCTATTTAAACACTATTTTGTTGAGATTATCAGGACAAGTTGATCGTCCTGAGGGACAAGTAGATTGGACTACTACTTAGTCCGTTGGACAAGTAGATTTTTTTTAAAATTCCACACCCCTGCACATATCCGCCCCGTCTTAATTAGGACTCTGCTAAAATCCAAGCTCTTATTATCTCCCACCTTGACTACTGTAACCTCTTTGTCTCTTGCCTTACGAAATCCCAGATTCTCCCTTTGCAGTCTGTTATGAATGCCTTTGCTAGCATCATCCACTTCACGCATTTCTCACACCTCACCCCTCTGTGAATCTCTACACTGGCTCCCTGTTTCCTTTAGAATCCAATTCATTATACTGGTGTTCACATACGAAGCTCTCCATAAGCGCGCCCCTGGCTACATCTCCTCCCTTATTAGAGAGTACATCCCGTCCCGGCCACTTCGCTCTGCCAATGCATCCTCCCCTGCAACATTAGACTCTCCCTGTCTCTCCAATCCTTCAAGAAGTCTCTGAAAACACATTACTTTAGAGAAGCCTAATAGACTCACTCCATGATCTCCCCACTGTTCATTTCTTACGCCATCTTCCCACATGGCCCACATGTGCCCCGTTACTTCAGGTTCGCCATTTATGCTCAGCTAGTGTGTCACCCCTCTCCTTAGATTGTAAACTCTCGAGCAGGGTCCTCTCTCCTACTGTTCTGGGTGTTTAACTTTTATGTATATTTGTTAGTCTGTCTCACCCATTTGTACAGCGCTACAGAACTTTGTAGCGCTTTATAAATACCTGTAACTTTGACTACATTAAAAAGGCAAAATTATCAATCAGGTTACTCAATGTGTATAAAAAAAATGTTATAGTGCATCATGGATTAGGCTGGTGTCAGACGAGCGTTTTTGGAGAGCGGAAGGAACGTCCATGAGAGTGGACGTTCCTTCCACTCGACGCCCGTCTGGCCACCTCGCTGAGTGCACTCAGCGCTGCAAAGCGCAATCCTCCTATGGAGAATCACGGTTGCAGCTCCATCAACGTGCGTCCTAGCACTTTTACGGAAATGCTTGGATAACAGAACAGACGATTGTTGCGTGAGCATTTCATGCGTGCGCACAAGTGTGTGACCGGTCCTGTTGCAGCATCACAACGCTGCGATGGACGCCGGTAAGCACATCAGTACGGGCGCACATCGCGCACTCGTCTGACGCCAGCCTTAGTCTTTCTTGCTTGAAGCCATCTCATGCTCAATGCATACACACACAGTTTCTCGTGCACAGAGCGTACATCTCTGTGTGCGTCTTCACTTATGACGGAACACCCTTGTACAAGGTGCAGTCACAGTGCACAATACAACTTTATATGGCCAATGCCGTCTGCAAGGGAACAGGACGTGAACTTGTCTCAAAGGCTACAATAAGCATACCACTTTTTATCATTACGGCGATTAGACGAAAGAAGACCCAGATGGATACATGTCGGAGATAAATTTGTTTTATTTATTTTTAGAAACCAGTAAACAGCAAGAAGAGAAAAAAACAGCCGTCAGCAGTAATATTTTTTGAAGGCATGGCTCATTTGGTCCGGTGGCCTGCCAAGCACAGTTTTAAAGCACATTAGCAAACACTGAGTAATGTATTACCACCAGACATTGAGAAACTGCACTTCTCAGAGGTACAGAAAGGTTCCTAAAATGAGACACTTTAAACCAGTGGAGGACGCTTGACGGTGTGCGGTTTAGACTACAATCCTTAAAATTGACTCTACCCACAAGATGTATTTGCACTCATTTATGGTCAGCAGGTCCTTGCTCTGTATATTGAGACTAGATCGCTCACTGTGCTCATTTCACAATGTCAGGTCAGTTTGATCCTACATACCACCAACCGTCTCAGATTATTTTGGTCTTTGAGCCAATTAGGTGACAGTTTGCTGCTTTGTTTCTGGAATGTCTGGACCTGATCACCTATAAGGAGTTTTTTCTTCGTATTTTTACTCCTCACCAACATCACCCAAAAGCACAATAACACAGGTATTATTCAGAGTCTTTTCTAATACATATATACTTATTTTTAAATGGATGGGGAGGAGGTAAAATGACCAACTACCTCTAAAGAGGAGCCGACATGGCTTTAAACTGTAGTTGAGATGCCAAAAAGTGCCAGCACTCGTGGGTTCTGTTGAAGTTTCTTTTTATTGGCTGCATTTTACACCAAGGTGCCAGCAACGTTTCAGCCTACTGGCCTTTATCAAGCTCAGTAGGCTGAAATGTCTTGTCACCTTAGTGCGCAAAGCATCCAATAAAGAGACACTTCAACAGAGCCTGCAAGTACTTTTTGGTGCCTTGCACTTCTTTCTGGGTGTGTCAAAACTCAAGTATCAAGTGCACCATGGAGCAGATCGGCCCCTAATTGAGTGCTGTCTGAACCCTATTATTGACAAACTTCATAGAACACCGTACAGTCACGTAGAACATAAAAATAAAATGTCCCTTGCTGAAAGACGGCTTCTTTACCAGAGGCTAAGGCTTAGCTTCATGGAGAATTCACCACTGGAGTGCTGGGCTAATAGAAACATTGAGGGAGCCTGGGCCTGAATTTAAAGCACGTAAAGGACACCATCTATAAAAATTTATTGGGGGGGGATTAATATTTTTCAATATATAGTGTCAGGGTTGGGAAACCCTGGATGACAGCACACACCTGCAATCAAGTCAGTTGGAGTGTAGGTCGTTAAACCAGCTCAGCATGTTACACAGTCTACACAGGATCCATGATAAGTGGAGCCTGTGTTTAAATCAGGAGATTGAAAACGGGAATAGCCTGCTAAATGTAGGAATTAAATAATGGATGTCAATTAGGAAAATGCTTGATTTAACAGGATAAATTGATTTTGGGCAAGCTAAAAGAGCACTAGGATGCCCTTGAAACTAAACGATTCTTAGAACACTTCTTTACCATTAATGGGAAGTGACTGGGGACTGAATGGTGTAAGGAATGGAGGTTTTGTGGTGTTGTTTGAAGTGTACAGGCGCTAAAACAGATTTAAGCAGAAAGAAAATCTCCATTTTACCGTCCGTATTCTGGAGTTGGTGGTTTATTAGCGCTCTCACTAGGACTATTGTCCAAACTAACATTTACCACTATTCAAGTGCGTGGAATACCTGTGGGTATATGGGCAGCACTGTGTAAATCAGGTTTATACTATTCTTAAGAGTGATAGCGCTACTTTTTCACAGGTCATTTGCATGTTTTATTTTCATTAGCGCTAGCCCCGGAATGGAGCGCAAGGCTGCCCGAAGCCGGCAGCAGCAACAATTGGCTCATGGAGTCTATAGGACTTCAAGGAGCCTTGCATGTCCCAGCCGCAAGCTCGAGCATTGTCACTGAAGAATCACCCAGGGAGTCTAGAAATATTGTTTCCCATTCTCACTTTGCTGCCATCGAAAGCAAGAAGTGGATTGCGCCGCCCTCTCCACCGTGGGATGAGCGGCGAGTATGGGATTGAATGGGGAATGTTTCAGAGAGTGTTCTGTGATTTTTCAAATGCAGAATCCCTTAACACCAGCTTGTAGGAAATGTTACTCCACATTGAAATATCGTCTCATGAGTGGAAGTACAAGTTACATTGGAATAGTCTACGGTTCCATGCGGTGGTAAAAATTAACATCTCCTATAGTCGTTAAAGTACAGTAACCTCGCACAAGGAATAGCTAAATTCAAGCCGAAAGCCCAGTTTGAGGCAAGAATGGAATAGCGATCCCCCTCGACACCTATAGGAGACGTTATGTGTAACATCTCCTGTAGTTATCAACATCTAAGGCAGGGTTTCCCAAACCTGTCCTCAGGATCCGCTGACACGCCATATTTGCCAGATATGTGAAGCACAGCAGGTCAGGTGATATGATTTGCTGCTCAGTGATTGCAGGATTCAGTCTGCATTTCCCCATGATGAGATGCAAAATCTGGCCTGGTTGAGGATCCCGAGGACAGGTTTGGGAAACACTGATCTAAGGAATAACACCCTACATTTATAGCATGCTCAGCGCAATCATGAACAGTGTCAGGAAATAAAATGCTCCAGTGGGAAACCTGCCAGGAATACAGCACAATGCAGGACACTTGCTTGTTGACTCAACACAAAATGTATTACAGTGGAAACATCCCTTATCTAGAAGGCTTGGGACTCCAAGCATTCCGGATTCTTCCAGGTTTCAGAGTCCAGGAGAGGTTTTAGGAGATTTGGGAAGGAGACACTTGATTCCCTTCCTTTTGCAGCCACTAGCGCATGTAGACACACTGGGAGTGCTGTGCGGGTTACTCCAGGAACATACTGCACATAGTCACCATGACTCCAAGCAGCATGTCATATACAGAGACTGCAGCCCTTGGGAGCGGAGTTCCGGATAAGGGTGCCCAACCTGTATTGCAATATACCTGGAATATACCCATGTGAGTCCAACAATACACTGCCTTTCCATGGAGACTGCCCGCAGTACTGTGCCTATAATATGAACTACCAGGATGCATATATACACAAGATCACATATTCCCAAACACACGGAAGACTGATCCAAGATACCAAAGACATGGCAAAAGACAGACGTGACAGCACTGGGCACAATCCATGCAGAGGGAGAGCACAGACAGGGTGCTGCCAGGTTGTACGCAAAGTTCATATGCTTCAGTATAGAAAATCGGTTCTCTTACCAAGGTACTTTCCATCGGATTCCTGTGATTTCTTACCCGCAGCACATGAATTCTACATGCTGCAGGGTTGCAGAGAGGTGAAAACCCGGAGAATGACTGGAGAAGTGAAAATTCTAGGTCAAAATAGCCAATTTGGAAAGTGAGAAATGGGAGAATTTTTCTGGATTAGCTATTTTGACCTAGAATTTTCACTTCTGCAGTCGTTCTCCTGAGTTTCACCTCTCTCTGAATAACCCTGTGTGTCCAGAAAATCTGGACAACCCTAGCCACAGCAGCAGAGCTAGGAATGACCGGATACGGTGTCTTGTGGGCTCTCTGCGTTGGGAAGTCACTGATCATGCTGTTCAGCTGTCAATTCAGGCTGAGGCCTGGGGATAGAGGGAATGTTTATGGAGAGCGACATGCTGTACGTTTCAATGAGCTGCAAGTAGAACTCCTACACCCCTTCCCTTAATAACAAGTGTCTCCAGCCGACGCCCCCTCCCAGCGTCTTACTTGCAACTAGCGACTCTTCGCTGAAGCCAGGAGCGCAGCTGGTGAGCAGCACGCTGGGGACGGACGCCATGGTCGGTTCCGCTGCCTCTTCCGTACACTACGATCTGACCTACTTCCGCATGGCAACCGACCAACTTCCGCATGGTAACTGTGGCACTTCCGGTCACCTCCCCTCCCGCAGGTATCGCCCTCTTCTCCTCCTACCGGTGCTGTGATAGAATCCCCGCGTCCCGTTACCATGGCAGCAGAGCCCGGAGCTGATCGCGCTTGGCCAGCAGCATGGCCAGACCCGCACAGGGCAGAGACCCGGTGGGCAGCCTCCTGGTGCAGGTAACCTGGCAGTGACACCCCCTGACTTCATGTGTGAGGAGGACCCATTCCTATGTGTCTGATAACTTGTCATCTTCCTGTGTGGAGCCACACGCCTGGGAGCAGTGTGTGAGCTGGGCCAGAGAAGGGGCTTCTCCTCAATCAATTCATCAGCCTAAAACAAGCATTTTACTAATTAACATCCATCATTTATCTCCTAGCTATAAGGATTTATTGGTAATCTCTTATTTTAGCGTTTTTTATTCCCTATGGAAGAATCAAGCGTCTTAAATTCCAGCCACTGCTGAACACCTTGCAACAAATGTTTATAAACACAATGTTGCAAGTTGAAGTAATTGCACTGACAGCTGGAAAAAAAAGCTACTTTTAGGCTTTCCCTGCACAACTGAGGTAACCATACATTTCTATGAAGTATCTTGGCGTATTTAACCCCTTAGTGACCAGACAGTGTTACGATTGTCTGTCCGTAAGTGCCCACTGCAGTTTTTTACGTTTCTGCTCCGTTTGTGCATCATATCGAATAATTTCTTTAAATAAAATTTAAGAAATATGATGAAAAAAATGGATAACCCACACTTTTTCAAAATTTAATCCCCAAAATCAAACACTATCAAAATTGTCCTGAGATTAGAAAAACAAAATTTTTACATGTTTTTCCTTTTGACGCCTTCACTGCTGAGCCATTTCAACTCTGTGCGCTGAGCTCATGTTGACTCTTTAATTGACGTTTAAACATGATGAGCATAAAATATTTTTTTTTTGCTGCTCTGGATTGGGAGATCCAAAGGATCCCCCTAGCACCACTTGGCAGCTAGTGGGTTAACTGGTCGACTAATGTAAATGCACATACGGCGGCGACGTCAGTGGGTGGGGAGATGATTCGGAGGCTTAGCTGGTATCCAAGATGTCCGCCACTTCCGAGTTCGAATAACGATTTGGCACCTAAGGGGTTAAAGAGAGCCACCACTGAAAAGGCAGACTGTGCCCTCATCAGCGGCCACTCTTTCCTCTATGTGGAGCTGTTTGTTTCACATTTAACAGTGCTGGCGCTGGGGGGGGGGGCGCCATCGCCATCGCCGGGCCCCATAAATACATGGGGCAGGCTTCAAGCATGCTAGACCATCGTGGGAGCCAGAGAGGTGAGTATAGTGAGGAAGGGGAAGTTAAAAGGACCATACGTCCTTAGTACATCCTGAGGAAAATTCCCCAGACCATGTATGTCAGTGGTCCTTAATTCCTTAATGGGTTAATTATTGCCGGTATTTGAGACCTAGACACACCAAGAGGGTCTCAAATACCTTATAGGGGGACATGGGAACACTGGGCTGAATTCTGCCTGGGCACTATAGACCCAACAGAGATTACCATCCGCCTCTATGAAGTATTTTAGCGTATTTAATTATTGTCGGTATTTGAGACTTATATTAGGAAGCCTAGACACACCAAGAGGGTCTCAAATACCTTATAGGGGGACATGGGAACACTGGACTGAATTCTGCCTGGGTGGAGGCACTACAGACCCAACAGAAATCACAATCCACCTCTATGAAATATTTTAGTGTATTTAATTATTGTCGGTATTTGAGACTTATATTAAGACGCCTAGACACACCAAGAGGGTCACATATACCTTATAGGGGGACATGGGAACACTGGGCTGAATTCTGCCTGGGTGGAGGCACTACAGACCCAACAGAAATCACAATCCACCTCTATGAAGTATTTTAGCGTATTTAATTATTGTCGGTATTTGAGACTTATATTAGGAAGCCTAGACACGCCAAGAGGGTCTCCTATGCCTTATAGGGGGACATGGGAACACTGGGCTGAATTCTGCCTGGGTGGAGGCACTATAGACCCAACAGAGATTACCATCCACCTCTATGAAGTATTTTAGCGTATTTAATTATTGTCGTATTTGAGACTTATATTAGGAAGCCTAGACACACCAAGAGGGTCTCCTATACCTTATAGGGGGACATGGGAACACTGGGCTGAATTCTGCCTGGGTGGAGGCACTATAGACCCAACAGAAATCACAATCCACCTCTATGAAGTATTTTAGCGTATTTAATTATTGTCGGTATTTGAGACTTTTATTGGAAGCCTAGACAACCAAGAGGGTCTCAAATACCTTATAGGGGGACATGGGAACACTGGACTGAATTCTGCCTGGGTGGAGGCACTACAGACCCAACAGAAATCACAATCCACCTCTATGAAATATTTTAGCGTATTTAATTATTGTCGGTATTTGAGACTTATATTAAGACGCCTAGACACACCAAGAGGGTCTCATATACCTTATAGGGGGACATGGGAACACTGGGCTGAATTCTGCCTGGGTGGAGGCACTATAGACCCAACAGAAATCACAATCCACCTCTATGAAGTATTTTAGCGTATTTAATTATTGTCGGTATTTGAGACTTATATTAGGAAGCCTAGACACACCAAGAGGGTCTCAAATACCTTATAGGGGGACATGGGAACACTGGACTGAATTCTGCCTGGGTGGAGGCACTATAGACCCAACAGAAAACACAATCCACCTCTATGAAGTATTTTAGCGTATTTAATTATTGTTGGTATTTTAGACTTCTATTAGGAAGCCTAGACACACCAAGAGGGTCTCATATACCTTATAGGGGGACATGGGAACACTGGGCTGAATTCTGCCTGGGTGGAGGCACTATAGACACGACAGAAATCACAATCTACCTCTATGCTGGGCCGGATTTGCACCTCAGGAGCCTGTAGGCACAGAAATGTGGAGCGCCCCTACCCCCCCCCCCCACAAACAAACTAAAAAGAAACATTCCAAAATTACTATTTAAATTTTTGTTTTGAGGCTAAGAAAACAAAAAATAATTTAAAAAAAATCAAAAACTGTTTTTCTCCACGCTCAAATCAAAAGAAGAGGCAAAATCTGTTGCCTTTTGTTGAATTAGTTACAGTTACAAGTATTTATAAAGCGCCAACAAATTCCTTAGTGCTGTACAATTGGGGAAACAGAATAACAAATATACATATGTTAGACACGGAACAGAAGGAGGGAGGACCCTGCTCGAGAGCTTACAATCTAAGAGGAGAAGGATGACACATTAGGTGAGGATGAATAGGGTATTTGAACTAGCGTGTTGCATGAGGACTGAATGGGAAGATGGAGCAAGAAATGTGCAGTGGGGGATCATGGAGTGAGCCGATAGGCTTCTCTATAGTAATGCGTTTTCAGAGACTTATTGAAGGACTGGAGAAATGGGCAAGTCTGCCATTGTGGTGGAGGGAGCAGTGGCGTCACTAGGGTTGGTGTCACCAGGGGCGGATCCAGACACAGGTTTCGGGGGGGGGGGCAGTCTACCAGTTTTGGCTAAGAGCTGGTGTTGGGTTCGCTGTGACAGTGTGACATCCAGGGCCCCGGGTGGCGATCGGGTGGGCCCCGGACGCATGGTGCTGCCGGCTGGCCGAGTGCCAGTAGCTCCAGCGGTACCCGGCGCAGTTGTGGCTGATCAGGGGGCAGGGCACGGCGTGATGACACGGAGCCGCCGGGACCCTTAAATCAGGAGCGCGCGCTGTACGCCTTGCCTTGCCGTGGAGTTTCATTCCCGCATCGCTGCTTTACTGAAATATTGTGTATACTCGTTACTGACCCTGCTTTGTTTTGAGGACCCAATCTGTTGTGGATTTTGCCTGCCTATACGACTATTCTCTTTCTCTGTGCCCGTCTGGTGTATCTGCTGCTGGTGTGTGCTATTGATCCTGCCACATATAGTAGCGCAGTACAAGTGTCTACACGTTGCTGACCAGGTTTGTTATCACGATTGTTCTCTCTCTGTACCCCTGTCTGTTGTGTCTGCCATCAGGTGTTTTTCTGGTGCGCTTCCATCCTGCTATGTACTGTAGCGCAGTACAAACTTATATAGAACTCGGCCTGTGGTGTATATTGCTGGTGCGGTCTCTCTGGCCTTTGTGGCTGCTAGAGGTTAGGGTTTAGTGGTCCCGACCATCCTAAGGATCGGAGGTTTAGAGGTCTGTCACCAGGGATCCTACCAGGTCTGTCCTGAGGAACGTTACAGACAGGCAGAGACGTGCCTAATCGCAAGCTGTGCTCGTTACACTCACACTTCCCAGAACATTGCACAGGGTCTGCCCTCATGTGGTTCATGAGCCCTGCGAACCCTTTCCATGCGAGGGGCAAAGGGTACCCCACCTCCCAGCACATACCCTTTGCTACTATGCAGTGTAGGGTTACCCAGGTGTGGGCTGCCCAGTGCACCCTTTCCATGCTGCCAAAACACGTGGCACCCTATCTGCACAGCCCTGCAAAGCCTTTCCATTCCATGGGCCCAGGGTACCCCCCCTCCAAGCTCACATGAATATATTGCCCCCAGCTCACATATGGATATATTGCCCCCAGCTCATATGAATATATTTGCCCCCAGCTCACATGGATATATTTGCTCCCAGCTCACATGGATATATTTGCCCCTGGCCAGCTCATATGGATATATTTGCCCCCAGCTCACCTCTCCTCTGCCTTCTGGTCTGCTCTGCCAGGCCCCTCCGAGTCATTGCCGGCGGTCGCGTGCTTTTCCTCCTACGAGCTCCCGCCAGCATAAAGCTCTGCCGCTCGCTTGGGATCTGTCAACCAGCCAGCAATATTTTTGCGGGGGCAATTGCCTCGTTGCCCCCCCCGATCGGCTCCTGGGTGTCACCCGGTGAGGTAACTCATGGTATCACCCCCCCCCCCCCCGAGTTTTACAGTTTCTTTTTTTAACTACTCTTACTCAGAACTCAGTACTCCCATATAACACTGAATGCTCATACACACTGCGCACATTACTGTGAGATTTATTGCTGTGGAGCTCTGTGATATGCTCACACACAAATTTTGGTGAACTGCCAGCAAGTACGATGCCTGTTCGAAGGCAGTGAAAGTCCCCATAGAGAAGTAATGGTTAATCTAATCAGAGAACACCGAACAGCAGAGAAATGTTCTGATGTCCAGTGGTTTGATTCGGCAGGTTTATTCAGGTGAACACCATAGGTTTCAATGTTAAAAATATTCCCGTTTTTCTCAGCACCTATTACACACACTGACGTCCGTAACGCGATCATCTCACTCAAATACGGGACGGGTTTGGGGTGGAATATTAGAAGCTCCTTTCGGGCGCAGTGATCCCACACTTGGTCTCCCTTTTATAACAATATTTTGCAAGGGGAGGAACCTTGCACCTCATACCGGTCACCTCATACCGGCCCATCGCGTTGTTAAAAACCAACCTGAAACTGCTCTCCACTATTATGGCTTGCCGCCTACAGCGACCTCTCGCACGTCTTGTGGGCCCCCAACAAACTGGCTTTCTTTCTGGCCGACATTCTACTACGAACATACGCAAGGCTATAGTGGCCATATGGTTCCTCCCTTACTCCCACACGCCTCCAATCTTCTATTGAGTTGTGACGCCGATAAAGCGTTCGACAGGATATCCTGGGCTTAGAGAGATTTATTAAGTTCCACCACTCTGAGAAGTTGTTCTTAACCCGATTTTGCGCGCGCTACCGCAACCCTTCCACAGTGGTCACCGCGAATGGACTCCACTCTGCCCCCTTCGTGCTAGAGAGGGGAACCAGACAGGGGTGCCCCTTATCGCCGCCATTACTGTTAAACTCGCCCTGGAACCCCTCCTCCGCATCAGAGACATGCCCGGCAATCACTGGTATCAGTTTGTCCTCCTCTGTAACTCCTGAAAGTGGTAGCTTTCGCAGATGACCTGCTCCTGTTTCTTTCAACCCGGCATCCACTATCGACGTGATTTGATTCATTTCACGTGGCCTCGGGTTTCCAAATTAATTACACTAAGACTATTGCTTTGCCCCTGGGACCGAAACCGCAGGGCGACTGGCTCAGACAGTTTCCCTTTTCATGGATCCCCACACCTTCCATTAAATACCTAGGGATCGTCCTACCGGCGGACCTTTCACACTTATATAGTCTCAATATTTACCCATATTTAACCCAAATTAAGCAGCTCTTGTTGGCGTGGAGTTCTCTCCCTCTGTGCTATTTAGGAAAGGCCGCACTCATTAAAATGACCTTGTTCCCCAAATTGCTCTACCCTCTGCAGGTCTTGCCTCTATTATTGAAACCCACAGACCTGCGTATATTACATAGGCAATATGCGGCATTCATTTGGCAAGGTAAACGAGCACGCATTCCACTCCCCGCGCTCCAACAGCCGCTAGATAAGGGAGGTATTAATTTCCCAAACATATTTGATTATAATTTAGCGTCCCTATACCGTTATGCTGCTGACTGGTTGAATGGCACTTCACACTTTGTACCCTTACAGGTCGAACAGGCATTGCTCCCCTCATCTTCCCTATTGGCATTCCTTCACCAAAGCTCGCCCATTGCCCCCCCCAGTCTGCGCTCTAATCCACTATTTTCCTCTACGAAAGTAGCTTGGATCAAGATTCGCAAGCTCCTTCAGTTGACCTGGAAAACGTCTTTGTGGTCCCCTATCCTTCACAACCCTCACATTCAAAACGTCTCCCCTGCTCCGATTTTTCACACCCTTGCTCAACGTGGTTTTACCCATCTTCATCATTACATTGATGGAGTATCGAGCGTGCCGTATTCTTATACGACCCTAAAGGACCGAATTGCACCTCCTAGACATACACCCGGTATTTTATTTACAAATAAAACTATTTCTCCTTACCCAATTAAGCGCACTATCCCTAATGATCTAGCTAATCCACTGGACACGCACTTACTAGCCCACCCTTTGTCCCCCTCTACCTCTGCTACTTACACGCTCTTGCAATCTTCGCTACCTACCAAGCTCCCGTGGGCAGCAATAACTAGATGGAGCTCTCCGTGCATGACTTGATAGGGTCCACCTTACTATCCAGACGCTCCCTCCCTTCGGCTAACTACTGGGATATGTTCTATAGAATACTCCATCAAGCATATATGGCGCCCGACAGAACGGCTCGGGCTGGACTATCGCCTACCGCAAACTGTTTAAAATGTCAGGGTGCCCAGGCCGACTTGCGCCATTGCTTATGGGCATGCCCCTTCATTCAACTGTTCTGGGACACAATACGACAATTTGGTTTACAGGTTCTCCCAGGGTTCAAGTCCTGGCAAAAAAGTGAGGGAACTCACCCAAGAATTCCACAACCCCCATTACCTGAAGAAGAAAAAAAGTGTATGTGTCTGTGTATATATATATATATATATATATATATCCTGAGAATCATGTATAACCAGGCACAGGCCTCCAGAATTATATATGTATGCACAGGCTGACCCCCCAGAATAATATACCCAGGCTGACCCCCAGAATAATATACCCAGGCTGACCCCCAGAATAATATGCCCAGGCTGACCCCCAGAATAATATACCCAGGCTGACCCCCAGAATAATATACCCAGGCTGACCCCCAGAATAATATGCCCAGGCTGACCCCCAGAATAATATACCCAGGCTGACCCCCAGAATAATATGCACAGGCTGACCCCAGAATAATATGCACAGGCTGACCCCCAGAATAATATAACCAGGCTGACCCCCAGAATTATACTTACCCAGCAGCTCAGACCTCCCGCGCCGCGTCTTCCTCCCAGCTCCTGCACGCTGCTGCCGGTGTTCCCCAGCCCTCTGTAGGCTATGACACGTCTAGCGAGATCTCGGCTGCAGGCCGCGTCACAGCCTTCCCAGGGCTGGGGACGACGGCCGCGCACAGGAAGCAGATAGGCAGGTGGTCAGGGAACGTGGCCAGTCGAGGGGGCTGCTAGCGGAGTGCAGTTTAACGCATTCCGCTAGCAGCCACAGTGATAAGTCGGCCGACAGCGGAAACATGCGTTCCCGCAACATTCCCGCTGCGGGAGAAGTGCGGGAACGGCGTTCCCGCAGGACTCGAGCCGTGGGTTCTCCAGCTGGAACTCCCTTTAACCCCGGAATGGACCATCTTTAATCGTCTGACCCCTCCCACCCCCGGCCTTTTGATAAATGCCATCGGTTTTGGCTTACTCTGCTAGCCCCGACCGGCAAGAAAGCGATCTTGTCCCAAAGGATCTCCGCTTCCCCTCCTTCCTTTCGCATGGTTTACGAGAGAATATATGCCGTATTTGTGGCAGACTGGACTGAGGCTTTGGTATCTCAGGAAAAGAGGACTCAGTCCTTCTTTTCCAAGTGGTCCCCCTTTATTCGTACTCTTCCATGCGAAACCAAGGACTCTTTGCAACGTACCTTTTTCTGTGCTCCCTGGCACTCTTTGCGGTTGCTGCGAGGTACACCGCCGATCCCACAAGGTCCTCCTGACCACCCCTTAACCCGTTTTCTGGCCTCCTCCCCCACAGACACTATAGCTATCTGCACATAACCACCCTTTTGCCTCTTGGTGGAATTCACTTCATGTAGATAATGGTGGAGATGGCAGTTCACGTACGGAATACCTGGACTTGATCTAATTGGTTTCGGTACAATTGTATTATGACTTCTTCGTTTAACGGCTGGATGCCATGTTTGTGTGGTTTTCATATCTGTCGTTGTTGTAGAATATGACGTCTCTCTGTTTGATTTTCTTTGTGCTGCTCCAAGATAAATAAAAATATTTTTTAACAAAGTAACCAGTTCCGAGTTCTTAGATTTTTTTTTTAATAAGTGTACCCGTAGAATAACCAGAAAGGCTCGGATGAGAACATGTGAAAAAAAATAACTTTACACGCTGTAGATGATTAGAAAGTCCAATTTTTTGTTATAGCATTCTGGCAGGACATGACGTAATACATATAATAATGTTATATTATGAATCTTTCGAGTCTGCTGTAAAAAGTGATTATAAATGCCTGTGTCGTATAATAAAACATGACTTCAAATCACATTTAAACATGATGAGCAAAACCGGTAAAAATAAGCTCGGCACACAGAGGTGAAATGGCTCAGCAGCGAAGGGGTTAAATTCACTATTTTATTCACCGCTTTTCGCAGACGTCAGATAACTGCTGCAGAGACTCCAATTTTCACAAATTACGGTGACGATTTGCTAAATAGAGAATTCACCATATTTTTGGCAAAATGGATTCGCCGAAATGTGGCGAAAAGCAAAGGGTCTAAAGGTGAATAGACCCTTTAGTTTCTAACTTCCTAAAATGCATAAACCAAGGGAAATACAATAAAAAAATAAACAGTGTGGCATTGAGCCTATCCCTTAACCCCTAAAGTGCCATTAATTGAGGGAGAACATTAAATGAATACACTGTGAAATATGTAGCCTGCCCAGGCCGGACTGGGACAAAAAATAGGCCCGGACATTTTGGATTGAGCAGTCCACTTTTTTTTTTCTACACAGCGCACATTACTGTGAGTTTCATTGCTGTGGAGCTCTGTGATATGCTCATACACACTGCACATTACTGTGGAGCTCTATGGCACCCTCATACACACTGCACATTACTGTGGAGCTCTGTGACACCCTGTAAAACACCACGCAGCAGTGTTTAGGAGGGTGTCACAGAGCACCACAGTAACGTGCAGTGTTTAGGAAGGTGTCAGAGCTCCATAGTAAACACTGCACATTACTGTGGAGCTGTGGCCCTGTGAACTTCTATGGCAACTGGCCCCTTCTGATTCCGACACAGGGTGCACCATGTGCCGCCCTAGGCCCTGGCGGCTGATGTCACGCGGCGTGCCCTGTGACCTAATCAGAGGGAGCCCCCGTTGACTTGGTCACATAGTGCGTTGCGTGACGTCTGCCGCAAGGGCATAGGGCAGCGGACGTCATGCGCCGTGCCCTGTGACCTAATCAGCGGGGGCCGGCGGCCAGCCGGCTCCCGCTGACTAGGTCATAGGGTGCTTCGGATGCGATCTTAAAGTCAGCCTAGGCTGCCTCTCAGTGTGGCTGGTTATGTTGACGGCTATCTGGCCCGAGAGGCTAGCTGCAAACGCCCAGCATGCCCGATGGCCACTCTGGGCCAGGGCCTACACGTTAACCCATAAAATGGCGGTAATCAAGGGAAAACATGAAATGTATACACTGAAGCATGTAGCCTATCCATTAACCCCTAAAATGGCATTAAGAGAAAAAGCTAAATTAATACACAATGTGAAATACTGTATAGTCTGAGCGTTAACCCATTTCAACCATGTGGAGAAAAAAAACATTGAGCACAAAACTGTGAAAGGTGAAATAACTCAACAGTGTAGGGGTTAATAACGTCAGTTATTTAGGGGTTAATGACAGCAGTTATTTAGGGGTTAATGACAGCAGTTATTTAGGGGTTAATGACAGCAGTTATTTAGGGGTTAATAACAGCAGTTATTAGGGGTTAATAACAGCAGTTATTTAAGGTAGTATTGTGTAATGTTAGATGAAAAAACAATTGTTATAACTGAGTAGTGAAGGGGTTAATAACAGCAGTTATTTAAGGTAGTTTTGTGTAATGGTTTGAGGAAAAACACAACAATTCTGTAAAATACCTATAGCAGTGAATTTGTTGAGTCAGCAAAACTTGGTATGGGAGGAGAAACTCAAAGCTTTCTTGCAACATTGTATAAATATTGACTTCACAGCAGCAGCTCTGAGAATAAAAGACGCTAAAATACTAAATTGGCTTGATGGACTGAATAAAAGACGCTAAAATAAGAGATTACCGGACTTATACCAAAGGGCCGATTAACATAGGGGCAATGGAGAAGAGCTCCAGGCCCATGCCCCAGAATAGGCCCCAGAGAAAAAATAACAATGTCTGCATTTGAACATTGTGGACCCCCTTATCTCCAACACGGTAGCAGCTACAGGGTCAATATGAGGTATCACTGGAAGGCAAGATGCGGTTTCCATGATACCAGAACATGAACAGTTTAATGTACATAAAAATAAAATAATAAATATACTTTATTTTTTTCTTCTAACACAGCAATACTTTCCACTTTTCAATTATAAAGTGAACAATGATGCTGCACTAACTCACCATCTCATGTGTGGAGGTGATGGCATGATCCGTTATTACGTATTGTTGCACCAAAAACCTAAACCACTGCACTGCAGCAAAGTGCACTGGGGGGTGACTTTGGAACGCTGCGTTACTAATCTTTACACCTCACAAGGTCAAGGGAGGTGTCATTGGACAGGTCAGCGTTTGGCCTTTGCATTAATACCAAACATGAGACCATGTAAAATCTAAAAGGAAAACCCTAAAACTTTTTATCTTTTCATTTTTAGTTCCAATGCAATGACATTGTCCATTTGTCACTTATTAAATGAGCAATACCACTGCCATTACTCACCTTCTCATTTCCCACGCTGGGAGCAAGACCAGTGTTTTATACATAGTCATATTATTTCAAAAAACACAAGGGAAATATTTCATTTTTTTGGTTAAAATTTTATATTTTCTAAGAAAATGCAGTAACAGGATCCATTTAAAAAAAATTAACAAGAATTCCCTATAGAATATAATACCACAAAGGTTTGGATGATAAAATATGAAAAATTATTTTACATGCTTTAAATGATTTAAATCTGAATGTAAATTTACTCACACAGTATCTGCCTGGTTAGATATATCCGTATCTGCACTATAACCTAAAATATGCTTTCATTTCACTAATTCAAAAAAAAAGCCACCAAAATCTTCAGCTCAGGCCCATAGAGATCTTAATCCAGCCCTGCTTATTACTATTTAAAAGCAAAGTCCGCGGACTTCCCCCACCTCACCTGAACGCATGCGCTTTACTGATTACTTACACCGCTGTGCCATTCAGTGTAGAAGTGCACAGCAGAAGCAAGAGTTGCACAGAGAAGTAAAGGGTCAGTGTCTAGGTCAGGAGGGATAAGTGATTATCCATTCATACATTTAATTTCATACTCGGCGCCGAGCAGGCTGTGCTAGTAGTAAGGAGTGTTCCTTCTCATGGAAGAATGTAGAATGTTGGGGATCCCAGTAATCCAGCAGAATACCTCTTACACCATGGGATTCACACCCCTCCCCCCAAGATGCTGTTGAGCTACAGTTCCCAGAAATCTTTGAATGCAATACAAGTCCAGAATCCTTCATCCAGAATGCCCAGGAGGACCTCAGGCATTCTGGATTTTGGATTCTTCTGGATTTCAGAATCTGGGAGACTCCGATGTTTAAGAGGAAGGCGATCGCATCGGGAGATTGTTTGTGCAAATGCTGGGAGAAGTCTGCAGCCTCTCACCGTGGATGTGATGCACAGTGTCCGCGTGACTCCGAGCAGCATGTCACACGCTGGGGCTGCACAGTGACTCCCGACGCGTGCTGCAGTCTGGTGCAGCCGGGTTCCCTAGCGGCAGCAACCGTACAGAGCGCCCCTAGTCAGGGCTGGATTAAGATCTCTATGGGCCTGGAGCTGAAGATTTTGGTGGCTTTTATAGGAATTTAGTTAAATGAAAACATATTTTAGGTTCTTAAATAGTACAGGTACGGGTATAACTAACCAGGCAAATACTGTGAATAAATTTCCATTTAGATTTCAATCATTTACAGAGTGTAAAATTATTGTTTTACTTTTTATCATCCAAACTTTTGTGGTTATCATGCCAAACTAATCTTATTGATTTTTTTGATTGGGTAACAAAAATAATAGACACAGGTGGTGCAGTAGACATTGCTTATTTAGATTTCAGTAAGGCTTTTGATACTGTTCCGCATAGAAGGCTTATCAATAAATTGCAATCTTTGAGCTTGGATTCCAATATTGTTGAATGGATTAGGCAGTGGCTGAGTGACAGACAACAGAGGGTTGTGGTAAATGGAGTTTATTCGGCGCAAGGTCTTGTTACCAGTGGGGTACCTCAGGGGTCAGTACTTGGACCCATTCTCTTTAATATTTTTATTAGTGATATTGCAGAAGGTATTAATGGAAAAGTATGTCTTTTTGCTGATGACACAAAGATTTGCAACAGGGTTGACGTTCCTGGAGGGATCAGCCAAATGACAAATGATTTAGGTAAGCTAAAAAAATGGTCAGAGTTGTGGCAATTGAGTTTTAATGTGGATAAGTGCAAGATAATGCACCTGGGACGTAAAAACCCAAGGGCTGAATATAGAATATTTGATACAGTTCTAACCTCAACATCTGAGGAAAGGGATTTAGGGGTTATTATTTCAGAGGATCTAAGGGTAAGTAGTCAATGTAATAGAGCAGCAGGAAATGCTAGCAGAATGCTTGGTTGTGTAGGGAGAGGTATTAGCAGTAGGAAAAGGGAAGTGCTCATGCCACTGTACAGAGCACTGGTGAGACCTCACTTGGAGTACTGTGTGCAGTACTGGAGACCGTATCTCCAGAAGGATATAGACATCTTGGAGAGAGTTCAGAGAAGGGCTACTAAAATGGTGTACGGCTTGAAGGAGAAAAGTTACCAAGAAAGGCTTAATGATCTTAACATGTACAGCTTGGAAAAAAGACGAGACAGAGGAGATATGATAGAAACATTTAAATACGTAAAGGGAATCCACAAGGTAGAGGAAGGGAGTATATTTAAAAGGAAACAAAATAGCAAAACAAGAGGACATAGTGTTAGATTAGAGGGGCAAAGGTTTAAAAGTAACATCAGGAAGCATTATTTTACTGAGCGGGTGGTGGATACATGGAACAGTCTTCCAGTAGAAGTGGTAGAGGCCAAAACAGTAATTGAATTTAAGCAGGCATGGGATAGGCATAAGGCTATCCTAAACAAAAGCTAAATCCAGGTAAAGTATCCATGTAATTGGGCAGACTAGATGGGCCGAAAGGTTCTTATCTGCCGACATTTTTCTATGTTTCTATGTTTCTATGTTTCTATGTTATATATTCTATAGGGAATTTTTGTTAAAGAATTAAAATGGGAACCTGTTCCTACATTTTTTGGAGAAAATGTCCAATTTTAACCAAAAAAGAAAATATTTCCCTTGTGTTTTGGAGGATGGTGTTTTATGACTAATATGGCTATGTATAAAACACTGACCTTGCTCCCAGCGTGGGAAATTAAAAAGGGAGTAATGGCAGTGGTATTGCTAATTTTATACGTGACAAATGGACAATGCCACTGCTTTGGAACTAAAATTAAATAGTTTTTTTTGTTTCTTTTCTTTTAGATTTTCATTGTCACGTTTGGTATCAATGCAAAGGCCAGACTCTGATCTCCAATGACACCTCACTTGCCCTAGTGAGGTGTAAAGATTAGTGATGCAGGGTTCTAAAGTCCCCCCCCCCTGTGATCTTCGTTGCAGTACAGCAGTTTCGGTTTTTGATGTACCATTTCGTAACCACGGATTGTGCCATCACATCCATACTTGTTGATGACATGAGAAATGAGATGGTTAGTTAGTGCAGCATCATTGTTCACTTTGTAATTGAGAAGTGAAAAATTTTGCTGTGTTAGAAAGAAAAAAAATAAAGACCTTTTTTATTTTTAAGTAAAACATGGTCATGTTTTGTATCATTGGAAAGGCCATGCTCTGGCCTTTCCAGTGATACCTCAAATGACCATGTAGCTCCTATGTGGATGGAGATACAGGGGTCCAAATGCCCATAAATGCAGACATATTTATCCTTTCTCTGGGCGGCTGGGCCTTTTCTGGGGCATGGGCCTGGAGCTGCTGCTCCATCAGCCCCTATGTTAATCCGGCCCTGCCCCTAGTCTAGAATTAGTAAAAGCTAGACGGCGCCGAATGCTCCGGTTTTCAGAGTCTTCTGGATTTTGGAATTTCGGGTAAGGGGTGTCTGACCTGGAGATGGCTAGAGGTATCGTGGGAGTTGTAGTTCAGCAACATCAAAGGGGCTGGATCTTGACATATCTGCATTTTACCCCTAAAGAAACCTTCAGTGTTTTCTCCATCTGTCACCACCTCACCTGTACTACATGTGCCATTGTCACAGTGTGCTGTCTTCATACCTGCAGGTCCAAAATGACTTGGAAGAACTGAAGAAGAGGCTGACACACAGTAGCATCCAGGAGCATGGGCAGACAGTGGACATCCAGGCTCTGCAGACAGCAATTAATAGGACAGAGCGTGGCCTTAAAGTAAGTACCCATGGAAGCTGTTCTTGCTCTAATCATCTCCTATTGTTTTTAGTTAGTTCTTTACTACCAGTTGTAATTTCTGCCATTTTTCTAACCTGCTCCCTGAAAGTCCTGGTATTCCTACAGGTCTATTCACTAAAGGAGAAACTTAGGAGAATCGTCAGGAGAAGTGAAAATTCTAGGTCGAAATAGCCAAACCAGAAAAATGTTCCCATTTATTTCATTTTCCAAATCAGATATTTGCAGGGTTATTCAGAGAGCGGTGAAAACCAGGAGAATGACTGGAGAAGTGAAAATACTAGGTCAAAATAGCCAAACCAGATAAATTCTCCCATTTATTTCATTTTCCAAATCGGATATTTGCAGGGTTATTCAGAGAGCGGTGAAAACCAGGAGAGTGACTGGAGAAGTGAAAATACTTGCTCAAAATAGACAAACCAGAAAAATTCTCCCATTTATCTCACTTTCCGAATTGGCTATTCCGACATACAGGGTTATTCACAGAGAGGTGAAAACCAGGAGAATTGCCATGAGAATGAACAATCTAGACCAAATAGCCAATTTGGAAAGTGAGATAAATGGGAAAAAATTCTGGTTTGGCTATTTTGACCTAGAATTGTCACTTCTCCAGTCATTCTCTTGGTTTTCACTGCTCTCTGAATAACCCTGATGGTCTTGTTCTCTTCTGCCAATTCTCCTGAGTTTCACCTTTAGTGAATAGACCTGATAGTCCTTTGAGCTACATCACAAGCTAGCCATTTATGGCGATCTACAAAAAAAACATAGGGGGTTATTCAGAGAGCACCGAAATGTCTCCATAGTGATGCTTAGATGCTTTCCTGTGTTGGGGCATACAATCTTTTCTCTGTTTACTTTCCTTGACCATATGATTCAAGTAATTGTATTTACGACCCCCCCCCCTCCCCTTCTGCTTGGCTCTTTATTGTTCAATTCTATAATTTTGGTCAATTTAGCTTCCAGACCTCAGGAAGAGGGGAGACTCCCGAAAGCTTGCCTTTTAAATGTATCGTTGGTCCAATAAAAAAGATATCACTGCGTACTGCTAAACTCATGATTTTGGCATCTGGACTAACACGGCCTATCTAATATACAAAAATCCAAGGAGTGGCCGCTCTCAAAAATCTAAAGATACAACCTTGAAAATGGCTCCTAAGAGAGCCGAAATGTCGGTAACTATGTTTTAATTCTGGTTAATAATAAATTTTGTATTTTTATATTTTTGAGTGCGGCCACTCCTTGGATTTTTGTATATTCTCTCAGGCCTTGCACCACATTTTGCATTGGTTTTGCACTTTTATATTTTTTGAAAGGAGCTACTGGTATCTTGTATACTCTATCTAATATATATATAGTTATGTATCTGAGGTCTGGTGTGGGTACACATGTATCTGAGGTCTGATGTGGGTACACATGTATCTGAGGTCAGAGGTGGGTACACATGTATCTGAGGTCTGATGTGGGTACACATGTATCCGAGGTCTGCTGCGGGTACACATATATCTGAGTATTGAGAAAATGGTGCAGCACCACACAACATGTATCCACCACCAAAATAAATCCCTCAAACGCTATAGTACCAGCAAACAGTGGCTTCCCCTAAAAACCAAATTCAAAGTATACACACACAACCTGGTACAGCGCATAGTAATACTTAGTTGAGGTATTTGGTGTTCCTTATTGTTAAGTAACTGTCCTTATAGACTCAATTAAACATAAAAAAGAAGGAAAATGGCAATTATTGTGCAGTAAATTGTTACTAAGTATTAATTGAACAAATTCTCATTTCAATCCACTCACAAGTGAAAAGCCCCAACACTGACTCTAAGTAGGTGCACGCCTCTCTGTTGTTTTTCTTCACACTTCTCAAGTGACCCACATACCTTGTAAGGTCTCTTTTTCACCACATATAACATGAAAGAAATAAGACAGGGAGCTTCCCTAGTGCAAATCCGAGTAAGCCAACGAAATGCAGTTAAGTCAATTTTCTACTTACTCTTGGAGGAGCTTCCATCGCTCATAGTAGTGCTCCTATGGGTTATTTGTATGGATAAAACCAGAACTAATCCAGAAAAGCAGCCATGGTGAACAATATTCTGATTTATTAACACATAGGTGTCACACCCTCGGCGCCTGGGGGGTCTCAGGAGGGGGTCAGGCACCCGGCGGCATCGCTGGCTGGCCGGGTGCCCAGTGTCCATGCTGATCCCGGCTTTCGTGCGCCTAATGATGGGGTGGGGCGCGGCATGATGACGCAGAGCCCGCCAGCCTTTATAGACAGAGCGCGCAAATTGACTCGTCGCATTGTCTTGGAGTTTGTTTCCCGTATCGCTGGTGTAACGTTCATTCGAGTCACTTATTCATTGTTTCGTTGCTACGTTGCTCACCTGGACTGTATGAGGAACCTGATTGCCGCTGACTCGGACTGCCTTCTTGACTACTCTCTCTCTGACCAAACTTTTATGTATGTGTAGCGCTCACTCCCGGAGGAGCCGCTGAAATTGAACCTCGGGTCAGTCTCCCCGCACTAGGGAATAAATATACTCCAGCACCGTTGTGGATTTTATAAATTATATAGTTTACTAGAATAAATGGCATATAATGAATAACACGGTGTTCGTATATATATTTACAGTACTTCGTAATGCGGGAAACGCGCAGCGGAAAAGAAATGCGATGCTTCGTAATTCGAGAAACGCGCAGCGGAAAAGAGAAAATACAAGGCTTTGTAATTCGAGAAACGCGCAGTGGAAAAGAAAAAGAAGAAAATATATCTTTAATCCTCTTTCTTGAGGTTGGGGAGTGAGTCCCGCACAGGTTATGTCCCTGAATGTACGTGTATGTGTGTGTGTTATGGTACCCGGGTACAATATTCAACTGGCCAGTGAATTGCTTAGGAGGTATCTTCGACTAGTCAAGTTGGGGCCGTGTGGGTTTTGGAAACAAACAGCAGCGTGCTTTATTTTCACAACGGCCTGGAAGGCCTCTCACCCATCCGCCAGAAACTTGATGCTCCGCTCGACCCAGGACGTCTCTCCGCTCGATGTTGACTGGGGTTCTCCTGGTTACTGGATCCGCTGTCTGGCTTTCTGTAACTGCCGCAAGATATCCAGTTCACCGCCTGCTCTCCCTGTCCAATCGATCTGCGGTACTCCTCACTCAGGGTCCTCCGGCTTCCTCAATATCAGCGCGGGTAGTTCTGTGAATCACTGGGTCTTCCTCTGGTAAGGCTGAACAACCCGGTCTTTAGCTCTGTCAGGCCCCAGCTGTGCTCCGGCCTAGTCGCTGTCTCGTTCTGCTGCTCTGCGTCTTGCTCCTCTCACTCCCTGGCGCGCTCTGCCAGCTCTCTCCACGAGGCTCAGGATGTAAGTGTCTGTGTCCCACCCACTTCCTGTGTCCGCTCCCAAAGCATGCCGGGAAATGTAGTCCCAATGTTCAATGTCTCTCATCGCGCTGTCTCCCTCCGGTGGCCAAAAATAGGTACTGCCATGACAGGGAATTAAACCCAGCGCTACACTCTCCCCCTCCTAGAACTCTTGGGTCTCTCCAAGGAGGTACAACAGTTGCATTACATTTCAACACAGTTTAGGTAACATATACAGGCTCAGCAGCAAGCATACAGTGGGTTATATACACTTCCTCAAGTTGACTCATGCTTTGGGCTACCTCAGCTAACATAGCAGACACTTCAGGCAACCTTCGCACTGTGGTGACGGCCTCTTCAGTGCTATGCCCTGGTGAGTCGTAGGTGAGTCGCTGGGGCGGTCGAACAGAGCATTTTGGTTCTGGCTCGGTCAGTTCCTCTTCAGGTGGAAGTACTATAGGCGCTGGTTCCGTTCTTCTTTCTACCACTGGAGCAGACATCACTTCGGAGTATGATCCTTCCAGTGAAGGCATAGAACTGTAGTCATAAGTGTGACGGGAGGAGAGGAGTGGTGTTTGAGGGACGGTATGTGTCCCCTCGAGTTTTGTCATATTGTTGGGACTAGCACTCCAGGCCGGAGTTTGGGTTCAGCTCAGGGCACACAAATCTCCGGGTTTCGCAGTTTTCCCTGGGGAGGCTTAATTGATTGATGGGTGCTGCTAGAGGGAAATAAAAGCAGGAAGTGAGGTTCATTCAGGTCTCCACCCTGGGACTCAGACCAGCTACTGAGGGAGCCAAGCTGAACCAGAGATCAGGCTGCAAAAAGGAAAGGTTGGAATACACTTTGTTGTCTGAAACGGTAGTGAGGGAAAACCTTAACTGTTTAGTTAGTGCCGGACAGGCAAGGGTATTGTTTTGTTTTGTTTTGTTTTGTTTCTTGACCTGTATGCAGCTCTTGAATAAAAGTACAGAGGGCTGTACATTGTAAAGAAATCCTGCGATTGGGACTACCTTTATCCTGGGAAGGGTACCCCCCATTTGAGCTGTACCCCACATAAGATTCAACGTCAGGAACTACAGGGATTGCAATAGTCTCAGGAACTTCTAACTGAAATTCAGGTGCTTCAGGCCTCAAATTACTTTCCCACCGTTCAGGAACTGCGATAACCTCTTCAGGCTCCGGTGAGCGCATCCAGTCCAGACAAAAACGCTCTTCCTCACTGTCCCTTTCGCTCTCTTCGACAGCCCGGGTCTGCTGAGACCGAGTAACGGGAGGCAAACGTGGAGCAGGCGGATTTGGCAGAGAAAGTTCGTCCCCAACCGGTATCCTCACAGCCTCTCTCAAAGGTAACAAATGATTCCGGTGCCAGTTCTTAAGAGGCCCAGCCTTTCCATCCGGCCAGATTTGATACACCGGCAGACCCGGCAGTTGCTTGCAGACAATGTAGACTTGAGAACTCCATCTATCTGCCAACTTTTGCCTCGCAGCAGCACCCAAGTTCTTCAACAAAACCCTATCACCGGGTTGTAGATCCTGTATCCGAACTTTCAAATCATAGTTCCTTTTGTTCCTTTGCTCCCTGTTTCCTGAGGTCAAACGGGCCTGTTCAAACGCAGAGGCCAGATTCTTTTGAAGTCTATCCACGTAATTTCTATGGGAAGCTACCGACGTCTGGTCTAGAGATAACCCAAACGCCAAATCAACCGGCAGTCGAGCTTCTCTTCCGAACATAAGACGGTACGGTGAGTATCCAGTGGCGTCACTCTCCGTACTGTTATATGCATGCACCAGAGTAGCTATGTGACGACTCCAACTCTGCTTCTCTGTGTTTGACAATGTCCCCAGCATATTTAGCAGCGTGCGATTAAACCTTTCAGGCTGAGCATCACCTTGAGGGTGATATGGTGTAGTTCGGGTCTTTTGGATTCCCAACAGTTCCAACAATTGCCCAACAAGTCGGCTTTCAAAGTCTCTACCCTGATCAGAGTGTATTCTTCTTGGTAGGCCGTAGTGAACAAAGAACTTCTCCATCAGAACCTTTGCTACTGTCGGAGCGCGTTGGTCTTTCGTGGAAAAGGCTTGGGCGTAACGTGTGAAGTGATCAGTCACCACTAAAATATTCCCTTGCCCACTAGCATCCGGCTCTAAGCACAGGAAGTCAATGCACACCAAATCCATGGGTCCCTGACTCTGCAGATGGCTCATTGGAGCGGTTCGGGTCGGTAGGGTCTTCCTCTGAATACACCTTAGACATGAATGGCAATAACTTTCCACTTCAGCTCTCATGCAAGGCCAATAGAACCTGTCTCGCACCAGCTTAAAAGTCCTTTCAGCGCCCAAATGTCCATGCTCATCATGTAGCGATCGCAGCACACTCTCCCTATGTTTAGTGGGAAGGAATAACTGTTGGGTCTCTTCAGCATTGGTTGAGGGGCCCCTTCGGTAGACCACCCCATCCAACATCTTCAATCGTTCCCACTCTTTGTAGACCAATCTGGCTCCGTCTGGGGAATTGGTCAGTAGAATTTCACGCTGGTTCGCAGTTAGGGCCTTTATGGTTAACGCAATTAAAGGGTCTCTGGCCTGATCAGCTTTCAGGTCCTGGTTTGAAAAGGTAGGTAGACTTTCATCCCTCAATTGCGTAGGGTTGCAGTAGAACTCCGGAACAGCCGCAGCCATGACTCCTATGGCCTCCGCTTCAATCCCTCCCTTGACCCGGCGCTCTGCTCCTTGACACAAAGCTTGGACCCCGTCTGGAGTTAACTGCGTCCATTCTGTAGCGTAGGGTCTTCTCGACAAAGCATCAGCATCTCGATTATTCACCCCAGGGCGATACTTCAGGCTGAACCGAAACCCTGACAGAGCGGCCAACCACCGATGTCCCGTTGCGTCCAGTTTCGCAGTAGTAAGGATGTAGGTAAGAGGATTGTTATCCGTCTTTATCACAAACTCCGCTCCATACAGATAGTCCTTTAACTTGTCTACCACTGCCCACTTTAAGGCTAGGAACTCCAACTTGTGGGACACTTAGACCCAGTTTGTTGTACCCTGGCCTTCTTCTTGGCCCGTGTAGGTTTTGGGTGTGCATTGCTTCCCCATGACGTAGGTCCGGATGCTAAGGGAGTGACTCTTTCAGTCCTGGCAGGCTCAGCAGTTGGCCGGACTTTGGGCCCTCTCGCCCTCTTAGTCCTGGCTTGATTTTTGGAGCGGGTTTCAACCTTCGGGCACCTAGGTTGCTCCTTCACTTGTGCCCTCTGGCGTTTCCCGCCGGTGAGGTAGATAACAGTCCTTCTAAGGCTTTCAAGAGCTCCTCAACTCTATTCCCTTCAGGCTTTCGGCCTTTGCATTGTGCGCGGAAGTGGCCCATTTCTCCACAGCCGAAACATCTCTTCTTAGAAAGCGGAGACGCAGTCGCCTGCTGTGATTCGGTTGAAGGACCCTGGCTAGACGCCACAGCAACTCCGGTTGTCTGCCTGTCCGTAAGGAACTTCTGCATCTCTGTCTGTGTCTCTGTCACCTTCAACAATACTCGGCACAGTTCCGCGTATGCCTGTTGCAGTTCAGCTTGAGCTTCTTGTACCTCCTTAACAGTTTTTCGCAACTCGCCTTGTGCAGAGAGGTTTAATTCTTTGACAGCCTTCTCTGTGGATTTAAAAGCGATCAGATGCTCTTGTTCGTCCACGTCGGATCCGTAGGCATCCAACGAGTCGCTTTCAGGCTGCAAACAGTCGTTATGCCTCACAGGTTGCGCGTAAGCTCTTTCTCCTCGCCTGAAGGATTTTTCTTCCAGTAAAGCCTCCTCCTCTCTGACAGCTCGGATCAGTTCCAGGTACTTCAGTTCTTGATTACCTTCTCGGCTTCTCAGCTGCAGCATCACTGGATCTAGAGGTTGAGAGCCCCTCAGGATCTGTTATATTCGGATCTTATCCACTTCAACCGGTTCGGCCCCTTTCTTGAGGAGAATCTGGTGCAGAATCTTATCTAGGCGCCTCATATATTCGGTCATTCTCTCACCTTTCTGCTGGTAGGTGTGTTCATACTGATATACGAGCTCTGTTGCCTTTTCCGTTCGCCCAAAAACTTCCTCTAGAACGTTTAAATAATCTAAAGCAGTGCAATCTTTCTTACTCAATTTTAGGTTTCTTACAGCTTCTGACGCAGGTCCCTTTAAGCTCTCGGTGATCCTTTGCTTTTTCTGGGTTTCAGGGACGTCCCACTCATCCAGAGCCTGCATCGCCTGTTCCACCCATTCTTCGAAGGTTTCTTCTCCCGCCGGAGTTGGTACATTTCCTGTAAAATTTCTCAACCGTCGATAACCGAAGTTAGTGTGCGGAGAGCTTGTTCTCTGACACTTAGCCAGCAAATCTCCAATAGCCACTATAAATTCAGGCCCGATCATGGCCAACGGACTGGGCGCAGGAACACTTGCGGATTCGCCACGTGGTGCACTTGGCTGAATCAGTTGGACTTCCACCTCATCGGTCAGCTTCACGCTCGCGCCCTGAAAACACACTGGAACACCCTTTCTCCACTCAAAAAGAACATACGTGTGAGAGGTATCTGGGTTCTCTTTAATGTCCAGGATTAACCCCCGATGATCTGGTGTCAGCGCGGCCGAGGCCTGGCGAATCTGATCTTCGGCCCAAGTGTCTGCGGGAATATCCATGACTATACAAAATTCTAACTGACTACTGTGCTCCTCACACCATTCGGCAGCAGTGTCTGGATCTATATTTAACCCTTTAGATGCGGTTTTTCCAGAGACTGGATCCCGGAAACGAGCCCCCACGTGTAGCGCTCACTCCCGGAGGAGCCGCTGAAATTGAACCTCGGGTCAGTCTCCCCGCACTAGGGAATAAATATACTCCAGCACCGTTGTGGATTTTATAAATTATATAGTTTACTAGAATAAATGGCATATAATGAATAACACGGTGTTCGTATATATATTTACAATACTTCGTAATGCGGGAAACGCGCAGCGGAAAAGAAATACAATGCTTCGTAATTCGAGAAACGCGCAGCGGAAAAGAGAAAATACAAGGCTTCGTAATTCGAGAAACGCGCAGCGGAAAAGAAAAAAAGAAAATATATCTTTTATCCCCTTTCTTGAGGTTGGGGAGTGAGTCCCGCACAGGTTATGTCCCAGAATGTACGTGTGTGTGTGTGTGTGTTATGGTACCCGGGTACAATATTCAATTGGCCAGTGAATTGCTTAGGAGGTATCTTCGACTAGTCAAGTTGGGGCCCTGTGGGTTTTGGATACAAACAGCAGCGTGCTTTATTTTCACAACGGCCTGGAAGGCCTCTCACCCATCCGCCAGATACTTGATGCTCCGCTCGACCCAGGACGTCTCTCCGCTCGATGTTCACTGGGGTTCTCCTGGTTACTGGATCCGCTGTCTGGCTTTCTGTAACTGCCGTAAGATATCCAGTTCACCGCCTGCTCTCCCTGTCCAATCAATCTGCGGTACTCCTCACTCGGGGTCCTCCGGCTTCCTCAATATCAGCGCGGGTAGTTCTGTGAATCACTGGGTCTTCCTCTGGTAAGGCTGAACAACCCGGTCTTTAGCTCTGTCAGGCCCCAGCTGTGCTCCGGCCTAGTCGCTGTCTCGTTCTGCTGCTCTGCGTCTTGCTCCTCTCACTCCCTGGCGCGCTCTGCCAGCTCTCTCCACGAGGCTCAGGATGTAAGTGTCTGTGTCCCACCCACTTCCTGTGTCCGCTCCCAAAGCATGCCGGGAAATGTAGTCCCAATGTTCAATGTCTCTCATCGCGCTGTCTCCCTCCGGTGGCCAAAAATAGGTACTGCCACGACAGGGAATTAAACCCAGCGCTACATATGCTTTACCCAGAACAGACTCAGAATGTATGTTGACTCTGCATAACGCTGACCTTGATTGTATGAGGACCCGGTCTGTTGCCAACTCGGATTGTTTACCTGACGACGCCATTTCTGAATCCTTGTGTATGAACGACTTGTATAAGCTGATCCAGGTTACTCCTTAGCTGCTGTTAAGATTAACCCTTGCTACCTGAGTGCATGCTCTGTTCTGAGACCTGCCGCTAATATACCAAGGTTGTACTCTGTGTTTCTGATGTGTCTGTTCTCCCTGGCTGGGAGCTAAAGGATTAGCGGTCCCGACCACTCAAGGATCGGAGGGTTTAGAGGTCTGTCCAAAAGGATCCACACCACGGTTATCGAGTGTAAGCGATACAGCAAACGTGTCAATAGGTTAAAATCAAACTAAGATATTCAACCAGAACACTTTTCGCCGGGCAGAACGGCTTCTTCAGCCCCGGCAGAGCTGTTTTCTAACTTACACATGCCAGCAGCCGCTCGTTGTAAGTACAAAAACTTGTACAAACGCCTGCTATCAGTGCATCCCTAATTAAGGAATACCATGTCAAGTTGAGAACAGTGAGCTGCCAAGGAATAGCTCCCTTTTCTTTAGCTGGGACTTTATTAACATACGTATTGGGGCCATCAACATACAGTAAGGAGCTGCCAATGCCGTGCTGCAAGCAAAGGTCAAAGTAGCAGCTCAAGCCGTTATGCTAACAGTATCATTGGAGTAGGGCATCATGTTATTAATAAAAAAAGATGTGCACAGATGTAAGGTTGATTGAATTTGTTATTTCTTGCTGACCTCTGTCTCTCTGTTTGGCAGAAACATACTGAGAGCTACCTGAGCTACATCAGCTGCGAGCCCGTGACATTACTCAATGAAGGCAGCAAGGACAAGTACATCCCACATGTGATGAAATGGTGAGGAATCTATCCATGACCTATCTGATGAATGTTATAGAAGCTCTTGCACTTTAATATGATGGGTAAATTGTGTTTAATGTTTAGATTTCCAGTCAGAACAACCCTCAGTTCACACAAATTGTATAGTGTACAAGACCCGTTCTATCAGTCAATTAAATAGCCAGGGAATTTTTAACTGGAGACAAAAAAAGAAAACAACAAGTAGGAATGTTGTTTTAGATTCTGTTGTTTTAGTCTTGGATTTGCAAATTCTTCGGCCACTCCATGATATTTCATTATTTAAGGTTCGTCACCAAGAATTTTTCTGGCATAAATTGCTGGATTTTAAAGTTTTTTGACATTATTTCTTCAGCTAAACTATTAGCACCTGTTTGCGACTCCCGAATAAACATGTAAATACATATTCAGTCAGTTGGATGCACCATGATTTTCAATCAATTTACTATATTTATTGGCGCATCAAAGATCAACTATCAGGGTTATTCAGAGAGCGGTGAAAAGCATGAGAATGCTGGAGAAGTGAAAATTCTAGGTCAAAATAGCCAAACCAGAAAAATTCTCCCATTTATCTCACTTTCCAAATCGGCTATTTTTTTTTTTTTTAAATTCTTTATTTTCAAGATTTTAAACAGCATTAGGTACAACAGCAATTCCACCAATAATCGTAAGAACAAACCGTCAACGATAGGCATGTACCGAGGGATAGCCTCGTCCAAAGACAGGGATGAGAAGGGGAACGACAAATGGGGGATACGAAACAGGTAAGGGGGAAAAAAGGAAAATAGAAGAGGAGAGAATAAAAAAAAAAAGGGGGTTTCCACCAGGTCGAACAAGCTGAATAAAGTTTCAAATATAGTCATTTCAATGTATCATTTCTACATAATCATCCCACAGGTGCCAAGTTTTCTCGAACTTGGGAAGGGTTTGGCGCAAAATCGCTGTCAGGTGCTCCAGAAGCCTCACATCTGACACTTTGGCTTTCACCATAGTCATTGATGGCATTACGTCCGATAGCCATTGAGAGGCCAGAGATCGACGAGCGGCCAATAGGATGCATCGGAGCAGAGCCTGTTCGGGGTTCGTAAGTCCCGGTTTCGGTCGAGAGAGCAAAAAGTCCCAGGGCTCAAGCATGATGGGTCTTTGAAATACAGTAGATAGTAAGCGGCCTACCTTACCCCAATATTCTCGAGCCCTCGGGCAGTCCCACCATATATGAATAAACGTACCCTGTAATCCGCAGTTTCGCCAACATAAATCCGTGGTGGTCCTCCCCATCCTGCAGAGCAGCACCGGGGTTGTGTACCAGCGGAATAGCATCTTAAAGGACTGCTCTTGGTGGGTAACACATATGGAGGACTTTGCTGTGGCCTCCCAGATCTCCTCCCACTCGTCCCCTGTCAAGGACTCCCGCAGATCTGCTTCCCAGCGAGCACAGTAGGTCAGCTCGTCCCACTCCTTGGAGCCCGAGCACAACGAGTAATATATAGTTGAGATCAGACCCCTAGGGACCTGCTCTGCGGAGCATAGTTTCTCGAACCAGGTCAGGGGGTTGCCGGCTATGCGGCCTAAGGCCCCCGAGTCTATGTAGTGTCGCAGTTGTATAAAGCGAAAATAGTCAAACGGTCTCAGTACAGTCCGTGTGGAGACGTCTGCAAAGGTTATTGCCCTACCCCCAGTCAGTACGTCGCAGAATCGTCTCAGACCAGCTGCTTCGAGGTTTCTGAAGTCCGGGAGGTCCAGTCCAGGTGGGAATGCCGGGTTGCGTAGTAGCGGTGTCAGCGGCGATGGTATGGTGGCAAGCGAAAATTTAGCACAGGCAAGGTCAAATACCCGCATCGAATTAGCTATGGCTGGGCAAACTATGCGGGGCAGCGGGCGCGAAGCCTTAGGCAGCCACAGGGTCATATGTGGGCGGTCAGGGGAGAGCAGTGCTGTCTCTAGTGCCACCCATTGCCTGTCCTTTTCTGGTGCATGCCATGCGACCACTTGTGCCAACTGAGCCGCGCAATAATACATATACAGGTTTGGTAGGCCCAGACCCCCTCTAGTTTTGGGGCGATATAGGATTTTCCTGGCTACTTTACGCCTTTTGTTCTGCCATATGAACGCATCAATCGCTGACTGGATCCCTGCTATGTCCCTCCTGGTCACCACAACTGGCAGTGCTTGAAAAAGGAACAGGAGTCTAGGTAGGATGGTCATTTTTACAGAGTGAATCCTCCCTATCCACGAGATTGGCTTTTCAGTCCAGTCCTCTAAGTCCTTCCGAATCTGACGTAGCACGGGCGGATAGTTAGCTGCGTATAGTCGGGTAGGGTCGCTGGTCAGGGAAACCCCAAGGTAGTCGAGTGTCGTTCGTGTGACCGGGATGCTGAAGCGAGAGGCTATGTCCTCCACCATCTCCTGTGGGAGGTGTAAAGGCATCGCGCGGGATTTAGTGAGATTGACCCTGAACCCTGTAATGGCCCCGTAATTAGTGAGTAGGTCGTGTAGATGCTGCATAGAGCGCAAGGGGTCCGTCAGGGACAGCAATATGTCGTCCGCATAGGCCGATACGGTGATCGTTTGGGAGCCCAAAGGAACGCCACGGATGTGTGGGGAGTGGCGAATCCGGGACAGGAGGGGTTCTAGAGCCAACATGAACAGGATCGGGGATAGTGGGCACCCCTGTCGTGTACCATTGGAAATAGTGAAGGGGGTGCGGGAGGCACCAGGAAGTTTAACCTGGGCTCTCGGATTCTCATAGAGAGCTCGTATGATCCTGACGAAGTCATCCGGTAGTCCCAGACGAGCGTACAGGCGGAAGAGGAAGGGCCACTCCACCCTGTCGAAGGCCTTCTCTGCGTCCAGGGAAAGGAGCAGAGAAGGCGTTCAGTTCGACTCCGCCCACCACACCAGGTCGGCCCCTTGTCGCGTGTTCTCGTACAGCTGGCGGCCAGGGATGAAGCCGACCTGATCCGGATGTATCAGCAAGCGCAACAGGGGGTTCAACCGGTCGGCTAGGATTTTAGCCAGGAGTTTAATGTCGAAGTTGAGGAGGGAGATAGAGCGGTAGTTCTCGGGTCTCGAGGCATCCCTCCCCTCCTTCGGGATAAGCGCAATGTCAGCTAAGTTCATGTCTGGGTGTAAATGAGGTTCCTCACGCAGCGCGTTAAACAGGATGGTTAGTTGAGGAAGTAAGATCTGTTTGAAGGTCTTGTAGTAGCCCCCATGAAAACCCCCAGGGGCTTTCATCCCATTAAGGCCGGCGAGTGCCCTGCTGACTTCTGCCTCGGAGATGGGCTCGCTGAGGGCAGCCGACTGATCAGGGGTAAGGTTGGTCAGTGGGGTGTCGTTTAGGAAGTTGTCGATCAGGCGTATGGTCCGTCCATCGTCTCCTTCACCGGTCCGGGAGTGATTGTATAACTGGCCATAAAAAGCAGTAAAGACTTTAGCGATAGCGTCTGGGGATGTAACTACTTGCCCGTCGTGTGTCTTAATGGAGGGGATCTGTTTATAGGTCCCCCTAGGTCAAAGGCTGCGTGCCAGGAGCGTGTCAAGTTTATTGGATTGCTCATAAAAGGTACTCCGGGACCAAACCAATGATTTGGCCACGTCATCCAAAAACAGTTGTTTCAAGGCCCTCCTAACCTCAGTAAGAGCGGTAAGTCCTGTGGGAGTGGCGTCTGCCTTGTGGGTTTGTTCAAGGCGTCGAAGCTGCGCTTGAAGATCCAGGGCCTGTCTAAGTTTCTGTTTCTTCCGGTACGTAGCCACTTTGATAAAGTGGCCCCGCAGCACCGCCTTATGAGCGGCCCAGATCGTGGCGGGGGAGACGTCCTCCGTAGCATTCTCAGAGAAGTATTGTTCAAGGGTCAGTTGTGCTTGCGCTACAACTTCTGGGTCGCGGAGAAGAGAGGCATTCAGCCTCCACGTCCACGGGCCAGAAGAATGAGGGACGGCTAACTGTAGGGAGATGTCCGCATGGTCCGACCACGTGATGCTGTGAATATCCGTTCGCAAGACTGTGGCCATACAGGCCAGGTTACATAGGAAAAGATCAATGCGTGAGTAAGAGCCATGCGGGGCCGAATAGAACGTAAAGTCTCGTTCGTCAGGGTGTAAGACCCTCCAGGTATCTAACAGGTCTGTGCATCTGAGGAAGGTGTAGAAAGCCTTATCCTGTCCACTGGGTCCCGGTACTCTCTCTAATCCGGCGGGTGAGCATCTGTCAACGGCCGCGCAGGGGACAGCATTCATGTCACCACCCACAATTACTAATCCACGGGGAAGGGAGGTCACCAAGTCAGTCATGTCGAGCCAGAACTGTTCCGAGCGCGCGTTCGGGGCATAAATATTAAGGAGATGGCAGGGAGATGCATACATGGATCCCGATACTAAGACATATCTACCATCGCTATCACACACCTCAGACGTGACCCTAAAGGGGCAAGTCTTACGCAGGAGAATAGAAACTCCGTTGCGTTTAGTAGCGGAGTGGGCCGAGATTGCCACGGGGTAACGATGGTCTGTAAACCGAATTTTGGCTGCTTTGTTAATATGAGTTTCCTGGATAAATGCTATGTCTGACTTAGCCGAATTAAGGGTACGCAAAAGGAGGCGACGTTTATTTGGGGTGTTTAGACCCTTAACATTAAGGGAGGTGATTTTAATGGACATCCGGGGGCATTATTCTACGTAACGACTGGCTATGTGTAGTACCCACCTCCCATCCTATCTCGGGGCACCTACCCATCTCTAATCGCGTTAGTCTAGGACCTGGGGTCAACCTGGTGGGGAAATTAGGGAAACAGAGAAACATAAACAGTGAACTCAAAGAACTATATACATCAAAAACCGCGAAGGGTATCACGACAAAAAAAAACAAAAAAGGCCTGGGCTTACCCGCCGCCAGGCAACAAAAGGGTGGGGGGAGGGGCATCTCAAAGTTCGGCTCCAATACGAGAGCCCAAGAAGCCCCCTCGCTCGCCACGAGTGTCCAATGTAGTGTCAGACCCATTTAAGAGCCGTCCCAACCCTCCACCCCCGAGTCCCGAGGCCCGCAGTGAACTTGCGGGTTGCGCTTCAGCCCCGGGAAGGAGCACGTGAAGAAGGGAGCGTGGACAAGTAGATGTGTCGCTCATGGTTGTTTTTTGTGCTTTTGTTTTGCGAGGGGCCCGTGGGGCATGGGCTGCGACAGTCAGCCGACGCATCGCGAGCGTTGGTCACAGGCCCGACGGGTCGATCAGAAGAGAGCAGGGTGGCCACGGGGTGGGGGAGAGAGGGAAGAGGAAGTGTTCTAAAGCCGGCAACCGAGTATAATGGACAAAGTCCTGGTACATCACCTCAGGTCGGGGACCGTCCAGAGCGTCGGCGCCTGCCTCTGCCAACTGTGTTCCACTCCCTGGAGAAGTGTGGGATGGGGGGCGGACGGTGCTCCGGGAGCTCGAAGTCGTCTGGGACAGTAATTCCGAGGGCCTTGAAGAATCTTCCAGGATCCGTCCGGGGTTGCAAAACGTGGGTGCGGCCGTCCAGGAACGCCAAGATCTTCAGGGGATGCCCCCAGGCAAACTGGATCTTGTGGGTTCTAAGTAAATCTGCAACGGGTTTCCATTCCCTCCGTCGCTGCAGCGTGGTCGGGGTCAAGTCCTGGAAAAGCAGGATGGGGGTACCTTCGTAGGAAATCGATGCGCCTCGGTTATTACGAAGGACGAGCTCCTTAGTGGAGCAGTGTAGGAAGCAGACTATGACATCCCTCGGGCGTTCTTCATCAGGCCGCCCGGCCCGCAGAGCACGATGTGCGCGGTCAAAAATCCAAGCGTGGTCCGGCAGGTCCGGAGCCAAGGGGCGCAGAAGGTCACGTATCAAGTCAGTCAGGGAACCCTCGCCCGTGCCCTCCGGGAGTCCCCTGATGCGGAGATTGTTTCTGCGTGCGCGGTTCGACATATCCTCCATCTGAACTTCCAGTTCCTCCACTCTGCGGAGTAACGCATTCGTGCCATCCACTACCACGTTATGGGCATCCGCTATATCATCCACTCTGGTCTCAAGGGCCACCGTTCGAGTCCCCAGTGCCATGAGGTCCGCCTGCATAGTTTTCGTGCTCTTATCAATTTGGCAAATCCATGATCGGGGGGCATTATCCATGAGCTGGGGGGGGGAAATCCATGAGTTGGGGCATATCCATGAGCTGGGGGCAAATCCATGAGAGCTGGGGCATTATCCATGAAAGCTGGGGGCATTATCCATGATCTGGGGGGGGGAAATCCATGAGCTGGGGGGGGGCAAATCCATGAGTTGGGGCATATCCGAGCGCTGGGGCATAATCCATGAAAGCTGGGGGGGCATATCCATGTGAGCTGGGGGCATTTTTATATGAGGTCTGTTCTTATTGGAAAGCGGTCGCATGACATAAAATAAAAGTATCGGTACTCGGTATCGGTGAGTACTTGAACAAAAGTATCGGTACTCGTACTCGGTCTTAAAAAAGTGGTATCGGTGCATCCCTAGTTTATATTTCCTATAGATTCTCCTAAATTCTTTTAATTGTCTGTGTTTTGCTTTGAAGAATACACTAATCAATAATCGGATAAAAATATATATATATTTATTACGTATACAAAAAAGTTTCAAATCTCATATCATAAACAAAAATTTATAAACCACAAAATCCATCAGCACATAGAAACTAGCTTCACAATATATGTATCACCTGTTAGTAACTGCATAAATGATTAATATAATTTATCTTCTCAGTTAGTAACTATACACAAATGGTTAATAAACATTTCTGCTTAACAAAACATGTATTTCCCAGCAAACCAATGTTTAACAAGCTAGATCTTGTAGAGATATATGTATCTCTCTATACTACGTGGATCAACAAAAGATGAGCTATCACTTATTCTATTTTTAGAATGATAAGTAATAAAAACTTATTTAGTGAATCCTCCCCTAATAGAGAATTAAACTTCTAATCTTCTGTTTTTTATATTGTAGTTATATAATTCCTTGCTTATTAATTTCAATCACAATAATTTCCAAATTCAATATATATATATATATATATATATCGGTATATCAATCTTTGCAACAGTATCTTTAGGATAAATCCTTATATCCGATTCTTCTTCATATCTCTATCTGCAGAATAGAAATATTTTAGATTCTGGATCTAACAATAGCTGAGAAATCTCAGTCTATCTGTTGCAAAAAATACTCCAAATATATAATTACATTAATCTTAATAAAAATTGCTTTTTCATACAATACCTCTCCAATCAAGATTCAATGAATTATAGCCTTTGAATCTTCTTTATGTAATATTGTTTTTGGAATATGTGAAAATCATCAATGTCAGATAATCAATGCATGTGAGTTAGAGATTTGGTGTGAAATCTTGAGTGCATTGTGTCCTGGGATGGTCTGCTAGCGATAGTCTGCTTGCGTGAATCTGCATGAATGCATTATGTCCTGGAATAATCTGACTACATTGTCGTGTCCTGGAAGTCTGAATGCGTTGCTGTGTAAGTCTGAATGAACGCAACGAACAGTGCGCCTTCAATTATAGTCAATTTGACATCACGGACAATCTATTCTCTATATTAAATATATTTACTATCCTCAAGCGGGCAGTGTTGCACTTCAGATTAATTCCACCATTTAATTTTTATATCTCTTATCTCAGGTTAAGAGGTCAATCTGACTTACAAAGGCACTCTATTTTCAGTCTTAGACTTTAAGTCTGTCCTGTCCAATTTAGATTTATTTTTCCACTCTTCTCAAAATTTTTACTAGGTCTCTTTATCAGTTGAATTCCTTCCTCTGTTAAAATCACAGAATCTTTTCTTCAGTAATTATACTATTTACCAATCCTATACTCTACAATATTTATTGGAGCATCTATTTTCTACTGTAAATATAATAAAATATACCTTGATTATAAGAATATATTTCGTGAATATAAACATACATTACAAAGATTTTAACTTTTATTCCTATACCCAAAGAGAAAATATCTTTTTGTTTTGAAGACTTAAGACAAACCAATAAATTTAATTATGACAGGTCTAGCACTTAGCTTCAGCATTATATCACACAAAGACATTTTAAGGTTCCCTCATGTCTGGTATTTCTAAAAAAAAACTCTTACATGGTAATTCAAAGAGCTCCGAATTGCTTGAGAAAGGTAACCGAATGCTGATTTTCAGCGTTCGGTTACCTTTCTTGGCCATTCGGCTATCCAGAGAGCAGGCAATTCGCCAAATCCTGGCGAATTGCCTGAACATACGGTGCCTGTTCGAGGGTAGTGAAATCCCCATGAAAAAGCACTGCTTCGGCTATTCAGAGAACACAAACCAGCAGTGAAAGGTTCCCCTAATGCCCTGCCATTCGGTGGTTTAATTCGGCAAGTTTATTCAGGAGAATCCCATAGGCTTCAATGTTAAAAATATTCCGGTTTTAATTCAATATCTAATAAACCGTTCATTATAAAATTCTGCAGTAAAGAGAATTTATTTATAAATATTATTTATCTATATTATTTATAGATTTTTTAGGATATTTTAAGCATTTTTCTGATTTTTTTTTTTTTTAAAAGTCAGATTTTTTTTTTTTTTTTTTTAAAGTTTACTTATTTTTTTCTGTAACAACCCTCTTTATTATCATTCCCTGGACCTCCTATGTAAATTTCAGACATTTTCGCTCAGTAGTTTCTTTGCAAACAGCGTTTCACTTTCACACATTCATACAAACTGTTTTCCTAATTTATTCACTGCCTCTTCTGCGATGTCGAAGGCTGTGATCGGCTCCTGTTCGGATTTTTCTGTGGTTTTCGGCAGGTTAATGCAGATGTTTTTGAGGGTTTTCGGCGTGCATTCGCTGGGTTTTGCTGTTAGTTTTCGTCAGGTTTGCGGCAGCTTTTCCCTGCAATTCGGGGGCCCTGTGGTGCTTGCTGAATACACCGCAGGGTCACTGAAATGGGATCGGCAAAAGGAATCGAATTGAAGAGAACGAAAAGTCACCGAACGTGCGGTGACTTTTTGAATCTCTTTGAATAACCCTGTTAGTTTCACCTAGCCATGAACTATTTAAAAAAAAATCTCTGTTCGTTTCTAAAACTAGAGAAAATTGAAAAAGAAAATACTTTCTATTTAAAACAAAATGGCTATAGGCATCCATTTTAATTTTTCCTCTGTAATATACCCGACAGCTCGTGTGACCGCAGCCATAGCGGATTACCAGTAATCAGCATTTTGTTTGTTTAATATTTAAAACTTGCCAGATGTGAAATGGAAATAATCTTTTGAGCTAGCAGATTTGTCACTAAAGCTTCTCCTGTAGCTGTTTTGATTTCTCTTGATTTCAAAGTAGGTACTATGTCCTCCACGATGCAAATCTTTACGTCTAGGATTCAACCAATCAGAGCGAAGATTCATCAGATCCTAGCATGATCTTTAGTTACTTTTCGTACACTTGTGTGTTCAATAGGGTTCCTCTCAGCTTCCGTCCAGATCATAATCCTAGGAGCTCTTCACTTCCTAACACGACAGTAGTTGAAAACCAGACATGTGCGATTTGGCTTCTCATACTGAAGAGTCTATTCAAAATCACAGAAATATCACTGAAATTTCGGTGCTTTTCATTTCGGGGCACTTTGGCGATTCCATTTCGCCAAAATTTCAGTGACTTCACTATTTAGCGAATGGTGACCGTAGTGCGCTGAAGATGGAGTCACCGAAGCACCATGAAAAAGTTAGAAAACGTCACTGAAGAGAGCCAGAGTGGCCTTGGCGAATGCCACTGAATTGCAAAAAAAAGAAGTTTTCCTATTCTCCTAGTAGGTGTTAAACCAATAAAAATGTATTAAAATGTATGAAATAATAAAAAGGTACTTTAAAAATGAATTAAAAGGTCCATTACAGAATTTTTAAAGGAAATGGCTTTGTAAAAAATTGGAAAACAAAAATTTTGTCTAGAATAATACAAAAAATTCCAAAAAGATGTTCTAAAAGGTAAAAAAACAAAAACAAAAAGGCTTTTTGCTGAAAAAAATAAACGGTCTTAAAAAAAAAAAAAAAAAGATGATATTACGTTTTTGCATTGAAACTTATGGGATTCTTCTGTATAATCCTGTTGAACAAAATCACTGAAAATCAGGTCATAATGTCATTTCACCAAACACTTTGGTGCAATTTTGCATTTTGTGAATAGACGAACCATTACTTCCCTATGGGACAATTTTGCTGCCACCGAAGACCTGCGAACTGCACTGTATTTCGCTGTTAATTCGCCTGTATTCTGCAAACTGGAAGCTTAAAGTGACATTAAACCCTCAGATTTTTTAACATAAACCAATACTGTAATGTGTGCCTTACTGTAATCCATGGTTGTTTTCCTTCTCTTTGCTGCTCTTCCTTTTAAATCCGTATCTCTTCTCATACTGGGGGAGAACTTCCTTTTGCAGCTGGCTGCCACTTCCTGTAATACTGGCTCAGGTTGCAAACCTATACACAGACACCATGTATCCATTCCAGAGACAAGGCAGTCTGCTGAAACAGGAAGTTCTCCCCTAGCATGGGAAGAGATAAGGATTTAAAAGGAAGAGCAGCAAAGAGAAGGAAAACTACCATGGATTACAGTAAGGCACACATTACAGTATTGGTTTATGTTAAAAAATCTGAGAGTTTAATGTCACTTTAAAGGCAGGGCCGACCTGACCATGGAACGGTTTGGAGCAACTGCTCCAAGTGGCAAATTCTGGGGGGCATCTCTTGGAGGCCGGCACAATGACCGCTCCTGCCGTCCCATGCTGGACTTGAGCACCGGCAATCTCTGATGACCTGTCAGCTGACCTCCGGTGCTTAGCTGACTGTGTCAGACGCTGGACTTGAGTACCGGTGTTCTGCCCATTGAGCGAACTTGCTATAATGGCGAACCCGCGTCACTTCCGGTTCACCTACGTCACCAAAAGTGACGAAAATCAGCTGTGTACAGCATCCGGAGGTAGGACTCTTGAAACGGCCCATCCCAGCACCTCTTCTACCCCCCTATCATACACGCTGGGAGAGAGGGAGTCTTCTAAATTACACCTTAACCAGGCCGCTGCGATGCTCAGGGACGGAGATCCAGGGCTCCAAAGGAGCCCTGGGTCCTCCTGCAATGCAAGGTTCCCCCAGGGGAGAAAGCAGCAATCCCCTCCCGGAGTGTGTGACCCTCGATGCGGGGAGAAGTGGTGGGACAGGGGGCTGATTCACTCCCTTCCTGTTTGAGCGGGGGGCGGGCGGCTGGGGGAGACGCTGGGACGGTTGTTTCCTTCTCCCTCTCTCCCAGCGTGTATGATAGGAGGGGGGGAGAGGTGCTGGGACGGGCCGTTTCAAGAGTCCTACCTCTGGATGCTGTACACAGCTGATTTTCGTCACTTTTGGTGACGTATGTACACCGGAAGTGACGCGGGTCGCCATTGTGGCAAGTTCGCTCGAAGGGCAGAACACCGGCGTTATCTGATGACCTGTAAACTGACCGCAAAGCGCTCACTGATTGTGTCAGAGAATCTCTGACACAGTCTGTGAGCGCCGGCTGTCAGCTGACAGGTCATCAGCGATCGTTAGCGCTCGAGTCCAACGTGGGATGTGCTCTGCGGTCTGTGCGAAAAGCACAGATTGCATTGCAGACCCACAATCAACAGACCACCAGGGATTTATCAGGCTTGGGCTGCAGATGAAGTGGCCCAGACGGGACATCCCCTCCTCTGCCACTGGACCACCAGGGATACATGTTCAACCCCCTGACTACAACAAAAAAATAGAAGGTAAGCAGGAGAGAGGGCAGCGGTTATTTATTTTTATACTTTTTAATAATTTAGCATATTTAAATGTTTAAATTATATATTTCTTTTTATATAAAATAATTTAATAAATATTTTTAGTATATTTATACAATTAATTTAAATTCTTTTATATAGAACTTAAATAATATATTTTATGTTTTTACGTTTTATTGCAGTGGATTCTGTGATATGCTCATATGCACTGCACATTACTTTGAGTTTTATTGCAGTGGATTCTGTGATATGCTAATACACACTGCACATTACTGTGAGTTTTATAGCTGAAGAGCTCAGTGATATGCTCATACGCACTGCACATTACTGTGAGTTTTATTGCTGTAGAGCTCAGTGATATGCTCATACATGTCACATGTTTTTTGGGTGGGTGGCTGCATTTCATTCATCGCTTCAGGCAGCACAGTGGCTTGGGACAGCCCTGCTTAAAGGGTTATTCAAAGAGCACCGAATTGACCACCAAATTGCACTGAACGGTGAATTTCCCCGTCCGGCGCAATTTCGTGGCCATTCAGCTATTCAGAAAGCTGGTGATTCGCCAAATATTGTCGAATTGCCAGCGAAATATGGTGACCTTCGTCTGCAGTGAAATTCCCCATAGAGAAGTAATGGTTAATCTATTCAGAGAACGCCGAACAGCTCCATAAAGTTGTCGAAATGCCCTGATTTTCTGTGGTTTCATTTGACAGGTTTAAGCAGGCAAATCCCATAGGTCAGGGGTCAGCAACCTTGGCTCTACAGATGTTTTAGAACTACATCTCCCATGATGCTCAGTCACCCATTAGGCTGACTGAGCCACATGGGAAATGTAGTTCCGAAAACATCAGGGAGCCAAGGTTGCTGACCCCTGCCATAGGTTAACGTAAACAAAATTCCCCACTTTTATTAAATATTTATTCAACCATTTATTCTTTTCATTTGCAGCAAAAAGTCTCTTTATTTATTCTTCTGAATTTATTAGGCATTTTTTGGGATTTTTCCAGCGACATGTTTGATTCTGATTTATTTTTTATGGCTTTTTTTTTTTATTCTGTAACAGACCTTTTTATTGTTATTCAAAAGACCCTATATTATTATTATTATTATTCTTTATTTATAAAGCACCAGCATATTCCGCAGCGCTGTACAATAAGCACAGTATAGACAGGGTTACAATACATTGAACAACATTTGACAAACAGCACAGGAGGAGATGAGGGCCCTATTCCCGTAGGAACTCACAATCTAGGAGGGTTGGGGTTGGAAACAGGAGGAGAGGACTGTAAGGTGAGAGTGATTGATGGTTGTGTCAGTGAGTTGGGTGGTAGGCTTCCCTAAATAGGAATGTTTTAAGGGAGCGTTTGAAGGAAGAGAAGTTAGGGGAAAGTCTGACAGTACGAGGGAGAGCGTTCCAGAGAGTGGGGGCTGCGCGTGAGAAATCCTGCAGTCTATCATGGGAAGAGGTGATGCGGGGAGAAGCTAGGCGCAGGTCACTGTTTGACCTTAGGGAGCGGGCTGGGGTGTATATGGTGATTTAGTGAGAACAGGTAGTGGGGCGCTGAGTTAGTGAGGGTTTTGTAGGTAAGGATAAGGATTTTGAACTTAATTCTGCAGTGGATGGGGAGCCAGTGAAGGGACTCGCAGAGGGGAGCGGCAGAGACAGAGCGGTGGGTGAGGTGAATTAGCCTGGCGGACGCGTTCAGGATGGATTGTAGGGGGGAGAGGCGGGACAGAGGGAGGCCAGATAAGAGATTATTGCAATAGTCGAGTCGGGAGATTACCAGGGCGTGTATGAGTTGTTTTGTGGTGACAGCGGTAAGAAATGGCCGAATTCTGGAAATATTACGCAGTTGGTATCGGCAGGAGGAGGAAAGAGACTTGATGTGGGGGGTGAAGGAAAGAGCAGAGTCAAGTGTAACTCCAAGACAGCGAACTTGGTTTGATGGGGAGATGGTGATACCCTCCACCATGATAGAGAAGTCAGGAGGTGGGGTGGCATTGGAGGGAGGAATAAGTAGGAGCTCAGTCTTTGACATGTTGATCTTTAGGTGGTGGGAGGCCATCCAGGAGGAGATGCCAGATAAACAGTCACTGACTTTTGAAAGGACAGGGGGAGAGAGATCAGGGGTAGAGAGGTAGATCTGAGTGTCATCAGCGTAGAGGTGGTAATTAAAGCCAAAGCTGTTGATGATTTTGCCCAGGGAGGAGGTGTAGATGGAAAAGAGCAGAGGACCAAGGACAGAGCCTTGAGGTACACCAACAGATAGAGGCAATGAAGAGGAGGAGTTACCAGCAAAGGACACACAGAAGGACCTGTTGGATAAATAGGAGTCAACCCAAGCAAGTGCAGTGTCACCGAGACCCAGAGAGTTGAGGGTCTGTAGAAGGAGGGGGTGGTCAACAGTGTCAAAAGCAGCCGAGAGGTCAAGCAGGATGAGAATAGAATAGTGGCCGTGTTTTTTAGCAGTTAGGAGGTCGTTGGTGACTTTGGTGAGGGCAGTTTCAGTTGAGTGTAGGGGACGGAAGACAGATTGCAGGGGGTCAAGTAGGGAATTGGAGGACAGGAAGAGGGAGAGGCGGTTGAAGACTAGTTTTTCTAAGAGCTTTGATGTGAAGGGAAGCAGGGATACAGGGCGGTAGTTGGATGGAGAGTTGGGGTCAAGGGATGGTTTCTTTAGTAAAGGGGTAACTAGCGCGTGTTTGAAGGCGGATGGAAAGGAGCCAGTGGAGAGAGATAGGTTGAAGATGTGTGTGAGAGCAGGGGTGAGGGAGGAGGAGAGGGGAGGAATTAGATGTGAGGGAATGGGGTCGAGCGGACACGTGGTGAGATGTGAGGAGGACAATAAGGAATTGACTTCCTCCTCAGTGGCTGGGAGGAAGCGGCAGAGGGTGGCAGAGGGGACCTGTGGGAGTGGAGGTGGCAGATAACTATCTTGTATATATAACCCTATATATTATTTCCATGCATTTTCATGCACTAGTTTTTTTTTTTTTTTTAAAAACGCCTTTTAAAAGTTGCAGGGTTTTATTGCTTTTTTTTTTACCCTTGTTTGGCAGCTGGTCGACTTTTTTCAGAGGCGTTTGGCGGATCTCGAATGCATTCGGCGGTTTCGGATGCGTTTGGCGGTTTTACGGTGGTTTATCTGATCAATTTCTTGGTTTATCGGATGTGTTCGACGGTTTATCGGATGTGTCCGGTGGGTCGATTCGCCGCTTTTGGGGACCCTGCGGTGAATTCTGAATTCACCCCAAGGTCGGCGAATTGAACTCGCTGACGTGTGGTGAACAAGAGACATTTCAGTGCTCTGTGAATAACATCTTTGGTGAATAGATGACCTGCCCCGAAATTGCAACAAATGGTTAAATTGACCGTTCGTTGCAATTCGGTGGCAACTTTGGAGGTTAGTGGATAACCCCTTGACATTCGCTATATATATAGCAACAGTAGAACTTCGTTGTGACTACTTTACATGGATGCCTGGAAACAACAGGGTTAGCTTGGAAGTCCACGGAGGCCAGCAATCTGGGTTGAGGACCCTGCTGTGGACATACAGTCAGGTCCAGAAATATTGGGACATTGACACAATTCTAACATCTTTGGCTCTATACACCACCACAATGGAGTTGGAATGAAACAAACACAATGTGCTTTAACTGCAGACTGTCAGCTTTAATTTGAGGGTATGTACATCCAACTCAGGTGAACGGTGTAGGACTTACAGCAGTTTGCAGATGTGCCTCCCACTTGTTAGGGGACCAAAAGTAATGGGACAATTGGCTTCTCAGCTGTTCCATGGCCAGGTGTGTTATATTCCCTCATTACCCCAATTACAATGTGCAGATAAAAGGCCCAGAGTTCATTTCAAGTGTGCTATTTGCATTTGGAATCTGTTGCTGTCAACTCTCAAGATGACATCCAAAGAGCCTTCACTATCAGTGAAGCAAGCCATCATTATGCTGAAGAAACAAAACAAACCCATCAGAGAGATAGCAAGAACATTAGGAGTGGCCAAAACAACTGTTTGGAACATTCTCAAAAAGAAGGAACGCACCGGTGAGCTCAGCAACACCAAAAGACCCGGGAGACCACGGAAAACAACTGTGGTGGATGAACGAAGAATTCTTTCCCTGGTGAAGAAAACACTCTTCACAACAGTTGGCCAGATCAAGAACACTATCCAGGAGGTAGGTGTATGTGTGTCAAAGTCAAAAATCAAGAGAAGACTTCACTAGAGTAAATACAGAGGGTTCACCACAAGATGTAAACCATTGGTGAGCCTCAAAAACAGGAAGGCCAGATTAGTGTTTACCAAACAACACCTAACAAAGCCTTCACAGTTCTGGAACAAGATCCTATGGACAGATGAGACCAAGATCAACTTATACCAGAGTGATGGGAAGAGAAGAGTATGGAGAAGGAAAGGAACTGCTCATGATCCTAAGCATACCACCTCATCAGTGAAGCATGGTGGTGGTAGTGTCATGGCGTGGGCATGTATGGCTGCCAATGGAACTGGTTCTCTTGTATTTATTGATGATGTGACTTCTGACAAAAGCAGCAGGATGAATTCTGAAGTGTTTTGGGCAATATTATCTGCTCACCTTCAGCCAAATGCTGCAGAACTCATTGGACGGCGCTTCACAGTGCAGATGGACAATGACTCAAAGCATACTGCAAAAGCAACCAAAGAATTTTTGAAGGGACAGAAGTGGAATGTTATGCAATGGCCAAGTCAATCACCTGACCTGAGTCCCATTGAGCATGCATTTCACTTGCTGAAGACAAAACTGAAGGGAAAATGCCCCAAGAACAAGCAGGAACTGAAGACAGTTGCAGTAGAGGCCTGGCAGAGCATCACCAGGGATGAAACCCAGCATCTGGTGATGTCTATGAGTTCCAGACTTCAGGCTGTGATTGACTGCAAAGGATTTGCAACCAAGTATTAAGAAGGGAAAGTTTGATTTATGATTATTATTCTGTCCCATTACTTTTGGTCCCTTAACAAGTGGGAGGCACATCTGCAAACTGCAGTAGGTCCTACACCGTTCACCTGAGTTGGATGTACATACCCTCAAATTAAAGCGGACAGTCTGTAGTTAAAGCACATTGTGTTTGTTTCATTCCAAATCCATTGTGGTGGTGTATAGAGCCAAAGTTGTTAGAATTGTGTCGATGTCCCAATATTTCTGGACCTGACTGTATATCCATGGGCGGCAGATGGTCACCCTAAGAAGCCGCTAAATATGGACAAACAGTCCATGGTTCATTACATAAATCAACTCTGGGCCCTCATTCGAGAGCTTAGCAATTTTAGTGATGAACATTTGTTAATTTTATTGCCAGAGAAATGTTGTCGTCATGCTTTTAGTACCTACCTGGTCTGTCCAACGTGACTGTGATTTGGCAGTCCCACAACGTTTATGACTGGCAACTCCTTCCCTCAGTGTTCCAGCAGGTTCTTTCTTTGTGGATCCCACTCAATGTGGATCTTTTTACTTCTCCACTCAATACCCGATGGTCAAGATTTTTCATTTGGAATCCAGAGCCTGAGTGTACTCTCTAAATTTCTTTAGGATTTTGATAGACATTACACTTTGCTTTCTTATACTCTAATTCCACACACTGTCCAAATCCGACATCAAATGGCCTTAGTAGCTCCCATTCGGGACTCAACACTGGTTCCTTCGGCTTCTAAAAATTGACAAATCAATTCTTTTTCGTCTGCTCCTGTTCTATCTACATTGTCGTGTAGATGCTGATTGCAGTCCTGGTATAGGAGAAACTTCTACTTCTGAGTTTGGCCCATATCCAGCAATCCTGTCAAATTTGGGACCCCTAAGAGACAACTATCAGATTCCTCAATGCAGCTTGGACACCAGGAACTAGAAAGCTTCACTTGACAGTTTTGTGTTCATTGGTGTTGGAGGAATCTCTGTATCCTGTATCTTCCTCTGTAGGGTCTGCTCTTTAGTTCCTTGCATGTTTTTTAAATTTTGAGGAGGCATGTAGTATCTATAAGCGTTTATCTTTAAGTATGTCAATCAGTGATCTCCTCAAGACATCTTTTTGCTGATGGATCATCTGTTGCCCAACAACCTTTTGATAAGACGACTGCTGAAAGGCGGTTGCTTGTCATGTTCCAATTATCCTTAATAAAGCTCCCTTTGGGATCTAAGCATTTCCCATTATCTGTCTCTCCGTCTAGGTTAAGCGGCATGATTTAAATGCTTTTGCCTGTGATTGAATCCGAGCCAGTTTACAACTGCTGCTCTCCCTCTGCTCCCACCTTTGCCCTGTTCAGCATGACCCCGCTGACCATCCGATTTATTTTCTTTCAAGTATCTCCACCACCCTTGTCTCTCCCGATTTCCAATTTTTTTGCCTAAACTTCATTATAACTTGACCAGGCGCGGCGTCCAAACAGCCCTCTACCGGGCCGTCTCTCGACCAGGCCAGGGCTTCGTTGTGCTGCTGGGGGAGCAGCTGGAGGTGGGCTTGCAGCAGGCTGCTGCCTGCAGAGCAGACACGATTGCTTCCCGGAGTTGCCAACTTCTTTCTGTCCTGCTCTCAAGCACGGGCAATGCAGAGGCCTCAAGGCTCATCTTGACTGGGCCTGGACCAGGGCTGTGTGGTTCATGTATTTGAAATGAGTAGGAAGTGGAAGAGCTGGATATCCAGTATGCTGTTATAGGATCCAGCCTGGGAGCATTATTTGGGGTTATTTTTGTCTTAAAACTATGCTTGTTAAAGAAAGAATCCCTGGATACATTTTCAGATTTGGGATCCAATAACATGAAGTCTATGAGACAGGGATATGGAGATACTTCATGAAGCAATATTGTACTGGAGACAGACACCTCCTAGAACTGATTGCAGATTGTAATTGATGATGGTCACTTTCAGATCGCTCAATAACTTGACCCCTCCTTACATGTCTTTACCCCGCAAGCATGTCCAGTCTAGACCACTCTGGTCGGAGGATGACCTCCGCCTGTCCTATGTCTACACCTGCGCTGCCAACCCTCGCCTCCAAGACTTTTCAAGGGCAGCTCCGGTTCTGTGGAATGACTTGCGTCACCCTATCAAACTCTCCCCTGACCTTCAGGCCTTCAAGAAATCCCTCAAAACCCATCTCTTCAGATTAATGCACCACATCACTGATGCAACTCATCCCTCTGCTCACCTACTCACACGTCATGATTGAGGCCACTTCCATGACCCCCACCATTCCTGAACCACTGGCACTAGGTATCCTGATGACCAATAAAGCTCTCCTTGTGTTCCTCCATTCCACTCTTTCCAGAATGTAAGCTCCTATGAGCAGGGCCCTCTACACGTCTTGTCTCCATCTTATGCTTGTTTATTTGTGTCTTGTTTCCTTTTGGTTATTGTAAAGCGCTGCGGAAACTATTGGCACTATATAAATGATGATCATGATAATAATAATAACTGAAACAAATGATCACTAAATCAAACCTGCATTTTGACTTAATACAGACATACATCATATACACATATTTATTTATAAAGGATTTTACCAGGAAGGATACATTGAGATTTCTCTCGTTTTCAAGTATGTCCTGGGTTCGAGAACATTGAGTGGTTACAGAAATACAAAATAGTAAAATGCAAGATATTAACACAAGACCAAATATACAGATTAACAGAAAAATAAATATGTAGGAAATAAAGTCATTATGTTACATGTTTACGTTTACAGGTGCATTTCGTATTGAGGTATGTTAATAGGGAAGTCTTAAGGGACTTTAGACTGGGGGAAGATTTGACGGTGTCTGGGAGGTTATTCCATATTTGCGGTGCTCTGTAGGAAAATGAGGATCGAGCCACTTTCTTTTTGTATTGCGGTATTGCAAGTAAGGTGCTGGTCCTGGATCTGAGGTTATAGGATGAGGGAACTGCCGGGGGAAGCAGCATATTCAGGTAGGGTGGTAGCTTCCCAGAAAAGCTCTTAAACACCAGGTTGGAAAGGTGAAGGGTGCGTCTAGAGTCCAGTGATGGCCAGTTTAGTTCTTTTAACATGTCACAATGGTGTGTCATGTAGTTACATTGTAGCACAAAGCGACAGAATGAGTTATACAATGTAGTAAGTTTCTGGAGGTGTGTTTGCGGGGCGGCTGCATACACTACATCTCCGTATTCAATGGCTGGCATAAGCATTTGTTGTACAATCTGCTTTCTTACCGTGGGGCTCAGGCAGGATTTGTTTCTGTACAGGGCATCTAGTTTGGGGTAGAGTTTAGATGAGAGTTTTTCGATGTGGGGGCCAAAAGATAGATTTGGGTCTAACCACATACCTAGGTATTTGAGAGAAGTGACTGTGGTCAGTGTGCCATTTGATTTTGTCCCAACACATAGATGGGGTGTTTGCAATTTGTGTAGTTTAGGTGCGGTTCCAAAGAGCATTGTAACAGTTTTGTCAGTATTTAGAAAAAGTTTGTTATCCATATCCATACACACATACAGTATATGCAGTCATCCGTGTGATATTTAGCAGATGGAGGCTCATGACACCTGGTGCTGTAGAGAGTGAGAGAGTGGATCCAGAACTGGGACAAACCTGACTCCATGCAATCCTAACTTTCCCTGTTGAGATCTAGTTGCTTTGATCTAGTTCCCTGCGCCCCCAGTGGACTAACATCCTAGCACAGTGGGAACAGCGCTCCTGCTGTAAACCAGTACGGCCTTCACACGTGTTCCTCTATTAAACACACTGTTATCTTAGAAACTGTTAGCTAGAAAAAGGTTGACGTCCAAATGTAAAATGCAGTGACTGTTTTGGACATTATCTATTGTTGTGGATACACTGATCTTAATTCACAAGCTTCCCATAAAGTCATCAGTCTGGTATCCAGTTTTGATGGTTAAATTATAATATCATTTAAAAAAAAAAACTCAATGCTCTATTTATGAATGTAAATTTAATCCGCAAGCAATCCAATTGTGTCAGACCCGTTTTACAGCTTGTCAAACTGCATACTGACGTCAATGGATCTGGGCACGCATGAGTAGTATCTCACAATCCATCCAAACCTACGAGTTGGCCGCTTTCCCTCTGTTATCATCATATTTGCCAACCACCCCTCATCGATTGATTTCACCGACTTGACTTACTGCATTCGTAATCAAATGGTTTATTCAGTCGACTGTGAATGTGCAGAATTAAGTAAATCAATGGAGAGATTTACAGCAAAAGTGATTTCGTTTCCAGTCTGACTGCTAAACCATATAATAAAATTACTGAACGCGGAGTTAGTTATTCTGCTTTTAATTCACCATTCAAGAAATGCGCCTCAGCATCTTTTATTACATTACTGTTGTTTTTTTAGTTGTATTCTGAAAACTCAACATATTCCACATTGCTTCACAATTGGAGCACAAACAAATCGAGCTAAATAAATATGATTGTATTCTTAATTGCTTGTGTTAATTAATAGTTATTTTTCTACTATTCATACATTCATACAATTATACAATGCAAACTAATTAAAGTTGCTGAATATATTAGACAAAAGGTAATAAAAATGTAATTTGTCATGCAAAAACAAATATATATATATCTATCAATCTATATATTGTATACAAGGGTTGTGGTGAAGGACTAAAAGTGAGATAAAAAGCCTCCACACTATAATAAGTGTGTTTATTATTGCAGAAGCCACTTGCACATCACATCAATTCAAAGAATTGCATCCCAGAGCTCCTGTGCCACATTCCCCATATGCAGCAAGGAATTCTGGGTAGGATATGCAAATGACCTCTGTCTCACGTTTATGCATCCTGGGTCTGTTATTCCACAGAACCCTAAAATCAATGCTATGCCACACTGTGGCTTTCTAGCAGAGATAAGGTTTACGCAACTGGTCAATGCCACTCCTAGGACAGCGCTGTTTCGGGTTTGTTGGACCCTCATCAGCTAGGAGCTAGGCATGATGACCAGTTGTAGTGCAAGTGGCTTCTGCAATAATAAAAATAACTATTATAGCGTGGAGGCTTTTTATCTCACTTTTTGTCCTCCACCACAACCCTTGTAAGCACTGATTTGCCCTACGGGTCCAAGCATCCACTGCAACTGGTCATCATGCCTAGCTCCTAGCTGATGAGGGTCCAACAAACCCGAAACAGCTCTGTCCTAGGAGTGGCATTGACCAGTTGCATAAACCTTATCTCTGCTAGAAAGCCACAGTGTGGCAAAGCATTGATTTTAGGGATCTGTGTATAAACAGATCCAGGATGCATTAAAGTGAGACAGATGTCATTTGCATATCCTACCCAGAATTCCTTGCTGCATATGGGGAATGCGGCACAGGAGCTCTGGGATGCAAATCTTTGAATTGCTGTGATGTGCAAGTGGCTTCTGCAATAATAAACATATATATTGTGTGTGTGTGTGTGTGTATGTATGTATGTATATATGTGTATATATATATTATATACACGGCACATGGTACAGTTTGGTTTATGTAGCTAGCGAATACCATAGGTGTTGTAGGGATAGGCTGACTAGATTGTAGATATTATGGCTCTACAGTCACAAGGCATAGAGGAAGGATTTCTAATTACTTTTTTTGTGCACTCTAATTCAGGAGCAATTTAATGGATTCTGCAAAACAAACCCAAAGAACGCTTCCTTTAAATTTTCCAGACACCAGACATCAAGGTCTTGGCACATCGAGCCAACTGTCACCTGGACAGCAGGTAGAATTTGTACTGTAGTATCTTTTATCTGGTTTGTATGGTCACCAGTCACTCACGATCACAGCCTAAACATAAGCTGGACCACCTCGAAGACACACGCCAAACATTATATTCAGATTGTAATCACTTGTTATAACCGAGACATGGTCTGCCTAGTTTTCGTGGTCCCATGAACTGTTAATCTGTATATTTATGTTTTGTTTTGAATATCTTGCATTTTATTACTTTGTATTTCTGCAACAACTTTATACCATTTTAATGTTCTTGAACCCAGGACATACTTGAAAATGAGAGAAATCTCAATGTATCCTTCCTGGTAAAATTCTTTACAAATAAATAAATAAATAAGTTTGCTCACCTGCATACTGCTAAAGTATACCAAATCCTATAAATTAGCTTTTCAACCACTGTGGAAGAAATGTTTCCGAGGTGCAGGTGCTACAAGAATTTGTGAAGGGTCTTGTATAAATTAGTCAGTGGCCAAAGTGGAAGGTAATGTCCAAACATGAGATAATGGATAGATGTACCAGCTGGATGGAGTTGAGGTAACATCGCTGCTCTATAACCGTGGAGACCCAGGTTTGAATCCCGGCCAGAGCACCTCTCCAATAAGTGTCCTTGGGCCAGACACCTACTGGTACATACTTGCCTACCACACAATATCGGCTGAGGAGTCCAGTGGTAACGTCTCTGCCCTTCGACAGTAGAGAAGCAAGTCAAAATCCCGTTCAGCATATCCCCCCAATAAAAAATGTGGAGAAGCAAGTCTCGACTTTACAAAAAGCGGGTTCATCCTAACCTCCAGGTCGCTGCTCTACAATCATGTACGTCTCGATCCCACTCAGAAGACGCCACCAGCGAGTGTCCTTGGGCAAGACACCTAACGATATGGATGCGCCTACCTCCCAAAATACTTGTACATCTCATAGATTGTAAATTCCCTTGGGAACAGGGTCTCCCTGAATCAGGTCAACATCCATGTGTGGTGTCATGGAGCTGATGTAACGCTCCATGCTTCAAACCCCCAAGAGACTTTATGTTCATTTATATCATGAGTTTTTAAATATTTTACATCGTTTGGTTTTAGTTTAAATTAGTTTAGTGTAAAATGGCGTAACTTTAGTTTTAAATATACTTATATTCCTGTAGGTAAATGTGTTTCTGTATAGCCAGTAAACAAGCTTTACTGCTGTGTAATTTATGCACCAGGGTTTTCCCCCTTATCTAGCTGCATATTTAATTCAAGAAATCTGTGATTGTGTTTGTATTTAATCTGATGTGTTAGAACAATGGATTATACAAATGTTGTGTGAGTTGAAGGCTAAAGAATGTAAAGAATGTTTATTGTAAATAACTGACATAATGTAATTAGTATATTGGTAAAACGAGGTGCGTCATTTATGCAAATTATGACTGTTGGACTTCAGCATAAATGGTGGCGTTAGGTTAATTAAAAAGTCAGAGAACTCTCAGAGCTCAGAGAGAGAATCCTGTTTTAAAGCATACAGCCGTGCCTGGTATTTTTATTTCAGCGACGCTACACTATACACACTCACCCTCAGAAGGTACCGAGCAGCCTTCTGGAGATTCCTAACGGCTCCAGGGCAGAGGAACAGAAGCAGGCGGGTCAAGCTGCTCGAGGCGCTGAGGACAGTGCTCCCAGTAGCCGGGCTGACCGCAACGAAGGGGTGTCTGGAGAGTCAGGACAGACGGAAGAGAACGGTTCCATCACATGTGGTATTCGAATGTATCAACAACTTGTACACTGAACTTGTAAAGCGCTGCAGAATTTGTGGCACTTTATAAATAAAAGATAATAATAAAAATAATGTAATGTGAAATATATATGCTAGTTGTTATTTTTCAGACAGATAGCAGCCGCACTGAATAATGGACAGGCAGGAAAATCTTTATTAAAAAGCAGAGAAATTAAACGGGGAACGCATCCACGACCATCATGAGGATAAGAATGCACCAGAAATCTTTATCTTGAATCCCCAAACCACCAATCTCTGCTTATCCTGTATGATGACAGGTTGTGGGCAACCTTTATTATGTTTTTGCAATCAATCAGTGGTGGGGTATCAGTCTCTGCTTAGGACTCCAATCATCCTTCTGGCCAACCTGTTTTCTTTCAGCCAAACTCTTGGACTTGTCAAGGTAAACAAAAAGATGTGCCTGGGAAGATGTAAATGAGGATGAAGAAGGCACTTTGGATTCAACAAGCTTAACCTCCTCATCTACCTCCTGTAACATGGCAATTTTTCAAGAGGACAATACTCAGGTTAAAGAAGTTTCCTTCACTTCACACTAAAGTGAGGAACCCTTGCCTGCTAGGAAAGCCAGGAGGAGTTTTACTATCCAAATATATTTGGCGCTTTATAGGAAGTCATTTTGAATCTAAACTGTCACGGACCTGATATGGCGCTCCCCTGCTTGAAGCCACTGATATACTTTATTCCCTTTGTGTTCCCCTATTTTAGAACCCATTCCCTTTCTTTATAAAATGTTTTACTGTGAACTTGGAGATGTGTTTTGGAGATGCAGGAATCTCTTTTTGTGCAGAATGTTTGAGTAATCTGTGATTATTCAAGAATGCTATTGTCTATTTGTTTATCTGCTGCATGTTTGAGTAGTCGTAAATTTACCCTTGTCTCAGGCAAACGGTTACGGATTCCCCCCAGACAACCAGATATCGGTCCCTGTATACAGAGGCCTGTCTACCTTTCCGATCCTTGGTTGGTTGGTGATTCTTGCCCTATGAGGAGCTAACTTCAGGGACTCGATACTGACACAACAAGCAAGGATTAACAGTGTACAGAGTGGTTCTCATACACACTGATTGGTAACAGGAATGGTTCTCTTACAGGGCGAGTCAGAAACAGGAGCGGTTCTCATACAAGGCAGGACAGAAACAGGAGTGATTCTCAGTGAAGCTGGGTCAAAAACAGGACTGGCTCTCATACAAGCTGAGATAGCAACAGGACTGGTTCTCATAGAAGCCAGGTCAGAAACAGGATTGGTTCTCATACAACCGAGTCGGCAACAAGGGTGGTTCTCATACAAGCCGGGTCAGAAACAGGACTGGTTTTCATACAACCGCATCAGCAACTAGGTGGTTCTCATACAAGCCAGGTCAGTAACAGGTCTGGTTCTCATAAGGAAGTCAGAGACTAGTGAGCAAAGTAACAGTGAGCGATGGGGAAGTAACTCCATGACAGGGCAAGGTGGCTAACTGGCTTTTAAACCCAGCAACTCCTTGTCATCATGCTGTGCCCTGCCCCCGGGCCAGTCACATGATCATTCTGAGACGGCATAACACTCGGCACCCGGCCAGCGAGCAGCGAGGATGGCGCTGCCGGGTGCTAGTGAGCCCCAGGGATCGCGGATGTGACACAAACACTGTCCCAATCTGATTTATTGGGACAATTGTTTATGTAAATTACTGTGTGTGTGATCACTGATTGCGAATTTGTTTGCTTCTGCCTGAAGTAACCTGAAGACCTCATCTGCATAAGCCTGACGAACTCATGTAAACCCTGAGGAGGACCAGAGTGAAGCCTGCAGTAGACTTGAAACCATCCAACGAGAACTATTGGGGTGGGCGGGAAGTTTGAATGTCGTCACCATAAAAACCCTGTGTCCCCCCCCCCCCCCAGTAACTGAGATCTCCTGTTTGAACCTACATACAGCCTGCCGGGTATTTGGTCCTGCCCTACAACCAGATTCTCCTGTTTAAACATACAGCTTGCCTGCTGTCTCATTCAGGGCTACAACCATCTCACCTGGGACTGGGAAGATGCTTAGCGTCCATCTGAACGCCATCTGCTCGATCGAAATAGCGGATTGACAGAGTGGATCGGCCGCTCGAGGTATCAAATCAAGTGTCTGGACAGGCGTACAGCAAGGGGTCTGTGACATGAACCCTTGTTTGGAGAACCATGTATACATGAATGATGATTTTTGCAGACATTGCCTGCTTTCATCCTTTCTTTACTGGCTGACCATCATGAAGAACGTAGGTCACAAACATCTGGATTTGACAAAATTAACCATCACTGTCTTCAAGCAAGCGATGGTTCTGAAACCATATCTGTATGGTTTGTTCGTTAATGCTGCACTCTTCCCTCCCGTCGCACCTCAGCTGGGCGCCTATTATGCATTAAATAGCTCTGACATTGTACCATTCCATGCGAGCTAGCCATGTCACATACGTTTCCGTCTCGCAATCCACCTCAGGCGTATTAATTGTCACCTCAGTCTTCCAAATGAAAACCTCTGATACCTGCTTAAAAATACATATCCTGTGACAGAGTTTGCGCACCTCATTTCGTGTCTGTTAGTGCTGCTTTGCCAGCTGTTCTGCTCACATGGCACGCTGGCACAAACAGTGGTATTATTAACTAGTTGTGGGTTCCAGCTGGGAAATTGCCACCTTTAATTTGCCACCTTCTATCCTCACAACAAGGTAAGCCTCAGTCAGCACAATAAAGTCTAAACTATGATTATAAAATGGAGAGACTGGCTCGAGCTGAGCCATTTACAGCAGCTGGTCTCTGGATGCCACGTATGTTCTGCTATCTTATAGACAGCTTACTTTTCAGGGCTCTCTAACAACATTATGTATTCAGAAAGTACAATATATTTCATTCATTGATCGATCGTGGAGACCACTTTGTATCTTCGACCGTAAATTATCTGTTAAATTGGAGTTCAAGGACTCTTAAACGCAGATAAGTCCCTGGAATCGTTTGTGGAGATATATATATACATATATGAAGCTTATTATTGCAGAGGCCATTTACACATCGCAGGAATTCAAAGAATTGCTTCACAGAGCTCTTGTGCTACATTCCCCATATGCAGCACAGAACTCTGGGTAAGACATGCAAATGACGTCTACAATTTCCCATTTCTTTGCATCTTGGGTCTGCTTTCACACAGAACCCTTCAATCAATGCCATGCCATACTAGATGGCTTATTTAACAGAGATCAGGTATATGTAACTGATAGACACTTTAGCAGGATGTAGGTATGACAGCTGCAACTGGTCATGCCTAGCGCCTGCTGATGATGGTCCAATAAACCCGAAACAGCGCTGTCCATGAGTGGTTTTGACCAGTTGCATAAATCTGATCTATGCTAAAAAAAAGCCATCTAGTAAGGCATGGCATTGATTTGAGGGTTTTGTGTGCAAGCAGACCCAGGATGCAAAAAAATGAGAAATTGCAGACATCATTTGCATGTCTTACCCAGAGCTCCTTGCTGCATATGGGAAATGTAGCACAGGAGCTCTTAGATGCAGCTCTTTGAATTGCTGTGATGTGCAGATGGCTTCTGCAATAATAAACTTTATTATTTGCAGTGTGGAGGCTCTTAATCTTATTTTTTGCCCTCCGCTAAATGAGTATATATACATATATATCCACAATCAAAACCGTAAATATTTATTATATCATTTTAAGAAATAGCAGACCTATGTTTCGTTCTGCGATATTTATTTAAAATAATATAATAAGGGCCCTATCACCTCCTTAGCGCTAGCGCTCACATTCGCTCACACATTTCAGCACTAGCGCTTACACTGTACAAGTACCAATACTTTTTTCAGGTATTCACCGATACCGAGTACGGATACTTTTATTTAATGTCATGTGACGCTTTCCAATAAATAATTTAGGATTTTGCTGTAAACCTGTCCTGTTTATGTTAATATTGCAATGTATGACAAGACACCCCATTTACCCACTGCGCACACACACACATACCTTATATACATTCATATATACACACACACTCTGGTCTGATGTCTGTTGTGAATACATGTATCTGATGCCTGCTGGGTATATGATATATGAATAATATACACCACAGGCATCAGATACATGTACAGTATATCCAACAGACACTAGATCACAGAGTCTGTGTGTGTGTGTATATATGAATGTATATATGGTGTGTGTGTGTGTGCAGTGGTTAAATGGGGTGTCTGGCCATACATTGCAATATTAACATAAACAGGACAGGCTTTCAGCAAAATCCTAAATTATTTATTGGAAAGCGTCACATGACATTAAATAAAAGTATCGGTACTCGGTATCAGTGAGTAACTGAAAACGTATCGGTACTTGTATTCGGGCTTCAAATAATGGTATTGGTGCATCCCTAATATATATCTGTATATTTCCTACCACTATACCGAAGGGGATAGGACTCCAATACACAAATCACACCATGTCAACGCTCATACAACCCTAATCAATGAATCACTGGCGACTGGATACATACCCAAACTCTGGAAGACTGCGAGAGTGGTACCTATCCATAAAAGTGGTGACAGTACTTTGGTATCCAACTACCGTCTGATATCGTTGCTCCCTGTAATGTCAAAAATTTTGGAAAAATGCGTCTACACACAATTACGTGATTATTATCAATATTGGAACTACTTAACCCCAGATCAATCCGGCTTTCATCCAAATCACTCAACTACAACTGCCCTTTTAAAAGTCTGTAATGATATCCAAATTGTGATGGAACAAGGAAACCTAACTGGAGCCATCTTCCTTGATTTTGCCAAGGCCTTTGACACAGTAGACCATGGCATCTTGTTAGAAAAACTTAGAAACTCTGGCATTGGTGATCGCACGTTAACCTGGTTTCAATCATATGTATCCGACCGATCACAATATGTGTCAATTTCTGGCAGCTCCTCCCTCCCCCTCCCAGTCACGTGCGGAGTACCCCAAGGCTCAATACTCGGCCCCCTGCTATTCACAATATTCATAAATGATCTGCCCAACGTCTGCAAAGCCTCAACTGTACATATGTATGCAGACGACACTGTAATCTATACCAGCAAACCAAATCTCCGGCAGCTGGAGGCCGTGCTGCAAGAGCAATCACAGAGGTAGAAAAGTGGATCAAGCACAACAAACTTTTTTTAAATAATGACAAAACTGTAACGATGCTCTTTGGAACAAAACCTAAACTACACAAATTGCAAACACCCCATCTATGTGTTGGGACAAAATCAAATGGCCCACTGACCACAGTCACTTCTCTCAAATATCTAGGTATGTGGTTGGACCCTAATCTATCCTTTGGCCCTCACATCGAAAAACTCTCATCTAAACTTTACCCCAAACTAGGTGCCCTGTACAGAAACAAATCCTGCCTGAGCCCCGCGGTAAGAAAGCAGATTGTACAACAAATGCTTATGCCGGCTATTGATTACGGAGATGTAGTGTACGCAGCCGCCCCGCAAACACATCTTCAGAAACTTACTACATTGTATAACTCATTCTGCCGCTTTGCATTACAATGTAACTACATGACCCACCATTGTGACATGTTAAAAGAGCTAAACTGGCCATCGCTGGAATCTAGACGCACCCTTCACCTTTCCAGCCTGGTGTTTAAGAGCTTTTCTGGGAAGCTGCCACCCTATCTGAATAGACTGCTTCCCCCAGCAGCTCCCTCATCCTATAACCTCCGATCCAGGACCAGCACCTTACTTGCAATACCACAATACAAAAAGACAGTGGCTCGATCCTCATTTTCCTACAGAGCACCGCAATTATGGAATAACCTCCCAGACACCATCAAATCTTCCACCAGTCTTAAGTCACTCAAGAGCTCCTTACTAACATACCTCAATACAGAATGCACCTGTAAACATGTAACATAATGACTATTTCCTACATATTTATTTTCTGTTAATCTGTATATTTGTGTTGTTAATATCTTACATTGTATTACTTTGTATTTCTGTAACTGTAACAATTCAATGTTCTTGAACCCAGGACATACTTGAAAACGAGAGAAATCTAAATGTATCCTTCCTGGTAAAATCCTTTATAAATAAATAAATAAATACAATTTAAAGAACCTAAATCAGATAAGTAACGTGAACTAAATCCCTTTCATTTATTATCTGAGTTAGGTTGTAGAAAATCTGTAAATTTCTTAAAATTTTCAAAAATCTATAAAAAAACGTGACATTTTTGACAGTCTTTAAATTGTATGAGCTTTGCTATGTTTCGTTTAGTTGTCTTGCGAAGCACCGGCCTGTTATGCTTAGTAAAGGAAGAGTGTTTGTGTGTGTGTGTGTGTGTGTGTATATATATATATATATATATAATCTATCAAATGTAGAGATGAGGCACTATGGGAGTGACAACTATGGTGGCAACTAAAAAAAAAAATGACATGTGCAAAGGTGGAGAATTGATTTCATCTCCGTTTTGGGGACTGAGATGTTGGGTTGAAAGGGACATAACATTTGACAGCCTATGGTAGAGAAGCCATAAATGCTAAGATAAAGCGAGGGAGTTGAATACGAGATGAATGAAGATGGGACACTGAATGTGAAACGAGGGGTGCAAGAGACATTAAGCCTAAAATAGGGGGACTGGAATGGAACGAGGTGGTGCATGAGGATTTTACACAAAGTGGGACAATGCATTCATAGATGGATGATGAAGGGGAGCTAATAGAAAGGGTTAAAACATTATTGCTTATTATTCTTGTATATGTGTGTTGGTGGAAAGAGCTGAAGCACTTGGGTGTGGACGCTTGCTTTATTTGTTCTTGTTACATTTTCACATTAAATGAATAACATAAGGTACGTACACAGGTTTAACGAAAACTAGGATTGTGTCCATGATTGTATTCAAATATCATCCTGTCAGATCCTAAGCAAAAACACATTTTCACTGTAGACTCTGGCACATAGCAGTGTCTAGCTGGAGGGTCTGTCATTCTGCAAAGCGGTAACATGTGGCTGTATGGGGTACATGCTGTGTGCTGCTGGCGTTTGAGTGCTTTGTTTGTGTGCCCTACATGTGGGGCTTCCCTAATGCTTGTGTTTAATTTGGGTTTCTCGGGGGGCTGCTGGAGTCATGAGATCTGTTTTTGTTGCAGCACAAGCTGTCCTTGAACAATCGCATTATATACAACCCTGAGAGCCTGGTAAACCGCGACCTCCTCAACCAAACCCATGGCATCAGTTTGCCGCTGATCAACTGCAAACAGAAAACCTATGTAAGTTTCCATGTTATTGTTGGGAATATCCTATTATATAGAAGTGTTACAGCATAGAGGACTTTAATATGATGGGAAGTATACAGCTTGGTTTTCCCTCCTGAACGCACAGATCGGGGGTAACTAGCAGTTGTTTTCAGGCTATACTTCCCGTGGTGTCTAGTCATCAAGGTTATTTTTTACAGCAAATTTTAATTTAAGGGGTTATTCAGAGAGAGTCGATCTGGCCCCGAAATGTCACCTAACAGGGAATTTCCCCGTACCCCACATTTTGGGGCCATTCTGCTATTCAGAGAGCAGGCAGTTCACCGAATTTTGGGAACTGCCAGCCATTACAGTGCCTGTTCGACAGCAGTGACAGTCCCCGTAGAGAAGCAATAGTTAATCTATTCAGAAAACACCCAACAGCAGAGAAATGTTGCCGAAGTGCCCTGCTGTTCGGTGTTTTCATTAGGCAGGTTTAATCAGGCGAATCCCATAGGCTTCAATGTTAAAAATATTCCAATTTTAATTCAATATCTAATGAACCGTTTAATATTTTAATCTGTAGTAAAAAGTCTATTTATTTATTAATAGATTTTGTGGATCTTTTTTCCGTGTTTTTTTTTAATTGGTTTTTCTTTTTCTGTAACAGACCTTTTTATTATCATTCATAGGATCGTATAGGTAAATTCCAAACATTTTAATTCAGTAGTTTCTTGCAAACAGCGTTTCAATTTTGACACTTTCAAGCGTAATGTTTGTTGTTGTTTTTTTTTTTTTTTACCCCGTTGTCAGCTTGTCGGCTTTTTCCGGTGGCTGGTCTGCGCTGTGATCGGCGGTTCGGCATGTTTTTTTTCAGCAGGTTTTCGACGGGTGTTCGGCGGGATTGAGGCGTGGACACTGCGGTGAATGCTGAATTTACTGCAGGGTGGTTTGATTCCCCGAAGTGCAGGGAGCTGCGGGGAAAGAGAGAGCACCCAAATGTCGCTGACATTTGGGTGCTCTCTGAATGACCCCTTTAGTTTTAGTCATACTGTTCTGACTAAAATGACATTTAATTTTAGTCATATTTTAGTTGTGCAACTTGTTTTAATGTAGTTTAAGTTGACTAAACGTCAATGTACGAATACCGAAAATGCCGGAATGAATGCACAAAACAAACAAAAATGGCCAAAGCCCATTACTTCAATGAAAATCTAAACAATAACATATCAAACCCTAGAAACTTTTGGAGAACCATAAGTAACATACAAGCACCCCCAGTCCACTCCCAGCCAGCTGCTGTCAAAGTAAACAACCAAACCCTGCAACACCCCCTAGATGTAGCAAATGCCTTTAATGATTATTTTGTTGGATGTGCCACCACTTTGATTGCCGAGCTAGGAAATGACATGCAATCAGAGAGGCCTCATGCAGGTCAGGCCCCCCCAACTGTGCAAAGTCCCTGTATCAGACAGGAATTCAGTTTTAGACCAGTGCCTGTCATTACTAAACTTCTCCGTAAGCAAAAAATGAAATACCAGTCTGGACCTGATCAAATACCAGCAATGCTGCTGAAAATCAGTGCGCCAGTAATTGCAAATCCTGTCGCAACCCTAATAAATGAGTCACTGGCGACTGGATACATACCCAAGCTCTGGAAGACTGCAAGAGTGGTACCTATCCAGAAAAGTAGTGACAGTACTTTGGTATCCAACTACCGTCCGATATCGTTGCTCCCTGTAATGTCAAAAGTCTTGGAAAAATGTGTCTACACACAATTACGTGATTATTATCAATATTGGAACTACTTAACCCCGGATCAATCAGGCTTTCGTCCAAATCACTCAACTACATCCGCCCTTTTAAAAGTCTGCAATGATATCCAGGCTGGGATGGAACAAGGAAACCTAACTGGAGCCATCTTCCTTGATTTTGCCAAGGCCTTTGACACGGTAGACCATGGCATCTTGTTAGAAAAACTTAAAAACTCTGGCATTGGTGATCGCACGCTAACTTGGTTTCAATCATATGTATCCGACCGATCACAATATGTGTCAATTTCTGGCAGCTCCTCCCTCCCCCTCCCAGTCACTTGTGGTGTACCCCAAGGCTCAATACTAGGCCCCCTGCTATTCACAATATTCATAAATGATCTGCCCAATGTCTGCAAAGCCTCAACTGTACATATGTACGCAGACGACACTGTGATCTATACCAGCAAACCAAATCTCCCGCAGCTGGAGGCCGTGCTGCAAGAACAATTCACAGAGGTAGAAAAGTGGATCGAAAACAACAAACTTTTTTTAAATACTGACAGAACTGTAACGATGCTCTTTGGAACAGCACCTAAACTACACAAATTGCAAAATCCCCATCTATGTGTTGGGACAAAATCAAATGGCATGCTGACCACAGTCACTTCTCTCAAATATCTAGGTATGTGGTTGGACCCTAATCTATCCTTTGGCCCCCACATCGAAAAACTCTCATCTAAACTTTACCCCAAACTAGATGCCCTGTACAGAAACAAATCCTGCCTGAGTCCCGCGGTAAGAAAGCAGATTGTACAGCAAATGCTTATGCCGGCTATTGATTACGGAGATGTAGTGTATGCAGCCGCCCCGCAAACACACCTTCATAAACTTACTGCATTGTATAACTCATTCTGCCGCTTTGCGCTACAATGTAACTACATGACCCACCATTGTGACATTTTAAAAGAGCTAAACTGGCCATCGATGGAATCCAGACGCACCCTTCACCTTTCCAGCCTGGTGTTTAAGAGCATCTCTGGGAAGCTGCCACCCTACCTGAATAGACTGGTTCCCCCAGCAGCTCCCTCATCCTATAACCTCCGATCCAGGACCAGCACCTTACTTGCTATACCACAATACAAAAAGACAGTGGCTCGGTCCTCATTTTCCTACAGAGCACCACAATTATGGAATAACCTCCCAGACACCATCAAATCTTCCCCCAGTCTTACGTCACTCAAAAGCTCCTTACTAACATACCTCAATACAGAATGCACCTGCAAACATGTAACCTAGTGACTATATTTCCTACATATTTTTCTGTTAATCTGTATATCTGTGTTGTTTTTTTTTTTAATATCTTGCATTGTATTACTTTGTATTTCTGTAACTGTAACACTTCAATGTTCTTGAACCCAGGACATACTTGAAAACGAGAGAAATCTCAATGTATCCTTCCTGGTAAAATCCTTTAAAAATAAATTAATAAATAAATGTAAAACTAGAGTAGATTTAGTCAACTAAAACCAAAAATTGGTGTCAGGGGTGGGCACCGGGATGTAAGTCCAATATGCGGTGTTGTACTGAAATACACAGGGAAGTCTAGAGGAGGACGATCAGGCTGGAGGGCTGTGGAGCAGGACACCGAAGGCTTGACTGGAAAATAGGTATGGATAGTGGGAAACATAGTAGTACACTAACCAAAACTGGAATCTGGAGACAAAAGAGGGGTTATTCAGAGAGCACCAAAATGGCCACAGAATTGCACCAAACTGTGAATTTCCTTGTACGGTGCAATTTCATGGTCCTTCACCTAATCAAAAAGCTGGTGATTCGCCAAATATTGGCGAATTGCCAGCGAAATATGGTAACCTTTGTCAACCGTGGAATTCCCCATAGAGACGTAATGGTTAATCTATTCAAAGAAAACCGAAAAGCACCGAAATGTCCTCATTTTAATTTTTTTTCATTCAACAGGTTTAAGCAGGGTTAAAAAAATCCCCGTTTTTAAATATTAAATATCTTAAATAAATCTTAAATATTTATTCAACTGTTTATTCTTTCCATTTTGCAGCAAAACGTCTATTTATTATTTATTTTTAATTTCTATTTCTTTTTATACATGGCGGGGTTTTTTCTATTCTGTAACAGACCTTTTTATTGTTATTCATAGGACCTTATATTAATTCGAGGCATTTTCGTGCACTAGTTTCTTAAAACGCAGGGGTTTTTCTTGTTTTTTTACCCCTGTTCGGCGGATTGTCGCCTTTTCCGGCGGCTGGTCGACGGTGGTTTGCAGTTCGATTCGGCAGGTCGGCAGCATTTTTTGGCGGGTTTGTGGCTGCGTTCTACAGTTTGTAGAATCGATTTTGAGGTTTTGTGGGGACCCTGCGGTGAATGCTGGCACATTTAACTCGCCAAAGTGCGGCGAATGAGAGAGCACAGAAATGTCAGTGAGATGGTGTGGAAGATGGCGTGGGTCTTGAGAGGTAGGTGGGTCCAGATGAGAAGACAGGGAGAGTAGGGGAATTCACAGGAGCAATAACACACAGGTCTTTACACTTTCAGTTCCAGAGCATCAATGAGAGGCACCAGCTGAATGGGACTCCTTCTTTGGAGTCAGCCAGTGCTTAATGATCATGTGGTCAGTGTGTTTTGACTTGGAATACCAGGGTTTATGAACTTGAGCACCTGGTCTGGAAAGATGCAGCACAGGAAGGGGCTGCTGGTGGTCATAGCATGATGCCAGACACGGATCGTGACAAATGGGTTTAAAGTGCATTCTGCATTATTTAAGCATTTCTCTAGAATTTCCAAACTCATTATATTCTCCTGGAGTAAACGTCTCATCGGAATATAGAAAATTCATCATTTCTCTCTTAATTGAGATTCGTTCTGATTGGCTTTCTTCCCAGATAGCCCCTCCCTAACATTTTAGACTAGTTTTTATTAGTTGATTAAAATGTCAATGGATTTTCATCATAGTTTTAGTCATCAACTCAGTTTTTATTCATTGTTGTCTAGTTTTAGTCACAAACAAATGAGTCTTTGATAAAAAATTATTAGTTGACAAAATTAACACTACTAGTCATTCATTTAGCTCTGAATTTTTTTTGCAGATATGCTCAGAACCAAAGACCCACTAGTGCAATAAAATCCAAAAAGTATAATGTTGGCTGTTTTACTCGTATATCTGCACAGGGGATATGCCCCGGCGCACCATAATTCTGGGTGAAAAGCTGATGGCCCTGGGCATGTGCATCCTATGCCACTAGGGTGTGAGGATATGGAGCTTTTATTAATTACAAATTGTCATTTAAAACTGTTAATTTTCATGCTTTTCGTCATAATCATTCATCATCAAAAGACAAGCAGGATCTAGTCACCCAGCAGGCACTCCTACAACGCATGCAAATAGTTCTCCTGACTGGCTCCAATTTATGTCAGTACCTACTAGACATGTGCACGGACCAACATTTCTGAATATATTTTTTTTGGAATTTGACAAATTTGATTCATCTGAAATATCGCACATATCCAAAAAAAAACTTCATCCAAAATTTTGGCAAAACACATATTTTTAGACCTTATACCCACTCTATACTTTCCTCTATGTGTCCTAACCCATGGCTGGCTTTTCGCGTTTGCGAGGGGTGCGGTGCATACGGTCACGTGATCAAGCGGCCCCTCGGGTCTGCAAACAATCCATTGATGTGATAGGAGCGTTGTGGAAATTCCCTCCCCAGCCCTGATGACGCTCTGCTCACATCCTGTCTCTGTCCCTGCTTGGCGCCATTGGCACCGAGCAGGGCTTCAGCCACAGCGGGGTGACATCCTGGATGTCAGTCCTCACTGTGAGACAGCCCCCCAACCGTGGGAATCCCTCTGCCCAGCAAGGAAATGGCGTGCTATGCTGTCCTCATGGCTGGTGGGACTAAATGTCGCGGACTGGTATAGCACACTCTGCTGGCTCCCTATACCTCCCTACAGCCTGCTCCCGCGTGCATGCTGTGGGCATGTCATCAACTGCCGTGAGACTGCTGGAAATTAGGTTGTCGTCAATGGCACGCTTGGCCCACTGGGACAGAAGGCAGGCCTTAGGACAGCCTTAGAGCCTGCGGGCGGGCTATGCCACCCTGTCTTTGAGGACCACCATGCCGCGGGGAGGTCCCCATAAGCAAGGGGTTAATTATACAGTAAAAAATCTGTGTGAATATTCACAATGTATTTTTTATTGTTCTAGCTGTATTTGACAGGCAGATATTGCCATCTGCTGGCAAAAAAGCACTACTGCACCTGGGCCTCTTTGCTATATCAGCCGGGGCTACTTTTTTAGACACAGGCACCAGCTGTTCAAATTGTTTCAGCACCTTGGCTGTCATGCCCGAGGTGCTAAAACCTTTGGGGCTGCAAAGGCTTGGGTCCCCTCAGGTGGCGAGCAGCATCCTCGCTGCTTGCTCGTTGGCCACAGGATGATATTGCCAGCTCTCGAGGATGCTGGCCAATGACGCAGCTTGATGATTCGACTCCCGCCAGATTTAAAAGCCGGAATGTTCATTTGCCTCATTAACCTGTCGTGGTTCCTACCAGATAGCACATTCTTGTTCTCCATTTGTCATATGCCAACCCGTAGCCCTCCTAAACGGCGCCATAGACACCGTGCCCGAGCTGGTAAGAACAATTAAACTATTAACCCCAACATATGTATTAATACAAATTCCACCTCTGGCCTCTGGGAGTCCCCTTCTCTTGCTGCTCTTGGATCTTCAATCAACTTCTACTACACCTGTAATGAAGCAAGCCTGAATTCCTTTATAAGGATTATTCTCCCATCTATCCTTGCTTCATTATTGCAAGACCACTCTTCAGCCAAGGTGTGTACCAAGAAGCTCTCCCAGGTTTCAAGGCTACAATCAGAACATCAGACCTTCCACCTTTGCCAGGCTTCATGTCCTGCTAGGCCGGCATCTTATTTATTCAGGTCTGTACAATATACCAAGTCTACCCTTCTAAAGAATCTACCTTATGCAAGGTCTACCCTTCTAAAGAATCTACCTTATGCAAGGTCTACCCTTCTAAAGAATCTACCTTATGCAAGGTCTACCCTTCAACGTAAGGAATCCACCTTATACCAAGTCTACCCTTCAACCAAGGACTCCTTCTGCTGTAATACTTATTACTAAGGACTTCCCTTCCACCCACAGAATTTACCTACTGCCAAGAGACTCCTATCATATTAATTATTGTTTATCAATCTTGTGCCCTTCTCTGCTTCCAGCCTCTTGTGCCCTTCTCTGCCTCCAGCCTCTTGTACCCTTCTCTGCCTCCAGCCTCTTGTGCCTTCTCTGCCTCCAGCCTCTTGTACCCTTCTCTGCCTCCAGCCTCTTGTACCCTTCTCTGCCTCCAGCCTCTTGTACCCTTCTCTGCCTCCAGCCTCTTGTGCCCTTCTCTGCCTCCAGCCTCTTGTGCCCTTCTCTGCCTCCAGCCTCTTGTACCCTTCTCTGCCTCCAGCCTCTTGTACCCTTCTCTGCCTCCAGCCTCTTGTACCCTTCTCTGCCTCCAGCCTCTTGTACCCTTCTCTGACCTATTATATATATACCGTGACACCATTATACTGTTTTCTTGTGTACTGACCCTGACTCTGCTCTGACCATTCTCTTTTCATTAACTCTTGCTATTCCTGTTTACCATGTATTAACCTTGGCTCCGTTTACTGACCAATCTCTTTGCTAAGTTATGTATTTGTTTATCCCAGTGTACTGAACCCTGGAACTACCCTTTCTGGCTTCTGACTCCGGCTTGTCCTTAACCCGTCTTTTCTATGTGTCTGTCCTGTTGCTAGATTTCCGGCTATTCTAGAGACCGGCAGTGTATGTTGTGCAGTGTCTACGTGGAGGGTTCAGGGCTATTTGCAAATTAATTTTGCTTATAAGAAATTAAATTCATTTGCATTGCTCCCCAATTATACATCACATCCCATATTTTAAATATGCGGGTACCAGCAGGTGCTCTGAATATTGAGTATACTCTATGTTGGTTGTGAAGGGGTTAATAATAACGCTACTAACATTATAACATTTTCACTCTTATTTTTTTCTAGATCTAATCTGTAATTAATTAATGTTATGTGGGTTCCCACCCAAATGATGTGTTGTGAAGACCTATGAGTTTACTTACACCATATTGTACAAAATATTTGGTTTTCCAGTACAGTCGCACACATCTACCTAGCTATTCGGCTAAATTGCCATGTATAATATCTACTAAACAGTCAATTCATGAAGATTTCTAAGGGAAATTAGAAATTTTAGGTCAGAATAGCTGTATTTGAAATCCGTCCAACTCTGATACTCCTTCAGCTTGAGTATTCTGGCCTAAAATTTGCAATTCTCTGTAATTTACAGCTTCATGAATCACCCCCATAGTGTGAGCAATGCTATTTTAATGTTCAACATGGTTGCAAATTTCCCAGAATTCTCTGCCACGACAAGTCTCTGAATTATTTACAGATTTGGAAAAAACCAAAAAGTACACTTCTTATTGGGAAACCATCGCAATATTGTCAGGCAGTGACAAGATGAGCTCTGCGGGGCATATTTTACTGTTGTGCTTGTCTTCTGTACAAAAGCCCTGAATACACGGCTGGCTCTGTCTGTATAACGAGTAACTAGTAGAACTAATTACACTTTCTTGTTTGTGGTTGTCAGGGGGATCTGAATTGATTACAATCAAACCAATGCTTTCCTTCAAATGTATTTACTAGATCGGTAATGAGAAGTGTGACAATCTCCCAAATCAGAAGCGGTTCTCGTGTGGCCCTGTTGTGGGGATGGAGGTAGATGTATACAATGTAGCAGAAAGGTTTTTTCCTTTTTTTTCTCCAGAACTAATTGCTGGAGAGATGTAAAGTTGGATGTGATTGCAGTCAGCGTTCTTTACACCTAGATTGCAGGGACATTCTGATATGCTCCATCTGGGATGACAAGATGAGGAGGATTTTGCTAGTAAACAAATTAATCTTTGTAAGGGTCACCATTTGTTGTAAGTTTTTATCCAGTGCTTGTCATGTGGAAGGGAAGATTGGCTGTCATCTTGCTATGCAGGGGCGCTCGCCGAACCTCCAACTCTGCTTCTCCAGCGCTCACAAATCCCTGGAAACAGCTCAATGCCTGCTTGCAATGCCATGGACGGCTGCGTTACATCTGTCTCTGGACAGGAAGCGATGGCCACCTCTGAATTCCAATAAGATGGGCCCGCTCTTCTCTCCCTGGCCCTCTGCCCACGTGTAAAGCGTTAGGCAGATTGAGCCAGCGCGCATCTCTCTCTACCCCCCTCTGTTCGCTCCATTCCACCGTCCTCCTCTCCCTCCTTTCTGTTCTCGCTGCTGTCATCCTCTTTGCGAAACAGATGTGGTGTTTGCAAAAGTTCTGCATGCGTTCTTCTTCCCACACCTGCCACCTACATATCTGTTAAGGTCCATGGACCAAGGTGTAAGAGATTTTTGGGGTGTCTCGAACACAAGGTGCCACATTTTGAAGTTCCTTTCGATGCTGAGACTTATCTGGCGTTCAGCAAAGCGTATGTGGTTTTCACTCAGAATACACTCATCAGTGTGAGACGTGGTATAATGTAAGAGTAGCCGTTCATTGAGTCGCAGTTGTCATTCATTGATCTCTTGAGTGCTTGATGGGTGATAAACCTAATTGCTTTGCTCCCATCTGAGAAGGGAAACATTAAAGGCGACAGCTCGTTTTAAGACATATAGAGATAACAAAATGGAAGATTACCACAATAACTAGATCTTTATCCAAATCTGGTTTCCGTAACAGTAAAAGGGACATCAGGGAATGTCCGGTCTATGTGGAAGTAATTGTCAGTGTTTAAGAAGACAATAGGCATGGATGAGGTAGCATGTGACACTGTATTCTGTCAACTTGTACGCCAAAATTTTAGTTCCACTAATGTTTGTCCCAGGATTCAGTGACATTGCTGGTCCTGTCTTGGTATATGTGGATGATTTAAATGGTTTTAAGTGTCTCTTACCATTCAGATGCCTCTCGAGAAGATTGCCCGAGGTTCTACAGTCAGCAATCTGATTGTTTTACCAGCCACAAACCGGATAGATGCCTCTCTGCCCCCACCACCAGTGCCGGACAAGGACATGCAGAGAGGTAAGAAGAATTGTTTCAAGGGACGTAGTGTTAATTCTTGATGCTCATTGACTATTCTTAGAGCTCGCACTAAAATAATAAGTGGAGTAAGACCAGCATTGGTCTGGAACTGGAATTTCTGAACACAATGTTCTGCACTGTGGGAATTCTATTTTTTTCTTTGCTAAATTTGCTACTCTGAATAAAACTAATATAAGAAAGACAAAAAGTAGAACTACAAAATTTTAATAAATACAATTATAGGGATACTTTGATTAGTTTCAAGGCAAAATCAAAGAAAAAGACTATCTCCATATTGTATAGCTGTTTCTTTGGTATAGAAGTCTATGCCGATGACATAGGAATAAGTGACAGGAGGCTTACCTACAGACAATGATCGCAAAGCTGTGTTTGGACTTCTTTCTTGATTAGGACAAATAATTGGTTCACAAGAGCCAGGAGAGATCAGAGATAGGTGTTACTAGCACCTTCAAACCTGGCAGGCGGTGGCTGTTGACACTGGAGTCAAGGTAAGACACTAAGGGGCTCTATTCTCCACCTAAAGTCAACTAAGTGGATGAGAAGGTAACTTCTTGAGACGTCATACATAACATCTCGAGAAGTTACTTTATTGCCGGGAATCGCTATTCCACTCTTGGCTCATGCTGCGCTTGCTCCTCGAGTTTAGCGCTTCCATACGGTAAATTAATGTCTCCTGTACTTTGTATAGGCTGTGACATCCTCCAAAGTGTGGTGGGTTTGATGTGCTTGCACTGGGGCAGCCTTCCAGGGTTACCCTTACCAAACAGTAAGTGCAGAACAGATTGTGCAAATGCATGGAGAGACATTGGCCAGAGAGTCATTAGATTGTTTGAGCATTCATTTCAGTGGTAGTGTCTACGTCTTTCTGTAGCAGCCTGTCAGTGCAAAGGAGCTCCGAGGGAGACCACGTCATTGGAAATAAAGTGAGTTTATAAAGATGCTCAAAGCTAAAGCAGAAGGAGGTTTGTTTGGAGGTGTTAGATGGTTTAATAATAACTTTTCGGTTTTTTTCTCATCTTTAGAGGCAGCTTATCTAAGGAATAATTAAAGGGATACTCTATTAAAAACAAAGTTGCCCCTTTTTTGCCCTTGAATAAATGGTCAGACACGCATTCAGCATGCTGATGTCACTAGTGACCGATATGGTGTCCAGCAGCCAGGAAATGTAAAATCCCAGCTGCTGGTGACGTTGGGTGGGTTGGAAGGAACGCCTACACTTCACCCAGCCATTACACCAGAATGGGGCTGCATGGATGGGGGGGGGGGGTGACTCTACACCTCCTGGCCACTTTAAAAAAAAATAAACGGGGTTATTCAGAGAGATGTGAAAACCAGGAGAATGACTAGAGAAGTGAAAATTTTTGCGTTTTATGAGCGTATTACCTGGCGTTTCTGATAATTAGAAACGTGCGTCGTACGTGTGTTTTTTTTGATTGCCTGCGGAGGCGTCCAATGAAAAATACTTCAGAGGCGTCCAATGAAAAATACTTCAGAGGCGTCCAATGAAAAAGACTTCAGAGGCGTCCAATGAAAAAGACTTAAGTGCCTTTTGTGCCTGTTGCCATGTGCGGAACGCTCGTACATACGCATGTTTTTGATGATGAAAACGCACAAACACCCATTTCAGCGCGTTCACGTTGAAGTCTATGGCCGCAAACGCGCTGTGATACGCCCCAAAGAAGCTCCTGTACTTCTTTTGGCATAGGGCGTTTTACAGCACGTTCCTACGCGCTGTAATACGCCCAGGTGTGAACCGTGCCCATAGGAAATAATGTGATTACAGTGTTTGAGCATTTTACAGCGCGTAGGAACGCGTTGTAAAACGCCCAGGTGTGAACCAGGCCTGAGTGTTCTGATGATAATGTGCTGATAATATTCAATATTCCACACAAGAATATGTGCAAAGACAATTGAGAGGGATTGTTGTTTCCTCAGGTATACTGAGCTTGCTGCAGAGAGGTCTCATCCCACCGGCAGCTAATATCTCACTGGTTCCTCCTCCCATACTGCCTCGCTCCATCCCTCTGCATAGTGTAAAGGCCAAGAGGACAAGTGTTCCTACCCAGCCTCAAGGTAAGGTTGTAACCACATTTTTTTCTAAATCATTTTTCAGAACGAGTCAAGGAGGATCATGTAATTTATACTCATATACAGTATATTTCCACAGCAACCTACTGTGGGAAGCCCTCCGCGTAAACATTTTTTTTCTCTGTAGGCACTGGACTTCCTTTTAGGTTTTCAGCCGTGACCATGGAAAAAGATGAGAAATTAAATATGGCTTATATACCTTTTCCTGGTATTTGCTGCCTTTTCCAGATGTTCCATATAATTGCAATTGTTTTGTTCCAAAGTCCAGATATCTGTTAGATATTTCAGCTAGTTATTTCTTCTATCTTGCTTGTAACGGTAACTCCATCGTAGGCATCCACCGACATAGCCCAAATATATTACACTTGACTCCAAATATCTATTGCTGTATTTTATAAAACATATTCACTCATAGTTACAGTTACATACAGGGTTATTTAGAGAGAGGTGAAAACCAGGAGAATGAACAATCTCGACAAAATAACCGATTTGGAAAGTGAGATAAATGGGAGAATTTTTCTGGTTTGGCTATTTTTACCTAGAATTTTCACTTCTCCAGTCATTCTCCTGGTTTTTCACCTCTCTCTGAATAACCCTGATAGTGATTATTTCAGATAACCTGTATACCATATCATGCTGTATATTCTGGGATAATTCTAGACACATGTACCCAGTAGCGGATAACCGTATTCCTAAAACCAATTGACAGTTCCCTGATTTGATGTTTTATTTATTTATTTATTCATTCATCATTCATTTGATGTATCATATTCCTAATATCTAGTATTGTATTGTTGATGTTATTATGCATGTTCTGGAAAAAGTCTAGATATATTTACACAATTTGAGATGACCGCCATGTGCCTGATATATACTGTGATACGCTTGATCTATCGCCATATTCCTCATACCGTAGGCTAGGGTCAGACAAATGCATTTTTCACATCTACCGTAAAAAAGTGCGTTGATGCATCCGAAAGCTTTTTTTCACGGAAGACGTGATAGCGGTCATACGATGCGCAATGTTGGCTGAATTTTTTGACGGAGCTATAAAAAACAAATGGACGTGATGTAGGCCAGACATGTGCAGTGTCTGACGTCTCCTAATCACGCACACACGCCGCTATACCGACGCAACACACTCTGTGCGTCCGTACTAGCGGTTCCACGTTCTCGAAAAAATGCGTTCATTTGCGTTGCGCGGCTGAACTTTCGTGCGGCTGTACTTCGTATATTGGCCGTCATTGGATGTCATTTGCTGCTACTACGGCCGTAATAAAATGTGCCTCAAAGCACGTTCGCACTGCGTTCGTCTGCCCCCGTCTAAGGGATTATTCAGTATGCACCGAAATTTCAGCACTTTCTAGCTCGGCGCATTTCGGTGCACTTTGGCTATTCAATATCGCCGTCCCTGTGGTGAATTCACTATTCACCGCAGGGTCACCAAAGTGTGCCGAAGATGTAGTCTCCGAGGACCACCAACCTGACTGCCAACCTGACTGCTGAACTGCAGAAAAAAAAAACAGAACTCTCATATTCTTCAAATAGGTGTATAAACCAATAAATGCATTAAAATATATCTAAATAATTAAAAAAAGGTCTGTTACAGAATTTTAAAGAAAGCCTTTAAAAAAACTGGGAATAAAAAATTTAGTCTAAAAAAAAATACGAAAAGGTGTTCTAAAAAATAAATAAATAAAAAAGACTTTTTTGCTAAAAATTTAAAAGAATAAACGGTTGAATAAAATTAAACTAAAAACGATTATATTGTTTTACATTGAATCCAATGGCATTCGCCTGTTTAAACCTGTCGAACTGAATCATCGAAAATCAGGGCATTTCACTGACACTTCGGTGCAGTTCAGCATTCTCTGAATAGATTAACCATTACTTCTGTGTGGGACAATTTTGCTGCCGCCGAAGATCACCGATCTGTGTCGACTTGCACCGTATGATGCTGTCAATGCGACAGTATTTGGCGACTTGACAGTTTAGTGAATAGACGAACTGCCTCGAAAATTGCCCCGTACAGTGAAATTCTCCATTTGGTGGCAAGTTCATTTTTTTTCTGAATAACCCCTCTAGGAGATTATCCACTAAGTACTGGTGTTTTCCAGCGTTTCACGTACCAAGAAATGTCGGTGCTTCTCAAAGCACAATACAAACCGCAAAATGAGAAGATGCGCAATAAAGCTTTACCTTTTGTTGTTCGGATTGTAGTTTTGAGAGGCGTTTTCTGGCACTGCAATACCAGCGATTTCCCCCCCCCCCCGGTTTTTTGTAATACTGGCAAGCACCAGTGGTTAGTGGAAAACCCCCTTAGTACTATATTCTTATTATCTAGCACCATGTTTCTGATACCTAGTACCAGATTTTTCATATCTATTATCATGTGCTATCATGTGATATCTAGTGCCTTATTCCTGATGTATAGTATAGTGTGCCTGACATCTAGTACTGTATTCTTCATATTCAGGTATTATGTGCTTGGTATCTAGTACCATATTCTTGTTGTTAAGTATCATAACCCTGATATCCAGTACCATATATATCTAGTTTCATATTTCTGATATCTAAGGGGGTATTCAAAGAGCACCGAATTGGCCACCGAACTGCACCAAACGGTGACTTTCCCCATACGGTGCAATTTCAGAATTCACCTTTTTTCCTAAATATTTATTCAACTGTTTATTCTTTTCATTTGCAGCAAAAAGCCTCTTTATTAATTTATTTTGAAGCATCTTTCTGGATTTTTTTGGCAAAATTTTTGAATCTGATTTCTTTTTTTAGGTCTTTTTTCTTCTGTAACACCCTTTTTTATTGTTATTCATAGGACCTTATATATTATTTCCAGGCATTTTCATGTATGTAGCACAGCAAGGTCTATTTATATCTGCAGGAAAGGTGACCATGCTGTTTATGTAATGCATCTGCATCTGTGTCCGTACGAATATATTTATATATTTCCCAAGTATTAATGCATTAATATAATCCGGTGCATTATGTAACACTTTGGAAGAGTAATCAGAAACGTTGTTATGAAAACCACAAAAATATAATTAAATAGATCTACACCAGGAAAAATGGAAACATTTTAATTAAAATCACATTTTGTAGGAGAGAGATCAGAAAAATATAATATGGTTTTAAGGTTTTCACTACATTTCAAGACAGGGTACTACATCAGGCACGTGAATCTAGATAACAGGCATATAAATTACTAACAGGGTTATTCAGAGAGCGTGAAAAGCTGGAGAATGACTGGAGAATGAAAAATTCTAGGCCAAAATAGCCGATTTGGAAAGTGAGATGAAAGGGAGAATTTTTCTGGTTTGGTTATTTTGACCTAGAATTTTTCATTCTCCAATCTTTCTCCTGCTTTTCACGCTCTCTGAATAACCCTGTAAATATCCGGTATATTATACTTAAAGGGCCCTATTCCGTGCTTTGCACTAAAACGGGGATGCTAACAGAGAAAACCTACGCCTGCAGGTTTACCCGTAGCATCCCCACTTTAGCGCAATATTATGGGGGTAGACGCCGTCTCAACGTCAAGAGTATCACCTCCTGGAGTCCATAGGACTCCATGGAGGGTTGCACTTCTGGGCAGTGAGCCCTATTTGTCCCCAGTCTCACTCTGCTCCTGACGACAAGAAGCAGCGGAACGGGCCACTGCTCTCGCTGTGGGATGAGAGGTGGGTATCTGATTTTTTGGGGTGCTTTTTAGGGGCGCTAAGTAATTTTGCAAATACAGAATAATTTAGCACCAGCTTTTAGCTGTAGCTAAAATGTTGCTTTTTGCGTTCCTGTGGTAATTAGCGCTAGAACTTTGTAATACCTTACTTATCAAAACGCAAATTAACCCCATCCCGACCGCTGACGTACCATGTACGTCACACCCACGGGTCTCGCTTAGCCATGTGCGTTTGCGAGCTTCTAACCTCCCTCCCGCCTGATACTTACCTCCCTCACCAGCTGCCACAGCTGGAAGCCTGCCGCGCCGTATCCAGGGGGCTAGCAGGCGCAATGACATCATCACGCTGCGTGATGACGTCATCGGCAGGCACCTGCAGTAAAATTCAGTAAGGGGAGGGGAGGGCTCTTTTGGAGCCCTCAATCTCCCCAATCATTTAACATACAGAAAGCAAAATTACACCGCTGGAAAGGGAAGAGTCTCCCCTTTTCAGCGGTGTATAACAATAACCCTTTCGCTGCCGGATCGCGATTCGGTGCAAATCGCGATTCAAACCTGGAGGTGGCTGACATCTTGAATGTCAGCCAAGCCTATGGGTCACCCCCCACCCACTGACATCCTCACCATATGTGTTAGGATGTCAGTGGGCCAGTTAACCCCCTAGCTGCCAAGTGGAGATAGGGGGATCCTTTGGATCCCCTTATCTCTCGATCCGTGGCAGCTAGAGGGTCATGTTTGACATCATTGGAAAGGTCTGATCACCAATGATACCAAACATGGTATAATTGGTGTAAAAAAAAAAAATGGTTTGGTGTAAAAAAAAAAAATAATAATAATAAAAAAAATTATTATTAGATTATTAGTGCAATCATTAAACCCTTAGTGACCAGGCAGTTTTACAAAAATACATCCTTTAGTGCCTGCTGCTGTTTTTAGGTTTCTGTGCTGTTAGTGTTTAGGTCAAATTTTCCTCTTATTCATGCAACACACACATATTATACACCGTTTTTACCTCCATTAAATGGACTTTCTAAAAATACCATTATTTGCATCATATCCTATGATTTACTATTTTAAAAAAAAATGAAATATGATGGAAATTGAAAAAATGGTAAAATCACACTTTTCGAAATTTAATCGCCAAAATCTACGACCGCCAAAAAAGACCCCAGCTAAATATTTTTTCAATTTTTTTCCCCCCGAGAATAGAAATAACCAATTTTTACATGTTTTTGCTTTTTAACCCCTTCACTGCAGAGCCAGGTCACCTATGTGCGCAGAGCTCATTATGACCATTTTATGCTCAGAATTTTTAGATGCCAGCCCAGGTCCTATTTAATTAAACCCCCCAGACAAATTTATTTAAAAAAAAAACAATTTTTTATTATTATTATTATTTTTTACACCAAACCTTTTTTTTTTTTTTACACCAATGATACCATGTCTGGTATCATTGGTGATCAGACCTTTCCAATGATGTCAAACATGACCCTCTAGCTGCCACGGATTGAGAGATAAGGGGATCCAAAGGATCCCCCTATCTCCACTTGGCAGCTAGGGGGTTAACTGGCCCACTGACATCCTAACACATATGGTGAGGATGTCAGTGGGTGGGGGGGTGACCCATAGGCTTGGCTGACATCCAAGATGTCAGCCACCTCCAGGTTTGAATCGCGATTTTGCGCCGAATCGCGATCCGGCAGCGAAAGGGTTAATGTTATACACCGCTGAAAAGGGGAGACTCTTCCCTTTCCAGCGGTGTAATTTTGCTTTCTGTATGTTAAATGGTTGGGGAGATTGAGGGCTCCAAAAGAGCCCTACCCTCCCCTTACTGAATTTTACTGCAGGTGCCTGCCGATGACGTCATCACGCAGCATGATGATGTCATCGCGTTTGCTGGACCCCTGGATACGGCGCGGCAGGCTTCCAGCTGTGGGAGCTGGCGAGGGAGGTAAGTATCGGACGGGAGGGAGGTTAGAAGCTCGCAAAGGTACATGGCTAAGCGAGACCCGTGGGTGTGACGTACATGGTACGTCAGCAGTCGGGATGGGGTTAATTTGCGTTTTGGTAAGTAAGGTATTACAAAGTTCTAGCGCTAACTACCACAGGAACGCGAAAGGCAACATTTTAGCTACAGCTAAAAGCTGGTGCTAAATTATTCTGTATTTGCAAAATTACTTAGCGCCCCTAAAAAGCACCCCAAAAAATCAGATACCCACCTCTCATCCCACAGTGAGAGCAGTGGCCCGTTCCGCTGCTTCTTGTCGTCAGGAGCAGAGTGAGACTGGGGACAAATAGGGCTCACTGCACAGAAGTGCAACCCTCCATGGAGTCCTATGGACTCCAGGAGGTGATACTCTTGACGTTGAGACGGCGTCTACCCCCATAATATTGCGCTAAAGTGGGGATGCTACGGGTAAACCTGCAGGCGTAGGTTTTCTCTGTTAGCATCCCCGTTTTAGTGCAAAGCACGGAATAGGGCCCTTTAAGTATAATATACCGGATATTTAGTAATTTATATGCCTGTTATCTAGATTCACGTATATTTTTCTGATCTCTCTCCTACAAAATGTGGTTTTAATTAAAATGTTTCCATTTTTCCTGGTGTAGATCTATTTAATTATATTTGTGTGGTTTTCATAACAACATTTCTGATTACTCTTCCAAAGTGTTACATAATGCACCGGATTATATTAATGCATTAATACTTGGGAAATATATAAATATATTCGTACGTACACAGATGCAGATGCATTACATAAACAGCATGGTCACCTTTCCTGCAGATATAAATAGACCTTGCTGTGCTACATACATCAAAGAAACAAGAACAGGTTGTAGTCCTTTTTCATACCCTCGAGCCACTGTGACTGGAAGCTGTGACATTAAAAAAAACACAAGTATAAGTGGCTTTATCTTTAATATTACAAAGGGATTGAACAACATAATCCTATATGATTTGGAGATAGAAAATAAACTTTTTTATTCAAATATTATTTTTAATAAAAATTAACCCTAATGCTAACAAACAGATTCTGCACAATTCTTGCACGTGGGCATCAATATAATTTGATGATGCTTGCTTAATTTTTAGGCAACAGATTCTGCTCCATTCTTTGACAGAATTGTAGCATTTGGGATTTGTTTTATTTAATATGGTTTTATTTAATTATAATAATTAGTAAAATTAAGTAAATTAGTAAAATTAATTAATAGTTAATAAATTATTAGTAAATAAATAACTCGAAAAAAAATCATTTCAGTCCGCCAGAGGACTTTTTTCAAGATCAGTTCTGAAACGTTGATTTTTTAATTGTATTATTATTTTTTGTATATTAGCACAATAAAATAATATACAGGGTTATTCAAAGAGATTCGAAAAGTCACTGCACGTTCGGTGACTTTTCGTTCCCAGCACTTCGGGGGCGATTCGGCTATCCTAGTTCGTCGACCCTACGGTGTATTTAGTGAGCACCGCAGGGCCCCCGTAGTGCAGGGAAAATCTGCCGCAAACACACAAAACACTCACCGCAAACCTGCCGAATACTCACCGAAACCTGCAGAAAAAGCTGGATTAACCACGTCGAACACGCGGAGAAACCAGACTAGCCGCCGATCACAGCGCAGAGCAGCTGCCGGAAAAAGCCAACACGCAGACGAATGAGGTGAAAAGAAAAAAAAACAGTACGCTTGAATGTTTGAAAAGTGAAAAGCTGTTTGCAAAGAAACTACTGAACGAAAATGTCTGAAATTTACATATAAGATCCAATGAATGATAATAAAAAGGGCTGTTACAGAAAAATGAAAAAAAACTTTGCCTAAAAGATCCTAAAAAATCTATAAAGACTTTTTACTGCAGAATAAAATAATAAACGGTTTATTAGATATTGCATTAAAACGGGAATATTTTTAACATTGAAGCCTATGGGATTCTCCTGAATAAACCTGTCGAATGAAACCACCGAATGGCAGGGCATTTCGGCAACTTTTCCCTGCTTTTCGGTGTTCTCTGAATAGACGAACCATTGCTTCTCTATGGGGGATTTCACTGCCCTCGAACAGGCTCCGTACCGTGCAGGCAATTCTTCACAATTTGACGAATTGCCTGCTCTCTGAATAGCGAATGGCCCCAAAATGTCCCTGTTCGCTGAATTTCAGTGTCTGGTCACATTTTGGGGCCAGATCGACTCTCTTTGAATAACCCTGATCGTATGTAGATACCGCTGACAGCATCTGCAGAATTATAAAAAAAAAAAATTCTATTTGTTTTAGTTACTTCTAAATCCTTACCTTTTCTGCCTCTGTGTTGGGCTCCTCCTCATCATCTTCTCTTTCAGAGCTTCCAAATGTGGAAGAAGATTGCTTATATCACGTATTTCCGTACGTAATTAAGGCTAGGGTCAGATGAACGCATTTTTCACGTCTACTGTCAAAAAGTGCGTCCATGCGTCTGGAAGCACTTTTTCACGGAAGATGCGATAGCGGTCATACGGTGCGCAATTACGCCTGTGATTTTTGACGGAGCTAGAAAAAAAAGAGAAATCTGAGTAACCAAAGTTTGCGTCTCTGGACGTTATGTTGGCCGGACATGGTGCAGCGTCTGACGACTCCTAATCACGCACACACGCCGCTATGCCGACGCAGCGCACTCTGTGCGTCAGTACTAGCGGTTCGACAGTCTCGAAAAAATGCGTTTGTTTGCCGCTTGCGTTGCGCAGCCAAACTTTTGTGCGACCGAACTTTTGTGTGGCCGTACTTCGTATATTGGCCGTCATTGGATGTCATTTGCTGCTACTACGGCCGTAATTAAGTGCGGCTGAACACACGTTCGCACTGCTTTCGTCTGACCCCAGCCTTACACAAATTGCATTATCTCGTGTAACGTGCATGATTTTTGCACACACCCTTTTTCTGTTGAAACATTGATTTTGAGCGTGGCTCCATTGACTTGTTTACGGTGTGTAGATGGTTCCCTAAGGTAGCGCCATTTTTCTTATGCTAGCATAAATGTTTGCCCCATACGCTCATGAATGTCTTTTTGAGAGATAATCTCAGACCATGCTCACAGCACTTTAAGACACTAGTTACAGTTGCAGTAAAAAAACACCTTTTTTTAACTTGCAATTAAATTTTTGCATCTTTTTTAATTACTTTTTTTTTTTACTTAATATTTACTATTCACGACCTGAAGGTGGCGCCGTTCTCATGATAAGTCAATTTATTTACGCATCGTAAAATATTTTCCAGCAGAGGATTCTTATTAATTATGTTCAGGATCGCAAATAATGTGATGACATCAAATTCTGTATAATATGACTTTTCCAAAGGTTCCTTTGCCTATGGTGACAATATTACACCTAATAAACAGACACAAGCTTACCTCTACTTTAAGGGTTATTCAATAAGAGCCGAACTTGCCACCGAATTGCACCGAACTGTGTATTTCAATGTACGGTGCAATATTGTGGCCATTCGGCTATTCGCAAAGCTGGCAGTTCGCCAAATATTGCCAAATTGCCAGCGACATACGGTGGGTGCAGTTCGTTTCAGAGCACCGCAATTCAGTGACCTTCGGCGGCAGCGAAATTGTCCCATAGAATAGTAATGGTTAATCTATTCAGAGAATGCCGAACTGCACCGAAATGTTGGCAAAATTCCCAGATTTTCAGAGCTTCAGTTCGACAGGTTTAAACAGAAGAATCCCATAGGATTCATTGTTAAAAAATATTTGTGTCTTTTATTAATTTTTTATTCAACTGTTTATTCATTTGCAGCAAAAAGTCTTTTTATTTAATTATATTTTAGAATTTTTTAAGGTATTTTTCTGGATGTTTTTGCAACATTTTTGACTTCCATTTTTTTAAAGGCTTTTTTTGTTATTCTGTAACAGACCGTTTTATTGTTTGTTATTGGACCTTTTTTAATATTTCCAATCCATGCATCTTCATGCTTTTTTTTTGTTTTAAAATGGCATAGCTCCTTTTTTTTTTTTTTTCCCTTCCCAGTTCAGCGGCTAATCGGGTTTCTGCAGCAGTCACTTCGGTGGCATTCGGCAGGCTGATCGTTGGTGTTTGGCGGGCTGATCATCAGCCTTCGGCTTATGGCTGGGGTCAGACGAAAGCAGTGCGAACGTGCGTTTAGCTGCACTTTATTACGGCCGTGGTAGCAGCAAATGACATCCAACGCAGGCCCAGACACAAAGTACGGCCCCACGAATGTTCGGCCTCGCAACGCAAGCAGCAAACGAATGCATTTTTGCAAGAATGTCGAACCGCTAGTACTGACGTACAGAGTGCGCTGCGTCCGCATAGCGGCGTGTGTGTGTGATTAGGAGTCGTCAGACGCTGCTCATGTCCGGCCACATAACGTCCAGACACCCAAAGTTCCCTGGTTTGGATCCGTAAAAAATCACGGCCGAAATTGCGCATCGTATGACCGCTATCGCGTCTTCCGTGAAAAAATGCGTTCAGACGCATCAACGCACTTTTTGACGGTAGACGTGAAAAACGCGTTTGTCTGACCCTAGCCTATCCTGGCTTATCCCATGCACTTCAGGGACCCTGCAGTGAATGCTGAATTCACCTGCGGTCGCCGATTTGAAATCACTGAAGTGCGCCAAATGAGAGAGCACCAAAATTTCAGTTCTCTCTGAATAACCCCTTTGAATTCTATACATTTTTCCTTTGGTGCAGAAAAAGAATCTCCCAACACAGCAGACGTGGCTTCCAAACCCTACCGGTACCTGGGCTCAGCAATAAGTGACACCCAGCCGTCTAATCCCCAGTTACAGGAGGATGGGCTTGAGACGCCTCATCCCTCTCTTCGCTCTGCTACAGGTGGACGAACACAGACATCTGAAAATATGTGTAGCAAGGACCCCCTGAGCAGAGCAACTTCAACCTCACAGGTAGAACATACATTGTGTGTTAGGTTTGCTGCCTGAAACCTAATTTTTACATCCAATGTTCTCTTTCAGGTCTATAACCCAAAAGGTGAAACTCAGGAGAATGACTGGAGAAGTGACAATTCTAGGTCAAAATAGTAAAATTCTCCCATTTATCTCCCTCTATAAATCAGCTATTTGGTCTAGATTGTTCTCTTCTCCTGCCAATTCTCCTGGTTTTCACCTTTCTTTGAATAGACCTATAAATGTATTATTAAACCAGTGGTTCCCAAACCTGGTCCTCAGGTACCCCTAACAGGCAAGGTTTTAAGGATTACCACAAAACCGAAACACAGCCCAGATCACAAAGGGTTAAAAGCACTACACACTGTGTTTCAATATAAGAAAAGAAAATATACAGCACCACTTGCAGAGTCCCCTATGTGTTGCTCCATGCACACGAAAATGAGCAATATACAATACAAGGAGGTGCTACAAGAAACATAAAAGTGGGAGAAAAATAATAGCGCAAATCTGTGGGAAACAGGGAAGCCGTCTGCCCTCCAAGGTAAAGGTTATGCGCATTGGATCAAAACTACATAAAACGTATCTGATCATATCGTAGTCATCCAGCGGGTCGGTATATGACATTTACTGCAGTCACTGAGCAGCCAATCATATCACCTGTGCTGTGCTGTGCTTCAGATACCTGCCAAATCTGACCTGTTAGGGGGACCTGAGGAGCAGTGTTGGGAACTACTGCATTATACTATTAGAACTATAATACACTGTGTACTAGATATGTAGTGTAGCTGTTGTGGAACTAATCTCCGGTGCATTTTGCCAGCATTATGGGAAGGAGGTCCAGAAGAGTTGGCTATCTCTATGTTGATTGGATTGCCCTTCCACTGGCAAATATAGTTATATTGTCTTTTCTATGCATTCCTAATATCAAAAGCCTTGGAAATGTTATATATATATATATATATATATATGTATATATTTTTTCAAGTTGAATCTGAATAGAAAGAAGACATTACAGTTTTTCACAGTTTCAGCCAAATGTAAACTAACAGGTTTATTGAGAGAGAGGTGAAAACCAGGAGAATTGGCAGAAGAGAACAATGTAGACCAAATCGCCGATATGGAAAGTGAGATAAATGGGAGAATTTTTCTGGTTTGGCTATTTTGAGCTAGAATTTTCGCTACTCCAGTCATTCTCCTGGTTTTCACCTCTCTGAATAACCCTGCAAGTTCTCCCTCCTGATCTGTAGGTGGATCTGTGTTCCCACTTGATTCACCCTTGCACAAACTGCTATATGTAGGTTGTTGTAGAAGCCTTTTAATTGTCATCTGTCTTTTCCAACAGGGATGTTGGGAACTGACTCCATTCCTCCAGCCAAATGGTCTTGGTTTTACTATCTACAATGGCTTTATAGACCCCAACGCTGCAGACTTCAAGGCTTTTCAACAGCACTTTTGCCTCCTGGGGGGGAGCTACCTGACCATTCTGCAACGGCTGCAAAACCTGTTACAGGAATATGCTGTTCCTGTGGCTGTGGTGAACGGTGGTAGCCTGAGAGAGATTTCACTAAACCTGGAGTTGGGATTGATCCCATCAGTCAATCAGCTGCTGTCCATAGTGGAAAACATATCTTCTGTGAGGAAACTTCTGGGTATCCCTGGACAGCGCTATAAAGGGAGACACGGGAGGAAGGCGGCCGTGGTGACTGTCCAAACAGCATGGAGAGGATACAGGGACCGCAAGGCATACCTTGCTTATCGTCGGGAGCGAAGGGCTGCGGGGGTGATTTCAATCTTTTGGCTATTATATGTGCAGAAGTCTCGTGTACGCAAATTACTAAAAGAGTCCAGGGAACGGCAGCTGCAGAACTTCAGAGCTAGAGCCAAGGTGACGATTAGGTTGTGCTCATTGTCCTGCACTAGTTTTGTTTTGTTGCTTTCTTATTTTTTCTGTTACTACATAAGCCACAAGAGCTGGTATTGGGGGAGCAGGATACTTATTTGATATATCAGCCAGCATTATCATAGTAGTACTATAGTACAGTATTAGAAATAATGTTGACGGTAGAGGATCAAAGAAAGACATTAAAATTAGAGTGGAGATTTGCCTATGTGATTTTATTGCATGACAAGATAAGTGACGTCACATAGGGAGACAGTACTGTCAAGGATGCTTAAAGTACATTCTAGTCCTGATTTTTGAAATTTACCTAAATCAGTTCAGCATGTGAAAACAAGCATTTCCCAAATTTACATGCGTAACAACATCCATTATTTGTTTTCTTACTCTAACAATTTATTCCTATGTAAAGAATCTGCAAACCTCCCACCGCTGTGACACTGAGGGGTTTCAATAGCTAAAGATTGGGCCAAAGCAATTTGAATATTATTAGCCCTATCACCTGGTGTGAGCTAACGTTAGCGTTGGCATGTTTTTTGCGTTAACGTCCGGTTAATTCAGTCTAGCGCCTGTCCAACAGATCGTTTGCCTCCCTCTAGAAAAGGGAAAAATCACTTAGCGCGTCGCTATTAGCAATTCGTAGCGCGTGCTTACTGTACTTTCCGTGTTCTATACTTAACATGGGGAGTGCTAGAAATCTCTAGCGCCTTTGTAACTAACAGATCACTTGATGCCAGCGCTAATATCTGGACGGACGCTAATCACTAAATTTAACCTGCTGCTCAACCCTGGTGCTAACTCCAAAATAACAAAAAACAGGTCCTCGTCCAAAACGAACAGGCAATTGAAAGGAATGCAGCACAGGTGTTCTCTTACACCATAGTAATGGATCTGGTCGCTGCTGTTGCAGTAGGCTCTATTATAAATGTATCCTTTATCCACATATATCCTAGTTCAAATGTATTGGCTAATTTTAAACATTTTATGCTGGGGGTTATTCATAGTATGTAAGTGGTTCATTATTAGAGTGACCTGTGGACCATGTTTAAAGGGACACATGGATACGTCATGCTCTGAAACATGTATAATTTATATGCTGGCCTTCCTTTTGGATCTATTAAATGCATTGTAATGATTCTACATGCTGTTGGGTGGCATTTATCATGCAATGCCCATCAGCCTTAATTAATGTATGTGTGCATATAAACATGGATAATACGGCCACCATGGATGATTTTAATAATGCCAGGGTGTGAGTTCTCTTCACTGGATGTGTTCATACTTATACAAGCTTGTGAGGGCAGGGGATAGGTATGGCCTGGCACTCTGCACTGGAAAAAACTGTTCTATCCTGTACACAACCGCATTAGTGTTGGGTCTCAACCCAGGTTTTAGTGTTTCCCTAGCGTGCGCTAAACGACCTTGTACATGGACTATGGCGGACAAGGTGATCTGTTAGTAGGTCGACAGGTGCGGCGTTTTAGTGATTTGTGCAAATTTTTTTCATTAGCAATGGCGTTTTAGCTCACACTAAAATGGGCCCTAGGGTCGTATATCTTCATATAACCTATGTAATCTGTTTAGTTATGGGTTTATTAATAGAAACACAGAATGGCCAGTGGGGTTCCTAGTCTGGGTTTATATGAACCAATTTTATATCCTCTTCACTTTGTCTTTGCCCTGTTGTGGTTCCCTACGTTCAGTACATCATTCTGTTCATTGCTTTGTTTGTTTTTGATCTTGGCTTGTTTTCTGACTGTGTGATTTTTTGTTTTCCTTACCTTGGCTTTTGAACTTGAGATCAGGTACCTCAGGAACCCAAATCTGGGCTAGTCTACACGTTGTGTGTACGTCTCTTCTCCCAGACCTCAGACCACTCTTTTTCTATACAGTATGGCCAACTGAAGTCAGATTTATTGGGCCTTCCTGGTTTCTGGTTAGGTCTGTGTTCTGGGTATTACTCTCTATGACACTGGTCACTTAGAAAGCAATGTAAGTAATTATAAATAAATAAAAAATAAATAAATAATTGTAAAATAATGCCAAACTCTTAAGAAACAACCAGTTCTTAAGATAGTAATACCTTTAATAAAGTTAACCCTTAAATGCCCCTGTACTTGTTGGCTTTGCCACTTTGGCCTATGTCCCTTGGCAGGGAGCCAGCATCCTCACTTTCCCAACAGGCACAGAGGCTGTATTGCGCGCAAGGGTAAAACACGTGTCAAGGAGGGTGAGCGCATAACGGCGGAAGGATCTTTGTTTATATGATGTTACGCGACCCTGTCCAAAATTACCAGTGAGATGGGTTGATGACATTAAGGGAACACCCAGTTCCTTTCTATGCCAACCATAAGCCAGCAAGTAAGGGCTTAATATGGATAGCGGGTAGGCCACAGCCAAGGTGGCTCGTTCCTCATCCAAAGCCTCCTGGGTCCCTAAAGGGTTAATTACATAATGTCCAATTAATCGCACAAACATTATCCTCCAAAAATAAATAAACCCTCTATCTACACCCCCTATACACACCATCTATTCCCCACCTCTCTGTAATTAACACATTACCTACCATTTAATATACATACATATGCACGAATATATAATATTATTAGGTTATTTAATTTAAAAAAAGGTACAACCACTACCTAGTTACGCTATACTCTCTAGGGGCCTAGTCATCACCTCTTCCTTATCTGGAAACTCAAGATTACTAAATTAAGGCCCTAATCTGGTTCACATTATGACTGCATACATCCCCAGTGTTCATGTTTTAGGCGCAAATACCAATTTTTTTCCCCTCTACTATCTTTTAGGGGCCCCTCCATGTATTCAGTGTGGGCAGTTGTGTAACAGAGCTGCAAAGCACCAAGCAAAGAGCTTCTGAACTTTAATAAATGTTGTCGGAAATCGTTTGGTTTATATTAGGTTTGCGCTTATTCTGAATGATATTTGAAATTGATATAAATGTCACCGATTTAAAAAAATAGAAACCGCCTACTTTCCAGCCCCGTCTCCTCCAATATCCCCTAAAACAAAAGTGTCGCTCTTAGGCCATTTGGAATATTAGCTGTCATGCATTGGTATGCTCTGTTGATTTGTATTTTATCTGAATATATTTTCATGCCATTAATACGAGACCTGAGAGTGCGCCCATCTATGCGGTGCAATATATGCATGTAAAGAGGTTAGCTTTCCTTTGGTGCATCTCCAGTCTTTACCTTGCTGTGTGGGAGCTGCCATCTTTGATACCTCATTGGTCAGAACACCTCGTACCCAACCGAAGACCATGAGCAACTTCCACGGATGGAAACCACTCAGGGCGCGTATTTGACATCCCCGTTTAAACTATACGCTGCCAATATTTAGTGAAAAACACACACCACCATACAGATGCAACCTTTTGGTTGGATATTGACTGTTTTCAGGCAAAGAGGGCACAGAGTGAGGGTAAGCCAGGAGATGTGCTAAAATGGGAAATCTAATTAGATATGCAATAAACAATTAATACACAGAGGGGCAATGCTACACACAATCTTTTATATGTCGCAATCACTTTTATTTTCGTCGCGCACAGGCGTCGTTATTACATCTCCTTGTAATAAAGAGAAGTCCATTACTTTACTGCGTTACCATAAGGCAGGAGGAACAAACTGTACGGCCTGCTTGTGTCTCCTCTGAATCGTACATCTCTTCTCCTACAGGGGGATTAAACACCTCGCTCCTGTCATTGCTCCGTCAGGAAGTATTTAACACGGCCTTTTAATTAGTGCGCACCATTTCATTTATATTTGCATTACCTCTCACCCGCCCCCACCACACACTTTCCGTGTTAATTCATATTCTTTTAATTAAAGCAAGTACGGCCTTAATCTCCCCTCACCAGCCGCATCATGCAGCCTCCTAATTAAATTAATTGGGGGTGGGGGGGCTGGGTTGGTGGAGATGTTTTTAAAGCATATAATTAAATCAATTAATATAATTTAAGCTTGGATTAACCGTACGGCGGGATGAAGGAAGGGAGTTTAAGACCCCCCTCGCCCTCTCGGATAAGTGTGTTCCAGACTGCCTCTCTCACTCATTGCTCTTCCTCTTGATTTTTTAGCATCTGGCATCCAACTGGAATCACATCAGGACGTGCAGGAGGAGCATTATCCATATCCCATCATTAGGTAAAGAGCTCTTAGCCTCCAGATCTATCAGCCACCTCTATTACCCAGCACATTACGCTTCTCTGATTGAGTTCAGCGCGGGGACCTTCCCTTATTCAGATGGGTCTCTGCAGGAAAATGTTCTCGACATGATGAGAGTGATATTACCAGGCCCGCACTGGAAGCGGCGTTTAATTTGGGGAGTTAAACAAATAAACTCATTATGGGATGTGGGGATAAGGAGGGAGATGAGCAGCCGAGGGGCCATTTTCTATAATTCGCTTTTTATCTGTGTGAAATGAGTTAGGAAACTTCTGTGTTTATGTGTGAGCATGTCTGTGTGTGTGTAGGCATGATCGGATTTGTGTGTACGCGCGCGTGTGTGTTTGTACTAGGATTGCATCTCTGTGAATCTTTATCTATCTGCACATATAATACATTTTTCCCATCTCTGTGCCACTCTGAACGTTGTGTATGCTTGTTTGTGTGTCTGTGTATGTCTGTTTCTGCATGTCACGTGATTGTGAGTACATAGTGACTGTGTATATGCTTTATGTGCATGCAAGCTTTATACTTAACCCGTTTTCTTTGTAATTATTCTTGTTTGTGGGTGTACGTAACTGTGTGTGCAGTCGTGTGTGTTTATCTGCATGTGTATGGTTTTTTTTCCACATACAACATTTTGTTTGGTTTTAATGTGTGTGTTTTTAACTGGGCATATGTGTTTTGTAACCTTTCATTTATTTGGTGGTTATATTTGTGTTTAAACCTGTATGTTTGTGTGCTTTAATGTTTTGTTAGTCTTTATATACCTATTTGTGTGTATATCTGTGTTTTTATGAGGTGTTTTTTTTTAGGTTTTTTCCTTGCATAGCAGTATACTGTGGGTATCATTTGCAGATCATTATAGATATAGTTTGTATTCGATTTTGATTAAAACTGGACTTTTCACACAGACACGGGCAAGAACAAGCACCACATGTGTTTTTGTATGTCCTCTTGTGTCCCTGTGGATGTACATGTGCATTTCCATTTCTCGTCGGCCCTGTGTCTGTGTGCTCACCTGTTGGGGCCTCGGGGTCATGCCTCACCTCAGCCTTGTGTTGCCGCAGTCGCTCTGGGATATTGCTTATACACTGTTTTTAATCAAATGTGCAGTCAAAATGATAAGCTACATTGTCGGAAATTATTTAGTTCTAATTACCAGCAGATGGGCTGCTTTATCTGCACCTAGGGCGCGCAAGCAAAAGGAAATGCTGTGTGAACAAGAATAATTAAGAAGTTGAATAGTGTTTTTTGCGCTTAAATAATCTGCAGTTTCGTGTTAATTAGCACTAATGTAATTATTTAATTACATTTATGAATTAGGGGGACCTAAAAAGAGGTTTCTTTGCAAAGTGTAGCCAAATAGGTGTGCATGATCCCCGGAGACACCGCTTATTGCTCAGTGCTATGATTTTTTACAGGGGGTGCGGTGGGGGGGGGGGAGTAAATCGCTACTCTCCTATTCAAGAAATAGTGCTTCGGGAGTCTGGAATGAGAAAAAAAACATGGATTCCACTAATAAGGGTGAATTTAGTATTTATTTAAAATCCGGTACCCAGCTGCCATGAAAGCCCTAGTCGCACCTTCTTGTAAATCAAAATAAGTGAAAGAAGGTACGTGTAATAAATATGTTAATGTATTTTTTTTACAAAACGGAACTTTAACACAATTACCCATAACACTCTTTTAAATCAGTGGCCTGATCAGATATAATATAAAATATCTAGCTAGGAAAACATTATTTGAAGCCCCAGTAATACGACAGGTCATCACGTGGTCTAAGAGTTGCGTCACAATATCCTACAAGGCAGGGCCGGATTAAGATCTCCATGGGCCTGGAGCTGAAGATTTTGGTGGTCTTTATTTGGTATTTAGTGAAATTAAAACCTTTTTAGGTTATTTGATAGTGCAGATACGGGTATATCTAACCAGGCAGATACTGTGTGAAGAAATTTCCATTCAGATTTCAATCATTTACAGCGTGTAAAATAATTTTTTCACATTTTATCATCCAAACCTTTGTGGTTATCTATTATATAGGGCATTCTTTGTTTAAAAAAATAAATAAATAATTAAATGGGACCCTGTTACTGCATTCTTGTGAGAAAATACACAATTGTAACCAAAACTGAAAAAAAATTGAATATTCGCTTGTGTTTTATGAATATATAACTATGCATAAAATACTGAACTTGCTCCTAGTGTGGGAAATGAGAAGGTGAGTAATTGCAGTGGCATTGCTCATTTTATATGTGACAAATTGATAATGACATTGCTTTGGAACTATAAAAAAATTAATTAAATCCAGGTAAAGTATCCATGTAATTGGGCAGACTAGATGGGCCGAAAGGTTCTTATCTGCCGACATTTTTCTATGTTTCTAATAGGTTTTTTAGGTGTTTTTTTTTCTTCTTTTAGAATTTGCATAGTCATGTTTGGTAGCAATGCAAAGGCTAGGCTCTGGCCTTTCCAATGATGCCTCCCTTGACCTTGTGCGGTGTAAAGATTAGAGACCCAATCTTCAAAAGTCCACCCCCAGTGTTCCTCGCTGCAGTGCAGCGATTTAGGTTTTGATGGAATGCATAATAACGAATTGTGCCATTACATCCACACTTGTTTGTGGAATGAGAAATGAGATGGTGAGTTAGTGCAGCATCAATGTTCACTTTATAATTTAAAAGTGACCAATATTGCTGTCTTAGAAAGGAAAAAGAAAAATGTAATATTTTATTTAGTTTTATTATTACATAAAACCTGATCATGTGTTGTATCATTGGAAAGTTGATGCTCTTGCCTTTCCAGTGATACCTCATATGACCCTGTGGGCCCTATTACATTCTTAACGCAAAAATGCACGCTAAACGCATGTTTTTTTTTGCACGAAGCGTTAAACGTTAACGCACGAAAATCACCGCTGTAATTACATTCCTCACGCATTTTTTCATCCTTCGGGAAATTGCGCTCGTAAACCGACGCGCAAAAATGCACGCAAAGTACCGTTGCACGCAGAAATCAGTGAGCGCAATGTAATTTTTAACGCGAGTCCGTCAGACGAATGCATTTTGTGCGGACTGCGCACAACAGACGTACGTTCTGACGGAAGACAAGGTAGTGGCCATCATTTTTGACGGATCTAGTAAAAAAAAACGTGCACATCGATGTTCTCCGTTGTGAATCCGCAGATTGGTAGAATCAGGTTGTTACAATTTGCCGTTACCATCAGCTTTTCAAAGACGTTAAAATTATGCGCGCAAACGTCCGTTAAATTTTGCACTAAGATTGTAATACCATGCGCGCACCAGCGTACAAACGCATTTGCGCTCACAATGTTAAGTATAGGATGTGCACACTAAATTGCGCTCACAAAGGGTTCGCGCAGGGTCACTCGCGTTAGATGTTAACGTGCATTTTGTGTGCAAACGTCGCAATACGACGTTCAGCGCAAAGGGTTTTGCCCCTCGCGTTAATGCGTTTTTGCGCGCACGCACAATTGTGCGCGAAGAATGGAATAGGGCCCTGTAGCTGCTATGGAGTCGGAGATACATTTGTCCAAATCCCCATCGATGCAGACATACAGGGTTATTCAGAGAGAGGTGAAAACCAGATGAACTGTCAGGATAGGAGAACAATCTAGACCAAATAGCCAATTTGGAAAGTGAGCTAAATGGGAGAATTTTTCTGGTTTGGCTATTTTGAGCTAGAATTTTCACTTCTCCAGTTATTCTCCAGAGTTTCACCTTTCTTTGAATAGGCCTGATAGTTATCCTTTCTCTGGGCCAATTATGGGGCATGGGCCTGGAGCTGCTACTCAACTAGCCCCTATGTTAATCCGGCCCTGCTAAAAGGGTAGTGCAAGCTTGAATAAACCCATTTTTTTATGCTTCATAAATGTAACGGATTAATAAAATGAAAAAGAGCAAAACAACTACAAAAGAAAATTTTTAGAAAGATTCTGCTAGCTGCTTTCATCCCCAATGTTGATGTACGAATCAGGATCTCTTGTCTTTGCAATAGAGTCCTATAAACATATACGTTCTAAGCATCATTAAAACAGAAACATCTATATCTACGCTTAAAAATTGCATTGTGTCTCTAGTTATAGGTTTCTATTTACCTTATTGTTACCTTGAACAAGACTACTACATTTATTCTGTTTGCAGTTGCTCTTGTGGCTGCTGTGAAACATACCGTGGCTAGGTAACATTGATTTCAGTGGTTCGGAAAATAAAAAATTCACATCATCACGTGTTAACGGAAAGATAACTTGTATCTGTTTGTTGTTTTATTTTTTTCAGGCTACACAGAAAGACAAAGATCTCAGACTTCAGACCTGCACATCCTGCAGAATCTTCAAATAGGCCGCCTATGCGACGTTGCAGGTTGTTTCATTGGGGCGAGGGGTTGAGGAGCATGATAAGGAGGAGGGATATTTGTTCCCAATTATCATGAATAATATAGTATTCATAATATCGTTTGTTGAGCTGGAAAATGATGTACTGCATATAAATAGTTCACAAGATTATGTTGAAAGAGAATAAGTGATGTTACTGCTGGATTTACTGAATAATAAAATTAGTTGGTGGTGAAGAGTTTGTGAGAGATACAATAATTTGTTAAGTGTGGGATATTAAAATTGGAAATAAATGGAGGCTATACCGAGATACAGAGCCGTAAATAGGATGGGTTATTGACATATTACAGCAGGAAGGTGATTATGGTGAGAAATAGGAAGCGTTATAAAACCTCTCATTTATATTTAATAATAATCCTCCTGGTAAGTGGAGTATATTAAGATGTGGGAAGATTTTAAAGACGAGATTTCTGAGAACTATATGTTGTAAGAATACATTAGAATGTGATGTAAGAGGTGTTACAAGGACATGGCAGTATAGAAAGAATGACGATGGTTATTGGATTAGAAAAAGTGACAGGACTATTGGATGTCTTCTCTTGGTGCTACATTATCACTTCATCGTTTGCAGTAATCTGGATCTGTCTATCGATTCCCACTGTGTTTAAGACATCTTAAGAATGCATAACTGTGGCATAATTAATTATAGAATACTATTCAGGTTTATAGTGATGGATTATATCATTCCGTAGACTATATAGCCTAATAAAGAGACCTGTAATATGTAGGGCTTGTAATTGACAGTAAAGGTAATTCATTAAATCCACAGTGATCCTATGAGAGAAATGGCTATCCGTAAAGAAAAATCAATGCTGATATTATAAGAGGAGATATGTTTATTTGTTTCTGTTTCCATGGACTTTTTTTTGCAATTGTTGGTCAGCAAAGTAATCTGCTTCAGTATGACTCTGAAAATTATGCGAGGACTAAAGATGTAGTTTCACCAACATATTTTTAGTACACCCTATTGATTAAACAATGTTAACAACATAAAATATATAGCAAATATGGCCTATATAGCGTGTTACTTTATTTATGGCCTTTGGGGGGAGTTGTTTTCCTTTTTTTTTTTACCACTTGTATTTAAGTTAAATTTACCCTCTTCTCATTCTGGGAATATTGGGACTTAAATTACCTAAGAAGAGAGGATGTGTTTTGACAGAAAAATGTTTAAAACCATATAATTTCCTTTATAAATAAATTCTACAGGCCACGTTTCATGCTGTGTTTTGTTAATGTGGTGGGTATGTAAATTTTAACTATTTTAGTTGGCAGGAATAACATTGTCTCTACTGTCTTAAGAATGGGCATCTATTAACATATTGCCATCATGCATTTCTTCAGATCCCAATGTGAACGTCATCTATGTGTCCCCAGTGGAACTAGACGAAGAAACGCAGCAATATTACCGCAGACTGCTCGGTCTGCGGCCTGCGGTGGTTTCTGGGAATTCCCAGGATGCACGTGAACTGCATGATAGATTTACCATTCTCGTCCCCGAAGCCATTGGCAGCTTTCCAGTAAGTCCAGATTCTACGCAAAATAACCATTTAGTATGAAACACGGTATTAGATGTGCTACGGCAGCTCCCTGCATAACATATGTGTTATATTAATCGTGCGGAGAGTACTCAGTGCATTGGCGGTTTGCTTGTTTTTGTTGGTTAATAGTCACCAGGTAGTCGGTTTTTTATAAATTCACAATTATCTCAATGAGAAATGGTATTTCCAGAATCAATAATGCACATTACTTGTGCAGTATGGAGCCTGGGCATTCGATCTGCTCCTCGATGAAACTACTTTCTGTCTCTTTATGTCATCAATTAAATTTCTTGTAGTTTTCCCGGTACAGGCTGAGCCAGGAGGGGCGGTGCGGGATGAGTTAGCCTTACACAAAAGGCTGGCAGCTTCCTCTCCGAGTGACAGAAGGATAATTCTGCGTGGATCAAATAAATACAGATGTGTAGTAATTAGTTCTATTCCCTTAGAGGCTATTTCCGAGGCACTAAAGATGTGAGCGATTATAGTATCACCTCAACAGCTTTTATCAATTTAAACAGCTCAACTACAACAGAGGTCATAACCCAGCCACGTATTAATCACGGATTTCTATTTTTCTTTTTGTAGCGAGGCGAATATTATAATGAGTTGGGTACAATGAACCGGAGGGAAAATGAGCTATTTAAAATTATATCTTGGCGTTGTTTCCGTTTGTCTTTCTGATTTTCCTTTTCTTCTTTCATTTTATTGACGTGAATAAAAAAAAATTAAGACAAAAATACCTAAATAGCAGTTATTTACATGCTTTTGGTAATCAGCTTATTTATTTTTATTTAAGCGTAGTGATAGGCATATTCTCAGGCTGTGTTAGATTTACACTTGCTTCCTCAGTTATGTTATTATCATCATAAATCTGAAATCCTAGTAATGGCCTCCACAAGCCAGAAGATAATGTGTCCATTTTCCTAATACGGTTTCCTTCATTAGCAGCAGACCAAGCCATTGTGTGAATGGTTATTAATATATTGATGTGTTAGGCAACTGTGATATATTGGCACGGTATGTTTATCTGTGTCTCTTTTTTATGTATTATTTTATATTCTTTAGTGATCAGCAAAACCTTAGGATCGATACATTACATTTTTAAGTTTTTGTCTGCCCTTTTAACACACAACAACTAATGTAAAGCAGTTTGTAGACACATCAGGTGTATTCACACATGGGCCAGACAGTGAATGTAAATTCTGCTGACAGCTGTGACCATTATCAAGACTTCTCAAGAGCGACAACGGTCCTATGGAATGACCTACTTCACTCTTATCAGTCTTCACCTAATCGCCAATCTTAATATAAATCCCTCAAAAAACATTTTTTTCTGATAAGTGTATTGTAGCACTGCTTTAAAAACACTGTATTCTGGTGCATTGAACTATTGCTGCCACCAGAGGGAGACAGAAACATTGTGGACTATGCTGAACAAAACCGAACTACATCTACCATCACCCTTTGCGTGAGGACAGGAAGTAGGTGGTACAAGGAAAACGAAAGAGATCAGCAGCCGCGTGCAAGGCATGGGCAGAGTGAGCGGAGCAGTGAAAGGTGGAGGACGCATGTTGGAGCTGTCAGGGATCGCAACCAGGCCGGAGTACAGATGCTGTCTTACTGGTGCTGGAGATCGGGACAGTAATTGTGTTGGGACCTACCTGTGCAGCGCTGAGAGGTCTGGAGGAAAAGCTGGTTCCGGCAGGACCCCGCATTAGGAGGCTGCGCCGATCGATTGGGAGTGCAGGCGGTGGATCGTTGTTCCAGTTGCGGAGATTTGGCAAGCAGGGAGCAGATTCAGTGGCACAGAGTCCCAGTACAAAGCGGAGAAGATCTTTTGGTCGAGGCATCGAGTGCTGGACAGTTTCGTTCATTGGATGGGTGAGAGGCCTCCCAGGCCACAGTTCCAAAACAGAAACGCACGCTGCAATATTGTTTAAATTTACAGGGCCCCAACGGTGACTAGTCGAAGACTGCTCTTTTCGTTCACTGGCCAGTTGAACATAGTATCTGGGTACCCTAGACAACACACATATACATTTTTGAGCTATTTTTCACGGGACTTACACTCCAGAACTGAGGGGGTTAACCGGTTTTCTTTTACCGCCGCGTGTTTTTCTCGCGTTACGAATTCTTGTTACTCAAATACCGTATATGCGTATTATATGCTGCTTTATTGGGATCAGTAAAGAATATAATATAGAAAAATCCACAACAGTGCTGGTGTATTGTTATTTCCTAGTGCGGCGAGTCTATCCGAAGGTTTATTCAGCGGCTCCTTCGGGGGTGAGCGCTACAGTATCATAACCCTGACTAATCCATCTCCTCACCTACCCTTGCCACATAATTAGTGGTGTCATAACTTGCTTTACTACCATGTCCATCACCATTTCTGATACAAAGACTAGTACTAGTGACCACAAATAAGATGGCAACTGGTAACTCCTCTTGTTCTCCTCCACCACAGCTCCTGTAGGTTGTATGCTTCTGTCACGGCCTAACTGCCGACTGAAGCGTTCCACTCCAGGGGAAGCTGAGATATGGTGTGTCCGCTGGCATGGCGGCTGACCCGCGGTAAATTCCGCGACGGTCTGGCCGGGTGGTAGGGGCACAATCTTGGCTGCCTCTTATCACAAAGGGGATCCGGTGCCTGGGCACACAGTCCTGGTGCACGGTGGTGGGCCTCGGCAACTCCGGGTGGAGAACTAAAGGAGGCTGCGGCCACGCATTATCTTGGGGGGGGGCATGGCTAACGTCCGTGTAACTGGGAGGGCAGGCCTGGGAAAGCTGCAGATGTGCTTTCATGTTGTTTACACCAAATTCAGACACTACCATCTGAATGTCGCAGCTGAAATCGAGACTCCCCAGACAAGGCAAGGTTTTTCCAATCTCCTTTTGTCCAATTTTGGTGAACCTGTGCAAATTGTAGTCTCAGTTTCCAGTTCTTAGCTGACAGAAGTGGCATCTGGCATGGTCTGCTGCTGCTGTAGCCCATCTGCTTCAAGGTTGGACCTGTTGTGCGTTCAGATGGTATTCTGCATGCCTTGGTTGTAACGAGTGCTTATTTGAGTTATTGTTGCCTTTCTATCATCTCAAACCAGTCTGCCCATTCTCCTCTGACCTCTGAAATCAACAAGACATTTGCGTCCACACAACTGCCGCTCACTGGAAATTTTCTTTTTTTCGGACCATTCTCTGTAAACCCTACAGATGATTGTGTGTGAAAATCCTGGTAGATCAGCAGTTTTTTTAAATACTCAGACCAGCCCATCTGGCACCAACAACCATGCCACGTTCAAAGCCACTTTCTTCCCCATTCTGATGCTCCGTTTAAACTTCAGGAAGTCGTCTTCACCACGTCTAGATGCCTAAATGCATTGAGTTGCTGCCATGTGTTTGGCTGATTAGCAATTTGTGTTAACAAGCAAGTGAACAGGTGTGCCTAATAAAATGGCCGGTGAGTGTATGTTATGTCACTCATAACTGTCCTACGTGATGTTGTAACGAATATGACACACTCATCTTATTAATGGGTCAAACCTATGTTCCCTGGTGATATTTAGTGCAAGCTCGTGTCTCTTATCCTGTTTTATGAAGAACGGGGCACATGCATGTTATTAACTGGGCACACTGGTGGTACCTACCTCTATTAAGTATAGGGCAAATTTATTTTAGAATTTAAACACACTTGTGTTTAGTTACATTCATTAAGATTACAGTTGCTTATCAGGAGGACATGCACATCTTTATTCAATGCATTATGGCCTTATGACAAGCTTAAAAATGACAGAAAATAGAATGAGAATGCAGGCAGTCTGTTCACATGAGTTATTAGCAGCGTGAAAACAAGGATCTTCAAACTCTGGCCCCCAAAATATTGCTGAACTACAGTTGTGTTCAAAATTATTCAACCCCCACTGAAATTGAGTGTTTTGGCCAGTTTGACATTGATTTTGATCATTCAGTCATTTTGCTTACAATTAAATCAAAGAGGCACGTGTAGGTCAGACAAATATAACATAACATTTATATTGAAATAACCACAAATGTCTTTTCTGTGCTCACATCATTATCAGTTTTATTCAACCCCCAAGTGACATTCAATCTTAGTACTTAGTACAACATCCTTTTACAGTTATAACAGCTTATAACAGCTTTTAAACGTGAAGCATAACTTGACACAAGTGTCTTGCAGCGCTTGGGAGTTCTGGCATGGAGGCCTTCATTACGCAGTGTGCGCCGTATTGTCTGAGCTGAAACTTCAGTACCCACATCTGACAAATCTTTTCTCAGTTCCTCAGCAGTCACACGGGGACTTTTCTCCACTCTACGCTTCAGGTAGCGCACAGCAGTCGAAGTCAGCACCTTCTTTCTGCCACGACCAGGTAGCGTTTCAACAGTGCCCTTTGCCTTGAATTTGCGAATGATGCTTCCTATGGTCTCTCTTGGTATGTTTAACATCTTTGCAATCTTCTTATAGCCATTGCCCTTCCTGTGAAGAGTAATCACCTCTTCTCTTGTCTTCCTGGACCATTCTCTTGACTTCACCATGTTTGTAACCACACCAGTAAATGTCTAGAAGGAGCTGAGTATCACAGTCATTTTAAAGATGCCTAATTGGTGCTTATTATGCTTTATTGCTGCTCCGCGACATCCACAGGTGTTTTCAATACCTGATTGAAAACACTTGAATGAACCTCTGTTCTTCAGAGTGGTAGTCTTTAAGGGGTTGAATAATTGTGTCAATGAAGAATTCACAAAAGAAACATTTACTACTGTATTACAAAACCAATTGATGTCATTTTAGTTGCATATGGTTGTTTAAAAAGTCCTTGTAGGATTTCATTCTGAATACAATTACAAATGTACACTAAATTCCCTAAAACCCTTTACAGCATTGGGGGTTGAATAATTTTGAACACAACTGTACAACTCCCAGAAGTCTTTAAATGCAATATGTGAACAGAGAATATTTGGGGTTGTAGTTCAGCAACATCTTGGATAGACAGAGTTTGGAGATCCCTCATTTAAAATAAAGTTCTGTTGCGCTGTACAATGAGAGGCAGAATAACAAATATACATACAGGTTCAACACACAGTACAGTAGGAGAGATGACCCTGCTCAGGAGCTTACAATCTAATAATAAAGTTGGAATAGGGCCCATAGTAAGAATGCTAAGTTTACAACAGCTCTGGTTTACACCGGGGTTGGATTACATCCTCAGGCTTTTCAAAGACGATCCTGATGACGGCTTTAATAACTAAACATAGATTATGACAGGACGGCAACTGAATTGTGAAATTTATGACAAAACCGATTTTCAGATAGAAAAATATCCTTTTCTGCAATTTTCCAGATTTGTTTATTCGTCGGTCTATTCTTAGGTTTTGTGATTTAAAAGTAATTTGCAACACAGAGTCATCTATAAGATCAGTATTTACTTAAAAGTCCTTTTTCAAAAGCATTTAGCTGTGGGTCATTGGGTTGTGGCTGCTGCCCACTAGTGGCGCAATGATGTACAACACCCTAGTATGCAGAAACCGACAAACTCTATAACAAAGGTGGCATCACAGTCATGATTGTATTTTTTTTATATATATTTTTGCAATCACTCACAAGAATCATTGGATGTGATCATTTATTACTGCGCTCAAACAAATGAGATTGATAAAGGGATACTTAGCGATTGTGTAAAATCCTTTCACCAGAGATGCAACTAATAGTTACAAAATGAGAGTATAATCAAAATTCCACGCTACACTTTTAAATACCCTTGAGATTTAATTTTGTTGGCTCTTATCCCACAATTATATAATTTAATGCTAAAAATGATGGCAAGTGTCTGACGCTGATTCAGATTCATGGATAATAACCAGAAATCACTGACCAGCCTGAGATAATCGAGACTGTCTGAGTCAATCCATAAATCAAGCAGACGGGGCGCTGAAAACAAAGGCTCCAGTTCAAATCAGTGAAATTGAGTTTTAATAAGTGAAAATGATCTCAAATGTTTGATAAAGGCTTTAGATCTCTGACACTGACATTGAATTATTGCTCAGATCAAAGCCTCCAGGGTAAAAGACGATCACAGTCGCTGATTTGGGAGATGCTTTGTGAAACAGCACGCTGTAAAGTTGACAACTTACAAAATACAGGAAGAAGTTGCTGTATTGTTTAATAAAAAAGACGAGCATTAAACAGAACTGGAGATTTGTTCTTGTTAACCCATGGTATTTATGGTAACTGACGGCTAAATAAATAATCTCCTTATTAACTGATTTTTAGGAATGTGTACACTAAATTGGGAATCGTGAAGACCTGTCAATGGAAGCAGGAAACGAGACATTTTGGAAATGAATCCCAAGTAGTTTAATTAGTTTTAATCCTCGATGCAGTATGTAATTATCGTTTGTCTCTTTTTCCTTAGAACATTATTAGGTTGCCCGTTTCCGCTCACTCAATGTACATCTTCCTATCGCAGGGCCACCACATGTGCCTGTCCACCCTGCTCAAGTACAGCCCGAAGACCTTGCAGCGTATAAGGAATCTGATCCAGGGCCGTGAAGCCTACATCGTTGGAGGAGTCCTGCATTCGGATGACCTCGCGGTGGCAGACTTGCTGGGTGTCCCCATATTGGGCACTGAACCAGAGCTGGCACATCTCTACAGGACTAAGTCAGGCAGCAAACGTATCTTCATCAGCGCGTGCATTCCTACTCCTCCTGGTGTATACGATATCTATAATGAACAGCAGGTAAGGGCCACATGCCGTCCCAAGAGCTAACACTCTAGCTTACTATTAGTCGCATAAGAATTTCAAATTATTCCATTGCTTCCACTCTACAGCTGGTATTATTTGAAGCATGACATCACAGTTTATTGATTAGATCATCAACTGCCTGGAGCTTTCTTTTTTTTATTTCCGCTCATGTTTTCATTTCACTTAGGTTTGTATTCACTAGGGGAGTTATTCAGTAAGTGCCGGTATTGCAATGCTGACAAACGCTGCGAGTAACATCCAAAGAGACAGGAGAAGCTTCACAGAGCAGCTTTTCCTGTCTCTTCTTGGATTTTCTGTTTTTAGAACGCTGTGGTCTGTTTTGCAACACCAGCACTTCTTGAATAACCCCCTAAGTATGGAAATGGGCTGAATTGATTACAGGATTGTACAGGTCAGCAGATTTGGCAAAGTGACAGATTTTGATAATGTTCAAGCTCCGTTATTATGCCCTTAAGTATGCATTTCCTTTGTCAGTTCAACACAGTTCTCTGTTTAGTGAATATGCCGCTGCGTGTTTTTGTTTATATATCCTGTGTTGTGAGCTTCTCTGTATACATGTTTGTATCTTGATGTTTTATTCTAGCCAAGCATATTTGATGCGCTGTCTTGGAGTTACACTTGACTCTGCTCTTTCCTTCATCCCCCACATCAAGTCTCTTTCCTCCTGACGATACCAACTGCGTAATATTTCCAGAATTCGGCCATTTCTTACCGCTGTCACCACAAAACAACTCATACACGCCCTGGTAATCTCCCGACTCGACTATTGCAATAATCTCTTATCTGGCTTCCCTCTGTCCCGCCTCTCCCCCCTACAATCCATCCTGAACGCCTCCGCCAGGCTAATTCACCTCACCCGCCGCTCTGTCTCTGCCGCTCCCCTCTGCGAGTCCCTTCACTGGCTCCCCATCCACTGCAGAATTAAGTTCAAAATCCTTATCCTTACCTACAAAACCCTCACTAACTCAGCGCCCCACTACCTGTCCTCACTAATCACCAAATACACCCCAGTCCGCTCCCTCAAGGTCAAACAGTGACCTGCGCCTAGCTTCTCCCCGCATCATCTCTTCCCATGATAGACTGCAGGATTTCTCACGCGTAGCCCCCACTCTCTGGAACGCTCTCCCTCGTACTGTCAGACTTTCCCCTAACTTCTCTTCCTTCAAACGCTCCCTTAAAACGTTCCTATTTAGGGAAGCCTACCACCCAACTCACTGACACAACCATCAATCACTCTCACCTTACAGTCCTCTCCTCCAGTTTCCAACCCCAACCCTCCCAGATTGTGAGTTCCTACGGGAATAGGGCCCTCATCTCCTCCTGTACTGTTTGTCAAATGTTGTTCAATGTATTGTAACCCTGTCTATACTGTGCCTATTGTACAGCGCTGCGGAATATGCTGGCGCTTTATAAATAAAGAATAATAATAATAATAATTATGCGGTTAATTCACTAAACATCAAATTTTGATTAAATGAAGACGTGCCGTACAAAGTTTGGAGCATATTTTCCATCTTTGCTCCATTCACAATTCCTGGGTTTCGTGACTTTTTCAATCTACATTTCCACTCACTCCAGTTTAAAGCTTCTGGTGATTTTGTTTTCTTTGTCCTTTTTTTTCTTGCTAAGCAGTGAGTTTTATTAAATTGAAATGTGAATTAAAACCATTATATTGTAGTTGAACCAAAGGGTTTCCCCCTCCACAAATCACTGTTTAGTGAATAAACCCTAATGTCTTACTGTATATTCCGATCTCCCAATGTGTGCATTATTTTTCTGTTATTTGCTCTGTGTCTATGCTGTATTCCAGCCACGTGATTATTAACATAACACGTGTTCCTGATTTGTATTCGTTATACCATTAGGTTTTATTCCATTTTTACTTTGTGCAATCAAGTAAATTTGTTGTGCTAGTTTACTTTAGGACATTAATTAATACTTTAGCAACAAATATCTCCCCAAAAGGAGAAGAGAATCTCTCTTGAAACCCTTAAGGTAAAACCTAACTTTTATTTTAACGAATAAAAACATTTGTTTGTACACACGCATTACAACATCCAAAATACTAAAAAAATCAGTTTGAAGTAATATTGGCTTGCGTTTATTTCTGGATTATCCTCAACCAAATATTGAGGAATTCCCAATTTTTTGGTTGTTGTAAAAATATCGTTTTAAATTAAACAATTGCCGCTGCCCAACAGAGAGATTTCAAACAACTAAAGCAAATTAGATTCTCGTTAGTATATCCTTATAACAGGTCTCCTTGATTTGAGACCCACATACTTATAATAATAAATTCAGTCGACTTGAACTGGTCCTCATACGAAATCTAATACCAGTACCATTGGGACCAAGATTCACCACAAATTTGCCTACCACAAACAACCAAAGACCAAGATCTACTAACAAAGTCTTGCAGGCCATCAATAAGAACGAGCTAAATGAGAGCTTAATGTTGGTCCAGTCGTTTGAAACTTTCTGAAGTATGGAGAATTAAAAAGATGTGGGTCCCAAATCAAGGAGACCTGATATAAGGATATACTAACGAGAATCTAATTTGCTTTAGTTGTTTGAAATCTCTCTGTTGGGCAGCGGCAATTGTTTAATTTAAAACGATATTTTTACAACAACCAAAAAATTGGGAATTCCTCAATATTTGGTTGAGGATAATCCAGATATAACCACAAGCCAATATTACTTCAAACCCCAAAAAAATGTCGTATTTTGGGTGTTTCAATGCGTGTGTACAAACATGTTGCTAAATTAGTTGTGTTTAATCACCAATCTCTCTCTTCTTGATTAGTTCTCATTGTGCAAGGTAATTTTACAGTGCACATTATTTTGTGTGTATTAATTAATACTTTCTCCATTCATTATGTAATACTTTCTTCGTTGAATCTTTTACTCCGATACGTTTTGAATCGTATAGTGTTTAACGTTAATTGTATTGTTTCGCCAGTGTTGTTGCTTTGTATCAATTGTTTTTGTGTTATTTCAAATAGATTGCTTTTTTAATATTTTTATTATAGATTACAAGGAATATAAGAACATCCATAGCCACAAAAACTACAGATATAACTCTTCAAGGAGATTTTCTTTTTATGTCTTGCACTGTTGTGCTCATGTATGATTTTATATGTAATGATATCTGAAGACTAGAAATGTACATATGTATATATATCATACCACTACTGTATACAGCAATGTATTAGCTTTACACCTTTTGTTTTATGACTATGTTTGTGAATATATATAATATATATATATATATATATATATATACATATATGAGAGAGACATTTGTACACATGAGTTTCAGCCATATGTTCAGATGTATGTACCAGTTTCCATGTGTGTCTGTATGATCCTGTTCATGCTTCTATGTTTCTCCTTGCCCCCTGTATATCAGTATATGTCATTCTGTGTGCCTATGGGTATGTGAATTTTTTTTTCTTAATGTCCTCAGTTCCTGGATTCTTTGGGGCAGCTGATCGTCAGTAACCTCCATGTGAGCCGCTGGTTATTTAAAGTGGACAATGAGTTTGGAGGCAGCGGGACTGCATTCTGTGACATTGCCATGCACCTGCCAAGCTACAGCTGGGCCTTGAGGGAGCAGCAACGATATGGTCCAGACGTATGGAAGCAGAAATGGGCACAAGTAAGTACATTTTACATCCATTGTTATATCCGGTCAGCATGAAAGGAGTTAACGTCCCTGCATTGTCAGTGTGGAGCCCTTTAATAGCAACCTCAAAGCCTCAGGTTCCCTTCACACCGGCAATGCTTTAATGTCCTGTTATTCCCCGACCTGTTCTGTTCCTTAATGAGGACAATGTAAGAGTGGCGTCGGCAGCGGCACAGCCGGTGAACGCTGGCAGGTTATTAAAACATTACAGCATCTTGATGAAAGACTTTCCTGCAGGCTAAGAACGACAGAACAAGACTCCATTCCACGGCGATGATTAGAAATGAGTGTATGTCTCTGAGCGCTAAATTATGTTAATAGTTACAAATTGAGGTATTTGCATAACAGTTTATGATACATAATGACAAGTTCCCCTTTCTCTGTGTGTGTCACATCACTGAGACCTGTGCTTGTCTTGGGTAAAAAAAACTGATTGATGTTTTGAAACGTAGTGTTATCACAGCCCGTCACACAATGCAGTTTGATCTCCACTTATTCACCTTTCCAGTTATTATTATTATCGCTGATTTATCCACACATGGTGTAAACCTGCCGTGGCTAACCTTGGCACCCTAGATGGGAAAGGGACATTCTTTTGATTAACGTCCACCCTTACTGATCATCCTTTGATGTACACCCACTCTGGCTGAGCATCGTGATATATGCTTTTATTATTTGGCAGTAAATTGCTGAAATGTACCGTACCGTTGTACAATAAGTAAACAATGAGTACAAGTATATGACAAGGCCTTTACACTGTTACAACCCAACAATCAAATCTGAAGCCAAGATCAGCCATCATAGCGCCACACCAATATACCCATCAATGTTTGCCTTTTGCTCCAGTTGTCTTATGAACCATCTCAGACACTGTATGTGGGAAAATGTTTTGTATCAATCCATGAGAATTCTCAAACGTAAACATGATTAAATTAACAAAATCTGCTTTTCTCAAATATACAGCTTTATTTATAGGATGTCGGGAAGTAATTAGATAATCTTTTGCTAAGCTATGTGTCGTGTTACATTTTCTTTTTATCTTTTTTCTTCTTGTACGCTCATCAGATCATTTACTCCACCTGAAACACGCCTCTATACGGATAGGGTGTAAAATCATGCCCCAGCTCAACACCATGCTTTCAAGGGTTCTCAAGAGATGCTCAACATCTCTCAAGTCTCTTCTTCAATTGTCTTCAGGTCTGAAACTGTTAAGTAATCTCTTTCACTGTGGGATTTTGGCTGTTTTCCCCATATCTGGGGCAGTCATCAGACTCCCGCTGTTCGCAGTGTTCTGCTGACAAATGACAAGTGTGAATTCCTTATGGCATCCCCTGTTTGTAGTAAAATCAGATCAGGCAAAAGGAAGACCATTGCTAGCTGCTTCAGCCAAGCAGGGACAATCGGTCAGAGCAAGGCCTGCTGTTTAACTCATTCAACAGCAATGGGGCCAGCAGAATGGATTATGTCAATCTCTTTATAGACCCATTAAGGCAAAAGATGACAGGGATAAAAATACTGAAATGATATATATATAGCCATATGCCATGTAACCAATAAAAGAAATTCTATGATGTCCGCAAACAATGGTTCAAATATATATGGTTTAGGCACTACAGTCTCAATCTTTATTTATTTAATCATAGAATTTCTGTTTTTTATTATGAATACAATGGACAAATTCAGGCAGTTAGAGATTTCCAGGTCATCCCTGACTATCAAATTCCCTGGCCTACGGACCAGTACTCAGAATGGGCTGAGCTGGTCAATCTTGGTATATTACTATACATTTATTTATATATCCCCTGCAGATTCTGTAGCACTGTACAAGACTGTTGAACAAGGAGATAATATATCAGAAATAGAATGTCGTAAGAAGGGTGATACAGTGTGATTGGAGGACCCTTTTCCTGAGGAACTTACAATCTATAAGGGATATACCGTGTGTGTGGAAAATAAATATATATATATATATATATAACAAACGCCTACTCCTTTATGTGGAGGCTAAATAAGCATTCAGAATTCCTGTCTGAAATACTGGGCGGCTAAGCCGCTTACCAATCAGGGACAACAAAATCAAACATCCTTTCCTTCTGTTCAGGACTGCAATTCTAATCAGGCATCGACTGTGCATTAACCCTATAGGGGAAAAAGGAGTTCTCCATTCACCTGCTGATAAACCTGTGGTCTACCACCCTGCCCCTAATCACACTGTCACAATATATATATATAGTGTGTTTATTATTGCAGAAGCCACTTGCACATCACAGCAATTCGATGAATTGCATCCCAGAGCTCCTGTGCCACAGTCTCCATATGCAACAAGGAATTCTGGGTAGGATATGCAAATGACATTTGGCTCACTTTTTTGCATCCTGGGTCTGTTATTACACAGAACCCTAAAATCAATGCTATGCCACACTGTGGCTTTGTAGCAGAGATAAGGTTTATGCAACTGGTCAATGCCACTCCTAGGACAGCGCTGTTTCGGGTTTGTTGGACCCTCATCAGCTAGGAGCTAGGCATGATGACCAGTTGCAGTGGAGGCTTGGGACCCGTAGGGCAAGTCAGTATCTACAACAGTTGTGGTGGAGGCCAAAAGGGAGATAAAAAGCCTCCACACTAAAATAAGTATTTATTATTGCACACACAGGGCCCTATTACATTCTTCGCGCACAAGCGTGCGTGCGCTCGCGCAAAAACGCATTACCGCGAGGGGCAAAACCCTTTGCGCTGAACCTCATATTACGACATTCGCGCACAAAATGTGTGTTAACGTCTAACAGAGTGACCCTGCGTGAACCCTTTGCGAGCGCAATTTAATGCATGCATCCTATACTTAACATTGTGAGCGCAAATGCGTTTGTGCGCTGGTGCACGCATGGTATTACAATCTTAGTGCAAAATTTAAGGGACAACGTTTGCGCGCATAATTTTAACGTCTTTGAAAAGCTGGTGGTAACGGCAAATTGTAACAACCTGACCGTACCAAACTGCAGATTCACAACGGAGAACGTCGATGCGCACGTTATTTTTACTAGATCCATCAAAAATGACGGCCACTACCTTGTCTTCCGTCACAACGTACGTCTGTTGTGCGCAGTCCGCACAAAAACGACGAACTCGCGTCAAAAATGACGGACTCACGTTAATAATTACATTGCAGGGCAGGCGGAGCTAGACTTGTACACGAGAGGTCGCGTTCTCACAGGGCTACGCTACAGAGACTGCTATTTCGGGACTATTTGGCACCTATTTCTCGATTTTTTTTTTTGTTGCCAGCTTTTTGCATCCTGGCTTGTTGACCCATAGGAGGCACGGAGGGACCCCAAGCAGAGTCGAGAGGTGGTTCTGTGAGCTCGGGAGGCCCCTGGAACGGAGACGGCGGCCTAGTGCGGGTGGCCATTTTGGGAGCCTGTAGAGATACCGCGGTCTGTTGCTGCCTCGCCGGCTGTGGAGAGTCATATCCTGGTCCCGCCTAGCGCCCGGATGGGTAAGAAGACAGCGAAGCGGGCTGACTCAGTGCCGAACCCGGGCCAGCATGACATCCGTGACTCTTTGGGTGACAGACGGCTGTTCGCCACGGGTCTCCCATCCCCCACCCTGCCTCCGTGATACGGTTCCTCTGACGAGGATGGCTTCACCTGGTCAAGGGGGAGACGTGATGAGGCCGACCTGCTCTCCTCGGAGCCTCCGTTACAGGACCAGAAGGCCAGGAAGGCCTCTGCGAAAAAAGCTGCTAAGGCGGCCTGCCAGTGGGCTGCACTTTCTGTCTCTTCCGACGTTGCTGCCATTCACACTGCCTCGTCCGCTTTCCTAGCGGCTACCCCAGGGGAAGACGTTCAGCTTGCCACTAAAGGCGACATTAAAAGAATGCTGAATGATATGCGGGCAATGTGGAGTGCTGACGTGGCGGGAGTAAAAGCTGAGGTAACCCTGGTGCAGGAACATATGGTAGATATTCAAGCCCGAACAACGACTGTGGAGACCGCGCAAACCCAGCTTGCCTGTAGAGTGGAATCTCTTCAGCTACAAGTGGAGACTTTGTCGCGTAAAGTGGAATCATTGGACGCCCGACACCGCCGGCGCAACATCCGTATCTGGGGGGTCCCGGAATCAGTGCAGCCTGAGGCGACTGTGGCATATGCCAACCGCTTGGAGAGCCACCTGCTGAAGCTCCCTCCCAACGCTCCAGAGACTTTTGGCTTGGCGCTTCACGTCCGGAAATCGGCGGCAGCCCCGGAGACGGCGCCGCGACATAGTATTGCGGTGGCAAGGGAGATACCCATGAAACAAAATCTGATGTCGCTACCTTCGGCGAAGGGTGTCATTGCCTTTGAATCCTCCGCAGTATCTCTGTATAACGATCTGCCTTTCTTGACGCTGGCGGCACGCCGGAGGTTTCGAGAGGTGGCGACTTGTCTTCGGGCTAAGGGGGTTTGGTACAGATGGGGGGCGGCTGGCACCCTGCTCTTTACACTCCACAATGTGCCGAATATCTTTGGCACCCCGGATGAAGTGTGGCCGGTTCTTGCCTCCCTAGGGATTCCCGGAGGTCTGGAGACCGTAGTGGCTAGTGCCGCAGCTTCACCCTCTCTGGATCCAGGCTGAGTGCCTGCCGCCTTCCTCACTCGCCTCTGGAGAATTAGACACCGGCTGTCCATAATTGATTGGATGACTCTCCCACCCGAGTGTTTGTTACCCCCTTATTCCCCTCACCAGTTAGTTAAGACTCCCACGTTGGGTATTTGAGACTTTTATTTTACGTTTATGGAGGACTTTTGTTGTTCGTCTTTATCTTAATCCACCTTTTGCATTTATTTTCTCCCCCCCACCCACCCTTAATTCAGAGACACTTCGGACACTACTTTCTATTTTTTCTTGCTGACATTCCCCGGCTGGGGATAGATTTGAGACTTTGGTTTTATTTTTTTACGAAGTATTTTTGACAAATTTGCTATAACCCCCCCTCCCCAGTTTTTCATCATTTTGCTGATTCTTCATGCGACCCCACCCTTTTATGTTCTATGCTTCTTATGAGAGTACAATATCTGGCCCTGCGAGGCGGACTATGACTGTCAGTCTGTGACCTTTCTTTCTTTACAAAATAAAAATTTTAATTACAGAAGAAAAAAAAATGACATTGCGCTCACTGATTTCTGCGCGCAACGGTACTTTGTGCGCATTATTGCACGTCGGTTTTACGAGCGCAATTTCCCGATGGATGAAAATATGTGCGAGGAATGTAATTCCAGCAGTGATTTTCGTGCGTTAACGTTTAACACTTTGCGCAAAAAACACGCGTTTAGCGTGCATTTTTGCATTAAGAATGTAATAGGGCCCACATTGTTTTAGTCGTAAAAAATAAGTGTGGAAACTATTCAAGATAAGTTTAACCATTGGTGACACGTCATACTTAATCCACCACACAATGTGCAAATATGATATTAGAAAGATAGGTTGGGTTTTAGAGAATCATTATGGTATTATGGTTTAATTAATATCATGTATTTCTGGGGACTTAATAAGGAAACATATGATTGGAACCTAAGTAAAACCTTTACTGCGTGTGGACCATATAGGAACTCGATTCCTCCTGAAAAATTATAATTCTCATTTAACTTATCCCTTGTATTATGCATCGTTGGGTGTCTTGCCCATGGACACTTGCTAGAGATGTTCCCTGACTGGGGGTTTGACCCGCATCTCCAAGGTTGTACAGTGGTGAAGTTGCAACACAGTCTAGTATTTAACATTCATAGCTTCACTGAAATACGATTTATAAAAAAATTCTACCCCATGAGCAATAAAGCTCTTCCTTTATTCCAATGTTTCCCAAACTCACTGCCAGGCCAGGTTTGCCAGATATCTATATCTATTTGCCAGATATATATTCAGTGTAAAATAAAAATCATAAATAATAAAATAAAAACGTAACTTTTTTCACAGGGTTGAAATGGCTCAGCATTAACGGTCAGACTATATATTACATTGTGTTTTACTTTAGTTGTATATTAAGGGTTAATGGGCAAGCTTCATCCCTCACAATATACGTTTTATTTTTTCCTTGACTATGGAATTTTAGGGGTTAATGGGTAGGCTACATGCCTCAGAGTATATACATTTCATGGTTTCCCTTGATTACAGGCATTTTAGGGGTTAATGGCTAGGCTATATGCCTCGCAGTGTATTCATTTCATGTTTTTCCTTGCTTAATGGCATTTTATGGGTTAATGGGTAGGCTACATGCCACTCTGTTTATTATCTTGATTGTTTTTCCATGGGTTTATGGCATGTTAGGGGTTATTATGGAAGTTATTTAAAGGGTCTATTCATCTTTCGATCCTTTGCTTTTTTCGACACTTTTGGGGAATCCATTTAGCTGAAAATATAATGAATTCCGTATTTAGCGACTGGTTACTGTAATTTGCGAAAATTGGAGTTGCTGAGGCGAAAACCATTGAATTGCGACAAATAAAATATTGAATTTAAGTATCAGTGCAGACCACATAGCAGCCATCTATACTTTATTGACTCTTCATCCATCACAATGTGCATGAAAGAACAGGAGAGCCCATGACATATTTAGATTTTTTTTGTGGTTCAAGGGATACTATGTTTATTATTTAATGCTCTATCCCACAACATGGTGTAAAGGAAGGCCTTGTGGGCAGCTCTATGTCTATCTGGTGGTTATTATTAATATCCTTACCACCACACATTATATGACGGAATACCAGGGATAGTTCTGTCAGTCCCTTTACTTAGTCCTGTGAATGTTTTTCCAACCTACAGCCAACATGTCTCAGATGGTGATATGTATTCCCATTATCCCTATTTACTAAGCACCTACTGGAACATGAAATATATATATATATGCAGGTCTATTCACTAAAGGTGAAACTCAGGAGAATTGGCAGAAGAAGTGAATATTCTAGGTCAAAATAGCCAAACCAGAAAAAAATTCACCCATTTATCTCACTTTCCAAATCTGCTATTTGGTCTAGATTTTTCTCTTCTCCTGCCAATTCTCCTGAGTTTCACCTTTTTATGAATAGACCTGATAGTACCCAGATTGAGAGGTGTTATTACCACTCTAAATTATTAAATGTTTTCGTTTATTTTTTTTTTTTTTTAAAAGTAGCAGGTACACAGTGTATGCTTAAGAGCTAGCCCATTTTCATCATATATCTATAATATAACACTTCAATATCTCATTTTATTATACAGTATGTATATATATATATATATATATATTTAAATATATTTTCATTGTTTAGATTTATGAAGCTTCTAAACGATTTAATTTTGTGCCTACTAGCCATGATATACGAAAACGTAAAATGTGTCGGTAATGTATCCCTGCTAACAGAGATTGAATGAATTGATTAGACTTAACTACTATTGAACTACTGCGTTGTTGTAATACAGAGCGCTATAATAATAAGCAAAGCAATATAATTATTTGCAGAATGATAATAAAACAAACAGCTATAGTAGCGCACAGCAGGATATAATAACATGCAGATCCAGTGATGATGTAATATGAACTAATATGATAATTCACATTCCACTGTAACAATAAAATCCAAAGTTGCAACTTGCGGAATGATCTAATATAATCTCACTGTATCCCTGCTCTCCTGGCTACACCACCAGTGACATCTTTATTATGCAATAGGACATGGAAAATGTTGCAGAGTTAAGGTAAAAAAATGGATTCAGGGTCTAAGGCTCGGGTCAGACGAGCGCAGTGTCCTCGTCCGTGTTGCCGCACATTTTAATGTCCGTGGTAGCATACAATTATGATCGATAGAGACCCACACACGAAGTACGTCCGCACACAAGTGCGGACGCACAACGGACGCGGCAAACGGACTCAAGTTAGGCAAGAACGTTAAACCGCTAGAACGGACACACAGAGTGCGCTGCGTCCGCAACGTCCGCATAGCTTTGTGTGTGAGTAATGGAACGAAGTCAGATGGACTGCATTTTTGACGTCCAGCATTTTGACAGACAAAATGGTTTTTCATATTAATTTTATTTCCCATCTACATCAGTCAAAAAAAAGTCAGTCACAAAAACGGACTGTGTGGCCACTACCTTGTTGTCAGTCAGAAAGTACGTCCATTGTGCACGGACGCACAGTCTGCACAGAATGTGCTCGTCTGACCCTAGCCTTAGTAGAGTTAAAAGATGTATGAGGGACTACAGTTGCAAGAAAAAGTATGTGAACCCTTTGGGATTACGTGGAGTTTTGTATTAATTGGTCATAAAATGTGCTCTGATCTTCATCTAAGTCACAACAATTTGAAAAACACTCAGGGTTATCCAAAGAGATCCGAATTGCTTGAGAAAGGTAACCGAACGCTGAAAAATCTGCGTTCGGTTACCTTTCTTGGCCATTCGGCTATCCAGAGAGCAGGCAATTCGCCAAATCCTGGCGAATTGCCTGCACATAAAGTACCTTTTCGGTGCCTGTTCGAGGGCAGTGAAAACCCCATAAAAAAGCACTGCTTCGGCTATTCAGAGAACACAAACCAGCAGTGAAAGGTTCCCGAAATGCCCTGCCATTCGGTGGTTTAATTCGGCAAGTTTATTCAGGAGAATCCCATAGGCTTCAATGTTAAAAATATTCCCGTTTTAATTCATTATCTAATAAACCATTCATTGTAAAATTCTGCAGTAAAGAGTCTCTTTATTTATAGATTTTTTAGGATATTTTAAGCATTCTTCTGGATTTGTTTTTAAAAGTCCGATTTTTTTTTTTTGATTATTTTTTTTAAGTTTACTTTTTTTTTCTGTAACAGCCCTTTTTATTATCATTCCCTGGACCTCATATGCAAATTTCAGACATTTTCACTCAGTAGTTTCTTTGCAAACAGCGTTTCACTTTTCAATCATTCATGCAAACTGTTTTCCTACTTTATTCACTTCGCTCTGTCTGCGGTGTCGGCTTTTTCCGGCGGCTTCGCTGCCTGTGATCAGCTCCTGCTCGGGTTTTTCCGGCGTCTTCGACGGATTAATCCAGATGTTTTTGCAGGTTTTCGGCGTGCATTCGCCAGGTTTTGCGGTTCGTTTCATAGAAACATAGAAACATAGAAAAATGTCGGCAGATAAGAACCTTTCGGCCCATCTAGTCTGCCCAATTACATGGATACTTTACCTGGATTTATCTTTTGTTTAGGATAGCCTTATGCCTATCCCATACTTGCTTAAATTCAATTACTGTTTTGGCCTCTACCACTTCTACTGGAAGACTGTTCCATGTATCCACCACCCTCTCAGTAAAATAATGCTTCCTGATGTTACTTTTAAACCTTTGCCCCTCTAATCTAAGACTATGTCCTCTTGTTTTGCTATTTTGTTTCCTTTTAAATATACTCCCTTCCTCTACCTTGTGGATTCCCTTTACGTATTTAAATGTTTCTATCATATCTCCTCTGTCTCGTCTTTTTTCCAAGCTGTACATGTTAAGATCATTAAGCCTTTCCTGGTAACTTTTCTCCTTCAAGCCGTACACCATTTTAGTAGCCCTTCTCTGAACTCTCTCTAAGATGTCTATATCCTTCTGCAGATACGGTCTCCAGTACTGCACACAGTACTCCAAGTGAGGTCTCACCAGTGCTCTGTACAGTGGCATGAGCACTTCCCTTTTCCTACTGCTAATACCACTCCCTACACAACCAAGCATTCTGCTAGCATTTCCTGCTGCTCTATTACATTGACTACTTACCCTTAGATCCTCTGAAATAATGACCCCTAAATCCCTTTCCTCAGATGTTGAGGTTAGGACTGTAACAAATATTCTATATTCAGCCCTTGGGTTTTTACGTCCCAGGTGCATTATCTTGCACTTATCCACATTAAAACTCAATTGCCACAACTCCGACCATTTTTTTAGTTTACCTAAATCATTTGTCATTTGGCTGATCCCTCCAGGAACGTCAACCCTGTTGCAAATCTTTGTGTCATCAGCAAAAAGACATACTTTTCCATTAATACCTTCTGCAATATCACTAATAAAAATATTAAAGAGAATGGGTCCAAGTACTGACCCCTGAGGTACCCCACTGGTAACAAGACCTTGCGCCGAATAAACTCCATTTACCACAACCCTCTGTTGTCTGTCACTCAGCCACTGCCTAATCCAGTCAACAATATTGGAATCCAAGCTCAAAGATTGCAATTTATTGATAAGCCTTCCTTTTGGTTTGCGGTAGCTTTTCAATTCGGGGACCCTGTGCTGTTTGCTGAATACACCGCAGGGTCACCGAAATGGGATCGGCAAAAGGAACCGAATTGAAGAGAACAAAAAGTCACCGAACGTGCGGTGCAGCCACCTCCCTGCTTGTCTCTATTTAAACCAGGTGTTGGTCAGCGAGCAGCATCAGACATGCTGCCTTCAAGTACACTGGAGAGGCTGGAAGCCCCCAACGTTACATGGATGTGTTGCTGAAAGCTGTCCTGCCCTTTAAAAACACACACCAGTTTTGGGTTTACAGGTTTCAAGAAGCACTGCCTGATGTGAACCATGCCTCGCAGAAAAGAGCTCTCAGAAGACCTATGATCAAGAATTGTTGACTTGGATGAAGCTGGAAAGGGTTACAAAAGTATCTCCAAAAGCCTTGATGTTCATGTGTCCACAGTAAGACAGACTGTCTACAAATGGAGAAAGTTCAGCACTGTTGCTACTCTCCCTAGGCGTGGTCGTCCTGTAAAGATGACTTCAAGAGCACAGCGCAGAATGCTTAATGAGGTAAAGAAGAATCCTAGAGTGTCAGCTAAAGACTTACAGAAATCTCTGGCACATGCTAACATTTTTGTTGACACATCTACAATAAGGAAAACATTAAACAAGAATGGAGTACATGGGAGGACACCATGGAGGAAGCCATTGCTGTCCAAAAAGAATATTGCAAATCGTTTGAAGTTTGCAAAAGAGCACCTGAATGTTCCACAGCACTACTGGCAAAATATTCTGTGGACAGATGAAACCAAAATTGAGTTGTTTTATTAAAAAACACACAACACTATGTGTGGATAAAAAAAGGCACAGCATACTAACATCAAAACCTCATCCCACTGTAAAACATGGCGGAGGGATCATCATGGTTTGGGGCTGCTTTGCTGCCTCAGGGCCTGCACGGATTGTTGTCATTGATGGAAAAATGAATTCCAGAGTTTATCAAGACATTTTGCAGGAAAACGTAAGACCATCTGTCCGCCAACTGAAGCTCCGCAGAGGATGTATGATGCAACAGGACAATGACCCAAAGCATACAAGTAATTCAACAAAGGAATGGCTTCAACAAAACAAAATACGCCTTCTGGAGTGGCCCAGTCAGAGTCCTGACCTCGACCCGATTGAAATGCTGTGGCATGACCTTAAAAGAGCGAGTCACACCAGACATCCCAAGAATATTGCTACACTGAAACAGTTTTGTGAAGAGGAGTGGTCCAAAATTACTCCAGATCGTTGTGCAGGTCTGATCTGCAACTACAGGAAACGTTTGGTTGAGGTTATTGCTGCCAAAGAAGGGTCAACCAGTTACTAAGTCCAAAGGTTCACATACGTTTTCCACCCTGCACTGTGAATGTTTACATGTTCTGTTCAATAAAAACATGAAAACATATAATGTTTGTGTTGTATTATTTTAAGCAGACTGTGTTTTTCAAATTGTTGTGACTTAGATGAAGATCAGAGCACATTTTATGACCGATTCATGCAAAACTCCACGTAATCCCAAAGGGTTCACATACTTTGTCTTGGAACTGTATATAGAAAGCATGGGTTTCAAATTTGTGGTCAGACAAGTGGAATTGAAAGGGTTAAAATAGAGAAAGATGAAAAAGGGAAGATATGAGCTGGAAGGAAAAGGGTTAGTTATAAAAGGGTAGAGGTTTTGAAGGTGGAGAAGGACAAAGAAAAAAGTGATTTACAATGAAAAGAAATGATTGGGTCAATGGTTTGGATAACGGAGGAGAGAAGTTGAAGATGATGGAGGTGAGAAAGGAGATATATGGGTTATTCACAAAGCGCCGGTGTTTGCTGGTATTGCAATGCCGACAAACATCCACATTTAACAAAATTTGAGGGGGGCGTGGCCGGCCGCATGGGGAATCAGACGTGCTTTCTAGGAGCTCCGCTGAAACCCACTGATATCGGGGGTTTCTACCCAGATTTCCCGTGAATTATTTGAAGATAACACCCCCGCTGAGCTGGCCATTGAGTGGCAGACTTCGAAGCTCGTTTTGGCCCCCTCTCCGGAGTCTGGAGGAGCTTGGAGTTTAAGGCCTCTGAGTAAGCCCTGCAGTCAGCCATCTTGAGGCCTATACCCCAGCATTTCGTCGACCTGCTCCAGGAGTGGTCCCCTTACCCGGGTGTACAGCTGCGGCGGTTGGAGAGGATGGAGGACCCTTGTCTACTGACTGCTGCGGAGGTCCCCATAGCAGAGGAGGGAGAGGGGGAGTTCCAGGGGCAGCTGGTACTCCCACCCCCGGTCAGAACCCTGGGAGCCATGTTGGAGGGCCCCGAGGCGCTTGTGGAGCTGATGCCTGGGGACGATGAGACTCCGCTCACGCGCGGTGCATGGCGGCAAATGATGGACGTGCTGTGGGGCGTACGGAGGCCTTTGCTGGAGGAGAGGCGGTGGAGGGCTTGCTGATGGTCCGCGTGGAGGTCCCTACAGAGGTTAATGCCGGTGAGATCGAGAGGGTGCCTGATCCGTTGCGCAGACCCCCGTTCCCAGCGAAGACACTGGAGGAGCGTGAGGTCGCTGAGATGCCTGCGTGTCGGGGCCTAGCTGAGATGGTGATTATGGTACCGGAGGCTGCGGCTCCCTCTGTGAGGCCTGTGCTGGGGGTGCTGCTCGGGGCCCTGAGCTTGGGCGCTGTTGAGGGCCAGTGCTTACCTTGGCCCTGGACTGTTCCCGGTGCGGCGGACGGGGGGACCTGGTCGCTGGATATTTCAGGCGTTGCAGGCGATGAAAGAAGGCATGGCGATGCTTTATACCCCACGTTCCTGCTGGACACAGGCTGAAGGGAACTTCCTGCCGATCCGCTGTTGCATACTGTTTTCCGACCTTGGCACCCCTACATGGCCTGCTGCGATTTTCTCCCCCTTCGCTTATTTCCCGATGACTTTTTGTTTCTTTTTATGTTTACCCTGATTGCTGAATAAAAGCAGATTTTTCTTTTTACTGCACGGTATCCGCAGACTTTTGCTGTCCCCCCATTCCCCCCCTCGCTGAGACATACACAGCTGAATTTTTATTTTTGCTGGAATATATTTGCAGACTCTTGTGATCCCCTTCCCCAAATTTTATTTTTCCCTTATCCCCTCCCCCTGCTGAGACGTACTATGTGTTTCCTGAGACATCCCCCCCCCCCTCATTTCGTATGTTGCTAGCTGAGTTTGCCTTCTGGCCCTGCGAGGCCATATCTGGTGGTCGATTTGTGACCTTTTTGCTTTAAATAAAAACTTTAAATTGAAGAAAAAAAAAAAATTTTAATCCAAAGAGTCTAAGGAGAAACTGCACAGCGAAGCTTCTCCTGTCATTCCTTTGGTTTTATTTGTGTGAAATGTTTGTCAGCGCTGCAGTACCAGAGATTTTCACCATTGTTTGCAACAGCAGCAAACACCGGCACTTCTTGAATAGCCCCTATAGTTTCTTTAAGGCACTCTCTACTGTCAACTACACTAATATCAGTGTAGATAGTGATAGTGACTTATAGAAATGATAGGGGCTATTCAAGAAGTGCCGGTGTTTGCCGCTTTACATCTTTGAAAATGCTTGACAAATAGTGACATTGATTATAAAATTTAGCTAAGTATGACGGTAAGTTAGAATTTTAATAAAGGACTCAGAGGCGAGTATTGCATTCTCTTTTCTTGCTTTTAATATAGCAGCAAACAAAAATGTCGAAAATAACACAGACATTTTTTAAAACAAAATATTTGGTAACAATGGAGTATTCTAACCCCCCTTTCCCAGTGAGACAGTCCAGTACTCTGTAGCCTATATATACATCCAGCTTCCCGCCTTTTCTCCCTCTTTTCTTTGCTTGTTAACAACGGATCCACAGGCATAAAGAACCATGAGGAAAATGATCCATCCGAATCTTGAAGACAGGAATCACCACCAGATGAAGATCCACATCTCACTGAGCTGAAATCAAAAGAAGAAGTGAGAAACCAACGCGTGATATAGGACGCGAGCAAAACCCAAGAGTCCGCCCTGGGAGGGCAGGGTGGGCAATACTCGCCTCTGAGTCCTTTATTAAAATTCTAACTTACCGTCATACTTAGCTAAATTTTATAATTTTAATACAAGGTCTCAGAGGCTCCTATTGCAAGTTCAAAGCTGATCCATAAGAGCGGACGACCAAGGAACTATCGGTTTAAAATAAAAGGTCCGAAAAGTGGTCTCACGAGACCAATCCGCTGACCTGAGCAGATCCTCCAAACGACAACCCGCCACCATCGCGGAGGACGCCGTGGCGCTGCGAACAGAGTGTGTCCCAAACCTGATTACGTCTACTCCCGCCAGGGCCAACAACCACTTCAACCAACGCGCCAGCGTAGTGGAACCGACCGCGGCATGAGGAGAACGATATGAAACAAATAGTGGGGACACCCCTGGAGAACGCAGCGCGATCGTACGGGTCTCAAAAACTTTCAAGCATGCCACCGGACATAAAGCAGGTTGAGTCGGGAACGACGGATAAAATACAGAAGTTAATGACGTTTTGGTACGACGCGATACATCAAAGCGAACCCCTTCAGGAACAAATGATCTGACCTGAAAATCCAAAGCTCTGACATCCCCTACTCGTTTACACGAAACGAGGCAGAGGAGTGCCAAGAGCTTGGCCGAGATCTGTCTCAAAGAGAGATTCTCATTCGACGGCCATGCCAGTAAGAATGTGAGTAACATAGCGACATCCCATGTCTCCGAATAACGAGGGAGCGGAGGTCTCGAACACCTAATGCCTCTCAGTAAACGACAGACCAAGGGATGTTTGCCCACAGGAGTTCCTAAAATACCCTCATGATAAACCGAGAGCGCCGATCTATAAACATTAATCGTCCTATACGCTCTACCCTCGTCAAAGCATTCTGAAAGGAAGTTCAGGATGTAGTTTAGAGGGGCTCGAAAGGGATCCTGATCCCTCGACATACACCAAGCAGCCCACTGAGTCCAGGCCGAATCATAACAGGACAAGGTACCCGGGGCCCATGCCGCCCGTAACAGAGCTCTAGCTCGGATCGAAACCTCCCCGGTCGTCCCGGATGCCCCGAGACCAAAGAGATTAGGACCGGACACGTGCCCTGTGACAACAGCGGGTGGGGTTGTCCCAACCCGTCCACCAGTAGATCCGGAAGATCCGGCAGTAAGCGCGGGACAGCCACCAGAAGTTCCAGTAACAGAGGAAACCAAGGTTGGTTGGGCCAGAATGGAGCCACTAGAACCACCTCTGCTTCCTGTGTCCGGATCTGGTGTAACGTCCGAGCAATGAGTTGGAATGGAGGAAACGCATAATGTCGAGGACTCCCCCAGTGTTGCAGAAAGGCATCCGTGGCTAGGGCCATGGGGTCTGGTCGCCAACTGTAAAACTGGGGTAGCTGATAGTTGAGCCGGGAGGCGAAGAGGTCTATTTGAAGAGGACCCCATAACTCCCACACCCTTGTAAAAATTGACGAGAGTAAACGCCAATCTCCGGAGTCTTCCGTGTGTCTCGAGCTCCAGTCTGCTAGGAGGTTCGACACACCCGGAATAAATTGGGCCTGTACTATTATTCCTCTCTGGAAGCACCAGTCCCAGAGTCGGGTCGCCATCCCCGTGAGGAGGGAGGACCGAGGTCCCCCAGAGCGTTTATGTATCTGACCGCTGGAAAGTTGTCCATCCGCAAAAGGACAGACAAACGATCCGGCGGTTTCAGAAAGCTCTGTAAGGCGAATAGACCTGCCAACAATTCTAGTCCGTTGATATGGAAATCCGCTTCCTGGGGAGACCACGGACCCCCCGTCAGCAAATTCCCGCACCTTGCTCCCCAACCTGAAAGGCAAGCATCCGAGTCTATCGTCATTGCAGGTGGGGGAACTGTAATAGGTCTGCCGTTGTAGGATCGGAGGTTCTCGATCCACCAATGGAGATCCTCTCTCGCTCCCTCCGTGAGAAACACTTGATCCGAATAATCGAGTCCCTTCCGTAGGAAAAGGGCCGTCAGGCGTTGGAGGGCCCGATAGTGGAGAGGTGCCGGATGCACCGCCAATTTCGTGGCCGCCAAAAGTCCTATGACCCGTGAGAGCTCTCGTAGTGTCGGGGAGGCACTGGCGAGCAGCGAACGAACCTCTTTTAAAATGGCCTTGCCTTTGTGTCCCGGAAGTTTGAGTAACATCGGTATGGGATGTACCATGAGACCCAAAAACTCCAGGTATCTGACTGGTTGAAGAATAGATTTTTCTTTGTTCACCAGAAATCCCAAGTCTTGTAACAGAGTGATTGTCTGGCGAATTTGGAGCCTGAGGAGTTGTGCAGACTCCGCCATCAGAAGTATGTCGTCCAGATAAATGATGAGGCGAATCCCTTGAGATCTGAGATGGCTCACCACCGGCTTCAGCAGCTTGGTGAAGCACCATGGTGCTGAAGACAGTCCGAATGGGAGGCATCGAAAACGCCATGTGACGTTGTTCCAATGGAAACAGAGGAACTCTCTGGATTCCTCTGCCATAGGAACCGTCAGATAGGCGTCCTTCAAATCTATCTTTGCCAACCAGTCCCCATGCCGAAGGACATCTTTCAGTAAATGTAAGCCCTCCATTTGGAAATGGTTGTAAATCACCGATAGATTCAGATCTCTCAGATTGAGTACGGGTCGACTTCCCCCTCCCTTCTTGGGTACCAGGAATAGATTGCCCAGAAACTTGCCTTCTTGTGGAGACCGTTCTATAGCCCCTTTACGTAAAAGGTCTGAGACTTCTTCCTCTACCAATACCCTTTCTGCCTCCGAGAAAATCATCGGAGGGGGAAAGGATCGTTGAACGGGAATCGAAACAAAATCTATGCGAAAACCCTTCACCGCGTCTAACACCCAAACATCTGATGTGATCCGTCGCCATTGTGTTAGACATGAACGTAAACGACCTCCCACTTGAACCTCCGAAGGAGGAATCAACAAGCTGTGTACCTTGATATCTGTATCTGGAATTGCGTCCACCTCGGTAGCCTCGGAAGTTGCGAAAACCTCTGGCACGCCAGGGTCGTGAGCGTGATGGGAAGAAGTTGGCAACTCGGGTTTCAGATTGTGAGGCGTCATATGCCACTGACCCTCTTGACGCGTCGTATGCCACGGAGCCTGTAAATTGGCGGGAAATGCCCGCTGATCCTCGGCCGGCAGCGCGACCCCTGACCCTGCCGGCCCTAGCGAAAACACCCGCTGTAAATACTTTCTTAATGGATGTCGTGACTTTCTCCATCGTGGTGAATGCCCCTGTGTACTCGGACATATCTTGAAGGAAACCTGGGCCAAATAACCATCCTTGGGCTTTAGCACCCAACTCATTGTCAGCCACTGCCGCCAGCTGCGGATCCATTTTTAATAAAATGCATTTTCGACGTTCTGTCGCCAGGGCAGAGTTAGTGTTACCCACGAAACTCAGAGCCCTTTGCACCCAGTTTGTCACGTCATAAGGGTCTAGTGTAGCATCGGCCAGCTTTGCTTGTTCCGCAACATCAAGAAGTTTGGCTAGTGGGCCAATCACGTCTAACAGTTTGTCTTGACAATTCTTAAATGCTAAATCCACTCCTCTGTTTTGTGACCAGCCTTTATTCTCTACAAATTTTATGAATTTTTTATCAACGTCAGGGGTTAAGCACGTTTTCCCTACAGTAGTAGGTCGGGGACACTCTGCTCTCATTCTGTTTCTGGTGGTTTTATCCAACGGTTTACGCACTCTCGCATCAATCCAAGCTTCCACATGTGGGGTGAGATTCCAATCAGTGGAGCGAGGTTGGGACAGATCCTCTGGTGTAAACATGGGGTTACCCATAGGGTCATAAATAGGTCCAGATTTGTCAGACCTTTGATGGGGTGTAACGGGTAAATCAGAAAATTCCTCATCTGAGGCATACACTTCTAAAGTGTCTTCTTTGTTTTCGTCCCCTGAGAAGGGAGTATTATCTTGTCCACCAGAGGTGGAGGGGTGTTCATATGAGTGGGGAGATTCGTAGCGTTTAACTCGCTTCGCCGAATCAGTCTCCACATGGTGCGTTTTTTGATTGCGCTTTTTTGATAAGAGTGTCCCCGGCATAGACTCCCTGGGCAGTGTCACGGGGATGCCAGCCCCTCCAGCCCTGCGCATTTCATTTTTATTGGGCTGTTTCCCCGTGGGTAGGGGAGAATCAGGGAGCCCCACCTCGGTGGGTATATTGCTCATATCTTTATCTGGATGAACCAGGGCAGTATCGGATTTTACTTCAGAAATTGCATCCCTAAGTGATTGGGAGAATGACGTAGAAAGAGCTGTTACAGCTTTGAATACAGCATTTTCAATTGAAGATTGAATATGGGGCTCTAAATTAAGTTTAGGGGGATTGGGATCAGCAGGGTCAGCGGCTCTAGAGCCCGATGGGGTACCAGCCTTATCATGGAGATTATCCAGTTGTGAGGAGCAGTCCTCCGAATCTGTGTCCCGTTCTGGGGAAGAATCCTTTGCCACTAAGCGAGGAGCTGACTTAGGACGCGGCATTCTCTTTGGCAACGTGATAGAACACTGAAAGCCGGCGGAACTGAGCGCGCGAAGTACCGCGCATGCGCCCCGCCCCTAGCAACGGCTTCCGCCGCGAGGAGATAAACCCATAAGTAAATAAATTAAAACGCTGCAGAAACCTGTTTTAGATGTTCCCCCGCAAAGGGAACGCTACCAATACCTAAGTAAACCACTCCGGTCGCCACAGTTAACGCTGGACGACCGGAATAAACCAATTAAATGTACATAAATATATAGGAGAAAGAAAAACTATACTTATCTTCTCCAGCAGCAAAAAAAGAGGAAGAAAAGGCGGGAAGCTGGATGTATATATAGGCTACAGAGTACTGGACTGTCTCACTGGGAAAGGGGGGTTAGAATACTCCATTGTTACCAAATATTTTGTTTTAAAAAATGTCTGTGTTATTTTCGACATTTTTGTTTGCTGCTATATTAAAAGCAAGAAAAGAGAATGCAATAGGAGCCTCTGAGACCTTGTATTAAAATTACTTTTTATATAATACTCCAGCTTATGCTTCCATGTCTTTTCCTCTGATCTCAGTCAACCACCCTCTCCTCCTAAACATTAAACATAATGGCAGGAATTTCCACACCACTGCTATGATCCAGGAAGATACAGATCAGAGCTGAGGTCTGTGAACCACTGAAGGCTGCAGAAGAAATTGGGTTAATGTCTTATAGGCAAAAAAAAGTTTAGATTGTTAATATGCTTCTTTTACTATATTCCAAGCTTGACGTAACCTGAACCAGAGCTCAGCTACACTTAGCAACTCCCTAGACTTTAATGGCTCAAGGGTTACATTCAAAAACACTAAAATGACCCTTTTGATAAAGGGGAACAAATTTAAGGACGGGAAGATGCTTGGGTAGCAAGGAATAGAAAGTAAATAAGGATAAAATACACCTGGACGTTGAATATCGTAACGTGGTTTGCGGCAGGAAGTATGATATCTATTTTGAAAACATTTTAAAGTTAAATTATAAAATATAAATCTACAGAATGATTTTTATGGTCTGTTGATTTAATGTTGTTTTTTTTTTTACGATAGTCCAATTTCCCATATTACTTTGTATATTATTAAATGTAAAGAAATGCATTTACAATACAATTACATACAATGTTATTTAATAACATAGAGCAGTATAAGCAGATTCAGAGCGACATGTCGCTTTTCAGAGTGATGAAATAGCGCCAAGTAATGTGATAATGTACTGAATTATATTAACACAGGAAGGTGTAATAACCAACTGAGAGGCACGACAACAGATACAATAAACATAGAAACATAATAGAATTTAGAGCCGTGAAACGGAATGCAAAGAGGTGGAACACAGAAAGGGTTTAATAGAAGTGTGTTGATGTATATTAACACAAGATATTATGATATCTATAGCACAATATGATTAAAGGCAGTTTAATGATCAGATGTTTCTCTTGTTATATATGCATGACCTGGCCATTGAGATCTCATTCCTATCCCCCTTCTATTAAAAAATTAGTGTAATGTCTACCTGAAACATGAGATTCCTAGCCAGCTCTAAAACAGAAAAACATAGAATTTTCGTGGCTACTTAAGAATTAAATTATGAAAATGTATACCGTTTAACATATTCTTTATTAGGAGGCAAATATACACCGGTTTAACTTACCGTATATACTCGCGTATAAGCCGAGTTTTTTGACTCAGATTTTGAGTAAAAAAAACGCGATTCGGCTTATACGCGAGTCAAGGTAGGCTGTGCTCCATTTTATGCCCCATGATATGCCTCAGCTCACCTGCCGCCGCCGCGTTCGGCTCCCTCTGAGCGTGCGTCCGGCGGCAAGGAGCTTGGGCACTTGCCTGGGGGAGCCACGTGACCGCGATCTCGCGAGATCGCGGTCACGTGGCTCCCCCAGGCGAGTGCCCAAGCTTCCTGCCACCGGACGCACGCTCAGAGGGAGACGAACGCGGCGGCGGCAGGTGAGCTGAGGCATATCCATGAGCTGCTGGGGCATATCCATGAGCTGGGGCAAATCCATGTGTGAGCTGGGGCATTATCCATGTGTGAGCTGGGGCATTATCCATGTGTGAGCTGGGGCAATATCCATGTGTGAGCTGGGGCATTATCCATGTGTGAGCTGGGGCATTATCCATGTGAGAGCTGGGGCATTATCCATGTGTGAGCTGGGGCATTATCCATGTGTGAGCTGGGGCATATCCATGTGTGAGCTGGGGCATATCCATGTGTGAGCTGGGGCATATAGATGAGCTGGGGCAAAACCATGAGCTGGGGCATATCCATGTGTGAGCTGGGGCATATCCATGTGTGAGCTGGGGCATATCCATGTGTGAGCTGGGGCATATCCATGAGCTGGGGCAAATCCATGTGTGAGCTGGGGAATATCCATGTGTGAGCTGGGGCAAATCCATGTGTGAGCTGGGGCAAATCCATGTGTGAGCTGGGGCAAATCCATGTGCGAGCTAATTTCCCACTTAGGCTTATACGCGAGTCAATAAGTTTTCACCGATTTTTTGGGAAAAAGTAGGGGAGTCGGCTTATACACGGGTCGGCTTATACCCGAGTATATACGGTATTTTTATCTTGACTGGATCAGTACAATTTTAGAAAGTATGATTTTCACCAATATTTGCAACATCAGTAAACACCGGCACTTCTTGAATAGCCCCTATAATTTCTTTAAGGCACTATCTACTGTCAAATACATTGGCAAATACATGCAAGCGGGCACGTTGTTTACATAAAGTACATAAATGCAGGGGCCAGGCCCCTGGTAACCTGTTTGTTAACAGGAATGTACAAGAGTTCCATACAGCAAAAAACGATCACGTGATTTGACTGTGTAACACATGGCATGAGTTATTCAATAAGTGACGAACTAGCCGCCAAATACAACGTATGGTGCATTTCGTGGCAGTTCGCCTAATTGCTAAGCTGTCAATTCGCCAAATACTGGTGAATTTACAGTGAAATACGGTGCAGTTGGTGTGCCCAGGCGCAGCCTAATGTTAGGTGAAGAGGTCCTCTTTCACCTCTTGCAATGTAATTTTAGATGTCTCTTATCTGGTTCATGTTGAATAGCATAAGAAATGACTGTCTCGGGGGGGGCGTGGCCGACGGGGGGACCGAGGAGGACGTGCGTGTGCTGAGCTCCGATCCTACCTCCCTTACTAGCGGTCTTTGGGGTGCTTCAGGCCTGGAATAATCACCCCAACTGTTGCTCTGCCGACAGCCACTAGACTGTAGACCTCCGGAGCCTGTTTGATTCCCCCCTCCGGACCTGCGTCTCGATAGGGAGCTGTGGTGTTGCGGCCTTCATTCACCTACGGCGGCCATCTTGGAGGCCTGGTGGGGCTGCGGCTCTCTTGTCCCGAGCGGTGATGGGGAAGAAGAGCAAAGGTGGTGGAGTGCCGGAGGGACCCCTGACTACCGACATCCGTCTCTCACTAGGAGGGGGAATGGGGGGGCGGCGATTGCGCGCTGCCCTCTCAGATACCGACTTGGAGGAACAGCCGGTGGTGGAGGAAGCTGCAACCCCCTCTGCCTCGCACGTGGCACCGCCAGACCTGAGGGGAGACTCCCTTCCCGCCACCAAGGGAGACATACGCACGCTTTTGGAGGATGCCCGGAAATCCTGGCAAGCGGACCTACACACTCTCACTGAAGCGGTTGCGGAGACCGGGGCCCAGGTGGAGAACCTTACGATGCGCACACAGAGGGTGGAGGAGACACAGGCGGCAACCTCTTCTACCATACAAGCGATGCAACAGCAGATCAGCAGCTTACAATCGGCTGTGATTGGGTTGGAATCCAGGCACAGCCGTCGAAACGTGAAGGTACGGGGAGTACCGGAGACTATTTCAGACTTGGACTTAGCATCGTATATTTTGCGTTTTTTGGAGACCGTTCTTAGTCCCTCAGACATACCACGAGACCCGGTCATCACGGCCCTACGCGTCCGGAAAGCCGCCATGGCCCCTGTGAAAGCATCACGAGATGTGATTGTCACCTTTCGTGAGGCGACCCTGCTCTCCTCACTATTTCGGGCAGTGCGGAATAGACCTGCGATCCCCTTTGAAGGAGCCTCCATCGCTATATATAGAGACCTCCCTTTCCTAGTCCTGGCTGCCCGGCGACAATTCCGACCTGTTACGACCCTCCTTCACGCCCATGCCGTCGGATACAAATGGGGCGCTTCTGGATCCCTCATTATCTCTCCGGAGGATGGACAGACACTTGTGGCTGCTACGGCGGACGTGGCTGAGGGACACCTTCGTTCCCTGGGTCTACTCCCGGCAGGACCCAGCTGAGGCGCACCAGTATGTGGGTGCCCCCTTGCCCCCCGGCAACTCGCTTCCCGTTCCTTCGGGATTACCTGGAGGGACACATCCTGCTGGCTCTCCCCCCTCCCCGGTCGACCCGATCTAATTTGTGATCTACATGGAACCCCGAGATGGACTACTTTTTCTGGTGACGTCCCCTGTGAGCAGCTTCACTCCCACCCACGCAATTCTCCTCTTGGGAGATTTTCCCGTTGCACTGAGTCGCGTTCAGTTTTTGTGTGTTTTTTTTTTTTTTTTTCCGGACTGAGACATTTATGTTACTTCCGCGGTTGCTGTTGTTCTTTCTCCCCTTTTATTTTTCTTCCCTAGCTGCGTCTCCTTTTTGATTGGTGCTCTCTCCATAGACACTGGTGAACCCAATTACCCATACCTTTCTCCCCCTTTTTTTTTTTTTCGGGTACCCCGGGGTGTGCCACCATGGCATTGTTGGCCATGATTGGCCCTCGGGCCCTTGGGCTCCGTGACATGATCCCTCCATGGCCTCCCTAGGGAGCGTGCCAGGAGCGTCACGGTTATGGCCACGATTCTTTTTCCCACTTCCTCCTCCACAGCCTCCCTTCCCCTATTGGTTCTCCACCTTTGGTAGCGTATGCCATCATTCACCGGACTCTTCGCAGTACCCTTTGTTTATTATTGAAATGCTCTATGCGTCAGGCCCTGCGAGGCCTTCTCTCGTTGGTCGATTTGTGACATTTAATTCTACAATAAAACTTTCAAACACAAAAAAAGAAATACGGTGCAGTTAGCCGCAGATCGGCGATCTTCAGCGGCAGCGAAACTGTCCCATTGAAAAGTAATAGTTAATCTAGTCAGAGAACGCCAAACGGCACCGAAGTGTCAGTGAAATGCCCTGATTTTCAGTGATTCTGTTCAACAGGTTTAAACGGGCGTATCCTATAGGATTCAATATAAAAAAATATTATTGTTTTTCTTTTATTCAACCGTTTATTCGTATTCATTTTCAGCAAACTGTCTTTTTATTTACTTTTTTTTCGAACACCTTTATGTATTTTTTTTATTTTTTAGACAAAGTTATTGATTCCCAATTTTTTTTAAATGCTTTTTTTTAAATTATGTAACAGAACTTTTTATTTTTAAGAGACCCTTTTTATTATTTAGACACATTTTAATGCATTTTTATTGGTTTAAACTGGTTTAAGCTGATCTGCTCTACTGGCAAATTCTGATAATGTACGGTAGTACATTCTCAATTAGCCTATGTCTCTCAATGAGCTCATATTGATAGCCACTGGGTGGATGCTTGCGCAAATGTCTACCCTACTTTTGATCTCGTGTCAACTGTGACTTCGACGGAAGCCTTGTCAGATCTAGACCAACACAAAAGTAACTGGGGCTGAATTGAAGGTGAGTGTTAAATCCTATTCAATAATACATTCCCACTTTGTCATTCCTTTACTAAATCCAGGGCCAGATTTTCATCTCAGGAGCCTGTAGGCAAAGAAATGTGGAGCACCCCACCCACACAAAAAAAGTGCCAAGTCAACAAATTGTTTTTTTTAGTTTGCTTTAAAAAAAAATTAAACATTTTGAAAATCAGTTTCTGCCTGTGCTCATATCAAAAGAAGCGTCGGAATATGTTGCCGTAAAATTAAGCAAAAATGGAGCAGAATGTTAGGGCTCAGGTTAATGCTAAAACAAGCACAAATAGAAATGAAGGTTAGGGTTAGGTTACTAACCATAATTTCTAACCCTAGCTATGGAAAATTATGCTCCTTTTCAGCTTGGAGGAAGCAAAATTCTGGACATCAAAATATGGCCACGACCAAGGGTCTTTTTCAAGATGCGACTTTTTTGCCATTTCATTCTTTGATGCTGCTTTATTTTCAAACATTTTTCAACAGGATATCAAAACTTAGTTTGCTTTGCAACAAAAAAGGGGTGTGGTCATGTGGTTTTATTATTATTAACATGGACATGTTTGGTATCATTAGATAGGCCAGACTCTGACCTCTCCAATGACACCTACATTGAACTTGTTTGTAAAAAATGGAGTTAAAGGTCCAACGGACCCCCAATATCCAGACAGCAGTGCTTGTGTTTTAGATGAACCAATGCATACTATTTCACTGTACCATCACCTCCAAATTTGCTCCCGTCGTGGGAAATGAGAAGGGCAGTTAATGCAGTTGCTTTGTTTGATTTATAAGCAAAAGCACATAATGCCACTGCCTTAGAACAGAGATAAAAGTAAATTTTGCATTTAATTTTTTAATTTGTTTTTATTTTAAACATATTACATAGTCATGTTTGCTGTCATTGGAAAGGTCTGACTCTGCCCTTTCCAATGACACCTCACTTGACCTTGTGCAGTGTAAACATCAGAGATGCATGCCAGGGTTCCAATGTCTCCCTGTCTCTACTCACTGCAGTGACGAAGTCTAGGTTGTAGATGAAACGATGCGTTGAGCCATCCCCTCCACACTTGTTGGTGGTGTGGGAAATGAGAAGGAAAGTTAGTGTAGCATCATTGCTCACTTTATAATTGTAAAGTGAACAATCGCGCTACATTAGAAAAAGAAAACAGAGAATATTTAAATTAGGGTTGCACCGATACCGATACTAGTATCGGTATCGGGGCCGATACTGGGTACTGCAGCAGTACTTGGTACTCGTGCAATACCCCCCGATATTTTTTCCGATACCGGAAGCTGGCATTGAGCCGGCTTGCCGGCATCCGAGGGGCTGCGGCGGCTGTCCGAATACTATATCGGCATTCGGACAGCCGCCCCTGGAGCTCTCTGCGATACTTACCTTCCTGGGCGCCGCTGGGAATGTCTCCGCGCGTGCGCTTGTTGGAAGGACCCCAGCCGCGACCACGTGGGACCATGTGATAACGGCTGGGGTCCTTCCAACGAGCGCACGCGGGGAAACTTTCCCGGCATCGCCCAGGAAGGTAAGTATAAACACACTAAGCAGCTGCAGGGCCTGTCTGAATGCAGATAGAGCATTCAGACAGGCCCTGCAGCTGCTCTCCGCGATGATACTTACCTTCCTGGGCGATGCCGGGAAAGTTTCCCCGCGTGCGCTCGTTGGAAGGACCCCAGCCGTTATCACATGGTCCCACGTGGTCGTGGCTGGGGGCCTTCCAACGAGCGCGCGCGCGGAGACATTCCCGGCGGCGCCCAGGAAGGTAAGTATCGTTGGGGGGGGGGGTACATGAGCTGGGGGGCATACCCATGTGTGAGCTGGGGTGCATATCCATGAGCTGGGGGGCATACCCATGAGCTGGGGGGCATACCCATGTGTGAGCTGGGGGGCATAACCATGTGTGAGCTGGGGGGGCATATCCATGAGCTGGGGGGCATATCCATAAGCTGGGGGGGCATATCCATGAGCTCACGGGCATATCCATGAGCTCACGGGCATACCCATGTGAGAGCTGGGGGGGCATATCCATGAGCTGGGGGGGCATATCCATGAGCTGGGGGGCATATCCATGAGCGGGGGGGCATAACCATGTGTGAGCTGGGGGGCATAACCATGTGTGAGCTGGGGGGGCAAATCCATAAACTGGGGGCAATATCCATGTGTGAGCTGGGGCATATCCATGAGCTGGGGCATATCCATGAGCTGGGGCAAATCCATGAGTGAGCTGGGGCAAATCCATGTGTGAGCTGGGGCAATATCCATGTGTGAGCTGGGGCAATATCCATGTGTGAGCTGGGGCAATATCCATGAGCTGGGGCAGTATGAATATATACAGTTGTGTTCAAAATTATTCAACCCCCACTGAAATTGAGTGTTTTGGCCAGTTTGACATTGATTTTGATCATTCAGTCATCTTGCTTACAATTAAATCAAAGAGGCACGTGTAGGTCAGACAAATATAACATAACATTTATAATGAAATAACCACAAATGTCTTTTCTGTGCTCACATCATTATCCGTTTTATTCAACCCCCAAGTGACATTCAATCTTAGTACTTAGTACAACATCCTTTTACAGTTATAACAGCTTTTAAACGTGAAGCATAGCTTGACCCAAGTGTCTTGCAGCGATCTACGGGTATCTTCGCCCATTCGTCATGGGCAAAAGCCTCCAGTTCAGTCACATTCTTAGGCTTGCGCACTGCAACTGCTTTCTTTAAGTCCCACCAGAGGTTCTCAATCGGATTTAAGTCAGGTGACTGCGATGGCCACTCCAAAATGTTCCAGCCTTTAATCTGCAACCATGCTCTAGTGGACTTGGAGGTATGCTTGGGATCATTGTTCTGTTGAAAGGTCCAACGTCTCCCAAGCCTCAGGTTTGTGACGGACTGCATCACATTGTCATCCAATATCTCCTGGTACTGAAGAGACTTCATGGTACCTTGCACACGCTGAAGCTTCCCTGTACCTGCAGAAGCAAAACAGCCCCAAAGCATGATTGACCCCCCGCCATGCTTCACAGTAGGCAAGGTGTTCTTTTCTTCATAGGCCTTGTTCTTCCTCCTCCAAACATAGCGTTGATCCATGGGCCCAAACTGTTCTAATTTTGTTTCATCAGTCCACAGAACACTATCCCAAAACTTCTGTGGTTTGTCCACATGACTTTTAGCATACTGCAGTCGACTCTTCTTATTCTTTGGAGACAGCAAGGGGGTGCGCCTGGGAGTTCTGGCATGGAGGCCTTCATTACGCAGTGTGCGCCGTATTGTCTGAGCTGAAACTTCAGTACCCACATCTGACAAATCTTTTCTCAGTTCCTCAGCAGTCACACGGGGACTTTTCTCCACTCTACGCTTCAGGTAGCGCACAGCAGTCAAAGTCAGCATCTTCTTTCTGCCACGACCAGGTAGCGTTTCAACAGTGCCCTTTGCCTTGAATTTGCAAATGATGCTTCCTATGGTCTCTCTTGGTATGTTTAACATCTTTGCAATCTTCTTATAGCCATTGCCCTTCCTGTAAAGAGTAATCACCTCTTCTCTTGTCTTCCTGGACCATTCTCTTGACTTCACCATGTTTGTAACCACACCAGTAAATGTCTAGAAGGAGCTGAGTATCACAGTCATTTTAAAGCTGCCTAATTGGTGCTTATTATGCTTTATTGCTGCTCCGTGACATCCACAGGTGTTTTCAATACCTGATTGAAAACACTTGAATGAACCTGTGTTCTTCAGAGTGGTAGTCTTTAAGGGGTTGAATAATTGTGTCAATGAAGAATTCACAAAAGAAACATTTACTACTGTATTACAAAACCAATTGATGTCATTTTAGCTGCATATGGTTTTTTAAAAAGTCCTTGTAGGATTTCATTCTGAATACAATTACAAATGTACACTAAATTCCCTAAAACCCTTTACATCATTGGGGGTTGAATAATTTTGAACACAACTGTATATATATATAATATATATATATATATATATAATCGGGGGGGATATACATGTGAGCTGGGGGCATTTTTATATGGTCTGTTCTTATTGGAAAGCGTCACATGACATTAAAGAAAAGTATCGGTACTCGGTATCGGTGAGTACTTTTAAAAAGTATCGGTACTCGTACTCGGTCTTAAAAAGTGGTATCGGTGCATCCCTAATTTAAATTTATTTAACTTGTACATACACCTGGTCATGTTTGATATCGTTGGAAAGGCCATACTCTGTCATTTCCAATGATCCCATATATGTTTCTCTAGCCTGTAGGGTTCCATTGATACAGTCATCTAAATTATTGTAAATGGTGAAAAAAAATTGTACAGAACAAGGCGTCCCCTTGTGGCAGGCGCCTGTAGGCACATGTCTACTCCGCCTAATTATAAATCCAACCTGACTACACCCGCATTTTGCCACTGCTCTGTTACTCACACACTTCATTCTGCCATTACACAGCAAATTCCTGCAGCACACCTGAGGAACAATCATGACACACTAGCGTGCTATGGCAACAGGAGTTGAAAATCAGAGCTGTAGGGTGGCCCTTTAAGGGGGGCATAATTAAGGGAGACACAGGATCATCTCATCACTCATTAGGAAATGGTTCATTATAACAAGTACCTCTTGATCACCGCTATATTCATGAAGCAGAGTCAGTAAGTGAATGGATAATAAAGTGACATGTTTCTCAGTGTGTTGCAGATATCATTCTATAATAGTAGTAATAATCTATCAAAACAAAAAATAACAGCAAAAAACCAAATCTGTTTTTCTATAGGAAGCAGGGACATTACTATTTACTTTACATGTAATGCCACTATTCTGTTACCGTAGCACATCCATTTAGAGTAATTTTAAATTCCACATATTCATAGTTTTAATAGACTTAAAGGGACACTCTAGGTACTGTAACAATCTCAGTTTAGAGCTGATATGTTTCTTTTAAAACGTCATCGAGGCTGGAGTTGTAACTGCACGCTGAAGCTCTGTCAATCAGAGAGGCAGGGACTTAAACTTCCAGACTTTTCAAAAAGATTCATTGAAGTTATGTAGCAGGCAGCTGCAGACACTTCCTAGAAAGCACTCCATCTCATAAGCATTGTAATAATATCTTTTCTTGTTCTGTTTGTTTAATTAGGTGTTTGAATGTTGCTAATGTGTGGGGTTTTAGTTCTAGATTTGTTAGGTTATATACACATGTTGATAAAAAGCAGGCTTATGCTTCTAAAAATAATATATTAATATTGGGTTTTTTAGCTAAAAAAAGTTGTATTTTTGCCTTAAATGACCCTATGTAAGAGAAATTAAGGATACCTAGAAAATCAGCACTGTTGTAGTGGGACACATACTGTACATATTTTTTTGGCTAATGAGGCACGTCGGTAGAGTAAAGTGCCCTTTCATGTTTCCATCACTTTACAAGGAGGACTCAGGGAGTGTCTGTTCTCCACCAATGAAACAGAGATGATATATATATATATAATATATTTATTTTAACAACATAAAAGCTTGCATTCTGTTAAAGGAAAGAAAAGAAAAAAAACTTGACATCTCAAACTGTGTGAATATAAATTGGTCTCTGTAAGAAACCACTTTATATTGAGCCCTCGGTTCTCCTCCCCCCCCCTGTCCTTGTGTGGATTTACTAAATTGCTATAAATTGACACATGTGAAGAGGGTTCAAAGAAATATATAATCACACGGATTGTAGTAACACGCTGCAATTTAATAATCAACAGCAATACAGTATCATGTAGAGTGAGGTGTTACAGGGCCCTCCGGTAATCAGACGACCATTCTGCACGCTATCGATTTAATTTCCTTGTATTCCTTCGTGTTAATTTTTCATATGCTTACAAAACAACCCTTTGATTTTCTGTCACTCGTTAATTACGATGTTTCCCCATTAAATAGGAAGCTTTGTGTAAACTAATTACTAGGTAATCATCGCCTACCACGGACGCGCTGCTTGTACCTTTTTATTCCATCTTACAAACGCTTTGCCGTCTGCGCCCAAGCCCCCTCTCTCCACTCGCACTCATTAGCTCCTACTAATTCACAGCGTTACTGCAGAAGAGAAGGGGACTTATAATTGTGGCCATATCAGTGTTGTTAATTACCGAAGTAGAACGTTGAAATCATGCCAAAGACCATTGTTAGAAGCAAATAAAAAAAAAATTTAAAAAAAGATTTGAGAAAAAAAATTTGCACGCTCTAAAAAGAAAAAAAAAAGAAAGAAAACAAGTGGCTTGAATGTTACTTTCACCATCTGGGGAGTAGAATATAGAAAAAAAAACAGCAGTGACAAAATATCAGTGCTGCAGCTCCAGGCCTCGCAGGCCAGATGGAGGAGAGCGTTTCAATAACATCAACGGGATGGTAAGGGCCGGGTTCCAGCAGTAAGCTGTGACAAGTGACGGAGAGACACAGACACATTGGAAGTGTGCTCGTGATGATATTAACATGTTTTGCACAGAGAATGCCTACATAGTATACCTGACTGTGTATGGTCTGTGAGGGCCATGATAGGGTTTTTCTGTAGAGCAAACTATAAGAAAAGTATTCATGCAAGTCTTTTTTTTTTTTTTGGAGAAACTTTTTTACCAGGAAGGATACATTGAGATTTCTCTCGTTTTCAAGTGTGTCCTGGGTGACGACTATGTCCCGTAGGTGTCTTGCCCAAGGACACTTACTGGAGAGGTGCTCTTGCCGGGATCGAACCCGTGTCTCCATGGTTAAAGCTTATGCTTCCGATTTGGAAAATGAGAATTTTTAACTGCTATGAATATATTACGGCTAAATTTCAATCTTCACGCAAATGCCTCGCGCAAAGCGAAAATCTTTGCGCCAAGCGTAAAACATTTGCGAGCGCAAATCACTGCTGGAATTACAATCCTCGCTGCTTTTTTCTGCCTCCGATCAATTGCGCGTGCAAATACAGGCGCAGTTCCGTCTTGCGCAAAAATCTTTGCGCGCGCAGTCTTTTTTCGAGATTCAGCCAATTAGAATTAAGAACCACACCTGTCTCACGTTAACAAATTGCGTCTGCCACTGTCAATCTGAGCATATGTGCTGCAGCAATAATACATGTACACACAACTTCATCCATTGTATTGGTTTGGTATGATTTGAATGGGACACTGTGCTTTGGTGCATTCCTTTTTATGGGCTTTGATATTTGGGGTTAGCCAGGTTGTTCAGATTTGCCATTAGCACCAGTTTTTAGGATTTGCTAAAATTATGAACGCAAAGGCCATGCGGTAATTACCGCGAAATAGATTGTAATACCATCCGCATACCAGCGCACATTCGCATTTGCGCTCACAATGTTAAGTATAGGACGTGCGAAGTACAGTAAGCTCACGCAGGGTTCGTGCAGGTTCACCCGCGGTAGACTTTTGGTTGTTGCGCTGACTGTAATACGGGATGCGGCGCAAATGGTTTTACCCCTCGCGTTAATGTTTTTTTGCACAGGGTGCAAACGTTTGCGTGAAGATTATAATTTAGCCTTACATCTTTATTGAAAGGGTAATAAGAGGACAGATTGTTATATAGATAAACAGGCAGGCAATGAGATCGACCTGCGAGTCCTTCCTTACATCCACCTGTCCTCCGTTTGTCCTATTCTCCCTTCTTTTCCTCTTTCCTCTCTCCCCTTACTATTTTTCATTCCTTCTGTCTTCCCTCATTCTCCATTCCTCCCGTCTTTTGTACCTCCATCACCTCATCCCTTCCTCTTTCACACTCACTCAATCCTTCCTTCTCTTGCTTTCAAACCTCACTCTCCTCCACTCATACTCATCCCCTCTCTGTCAGTCCCCATGCCAAGCAGGCCATTGGTGTCTCGTATAATAACAGCTAGACTCAGAAATACAAACATACCGCTTGCTAGTATAAATCAAATATTAACTTCTGTAACTATATCCCTTTTTTTCCAGTTTGTGACTCCTGATGTGTGTTTTTCCTCTCTCCGTTGTAGGAGAAGGCTTTACGCAGGATCAAAGGAGATCTGCCAGTTGTCCTGGAGCGCCACACCGAGACTGTAGATAGAAGGCGCTACCCCACGTGGGAAAGCTTTATACAGGCCCTTGTAAGCAGCGGTAAGGAGAAAACGCTTTCCTTCACCTATAGTATATCTTTGTATAATGCAAAAACTGAAAATAACACAACTGTAAATTCAATAACGTCTTTAGTTCAATGTACAACCAAATTATTCCACAAGCAGGACACCACAAAACCACCGCAGGCTCTGCAGACCACGGGCTAGATTGCATACTGAACACTAACTGTATCGTTCGGGTATGTAACTGTTACCACTAGGATAAGTGACTTTAACGCATGCCCCCCTATTACGTTCCTAATGCTAAACCCATGAAAAACCTGTTAGTGCATCGGTAATTGTGTTACCTTCCACGAGCTTACTATACTTTGCACTCCCCATGTTAAGTATAGGTTGTGCAATCAGTAATTAGCGTATAGGATAAGTAAGGTATTACAAAGTCCTAGCGCTAATTACCGCAATGATGGGTTAAATTTTTTTTAGCAAGTTGAAATTTTATGTTATATGTGCATTTATTATTCTCCACCTGCTTAGGCCAGGATCAGACGAGCGCACTATGTGCACCTGTACTGACGTGCCTCCCAGCGTCCATCGCAGCGTTGTGACACTTCGGCAGGGCCAGCCACACGCTGTAACGCACGTACAAATTGCGCACGCTACAGCGGGCGGCAGCAGACTTTCTGAAAGCCTCACTGTCAAAACGCTACGACACGCATTCGACGGGGCTGTAAAGCGCAATCCTCCATAGGAGGATCGAGCCTTGCAGAGGTGAGCGCACTGACTCTTCTTCTTCTCCTTCCACAAAGCATCACACCCACCATCTCACAGATTGAATTCCATTATTTCATTCTGCTGGGGTAATTCACAAAGCAACGGTTGCAAAATGCAAACACTGTCAAAAATTGCTGATATTGCAGCAACTACAAACTCTGACCTTTCACAAAACTAAAATCCAAATGGCAACAGGAGAAGCTGCACTGTGAAGCTTCACCTGTCACTCTCTGGATTCAACAAGCTTAGTGAAATACTAGTGGCGGTGCTGCAATACCAGCAAACTCTTGCGCTTTGTGAATATCCCCTTAAGAAGTGATAGACAGAAGAATGCTGAAGCGCCCTTAGGTAATTGATTCTTTTTCTCCCGCTCCTGGTTAAATTATTGCAGGTAATAAAATTTACATTTCAACCTGTACCTTGTTTGGGAATGTGTTTCAAATACAAGGCCAGTCATTTAGGAGGGGTTGACCAGGACAGCTGCAACATCATGCATAGAGCGGAGATACGTTCATATATAATTTCCCTTTAAAATAGATGCTATGGGGGCGTGGTTAGGTGCCTGAAGAGAGCAATCGCATGTCCGGGCAGCTCCTGCAGAATCACCCTGATTTAATCTACTTTAACGCTGCCATCGGACTTTCCCTGCTTTCCCCTCACGCAGCGACATACCCAGGAACGGGTGGTGTCAAATACTGACCGAGAGAAGTTCCCTGGCTTACCCTGACTTGGCTGTTGGTTTTAGGCCTGGGTGCGGAGTGAGGCAGACCACCATCTTTGCTGCCTCGTGCTGCTGTTTTGCCCCTTCCTCCGAGATACCGGTACATCAAACGGCTATGGGTAAAAAGAAGATCGGTGCGGCGGAGTGCCCCAACCTTCCGGATATTAGGGTCATAAGGGTCGCGCTGGTGGGCCCGAAGGAGGTGAACGCCCTGCCCAGACCACCGGCGGAGACGGCACCCGGGGAGGTGGGCCCTGCTGCTTCCCTGCAAGCCCCACAACTGATGACGCAGGACTCTGAGGACCTTCCGGCGACGAGGCGGGACATCAGAGCCCTTCTGGCGGACGCCCGCTCCTCGTGGGCATCGGAGCTGGCAGAGGTACGCTGTGATCTCTCCTCCCTACGCACAGAGGTGGCAGATGTTGGCTCCCGAACTGGCATTTTAGCGGCTACACAACCCGAGGCCTCTTCCCAGGTTCGGGCACTCCAGACCCAGGTCACTGTACTGCAATCTGCCTTACTGGCTCTGGAGGCCCGACATAGGAGACGGAATCTGAAGCTGAGGGTTATCTCGGACGCTGTTCCTACCTCTGATCTCCTGCACATGGCCAACCGGTTGGTAAAGACCGTCCTCTCTCTCCCTACTGAAGCCCCAGATCCGGTGATATCTGCGCATAGAATCCGCAAGGCAGCGGCGGCCCCTCAGGCTGCCACGAAGGACGTCATTGTGGTGTTCGGAGATGTCCTTGTACGGGAACGCTTTCTGGGGGCGACGATTCGAGCTCCCCCGATCCGATTTGAGGGACTGGATGTCACAGTGTTTCGCAACCTCCCGTTTTTGGCCCTGGCAGCACGGCGACAGTTTCGGCCGATTACGACCATGCTTCGAACCCACGAGGTTCGTTATCGCTGGGGAGTCTCGGGCTCCCTGCTCATTCCCCATGGCTCTGCGATTTTGGTAGCCTCGACGCTGGACGAGGCGCGGACTCACTTGTTGATTCTGGGTCTACCCCATCATGTGGTTACTGCTTGTAGGGAGCAGTTGCGGTCCCCTTCGGATGGGCAGCCTTATGATCCGGACTAGTCTGTGGTACTCGTATGTACTCCACTCTCCTAAAACCGGGACCGACACCGGTCGCTTCCTGACCTTGGCTATTCTCTGATCGACTGTATGCTGACTTCATGCCCCCCCTTTTTGCTCTTCCTTTCTTCCTTCTGTTCCCCTTCTTATATTTTTCTATCTTCCCCACATCTCTCCCCCCACCCACTAATTAACCCCCCTTTTTTTTTTTTTGGGACTAGAGGCATGGTTTTATTGAGGGTGAGCCGTGGGACAGTCACCTAGACTCTCACTGTTCCCTTGGCCCTTCAGTGACCTTTGCCCTGTGGTTCCCTCTGTGGCCCTCTGTTTCCCTGCGGGGTCTCAGAGGAGCGCTGCTGAGTACCACTTTTCTTGGGCTGCCTTTCCCGATTTTAGGAAAAAAAAATTTTTTTTTTCCCTCTTTTTTCTTCTTCTCCCTCTTTCTTTTTTCTTCTTCCCCACCCCTCTTCTTCTCCCACTCTTCCCCATTCCCCCTTTTATTCCCCCCTTACTATGTCCTGTGACCAATTACGATAATAGCTGTCCTGTATTACGTTGATTGTACTTGCCTACCTTTCCCGATGCCACCTACCATACACCATTAATGGTTTGATTCCCTTGCATTGTCTATGGCATGGCCCTGCGGGGTCTTTCTTTTTGTTTCTCTGGCTTTATTGCATTCACTTGTGATTTGCTTAATCATAAATAAAGAATTTAAAAAAGAAAAATAGACGCTATGTCACTGCTTTTGTGATATTGTTCTAGTCATGTAACATGAAAAGTATTTTATTTTTCATCCGTTAACTCTAAAGCTTGGGATCCCAAAATCAGTTCCCCCAGATGTTGCCAAACTACAACACCCAGGATTCTCTGGCCCATCTACTGTATTAAAAAAATTCTGTGAGTTAACTTGCAGGCCATAAACATTTGAGAGGGCCGGAGTTTGAGATCTGAGCTCTAACGTAAAGGACCACTACCATATCAACAAAAAAAAAATTCTGACAATGAATACCCTTTAAAAGTTCTTGTAAAGAGATTATGAAGATAAATATGTTCCTGTTTTCATAGAATATTACTATCTTCCATCTTTTACAATTTTTTTATAATTTTGCTTTAAATATGGGAACGTGAGCATTTACCAGTTTGCTTACCACAAGCTGCTTCATGGATATCTTTTCCTTTTTCTTTACTTTTAACACATCTGTGACGTAAGTCATTTTGGACTTGGAGGTGCATGGGGGATGGAGGCATATTTGTAGGGTGCAGGACTCATAATCAATATTGGCCCATTGCCCTCTCTTGTGTGCAGAATGTTGGTATAATTATGATTATGCAAGAATGCTATTGTCTGGGCCTTGTGTACAGGGCCGCGCTAACGTAAGGCGGCACAGGCGGCCGCCTTACTGTCTGGCTTCCTGCCAGTTTGAGGGGGCGGACTTGCAGTGGTGAGTGAGTCGTGTGACGCCGCTGCAGCGGCATTGCTGATGGCGAGGGAGAGACCCTGCGCAGGAGCAGAGCCGCCTTGTTCTAGCCTGGCCCAGCGAGCGGAGATGGAGCGGGTGGCGCCCTGCCAACGTTATCATCATCGTTGGTGAGGGCGGGCCGGGCGCCGACATCTTGGTGGAGGCCAAGAGGGGCAGAGTCTACCTCTATCTTGGTCTGCACAAAGATGGCGGTGCCCGGCCCGCCTCCGCCAATGATGATGACGTCGACAGGGTGCGATGGCGAGACCTCTGTTCGCTAGCCTAGCACCGCACTGGTCCTTAAATGGCATCTCCCAGTCCCCACCGGGCCTTGAAGCAGGAGCCAGCGCCAGCCGCAGCCAGGCCAGCTCAGTTGCACCCTCGTGGTCCACCGGTGTCCACTCCCCCTCCTTGACCTGTCTGGACAGAAGTGACAGGCGTCAGAGCGAGGAGTGGAGGCACCGAAGAAGGACCTGCTGGTGCTGGGCTAATTCTGGAGACAATCGCAGGCACAGTCACACCGGAGTAGCTCTATATGTATCTGTGGGGCCGGGCATGATCTGAGATCTATATATATCTGTGGGCATGATCTGAGGTCTATATATATCAGTGGGCATGATATGAGGTCTATATGTATCTGTGGGCATGATCTGAGGTCTATATATATCAGTGGGCATGATTTGAGGTCTATATATCTCTGTGGGCATGATCTGAGGTCTGTATCTGTGGGCATGATCTGAGGTCTATATATATATCTCTGTGGGCATGATCTGAGGTCTATATATATATCTCTGTGGGCATGATCTGAGGTCTGTATCTGTGGGCATGATCTGAGGTCTATATGTATCTGTGGGCATGATCTGAGGTCTATATATATATCTCTGTGGGCATGATCTGAGGTCTATATATATATCTCTGTGGGCATGATCTGAGGTCTGTAGATATATCTCTGTGGGCATGATCTGAGGTCTGTATCTGTGGGCATGATCTGAGGTCTATATGTATCTGTGGGCATGATCTGAGGTCTATATATATATCTCTGTGGGCATGATCTGAGGTCTGTATCTGTGGGCATGATCTGAGGTCTATATGTATCTGTGGGCATGATCTGAGGTCTATATATATATCTCTGTGGGCATGATCTGAGGTCTATATATATATCTCTGTGGGCATGATCTGAGGTCTATATATATATCTCTGTGGGCATGATCTGAGGTCTGTATATATATCTCTGTGGGCATGATCTGAGGTCTATATGTATCTGTGGGCATGATCTGAGGTCTATAATATATATCTTGTGGGCATGATCTGAGGTCTATATCTATATCTCTGTGGGCATGATCTGAGGTCTATATATATATTCTCTGTGGGCATGATCTGAGGTCTATATATATATCTCTGTGGGCATGATCTGAGGTCTGTATCTGTGGGCATGATCTGAGGTCTATATGTATCTGTGGGCATGATATGAGGTCTATATATATCCTTTACTCTCTGCGTGAAGACACCAAACACTCGCAATAGAGATTATTATGCATCTCTATCCTGATTGGCTTGACATGACATGGATGGGGGGGGCACCAAAACGCACCTTCGCCTGACTAGACAAAAAAGCTTGCACCGGCCCTGCTTGTGTATCTGCTATCTGTTGAAAGGATTAACATCCCTTTTACCCTCTCCCAAGAATGTACTTATCTATTTCTATTTGAGTAGGTTGTAAACCTGTTATCCCGATTCCCATTGTCTTGCCTCCTTAGAAAATGTTAAGGAATGTTTAATTTCAACTATCTGCCTAATCTAATTATGTTTCACCTTCCAAAAAGTAAATGGTTGTCCAATTATCTGTTTTGGTCTGGTTGGGTCCCCCATCAGTTTCTAAGGGGGGTTTGTGTATGCAAATGTCCCATGTGTGACCGTATAAATGTACATGTGTGTCCCTAATTAAACCAGTTCTATTCTGACCCTACATGCAGTCATGGCTCATGGTTTGGGTAGCAGTTATACTCTTCTGGCTGTTTCAACAAAAGGCTCCAGATTTACAGCTTCGGCTTATTTCTGGGGGACGCTAGCCAGGGTCTCTGTATACCCGTCTTTAAGTTGCGGCTAAGGTCTGGGAAAAGACACGGGGGACAGGAAGAGAACCTGGGTGTCCAGCGAGGAAGCGGCATTGGCAGATGTGACCATGTCGGGGTACAGAGATCTGTTACAATATCCTTATTATTATTTCAAATCTGCACCCACACCCTGATGCTTTTTCGTATGACATATATGTAATTTCTGTGTTAAATTAGGAGGAATAATCGAAGCCTATCCTCCTACTGAAAGCATCACATGCCTCACTTTAGACTTGCTCATCCAACCTGATGGAGGGATTGATATGGTATCCTGTGGCGATCAAATTCATGGTTCTAGTCCCTTTGAATGCATTGGCACCACCGTGCCCCAGTGTTCCATACCGCCAGAAATTCTAACCTCAATCTGCAACCAAGTTGGAGAGGCCTGCAGGACACGTGGCATCTGTGGTTATCTGTCTTTGGATTTACTGAGCTTCATCGACCCACAAAACCTCAATCAACAGGTTAGTGTTTGGTTTCTAACCTCCCAGATGTCCCAAACGTCTTCTCAATTTTGTTTTTAGAACCTTGATATCAACACAGTTTAGTTTTTATGCTCTAAATAAAAGATATATAGGAAGTAGCTTTATCATCATTTCAAGGTTTTGCTCCTCTACATCGTACTGACCCAGGACAATTGCTTTAATAGTCCTACTTTCAGACTGAGAACAGATTTAAAGGGGCCGTCCTGGAGTGGTGTTCCACTATAATGTCATATCAATAATGCAACAACAATATACAAAAAAAGGTATTCTCCTTCAAAGTTCTCAGCACTTATCAGAATAAACCTTCCTTCTCTTTTACCATTGGGCTTCACTCTGGTCAGGGACAAGAGTAGGATTGCCAGATCAGCCATATTTTGCTGGACACATATAATTTATTAATGCTGATGGGCAGTGCTTGAGAAATGCAACCCTAAAGCATGTAGAATTCATATGCTGCAGGTAAGAAATCAAAAGAATCCCAAGGGACCTTGATTTCCTTACTGCAGTATATGAGTTATACATGTCGCAGGGCAGCACTTCCCCAGTGCTGCCCTCTGCATGAAATAGTAATATGTGTACAGGAAAAAATAGCCGACCTGGGAACCTACTGACACCACTGGGGGCAACAGAGCACAGAGAAAATATAGAATTATGCAATACATCCATAATGCCTGAAACTGAACAGAGAAAGGATAGATTATATTTCCATGAACATACAAGTGGTTAAATAAAACTTGTTATATAGTTTAAATCTTCCAAAGCCATAAAATATGAGTGTATGGCCCTCCGCAACATGTTATTCGTTCATTCTGGCGCCGAAAGAGTTTTTGGATTTCTGGTCTTTAAATAATTGAGAAAATAAAATGACCCTGATGTTTCGATGCTGGATACCAGGGGCCTGTTGTTAGCAGTTCTGCTGTTTGCTGTAATGGTAGGCCAGAGTTATATCATGCATGGAGGGCCATTCTTCCCAAACAGTACAGTGCAGTAAAAGCTCTCTTATTAAACTGCTGCCTAATCAACGCGGCCAGCGACGTGCCTATCCGCTGACAAGCAGCAGGACAGAGCCGAATCGTGATCGTCGCCTTCGTCCGGCTCTAAATAACAGAAGTGGACAATCCCCTCGCGGAGCATCTCGTTACCAGATGCCGATTAGCACTTCCCTTGCCCCCTGGAGCAGATCCTTACGATGACGGATTGGATCTTTAATCGCACAGCAGATTCCTGCCAGTTGGTTATTAAGGAGTATCTCGGCAGTGATTCATTTAGAGGGCATTTGCTTGTGAATATGATTCAAAAATTAGCAGGAGTTTAGCGAGAGGCCGGGACTAGCTGACCCCTTAATAATGTTATAATGATACCATTTACCATCCGCCGCTTATCCCACTGATTCAGCTCAGCAAGTGGAGAACAGGCTGTGCGCTGACAGGTTACACAGTGCAGGATTCCCAAAAACCTGACCTCACGTCCAGGGCTCGCTCAGGACAGATGTCTGGGCATCGTATGGCATTAACCTTTTGTTTCAGTCAATGTTCAAGGAGAATTAGTGTTTAGGGTGCTACCTCTAACATGAGGCATGTGTCCAAGCTCCTGGTGGCATTGTCAAAGTCATTGTATTATATGTAATGATGGGTGACTGCGTCTACATTACTTACTGTACAACCCTCCTTAAGGCTGTCGCAGGGATTTACAGGGGCAGTGCTATAGATTTAACCATGTCTTGCTGCATGTGAGGACTTTGCAAGCATTTATGCATTTATATATATATATTTAACTGTAATTTTCACATTTGTTTCTGTTCTTTAAATGATTTAGATTTGGGCCACAGACTTGGATGTGTGTTACAGTGACCAGCTGGCTATGACACAACTCCTGCTGTACCTGACTGGTGGCACACTGGACTGTACAAATGGCTGGCTGCGTGTTCCCAACAATCCCAGCATAACGGAGCATTCGAAACCACGCAATCAACCCACAGCGGTAACATTTATTCAATGGCTACTCATTTCTTTTTACTACGGATGCATAATAATCGCATTTATGAATCTACACCAGGGCTCAAAATTTCAGGTCCCAAGTTACTAGCCAGGCCTTAAGAGTTACTCGACACCCAACCCTTACCCTTAACTCTGCCCCTAAACACACCCTCTTAAATTATTATTTATCATTAATAATATAACAAAGCAGTGGAAACATAAAGGGAAATGATGTGCGGCGTGTATGAGCGTATCACAGAGCTCCACAGCAATAAAACTCACAGTAATGTGCAGTGTGTATAAGCGTGAGTTTTATTGCTGTGGAGCTTTGTGATACACTCATACACATGCACATATCAGGGAGTTCCACAGTAATAAAACTCACGCTCATACACACTGCACATTACTGTGAGTTTTATTGATGTGGAGCTCTGTGATACAATAATGTGCAGTGTGTATGAGCGTGAGTTTTATTGCTGTGGAGCTCTGATACACTCATACACACTACGCATTACTGTATGAGAGCACCACAGCAATAAAACTCACAATAATGTGCAGTGTGTAGGAGCGTATCAGAGCTCCAATGCCTATTTTTAAACCGTCTCATTCTTTTTACCACCTCTCTAATTTTTTTTACTCCCTCCCTCTCTCTCTTTTTTATCCCTCCCTCTCTCTCTTTTCTCTTTTTACCCCTCTCTCATTCTCTTCTCTTTTTCACCCCCTCTCTCATTCTCTTTTTCATCCCCTCATTCTCTTTCTCACCCCCTCTCTCATTCTTTTTCACCCCCTCATTCTCTTCTTTCTCACCCTCTCTTTCACCCCCTCATTCTCTTTTTCACCCCTCATTCTCTTTCACCCCCTCATTCTCTTTTTCACCCCTCATTCTCTTTTTCACCCCTCATTCTCTTTTTCACCCCTCATTCTCTTTTTCACCTCTCTTTCTCTTTTTCACCCCTCATTCTCTTTTTCACCCCTCATTCTCTTTTTCACCTCTCATTCTCTTTTTCACCCCTCATTCTCTTTTTCACCCCTCTCTCATTCTCTTTTTCACCCCTCTCATTCTCTTTTTCACCCCTCATTCTCTTTTTCACCCCTCTCTTTCTCTTTTTCACCCCTCATTCTCTTTTTCACCCCTCACTCTCTTTTCACCCCTCTCATTCTCTTTTCACCCCTCATTCTCTTTTTCACCCCTCTCATCTCTTTTTTCACCCCTCTCTTTCTCTTTTTCACCCCTCATTCTCTTTTTCACCCCTCTCATTCTCTTTTTCACCCCTCATTCTCTTTTTCACCCCTCTCATTCTCTTTTTCACCCCTCTCTCGTTCTCTTTTTCACCCCTCTCTCATACTCTTCTCTGTTTCACCTCCCTCATTGTCTTCTATTTCTACACCCCCTCTCTCCCTTTCTTACACCCCCTCTCTCTTACTTACACACATTCAGCAGATTGGGCTGCTCTGTCCTCCTTCCTGGTCTGGAAGGATGCAGGCTGGCTCCACCTCTTCTGTGTGCTGATCGAAGCTGCAGCGTGCTTCCCACACTCAAACAAGAGTTTGGGAATGACACGCTGCATTGGTGCCTCCCCCTCCTGCTCGTCACCTAACCCACCCACATGATGCTTCGTAGACTCGCAGCACTTACGCTGTGAGTGTGCGACGCTTCACATGGGTGGGCAGGTGATCTGCGAACGTGAATCTCGCGGGTCACCTGCCCACCCATGTGAAGCGTCACACACTCGCAGCATGCTGCGAGTCTACGAAGCATCACGTGGGTGGGTCAGCGCCGATCACGCGGGAGGGGTCAGCGTCGATCAGGCAGACAGCTCCGGATTCGGACTCTAAGAGTCTGATACCGGAGCTGTGAATTAAGGCGGCGGCACACTGAACCTGGCCCCAGCAACCAACGGGTCAGTCCGCCCCACTCTACCTCAGATAATTTCCACTCACCGAATGCAAGCAGGCGAGTGGAAATTTTGAGGTCTGATCTACACTATATTTGTTGAGACAGTGCAATAAGTAAATAATGGAATAATACAGAAATTTTAATCATGGATAATATACATTATCCATGATCTAATTTTCTGTATATGTATATATATATATATATATATATATATAACTTGCCGCCTGCACAACGCCACCAAATAAACAATTATGCCCAGGTGCACAGTCCAGTAAAGGGGGTTTCCACACCAAGGACAGCCCGTCGAATGCAACCTAAGTTGAAAAAATAAAGTTAAAAAAAAAAAAACCTCACCGAAGGTTGCAGGGAGGGGGGAATAAACCCCCTGTCCCTGGTGCTGAAATAGGTTTTGTGAGGGGGGGAGCCTTGTCTTTTTATAAAAAATGGGAACACCAAAAATTTTGCCTGAAAAGTACCACAACAAACTCTAAAAAAAATCTGTAACTAAAGGTTTTTTGCTACGGATGAAAAGAATACACGGTTGAATAAAAAATTGATAAAAACAAAAAAATATTTTTTACATTGAATCCTATGGGCTGTTGAACTGAATCACTGTGACACGGCGGTTTAGCTATACAATTCATCTTTTTAATCTAAATTTTATCATATCGTCCTGGCATCGTTCAACAAATCCCATTGAAATGGGAAAGATCACTAGTCTGTTGTAGTCGCAAAAAATCATCTGAAGTTGTCCGATGGAGGTCGGAGGCAGTGGGAGAGGGCTGATTCACCTGTGTGTTGTGGGACTGGTCGGACAACGAAAGGTGATAGCGGATGATCGCACAAATACGGACCAAGTGGACGACCAGCCTAACACTCAGTGGATGTAATTAGCAGAGTTTTCCATTTTTTTCCAGTATTAAACTGTAACCCTGCAAGCTTTACCCTAGTGATCAAATGTTGTAATGACGTAGTTCTCACATAAATACAGAGTTACCGTAATACAATGATTACGTGATAACACATGTCACACTAACAATTTTGACAGGAGTGTTTTACTAGTGAATCGTTTACTCAAGAAATGGACCCATATTTACAGAGCATTTATCATAAAGCACATTGCTCCTCTGGTCACTGATATCAAGTATCCTTGGATCTATACACAGGTTGCATATTCCTATAATGAACTGTTCCAAAATTCAATGTGTCGAGTGCTAGCATGATGCCACAAGTGGAAAATTCCACATCTGACCTCATGTGACAGGGAACAAAATTATTAAAAATATTGTGTAAAACTGCCTTTCTCCTATGTGTATAATGTGTATATAAATTTGGTGTTTTTGGCTAGGGTCCCGTCCCAAATATATCTCAAAATAATATGTGCAATTTACTTCTGGTCCCAAATATTTCAGATAAGACATACTCAACCTGTGCCTATTTTTCGGTGACTCTTACCCAGAGACGTGCAGACCTGTCTTAATTTCATGCATTTATTCACTTAGGTTTTACTCTCCCTCCACTCCATAAAACATACACTTCAATCCATCCTTTCCTTCGTGTTTATGAATCCCCCTCAGCAAAACGTTCTTTAAAAGAATAAATTTGCTCAGTGCTGTTGCTCCTGTAATTATGTATAAAACCAATCACTCATTATCTTGGAGATAGATGAGGCTAAATAAGCACAGCATTAATAATTTACAGGGCTCTTCATTATGCCAGTGTATAGGCTGCGAAGACCCAGCAAGAGCAATTCTTTCAGACTGATGCCAACCCTTAAACAATGGCGTTCCATCACCGCGGCCCCATCCTGCTTCACGCTTGTTAAACAGAGACATGGATTATTCTATCAAATACTCCTCTAGTTTCTGCTCCCCACTGCAAACCAACAGCTTCTGCAAAGCGCCTCTTATAATCCCCCCTCCACATGTTAATGACTCAAGCAATGGGAGATACTAATTCTGCAAATATTATAAACATGATTAGCTTGCAGCCGGAGATTTATTACAACAGACTTTTCCAGAGTATCAACTTTGTGCGAGCTGCTGTCATAGTACATCGTGACGTCCTGTTAGTGTCAAGGGACCCATCTAGGATAAACGGTAAAAAAATATTTCCAGCGGAACATGTGTCGGAGAAGTGCAATTACTTTCAGTGGTTTATGATACGGGATCTGCCTGATTATAAATCAACAAAAGGAGACAAAAGCCAGACCTTGATATGAGTAGATATAGAGACAGATTGTGCATCCTAACAAATAAATACAGGAAAAAGGCTCAAGAACCACTGAGTGCAACTGATTGATTTTTAAAAAAAAGTAATGTTAGTGTAACATATATGCATCTACATACATGTGCGTATTCAGTCATTGACAGGCGTAAGCAGTAAATATTTTAGTACATGACATTACGTTCAATGGGCACATCATGGTGAAAAAACAGCATTGGGGGGGAAAAAGTGAGTCTTAAATGAAAATATGCTTAAAATGCTCTTCATTGTGCCACCCCAGGCCAAGACCTGGTTATTCTACTTGTAAATACAGGTTTTGGTGGCTATATGATGCAAATGTATGCACTCTTCAGGCAGAAGTGATCAGAACTAATGATAAAGGGGCTCAGCTTTTATTTGCTGTCACTTTCCAGATTTCCATATATTTATATACTATGGGCTGAGCTGGTAAGAGGGAGATGCTAATGGAAAAAGGCCACATAAGCAGATACCAGTCGTGGCTCCCTAGAACTGTCTCTATACTATTATGTTAGTGACTCAACTCATAATATTTGGAAGCCGCTGCTGGATATCTGTAGCATTGGCACACACTGCTCCTGGCATCCTCTGCTGGATTATATGGAATCTCACGAGGACGTGCAAGAGCAGTTGTTCTCTATTTGCTCTCACTCCTTCTGCTTGTGGCTAAAGGAGACAGTGGATTGTAGTGCCATCCTCTGCAAAACAGGACCGGGGCGAGTACCGTGTTTCCCCAAAAATAAGACACTGTCTTATATTTTTTTGGACCCAAAAAAACACACTAGGTCTTATTTTCGGGGTATGTCTTATTTTTTATGTTGGTGGTGGTTTTTTTGACAGTGTACATCTGGTATCACTCCGCCTGTAGAGGAGCTGGCGCTAGAGGACGCATCGGCTACGGCTGCAGCCACACAAGCGTTCTTTGAGCAGAAGGAACGCACTGTGTCCGTGTGACCACACTTCCCTGCGCCCGTTGCAGCTTTGTGAAGGCTGGATGGGGTGTGTCACATGGAGCAGCGTGCGCACGAATTGCGTACACTACCACCGGACGTGATTTCAGCCTCCCCGTCAAACGGCTACGACGAACGCAGACGGAGCTTCAAAGCATGATCCTCCCTAGGAGGATCGCACTTTGTGGCGCTGAGCGCACTAACTGCGCTCAGTGAGGTGGCCACACTGGCATCAGATTGGAAGGAACGTCCAGTCTCACGGATGTTCCTTCTGCTCAAAGAACACTTGTGTGACCGCAGCCTTATGCGGCTCTGCTCACTCCGCTGCTGCCACCTCGCTTCCTCTGGCGCCGGTATCACTGATTCTCTCCCGCGACTCTTCAAGTTGCCCTACAACTAGGTCTTATTTTCGGGGTAGGTCTTATATTTTACCAGTTATCAAATAAACACACTAGGTCTTATTTTCGGGGTAGGTCTTATTTAATTTTCATTAAATTTTTAACCCCTTCACGTTGCGGGGTCTGCTATGTTTTCCCAGTGGCAAGTGGGCATGAATACCACAGGGCAGAATAGCATGCCCCCCAGCTTTAAGGCAACTCCTGTGGCCTGGCTCCCTTCCCTGAGGCTGAGCAATGTCATTGGCTGCTGGGGGATACCCGAGTTCAGGCATCCCACTGCAGCCAATGATGGCGATGGGCTGCAAGGAAGGGAGGCGGGCTGTAGAAGTTGCCAGAGAGCCACGGGTTGTGCTATGCTGCCTCTTGTTGTTCAGGCCTGCCTCCCAGTGAACCCCCGCCAAGGGCGTTAAGAAGTTTATTTTGTGTTTAGTGATTCTACTAAAGCAAATCCCTAAACAGTTCCTTGCAGCCTGTAAAGTTTTTCCTTATCGATTGCAAGCGAGCATAACAAACGACCTTGGAATTGCATATTATTATTATCCAGCTGCCCCCATAGTAGCGACTTATACAAAGAATAGGAAGCATTAATATACACCAGGCAGAGCAGCTGAGACGCAATAGCAATTTGCAACTCTTCTGGATTAGGCCCGTGTCAGACGAACGCAGTGATCACGTCCGTGTCGTCACACAGTTTAACGTCCGTCGTAGCATAGCATCGTGACACAGATGGCAACGGACACAATTTAGGCAAGAACGTAAAACCGCTAAGGCCCGCGTCAGACGAACGCAGTGATCACGTCCGTGTTACCACACAATTTAACGTCTGTCGTAGCATAGAATCATGATCAATAGAGACCCACATACAAAGTATGTGCAAACCGAACTCGCGCAACGCACGTGGCAAACGGACGCAAGTTAGGCAAGAACGTACTAAAACGGAGGCGCAGAGTGCGCCACTTCCAAGTAGCAGCCTTTGTGCGTTATGCCTGGACATCAGATGCAGCGCATTTGCGACGTCCATAACGTTGACGCTCAGAGGTTTTTATGGTCTGGCTGACTGTACCTGTATTTTAATTATAAGTAATTTCGATTCCCATATTTCCCTTTTTTGTTCTAAATCTGTCAAAAAAAACGTGTGGTGTCTACAGTATCTTCCGTCAGTACGTCTGTCCGTTATACGCGTACGCAGAGTACACTCAGACTGCGTTCATCTGACATTAGCCTAAGTAGGGAGCCATTTGCATTAATGATTGGGTCCGTTATGCTCAATGACTCATTCGTTAATACTATCAGCTCAGCTGGAATGGGCCCTATTTTACAGGAAGTAATTGTCACATCCTTGGCACCTGCAGGCCTTCAGGGGGGGGGGGGTCTGGGCACTCTGCGACATCGCTGGCCGGGTGCCAGAAGTTGCGGCCGTTCGTGCGCCTGGAAGGGCGGGGTGCGGCGTGATGGCGCAGAGCCGCCGGCCTTAAATGCAGGGCACGCGAGTCGACTCATCGCCCTGATGTGGAGTTAGTTCCCGCATCACCTGGTGTATTCTCTCATTGATTCATTGATTCTTTTGCTCTGTTGCTGGATTGTATGAGGACGCTGATTGTTGCTGACTTGGACTGCCTTTCTGACCATTCTCTTACTGACCATGCCTGTATGTGTGTTGTGCCTAACGCAAACTCAGAGTGCTTGTTGCATTTGAACCACGCTGACCCAGAGTGTATAACTATCTTGCATAACATTGATACAGAGTATATGTCTGTCCTGCATAGCGCTGACTCAGATAATCTATCGATCTGCCCAGTTGCCAAATCGGAGTGTATGAGGACCTTGTTTGTTGCCAAATCTGCCTGTACGAAAACCCTCTCTGTTGCCAACTAGGGAACGTTTGTATGACCACGCTTCTGTTAACCCCTGGTGTATGAGCATACTGCTTAAACCTCTTCCTGACTGCTTTCCACTTATCAGTGAAGTTAACCCATTGTTGCTCAGCGATAACTTGATGTCAAAACCTGCTGTGACTAAACTATACTCATTATTGTTTCTGTCTGTTCTCCCTGGCTGGGAGTGATAGGGTTAGTGGTCCCGACCATTCAAGGATCAGAGGGTCTAGAAGTCTGTCCAAAAGGATTCCCACCACGGTTGTGAGGGGTCAGCGGGACAGCGAACGTGACAGTAATATACCATTACTTTATATGTATTTTTAAAAATGTCAGGTACATTCGTGTATAATTAATGGAACAGCCATGAGTTAAAAATATGAAAGCTGCCAGTGATATGTGTATTCCAAAACATTATTGAATTGTAGTTTATCTGATGATCTAGGTCACTGGTTTCCAATCCTAGTCCCCAAAAAGTGATTTTGTCATTATTTGCTAAAAATAAAAACTGAACACTGATCCTACCCATTTTATTTTGAATAACTCTGGGTATAGAAAACGTTGGTGTATGAAAGAAAACAAAATCATGTTTACTATTTAGTACATTAAAGCAAATGTTGGGTGCATTTTCTGTCATTAAGTGTTTAAGGCAGGCGCCTGGTGGGTGTAGCAGATAAAATCTACATTCAAGCCTCATACTGAGCTTGCTTTTGGTCAGGTTTGTTTGATGCCCACCAGAGCTCAATTAGCCAGCAGCAAGAAGCTTGAGCAGCAGTGGTCCGGTCTGTGATTTCAGGACTTCCCATAGAGCCCTTATCAGATTCTGGATGTGAAAGACAAATAAACAGGTTATTGTTCCTTCTTTTTTTATTACTCTGCCTAGCAACAGTTGAGGAGACAATGCCACTGCTTAAAAGGGACATAACACATTTTATCAATCAAGCACATGTTAAATGATACAAAAGAGAATTTTTTTATAGCTATATCGTTTTTTACAAAAAAGATGGTTGGGCGCTGCCCCATCAGACCTATGGGGGAGCCACCACTGCTGAGAGCTACGGTGTGTTCACAAATCCTGGAAATATCAGCATGGTGGTGCATGGAATTCTCTTACATGTACACATTACAGAATAATGCACGATCTTTCTATATTACACTTTTTTTTCTTTTTAATATTCTACGATTAAAACAAAATATTTTTTAATCTCCATATTTTATTTCTTTCGATGTATTGTTTTGCCTTTTATAAGAGTTCTGCCATTTTCCTTTTCATTCCATCATTCCCTCCATCCATAAAGTTCCTATCTGGCTGTCCTCGGATTGGGTATGCTGTGCTTTCTGCAGAGCACAATACCCCGGGACAGTTAAATGTTAAATTGAGACATCGATACTCTGCTCTTTGGTTTTTCAGAAAGGTGATGTTCTTGTTTTGGATTAGTGCCTATAAAAGGGTATTGATCAGAGCAAGCCATAAAGAGCAATGCACACTGCAGTCCTGTGGGAGACTGTATGAGAACAGGCTGCACTGATTTTATCTGTCACAGATAGCTGTCATCATTCATTGTCCTGTGCTACACGAGGACAGGGACCACTTATGTACCTGTGTCTGGCTTCTGCAAGCAGAAAATGAAGGTCTCTTATGTGCAAGTTAAAAGGTATAGCTCTTTTATTTCTGGGTTATTAGACTGATATTTCTTCTGTATTATAGATGGGTAAATGCTCCTGTTCTTTGATGAAGCCAAGTATTTCCCAGGCTACCATTGAAATGGACAATTCTGCAACATGATACAATGAACTCTGTTAATATCATCATATGTGCTGATGGGTATTTTTCTTTCTTCTTCCAGACCCCCCCAATCACAAATCGCGTTGGAGTTCTGAGCACGCGTCTTGTACACACGAACCTCTCCATGGTGTATTACAATGTCTTCTTCAAGATGTGCAGGGCTCATGGCATTGGTTTTGATGTAAAGGTATGGATCCCTGCACTGTTACTGGGTATTAATAAATGCTAGCTGTAACAAGGGGTTGTCTAGACGCCTATAGGCTGGAAAACAAGAGGGGAACCATGATTGATTAAAGGGATGTTCTTGTGTATTTTTCAGCCTTAAAAAATTTATTTATTTGCAAAGTATTTTACCAGGAAGGATACATTGAGATTTCTATTGTTTTCAAGTATGTCCTGGGTTCAAGAACATTGAAATTTTACAGTCGTTACAGAAATACATAGTAATAAATGCAAGATATTAAAAACAAAACACAAATATACAGAAAATAAATATGTAGTAAATATAGTCACTATGTTACGTGTTTACAGGTGTATTCTGTATCGAGGTATATTAATAGTTAGCTCTTGAGTGACTTAAGACTGGGGGAAGATTTGATGGCGTCTGGGAGGTTATTCCATAACTGCGGTGCTGTGATTTATTTTTTTGTTATATTTTTTTGTCCAAGGCAGTGGCTGTCAGTTTTTGTGTTGTGTTTGGAGGTATAGGGATTGAGATCAGTTTACAGTGAGTTAGAGGATTAAAACTGGTAGCAAAAAAGAAGCGTAAACTGCCCTGTTACATAGCTAAAAAAGTGAAAATTGTAATTATTTGACTAGCCTTTTCAACGAGTTAACGATAATCACAATGCAGTTTGGCAGTGGGTAGAATATATTTAGGGAACAATTGAACACTATAAAAATATCCCTTTCATTTTGCATGCATGAAATCATGCAAACGTAAAGTGATTTGTGCATAATACTATATTTGAGTGTTATGCACCACATTGTCATAACATGATAGATATACAATTATACATGACGATGATATGAAATTTTTTTTGTCAAACAAACAAGGCAAGGTTTTTTTCCCAGATTTCATGATAGGTTTAAATACATGAATACTGTACATGGTAAAGATAGTATTTATATAGCTCCAACAGAGTCGCTTTACTGTGGGGAAGAACAACCACGAAACCTAATGAATAATGATACATAAGGAACAGAGAGCCTTGCCCGTAGGATAATTGTCCTGCTAATACTGCACTTGCACAGGTGCTCAGCCAGACATCCTGTGAGCTCACAATCTTAGGCCCCGTTCACACTGTGTGATTTGAAAATTGCACGATTTTCCGCGCGATTTTCATATTCGCGACGTCACGGTTTTGCAAAGCTCCACCAATGGAAAACGCAAATCTCTAAAAAAGGGTCATGTACCAGCGTCATGCTACCGCAACGCGCGACATGCAACATCGTGCAGCAAGATGTGAACAGCTCCATTGAAATGCATTGGAGATGCTACATAGAGTGACAACGCGTGGATTTTGTCGCGATTTCACACAGTGTCAATGGGGCCTAAGGGTCTACGGTAAGTGAAACAAAAGAAAGCAGGGTGAGTGTGGAATTGGTGACCAGATAGAGTATAGCAGACTGCCTGGGGATAGACCATGAGCTTGGGCTTGAAATGGTTAATCAGAGAGAGATAGGGTGCGAGTATCCTGTAAATGTAGTTGTCAGGTTTGTAAAGGCATGGTTAGTAATAGATATTTATCAACACATAATGTGTTATGTTAGAATATAATCGTGGTCCTCAAGTACCCCTAATAGGCCTGTTATGCAGATATGTGAAGCACAGCACAGGTGATATGATTTGCTGCTCAGTGATTGCAGGATTCAGTCTGCATTTTCCCCAGGTAAACCTTAAAACCTGGCCTGTTAGGGGTACTTGAGGACCGCGGTTGGGAACCACTGTTCTAAATGAAAAATACATTTTCTGCTTGTTTTGATCACACAATGAATAGCAGAGACATTATTCTTTATTTAAACTCTGCTATTTTGTGGAGCAAGCACAATCTAATTATGGTGTTGATTCGTACATATCATTTTTAGATGGACGTCAGTGAATGTAACATGTTTTCAGCTGAGGGCATAAGTTTAAACATGTCATATAATCCCATGATCACAGTCAGCAAAGGTTGATTTCATGATATGGCTGTAATTTATCAAGGGACTTAATAAATATTGATTTGTGTTTTCTGTGGAAAGTGCAGATTTACACATTTTGATTTTCTTGTCAGGAGAAACAAGGGACTGTATTTTTACTATTGGAAAACCAGAAAAGACACCGCCTGGGAATGCTGTGAGTATTGCAACATGCTGTGATGATCGTGGTGGGTATGAGATAAAAGACAACCAGCACGCTTACTGTGATACCGCACTCTGTCTTCATTGTTAGACTGTGCACTATGCTGCCTATGCTATGCTATGTTCCTTGTGACTTTCAAGCTCTGTATTTGCATGTTTTACACATGGTTTGAGGGGGATACTATTTCCTCGCATTCTCCTCTTCTGTATTCCATCATGCGAGGAATAGATAGACTGTAGGATCTTCACAAATGACATAGCCATAGCGGAGTCACTGTATCTAGGTATGATAGCCAAGTTCCCTCTAGACCAGTGTTTCCCAAACCTGTCCTCGGGACCCTCAACCAGGCCAGATTTTGCAGATCACCTTGGGGAAATGCAGACTGAATCCTGCAATCACTGAGCAACAAATCCTATCACATGTGCTGTACTTCAGATATCTGGAAAAAGTGGCGAGGCAGAGGGTCCTGAGGACAGGTTTGGGAAACACTGCTCTAGATTGGAAGCTCATATGAACAAGGCCCTCTACACCTCTTGTTTCTACCCTATGTCCATTGTGAAGGTATAGCTCAAATGGAGGTTACCTTTCCTGGGAAAAAGGTAGTCCAGGCAGTAAAGGTTCTTTTAAATCTGTGCAGCAGCCAGTGTTTATTTAACCATTTGGCTGTTAAGGACGCTCTGAGCGCGTCCAGCCAAGTGGTTCTCCTGTGCTATGGATGCGCTGAGCGCGTCCTAGCACAGGAGGCAGCAATCAGCCGGGATTCCGGCCGATTGCTTCTCCCCCCCGGTGCGGGCTGACAACTTGGATGTCAGCCTGGCACTCCGGGACCCCGGCGGGGACAATAGATGCCATTGCGCTATTTATTTATAAAGTATTTTACCAGGAAGGATACATTGAGATTTCTCTAGTTTTCAAGTATGTGCTGGGTTCTAGAACATTGAAATGTTACAGTCGTTTCAGAAATACAAAGTAATACAATGCAACATTTTTGAAAAACAACACAAATATACAGATTAATACAGAAAATAAATATGTAGGAAATATATTCAGAATGTTACATGTTTACAGGTGCATTCCTTATTGAGGTATGTGAATAGGGAACTCTTAAGGGACTTTAGACTGGGGGAAGATTTGATGGCGTGTGTGAGGTTATTCCATAATTGCGGTGCTCTGCAGGAAAATGAGGACGAGCCACTTTCTTTTTGTATTGTGGTATTGCAAGTAAGGTGCTGGTCCTGGATCAGAGGTTATAGGATGAGGGAACTGCTATGGGAAGCAGTCTATTCAGGTAGGGGGGTAGCTTCCCAGAAAAGCTCTTAAACACCAGGTTGGAAAGGTGAAGTGAGCGTCTAGATTTAGGGGCCAGTTTAGCTCTTTAAACATGTCACAATACTGGGTCATGTAGTTACATTGTAGCACAAAGCGGCAGAATGAGTTATACAGTGTAGTAAGTTTCTGAAGGTGCGTTTAATGGTTTCAATAAGTAATTCTGGTAATAATAGGTCCAGACATTTGAAGGACCCCTCCCACTAGAGATCAGCACTTTAAAACTCACACCCCAGATCAGCCAAGTTGACCCTGGATCTGCCCCCTAACACGCCAGACCTTAGATCAGGGGTGGGGAATGTCCGGCCCGAAGGCCATATAAGGTCCAAAAATAATTTTGTCTGGCCCTGCCAAGAAAACTGCAGGCTGGACAATAAATCGAGGAGCTTTTTAATACCGTGGGCCAGCGTTTAGGCATCCCGTGGTGTCACGGTACTGTATACGCATTCTAACCTTTTACCAAACCTTTAGAACAGGTCAAGTTAGAACGCGTATACAGTAGCACTGTACATTAACTATATACAAGAAAATATTAATGTCATGCTAAATATTACGAGCTATATCCGTCACACCTCCCCCAAATAAGAGACGCACTAGGAGGAGACTTCCATGTCTCTCTTTTGTGTCTTACATAGGGTTTTCCTATCTTTGCAGGGATACATCACCCTGCAGGCACATGATTCCTTCTACACATGGGGAAACATATGAATTTGCTACAGGGAATGGATCCTCCCAGGCAGCCGGCATCTGGTTCTGTTTCAGCAAAGTCAGTACCAGTGCTTCCTGCCCGGCCTTTTGAATGCCTCCCTTGGCACCTGGGTCACACTCCTGCTTCGGGATGGAGTGGGTGACGCACAGATGCCCATGCACTTTCCCCACCAAGGCTTGCACTCTGTCTCTCAACCACGTCACACAATCCACCATTGAGGCCTTTGGGAACCCCACCTTTCCACCCCACCCAAGCCAGGGAGAGGGGGCCACTCACACAGCACCCATATCATAATACAGACTTGGGGAGACCCTTGTGCTTCTGCAGCCCCTCCCAGTACACCTTTTGGTGCTGTAGTAGGTATTGATCCCAGTATTTCCCTGGCCACCCGGCGAGCATGCCCAGCCTTTGCAAAGGCCTTCCACTCAACGGCTCACAACCCCCATCGCTCTAGTGTGGGCATTGATTGGGTACGTGGGGCTCTACCTGCATTTGTTCACTCTCTCACCTTGCACCTCAGTCTCACAGTTAGTATGATAAACAGTTTCCTGCTCCCGAGCCACTCTTTCATCAGGGAATATGGAGAAGCATGGTGAAGGGCAACGTTCCCTGGTGTCCTCCCCAGTCTGCCCCCCTCCAAACATCTTCTCCACATCTGCAGAGTCAGGCATCGCACCTGGCTCTGGGCAGATGGTTGGGAGGTCATGGGAGCCAAACTAGGACCCGCTCCCTCCCCCTCTCTTTCACTCCAGGCCCTTCTTCCTGACTACCCAGTATGCCCTCGGCGCCACACATAGTCTGAGACACACATGGCACAGGCTGGCATACTGCAGTACCTGCCTGTCCAGGGTGTTCCGCTCTCTATTTGTTTCACATGGCACCGCCGACCTGGTTGGTTCAGGCATGTTATAACACTCTTTCACTCCAGCCAAACAAAAGATAGAAAAGAAAACAAAGGAGGGAGGGAACTGCTTGAGGTGTAAACTCTAATATATGCACTGAGTTCTGCCTTTGGAAATTGGAAAACCAATTTATTTTTAGTGTCTGAATTTATGGCTCACACATCCAGCACACTTATTCTGATATCCCACCGCTGCCACCAATTGTCATGTACCGACTTTACCCCAGAAGGGCACGTGACGCGAAAAAGTGGACGCATGGTTAAAAATCACTATCCGCCTGCACTAGACACAGAATAATGACCACGTAGCACACAATCCCCGCACCCACTTCCCTTAATTACCAATACTGCCACCACAGGTCAGTTAGCGATATATATATATATATATATATCTCCAGGATGCCTAATCTCTGAAACCAAACTGACCTGAGACCCTATTTGATTGTGCACCCCAAAACAGGAATCGGTACAAAAGACTGACTTCACCACACTCACTTTTAGTAGATCGTCCCGAGCTAAAAGAAAAAAAAAATATTATACTGCTGTCTCTTCGGTTAACGAGGTTCTTATATCAGACAAAGGCAGAGCTTAATAAATTTATATTTATTATGATGCAATGAATAAGAGATTGAATCACAATGCACATACAGAAAAAGATATTACAATTAATAGTTACACACACACAAGCAGAGAAATAAAAAGGAATTAACAGCAGATTCTATTTACTTACGATGGCAAGCTAAGAGATTGGCCGCCAGGGAGCCTCTGGTGGGAAATGGCAGTTATTTTTTAATTTGATTGACCTACAAAAAAATAAGCCCTGAGCAGAGCTTTGGTCAGTGGTTTTATACACTAATTCTTAGACAGATTTCATGGGCAGAGGCTGTGCGGCACGCCCACTTCCCAGAATCCACTGTCCTGTTAATTCTCAAGCACGCTCAGTACACGTCGCCATCCATTTTATGATACCTTTGAATTATATAATCAAAGTTATGTGCCTAGGTGTTGTTTTCCCAAAACCTGCAACAATAAATCATTGTATCCTGTCTGAGAGTGGACACATTTGCCCTTCTTTCATATGCAGCTTGACCACCCCCCCCCCCAAGGGTTATCCTTCCTGTAATCTCAAGTGCCCAGCAGATCAAAGAACATCCATTCACCTATCTTTGGCCAACAGGATGACTCCCTTTAGCATCTCAATAGCTTTTGATGCCTTCAGGACCCATCTATTAGTTATCTCCGATATCCACCTCTCCCTGGCTTCAAAAGGGAACTTACTTGCTGTACCCATCAGGGGGAAGAAACAACGAACCTTTAGAACAGATCAAGTTAGAATGCATATACAGTAGCGCTGTACATTAACTATATACAAGAAAATATTAACGTCATGCTAAATATTACCAGCTATATCCGTCACACATGGCAATAAAAAGCACCTAGATTTCCCGGAGGCAAGGCAGTGCCCTAATGCCACTGCACATCATATGCCCCAGACACCAGACCTGCTTATTTACACCCCAGATAATCTCCCTTATACCAAGACCTCATATCGGTCCCCTTTCACCTCCATGTCACAATACCAATGCCTTTCACTATCTTGTCCCATGTTGTACCTGACATCCCTGTACTGGTGGCCTATGTTCTAATCTGGCTGAGACAGGCAGTGCAATATGTAACCAGCTGAGCCATAAGGTGAAACGGCCTCTCAGAAGGACCTCACTACGATGCTGCTAACTGGCTGATCTTGAGTCCTCCTCCAGCCGGATGTCCAGATGAATGCCTGTTTTATGCTGCATTCATCGGTCACCGGTCGCAATTTGCACTGCCTGATCGTGTCGGTGGTTACCTAGCTCAGTGGCACCACGGACCACTGGTAAATGTCCAGTATGCCTGATGGCCAATCTGAGTCTGGAGGCCAGTATGCAGAATCTGAAGCCTCTGATATCTTAGAGTAATGGGATAAGGAAGAGCATAGCCTTTTGAATTGAACATGAATATTGATTTGATATTAGGTAGTTTGTCGGAGGTCTATCTGAATTATTTGGTAGGGATTACAACATATTAAGCATGACATTACTGTCAAGCCACTGGAGGAAAACAGATTACATTTCTTATAGACCAATACTAATTTTATTGAAGGAGGAGTAAGCTCCATGTCAGACTTGCCCTCGCGTTTAACCTTACATTCTTAAGACGATCAATAATTCAGTTCATTATTGTACAAAAGACAGAAACGCAACACATGGGGAATATGTGCCAAATCTCTGAATAAACAATGTCTAAGGTACATTTCACAATTAAGAAAAGCCTGCTTTCAATAGGTACTTGACCTCAGAGGTGTGAATTGGCTTTTTAGTGTCAGCACCAACATTCATCAAGGACTATCAAGTTGGTAATCAATACTAACTACTCTTTACAGAGACAGATGAGCTACAATAGGTCTAAGTACCCTGTCAATTCAATGCATTTTCATTTCACTTAGCTTCTATTTACACAGATGCTCTAAACTGCAGGTAGGATAAGACATCTTATATAGGCATAAGGCTATCCTAAACAAAAGATAAATCCAGGTAAAGTATCCATGTAATTGGGCAGACTAGATGGGCCAAAAGGTTCTTATCTGCCGACATTTTTCTATGTTTCTATCTTCATAAAACCAACTGCACATTCATTTAGTTGTACATCAATTTTATTAAAGTTTTTTTTAATTTTGCAAAACCAAAGGCAGAATGAAAACAGATGTGGAGCAAGTATAAAAGTTATTGTGCATTACTATTTTTATCTTTGTCATTAACAGGGGTCCACAGGCATCAAGAAAAGCGCACTACAAGTACAACAGCACTGATTCATACCTAGAAATGTCCTTTAGGGTTTGCTGCCCTCCCCACCTTTGAATCATTAAAAAATTCCCTACTATATTTTATCTTTATTGGTCTGACACCTCACTGCAAGATAAATTAACAGCAAAATGATTTGCCGAATGGGGCCCGCTAGTTCCACTTCTCCCCAAATCCCTTCGGGATAATCTACACTCATACTTTCAGTATACTGAATGGCTCCTCTGGGGATCCCACTCAATCCATGACCCCCGCCACCACTCATGTCCAAGCCTTCTCTCGTTTCCAAGATCTGGACTTCTTGTTACAATAAGACAATGAATAGTATGTGTTATATCCAGGGGTGTCCAGTCAGATGCAGGGCCGGATTTGCATCTCAGGAGCCTGTAGGCACAGAAATGTGGAGTGCCCCTACCCCCCCTCCCAAAAAATCCCCCCAAAAAAAACAAAGAAGAAGAAACATGCCAAAATGGCTTTTTAAAGTTTTGTTGTGGGGCAAACTAGAAAAATAAAAAAGTAAACGTTTAAAATCCTGAAACCTCAAATCAACAGACGGGGCATAATCTGTTGCCTTAGTTGAGTTAGTGCAGCGGCATTGTATGTTTTATATGATAAAAAAAAATTTTTGCATGTACTTTTTTTCTAAAAAAAAATTTATGTTTACAAATTACATGGTCATCTTTGGTATCATTGTAAAGACCAGACTCTGACCTTTCCAATGACACCTCACTTAACCTTGTGTGCTGTACAAGTCAGAGATGCAGGTTCCAAAGTCCCCCTGTCTCTCCTCACTGCAGTGCCACAGTCTAGGTTGTCGAGCTCCCCTTTAATATCCCAGCCGGATATCGCACATTGGAAAGTGTAGACTTGTTTTTTGTAAATTCAGGACACTTTTTAATTAACTGTGAACTGTAAGAGGAAAAAACCCCACAAAGCATAAAATACTGCTTGTTTTACTGTTCTAAAACAAATTTACTGCATACGAAACTCACAGGGGATGTTCTTTATAATGGCAGATGTTCTACATAGAGGCCAAAGGGACTTGAAAATACATTGTGCTTGAATTGGACGCAAAGATGCCTCACATGATATGCATCGGTGGCTTTACCACAGATAATTTTATAGGTGACTGGGTCTGGTGGAGACAACTTCAAATCCATTATCATGTGCTTTATATCAAGTGAAAAGTTTCACGCATGTATAATAAAGCTACCTGAAGGGATTAAGATCTTAACGAACCCCTAAATTATTAGAAAAAAAAATCTTATTTAGCGAGCTTTAATTGCAAATTGTGTAATAAGTATCTGTACCCATTTAGCACATTTACAAATCACATATGCACTAAAGTGAACACTATTAACCCTAAAATAGTCCATTACCAGCCACCCTATCGACAAATTCAAGTCCCACCAACCTGGCATCTCTTAATTAAATTGTTTAATTAACTGCTAACTTTTTTTTTTTTCGTTCCAATATCTTAGCACTGACTGGCTGGCTGAGCTATTTTTCGTTATTAATTCATTATTTTAAATTCACCTACTTTTCTGCAAGTTGAGAATCGGCCAAACGTGTCTTGTTTTGTCCATTACAGACCTTACCTTGTAGTTATTTTAAGATAATTGGGGATATAATTGAAAGAAGTCTTTAAATGGGATGCTTAGCTCACAGGCTATGCAGCAGCGATGCCAGATCCTACGTGTTTTCCTGGACATTTATTATTTCATGCAGGAGAAGAGCTCAGGGATGGAGCTGCCCTGCAACATGTATACCTTTTATATGCTCCATGATGAAAATCCGTTACCTAGTCAGGATTGGTCTCCAAGGATTCCTGATTTATTTACCCACAGTACATGAATTCTACACACTGCAGGGTTAGATTTTTTTTCCATGCACTGCCCATCAACATGAATAAATTATGAGTACCAGAAAACATAGTTGATGTGGCAACCCTAGATGTCAGCTATGTAAAAGCACTTGTCCTGGGCTCAACAATCTTGGCTCTGCAGTTGTTTTGGAACTACACCACCGCCCATGGTGCTCAACCATTGATTAGCTTGGCTGAGCCTCCTGTGAAATGAAGCTCCAAAACATCTGGGGCGCTATCAGTTGCCCTGAGCTAAAACTGGTACTCTAAGGGGAAAAATTAGCATTCGCCAACTTCCCCTTAGCATCCTGGTTTCCCCAGCAGATCGCGGGGCAGGTGCCGAGTCCGGCAGCCTGCCCCTTAACGATCGCTAAGCTCGCAGATGCTGGGGCAGCGCCACAGAACCGTCCCCAGCACCCCCCCACCCCCACCGTTGCTTCTATAGGAGTTCATGGAGGATCGTGCCGCTGGGTCACGTGACCGGCAGGATCTCGCCTCTCGCGAGATCCTGCTGGTCGGCGGAGTGATTGCGGCTGGAGATGGGGGAATTTCTTCCCTCTGCTTCTGGCAGCGGATCGAGCAGACATTCTCGCTGCGGGATAAGAAGTGAGTATTTGTTTCTTGCAGCAACGCAATCCGTTACCTACACCTCTGAGCTGGTGGTGACTATTTTGTTTGCGCCAGTTCTTAGGATCACTTGGTCCTAATGCTAGTTACTAACACTAGTTAATCTGTACGTGCACTTTGCGCTCCCCATGTTAGATATAGGGAGCGCAAAGTACAGTAATCTCGCGCTACGAATTGCTAATTAACGAGCGCTTACGTTTTTTTTAACCTGTTAGCGATTCGAAGGCGATCTGGCCGCAGCACTATGACCTCCTTTAACCCCTTCACTGCTGAGCTATTTCATGTCTGTGTGCTGAGCTAATTTTTACCGCTTTTGCTCGTCATGTTTAACCCTTTCCCTGCGGAGGACGTGTGGGGAATGTCCTCATTGACTCCTGCTATATGTGGGGGAAGTTCCCCACATGTCCTCCGCAAGCGAGAGCCCCCACGGAGATACTCACCTCTCTGTCCGGGGTCCTGCGGCGTTCTGACTACAGCGAAGTCAGATGCTGAAGTTAAGCCCCTCCCGACGTCAATGACGTCATCGCGCCTGGAGATCGCCTGAAAGGGTGGAGGGGTATCCATTCGGATCCCCCTCCCGATCGGGAAGGAGTAGCGCCACAGGCCAGTCACCGCTTAAAAGGGGAGAGTCTCCCCTTTTAAGCGGTGCCTGGCTTTAACCCCTCAGACACCAGGTCACAATTCGGCACCGAATCGCAGCATAGCTCCGATGGGGGCCGCCATCTTGGATGGTGGCTCCACCTCCGGGTTCCCCCACGCTGCCAGACATCATCGCGCATAGCGCGATGACGTCAGTTAGCCGGGGGACCCCTAGCTGCCCGAGGGTTTCCCAAGGAAATCCCCTGGTGGAGATAGTGGGTCCCTTTGAAACCAGAACCGTGGCAGCTAGGGGGTCATGGAGGCTGGCATTAGAAAGGTCTGAGCATAGCCTTTCGAATGATACCCAACATGTTCAAAGTAAAAAATAAAATAATAATAATAAATAAAAAAAAGATGTTTTTTTGTGTTTTGTTTTTATTAATGCAGCAATATTGTTCACATTTCAATTATAATGTGAACAATGATGCTGCACTATTGATTTATTTCTATGGAGTGCGTTTGGTAAAAATCAAGTAATTCCCCCCAAAATAATGTAACGAGTCCCCATTTCTAATTTTTGTACGAGCGCACCCCATAGAAAATATAACCGCCAACGCTCATGTGATAAAATGTGAAAAAAAACACTTTACACACTGTAGATGATTAAAAATTCAAATTTTATTGCATTTTTGTTATAATATACAGGCAGGACATAACGTATACATATAAAAATGATATATTATGAATCTGCTGAGTCTGCCGGAAAAAAAATATATATTTATGGGTCATATAATAAAACGTGGCTTCTAAATGTGTTTAAACATGATGAGCAAAAGCGGTAAAAATGAGCTCAGCACACAGACGTGAAATGGCTCAGCAGCGAAGGGGATTTGAAGCCACGTTTTATTATACGACCCGGACATATTATATAACCTTTTTTCCGTCAGATTCATAATATATCATTATTATATGTATACGTCATGCCCTGTCTGTATATTATAACAAAAAAATGCAATACAATTTGAATATTTTATCACCTACAGCGTGTACAGTGTTTTTTTTTCACATTTTATCATCCGAGCCTTTGCGTTTATATTTTCTATGGAATGCGCTTGTTAAAAAAAAATTGAAATGGGGACTCGTTACAGTTTTTTTGGGGGAATTACGTGATTTTTAGCAAACACACCCCTTAGAAAAAAATAATTAGCGCAGCATCATTGTTCACATTATAATTGAAATGGGAACAATATTGCTGCATTAATAAAAATAACACAAGAAAAACATTTTTATTTTTGTTAAAAAAATATTTTTTCTTTATTATTTTTTTTTACTTTGAACATGGTCATGTTTGGTATTATTGGAGCCCCCTATCTCCAGCAGGGGATTTCCTTGCCATGCGCAATGACGTCAGGTGACAGGGGGACCTGGAGGTGGAGTCGCCATCCAAGATGGCGGCCCCCAACGGAGCTAGGCCGCGGCCCGTTGCATCAGGGGTTAAAGTCAGGCACCACTTAAAAAGGGAGACTCTCCCCTTTTAAGCGGTGCCTGCTTTGTCCCTCTAGGTCCTCCCAATCGGGAGGGAGAGGGATCCGAAAGGATCCCCCTCCCTTTCAGGCGATCTCCCGGCTTTGCCGGGAGTTTGCCTTAAAATTACGTCATTGTGTCCAACGCGATGAAGTCCTTACATTCGGGAGGGCCTTTAAAAGCGGTGTCTGACTTCAAGGAAGTCAGAACTCCGCGGGACCCAGAGGAGAGAGGTGAGTATCTCTCCTGACTCCCGGGTTTGCGGATGCCATATGGGGGATGTCCTCCGCATACAGCAGGAGTCAATGAGGACGTTCCCCACACGTCCTCCGCAGGGAAAGGGTTAAGCTAGCGCTGACGTTAATGTTAGCTTGAAGGAGGTGATAGAGCCCCTGGTGGGCCAAGGTTGCTGACCCCTGCCCTTGACAGTGGACAAATGTAGAAACTGGATAAATTAATGAATTAAGAATTGACGGATGGTCACACTGTCTATCACATTGGTGACTCATTCTTCTATTGCAAAATTAGCTCAGTGAGCCGTTCTTCAGCTATAAATTTTATGCATGAAAATTAACTCTGCTAATCAAATTCTTTACGGTTTTCCCCGTTTTTAAATGTGTTCCACAGCATAGGGGGAAGACAGGGTTGCTCCAGCATATAGGTCAGGGACGGCGAACCTTTTTGGGCCAGAGTGCCCAAACTGGATCGCTGAACCAACTTATGTGTCTCAAAGTGCCAACCCCACAATTAGTCCTGAACACTGATTTTTTATATTTTAGAAAAACACTTCATACGACTGTCTGAACTAATTAAGTGCTTAAGTCGTAGAAGAAAAATACAATAAAAAGTTTTAATCCTACAAACAGCTTTTTTATTAAGAACTTGTACTGTGATAAAAGAATAAGGGGTCTATTTACTAAAATGGTAATTGTGTTGAATTGTAAAGAGAATTGCAAAATCTGGAAGCCGAAGTTAAAGAAAATTGAATTCACCGCTTTCTCAACAGCTTTTGCAAGCTCTTACATTTCTCCTCCTATTAACACTTCAACTAGTGCACCATGCACTAATACCACTTTTTTAAGACAGAGTAAAAGTACTAATACTTTTTTCAGGTACTCACTGATACCGAGTACTGATACTCTTATTTAATGTCATGTGACCGCTTTTAAAAAGGAACAGATCTCATGGATATATTGCCCCCAGCTCACATGGATATATTGTCCCCAGCTCACTTTAATATATTGCCCCCAGCTCACGTGGTCCCAATCGGTCTCCCCTCTGCCAGGCCCCTCCGAGTGCTCGTATTTCTTCGAGTAGCCACCGGCAAAGGATGTAGCTCGGCTGCTCGCCTGGGAACCATGCACAAGCCGCGGTCTCGCAAGATCCGTGAACTCCGATCTCGCGAGATCAAGGCCGGTGGATCCCAGGTGAGCGGGCGAGCTACATCCTTTGCTGGCGACCGATCGAAGAAAGACGAGCACTCGGAGGGGCCTGGATACCGAGGCAAGCCTATGGCTCGCGTGCCGCCACAAACGGCCCTTGCGTGCCAGCTGTGGCATGTGTGCCATAGGTTCGCCATCACTGATATAGGTTATTGTGAGCAGTTGTCGGAGGTGGAAGGCCATATTTTGATGTACTAAATAGGGACCTTGTTTAGACCGATTTTCAAAGCCACTGATAAAAGACAACTGAAAGCAGGTAGTGAGACTTCAGTAGAATGGATAGGAATACATAATAGCTTCTAGAAATGTGTATATGTGAATAAAATGCTTAGCGATAAGTTATGGAAAGAGAATCAGCCGCTTCTTTCTAAATCTCATTACCAGGAGCATTGCTGAGGACCTCCAGGGAGCTCTCATGACCTTTGCTCGCAATCTGTTTGTCATCCATCAGGAAATATCAACCCCTAACATGCAGGGCGAAACTAATTTCAAGGTGAGCTGTTAATGAACCAACGATTTCAGCTTCATTTCACCAGTGACTTGGTAAGAAAGTAGACCGAGGAGCTTCATTCTTCATGAAAACATCTTTGATGTCTGCTAATTACTGTCCTGCATGAAGGGCAGCGTTAATGATCTGCACAAGGTTTCTATAAATACAGTACAGGATACAGAAAAAATGGCGTCGCGCCCATACTCACCGGAGCGGCAGCAACTGCCAGGAGTAACAGCCCAGTTAATGTATAAAACATAACAAGGAAAAAAGGTGTCATCTGTGCTCGTTTCTATGTGTTCCATGTACAACAAAACTGAGGTTTTTGGTTGTTTCAATGGCCATTGCAACGTAAACTCACTCGCCACTTCACGGCACCTCTTTACAGAGTGAGTACCTAACATGTACCAAAAGGCCGCTCTACTGAGCAGCTCCAAGCCCCTCCTGCTGCTTTTCAGCCAAGGAGAGGCAGAGATGGTGGGTTTTATTTATACACGCACCAAACACTTCCCATTTGGGAATAAAAACAAAAACATGGAAAGAGGAACACCTGCAGAACGACGGACTGGTATTACAAACATGATATACATAAATACAGAAAAAGGGCGTCGCGCCCATACTCACCGGAGCGGCAGCAACTGCCAGGAGTAACAGCCCAGTTAATGTATAAAACCTAACAAGGAAAAAAGGTGTCATCTGCGCTCGTTTCTATGTGTTCCATGTACAACAAAACTGAGGTACAGTACAGGATACCTACAGTATTGGGGCCAGTTTTCAAAATAAAAAGTGATTATTTGACACAATGGCGAGTTTGCTTATATAAATACAAAGGAAATGTCTCACGGTGAGAATTATTAAACGAAGGGAAAAAGTCATAGAAGGATTCCCATTTTACAATGCCAAGGAACTTGTCAGCGCTTTATGAACACTTGTAACTGTAGACAATGCTGCAAAATGATAAAGTGAGCAAAGACAGGAAAGGATTTATGGAAAGGAAATTCTGTAAACATAAAGATCTAGAATAATTTGTATGAATCACTGGATATATGTCTAAAACGGCATTTAAGGCACGTGTCAGACGAACGCAGTGTTCACGTCCGTGTTGCCGCACATTGTAACGTCCGCCGTAGCATAAAATTGTGATCAATAGAGACCCACACACGAAGTACGTCCACAGAAGTGCGGACGCACAACGCACGTGGCACCGGACGCAATTTAGGCAAAAACGTCAAACCGCTAGGAAGGATGCACAGAGTGCTCCACGTCGCTTTGTGTGTGAGTGATGGAACGTAGTCAGACAGACTGCATTTTTGACGGACAAAATGGTTTTTCATATCATGTATCAATTTTTTCCATTTTACATATTAATTATTTCCCATCTACATCAGTCAAAAAAAAGTCAGTAAAAAAAAACGGACCGTGTGGTGTCTACAGTATCATCAGTCAGAAAGTACGTCAGTTGTGCACGGACGCACAGTGTGCTCAGAATACGTTCGTCTGACATTAGCCTTAACCCCATTTACTACCTTGGGATTTTCCAGAAAACCATTGTCAGGAATCAGTGTTTGTGTTGGAAAATAATTAATTAATTGTGCAGTAAAAAATATTTGGGAATTTTCCCAATGTATTCCTTACCATAATAACCTATTTGGTAGGCAGATGTCGTAATCTACTGGCCAAACGGAGATCCTGCAGTTCTGCTCTCTGCAGGATTACATGGGAAGATGTCATTCAGACACATTTCTAAATGGTTTTAAAATGTTTTATCTCCCTGGGCAGCATTCCCACGAAGGTAGAAACTTTAGGGGCTCATTATGGAGCCCAAACGCAAACCAATATCATTTGCAGTAGAAGAAATTCCTTTTGCATTGCCCCTGTGGAACACCATATAGACTATACTCTATGGGCACTATTCCTTGCTTTACCTCACTTGGTCCTCACTCTGTGGTTTTGGCCATAGAATGGAGTCTATGGGTCAGGCAGTTTACTCACATCATTTTTATTGTGTAGGATACATGCAAAGGATATCACCAGGGGTAGATTAGAAGTCTTTTAAGATCCCTGTCATCTCATTCAGCTGCCAGCTCTTATCTCAGGTAGCCTAGACTTTAATGAGGTGGAGGAGGGGATGTTTAGATAAGATTATTGTCCTCTAGGCTCTAGAGAACAATAATCTTATCTAAACATTCCCTCCTCCACCTCAATAATGGGTAGATATTATAGATTACATAAACAAGAGCCAAAAAGCAAAGTTTAGCTGTTGGTAAATGTTGCATCATGGGAAAAATCTAGAAACTGGAAGCCGGAGATAAAAAGATGATGTTTACATTAAATCTTGCCCTTCTCTTTTCCTAACCTATGTAAGGTCAACATAAGTCAGGGGCGGATCCAGACACAAGTTTCAGGGGGGGGGCACGCTACCAGTTTTGGCTAAGACCTGGTGTTGGGTTCGCAGTGACAGGCAGAGACGTGCCTAATCGCAAACTGTGCTCGTTACACTCACTCTCCCCAGAACATTGCACAGGGTCTGTCCTCATGTCGCTCATGAGCCCTGCGAACCCTTTCCATACCATGGGCCCAGGGTACCCCCCACCCCAGCTCACATTTTATATATTGGCCCCAGCTCACGTTTATATATTGCCCCAGCTCACATTTTATATATTGGCCCCAGCTCGGTATCATTGAGTACTTGAAAAAAGGATCGTACTCGGTCTTAAAAAAGTGGTATCGGTGCATCCCTAATTTATTGCCCACAGCTCATATGGATATATTGGCCCAAGCTCACGTTTATATTTTGCCCCAGCTCACATTTTATATATTGGCCCCAGCTCACATGGATTTATTGTAGGGTTGCACCGATACTAGTATCGGTATTGGTGCCGATACCGGGTACTGCAGGAGTACTTGGTACTCGTACAGTACCCCCAATATTTCCCCCGATACCGTAAGCCGGCATCGAGCCGGCTTGCCAGCATCCGAGGGGCTGGGGCGGCTGTCCGAATGCTCTATTGGCATTTGTACAGGTCCTGCAGCTGCTCTCCACGATCATACTTACCTTCCTGAGCGACGCCGGGAAAGTCTTCACGCGTGCGCTCGTTGGAAGGCCCCAGCCACGATCATGTGGTCCCACGTGATCGCGGCAGGGGGGCTTCCAACGAGCGAACGCGTGGAAACTTTCCCGGCGTCGCTCAGGAAGGTAAGTATGATCGTGGAGAGCAGCTGCAGGGCCTGTCCGAATGCCGATAGAGCATTCGGACAGGCACCTGGAGCTCTCCGTTCATACTTACCTTCCTGAGCGATGCCGGGAAAGTTTCCGCGCGTGCGCTTGTTAGAAAGCCCCCAGTGGTTCCACGTGATCGTGGCTGGGGGCCTTCCAACGAGCGCACGCGTGAAGACTTTACCGGCGTCGCTCAGGAAGGTAAGTATGATCGAGGAGAGCTCCAGGTGAGCTGGGGGGGCATATCCACGAGCTGGGGGGCATATCCACGAGCTGGGGGCAAATCCACGAGCTGGGGCAAATCCATGATCTGGGGGGGGCATATCCATGAGCTGGGGGCAATATCTATGAGAGCTGGGGGCATATCCATGAGAGCTGGGGCATAATCCATGAAAGCTGGGGGGCATATCCATGACCTGGGGGAAATATCTGAGAGCAGGGGGTATATACATGTGAGTGGGGGGCATTTTTATATGAGGTCTGTTCTTATTGGAAAGCGTTCACATGACATAAAATAAAAGTATCGGTACTCGGTATCGGTGAGTACTTGAAAAAAGGATCGTACTCGGTCTTAAAAAAGTGGTATCGGTGCATCCCTAATTTATTGCCCACAGCTCATATGGATATATTGGCCCATGCTCACGTTTATATTTTGCCCCAGCTCACATTTTATATATTGGCCCAGCTCAAATGGATTTATTGCCCACAGATCATATGGATATATTGCCCCCAGCTCACATTTATATATTACCCCCAGCTCACATTTATATATTGCCCCCAGCTCACATGGATTTATTGCCCACAGCTCATATGGATATATTGCCCCAGCTCACACATGGATATATTGCCCCCAGCTCACATGGTCCAAGCGGTCTCCTCTGCCAGACCCCTCCGAGTGCTTCTGTCCCTACGAGTGGCCACTGGCAGGAAGCTCTGACGCTCGCCTGGAAACCACGCACAAGCCGCGGTCTCACAAGATCCCGGAAGTACACGTGAACTCCGCGATCTCGCAATATCGTGGCTGGTCAGGTGGATCCCAGGCGAGCGGCCGAGCTTCATGCCAGCGGCCGCTCGTAGGAATAGAAACACTCGGCGGCTCAGTAATATTTTCTCGGGGGGAGGGGAGGCAATTGTCCTGTTGCCCCCCTGGATCCACCCCTGACATAAGTAAAAGTAATTTTCCAACAATAGAGTGGGGGAACACTTAAGGCCCGTGTCAGACGAACGCAGTGATCACGTCCGTGTTGCCGCACTGTTTAACGTCCATCGTAGCATAGAATTATGATCAATAGAGACCCACACACTAAGTGCGTCTGCACCGAACTGCGCACACACAACGCACGTGGCAAACGGACGCAAGTTAGGCAGGAACGTCAAACCACTAGAACGGACACGCGGAGTGTGCAACATCCGTGTAGCGTTCTGTTTGAGTGATGAGGACATGTCAGATGGACCGCATTTGCGACGTCCAGCACCTTGACGCACACAATGGCTTTTCATATCCTTTTCAAATTTTTATCATTTTTCATATTCATTTTGTTTCCCATAATTCCCTTTTTTTTCTACGTCCGTCAAGAAAAACGGATCGTGTGGTGTCTACAGTATCTTCCGTCAGTACGTCCGTCCATTATACACAGACGCACACTGCGCTCAGAATGCGCTCGTCTGATATTAGTCAAAAACGTGTAGTTAAAAGCAGGGCTGGATTAAGATCTTTCTGGACTTATTGGTGGACCTATTTTTGGAATCACATGCACTGAGAGAACCTTTTTTTATATAACTGGGCAGATAAGTATGTGTAACCAGGCAGCTAGGCATATGCAGCTGTGCTGATTAGTATTTAAAACTGGGCAAATGGCTACAAACATCCGGGCATCACGTAATGTTACATACAACTAGACAAGCATACCCCCCTTTCATATAGTATGCCCCCATTACATATTTTATGCCCCCATTTCAAATAGTATACAATTGATATATTACTCCATATTTCATACTTCCATTTCGTTTCTTGTCCACACTAGTCACAAAATTCACACCTCAAACTTGTTGTTTACAACTGACGTTGTGACCTTTGCCTGCAGCGCCTGTGATACAATTCAAGGTCTGACATCTTGCGGGAGCTATGATCAAGTCACAGAGACACACAATATTGACGACTGACTAAACCGTGGCATAAACAGCGCCTGCTGAGTACCATGGGCCTATTTCAAACTTACCAGAATCCAGCCCTTGTTAAAACACATATTTCAGAATGAGAGGTTTTAAAATATTATGTTTTTTTTTTTTCTAGAAAACCGTACTAGAAATTGAAAACATTTTGGGAGTCACAGAAGAGAACAAGCTGAAATTCGAAGAAAGTGAAGCCAATGACAATCTCCCAGTAAACCCGTAACAGTTTGTGTCTGAATTTAGAGGGGTTTACTAGATATTCAATAATATCAGTTTGTTAGATTCTGGGGTGGGAAAAAAATAATGATCTTAATTCTCATAAATTGACATCTGTGGCTTCTGATTTTAGCCTCCATGGAAATGAATGGTATGTTTATGAATGATTAGCGTGGCTTTATAAACTGAAGAGGTCAAGAAGGGCACGGTGTTCTTTAAAGCAATAACTTTTAGCCAATCATTTGCTAAATTGGTGCCTGAAAATTACTGATATGCCAAGGAAAGACTACTATGAAAAGTATTGTTTAAATATGTTTCTTAATAAACCATATACTTTCACGTACTAATAATGACTGTCATTGGTTTTGATTATATGTATTTAAATCTCTGTTACTGACCCCTTTTCTTATTGGGGATCATATTGCATTGATCTTAACATGTACAGCTTGGAAAAAGATGAGACAGAGGAGATATGATAGAAACATTTAAATACGTAAAGGGAATCCACAAGGTAGAGGAAGGGAGTATATTTAAAAGGAAACAAAGTAGCAAAACAAGAGGACATAGTCTTAGATTAGAGGGGCAAAGGTTTAAAAGTAACATCAGGAAGCATTATTTTACTGAGAGGGTGGTGGATACATGGAACAGTCTTCCAGTTGAAGTGGTTGAGGCCAAAACAGTAATTGAATTTAAGCAAGCATGGGATAGGCATAAGGCTATCCTAAACAAAAGATAAATCCAGGTAAAGTATCCATGTAATTGGGCAGACTAGATGGGCAGAAAGGTTCTTATCTGCCGACATTTTTCTATGTTTCTATTTATCTTTTGAAGCCATTTTCAATATTTAGTTATTTTAAAAAAAATCATGATATAGTGGCATATCAATATGACCCCTACTAGGTTATTCTTTCTTTACCTCAGCTATATACATATAGTTTACACATGCATGATGTTACCAGTCAGGACTTCAGGAGTCCATGTGCCTGTTACTTCCATATATACTGTATACATGACTTCAATGGCCTTAGCACTTGCCATTCCGAATGATGGAAGGTTCACTTTATTTTTAGTCACACTGTACCAACATCAAATCTCATTTCATATATTATTTCCCTTTGACATCCTATGGTCCCATGTAATCATCTTTTACATTCTCAGTCATTTTTCACGTCATAATATAAAATTGTCATTTTCAACACTGTTAGCAGAAGTCACTGGCTGCAATGTAGAAATTTTTTTTGGACAGGGACATAGTTCCAAACAAACTAAATATGTGTATGTACTATAAAATATATAACCACATACCCCAACCTATTTATCCCCTCCACTACCTTGATCGTGTTTACACGAAGTGCAGTAGCAGATGTGGTTTGACACAATCTGGGGATATGCTGTATCATTGCAAAGGAAATTCGTTTGTTTTAAACAATATTAGTTTGCATTTTTGGCTACAGAACATGTCCCTAATGTTTGAGCACTTTGGGCATGATGCCCGAGATACTAACATTTTTAAAACCAGTTTGGGAATATCTCTGAGGGACAGCACCCCACAAGATCCTTCATGGAGCATAGAACTGTAATAAATCCATTTGGCCAGGAGGTGGCAAAATCTCCTTGTCACATAGGTTATTTCAGTAAGGAATACATTGGGAATATTCCCAAATATTTCTTACTGTATATTTACTCAACAGTGATTTTCCCCCAAAAACTGTGTTCCCGACAGTGATTTTTAGAGAATCATTCGGTAGTGAAGGGGTTAATGACAGATCAAGATGTCAGACAACCTACAATGCAAGGATTTTGCGGTCATTGTTTTCAGGAAATTATTCAGGATGCAAAGTGGATTGTATAATTACTCATTGAATGTAATGTCCGCACATGATGTCTTCTTTATGGATTGCTTTGTCATGGTGCTGTAACAGTTTAGGTATGTCTCTGGTAAAACGAGGAACCCTTTACATGCAGTACCAGTCCTTAATGTGGCTGAGCTTCGCAATAATGCCAACCAGTGCTTTTTTTTCTGGAAAAATAGGTGGGGGTTACGATCACGCCCAGGGAATAAATGATTGTTCTGACTATTTTTCGTGTCCTAATACGTAAATACTCCTTTACAGAGAGACCCTAGATACGTTACCTTGTCCGGTCGGCTGGTCCTGAGGGAGACTGGTGCCGCGTTCAGGCGGAAGGAGCCAGGAGGGAGGACTGAAAAGTAATAGCACATATATTGATATATATGTAACAACTGCATGGCATAAAGGGTAGCTCTGGCTGGAAGCCGCATACCAGCGAACCTGGCAGCGCTGTCTCCATGTCCATGGCGCTGCTGGAAAATTAAGTACTGGCTGGACTTCTGGGTCACTCAGAGCCGCAGGGCATTCTTCAGCACCACCTCTTCAGGCTTGAGCCACATCCTGCAGGGCACTGCCAGGCTCACATGTCAGCACAGGGATCTGCTGGAGCCAGAGGGAAGGGAACATTATAGCAGGGCACACTCAGCACAGTGCAGGCTGGCACTCACCACACCCCCTCCCATGGACACACACAGGAACCTGGGAGCTAGTCATGCCAGTGTGAGAGCTGACGCCTCACTCAACACCAGACCCCACTCCCCTGAGCTCAGACCAAGACTCTCAGTGACACAAGCTCACTCTCAGATCCTTCATGGCTCACTCACACCCAGGCAAGCCTCCCCGGCCGCTGCCCTCCCTGTCACTCAGCCTCTTTTTCTGTCTCCCTACAACATACTCACCTCCTATCACCCCCTTACTCAGCTCCTCATGTCTCTCTGCCACTGGGGCTGGCCCCTCCTTCGCTGTAGCCCCTGGGACAGGAAAGGTGGATCCTGGGAGAGGAGAGACTGGATCCTCCTGCACCAGGTACAGGCCCTGCCGGATCCCCACCGTGCACACAGCAGGGTGCTCGCACAGCAGCAGGGTGTCCCGGAACTTGAAGGTGTTCCTGGTCGCCCTCACCCAGCTCTGCTGCTCCCTTGAGGCTTCGGCATAGGCCAGGAGTGAGGTGATGCGGTCCCTCGAGAGCACCACTTGCCTTGTCTTGCTGCTTCCCGCTTGACTGATGTGGCGGCGCGTGCATCCTGTCAGCGTGAATGATGAGCTGGAGCCGATGCGCGCAAAGCAAGGACACGTGCGCCCTCCCACTGGCCCCAGGAGTTGCCACTTGGAGCTCCAAACGGCTCCATGGCCGGCGCTGATGGGCGGATCTCATTCTGCAGCAGAGCTGCTCTGCTGCAGTATGAGATCTGACCCGCCCACACGCACCTTAATCTGGCTCTCACACTTGGGGTCGGATCCAAGAGATGCCGACTCAGCAACGCTGATAAAAAAAATAGACCCTGCCGGGAGGTGCCGGTACTTTATACCGGCAAGTACCGGCTGAAAAAAAAAACTGATGCCAACAGAGGAGAGGCCAAGCAAACAGTAAATGAAACCAGACAATTAGTGTGGCCGAATATAATAAAGAGAGAAACCAAAGTGGCACAATAGTGCTCAATAGGGCAAAGGTTGAAAAACAAGCCCAATAAAAATAGCACATGTAGCCAAAGGCTAAGGGAGACATACAGGGTTATTCAAAGAGATCCGAATTGCTGGAAAAAAGTAACCGAACGCTGAAAATCAGCGTTCGGTTACCTTTCTTGGCCATTCAGCTATTCAGAGAGCAGACAATTCGTCAAATCCTGGCGAATTGCCTGCACATACGGTGCCTGTTCGGTGCCTGTTCGAGGGCAGTGAAATCCCCATAGAGAAGCAATGCTTCGGCTATTCAGAGAACACAAACCAGCAGTGAAAGGTTCCCGAAATGCCCTGCCATTCGGTGGTTTAATTTGACAGGTTTATTCAGGCGAATCCCATAGGCTTTAATGTTAAAAATATTCCCATTTTAATTCAATATCTAATAAACCGTTCATTATAAAATTCTGCAGTAAAGAGTCTCTTTATTTACAGTTTTTTTAGGATATTTTAGCATTTTTCTTGATTTTAATTTGTTTTTTAAAAATTTCCGATTTTTTTTTTTTTTTAAGTTTACTTATTTTTTCTGTAACAGCCCTTTTTATTATCATTCCCTGGACCTCATATGTAAATTTCAGACATTTTCACTCAGTAGTTTCTTTGCAAACAGTGTTTCACTTTTCAAACATTCAAGCAAACTGTTTTGCTAATTTTTTCACCTCCTTTGTCTGCGGTGTCGGCTTTTTCCGGCAGCTGCTCTGCATGTGATCGGCTCCTGCTCGGGTTTTTCCAGCGTCTTCGACGGGTTAATCCAGATGTTTTTGCTGGTTTTCGGCTTGCATTCGCCGGGTTTTCGCTGGGTTTTTGGCAGCTTTTCCCTGCACTTCGACAGCCCTGTGGTGCTTGCTGAATACACCGCAGGGTCGCCGAAGTGGGAAAGCCGATTTGCACCGAATTGAAGAGAACGAAAAGACACCGATCGTGTGGTGAATTTTCGAATCTCTTGGAATTACCCTGATAGTATCACACAATCGAGTAGGCGTAGACAGTCAAACACAAAAAAATTAGTCCAGAAATACAGATCATGCTAACTGGTCAAGGATAACTACGATGGGGTAATATGAAGCAGTCAAGGTCTGTCTTATATACAGGTCTATTCAAAGAAAGGTGAGACTCAGGAGAACGACTGGAGAAGTGAAAATTCTAGGTCAAAGTAGCCAAACCAGAAAAATTCTCCCATTTATCTCACTTTCCAAATCAGCTATTTGGTTTAGATTGGTCATTCTCCTGCCAGTTCTCCTGGTTTTCAGCTTTCTCTGAATAACCCTGGTAGTGTTTGCCCCCTCCTGATTGGTCGGCGCCATCAGGATGGTACAAAAGGTGCGTGATGGGAATGAGACACATGTGTTGGCGCTCTGAGAATGATACGGTACGGGCGTAGAAATAAATTACTCAGCCTCTGAGCGGCCAGCATCAGAAAAGCTAGCAGTTCGAGGTGAAATTATGCTCTTTCTGGTGCTGCCTAAATACGGTCTGTGACAGAACACGCTGTCACTGTGCGACTTGGAGGGGGCTGTGTGCTTGCCTCCTGCCTACAGACTATGGCCCAGCAGTTAAGGCTAGGGTCAGACGAACGCAGTATTAACGTGCGTTTAGCCGCACTTAATCACGTCCAATGATGAAAAATGACGTCCAATGCCGGGCAGCATACGTTCGTGCGGCCGCGCAACGCAAGTGGCAAACAAACGCATTTTTTCGAGAACGTCAAACCGCTAGTACTGACGTACAGTGTGCGCTGCATCCGCTAGCGGCGTGTGTGCGTGATTAGGAGACGTCAGACGCTGCTAATGTCCGGCCTACATAACGTCCAGACGCAAAAAGGGTTTTATTGATGATCCGTACAAAATCATGGACGAAAATGCGCATCGTATGACCGCTATCGCGTATTCTGTGAAAAAATACGTCCATTCGTTCGAACGCACTTTTTCACGGACAACGCGAAAAATGCGTTCGTCTGACCCTAGCCTTAATGGGAGATTTTGGGTCTGTTTGCCGTCTCCGGCAACCATCAGATGCATGGCACACAGTGTTAAGTATATCTGCGGTCGCCGGTTCCTCAGAACCGGGCGAACGCAGCTTTTGCAGCCGCGTGTCTGGAACTATTATGGGCTACTTTTTCATATTAGCCCAGCTCGGTTAAATGTATAATTTCATTCCAGACAGTGACTGTTTCCCTCTGGAAAAATATCAGGGTAATTCAAAGAGATCCGAATGGCTGCCGAAAGGGAACCGAACGCTGAAAATCAGTGTTCGGCTACCTTTCTTGGCCATTCAGCTATCCAGAGAGCAGTCAATTCGCCAAATCCTGGCGAACTGCCTGCTCATACGGTGCCTGTTCGAGGGCAGTGAAATCCCCATAGAGAAGCAATGCTTCGGCTATTCAGAGAACACAAACCAGCAGTGAAAGGTTCCCCTAATGCCCTGTCATTCGGTGGTTTAAGGCTAGGGTCAGACTAACGCATTTTTCACGTTGTCCGTGAAAATGTGCGTTCGAAGAATGGACGTATTTTTTCACGGAATACGCAATAGCGGTCATACGATGCGCAGTTTCATCCGTGATTTTGTACGGATCATCAATAAAACACTTCTTGCATCTGGACGTTATGTTGGCCGGACATTAGCAGCGTCTGATGTCTCCAATTCACGCACACACGCCGCTAGCGTACGCAGCGCACTCTGTACGTCAGTACTAGTGGTTTAACGTTCTCGAAAAAATGCGTTCATTTTCCACTTGCGTTGCGCAGCCGGACTTTTGTGCGACCGTACTTCGTATATTGGCCGTCATTGCCTGGCATCTGCTGCTAGCACGGCCGTGATTAAGTGCGCCAGAACGCGCGTTCGCACTGCCTCAGTCTGACCCTAGCCTTATTCGGCAGGTTTATTCAGGCGAATCCCATAGGCTTCAATGTTAAAAATATTCCCGTTTTAATTCAATATCTAATAAACCGTTGATTATAATATTCTGCAGTAAAGAGTCTCTTTATTTATAGATTTTTTAGGATATTTTAAGCATTTTTCTGTATTTTTTTTTTTTTAATTTTTTTTTTTTAACTTTATTTATTTTTTCTGTAACAGCCTTTTTATTATCATTCCCTGGACCTTATATGTAAATTTCAAACATTTTCGCTCAGTAGTGTCTTTGCAAACAGCGTTTCACTTTTCAAACATTCAAGCAAACTCTTTTTCTAATTTATTCACTGCATTTGTCTGCGGTGTCGGCTTTTTCCAGTGGCTGCGCTGTGTGTGATCAGCTCCTGCTCGGGTTTTTCCACCGTTTTCGGTGTTAATCCACATGTTTTTGCGGGTTTCGGTGTGCATTTGCCCTCGTTTTGCGGTGAGTTTTCGGCAGGTTTTCGGTTACTTTTCCCTGCGTTTCGGCGGCCCTGTGGTGCTTGCTGAATATACCGCATGGTGGCCGAATGGGATCGCCAAATCGAACCGAATTGAAGAGAACGAAAAGTCACCGAAAGTGCGGTGGCTTTTCGATTCTCTTTAAATAACCCTGTATGTGTTGCTGGAGACAGAATGGAGTTTCTACAATGTTATCTGTGTATTTGAATAGGCTGTAATCTATTTGTCAATCAGAATCACCCATTGTCTTAGGTTAAGAAAGGTTATGTAATGTTTACTGCACTGTCTCCCGAATGTAATTAGATTTCTCATTTCAAGAAGTCAATGTTTGTGCAATTATCTGTATCAGTTGTGATTAGGTCCTCCTAGAAGAAGCTGTGATTGTTTGTAAGTAAATGACCACTGTCTGTCCCCATAAAAATCTGTGCTTGTCAATTTGATTAAACCAGTTCTATTCTGACCAAGCTTGAAGTCACGACTCATGATTTGGGGTACCAGGAATCTTCTGCCCGCTGTGCCAAGGAAAGGCTCTAGGTCTACAGCTACGGCTTATTTCTGGGGGTGCTAGCCAGGCTCTCTACATGCACCGGGCCTTAAGCTGCGGCTAAGGTACTAGAGAAAGGTGTGAGAGTCTCGAGGAGAACCTGGGTGTCCAGGGAGGAAGTGGCATTTAACAGATGTGACTCTGTCCGGGCACAGAGATCTGTTACAGGGTCATCTGCTGGAACCTGGTCACCCGGTAAGGCTGCTGTCAGACGAGCGTAGTGTTCACGTCCGTGATTGAGCCTAAAAGTACGTCCGTGATAGCATGACAGGAAGCCCATCGGAGCCCGTTACACGAAGTACGTCCGCACTGAACTGCGGACGCACAACGGCCGCGGCCCACGGACGCAAGGCAGGCAAGAACGTACAACCACTAGAACGGCCGCACAAAGTGCGCTGCGTCCGCAACGTCCGCATAGCTTTGTGTGTGAGTGATGGAACGTGGTCAGACGGACTGCATTTATACGTCCAGCATTTTTCACAGACAAAATGGTTTTGCTTTTTAATTTATTTTCCCTCCTACATCCGTCAAAATATTTGTCAGTGAAAAAAACGGACTGTGTGACCACTACTGTGTCTTCCGTACTGACGTACGTCCGTGTGCACAGACGTACAGTCCGTAGAAATCACGCTCGTCTGACCCTAGCCTAAGCCTTGCACCCCTGTAGCCATGACAAGTACAACTAGATAGATTACTCTTATCTCCGATTTCATGGAGAATACAGTACTTGGGAATACAAAACACTGATCATTATAAAGATGTCTGGAAAATAGCTTTCAGTTTCTGCAAGAAGAAATGTGATAATGGACCATATGAACAGAGGTTAAAAGAGGTAAATCACAAAGGCAGTTCAGGATTTAGTCAAGGATCAAGGGCTTACACTTATCTTCTCTGCTTCATTGAATGGATGCTACAAGCCATAAATAGACTCTAGCACTGCAAGCCTCACATAAGGGTATGGTTTGCCTGTCAAATAAATTGAACTGAAAGCACTTGAAAAAAAGTACAATAAATTTCCATCAGGGTCTGTCATATCTAATGAACTCAAAGGTTTTCTTCCCGTGTAAAATGTTGAAAAGGCAAAATCTGAGTATCCTGCACTATTAGGGGAATGAATAATATTCAATGGAAAACTAAGCATTCCTGTTATGCTGCAAAACCACTAAAGGGGTTATACAGGAAGCAGCGAAATTTCAGTGCTTTCTTGTTCGGCGCACTGCGGTGCGCTTTGGCGATTCCAGTGCACCGAACATGGAGCCTCTGAAGAACGCGGGTCACCCGATATGAGCGATTCCCTCATATGCCAGACACCAGTCGGTTGGCCGGCGCGTCCTATGACAGGATCGGAGGGGGCCGGCCCTCCAGGCGACCCCCGCTGTTTATGTCAGAGGGCACTGCATGATGTTTGCCGGCAGACGACACGCGGCGCGCCCTGTGACATAATCAGCAGGTGCCGGCCAGAGGGCCAGCCCCCTCTGATTATAAGAGTGGGCCGCCGGACGGACAGCTGTCCCCATCGGGCCAAAGCTGCAGCCTAGGGAACGCATCTTGGGCTGGCTCACGAGCAGCCGACTGGCCCAGAAGGCCAGCAGCCTACCGGGTAAATGCCCGGTAAGCCCGATGGCCAGTCCGGGCCTGTATATGGATGAATTTGGATCTTTGGGGCAGTGTGTCTCCATAGATTCCAAAAATGTCCAATTCTAGGGTAGGGGCAGGACCGGATAACATAGGGGCTAATGGAGCTAGAGCTCCAGGTGCACAGCCTGAAATAGTCCCATGACAGGTTGCGAGAGGCCCTGCAATCCAAATAGGGCATTCCATTTAGACACGTGAATGGTTTGCAATATTTGGTTTTCAGGGGCTCACACACTCATTTTTAGAGGATTTTAGTGGCCACGCTTGTTAGATTCATACTGCTGCAGTGTCATCTCAGTGCCCTTGTATTTGAAGCTGCTGGATAGACTCTGGAAAAAAAGTGAATGAGAGGTGCATGGCAAGTCAACTAGCCAGCAGGAGACAGTGTGTGTACAAGCTGAGCTGCTGCACAGTCTGTGGTCTCCTATATTGCCATGGTTCAGCTTTCTCCTTTCTAACAGGTGCCCAGGGAGGCAGAAGCTCACTGTCTCTAGTTACAATGTGGGTGTCTGTTAGAAGTCATTGTACAGCACTATGGAACTTGTTGGCATTTTACAAATACTTGTATCTAGAAGTCAAGCTGAGGATGGGAGGGAGACAGCTTGGCCACGCACCTGCACTTAATCGCAACCTTTCATGAAGGTAAAAGGGAAGGGGACTGGAAGCACAGGGAGCAGGGAATGGTGGAAAATGTATATGTACATAGTAAGCGAAGTATATATAGATAAAAACCCTGTCTGAATTTGGTTTCATAGACACATTCAGGGTTATTCAAAGAGATCCGAATTGCTGTCGAAAGTTAACCGAACAGTGAAATTCAGCGTTCGGTTACCTTTCCAGGCCATTCGGCTATTCAGAGTGCAGGCAGTTCGCCAAATCCTGGCGAATTGCCTGCACATACGGTGCCTGTTCGGTGCCTGTTCAAGGGCAGTGAATTCCCATAGAGAAGCACTGCTTCGTCTATTCAGAGAACAAAAACCAGCAGTGAAAAGTTGCCGAATTGCCCTGCTGTTCGGTGGTTTCATACGGCAGATTTATTCAGGCGAATCCCATACCCATAGGCTTCAATGTTAAAAATATTCCCGTTTTAATTCAATATCTAATAAACCGTTCATTATAATATTCTGCAGTAAAAAGTCTCTTTATAGATTTTTTAGGATCTTTTAGGCATTTTCTGGATTTTTTGCAAACATTTTTTTTTTTAAAAATTCAAACATTTCAAACTTTCAAGCGAACTGGTTTTTTTTCCACTCCATTCGTCTGCGGTGTCGGCTTTTTCCGGCGGCTGCTCTGCACTGTGATCGGCAGCTGCTCGGGTTTCTCCGGCATATTCGGCGGGGTTAATCCAGCTGTTTTGCGGGTTTTAGTGAGTGTTGGGCGGGTTTTGCGGTGAGTGTTCGACGGATTGGCGGTGAGTGTTTGTCGGGTTTGCGGAGGGTTTTCCTTGCACTTCGGGGACCCTGTGGTGCTAGCTGAATACACCGAAGGGTCGCCGACATAGGATCGCCAAATCGCGCCGAATTCAAGTGAACGAAAAGTCACTGAACGTACGCTGACTTTTCGATTCTCTTTGAATAACCCTGATTGTTTAGGGTATGTCCCTAGATAATTTCATTTGATTAAGCTATTTTAAAATCATTATAAAATAGAACTATGGAAAATGTAGCTGTAGCCTCTTATAAAGAGGGTGCTGTGCCCAGATGCAACAGTGATCCCTCCACCTGAGAGGATGGCGCATGCTGGAGGCCACTAATTCATATACGCACCATTTTACTCTTCTTTTCTAAACTTTAGACTCCCGTCTTCCCATTTATATTTGTTCACATTTTACCACTTCCACCTTATTTTCAACTTTTTCTTTTGTTCCTTGATCTTCTATCTTGTTTTTTCTCCTTTTACACTACATTTGCTTTTTTTCTCCTTTCTTTTTTGTCCCCTAACATTTTCTCCCTTTTTTTATAATTTCCTTTATATAATATAGTCACATTTTATTATATTTTATGTTGGTTCCTTTTATTTATCTCTTGCCACATTTGGCATTCACATCCCATTTCATTAAGCCCTTGGAACATTTGCAAATAAATTTAGACTAAAATAATTCAGCACTGAACAACGGAGGATAGGGACGTCACGTGACCCAAAAATCTTACACCAACCCTTTAGTATATGTATGTGTGCCTGTTGAGCCCTCCTACACCTGGTCAGCAGTGTATACTGTTAGTATTCAGCCCCGTTTAATTCGGCATTCTATGTCTGTATTTGAAATTGTTACACAAAATCATATATTTGGAGAAACTAGGCTTCTCAATGTATTCCTTTAGACAAGACACAGCAACAATTTATATTTTTTCAACCAGTTTATTCATTTTATCACCGGGTTTCCTGTTAAATCATTTGGGTACATTCTGTTTTATTTTGGGGTTTTTTGAGGACACTCTTACAGACCCCCGAAAGTTTGCAGTAATTATATTAATTTAGACTAATACACAAATAAAAAAGTATTAGTGGGCAGCACGTGAAAAGTGTTTCTCTACAGTTTGAGTACTGCATTTCTGAAGGTAGCTCTTTTCATGCAGGGTTGGGAGCAGTTGATTAGTCAGTTACCCCAGTGTTGTTTATATTTTCTCATTTAAGTAGATGAAAAGAACAGAGCTGTATGTGCAATATGTCCATAGATGGCTTCAGCTTCTTTTCAATTCATACAATCATTGCAAGGAGATTTTCATTTCCCATTTGGAAGTATCATACAAGGTGCTCCTTGGAACACAGAGCAAAATATAAGGATAGGATGTTTGGAATTGGAGAAATGTAAACCTGTAGCGTTGTAGCCCTAGGAGCTAATTCATATAAATATATATTTCAATGTTCATTTAGCACAATGAAAGAGACCAGATGTATATTTTCTTTAGATTTTCCTGTCCTCTCCATTCTCTCGAATCCTGTGTGTCTCTTTTCATTCCCTAATGTCCCTCACTCCATGCATTCAATTCTAATCCAATTTTCCCCATTCCAATCAATCTCCCTATCATAAAATTATTTTGACGTTGCGGCTGCCTCTGCTTAACAATCAACCATTGTAGAAAAACCTAATTCTCTGATCTATTATTTCATGTTGTTGTATCAGCATTTCTCTGGCATTCTGTATACCCCTGAAATATTTTCCCTTATTGGGAACGTGCTACTGTCTGTAATGTGTATGTACAGTTTAAGCTTATAACCCAAGCACCCCCCCCCCACTGCAAATAAGAAAAATAAAACATTCTACCTCCAAATCAACTCAGAAGTATGCAAATAATTTCTCAGTTTCACAAGAAGCACAATGTAAAATAAATATATTTAAATTAATGCTTTATTTATTAATCAAATTTAAGACCATGAAAATTTGTAGCATATAATTGATTTGGGATTTATGAGCTATAACAAGGCATAAATATTTTGATAGATTTGGCCTGGAAAGTAGCCATAATGTGGGCAAACTCACAGAGAGACATCCTTCAGCCTGCAGAAGAGAAAAAACCCTGTGGAGGAAACCTCTGGGGAACTGTGGCATGAAGGACCACCCTTCCCTCTGGGCATTAAGATGTTATTGTAAAAAAAATTATGAACAAAGGTAATTTATTTTAAGGGTGATTGAATAGAATGACGCATTTAGACAGACAGACATATATAGACGGACAGACATAGACAGATATGTGTAGACATAAGGACAAACAGACATACATAGACAAACCTATGTAGGCAGACAGATTTATATAGACAAACAAACATGTATAGACAGACATAAAACAATCATTATTAACTGGTTGTTATAGACATAACCTGCTGAGCACTAAGGAAAAATATCCTATCCACTTCCTCTACGCAAGTCTCCCAACGCAGTGCGCGCAATGGTTTTTTTTTTTAGAAAGGATTTTACCAGGAAGGATACATTGAGATTTCTCTCGTTTTCATGTATGTCCTGGGTGGCGAGAAGGGGATGTCATCATAGACTAATCTGTGTTAAAGGGTATAGGAGTAGCAAGGCAAATTATATTGCTCGCAGTTAGAACCTCCAAAGCACCAAGGTCATATCTAAAGTAGTCAAGCTCCAAGTCGTCAGACACATCCAAATGAAGCGCAGATCTCTACACCATGGAGATGGATACAGGTGAAGCTCTGTCAAAGCTTCAGATGTGTCTGAGAGATAATAGAATGTTTAGACAGTTATAGCAGCAGCTACCTTTATAACATCACTGAAGCTGACTGTATGACATTATAGAATGTCCATGGTTTTCCATCCACAACAAAAGACAATAATTCCGGTGGGAGAAAAACATTATTGTCAATATAAAAGGGAATGGATGTACAAGCAGAAATGGGATTTACACTATCTCTAAACATTGTCTATCAGTACAAAATAAAACCGTGAATTCTTAAAACTCTTGTTTCCCGTTGGTCGTAGATGGCATGAAGCTTTATAATGCACTTATTTCAGAGCAGGGTTAGCTCTCCCCATAAGCATTGTCTGTTAATTCCTCTCCTCTGCTTAAAAATAATCCTGAACCTCCACTTTTTTGTTTTCTATACAGTCATTCTCATATCACACCCATTATAGTTCTCTTGACATCATTTCTGTAGCTGATGGAGCCAATAAACATAAAATGTTGTGAACTGACAGGTAAAGTTCACATGTATGTTCAGAATCAAGAAGCTGCACAAGCCTCAAAGCCAACTAAACATTGGAGATGCACTGTCAATTAATTACAATCAATTATTTTGCAAATAACATTTAAAATCATAGCAAATTGTTGCTTTCTGGCTCTCTAACGCAGTCTCTGCTTCTATTTTGAGCTTCCACGTTCACCTTCTTTCTTAGATGAATTCTATCCATCTAAGTTCTTTGAACACTTTCCTGATTCTTCTTGTATGATGTTCTCCATAGATGGTAGTTGCCCAATGATGACAACATCTTAAGTGAATGACAGGTCAATTAGAAAACAGGGGACAGTGTGTAGTGCATGCCGAGCTCAGGGCCGGTGCTTCCACTAGGCAAACTAGGCAACCGCCTAGAGCACACTGCCACCTAGGGGTGCAGACGGCCCCAACCCAGGTTCCATGATTATACCCCCTTCCTCATTGTTTGCTTGTGTAGCCGACAGCGGCAGCTTGCAAAGCGGACCCTCGCTAGTGACACAGACGGTGGGCGTCTTATGCTGATGTGCAGGCGCCACCAGATAATGTGCGACGCCACAAGAGGCAGATGAAAGAAAGGCACATAAGAAAGAAAGGAAAAAGAAAAGCACGAAAGAAAGAGAGAAAGAAAAAAGAGGCACAGAGTAAAGAAAGAAAAACAAAGATGCGGATGCAAGAAAAGAAAGAAGCAGCGGAAAGAAAAGAAAGAGGCAGAGGAAAGAAAAGAAAGAGGTAGAGGAAAAAGAGGCAGAAGAAAGAGGCACAGAAGAAAGAGGCACAGACTGATCCTGGGCCCGACCAGCGGAGGGGTAAGATGGGCACTCGACTACCGTGTGCAGCCCCCGTGCACAGTGTGAGTCCCCCCCTCCCCGCAGTGTGTGTCCCCATGCACAGTGTGTGTCAACCCCCCGTGCACACAGTGTGTGTGTCCCCTCCACATTTCAACAGTTGACAATTTTTCTGGGGGTGGTACGCAAGTAGCTGGTCTTGCCTATGGCGCATTATGGTCTAGCACTGGCCCTGGCCGAGCTGCTGTACAGTCTATTGTCTCCAATGTTGCAATGGTTCAGCTTCCTCCTCTCTGACAGGGGTCCAGGGGAGGCAGAAACTTGTTCCCTGTAGCTACAACGTGTCTTTTTGTCTACATCTTCCATTTCAGAACAATGAAGTGGTCCTGGTCCCTGGATGGGTAACTGTGACTTATGATACCACCAGCAGTTGGTATAATATAAAAAAATATGCCATTGTTAGACTTTTAATGAAAAATCACATCTGGAATAGTTTTTATCAAAATACTTCAAATAATAGATTATATGTGGCCCTCTCCACAACCATATTTTATGAGTAAATATTGAGTAATATTTTACAACCGGTGTTGCAATACGTTCTTGCTGACATGATTTTAATTAAACACAGCTTGTGTACGAAATCAGCATAATGCCAATACTTTCCATAGACAGGTTTCCTAAAATGCATAGCTATCTGTCTGAAACGAAATATGCCCTAAAGTGACTATTAGCAAAATAAATTAAAGAATAAATATCACAAGGCCTCTCCACAAACATTATATTTTATGTGATCTGAGCAATATTTTATAACCCATATTGTGATACGTTCTTGCTGGCATGATTTTAATTAAACACAGTCAGCCCTCTCCATTGTATGTGGTTTCTTTAAGTGCAGAGATTAATTTGTCTTTATAAAATATGTATGTTTTTTTTAATATTTTTTTTGTTATTTGGTAACTGCCCGTTTCAGCTTGGAAAAAATCTTTTGGAGAATAATTACCTGCTGATATTAATTATTTATTGACACTTTTGTTTTTAAACAGTAATAAAATATGTTTATTTCGCACATAACTAAGTTATTGAATTAAAATAATAATTAAAAAAATAAATTAAACCTATTTTATATTGGATAACTCAATGAGCTCTTTGTAACATTTCAGTTCATTGTGCTAAAACTGAGGCTTCACCTTGTAAATTAACACCAATAAATTACATAAATGGAAAAATTAGCAACATGAGAATAGTTAGAGGAGTTAAATCCTTTCAGTGAAGTGTTGTGGAAAACAGAGTTATGCTTCGTTCTTTCAAATATATGGACGCAAGGTATTTTTTATTCGTTAAAAAGTGGACAAGTCATTTGAATTTTCTTTTCAGAAATTATTTTACAATGGCACAAATAAACTGATATTATAATTCCCTCTAATCCAGTGGTTCCGAACCCTCGTCCTCAAGTACCCTAACAGGCCAGGTTTTCCAGATATCTGAAGTACAGCGCAGGTGATATGATTTGCTGCTCAGTGATTGCAGGATTCAGTCTGGCATGTTAGGGGTACTTGAGGACAGAGTTGAGAACCAATCTACAGTAGGTTTAGCAATATTTATCTATTGGATATCAGTGTTTTTGCATGGAGGCAGCTATCATAAACATTTTCAAGCCCTCAATGACAGGTACGAGAAAAGGCTATAGAGCACATGTGGTATCGTCACCCAATCAAAGTTTCTGATTTTCAGACAGCTCCCAGCAGTGCCGCCTTGAGGGAGGGGCAGTGGCGACTCTAGGAACAATATCTAGGGGGGGGGGGGGTGAATAATATGCCACAGTCACAACTGGTTGGGATTCACAGGGAGGAGCGGCAGAGACAGAGTGACGGATATCTGAAGACCACCTGGAAAGCGGGAAGCCAAGGTGGCCCGAGCCACCGGGTCCAGGAAAAAGTTAACAGGCTAATACAAGTTTTCTGGAAATCAAAAGAACCTGTGATGTGCCTGTACAATATTGACAGCGTGTGAGTGGCCATTTTTTGTATCACCCTATGTATTTTTGCTTCTACAACTGGGGGGGGGCACTACTAATTTTTGCCACTAAATCATAACACTGAAAAAAATGAAGTATATATAAATACGATTCTTAAATCCCAGAATAATGTAATGCAATGATACCTTTTTGTTGTACTAATCTGATACTTAACCCTTTCACTGCGGAGGACGTGTAGGGGAACGTCCTCATTGACTCCCGCTATATGCGGGGGATGTTTTTTAATATCTTGCATTGTATTACTTTGTATTTTTGTAACATTTTAATGTTCTTGAACCCAGGATGTACTTGAAAACGAGAGAAATCTCAATGTATCCTTCCTGGTAAAATCCTTTTTAAATAAATAAATATGCAAGCGGGAGCCCTGGGAGAGATACTCACCTCTCTCTCCAGGGTCCCGTGGCGTTCTGATTTCAGGGAAGTCACACAGCGAATTTAAACCCCTCCCGACATCAAAGACGTAATCGCGCGATGACCTCATTTTCAGGCGACCCCCCCACCCGGCAATGACCATGTTAAAAGTAAAAAAATAAATAATAATAATCTTTTTTTTAAAAAAACGTGTTTTTTTTGTGTGTTGTTTTTATTAATGCAGCAATATTGTTCCCATTTCAATTATAATGTGAACAATAATGCTGCACTGATGATATTTTTCTATGGGGTTGTTTGCTAAAAATCACATAATTCCACACAAGAAAATGTAACGAGTCCCCATTTCTAATTTTTTTTTAACAAGCGCAGCCCATGGAAAATAGAACCGCAAAGGCTCGTGTGATAAAATGTTAAAAAAAAAAAACACTTTTCACGCTGTAGATGATTAAAAATTCAAATTTTATTGCATTTTTTGTTATAATATACAGGCAGGACATGACGTATACATATAATAATGATATATTATGAATCTGCGGAGTCTGCCGGAAAGAACAATATATAATATGTCTGGGTCATATAATAAAATGTGGCTTCAAATCGCGTTTAAACATGATGAGCGAAAGCAGTAAAAATGAGCTCAGCACACAGACTCAGCAGCGAAGGGGTTAAATTCAATATTTTATTCGCCGCAATTTGGTAGTTTTTGCCGACGTCCGATGACTGCTTCAGTGACTCTGATTTTCGCAAATTACGGTGACCATTCGCTAAATAGGGAATTTACCATGGCAAAATGGATTCCCCCAAAATGTGATTAAAAGCAAAGGGTCTAAGCCTAGGGTCAGACGAACGCATTTTTCACGTTGTCTGTGAAAAAGTGCGTTCGAACGAATGGACGTATTTTTTCACGGAATACGCGATAGCGGTCATACGATGCGCATTTTCGTCCGTGATTTTGTACGGATCATCAATAAAACCCTTTTTGTGTCTGGACGTTATGTTGGCCGGACGTGTGCAGCGTCTGACGTCTCCCAATCACGCAAACACGCCGCTATGCGGCCGCAGCGCACTCTGTACGTCAGTAGTAGCGGTTTGACGTTCTCGAAAAAATGCGTTCGTTGGCCACTTGCGTTGCACGGACGAATATTCGTGCGGTCGTTCGTCGTATGTTCCCCGGCATTGGACGTCATTTGCTGCTAGCACGGCCGTGATTTCGTGCGGCTAAACGCACGTGAAAAATGCGTTCGTCTGACCCTAGCCTAAAGGTGAATAGACCCTTTAGTTTCTAATTTCCATAATAACCTTTAACATGCTATAAAACCAGAGAAATACAATAAAAATAATAATTAGTGTGACATGTAAGCCTTCCCAATAACCCCTAAAATGCCATTAATCAAGGGAAAACATTAAATGAATACACTATGTGGCATGTAGCCCACCCATTAACCCCTAAAATGCCAGTAATCAGACAGAAAACATTACTTGAATATACTGTGTGGCATGTAAGCTACCCAATTCCCCACTAAAATGCCATTAATCAAGGAAAAAATAAAATGTATACTGTGAGGGATGAAGCCTACCCATTAATCCTTAATATACAACTAAACCAAGGGAAAAAACAAAAGTAATACACAACGTGATATATAGTCCGGCCATTAACCCCTTCACTGCTCAGCTATTTCAACCTTTTGAGGAAAAAAAAGTTACCCTTTTATTGTATTATTTATGATTTTGACTTTACACTGTATATGGTCACGGTGGGTATCATTGGAAAGGCCAGACATAGTGGAGGAGCACATGGGTGGCAAGGAATAACCTTGCCCCCTGTAGTGACGCCTATGGGGAGGGGTGAGCAGAACCAATGACCTTGTGGCAGGCGCACTGGTTACCTATTACTGATTTTTTTTCCCCCAATGGTCCTGTATGGTGCCATTCTAAGGAATGGGGTATTTCCCAGTGCACACACCACTCAAGACCAATGTGTGCATTGGCAAATGCACACTCCCGCCACACTGCAGCATACCACCAGGCACTAAGCTAGCATTGGTATGCACTGTGGCAAAACATAGGCTGGTCCTGCTTTCTTCAGAGCTGGAAATAGGAAGTGTTTTTTTAACGATGATGATTCTTTGTTCCCTTATTTTAAATGTATTTATTAAAACAGCACAGCGGAATGAAATATGACTGATGCTATGTAATGCTGGAAGATGATGTACAGACAAATTGTACATGTCATAGTTCACACTGCGTTTCATAACTTCAAAGGGAATAATTCTATCACCAACCAAATGGTCAGCTTTTTTTAATAATTCCAGATTAAATGATGTGTCTACACAAATCTATCACTCACTGGTGGCATAGAGGTGTAAACTGCCCTTTGTGCTGTGTGCAATGATAGATTAGTACGTGAGACGCGCCCTGCAGGTTCTTCTAGTGCTCTTTGCAACAGAGGAGTCTGTGCGTCGACATCACCTGTCACACAATTCAAGCAATGCAACACCAATAACAATTGTGATGGGCTGTGGTAAACTCCTTTATGTGATCTCTCATTAATCAATTAGATGTCATATTGGCCTGTCAGTTACAGGATTATTATTATTTATTAAGCGGCAACACATTCCGCAGCGCTGTACAAAGGTGCAGTTGGTAAAGACAGGACAATTCTACAATACATAAGGGAGGCAGGTCAGTATTCCTGCCAACAGATACAAGGGGAATTGAAGGCCCTATTCCTGTGCGAACTTACAATAGATGGTTGAGGGGGTGAGAAACAGGATCACTTTAGGTTTCCAAACTGCAGCATTGACCAGTCTAAACACAAGGTGACTGAAACAAAACAGACCGCCTGGCAGCACAGTACTCCCAGATGTGGTATAGTTTTATAGCAAAGAGGGCCCTTGACACGTCACTATGTGTCCATTAGTGTCTTATGGAAGTGCACAGCACAACAACACCTTCTTTTGTCTTTACTGACTGGGCATGTATGAAAAAGCAGGCACGTTTACTGTGCTGTTTATGTGTCCATTCTGAGAGACATGGAGATACCGGCAACACTGCAATTCATGATGCTACTTGGTACACCACACCCGCATGCACCATAAGATACAGCAAAAAACAGTGCGTGTTTTCTCACTTAATTACTAGTTAATTTGTAGTCTATTTTCAGCCTATTTATGGACACTAAAACTTTAGCACCAGATCCAAAATGACACTATGCTGCCTGCACCAACCGCTCATTCTTGATAATGGTTTTTTTTTTTTGAGAAAGGATTTTACCAGGAAGGATACATTGAGATTTCTTTTGTTTTTCAAGTATGTCCTGGGTGGTGAGTATGTACCGTTAGGTGTCTTGCCCAAGGACACTTACCGTAAAGGTTGCTCGTCGGGATCGAACCCATGACTTCACACGCTCTATCCACGCAGAGCAGTGATGTTACCTCTACTCCACCCAGACGGTGGGTGGATGTGCGTTTCGTACCGATTCGTTTTTCTCACGAAATGGGACGATTCGGTGCTTCGGATTCGTCCGATGTTCCGAACCAGACGGCAACAAAATACACACCATCCGAAATATTTTCCGATACGAAACGAAAAAATTTAGTCATTTCGTATGGACATGAAATTTGTGAAATCGCAAGACATTTTCGTTCTAGTCGTAATTTCGGTTCCGTTTCGGGTTCTTTTCGGACAACGTATTTTCGTATCGTTTCGAGTCCGTTTCAGTTCCGTTGCTGATTTCGTATCGTCAGTCAGTTTTTTTCACTTGTTCCAGTGCAAAATTCCCGTTTTTTTAAATATATCTTAAAGCATTTATTTTTTTCACTTACAGCAAGAAGTGTCTGCATTTGTTTATTTGTACCATGGATAGTAACAAGCCTGCCGTTATCCATGGTGCTGATATGAAGAAATAGATCGATAATATGTGTTTCTCCATTGGCGACTGTCCATGGTTCTGACTCACTCTTATCTGTCTAACAGGTCTTTCTCTATCATTTGCTGGTAACTCCTCTTCTTCAATGCCTTTATCAGTTGGTGTACCTCAAGGCTCTGTCCTAGGTCCTCTGCTCTTCTCTATCTACACCTCCTCCTTGAGAAAAATCATTAACAGGTTTGGCTTTAATTACCACCTTTATGCTGATGATACTCAGATCTACCTCTCTACCCCTGATCTCTCTCCTCTTGTCCTTTCCAAAGTCAGCGACTGTTTATCTGGCATCTCCTCCTAGATGGCCTCTCACCACCTAAAGATTAACATGTCCAAGACTGAGCTCCTACGAATTCCTCCCTCTAATGCCTCCCCACCTCCTGACTTCTCTGTCGTGGTCGAGGGTATCACTATCTCCCCATCAAGCCAGGTTTGCTGCCTCGGAGTTACACTTGACCCTGCTCTTTCCTTCATCCCCCACACCCAGTCTCTTTCCTCCTCCTGCCGCTACCAGTTGCGTAATACCTCCAGAAATCGTCCATTTCTTACCGCTGACACCACAAAGCAACTCATCCACGCCCTTGTAATCTCCCGATTCGACTATTGTAATACTCTTCTAGTTGGCCTCCCTCTCTCCCGGCTCACCCCCCTACAATCCATTCTGAATGCCTCCGCCAGGCTTATCCACCTCACCTGTCTCTGCCGCTCCCCTCTGCGAGTCCCTTCACTTGCTCCCCATCCACTGCAGAAGTGAATTCGAGGTACTTACCCTGACCTACAAAGCTCTCACTAACTCAGCTCCCCACTACCTGTCCTCACTAATCACCAAATACACTCCAGCCCGCTCCCTAACATCAAACAGTGACCTGCGCCTAGCTTCTCCCCGCATCACCTCTTCCCATGATAGACTGCAGGATTTCTTAAGCGCAGCTTCCATCCTCTGGAACGCTCTCCCTCGTACGGTCAGACTTTCCCCTAAGACATTCCTATTTAGGGAAGTCTACCACCTGACTCACTGATACACCTCACTGCCCCAACCAGTCCCTCACTCTCACCTTGCAGTCCTCTCCTCCTGTATCAGCCCCCAACCCGTCTAGATTGTGAGTTCCCACGGGAATAGGGCCCTTGTTTCCTCCTATACTGGTTTATCAAATGTTGATCAGTCTCAGTGTATTGTAAGCTAAAAGAGAAACGGGGTTGGTACACAAGGTACCACAGGGCTCTATTACCGAATGGGGATGTATCCCCGAGGGAGACCCTCGTATATAGTAGAAGGAGTAGGAGGCTGGTATACCAACCAAGCAGAGGTAATAGAGGTACAAATAAAACTTAACTTTTAATAGATAAAAGCTCAACCTAACACACAAATAAATGGTAGTGGAATACAAAGTGCTTATTGGAGCTGTTTTAGACAGCGAAACGCGTCAAGCGTCCATGTCTGTACTATTTTAACTGTATATCTGTGTATGTCTTGATACGAGTGCTGTCCTAACTTGGACTTGAGTGACTGTATTTCTCTATAGCCAGCTCAGCCAGCTGGGTAACGTAGGCAGCACGAACCGTTAGCATAGGACGGAACTGATATGTGAGTGAGAACTTATCTCTCTATTTTCTTAAATCCCTATATACTCTCTGCTACCTCTCCTAACTTATTGGACTAAGATATTATCCAACTCGGAGACGTCACTCTACCAATTGGTCTACTGCAAATTACTTCGACTATTATATGCCGACGAGAATATCACAAATTATTAACATATTTCCTTGCTCTCCTACGGCTTAGTATAAAATACAAATAGAAGTATTCCAATAAGCACTCTGTATTCCACTACCATTTATTTGTGTGTTAGGTTGAGCTTTTATCTATCTATTAAAAGTTAAGTTTTATTTGTACCTCTAAGGCTAGGGTCAGACAAACGCATTTTTCACGTTTACCGTCAAAAAGTGCGTTGATGCATCCGAATGCATTTTTTCACGGAAGACGAGATAGCGGTCATACGATGCGCAATTTCGGCCAAGATTTTTTACAGATCCAAACCAGGAAACTTTGGGTGTCTGGACGTTATGTTGGCCGGACATCAGCAGCGTCTGACGTCTCCTAATCACGCACACACGCTGCTACGTAGACGCAGCGCACTCTGTATGTAAGTGCTAGCGGTTCTACGTTCTTGCAAAAATGCGTTCGTTTGCCGTTTGCGTTACGTGGCCGAACTTTCGCGCAGCCGTACTTAGTGTGTGGGCCTGCGTTGGACGTCATTTGCTGCTACCACGGCCGTAATGAAGTGCGGCTAAACTCACGTTCGGACTGCGTTCGTCTGACCCCAGCCTATTACCTCTGGTTGGTTGGTATACCAGCCTCCTACTCCTTCAGTGTATTGTAACTGTCACGGTCCGAACCACCAGACCCTCTGGCGCCCTCTTTTGTTCTCCTTTTGCCCTGTTTTGCATTGATATGCAGGTTCCAGGACTTTTTCCTCCTTATGCTTTCCTGGACTATACTTTGCATAATGGACATGGAACCACACCTGCCCTTCATTCTCCCTAATTAAACCTGCTTATGAGGAAGCTACACCCCTGATCCCACGCTTCCTCATTGAAGTTCCTAGCTTAGCTAGTGCAGACCTGCCTTCCATAGATCCTTGCCTGGAACCCCTCCTGCTCTTGATCCAAAGACCTTCCTGCATACCATCTGCTATTTCTGGACGTTCTTTACCGGTATCCTCCATTGCCCCCTGTACCCTCTGCTATTCCATGATTGATATACCCGTGTACCAGATCTCTGCTAAATCTTGACTACTCTATTGCCTATTCCTATTTTGTACCTGCGCCTGATTATATGTTATCTGTATCCATTGTTTATATTCCTAGTCTGTTGTCTGTTTATTTGTATTCACAAATAAACCCTGTTACCCTGTTAGCCTTTTTGCTATAACTACTGCATCTTGGGCTCACACCCACACTTCTGCACATATGCTAGGCCAGGCTCGTGACAGAATGAGGAAGCCAAAAAACTGTGAGCCTGCAGTGATTATAGCCTATGTACAAAGACTGAAAAATGCCAACCAAAAGGTCCAGCAGCACCTGCATTCGTTATGGGATTACCTGCAGCAGAATTCTATCGGCACATCTACTAAGGTATGCACTCCGGTCCCAGAAGGTGCTCGAAGACCCCTGACCGAGGAGGAAAGGGCAAGGAGAAGGACGCAAGGCCTCTGTTACTATTGCGGGGGTCATTTGCATAGAGTATTGTCCTGCCCACTGCGCCCACCAAAGCCGGGCACCAAACCTGTTCCTGTACCTGTGTCTAAGAAGCCTGCGCCTAGCCAACCCTCAGGGAATATTCCAGAGAAGTCCAGACTCCCTACGAATAAAGAGAAAATGCTGTCCAGGAAGTTGTTGGTAAAATCGGTGCCTGCCCCGCAGAAAATAAATTCACCAACTGTCAGGTCAAGAAAACCTGCACCCAAGAAAAAAACCCCTATCCGAACCTGCTCTCAGGAGAACTCCAGTGATTAAGTCACCTAAGCAAAACAACGCTCCTGCTCCCAGGAGATCTGTACCCATAACGGCCAGAAGAAGTGTATCGTTGGACTCCACCTCTGAAGAAGAATTAGAGACCCCAATGGAGTACACTGAACCAGAATCCACCTATGACGAGCCCATGGAGCAAGAATCCACAGAACGTGGTGCAGATGGAGGCCGAGCCTATCCTGCTTACAAGCGTGAGGCCCATCACTTCGAGCCATCAAGACTCCCCAAACTATTCTGACCAGGAGTCTGGTTCCTCTGAGTGGAGTTCCGTGGAGACAGAGGGGGAATGGCCTAAACAGACAGCCAGACATCCTCACGGTGGTCCAGGTCGAAACACTAACAGGGTTATCCAAAGAGATTCGAAAAGTCACCGCACGTTCGGTGACTTTTCGTTCTCTTCAATTCGGTTCCTTTTGCCGATTGCATTTCGGTGACCCTGCGGTGTATTCAGCAAACAGCACAGGGTCCCCGAATTGCAGAGAAAAGCTGCCGCAAACCTGACGAAAACTAACCGCAAACTAACCGAATGCACGCTGAAAACAAGCAAAAACATCTGGATTAACCTTCGAAAAAGCCGAACAGGAGCCGAATCACACAGTGCCGAAGCAGCTGTGACGTAGAGGAGGCAGTGAATAAATTAGAAAAACCATTTGTATGAATCTGGGAAAAAGAAACGCTGTTTGCAAAGAAACTACTGAGCGAAAATGTCTGAAATTTTCACAGGAGGTCCAGGGAATGATAATAAAGAGGGCTGTTACAAAAAAAATAAGTAAACTGAAAAAAAAAAAAAAAAATCGGACTTTTAAAAAAAAAAAAAAAAAAATCAGAAAAATGCTTAAAGTATCCTAAAAAATCTATAAATAAAGAGACTTTTTGCTGCCGAATTTTATAATGAACGGTTTATTAGATATTGAATTAAAACGGGAATATTTTTAACATTGAAGTCTATGGGATTCTCCTGAATAAACTTGCCGAATTAAACCACCGAATGGCAGAGCATTAGAGGAACCTTTCACTGCTGGTTTGTGTTCTCTGAATAGCCGAAGCAGTGCTTTTTCATGGGGATTTCACTGCCCTCGAACAGGGACCGAACAGGCACCGTATGTGCAGGCAATTCGCCAGGATTTGGCGAATTGCCTGCTCTCTGGATAGCCGAATGTCCAGGAAAAGTAACCGAACGCTGATTTTCAGCATTCGGTTACCTTTCTCAAGCAATTCGGATCTCTTTGAATAACCCTGTAAGTTAATGGGGTATATTGGCGTTCCTGGATCTGTCTGCTATCCTGCTGGAAAGCCTCATCGATCCGCTGTTCCCCAGTACCCTCAAGCCTTGACTCCGTACCAGAGAACAGCCTACATAGGTACTGTCTTTATGTCACCCACAATTTCTCCTTTATCTGAAAAATCTGAACCCAAATGGTTGGAGCCTGCCCTGCATCCCGCAGGATCTCGAGAGGTCGCTGCCCTGCATCCCGCAGGATCTCGAGAGGTCGCTGCCCTGCATCCCGCAGGATCTCGAGAGGTCGCTGCCCTGCATCCCGCAGGATCTCGAGAGGTCGCTGCCCTGCATCCCGCAGGCTCTCGAGAGGTCGCTGCCCTGCATCCCGCAGGATCTCGAGAGGTCGCACTGAGGGCACCACAGGGCCGCCGTAAAGCCAAACCGCTCACTGCCCAGCAGGAGTGCTGCGCCGAGGTCGCCCAAGAGCCGTGCTGCGCCGAGGTCGCAGAAGAGCCGAGCCTTGCCAGGGGCGCTGCCCCACCGAGCCGTGCCGAGGGCGCTACCCCACCGGTCTTAGCCGAGGGCGCTGCCCCACCGAGCCTCGCCGAGGGCGCTGCCCCACCGGTCATCGCCGAGGGCGCTGCTGTACCGAGGGCGCTGCCCCACCGGTCATTGCTGAGGGCGCTGCCCCACGAGCCTCGCCAAGGGCGCTGCCCCACCGGTCATCGCCGAGGGCGCTGCCCCACCGAGCCGTGCCGAGGGCGCTGCCCCACTGAGCTGTGCAATGAACCCCCTATCTCCCGATCCGTGACAGCTAGGGGTTAATGTTTACTATCATTGGAACGGCCAGAGCGTGGCCTTTCCAATGATACCAAACATGACCATGGAAAAAAAAAAAAACTTTTTTAAAAAATTTTTTATTAGTGCAACAATATTGTTCCCATTTCAATTATAATGTGAACAATGATGCTGCACTAACTATTTTTTCTATGGGGCGGGGGGGGGCGTTTGCTAAAAAACACGTAATTTTCCCCAAAAAAAGTAACGATTCCTCATTTCTAATTTTTTTAACAAGCGCACCCCATAGAAAATATAACTGCAATTGCTCGCATGTTAAAATGTGAAAAAAAACACTTTACACGTTGTAAATTATTGAAAATTCATATTTTATTGCATTTTTTGTTAGAATATACAGACAGGTCATAACGTATACATATAATAATGACATATTATGAATCTACCGAGTCTGACGGAAAGAACGATATATAATATGTCGGGGTCATTTACTAAAATAAGCCTTCAAAACACGTTTAAACGTGATGAGCAAAACCGGTAAAAATGACCTCAGCACAGGGGCGGGAAAAGCCTCAGCAGCGAAAGGGTTAAAATGAATTTTACAAACTAAGTTTTTTGTAATGGTTTGAATGTCACTTAATTAGATTCACCGCCTCAGCCGTCGCCTCGTTATTAGCTCCACTATCGTGTGTTCTGTGTCACCAGTGTGTCAATGTGGTATTAATACACTGCATGCCGTCACGTGACGTAACACGTCTTGTGCTCTACACATGAAATGACGCACAATTATCTGTGAATAAAACACCACATGAGCGAAATGCCGGGCGCTGTAGCTGCAAAGTAAGTTTCTAACACACTATCAAGGTCACGAAAACTCATTACATCGAGGAAAACAACCGAGGAGCTGCCCTCACTTACATCCCGCTCTATACAGCGCTCTATTTAGTTAGCTGTGGACTTGTTTTGTCTCCTTTCTTCTGATAGGTTCAAAGCATTGTCGGTCACATATATTCTGTCTTCTAAGTGGTTCTTGTCGGAAGGCATACGCGATGTTGCGGTTTCTCATTGGTTGCTGCTGGATTCCCCGCCTTTCTACCTCAGTTCTGGCGGAAGTCGCGATGCCGGTGAGGCTCATTTTGTTGTGTGTGTGTTGTCCTTGTCGGGGTGACTGTAGTGTGGACAGGGACAGACGAATAGCAGCTGCTAATAACCGAGGGGCTCCAAAAAGAAAGCTTTGTGGTTTCCTTTACCCGGGTGTACCTTGAAATCACGGGGAGCCTCCCTCACGCCCCCCTGTGCCCAGGTCAGCCATTCATCGAGTCAGGCTGAATTAATAACATGGCACTTCTGTTCTGAGGAACTGGAATTGGGTTGCAGGGCCAGCCAAAGTTTCCTGGACACGTGATCATGTCATGCAGAGGGAGAGCACAGACAGGATGCTGCCCAGCCCTGCTGTATGTAAAATCCATATACTGAGGGAGAAGCAGGTCCCTTCATAACCGGCTTCTCCTGGGATTCCTTCTATAATTTCTTATCAGGCGCGTATGACTTCAGAGGTGCAAATTTCCTGCGCTGTCAATTGGGATGAATACATTTTGTGGGCAAAGACCCAGGGAGAATCTCTATACCTAGACAAGTGGGGTTAGTCAAAGCGAGCCAAAATTGCACCGAACACTGAATTTCCCCGTAAGGTGGAATTTCGTGGCCATTCGGCTACTCAAAGGCTGGCAATTCGCCAAATATTGGCTAATTGCCAGCTAAATACGGTGCCTGTTCGGCAGCTGTGAAATCCCCATAGAGAAGCATTGGTTAACCTATTCAGAGAACACCGAACAGCAGTGAAATGCCCTGATGTTCGGTGGTTTCATTCACCAGGTTTAATCTGGTTAATCCCATAGGTTTCAATGTTAAAAATATTCCTGTTTTTACTGAATATTTTATTAAACAAATTTATTTTATTTTTATTCGTTTTTCGGGATTTTTTTCGACCTTTTTATTTATTGTTTTATCCCATTTGTCAGCTTTTTCTGGGGGCTGTTCGGGTCGTCGTCTTTTTTTTGGATGCGTTCAGCTGGTTTGCGGCGGTTTATCGGATCCAATCCAATGTTTTGCGGCGGATTTCCCTTCACTTCGGGGACCCTGCGGTGAATACTCTATTCAGCGCAGGGTTGGATAATTTAATTCCCCGATGTGCAGGGAACAAAAGCCCTTTCAGTGCTCTGTGAATAACCCTGTATGTTGCAATGTGCAAGTTCATTCACTGGAACCAGGAACCATATACTCTATCATATAAACCACTGGTCGAAAGTGCAACTGGTTTGTGTGTGTATATGTTACGGGTAAAGCCCGGAGTGCGGTTAATCCTGACATTACCCAGGCTCCATTAGCAAAAGTCCGAAGTGAAATGAAATTTCGGACTTTACCCGGGTAATCTGCAAAGTATCCAGAGGCCTCTGGGTACCCCGGTTTCCTGCAACGTTTTAACAGGGTAATTCGCACATTACCCTAGTGTTGCTGGATAAAGTGTGATGTGCAACGAAACATCGGACTTTATCTGGGTAATCTGCAAAGTATCCAAACGCCTCTGGGTACTCCACCTTTCTCGGGTTTTCAGCAGGTTACAGGTGACTGAATCCCGAGGAAACTCGATTTACAAAGACAAAAGGTGTTATATGAAGAGTAACCTATTATAAACGATATATTGGCACACATGACACATAATAAAGATCACGTAACTTTTTCACATTCACATGAGAAACACATCCCGTCGCTCTGTATATTCGTTCTATCCTCAATACGGTTATAATGTTTGTCTTTTGCCGTTTTCGTTGATAATATCCATAGATGATAGCAAAAAATTTACTGTTACCCAAGTGGGGTTGGATGCTCTGCAGATTACCCAGGTGAAGTTTCAGACTTGCACATTATCCAGTTAAAGTGCACATTTTTCAGCTCTTCCAGACCGTTAGTCATATTTTTTTTTTTTTTTTGCAGCTTTACCCAGCGGTTTTGGGTGATGTCAGAATTAACCGGGTAATCCTAGGATTGACCGCACTTCGGATTTTACCCGTAACATATATATTACAAAAATATGGCAATTATAGAGTTTCTTATACTTCAATATAAGCATTGTTCAAGTCAACTTTCCAGTTTTAAAGTGCACATGTCATGCCTGATACATGTTGGGCTCACTTGACAGGGAATCATTCCCTATGTATGTGCTAGTGTTTTTTTTGCTAACCCTAAAATTTTAAAAAATGCAGTAAGTTAGTGATAGGTTTTTCGGTCACACATGTCTGTCCGCACAGTAGGGGGCAATGTCAGCTCTGAGCAGAGAACCATGGACTTCAGGATTTGGAAGCCTGTGAGCTGACCGGGATGAGTTGCGCTCACCAATGGTTATTCAATTGGGGAAGGGGTTGGGCTATGCTATATCCAAACTACAAACAGGAACCGGAACCTTCACACGGAAACAGTTATTAGAACAAGGTTGCAACATATTGAATGGCAACATAGTAACACAGACCAGAATACACATTAAAACCTATAGGGCACCATTACATTCTTCACGCTAATGTTAGTGCTCACCTGAGTGAGCATTAACGTTAGCCCGGGTGGCCACCGCTTATTACAATCCAAATCCTGCACTTTTCAGCGCGAGGTTACTGTATTTGTGCTCCCTATACTTAACATGGGGAGCGCAAAGTGTTAATTAGCATTGGTATTACAATATAGTAACACTAATTACCGTCCGGCTGTGGTTAACCCAAGAGTTAGCACCAGGTCCAGGCTGTGGTTAACTGATTCCACTGCTGCAGAATCCGTCAGCACCAGCAGAACCCCCCCCCCAATAAATCAGATACCTCTTATCCCTCGGTGAGGACCGCGGCTCCAACCGCCTCCTCTGTCCACCAGAGGAGCAGGGAGAGACTGGGGAAAAAGTCCCCCAGTCTCCCTCTGCAGATCACTACGCTGACATGCCGGATCTCGCGAGGCGAGATCCGGTCTCAATGGAGTCCTATGGACTCCATTGAGAGTGGATGCTCGCGGCGGCTTTTAGCACCCGATTACGTTGCAGGCAGCTTTTTTTTTAGCACCTGCATCGTAATATCACGCTAAAACAGGGACGCAACAGAGAAACCTGCAAGCGCAGGTTTTTCTCCTTTGCGTTCCCGTTTTAGCGTGAAGAGTGTAATGATGCCCATAACCTGGCCAAGTGTCTTCCCCGTGGGTTTCGGAGGAATCCTCCATCACAATTACAGGGCAGCCTTCGTGATGACAAAGCATCATAGGAGTTATAGATTTGTTGATTTAAACCAGGGATCAATAACCTTGGGTAGATGTTTAGGAACTACATTTCCCTTGAGGCTCAGCCAATCTAAAGAGTAGTTTAACATCATGGGACATGTAGTTCCAAAACCTCTGGAGAGCCAAGTGCTGACCCCTGATTTAGGGCCCTATTCCAAGGTTGGTGTTAACAGTTCCACAGACTATAATGGACACTATTCCCTGGTTAACACTAACTTTAGCATCTGGATGTGTATGCATTACCGCCAGGATAAGTGTGTTTAACGCATATTAGGCTAGGGTCAGACTGAGGCAGTGCGAACGCGCGTTCTGGCGCACTTAATCACGGCCGTGCTAGCAGCAAATGACGTGCAATGACGGCCAATATACGAAGTACGGTCGCACAAAAGTCCGGCTGCGCAACGCAAGTGGAAAATGAACGCATTTTTTCGAGAACGTTAAACCACTAGTACTGACGTACAGAGTGCGCTGCGTCCGCTAGCGGCGTGTGTGCGTGATTTGGAGACATCAGACGCTGCTAATGTCCGGCCAACATAACGTCCAGATGCAAGAAGTGTTTTATTGATGATCCGTACAAAATCACGGATGAAACTGCGCATAGTATGACCGCTATTGCGTATTCCGTGAAAAAATACGTCCATTCTTCGAACGCACATTTTCACGGACAACGTGAAAAATGCGTTAGTCTGACCCTAGCCTAACATGGCTGACGCTACCCCCATTAGTAATCCGTTATCGCATCGGTTTTTGCTCTAACATCCGTGACTTACTGTACGTTGCACATCCTATATTTAATATGGGGAGCACAAACGTACATTTAGCACTTGTATAAGTAATGTATTACAAAGTGCTAATGCTAATTACTGCAGGGATGCGCAAGGCAAAATTTTATCAGCTTCTAAAAACTGGTACTAAATGATTCTGCAAATGCTAAATCATTTAGCACCCCCTAAACCCCCCAATAAATCCACTACTCGCCTCTCATGCCGCGGCGAGGAAGGATGGTCCGATCCACTGCTTTTTCTGGATACGACCAGAGTGAGACTGGGAATAAATAGTTCCCAGTGTCGGTCCGGCGGGCGCTGCGCGAGATTGTGCAAAGCTCGTGGCTTGGGAGTGCAACCCTACATGGGAGTCTCACAGACTCCAGGAGGTTAGTGCTGCATTCCAGGGCGAGGTGCTGAGGTACCACCTTCCCCAGAATGTAAGAGGCCAATGACTCTGGTTAGTTTTCAACAGCTCTGGTTAAGTTAACACCAACCTTAGAATAGGGCCCTTACATTTTTGACCAACCCAAGGGTCTGACCTCACCCACTGATCTAAATCTCAATAAGGACTTAATGCAGCTCCTCTTTGCATTACCAAAAAAGAAAAGTCTTTTTAAACCTAAGACAAAGCGTTTTGGGTTTTGTTATTTGTGCGATTTCTAGGACTTGCTGGGCTGTGCAGCTCGAGCTCGATAATTAATCAGCTCCCTGTTTATTTACTGCACTAAAAATGGCAGGTGCTGCTGTTTATTAATCATACGCAGACACAAACAAGGCCGCCTTCACCTCCGTAATTAATAGAGCAGGATCCCTCTCTTTATGTGCTAATAAAGAGGAGTGGAGACTGTTAGCAACTTTCATGTTTCGTAAACACAGCAGAGACATTTAATGAGCAGTAAAGGATGTCTGTGTATGATCGCACAACTTCAAGATAAATGCATCTCCTTGCTACTGCAGCGCAACAATGTAGCAGGCCGTATTCCAATCAAGCCATTATATGTAGCGCCTCACTCATTAGTCACAGCAACCCACTCATTAATCATAAAGGGTCCCATCTTCTTCCAGACAAGGGGCAAGCTTCTCTTTTAACTTGGTTGTTGTGGTGCCCTACATTAAAATAACACTCCCAAGTCTCTGTAGTGGAAGTCCTAACTTGCAGGCAGCAGGAGAATAATGAGCAATTCTAAGGTTGTTTGTTTTTCTCATCTCTGGAAAGTATCTGCTGTCTCTCAAACCCTGGTGTTATGGGATCTTGCATTTCATGGCAGAGATTGGACACTGGATGGAGTGAAGGGAGGGCATGGTCTTGGCATCATGACCACTTAAATTACCTTTATGTGGTAAGGATGGGCCATAAAAAATAAATAAATCTGAATTGGTGATTCATGAGTTTTCATATCTTGGGGCATTTCTTTTTTTTAAACAGGATTTGTCTTTTGAGTTTTCCGGGGTGATATCAGAGAAATACGGTACAAACCATAACAGGGGTGGGGGCACTCGCAGGTGACATGTAAATAAATGATCTTGGGGTATTTCTATACTATAAACCAGGGATCTCAAAATCCAGTTCCCCAGATGTTGATTCCCTACAGGTCCAGGAATTCTTTGAATTCAGTAGTTGACCAGAGAATCATGGGAGTTCAAAAACATCTGGGAGGCCACAGTGTGAGACTCCTGCTTTTATACATCAGATGTTTAACTCACTTTTTTTGCGCACACCACCCCCTTCCGACACCACCTTGGTGTTCTTGACATACAGCCTCACACATAAAATCTAAATGTATATTCCTGCTATAAACCATCTATTTTTGGGTTCCTGGAATGTACATTACTTTTTTTCCTTTCATTTTGTTACAGCCATGTTGGCAGCAAAGACGATCCATGACGTCTTTCTCCGAATTCTCCTCTTCCCAGCAAGGTTCAGAGGGCATCCCCGTCCTAAGGCATCAGAGGTCCTGACCCAGCATCTCCTCCAGAGGAACCTGCCACACTGGACCTCATATTGTGTGAAGTATAGCGCCGTCACAAACGACCAGTTCGCTCTGTCCAACTTCAACTGGGATGTACAAGGCATAAATTACCATGTCCTGCGAACAGGCTGCTTCCCATTTATTAAATATCACTGCTCCCGTGCTGCCCCCCAGGACCTGCAGCTCCACAACCACCTCTTCACTGCACTGAAAGCCATAAATCTAGGTAAGTGATGGAGAGATACTGTAATTACACCCCACACACTCCATCCTGCCTCCCACCCAAGGCTTATTAAATATTTAGTTTTATAAAGGCCATCAATTGTCTTTTCAAACAGAATATGTGGAGCGTGGCTTCCTGTGGCTGCTTATCCATATGGCTGGGATTAATTACTTTGCTTTATTATCACAGCTTATTAAAATCTCCCTTGCTGCCGTTGGTTAGAACAGCCCATTATGTTAGCGGGTTATTATGGGTTTCATATTAATCGCATTATTATCTCTCTGGCTGCCTTTCATTAGCAAAGCTGTGGAGATGCTCCGAACATAAATAAATAAAATAAACTCAAAGCTGGAATTATGTGAATGCAAGACTATGGTGAGCGGAGGCGGCGGCGTTTCTTTCTTCTGCGAGTTATGACTTATTCTGTGTCCTCTCCACAGGAATTCCCACCCTTATGTATGGCTTGGGGTCTTGGCTCTTTGCCCGAGTTACAGAGACTGTCCCTACCAGCTGCGGGCACGTCACCATCTACTTCCTGATCAAGGAGGATGAGGGGGCAGTGTTTTGAGGAACACATTTTCATCCTTTGTTCTTTCTAGGTGACCTTTCATTAAATGTCCTTTTCAAACTGTTCTTGCATTGTTCTAGCCGAATAGCTTACAAATGTACCGATAGAACGGAATTTTATTTGAGTACCGGCTTTTGCATTCATTGTGGGTAAAAGCTTCTTGATCCAAGGAGAAATCTGACTGCCATTCTGGGGTCAAGAAGGAATTTTTTCCCAGTATGTTGCATATTGGCGAGCATTTCAGACTGGGTTTTTTGCCTTCTTTTGGATCAACAGCAGTAGGTTATGTGGGAGAGGCTGAACCCGATGGACGCATGTCTTTTTTCAGCCTATATAACTATGTAACGGCCATCTTGGAGAAAACAGAATCCATTGTCAGGTTGGTATATCCTGTATGTAATTATTTATTTGTATGGCGCCAACATATTCTGCTGCGTGGTACAGAGGTAGCTTTAGATTAGAGTGGTACATATGTGGTAAAGGGGACCCTTCTCCATACGTTGTGTATATATTATAATCACACATAAAAAAGCTTCAAGGACTTGTGATGAAGTAAAGCGCGGGTCACCAACCTTGCCCCTCCAGATGTTTTGGATCTACATCTCCCATGATGCACAGCAACCCATTGGATATTTTTTTTTTTTTGAGAAAGTATTTTACCAGGAAGGATACATTGAGATTTCTCTCGTTTTCAAGTATGTCCTGGGTGGCGAGTATGTACCGTTAGGTGTCTTGCCCAAGGACACTTACTGGAGAGGTGCTCTTGCCGGGATCAAACTTGTGTCTCCAGTCTCTCTCCACGGTTATAGAGCAGTGATGTTACCTCTACTCCACCCAGCCGGTACTAGATTGACTAAACCTAATCGGAAATGTAGTTACAAAACATCTGTAGGGCCAAGCGTGGCGATCCGTGAAGTAAAGGAATATTAATAAAGATCCACGCTGTGTGAACACGGCTTCCACCATCAAGTGGTCTCTATCAAGGTTTGTATGTTTGCTTTATATGTTATAACAAGGTTTAGAAGTACCATTAACCATTTCACTACCAAGTGATTTAAAAAAAAACAACTGTCAGGAGCCAGTTTTTTTTTTCCTCCTGGAAGATAAATTCTAATTAATTATACAGTAAGAGATATTATTGGGGAATATTCCCATTGTGTTTCTTGCTGTAATAACCTATTTGGCAGGCAGATGTCGCCATCTACTGGTCAAATTGAGTTACTACAGTTCTGAGCTCTGCATAATCAGCTGGGGAGCTGTCAGAAACATTCCCCAGGTGGTTTTAAAAATCTTCTGGAGCCCAAATGCAAAAAAAATTTGTTTGCAATAAACCAAATTGCATTTGCAATGATACAGCATAGTTCCATATCATGTTAGCATGATCTTGAACTGCTGTGTCTGCTAGTGCAGATTGTGTATGCACGATCGTGGTACTGAAGGGGTTAAGGGACCTTGGTAATCAGTTTTATTATTATTGAGTGCCTCGATCATTAATGAAATAGATCATACTACATATGTTTTCACAGAAATATTTACACCAATATCCATTTACAGAAACCATTTTTACTTTTTTATTTGACAAATTTTGTCTTTGATTTGCGGAGAGCGCAAAGAATAACATTTAATCTTCAAGGCGTTTTACTTATCGGAAAGAGTGGTTAATTCACCAGTTGTCGGGCTAGTTACATTGTTGAGTTTGACGTCATGTCATCACAGCTTTTCCCTCATTCGGAGGGTAATAATATTTGCATCACTGTGGTTATAGTATGCTCTATGTAAGAAAACACAAACCTGGCTTTCCTGCAAACTACTGTCCTGTTGTTACAACTTAAAACTGAATTTACAAGATGCAGTTTGAATGGTTTGACCTCTCCAGCTTGCTAACATTTGTGCCTTGACCGCTTAAATCAAAATGTTGTGCTTTTATTTTTCAGTTCAGTGCTTGGTGTATTAAGCCTTATGTTTACCTCTTTAATTAAAAAACAAACATGCGAATTAACATTCATGTTCAATGATCGAGTTAGCTATTCAGACCTGTATTCTCTTTTTGAAGTCCCTCTGGATGTGTTAAGGAACCCCAGTTAACTAGAATTCTCTATTGGTCTGTAGGGATTGTGCTAAATGTTTAATGCCGCCGTGTAGTGGACCGCAATGCCGCAGCTAATACCCTGTTGTTCCACCATTGGTCTAGCAAAGAAAAGAAAATATCTTCAATTCTCTTTACAAGCATATGGAGGAGCAATGCTAAAGAATAGCAAAGTACATAGATACCAACAATCATTGCTTTAGTGAATAGATTGTAGAATAATATGTAAGACTTAAATCTTGATCACTCGTTTGCTGCAGTATAGAGTTTCATTTTTTTTATTGTGCCAAGCGCTCTGGGATTTATTTATTTGCAAAGTATTTTACCAGGAAGGATACATTGATTCATGCTTGGCTTCATTCAGTAATACGTTTTTTATTTAAAAAAATAAATAAATTTGTAAATGAGCTTCTAAAACAAATGCTTGTAAGAATTCCGTTTTAAGAGGGGACAAGTCTGTGACACACACCACTTCACAGGGGACAGTCTGTCAAAAGGGGTCCCTTGCACATATACTGTATCAGTTCAGTGAGCTTCCATATGCTTTTAGTCATCTCGCCAACAAGCCAAAGCTGTGGGTTCATTAACCCCTTCACTGCGGACGAGTGGAGAACGTCATGGGGTTTCTCCGCTGTATGTGGAGGACATTCACCACACCACCACTAGTCAGCAGGGTATTCCAGGGAATACTCGCCTCTCTCTGAGGTCCCGCACTGGTCTGACTTCCTTGAGTCAGACCCCGCTTTTATATCCCCCCCCCCCTGTGCACTGATGTCATTGCGACAGCAAAGCCAGAAGAGCGCCTTAAAGGTGGGGTCATTTGGACCCCTCACCCTCCTGATCGGGAGGAGATACAGCTTCAAGAGAGGCATCAGTGGAAAGGTCACAGTCTGACCTTTCAAGCGATACCTCTCTTTAAGCCCTTAGGTGCCGGTCCACGATCCGGCGCCGGATCGCGGACCTCTACCGGAGGTGGCTGACATCCAAGATGCCAAGCCTCCAGTGCTCCCCCCACCACCCACTTCATTGCAGATGTGCACGATGACATCAGTTGGGGGAGTTAACCCCTAGCTGCTAAGGGATTTCCTATGAAAATCTCTATGGTTGAGATATGGGGGTCCAAAAGGACCCCCCTATCTCCCGATTGGTGGCTGCTAGATGGTCATGTTTGGTATCATTGGAAAGGCCAGAGATTTCCAATGATATCAAACATGACCAGAATTCGTGTAAAAATAAATGTTAACATTTTTTTAAAAAAAAATTCTTAACTTTATTAATGCAGTACTTTTAAATTATAATGTGAACAATGACGCTGCACTAATGGAAAATGAAATATTTCACACTTTTAGCTAAAATCGCGTTTGTTCTCAGAAAAATACAGTAACAAGTTCCCATTTATTTTTTTTAAACAAGCGTACCCCATAGAATATATAACCGTAAAGGCTCGAATGATAAAATGTGAAAAAATTATTTTACGCGCTGTAGATGATTGAAATTTTTATGGAAATTTTATTTTTTTTCTTTTTTCATCTAGCATTCTGGCAGGCCACGAAGTATACATATATTAATGATATATTCTGAATCTGCAGAGTCTGCCGTAAAAAAATATATATAATTGGGCTGCAACTAACGATTATTCTCTTCGATTAGTTGGTCGATTTATTATTTTGAATAATCGATTTCATCAGATAAAAAATAGAAAAAAGTTTACTTAGAAGGAATTTTATGTAAATAACCACAACCCCTCCCCCTTTTTCATAAGCAATTTTCATAGTGTACGTAACTTTCGTATGTGTATATGCAAATTGCGTATCTTGCATCCTATTCACACAAGGTATGCGAGTGCTTGGTCCGAGGGATGGGTTGATGCTGCATGCACAGCTTAAGTCCAGGGTTTGTTTTCTCAAATGAACGTGGCTACAAGCACTTGATCATAGATGATGATGTCAGCATGAAATCGGGGTTAATAAGCTAAAGTGGTCAGGGTGCGTAGAATGTCCCTAATTTTGTGAACAAACTGTTTAAGTACCAGTAATAAGCATAACATAGCATAGAATTGGCAGTATGGGTCACGCAGGACCAGTCAGCATGAAAATTAAAACATGAAGGTGAGCACCAATCCGTAAGATACAGTACTTAGATTTAGGTAGTTATATAGTATAAAAATTCAACAGTGAAGAGGAAGAAGGAAAGAAGGGGGAGAAAAGAAAGAAAAAGAAAAAAAAGACATGGTTCATTTTACATTACACCACAGTTCCGGAGGATCTGAAGGACACCCAGCCATCCCACGTATCATGGTGCAATGTGAGAGTATCTCGAGCTGCAGCAAACATTTCTTAATACATGTGTATATTATCAAGACGAGTCAATACTTCAGGGATTGTAGGGGCAGAAGCCGACCGCCAATGACTAGCTAGGACTAATTTGGCAACCCCCAGAATAGCAGAGATCAGCCCTCTAGGGGACAATTGAATATTAGTAGGGAGGAAGTGTAACAGGTAAGTTTCAGGGTTTAGGGGAACCTCTATCAAAGTGCACAATTTGATTAACCGGCGGATCGCATCCCAATAGGGGCTAATTTTCGGGCATGACCAGAAAATATGGAGGAGCGAACCCTTATCCACCGAACAGCGCCAGCATAGTTCCGAACCCTTTGATATATGTCGCAATCTGGACGGGGTAAGGTACCAACGATATAACAATTTGAGATGCGCTTCCCGCATGCCAGTACTACGCGATAATTTATATACTGAGGACGTGGCATAGACCCAGATCCTCCTGCGAGAAGGTCATGTTCAGTTCTTTTTCCCATCTCGACATATATGGTAATTTCCGTAGTTTAGGGGGAGATAGCAAACTTCGGTAACATAGAGACAGCGGTTTGGCTGAGCTTTTTTTTCCTAGACAAAGCCTATGAAAGGCTGTGGCCTCCATCATAGGGATCACTTCAACCCTCTGGGATAGCAGGATGTGCTTAATACGTAAATAGGTAAACAGTTCTTTCGAAGGAATACCATATTCCTGGACTAAGTCTGGGAAGTGCTTAATAGTGGTTAGAGTAAGTAGGTGTTGGATAAGGGTTACTCCCTGGAGTATCCAGGGTGCTAGGTGTAAGTCGGGGGATAGACTGCTGAGAAAGCGAAGAGGCGCAAAACTGAGTGGCTGAAAAGGCTTAAGTAAGGGTCTACCCCACTGCCGCCAAGTCAGGATTGAAAGGTAGGAGGAAGGAAGCATTCCTCCCATTTTGCTCCTGGGAAGGAGGTCGTACCACATAAAATCATGAATGGTGTTAGGGGAGACTACAGCATTGTCTAAGCGTAACCACAATGGGGGTTCTACTGCATGCAGTGCAGCTAGCAGTTGAGCTAGCAGAGACGCTCTGATATTTTAAGAGATCAGGGAATCCCAGACCACCCATCTTGGTCGAGGCAGTCACAGCAGTAGCTGAAATCCTGGGGGGTTTACGTTTCCAAATGTGGGCAAACAATAAACGTTGCATTCTTGTCAAGAGGTAGGTAGGGAGGAAAACTGGAACGTTACGGAAGTAGTAAAGAATCTGTGGGAGGATTGTCATTTTTAAAGATGCCATGCAGCCTAACCAGGACAGCTCCACCGTTTGCCACGACTGCATTTGTTTCTCAATATTCTGCAATAGAGGGACAAAATTATGTTGTATGGAACTCCTATTTTTGGAGAGGAAAACGCCCGGGTATTTAATGGAATCCGCGCGCCAGTCAAACGAATATTTATTCTGGAGAGTGCGAAGTGACGAATTTGGAATATGCAAGGGAAGGGCTTGAGTCTTACTAACATTGTTATTATAATATGATAGCTGGCCATACCTAGTTAGCAGAGTAAAAAGAGGGGGTAGGGAGGTCTCCGGGTCGGAAAGGTAAAGAAGTATGTCGTTTGCGAATAAAGCTATTTTTTGTTCTCCTGCAGGGGTGGTTAAGCCAGAGATCAGCGGGTTTAATCTTATATGGGATGCTAGAGGCTCCAGGGCTAGTACAAATATTAAGGGAGATAAGGGGCAACCTTGACGTGTACCATTGGTTATTTGAAAAATCGGGGATAGAAATCCCATGCTCATAACTTTCGCCGAAGGGGCAGAGTATAAAGCCATAACGCTCCGAATAAATGGGGCTGGGAACAGAAAGGCCTCTAACGCCTGATGCAAAAAACCCCAATGCATGCGATCAAAGGCTTTTTCTGCATCTAGTGAAAGTAGAAGCCCTGGGTCACTCGATCTATTTGCTAGGTCTATGATGTCAAAAAGACGGCGAGTGTTGTTGCAAGTCTGTCGCCCCGGTACAAACCCTGTTTGGTCTGGGTGAATTAATTTAGGAAGCAGAGGCGCAATGTGGGATGCAAGTAATTTTGCATAAAGCTTAATATCCACATGAAGCAGGGAAATGGGCCGGAAATTCGCGCAGTGTGTGGGGGGTTTACCGGGTTTAGGGAGAGTAATCACAGTAGCCAGAAGCATCTACGGAGGAACTTGGCCTGTTAGTTTAATATGATTGAATAAACCAGTGAGGGTAGGTGTGAGTTCCGAGGCAAATTTTTGATAATACAAGTTGGTCAACCCATCAGGGCCTGGCGCTTTACCTTTTGGGAGAGCATAGATTGCTTTACTAATCTCTTCAGGAAATGGGGCGAGCAAATCCACTTGCTGAGAGGCGGACAGGGTCGGCAGGCACGCTTCCTCTAGAAAAGTAGAGATATCCTCTTTTTGTGGGGACAGAACAGCTGGGTCAGAGCCAAGATTATATAAGGATCCATAGTAATGGGCAAACTCTGAAACAATCAGCGTCGGATCCCTCACATGTCCGCCTCTCGAGCATTCGACTTGTGTGATCTTAGTGTGGAGACTCTTAGCTCTTAGTTTAGATGCCAGTAGTTTCCCCGACTTGTTCCCCTGGGTATACGAAGCGTAATTAAGCTTGCGTAACGAGCGTTCCAATTCTTTCCTCAAGGAAAGCAAGTCAGAGGCAACTTTCAGAGTTGGCTGAGTCTTATTTAGAGATTCTAGGGCAACGATCTGCTGTAAAATAGCTGCCACTTTAACATCCCTTTGTTTTTTCTTATAAGTCCCCTGCCTAATAAAATGACCACGTACTACGGCTTTATGCGCAAGCCATACGGATGAAATAGCCACTTCTTCCGAAGCGTTCAAGGAAAAATATTCTTTCAGAACGCATGCTGTCTCATCTTTTCCAGCCGGGTCAATGATGAGTCGTTCAACCGCCACGAGCCCATACCGCTAGCAGGGAAGGTGGCACGGAAGGAAAGGATTAAAGGAGCATGGTCAGACCACGTTATGGGCCCTATCCTAGCGTCTAAAAGGTTTGGGATCAGGGTGCGATGGATGAGGCATAGATCAATCCTACTGTATGAAGAGTGGACATGGGAATAATAGGTATAATCCCTGACTTGGGGGTGAGATATACGCCATGTGTCAGGACCCCTGTCTGGAGCCCCCCAGCACCCCACGTAAAGCCCGCCGTAAACGGAAGAAAGGCAAACCTGGTGCTGCGTTGTCCTGAATACAGGGCAGCACTTCTACAAGACGGCGTAGCCTATGTCCCACCTTGCTCTCAGCACTGCAGGCCTAACAGGTGCCTCTAATCCACGCAGAGACTATTTCCCTATTTAAGGGTGGAGCACCCAGAAGGCAATGCTTCAACATTATGGTTCCTGAGCCAGCAAGCGAAGTACACTGATCCAGACTCTATCCTGTGCTTGCTCTCTGCATCAAGTCTCCCGAGCCATCCAGAGACTTCATCCTAGACCCCTGCATCCTGGTTTCCCGCTGATCATCTGTCTCCTGATTCCTCAGCAATCAAGAAACCATTCAGCCCTTTTCCTGTCCTGTCTTGTATCCCCAGTAAGTCTCCTACACGTGTCTACCCTCTGTGTCTCCTTGTATTGTGTCTCCTGCATCCCTTTGTGTCCACCAAAGATTGCATATTCCATTGGTCCCTCTCCTTAAGTGCTGCCCTTCATCCTGCATAACCTGGACTTATTATTTATCTAAAACCTGACAATAAACCCCTGTTTTCCCTAACCTGGTCTCCGTGTGTCACTGCATCCTGGGTTCGGAACCTTGCCTGTCACGCTGGTGCCTTACACCATGCATCATATAAATCTGCAGTATGCAGAAAGTCTGTCAGACGTTTACCCAGAGATTGCACCTTCCGAGAGGGGGGGCGACCTCCAGAGGATTGGCTATCAACTGTCAGGCTAGGGGTCATATTAAAATCATTGCATACATACAGCGCTCCGGAGCTAAGTGATTGAACCTGTGCATGAGCTTTTTTCATAAATTGCATTTGGTTAACATTTGGAAAATATAAGTTAGCAACCGTCACAGGGGCACCATTAAGAGACCCCGTCAAAATCAACATTCTCCCCTCCTTGTCTTGGTATTGAGACGTACACTGAAACAGCCAGTCCCTGTGAAAAAGGATGGAAACTCCTCTAGATTTCGTGGGAGACATAGAATGGTGCATCAGGGTACATCTGGGACCGGAGACGTGGAACATCCTGGGACCGAAAATGCGTCTCCTGCAAACATACCACTGCAGGTTTAAGTCTGTGTAAGTCTCGAAATAGGCAATGGCGCTTAAATAGGACGTTCAAACCCCGTACGTTCAATGAAAAAATCGTCAATTCAGGGGAACCCATCAAGGAAGCCACGGAACAAGCTCATAATGAAAAGATAAACCCCAATCCATACTCTCTCCATGGGCCCTGACCTCCAGGAGTCTAACGCAAACAAATGAGTGAACCATGATGTAGTCCAGAGAAAAAAAAAAAAAGTAAAAAGAGAAAATTGTTTAAAAGAAAAAGGCATGAATAACAAGGACAGCAAAAATAGAACTGCGAGCACGCAGTAAAGTGGGGTGTAAGACGCCTTGGTGAAAGAAAGCATGGCAATGAGCCAGGTAAGAAAAATCCCACACGGAGGGGTATCCCTGGATCCCCAGGGAAACTCAAACAACTCGAACAAGTCAACAACAGTGGTCGAGCCATTAAGGGAACATGGCGCTCGGTTCCTGAGCATTGGAGAAGGTTGGTCAGCTCATGGAAAGGGGAAAGCAGCGCTAGAGAGTCCAGAGGCTGCATTCAGGAGAAAGAATATGTGAAAACCAGCCGCTCATTTTGGCCTGACTCTGTGCCATTCCGGGGATACTTTAATTGGGGACAGTGTTGCCGCTCATGGTGGGGTGTACTCCTGTACTAGCCCCCATTCTTGGAGGAGCTGCATGCCTGGTGACACTTCAGATATGGTGTGAAGCCTCCCTTCTTTCCACACCAGCAATTTGGTCGGGAAACCCCATCTATAAGCCATTCGTGGTTCCGAAGGAGCTTTGTAAATCGGTAAAAATTCCCGTCTTTTTGCCAGGGTCAGCGCCGAGAGATCAGTGAACCGTATCAGGGCATCATACGGGGCTGGCAGAGCGGGCTTCTTCCGGCAGCCGCCATTAGAGCTTCTTTAATGTGGTAAAAGTGAATTCTCACAATAACATCCCGGGGGATATCAGATGGAAGGTTTTTCGCTTTGGGCAATCTATGTGCACGGTCCAGGAGTAAATCTTGGGGCGTAGCTGAGGGGAGTAAGATCTGAAAAACCTCTAAAATATATGCTGGTAAATCCGCCACTACCACTGCTTCTGTGACACCCCCGAAGCCGCACGTTGTTTCTGCGCGAGCGGTCCTCTAAGGCTAGGGTCAGACTGAGGCAGTGCGAACGCGCGTGCAGCCGCACTTAATCACGGCCGCACTAGCAGCAGATGCCGGGCAATGACGGCCAATATACGAAGTACGGTCGCACAAAGTCCGGCTGCGCAACGCAAGTGGAAAATGAACGCATTTTTTCGAGAACGTGAAACCGCAGGTACTGACGTACAGAGTGCGCTGCGTCCGCTAGCAGTGTGTGTGTGTGATTAGGAGACGTCAGACGCTGCTAATGTCCGGCCAACATAACGTCCAGACACAAAAAGTGTTTTATTGATGATCCGTACAAAATCACGGACGAAAATGCGCATAGTATGACCGCTATCACGTATTCTGTGAAAAAATGCGTCCATTCGTTCGAACGCACTTTTTCACAGACAACATAAAAATGCGTTCGTCTGACCCTAGCCTCAGTCAGCAACCTTCGTGGCTAAGGCCTCATGGGCTGCTTGCAAGGCCTGGTGTCTATCCACTAAATCGTTGTGAGCCAGACAAATATCATCAGATTTAGATTCGAGGTTATCAGTTCGCTCACCCAAGTCTTGAACGTCCCTGCGCAGCTCCTGCAGCGCCTCTTTAAAATCAGCTTGAAGAGTGGAGCGGAGACCCTGCAGCATATCATGCATGGACTTTTCTGAGGCTAGGGATGTCTCTGAGAGGTGGTATGCACATGGTTCCTCCGGGTCTAATCCTGACAGAGAGGAGCCGGATGTCGGGGAGTCGCCATCTTGGATTTTGCAGCCTTTCTCCAGCCTGCTCGATCGCTGTCCTTCCAGCTGCCGCTGCGCCTTCGGAGGGGCCATCGCAGTGCAGAAGGGTGTCAGGGCCACTAGGGAGGTAAGATGGGCTTGGTGGGACCGCTGGATGTGCCGCAGGACTGAGGGAACCGAGCGCCGTTCACGGAGCTCTCACACCTTGCGACCGCTCATGCTGCCGGCTAGCCATGCCCCCTTTTGTGAACAAACTGAGTGGGAGGAGGGACTGGAGGTGGAAGGGAGTGACTTTGCTCAAGTGACTTGACCTGAGTGTGAGAGGGTTTTGGGCAAAAGACAGGATCTGAGTGTGGGAGTGAGTTTGGGGAAAGGGACCAGACCAAAGGGAGGGAATGGCAGTTCTCGACCAAAGAGGATGTGGTAGGGAGGGTGGGGAGGTGGCACAGGATTCCAGCTTCAAGTAATGATAAAACACAGGCATACAGCTCCTTCACCCAGTGGCAGTGTCCTATTGTTTGTGTTATAGTTCTGCTACTGTTGTAAATGGAATTAAAACAAACTGGTTGTGTCTAACATAACCCTAGAACTAAATCATACCTAGCAAAGCAGCGGCGCGTCTTCTCCGATCAGCTCCGAAGCGGAGGTTATTTACGTTTAACTCGGTCTGTCTCTAAACAGTGTGTGCTGTACACACAGGGCCGCCATCAGGGCATTACGCCCCATACAGCAGTAAGGGGCCCGGTGCCCGGGGGGGCCCGGGCTGCCGGGGCCGCCGCCGGGCCCCTTCCGCTGTGCTAATGATGGCGGCCGCTGGCGCTCTTATTCCCCTGGCCGGGCGGGCCAAGCAGCGTGCGCGTACTGCCAAAGCCGCTGCTTTGGCACCGCCCCCAGTCACGTGTGTGACAGCGCACACGTGATGCGCGGCGTCAAAACCAAGCTGTCGGGGAGAACGAACAAGAAGCAGAGAAAGCAGCAGGAGAAGAAGAGGAGAAGAAGAGAAGAAGAAGAGGAGAAGAAGGAGAGAGGACCAGTCCAGGACAGAAGACTGTGTAGCGGGTGAGTATGGACCCATCCCCGGGCCCAGACCCCAAGCTAACCTGGGCACATTCCCCCAGACCGGGCCCATCCCGGGGTCCAGACCGGGCCTGGGCCCATCCGGGGGTCCAGACCGGGCCCATCCCAGGGTCCAGCCCAGGCCCATCCCGGGGCCCAGGCCAGGCCCCAAGCCAACCAGGGCCCATCCCGAGGTCCAGACCAGGCCCATCCCAGGGTCCAGACCGGGCCCGGGGTCCAGCCCAGGCCCATCCCGTGGTCCAGACCGGGCCCGGGGTCCAGCCCAGGCCCATCCCGGGGCCCAGGCCCATCCAGGGGTCGGGCCCAGGCCCATCCAGGGGTCCAGCCCAGGCCCATCCAGGGGTCCAGCCTAGGCCCATCCCGGGGTCCAGACCGGGCCCGGGGTCCAGACCGGGCCCATCCAGGGGTCCAGCCCGGGCCCATCCAGGGGTCCAGCCCAGGCCCATCCTGTGGTCCAGACCGGGCCCGGGGTCCAGCCCAGGCCCATCCCGGGGTCCAGACCAGGCCCATCCTAGGGTCCAGACCGGGCCCAGGGTCCAGCCCAGGCCCATCCCGGGGTCCAGACCAGGCCCATCCCATGGTCCATCCCGGGGTCCAGCCCAGGCCCATCCCGGGGCCCAGGCCAGGCCCCAAGCCAACCAGGGCCCGGGCCCATCCCGAGGTCCAGACCAGGCCCATCCCAGGGTCCAGACCGGGCCCGGGGTCCAGCCCAGGCCCATCCCGTGGTCCAGACCGGGCCCGGGGTCCAGCCCAGGCCCATCCCGGGGCCCAGGCCCATCCCGGGGTCCAGACCAGGCCCATCCCGGGGTCCAGCCCGGGCCCATCCCGGGGTCCAGACCAGTCCCGGGGTCCAGCCCGGGCCCATCCAGGGGTCCAGCCCGGGCCCATCCTGTGGTCCAGACCGGGCCCGGGGTCCAGCCCAGGCCCATCCCGGGGTCCAGACCAGGCCCATCCTAGGGTCCAGACCGGGCCCAGGGTCCAGCCCAGGCCCATCCCGGGGTCCAGACCAGGCCCATCCCATGGTCCATCCCGGGGTCCAGCCCAGGCCCATCCCGGGGCCCAGGCCCATCCCGGGGTCCAGACCCCAGGGCCCAGAACCCTAGGCCCAAACCTAGGGCCCAGACCCCAAGGCCCAGGGCTCAAGGCACAGGGCCCAGTCCCCAAGGCCCAGGGCCCAGACCCCAAGGCCCAGACCCTAAGGCCCAGACGCAGGGCCCAGACCCCAAGGCCCAGACCCAGGGCCCAGACCCCAAGGCCCAGACCCAGGGCCCAGACCCCAAGGCCCAGACCCAAGGCCCAGACCCCTAGGCCCAAACCCAGGGCCCAGACCCCAAGGCCCAAACCCAGGGCCCAGACCCCAAGGCCCAGGGACCAGACCCAGAGACCAGGTCCCAGACCCCAGGGACCAGGCCCCAAGACCCAGGGACCAGGCCAGACTCAGGGACCAGACCCCAGGGCCCAGGCCAGACCCCAGGGACCAGGCCCCAAGACCCAGAGCCCAGACCCAGGGACAAGACCCCAGGCCAGACTCAGGGACCAGGGCCCAGACCCCAGGGCCTAGACCCCAAGGCCCAGACGCAGGGCCCAGACCCCAAGGCCCAGACCCCAGACCCCTAGGCCCAAACCCAGGGCCCAGACCCCAAGGCCCAGGGACCAGACCCAGAGACCAGGTCCCAGACCCCAGGGACCAGGCCCCAAGACCCAGGGACCAGACTCAGGGCCTAGACCCAGACCCCAGACCTCAGGGACCAGACCCCAGGGACCAGACCCCAGGCCCCAAGGCCCAGACCCAGGGACCAGACCCCAGGCCAGACCCCAGGACCAGCCTAGACCCAGGGCCCAGACCTCAGGGACCAGACCCTAAGGACCAGACCCAGGGCCCAGCCCAGACCCCAGGGACCAGGCCCAGCCCAGACCCCAAGGCCCAGAGCACAGACCCCAGGGCCCAGACCAGACCCCAAGGCCCAGGGACCAGACCCAAAGGCCATCATACACAGCCCATTTCTGTGAGATTTATTGCTGTGGATTCTGTGATACGTTCATATACACTGCTCATTACTGTGAGTTTTATTGCTGTGGATACTGTGATACGCTAATACACACTGCACATTACTGGGAGTTTTATTGCTGTGGTGCTATGTTATGTCCTTTTAAGGGGAGAAAAGCTGTTAGAGGTTGAGGGAGTGCCAGGGGGGGCCCGGGGGGCCCCATCGTGAGGTTTAGTAAGGGGCCCCATCATTTCTGATGGCTGCCCTGTGTACACCGGACGATTAATCAACACCGATTAAGTCTAGGGTCAGATGAGTGCGTTTTCTACGGACTGTGCGCCCATGCAGTATGGACGCACTTTTTTACGGAAGACGCAGTAGTGGCCACACAGTCCATTTTTGCGACTGATGTTATTTTTGACAGATGTAGGAGGGAAAATAAATTTAAAATGAAAAAACATTTTGTCCGTCAAAAATGCTGGAACGTGGTCAGACGGACTGCATTTATTTATACGTCCATCACTCACACACAAAGCTATGCAGACGCAGCGCACTCCGCACGTCCGTTCTAGCGGTTTTATGTTCTTGCTAACTTGCATCCATTTGCCGCGTCCGTTGTACATCCGAACTTCCGTGCAGACGTACTTCGTGTGTAGGGCTTTATCGGTCATGATTCTCTGCTACCAAGAACGTACTAATGTGCGGCAACACGGATGTGATTACTGCGCTCGTCTGACCCCAGCCTAATCGATAATGGAAATAGTTGACAACTAATTTAATCATCGATTGGTTGTCGATTAGTTGTTTCAGCCCTAATAATTTGTCTGGGTCCTACAATAAAACATGACTTCAAATCGTGTTTAAACATGATGAGCACAAAATGGTTAAACTGAGCTCAGCACACAGGGGTGAAATGGCTCAGCAGTGAAGGGGTTAAACGCTAACTCAGAATTGCGCTTGTTCTAAACTTGAGTGTTTTCAGAGTTTCTTTTGTGATGTGGGACGCTAAATGTATAACCTTCAAAGTAAGAATTGGGCTGCCTTAATGGATCACCTAGAGATGGACGTAGGAATAAAGTGTGTTCAACACTAAGCGCTGGTGTTGGAGATAATAAAAGTGTCCACTTACAGGTCTATTCACTAAGGGTGAAACCCAGGAGAAGTGAAAATTCTAGGTCAAAATAGCCAAACCAGAAGAATTCTAGCCTTCTCATTTTCCAAATCTGCTATTTGGTCTAGATTGTTTTCCTCTTCTGCCAGTTGCCCTGGTTTTCACCTTTTAGTGAATAGACCTGATAGTGTTTAAGGACTGGGTGAGAGCAGGAAAGTTCAGATTGTATACATAGATCCTTTTTATTAAAATTTTTAAAGTGCAAAAAAATAAATAAAAAGATTGTCTCCCTTTTTTGTTAAAGATCCAGCCCAGGCAGTCATAGGGCAAAACCAGGAGGGGTTAAACATTCATGAGAGAATCATGGCTGTATTTCAGAAACACATGGGGGGCAGAGTTTGAGACACCTGCTTTTAGGCATCTGATGTTTAATTCATAATCTCCTGTCTGCATATAGCATGGGTCAGTATAAGCTTTTGCTCCAGTCTCCTCTGAATACTGGTGAATTGGCTCTTAATTACCTGAGTGAATGCAGCCTTTTATACAGCCTCCTTTCTCCAACAGAGCCGCTTTGATTTCAGATAACATGTACAGCTGACTCTGCACACCTGATTTCCAATAAATACAAATAACGAGGCCCTGTGTCCGATCTGCAGCGAGGCTAACTCCTCCGAGAGAGCCTCTGACAAACTGCCTGATCGATCCGGCTGCTGCGAGCTGCAAGCTGCATTAAACAGACATTTGATTTCTTGCCGAATGCTGTCACTGTGTAACAATTAGGCAAATGTAATATTTTGTTGTGTTACATGGAAATCAATGCACCTTTTGCTCCTGTGGAGTTGATCACGGTGAGAGATGAGCTGTCAGGGGTTAAGGGTCAGCATGACATATCATTTCTCACCATGAATAAGCTGCACTTCCATCTGTCACTGTGGCCTATGCAAACTCATCTGTATAGGATTTTACCAAGCCAGGCTTTGCTCAAAACACACAGCAATGGAGACCGAGGAGCCCTGCTGTGCCTCCAAAATGCCAACTTGAGAATTTTCAGAATTCTAATAGAAACCATGAAAGACCTTGGTATACGCTAAAGGGGTTATACAGTAAGTGGCCATGCTACAGCGCCAACAAATCCTGGCATTTCACAAAAGTAAGATCCAGACGCCGACAGGAGAAGAGTCAGTACAGCGCCTAATGTTGCGCTTCGGATTTTACCTTTGTAAAATGTTGGCATTTATCTGTATCACAACACCGCCAATTTTTTCAGGTCGTTTGGAGCACTGGCAAACCCCATCACTTACTGAATAACACCCTAAAAGCAAGAAAAAGAAAAGTTTGGTGATGAACCCTGTATTTACATTTCATACAATTGTGTGCTAAATTTTAGTCCTGAAAGAGTCTAAAGTCTGAGAAATTTGAACATTTATCCAACTGTGACTTGACTTTGGAAGGAAATTGGAAAAATCTATATAAACACAGGTCATAGGTTCCCTCTGGATCAGGCTCCTCCAATCCTTCTGTATCATCATTTTTGCAAAGTTATGTGTTGTTCACATGTATCATCCCTATGTTCAAATAACTGAAGCTCCTCTACCTTTGTGCCCTCACCCACATGCCGGAGACCAGTAACCCCAATTTCTGTTACAGTCCACTTGTCTTGTACATCTTTTTGGAATCTGCTGGCGCTATGAAAATATAATATATATATATATATATATAATATCAGGTCCACATATATTTGGACACAGGCACAATTTTCATACTTTTGGCTCTGTATGCCACCAGAATAAAATGAAAACGAAACAATCCAAATGCATTTGAAGTGCAGACTTTCAGCTTAAATTCAAGGGGTTGAACATAAACATCAAGTACACATTTTAGGAACTGCTACCATTTTTATACACAGCCCCCCCTGTTTTCAGGGGCTCAAATGTAATTGGACAAATGAATATAATCATAAATAAACTGTTCATTTTTAATATTTTGTTGAGAATCCTTTACTGGCAATGACTGCCTGAAGTCTGGAACCCATGGACATTACGAAAGACTTGGTTTCCTCCTTTCTGATGCTTTGTCAGGCTCTAACTGCAGCTGTCTTCAGTTGTTCTTTGTTTGTGCGTCTTTCTGCCTTTAGTTTTGCCTTCAGCAAGTGAAATTGGCAAAGTCTAATCTGGTTTTTCTATTCTTCAGGCTTGTGAATGCTTTGCACCTTGTGGTGAACCCTCTGTATTTGCTCTTGTGAAGCATTCTCCTGATTGTAGACTTTGACAATGATACGCCCGCCTCCTGGAGAGCGTCCTGCACTTGTCTGTATCTTGTGAATGGGTTTTTCTTTTGATAGAGAGGATCCTGATCATCCACCACTGTTGAGTTACATGGATGTCCAGTCCTTTTTATGTTGCTGAGCTCACCATGCCTTCTTTCCTCAGAATGTACCAAACGTTGATTTGGCCACTCCTAATGTTGCTGCTATCTCTCTGATCGATTTGTTTGTTTTTTGAAGCCTTGCAATGACCTGTTTCACGTGCATGGACAGCTCATTGAACGAATGATGTAGCTTCACAGCAATAGATTCCAAATGCAAATACCACACTAAGAATCAACCCCAGACCTTTTACCTGCTTAATTGATGAAGAAATAATGAAGGAGTGGCCCGCACCTGGCCAGAAATGGCTTTTGATTCAATTGTCCAATAACTTTTGGTCCCTTGAAAAAGGGGGTTGGCTATTCTTAAAAAGCTATAATTCCTAAACCCTTCCTCCAATTTGGATGAACATACCCTCAAATTAAGCCTGAGAGTGTGCACTTTCAGCCCATATCCATTATAGAACTATAGCTTGAATATGTTTTGGTAAATTCCATAGAAAACTAAAATTGTGCCTCTGTCCAAATATATATGGACCCAAGTACTAGTTGCGTATAGCAACTATGGCTATAGGTTTCTGGTAGCTCAAGATTTTTATATCATTTCTCACAGCATCCATGAAAGGTTTGTCAGTAATATTAGTGGATATAGTTTACGCTGTAGGACAAAGTGAACAATAATGAAATACTAGCCTACCGGCACCTGAGGGGTTATGGTCCCCCCTCTGACTGTAATGGAACCCCTAGGACCCAGATCAGATGCCTGCCACCTTTCAGCGCTCTCTATCTCTATGTCTCGTATCGTCACCCGCCTGGGGTCAAACAGATAGAGTGTCCTGTGAAATGAGTCTCTTCCTGCTGAAAGATTGGACCCTCGCATGGCAGACAGGGTAGGATGCCTGGCAGGAGCTAAGATTGGATTAATATATATATATATCTCAGGGTCAGAGACCAGTAGCAGGCTACCTGTAATTGCTTTAGAGATAATGGTATGGCTACTGTGATTTTCTGAGTGATAGCCAAGTGGTATATTTAGGACTTGATTTGTGGGTTATCTTGGGGGAACAGGATACAGGACCTCTCGGTTTTTGACTATTTGGGCAAATCGGGCACCTCACCTGGCATTAAACCAAAAATTTATTTTAAATTATTGGCATCACATGTATATCAAGCAAATTATTAGAAAGTGGGCATTTGAGTACATGTTTCTTTCAGCACCGTGTTCTGTATGCAGCAAGGGACCTGAGCGGACCTCATCAACGCCCCGCTCTCCCCACTTTGATTTCTGGCACCTTCTAATTTACAAATTAAGCACTGGGTATATTGAGAGGTAAATCATTACATTTAAAAAATAATAAAAGCAAAACACCTACTGTTAAAGAGTAAAGCTCCAGGCAACGTGTACTACGCACCAAACTAGACTTGTGGATGAAGAGAATTGCACGTCAACATCGAGAAGCTGAAAGAAATATCTAACAAAAACAAAATATACTGCAAAATTTTTCCGTCTCCACATTTCTGGACTAATGGATAATTCCACTAATGATTGATGGCTCGAAACCTGTCAGATTTTTTTCTGTTTTTGGTGAAAAGCCGTCTGAATTTTAAATGGCTTTAGGAAATAAAAGGAGAATAATAGATGTGGAATAAATCTATGTTTATTTTTTTCTTGTTGATAAATAGTGTATGTGTCGATCGTAGTAAAATTGTACAATATGTTGCAAAATAGATAAGATGCATACAGGGTTATTCAAAGAGAATCAAAAGGTCACTGCAAGTTCGGTGACTTTTTGTTCCCTGCGTTTCGGCGATCCTAGTTTCTAGTGTTTTCAGAAAGCACCACAGGACCGCCGTACTGCGGGGAAAACCCGCCACAAACCTGACGAACACTCACTCCAAAACCCGCCGAACACTTTCCGAAACCCGCAGAAACAGCTGAATTAACCACGTCGGAGAAACCCGACTAGCCGCCGATCACCGCGCAGAGCAGCCGCTGGAAAAACCTGACACGCAGACGAATAAGGTGAGAAAAAAAAAACCAGTACGCTTGAAAATTTGAAATTTGAAATGCTGTTTGCAAAAAAAACTACTGAACGAAAATGTCTGGAATTTACATATAAAGATCCAATGAATGATAATAAAAAGGGCTGTTACAGAAAAAAGAAAACGATTTAAAAATTTTGCCAAATCCGAAAAAAATGCCTAAAAGATCCTAAAAAATCTATAAAGAGTCTTTTTACTGCAGAATATAATATTAAACTTTTTTTAGATATTGAATTAAAACTGGAATATTTTTAACATTGAAGCCTATGGGAATCGCCTGAATAAACCTGTCGAATGAAACCTCTGAACAGAAGGGCATTTCGTCAAACTTTTCCCTGCTGTTTGGTGTTCTCTGAATAGACTAAGCATTGCTTCTCTATGGGGATTTCAATGCCCTCGAACAGGCACCGTATGTGCAGGCAATTCGCCAACATTTGGCGAACTGCCTGCTCTCTGAATAGCCGAATGGCCAGGAAAGGTAGCCGTATGCTGAATTTCAGTGTTCGGTTACCTTTCGGCCATAATTCGGAGCTCTTTGAATAACCCTGATAGTTTCTTGAATTCAGCACCTTTTCATTCTTGGATGCTATAGCCTACTTTTTCAATTCACCATTAAGTGAATAACCAACTGTTTTTTCCACTGATTGGTAACTCTTCCCTCCATGAGCAGGTGAGGGCATTACGTTTCGCCGTCAGTTCCTATACTGGGGAAAACGCTTGAACTTCCATCACCCTTGTGCTACGTGCGGAGCTCTATTCACAGCTCTCCTCGTGGAAGCGGCTATAATTCCACGGACGCTATCATATTCAGAGCCGGTAACATGATGATATTGCTCCTGAGGGAACAGGTGTAATCAGAGCGCTTTATATTATGTAGATGTATGGCTGATGAGCTGGGGGCACAGAAATTGTCTGGATCTCTAAAGCTGTATACTTATTAACTCTTGAAAGATTACCTATGACAAACCGATCGATACAGCACCGATTGCAATCAGCATATCTCAGAATGTCATTTGCACTAATGTGCTTAAGGAAGGGAGGCATGCAGAGCGGAGTAGGACAAAGGCAGTTTAACCTCTCATTGGAACATGACAAGTGTTGGCACATTACAATGTTGGTATTACCCCAAAGACATCAACATTGTCCTGAGTTTTACAAAGCTTAACAAAGAATGGCGATTCGGAACAACGTTTAGGAATGTGTGTAACAACAGTATTAGCTATTAAATAGAGGGTGGTTTGAAATGGGAACGTGCAATCTCTTTGATCATTTCCATCTATTATTCAAGTTAGTGGAGCTTTTAATTTAAATCCGTGCTATGAGAACACTGTTCTGACATACATTAATGTTCTGCCCCTTTTTACTCATCTTGCAATGTAATATTTTGAAGGATTAAATTGAAGCCTGTGGTATTTGCGTCCTAAGCCAAACCTAATTATGGCACTGCAGAGGTTTTTAGATATTTCATCTGACTGAACACAATTACAATTTAACAGTCATTGGGTAATGTTGCCACCAGTGCTGCCTTAAGAGTGGAATATGCCGGAACCTATAGATTGGTGAGACATTGCCTGATCCCGCTCCCCCTCCATTGCACCTTTGTCCTATTGCCACTCACTCCGCTTCTTGCAAATGTTCTAGCAATCTCACTAACCAGAGTTGGATTGCATTGTGTGGGATGTATTCAAATGAAAGCACCAGGGGGTGGATTAGAAGCCTTTTAAGCTCTCTGTTTTATCTCATTCAGTTGCCAGCTCTTATCTCGGGTAGCCCTGAGACCACAATAGACCTCCTGACACTTTAGCTAAACATCCCCTCCTCCACCTCATTAACTGTTAAACACTGTAGATTAGATAAACTACAGCAGTAAAGCAAAATTACGTTTCCACGGATCTTGTTAAATGTTGCATTATGTGAATAATCCACAAAATGGAAACAGGAGTTAAAGAAATATTTACATTTTTACATGAAATTACTTACAATAATGAAAAAAACAGCAGCATGTGTTTTATAATGTGGTCTTATTTGTAATGGCCAACTAGTTACAGCATATGTAAGTAGGAGTGTCCCTTTAATAAATCCATTCTTGTAAAATAAATATTTTGGCAACTGAAACTACATTCTGCCTATGAGGGTTTTTATCTTTAGCATTCATCAGCCTTGAGGATCCTGCAGACATGATTGTTTAATCTGTATCTTCCTTGTTCACTGTAATGGATGGGGGTTTCACCTATTCTGTGCAGGAGGGGGCAGCATTTATCTCATGTCACAGACTGAAAAGACAGGAAGGCAGAAAGTTCTATTGTAAACCCCTGTTCTAATTTTAGTGCTAAAAAAGTAAAAATGCAAGCCTAATATTTAAATAGGATCACAATGTATTTTTCTGATAGCATATATTTAGGATGCATTAAAGTTAATGCAAGGATCTCAAACTGTAGCTGATATTTATTGCCTACTGTTCCCAGAATTCTTTGAATGCATAGCTGGCCAGAGCATCATGGGGGTTGTAGATCAGAAATTTATTGGGGGGGGGCCATGGTTTGGAATGCCTAATCTAAGGCTAAGGTCAGACGAAAGCATTTTTAATGTGAGTTTAACCGCACGAAATCACGGCCGTGCTAGCAGCAAATGACGTCCAATGCCGGGTAACATACGAAGAACGGCCGCACGAAAGTTCGTCCGCACAACGCAAGTGGCAAACGAACGCATTTTTTCTAGAACGTCAAACCGCTACTACAGACGTACAGAGTGCGCTGCGGCCGCATAGCGGCGTGTTTGCGTGATTGGGAGACGTCAGACGCTGCACACGTCCGGCCAACATAACGTCCAGACACAAAAAGGGTTTTATTGATGATCCGTACAAAATCACGGACGAAAATGCACATCGTATGACCGCTATTGCGTATTCCGTGAAAAAATACGTCCATTCGTTCGAACGCACTTTTTCACGGACAACGCGAAAAATGCGTTAGTCTGACCCTAGCCTAATACTTTTGATTCTATAAAAGGAGATGTAGGAAAGTCTGTCTGAAAAGACAAGAAGAACCTACTTCTCTAGGTGAAGATTGGGCACGTGACATATGGAGGGGAGAAACTGGCAAAATAAGATGTTGGAAGGGACTAGGCAAATTCATGTGATTGATAGACCGATAACTCTCCACCCAGGTGGCTATTCGGCTGCATGCAAACTTTCTCCTTCTCTCTCTGAGCTTGATCCTCTGGCACCTGGGAAGCGACTGGAGTCACACACTGAGGGGCTGCATGAAGGACAGACAGACTCAACTCGTGGTTTGCTCAGAACTCTCCTGAAAAAGCTGTGTCTTTATTTTAGATTATATATATGTCTTTCAGAAACAAGGAGGTAAAACAGGGGAACCAATCACAAACATTCTACTTGACATACTTCTTTAGCAGTGTGCTGAATACACTGTTTCAAGAAATAATGAGCAATTAGCAAAATAATACTTGACACATGTAATGAAATATCACTAGTTAGTATAAACATTCTGACACTTGTAGTAATATGTTTTATTGCTGATCATGGGAGGATGCACATTCCAACCTTGAAAAGCTGCATCTTCAAGATCCTTGGAACAGGTTCTGTTCTGTCTTTGAATAGATATGAAAAATAAAGAGGTAAGCACATATTTTCTCTACAGAAGATTTATTTTAAACATTTTGTGGTGCAAGGCAAATATTAAATCTTTCAGTGATAGTAGGAATTACTCATAATTTCTAGAGTGTGGCAAAAACAATGTAAGATGGACATATGGGAAGATATGAGAAACATGAAGGAGCAAATAAGAGGAAATGGCAAATGAGAATAGAGAACGGCATGTCACATAGAAATGGATGCAAGTATGGGATAGAGCAAGGGTCACTTGAGTGGAGATTGGACATTTCTATCAGTAACCCTGTACCGCTGGGGTTCCTGGCTGCTGCAGTGGGCCCTTCCTTCTTCTGGCCCGCCTACGCAGCTGACGTGTGGCACGTGTCATTGGCTCCTGGGGGAATCACGCATGCCACGTGCCAACTGGTTGGCGAGCCTGTCATGGCCTATAGACGCCAGCAAGGTGTACTATGCCCCCCTGCGCAGTTCAATCCCACCCGCCATGAGAACAACATAGTACACCTCACGGTGGAAAAAGGGGTTAAAGTGAACTCCTTTCATTACGGTTATGGAGATTCATTAATATATGATTGTGTTTATAGGGTTATATCTGCAGATAGGAATCCACTCACAAAGAGAAAATAGTCATAAAAGTGGAGTGAAATCACACATTTCAGCCATGTTTTACATCATTCTGACCATGGACAGAATTCTTGACAGAACGCTTGCGTATGCCCAACACCCACTCTCTTCTGCAATCTGGCTTTCACTCACTGCACTCGACAGAAACAGCTCTTGCGAAATTGACCAATGACCTTGCAACTGCTAGATCTAATGGGTGCTACTCCCTACTGATCCTTCTTGACCTCTCTGCCGCCTTTGATACAGTTGACCACTCGCTTCTCCTTTAAACTCTTAGTGATATAGGCCTTAAAAGGTACTGTTTTTTTCATGGTTCTCTTCCTACCTGTCCCAAAGATTGTTTAGTGTCTCATTTATGGAAGTACCTCCTTCTGGCAGCCTGTCTCTGTTGGGGTGCCCCAAGGTTCAGTACTGGCCCTCTTCTTTTATCGCTCTACACTGCCTCTCTAGGCAAATTGATCAGCTCCTTTGGTTTCCAGTACCACCTATACGCTGATGACACTCAAAACACTCAAATATACAGTCAGGTCCAGAAATATTGGGACATCGACACAATTCTAACATCTTTGGCTCTATACACCACCACAATGGAGTTGGAATGAAACAAACACAATGTGCTTTAACTGCAGACTGACAGCTTTAATTTGAGGGTATGTACATCCAACTCAGGTGAACGGTGTAGGATTTACAGCAGTTTGCAGATGTGCCTCCCACTTGTTAAGGGACCAAAAGTAATGGGACAATTGGCTTCTCAGCTGTTCCATGCTGGGGCGGATCCAGGGGGGGGCAACGGGGCAATTGCCCCCCCCCGAGATTTGGCCCGGGGGTTGAGGGACCCAGATCCTGGGCAGCGCGAGAGCGCCTGCCCGGTCTTGAACAGTCCGTCCTGTGAAGTGGATGCGGCTGTGTGCGTGCGCAGCCGGTCACGTGGTCCGGCTAATCAGGTGGTACTGTGTCTCTGTACCACCTGACTGGCCGGACCGCGTGACCGGCTGCGCACGCACACAGCCGCATCCACTTCACAGGACGGACTGTTCAAGATCGGGCAGGCGCTCCCGCGCTGCCCGGCATCTGGGTCCCTCAACCCCCTGCCGGAGCTGGGGCAACAATCCAGGTGAGAGCTGGGGGCAAATCCATGACCTGGGGGCAAATCCATGACCTGGGGGCAAATCCATGTGTGACCTGGGGGCAAATCCATGAGCTGGGGCAAATCCATGTGTGACCTGGGGCAAATCCATGTGTGACCTGGGGGCAAATCCATGAGCTGGGGCAAATCCATGTGTGACCTGGGGGCAAATCCATGAGCTGGGGGCAAATCCATGTGTGACCTGGGGGCAAATCCATGAGCTGGGCAAATCCATGAGCTGGGGCAAATCCATGAGCTGGGGCAAATCCATGTGCTGGGCAAATCCATGAGCTGGGGGCAAATCCATGAGCTGGGCAAATACATGAGCTGGGCAAATCCATGAGCTGGGGGCAAATCCATGAGCTGGGGGCAAATCCATGATCTGGGGGCAAATCCATGAGCTGGGGGCAAATCCATGAGCTGGGGCAAATCCATGAGCTGGGGCAAATCCATGAGCTGGGCAAATCCATGAGCTGGGGGCAAATCCATGATCTGGGGGCAAATCCATGAGCTGGGGGCAAATCCATGAGCTGGGGCAAATCCATGAGCTGGGGCAAATCCATGAGCTGGGGGCAAATCCATGAGCTGGGGGCAAATCCATGAGCTGGGGGCAAATCCATGACCTGGGGGCAAATACATGAGCTGGGCAAATCCATGACCTGGGGCAAATCCATGAGCTGGGCAAATCCATGTGCTGGGCAAATCCATGACCTGGGGGCAAATCCATGAGCTGGGCAAATCCATGACCTGGGGCAAATCCATGAGCTGGGGGCAAATCCATGTGCTGGGCAAATCCATGACCTGGGGGCAAATACATGAGCTGGGCAAATACATGAGCTGGGCAAATCCATGACCTGGGGGCAAATCCATGAGCTGGGCAAATCCATGTGCTGGGCAAATCCATGACCTGGGGCAAATACATGAGCTGGGCAAATACATGAGCTGGGCAAATCCATGACCTGGGGGCAAATCCATGAGCTGGGCAAATCCATGTGCTGGGCAAATCCATGACCTGGGGGCAAATCCATGAGCTGGGGGCAAATCCATGTGCTGGGCAAATCCATGACCTGGGGCAAATCCATGAGCTGGGCAAATCCATGACCTGGGGGCAAATCCATGACCTGGGGGCAAATCCATGACCTGGGGGCAAATCCATGAGCTGGGCAAATCCATGAGCTGGGCAAATCCTTGAGCTGGAGGCAAATTCATGTGTGAGCTGGGGGCTCTCTGCTCCTCTAGATTGTAAAATCCGGGGTGCCCTCTGCTCCTCTAGATTGTAAAATCCGGGGTGCCCTCTGCTCCTCTAGATTGTAAGCTCCTGGGTGTCCTCTGCTCCTCTAGATTGTAAGCTCCTGGGTGCCCTCTGCTCCTCTAGATTGTAAGCTCCTGGGTGCCCTCTGCTCCTCTAGATTGTAAGCTCCTGTGAGCCGGGCCCTCTGTAAATTCTCGTGAGTCGGGCTCTCTGCTAAAACACCTTATTTTCTGTAAGTGCCCCTCCAGAGACTAGTCTCTGGATCCGCCCCTGGTTCCATGGCCAGGTGTGTGATATTCCCTCATTACCCCAATTACAATGTGCAGATAAAAGGCCCAGAGTTCATTTCAAGTGTGCTATTTGCATTTGGAATCTGTTGCTGTCAACTCTCAAGATGACATCCAAAGAGCTGTCACTATCAGTGAAGCAAGCCATCATTAGGCTGAAGAAACAAAACAAACCCATCAGAGAGATAGGAAAAACATTAGGCGTGGCCAAAACAACTTTCTGAAACATTCTCAAAAAGAAGGAACACACCGGTGAGCTCAGCAACACCAAAAGAACCGGGAGACCACGGAAAACAACTGTGGTGGATGACCGAAGAACTGGTGAAGAAAACACCCTTCACAACAGTTGGACAGATCAAGAACACTCTCCAGGAGGTAGGCGTATGTGTGTCAAAGTCAACAATCAAGAGAAGACTTCACCAGAGTGAATACAGAGGGATCACCACAAGATGTAAACCATTGATGAGCTTTAAAAACAGGAAGGCCAGATTAGAGTGTGCCAAACAACACCTAACTAAACCTTCACAGTTCTGGAACAAGATCCTATGAACAGATGAGACCAAGATCAACTTGTACCAGAGTGATGGGAAGAGAAGAGTATGGAGAAGGAAAGGAACTGCTCATGATCCTAAGCATACCACCTCATCAGTGAAGCATGGTGGTGGTAGTGTCATGGCGTGGGCATGTATGGCTGCCAATGGAACTGGTTCTCTTGTATTTATTGATGATGTGACTGCTGACAAAAGCAGCAGGATGAATTCTGAAGTGTTTCGGGCAATATTATCTGCTCACATTGAGCCAAATGCTGCAGAACTCATTGAACGGCGCTTCACAGTGCAGATGGACAATGACCCAAAGCATACTGCAAAAGCAACCAAAGAGTTTTTGAAGGGACAGAAGTGGAATGTTATGCAATGGCCAAGTCAATCACCTGACCTGAATCCCATTGAGCATGCATTTCACTTGCTGAAGACAAAACTGAAGGGAAAATGCCCCAAGAACAAGCAGGAACTGAAGACAGTTGCAGTAGAGGCCTGGCAGAGCATCACCAGGGATGAAACCCAGCATCTGGTGATGTCTATGCGTTCCAGACTTCAGGCTGTGATTGACTGCAAAGGATTTGCAACCAAGTATTAAGAAGGGAAAGTTTGATTTATGATTATTATTCTGTCCCATTACTTTTGGTCCCTTAACAAATGGGAGGCACATCTGCAAACTGCTGTAAGTCCTACACCGTTCATCTGAGTTGGATGTACATACCCTCAAATTAAAGATGACAGTCTGCAGTTAAAGCACATTGTGTTTGTTTCATTCCAACTCCATTGTGGTGGTGGATAGAGCCAAAGATGTTAGAATTGTGTCGATGTCCCAATATTTCTGGACCTGACTGTACCTCTCCTCCCCTGATCTCTCTCTTGTTCTCCTGGATTGAGTCACTGTGTTTCTGCCATCTCGAATTTGATATCTTCCAGCTTCCTTAAACTCAATCTTGCCAAAATTGAGATTCTTCTTGTTCCTCCCTCCAAGAGAAACCTAATACCACCTTTCACTTTACGTAAATGGAACGCTCATTAGCCTAACATCTCAAGCTCGCTGCCTTGGTGTCACTTTCGATTCTGACCCAACGTCCAGACAGTGACCCCCCCGTCCAGACAGTGACCAAATCCTGTTACGATCGACGCAAGAACATTTTCCCCCGTCTGCACCTTTCTGATGCAAGATACCAAGTAGGTGGTGGTTCATGCGCTTGTCATTTCAGGACTTGATTACTGCAATTTACTCCTTATTGGCCTCCACAACGCCCGTAATGCCCCTTTGCAATCCGTAATGAATGCAGTTGCCAGGCTTATTTTTCTCACCAGATGCAACTTGCGTACCTCCCCCCACTACCGGTCCCTCCATTGGCTTCCTGTACATATTAGGATAAAGTTTAAAATACTGGCGCTCATGGTCAAATCACTCAATAACTCAACCCCCCCTTACATGTCTTCGTTACTCCTCAAGCACGTCTCATCTAGACAACTCCACCCGGTACTCTGTCTACACCTGCGCTGCCAACTCTCGCCTCCAAGACTTTGCAAGGGAAGCTCTAGTCCTGTGAAACGACTTACTTCGCCATAACAAACTCTTCCCTAATCTTCAACCCTTCAAGAAATTCCTCAAACCCATCTCTTCAGATTAGTGTATCACATCATTGATGCAACTCATCCCTCTGCTCACCTACTCACACATGATCGACGCCGCTTCTATAGCCCCACCATTCCCAAACCACTGGCATTAATGATCCTCATGTCCAGTAAAACTCCCTGTTTTCCTCAACCACGATCCCTCTATGTACGCTGCTATGAGCAGGATCCTCTACACCTCTTGTTTCCATCCCATGTCCGTTTATCTGTATCTCGTTCCCTTTGGTTTTTGTAAAGAGCTGCGGAAACTGTTGGCGCTATATAAATGATAATAATACTAAAATCCTCAGCCAATTTCAACATACTGCTGGGAAACACTATGAACGTTGCGTCTTACAAACGTAGAGAGGTCCAGGAGAACATGCTAGGCCTCTCTATCCCAATAGCGTAATGCGCAGTAATAACTGTGAGGCATAATTGCAAGTGTTTCTTGGTATTTGAATGTTTCTTAAAACTTTTCTTGTACTTCAGCAAGACAGAGATGTTGAATTAAAATTATATGCAGATAACAAAGAAAGGTAAGTCTTCTCTTCTGTGATATTATTGAGTCAAAGAAACAGAAGCAACAGTCTTAGAGAGATACAGCTGCAGGTTAATGCACATCATTGTTAGGTCAGGAGAGAGACAAGTCTGCAGACTCTTCTTTTAGAGAGGAATAAGTCTATAATTAGAAAATAAATAATGTATGCAAATAGGGTTGCCAGATCCTCCATGTTTTCCTGGACAGATATAATTTATTCATGGCGATGGACAGTGCATGAAAGATGCAGATTGAACATTTTGCTGTCATTTCAATGATATACAATCATGAGTGTAAAGTAAATTTCTCCATGCTCCCTCCTTATGTACCATTTTACCTGTATATTAGGGAGTAGACTATGAATATGCACTCCATTTTACACTTATAAACAAACCACAGTTTTTAAGACAGAATACTGCGAGTAAAGGAAGATGTTTATATCTTGCCCTGAACAAACATGGCGCCTGCATCCCATTTCCTGGTTTGCCCTTCTTCAACATGGCGCCACGTCCGCCACTTCTAGCTGCCCTCCCGGCTTCCGCCTGCTACAATTTGGTTCCGCTATTCGTTGGCAGTCCCCCTGGGCACAGACGATGTGACCCGGCCAGGGCCCGGGATGCTGTTACTTGACTACGGCTTCCCTCTGGACATGGAGAGCCAGGCCCTGGTCATCCGGATCCGCATCCCCGACGGGGGCGCCTTTGACTGGACAGTGCAGCCGGCCTCCCAGCTCTTATTTCGTGACATCCTGGTGAGATAGGCCACAGTGGCTTTTAAAAGTGTTGTTTTTTTAAAATCTATATTTAGTTGACGTCTGTGTGACGTCACGTTCAATCACGTGAACTGTCCACGTGATTGTTACCTGTCAAAATGTGTTCTTACTATTTTTATTATTGCATTTCTTTGATATTTTATATCACAAGTGCCTGTGCACCTCATACATCACTATAATACACTTAATCATAATCTAGTTCCCACCTTCCTGCTATTGGCATTCAGGTGATTAGTTATGACGTCATTGTGATTTACTCTCAGTAATATGTGACGTATGTCTAACTGTCTAACAGCTCAAGGCCCCCCCCCCCCCCCAAAAAAAAATTACACTAAAATTCGTAGTAAATCGTTACAGACCTGTCACAGCTTTGCTCCTGAGAAAGTCCAAAAGGCTGGCATGGCACCAACCAAGACTGTCATGTGTGTATGGAGGATGATGATTGTGATTACCCAGTGCTGACACTGAGCAGGTGTGTGTGTTCAGTAAATTGCCACTGCCAGGTAGGGTTGCCAAATCAGCCATTTTTTTTTTCATGGACACACGGTTTCTCCTCTGTTCCATGCAGAGGTAGAGCACAGGGAAAATACTGCCCTGGAACATGTATAATTCATATGCTGTAGTAAGGAAATCCAGGCAGGTAACCTGTTTGATTTCTTACCTGCAGTATATAAATTGGCACGCTGTGTTGTATCTTTTTATTAACTGCCCTTCAGCATGAATAAATTACTTGTCCACGAAAACATGGCTGCTGATCCGTGTTCTGTGCAGAAGGCCCGCACTGTACAATAGGGAGTATCCCCACTATTAAACTATCGTTTTGTTTCACACGGTATAATGGGAATAAGCGCAGATGACTTTTTTTCTCGTTATGTTTTATACATGTTGCTGGGCTCAATACATTTGGTGTTTGCAGCCGCCCCAATGGGGAATAGGCGCAACCCCACCCCTCCTATACTCCATATCGCAACCTGGGCGTGGTAGTGTTGCCAGTGATACAATACATGCAACAGAATCTATATTGCTATATACACTGAGGCGCTGTCAACTATCACTATTCTAACTGTACAATAGTTTGCCTAATCTACATTCCCGTGGGAGCTGATTAACCCTTATGTACATGTTTCGCCATAGAGAAGGATTTAATAATGTCATCCTGTATCTTTATTTTTTTTCTTCTTCTTTCTCAGGATGTGATCGGGCAGGTTCTCCCTGATGCAACAACCACAGCATTTGAATGTAAGTCGGATCCTGTGCATTCTGTGCGTACTGATATTGATCAACATTAGGATCTGTAGAAATATTGTCCAGTGAGTAGTTTATTCTCATGCAGAAATAAGACTCTGTAATGTTTTTATTGGTCTCTTCATACGGCAAAGACCCTATAGCTCAAAACATTACTGAGGCTTTACTTTTCTTTCCTCCATAAAGGTTCTGCCACATTGTAACGTTTTTCTTTTTTGTTGCAACTTTCATTGCTCGTTGTTTTGTTGCAAAAGCCGTGTTTTTTTTTTTTTTTTTTCTTTGTTTGAAAGAAGAAGCTATTCACTGCAAATTATCCTTTGTGGAGTAGCATAGTTAATCCTTTTTTATTGGATTTCTGGAGAAAATGATTTTTGTTTTTGGAGGTATGACATGATTCTGTGCACTGTGAGGAGCCGTTTGTTTCATGTTGCAAATTGATAATAGAGCTTAACCTCTTAATGCCGGCGGTGGGTGTACCTGAATGCAGCAGGATAGTTTAGCACATCCCGCTGGCTCCTATTGCACACCTCCCAGCCAGCATGTGTTACGTATCATTGGCTGCCGCAGGACACGCGGAATGCGGGTGAAAGAAGCCGCCGGAGAGCTGCAGCGTGTGCTATTATTCTGCAGGTTTCCAGTGATTTTAAATGTAATGAATACTTGAGCATCATGGGACATGTAGTTTCAAAACATTGGGGGGGGGGCAAAGTTGCTGACCTCTGCTCTAGAGTGAAGTAACAAGAATAAATATAGATGTATGTAAAGAAACAAACAATAGTTACAATGTGCAGGACATTTTAATTCTAAGCTTAATAAAACAAACCCTTTTAGGACCAGTTTTAAGGAATATCTCACTTTGTTTTAATATTGTGATTTTATTAAAGCTTGAGTTTATTATACATACTGATTGGAGCCTGGTCTGATTCTTGGTGTGGTGGACCTGTATTGGTTATCAAGGTGGCAGTTGGATTCCAGGTGAGAATACTGTAGCTGACGAATTCCAGGACCAGCTGATTTCCTGTTGATGGATATTCTTCATTATCTATCCTGTGTGTGTGTGGTCCTAAAGGGGCCAGTTTTATTTAGCTTATGTGTTAAAACATTGTGGGCGTTATTCAATTTGCGAAGGACTTGCCTCTGAATTGCACCGAATGCTGAATTTCACAGTACGATGCAATGTCATGGCAGTTCGTCTATTCAATGAGCTGTCAATTCGCAAAATACTGTCGTATTGACAGTGAAATACGGTGCAGTTTGCCGCAGATCGGCGACCTTTTGGCGGCAGCGAAATTGTTCCATAGAGAAGTACTGTTTAATCTATTCAGAGAACGCCGAACTGCACCCGATTTTCGGTGATTAGGTTTGACGTGTTTAAACAGTTCTACAATGGCAGAGTTTCTTTTTTTTTCTTCTTTCTGCAGTTTGTCAGTCTTCGGCGGCTCAATGTTTGGCGCACTATGGGGTTGGTGAACTGTAATGGTAGAAGTGCTGCCACCGGCTGGGTGGAGTAGAGGTAATGTCACTGCTCTGCATGGAGAGAGCCTGTGGAGTCATGGTTCGATCCCATCGAGTAACCTCTCCAGTAAGTGTCCTTGGCAAGACACCTAACGGTACATACTCGCCACCCAGGACATACTTGAAAACGAGAGAAATCTCAACGTATCCTTCCTGGTAAAATCCTTTCACGAAGTGCGCCGAACCAGAAAGCGCAGAAATTTCACTGAAATTTCAGCACTTTCTGAATTACTCCTTCTGCCCTATGTATCTATTTTTTTAAATTTTTTACATTTTTTTTTTTTTGATCCAGCTCCTATATTTATTCTTGTTGATTTGGGGTCAACACTTTCATTACGAGGACCCGATGATCAGAAAGTTCACAAGAATAGAACTTCTTAATATTTTATTAGCAATACCCGTAAGACCAGTTAAGGGAGAAAGACTCTTGGACCACTTTCTGTTGGTATGGAATAGAGGTTACTATTTATAGTCATTTTGTATGTAAGGTACAGCTATTATGCCCAATGCAAGAGGGACTTACTTGATAGGGAATCGCTCCATATGTACAGTTGTGTTCAAAATTATTCAACCTCCACTGAAATTGAGTGTTTTGGCCAGTTTGACATTGATTTTGATCATTCAGTCATCTTGCTTACAATTAAATCAAAGAGGCACGTGTAGGTCAGACAAATATAACATAACATTTATAATGAAATAACCAGAAATGTCTTTTCTGTGCTCACATCATTATCAGTTTTATTCAACCCCCAAGTGACATTCAATCTTAGTACTTAGTACAACATCCTTTTACAGTTATAACAGCTTTTAAACGTGAAGCATAGCTTGACACAAGTGTCTTGCAGCGATCTACGGGTATCTTCGCCCATTCGTCATGCGCAAAAGCCTCCAGTTCAGTCACATTCTTAGGCTTGCGCACTGCAACTGCTTTCTTTAAGTCCCACCAGAGGTTCTCAATCGGATTTAAGTCAGGTGACTGCGATGGCCACTCCAAAATGTTCCAGCCTTTAATCTGCAACCATGCTCTAGTGGACTTGGAGGTATGCTTGGGATCATTGTCCTGTTGAAAGGTCCAACGTCTCCCAAGCCTCAGGTTTGTGATGGACTGCATCACATTGTCATCCAATATCTCCTGGTACTGAAGAGAATTCATGGTACCTTGCACACGCTTAAGCTTCCCTGTACCTGCAGAAGCAAAACAGCCCCAAAGCATGATTGACCCCCCCCCCCCCCCGCCATGCTTCACAGTAGGCAAGGTGTTCTTTTCTTCATAGGCCTTGTTCTTCTCCTCCAAACATAGCGTTGATCCATGGGCCCAAACCGTTCTAATTTTGTTTCATCAGTCCACAGAACACTATCCCAAAACTTCTGTGGTTTGTCCAAATGACTTTTGGCATACTGCAGTCGACTCTTATTCTTTGGAGACAGCAAGGGGTGCGCCTGGGAGTTCTGGCATGGAGGCCTTCATTACGCAGTGTGCGCCGTATTGTCTGAGCTGAAACTTCAGTACCCACATCTGACAAATCTTTTCTCAGTTCCTCAGCAGTCACACGGGGACTTTTCTCCACTCTACGCTTCAGGTAGCGCACAGCAGTCGAAGTCAGCATCTTCTTTCTGCCACGACCAGGTAGCGTTTCAACAGTGCCCTTTGCCTTGAATTTGCGAATGATGCTTCCTATGGTCTCTCTTGGTATGTTTAACCCTTTCGCTGCTGAGGCTTTTCCCGCCCCTGTGCTGAGGTCATTTTTTACCTGTTTTGCGCATCATGTTTAAACGTGTTTTGAAGGCTTATTTTAGTATATGACATCGACATATTATATATCGTTCTTTCCGTCAGACTCGGTAGATTCATAATATGTCATTATTATATGTATACGTTATGTCATGTTTGTATATTATAACAAAAAATGCAATAAAATATGTATTTTCAATAATTTACAGCGTGTAAAGTGTTTTTTTCCACATTTTAACATGCGAGCAATTGCGGATATATTTTGTATGGGGTGCGCTTGTTAAAAAAATTAGAGATGGGGTCTCGTTACATTTTTTTTTGAGGAAAATGACACCATTTTTAACAAACGCACCGCATACAAAAATCGTTAATGCAGCATCATTGTTCACATTATAATTGAAATGGGAACAATATTGCTGCATTAACAAAACAAAAAAAAAAAAAAAGTGTTTATTTTTTTTTTTTATTATTTTTTTTTTAATTTTTTTTATTTTTATTTTTCTTTTTTTTTTTTTTTTTTACAATTTTTTTTACTTTCATGTTTGGTATCGTTGGAACGGCCATGCTCTGGCCGATCCAACGATATCAAAATTTAACCCCTAACTGCCACGGATCGGGAGATAGGGAGTTCATTGGAACTCCCTATCTCCACACTTCGTGGCAGTTAGGGGTTAATGCTAGGACTGGCGTCATCGTGCTGCGCACGATGACGCCAGTCCTCTGGGGGAGTTCCCGGAAGCTTGGCCGACATCCAAGATGTCGGCCAGCTCCCGGGAAGGATCGCAAATCGGCGCTTTTCAGCGCCGATTTGCGATCCAGCTCCCCAGGGGTTAATGCCAGGCATCATTTGGAAGGGCAGGCTGTGCCCTTCCAAATGATGCCTGGGTTAAGCCCCTGTGAGCCGCCGATCGGGAGGGAGAGAGGTCCGAAGGACCTCCCCCCCTCCCTTTCAGGCGCCTCCTCCGCACATGCGGGGGGGGCGCCTGAATTATGTGTCATCGCGGGGGCGCGATGACACATAATAATGGCGGCCACTGCTCCGGATGCCGGGCTGACATCCAGGATGTCAGCCCGCACCGGAGGGGCCAGCGATCGGCCGGTACCCGGCCGAACGCTGACCCCAATGCGAGGACGCGCTCAGCGCGTCCTCCGCATACCAGGGGAATGCTGAGGACGCGCTGAGCGCGTCCTTAGCATTCAAGTGGTTAACATCTTTGCAATCTTCTTATAGCCATTGCCCTTCCTGTGAAGAGTAATCACCTCTTCTCTTGTCTTCCTGGACCATTCTCTTGACTTCACCATGTTTGTAACCACACCAGTAAATGTCTAGAAGGAGCTGAGTATCACAGTCATTTTAAAGCTGCCTAATGGTGCTTATTATGCTTTATTGCTGCTCCGTGACATCCACAGGTGTTTTCAATACCTGATTGAAAACACTTGAATGAACCTCTGTTCTTCAGAGTGGTAGTCTTTAAGGGGTTGAATAATTGTGTCAATGAAGAATTCACAAAAGAAACCTTTACTACTGTATTACAAAACCAATTGATGTCATTTTAGTTGCATATGGTTCTTTAAAAAGTCCTTGTAGGATTTCATTCTGAATACAATTACAAATGTACACTAAATTCCCTAAAACCCTTTACAGCATTGGGGGTTGAATAATTTTGAACACAACTGTATGTGTTATGAACACAATATTTTGGAAAGTTTTGAGTTCTTCCCAATGAAAGGCTTCACTGTCGCTCACATCCGACAGCGTGTCGCAGGGGAGAGTGATGCTGCGAGTGGAAGGGAACAGCACACCAAAATTACAACTTGAATGGATTATCCTCCTGGGTCCTCATGAACCCCAGGGTGGCCTAAACTCTTGTAGAGCGTTCACGGAAAAATAGAATATCCTGGCATTCAAAAAGCTGTAAAATAAAGGGAACCTTTATTTAGGATCCGGCTACATTTCAGCTGAAATCAGGCCTTTTCAAGGGCAATGTTCCACTCGCTCATTGCAGTAGATTAACTGGCAACACGCTGTCTGATGTCCCTGTTTCAGCGTTGTCCCTGATGATCGGTGATCATGGCGTTGAGTAAGTGTGGTCTGTATTATCTCCCTACGGGTTGAGATCCTGTATGATCAATGTGATATCTGTCAACAGATGAGACCTATCGATGACCGGTTCACTTTAATTGGGAGCATGTAATACAGATCTCTGGAGAAAATATGTGTGTTTATGATTGTAGACGACATTTACACATCCCAACAATTCCGAGAACTGCTTTACAAAGCTCATGTGCTACATTTCCCGTATGCAGCAAGGAAGTCTGGGTAAGACACGCATATCAAGTCATATGAAATTGTGGACTTCATTTGCACATCCTACCCAGAATCCCTTGCTGCAAATGAGCTCTGTGGCAAAGCAAGTTTGTTTTCTAGAGTGTGCTAATGTTTTTCAGTGTCCTATGTTCTCTCTGGCAATTTTGCATAAAGGAGTTTTTTTTGCTGTTGGTTTTATCCATTGGTCTGGCATCACCCAGTCATGAGACCTTTGTATTTAGTTTTGCTCAAAACCAGCATTTTTTTATTCATTCTGATGTTTCCAGTTAACTTCTTTCCAGAGCATGGACTATATAATTAAATCTCATTTCTTTTGTAGATGAAGATGAGGATGGTGACAGAATCACGGTTCGGAGCGATGAGGAGATGAAGGCCATGCTGTCATATGTAGGTACTTTCTTCTTAGAAATAAACAGTTTGTGGCTGCTGCCTCCAATTTCACTCCTAAACACAACTTTGGTCCTCCCTGCATTTATATAATCCATGTTCCAGATTTAATCGAGCTCTCGTCTGTTGGTCCTGAAACATTTGTGTTTACATATCTTTTTATGAGTGTTGATTGTGACACTATAAGTGGCAGCTCACAAGAAAAACATGGAATCTTCTTATTTTTTTTTATTTTTTTTTGTTTTTTTTGTTTTTCTTATTTTTATGTTGCGGATATATTCCATGGTCTTAGTTTTTCTTCATGTATGGCTAGTTAAAAAAAAATTTAAGCTCCATATGTGTCAGGGGGTGCATTCATTTTGTGATAATTTGTATTGTAAACTGCCCCCACAGTATCTTTACAGCACATGTTCCCCTCAGTGTGGCTTTGGGCATAGAATGGGCTCTAGGCGTCAGTAGTCAAGAAAGCCCACCTGTTGAGAAGTGTTTAAGCCCTCTATCGATCTCATTCAGCTGCCATCGCTTTTCTTGGGTATCCTATACAGCACAATAGACCCCCTGCAGCCTCGTAATTTCCTCCACCAACCTATTGCCTCTTCACTACTGTTTTATCCTATACCACAGCTGTAAAGTGAAGCCTTTCCTTAGATTTTGCTTTTGGTAATGGTTGCATCATGGAAAAAATTCACAAAATGGAAACTGGAGCTAAAAACTTTTAGTTTTTCTTTTTTTATATGCAATTAATTCAAAGAAGAAAAACCTACAGGATGTGATTTCTCTTCCTTCCTTCCTTCTTTCCTTTCCCCTTCCCCTTCCCTCCCAAGGAAGATGTATATGGTATGTCTATACATGATATAGCCACTGGACACAGGGATCGGTGCTTCAGGTGTTTTAGTAGGCAGCCACGGTACATGCAGAGTACACCATAAACAAGAATATAAAACAAATATATATCAAACGCCTACTCGTTATGCAGAGCTTAACTAAACATTTAGTATTCCTAACTGCGATTGGGCGGCTAAGCCGCTTACCAATAAGCAAACCAAAATGTACTTTCCTTTGGCTTCAGGATGTGTCTTCTTTCCCTGCTGCACCAAGACTTCCCTCTCAGAGGGAACCACCTTACCTAAAAGAGGCAGGGCAGACTTAATCTGGCGTCAGATGATAATTAAACCTATAGTGGGAAAAGGGCTTTTTTTTCAATCCGCCTGCTAATAAACCTGTGGTCTATTACCCTGCCCCAATCACACTGTCACAATATTATGAAGATTCCCTCTCTGTGTTTTATGCACGTCAGTCAGTCTGTCCTGCTGCCTTTATGTGCTTTTCTGTTGCACCATATTTCCATTGTTCCTCTGTCAAGTTCAGAATCTATAAATGATTTCCTATAACTTGGAGGGTTGGGGTCTCGCTTGATGTTTTTTAATGTGAGCTACACATTAGGAATAATCTCTCTTAATGACTTGTGCATTAGGTATCGTGCCGGATAAACGAACTATCAATTTCTTAGCTTTTTTTATGCAGTACTTAAAGTTACGGCTCATTGGTAATTAACCCCCTCCAGGCTGTCAGCTGCCTGCCCTACTCATCCTAGTGGGATTGTTCACTTTCCTCCAGTTTACAGCTGACTTCCTGCTGTAATAGTGAGGAACAGAAAGCCTGTTCTTAAATCATATTAACTCCCCAATTCCACATTATGCAAATATATCGCGCTAGAATGGTGGCAGATACAGCTGCACCTCTGTAGGAGTGAGGCAGATACCATGTACTTGATTAAGATTGCATTGCACTGTGCTCCAGGCACTTTTACAAATACTGCTGTGTGCACAGACTCTCTAAATTAAGCAGATATCCTACACTTTAACCCCAACCAATGGCCCTATCTCCTGCTGTGAACTAAAACGCCATCGCTAAAGAAAAAAATTTAGCGTGAGTTGCTAAAACTTGGCACCTGACGACCTATTAACAGATCACTTTGTCCGCGAGAGTCTGTGTACAAGATTCATTAGCCCACGCTAGGGGAAATGCGAAGACCCAGCACTAATGCGGATGTGTACAGGATGGAACCTTGTATAAGTATGATCACATTCAGTGAAGAGCCCTCACAGCCCAGCATTATTAAAATCGTCCAAGGTGGCCGTATCATTCATGCTTATATGCACACATATATTAAGGCTGATGGGCATTGCATGATAAATGCCACCCAACAGCATGTAGAATCATTACACTACATTTAACAGATCCAAGATGATGGCCAGGTGAGCGACAATTTCCCTGCTGCAGCATATAAATAAGTCTTGCCCTGAAACATGAATTATCTGTTTGTCTCTTTTAAAGATGGTCTACACGGTCACCCTAATAATCAACCGCTTACATACTATGAATAACCCCCAGCATAAACTGTTTAAAATTAGCCAATAATATTAGAGTTAAGATATACAGGTGCATCTCAATAAATTAGAATATCGTAGAAAAGTTTATTTTTATTTCATTAATTCAACTCAAGTGGTGAAACTTGTTTATTAAATAAATTCAATGCACACAGACTGAAGGAGTTTAAGTCTTTTTGGTTCTTTTAATTGTGATTATTTGTAGGGATGCACCGATACTAGTATTGGTGCCGATACTGCCGTTTGCACGAGTACTTAGTACTCGTGCAAATGGCCCGATACACACCCCCCCCCGATACCGGAAGCCATCGCTGGCCCAGCTTACCGGTATCCGCGGGGCTGGGGAAGCTGGCCGCGTGCATGAAAAGCACGCGGCCAGCGTTCCCCTCCGGCGGCTGCAATATTCACCTGCTTCCGGAGGTCCGGGTCGCGTGATTTCGTGGCCGCCGGCGCTTCTGTGACGCTGCCTCCAGCCGAGAAGCCGGAGGGGAATGCTGGCCGCGTGCTTTTCATGCACGCGACCAGCTTCCCCAGCGTTCGATGGGGGCATATCCGTGTGAGCTGGGAGCATTTTTATATCGGGTCTGTTCTTCTTGGAAAGCGGTCACATGACATTAAATAAAAGTATTGGTACTCGGTCTTAAAAAAAGTGTTATCGGTGTATCCCTAATGATTTGGCTCACATTTAAAAAAAAACCACCAATTCACTATCTCAACAAATTAGAATACTTCATAAGACCAATAAAATAAAAAAAAAAATTTTTGTTGAATTCGTGGCCTTCTGGAAAGTATGTTAATTTACAGTAAATGTACTCAATACTTGGGGCTCCTTTTGCTTTAATTACTGCCTCAGTTCGGCGTGGCATGGAGGTGATCAGTCTGTGGCACTGCCGAGGTGCTATGGAAACCCAGGTTTCTTTGACCGTGGCCTTCAGCTCTTCTGAATTTTTTTGGTCACTTATTTCTCATTTTCCTCTTGACAATACCTCATAGATTCTCTATGAGGTTCAGGTCTGGTGAGTTTGCTGGCCAGTCAAGCACAGCAACACCATGGTCATTTAACCAACTTTTAGTGCTTTTGGCAGTGTGGGCAGGTGCCAAATCCTGCTGGGAAATGAAATCAGCATCTTTAAAAAGCTGGTCAGCTGAAGGAAGCATGAAGTGCTCTAAAATTTCTGGGTAAACAGGTGAAGTGACTTTGGTTTTCAAAAAACACCGTGGACCAGCACCAGCAGAGGACATTGCACCCCAAATCATCAGACTGTGGAAACTTAACACTGGACTTCAAGCAACTTGGGCTATGAGCTTCTCCACCCTTTCTCCAGACTCTAGGACCTTGGTTTCCAAATGAAATAGAAAACTTGCTCTCATTGTAGAGATTCACTGTCGTCAAATTTCAGGAGTACTGGTTCCAGGAACGATCACTGTGAATACCGAAAATGGTGGAATGCATGCAGATAACAAAAATGGCTAAAGCCCAATACTTGAATGAAAATCTAAACAATAACATTTGAAACCCTAGAAATTTTTGGAAAATCCATAAGTTAACATACAATCACCCTATGTCCACTCCCAAACGGCTGCTGTCAAAGTAAACAACCAAACCCTGCAACACCCCCTAGATGTAGCAAATGCCTTTTAATGATTGTTTTGTTGGATGCGCCACCACCCTGATTGCTAAGCTAAAGAATGACACACATTCTGAGAGGCCGCACGCAGGTCAGGCCCATCCAACTGCAAAGACCCCGTATCAGAGAAAAATTCAGTTTTGGACCAGTGCCTGTGAGTGTCATTACTAAAGTTCTCCGAACTCAAAAAATGAAATACCAGTCTGGGCCTGATCAAATCCCAGTAATGCTGTTGAAAATCAGTGCCCCGGCAATTGCAAAACCTGTTTCATCTATAATGAATCACTGGTGACTGGATATATACCCAAACTCTGGAAGACTGCGAGAGTGGTACCTATCCATAAAAAGTGGAGACAAGACTTTCGTATCCGACTACTGCCTGATATCATTGCTCCCTGTAATGTCAAAAATTTTGGAAAAATGTGTCTACACTCAATTACGTGATTATTATCCGTATTTGATCTGAGGTTAAATAGTTTCATCAGGCTTTCGTCCAAATCATTCAACTACAACCGCCCTTTAAAAACTCCGGTATTGGTGAACGCACGCTAACCTGGTTTCAATGTGTGCATTTCTGGCAGCTCCTTCCTCCCAGTCACATGCGGTGTACCCCAAAGCTCGATACTTGGCCCCTTGCTATTCACGATATTCATAAATGATCTGCCTAATGTCTGCAAAGCCTCAACTGTACAGATGTACGCAGACGATCCTGTAATCTATACCAGAAAACCAAATCTCCTGCAGCTGGAGGCCGTGCTGCAAGAACAATTCCGAGGTAGAAAAGTGGATCAAAGATGACACTTTTTCTAAATACTGCCAAAACTGTAACGATGCTCTTTGGTACAGCACCTAAACTACACAAATTACAATCGCCCCATCTATGTGTCCAAGACAAAATGAAATGGCATGCTGACCACAGTCACTTCTCTCAAATATCTAGGTATGTGGTTAGACCCAAATCTATCCTTTGGCCCCCACATCAAAAAAACTCTCATCTAAACTCTAACCCAAATTAGGTGCCCTGTACATAAACAAATCCTGCCTGAGCCCCACGGTAAGAAAGCCGGTTGTACAACAAAAGCTTATGCCGGCTATTAAATATGGAGATATAGTGTATGCTGGGGCCCCGCAAACACACCTTCATAAACTTACTACATTGTAGCACAAAGTAGCAGAATGAGTTATACACTGTAACTACGTGACCCACCATTGTGACATGTTAAAAGAGCTAAACTGGCCGCCGCTGGAATCTAGATGCACCTTTCCAACCTGTTGTTTAAGGCTAGGGTCAGACGAGCGCAGTGCGAACGCACGTGCAGGCGCACTTAATCACGGCCGCACTAGCAGCAAGTGCCAGGCAATGACGGCCAATATACGAAGTACGGTCGCACAAAAGTCCGGCTGCGCAACGCAAGTGGAAAACGAACGCATTTTTTCGAGAACGTTAAACTGCTAGTACTGACGTACAGAGTGCGCTGCGCCCGCTAGCGGCGTGTGTGCGTGAATTGGAGATGTCAGACACTGCTAATGTCCGGCCAACATAACGTCCAGATGCACAAAGTGTTTTATTGATGATCCGTACAAAATCACGGATGCAAATGCGCATCGTATGACCGCTATCGCGTACTCCGTGAAAAAATGCGTCTATTTGTTCGAACGCACTTTTTCACAGACAACGCGAAAATGCGTTCGTCTGACCCTAGCCTCAGAGCTTTTCTGGGAAGCTACCACCCTACCTGAATAGGCTGCTTCCCCCAGCAGTTCCCTCATCCTGTAACCTCCGATCCAGGACCTGCACCTTACTTACAATACCACAATACAAAAAGAAAGTGGCTCAATCCTCATTTTCCTAATGAGCACCACAATTGTGGAATAACCTCCCAGACACCATCAAATCTTCCCCAGTCTAAAGTCACTTAAGAGCTCCCTATTAACACACCTCAATACGGAATGCACCTGTAAACAAGTAACAATTTTTTTTATTTTTTTTTATGTTTTGCATTTTATTACTTTAGATTTCTGTAACAATTTAATGTTGCTGAACCCAGGACAAACTTGAAAACGAGAGAAATCTCTATGTATCCTTCCTGGTAAAATACTTGATAAATAAATTTGACTAGAGGACTTTGGACCACTGGCCAACAGTCCATTTCTTCTCCTTAGCCCAGGTAAGACGCCTCTAATGTTGTCTGTGGTTCAGGAGTGGCTTAAGAGGAATACGACAACTGTATCCAAATTCTTTGACAAGTTAGAGTGTGGCGACTCTTGATGCCTTGACCCCAGCTTCAGTCCATTCCTTGTAAAGTTCACCCAAATTCTTGAATCGATTTTGCTTCACAAGTCTCAAGGCTGCGGTTCTCTCGGTTGGTTGTGTATCTTTTTCCCACACTTTTTCTTTCTACTCAAGTTTCTGTTATCATGCTTGGATACAGCACTCTGTGAACAGCCAGCTTCTTTGGCAATGAATGTTTGTGGCTTACACTCCTTGTGAAGGGCGTCAATGATTGTCTTCTGGACAACTGTCAGATCAGCAGTCTTCCCCATGTTTGGGTAGCCTAGTGAACCAAACTGAGAGACCATTTTGAAGGCTCAGGAAACCTCTGCTGGTGTTTTGAGTTGATTAGCTGACTGGCATGCCAACATATTCTAATTTGTTGACCGTGAATTGGTGGGTTTTTGTTAAATGTGAGCCAAATCGTCACAATTAAAAGAACCAAAGATTTAAACTACTTCAGTCTGTATGCATTGAATTTATTAATTCTAAAGTTTCACAATTGGAGTTGAATTATTGAAATAAATTAAACTTATTCACTACATTCTAATTTATTGAGAAGCACCTGTATGTGGATAAAGGATACATATACAGTTGTGTTCAAAATTATTCAACCCCCCCCCCACTGAAATTGAGTGTTTTGGCCAGTTTGACATTGATTTTGATCATTCAGTCATCTTGCTTACAATTTAATTCTTTTCTTCATAGGCCTTGTTCTTCCTCCAAAGCATGATTGACCCCCCCCCCCCCAATGCTTCACAGTAGGCAAGGTGTTCTTTTCTTCATAGGCCTTGTTCTTCCTCCTCCAAACATAGCGTTGATCCATGGGCCCAAACCGTTCTAATTTTGTTTCATCAGTCCACAGGACACTATCCCAAAACTTCTGTGGTTTGTCCACATGACTTTTGGCATACTGCAGTCGACTCTTCTTATTCTTTGGAGACAGCAAGGGGGTGCGCCTGGGAGTTCTGGCATGGAGGCCTTCATTACGCAGTGTGCGCCGTATTGTCTGAGCTGAAACTTCAGTACCCACATCTGACAAATCTTTTCTCAGTTCCTCAGCAGTCACACGGGGACTTTTCTCCACTCTACGCTTCAGGTAGCGCACAGCAGTCGAAGTCAGCATCTTCTTTCTGCCACGACCAGGTAGCGTTTCAACAGTGCCCTTTGCCTTGAATTTGCGAATGATGCTACCTATGGTCTCTCTTGGTATGTTTAACATCTTTGCAATCTTCTTATAGCCATTGCCCTTCCTGTGACGAGTAATCGCCTCTTCTCTTGTCTTCCTGGACCATTCTCTTGACTTCACCATGTTTGTAACCACACCAGTAAATGTCTAGAAGGAGCTGAGTATCACAGTAATTTTAAAGCTGCCTAATCGGTGCTTATTATGCTTTATTGCTGCTCCGTGACATCCACAGGTGTTTTCAATACCTGATTGAAAACACTTGAATGAACCTCTGTTCTTCAGAGTGGTAGTCTTTAAGGGGTTGAATAATTGTGTCAATGAAGAATTCACAAAAGAAACATTTACTACTGTATTACAAAACCAATTGATGTCATTTTAGTTGCATATGGTTCTTTAAAAAGTCCTTGTAGGATTTCATTCTGAATACAATTACAAATGTACACTAAATTCCCTAAAACCCTTTACAGCATTGGGGGTTGAATAATTTTGAACACAACTGTATATCATAATAGAGCCTACTGCAACAGCAGTGACATTGCTGGCCAGCTCCATTACTATGGTGTATGGCTCCAAGAGAACACCTGGGCTGCATTCCTTTTAATTGCCTGTTAATTTTGGCGAGGACGTTTTTTTTTTGTTTTTTTTTTTGAGATGGCACTGGGGTTGAGCATTGGGTAAAATTAGCATCGCTCCAGAAATTAGCGCTGGCACCAAGTGATTTGTAAGTTAAAAAAGGGCTAGAGATCTCTAGCGCTCCCCATGTTACTCATAGGACGCGGAAAGTACTGTAAGCGCGTGCTACGATTCGCTAATAGTGACCCGTTAAGTGTTTTCCCCTTTTTGTAGGGGGAAGAGGGAGGCAAACGATCTGTTGGTCAGGTGCTAGACTCCTTTAACCTGGCACTAATGCAAAAACATGCCATCGCTAGCTTCACACCAAGTGTATAATGGTAAATGTTTAGTCTCTGGCCTAGGCAGCAGAATCACCATGTCTGCTGTACACAAGTGGGTAGGAGCATTGGGCCCACTGTGCGCAAAGGTCCAGGAGGCATGTGCAATTCCAGTGTGATCGCTGTGTAGAGGGCAGCCTGGGGTTTATGAAGGACATCTGTTTGAGTGTATTTATACAGGAATATGTAGCAGTGTTCTGTATACAAATCACTCAAGGCCGTGTGTAGCATTCCTATGTTGCAGGAGTGAACTCTATTATTCACGACAGAATTCATTGTTTTTACACTGCCACAAATGGTTTTTAGTCTTTTGTTACGCAGCATAAATCCTTCATGTTCGTCTCTTTAAAAAAAAGTGCAGGTCTATTCACCAAAAGGTCAAACTTGGGAGAACTGGCAGGAGAAGAGAATCTAGAGCAAATAGCCAATTTGGAAAGTGAGATAAATGGGAGCATTTTTCTGCTTTGGATATTTTGCTCTAGAATGTTCACTTCTCCTGAGTTTCACCTTTTTAGTGAATAGACCTGTTCGGCAAATCTGGTGCAGCATTAGGCTGTTCACAGCACATTCTTTGGGCATGAATGCAGAGGCTGCAATAGATGGAGTTATAAGTGTCAGTTTGCTCCCTGCACACATTGCTTGTGGTTACTTGATCCTTGTGTATCTTACAATGCAGAGTGGGCTGCCACACGTCTTATTGTCTGCTCTCTCTTTGCAGTATTGCAGTATGGTGCTCGAGCAGCAGGGCAGCAGTCCACTCATTGAGCCACTCCAGATCTACCCTCGAGGTAAGTGTGCTTGGTCCTCAGCCAACCATGTGAGATGGGGTCTCTTTTGCATTTTAGGTTGCAGATTCACTAACCAGTAAATCACTAAGCTGTAGTTTGTAACATATAGAAATAGTAATGTTGGGGGAAAACCCTCAAAGTTTGTCATATTCAGCCTATCCTGTTTCTGCTATTGCCTGTAATCCAAAGGAAGCAGAATAAGAGCCATTGGAAGACCTTTCAACCATGTTGCAGAAAGGAAGGAAAAAAAAACTTATTCCCCCAATGGCAATCAAAATACCAGAATTAGCAACCTGTTACCCAATATTTTATCAAAGGGTCATTCTAGTCACCATGACCGAATTCTCAGTTAAATTCGCAGAGTATGGTTATGGTGCCAGATGGGCTGCTTTGAGTATAACAAAACTGCTGATCTACTGGTATTTTCTCGCACAACCATCTCTAGGCTTTACAGATGGTCAAAAAAAGAGAAAATATCCAGTGACTGGCAGTTGTGTGGATGAAAATGCCTTGTTTGATGTCAGGAGAATGGGCAGACTAGTTCAAGATGATAGAAAGGCAACAGTTACTCAACCACTCGTTACAACCAAGGCATGCAGAATACCATCTGAACGCACAACATGTTGAACCTTGAAGCAGATGGACTACAGCAGAAGACCATGCCACTCCTGTCAGCTAAGAGCAGGGAACGGAGGCTACAATTTGCACAGGCTCATAAAAATTGGACAATAGAAGATTAGATAAACCGTACCTGGGTTGATGAGTCTCTATTTCAGCTGCGACATTCAGATAGTCGGGTCAAAATATAGCGTAAACATGAAAGCATGGATCCATCCTGCCTTGTATCAAAGGTTCAGGCTGGTGGTGTGGTGTCATTTATTTATTCATTAAGGATTTTACCAGGAAGGATTCATTGAGATTTCTCTTGTGTAATCGTGTGGGGATATTTTCATGGCACACTTTGGGCCCCTTAGTACCAATTGAGCATCGCTTTGAACACCACGGCCTACCTGAGTATTGTTGCTGACCATGTCCAACCCTTTGCCGCCAGTGTATTCGTCTTCTGATGGCTACTTCCAGCCGGATAATGCACCATGTCACAAAGCTCAAATCCTCTCGAACTGCTTTCTTGAACATGACAAGGAGTTCACTGTACTCCAGTGGCCTCCACAGTCCCCAGATCTCAATCCAATAGAGCACCGTTAGGATGTGGTGGAATGGAAGAATTGCATCATGGATGTGCAGCCGACAAATCTGCAGCAACTGAGTGATGCTATCATGTCAATATGAACCAAAATCTCTGAGGAATGGTTCCAACACCTTGTTGAATCTATGCCACAAAGAATTAAGGCAGTTCTGAAGGAAAAAGGGGGTCCGACCCCGGTACTAGCAATGTGTAGCTAACAACAAAGCATCCGGTTGTGTAGTGTAGTGTAGTTCATTCCTGGTCATTCAGTGCCTTTCAATGCCACTGAATCAGAAAACCTGTTAAAATGGAAGTATGATAAGCTGCTTCCAGCGCTGGAAAAAGTTTAACTTCGAGCAGGGGGTTTTAAATTCACTGCAGTTACACTCGTACAAATGTGTGGTGAATATGCATGTGTACCAGCTCCACATCTGTGAAACTGATGGTAATATTCATTATGTATGATTGTGTCAAAGGGCTCTACTTTAATAATGTGTGAATTGTGTATGACATTGGCTGTATGTAATTTATGTGTTGTGTATTGTATATATTTTGTAGTGTACGTGTGATATGATGTGTGTAACTTACGTGTCGTCTGTGTGTCCTATGTTTTGAAATGGTTTTTGTTTTGTGTACGTGATGTCATTTGCGAATGGAGTGGTAGTTGTAACAGATCGCAACATCCCAATTGTGTTACATCTGCTAATGCTGCTCCCTTGCAGGACAACCGTTCCTTCTACAGCTATCTTTCATGCCTTCTCCAGCCCTTAGCCGAAGCTTAAGGATGGGTACAATGAATGAGTGGTGATAGCATTCCCTAGACATGAGGCAGCACTCAATACTAAGGTTAAAAAGACAGACTTTAATGAAACACATGTATATCATGCAAAGGGGGATCTGGATACAAGTAAAAGATTATATCCCTATTGCTTCCATTCCTCCTCTTCCTCTGGTGATCCACAGCCCCCAGCTATAACACATGTTAATTGTTTGAACATGAAACGATAGTGCCACGGAATCACAGCTTGAGCATCAGACTGTCTGATAGAGTGGCAATGTTTGGCAAACAATGACCACTCAAACCTGTCACCGCTTTAAAATATTCTATACGGGGACCTTGGAAATGGCTGTAGTGACACACACGGTAATAAGAGCTAAGAAATAATAACGAACATGTAAACATGGACAATAGCAAACATAACACATAAAAAAGACACCTTGTACCCTTGCACACAAGGGGTGACTTGGACATGGGAGAGGATTGGGGAACAAAAGGAGGAGTCAAACCCTCAGTTCTCTAAAGCAGTCTTGGGTCCAGGTACCACCAGTTCAAATTTGACTGTCACAGCACTTTTCAATTGCTATCATATTCTCATTTAATGTTAATAAACGTTGCCTCCTTTCAATCTTTGTGTGTGTATTTTCTGATTGTACAGTGAGGGGGTTACAAGAGATTCCTGCTGGTGGGAGAGCAGTGCAGTCTCTTTGTCGGTTGCAGACAGTGTGACCGCTCCCATGCGTTGTCGCCGGTTAGTGATGACGTGTTAAAGTGGCTCATTCTTGATGCTCCCTTGCTGTGAGGACTTAAGTGGCCTGTACGCACTGGAAGTAAAGACGGCATTGCTCTCCAACCCAGGATCATTAGGGAATACTTTTTTTATTTAAAGGAACACTACCAATAAAATAAGCTGTAACTAGTTTATTTGTGAATTGCCAACAAAACCACCTTATAAAACACATGCTGTTTTTTTTTTTTCTTTTTTATTTGAAGTAATTGTATGTAAAAAGGAAAAATCTATAGGTTCTTTTTTTTTTTTTCTCTTCCCATTTTTGTGAATTGTGGATGCGCACAGTGACACATGTAGAGTAAAAATATTTTCTTAAATTAGTTTATGTCGCTGATATTTTACATGTACTTACTGGTTTTCTCAAGTTTATTTTTTTGGGTGATAGTGTCCTATTAATCCAGGGTTTTATTTTATATTTGCAGGATTTTATTTTATATATTGCAGTTAAACCCAACTGCCATCGGGTGTCGGGCCCTTGGTTTGTTACCACATGCCTGGTCTTGTTACCACATGGAACAGGATAGCAGGCCCGTAGTTTGAGACCTGGCTTAGAGCATTCCTTTATTATTTTTTTTTATTGTATTTCTGAATATTAATTTTCCTCCAAAGAGATGCAACGGGTTGGTTTTTTTTTTTTGGGGGGGGGGGCTCCCCTTCTTAGGTTTGATGGATCTAATCTTGTCCTTTTGTACAGTACTTTTAATAAACAGGTAACCATAGATCTATTCCTGCACACTATGGGCCATATTACAATGTTGGAGATAACTTAACCAGAGCAGTTGTAAACGGAAAACCTCCATAGGCTATAATGGCTCTGGGAAGTTTACAGATTAATGGTCCAGAAAAGAGAGAATATCCAGTGACTGGTAGTTATGTGGACAAAAATGCTTTGTTGATATCAGAGGAGAATGTATCAACTGGTTTGAGTTGATACGAAAAGGCAATAGTTACTTAAATAAGCACTTGGTATTCTGCATAACTAGCTTGTAACATCTCTGAATGCTCAACATGTCCAACCTTGAAGCAGATGGGCTACAGCAGCAGCAGACCACACCGGGTGTCACTCCGATCAGCTAAGAACAGGAAACTGAGGCTACAGTTCGCACACGCTCACCAAAATTGGACAAATAGAATTTGGAAAAAAACATCTGGTCTGATAAGCCTCACTTGTAGCTGCGGCATTCAGATGGTAGGGTCAGCATTTTGCATAAACAACATGGAAGCATGGATCCATCCTGCCTTGTATCAATGGTTCAGGCTGATGGTGTGGGGGACATTTTCTTGGCACACCTTGGGCCCCTTAGTACCAATTGAGCATTGTTTAAATGCCACGGTCTACCGGAGTATTGTTGCTGACCATTTCCATCCCTTTATGATGACCGTGTACACATAATTTTTTTTTTTTTTATATTTCAAAGTTTTTTATTTTGCAACAAGTCAGCAATACAATAGTTATAGAAAGTAGATAACCACATCCAGCAAGGGAACGAAAAGGGGGACACTCCGAGAGTAACAAGTCAGCAATATCAGAGAGGCGTTAGAATCAACGGGCTAACAGCAGGTAGGGTATCTGTGTAGGCAAAAATAAGAAAAAGAAAAAAAAAAAAGTGCAAACACAGAACCAACACGTAACCGACTCTCTGCAAAACAAGGTCTGCAAAAGAGTGTCCAGAGGGGGAGGGGTGTCTTCAAAAGTGTCTCTGAATAGGCTAAGGGGGGGGGGGCATTTCAGGAGGACAAGGGTTTAGAGAAGTGCCCTCAAAGTTATCCCCAAGTGCGGGTCTCATCAAATAATAGAAATAAAGAGTCATCAAAGGAAGCCGCAGAAAAATAAATGAAAACAGCATAGGTGGGTCACGTCAAAAGGAAGTCGGGCCTGGAATCAAAAATAAAGCAGGACCGTTGATTTCAGCCAGTGTCCAGCAAAAGTCTCGGAGCCATCACAGGCAAGATACTGCAGGGCAGGCCAGGGCTTTCAGCCCCCCTGGCGTCAATGAGCGAATGAGGGGCACAAATAGCAAGGGGGTCTCGGGCAGCGGTGTAGATTGTACCCATCAAAACACGGGGTCTCATAGCGCAGAGGTTCACAGCCAGGATCCGTTGGCTATCCCCATTCACTCCTGGTAGAGAAGGCCAGACAGGGACCACAGGGCCTCGAGCGTCGTCATCCGGGAGCACCGCAGCCGAGTCTAGACCCGACCGGGCAGAGAATCCCCAGCAGGCAGGCAAAGGCTCCACACTCTGGGCCTCCACAGACAGCGGTAGCAGGAAATTTGGTGGCAGCTCAGCCCTCAGGTCAGCACAATCACTTCGCCGAGGTCTAGCTCCCTCCAGATCCACACAGTCTGATATGCTATGTCTGCATAAAGCGGCCACATTAGGGAAAATCGGTGGAGCCCCCTCCTCTCGGAAAGCCCGGAGCCCAGTCGTCAGCCGACGCAGATCTCCCCTGGTCAGGGGCCCGTCTCCCTCCAGCAGAAATGCAAAAAGGGCCTCTAGGCGCGAGAACCGGGCCATCGAGCTGTCTTCGGGAGGGGGAAGCAATGCACACCTCTGCCCATCTCCGCTCGGCCCCCCGCCCCAGCGGCAGCAGTCACCAGGAAATGAGGGCCCTCCATCACCCCGGGCTGCTGCTCCCTGGTCGAGGGACCCGACAGGGCGCCAAAAGAGTGCTGCATGATAAGGCCCCAAGATGGCCGCCCCGTGTACCCATCTTCTGATGGTCATTTCCAGCAGGATAATGCACCATGTCACAAAGCTCAAATCATCTCAAACTGGTTTCTTGAACATGACCATGAGTTCACTGTGCTCAAATGGCCTCCACAGTCACCAGATCTAAACCAAATAGAGCACCTTTGGGATGTGGTGGAACGGGACATTCGCATAATTGATCTGCAGCCGATAGCATCATGCAGTTGCTGCAGATTTATCATGTCAACAGGGCTGCCATCAGAAATCTTGGGGCCCCTTACTGAATCATTATTCTGGGCTCCCTTTTCTCAACTGGTTATTTCCATAAACTAACAGGGTTATTCAAAGAGAGTCGATGTGGCCCTGAATTGTAACCGAACGCTGAATTTCAGCAAACCCTGCAATTTCAGGGCCATTCGACTATACAGAGCAGGCAATTCGTCAAATTGTGATGAATTGCCTGCACATACGGTGCCTGTTCGAGGGCAGTGAAATCCCCAAAGAGAAGCAATGCTTCGTCTATTCAGGGAAAAGTTGTCGAAGTGCCCTGCCATTCGGTGGTTTCATTCGACCAGTTTATTCAGGAGAATCCCATAGGCTTCAATGTTAAAAGTATTCCCGTTTTTAATTCAATATCTAATAAACCGTTCATTATTTTATTCTGCAGTAAAATGTCTATTTTTAGATTTATTTTTAGATCTTTTAGGCATTATTGGATTTTTTTTTTTTGTCAACATTATTTTTCCGTTTTTTTTTTTCCTGTAACAGCCCTTTTTATTATTCATTGGATCGCAGATGTAAATTTCAGACATTTTTGTTCTGTAGTTTCTTTGCAAACAGCGTTTCACTACAAACATTCAAGCAAACTGGTTTTGTGTTTTTTTGTTTTTTTGTTTTTTTTTTTTTTCACTGCATTCGTCTGCAGTGTCGGCTTTTTCCAGCGGCTGCTCTGCGCTGTGATCGGCTGCTTGGGTTTCTCTGGCGTGTTCGGTGGGGTTGATCCAGATGTTTTTGCAGGTTTCAGTGTGCCTGCGGTGAGTTTTCATCGGGTTTGCGGCGACTTTTCCCTGCACTACGACAGCCCTATGGTGCTTGCTGAATACACCGCAGTGTCGCCGAAATGGGATCGCCAAATGGTACTGAATTGATAAACAAAAAGTCACCGACCGTGCGGTGACTTTTCGATTCTCTTTGAATAACCCTGTAAGTAAAAATAAAACCTTTTTTTCTCGTCTTTTGCGTCCCTTATTTTAAAAGGAAGTGGGTTAAATCTCTGGTGGATAAAATTGGTTATTTGGCAAGAGAGCATCTGCTCTGTACCTGGCGTAGACCATACTATTCACTCCTAGTTATTAGCCAGGGTGCTTTTTTTACTGGCCCTGATTCTGCAGCCCACCGGGAAACTTCCTGGTATTCCGATAGGTCAGTCCAGGGTGGCATGGAGGGACCCTTACATTTGAGGCACGTTGACAAGTTCCGAAGTGTTTGGTAAGAGCCAGGACCCTCTTGAGCCACTGGGCCCCTGAACATATCATGGCTGCCACTCCTTGATGACTGCCCTGCGTGTTAATATGGACCAAAGTCTCTGAGGAATGTTTCCAAAGCATTAAGGCCGTTCTGAAGGCAAAAGTGGGTCCAACCCAGTACTAGCAAGGTGTACCTAATAAAGTGTCTATAAGAGTGTATTCATGCATTTGATCACAAAGTTGCAAAATGTAGCTAATGATTGCCACATGAGTGGGGGGGTTACGTGTGTGTGCTTTTAATTATTTTAAAGGCTAATGGGAATTGTAGCTCAGCTGCCGCCATATCCATGTATCCTTACACTTCCATCACCTTTAGAAAAGGATAAGGGCAGTGCGATGCGGGCGCGGCTTACCAGCAGAGTAAGTACAGGCACAGGGCCAGAACTCCTGCGTAATCAGAGTTTTTCTAGCAATTAGGAGTACATCACCTTACACACACACAGGTCGTACAGCTCACCCAGTGCAGTTATTCACAAGGTGCATTTGCATGTACACCAGCCTCATGCCTGACAAACATTTACGCACACATTCTGCAGCAACAATAGCGGGAAGCCCTGCACCTGTTCCCTGCTGCCTGCCCGCCCGCGCTCATACATTACTTCACATCTTGCTGCGTTGCACAAAGGCTTATTGATGTGTGCAGTAATTATAGAGTGCGTGACGATTGTTAATAGCTGGGGTGCAGCGCACTCTCCGCTGACACAGCAGGGGTTAAATATGCAATCCTCCGAGACAGAGCAGGGGGCAAAATTGTAATTCTTTACTTCAAGACAATCAATCAAAATTGACAGTGACTTTAACAACAATTTGTGCCGCGCAGGGGACGCGAAAAGGGAACAGTCTGCACCGTATGAGCCAGGACCTGTGAGCAAGTTTATATTCGGAACAGCCATCACAGAGTGACAGGCAGCGCTGGGCATGGGTGCTGTTACTGGTCCGATTCCTGGTCTACAGAGCTTAACGGCCTTTTGTTTTGCAGTTTGTGCGCACGTCGAATCTCTGGGAAAATGGACTTTATTTTATTTACATTTTTTTTTTAAATTCCAGAATTCCCTTTTTTTTTATTTTTATAAAGGACATCACTCCTTTTTCCCCACTTCCCAATGGTGTGCCAGCACCTCTTGGGTCAGGACTGTCCACCTCTGCCCCCCCCCACCAGATGTTTCTGAAGTTCAATTCCCATGATCCTCTGGCCTTTTACTGCATTTGGAGAATTCTGGGAATTGTAGGCCATCAGCATCTGTGAGGGTGATTTCAACACCCCGGTCTAAGACCTCCGACCTTCCCTGGTACAAAAATTATAGTCTTGTAGTAGAAAATGCGAAAAATTGCAAACTCCCCCCCCCCCCCCAAATCGCTGTATTTGAAAATCCTTAGAGTTCCAGGGAACTCTTTCAGCAACACAACTTTTGACATAAAATTAGTGAATTGCAAATTTTATTTAAATTTTTAAATTTATATAAAAATCTGGATCCATTCCGCTGTTGTGGTTTTACTCCTTTTAATAATAATAACTCCAAGTGATGGTTAGATGGCTAAAAGTGGCTTGTATGTGCTGGTTGAGCTGGATTCTCATGGAAGAGATAGGGGAAAAAAAATAAAAACTCTATTTCCCGCTGCTGTTATGTAATCGTCACATCACACATTCTATCAATGGGGTCAGCATTAGTTATACCTGCCCCGTCTCCATGTCAGCGTTTAGATATGGCAGTGATATGCGAGGCAGCTGTCTGTGGCCTGACACGAGACCAGACTGCCCTCTCCGAGAGAGAAATATTGGGGCCATTTAATAACAAACCGTATGCTGACAGGCAGCACATGGAGAGTATCCTGGATATTAATATGAATAGTCTCTGCTTCCTATTGCTCGGAATTCCCAGTATTGCAGCACCTGCTCCAGAATGCAGAATTAAGGGCAGCACACAATCAGTTTTCGCTTACAGGGAGGGTGTCTGTGTGTATATGTGTGTGTGTCTGTGGTTTTTTTATTATGTCTTTTAAGCAGAAATTAGAATTTAGATGAGTCTGTGTCAAGAGGGTTTGCGATTTCACAGAAAGGATCCTGTCTTCTGGGACCTTTCTCTCTCTGCTCGGAGAGCCTCTCTTCAATCATTCCTTGCTGCTAATTTTGGTGTCACTCTCATTTCTTTTTAAACGATTCATTTCAAAAGAAGAGGAGGGGTGGTGGTGGTTGGGATTGTAAATGGCCCCGATGTGATCTACAATTTACTCTATTACTGTTGCAGCCTGTAAGCCTCCCGGGAAGCGGAACATACATGGCCTCAAGGTAGGAATTTCAATAATTGTTTCAGTAAAGTTGGATGGATTTGAAATGCTGTGTTCCACTTATTGAAACGTCAAAAAAAAAAAAAACTGCACTTCCAACACTGCTGACAACTCGAACTTACATTTCCAGGCAGGAACGGTGGGTAAATAAATAAAAATAATAAAAATCCACCTTATCTAACCATGTTCTGGGTTTATTTATGTTGTTTTTTTTTTTTTTTGCCCCTAGCTCATGATATTAACCTCTTGTCTTTGTGAGCGACTGTACAGTCAATGTAAAACCGTAATGACGAACCTTGGCACCCCAGATGTTTTAGAACTACATGTCCCATGATTCTTAGCCACACTCAGGGCTGGCTGAGTGTCATGGGACATGTATTTTAGAAACCTCCTGGCTGCCAAGGTTCATCAGCACCCAGTGTATCCCAAAAGGTGAGATCTAGAAGTCCTGTGATTGAGGCTGGGTTCACACCTGTGCGTTTTTTTGCCGCGCGTAATACGCATGCAGTGCGTTCACGCTGCAGTCTATGGCCGTGAACTTGCTGCAATACGCCACAAAGAAGCGTATTCCTACGTGCTGTAAAACACCCCAGGTGTGAACGGGCCCCATAGGAAATCATGGGATTTCCGTGTTTAGGCATTTTACAGCACACGGGGGCCTTACAGCAGTTGCCCGAAAGTGAAGGATAAGGGTGGCTGGCTGAGCTTCATGCCAGTTATAGCAGCTAGTAAACTGCTTGGGTACCACTGACCTCACCTGATCTGATCTGTAGACGAATCAGATGTAATCAGTGAATTTAATTTTGAACGCCTGCAGTAAAGAGGTCAAGTCTATTGTATCGGCGAATATATTGTTACATACGTTGAAAAAGACACTTCTTCATCAAGTTCAATGTGTCCTGGTTTCTGTTAAATTTTTAAAGTTTTAAAAGGTAAAACTAATTAGCAATTTCTAGTTCTGCTGCAAAGATAGGAAAATAAACCCCATCATCTTCACTCTAAAATGGCAAACTGATTTATTCTTAAAATTTATGCTGTTTTAGGCTAGGGTCAGACGAGCGCAGTGCGAACGCGCGTGCAGGCGCACTTAATCACGGCCGTAGTAGCAGCAAATGCCAGGCAATGACGGCCAATATACGAAGTACGGTCGCACAAAAGTCCGGCTGCGCAACACAAGTGGAAAACGAACGCATTTTGTCGAACGTAAAACCTCTAGTACGGTTGTACAGAGTGCGCTGCGTCCGCTAGAGGCATGTGTGCGTGAATTGGAGACGTCAGACACTGCTAATGTCCGGCCAACATAACGTCCAGATGCAAAAGTGTTTTATTGATGATCCGTACAAAATCACGGATGCAAATGCGCATCGTATGACCGCTATCGCGTACTCCGTGAAAAAATGCGTCCATTCGTTCGAACGCACTTTTTCACAGACAACGCGAAAATGCGTTCGTCTGACCCTAGCCTTAATATTGTCCTTTTTTATGTAATTTAAAAAGAAAACACATCTTGCAGGTAACTCCGCATATCTTTAAAACGCGTTTAATATATGCGGCGTTTATACAGTCCTGTTGATGAACAGGTCACTGATTTATCAGAATAGCGTTTGCACTGGCTCTGTGTACATTTATATAGCGTTACCGTATCTAAAAATAGGATAAAGCTATCATCAAATAAATATTCCATCGTGCCCCCCCCCCCCCAACCAATTGATACAGAGCAAAAGAAGCACAGAACGTTTCTAGGAGGTCACCACTCAGGAAGCTATTGAAAAGGCAGCAAAGAAACATGTATTCTATTTTAAGAAATATGGCAGAATTTTAAAAAATTGACATCCTTCACTACAGGCTGGGGTCAGACTAACGCAGTGTGAACGTGCGTTTAGCCGCACTTTATTACGGCCGTGGTTGCAGCAAATGACTGCCAACATACAAAGTACGGCCGCACATCGCAAACAAACGCATTTTTTGCCAGACCGTCGAACCGCTAGTACTGACGCACTGAGTGCACTGCGTCGGCATAGCGGCGTGTGTGCGTGATTAGGAGACGTCAGACGCTGCTCATGTCCGGCCAACATAACGTCCAGACGCACAAAGTTTCCTGGTTTGTATACGTATAAAATCACGGCCGTAATTGCGCACCGTATGACCACTATCGCGTCTTCTGTTAAAAAGTGCGTCCATGCGTCCAGATGCACTTTTTGACGGAAGATGCAAAAAATGCGTTAGTCTGACCCTAGCCTTATGGCAGGAATCCGGGAACCTTGGCCCTCGATGTTTTGGAACTACATTTCCCTTGAGACTGAGCCAAACTATTGAGTGGCTGAGCATCATGGGAGATGTAGTTCCAAACCATTTGGAGAGCAGATGATTGCTTTGTGATATGTTTTGTGAAATTTTAGCAATAAATCATATTTTCAGTAGAAAGTTTTTTTTTTTTTTACTTTACTATTTCAGCGACTTAGAATTTTTAGGCCTTTTTTCTTATGTACTTCTCTCCAGGTGAACACCAGGGCTGGGCCATCCAGTATCGGCAGCCCCTCCGTGTCAGACAATTTGGCCAGCAATAGGTGAGCGAGTGTATCTCAGTCAATGCTGTTGGGTCTGGAGCTCCATCACCCCGAGGCTGTGTGTGTAAAACAGCAGTCACAGGCTGTGTGTGGTTCTCAAAGAAAACGTTTGTCTAGATGTGACTGACGGCTTGATGCCTTTTTAAATGAGAAGTCATAGAGTACACATGTAGTGGCTAATCAGGTGGACAATGTGTGCCTAGCTATGGAACATTTTCTAAAACCAAACCTCAACCCAGAGTATGTGGTGTTTTAATGAATTGCCTTATCCCTTGCTTTGGAGCAGGATATCAAAGTAAATCGGTGAAGTTTTATACTTTCTAGTGCTGCATGTCACTTAAATACAGTGAACGGTCATAGGGAATAAACGAGACTATCATGTATCTGCTATACACAAAATTTAGCCGTTGAACTTGATACGTAAAACACCGGCTCTCAGGCTCTTACTAGTCTGTCTGCCATAGTTCTGTAGACATACCAGTCAGGGCTCACATGGTACCTGCTAAGTGGGATGCTGCGTAGAGATGCTATGAGTGTGAGGCAGATATGTCTGTTCTTGCTTTTACAAAAGTCGATAATGACTTTCCTTTTGTTTCCTAAGCTTGAAGAAGTCATCTGCAGAGCTGAAGAAGATTCTGGCCAATGGACAGGTAGATAGTCTTAAATAAATTTTTTTTCTCCTCCTCCTATATCTGAAGGGTGGATTACAGCTCATTGAGGACATTGACAAATCTATATAAAACTCCGGAGCCACTGTAAGAACAGATGGCGGATAACTACACAATTGTAGGAGCTAGGTATGGTTTTGTCTCTGGATTTTCATAGCATAACCCAGACATTTGGGAGAGGGGCTTAAAATTCTAGGAACCCATGTCTTCCTTGCTCTTGATTTGTCATGCCCTGTATTTTTATATTCTGAAATTACAATCGAAGGCAACCCTTAGTAATTCTTGTGGTCTTTCCCATCTCCTTATTGAGTACATGTGGTGTGCCGGTTACCCTTCTTTTCTGCTTTTGTATTGTTCTTGGTGCTGGTCACCGGGTGGATCTGTGCCCCCACATCTCCTTGTTTCCAAGCTCCAGTGGAATTTATGACCAACTGCACTGTTCATCTTGTTCTAATAATCGGTGTTGACAGGAATCACATATATTTTAAGGAATACGGTTCTGAATGTTTTTGTAGTTGTGGGGATCCCTGAAACCTAGATCTGATTTTTTTTTTTATCTTGTTACAGCTTATGCTTAACCTTTCTGTGGAAACAGGTCATGTATTAGATATGTAAGGTATCTTGGTGGCTCCAAATTATTTTCTTGACAGTTTCCTGAGTGTGCAAGGCAATGCTGGTCCCTTTCTTCAAAGGCACCCAGAATATGATGGTGTCTTTTCTTTAGGCAAAGCTGGATTAGCATAGGGGTTGATGGAGCAGCAGCTCCAGGCCCATGCCCCAGAATAGGCCCACAGAAAGGGTAACTATGTCTGCATCGATGGGCATTTGGACCCCATATCTCCAACTCCATAGCAGCTGCAGGGTCATGTGAGGTATCACTGGAAAGGTCAGAGCATGGCCTTTCCAATGACGCCAAAATGACTAGGTTTTATTTAAGAATACAATACAAATAACATAATCTTTATTTTTTTCTTTCTAACCCTGCAATATTTTTCACTTTACAATTCTAAAGTGAACAATGATGCTGTACTAACTCACCATCACATTTATCATGTTGCCAACAAGTGTGGAGGTGATGGCACAATCTGTTGTTATGAATTGTTAAATCAAAAACCTAAACTGCAGCGAAGAGCACGGGGGCGACTTTGGACCCCTGGTCACTAATCTTTACACCTCAAGGTCAAGTGAGGTGTCATTGGACAGGTCAGAGTCTGGCCTTTGTATTGATACCAAAAACGTGACCATGTAAAATCTATAAGAAAAGCATTTTTTAAAATTTATTTTTTAGTTAAAAGCGATGGCATTGTCCATTTATCACATCTAAAATGAGCAATATCACTGCCATTACTCAGGTCAGTGTTTTATGCATAGTCATTATTCCTCCTCCAAAACACAAGGGAAATATTTCATTTTTTTTTTTTTTTTTTTTTGCTTAATATTGTATATTTTTCTGAAAAATACAGTAATAGGTTCCCATTTCACTTTTTTTTAACAAGAATTCCCTATAGAATATATAGCACAAAGGTTTGGCTGATAAAATGGGGAAAAATAATTTTACACGCTTTTAAATGATTTGAAATCTGAATGAAAAATTAATCACACAGTAACTGCCTCGTTAGGTTTACCCGTATCTATTAAATAACCGAAAATATGTTTTCATTTAACTAAATTCCAAAAAAGCCCACCAAAATATTCAGCGCCAGGCCCCTAGAGATCTTAATCCGCCCCGGTCTTTAGGGCTTGGAAACATTGTTGTGCCATTTTCCAAGGTGCTAGGGGATGTGCTATTCAGTTTCCTTTTGACATGTAGAAATGTTTGGATTATACTGACATTCTGCTTTTGGATAGTATGGAAAATAGAGGCACCGATTTCACTGGAGTCGGGGATCATGATGACTTTTGCCTTTTCACAGCTAGGACGAAATATGCTTTTTTTTTTTTTTTTTTTTACTATGTCCCAGGAAATGTGCTGGTGCCCTTCTTCTGGGTGACTTGGTAAGTGTTTTAACACTTCTCTGAAGTCCTAGCTCAGGGGTCGGCAACCTTGGCTCCATAATGTTTTGGGAACTACATTTCCAATATGGCTTAGGTATCCTAATGGGTGACTTGGCATCATGGGAGATGTAGTTCCCAAAACATCAGGGAGTCAAGGTCGCTGACCCCTGTCCTAGGGCATATGCTTGTATTCACACTCTACTGGTTGTCTGTGTCTGTTGTGACTAAAGGTGCCTGGTAATGAGCTGGTGCACATCACGAAGAGCATGGCTATTGTGTGCGTAATATATAGAATTTTTTTTTTTCTCTCTCCCATATCAAATACGTGAAATGGCACACATTTGTCACATGCACTGTTTTTCGGTGTCCCCGATAGACAGCTGTCTTTAATATTTGGTTTATTCTGATTATGTCTGCTCTAGGCTTATATAATGACATCTCAGCTGTTCTGGTGTGAGAATCTGTCATTTTTGATGTAGATGTAACAAGTGCTGGTCCCCAGTCTGTTGCCACGTGGAGGGAAGCGTGGGATCCATGCATATGATAACCAACAGGGTCTCTCTATGCGCTCTAGGGAGGCAGCTGCCCGATGCTATCAAGCCTGCCTATTAGGATCAATTGACCAAGACATCTGTGTCAGTGCAAATAAAAGGGTCTTATTGATTTCCTAACTGCTGCTCACTTCCCCTCCTTGTTCAGAAGCTTGAAATCTTAATTATCTCAGCGTCTTCCCTGCGTGACCCCTCCAAGACTCATCGGCATTTCATGAATCAAGTCGTCATAGTTGAGAGTGTCAAGAAGACAATTAAGCAGCCCCTCCTTTCCCCCTCTGTCTTTTACTCCTCACACCCACTACATGCGCACACATCTATCACACTGTCTCATCGCACTTTATCCGAAACCACTTAATCAAAAGAGACACTAACTTTTTCTAGATGAGATAATGAAACTTCCTGCACAGAGAACAGGTACCAACATCATCGGGGACAAGTGGCACTTAAAATCTCTCTTTCATTGTACAATTGCATGTATGTAGCAAAGAACACCATTTATTCACATTCTCACTCTTCAGATCTACGTACCACAAAGCTTTGGCCATGAGAAGTAAGTCTGTTCCAGACAATTTTAGGTGACTTTGTCATGAACTGATTAGAAAGGGATTTAAAACAAGATTGTATTAACATAGCCTACATTTTAAACATGTTTAGAGACATTACTGAATTTTCTGAGAAACACACAAATCACAAACGTTAATTTGTTTTATTGCTGTGGAGCTCTGTCATACACTCGTACACAATGCAATTTACTGTCAGGGTTATTCAGAGAAAGGTGACAGTCTGGAGGTGAAAATTCTAGGTCAAAATAATTCTCCCACCTATCTCACTTTCCAAATCAGCTATTTTGACCTAGAATTTTCACTTCTCCAAATGCTTTCCAGAGCTTCACCTTTCTCTGAATAAACCTGTGTGAGTTTCATTGCTGTGGATCTCTGTCATACACTCACACGCAGTGCAATTTACTGTGAGTTTTATTGCTGTGGTATTCTGATATATAATAATAAACTGGGCCTTTTGGCCTTGTTACAAATCACTACTAGTTTAACCCCTTAAGGACGGGAGTAATTTTACAACTTCGGCGCTGTTTCGGAAGTAGAAGTTTGCTGAGCTCATTTTGACCATTTTTAAGTCACGTATTATTATACCACCCAGACAAATTATATATCGTTCTTTCCGGCAGACTCGGCAGATTAATAATATATCATTAGTATATGTATATGTCATGCCCTGCCAAAATGCTTTAACAAAAAATGTAAAAAAAAGTAAAAAAATTAGAATTTTCAATAAAATTTCAATCTTCCACAGTGTGTAAAGTGTTTTTTTTTTTTAAATTTTAATTATCTGAGGCTCTGCGGTCATATGCTATGGGGTAGATTTGTTAAAAAAATTAGAACGGGGAACCCTTTTTTTTTTTTTTTTTTTTTTTTTTTTTTTTTTTGGGGAGAAATTGCGTGATTTTAGCGAAACCCCCCCCCAAAAAAAAAATCACTAGTGAAGCATCATTGTTCACATTATAATTGAAATGTGAACAATAGTGCTGCATTAAAAAAAAAAAACACACGTATTTTATTTTTACTTTTTTAAAACTTTTATTTTGCTTATAACATGGTCATGTTTGATATCATTGGAAAGGCCATGCTCTGGCCTTTCCAGCAATATCATACATGACCCCCTAGCTGCCACCGATCAGGAGATAGGGGGGTTCTTTGAACACCTTTATCTCCTGCAAGGGATTTCCATAGGAAATCCCTTTGCAGCTAGGGGGTTCCCGGTTAACTGACCTCATCGCGCATGGCGCGATGAGTCAGTTGTCCGGGGGGGGGGGACCCAGATGTGGGGGCTGCCATCCAAGATGGCGGCCCCCACCGGAAATAGGCCGCAATCGGGCACAAATTAGTGCCTGGTCGCGACCTGGCAACTAAGGGGTTAACCCCCATACATCGCTGGAAAGGTCAGGCTGTGACCCTTCCAGCGATCCTGGCCACAGCCGCCTGGTCCCCGGCGATGGGGAGATAGAGGGATTCAAAGGATCCCCCCTCCCCTTCAGGCGCTTCCCCTGCTCCGGCGGGGGGACGCCTGAAACTGACGTCATCGCGCCACCGGCGTGATGACGTCACTGCGCCGGAGGAGGGATTCACACTGATCTGACTCCGCTGGAGTCAGAGCAGCGTGGGAGCGACCGGAGGAGGTGAGTATTAACGGAGGGGGGCTGTAAATGCTGAGGACGTACAATTATGTCCTGCGGCGTCAAAGCACGCCTAATGCAGGGCGTAAATGTACGTCCTGCGGCGTTAAGGCTAGGGTCAGACTAACGCATTTTTCGCGTTGTCCGTGAAAAAGTGCGTTCGAACGAATGGACGTATTTTTTCACGGAATACGCGATAGCGGTCATACGATGCGCATTTTTACGTCGGTGATTTTGTACGGATCATCAATAAAACACTTTTTGCGTCTGGACGTTATGTTGGCTGGACATTAGCAGCGTCTGACGTCTCCCAATCACGCAAACACGCCGCTATGCGGACGCAGCGCACTCTGTTCGTCAGTACTAGCGGTTTGACGTTCTCGATAAAATGCGTTCGTTTGCCACTTGCGTTGCGCGGCCGCACTTTCGTGCGGCCGTTCTTCGTATGCTGCCCGGCATTGGACGTCAATTGCTGCTACCACGGCCGTGATTTAAGTGCGGCTAAACGCACGTTAATACTGCGCTCGTCTGACCCTAGCCTAAGGGGTTAATACTTCAGTCATTTTCTTTCTAAAAACCATAATATCCCGATTTTATATTTCACCTATCCCAACAGCCTCCAGTGCCAATATGCAAATTCAGGATATGTACGCCATCATCTGTATTAAGTGTAATGTAATATAATATCCCGATGGCTGAGTGGTTAAGGCACCATACTACCAATGTAAACTGCTAATACGTAGGTTCAAATCCCATCACCGACGTGCTGTCCACAATGCTGTAAATTCAAAATATGCAAATTGGGCTTCCTAAATCGTCCTGATCTATGTACAGCTTGGGAAAAAAGACAAGACAGAGGAGATATGATAGAAACATTTAAATACGTAAAGGGAATCCACAAGGTAGAGGAAGGGAGTATATTTAAAAGGAAACAAAATAGCAAAACAAGAGGACATAGTCTTAGATTAGAGGGGCAAAGGTTTAAAAGTAACATCAGAAAGCATTATTTTACTGAGAGGGTGGTGGATACATGGAACAGTCTTCCAGTTGAAGTGGTTGAGGCCAAAACAGTAATTGAATTTAAGCAAGCATGGGATAGGCATAAGGCTATCCTAAACAAAAGATAAATCCAGGTAAAGTATCCATGTAATTGGGCAGACTAGATGGGCCGAAAAGTTCTTATCTGCCGACATTTTTCTATGTTTCTTCTCAAAGTCCCACGTAATTTATTTATCCAGGTTTATATTCTTGGGATGCATTAGAGAAACTGATCATTGATCTAACTTTTCTTACACGTTCATGTTAGTCAGGAAGTAACCCCTTGCTTTATTTTCAGTGTATTGCTAGTATGTGCTGGCTCACAGCACCAGAGAGGTTAATATCAATCCTTATTAATCATTAATAGAAAACGAGAAGCCATTCTTCAAGATAATCAGATATTGACATGTCAGGAGTAGAGCTGTAGAGCTGCATTGATACTGGTTATGTGATATAAATATTTATTTATTTTCTGTCACTTTGGATAAATACTGGTATTGATTCCTTATTGGTAAGTGTCAGCCCTTGATAGGAAGCATTGTTGCCAGTTCCTTGTGTCTCATTCTTGTGCCAAATTTACAGAGGTGTCAGAAAATCTCCTGTAGGAATATCTCTTGGGGGGGGGGGGGGCTAGACTGATAGGACTTGAATTTCTTTCCTAAATGTAGGAATATTTTTCATAATTCCCGGTTACTCTATGCCCCAGAGATTCATATTAAAATAAGAGAGCTACACAAAGTGCAGTGTGTGAGCGATGGAGAAATGAGTGCCAGATTGGATATGGATATGAAATTTGGCGTAGTTGTTACCGAATGTTTTTCGAGGGATGGGTTGGCTGTGTCTGAGGTTCAAAGTGCTGCAAAAGTCAACAAATGGGGTATCCTGCTCTGTTGTAGCATGTGATAGTGGGCAGTAGTGTGTAAAGGTTTGAGATGGCGTATGAGAGATCTTTAAAGATGGCGTACCCGTTGTCAGGATCCCTGGCTGTAGCCATCCTGAAACCCCCCCTGGTGGTACACTGCTATGTACTGTTCCTGCCCTGTAACCAGCATTCACTATCAGCATCCAGCAATGCAACAGTTAACTCACAACCAACACACGTGACACACAAAATAAAGGGCTCTGCCCCACAATTAACATTGCTGGTTCATTACAGCTCTTGTGCTGAGAGCGTGAGGTGCTGCTAACTCGCTGCTCTGCTATACCCATCTGTTCCTGTTTATTATTTATGTTTCCTGCAACTCCACCATCATCCTTCTGAGAATCATCCGGTCAGTTTATTTCCACATCATCCTCCCTACCCCTTCCCGCCTGCTTATCAGTGCAGGACACTGCATCCTGGGCTCATACCCCTGCCATCCAGGTACCATCCCCACGTTCCTGACACCCGTGTGTTTCAGCACGTGAGCGTGTTTTTGTTATGAGAAGTGTGAGTTCTTAACGTTGTGGCACATGAGATGGGTTAGTAACGTTGTAGTACTTGAGAAATGAGCTGGTAATTTCTCGTGTGAGAAATAGGATTGTTGCATTTTAGCAATCGAGCGGCGGGTGGGTAGTGTCTTCACACCCGGAAGACTTACTAGGGCTGTAGCATTGGTGATGCTGATTAGATGTGGAAGTGTTGGAGATGGGTTCGTAGGATACAGACTACTGGTTGTACCATGTGTGAGGTAAAAAAAACTCTGCCCTGAGCCAGCAGAGTACATGCCACGTCCTTGCACACAAATAAATGTAAAACATCACTTTTATTGTTAAATCATAAAAAAAGAGAAAAAAAATCTTTAAAAAACCACGAGTATTGTCAAAAACAATTGAGCATTAGCATAATAACCATTCATAAATCAAAGGTATGGTAACCATAGAGTAACCACTAGGCTAGCTGCCAGCCCACCAGATATACAGTTTGCAAATTCAATCAATGCTAAACTCGCTCAGAGAACATATTCTCTGTTTTGAGTATACTGAAGAAAAGCGCTCAAGGTTCAATAATTGCTGGTATATATAAATTCAAATTTGTTAAGTTCAGATTCCCAGCTATGATTTTACCAAGAAAAGTTTATGTTTTTAAATTTACTGTGTGCAGGAACGTGGCATGTACTCTGCTGGGTCAGGACAGAGGTGTTTTTTTTTTTTTTTTACTTTATCTGGGTTTAAGCACGAGTAGGTCCCTGTACTATTGTATGAGGTCTGTGACAATGTTTTATGACTGGGTACCAATTGAATTGATGTGTGAGGTGCCTACAGTCAGGTCCAGAAATATTGGGACATCGACACAATTCTAACATCTTTGGCTCTATACACCACCACAATGGAGTTGGAATGAATCAAACACAATGTGCTTTAACTGCAGACTGTCAGCTTTAATTTGAGGGTATGTACATCCAATTCAGGTGAACGGTGTAGGACTTACAGCAGTTTGCAGATGTGCCTCTCACTTGTTAAGGGACCAAAAGTAATGGGACAGAATAATAATCATAAATCAAACTTTCCCTTCTTAATACTTGGTTGCAAATCCTTTGCAGTCAATCACAGCCTGAAGTCTGGAACGCATAAACATCACCAGGCGCTGGGTTTCATCCCTGGTGATGCTCTGCCAGGCCTCTACTGCAACTGTCTTCAGTTACCGCTTGTTCTTGGGGCATTTTCCCTTCAGTTTTGTCTTCAGCAAGTGAAATGCATGCTCAATGGGATTCAGGTCAGGTGATTGACTTGGCCATTGCATAACATTACACTTCTGTCCCTTCAAAAACTCTTTGGTTGCTTTTGCAGTATGCTTTGAGTCATTGTCCATCTGCACTGTGAAGCGCCGTCCAATGAGTTCTGCAGCATTTGGCTGAATGTGAGCAGATAATATTGCCCGAAACACTTCAGAATTCATCCTGCTGCTTTTGTCAGCAGTCACATCATCAATAAATACAAGAGAACCAGTTCCATTGGCAGCCATACATGCCCACGCAATGACACTACCACCACCATGCTTCACTGATGAGGTGGTATGCTTAGGATCATGAGCAGTTCCTTTCCTTCTCCATACTCTTCTCTTCCCATCACTCTGGTACAAGTTGATCTTGGTCTCATCTGTCCATAGGATCTTGTTCCAGAACTGTGAAGGCTTTGTTAGGTGTTGTTTGGCAAACTCTAAACTGGCCTTCCTGTTTTTAAAGCTCACCAATGGTTTACATCTTGTGGTGAACCCTCTGTATTCACTCTGGTGAAGTCTTCTCTTGATTGTTGACTTTGACACACATACACCTACCTCCTGGAAGTGTTCTTGATCTGGCCAACTGTTGTGAAGGGTGTTTTCTTCACCAGGGAAAGAATTCTTCGGTCATCCACCACAGTTGTTTTCCGTGGTCTCCCGGTTCTTTTGGTGTTGCTGAGCTCACCGGTGTGTTCCTTCTTTCTGGAACATTCTCAAAAAGTTGTTTTGGCCACGCCTAATGTTTTTGCTATCTCTCTGATGGGTTTGTTTTGTTTCTTCAGCCTAATGATGGCTTGCTTCACTGATAGTGACAGCTCTTTGGATGTCATCTTGAGAGTTGACAGCAACAGATTCCAAATGCAAATAGCACACATGAAATGAACTCTGGGCCTTTTATCTGCACATTGTAATTGGAGTAATGAGGGAATATCACACACCTGGCCATGGAACAGCTGAGAAGCCAATTGTCCCATTACCTTTGGTCCCTTAACAAGTGGGAGGCACATCTGCAAACTGCTGTAAGTCCTACACTGTTCACCTGAGTTGGATGTACATACCCTCAAATTAAAGCTGACAGTCTGCAGTTAAAGCACCTTGTGTTTGTTTCATTCCAACTCCATTGTGGTGGTGTATAGAGTCAAAGATGTTAGAATTGTGTCGATGTCCCAATATTTCTGGACCTGACTGTATATCTGCACATGAAAAATGTTGGTGGCAATATAGCACTTGAAAGGCGGTTTAGTGGCACACTCTAATCAAGAAGAGATTATGCTATGACCTATTATATTGAGCCAGCGACTGGTTAGTTAGTAGTATGTCACAGTAAGCAAGAGGTGTGTTTTGTAATTTGCCTGTTGTGTATATCATGACCTCAGAGTTAGGATGGGAGATTATCACTTTGGATAGTAGTCTTTGCACATGAGAGGTGGGATAGCACAGCGTCATCACAGGACAAGGGACAAATCATAAACTGTATATGTAATATTAAATTGCATAGCCCGCTGGTAATGAAGGAGATTGTTACCGGTAGGGTTGACCTGTTTAATTTTGTGTATCTGAATTTATGAAGTAGAAAGCCTGGAAAGTGCTGGCCGAGGCAGAAAGTGTGAGATGCTACAGCTCCAACAAATTAATTTTCAGGACTAGGAATACATCTGTTTGTAGATTGTATCATAGAATGCAGGCGTACATCCATCCATCACACTTACAACCCGCTGTATATGTGTTAAATAGCCTGACCTGATCCAATAACAACCCATTGGGGCTGTAGAAGATCCCCCCACCCCTCCTACGATTTGACCCTCAGCACCTCTGCTATATCATCCCAGTCTGACACCTTTTATCAAACTTTAATGAAATGACCCAGGCAAACAAATTGTCATTAAACTTTCCATCACTCTGTCCCTTGGTATCACCTTTTATAAATTGGACGGCAAATGTTGTATTGATCTTGCTGTTCTTGCAGCTGAACTTGAAATGACCTGGGCCCTGGGTTGTTTATGGCCCCGCATTGCTTTTCCCTGAGACTTTTTACATGGAGAGCTTGACACGCTGTCCCTCTGTCACCCAATTCATTCACTCTCTCTTTCATTTACTCATTATATTCCACACTCTCTCTTCTTAACATCTGTCACTCATTCCCAGCTTCATTCACTCCTGCCTCCTCTACCCACATTACTTGGTTTCTCAAATGTAGCCACCACACCCCTGTCCCTCTCCTAATCCCTTATCAGGTCCTCCTTATCTCTAATTCTCACCCTCCCTCCACTACTCATTCTAACCTTTTTCACCAGTTTACTCTTATTTTTACTTTGCTAATCAGCTCGACTTGTTCAACTTTATTACGGTCAAAGAACTGGTCTTATCTTCCCATAGGTCAGCTCTCCTTTTTCTGTCATGCTTTACTTTTTTTCTTTAACTTAAACTTCCCACTCCACAGCCATTCTACTAATAATGTTGCTACCCGCCATCATCTTCCCCCTCTGTATTCCTTCTCATTCCTCTACCACTCATAGTTCTAGATTTTCAGGCTCCCCTAATTGTGTTTTTGGTTTTCGGATCTTTTTTCTTGTTAGTGGCCATCCCTAACATTCCCTCTCGAGCTACATACATAATACTACGGTTTATCTCCATATCTGGGCCTTCTTCCATCTCCCTCACCACTTGCTGTTCCTCAATCTTCCCTATGGCCGCACGACTTGAGGATTTTTAGAAGCTACAAATCACATTTGCCATGTTGTTGTTCTGCCTCTTCTATCCTGTGTTTAACACTGTACCTCCTCATCATATTTTCCACATGTTTCCCTTCTTTAGGACAATCAACACTTCTCTTTATACTCCTCTTTTGCTCTTGTTTTCATCCTTACTCATGGCCTCCATCTCTTCCTGCAGATTAACGAGTTAGACATCCAGTATCGTGACATTCTTGGTCATGGGAATGGAGGAACAGTCTACAAGTGAGTATTATCCTGTGGCCTTTGACATGCCAAGTTATTTTGGTGGCATATGGGACTGCACAATGGTAGAAACCTATTCCTTGGGGTCCAGGAGTGAAATACACTGTACTACAGCCTTTTTAAGGAATCGTTTCTGAGGATCACAAAAAACCGCATGTGATCATTTACATGGAGACACATGAATGGGGTACATAACTCAAACGTTATCATCTCTATCTTGGAAGGATTTTGTTAGTGATTGAGTCATCCCAGCCTGTTAGCTTACACCAGGGGTCAGCAACCTTGCCACTTCAGATGTTTTGAAACTACATTTCCATTGAGGCTCTCCTAGCCTAGTGAGTAGATGAGCTTCATGGGACATGTAGTTGCAAAATTTCAGGAGGGCTGAGTTTTCCGACCCCTGACTTATACGGTAGGATGCAGATCATATTCAGAATGGTACCAATAACAAGTGGGGGGGAGGGGGTCATGTTAGAATAATTTAAATATAGATATTTTTTTGCTTTTAGAACACTCAAACTCTTCTTTAAAGCACAGAAATGTACAGACAAACCCAGACCAGTTGTCCTTCTGCTTGCCACTGTGTGATTTAGGTTCGTCGGGGAGGTGGATATTTTCTTCTGAACACATGTTCAACATTAAGGCCCCTACCAAAGACGACCGCCTCTGTGTATTTTAGGGAGCACCATGTTATACAATGTGACATTTAATTCACCATTGCAGCGTCACATCCCTTGTGGATCGCGTCACGCTTCAAGGGCTCAAAGTGCATCCTCCAAACTACCCTAGCAGTGGTGAACATTATAAAATATTTTGCATACTTGACTGTGAGTCATTTAATTTATTCAGATCGGACAGAAAGGTATCTTCTAGGGATGCATGATACTGCTTTTTTTAAGACTGGGTACAAGTACCGATACTTTTATTTAACCTCCCTGGCGGTTTTCCCGAGTGTAGCTCTTGGTTAACTTTTCAATGCTGAAAGCGGTAACCCCTAGCCACACTTGGGCTGAATACATGTGTTCCCTCGCTGACCTCCGCAACCGCATTCTCTTCCAGCCGATCGCGTCGTCCTGCTTCCTGGTTTCCTTTCAGCATTGAAAGTTATCCCCCGAGTCACACTCTAATACCGATAGGGTGATTTTAATTTTTTTAACGATTCTGACATATAAAATGTCATAATCGTAACGCCAGGGAGGTTAATGTTCTGTGACGCTTTCTAATAAATAATTTAGGATTTTTGCTGAAAGCCTGTTCAGTTTGGTAATATCGAAATATGTGGCCAGACACCCCATTTACCCCCTGCACAGGCTGCACACACCCTGACCTCAGACACCAGACCTCACCTCAGACACATGTATACCCCAAACAGACATCACTGCTAGCTAAATGCATTAAGAGCATTCGATTAGCATCTCCCTCTGGCTGGATGCGTCACTTGGTCCTCTGAGCAGTTGACGGGCTGTGACGCTGCCTCCAGATCACGACTGGAGGCTGTGTCACAGCCCGGCAACCGTTCAGAGGACTAGCGCTCTCTTCTGGGTATCAGGGCATTTGCACGAGTACAAAGAACTCTTGCAAATGTGGGTATCGGCACTGATGCTGGTATCGGTGTATCCCTAGTATCTTCTCATTGGCAGCAACCAACGTGAAATATTTATTGTTTCTATGTATTCTGTACAGATACTTGTAAAATCAAATATTTCCTTGATCTCCCTTTTATACCTTTTTCAGTCAGCGCTACGGGGGAGGGGGGCGGAGAACAGCTAAACCAGTGGTGTCCATCCTTAGCCCTCCAGATGTTTCGGAACTACATCTCCTTTGATGCTCTGTCTCTGTTGACCTAGTCTGTGAGTGGCTGAGCATTATTGGAGATGTAGTTGTGAAACTTCTGGAGTGCCAATTTCTGACATCACGGAGCCGAACACTAATGGCTTGCACTATTGCAAGCAACTGATACCTGGGTTGTGATTGTCAAGTTGCTCTTGTTGCATTTGGGCACCAAAATAAGAAATGTTGACTAATTTGGTATATCAGCTGACACTTCCTTTTGCAATTACCCGAGCCGATAAGTGCAACTCGACTATTACTGCTGAGATGCACTACTCCGCATTTCTTGAACGGATCCCGAAGTGTCCTGTCCTCAGAAGAAATTTCAATGCAGTGGGTAGACTCAGTGTCATTGGGAAATACTATCTAGAAACAGCATGTGATACACATATATGTATGTGATACACTGCCTGATGCTACACAAACTGCGTTCTTGAGCCAGGCTCAGCAGCTTCAGTGCTAAAATATGGAAGCAATTTATTGATTTTCATTGTATTTATTTTTTTCCTGGGCTCAATTGGATGAAAACTTGTTTGTGTAGCAATATCGGTCTGTCCAGAACCGAGAAACTGTACTCTCCATGCTTTGTAATCACCAGTCTGCTTCCCAGGGATAATAACATTGCTGTAAAGAGGAAAAGAAATCAAACCGCACAAACCTTGTCTCACATGAAATAACCAAGAGGGATTTGACCTCCAACCCCACTAAATTTTTATCAGTTAACCCTTTTCTGCCTGGACCTTGTGTGTGATGTATGTGTTTTTACCGGTGTCAGGTCAGCTAATGAGAATGCATGGCTTGCAGTGCCATACACTTGCAGTCTGTTACCATGGAGACATACAGCTAGATGCCCCCACGCCGCCTGCCCTATTACATCCCTGCACAATTCCTGTATTATGCATTCTGCCTAAACTGTTTGGTAAAACACCTTGCAGTAATCAACATAGGTGTCCCCAGAAGTCTTATTTTTGTGAATCCCCCTTGCTATAACATGTTGCCCTGCCCCTTGTCTCGTAACGTAAATTTTAGATTTTGATTTTTCATGTTCCTGAGCCAATAGACGAGCCGTTCTGCTCTAACCTACTGACTCATACATTTTATAATATTTTCCTTGGTTGTAATGTGAAGAAAGATACACGACGTAAGCAGCAAAGCAATAAACTATAGCTAATTGATTTAGCACGAAAAAAACAAACAAAAACCCTGAGCAGAGGAGAAATGGCTGATATATATATATTAGAAATCACAGAGCGGAAAACCTCCAGAGGAAGAGCTCGTTTAAAGTCATAAAAACTTTTCCCATCACCTTTAACAAGTCTATATGTCTTTATTCCTGGCTGTAAATGAGGAGACTGCACGTTTATTTGAATTTAACTTTCTTGCAAAACCAATTAAGCCTCAAACAACTGTCATTGCGCACCATCCATCCTGCTCTTTCTCAGAGAACAGACAGCTCCGGTTCTGTGCCGCCATTTCACGGCCTAATTAAATACCGGTACGCGTGTTTTACCATGCACTTCAAAAACTACGTCTGCCCTATCCTTCTTTTCCGTGATCATTCCATACTTGTCCACATCCATTTTTTTTAATCTTGCTTTTGTCTTTAGGATGGCCTTCTTCTCTTCACATGTAGATTTTTTTTTTATTTATGACTATTGTTTCTCTCTACGTACACAGAGCTGGCTAGATGTCTCCATCCTTCATAGATTTAGATTTTATCTCCACTGGAACAGACTCCATTCATACAATTTGAGTCATAATCAACTAAAATGGATGAGAGGAGAAGAAAGGCGACACAAGACTCATTACTGCGCATAAGCGTTAAAGAACGAAAAAGACAAAACACAGACCTGAGCTGAAATAGACAAAATGAAGTTAATGAAAGGTAGTCGAGATATAGTGCAGAAATGAAACGGACTCCCACTGAGTGCGTCTGTGTGAACGCAGTTCCCTGCGTCCATCACAGATTTGTGACCGGCTTGACAGGGAGGGCCACATGGGGTAGCGTGCACGCGCGCTACCGCCGAACATGATTTCGGCCTCCCCGTCAAAAAGCTATAACGGACGCAGACGGGGCTACAAAGCGTGATCCTCCATAGGAGGATTACGCTTTGTAGCGCTGAGCGCAGTGGCCACACGAGCGTCAGAGTGGAAAGAACGTCCACTCTCACGGACGTTCCTTCTGCTCAAAGAACACTTGTCTGGCCGCAGCCTAAATCCATGCACCAATCATTAAAATACATCAAACTCCATCCATTTTGTGGAAACACAGAGCTTTTATCTGTTCCTTTTTCACTTTGACTAAATTTTCTCATTACCTCAGGTATCATCCACTAAACTCCGTTGTTGGAATCACGATAAACTTCGGTGATCCTGATAGGTAAATTTAAACAGCAGGGGAAGCTTCATTAATGAATCCTCTTTTCTTTGTCTTTCTCTCTACCGATCATGTTTGAAACAGCGTTTGAATAACACTTCTAGTGTCTCCCTGTGTTAAAGAGTAATCCAGACATGGAATCCTTGCTCGCTGTACCTAAAGGGACATCAGCACAGCTGTCACGTCTGACATGATTGTGGAAAGTTGCTGCAACTTTTTGTTCAGTAGAGATCTGCCCAGTATTTCGGGACGGTTTGGAGTGGGATCAGGCTAGGGTTGCCAGATCGGCCATGTTTTCCTGGACATACACAATTTCTTCATGCTGAGGGGCAGTGTATGAAAATACAACCCTGCAGTGTAGGGCTGTGCAATTAATTGCAATCGCAATCGAATCGCGATTTCTGACCCTGCAATTTCTAAATCGCATAAGGCTGCAATTTTTGGCTCCCTGTTAACTTCCGGCGGCATGGTGCTTTGGGCGCTCGCAGGGGGAACCACGTGACGAGCCGCGTTCTCGCGGCTCGTCACATGGTTCCCCCAGGCGAGCGCTCAAGCTCCATGCCGCCGGAAGTTAACAGGGAGCCGAACACGTGGCGCACAGAGGTGAGCTGGGGCAGTAATTCCATGTGCTGGGGCAGTAATTCCATGTGCTGGGGCAGTAATTCCATGTGCTGGGGCAGTATTTCCATGTGCTGGGGCAGTATTTCCATGTGCTGGGGCAGTATTTCCATGTGCTGGGGCAGTATTTCCATGTGCTGGGGCAGTATTTCCATGTGCTGGGGCAGTATTTCCATGTGCTGGGGCAGTATTTCCATGTGCTGGGGCAGTATTTCCATGTGCTGGGGCAGTATTTCCATGTGCTGGGGCAGTATTTCCATGTGCTGGGGCAGTATTTCCATGTGCTGGGGCAGTATTTCCATGTGCTGGGGCAGTATTTCCATGTGCTGGGGCAGTATTTCCATGTGCTGGGGCAGTATTTCCATGTGCTGGGGCAGTACATCCATGTGCTGGGGCAGTATATCCATGTGCTGGGGCAGTACATCCATGTGCTGGGGCAGTACATCCATGTGCTGGGGCAGTACATCCATGTGCTGGGGCAGTACATCCATGTGCTGGGGCAGTACTTCCATGTGCTGGGGCAGTATTTCCATGTGCTGGGGCAGTATTTCCATGTGCTGAATACTGAATTCATTTAGAATGTATGTAGCATGTTTGAAAAAGCAAAAACAATTGGCTAAATCGCAAATAAAATCGCAATCGCAATATTCATTCAAGAAATCGCAATATGATTATTTTGTCAATATTGCACAGCCCTACTGCAGTGTGTGTAACTCCTATGCTGTAGGTGCAAAAGCAAAGCGTAATCTCAGGTGACCTGCTATGATTAGGAAACAGATTTCCCTCCTGGAGCATATGGATTATACATGTTGCAGGGCAGCAACTTTCCTGTACTCTCCTGCTGCATGAATTGGTAATATGTGTCTAGGAAAACATGGCCAGTCTGGGTACGCTAGATCAGGCACTAGGAAGCGCTAGACAACTCAGAGAGAATAATCCTACAGCACCAAATGTGTATATATTGTATGAAAACACTCTCACATGAATGACTGAAATTCAGTACTCGTTCTGTTCTAAGGAACCTGTTCTAGTGGAGTCCTTGCCTCCAAACATCCGAGCGTCACACAGCACAGAATAATAAAAACCTATAGATTAGACCTATATTGCAAGTCATAGATGCATAAAAGCCTAATTTATTGCATAAAGAAAATATGCATAGTATAAAACCACAGTCCTAAAAAACACAATCCTAAAACCATGAACAAACCCCCCAACCTCAAAGTGGCTAACACATATCAAAAACTAGATCTGAGTGGGTCCAAACACAGGAGGATTTATACTCTACGCGTTTCGTCCTATTCAGACTTCCTCAGGAGCAGAAATATCGTCTTAAAAAAAAATTCCCCTTTCAGTAGTGTGTCTTTTTAAATAGTTCCCTAATAGGTAGGCCGAAGTTCCAGTGTCTTTTCAACACAATTTACACCGTAGGAAATAGACTCTTTGGGCTTTAATTTTTTGAACTCTCCCACCCCCTCCCTCTTCTCTTTTTCAATCCACGCTCTCTTTTCCAGCCTTGTTCATCACAAAATGTCTCTGTGCATGGTCGTATACCTCTGTCATTACCTGCAGTGAACGTTTTACAAGACAAACAGCTTGGTCCAGGGCAGATAGATGAAGGGGCGACTCGAGGAAGGCGTCTTGATGAAAAGGTTCAATTAAAAGCACAAGCATTTACATGGTGTAATTTCCCTAAATTGCCAGCCATTCCCTGCAGACGTTGGTGTTGGAAGGAGGAGGAGGGGGTGGATTGATCAGTACATTGATTCTGGCTGAAGATGATAAATTTCTGCTGGTTAGTTAAAGTCATTCTGCGTGTGGGCCTTGAGCCACGTTGCTGAACAGCTTCTTTATCGGATGTTTAAAACAGAACTTATTTCCCAAGGCTGCAACGTCTGTTACCGGTCCAAGCTATTCCCAAACCATCTCTTACTCAGATGATTTTTGCTTAGCTTCTGTATGCAGATCAATAGGTGATTGAAACTGATTAAAACTTAGGCAGCCAGTTACCGGAGCAGTTTAATTAGAAACAGGCTGATTCTTAAATGAAAGTGCTTTGTGTTTTGTTTTTTTTCCCCTTTTTCTTCCCCTCTCCGTACTTAAGCGTCACACAAAATAAAAAGGCCCATTTAGCGTGTTTACACTGAGAAATTCCCACAGGCAACACATAACACTAAGAGAAGCTCTGTGGAAATCTGACCATCTGATATTACATTATAATCTATCTTTAGAAACCCGTACGCGGATCCTTAATTACACAGTGTGCGCTCATAAATAGGAAGCAAGTTTCTAGGACGTAGCAGGACTCGCTGCAGGCCTTCAGCTTTACATTGCCTTGACTGCGATTAATCTGCCTCCAGCTGATACTGGACTGCAGCTCTCATCATGCCATGCCAGAATCTGCTGCAAAACCTCATTAAAGCCAAAGTGATCTCCATCCAAAGGGTTTATCAATTGTCGTGTTGATTATTTTTGCTGATGTTTGATTTGACTGTCCCACTAACATCAAAGGCTGGGTGAGGATGATGAATATCATCCCCATCACTCTAAAAACAAGTTATGATGCTGGTTGCCTTGCTGTAATAGAAACAATGGAAAACCTGGGGATATCTTGCTTTTTATTGCTTAGTTTACATCTCTGCCAGGTCCAACACTGGACATTCTCTCTTGGTGAAAGCAAAATAATTAACAGCCCCTATGAAGAAAAGTCTTTCTTGTATGAGCGTTTTAAGTGAATGTTAGGGGGAGGCTTCAGCTTTCCACTATGGATAGAATCTCCTTTTATTTCTTATGGGAAATAAACCGTTAAATGATGGTCTTCCCTACAAGAATTACAAAAAGTGTCCCTGATTCGCATTGGGTCAGCGGGTCTCGGACTATAAGGTTATTGTGCAGTGTTTGGCCATTTGAATCCTCTAGAGGGCCGTGGTGTGTATACAGGCCCGGTATAGGAACATCCCCGCAATGTATGAAGGTGTTATCTTTTTAGAACACTTAAACGGTTATTCAATAAGTATCGCCTTGCACCAAACGGTGGATTTCACTGTACGGTGCAGTTTCGTGGCAGTTTGGCTATTCAGAACGCTGGCAACTTGTCAAATATTGGCGAATTGCCTGTGAAATACGGTGCAATTCAGCAGCCGCGAAATTCCTCATAGAGACGTAATGGTTAACCCCTTGCCGCCCCAAGATGTGCTATGCCGTCCTAACAGCGGGAGGGCTTTGAAGACACAGGGCATACAGGTATGCCCTGCTGTCTTCAATAGGCCACCTCTGCCCCTCCCCGTAGCCTGCGTGCACCGCGCATCATTGGTTGCATGGGGATGGCCTGATTTCGGGCCATTCCTTTGCAGCCAATGACACGTGTCAGCTGTGGGGCGGATCGCAATCTGCATCTCGCAACTGTCGGCTGGCGTTAAGCCACCCCCGACGGGCGACACCCGTCCATCGTTAAGGGGGTTAATCTATTCAGAGAACACTAAAGAGCACCAAAGAGTTGGTGTAATAACCAGATTTTCGGTACTTCAGTTCGACAGGTTTAAACAGGTGAATGAATGCCTTAGGTTTCAATACGAAAAAAAATACCTTTTTTTTTTTTTTATTCAACCGTTTATCCTTTTCATGTGCAGCAAAAAGTCTATTTTAGGAAAAAATTTAGGCATGTTTCAGGATTTATGATTCACTTTTTTTTATTTCTCTATTCTGTAACAGATCTTTTTATAGGACTTTTTTTCACAAATTTTTATTGTATTAAGCTAGCACCTTTTTTGTTTTTTTGTTCAGCGATTGACCAGCTGCTTTTTTTTTTTTCTTGGGTGGATTCGTTAAGCGCACTTCAGGGACTCTGCAGGGAATGCTGAATTCACCACCGGGTTGGTGAAGTGTGCCGAACGAGAGTGCACTGACATTTCAGTGCTCTGAATAACCCCTTTTAACCCTTTCAGGTACTAGTACGCCTGTTGACTTCTATGGCCCACCTAGGCCCTGCCCATCAGCCAATGCGCACCGCTGGATGAGAGGGTAATATCTATTTTGAGCTGGTAACTGATTCTGCAGAAGTGGAATCAGTTAGCACTAGCTTAGACCTGTGGCTAATGTTTTTTTCAGTGCCGCAGCGGTACGATAATTGGTGTTAGGACAAATAAGGTATTCCTAAATCCTAACGCTAATTACCCTTTGCGCTCCTCATGTTAAGTATAGCCAATGACGTGCGTCACGCATCAGTGACTAGGTGGGCAGTAGGAGGTTCCTACTGAAGAGGCCGGCAAGCAGGGCGTACTAGTACCGGCTGCCCGGCGTTAAGGTGTTAAAAAGACATTTTATGTAAACAAATTTAGGCCTGGTCAGGAAACTTCACTTGTCAATGATTCCGGAAACAAAAGACCCCTCTTGAAAACCTGACTTAATAACTAGCAAAATGGTATTACGTTAAGTCAGGGGTTAGGTGCTAAAATAACGAATTGTGGGAACTTGTTAAGAGTTTTGTACAATTATTACTTCTGCCGTTCGAAAGATAACCAGCACAGGTGATCTGATTTTGCTGCTCAGGGATTGCAGGATTCAGTCTGCATTTCCCCAAGGTGATCTGCAAAATCTGCCCTGGTTGAGGGACCTGAGGACAAGTTTGGGAAACACTGCACTATAGCCTTGCTTACATGGTTATTCAGAGAACGGTGAAAAGCAGGAGAATGACTGGAGAATGGAAAATTCCAGTTCAAAATAGCCGATTTGGAAAGTGAGATAAATGGGAGCATTTTTCTGGTTTGGCTATTTTGACCCAGAATTTTCACTTCTCCAGTCAGTCTCCTGGTTTTCACCGCTCTCTGAATAACCCTGTTAATTTTTATTGCAATTTTAAACAAAACAAAATGGGAACATTTCTTTTAACCATTTAAACATTATAGCATGTGGCTCAAAATACGTATTTTGATTTTTAAATCGATATTCGATACAAATAAATACTTGCTTTTTTCCAGTAGAGCTTTTTACTGTGTTTTGAAAGCCAGACAGAAGCACAAGTATTCTTAAAGGGGTTAAATACTCCTTTAAAGTTGCTGTCTGATCAGGACACCAATGTCCAGCAAGGGATAGTTGATGGTATGCTGGCAGGCACTCGTTGTGTGCTGTTTATGTGTATATAAGCGGTTTGCCTGAGGATAAGACCAGCACTTCTGTCAATCTTAGTTCAAGATGTCAAAATGATGTGCTCTATTGAAATAGGATATGTAATCTTTGACTGGAATAACCTTTTCAAGATCTGGTAAGACAGGAGGGACCTGACATGCTCTTTATCACCTTTCCTGCTGTGGTATGTCTGTACGTTGCGCTGAGCTTCCATATGGGATGTGGATATATCTTGCTCGTGGCTTTGGTATTGCTTGCCCACCACTGTTTTATGTTGTTTCCTCAAATCTATACCTGGTATGTATCACTTTCTACAAGACATTATTATTGACTACTTATTCTTTTTAAGCGAGTGTGACTCTGTAGGTTTTACGTCCTAAACCGTTAGTTTAATAATATTGAAATACGACTGTTTGTTGAATCTTGGTTTTATAGCATTATGCATGTGTATATTACCTCCCCTTCACACGGGACTTTTTATTCTCAACTAGTGCTAAATATTGCAGCATAAAAACAATGTTATTTTCTGAAAATATCTTCAAAGCTCCCTCTCCTCCGTTTCTTTCAGACCCGAGTGCCTACTCTTTATTTTTATACTAAATTATTATTTCTTGTATATTTTTTTCTGTATACTGGGTAAAATGTAGGAGTTGGTCTTTTATACTTAAGACGATATCCCATAAAATAGTCTGTTTAGCTTATATTTATGAAAGTCAAAGAAGTCTTTGATTTCATTTTTGCTGAATTTATTATGTATCCTAACACACCCGATTAAGGCTAGGGTCAAACGAAAGCATTTTTCCCCGCGAACGTAAAAAAGTGCGTCCGAACGAATTGACGTATTTTTTCACGGAATTCGCGAAAACGGTCATATGATGCGCATTTTCGTGCGTGATTTTTTTACGGATCGTCAATAAAACACTTCTTGCGTCTGGACGTTATGTTGGCCGGACATTAGCAGCGTCTGACGTCTCCTAATCACGCAAACACGCCGCTATGCCGCAGCTGCGCACTCTGTACGTCCGTACTAGCGGTTCGGCGTTCTCGAAAAAATGCGTTCGTTTTCCACTTGCGTTGCGCGGCCGGACTTTCGTGCGACCGTACTTCGTATATTGGCCGTCATTGCCCGTCATTTGCTGCTAGTGCGGCCGTAATTATGTGCGCCAGAACGCATGTTAAAAGTGCGCTGGTCTGACCCCAGCCTAAAAGTAATATGTTCTTGTTTGTTTTTTTTTGTAGCATATAACTTTTCTGGTTTCTTTGTATTGCTCTCTCGCATGTGTTTATCAGAGTATCCCTACCTTTTCGATAGACGTTTATAGACGATTACGTGTGTTTTTTGTTTTGGATTTTGGGGTGGTGTCTCCCAGTTAATAAGTAAAACCATGCCAATTGGAAGTAAGCATATATGACGGCCACAAATGATCATATCTTGTTCATGTTGTTTAGACACTGCAGTGTACTCTCATATTATTTATTTATTTATTTGAAAAGGATTTTACCAGGAAGGATACATTGAGATTTCTCTCGTTTTCAAGTATGTCCTGGGATCGAGAACAATTGAGTGGTTACAGTTGTTACAGAAATATAAAGTAATAAAATGCAAACTATTAAAAACAAAACACAAATATACAGATTAACATATCATGGGAAGGGCTAGAACCTTGTGTTAATTAGGGTGCTTTGCAAAGTGGAAGCAGCTGGAAAGTAAGCTACAAATTTCTGACCAGCACTGGGTGGGGAGGGAGGGGCAGCACTGTAGCAGAGGGTGATGTGAGTATGTGGCCAGGCTGTGGAAGAAAGAATTTGCAGAGTCACATCGTGTGAGCTGTATAGAGTAAATTTGTTTACGACCTGGGGGGGGAGGGGAGGGGCAGGCATATGGCACATGGCTTGAAACCAAGCAGGAAATACATTTAGCAAGAAAAAAACAAACAGTCAAAATATTAATAGATAGGTGCAAGCATAAAATATTAACAGTACGATTACAGTCAAAATTGTGGTGTAGAATTGCAGAAGACATGTTGAATCGCCGGTACCTTCAGATTCAGAGTCCAGGGGCAGCACTGTAGCAGAGGGTGATGTGAGTATGTGGCCAGGCTTCAGATTCAGAGTCCAGGGGCAGCACTGTAGCAGAGGGTGATGTGAGTATGTGGCCAGGCTTCAGATTCAGAGTCCAGGGGCAGCACTGTAGCAGAGGGTGATGTGAGTATGTGGCCAGGCTGTGGAAGAAAGCTATATATGTATATATATATATATATATATATATATATATATATATATATAATATCCTTTTGTTTGTATTACTCTATTGTTCTTTTCTTGGTCAATATCCACTTGTCACCAAGCCCATTGTTCATGTATATAACATTTACAACAATTCGGATTTCTGTATTTTGAAATTTGGCACCTTCTATCTATCATTTCTTCTGTGTTTGAGCCCAGATTGATTTTAAACCCTACTTTTTAACATCTTTTCGTGTCTTGTGCTTGGCTTATCTTGTGTAGCAGCATGCTAGTCTCTACTTCTCCTTCTCCTGTCTTTAACTATGAATTTTGGGATTTAAGTTCCTTTTTTTTTTTTTTTTTTGTAAATGTACTTTTAAAGAAACTGTTTCTTGGGGTCCGTATAAGGCGAGGGTCAGCAACTTTGGCCCTCCCAGATGTTTGGGAACTGCATTTCCATTGAGTCTCCAGCAACCCAACGAACTGAGTATCATGTAAGATGTAGTTTGAAAACCTTCAGATGGTGAAGGCTGCTGACCCATGCTGTAAGGTACTCGAGGTAAATCTAGAATTCTGTTAAACCAGTGGGTCCCTGTTTGACGCAACCAAATACTGAATGTCAACCTGGCTGAAACACAATCTGCCCACTATTACAATTAAACAGGCACTCTAGGCCCCATGATCATTTAATTGCAATTAAATGGTCATGGAGTGCTTATTCGCTCTCCCCCTTCATCCACCATAGCCGGCCCTGCTGAATGTGATATCTTTCCAAAGTAAAGGTCTTTCCTCTGCCTGGAAGGCTGTCAGTCGTCTCCCGATTGTCACAATTTTTTTTTACGTCTGATTGGCCAGTGACTTGCATTGCAGAAGAAATGAGAGGGATCCAATTAGCTGCTAGTCACGTGCAATGGCCGCTGTATGGTCTACCCTGGACTAGTCTGTATAGCGTGGATATCAAACTCCATCCAGCAGATGTTGCTGTTAAAGATTTCTGGGATTTGGAGACAACATATAGGGGGCTGAAATATGACACCCCTACTTCTAGTGTGTTCTTTTAAATGATCTATGGTTAGACTGTCAACTTGGCAGCCATCTTTTGTTCAAGGGATGAGCCATTATGTATGTCTTCGAAGCTGATATTAATGGGCCAACATCATGAACCATTACAGTACATTACGGGCTTAAAGTCATGTCTTCTATGTATTGGTTTGTCACTTGTGTTGGCCAGTGTCTAAAGAAAGTCCAAAATGCTCATCCTCTTCCTAATTTCAAGATGAAATTGAGATCTCCTGAAACTTTTTTTCTCTCTACCTTAGAGGAGTATTCACAACGATCTTGGCTTTATTCACCCTCTCAATCTGCAATCGTAGACGTAACAACAAAGTTAAGACTCTAGCGCCAGCATTGAAAGGTGGAGGAGTTAAAGGATGATGTCAAAGGCAGTATGTTGGCAACCCATCAAGGGAGTAGTCCAGTGTCAAACCCAAAAAAGATTGCTCACATGTGTCTTTGGCCGGGGTCAGATGAGCGTTTTTGAGAGCGGAAGGAACCTCCCCGAGAGTGGACGTTCCTTCTACTCGATGCCCATCTAGCCACCCCAGAAATAACCGTGGAGCTTTCCTATAGGCTATGCTTCGCAATAAATGACCCATTGAATAGGAGTGTTAATCAATCCCTGTGCTACTAGCTCCTTTTATCTTGGAATACAGTCGAGTATCTCTTATCTGAAATGCTCGACCAGATTCGTTCTGGATTTCATAATTTTTCAGTTTGCGGAGACTTCAGATGAGGGCTACTCGACCTGTAATAACAAGAAAGGCTACAGGGATCCTGTAAATTCGTTAAACCAGAAAAGAGGCCAACGTCTAGTATTAGGCTTATTTTTTTATAGACCGTGTGATGTGAAGGCGTCCGTTCTCTGGTTGCATATGGCTACGTTTTCTCACATTGTCCTACAGTTCTTCCCAAATTGTTAAGTCTGTGGAAGAGCATGAAGATCGGCCCACTCGGAGTTCTTTGTGGCCGCCATGTATGCAAATGGCTCAGGTATACCAGTAATTACTGCAGCAGCTACAGACTCCTTTGATGGGCTGGCTGTTAAGTAAGACAGAGGCGCAGCGAAGGTGTATATTACAGCGTAACCTGATCCACCATTCAGCTTCCATTAATCACTTTGCAGTTAGTGTGTTTGGGGTAAGTTAAGGCAATTGTTATCCCATGCTAAAGTCCTCACATTCATTTTCCTTCCCGGTGACATGCATATCCTTTGCCTGCTACCCAAATCCTCCCCATAATTAAATGTTAAATTGGTACTGTCAGTGATCTGTAAACCAAACCTGGCGTGTACCCTGAATGGGAAATGTAACCCGGACCTCCACGGGTGAATTGGCGCACACCATAATTAAATCATCATGCCTTCCCTTTTAATTGGCCGGGAAACAGGAGAGCTGCGCACTGCGTGCAAGAGTCGGGTTTCACAAGGAGCTAATTAGGTTGGCAAACTGTTTGGCACAAGAAGTGTTAATGAATTCCCTCCGATTTTTATTAAGTTCCTAAAAAGTCAACTTTAACCACTGGGATACCCATAGGAGAATCAAAGACATAAATCCTATAGAGAATAGAAATATCATTGTGTATATGTATGTGTGCATGTGCTGTATCTGCACATATTAACCATTGATTGCCTATAGCAGTGACGGTGAACCTTGGCGCACCAGATGTTTCAGAACTACATGTCCCAGAATGCCAAGTCACACAAGGCTGCCTGGGCATCATGGGACGTGTAGTTCTGAAACATCTGGGGTGCTGAGGTTCAACATCACTGGCCTATAGTGTACAGAACAATGCAGGTGAGAACCCTAGGCCAGTGATGGCTATCATTGGCATCCCAGATGCTTCAAATGTGTATATTATTTTCAGATTGCCTGAGCCTGACAGGAAATGGCGTTTAGAAATTGTTGGGTATCAAGGCTAGCCATCATTGCCATAGCCCATGTATGGATTGTGTGATGGAGACCTACAAAATACCCTAGGTGAGTGATAGCGGACCTTGGCACCCCAGATGTTTTGGAACTACCTGTCCCAAGATGATTTGTCACACTTTTGGCCTGCTGAGCATCATGGGATATGTAGTTCAGAAACATCTGGGGTGCCAAGGTTCGCAATCAATGCCCTATGTCATCAAAACGGTGACATCCGTTTATACCATGAAACCTGTACTGGTAGTCAAGGCCATCGGGTGAAATGCTTCATGCTTTACAGTCTTTCAGTAAGGCATTGGTGTAAAATGTCATTTTCACTTTTTGTTTTCTTCATTCAGTAGATGATATTTTGAGAGTTTTTGTGAAACCGTGTTTATTAGAGGGTATATTTGATTTCTATATACATGAGCAGGAGCCACTCCATACCTCATGTACAAAACCAGAAAGGCTGCACTCAACCTGAACATGCATTCTTTAAGGGCGCTCCTGAAAGACCATGGAGCGGAACATGCAAATCAGAGGCGTAACTAGAAACCTCAGGGCCCCGGTGCAAGGATCCATGAGGGGCCCCCCTGCTGGCTGCAGGGAGGGGGCGAGGCAGGCCATTGAAGTCAATGAGGTATACTAGTGCACCCCGTGTCTTCAAGGCCCACCCTCCCCGCGGACCCCCAGATACATGTATACCCAGATATCAGACCCTCAATATCAGACCCCAAATATACCCAGACATCAGACAACCCACATACACACCCTACTGACGGGTGCCCCCTCGCATAGAACCGGAGCGAGCTGCCGCAGCCAAAGGGAAAGGATCCGCCCCCAAACACGACTTGCTCTTCTTCTGGTCCAGCTGGCCGCATGTGTGTGTGTGGGCACTGTCAGCCGGTGGCGTCCTATGGAATCTGCCACGTTGGAGCCATTGCGGTTGCTCCAACTGGCGACCAGCACCATGGCCGGGCCTAATTAATGAGCCGTCAGTGGCTGCATGCCCCCCCCCCCCCAGTGGCAGAATGCCAGGGCCTGGTCACAATTGCGAACGCTGCGACCCTGGTATTTCCGACACTGATACAAATTATATAGAAGATTCAGAGCATTCTACTACAATATAGTGTTAGTGATTTAAAATAACCCGACTTGGATAGAAGTGATTAGAGCTTTAGTTATACGATCTGCTTATGTATTTCATAAATCTACCACAACAGCAATGTACTTCACCGCAGCACCTACGCTATCCTACTGACTGCTCTTTTGCGATATACATACTTACTTAGCTGGGATATGCGTCCTCCCAGGGCAGATCAAGGTTTAAATACCTCATGTCTCTGTAAATCTTGCCCTAGTTTATGATAATCCTTGTACTGCGTTGTGATGTTTGTTGGCACAATACAAATAATAAAAGTGTATCCTTTGGTTTACTTGTCAGTCATGGAAATTTGCGTTCATTTAAGATCTAGTGATAAAATGTCAGAACTTGTTGTTGTGGATTGCACATACTCTTTGACCAAGTTTTGTCCCTGTCATTGAAAGTGAACGGCTGATCTGTTGAAAGTGCTGTATACATGACTATAGAGAGACTCTGGTGGAAAATGATCTGTCTATGGAGGGCAGCGGGTTCATCAATACCTGCATAATTTAGGAAGTGAGACAGGGAGGCGACGAGTGATAAACGGTGAAATAAAAGTGTTATTTGCAAGAGGGACTCTGCTGGCTCTGCTGTTTCTTTATATATTCAGTAATAATATAACCTGTTTAAAGATGCGCAGGTGTGATATGAATGTATTGCGCAGACAAGTGTTTATATGTATTTTCTCACACCCATATATACACCTATATTTTTACATCTCTTATCTAGAATGCTTGGGACCAGAAGTGTTCAGCTTTCAGTTTGATTGCATTTAATGAGATATTGTTTAAAATAAGCTATAGATACAATGTTTTTGATAATTTGTCCCTCATCACATGAGGTCAGGTGTGGAGTTCTCCCACTGGTGGCATTATGTTGGAGCCAAAAATATATATATTTTTTTATAAAAAAAATTGTGTAGCTTTTCATATTAGGGGTTCTCCGCCTAAGTGTGGGTATGTATGTATACATATATATATCTATCGCACAAACATACTACCAACATTGGTCAACGTATATCATTGCGTCCATTTAATTTGTTGTCAATATTCTTGAAGTACACAAACCCACTGTTATGTATGATTTTGTGCTGTGTGTCACACACACACAGTATTTACTTTATTTTTATATTCTAATACATGGGTTTTGATTGTAGTAGCGCATTATTTTTCCTTTGTGGTGTTGGATCAATATCGCTACACCGAACTGTATGATATACAGTATATGCCGAGTGTGCGTTTAAAAACACAGGTAAAGAACACACAGATATTACAACTTTTTTCCAGCTTCCATGCACTGCATCCAACTTATAAATCTTTTTAATTTAGGATATATAATGTAAAATAATATAATTTACAGCATGTTACTGGCTGCAATCTTTAACCCCTTTGCTTTTTTAAATGACAGCTCCTCTAAGAAGCAAAATATAATATGCTCTGCGCTTCTTTTGTTCAGCCTGTCGTTTAGTAGTCTTAATCTACAGGTAAAATGTCACTTCTCGCATCATCCTCGTCAGTAAATGAATTCTAGGGACATATAAACCAGATCTGATAACGATGCTCAGGAGAAGTTTAAATAATAGGTATCGCTTTCGCCAGGAGCTGGTAGGAAAGCCTACTCTTTAATAGTAAATCACATACTTTAAAGTGATACATTGTTTAATGTGTGTTATGTGTCCTTTTGCAGCACTTTTTCAACAACTAAATTAAAAGGATTAGTCGGTATTAAGAGATCACTCCTATGAGAGCCCAAATTGTCCAATTGTAGAGATTACGGCACAGTTGCACTTTCTCGGTTACAGTTTAGTAAATTGAATCAGAAAACACATGTCCGTATTTCGATTTTCCAAACTAACAAAGAAATGCCATTTCAGGTTTGATTTTGATGTATGGTGATTATACTTATACTTCTAAAGGATTTCAAAAGCGAAGCTGCAATAATGTTCCCACTATGCTATTGTTGGTTTACCTTGGCTCAGCCATGGTTTTGATGCCAGGGTTGACTGTAAATGTCTTATACACTAATAACTAGTCTGCACTATGGGCTATATTAATTAGGGCTGGAACTAACGATTATTTCCATAATCTATTTAGTTGGCCGATTTTTATTTTTTTCGACCGATTTATTGGATAAAAAGTTACTTAATTCAACCCCTGCCTCCCCCCTCCTTTTTTCGTAAGCAATTTGCGCAGTGTACATAACATTCGTACGTACATAAGCACATTGCATACTTTTCGCACACAAGGTGCACGAGCACCTGTACACTGTGGATTGATGCTGCATGTGGAGCTTAAGCCCATGTCTTTCTCCCCAAACAAACGCTGCTACGAGCACTCAGACCTGATGTTGTCGGCACGAAAGCCGGGTGAGAACGGAGGGCACTCCACACAGCCTGACCACTTTAATGAGCTAAAGTGGTCAGGGTGCGTATTGTCCTTTTACAACAATTTCATGAACAAACTGATACAGGAAGAGGGTCCGGAGGTGGAAGGAATTGAGTTTGGGCAAGGGACTTGACCTGACTAGGAGAGGGAGAGGGTTTGGGCAAAAGACCAGACCTGCGTGTGGGAGGGAGTTTGTAGGAAGGGACCAAACCAAAAGGGAGATAATGGCAGCTTCTGACCAAAGAGGGGGTGGCAGGCTGGTTGGGGTGGTGGCACAGAATTCCAGCTTCAAGTAAGCATAAAAGACCAGCGGCACAGTGCCCATACCCAGTGGCAGTATCTCAGGGATTGTGCTATAGTGCTACTATAGTTGTAAACTGAATAAAAACAATCTGGTTATGTCTGACATAACCCAAGAACTAAATCATACACCGTAAAGCATGTTGCGTCTTCTCCAATCCGCTCCGAAACAGAATCTAAATACATCCCACAGGTTATAACGTTTAACTCAGTCTGACTCTAATCGATTTGTGTTCAGCACAAACTATTTAATCGACAGCCGATTAATCGATGATGAAAATAGTTGACAACTATTGTTGGTTGATTATTGATATGGTTGATTAATCAATTCGTTGTTTCAGCCCTGATATTAATCTCCAGGTGAACACAATTGGCTTAATGCTGTACACGTTTTTTTTTTTTTGGTTTTTTTTTTACCTTCATTAATGTTTTTTTTATGCTTGACTGTTTCAATTCCCTAATTCTTCCCAGTGTTCATGGAGTTCATGAATAGCATTATTATTACAGAATATTCTACCGTGACACAGATCTCCAGGACCTAAGGCCCGTGTCATACGAAACCCGTGACCACGTCCGTGTTGCCGCACATTTTAACGTCTGTTGTAGCATAAAATTATGATCAATAGAGACCCACACACGAAGTGCGTCCGCACAGAAGAACGGACGCACAACGCACGCGGTACCGGACGTCAAACCGCTAGGACGAATGCACAGAGTGCGCCACGTCCGTGTAGCTTCGTGTGTGAGTGATGGAACATAGTCAGACGGACTGCATTTTTGACGGACAAAATAGTTTTTCATATCATGTATCAATGTTTTTCATTTTACATATTTTATTTCCCATCTCCAGTCAAAAAAAACGTCAGTCAAAAAAACAGACCTTGTGGTGTCTACAGTATCATCAGTCAGAAAGTACGTCAGTTGTGCACGGACGCACAGTGTGCTCAGAATACGTTCGTCTGACATTAGCCTAAACGAACTTGGCCATCTCCATAAATTGGGAACTGTCCACATAGAAGAAACACCTCTTTAGGCAGAGTATAAGAACTTTTAAATTCACTCTATTTTAGACATGTTTTTTCTTATCTAAAAGCTGTTCAATAAACTTTTATATTTTTTCCTCCCCAGAGCTTATCATGTCCCAAGTGGAAAGATCTTGGCTGTGAAGGTAGGATATGTGCCTCTAGTACAAAAAAAGTCAATTTAAATTAATTGTGTTGGTAGCTCCCTGTTATCGTCTCCATTACAAGCCAGCCGCTATATTATCAATTTGTAATGCTGATATCCTATCCTGGAAACTAAAGGACTCCCTTCATGGAGACTTAGTGTTCTGGAAGGACACTAGAGAAATATTTGTTCTGTGTCCTTCGGTTTGCAGCAGCAGATTCCACTTGCCTCTTCAGAGGGACCAAAAGTGAATAAAGAACTTCATTTTTCTTTTCAGTGTTAAAGGATTTTTTTTTTACTGATGCATGAGCACTCAACACCAGCTTTTTGCAAACATTGGGCCCTATTCCGGTCCTTCCATTAAGCTGAAGGCTGGAGCCTATTATAAGGATAAACTCAAAGCATTAGCATAAACGCTTGAGGCACTATTCAAAGCGAGCTTTGGTTGTTTTGTACATTGCGGCTGCTTACTGTAAATTAACGGTTTCTATATTCTGTATAGGAGCCGTTACTTTGCAACTAGCTGAAGAATAAGGCTAGGGTCAAACGAACGCATTATTCGCAGCAACCGTCAAAAAATGTGTCCGAACGCATTGATATATTTTTTCACGGAATGCGCGAAAACGGTCAGACGACGCGCATTTTCGTGTGTTTTTTTTTTTTTATTTTTTTTACGGATCGTCAATAAAACACTTTGCGTCTGGACGTTATGTAGGCTGGACATTAGCAGCGTCTGACATCTCCTAATCACGCACACATGCCGCTATGCCGCCGCAGCGCACTCTGTACATCAGTACTAGCGGTTCTGCGTTCTCAAAAAAATGCATTCGTTTTCCACTTGCGTTGCACGGCTGGACATTTGTGCGGCCGGACTTCGTATATTGGCCGTCATTGCCCGCTACTGCGGCCGTGATTAAGTGCGCATAAACGCACGTTAAAAATGCATTTGTCTGACCCCAGCTTTAGCTGTTCCAACCTCACTTGTACTTTGCTGAATAAAATCTCAATACCACGAAGAACAGCTCCTTAAATCCTGGTGTTAAGTGGTTTGGAAAATCATTTAACACTTGAGATTAGACCCATTAAAAAATATCTTGCTTACCCTTTATCTTGCAGAGCACAGGGTGGCATGATCTGCCACTTTGTCTGGTTACAGGCAGCATAAGACTGGGAACAAATAGAGCCCAGTGTTGCTCCATCATCCCTGCGCAACCGCACATACGCCATCTGTCACACAGCTCACAGTATGGGTCACACTTGGATCCATGTAGTCCTATTGGCTACTGGAGTCCCTAACAATGGCTTCACACTGCTAATATTGACCATCAACTCACAAATATTCCCACTTGAGCCAGTAATACAACCATTTGGTCAGAATACAGCTGCTAGTGGTGCACCGCAAATTGAAAATGGTTCTTAATGGGGAGCTGGAAATGGAAAAATCTTAACGGCACGATTGTTTTAGTGCCAGATTATTTGTGTGCCTTTTTTAGTATTATATATTTATTCTCTTTTACTGACCGCAGATAAAAAACAAGCAGCTTTGTTATAAAAATATTACTGATCGATCGATGTCATTATACGTAATGGCTCATTAATGCAAATGGTTAAAGTGGAATGGGTCCAAATATCTATTAACAATAAATTAATAAAATTGTAATCCCCATAAAATGATAAATAATTCATTTGAAATGGAGAATCTGAGCTATGATTGTAAGGTAATCAATGAATGGCATGCCCACTTGATTGCATGTGAGAAGTGGGAAATTACAGGTGCCACATCAGAGGGTGTGTGGCCTTGTCTTCTTCGTGATAGAAGGGCAGAGGTTTTCCAATGGAATTCAATGGAGGAAAGGGAATTGGTTCTGATTTGTAGAAGCCAGGTTTCTAGGAGATCTAGGAAATGCAACTTGTTGCGTGATGGCCATCACTTTTGACATCTGAATGTCACAAGCTTATTTTTTCTTTCCTTTTGAAACCAAAAGAAATGAAGTAGCCATGAAAGACCATGTAAAGTAATAAAGAGGGGGCTTCTAAATGACTCTGGTTGGGGTCCACCAGTTTCATGAAGTGTTAGGAACGAGAAGAAGGTATGAGACGATAAGAGGATGGTTTGGAATTGCAGATCTAATTGAAGTTGTAAAGACACAAGAAAAGTGAAATGGACATTGGAAAATAAACGTGGGAATATTCAGGTAAATAAGATGGAGTGCTTTCTTTGGGTTTAGGCTAATGTCAGACGAACGCAGTGATCAGTCCGTGTCGCTGCACAGTTTAACGTCCGTCGTAGCATAGAATCCTGATCAAGAGACCCACACACGAAGTACGTGCACACCGAACTGTGCACGCACATGGCAAACGGACGCAAGTTAGGCAAGAACGTAAAGCCACTACCACGGACGCACAGAGTGCACCACGTCCGGGTAGCGTTCTGTGTGAGATATCAGACGCAGCGCATTTGCGACGTTTAGCACCTTGACGCACAAAATGGCTTTTCATATCCTTTTCAAATTTTTTTTTTTCATATTTTATTTCCCTTTTTTCTACGTCCGTCAAAAAAAACTGACGGTTTGGTGTCTACAGTATCTTCGGTCAGTACGTTCGTCCTTTATGCAGGCCCGCAGAGTGCGCTCAGACTGCGTTCATCTGACATTAGCCTTAAGCCAGTATATAAATATTTTTTTTTGAAGGAGACCTAGATGTTCTTGATTAATTCACTCCTTTGTTTTAATTTAAACCTGTAGTCGGGTCACTTTTCCTTCTTTCTAGATATTATCGAAGCACAGCTGAAGTGCTGTAACTTGAGGATCAATAGTACATGGGAGCAGTACTTTAACCCTTTGTAATGTTTTATTACATTGCTGTCTTTGGGTTGTCCTTCTGCCCTGCCACATGTGGCATTCACATGGTTAATACCAGGCAATGAATTGTAAGTTTTTTTCCCCCATTTCTTTTTTCCCATTTCTGGAGCTTACATATACATCTCATCACATTATACATCCTTCCAGCGGATAAGGTACAGGCTGATCGGCCTCTTCGCATAGCAGCGTAATCCCATTTTTATGCCCTGCAGTGGTTTACTTACTGTAGCAGACAATTATGTCGCTGTTGATTAAGTGAATTAAAACTGAACATCAGCTTAATTTGACCTGTGATGTTTGCTCTCTTTTTCTCTCACTGGTGCTGAGTGTAGCCTGAAAGTCGGCTCTGACAGCCTGTGATAAATTGCTTTATTTACAAGTGTATATTTTATATGCCTTCCCCCTAGTTATACAGAGCACCACCAGCAAATTCTTATCTGCCGACCAACATCAAACCTGTATTGTGCTGATAAATCCACGGCACATTTCCGTGTGCAATATGTCGTCAGACCAGTGATGACCGTTACAGTCCGCTTGGTTCTGCTGTGGCATAGTGTGTACAATATAATTTCCTCTATATACATTCATTATGTTGACTTGAATTTATAAATAGATTATTAATTACCAATATGTGGTTTATGTACTTGCATAAAAATTATTTTCCCCTTGTTTGGGCAATAAAGTGTTTATATATATATTCTGTTAATCTGTATATTTGTGTTGTTTTTTTTTTAATATCTTGCATTGTATTACTTTGTATTTCTGTAACTAACACTTCAATGTTCTTGAACCCAGGACATACTTGAAAACAAGAGAAATCTCAATATATCCTTCCTGGTAAAATCCTTTATAAATAAATAAATATGTGTATATATATGTTTGAGCAGTTAGTAGATGTATGCCGTTACATTCCATGATATTTATTCCCGTTACAGAACTTTGTATAAATTGAGTTTAAGGCTAGGGTCAGACTAACGCATTTTTCGCGTCGTCCGTGAAAAAGTGCGTTCGATCGAATGGACGTATTTTTTTCACGGAATACGCGATAGCGGTCATACGATGCGCATTTTCGTCCGTGATTTTGTACGGATCAATAAAACCCTTTTTGCGTCTGGACATTATGTTGGCCGGACATTAGCAGCGTCTGACGTCTCCTAATCATGCACACACGCCGCTAGCGGACGCAGCGCACTCTGTACGTCAGTAGCTAGCGTTATCATGTTCTCAAAAAAATGTGTTTGTTTGCCGCTTGCGTTACTTCATATATTGCCCGTTATTGGCCGTCATTTGCTGCTACTACGGCCGTGATAAAGTGAGGCTACACACGCGTTCGCTCTGCGTTCATCTGACCCCAGCCTTGTATGGAACAATGTTTCGCCAGGTGTTATGATTAAACTATAATATCACGTCCAATCCCAGTGGTCAAGAAGTAAATCAGTAGCTGGTGTAAGGTTACTTCCTGCAATTCAAGTAATCTGCACAGGCTATGTGTATTTTATGCTTCCCGTCTGACCGCATGCATTGGATCCATCGATACCCATGGTACCCTTTAGACCAGTGGTTCTCAACATGTGGACCCTCAGGACCCACAGTTTTCGTTGGTCGTTAAGTCACGACCCAAAAATAATTGAATTTCTGAAACCTTATAATTTATTCCACAAAACGTGTGCAATATTCCATAATGTATGTACTTTTTAAACAATTTTGTAAACAAACAGGGATTTTTTCCAAAATGGATAGTGCAGTAATCACAGAATTAGTGAAAACTAAAGTGTTGTTGATGCAAAAACACAATAAAATAAACTGTAACTGAAACCTATGAAATGAATTAGAACTTATGGGAGAACTTGGGATGCTTCTTGCTCTTAATAAGTGTCTCAAAGTCTGGTGTGATGACGGACAAAGCAACTCTAATTTACCGTATTTTTCGCTCCATAAGACGCACCTGACCATAAGACGCACCTAGTTTTTAGAGGAGGAAAACAGGAAAATAAATATTCTGAAATCAAATAGTGTAATAATGGATATTGCCCCAGCCCCTCTCATGGATTTACTGCCCCCAGCTCATGGATATACTGCCCCCAGCTCATGGATACTGTCCCCCAGCTCATGGATACTGTCCCTCAGTTTATGGATATGCCCCCCAGCTAATGGATATGCCCCAACACATGGATTTGCCCCAGCACATGGATTTGCCCCCCAACTTATGGATATGCCCCCCAATTTATGGATATGCCTCAGCACATGGATAATGCCCCAGCTCATGGATATTGCCCCAGCACATGGATATTGCCCCAGCACATGGATATTGCCCCAGCACACTCATGGATTTGCCCCAGCTCACACATGGATATGCCCCAGCTCGCTCATGGATTTGCCCCAGCTCGCTCATGGATTTGCCCCAGCTCGCTCATGGATTTGCCCCAGCTCGCTCATGGCTTTGCCCCAGCTCGCTCATGGCTTTGCCCCAGCTCGCTCATGGATTTTCCCCAGCTCGCTCATGGATTTTCCCCAGCTCGCTCATGGATTTGCCCCAGCTCGCTCATGGATTTGCCCCAGCTCGCTCATGGATTTGCCCCAGCTCGCTCATGGATTTGCCCCAGCTCGCTCATGGATTTGCCCCAGCTCGCTCATGGATTTGCCCCAGCTCGCTCATGGATATGCCCCAGCTCGCTCATGGATATGCCCCAGCTCGCTCATGGATATGCCCCAGCTCGCTCATGGATATGCCCCAGCTCGCTCATGGATATGCCTCAGCTCACCTGCCGCCACCGCGTTCGGCTCCCACTGAGCGTGCGTCCGGCGGCAGGAAGCTTGGGCACTCGCCTGGGGGAGCCACGTGACCAGATCGCGGTCACGCGGCTCCCCCAGGCGAGTGCCCAAGCTCCTTGCCGCCGGACGCACGCTCAGAGGGAGCCGAACGCGGCGGCAGGTGAGCTGGGGCATATCATGGGGCATTCGCTCCATAAGATGCACCCACTTTTCCCCCCACTTTTTGGGGGGAGAAAAGTGCGTCTTATGGAGCGAAAAATACGGTAAATCACTAAATGAATAATAAGATATATTATAAAAAAACCTTAACTCCTCTGCTCCATGCTCCCTCGCCGTCTGTCTCTGCTGCTGCGCAAATAATTTTTTTGCGGCAGCCTGCATCTTACCTGCATCTTACTCCCTAAACCTACGTAATCTGCGTAGCTGAACTCTACGTTAATCGCGTAAACTCAAGCTGGCAAAGAGATTGAGAAGTCTGCAACGCACTTCTGGCACTGCCTACTTCCTGAACAAACACTCTTCAGTGCCTCAGAGAGATACTGAAGAGCAATGGAATTGCTTGGACCAATGGGAAAGCACCATTGGTCCAAGTCATTCACAAAACGCCTCCATGGGAAGCTGGCCTATATAAATATAATTTGCTTCACTGAGATGTGCATTGTGCACAGTGGCTCCTGGTGTTGAGAGTACAGAGCGTGCCACCATTCACTGGTCTCCCGCACACCTTCCCATTACAGAATATTTTACCTGATGCAGCGGGCCCCAGGTGGCACCTGGGAACATTCAGTGGTAGCTGTGCCGCCTGGGACCCGCTGCCGCAGGTAAGATGCATCAGCGGGTCGCAGGCATTAGAGAGGCCTGGGGCACTATCCCCACGACCCAGTCCGCCCTGGTCACGACCCACCACTTGAGAAACACTGCTTTAGACTTTCATTTTGCTCCTTAATTATCTACAGTTATTTTATGAAACTGAACAGTTCATAATTGAAATGTACATAAATCATAATTTGTTGTGATTGTCCATTTATTTGTGCTATTGATTATTAATGTTGTTGTTCACCTACAATTTAATGATTGATTGGTAAATAGGTGTGGCCATATTTATGTGTATTTATGCCTGTGCTTGTCTTGGTCAGGTTTACTGACACCATACTGAATTTGAACTCCTCCTTGGGCCCCATGTTTATTGATATCACTGGCAGCAATCTTTCTAGTAGCTGGGTTCATTAAGCATGACACCATGGATGACCACCCAAAACGGCTTCATTCTCTTTAATATCTACCTATAGAAGTGGGTAAGACCAACTCTGGCTCTATATGGCCCGTGTCAGATGAACACAGTGATCACGTCCGTGTTGACGCACAGTTTAACGTCCGTCGTAGCATAGAATCATGAGCCATAGAGACCCTCACACTAAGTACGTCCGTACCGAACTACGCCTGCACAACGCACGTGGCAAACGGACGCAAGTTATGCAAGAACGTAAACCCGCTAGACGGACGTGCAGAGTGCGCCACATCCGCGTAATGTTCTGTGTGAGTGATGAGATGTCAGACGCAGCGCATTTGTGACATCCAGCGCCTAGACGCACACAATGGCTTGTCATATCCTTTTCAAAATTTTATCATTTTTTTTCATATTAATTTTGTTTCCCATAGTTCCCTTTTTATTTCTAATGTCTGTCAACAAAAACGGATCGTGTGGTGTCTACAGTATCTTCCGTCCGTCTGTTGTGCACACGCGCAGAGTGCGCTCAGACTGCGTTGGTCTGACATTGGCCTAAATTGGTTCCTATATCTTCCTTTTTTCACTAAGTATCTACACATATGATTTGTCTGTAATATATGTATATATGTATGTATATATATTCATATTCCAAGGTCTTCTCTTTATGGAGAATCGGGGTATCTCCTGATGACATGGTGTCTGCCAAACTGAAATGTCAGTCACTTTTAATAAAGTTTGCATATAGGAGGAAAGCACCATGGAGTGTTAACCTTTCGCCAATTCTATTGGTTAAGCTCTTGGCAGACCGTCAGAAGGTTACAGATATGGTCGTAGAGTGACTGAGTATACACGTCTACATGCTTACGTGTGTGTATAATTATATATGAGAGAGATCTCTAGATCAAATTCAGAGCACTCGACTTGTATGTCGTTTTTTAAAGATTAATAATATAGGAGTAAATTATGGCGATTTGGTTACAAAATATGATCATACATTGACAGAGTGGCAGACTTATCCATCATAGCATGTTCTGTCCTTCATTGGGTCCAGAAGCACCTTTTTTGAAAAATACATGGTCTGATTTTGTGTAGCCATCCGGGTTTTGTATTTTATGCGTAATGTTGAAGATCCAAGGAACTTGACAGAAATTAAAAGTAATCTAGTTTGGCATGTAATTTGACATCTCCAATGACTCCTAAATTTAAAGGGACACTACCACAATGTGTAGTTAGATTATTATTTTATTTATTTATAAAGAATTTTACCAGGAAGGATACATTTGAGATTTCTCTCGTTTTCAAGTACGTCCTGGGTTCAAGAACATTGAATTGTTACAGAAATACAAAATAGTAAAATGCAAGATATTAACACAAAACCAAATATACAGATTAACAGAAAAATAAATATGTAGGAAATAATCATTATGTTACATGTTTACAGGTGCATTCCGTATTGAGGTATGTTAATAGGGAGCTCTTAAGGGACTGGGGGAAGATTTGATGGCGTCTGGGAGGTTATTCCATATTTGCGGTGCTCTGTAGGAAAATGAGGATCGAGACACTTTCTTTTTGTATTGCGGCATTGCAAGGAAGGTGCTGGTCCTGGACCTGATGTTATAGGATGAGGGAACTGCTGGGGTAATCAGCCTATTCTGGTAGGGTGGTAGCTTCCCAGAAAAGCTCTTAAACACCAGTTTGGAAAGGTGAAGGGTGCGTCTAGATTCCAGCGATGGCCAGTTTACTTCTTTTAACATGTCACAATGGTGGGTCATGTAGTTACATTGTAGCACAAAGCGGCAGAATGAGTTATACAATGTAGTAAGTTTCTGGAGGTGTGATTGAGGGGCAGCTGCATACACTACATCTCCGTATTCAATGGCTGGCATAAGCATTTGTTGTACAATTTGCTTTCTTACCGCGGGCCTCAGGCAGGATTTGTTTCTGTACAGGGCACCTAGTTTGGGGTAGAGTTTAGATGAGTTTTTCGATGTGGGGGCCAAAAGATAGATTTGGGTCTAACTACATACCTAGATATTTGAGAGAAGTGACTGTGGTCAGCGTGTCATTTGATCGTGTCCCCACACATAGATGGGGTGTTTGCAATTTGTGTAGTTTAGGTGCGATTCCAAAGAGCATTGTAACAGTTTTGTCAGTAGTTAGAAAAAGTTTGTTATCTGCGATCCACTTTTCTACCCCTGTGAATTGTTCTTGCAGCACTGCCTCCAGCTGCGGGAGATTTGGTTGGCTGGTATAGATTAGTGTCCTCTGCGTACATGTGTACAGTGGAGGCTTTGCAGACATTGGGCAGATCATTTATGAATATTGTGAATAGCAGGGGGCCGAGTATCGAGCCTTGAGGTACACCGCACGTGACTGGGAGGGTAAGGGAAGTGCTGTCAGAAATGGACACATATATTGCGACCGATCAGACACCTATCACCAATACCGGAGTTTGTACGTTTTTGTAATGGGATGCCATGGTCTACTGTGTCAAAGGCCTTGGCAAAATCAAGGAAGATGGCTCCAGTTAGGTTTCCTTGTTCCATGCCCGCCTGGATATCATTACAAACCTTTAAAAGGGCAGTTGTAGTTGAATGTTTTGGACGAAAGCCTGATTTGATCTGGGGTTAAATAGTTCCGATACTGATAATAATCACGTAATTGAGTGTAGACACATTTTTCCAGAATTTTTGACATTACAGGGAGCAGTGCTATTGGTCGGTAGTGGGATACCAAAGTATTGTCTCCACCTTTATGGATAAGTACCACCCTTGCAGTCTTCCTGAGTTTGGGTATGTATCCAGTCGCCAGTGATTCATTGATTAGGGTTGCGGCAGGTTTTGCAATTGCTGGTGCACTGTTTTTTGCAGCATTGCTGGGATTTGATCAGGTCCAGATTGGTATTTAATTTTTTGGTTACGGAGAAGTTTAGTGATGACACTGACAGGCACTGGTCTAAAACTGAATTTCTCTGCGTTACAGGGTCTTTGCACAGTTGGTGGGGCCTGACCTGTGTGCGGCCTTTCTGATTGCGTGTCATTTCCTAGCTTAGCAATCAGGGTGGTGGCGCATCCAACAAAATAATTATTAAAAGCATTTGCTACATCTAGCGGGTGTTGTACAGTTTGCTTGTTTGCTTTGACAGCAGCTGGTTGGGGGTGCTTGTATGTTACTTATAATTTTTCCAAAAATTTCTAGGGTTTGATATGTTATTGTTTAAATTTTTATTGACGAATTGGGCTTTAGCCATTTTTGTTTGTTTTTGTGCATGCATTCTGGTATTTTCTGTATTCACAGTGATCGTTCATGGATCCAGTACTCTTGAAATTTGACCACAGGGAGTCTCTAAACTGGTACATATGCGTGAGGTCAGCTGTAACCCAGGGGAGGTGGGCCCCTTTTACTCGCACTTTGCGCAGTGGGGTATGGGTGTTCCAGACTTTCAGGAGCTCGGATTGAAAGTATTCAATTGCACAGTCCAGGTCTGGGATTAGGTTTAGTCTGTACCATGGGAGCTGTTTGAGATCATTTAGGAAGGATTCAAGATTAAATTTCTTGAAAGACCTGGTGATTATTACCTTTGGTGGACATTTTGTGGCCCTTATTTTGCGCACACAGTACACTAGGCAGTGATCACTGAAACTGTTAGTGAGAACGCCTGCTTCCTGTATTCGATCAGGACATGGAGAGAATCCAGTCCAGCAAGGTGTGGTTAGGGCTTTTCATATTAATGCGAGTGGGGGAGGAGATTAATTGTGTTATCTGCAAAGCCTTAAACAGTGAGCAGTGTTTATTGTTTTTAGGATTCAGCCAATCAACATTAAAGTCGCCGAGGACCAGCAGTTCACTTTTTTGGTTTTGAGCTACTAATTTACTAAGGATTTGGGTTATGTCAAAAAGGGAGTGCACTGGGGAACACGGTGGGCGGTAGAATCCAGCAACAATACTTGTTTTACTGAACGGGATCTCAATAGTACCAGAAAGGAAATCAAATGTGGCTGGGGAGCTAGGATTCTGCAACGGGGTGAACTTTATGGAGTTGTCAACATGGATAACATTTCCCCCTCCTCTCTTAGCTCTGTCCTTTCTAGAGTATGAACACCCTTGTATTGCTATGGCAGAGTCTGGCACTTTAGGGGTTAACAATGATTCTGTCAGCACAATGACTTTAGGTTTGTAATAGAAGCACCAAGCTTGAAGCTCATCCAGTTTAGGGAGTAAACTGCGAATGTTGCAATGCACAAAGGAGAGGCCTTTTTTAGTGGGGAGATTAAATATGTTGTCAGCTATTGGACCTGGGTTGGATTCAACATCATTTGCAAGTGCAAGCAGCAGAATAAAAAGGAATTTGGACATCTGTTTCTTTTTGGAAAATAGTGATTGGAGAGTTTTTAAGCTCTGTTGTGTGGGATTACTTGTGCATTACAAATAAAACCACTTTATAAAACACATGCTTTTTTTTTTGTTTTGTTTTTTTGTAATTGCATGTAAAAAGGAAAAATAAAGTTAGTTTTTTAATCTGTTTCTATTTTGTGGATTTTTCCCATGGTGTACCATTTACCAAAATCTGTGCAAACGTTTTACTTTACTGCTGTGGTTTATCTTGTACACGCAGGGTTTCTCAACTCCAGTCCTTCGGGACCCACTACAGGCCAGATTTTAAAGATTACCTTGGGGAAATGCAGGCTGAAACCTGCAATCACTGAGCAGCAAATCATATCACCTGTGCTGCGCTTCAGATATCTGGAAAACCTGAGGTGTAAGCAGTTGAGAAACACTGTGTACAGTATTAACACTCAATGACGTGGAGGAGGGATTGTATAGATAAGGCAACAGGAGGTCTATTGTTATCCTGGCTACCTGAGAAGAGATGACAGGAAGCTTAAAAGACTGCTAATCAACACCTCTGTGATGTCCTTTTGAATACATCTCACACAATACAATGATGTGAATCCGCTATCAACCTATTCACTCTATTCTGTGACGAAAGCCACACAGTGAGCAGCAAGTGATGTAAAGATGCTGGGGGGGGGGGATTTTACAACACACAAGATCACACAATGGATGCAACCAGTGACACAGTAAAATATTTACTTAACTAAACATACAAGAGAATAACAAAGCACATGTAAGATATCAGTAACATAAAATAAACACAGTATTTTTTTGGTGGTCGAGACCCTATAAAGTGCATTTTTTTTATTTTTTTTTAAAAATCACGAATTCCGACATAATATTGCAGACTTGCTGCTGGGTCGAGTTTTTGCTCAATACCTTTCTCAGCTCTGCGTTCTTTTATCCTATAGTCTAGTAGTCCATGCTTATCCCGCTCACCTTTTCTGCCCGCGTCATTTTGAGGCTTTTGCAATCCTTTGCAAATGGAAACTCTTGCTGGACCTGCTTGTAATAACATAACCAGGCTCTTTCCCAAAGGAAGTAGAGCGCCCCTCCATGCGCAGCAGTCTGACTTGTCCCCGGGGTACATTGCTCCCTGGACCTGACACAGGTTAAATGCCTTTCAGACTTTAATTGCGTAAAATTGCAACGATGTAGCAGCAAATAATTTTTTCCCCCCCCAAGTTTTTCTGCACTGAAAAATGTAAGTGAGTGGAGTTGGCAAATGACTATTGATTTGGGAAACTGTGTTTTAAATTTCTCTTGGCAGTTCTATATTACAGTTACAAGCTGGATTAGTCAGAGCGTTTATAAATAACCCTAAAGCAAGCTTTTGATTGAAACAGGTTGCGTCTTATTCTATTTCTTCTGATGCCAGCGTTCTCAAATTTAATTTATGCCTTTGCATATCCTGTCTCCGTATTCCTCCCCCTGCTACATATAAATCTTAATTTATATGTCTGTTTTGACGGCTGCACAGATATACGAGTGCATTGTATAAGATGCACGTCAAGGCACTTTGTATTATTATTTGTTTTTTTTTTCTATCAATGCTAGAGGCATCTCCAGCGCACATCAATGAAAGCAAAAATCCCTGACATTGAATGGGTTAATTTCCCTGTGTGTGTATATCGCTGTATCTGATAGCATTCAATGCTGCGCTCTGCATTGACAGGCATGAGAATTCATTGTACGATGACCCAGGCCATTGTACGTATGTATAATCCAATTATTCAGGCACTTGTATGTATTCTTTATTGGAGGGGCATGTGATGGGCAGACCTCTTGACCTGTGTGGATGATGCATAGAATTCATGGCATGTATGATGGTCTCTGATTAGCATAATATTTTTTTTTTTCTTTGGCAAGTTTACTAGAAATACCCATTTGTGAAGGGCAGACATAGAGATAATGATATGGTGCAGAGTGGTCAGTATAGGCACATACTATGAAGTGGAACAGCATTGGCATGGTGATATGACATTCAGGGCTATTCAAAAATCGGTGAAAACCTTGAATGACTGGAGAATTGAAAATTCTAGGTCAAAATAGCCAAACCAGAAAAATTCTCCCCTTTATCTCACTTTCCACATCGGCTATTTGGTCTAGATTAGTCATTCTCCTGGCAATTCTCAAGGTTTTCACCTCTTCTGAATAGCCCTGATTGTCTCCTTTTTATAAAAAGCCAGGCATCCTAACCAAATCGTATAAATTACTGACAATTCCATGCAGCATGACCTTTTTATTCCAACATGGCAGAGTTTCAAGAAGTTAAAATTGCCTGTTTATAAATAATATATTTATAGGTTACAGTTACAAGTATTTATAGAGCGCCAACAAGTTCCCTAGCGCTGTACAATGGGCAGAGACAGAATAACAAATATACATGCAAGTTAAACACAGAACAGTAGGAGAGAGGACCCTGTTCAAGAGTTTACAATCGAAGATGTTCATTGTCCTAGTGAAGTATCAGCATCTCGTTGGGGATTATTCATGATGAGACCGTTATTAAATTGGAAGTGGGGAGCTAAATGAAGTTAAAATTAAACACCTGTTACAATATACATTTTGTATTTACTTAATCAGTGTTTCGCAAACCTGGTCCTTCTGGTTTACAAACAGGCCAGGTTTGCCAGATGCGATTATGATTTGCTGCTCAGTGATTGCAGAATTCAGTCTACATTTCCCTAAGGTTGTCATTAAAACCTGGCCTGTTAGAAGTACCCGATGACCTGGGATGGGAAAAACCCTGCACTAGAATCTAGATAATCGTACTATAAATACAACCAAAATATAACCTGTATATAGTAGTAGAACTGTGTGTTGCTCTAATACAAAAAACTAAATAAAACAAATATCAATATACATATCCGCAATACATATTCTAAAATACCCAGTATGTGTTATTAAGCATAAAAAACACCTGAAAAAGCTGAGCTCCCCATCGTGTCTTCCTAAGATCTACTTCTCGGCAAGACCACCTATAGGCTCACTCCATAGTCCCCATTGCACCTTTCTTGCTAAATCTCCCGCACAGCACCCCACTACCTCTCATACACGGCTATTTACAACCACCTGTGTCACCCTTCTACTCTTAGATTGTAAGCTCTTTAGCAGGGTTCTCTCTCCCATTGTTCTGTGTGTCTAACTTACATGTATTTATGTTTCAGCTATTGTACAGTGCTACAGAACTTGTTGGCGCTTTATAAAAACTTGCATGCACGGTCTGAGTCTCACCCTTAGTTCTGTGATGTTCGAATTTGGGAATATGTTGTGCAGCATCCACTATCCGCATGGACTCCCGTCTCTTTATTCTCTGCAAGGTTTATTTGGATGGAAAATTGTGTGAGATCTACCACCAATTCCGTATGTACATATAATACACAAAACCCGTCGAGCATGCTTTATACGTGGGATGGGGCCAAGGTCTACACACAGAATAAATTTATATTCCATCTCGTACACACACCCTGAAGGAGATTTTATATAATATTTTTAATAATTTCGTCCCACAACGCATGCGTTCAAGTGCGGAATTTTCCACTTTTGGTGTCGTTGACAGCACTCCGAAAAAAAACCTTCAGATTTTGGAAAATTTCGGCATTTGATGGGATTCAATCAGACTGGTTATATATATCTTATTGACCGGGATCCTGTGTACAAAGGATAGTCCTTGCGTTTTCTAGACTTCCCTAAGGTACCTAGGCCCTCTGGTACCCTGCACCCCCTCTTGGATATTCTAATCGGAGTATGATACATTTCCACAAATGTCACGCAGAGCCTAAACCACACTTGGACGTTACGGTTTGTATATACAGCCGAGAGAATTAACACTTCTAAAACGCAGAATGCCTTTTTAACGAGAATTCCCCGAAAAGTCGTGCCTTCTCTCCCATGCACCCGGAGTACTAAGCATTCCTCTCATAGCCATGTGGTGATGTCTCATTCAATGCATTTAACCCAGCACATCAATGTCTCTTTCAGCAAATGGACTCTAACGTTATTTGTGCATCATCTGACAACATGAGAGCACGAGGCGATGTTTGTTGTTTGTAGAGTTCGAATGGGGCATGCTGCTAGTATCCATGCCGTGCTGAACACACAGTATCAATCAGTGACAAGCCATCTCTGTCTGTTCTCCATAGGTCATCCCGTTAGACATTACAGTGGAGCTGCAGAGACAGATTATGTCCGAGCTTGATATCCTGTACAAGGTATGTGAGCTTTGTCTTCTGTCTTGGGAATTGCTCTCATTGGCTTCATAAATAAATGGATGTCTTCCCTATTATTATATTTTTATTCTAGAATTCCCTGCTTACGCGGTTTACATCGCTTCCTTTCTTTCTTCCAATATGTTTCTTTTAAACCTCCTCTTAATGCGAGCTACGCTTAAGTCCCATTTCCACCGTCTCTTCTTGTCCATTATTCTTCGAAGATCTGCGGATGTCTGCATGAAATTGTTGCGCCCCCTTCTCAATACCTGCACTGGCTCCAGAAATTCTCAACACATTCCCTGTGCCTTTAACGCCACATGTATCTGCTTATCAGGTGTGTGTATGTCCATGCAATAGACAGACGTGGTGATAATGTGTGTGTGAATCCTTGGTGGTGATATGCAGAATTGAGATCTATACTGTATATTCCAATGAGGGTTTGGCAACCCGAAATGTCAATTTCTTTCCTAAAAGATATTAAAGATTTGGAGTAGGATCTGACGAGTTGGGATACATTGATGCTGTGACAGGCTTAAACGAGTTATGGCCATATTTTGTGAACTAAACTCGCATCATTTATTACTCTAGTTAGGTTGTAGAAAGATATATTAATTTTAAATCGTGTTAAATCTTTGAAAACCTGGAGGGTCTTTTTATATTATATTATATTTTATATGGCATACATTTAAGGCTGGGGTCAGACGAATGCAGTGCGAACGTGCGTTTAGCCGCACTTTATTATGGCCGTGGTAGCAGCAAATGACGTTCAGCGCAGGCCCACACACTAAGTTCGGCCGCGCAACGCAAGCGGCAAATGAACGCATTTTTGCAAGAACGTCGAACCGCTAGTACTGACGTACAGCGTGTGCTGCGTCCGCATAGCGGCGTGTGTGCGTGATTAGGAGACGTCAGACTCTGCTCATGTCCAGCCAACATCACGTCCAGACACCCAAAGTTTCCTGGTTTGGATCCGTATGAAATTACGGCCGAAATTGCACATCGTATGACCACTATCGCGTCTTCCGTGAAAAAATGTGTTCGGACGCATCGACGCACTTTTCGACGGTAGACGTGAAAAATGCGTTCGTCTGACCCTAGCCTTAATCCATGTCAGACACAGAAATATGTCATGAAATTCATATGCTATATATTGAAATCCCTTCACTTAAATGTATATGCTGTACGAGTTGTGTCTAAAAAGTTTGGTAAATGGTCCGTTATCTCAACGGCAACATACGCCAGGTGTGCGCACATGACTATTCAGAGAGACCTCGAAGAGCCACCTAGCGTGGAGTAAGCCTGACTATCGGGATAAAGCTGCTGCAGGCAGTTGACACGTAGTCAGTGTGAGAGATAGGGTCACAGAGCAATGGAGCAACGAGCGAACATAAAGTTCAGCTACAAATTGGGGAAAGTGACGACGGAGATGCATGAAATGTTGGTACAAGTGTACGGGACAGAAGCTGTGAGCAGAAAATGTGGATGTCTGGTTCAAATGGTTTCACAACGTGAAGGAAACGACTGAGGATGAGCTGCGTTCAGGTTGGCCGTTGACAAGCAGAACCCCAGACATGATTGAGTGATTGCGGCAAATGTTGGCACAAGATCTGCTACTGACTACGATTGGCTGAAGAATTGGGTGTTAGCAAGGGCACGGTGTGCACCATCGTCTGCGAAGATTTTGGTAAGCGGAAGATCTGTTCTCGTTTGTGCTGCACAAGCTGATTTAACAGAAAGCAAAACGGATGGAGACCTCTGGAGATTTCATTACCATGCGTGACCAGGATACATCCTTTCAGCGAACCATTGTCACAGGGGATGAGGCCTGGTGCTACCGGTTTGATCCAGAATCCAAGCGGCAATTGACTGAATGGCGTTCGTCTTCCCTGCGACCCAAAAGAGTCACCTGCAATTTCACTGTGCGAAACGTGTATGTGTAGTGTGCTCTGAGTAGTATGTTGTGCATGTATTAACTGTGTAATGTCTTCTGTGCATGCAGTGTGCACTTACTCCTTCCTCACTAAGCCATCATCACACTGTGTTCACACACTCCTACCTCACTCACCCAACCACACATTCACGTCTAGTTCACTCCAATCACACACTCAATCTGTCACACCTGCTCACACCATACTACTCTGCCCCCCATTTCCATCACATTCAGTCCTTTTCATTCCTATGAAAAAAGTGGCCCTGCGTTTATCCTTACACCTGGACCTGCAAACACGAGTCGGCCCTGACATCAGGTAAGTGCAATCGTGACTATTCAGTGTTGTCAGCTAGAACACAGAGAACGCCAGTCAATATAGAGTCTGACCAGATGTACTGTTGGCTAAAGATACATGTCAGATCTACTCTGAGACGGGGACATGATTTTAATCCATGCTTCCTTCAAGGAAGCCATGAGTTTTAACATATGCGTCATTATGCGTGTATTTTTCTTCGTAATATGCAGTATTCAGAAAGGATGCAAGAAGGGCTGGAGGAATGGTTGGTGAGCTTTTAGAAAGGGCAGATTTGCCTGAAGTTCTCAGTTCTGCTCTTGACCAGCAAAGGCAGCCACATACCACAGCTCATTGTACTAGCTCTGAAGCATTATCCCAACGTTTTAGGCATAATAATAGATCGGATCCGAGTCTATATTGAATGGTGAACTCACTGTTCTAGCTGGAAACACTGGATAGTCATGATCGCACTCGCCTGTTGTATTAGATAGGTCCACTTCTTTTGACTGCAAAAGTAGACCTAACTTACAGGGAACAGAATTAAGGGACCAGGATCATGTGACTGACTAATCTCAGTATATGAAAATGTATTTTTCACTCCAAATCCGTTTCCGTGTATAGCACATGCATTTTATTAAATGACCTATACATTTCAATATATAGCATATGGATTTCATTTTGTATCCTATATTTCAGTGTCTGACATGGATTTAAATGTATGCCGTATGGATTTCAGTATATTGCCTATGCATTACAGTAACCGAAATATGGATTTCATTATATAACCTGTGCATTTCAGTATATGACATATCAATTTCACTGACATCTGGATTTCATCCTGTAGTACAGTGGTTCCCAACCGCGGTCCTCAAGTTCCCCCCAACAAGCCAGGTTTTAAGGATTACCTTGGGGAAATGTAGCCTGAATCCTGCAATCACTGAGCACTAAATCATATCACCTGTGCTGTGCTTCACATATCTGGCAAACCTGGCCTGTTAGGGGGACTTGAGGACCGCGGTTGGGAACCACTGCTGTAGTATATGGATTTCAGTATATGATATATTTTCATTATATGTGCATTGCATTATGTGTTACACACTTCTCACTGTATGATGTCATTGCTTCTGTGATGGAAGCGAAGTATAAGCAAGGCTTAATTATGCCTGTATGTATGTTTACACTGCATTACGTCTTCATTTTCCTTCTATTCTTCAGTGTGATTCCATGTATATAATTGGATTTTATGGGGCCTTCTTTGTGGAGAATCGGATCTCTATCTGCACAGAGTTTATGGACGGTGAGTTAAATATGTGATACCGGAGAATAAACCATAGATTTGTTCTCTGCATTCAGTGTATCCATAAGCATTGGACTATTGATGCCACCACATGTCTCACACCACAGAGGATCCTGAGCATTAAAGGCTTATGAGTAGGCGCCCTCTTAGGTGCAAAATGAATTAACTTGCTGCGGTGAACAAACTCTTTTGCACTTTTTTGGCTGTTGTGGAGAATGAACTAATTTTAAACCATATTCTATTAAATGTGACATTACCAGACTGCATAATTTCAGCAGGGACGCCGGTTCATACGATTGCGCTTTGTGCAAGAGAACTGCCTGTACGAGGAGGATCCTCCTGAACGGCCCAAACAATAAGCAATAACATTTTTATATTTACATTATTTGTAAATTGCTGTCTGATGATGTGACTCTAGTTTATAATATATTATAGGAGGGGGGGGGGGTTGATTGTAACAGTGTCCCGTGCACAGAATTAGTGTGCCAACCTTTTATATGACACACAGAGCATTTCATAGACTAGGTCTCCTTTTCACCCAGGTGGATCTCTGGATGTGTACAGAAAAATTCCCGAGCAAGTTCTTGGCAGAATATCTGTTGCTGTGAGTATCCAACATCTCAAACTGTACAGTCATTCAGACAGGCTGGTTTGCCAGGTGACCATTGCAGTGCACAAACTGAAGTATTGACCGTGGCTTATTTTATTGAATATTAAACCAATTACCGTAAACATAATTGACTAACTTTCCAGACTTGGGAACACACGGATTTATTTATTTTTTGGGGGGTTTTTTTGTTCTTCAGTGAAGACACATGATGTTTTTTGTCTGCTTTGTAGATTAAATCTTATTTAGGGGTTTTCGTAAATTATTTAGTTCCGATACCCATGTGGTAATCTGTTAAGCGCCAGTGTTTGCCAGCGTTGCAAATACCAGGTAAAATCTCCGGTATTGCAGTGCTGAGAAATGTAGGCACTTCTCAAAATTATAATCAAGAATGCAAACGAGAGGCTTTACAGTATAGCTTCTCCTTTTCCGCTTTGGATTATAGTTTTGAGAAGCACCGGCTTTCCTCGGCACGGCAATACTGGAGATTTTAGAAACACCGGCAACTTAGTGGTTAACCCTTCAATCTCTTTCTGACCAGTTGTTCACTTTTACCTCATTTCCCCATTACACCCCTGACTGATTCTCATTTCTCCCCCAGTATGTAGAGCTATATTCTATGAAGGACACACATTCAGATCAGTAATTGACAAACAGGTTCCATGTGGCTCAAGGTTGCCAGCCTTCCATTCAGTAACCGGTAGAAAAAGAACCGTGCCAATCACCCTGCAGTAATCCACTTACAAGGTGCTTTTATACGGCTTCCGAATACCAACCATACACACAACTTATCGGTTGATCTTCTGAGCCTTTTAAGAATGAAAGCTCTGAATGGGACCTAAAACATTGTGTTTACGGTTTGTGTTCAGAAGCTACTTAAAAGAAACTTTTATGTGGACTTCTGCAGGGTGACCAGCGCTCTTCTTTTTCTACTTGCTATTTTTTCCACTATGACCGAAGTCTCTGAATTTTGTGTCCTTTGAATTAGTTATGCTTTATAAGGCCAAACCTCTTTTTCCTTGTTTCCATTCCCTTTCCTGCTCCAGTATGCTGCATGGTAGGTAAAATTTAAGGATTAGTAGAGAAGGGGAGCAGTAAAATGTTGCCGAGCGAGTTCTACCTCCTGTAGCATAAAATAACTCCTTCGTGCAAGGACGTTTCTCAGATTGATCTCTTACAGCAGTGGTTCCCAACCCCAATCCTCAAGTCCCCCTAACAGGCCAGATTTTAAGGATCACCTTGGGGAAATTCAGAATGAATCCTGCAATCACTGAGCAGCAAATCATATCACCTGTGCTGTGCTTCAGATACAGTATCTGATTGGCCTGGCAGGGGGACTTGAGGACCACAGTTGGGAACCACTGTCCTACAGAATAGAATGTATGATTATTACAATTATTTGTGATTTGTGCACTGGTTTCCTGTGTTCTACAGTCACCTTATTTATGGGACGCTTTTTTTGGCTGCTGATCTTTGCAGATTTCGAAATAATCAAAAGGTAGCTTCTAATGCCATCCAAATGAATTCTACATTTTCTTCGACAAAACCGATTCAACCCCACCTTTTATAGACAGAAATCTACACACCAAACAATCAATGCACCTAATTTTAAACTTTTATCTACCTTTTTATATCACAAGCGTGTGGAGGTAATAGCTAGTATTTGAAACATTAGATACTACTACGAGTTAATCTAGGCTCAAAAACATTTTGGGCCCCATTCCAACGCTGTTGTAAACGTAATCACAGCTGTTTATAAACATAACTCCATAGACTAGAATGGCTCCAACCTTGGAATAGGGCACTTTGTGTGGATACAGCTAGGGACCCAGGTTTTGCATCGAACACTTCTGAAATGCATACTGTAATGTTCGTGTATCACCCTCCTCATGTATATATTAATAGATGTGCAATCTTGATATACCTCTCTTCTAGGTCTTGAAGGGCCTGACTTATCTTTGGAGCTTAAAGATCTTACACAGAGGTGATTTTCCTTCAACTAAACTTTTACAAACCAAAATAGTTATTTTAGGCTAGGGTCAGACGAACGCATTTTTCGCGTCGACCGTGGAAAAGTGCGGTCACGAACGGACATATTTTTTCACGGAATACGCGGTAGCGGTCATACGATGCGCCTTTTCGTCCGTGATTTTGTACGGATCATCAATAAAACACTTTTTGTGTCTGGACGTTATGTTGGCCGGACATTAGCAGCGTCTGATGTCTCCCAATCACACACACACGCCGCTATGCGGCCGCAGCGCACTCTGTACGTCAGTAGTAGCGGTTTGACGTTCTCGAAAAAATGCGTTCGTTTGCCACTTGCGTTGCGCGGACGAACTTTCGTGCGGCCGTACTTCGTGTGTTCCCCGGCATTGGACGTCATTTGCTGCTAGCACGGCCGTGATTTTGTGCGGCTAAACGCACGTTAAAGCTGCGTTCGTCTGACCCTAGCCTTAGTCTGTATTCGCTTTGTTTGTCATTAGATTAAAATAGCTGATGCAATGTTTCCTTAAGCTATGAATAAAAAGCTTCCGGAGGTTGAGTATCATTTATCCAAAATGCTTGGGACACAGAAGTGTTTCCGATTTTTTTCTGGATTCTGGAATATTTGCATATAATGAGATTGTTTGGTCATAGAACGCAAGGCTAAGCACTCAATATATTTAGATTTATCGTACAACTCCTACACAGCCTGAATGTCATTTTATACAATGTATTATAATATATTTCTCCCTGTCAGGTGTAGAATTTTCCAGTTGTGACATGTTGGCACCAAAAAGATTGCAGATTTTAATCTGACAGTATATTAAACCTGTGTGTGCACTTGTTGAATTAGATGCAACACTGTCCTCAGGACCTGTGAACAGGCCAGGTTTGCCAGATATCTGCAGCACAGGTGATATGATTTGCTGCTCAGTGATTGCAGGATTCAGTCTGCATTTCCACAAGGTAAAATTTGGCCTGCTTGCAGTCTCCGGAGGAAAGGTTTTTGAAAGGAGTGTTTTTACACCTTGCAAGTAGCAACGTGGCTCTACAATAAAAATTATTATTCCCCCCCCCCCCCTCAATGTGCCATTGGTATGTTTGCAGCTCATGCTAAAATAGCGGAATATAATGTGATGTTTGCAGTCATAGGCCTTTCTCATCACCCAAACATGTTCTGTATTTGAGTATGAACCATTGGATGTGCACATGTACAGTTTGCAGTTCAGGCTGTTGCAGAGCACAGCCATGAAAACAACCACGGTGCAGCTGCCATCAGTTTAGGCGTTAGCCCTGCTTGAATCAAGACCTACACATAATACAATCGTGCTTGTTTAAATGTCATGTACCGGCATGAAAATTGCATACTGTAACCATTTACTTTCTATTATATGTATGTTTAACTATATGCTGTCTATGATGTATGCATGCTGACAGATGTTAAACCCTCCAACATGCTGGTTAACACACGAGGACAGGTGAAGCTCTGTGACTTTGGAGTGAGCACTCAGGTAAGCGTTTTATGTACTGTGTTCTGTATGTAATGCAGTCATCAATTGCCCACATATGGTCCCCGACTCCTACATAAACACACACAGGTACCAAATCATTTGAGGTCACTTCCTCATCCGTCACAATCTCACAAGTAGCTGTATGGGTTTCTAGGCACAGGAGGGCTTTCCAGCAGGTAAGGGGTTTAATAGAGTAACAGATGATGCGGTAATTACTGATGGGATTGCGGGTTCATTAATATGCGTCCAGGGGAGTTGGGCAAAAGATCGGTTCTGTCCAGACAAAAGGATGAGATGGTTTGGGGGTGGGTTTCATGGGAAACTGCTATCAAAAATAATAATTATTAATAAAAATGAATGTATGGCAAAACAAAGCATCCAAAGCCTGGGCAGGACCCTCCCCCCCAAATTGTAATTAATTTCCATCTCTCGGAATCCCCAGAGACGACCCATCAGGTTGACCCTTGACCTTCCTGTCATGTTACTTTGAATAGGCCCCTCCACTCCTCCTCCTCGGCTAGAGACCGCAAGGCTCAGGGGGCCACTAGCTATTCAGTGCGGCCCCACCTGCTGCACTGCCAGCTTCACTCATACAGGCTGCTGTCTTTATTGTGTGACTTCCACTCGTACACTCGATGCCTCAATTGCTTTTTCATTGTGCTAGCACTCTGCTCACCGGATCTATCCAGAGGTGTCTTTCCAGCATTGTCTGTCTTCATCCTTGTTTCCCCTCTTGTAGCCGAGCCATGTTTAAATATTTTTCCTTGTGTAACTCTGTCACTTTATTTACTCCCTGTCTTTTTGCTTAAAATAATTTTTCTGGATGTGTTTTACCTGGTGATCACTAAAGCCCATGAGTTCCATCACATTGCAGCTGGAGAGGCTGACGTCAGGGCATGCATGAATAATCTTTTAAAGCCTGGAGAAAATCCAGAGTCAAAATCCAAATGCAGGCTGATATCAAGCATCATAACATTTCATTTTAACTTCTAAAAAATAAAAGATTTTGCAAGATGATAGGAGTTGTTGTCCAACGATAACTGATTGTATACAGGTTTCTTCTGTTTCCTCGAGCGCACAGCCCAGGTCTGCCATCCGGTGATTTATTCACAGCAATACAGACATTGTTTGGGTTTTTTTGTGGGAGAAAAGGCAATGTAATCATCTTCTGTTTAATGTCTGCAGTTTAAAGTGCTCTATATATTTTTTATCCCTGCGTTTTATATCTTTATTTCATTTTCTTCCTTTCCCTTGTTTTGATGGGTGGATTAAGTGAGAAATAATTGCCCGTTTTATTCTGTCGTCATTTTAATGTGAACATTTCTTTTTTCTTTTTTCTCCTTTTTTTTTTTTTTTTTTTTTTAGCTAGTGAATTCTATTGCCAAGACCTATGTGGGAACAAATGCATATATGGCGGTAAGTCTGTGACGCATAAGCCTATTATCCTATTTCCTAAATGGACAGTACATGCTCGTGCTGTCTCAATATATGCAACCTGAAAAGATGTGTTACTGGAATATACTCAAAAAAATTAACAAAAATCCACGTGCACAGCCACTCCGAGTGCAAGCTGAAACCACGAGGGACCAACCTCACAATGCAGTCAAGGTAAAAAGAAGGGTCCATGCACTCCAGATCAAAATCTTTAATGGAGCATCATGGCAATGTTTCGTCTGCCAAAACAGTCTTTGTCAAGCTTGACATGGACTGTTTTAGCAGCTGAAACGTTGCCTTGATGCTCCGTCAGTGGTTCTCAACCCTGTCCTCAAGTCCCCTTAACAGGCCTCATTTTAAGGATCACCTTAGGGAAATGCAGAATGAATCCTGCAATCACTGAGCAGCAAATCATATCACCTGTGCTGTGCTTCAGATATCTGGCAAACCTGGCCTGTTAGGGGTACTTGAGGACAGGGTTGAGAACCACTGTTCTATATGACTGTGATTAGAGGCAAGGAGATAGACCACCATCTTCTCAGCGGGTAGATGGAGAAAGCCGTTTCCCCTATAGTGTGAATTCTCAGCTGTCTGCTGATTAAGGCTGCGGTCGCATGAGCGCACGGAGTGCGACCGTGTGACCGTACTTCCCTGCTTCCGTCGCAGCTTTGTGAAGGCTGGACGAAGAGGGCCACACAGTGTAGCATGTGCGCTAGTTGTGTGCACTACCACCGGTTGTGGTTTCAGCCTCCCCGTCAAAAAGCTACAATGAACACAGATGGGGCTACAAAGCGGGATCCTCCATAGGAGGATTGTGCTTTGTAGTGCTGAGCGCAGTAACTGTGCTCAGCGAGGTGGTCACATGGGCATCATAGTGGAAGGAACGTCCACTCTCATGGACGTTCCTTCTGCTCAAAGAATGCTCATGTGACTTGGACTGCGCTGCCTTTTTACTGTAGGTACTGTGGTTCCCTCTAGGACAGCAGTTTTTTTGCTGGGACCAGTAGAGGAGGAGACGAGCCCTGAAGTTGCAAAGGGAATTCCCAACTATTTTTGTTTTACTTTACTGGTGAGCGGCTTAGCTGCCCAGTATTATAAGTGAGGGGAGAACAAATGTTCAGCTAGTCTCCGAATATGGAGTATGGTTTTGATTTGCTTGCTTCTTTGGATATACTGCCTGTACTGTGGCTGCAAAATAAAGCTAAGCCTTGAACACTGAATGGTCTGTCCAGCGGCTATATCACCTCTAGTAAAGATTTTGAACCGGATCTGGGGTGCCTGGACACTCCTTTTCACCTTGGCCAAAAATGAATAATTGACACAAACATTTGTGCCTTCTGCTGAGCTCTGCCCAATCCAAGAATTGAGTCATAATTTGAGGTTATCCCATAAATGCCTGCGTATGTGTGCTTTAGGCACTTGTCATGTGCAATTGAGAACTGTTTGTCATTTTTCAACCTTTTTACTGAATAAGTCTGCTTATCGATTACTCCCTGAAACTCTGTATTCTTAAAGGATAGTACAAGTGCTTGTATTGGTAAATGGATGCATCACTTCCTCCTGTGACATTTTGGAATGAAGGACTGAGCTTATAATTACAGTGATGGCTATTACCATTATAGGACCCTAATTGCAAGGAAAAAAGGTGCCTTTTGACGTTTGTATTATTTTAAAGTATTATTTCAATGCCGTGCTACACCATTTTACTTAAGAACTTGATTTTTTTTATACTATTTTCTATAAAGTAGTAGTAGCTTTACCTTGTCACGGTATCTTCTATTTTTTAGAAATTAGGCTTCCTTTGTCATTATCTACTGCTATGTATTTACAAGAACTTTGTGTCCATAGATAAAATGTTTCTCTTTTATCGCAAGTCTGCGCTTGGATAGTAATTAATTGATACTCTCTTTGATAGTGTGGTGGCAGATTACTTTGGATGCTCCTAGGTGTTCATTAAATGGATTGACAGATGAAGGGGTCATCCATCTGGTAATTAGAATAGGGGATTATATCCAGGTGACGTGACATCTCCTATTATTATTTTTTTTTCTTCATTAGAAAAATTACCCTTAAACCCTCTTGTCTCTGAAAGCAGTAATGCTTGAAGCATCAGTTGCACAGGTTGCCGTGCCGTCACTGTCAGTAAATGAGCTAGATGGTAAAGGCACATTAGGACTAGGGCTGTGACTTTTATTTACTGTTCCTTTTACTACCAAGCACTGACCTGGATAAAGAGACAAAACACTCATGTGGCACTAATTCCTGGGTTATACGGCTGCAAGGAGGGAGCTTAAGGCAGTCAGGTGCATTAAGGGCACTGTGTTAAGCTATGTCATGGGAATGCTCCTATACTACAATCCCACACCTGATACTGACACACTGCTAAGAAAATTCACACCGATATTTTGCATTCACCACTTTTCTGGACCCACAAACGCACACTGCTGCAGTTAGCAGGTAAGTCAAGCATGGTATTGTACATAAGCGCCACCATATACTCCAGTGCTGTCAAACTACAGCCTCCCAGAGGTTTCTGAATTACAACTCTCAAGATTATTTGGCCATTTATTATATTCAAAGAATTCTGGGATTTGTAGGCCATCCGAATGTGGTGGTCCAGAGTTTGACATCCGGAGATACACACCTATTAATGTGCCTTTTCAGGTGATGATGGTTATTTAATCAGTATTTATGGTTCCATTATTGTCAAACAGTGGTGGTTGTGCACGGAATGACCTAAAGATATGGTAGTCCCATAAACTTCCAGTTTAAGATTTGAGAACAACAGCTCGGTTCTACGGGATGAGAAACCTATTGATGAATTATTGGCTTCCGAGTCAAATACTGTTTCAGTATGTGGTAAAATAACATTTTGTATTGATCGCTTCATATAGATTAGGGGGTCAGCAACTCCTGGTCCGCCAGATGTTAGAAACACATTTCCCCTGAACCTCAACCAATCTAATGAGCATCCTCGGAGATGTAGTTTCCAAACATCTTGCTGACCTGAAAGATGTATACCTTTGAAAGATACATTCTGTTTGTGTTTTTGTATGCCGGATTCTAAACCTGGAAATGTATCGTTTATTAGGGAGTGTCCAGATCTGTATTGGCTTCTCCTTACCATTGCTGGAATAAACTTTCCATAAGTCTCATTGAGCCATGGAAAAATAAGAGACCGCATGTCTGTTAAGACCACATGTTTTTTCTTTTCATCATTGGCTACATAAAATTCCTATTAGAGTTTACAATCCTGTATTTTCTTTGACATCAGACGCCTGTAGTTCTTTTCTCTAATAGTCTACACATTAATGATCATTTATCTGGTATGTTATGCGATTCGACTGGTTCTATACAATTACATCTTGCATCAGTATCTGTTGATGAATTGTTGTTGGAGGATATTTTTTGTAATATTTACTCCATTTATTTTCTTGCAGCCCGAGCGAATTGCAGGGGAGCAGTATGGCATACACTCTGATGTATGGAGTTTGGGAATCTCTTTTATGGAGGTAAGAAGTGTCCTTGGGCAAGACACCTAACGGTACATACTCGCCACTCAGCACATACTTGAAAACGAGAGAAATCTCAATGTATCCTTCCTGGTAAAATCCTTTCTCAAAAAAATTAAAAATGTTAGACTCTGCAGCAAAGACACATATCAACTATGTTTTTGACAAATCCAGTGGCCTGGTGGAAACTAACTTTTTAAAAAAGGGTCGCTCTAGTGTTACTATGGGGGGTTGGTGGACAGTGGACTGAAATATATTAACCCCTTTTAACTACCCACCACCATACCTTTTGCGCACCCAGCCAATCAAATGCATTACATTAAATAGTCATAGAGGCTAGAGTGTCTAACACCTGGCTCCTATTTATTTTTTCGCAGAATTCAACATATAAAACTTTGCCTGGCTCCTGAAAATGTTAGGTCGGCCTCAGTTTCTTCCTCAGTTTGAAATGTATTTTTGAAAGCCGCGTACATGGCAAGATCATACCATTTACTGGAGAGTGGGATGGTCCCAATGCAAATTATGACCGTATGCTGACGCTCGTCTGACAATCTCCTAATACAAGCGAAGGAGACGTAAACAAAACCTATGCGACATTGTTTGAATAGTTTCTGGAAGTTGAATTGTGCCAGTGATTTTTTTTTTTTTTTTAAATTTATTATACAAATAGTAGATGCTTTCTAAGTGAGCAAAGGGAAGACCTTAATCAATAGCTGGATTATCCTAGGCAGTCTGGCTTGGATACCATACATCCAGTCTAATGACACTTGAGGGTTTCTTCGCTTATTTGGCAGTGATTTAGAATAGACAGAGGAATTTAAATTATTAGGGTAATTTGGCATTGCTGGCTAAATGGCTGTGATTAAAAGTATTTCTAGGTCAGGTGTTCTGTCCTAAACTAGTAATTCTCTATTGAACTTGAACTCTGTTAATTTTCCATAATTATTTCTCACACATCTATCTTATTCTTGAGTCTTTTCTCGGCTTTCTGCAACGTACACTCATTTGGAAACGCTTCTTCTGGTCGCTGAGCAGTCTATCTGACCTAATGATGTCATCATTGATTCCCTTTTAAAGGGACACTCTAAACCGTGTGATCACTCAATATTCTGTGAGTGGTCACACAGCTGTGAACTACCTGCTCCCTCCCCTCCCCCCCCCCCACTGTGGGGGCTTGGAGGGCTGACTCATCCATTCACACGCAGGGGCTTAGTCCTGCTCAGATCCCCAGCTCAGGATTATGGGCTTGGAATACTTTGGATACCGGCCCCATCCAATGGCATCAAAGCCTTACTGCATTGAGAGTTGCTGGAATGGCTGGAGCGCAGTGCTCCCTGCAGTCATGTGACTTGCTGAACTGGAAGCATGTCACATCCTGCAGAGACCAGTGCTGTATTAAGGTGAGATTTCAACGGAAACGAAAGGGTTAAGGCTGGGGTCAGGCGAGTGCACTTTTTGCATGAGACAGACTGCACTGTTTACTGTCCACTGTACTTTTCAAATGAGTCAATGGAGAACGACACACTAAGCACATGCACACTTTTTCACGCACGGGCAACGCATGTTGCAAAGGACGCCAAAATGGCATTGACGGGAAAAAGCTACACGGGCATAGAGAAACCCCTGCATACAGCTTTTTTTTTTCTCAACATCTGTCAAAACTAGCTGATACAATCTCATCCGTTACTGTGCGCAATCAGTGCGCTCGTCTGAACCCAGCCTAAAACGGGGGGGGGGGTCGGGTCAGGAGAGGTTAATGTTTAACATCTGTCTCCTGCCCCCCCCCCCCCCGTTTTAACCTTATAGTATCCCTTTAATGTTACATATCAGAGTTACAAAATACCAAACTTAAAAGCGATTTATAGGGAGATATAAATTTAATGCAGGCTGTTATGATACGGATTTTCCATCCTTTCTCATCCACTTCAATCAAGACTTTAGTCTTTCTAGTGCAAAATAAATGTGTCCTAGTTAAAAACAACAATTAATATCCACCCAAATCTCGCAAGGAATTGTGACTTTCAACCGTCCCAAGAATGGGTTTAAAAGCGCACTTGCTCTTATCATAACAGCCAATCATTGCTTGAGTCTGCTGTATGCTGGCAGGATACCAGCATCTTACTTCATGTATACCTTTCACACTCTCGACACGAATGTATGTCTTTCATCAACCAAGCTGACCTTCCCATTAATGGTCGTCTTTGTTTAAATTCATGCAATGTCGTCATTTTTCCATTATTAACCCTAGCTCCCCCGCAGTATACCTGTCACCCTGACATCTTACCTGTGCTCCCACAGCTGGCAATAATTTACTCCAATTCTGCCTCGTTCATTGTGTAATCATTAATCTATGTAAAGTACCATGAATAAATACATGTAAAAGAATGAATTGTGAAATAATTTCATGCATACATGATCCAACACTATTAAATTAAACCACTGACTTCCCATCGTCTCCCAGTGGAAATAGGCACCAAATAAACCCTGCACTGTAATAAGCTCGGGTTAGTCCCAGCCAATTACATTGAATTTTTCTGCAAAATCTCACTGGGCATAGCCGATTTGCTTCCAGTTATAGACTTCTTTTGTGAAAAAGAATAAAGGGTCCGCGTAAGACAGAGGGACTGGATGTGACGGACACACAGTCATAGTACAACTAGAGACAACTCCTGCTCTTGCAACCCTAGATAGTCCTACATGCTTTTCATGATACAGTAAGAGGAATTTGGAGCCCGTTGTTTTCCTTGAAACGTGGAATAGTGGATGGAGCATTAAATGCTGCTTCTCTGTGTATTAAGCCCTCTTTTGCTGCAAACTAAAGAGAAGGCCTATCTTTTCATGGGTGACATGTGTTGCCTAGCTTTTGGATGCTGTATAGTTACCATCTCCATTAATATATAGGGTAATTCAAAGAGCATCGAAAAGTCACTGCACATTCTGTGACTTTTCGTTCTCTTCAATTCGGCACGATTTGGCGATCCCATTTCGGCGACCCTACGGCGTATTCAGCAGAGCATCACAGGGTCCCCGAATTGCAGGGAAAAGTCACCGCAAACCCGCCGAAAACTCATCGCAAAACCCAGCGAATGCACACCGAAAACCTGCAAAAACATCTGGATTAACCATGCCGGAAAAACCCGAGCAGGAGTCGATCACACGCAGCGCAGCCGCTGGATAAACCCAACACCGCAGACGAATGCAGTGGAGGAAAAAAACACCTTTGCTTGAATGTTTGAAAAGTGAAACGCTGTTTACTGAGCGAAAATGTCTGAAATTTACATGTGAGGTCCAAGGAATGATAATAAAAAGGGCTGTTACAGAAAAAAGAACAAACGTTTTAAATTTTTTTCCGAAAAATGCTTAAAAGATCCAAAAAAATCTATGAATAAAGAGACTTTTTACTGCAGAATTTTATAATGAACGGTTTATTAGATATTGTTTCAAAACGGGAATATTTTTAACATTGAAGCCTATGGGATTCTCCTGAATAAACCTGCCGAATTAAACCACCGAATGGCAGGGCATTTCGGGAACCTTTCACTGCTGGTTTGTGTTCTCTGAATAGCCGAAGCAGTGCTTCTCTGTGGGGATTTCACTGCCCTCGAACAGGCACCGTATGTGCAGGCAATTCGCCAGGATTTGACGTATTGCCTGCTCTCTGGATAGCCGAATGGCCAAGAAAGGTAACCGGATGCTTATTTTCAGCGTTCGGTTACCTTTCGGCAGCCATTCGGATCTCTTTGAATAACCCTGATAGTCTCCCCCCCCCCACACATACACTTATTCGGCCTGTTAAAACGTGTGTTATATGTATACTAAAAGTTCATTCAAAATTTTACCCAACAAAAATCTAATGAATCAGGCTGTTTTGCTATAAACAATCTTTTTATTTTTATTTTATATATATATATATATCAAGAAGCATAAAGTACCATGTAGCCGTCTCTTCTCCCCCCCCCCCCCTTCCTACTTCGAGGAATCACCAGTGGCCTTGCCTGAGCCAAGGGGCTGAATGACACTGGCTGACCTGGCCGGGTGTAGAATTGGGGGCAATTCAGGACTACAATTAACTAGCAGCACCTCTGGCTGTGAATTAATAGTTGCTGGAAGAATATCTCCCTCCCCCCTCTGTCACAAAAGCAGGGAAAGTGGCGAGTGCCTCGCGGAGGGCTATCCATCACTCACTGACCAGAACTTCCGTAATTAGTGCATGTTATGGGCCTGTGCTCCAGCGATTCAGAAGCTGGCGCTCCAGCCGCAGCCAAACTTCTTCTGGAGTAAAACTCACAGATGATTTATCCAGTGGCTGCGCAGGGACACGGAGCAAGGGGGCGGCAAGGCGGCTGTGAAGTGTAAGCGAAGGTTCGTTCAGGCCCGGCTGGGACTTCCATGCATCAAACTCAGGCAGCCAATGCACACACGGCTTGCGCGAGAGCAGCAAGATAAATAAGGCAATTACAGCTTCAGCATTTGGTACAAAGCGAGTGAGAGCTAAACTGGGTCCAGCGGGCTGGGCAGAGGGGAGCAGGGCTTTTAAACAAGAACTGCGCAGTCTAATGCATGGCGTGCTGCAGGCGCTCGCCACGTTCATGCAAACCGCACTAATATAGTCACCTACATCTATACAGGGTGTACATAACCTAGTGTGGAGATGCCATGTATGACTTGGCCATGACCTGACGCTCAATGATATGTAATTACTGTGCTGTTTTGCCTTGGATTCCACGCGCGTCGTTTATGTGTGGCTGCCCAACCTCTCCATTATCCTATTCTTTGCCTGTGGTCATATTGCTTTCCTTTGTATCTCTGCCTTGTTTCCACATGCTCCTTCAGCAGATTGTGACAACCCATCTTGTTGATGTTGCCATGTCCATTGCCCATGTTCTGCATTTCTTTTTTTCTGTCTCCATGCCTGACCCCCTTGCCCATTAGCACCTGTCCTTTGCATTGTATGTCTTGTATTTGGCCAATATCAGGTCAGGTTTGTTTCTGTCAGTCCATGCGCCCGACTCCTGTGACCCTCTGCCAGGGTCAAAGTCTGCGCAAACTGCCAGCTATTAGTGTCATACATTAAACATGGAGCTTGCTTTGCTCCCCTCTCCGTGCTCGCTTTGTTTCAAACCCCAAGACGCTCTCTGCTCCAGCAGTCGGCTCACATCAGATTACATTCATTTGTAATTCCTTCACTTGCACTCTCGGCCTCATTCAGTTACTGTGCGGTGCCTTCCTGCAATCATTCATGCTCTGCGCTCTTGTAAATTCAAGAGAGAGGTCCTGCCCTGTAGATGCTGAGATTTAACCCATTGCGTGCTGTGCACTTTAATCTGTGTATCATTGAATTATGGTGTTAACCATCCTTTAATGACTAAATATAATTTTCTTGCTGGTTTTATATGAGCAGTTAGCCTTTTTAGAGACCAAGATCTGACGTCCTAATCTGCTGGTGTTTAATATTTTAAACCTGTAGAGGTAATTTAGAAAATTTAGACAACTCGCTTGCAAGATTACCTTTTTTAATTTTCCTTTCTGATTAGGAGCAACATGTTCTCCACCACTTGTGTTCTTTCCAGTTGACACATACAGACAGAAGTGACAGGGCCGCATAGGCTTCATTAAATGGAACATACGTTTTGTATCTGCAGGCTAACAATGAAAAACATTCTATGTCGCTCTCTACAGATCTGTTTCAGAACACCTTAGCAATTATAGCTTCGTATTAATAAGAGCAAGTAATGCGCTGAGTAAACTGAGTGCTGGCACACACTGTGTCGTCACGCTGATGTTTAGGTGCAGTGCAAATGGTGTTTATCGCAGAATACGTTTTGCATCTCTATACTATATCCTGGCTTAATTACTGTAACCCTCTCTTTTTATTGGCCTCCCCAACACCCGCATTGCCCCATTGCAATCTGTAATGAATGCAGTTGCCAGGCTTATGTTTCTCACCCGACACTCCTCGCATACCTCCCCCCTCTGCCGGTCCATCCATTAGCTTCCTGTACATTTCAGAATAAGGTTTAATATACTGTAGCTCACGTTCAAATCACTCAACCCCTCCTTACACGTCTTTGTTACTCCGCAAGCACATCCCTTATAGATCACTCTCCAGTCAGTGGACGACCTCTGCCTGTCCTGTCTATACCCACACCGCCAACTCTCGCCTCCAAGACTTCTCAAGGGCAGCTCCGTTCCTATCAAACTCTCCCCTAATCTTCAGGCCTTCAAGAAATCCCTCAAAACCCATCTCTTCAGATCAGCGTACCACATCACTGATGCAACTCCTTCCTCTCTTCACCAACCCATACATCATGATAGATACCACTTCCATGTAGGGCTGAAACAACTAATCGATAATGAGCACAGTTGACAACTCTTTTCATTATCGATTAATCGGTAGTGTATAGGACAAACTATTTAGAGTTGGACTGAGTCAAACGTTATAACTTCAGACTCTACTTCAGAGCTGATTGCAGAAGATGTGCCGCTGCTTTACTTTTTATGATTTAGTTGTAGGGTTATGTCAAACCTAACCAGTTTGTTTCTATTCAGTTTACATCTGTAGCAACACTATAGGCCAAATCCTGGGACACTGCTACTGGGTATGGGCGCTGTATCGCTGGTGTATTATATTTACTTGAAGCTGGAGTCCTGTGCCACCACTCCAACCTGCCTGCCACCCAGTCTTTGGTCTGGAGCTGCCATTCTCTGTTTGGTCCGCTCCCTTCGCACAAACTCCCTCTCACACTCGGGTCCAGTCTTTTGCCAAAACCCACTCCTTTCCACGTCTGGAGCCTCCTGCTCAGTTTGTTTATGCAATTATTGTAAAGGGACACTCTATGCACCCTGTGCTTGAAGCAACCCCCTTCTCATCCCGCTTTTCTGCTGACCTCATCATGTCTATCTGAACGCTCATAGCGGGGTTCATTTGGGGAGAACGCAGACATGGGCTTAAGCTGCGCATGCAGCATCAATCCATCACTCTGACCAGGTGTCTTGTACCTTGTGTGTGAAAAGTGTGCAATTTCCATTTGCATGTACAACATTTATGTAACTTATGCAAATTGCTTTTGAAAAAGGAGAGCGGATGCAGGAGTTAAGTAAACATAGAAACATAGAAACATAGAAAAATGTCGGCAGATAAGAACCTTTCGGCCCATCTAGTCTGCCCAATTACATGGATACTTTACCTGGATTTATCTTTTGTTTAGGATAGCCTTATGCCTATCCCATGCTTGCTTAAATGCGTAAACTAAAAACTTTATATATATTATTTATTTTTCATCCGCTGAATTGATTAATTATGAAAATAATCGTTAGTTGCAGCCCTACTTCCATGGCTCCCACTATTCCTGGACCACTGGCATTATTGATCTTGAAAACCAATAAAACTCCTGGTCTTCCTAAAACCCATTCCCTCTAGACTGTAAGCGCCTATGAGTAGGGCCCTCTATACCTCTTGTCTCCGTCCTATGTTTGTTTATTTGTATCTTGTTCCCTTTGATTATTGTAAAGCGCTGCCGAAACTGTTGGTGCTATATAAATGATGATGATGATGATGATGATTACAGTCTATGGGTGACCAGCTGTTTACCCAGAGTGTATAAAAAAAAAAGCATATTTATCAAAAATATTTTTAGCTAGATGTCCACCTACCCAATGTATGAATCTTGTGTGTGTGTCTGTTTTTTAGTAGTCTTTGAACTTTCCCTAAATCAAATTGGCATGATAAAATCAGTAATTTCCTAATTTTCATTCATTATGTATTTCCTGACTATAGATTATATCACGTTGAGCTGATTTACTGACATTAAACCATAAAAGCGAATCCAAATCCCAAACCGTTATCCATGCTGACCACCAGAAAAGTGATGAGAAATACTCAAAAACATCAAGCAAACCATTGAAACCAAAATTGTCCCATAGAGAAGTAATGGTTCGTCTATTCACAGAACGTGAATTGCACCAAAGTGTTGGCGAAATGCCCTGATTTTCGAGTGTTTCCGTTTGACCAGTTTAAATGGGCGAATACCATAGGATTAAAATATATATTGCTGCTTACTTTCAGCAAAAAGTCTTTATTTTTTAGATACTATTTTTGGTTTCCAATTTTTTTTTTTTCTTTACAGTGTTTTATTTTTTTTACTTTATTTTTTAAAATAACTTTTTTATTAGACAGGGGTTTTTTGTTGGTTTCCAAATTCCTTATTCGAGGTTTTGTAACATCACAAAAAGGCATGCAGAAAGATGGCCACGCACAGCCATCGCAGAAAGTAACAAACAGAAAATAAAACAAATAAACGGCAAGGGTCAATAATGGTGACAACTAGTCAGACTAAAGCAAAAAGGGCGAGTGGGCAAAACAGGACTGGAGATCCAAGCAAAAGAGTTGGCAAACCTCATGACGAGCAAGTGTGGAGGGGGGGGGGGTGGATGAGGGACTGACCAAGATATGTGACATTCCCGGCTTGCCCCGACAGCTCAAGGGAAGACCGGGGGCCATGGAAGGGGTCACAGAGCTGGAAGACCTGGGTCCAAGAGACACGGCCAGAGCCATGGTTGCCGCTCAGGAGGCTCACCCAGGACGACCCAGTGTCCTGCTATCCAAAAAAAAATGAGGGTGGTGAGGTGGTGGGAAACTAAGTGGCTTCACAGAGCCGGTTCAAGAGCTCTAGAAAATGCACTGCACAATAATAAAAATGCATAGGAGAGGTCATCGGGAGCGAATAGGCCTTGCAAACAGAAGTACCGTAAATAAACATTGCCACACAGAAAAGTCATCATGAATGTCTCCGATAAGAAAATCATGCCAATAGGTGCACTGCAAATTAAAATCAGGGAAAGAGAAGCTGGGAGGAATCGGTGTGGGGGGGCGCATCTCACCCAGTGGCGTTTGAAATGGAACTGCTGAAGTACGGTGGAGTGGAAAGCACTGAAATTTCGGTGCTCGGTGAATAAACCCTAAATGTTATCATGGTTGTCACATTGCTCAGAGCCCCTATTCCCTCTCCCCTGACCGTGGGAGGGTGCAGAGTGCAGGGCTTAGTCCCACCAGAACTCCATTTCCACTGCTTTGGCAACTTTGGGTCATTGAGAGTCACTGCTTTGGCTGGAGCATAAAGCCCCCCATTCAGTCATGTCACATTCTGCCATTGACAGCATGTCACATCCAGCTGGGATCTGAGGGAGACCAGTGCTGGATTTGGGTACTTATTGAAGCAAACAATGCTTAATTAGTAACCCTTCTGTTTTCTCCCCCCTCCTGTAGAAGTCCTGTAGGATCTCTAAAGCAGGGCTGTCATTCTCCAGCTCTACAGATGTTTCTGAACTACAACTCTGACGATTTGCTGGCTATCTATTACATTGAAGAATTATGCGTTGTAGGCATCAACATCTGTGGGGTCATAAGTATGACAGCCCTGCTCTAAAGGTTCTTCGTATTTAAACTCCATATGTATGCCTATGCAAAGCAGAACAAACCAGACAAGTGGAGAAACCTCTCATAAAATAATCTACTACTCGCATTTAGAAGTTTTTGCACAGCTAACATATCATCCACATATTTGTAAATGGAATCGTAGGAATACTTTTATCTCCAATCCACATTGTTACATATTTTAATAATATGTAAATAACAATTAACAGTAAAATATACTCCTTTTTTTTGTGCATGTAGATCATCCTCTAAGCCGTAAAACGTTTACATTAAAGCCAGAGTTACCTTTGCTTGTGTTGGGAAATGTTGTCGTTTTATCTAAAATATGTTTTGTTTCTGTTCGAAGTGGATTGTAGTTAACCGGAGTTCCCAGGCTTCTTCCTCCTGACCTAAAAACATGCTCTTTATGTATCAGCTGAGTCCAACTCCGCCAGAACCCATTCAGGAATGTTGCTGAGAAGTACAGTACATATGTTTAGGTCAGGAGAGAGAAGTCCACTGACTTTTTTTATTTAAAATGACATACAAGGTAGAACGTCCTTGATGCAGCCTGTAGGAAGTCAAACAAGGCCCATCACGATTATAAGGAATTGGTGTAATCTGGAGATTGTGGAGTAGTAGTAGTGTTGTTATTATTAATCTTTATAAAGCACCAGCATATTCCGCAGCGCTGTACAATAGGCTCAGTATAGACAGGGTTACAATACATTGAACAACATTTGACAAACCAATACAGGAGGAGATGAGGGCCCTATTCCCGTAGGAACTCAGTCTAGAAGGGTTGGGGTTGGAAACAGGAGAGGACTGCAAGGTGAGAGTGATGGACAGCTTGGTGAGAGTGATGGACAGCTTGGTGAGAGTGATGGACAGCTTGGTGAGAGTGATGGACAGCTTGGTGAGAGTGATGGACAGCTTGGTGAGAGTGATGGACAGCTTGGTGAGAGTGATGGACAGCTTGGTGAGAGTGATGGACAGCTTGGTGAGAGTGATGGACAGCTTGGTGAGAGTGATGGACAGCTTGGTGAGAGTGATGGACAGCTTGGTGAGAGTGATGGACAGCTTGGTGAGAGTGATGGACAGCTTGGTGAGAGTGATGGACAGCTTGGTGAGAGTGATGGACAGCTTGTGAGAGTGATGGACAGCTTGGTGAGAGTGATGGACAGCTTGGTGAGAGTGATGGACAGCTTGGTGAGAGTGATGGACAGCTTGGTGAGAGTGATGGACAGCTTGGTGAGAGTGATGGACAGCTTGGTGAGAGTGATGGACAGCTTGGTGAGAGTGATGGACAGCTTGGTGAGAGTGATGGACAGCTTGGTGAGAGTGATGGACAGCTTGGTGAGAGTGATGGACAGCTTGGTGAGAGTGATGGACAGCTTGGTGAGAGTGATGGACAGCTTGGTGAGAGTGATGGACAGCTAGGTGAGAGTGATGGACAGCTAGGTGAGAGTGATGGACTGCTAGGTGAGAGTGATGGACTGCTAGGTGAGAGTGATGGACTGCTAGGTGAGAGTGATGGACTGCTAGGTGAGAGTGATGGACTGCTAGGTGAGAGTGATGGACTGCTAGGTGAGAGTGATGGACTGCTAGGTGAGAGTGATGGACTGCTAGGTGAGAGTGATGGACTGCTAGGTGAGAGTGATGGACTGCTAGGTGAGAGTGATGGACTGCTAGGTGAGAGTGATGGACTGCTAGGTGAGAGTGATGGACTGCTAGGTGAGAGTGACGGACTGGTTGGGGCAGTGAGGTGTATTAGTGAGTCGGGTAGTAGGCTTCCCTAAAATAGGAACGTTTTAAGGGAGCCTTTTGAAGGAAGAGAAATTACGGGAAAGTCTAACTGTACGAGGGAGAGCGTTTCAGAGGATGGGGGCTGTGCGTGAGAAATCCTGCAGTCTATCATGGTAAGAGGTGATGCGGAGGGAAGCTAGGCGCAGGTCACTGTTTGATCTTAGGGAGCGGACTGGGGTGTATTTGGTGATTTAGGCTAGGGTCAGACGAACGCATTTTCACGTTGTCTGTGAAAAAGTGCGTTCGAACGAATGGACGCATTTTTTCACGGAGTACGCGATAGCGGTCATACGATGCGCATTTGCATCCGTGATTTTGTACGGATCATCAATAAAACACTTTGTGCATCTGGACGTTATGTTGGCCGGACATTAGCAGTGTCTCACATCTCCAATTCACGCACACACGCCTCTAGCGGACGCAGCGCACTCTGTACAACCGTACTAGAGGTTTGACGTTCTCGACAAAATGCGTTCGTTTTCCACTTGCGTTGCGCAGCCCGACATTTGTGCGACCGTACTTCGTATATTGGCCGTCATTGCCTGGCACTTGCTGCTACTACGGCCGTGATTAAGTGCGCCTGCACGCGCGTTCGCACTGCGCTCGTCTGACCCTAGCCTTAGTGTAGTACTTGTAAGTATAGTTGTTATCACTATAGAAAGTTTTTTTGCATTCTATATTGGACAGGAAATCTATAGGCTCACCATTGTCTTAGGTATACCCATATTGTAGCATGGGAGTAATTAGTAGGATTTGTTTTCTGGAAACTATGTTTGATGTATTCTCTTTCCTTCTCAGCTGGCGCTAGGAAGATTTCCATATCCACAGGTGAGCGCATACTGTGTATTGTGGGACTGGGGTTGTGTGTTGTAGCAATTACCATTTTTGTGTATTCTATTTAACATATCAATCATCTTCGGAGCTTTTAGTGTACCATAAATGTAATCTTTAAAAAAAAAAAAAAAGAGGATAAATTGGTTACTGGGGGTGTTTGCAAACACCTGCGGTCCCACATGGGTTCAGGAACAGGGAAAAGGAGTATGATGTAGCATTGCTGAGGTAGAATGGTGCCTCTGTGCTGAGTAATCCAAATGCTGATTATTAGGAGAAAGTGCAACGTTTCAGCTGCCTCCGCAGCCTTTCTCAAACCTTGAGAGAGGCTGCAGGGGCAGCCGAAACCTTGTGATTTTTTTCCTTTATAAATATACCGCATTTGAAGTGTCTGTTCCTGCCTTTGTTTTTCAGATTAATGCTCTTAGTACCATCTTGGGTACTGGAGCAACCATATGATTTTTCCTTATTTCTGTACGCTTGGTGTCGTGGACTGAGTGTACCTCTTTCTTTTTTGTGTTGCCGAACACCTTTTAAAAGATCTTTTCACATAGCTGGGTGGATTAGTATTGGCCTATATGACAATATACTACTTTTTTAATCATTGGGAAAGCACTGGGAGCCGTACTCTGTAATATAAATGGAACTGGACCCTGTATTCCTTTTTGTGGACAGCATACGCAGGCCTTTGGGTGTAGCATTAGAGTGCTGGAGTTTGCACCTGTCTAGAGTTGTATAAATTCAGTCTCGCCCCCATCAGCAGTAGAGAAAGAAGACCTGCCCATCCATGGATCCCTCATCCTGGGAAAATCCCGAGCTGTGGTCCCTTTTTTTCTTTTTCTTATTTCTGTGAATATGTTGGCGTCTTGTCCATGTCCTGAGGCTTTTTTGGGTTATTTATAGAGGGGACAGGCAGAGCACCTCAGGCAGCTATTAACAGCCTATTATAATGCAAATGGCACTATCGCAGCTTGGGACACTGCATTATGAGCAGAGATGGCCTTTATATACCATCTCGATGTAAGATGGGTTTCCGATTCATTAAAACGAGTGGCTAAATATTTCATGATAGGACCTCAAAGGTGTGTCGTATTGTCTCGACATGTCAAATTCCCTTGCAAAGCAATGATTGCCAGATCAACCAAAAGAAAGCGGGGGGTTTTCCCCACTGTTTGCTGCACATTTCTTTGACATCAAAGACCCTTGCGATCCGAGAAGGTCCGTTGCTGTTTCTGCATCCTGCAGTTGCCTTAGTCCCTATTACCGCAGCGCTGGCCGGCACCACAATAACTGTCTGCCAAATGTAGCCGGCGTTTAATGAAAGCGATATGGAAGACTCGGCCATGCAATGCCTGCGTCAGCGAGTCACTTTAGCCCTCCGTTTCCCTGAGCAGGATTAGATTGTCAGCTTTATAAGACTAGACACAAGCAGGTTATATAAGAGCACTGATGTTATTTAAAGAACATCCACAAAACAAACAGTAATTTTAAAAATAAGAAGGTTCTGGCGCCGTTCCATCAAGAGGACAATAAATGAAAACCGGAAAAAGACCCTGAGGTGGTCTCATCAGATACGTATGTGGATATTGTTGCCTGTTCTAGGCGAGCTGTCTGCCTTTTCACACCCCATTAATTCATTACTTCTATCCTTTCATTTGCACATTTTATTTATCCTTTTTTTTTTTTTTTAAAACAAATCCAAGCTGCCCCCTCCTTTCATTCTGCCCCCTGCTGCTGCCTCAGTCCTCTCTGCGCTGTTAATTTCCCTGGCTCCATATGGAGTAACAGTGATTTCACCTGGAGGCTAAATGAGATTTCTGTCGCACATCCCCAGGCCAGTGCTATGAGATCAGGTTTCCGATGCCCGGGTGTGCCAGGCATCCAGAGTGGCAGAGCACGAGGAAATTGAGTGCATCTGCAAGACTGGTGTAGCCCCTTGTTATTGGTGGGTGCTTCTTCATTTTGCAGATACTTTGCAATCTACGTGTAGGTTTATTCAGGTCACATTCCATACTCATCGTGATCAGAGAATCATCTTTCCCATACTGTTTTATCAGTCTCCGGTATCTTGCAAAGTATGGTGGGAAATGCAGTTTACAGCAGTTGCTTAAGATCTCATCCTGCATGTGGCGAGCGTGGCGGCCCGGCCACCGGGAGCAGAGTGAGACTGGGAGGGGGGGGATGTCCCCAGTCTCTCTCTCTGCGTATCACTCCGCGGACATGCAGGATCTCGCAATAGGCGAGATCCCTCAGGTCACCGGCAGCACAGGCCTCCATGGAGTCCTACTCCAGGAGGGGATACTCGTGGCGGCGTGTTAGTGCTGCCTCGAGTATCCAGTGGCTTATAGCTGCATTACGGGGCCAACTGCTGAATCCATAATAGGGTGCAAAACGGGAACGCTAAGGGGAAACCTGAATGCGCAGGTTTTCTACCTTGGTCATCCCTGTTTTGGTGGCAGTATTGTAATACTGCCCTTTGTGTGTATCATATTGTAGCGCTGTGTTTAAATCCTTGTTGTGGCAGTACCTATTTTTGGCCACCGGAGGGAGACAAGCGAAATGTGAGACACTGAATATTACATTGGGACTACATTTCCCAGCATGCTTTGGGAACGGACACAGGAAGTGGGTGGAGCAGGGAGAGTTACATCCTGAGCCTCGTGGAGCTGGCAGAGCGCGCCAGGGAGTGAGAGAGACAAGACACAGTGCTGCAGAGAGTAACAGTGACTAGGCCGGAGCGCAAGTGCGGCCCAACAGAGACACAGATCGGGTTATCAGTTATTCCCGAAGAAGACCCAGTGATCCACCAGATAACCCAAGCGGTTAGAGAGGAAGCGGAGGACCCCGAGTAAGGAGTACCGCAGATCGATCGGACCGGGAGAGCAGGCGGTAAGCTGGACAAGTCGAGGCCGGTGCAGAAAGCCAGACAGCGGTTTCAGAAGCAAGCAACCCCCAGTCAATATCGAGCGGAGAGACGTCCTGGGTCAGCGGAGCCTCAAGTATCTGGCGGATGGGTGAGAGGCCTTCCAGGCAATTGTAAGACTCAAGTAAAGCACGCTGCTGTTTGTTTCCAAAACCCACGGGGCCCCAACTTGACTAGTCGAAGACATCTCTTAAGCAGTTCACTGGCCAGTTGAATAGTACCCGGGTACCATACACACACACACACTTACATTCCGGGACTTAACCTGTGCAGGACTCACTTCCCAAATCCCAAGAAGGGGTTAAAGATGCGTTTTTCATTATTCTTTTCCGCTGCGCGTTTTCCCGAATTACGAAGCATTGTATTTCTTTTCCGCTGCGCGCTTCCCCGAAATACGAAGAATCGTATTTATTTTCCGCTGCGCGTTTCTCGAATTACGAAACTTCGTATTTCTTTTCCGCTGCGTGTTTACCGCATTACGAAGTACTGTAGATATATATATACGAAAACCGTGTCATTCATTATATGCCATTTATTCAAGTAAACTATATAATTTATAAAAAATCCACAACGGTGCTGGAGTGTATTTATTCCCTAGTGCGGGGAGACTGACCCGAGGTTTAATTTCAGTGGCTCCTCCGGGAGTGAGTGAGCGCTACACGTGGGAGCTCGTCCGGGATCCTGTCTCTGGAAAAACCGCATCTAAAGGGTTAAATATGGATCCAGACACTGTTGCCGAATGGTGTGAGGAGCACAGTAGTCAGTTAGAATGTTGTATAGTCATGGATATTCCCGCAGATACTTGGGCCGAAGATCAGATTCGCCAGGCCGTGGCCGCGCTGACACCAGATCATCGGGGGTTAATACTGGACATTAAAGAGAACCCAGATACCTCTCACACGTATGTTCTTTTTGAGTGGAGAAAGGGTGTTCCAGTGTGCTTTCAGGGCGCGAGCGTGACGCTGACCGATGAGGTGGAAGTCCAACTGATTCAGCCAAGTGCGCCACGTGGCGAATCCGCAAGTGTTCCCGCACCCAGTCCGTTGGCCATGATCGGGCCTTAATTTATAGTGGCTATTGGAGATTTGCTGGCTAAGTGTCAGAGAACAAGCCCTCCGCACACTAACTTCGGTTATCGACGGTTGAGAAATTTTACAGGAAACGTACCAACTCCGGCGGGAGACGAAACCTTTGAAGAATGTGTGGAACAGGCGATGCAGGCTCAGGATGAGTGGGACGTCCCTGAAGCCCAGAAAAAGCAAAGGATCACCGAGAGCTTAAAGGGACCTGCGTCAGAAGCGGTGAGAAACCTAAAACTGAGTAAGAAAGACTGCACTGCTTTAGATTATTTAAACGTTCTGGAGGAAGTTTTTGGGCGAACAGAAAAGTCTGCAGAGCTTGTATATCAGTATGAACACACCTACCAGCGGAAAGGTGAAAGAATGACCGAATACATGAGGCGCCTAGATAAGATTCTGCACCAGATACTCCTCAAGAAAGGGGCCGAACCGGCCAAAGTGGATAAGATTCGAATAAAACAAATCCTGAGGGGCTCTCAACCTCTAGATCCAGTGATGCTGCAGCTGAGAAGCAAAGCAGGTAATCAAGAACTGAAGTACCTGGAACTGATCTGAGCTGTCAGAGAGGAAGAGGCTTTACTGGAAGAAAAATCCTTCAGGCGAGGGGAAAGAGCTTACGCGCAACCTGTGAGGCATAACGACTGTTTGCGGCCTGAAAGCGACTCGTTGGATACCTACGGATCCGACGAGGACGAACAAGAGCATCTGATCGCTTTTAACCCCACAGAGAAGGCCGTCAAAGCATTACACCTCTCTGCACAAGGCAAGTTGCGAAAAACTGTTAAGGAGGTACAAGAAGCTCAAGCTGAACTGCAAAAGGCGTACGCGGAACTGTGCCGAGTGTTGCTGAAGGTGACAGACACAGACAGAGATGCAGAAGTTCCTTACAGACATGCAGACAACCGGAGTTGCTGTGGCGTCTAGCCAAGGTCCTTCAACCGAATCACGGCGGGTGAATGCGCCTCCGTCTTCAAAGAAGAGATGTTTCAGTTGTGGAGAAATGGGCATTTCCGTGCACAATGCAGAAGCCTGAGGGAAATAGAGTAGAGGAGTTGTTGAAAGCCTTGGAAGGACTGTTATCTACCTCACCGGCGGGAAACTCCAGAGGGCACAAGTGAAGGAGCAACCTAGGTGCCCAAAGGTCGAAACCCGCTCCAAAAATCAAGCCAGGACTAACAGGGCGAGACGGCCCAAAGTCCGGCCAACTGCCGAGCCTGCCAGGACTGAAAGAGTCACTCCCTTAGCATCCGGACCTACGTCATGGGAAAGCAATGCACACCCAAAACCTACACGGGCCAAGAAGAAGGCCAGGGTACAACAAACTGGGTCTAAGTGTCCTGGTGCCACCACCAAGTTTCCTGACCAGCTGATAGGTCCTTCTCCTATTGTGCCAATCCAAGTGGAGGGAGTCTACACTAAAGCCCTGTTGGATTCAGGGGCTCAAGTGACACTGATCTACTGAGACTTCTACGAGAAACACTTGAAGCACATTCCTCTACAGAAATTGAAGGATCTGGAAATCTGGGGTATCGGAACATGGAAGCTCCCCTTATGACGGGTATCTACAGGTGAAGTTGGAGATCGGATCCGAAGTCATCGGACAGTCCGGAGGTTGTGATGCATTGGCCATTGTGTGTCCTCGGCCCTCAGGTGCAAACAGAAGTTCCATGATAGTGGGGACGAATACTGATTTGGTGCGACGTCTCCTGACACCTATCGTATTGGAAGAAGGTTCTACTCAAGGAGTGCACCCAATGTTACGTCCAGTCTATCAGGATGGTTGAAGAACAGAAGGCACCTGCCGAAGTAGGGCGCCTATGGAGATTAGAAGGAACAGAGAAGGTTCTGCAAGCAGGAGAAATAGCAAGCTTCCGGGCTTCAGTCAAGTTGAACTATGTGCCAGGTCCCTATGTGGTACTGGAAACCGATTTTAATCATGGGACTGAAGCTGGAGTCGAAGTGATTCCTGAAATAATCTCCACTAAAGCTTTGAAAAGAACACGAGGAAGAGTCTCAGTCAGCGTGTGCAATGTGTCTGATTCTCCAGTAGTCCTTAAAGCACGAATGCTACGCCTCGCTCTCCTACCGATTTAGGAGGGGGAGTGGATAAAGAGATTCCAGATGAACGATTCTACCCCAAGGACGCTCCCATTTCACCTGAATGGAAGCAACGTCTTCAGTCTCAAGTTCTAAAGTGGAGAGAATTGTTCTCGAAAGAGGAGTTCGACGTAGGCCTAGCTAAAAGTACTGAGCACCGCATTCGATTACAAGAAGACAAGCCGTTTCGTGAAAGGTCAAGGCGAGTTCCGCTGGGAGACTTGGATGATCTGCGAGAACAGCTGAATGAACTGCAAAGAACCAAGGTGATCCAGGAGTCCATATGCATCTCCAATAGTGATGGTCCGGAAGAAGAATGGTTCTGTCCGCCTATCGCACGCTGAATCGGAGAACCATCCCAGACCAATATGCTACTCCTCGGATAGAAGATGCCTTACAGTGTTTTTCTGGGGCAAAATGGTTTAGTGTACTAGACCTGCGAAGTGGGTATCACCAGATACCAATGCATCCTGAAGACAAAGAGAAGACTGCGTTCATCTGTCCACTGGGGTTCTTTGAATTCAACAGAATGCCTCAAGGCCTTACGGGGGCTCCAGCCACGTTCCAATGGTTAATGGAGAAGACAGTCGGGGACATGAATCTGATCGAAGTATTAGTATACCTGGATGATATAATTGTGTTCAGGAAGACTCTGGAAGAACATGAGCAACGTTTGGAGAAGGTCTTGAAGAGGCTCCATGAAGAGGGATTGAAACTGTCTCTGGAGAAATGTCAATTCTGCCTACCGTCCGTTACGTATTTGGGACATGTGGTCTCAGCAGAAGGTGTTTCAACAGATCCTCGGAAGTTGGAGGCCGTAGCTTCTTGGCCTAGACCCCGAAACGTCACTGAACTTAGATCTTTCTTGGGGTTCTGTTCCTATTATCGAAGATTTGTAGGAGGATTCGCAAAAATAGCTCAACCACTGAACAAACTCCTACAGAAGGAAAAGCACAGAAGAAGGCTGCAAGGTCTCTGACCGAAACCCGTCAGCTCCAGGGCCAAGGAAAGCTCGAGAGTCCATACAGGGAGAGTGGACTAGTCAATGTGAAGGTGCTTTCTTGAAGCTGAAGGAGAGTCTAACTCAAGCTCCTGTCTTGGCCTACGCGGACCCTCACAAGCCGTATGAGTTACATATGGATGCCACAGAGAAGGTCTAGGAGGAGTCCTGTATCAAGAGTATGGTGGATTGCTGAGGCCTGTAGCGTACGTGAGCCGGAGCCTTACGGCTTCAGAGAAGAACTACCCTACCCACAAGTTGGAGTTCCTAGCCTTGAAGTGGGCAGTGGTAGACAAGTTAAAAGACTATCTGTATGGAGCTGAGTTTGTGATAAAGACAGATAACAATCCTCTTACCTATGTTCTTACTACTGCGAAACTGGACGCAACGGGACATCGGTGGCTGGCCGCTCTGTCAGGGTTTCGGTTCAGCCTGAAGTATCGCCCTGGGGTGAATAATCGAGATGCTGATGCTTTGTCGAAGACCCTACGCTGCAGAATGGACTCCGTTAACTCCAGACGGGGTCCAAGCTTTGTGTCAAGGAGCAGAGCGCCGGGTCAAGGGAGGGATTGAAGCGGAGGCCATAGGAGTCATGGCTGCGGCTGTTCCGGAGTTCTACTGCAACCCTACGCAATTGAGGGATGAAAGTCTACCTACCTTTTCAAAACAGGACCTGAAAGCTGATCAGGCCAGAGACCCTTTAATTGCGTTAACCATAAAGGCCCTAACTGCGAACCAGCATGAAATTCTGCTGACCAATTCCCCAGATGGAGCCAGATTGGTCTACAAAGAGTGGGAACGGTTGAAGATGTTGGATGGAGTGGTCTACCGAAGGGGCCCCTCAACCAATGCTGAAGAGACCCAACAGTTATTCCTTCCCACTAAACATAGAGTGTGCTGCGATTGCTACATGATGAGTATGGACATTTGGGTGCTGAAAGGACTTTTAAGCTGGTGCGAGACAGGTTCTATTGGCCTTGCATGAGAGCTGAAGTGGAACGTTATTGCCATTTATGTCTGAGGTGTATTCAGAGGAAGACCCTACCGACCCGAACCGCTCCAATGAGCCATCTGCAGAGTCAGGGACCCATGGATTTGGTGTGCATTGACTTCCTGTGCTTGGAGCCGGATGCTAGTGGGCAAGGGAATATTCTAATAGTGACTGATCACTTCACCCGTTACGCCCAAGCTTTTTCCACGAAAGACCAACGCGCTCCGACAGTAGCCAAGGTTCTAATGGAGAAGTTCTTTGTCCACTACGGCTTACCAAGGAGAATACACTCTGATCAGGGTAGAGACTTTGAAAGCCGACTTGTTGGGCAATTGTTGGAACTGTTGGGAATCCAAAAGACCCGAACTACACCATATCACCCTCAAGGTGATGCTCAGCCTGAAAGGTTTAATCGCACGCTGCTAAATATGCTGGGGACATTGTCAAACACAGAGAAGCAGAGTTGGAGTCGTCACATAGCTACTCTGGTGCATGCATATAACAGTACGGAGAGTGATGCCACTGGATACTCACCGTACCGCCTTATGTTCGGAAGAGAAGCTCGACTGCCGGTTAATTTGGCGTTTGGGTTATCTCTAGACCAGACGTCGGTAGCTTCCCATAGAAATTACGTGGATAGACTTCGAAAGAATCTGGCCTCTGCGTTTGAACAGGCCCGTTTGACCTCAGGAAACAGGGAGCAAAGGAACTATGACTTGAAAGTTCGGATACAGGATCTACAACCTGGTGATAGGGTTTTGTTGAAGAACTTGGGTGCTGCTGCGAGGCAAAAGTTGGCGGATAGATGGAGTTCTCAAGTCTACATTGTCTGCAAGCAACTGCCGGGCCTGCCGGTGTATCAAATCCGGCCGGATGGAAAGGCTGGACCTCTTAAGAACTGGCACCGGAATCATTTGTTACCTTTTGAGAGGGGCTGTGAGGATGCCAGTTGGGGACAAACTTCCTCTGCCGAATCCGCCTGCTCCACGTTTGCCTCCTGTTACTCGGTCTCAACAGACCCGGGTTGTCGAAGAAAGCAAAAGGGACAGTGAGGAAGAGTTTTTGTCTGGACTGGATGCGCTCACCGTAACCTGAAGAGGTTATCGCGGTTCCTGAATGGTGGGAAAGTAATTTAAGGCCTGAAGCTCCTGAATTTCAGTTGGAAGTTCCTGAGACTGTCGCAATCCCTGTAGTTCCTGAGGCTGAATCTTATGGCTACAGTTCTATGCCTTCACTTTAGGGATCATACTCCGAAGAGGTGTCTGCTCCAGTGGTAGAAAGAAGGACTGAGTCAGCGCCTATAGTACTTCCACCTGAAGAGGAACTGATTGAGCCAGAACCAAAACGCTCTGTTCGACCGCCCCAGCGACTCACCTACGACTCACCAGGACATAGCACTGAAGAGGCCGTCACCACAGTGCGAAGGTTGCCCGAAGCGTCTGCTATGTTAGCTGAGGTAGCCCAAAGTATGAGTCAACTTGAGGAAGTGTATCTAACCCACTGTATGCTTACTGCTGAGCCTGTATATGTTGCTTAAACTGTGTTGAAATGTAATGTAACTGTTGTACCTCCTTGGAGAGACCCAAGAGTTCTAGGAGGGGGAGAGTGTAGCGCTGTGTTTAAATCCTTGTTGTGGCAGTACCTATTTTTGGCCACCGGAGGGAGACAAGCGAAATGTGAGACACTGAATATTACATTGGGACTACATTTCCCGGCATGCTTTGGGAACGGACACAGGAAGTGGGTGGAGCAGGGAGAGTTACATCCTGAGCCTCGTGGAGAGAGCTGGCAGAGCGTGCCAGGGAGTGAGAGACAAGACACAGTGCTGCAGAGAGTAACAGTGACTAGCCCGGAGCGCAAGTGCGGCCCAACAGAGACACAGATCGGGTTATCAGTTATTCCTGAAGAAGACCCAGTGATCCACCAGATAACCCAAGCGGTTAGAGAGGAAGCGGAGGACCCCGAGTAAGGAGTACCGCAGATCGATCGGACCGGGAGAGCAGGCGGTAAGCTGGACAAGTCGAGGCCGGTGCAGAAAGCCAGACGGCGGATTCGGAAGCAAGCAACCCCCAGTCAATATCGAGCGGAGAGACGTCCTGGGTCAGCGGAGCCTCAAGTATCTGGCGGATGGGTGAGAGGCCTTCCAGGCCTTTGTAAGACTCAAGTAAAGCACGCTGCTGTTTGTTTCCAAAACCCACAGGGCCCCAACTTGACTAGTCGAAGACATCTCTTAAGCAGTTCACTGGCCAGTTGAATAGTACCCGGGTACCATACACACACACACACACACTTACATTCCGGGACTTAACCTGTGCAGGACTCACTTCCCAAATCCCAAGAAGGGGTTAAAAATACGTTTTTCATTATTCTTTTCCGCTGCGCGTTTTCCCGAATTACGAAGCATTGTATTTCTTTTCCGCTGCGCGCTTCCCCGAAATACGAAGAATCGTATTTATTTTCCGCTGCGCGTTTCTCGAATTACGAAACCTCGTATTTCTTTTCCGCTGCGCGTTTACCGCAATACGAAGTACTGTAGATATATATATATATACGAAAACCGTGTCATTCATTTATATGCCATTTATTCAAGTAAACTATATAATTTATAAAAAATCCACAACGGTGCTGGAGTGTATTTATTCCCTAGTGCGGGGAGACTGACCCGAGGTTTAATTTCAGCGGCTCCTCCGGGAGTGAGCGCTACAATATCAAAAATCTAATGCGAGCATTCACCAAATCAGAAGACAAGTAATCCGCCTTCGGCGCTTAAATGTCCATATGCGCCAAGATCCTAAACAGGGCCTACTCTAGAGTTTTTTTTTTGTTTTTTTTAAATGAAGACCTTCTTCTCTGAGATTTAAAAAGACCAATATGTCACCCCTCTCAGGCTTGGTTTATCCGGATGCAAGTTCAGGAAAAAGGCCCAAGTATATGGCGAGATTTAAAACGGAGTGTGTAGAGAGGAGATGCTTTGCGTAAGCAGATGTGATGTTCATTACAACTGGGCAGTGCAGCTGGCTAACGATCACTAAAAATAAAGGGAAAAGGGGTAAATGAGGATACGACCTGGAAAAAGTGAGCAGGGCATGCAACAAAGGGTGAAAACAAGAATAAAGTGGCAATTAGAGAAGAATATGCATAAAAAAACACCAGTGACAAAAATGAGAGATGTGAAACGGTGTAATGAGGTGTAAATCGAAAGCGAGCAGAATCCAGGTCTATTAGATTACTGGTTCGGTATTGACCAGCCCTATAGTGGGTCCCGCTCAGGTCTCATAAGGTTTTAGCTCCATGGTGCCGTTACAAAGAGGGCTATTCCATATGCAAATCAGTCTATCACCCAGAAAGGATGGCCAGAACTGAAATGCCAAGGAAGTCTCTGCACGAGAGATACGGCATCCACTGACTATCATTTCAGCCTTGTCAGGAGGGTATAGCCCATTGTTTACCAAACCTGCTTTGGCAGATGCAGGATATCTGAAGCACAGCCCAGGTGATAGGATTTGCTGCTCAGTGTTTGCAGGATTCAGTCTGTATTTCCTCAGGTGATCTGCAAAATCTGGCCTGGTTGAGGGTCCCGAGTACAGGTTTGGGAAACACTGGTATAGCCTATACCCCACTAGGCACCTCGCACAAGGGGTCCGCGTCTGGATTACCATGTACACGATGAGTGCACAAAAAACCAAGGTCTATGAGAGTATGGAGAATGGGCAGCACTGGTGGACTGCTTTTTACGGTGGGTCATCAATTAGGTCTCAAAATTTTGAGGTGTAAATCGGCCATAATAAAAACTGAATTGTACCACAACATAAAAACCATGAAATGGGTCAGAAAAATTATTACATTAGGGATGCACCGATACCACTTTAAAACGAGTACCTTTGGACCCCCCCTATCTCCCAATCTGAGGCAGCTAGAGGGTCATGTTGGGTATCACTTTTTTTTTTTTTTTTTTGTCTGGGTCCTATAATAAAACTTGACTTCAAATCACATTTAAACATGATGAGCACAAAATGAGCTCAGCACACAGGGGTGAAATGGTTTAGCAGTGAATGGATTAAAAAGCAAAATGATGTAAACATTGGGGGCCCTATCCCGTCCCTACGAGAAGAATGTCCATTCGCTAATCTCCATTTAGCGTCCCCGTTTTACCTGTAGATTACGGAGCAGATGCGGAGTCCAGCAGCTTGCCCTGTAGCAGCCACTGGGATCCCGGATGCTCGGAGCAGCTATAAAGTGCCATCCCGAGCATCCTTTCCATGGAGGCTTCTGCTGCCAGGTCACATGACTGGCCAGATCTCGCCTCTCACGAGATCCTGCTGGTCGGCGGAGTGATCAGAGGGAGACTGGGAGCTTTTTCTCCCCAGTCTCTGCTCCCAGCGTCCAGGAGCGGCAGATCAGGCCACCGTTCCTGCAGCGTGATGTGATGTGATGTGAGGTGAGTCTTTGATATTTTGGGGGGTGTTTACAGCTGCAGCTGACTGATTTTTCAGAAGCTCTAAGCTGGTGCTAACTTTTTTTAGTTGTCAACAGCTCTTTGTAATTGGCGTTAGGACCATGTGATCCTAATGCTAATTACTCTGTTATGCTTTGTGCTCCCCACATTAAGCATGGGTAGCGCAAAGAACAGTAAACTGGTGCTAAAAAGCGCTAATACCGATTCGCTAACATGGTTTTTTTTAACCAGTTAGCGATCGGGAGGGGATACAGGCGTAACGCGAACCCCTGAATTCACCTAGTGCCAACGCTCATTTATGTGAGCGCTAGCGTTAGCGAGGTGATAGTGCCCTGGGTATTTCTAAACTCAGGATAAAATATATAAACTATTTAGCCAGGGTCTTTTTTGGCGGTTATAGATTTTGGGGGTCAAAGTTTAATTTTTTTTATAGAAACATAGAAAATGTCGGCAGATAAGAACCTTTCGGCCCATCTAGTCTGCCCAATTACATGGATACTTTACCTGGATTTATCTTTTGTTTAGGATAGCCTTATGCCTATCCCATGCTTGCTTAAATTCAAACACTGTTTTGGCCTCTACCACTTCAACTGGAAGACTGTTCCATGTATCCACCACCCTCTCAGTAAAATAATGCTTCCTGATGTTACTTTTAAACCTTTGCCCCTCTAATCTAAGACTATGTCCTCTTGTTTTGCTACTTTGTTTCCTTTTAAATATACTCCCTTCCTCTACCTTGTGGATTCCCTTTACGTATTTAAATGTTTCTATCATATCTCCTCTGTATAGTAAATTTTGCGATCTGATGAAAATAATGGTATCTTTAGAAAGTCCATTTAATGGCGCTGTATATAAAGTGTGTGGGTTCCATAAACGAGTAAGAGGATAATTGGAGCTAAAGAAATGTAAAAACAGCAGTGGATACTTTCTGACACAGTGGTAAAACAGCCTGGTCACTATGGGGTTACATTTTCAACTTTTCGATGTGAGCAACAATCTTGAATCAATTTTATGATGCAGTTGACATTTTGCACTTTATACAGTATAACACACTAAGCAGACACCCACTTAATTACTTGAAAAATGCATGTTCATGTTGAGTGCAGCCATTTTTTTTTTATTTTAATAAAAATGCCTTTTCTTTTGTCTCCCACTGGCGTTATAATTTGGAGAATCACTTTTTTTTTTTTTCAAACTTCCCAGTGTTTCAAGTATTTTTTTTTTATTATTTTGTGTATCTGTATTAACTTTATTTTGAAGTATCTAGAGGCTGGCAAGAGTAACCTTGTTGCCTTCTCTATAATCGTTGATGGCTTTCTGCAAGGTCTTTAGACTTGGGGAAAACCAGACCAGCTGGTTATCCCCCACCTTTCTCAGGGCAGTCTCTGTTCACATTGTGGTAATATTTAGATTATAATCTCACTGAGATGTACGATCTATCTTGACATCATCTACACATAACTGTACCATTCTGGTATGTGCTGCCACCACCAGCGCTGGTTCAGTTTACCATGATCGTAGTAAAGGTCACTGACTCGGCAACCTCTGACACCCCCCCCCCAAACAACATGGACGCCTAAGAATTGATGTTGGGATATGCACCACCACAATTAATGGAAGTTTACAAAAATTGGGTCCTCCTACCACCACATATAACGATGTATATACTTTTTCCCCACAAATCCAGCTTTTGCTTGTCAAGGGCTCTGTTTTCTCATTGTTAAAAAGAAAAAAAAATTGATTGTAACAATTTGGGCCAAAATTCAGTTTACTACCTGAAAAGTTCATGTTGAAATATCAATAACCTACATACACTGATGTCTTAAATCATTCTTTCTTGCTATTTCTTTAGGATAGTTTTTTTTCTTCATGATATATATATATATATATATTATTCATGAGTGCATCTCTGTAGGGTTTCATATTTTTATATTCTGCTTGGGTTTTGAGCCCGGTAGATGCTCCTAAAGCTTTTTGTAGAGTGTCCTTGGGATAGGCTATATTCCCCCCTCTTTTTGCCCAGCAGAGGTTTTGGGGGTCCCTCTCAAGGCGTAGCCGCTAATAAGCATGCAGACTAATTCCAGCCCTGCCCCATGTTGTGATTAATTTGCATTCTTTGTCAGAAGTTAATGGAGTTTTTTATGACTGCTTCTGAAGAGCTGATCCGCTGTTTATACACTTTACCAGCGGAAATCCTCGCCCTCCCCCGCACTGATTGATGGAGGCGCTCTCTGTTAGCCCAAACGGCTTTTTAAGCTGTTTTTAAGAATTATTTGAATAAAATGCAAGCGTGTATCGTGGGGGGGGGGAGAGAATTATCTGATGAACAAGATAGAAGAGACATGTAACAGAGCCCAGTGGGAAGAAGAATGATCAAAAGATGAAAAAGATAAGAGTGTGTGAGGGAGAAGTGGGAGGCAGAGAGCAAAGAGATCTGTGAATGTCTGAAGATTGGTTCTATTTCCTTCCAGTTTTCATTTTGCCACCCAAGAACCCCAACACTGGCTCGGGTTATGTTGAAGAATGTGCCAAAAAACCTGTCATCTGTGCTTTGAACCCCATATATCCACACTAAGCAGACGCCCACTTATTTACTTGAATGGCCATTAATGTGTAAGCCCATCTGCCAAAACCAATGCAAAACCTCCTTTTATCCCCTTGGATAAACACTGCAGGGAGGCATAGCACACCCTTCGGCTTTCTAAGAGGTGGGGGCATGCTGTGCCACCCTGCAGTGTTTAAGCCCGCCTCCCACCAGGATAGCATAGCACCCCTATCGGCGGCAAAGGCTTATTTGGGAACCTTATGCCATTGCACAGCCTCGAGCTACGATCGAAAGCTGGGTTTATTTATGCCCTGTATCAAACAATCCCACCCCCAAAAAAATAGAAAACGTGGTGAGGAACAGTAGCAAATATAACCCAAAATCATGAAAGTAGCTAAAGTACATAGAATCCGTATTGAGCTCTACTTCCATTGCTCGTGGGTGGCAGCGGACACAGAGTATTCAGTCTCACATCATTCAAGGAAAACATGGCAACAAACTGTCACCTGCTCTTTGAGTCTCGTAGAGCAACAATAAGCAAAAACAGGTTTATAATTCGCTTAGACTATTTTCAGAGAAAGTACTTTTTTGGGATAAAGTTAGGGTTGCCACCTTTTCTTCAAGCCAAACCTGAACACTCTAGTGTTGGGCTTGGGCGGACATATTTTTTGTAGTGTATACATTATGCGTATATTTCCATTATGTGTATATAATATGGCACGTGGTATGCATGTCAGGCTGGTAGTATGGCTGGCACACTGATATTATGCATGGCAGACTGGTAATATGGCTGGCACACTGGTATTATGCATAGCACACTGGTAATATGGCTGGCACACTGGTATTATTATATGCATGACGCACTGGTATTATGCATGGCAGACTGTTATGGCTGGCACAATTGGTATTATGCATGGCAGACTGGTATGGCTGGCACACTAGTATGGCACACACTGGTATTATGCATGGCACACTGAATGCTGATGATCTTCGAGCCTGCGTGCCTCACTCATACTCACACTGGTACAGTCAGAGTCGAAATGCTTTCCTTTTGGTGATGGTCCGGTCGGAGAGTGGATGGAGAGCGTCGCAGCACCGTCAGCACATCTCGTTGGCTGCTCGGGACCAGTAGGGAGCCGCAATGCCGCACGCACACTAGGGCACGAGCAACCACGTGAACGTTGTCACGTGAGCCAATTGCGCGTGTATACAGTGGCTCATGGAAGGAGGCGGGGAGGACGACACGTCACCGACGCACCACCCACCCTTCCCACAGTGTGCAGAGTGTCTCCAAAATGAAAAAAAGCCGGAGGAGAGGACCACGGCGCCGGGGGAACGCAGAAAATGTGAGTATGAGGCGGGGACTTGTGCTGGTACCTCTGAGTCATGTGTCCGGGTGGCAGAGGGTGTCAAACCCGGACACATGACTCCAAAACCGGACAGTCCGGGTCAAAACTGGACAGGTGGAAACCCTAGATAAAGTACAATGTGGTTTTATATCTTTGAGAGCCTACGTCCTAGGTCAAAAAGTCTGTATACATATTTAATATTTTAAGAGTTCAATAGGAGCCGAACATGCCACCGACTTGCACCGACTGGTGAATGTCACCATACGCGTGAAATTCTTCTTCTGCAATTTCATGGCAGTTTGGTTATTCACAAAGCTGTCAATTCGCCAGATATTGGCGAATTGGCAGCAAAATACGGTGCAGTTCGCTGCAATTCGGCGGCAGTGAAATTGTCCCATAGAGAAGTAATGATTAATTTATTCAGAGAATGGCAAAATGACCAGACTTTTTCAGTGATTCAGTTTTTTTAAAATTATTTTTCTTATTCAAGTGTTTGTTCGCTTGTTTCAGCAACAAGTTTTTTTATTTTTTTTGAAAAAATTTTTAGGTGTTCTTCTGGATTTTTTTTAAGCAAACTTTTTGGTTCCCATTTTTTTGGACAGTTTTATTATTTTCTATAGGACCTTTTTTTTATTTTCATGCACTTTTTAAAGCCTTTTTTATGTGTTCCATGGTGTGTGTTTTAATAACCAGTTAGGCAGCATTCGGATCATCGGCAGGATGATCGGCGTCGTTGGGTGGATCTCGTTTGGCGCACTTCAGGGACCCTGCAGTTAATGCTGAATTCACCACTGGATCGGCGAACTGAAATCTCCGAAGTGCACCGAACGAAAGGGCACTGAAATCGCGGTGCTTTTGGAATAACCCCTTTTATCTCCGGAGACTAGAACGTGTCTGGACATTTGCGCCCTCAAATTGCAGTCGGGTGCTCCAGTCATTTATTATTATTTTTCTCTTTGTGTTTTGGCAGCTTTCAGGTGTTTAGAAGGGACTTTATTTAAGAAAAGAAAAAAAAATCAGTTTTATTAAGTTTTCACTTGAGTAGATGTATTAGGAACTCAGAGAACCGTGCAGAATAAATGCAGGTGGAAAATGGTATATAATTTTTTACAGAAGGTATGGCGGCAATAAAACATACACAACAGAATAACAAAAAGCAGGGATAAAGATCAAACGCCTCACAATCCCCAAGTATGGTAGAAAGGAGCCCTGGCCGACCTGCACAATCACAGGACCGAGGGAGCGCTGGGGGGGCCGGGTACCATGTCTATTGGGGATGCCATAATCTAACCAGTAGAACCAACGTAAGTCATGTACAGCCAAGCTACCCTCCGTTCCTCAAGCACTGGAGGAATGTACTGTTTTTTTCGGTTTTTGTCTTTTGTTTGCTCCCTGGGGCACTGTGTTCACTTAACAAAGAAGTGATACTGAAACTGAAGATAATTCAAAGGACACATACAGTCTCTTGGGGTTCTCCTTAATACGTCTAAATGGCATATTTAAATTTCACCAATGCTAATAATACGATTTAGACCCAACAGATTAAGCGATATCAAGCTTAAATTATGAATATAGGCCAATGCAAATTAGAAAAAAATATTCTATTGCCTATTTAAAATGGGAAATAAAACGATTCTTTTGCCAGGAGCGCATTTAAATAAGGCTTAAATTAAGAAACCGGTGTATTTGACCATATCCACAAAATAAATAAAAATGGATGCGGATCTGCATGAACAATACTAATCAATTTATTGATTCCAACCGTAAATCGACTTTAAATATTATGCAAATCTAGAACTTGGCGGGTAAAACCCAATTTCCTGTGTACGGTTTAAACCCTTTTGACATGATTTTGATCTTTTGAAAAAGTAACTTCTTCGGCCTTCTTGTTCTGACCACTTTCCGCTGTGGATAAAGATGAAAAAATAGCTGTGAGCGCAAATATATATCCGTACTTTGTCCTGTGTATTCTCCTTTTTATTGTGATTTCAAACCGTCCTGTGTATTAACCCCCTTGATCGGCATGGGAGATCTTGAGGGAATATGTGCCATTATTTTGAATCGAGTGTCATCTGATTAGTCAAACTCTCAATATCCGGCGTGTATTTGCTGTGGAGTGGGAAGAGTTGTCCTGTGACTATCAATTCGCATCTGCCGTAAACTCTCGCAGCTTCCAAGCTTGGCCCCTCGCATGGCACACCAGATCCCCTGTCCCATTACAGAGATATAATTAAAGTTTGTGTCTCCCAGCCAGAAATTAGGCAGGGGTGACACGCCAGGCCAGTCCTGGCAGGCGGCCAGAAATTCTAATTTCTGACGATGATTTAATTTCAATTTTAAATAAATCGTTTTTTAATTTAAAAAGAGCGAGTTTCCTCACATTAGCGATGATTGCCACATTAAGCTCTGCGCTCACGATGGAGCCGCATAAAACATTATTTATACACGGAGCGGAAACGGCTCTGCCTCCGAAATGGATTATGCTTTTTTTTTTTTTTTTTTTTTTCTTTTTTTTTTTTTTCTCTCCTTTCCCCTCCCTCTTCTAATATAACCTGGAGGATACTAAAAAGTGTTTGTAGTAAATTAGCATTCTGCCGACTTTCACCCATAAATGAGAGAAGAGCTATTAACACTTGTGTATTTTCATTATGTAAATTGTGTTAACACATGCCCACAAATTGCCACCAGCAAGACAATCATTTTCTCCCAGTGATCATAATGGGTCCTAGTGAGATGTTTTGATTATGACATGCTAATTACATATTGCCTTTTTCCCCCCTTTGCTCTCAATTTTTTCTTTATTTTTTTTTATTTTGGCTTTCTTTATCATTATGTATATATATATATATATATATATATTTAAAAAAAATTAAAAGAAAATATTTATCTTTACCCCTTTTTCTATCCAGATTCAGAAGAACCACGGCTCTTTAATGGTGAGTCTTATGAGCTCAGGCAAGGAGGGAGCATAGCAAATAGGGGCATATTGGGAAGGATTCGGGGGGGGGCTCCCTTCTGAAAAAGGAAAAAAAAAATCACTTTTCTCTTTTTCCTGATGGCTGATTCTTTCTGCATGCTCCACTGCCTTGTTTTAAACTTTGCAAATTGCATTTTGAAGAAAAAGCAAACATTTAACTGCCTGTATTAGATTAGGTACCATTAGAAATAATAGCAATGCTCCAACATCAATGTTTTTATAAGAGCTCTCTGCCGTTGATTAATCTTGCTATTTTTATTGCATTAATGGTGTTTTTTGTGTGTGTCTCTTATGACTCTACTGTAGCGATATTGCATATAGGTTAATACTTGTCTCCCTCTCTCTCTGCAGCCGCTTCAGATATTGCAATGTATTGTTGATGAGGTGAGTCTCAGACTTATGTGCTTTCGCTCCTAAAGTCATTCCTAATGGAGTGGAAAGCTTATATTTTGTTTCCTAATGAAGCACAATGGACGACACCCTCTGCGAGAGTTCATTGCCAAGGCTTGGAGCTGTTTAACATGGCTTGGCCTATGCACTCCCCGGCTTCCCCCCTTCCTTCTCTCCCGAGCCCCCCTGCAGGCTTATCTTAGCCGCTGTAACCGGACCCACAGACAGAGCTGGAGAATATTAATTGGGGCTCATCCCTGCCCGCCGGGGATGTGCAGAGCGCTGGAAGCTCCATATGGGTCCAGTATTATGTGTATGCAAAGCGTGGGGTCATTTAATGGAATGGTGCTTGCAGAATGGCGAGTATAAGACGCGGTTCCATTTATTTAATATATGTGTGTGTGTGTAATGAAGTGGTTTAGAGCATGGCTGTGTAAAGAAAGGTGTACAGAGGGCTAATGGTTTGTGTGTGTTTCTTAGCATTGGCAATCTGCATTAGTTGTTGGGTGGCTGGGGGGGGCTTATTCAGTGTACAGACACCCTTCATTGGTATGCAGCGCCTGAGCAATGAGTAGGGGTTACCGTACTCGGAGCCTGAGACCTGTTGATCACATTAATGGTCACTGCGCTGTGATCAAGCACGAGCGGGTCAGCGCTGCTCTGTAGTCATAACCCATTCAAATCATATCTCCGCATCTCGAGCGGAGTTATCTAAATAGCCCTTATAGGGCCTAATGTACTAAAGGGTGCTACTCATTTTTACTCGGACCATCTGCTTGTGAATCGCCTCCTTTATGGATTCAGCACAGCTGTGTGTGTGTGTGTGTGTGTGTGTGTGTTGTTACAGTTATGCCTTTTTGTAGCTGTGGATGAACAGTGTTCGTTTAATGTGGGAAACGAAGTTAAAAAAAAAAAAAAGAACTTAATAAGGGTTCCCACTAATTGTTTCTAATGTAATTACAGCTTTTCTGATAATTGGGCTACTTCAATTATCTGTATATTTACTAATCAGTTAGCAGCATGATGCTGGCCCTGCCACTGGTAGACGGCTGCCACCGCGCTGCTTTTAGGAGGTGTGCTTAATCCATATGCATGTTGGGGGGGGGAGAAGGGTGTCTGGGATTGTGCTGGAACACTTTAAATGAAGGTGACGCAAGCACAGGCAATCGCTTCTATACTACAAGTGTTAACCATTATCTTTAACTGACATATTTAAAGCTGTCCCTCATTAGAAGCTGTTTAAAAGATGCTCCAATCTGCCACCACTTAATCAATTCATGTTACGTTATGCGGGGCATCCCAGCTAAAAGTAGCACAGCATAGAAAAACACAAGGATAAGTGCAGCGCACTCGTGTCACTCGAGCAGAACTGATAATTTAGTAGTAGTCTTTCTTTATATAGCGCCAGCATATTCTGCCAGATCTACATCTTATGTTTACAATCTGAAGGCACAATCCAGATATTAACGCTTAAACGTCCCAGCAGTGCCTGAAGATCTTGTCTCCTCAAAATAAAACCAAAGATCATAGCGCAGTATTACATACAGGGTTATTCAGAGAAAGGTGAAAACCAGGAGAATTGCAGGAGAAGAGAACAATCTAGACCAAATAGCTGATTTGAAAAGTGGGATAAATGGGAGAATTTTTCTGGATTGGCTATTTTGACCTAGATTTTTCGCTTCTCCAGTCATTCTACAGGTATTCACCTCTCTCTGAATAACCCTGACAGTCCAGTATATAAAAGTGGATAGTAGAATTGATGTGGACAGAAAAAATACAACACAGCGCTTAAAGACCTGAGTCCACAAGAAAGTGGGGTAGATACATTATATAAAAAGCGAAACCATACGGCGCATCCAATTCGATTAAGTTAATAAGCGTATAGAATATGCTGGAAAAAAGAAGTGCTTAATACCATTAAAAATGTCTTCTAAAACATCATTTAAAGTGCATAAGGTAAAATCCAGGATCAAAGTCCAATGTGCAAAAAAAGTGCTCAAGTATATAACCGTTCAATACTCAAAGTAATGATAAGGGAAGATGTGTCGATCTTCTCCAAAGTGCTGGTGTCGCATTCTTTTATTCGTCAGTGTCCCTCAAAGAAAACACATCATAGAAAAATGATAGTGCAAAATTGATCAGATTATTAAAGCCAAAGTCTAGACCACTCACATTTGTGGGAGCCTACAAGATCCCGGCTCAAGGAAGAAGAGCTTGCGGCCAAATATAGGGTGACACTTCCCTTCTTTCTGTCCGTAATGGATGCGATTCTAGAGCCCCACAGTATTAGGCTCAATGGGTATAGCTTTGGGCTCTCTTGAAGGTGGAGACCCAGACCGTTTTATCTCGGCGGCAGTTGATCCATGTATCCAAGGAAAAATCGGAGAAAAGTGGCGAATGTGGAATTACAAACCAAAATATTTATTTGGAACAAGTAATAAAAGGTAGGACAAAGGTCCTTTGTCCTACCTTTTATTACTTGTTCCAAATAAATATTTTGGTTTGTAATTCCACATTCGCCACTTTTCTCCGATTTTTCCTTGGATACATGGATCAACTGCCGCCGAGATAAAACGGTCTGGGTCTCCACCTTCAAGAGAGCCCAAAGCTATACCCATTGAGCCTAATACTGTGGGGCTCTAGAATCGCATCCATTACGGACAGAAAGAAGGGAAGTGTCACCCTATATTTGGCCGCAAGCTCTTCTTCCTTGAGCCGGGATCTTGTAGGCTCCCACAAATGTGAGTGGTCTAGACTTTGGCTTTAATAATTTGATCAATTTTGCACTATCATTTTTCTATGATGTGTTTTCTTTGAGGGACACTGACGAATAAAAGAATGCGACACCAGCACTTTGGAGAAGATCGACACATCTTCCCTTATCATTACTTTGAGTATTGAACGGTTATATACTTGAGCACTTTTTTTGCACATTGGACTTTGATCCTGGATTTTACCTTATGCACTTTAAATGATGTTTTAGAAGACATTTTTAATGGTATTAAGCACTTCTTTTTTCCAGCATATTCTATACGCTTATTAACTTAATCGAATTGGATGCGCCGTATGGTTTCGCTTTTTACCTTTGTCCTTTTTGACACATATTTTGGTTGTTTTATATGTGTTTTACCATACTATAGGCAGCATTTGACTATTTATTAGCACCTACTTAGCACTTTAACTGAATATTTAATTAACAGGCGCCCACACTGTATAATATATATATATATATATATATATATATATATATATATATATATATATATATATATATTCTCCAATTTAGATACATTATATGTCCATAAACAGTAGTCCTTATCTTCAGAAGGAAGTCTTCTTAAAAATACAGATGGGGTATACACTGTAGGAGAAAACACAGAGAGGACCAAAATTGCGCAGTATAACAGCACCCAAGATGAGAGTAACTTGTATTCGTATTTAACTCACATTCTGGGGAGCCTACGACCGGCTCTCAGGAGTATAGCGGACAGGGACTTATACCAGGTGCCCATAGACCCTTCGATCCACTTCTCCGGGGTTTGCCGAAAGAGAAAGTACTGCAGAAAAATTGACAAGGACCAAAAAAGCACCTCTTGGTGCAGTAAATCACAAATAATTTCATGGTTTAGAAAAGCGAGCCAAATTCCAACTCACAAGCGGTTGAACCTCTATTGGCTCCGTCACAATGTGCACAGGGAATCATATAGGTGTTCCCCAGACCTTCTATGACCATGAGCTCCAGAAAACAAATGAATGAGGCAGCCTTTTTCTTAGTAGAATTGATGTATTCACTTTCTTGAGCCGGAGGACAAGACCGGACCAGCATTTTGGTTATCAATATAGGGCAAGAGGAAATACACTGGTACACTGCTGCGAAGATTAAGTGTTAAAGGGCCACCAAAAAAATGAAATTTCCTTATTTTGTTTATTTTTTATGTTGCTGATCTCTTCTATGTACTGTAAAATGACCAGTCAGGCATGCGGGAACAGACCAAGGGCCCGACATCTGGAGGCAGCGGAGTTTAACCACAAAATATTAACTAAAGCTCTGAATTTTATTAAAAGGCCACTACCACCAAAAAATGAAATGTCCTTATTGTGTTTATTATATGTTGCCGATATTTTACATGTGCTTTGTTTTTCTCTTGTATGTTTAGCTAAGGAAATATTTCACTATTTATGTGTCACTGGGTGCATCAATTGTGTGATCGTTTGTGTTGTAAACTGCCCCCCCCCCATATCTTTACACCACTTGCTTTTCACAGAGTGGCTTTGGCACAGAATAGAGTGAATGGGTCATTCACTGACTCCATCATTGCATTGTGTGGGATGTTTTCAAAGGCCATCACTGGGAGTAGATTAAAAGTCTTTTAAGCTCCCTGTTTTATTTCATTCAGCTGCCAGTTCTTATCTCAGGTAGCCTGGAGAACAGCCCCCTGCTGCCTTAGGCTGGGGTCAGACCAGCGCACTTTGAACGTGCGTTCTGGCGCACATAATTACGGCCGCACTAGCAGCAGATGACGGGCAATGACGGCCAATATACGATGTACGGCCGTACAAAAGTCCGGCCGTGCAACGCAAGTGAAATTTGAACGCATTTTTCTGAGAACGCTGAACCGCTAGTACTGACGTACTGAGTGCGCAGCTGCGTCATAGCGGCGTGTTTGCGTGATTAGGAGATGTCAGACGCTGCTAATGTCCAGCCTACATAACGTCCAGACGCAAAAAGAGTATTATTGACGATCCGTACAAAATCACGCCCGAAAATGCACGTCGTCTGACCGTTTTTGCGCATTCCGTGAAAAAATACATCAATGCGTTCGGACGCAATTTTTCACGTTCGCGGGGAAAAATGCTTTCGTCTGACCCTAGCCTTATCTAAACATCCCCTCCTCCGCTACATTAACTGTTAAAGGGCCACTACCACTTGTGTTTATTTCAAGTTGCTGATGTCTTGCATGTGCTTTGTTTTTCTCTAGTATGTTTAGTTAATAAAAAAAATCTTCTTTTATTATTAAAACGTTTATTATGAAAACTAGTCAGCGAGACAAGCAAATAGAAAATGGCCTTCAGGGCCGAAACATGTCATCTTAGAAAGGAGGAGAATGGTCGCACAGGGCCGAAACATGTCTGCGACAAAAAGTCAGTCATCCAAAATAGCAACTAGACTTAAGAAAACACTACAAACGTCAGCTACAGACATCGGGGGTGAAAGGGGAAACAAGGGGCAGTGGCAGAGGCCAGGACTGTGCCATCCCTGGCATAGTCCTGCAAGCCCGGAGGACCACGGGAAGCCAGGGGGAACTAATGGCACTAGGCCCGGGTACTTGGGGGAGGGGCCCAAGTCATGCACCAGGCCCCCTGAGGAAACCCATAGACGCCACAAGAAGAAAAAAAAAATGTCCTCCGGGAAGGAAAGTCCAGCAAGGGGTGTATAAGCCAGAAATTAGAGTCCCCGTAGCAGATGGGTGAGGGGGAAACAAAATAAACATGACTGTTAGATTAGAACAGCAAAAATGGCAGCGTAAACAAAAAGGGGGGGGGGTAAAATAAAAAGTAAATAAGGAAAACGCATCAGCCAGCGTCTCTGGGGATTCTTGTACCGCAGGCAGGGCGTCGCCGGCAGGCCAGGTTTCTCAGCATGTAGAGTCCCTCCAACAAGGGGCAAAGCTCGCTGCTCCGATAGCAGCCAGATTGTGGACGGCCTGCTTTGCCTGCATCCCAGATGAGAGACGCGAGCAACTTGCGCAGCAGTAAGACTTTCCAAGTCCATAGCTTCACTTCCTGCAATTCCTCGGCCGAGGCCACCAGAGTCACCACCGTCAGAAGTACCCGCTCCTTGTCAGGGCTGCTGGATCCATCTCTCGGTCTTCGCGCAGCACAGCCATTAATCTGCGCCATGAGCCTCTCGACAACGGGCTCTCATCTTCCGGCAGCGTCCCCAAGCAGTCTTTCAAGTCTGCGAATAAAACATCCGGGATTCTAGTGGAAGGAGGGTACAGCAGCCGCCGCCGGTCCGCACCCTCCTCTGCTAATTCTGCAGCAGGGACAGTCGTCCTGGTCAGCAGATGGGGGTCCTCCATCCCCCTACCCTGTGACAGCTGAGCACCCAGGACACAGGACGCCACAGAGGGAAACATTGGAGCCGAAGAGTAGGCCCAAGAGGAGCCGGAAAATGGCCGCCGGGCGATCGCTCCACCGGGACAAAAGGCCACAATCTCTGCGGGGCCCTGGAGGGGGGACCAGAACAGGCTCCAGACCGCACCACCTGATGTCCATTCAAGCAGGGACTTCCAGAGGGGTAAAATAAAAGTAGTAATCCGGGTAGAAATCCCCCCCGATAACCATCACACTCGGAGCTCCTGCAAAGCACGTCTGTTCCCTCTCTGTCGCACACGTCCCCCCTTAAGAAAATATTTCACGCTGGATGCACCCAATGACACATATATTGTGTGATATTTTGTATTGTAAACTGCTCCCCCCCCCTGTATATTTCCATCTCCTGCTCCTCACTCTGTGACAATGGCCGTAGAATGGAGTCAGACAGTCGACTCAAATCAATGTAATGTGTGGGTTGTATTCAAAGGAAATCACTGCAGGGTCGATTAGAAGTCTTTCAAGCTCCCTGTCATATATTATCCCGCTGTCAGGACTGTCCCAGGTAGCAGGGTCAGGACAATAGCCCCCCCCCCCGTGCCGCCTTATCAAAACATTCCCTCCTCCACATCATTACCTGTTGAATACTGTGTAAGATAAAACACAGCCACAACGTAAAACTCACTGTAAGATTTTGGTAAATGATTCATCATGGGAACAATACACAAAATGAGCACAGAGTTCTGCGACAGTTTTTATCTCGTTTCCAGAGACTGTGGACTGTACTAAAACCTCGCTCCTCTGCTATTCCCCTCTTAAGCTATTGGTCTGTTTCTGTTTTAAAAGTTAAAAATGATGTTTTTGTGACATTTCCTCGATAATCCAAATGCCTTTAAGCCTATCCCTCATGTTCACTGTGTTCTCTTACACCAGGGGAAGCCTGGGTTTGTAACCCCAGCCAATCACCATCCAAGCAACTAGACTGGCCAACCAATCCCATTCAAGGACTGCACAGCATTCACTTTAATGGGAACATCTGCAGAAACTTTAAACCCCGGTGTCCTGAAAACCTTTTGCTCCAGCAGGGTGCACTTTTTGGGGTTAGGTTCTCCCTCATGGGAGCTAGTGTTGGGGTGATTTTCAGGAGGGTGCTCCATTGGGAACCCACGTTGCTGAGCCTTTCTTGGCCCCAGGGGCTCACACAGCTGCAGCCAAGCGGCATCACCTGGGGTAACTGCTACACACTGCCATTCTTGCCTTGCCTCTGGATTTGGGAGCTTTTTGGACTGTGACACCATAAGGGCCCGAGCTATCAAACGGTACCCACAGATTGCCGCTGCTCCCCTGAAATCCCCCCCAAACAAGGACCCTTGCTCTTTATGACTGATGTTAGTTATTTGTAAGGTGCCACCAAGTTCCATAGCGCTGTACAACGGGAGAGACAGAATAACCAATATACAAGTTAAACACTTAGAACAGTATCAGAGAGGCCCCTGCTCAAGAGCTTACAATCTAAGGGGACCTGATGGAGAGCAGGGTGTATGGCGGTGCCGGGATGTCTGGGTGGGCTGGGATGTTAACTGTTCTTATCCGATTCTGTACCAAATAAAAAGAGGCCTGTTGAAATGGCCAGTGATTCTGCTTAACCCAATATGACCAGTGTTGTCTGCTTTATTGGGAGAAATTAAGAACTGACCTTGATTCAGCGCTGCTTGCTGCAGGGAAGAATCCGGGAACGGCGTAGGCGAACGAACCACGACGGCCGAGGGGAAAATATTTGACCTGGGCTCTCGTAACAAAAACCCTCTTTTTATTTTTGCTTTTTACATGCAATAACCTCAGAAAAAGAAAAAAAAAACTCAGCTTGTGTTTTATAATGGTTTTTATTTGAATTGCAAAAGTATTCTAGAGTATGTAAGTGGTTGTGTCCCTTTTAACATCTGAATTAGGTGCTTCAATTTGTAAACATAAACTATATCAATTGTTCTGATTGAGTGAAAGTGGTGTGGTGCTCTTATCCTAGTGTATTTTCTATACTTTGCATGTGTGTGGTGATGGGGAGCACTATTGTCTTGGCTGTTTGGTGACTGCGATCATTCGAAAAACTTTTTTGTATAAGAAATTGTCAAGCGAACATCTGTATATTGGTAAAAGTATCATGGCGTCTCCTGAATGGACACCATGTATATGTATGATGATGACTAACCTATCACACTTTTACCCTAGGACTCGCCAGTCCTTCCTGTGGAGGAATTCTCTGAGCCTTTTATACACTTTATCACTCAATGGTAAGAGACCCCTCCACCAGCGGGGCGGTGTCTGTTATTATAAGCAGTTGGGGGGCTTTTAATTTGTTCCTATGATTTGCCACTTATATATGCACATTAAATAATATATTCTTTCAATATAAATCACCCACATTTTTTTTTTTTTTTTTGTCTGTAAATTCTAAGATGTTTAGGTTGTTTGACGGCTTAATGTGATATTCTCAGAATAACTTCTCCCCCAGGGAATGCTGCACTTTCATCTGCGTCCGATTTGGATGCCTCGGCCAAAATGGAGCATCAATTCATAATTAAGTTTAGAGTTGGATTTTAGGGATAGATATTTGTGTTGGTTACTATTGGTAGTTGTTTTAGGGTTAATCCTCACATTCTGCTCCATTTTTGTTTCATTTCGAGTTAACAGATTCTGCACCTTTTATCGCAAGTCTCAAAAAGGGAGCAGAATCCGTTACTTAAAAATTATGCAAAAATTAAGCAGAATAGAAGGGGTTAAGTTTAACCCTAAATCAAGCACAAATTGTACTTTGGTTCTCTCTTTCTGCAACAGTTCTAAGTATGGCACAACTTCTGCAATATGGCTGGACCATTTTCCATATCAGTAGCCTACTCCTAAATTCTTTTTTTTCTTTTTTAAACCTTTTTATTTTGAATAAAGAAGTCCGCATAAGACAAGCAATACAAAGAGGCCTCGCAAAGGCCATCCTCATATACATAGTATCAAGTACAACGGGGAGGGGGTACAAAGAAAAATCAAAAACTTGCCCTCAGCCAGGTAACATCAGCAAGCAGCCAGTATGTAGAGGAAAAATCATAAAGGGGGGGGGGGTCTTCAAAAATAGATAAAGTCTCGCAATACACTAGAAAGTCTGCCTCTGTCGTCATACAATATATGGGAGAGAATCTAGCAGATGGGGACTCAAAAACATCAGAAGGCATACAGTCGGGGGCAAGAAACTCAACAGGCCATGTGGGGGTGCCAGGGTCAGAGAACAGTGAGTAAACAGTGGGTCAGCAAGATAGTTCCCTTCAGCCCGTGTCCAGTGGCAACATGGGGCAAAAAACATCCTCAGGCCTTCGTTTGCTGCACTTGGAACATCCAGCGACCAGGCCCCTCCATCCACCGCACAGGGGCACAGCCCCGGGCCAAGGCAAGCACTGCCCCTCAACGGTGCCCAGTGCCCTGAGCAGCGCCGTCAGCGAAGGCCTCAGAGAGGGAGTTGTGGCCTCCGGCACAATGGTCGCCGTCTCACCAATGCCCCAACACGCAGGCCCCATGGTGACCTCTCCAGTGTCGTCTCTGGGCACGGAGATCTGCGCACAGGATCCAGCACCTTCGCGGACGTACCGCCAGGTATGGGGTCGAGCGTCAGCGTCCCGGCCGGAACGCCGACTGTATCGTAGATCCCCGTCTCAGCCGTAGAGCAGGCCTCAGCCATGCGTCCATCCGAGGCAGCCTCAAGTTTCGGGTTCTCATCCTCCCAGCTGCTCCGCAGCGCGAGCAGCAACCATCGCCAGACTCCTCTAGTGAGCGGTACATCCTTGTCCTCCCCGTCCAGCAGCTACAAACAGGCCTCCAGGCCTGTAAGGAAGGCATCAGTGCCTCTCGTGGGGGGAGTGGGTCTGTTCTGTCCATCCTCTGTCAGTCCATCCGTCTCTTATCAGGCTACCATCCAGGGTGATCGGGAGATGTGAGCCTTCCGTCTTCCCATCCCCCAGTGCAGGTTTAGGTCGGGTGGAGGCAGCAGATCAGCCAGGGACAGAGATCACAGGGGCCGGGTGCGAAGGCCACAAAATAGCCGCCAGCACCTCGCTCCAGCCTCATACTAGCAGCTGCAAAGGGCATCTCGGGTCCGGAGGGGGGGGGACAAAACGGCCTCCAGACAGCTTGGTTCTGGTGGCCAGCCAGCTGGAGTTCTGAATTCAAGATTGCACCGCTTGAAGAGTCTTTTATCGGACCCCAAGGGCAGCAGACGTACGGAGCTCCTCAAAACCATGTCTGCTCCCTTCAGTAGCCGACCACGCCCCCTACCCCTAAATTCTAACCCTGAACCTAATTTCTATTTAATGGTCTGTTTTTTTGGGGGGGGGGTTTTGTATTTTACCAGTAGGATACATTGAGATTTCTCTCTCTTTCAAGTATGTTCTGAGTCATCAGTCGACTCGACACCTACATATCGGATCCATATCGCTGCTCATAATGCAGCATCTTTTTTTTGAAGCGGGTTAACAATTGCATCTTTCTTCTAGTAAACAAATTCCTGCTATTCTGGTGTTATTTTGGTTCATAGAACAGGTCTCGATAAAGTTATTATATAGTTTTCTGATCATTCTTTCCAGGTTCATAGTTGCACTATGTAAGCTCTCTTATGCCTTACTGTCATATAATAATATCCTTAGTCTTTGTTATGCAGTAGAAAAAGGTTATTAATTTTTCTGTATTTAATTACAATTTTTAACTATATAATTCTTTATCATTCTGTCATAAGGACCCCCCAGCTTGTATAGAATATATATAACTATGTATATAGAGCCACAAATCAGCAGGTTAAGGAAAGGATTAGAAAACAAGGACAATGGGGCAAAAAGGTTCAATTACAAGATATGACCATGGACACCAGCAGCAACCTGAGAGCACAAGAGTGCAGAAATACCGCTACAGGGAATACATGATCCCTAGCACGATACAGCTGGTATTCGGAGTTAAAGGGACACTCCACCCATCATGACTATTTACGTTGGTTTAAATGGTTATGTCAACCAGGCAGGCGAACATCATGGGAGAATGTAGTGAGAATACAAAGGGAGTATTACATTCTAGGGGGGGCGGATGAAGGGAGGACAGGATGGGTTAATAAATAACCCCTCGGGTTTTCTTCTTGATTATACCTGCAATGACCCTTTAAACAGTCACTAAAGTGCTATCCCTGTCTCTTCTGGAGTCCATGGGATTCCAGTTTGTGTTACAGCCGAATCACAGAGCCTTTTGTTCCGGCATTGGAACAAGAACATCAACCTGGAATAAATGGTTCTTTTCCTGCAGGTACAGCTTTAGGGTAATGCTTAAAGGTACAGTAGCACACCCATAGCCACCTCCAGTCGTAGAATAGCACATTGTTGTTTTTTGTTTTAACGATTGTGTGAGGTGCTGCAGTACTTGCCATACCTGACCTAATCTGCGCCGCTCAACTTGGAATACTGGCCTCTGGTTCGAATACCCCTTAAGTTGGGATACAGAGTACCTGGACGCTACTAATTATAAGTGAACGTAGTTGGACAAGTAACCAAGGACAGCAACACAGAAATGAGCACAAATGAGAAGAAAGCAAGGGTCAAAGCCTTTACAATAATTCCCCAGGTGAGAATGCACTCACTCTGTGAAGCATTATAGTGGTTGTCAAAAGTACAAAAAATGGAGCAACATGACTGTGACCCTGTGTATTATTGAAGAGCGACTGTGGTGGCGATGGTAACGAAAATCTTGCATTGTAATGCATAGTTACAGGTTATCACTGGCAAGAAGATGGTCTGAGTCTCGCCCTGTTATTAAACGGTCTTTGATAATAATAGGTTTATTTATATTTTCTTTTATAGTATGAGGAAAATGCCAAAAGAAAGACCAGCCCCTGAAGAGTTAATGGTAAGACCGGATGTGCGCTATTGTGTGTAAAATAAAACCATAGACTCTATATCACAAAACTGAGTGCTCTCTAAATCTCACTGTACTGTTCAAAAAGGCTTATTGATAAAGGGTACAACACGAGGTATGTTCTTGCTGTTGCTCCTAAAAATATAGTTGATCGGTAGCATACATTGACAAAGCATGAAACATTTTGGCTGGGTGACAGTTTTGGTTCTCTTAAAACACTACCATGTTGCACATTCAACTCTTGGATTATAAATCATGATCTCATTAAGTGTTCAGTAAAATGTTTTCACCTGCCAAATTTTATTGAAGCAAAATGATGCAACTAAAAAAAATATATATGTGGCATAGCATTGATTTTGGGGTTCTGTGTAATAACAGATCCAGGATGCATAAAAGTGAGACAGATGTCATTTGCATATCCTACCCAGAATTCCTTGCTGCGTATGGGGAATGTGGCACAGGAGCTCTGGGATGCAATTCTTTGAATTGCTATGATGTGCAGGTGGCTTCTGCAATAATAAACACACACATATATATTATATTATATTTCAGTTATGTGGTCCAGTACAAAATGATCCAGTTACCTTAAAAAATACAATAGTTTGTATCCCTCTGACCCTCTTTTCAATATAGACGGGCTGGCTCGCCATTTCTGTAAGACTTCACACTTTAAAATAAAAAGCAACCCAAAGTTTAAAAAGTGTGTTCTTGTTCTCACCCATCATATGGTTTGTCAGTTGAGAACAAAATCCCTCACAGAATACACTCTCTACAGTTAAAAAAAGGAAAAATTACACATTTATTATCATTTATCCAACGTATCTGGTTAATGTTACAGTTCAGGACACCAACATGCAGAACTAGCCACAGACTAAACTACCGGTCCTTTGTAGCGAATGGGTAAACACTACAAAAAAGACACAGACAACCACAGAGGAGTAATACGTGGTCAAATAACAAGCCTGGGTCTGGAATAGAGGGGGGAAGTCTTGCACTCAAAGATGTGGGATAACCCAACTCGGGAATATTGAGAGACACTAGCCATGGTTGGTGCAGAGGTAAATCAGACATACTAAACAGCAATCCATAGTAGGGATGTGCATGGCTGAACGTTTTGTTTTGTCTTGGTTTTAGTTTTGTTTCGTTACGTTTTTAAATCCTTTCGTTTTCAGAATTTCGTAACTAATTTCATTTTGTATTTTGTTTCGGATCGATTTGAAATTTCAAATATCCATTCGATATTTGATATCAATTAGAATTTTGGATCACTAGATAAAACCCCAATTAATCAAATTTTGCTATTAAAAGAAAAGCTAGGGTTAAATATTAAACTGTGTCACAGATTTAGTATTTCAGTCAAATTAAACAGTGAAACAAAATTAATTTGTTTCATAAAGTCCTTTGACTATTCCTTGTATTGTAAGATAAGATCATTTCGATATAGTTGATATCAATTTGATCATTTCAAATTCGATAGTTGAGATCAGTTGTTCAAATTTTTCTTTTATGATGATGACACAGTGTAAAACAAAATAAATTCTCTATATACCGTTTCAAATTCGTATCGTATCGATTCGTTATTCGGAAGTACTTCCGAATACAAATTCTCAAATTTTGTTTTAAATTCCGAATTTTTCTGAAACGAATGCACATCTCTAATCCATAGAACAGTGTGAATGGAGATTATATAGTGCTACATTTCCTCCCCTTGGTTGATGTCATATCGGAGCGCCAGAACTTCTGAGAGCAAGTGCGTATGTAACAATGCCTCAGGCATCAAGTAGGAATCTGTAGGGGTTATTCACTAACCTCCGAATTTGCCACTGAATTGCACCGAATGGTTTCACTGTTGGTGGCAATTCGTCTCTTCACTAAGCCATTTTGCCAAATACTGGCAAATTGCCAGTGAAATGCAGTGCAATTTGCCGCAATTCAGCGGCACTGAAATTGTCCCATAGAAGACGAGCATGTCTTCTGTTCACAGAATGCTGAATTGCACTGAATTCTGGCGAAATGCCCCAATTTTCGGTGTTCCATGTCAATAGGTTTAAACAGGCAAATCCCAAAGGTTTCAAAGTAAAAAAAGCAATATCTTTAACGTTATTTTTTTAAGACCGTTTTATTTTTTGCAAAACCCTTTTTTATTTAAACTTTTTTGTGTTTTTTAGATGACTTTTTTTAATACTTTTTTGTAACAGACCTTTTTATTATATTTTAAAGTACTTTTTTATTTAGACACCTTTTTACTACATTTTTTTATTGGTTGAAACTCCTATTAGAGTAAGAGATTCCTTTTTTCGTTCAGTTCAGTGGAATTCGAATGCCAATCCGGCAACTTTTGGCTGCTCAAATTGCAGCAAAATAAGGCAACCAGTCGCGAAATTGTGAATGCAGTGTATTTCCAGTGAAATGGATCTGCCGGAATGGGCCGAAACGCAAAGCATTGAAATTGCATGCAATGTAGGTGCTTTGTGAATAGATCCCTTATGTTTTCTACCAAAAAGTCTAATATTTAAATAAATAGTTTGATGCATGAAAGAGGCTTCTATTGTATTTTGCATCGCAGTCCCTTTTAATAATGAATTCCTCTGACTCGTCTGTTATGTGAATGTTAGGTTTGAGGCTGAAATGGGAAGCCATTCGATCGATCTTTTCAAAATCTGTATGTTCTAAATGAAGCTTGTGAGCATGTGCAGAATCTGAGTGACAGCAGTGTTTCGATACATCCCTTCTTCCCCATCATTGTTAATGCACTTGCAATTCTATGACCTTCTAGTCAGAGTATTGTCACTGTCTCCAGAAATCTTTAAACAGGAGCTGTGTATTTTAAGAATCACACCCCACCCTCCTTCTCCTAATGAGGTTATGACCAACCGCTTATTATAATTGCTTCCAACTCCTTTTAATTTTCAAGCTTATTAATCATAGGAAGAGTTATTTAAAATTGCATAAATTAATCTTAGATTAAAAGACCATCAAGGCCTAGAAACAATTAAGAATATGCACGGAGTCCCTGGGGCAGCGCGGTGTCTGATTGTAGCAGTCAGGTGGGCCGGGCAGCGATGGTGGCAGGATGATTAATGCGTGGCACATCTAAACGAGAGTGGAGATATGCCACTCACTGACCCTAGAACTGTCTCACCTGCCGTACAGATGCAGCAGTTACTGATCCTAACTACTGCTACACAGAGGACCGCACACCTCCTGGCTTGGGCAGGTCAAGCAGTGGTAACTAAAAACCATATCACTTGATCTTCAGACACATTTACATAGGTTGTTTATGTAACTGTAGAGGACAACTGCCTGTGGCAATGTAGGAACCAACATAATGTAGATTTCGCTTCTGTTAATTGAAAATCCATAGATGCTACACAGCTCTTTCCAAGCCTGTAGGGACCATGGGAAAAAAGGAATAAACATAAGAGTCTGACACTGCTCCCTGGTTGTTATTGTTCCCCCCCCCCATGCAATGTCTCAATGCAATGTATGAATGATTAACTTTTAATGAGGTTGCCTTTGTCCCCGCATGGCCTTACATGTAATATAGGAAAAGCGACATTGCGTATAACAACTTAATTTTCTTATGTATTACTCTTGCAGGGCCACCCGTTCATTGTCCAGTTTAACGATGGAAACACTGAGGCTGTGTCTATGTGGGTTTGCCGAGCATTGGAGGAGCGGAGAGCACAGGGTGGTCAGGAGTGAGATATGGCTAACCTGGTGAGGTTCCTCTTCATTATATTATGGCTGGAAGAGCTGTATCCCTTGGCGGTCTTGAAGTGTGTACAATACCTATTGCAACAGTGTTAGAAGAAGAGGCCAAGCCGCAAAGAAAATCTGTATATTTATTGTGCATGGACACCTCTTCTCGGAATGAAACGTCTACTGGCTACTAAGAGAATCTCCAATCAAACCATGGATTGTCCAGATTGTAGCAACTTTGACAGTGTTTCGTCCTCCAAGCATTTCAGAGGAGTACCAGACTGCTGCTCTTGCCAAAAGGATACGGAGAGTGGATTATGCTTGGCATTCCAAGCATGACTTTCACCCATTGGATGAATAATGTACTCAATGGAAGTGGAAGATCTTACTCAAATAGACTGAGGAACGACCTCAATCGCAAATGGGTTTAAACACTTCCTGGAATATAGAATCTCTATCTTCTGTACATGGTCTTTCGCTTTTGTATTGGACAGTTGATTTCCAGTCCCCAAGTAGACTCTGGTCGACATCCAGCAAGACCGTGCCTTCTCTTCCCTCGCCGATCATGAGTTTGACTCGCAATAACTTTATTCCTGTTACACAATGTATTTTTTTTTTACTTGCACAGATCTATGCTTCCTGCGTAACTAATAAAGGTTATTTTGTACAAATATTATTCCCATAATTTCTATATTGCCAGCAGTTTCTACAGAGCTTTACATTAAAAGTGGGGAATTAGGCTAGGGTCAGACGAACGCATTTTTCGCTTTCTCCGTGAAAAAGTGCGTTCGAACGAATGGACGTATTTTTTCAAGGAATACGCGATAGCGGTCATACGATGCGCATTTTCGTCCGTGATTTTGTACGGATCATCAATAAAACCCTTTTTGTGTCTGGACGTTATGTTGGCCGGACATTAGCAGCGTCTGACGTCTCCTAATCACGCACACACGCCGCTAGCGGACGCAGCGCACTCTGTACGTCTGTACTAGCGGTATCACGTTCTTGCAAAAATGCGTTCGTTTGCCACTTGCGTTGCGCAGCCGCACTTTTGTGCGGCCGTTCTTCGTATGCTGCCCGGCATTGGACGTCATTTGCTGCTAGCACGGCTGTGATTTAGTGCTGCTAAACGCACGTTAATACTGCGTTAGTCTGACCCTAGCCTTAAACGAACAACAAAGAGAAGTTAAACTAGCAAGACTATAAAAAAAACTTCAGAAACAAGAGATGAAGAGGACCAGATAATTTCCACCATCTGAATACATTTATGACTTAAGAATTTTTATTTTATCATGGGTTTTCTAGTAAATGGGAGACAAGGAATTCTATAATGGCTATTAGGACTCTGTTACATTTCCCCCAGCCACAAAGCTTTTGCCTTTTAAAGAGCCACTACCACCAACAAAAATGAAATGTCCTTATTGTGTTTATTTTATGTTGCTTATATCTTACTTGTGCTTTATTTTTCTCTTGTATATTTAAACTATTTTACGCTAGATGCGTCACTAGGTGCATTAGTTTTGTGAGGTTTTATATTGTAAACTGCTCCTCCACACACAGTATCTTTACAGTAATTGCTCCTCACTGGGTGGCAATGGCCAGAAGGTGGCGTAAATGGGTCGAACACCGACTCAAAATCATGTATTGTGTGGGATGTATTCAAAAGACATCACCAGGGGGTTTGATTTAGCAGTCTTTTAAGCTCCCTGTCTTATCTCATTCAGCTACCATTTCTTATCTGGAGTAACACAGAGCACACCATACACCTCCTGCTCTCTTAACTGTTAAATACTGTATAAGATAAAGCAGGCCTCAAAATTTCAAGTCCCAAGCTACTAACCAGGCCATAAGAGTAACTCGCCACCAGTTGCTCCACCTAACCCCTATTCAGTCCTTAACTCTGCCCCTAAACACACCCCCTTAAATTCTTATGAAATTACACTGTTAAAGGTTTTATTTAGAATAAAGTTACAAAAGTAACATTAATACACAGACATCAGACCCCAGACAGGGCTCGAGTCCAGCAGGAACGCGTGGGAACGGCGTTCCCGCATTTCTGCCGTGGCAGGAACGTTGTTCCCATGTTAATCAATAGGCTGCGAAGTAGTCCCCTTGCAATCGCGGCCACTCTGGAGCTCTCACGGCTGCTTGTGATCTGAGTTCCTCTGCTCAGTGAGTCCGGCGCACGGTGCACTCTGACGCATCAGAATGCCGCACTGGACTCCCTGTCAGGTGGCCAGCATGTGAGGAGACCCTGCCCCTCCCACCCAGACCACCAGAGGCCCGACCCAGACCAGCAGGAACCATGCTCTCCATATCTGCACACCTGTGCTAACGGACCAGCAGGAGAGGGGTAAATAATCCATTCTAATTGGGCTTTTTTCTGGCGGCAGGTACTATGTACGGTAGCAGTACCTCACCAGCCAGCAGCCCGAAGGAGCAGAGGAGACAGAGCGTGATGCTCTGATCTCCTCCTGCAGTGTCAGAGAATCAGAGGCGCTCGGCTACCGAACGCTTCTGATTGTCAGGGCAGGATGAGGCGGGGGGGGGGGTTGTCAATTTAGAGGAGCAGGGTGCCGCCGCTCACAGCACGGTCCGACACCTCTGCAAGTAAGAGCCCTGGTAGAACACTGTCCTGCCTGAGCTCTGTTGAACAGCTGCAGCCTTTATTAATGGGCAGCGGCTGAAGAGTTCAGAGATCAGGCAGGACAGGGTTCCACCCCGGCACAGCTCCTGTCCTGACTGTGTTGCCAGTCAGGATTAAGGGTGGAATTCCCCTCCCTCCACTTAACCCCTTCTTCGAGGCCCTCTGGTCCTACAGCAAAACCACCATCCCTTCCTCACTGAGTGACCACACAGCCCCCCCCCCCTGCACTCAGTCTCACAGGTTACTGTGAAACTGTAATGGAGGCTGTGGGGGCCCCAGAAGCTGCAGCCGTCCTAGTCTCCCTCACATAACCACCTGCCAGGTATGAATGGAGTGGGTGGAGGGGGAGTGATAACCCAGGCTGCCAGCTTGATTACTTTACTTATTAAACACATTACAAGGCATTTTATTACTATAGAGCTCTGTGATACCCTCATAAAAACCGCACATTACTATAGAGCTCTGTGATACCCTCATAAAAAACGCACATTACTGTGGAGCTGTTACCCTCATAAAAAACGCACATTACTGTGGAGCTCTGTGATACCCTCATAAAAAACGCACATTACTGTGGAGCTCTGTGATACCCTCATAAAAACGCACATTACTGTGGAGCTCTGTGATACCCTCATAAAAAACGCACATTACTGTGGAGCTATGTGATACCCTCATAAAAACGCACATTACTGTGGAGCTCTGTGATACCCTCATAAAAAACGCACATTACTGTGGAGCTCTGTGATACCCTCATAAAAAACACATTACTGTGGAGCTCTGTGATACCCTCAAAAATTGGAAAACAAAACTTTCGTCATATAAATACAAAAATATGTTCAAAAAAGTTTTTTTGCTGAAAATTAAGAGTAAATGGTCTTTAATTAAAAAAAAAAAAAAAGATTATATTACATTGAATCCTATGGGATTCCCATGTTTAAACCTTTCAGACAGAAACACCGAAAATGTATTGTAAGTGTGTGTATATATGTATACATACGTACACACATTATGCTTTTTTTTTTCGGTGGTGGGGATAGTGGATTTCTTTGAGTTCCCTCACTTTTTTCCCCAGGACTTGACCCCTGACCCCAGATACATGTATACCCAGTCATCAGACCCCAGTGTGAGCAGAGCGAGGAGGCAGGGAAGCTCCTCTCCACCCCCCTAACAGTGACAGAGATGAGCTGCTTCAGGTTAGGCAGCTGATCCCTGCCACCGTGCAGCCTGGGGAAGGGGGGGGCTGCACGGTGGCACTGCTGGAATATGCAGCACTAAATAATTTATTGTGCTGCCTGTGTGTGCATTTCCACTGAGCCCTGAGATAAAGCACAGGCACAAAGTAAAACTCTTGCAGATTTTGGTAATTGTTGCATCAGGAAAAATCCACAAAATGGAAACCGATAAACTAGATTTTTCCTTTTTATATGCAATTACTTCAAACTATAAAACACATGCTGCTGTTTCTCTTTAGTTGTGCAATACAAACAATACCACTTAATCTAGTTGCAGCTTATGTAAGGGGTAGTGTGCCTTTAAAGGGCATTTTCTAAAATAAGTGGTAAGTTTACCAAGTGATTTTTTTTTTTAATTTTGAGGTTTACGTCAACTGCAGACAATGCTGGACACCCCCCCCCCCCCCGGTAAGCTAAAGAAATTCCAAAATGTCCGCTTGGCCCCAGATGATGAAAAAAGCTCTATACGTGCAGACGTGACTTGAAATATCTTGCCCCATGCTCATCCACCAGACAGAACATTTCGGCTTTAACCAGCATGTGCAAATAAGTGCTTTGTATTATGAGAAAACGATGTATAAAATAACTACCTTTTTATAAAAGCATCGCTTTTGGGCCACTTTGGAAATCTTAAGTGCCCTATTCTACGCTGTGCACTAAAATAGGGACGCTAATGAGGAAAACCTGGGCGTACCTAGAACATTTGGCACCCCTCCCCAACTTTAAAATATAAGGAAAAACACCCACACTTTTTTCAAAAATAATTATTGCACAAATTGTATGTCAACTCACAGTAATATGCAAAGTGTATATGAGAGTATCACAGACCTTTACAGCAATAAAACTCGCAGTAGTTTGTGCGTGTGCATATCACACAGCTCTACAGCAATAAAACTCATTAATGTGCGGTGTGTAGGAGTGTATGACAGAGCTCCACAGCATTATAACTCTCAAAGGCAGTGAATATGAGCGCACACAGGATCCACAGCAATAAAACTCATAATAAATGCAGGGAGTATGAGCGCACAAAGCAATTCTTATTTTTTATATTTGCCGTCCTCCGTCCATGAGGGTTTCAGCCTAGGCAGTGTGAGACCGTCTCCTGGCACTGCTTCCACTCCTTTAGTTACACTGTCTCTGCCGGACGGTTGTGGGGAGTTTGTAGTTAGCTAGCCAGGCCGCAGTAGGGCTGTATGCAGGCAGGGCCTTCTGTAGAGTACAAGACTCCTACTCTTCTCTCTGGCCATGAGCCCTGCACGATCTCTCTCGCACCATGCAGTTTAGTGATCGCGGCAGGAGACTAGAAACTATTTGTCCCTAGTCTCCCTCTGCTGCTGGGGACAAGAGGCGGTGGATCAGGCCACCGTTCTTGCCATCGGGATGAGAGGTTATTGTCAGATTTATTGGGGGGGGGTGTTTAGGGGGTGCTAAATGATTCTGTAAGAGCGGAATCCTTTAGCACCAGCTTTTAGGTGTAGTTAAATATTTGCCTTGTGCATCCCTGCAGTAAATAGAGCTAGGCCTTTTGTAATGCTTTACTTATCCGAACGCTAATTACTGATGGCGCATCCTATACTTAACATGGGGAGCGCAAAGTACAGTAAGTCTGCGCAAGATAGGGCATCAGTGGTAGTGCTGATTTTTTTACGGTTTTAGCATTAGGAAGGTGATAAAACACACTTATCTTATCAACACTTACTAATCTGTACATTACAGTTGGCACTATTTCCTAGTGAGCGCCAAGTCATTCAAAGCAGTATGAACCTACTTGTTTAAATTATGTCATTGATGCCCGTCAGGTCACTTTTCGTATTCACACAATATAGGAATCTGTGGCCTCTGTAGAAATATGAAAAAAATCGCTGCACTTATAATCCTGCCCCCTGCCTGACCATCATTTGCTTATCTAGGTACTTTGACAGTGTATGCTATTCAAGTCCCTATTTTTTTTTTTATTTTTTTTTTATATAATTTATTTTTTGTAATTAAATTTTATTGGGTTTTGACAAGGTAGTGGTGATACAAAAAGAAAAAAAATGTACAGGGTTTTTTAAAGTGCATAAGTAACACATGCTTACCAGGCAGTGCCATCTTGGGCATAGCATTGGCACAGCAATGCGTTGCAATCGGGTGCATGTTATAACCTCAAATACTAAAGTGAGCTGGCAGTCCCATGGGCATCCGCAGGATGGGGCAAGGGGGCACTCTTCCCCCCCCCCCTGGAACCAGGGCTGCCTGTCTCCTCTGCCCAGACAGCTGTGTGTGCAGCCTGCTCGAATGTTTGTTACTCAGCAGGCTACACAGGAGTGCCGGTCAGTGTGGGGGTGGTCTTTGTGGATCTTGTGATGTCACCTCAGTCCGCCTCCAATCCACCACGTGCTCCTACTCAATTTAGACGCTGGGAGAGGCTGTCTGGGCTGAGATGCAGGGGCTGCTGCTGCTGTGGCCATTGGAATGCTGGACACAAGAAAAAAATGTGATTGTCAAATCTTTATTAAGCTTGATGCCCCCTGGTCTGAGGTCTAGTTTGTCTACCTGGGGAGGAGGAACACCATGACTAATTGTAAACTCATCCCCACCAGATTACTATCTAAGAGGAGAGCGGTCCCTGCTCCAGAGCTTACAATCTAAGAGGAGAGGGGACCCTGTCCAAGAGCTTACAATCTAAGCAGAGAGGGGGATACAGATTGTATATCTGTATATAGAGCCGGCTCTGTCAGTGTGTATACAGAGCTGCCTCTGTGTAGACAGAGGGAGGGGGTATATATATATGTAGGAAAGGGGCTGGTGTGTGTGCCAGTATGTGTGGGAGGGTCATGGTTTGTGTATACAGAGATGGACTAGAAAATGCAACACTCAGATCAGACACTTACACCTTTATTCTTCTATTAGTCTTGCATCATGTTTCGCAGCCTCCGTATTACTACGCTTTATTTTATGACTGTCCCCTTCATGACCTTGTCAAAAGGGCAGAATATGGATGCCATTAAAATGTTGCCCCCCCTTGAAAAAATTTCTGCGGACGCCCATGGTCTATACATTTCATTATAATCTATACATTGCTTTGCAAACTGGGTATTCTGATTTTATCTATTTTTTTGGTGAGGGGAATGATTAACTGTGGTTTAGGCAAAGTGAGGGGTAAACCTATGCATGCACAAAGTGGGTGCTGATTGGGGGAATTAGTCTTGATTGTCCCTTAGTTATCCCCATGCACACTTTTTGGGTGTTTCAGAAAAAGTTTGATAGAGATCTTTAAACTGGCTGATTATTTACAGATCATAATCCTAAAAGTTCCGTTTGTGCAAACCCTAATGATATGGGTTGTACAGGCCTATGGCGGGAAATAGGGTTCTAAAAGGGGGGGGGTAAGCCTATGAAATCCTCATCCCCTTGACTAACAAGTGATTTTTGTTGAGAAATTTGTTATTTAACAGAGGAAATTGTTTAAATTTTTTAACTCCGAATAACAATGTTAATTTGCTCATTTTTTTAAAATATTTAATGTATTCGTTTATCCGTTACAGAAATATTGTTGAAATGTAAGATTCTGAGCTTTAGATGGTGTCCTTTATCTTACACAATTTCAAACGGGGTCTGCATATACAGGCAGAAAATACCTTTGTGCTAGATACAGTAACTGTGATAAAGATAATAAAAATGGTCAGATCTCCAATTTATGGAGATTTGTAGTGATCATAATGAAATTATTAGCCTTGCAGCTTCCACAAAATACCAATGGAATATAAAAAAAAATCTGTATGACAATGCCTGTGTATGGAAAATATTGTATCTGTACTGTACTGGAATTTTCAGTCATTATAACCCCCTGAATCTTAACCCTGTACAGCAGTGAGTGACCCCAGGGCTCTCCCTGTATTCTGTCGCCTCCCTGGCAGTGTAATGCAGCACTAATCTATTTTAACCTTTTGTTACAGTGAGGTTTAGATCTGCTATTTGCAGATTGTTTTAGGTCTCTACAGGGTGCTTGGAGAGACGTAACAAGATTTTGTTTCTCCACAAGGGACACACTAATCTAAAAGGTGTGAAAACTGGTCTTTTGATATGCTAAGTAATACGGGTATATTGAAAATTGCCCACATTGAGGCACTTTTCAAAATTTTTAAAGAGATTTTTGTTTTCAAACCTGCTTGGAACTGTGAGTATTGGGGAGGAGCGAGGGAGTCCGCTACACACAGTGCAAAGAATCCCTGGAGCCAGGAATGACCCCAGTCCTTTAATACGACTGGGATTGGTAATCGTCCAGCTTTTACCTTTCACCCTTCACAAGTCCTTAGAGTGGCTAGGCTTCTAGTAACAAGTCACGGCACAGGCCAGAAGGGGGGGCAGTCCTTGAAGGGGCTGGGTTGCAAAATAACAACGAGCAAAACAATGTCCGAACTAGCCGGGTCAGTATACAGAGGTTGTATAACAAAACAATGTCAGAGAATGGGCCAGGTCGATATACAAAAGGAATACAAAGACCCTTACTAGCTGGGTCGGTACATAGAAAGTCACACACCAGATATGCGCACTGTTGAGTCCAGAAGAAACCACAAGGCACAGGGTTATATAGGTGGCCAACGTTCACCTACTGTTGCATCTTTGAGCACCAGAAAGTCTGTGCGTCGTTATGTGGGGCCATAAAGGAAAGACGGGGCTGATCATTCAGGAGCACTTGATGGAATGATGCAGGAAGAATTTGCTTCCAAAAATGGCGCCTTGGTATGATGCAGGTTAGTGCTGAGTGCTGAAGAGCTGTGCCTTTTACAAGACCTAGCTTCCCTGGCACAGAGGATTGACGCCGATCCAACGCCCCAGAACCAGTAACTCTGACAGGACCAAAGGAAAATTATGGAAATTTTCTCCCTGAGCTACAGTCATATATGCACGAGGCTGAATGGTTGATATGAAAGAAAAGTGAACCTGTATAGGTTCTCAGTGTATTGGCGCTAAAAAGAGGATTTCCTTATTGAGCAGCTCACCTAAGGGTGTTATCCCACACCCATAAATAGAAAGGAATTGGAGGATACTTGATCGAAGTAGCAAGGGAGCGCTTATACAGTGTATACTATGTATGGTTAAAAGAAAAACAGTTTAGACTGACTCAAACCTTTTTTTCTTTACACTTCAATAGGTGTAAATGTTCCTATAAAAAAGAGATGACAAAACAATAATTGCGCAGTATAATGTACAAGGGAGACCATCCCCAATTATAGCTTATGATGTTTGCACTCACAAGGGCAGAGCCTATATTGGCTCGAATTGGAAAGCTTCTGGATCTCTGAGGGATCCCACCCAACTCCAATCGATAATGACGGCTGTAGTTTATCTCAAAAAGAGAAGAAATGGTGCATATAGTGCGTTATCCTTATACACATGTATATTCTATTGCACTAGATATTGACTCACGTGGTTTAGAGCCTCCTGTAGGGGTGGGTCTGTAAATGCGCCTTTTGACCTCTTATTTGAGATGGTCCCTCCTCTCACCCAATGATAGAAACTCCGATCGAATGGAGAAGATCGGCTCAGGAAAAGCGAATCAATGGAAGGATGTTCCAGTAAAAAAAGCACATTTATTGATGCATAAAAAGTATTATAAAATATAAAACAATAAAAATACCGAATTAATCCTGAGACGCTTTTCGTTTGCTGTCTGCAAGCATCCTCAGTCAGGAGTAGAATGACACACAGCTTAAGAGTTCACGTTATATACCCATACAATTAGTGGAAAATACATAACGGTGTTCATTAATAATCCATCACTTCCTGATATCCCAGAAGTATAAGCGAGATGACACACATCCATTTCCGGTTTTCAATCTCCATAGAATCACCATATTTCCGGATCCGAAATTTCGTTTTCGTTTGCACAAATGCACATGCATATCTTTTCGTTGCGTGAATGGTTGATATGCCTGAATGCTCATAGGGTATCTGTCTAAACATAATGGAAATGAGAAAAGGGGGAGACAGAGTTGATGGTTTTTTTTTTTTTAACAAATAGAGTTTCAACTCCCTGATGGTTGTGATGGAAGAGCATTACCAAAACATGCTTTACCAGGTGAAAATTGTTGTCTGGTGGCTTGAGTTGCGTGTGTGTGTATAATATATATATTATATAAAATACTTTATAAATAAATATATTCATCTCGTACTGAATCCAATCCACCTCTTGGTGAAATTAGTGCCATTAGCATGGTTCATCAATCTTGGCCCCTCCGGATGGTTTGGAACATCATTCCTTATGATGCTCAGCCCAGTGGCGGAAGTACCAGGGCCGCAGCGGTCGCAGTTGCGACCGGGCCCTGGCATTCCGCCACTGGAGGGGGGCCCGGCGCCGCCCGCCAGATTCCGGCAATCAGCGCTGGAATCGGAGCCGCGCACTGGCCGTCCCTCTCCCTGCGATCGGCCACTGACATGCAGCTTGGCCGCTCACGTGGGATAGGAACCACCTGACCAGCGTACGAGATCCTCTCGCGAGACCTCTGCGCTGATCAGGTGGTTTCCGGCGAGCAGCCAAGACGCATGCTTCCAGCGGCCGCTCGCCTCAGAGGAACGGAACACCGGCGGAGCCTGCCCGGGGCCAGCAGAGGTGAGAGCTGGGGGGCAATATATACCCATGAGAGCTGGGGGCCCAATATATACCCATGAGAGCTGGGGGGCCCAATATATACCCATGAGAGCTGGGGGCCCAATATATACCCATGAGAGCTGGGGGGCCCAATATATACCCATGAGAGCTGGGGGGCCCAATATACACCCATGAGAGCTGGGGGCCCAATATATACCCATGAGAGCTGGGGGTCCAATATATACCCATGAGAGCTGGGGGCCCAATATATACCCATGAGAAAACAATCAAATGTAGCGCTGATCGAATATATAAGGAAAATCGCTGAAACACTTATATGAATACAAAACGGGTAGTGTAGCGATAACAATGTCCTTCTTGAATATGATGGATTTCAAAACTTTTCGTAATCCTCTTCACAGTATCCCTCAAATGAAGAGAAAAGGAGACATCATAGTGCGACCCATATATCACTTAGTGGCAAGGATAGATAAATAGATCTCACTCACATGAAGTAGAACCCTCCTGGTTCTGGGTCAATCGTTTTTAGGGTCGTTCACTGGCCACCCAAGTGCCCCTCTTAAAAAGGATCAGTTCTCCTGGCGAAGATGGATATCCCGATTATCCGGAGGTTACTGCATCCAAAGAGTCCACTCGAAGGGGCCCATAAAAAACTCCAGAGAGTGTAGGGTAAATGAAAACATTAAAATGTTCTTAAATGAATAAAATAATTTATTATTAGATAAAGATAGATAATGTATCAAAAGGCTTCCTCAGCTGGCAGCCAGCTGAGGAAGCCTTTTGATACATTATCTATCTTGGCGAAACGCGTCCTGGCTTATTGTTTTTGTTTTTATTTGTTATTAAATTATTTTATTCATTTAAGAACATTTTAATGTTTTCATTTACCCTACACTCTCTGGAGTTTTTTATGGGCCCCTTCGAGTGGACTCTTTGGATGCAGTAACCTCCGGATAATCGGGATATCCATCTTCGCCAGGAGAACTGATCCTTTTTAAGAGGGGCACTTGGGTGGCCAGTGAACGACCCTAAAAATGATTGACCCAGAACCAGGAGGGTTCTACTTCATGTGAGTGAGATCTATTAATCTATCCTTGCCACTAAGTGATATATGGGTCGCACTATGATGTCTCCTTTTCTCTTCATTTGAGGGATACTCTGAAGAGGATTACGAAAAGTTTTGAAATCCATCATATTCAAGAAGGACATTGTTGTTATCGCTACACTACCCCTGTTTTGTATTCATATACCCATGAGAGCTGGGGGGCCCAATATATACCCATGAGAGCTGGGGGCAATACTATCTTTGTTTTATTTTGCATTGAAAAATAAGTAAAAATATAGATCTTTTTTTGGGGGGGCCCTTCGTGGATTCTTGCACCGGGGCCCTCAGGTTTCTAGTTACGCCACTGGCTCAGCCTCTCGTTATGTTGATGGAGAATCATGGGAAATGATATTCAAAACATTGTAAGTACCAAAGTTGCTGCCCCCCCCCTTTTAGATGTTATGGATCCCCAATGTTGTGGTATATGTAATGTTTCACAAACCACACTATTAAAAGGCTTCTTTTGTCTTCTGGATCTATTATTGAAACATACAGGGTTATTCAAAGATAATCGAAAAGTCACTGCATGGTCGGGGACTTTTCGTTCTCTTCACTTCGGTGCGATTTGGCGATCCCATATCGGCGACCCTGCGGTGTATTCAGCAAGCACCACAGGGCCGTCGTAGTGCAGGGAGAAGCCGCCGCAAACCTGCTGAACACTCACTGCAAAACCCAGCGAACGCACACGAAACCTGCAAAAACATCTGGATTAACCCCGCCGAACACGCCGGAGAAACCTGAGCAGCCGCTGATCGCAGAGCAGCCGCCGGAAAAACCCGACACCGCAGATGAATGGAATGAAAAGAAAAAAACAGTAGACTTGGATGTTTGAAAAGTGAAATGCTGTTTGCAAAGAAACTACAGAACGAAAATGTCTGAAATTTACATATAAGATCCAATGAATGATAATAAAAAGGGCTGTTACAGAAAAAAGAAAAAACTATTTAAAAAAACAAACGGAAATTTTTTTCCCCCAAAATAATCCCGAAAAATGCCTAAAAGATCCTAAAAAATCTATAAGTAGACGTTTTACTGCAGAATATTGTAATCAACAGTTTATTAGATATTGGATTAAATTAAACGAGAATATTTTGAACATTGAAGCCTATGGGATTCGCCTGAATAAATCTGTTGAATAAAACCACTGAACAGCAGGGCACTTCGGCAGCTTTTCACTGCTGGTTTTTGTTCTCTGAATAGACGAAGCAGTGCTTCTCTGTGGGGATGTCACTGCCCTCGAACAGGCACCGTATGTGCAGGCAATTTGCCAACATTTGGCGAACTGCCTGCTCTCTGAATAGCCGAATGGCCAAGAAAGGTAACCGTACTCTGAATTTCAGCGTTCGGTTACCTTTCGCCAGCAATTCAGAGCTCTTTGAATAACTCTGTAAGTCCAAGCAGTGGATATGCCTTTTCCTTTTGATGCTATAATAGTAGAATCTGCATTTTTATTATATTCTTCTCTAGTTTGTCCTATAACAGTGGCTTACAACCGCTGTCTTCAAGTCCCCCTAACAGGCCAGGTTTGCCAGATATCTGATACACAGCACAGGTGAAATGATTTGCTGCTCAGTGATTGCAGGATTCAGTCTGTAATTTACCCCAAACTGATCTGTATAATCTGGCCTGTTAGGGGGACTTGAAGACAGGTTTGAGAACCACTGTCCTATATAGATGGCTACCCTTGGCAGTCAAATTATTGCAAACCATATTCCCAATGATTCTTATACATAGTCAATCATTTCTATGTCTATCTATAAAAGCAGGCCAATCCAGCATTAGCTACTCCACTGTCACTGAAAACGACACTGTGCTTTTGCTGCCTGAATACTTTATACAGAGCTACAGAGACAGACTTAATAGAGTCTGTGTTATTATTTACACACTCTGCTCAGTGACACTTGAAAACTTTGCCTGGCACATAAATGGTAATTATATGAAGTATCAGATTCACAGCTAAATGGTCCATAAAGCCTAGGACCTGATGCTGCCCTGTCCCTGAGCTTCGTCTCTTCCCATTTACTTTGTGGTGATTGAAAGTGCACTAAAACAGCAATTTATGGGGGTTGCTTTATGGGATAAATGGTGTTATCCATCCCCTTCCTTTTACAAAACCCCCCACACACACACCTCAGAGTTCAAGGTTTATGTTCCTGGCTGACCCATGAGATTTTAATAAAAATAAATGGGGACACGCTGGTAAGATTGAGACAATATGACCGGCTTCACCTACTATTCTCTTTATAGCTTCTATCTGAAAGTATCACGGAGTTCCGTATTCCGAAATCCCGTAAAGTATACATACACACACACTGTCAGGCAGACTGTCATATTAAGCGGTACCCAACGATGAACAATTCATGTGAACGGGAGTATATATAAATATATACACAAAAATTAATTTAAAAAATATATACACAGAGATTGAGTATCCCTTTTCCAAAATGCTTTGGACCAGAAGCGTTTTGGAATTCTAAGAATAAGATTTTGGAAATAGAACCCAAGTCTGAACACAAAATTAATGTTTCATATATTCCTGTATGCTCCAATGGCTCTCTAGCTATGTATTACCCTAATTTATTGTAAATCCTGTACCACACTGCGGTATATCTTGTCACAATACAAATTATATTAATAATGCACGCAGTTTGAAGGTAATTTTATATAATAATTTTCATGATTTTGTCCTCTTATCACGAGGTTAGGTGTAGAGTATTCCACATTTGAGGTCATGTTGACCACATTTTCACTACAGTTCCCAAACACCCTTCCCCCAAAGTCCTTTTCAGCCAATCATCTTGTCGCCTATATCGCCTATAAATGTATCTTTTGTCACTGCATTTCTCTTCTCTATCAATTGCTTCGGCCATTCTCCATCCTGTGCCACCCCGCCCCATCCAGATATCCCAATCCTTTCTTCTGTCACTTTCACTTCCTTTTGATCTCTCTCCCATTCCCTTCCCCCACCAAGTAACCCAAATTTAGTCCCTTTAAATGTCCCAGTTAACTGGATGGCTTAATTGCTCCTGTTCCCTCATTTTCTCTGACTCCCTGAGAGCTGTTTTAACCTAATCAATAAAGTCTTGTCTATTGATTGTGTAAATTTCATTTTGCAACATCACTTAACCAGCAAACGGCTTCACAGGCGATAGAAATTAGGCAGATTTAATGCAGCTCTGGACGCAGGGAGTCCTGTTTAACCCTTTAGCTGGTTTGTTAGAGGAGTTAATTATTTTCCCCGAGCCTTGAAGTGACATAGTCAATAAAATGTTCTTTCTGTAAATCACTTTAAAACAAAATTCCCAGCAGATTAAAATTATTTTGATCATACCAAGCAATATACACATAATATTCGCTGTAATTAATGCTCTGAGGGTTGAAGGCTTTCCAAAGAGGATGGAAAGTGACATCACAATGTTTACTTACGGGAGGGGGGGCACATCTGCAGACACCATATGATGTCAGCCAATCTTGATCTTGATCTGGATATGCAGCTGGAAAAGTAAAAATTATTTCTTCTCTCTATTAATTCTTAGATCCACTCGAGCTCTTCTCATTTCTTCACTCATTATCTCTCACAACAATCCTAAATGGAGACCATTTACTAGCACTCATATAGTGGTTGGATCACTAACTTTGATGAGAACAGGGCTCTTCGTATTACTACATATTGCGATTGAAATTGTTAGAATGAAGAACCACCCAAATTTAACATTATGTTATGCAATTTCTGTTACTGTTCGAAATATTATTGCTTCTCTTATATATGCTTGTTACCTGTCACTGCTTTTAATCTGTGGCAACGTAGACTCATTGTAATATGATAATCTTTCAATAAACTGCTTGAACACAAAAAAAAAAGTAAAAATAATATACACACAAAAAGAGTCCATTCTAAATCTGAGCTAAACCCGGAGTAGTGCTGCTCTGTGGTCATAGCGGAGATGCACTTGCCTGCATTGGGTCAGGTAACTGCATCAGTGTCAACTCAAATGATTGTGAATAGATCCGATAAACAGCTAGTCTCCTGATGTCTTCGGGTAGGCTGGACAAGAAGGGAGTTCATAACACTTTTTTCAGTGTGATAGAGCTGCACTTGACAAGTTTAGCTCTGCTAATTTCAAATGGAAACATCAGCGAGCCATGCAGATTCAACCAACGTTCCTTTATTTGATTAACTAAGCCAATTGGTGCAACTCGCTGAGCGGCCCTGGTTGACAGCAATTCAGAATTTCATGAGCAGCAGATTGGAGTGAGGGCAGTGTTTTTTTTCCCCCTAATGTCCTTTCTGTAAGGTCGCAGTCATAAGAGCGCATTGAGTGTGTCCGTGTGACCCCTCCTCCCTGCGTCCGTTGCAGCTTTCTGATGGCTCGACTGGGAGGACCACACGGTGTAACATGCGTAATAGTATTGCACATTACACTGGATGTGCTGAAACCCTCCCCGTCAAACGGCTACTATGAACGTTCGATGGGCCTACAAAGCCTGATCCTCCATAGGAAGCTCACGCTTTGAAGAGCTGAACGCACTATTGCACACTCAGCAAGGTGACCACACGGGTGTCCGAGCAGAGAGAACGCTCGTTCTCATGGACGTTCCTCCCCCCGTGCTTGTGTGACCGCAGCTTGAGGTCCAGTATATTTGAGGTGTGCAGCCAATGAAAATTTACCTATACAATTCCCCAAATTCCTTGACCGCAATAAATGGCCAGAAACTCATGGGAGTTGTAGTTCAGAATCATCTGGCAGTCCAGAGTTTGAGATGCCTGTTTTAGTGTCCTCTAAGGCTAGGGTCAGACGAGCGTGATTTCTACGGACTGTACGTCCGTGCAGTACGGACATCGTCAGTACGGATGACGCAGTAGTGGTCACACAGTCCGTTTTTTCACTGAAGTTATTTTTTGACGGATGTAGGAGGGAAAAATAAATTACAATGAAAAAACATTCTGTCCGTCAAAAATGCTGGACGTATAAATGCAGTCCGTCTGACCACGCTCCATCACTCACACACAAAGCTATGCAGATGTTGTGGACGTGGCGCACTCCGCACGTCCGTTCTAGCAGTATTACGTTCTTGCCTAACCTGCGTCCGTTTGCAGCGTCCGTCATGCGTCCGCAGTTCAGTGCGGACATACTTCATGTGTCAGGCTCCAATGGACTTTCTTTCATGCTATCACGGACGTACTTTTAGGCGCAATCACGGACGTGAACACTACGCTCGTCTGACCCTAGCCTTAAACCTCATTTTGGGTGGACAGTGCCCATCACTACCACCCTGTCAATGTATTTTGACCTAATTGATGCTGTGCACAATCTCCCTCGGGGTTACATGTAGATCCAAGCACCATGGACCTGCTGATTACAGACGTAATTAATTGGTGGCTATTTCAGCCTTTTAGGGGCTTGTGGAATGAGATATCCAATATCTTATTAGAGGAAGGATAGATTAGGTATTCCTGTGGGTACTGCCATGCTTGGCTTCTGTATTAGTTGGATATTGAATGACATCCTGGCGCTGATTGACTAATTTTGGTTGTATTGATAGTAAATGACAATTTGTATTAGACATCAATGGTCGCGTATTCTCGGAAACAAGAGGAATCTCTGTGGTCTTCTTGGTGAACATTTAATATATATAACTTAATCCCCACAGTACTTTATAACCTTGGTATCACTATAACATAAGCTTGAGCTGAATGTGGTTAAAAATGTACCCTGATATGATACACTCCCAGACAAACGTAACAATGTGTACAGTGCCCTTAAGCTAGATATGAAGAACACCATCCAGGGTGCTGATCTTCTTTCTTTGGCCCTGGGTTGTACCTACTGCACTAAAAGTATTCTCTGATGGCAGCTAGGAAAGGAAACCGTATAGTTTACCTATATTATAAAAATGGATTACTTTCTAACTTCAAATATGTCATATATATATATGTAATATTAGTAGCCTGGTCATCATATAATTATATAAAATGACTAGGGTGCATATATATATAGTGTGTTTAATATATATATATACTCCTTTATCCTTTAGAGTTTGTGCTTATACACACACTAAAGAATAAAGGAGTCAATTTTAAAAATATAATTACATTTTATTTAATTATTTCAAATGGCATAATTTTGTAAAGTTTAAAATTTCCATTTTTTTAAATCAACTATGCAATCCTTTTAGTTTTCTTATTTTATTATTATTTCTTATTTTAGTGTTCTAAATGATACTTATATTTAAACTATATTTGCAATAAATGTTGATCGTGCTGACCAAACAGAAGTGTTATTTTTATTTACAGACTCTTGTATACCTAAAGGTAATAAAGAGTTTTATCTGCCCTGCGAGCAGTGTTTAGTTTATGTTTCTTTATGTGGATAGTTGTAGCTTCAATCTCCAATCTATATTAAGCCACTGCAATTGGGCAGACATAGAGGTCCACCCCCCCCCTTCCACCCGTCACCCGCCTCTCAGCCCACCAGCAGCACTCCCTTTGCATTCTTTTATCAATGTCCAGTAATTAAAATGTCACCGTTTAATTATCTTCTCGTGCTGATCCTCTTGGAACAATCTTTTCCTAATAAAGGATCTAATCGAAATGCTATTTCTATCCAGAAAATGTTGCAGGAAGAGGCTGTGACTGCAGATCAATAGAGAGGAGGGATTGATCCGCCTGTAAAGAGGGATTTATTGGGGTCATGGTTTTATATGGTGCTGATACAACTGTTAAATGGAGAACATTCATTTTCAATAGGAGCGTTTATTAAACTTGCACTGAATTAGTCTGCAGTGATTTATAGGCCAATCTCCCCGGGAGGAGAAAGTTCTGATTTTATAGGACACGGATCTGTAGGTTTTAACCGAAAAATGACTCTCCAGTCTGGTTCAAAAAGAAACTGCTGATTCTTTTTCTGGGGGCCCTAAATGTTTGGAAAATAGATGCTGGAAATTCAATCTTTTTTCCACACACTGCGGTTTTATCCGTCCCCTACAGAAATAAAACCCACTTACACATACTTTATGTCTCTGCTAGAAAAGCAGAGGTGGGAGTCCAGACAGAAAAGGCTACTAAATCAGCGCCCTCTACAAAACTGTCATCCCGAGACACTCAGAAGATACAGTGGCGATCCAGTGACATTCCGAAGAGGCAAAAAGAAGCCATAACACCTTGACATAGGGGAACCACAAGATCCTGAAATAACTCTAGAATGTAAGCTCCTATGAGCAGGGCCCTCTACACCTCTTGTTTCCATCCTATGTCCGTTTATCTGTATCTTGTTCCTTTTGGTATTTGCAAAGCGCGGCAGAGACTGTTGGCGCTATATAACTGATAACGATAATAATAACAAGGGAAGCTGTGAATCCTTGACACAATTAGGGAAACCGTAAGGTCCTGAAGTAACCAAGAAGAGAGACATTGGCACAACTTGGAGAAAGACGTAACATCCAAAAATAACCACAAAGGTCTCTGACACAACTAGGGGAACAGTAACATCTTAAAATAAACAGGGAATCTGGGACACCCTGACACAACTAGAGAATGGAAACCGTGACAACTAGAGAATCTGAGATAACAAGCAAAGTCGTAACACCCTGACACAACTAGAGAATGGAAACCGTGACAACTAGAGAATCTGAGATAACAAGCAAAGTCGTAACACCCTGACACAACTAGAGAATGGAAACCGTGACAACTAGAGAATCTGAGATAACCAGCGAAGTCATGACACCCTGACACAACTAGAGAATGTGTAACATTGTGTAATAACCATGGAAACCGTGACAACTAGGAGAATCTGAGATAACCAGGGAAGTCGTGACACCCTGACACAACTAGAGAATGTGTAACATTGTGTAATAACCATGGAAACCGTGACAACTAGAGAATCTGAGATAACCAGAGAAGTCGTGACACCCTGACACAACTAGAGAATTTGTAGCATTGTGTAATAGCTATGGAAACCGTGACAACTAGAGAATCTGAGATAATCAGGGAAATCGTGACACCCTGACAACTAGAAAATGTGTAACATTGTGTAATAACTATGGAAACCGTGACAACTAGAGAATCTGAGATAACCAGGGAAGTTGTGACACCCTGACAACTAGAGAATGTGTAACATTGTGTAATAACCATGGAAACCGTGACAACTAGAGAATCTGAGATAACCAGGGAAGTTGTGACACCCTGACACAACTAGAGAATGTGTAACATTGTGTAATAGCTATGGAAACCGTGACAACTAGAGAATCTGAGATAACCAGGGAAGTTGTGACACCCTGACACAACTAGAGAATGTGTAACATTGTGTAATAACCATGGAAACCGTGACAACTAGAGAATCTGAGATAACCAGGGAAGTTGTGACACCCTGACAACTAGAGAATGTGTAACATTGTGTAATAACCATGGAAACCGTGACAACTAGAGAATCTGAGATAACCAGGGAAGTTGTGACGCCCTGACAACTAGGGTAATTATAGCCTCCTGGAATAAAAGAGAACATGTGAAACATCTAGAGAAAAGTAACACCCCAAGAAATACCAATGGCCAACTAATAGGAAAGTGACCCCGTTGAAATGGCCATGAAAATGTGTTAATATGATGTACTGCTGGAGACGGCAAACAAAATATTGGTTAGAGTTTTACAAAGGAAACACACAAAATGCTCTAAAATTATTGCAATGCTTATCAAAACCTAAACAAAACAATGCAAATGGTAATATGTCTGATACTTATGGTTTCAACCGACAATGTCAAAGGCCAATAACTTGGCCAAAACGTTGCCACGTCCTAATAAACCTGCTTTGCTGAACTGCCTTAGGCATCATTCCTTTATTCTCTTACACGTCTATGGTAATTGTCTACCTGGGGTCAGTAGTTGCACCCTTCATAAGAGCAGTAACATATTTTGTCAAGACCCCAGAGTGCCCTGCACTAGGTTTCTCTGTGAACTCAAGTAAACTGTGACTTCGATCCAGTAAATTTCTCCAGCCTCGTAAGGGAACTCACTGAAAAGGCGAAGCAATCACAAAACTCACCAAGTCTAGTTATGCCATTAATTATAAACAACTCTCAATTAGACCTAAAAGTTAAAATTTTGTAAGTGTCGTGAAATGAGCGTGTATGTAGTGTGCTTAACGAATAAATAGGCAAATGATCTGACCTTATAACACTTAGAAATTGTGTCATAATTTTATTTTATTTTTTTTTGTATTTCAAAATTTTTATTTTGCAATAAACAAAAGGTCACAGACCGACCAGTCAGGTGGCCTCACAGGGCCAAATGAGATACTCACAAAGAAAGCACAGAAAACATAAGGGGGGGGGGTCCACATAGGAAACTACAGAAAATCGAAAATAGTGGGGGGGTGTAGAAACTCGTCAGGAGGGTCATCCTGCATAAACAAAACAGAGTGATGGAGTTCGCTGATGGGGCACCAGGGAAACAAACAAAACCAAAAAAAATAAATAAAAATGAAAAAAAAAAAAAAAAAAAAAGGGATAAAAAGGGTAGTGAGGGACTGCCAAACATATCGTGGCATTCCTGGCTCACCCCAGCAACCCAAAGGGAACCGAGGGCCATGGAAGGGGCCGCGTGGCCAGGAGACCTGGGGCCTAAAGGGTGTACAGAGCCTAGGTAGCCACCCTAGCGGCTCTCCCAGGCTACCTTCTAATGTCCCACACACAAAAAAAAAAAAAAAAAAGGGATGGGGAGTCCCAGTGCTCCAACAGACGAACAACATGAACCTACAAAGTCTGTAAGCAGGACCACAAAATCGTTCAGGAGTACATAAAAAGGGGGGAGGAAACAAAAATGAAAAAGGGTAGGAACACAAGAATAGACAGAAATGTCCTCAAAAAAAAAAAAAAGGGTCTCAGAGTATTAGGGGGGTATTCATCAGGGTGGGGGGTGTCATCAACATCGATGAAACAATCAAACATGAGACAATGAAATGGGGGGGGTCAGCAGGTAGTCTCTATATTTGCGGGTAGCAAAGAAGGGGCACGTCTCAAAGAAGGGGGGGATTCTAAATTTTCAGGGCTGTAAAACACTAGGCAGTGCATCGAAAAAATGAGAAAGTCTCGATAACCCGAGTCCAGCAACAGAGGCAGGAGCGTCACCGGCAAGAAGCCACAGGGCATAACCCAGCAGGTAGACCCCACTGGCTCACAGACACCGCAGAGGAACGTCAAAACGAGGCAGAACCGACCACCTCCTCCAGCCTCTCCAACTGCACGGCCCGGCTGAGAATCCACCGCCGAAAGACCCTGTCGCGTGGTCCCGCTAGAGCCACACTCCATCATCGCCAGGTAAGGCAGCGCCCCAGGAGAAGGGGGATCCCCGGTGGCCATCTCAAAAGCCACTGCAGCTGAAATGAAGGGCTCCACTTCGGCCCCTGTCACGAAGGTCGCAGGAGTCAGGTCAGGTACGACACCTTGCAGGGGCAGCTCACATTCCAATGCAGATACGGCGCTCCTCTGCTCCACAGCAGCAGCACATCCGTCCTCTAGCAGATCTGGCGGCTCCCGCCCGGACGACATGTCGGCATCCCCTTGAGAGAGGGCACTAAGAGTTGTGGTCGCCCACGGAGAGACCTGCAGCTCTGAAGGGTCCCGCACCTCCACAGCTCGGTCCACCCGGCTCCTCATCGTCTCCACCACGCTCCCCACCTCACTCCGCATATCCCGGAAGTCAGTCCTCCAGAGCTCGCGGAACTCCTCCAGTATGTGCCAGACATCTTCCTTCGTAAGGGGACAAAACCCGTCGAGGGATTCAGCCATAGCTGCCTCTTCCAGGCAATCAGGAGCAGCAGCAGGACCGGGGCACAAAAGAGGGAGAGCTGCTGGGCCCACTCAGGCACGTCCAAGATGGCCGCCGGCACTAGGCCGCAGGTCCCAAATCGTTCCAAACAGCAGCAGGAGGGCAGCGAAAGGGTCCCAGCTCTGGACCACAGGACACCCGGAGTTTCCCAATCTGAGAAAAATCTCTGCAGCCGAAGGTGGGTCGCGTTAAACGATCAAATAAAAGGTAACTGCTGGAGAGCACTGCAGAACACGACTTCACCCATCGGCTGTCAGCTCCGCCCCCTCATAATTTTATTTTATGAGCATTATTGATCACCGAAGTTGCTCTTGCAGGCCTTGAAAACAGTTATAAGGGGACAGGTGTAAACTTTATTGGTTGGGATTTCGGCAAGGCTGGATTTATAACTAGGCAAAGTAGGCATGTGCCCACAGGCGCCTGCCACAAGGGGGCGCCTTGCTCTGAATTTTTTTTTAAAAAGTTTGTTTGTTTGTTTTTCCAATTTACTATCATTTAGACCACTGTATCTCTGGAGCCCTAAGGGCTAGAGGGACATATGAGGTATCATTGGAAAGGCCAGATTATAGCCTGGTTAGATTTATGTAAATATAAAATAACAAATAAAATATTTTTCTCTTTTTTTCTAACACCGCACTATTTTCAGTTTACAATTATAAAGTGAACAGTGATGCTGCGCTAACTCACCTTCTCATTTCCCACACTGCCAGCAAGTGTGGAGCTGATGATGCAACTCATTGTTTCATCAACAACCTAGACCATGGCACTGCAGTGAGGAGTGTCAGGGGGAACTTTGGAACCTGCATCTCTGATTTGTACACCGCACCAGGTTAAGTGAGGTGTCATTGAAAAGGTCAGAGTCTGGTCTTTACGATGATACCAAACATGACCACTTACTGTTTAAAAATATTTTTTAAAAAGTAATTGCTAAATGATTTTTTTTCTCTGTTCTACGGCACAGGCAATATATACTTTTACTTATGAAACAAATGCCACTGCACTAACTCAACTAAGGCAACAGATTCTACCCCTTCCTTTGATTTGAGCGCAGAGAGAAACTGGTTTTCAGTTTTTTAAAATGTTTTTAATTTTTTTAGTTTGCCCTAAAACAAAAATTTTAAAAGTAATTTTGGCAGGTTTCCTTTTTTTGGGTTTGCGGGAGGGGTAGGGGCGCTCCACATTTCTCTGCCTACAAGCTCCTGAGATCCAAATCCGGGTCTGGATTTCAGGCTCAAAATCCAAACGCAAATCATCAAACCTCGCCTGTGCTTGGAAACTGTGTCTTCCCACCAACATGGCTCACCAGGGCAGTAGGTTGTTTGGAGCTTCTTTTTTTGCATTTGTTTTGAACAAGGGTTTCTGTTTTAACATCCTCTATTATTTGGGATATTAAATATTTTTTTGTTACTGATTTACCATGGCGTTTCATGTATTTGGTAATGCCGATTCCTTATGAAATGTCAAGAAGCACAAACTATTCAGGAAATTAGAGATTTAGCAGCAGATCATGTAGAATTTAGTTTTTTTCAAAGTTCCAAAGGGCAAACATTGAAAAATTGTTTCTTCCACAAACAACCAAGGAAACTAGAGCACCCAGGCAACCAGTGTCCTGAGAAACCACCAGAATGCCTCTTTCTACTAAAGGGGTTATTCAAAGAGCACCAAAATTTCAGTGCTCTTTCATTCGGCGCCCTTTGGTGAGCTCAATTCACTGACTCTGTGATGAATTCAGCATTCACCACAGGATCCCCGGAGTGTGCCGAATGGATCCGCCGAACGCCTCCGATCACCCACCGACCAGCCGCCGATAAAAGCCGACCAGCAGCCGAACAGGAGTGAAGAAAAACCTTGCAATGTTTAAAAGGCATTTTAAAGAAAACAAAATGCCTGGAAATAATATGGTCATATGGTCTTATGAATAACAATATAAAGGTCAGGTTCAGAACCAAAAATGCCAATCAAAAATTTTGCCGAAAAATGCCTAAAAATTTAATAAAATAAATTAATAAAAATACTTTTTGCTGCAAATAAAAAGAATGAACAGTTCATTAAATAACGAATAAAAGTGGGGATTTTTTTTTACCTTGAAACCTATGGGATTCGCCAGTTTAAACCCGTCAAACGAAATCTGGGCATTTCGTCAACTTTTCGATGCTGTTCGGTGTTCTCTGAATAGATTATCCATTACTTCTCTATGGTAAATTTCACTACCGTCGAATTGCCCCATATTTCACTGGCAATTCGCCAATATATAGTGAACTGACACGAAATTGCACCGTGCTTTGAAATTCACCATTCGGTGCAATTCATGGAAAATGCATCCATTTTTTTACACAATGGCAATCTTTAAACCTCCAGTCTGGGATGTGGGTGAGATCGTCAAGAGATGACCCATTCCTTTGTCCTGTAATGTCCTGTTAATGCAAGGTCATCGTAGATCTGTTTCAATTGGTCCTGTATATGTTTATAGAATACTATCATAACCCACTTTTTCCAGTGTAAACAAATGGAAATAAATTAACTTTTCACGAAGAATGAAAATGCCCATTTTCCTTCTTAATTATGCAGTCCTTCTCTACGCTTCTTCCACATTCGTTTTTATCATGGCTGTTGTTTTACTTTTGTATTTTTATCAGTGGTGACTTTTTATTTATTTATTTTTTATTGTAAACAAATATCAAATACAGAGATCTAATGGCCTAATACATTCTGATATTGATACTGTCGCGTTCCATATTATATAATAATAAACAGTTCCGCCGGAGTTTTATAATACACTCCTTTGCCCTATAGATAATTACATATATATATATTGAAGTTATAGACTGAACAGGCCATATCTACCCTCTCTAAATGAATGGGGTGCTCGGTAATTATAACCAAGTGTTGACCACCGCAGACCTGGAACCTCCCCCCATGTTCAGTGTTCTTCATTAATAAGCCAGGAGCATATTGAGTTCAGTAAATCAGGGAGTGCTATTAAACCTGGCACTTTAAGAAAGAGACACTAAGCCCATGGGTTTGACCTCGGAGACCTGACAGATAAATAATTCTCTCTCCTGAATTATTAAATGCCGATTTTTGTTGCTAATCTCCCATTTTGTAACAAAGGGAAGGTCAGAGTCAGATCCCAGAGCTCTCAGTATCTCCCAGCATCTCCCAGTATGTCCCCAGGACAGGGTCTGGCAGAGATGGATGGCCCCACAAAAATATCCCTGGAAAGTATGTGTGCTTAAACACTTCTCTGGCAGGGGGTGCCTGCTACAAAGTGGAATGTCTTTATAGATATAATTCATACCACACAGAAAGGCATCTAGACATATGGGACAAACATATGGACCTACCTGATTGTCTCACATGCTCCAATTTCTTATATTTTCTGTTAAAATTTAAACAGGTATGGTTTCGGTGAACTATGTTAAACCGTATGTTAATTTAAGGCATTTAATAACCCCCCCCCCCCACACACGCTATTAGAGTTAGTGTGCTCTAATTATATAATGCATACAGTGTCCTGTGTTCATATATCTGTCCATTTACTGAGCTCTATCGCCCTGCACATTATGAGATGAGGGACTCCATTGCTGAAGGACCATAGAGACTACAAGATGAGATGATTCAGAGCTTGTGGCGTTGATGGGATATAAAGGGCATTCAGGAAGTATTTGGTCCCCTTGCAGACTTATGCCAAAATTTTAAATTACTTTTCACCTTGATCCACACTCAATACACCATAGTGATAAGGAAAATGACAGATTTTGACAGCATTGAAATCTATTTTGAAAAGAAATAAAGATGAAATATCACATTGATATAAGCATCCAGACCCATACTTGTTCGGAGATGATTTGGCTGCAGGTACCACCTCAAGGGCCCTATTCCAAGGTTGGTGTAAACTTAACTAGAGTTGTTGTAAACATACCAGGGCCGTTGAAATCTATGGAGTTGTTAAGTTTACAACAGCTCTGGTTAAGCTAACACCAACTTTGGAATAGGACTCAAAGTTTCTAGTATCAAGACCTCCAAGAAACCAGTGACTACATGTGAATCTCCTTTAGTTAACTCCCAGGATAAACCATCACTTCCTACCAAGCAGTCTCCGGTATGCTGCACCTTGTACTTGCCACATCCAAATTTCCTTTGTCCAGTCTGGCTTCCTGTCCTTTTTGCTACCCCTAGTGTTCCAGCCTTGAACTCACCTTACCCAGAACCTAGCTACACCCCTGCTGCCTCCGAGACCCTGCTTCACCAGCCTCCTGTCTTGCCCATCCTCGCCTCTGCCTTTCCTGTGTTCTGCGAGTAATCTTGTGCCCTGTGTGTTCTCTCTCTGTGGCTGCCCGTATCCAGCCATCCACAGTATCCAGCCCAATCTCCTGAGCCTTTATGTTTATGCCAAGCAGGGCTTTTTTTCAGGGGGTACGCGAGGTACTCAGTACCGGCACCTCACCACCAGCCAGAACTAACGGGAGAGAGCATGATGCTCCTCCCTCCTCCTGCAGTGGCAGCTCATGTTGCTTCTGAAAGCTTCCAATTGTCAGGAGTGTATGTAGGGACTGATAACCCCCTCCCCCAGTAAGTGAAAAGGGAGGGCTGCTCCCCCCTCTCTGCAGCCGCTGAAACTTTGAACGGCAAGGGGATGGGGGGGTGCAGCATGTTTATACACCTCTGCCAGAGCTGTGGATTGTCAGGCAAGCAGTGTGATCAGAGGAGCTGGCACTGTAAGGCGGTAGTGAGTTTTATTGCTGTGGAGCTCATACACACTGCGCATTACTATGAGTTTCATTGCTGTGGAGCTCATACACACTGCGCATTACTGTGAGTTTCATTGCTGTGGAGCTCACAAATGCTAAAGGATTATCCACTAAGTGCCACCGTTGCAAAAAACCCCAAAAAAACCCAGCAATACAGACTTTGTTTGCAACCGAGGCACTTAGTGAATAACTTCAATAGGGTTACAACAATAGCTGTAGTTCATTTAAAGGAACACAGTATTAAAAAATATGGTTCCCTTTTATAGTGTCTTCCTTTAACCCCTTAGTGACCGGGTGGTTTTACACAAATCCGTCCTTTAGTGGCCGCTGCTGTTTTTACGTTTCTGCGCTGTTCGTGTTTAGGTCAAATTTTCCTCTTATTCGTTTATGCAACCCACACATATTATACACAGTTTTTCCCACCATTAAATGGACTTTCTAAAAATACCATTATTTCCATCATATCCTATAATTTACTATAGAAAAAAATCTGAAATATGATGAAAAAAATGGTAAAAACACACTTTTCCGGAATTTAATACCCAAAATTTTTGCTTTTTAACCCCTTCATCGCTGAGCCAGTTCACCTATGTGCACTGAGCTCATTCTGAATGTTTTATGCTTTTTATTTTTAGATGACAGCCTAGGTCCTATTTAACAAAATCCCCCCAGACAAAAATTATTTATTTTTAAAAAAAAACAATTTTTAAAAAAAAATTATATTTTTTTATTTTAGCTTCTTTTTACACCGAACCTAGTCATGTTTGGTATCATTGGAAAGGCATGACCCTCTACCTGCCACAGATCGGGAGATAACGGGATCCAAATGATCCCCCTATCTCCCCTTGGCAGCTAGGGGGTTAACTGCCCCACTGACATCCTCACACATATGGTGGGGATGTCAGTGGGTGGGGGGTGACCTGGAGGCTTGGCTGACATCCATGATGTCAGCCCCCTCCAGGTTTGAATTGCGATTTGGTGCAAATTTGCGCCGAATCGCGATCCGGCAGCGAAATGTTTAATGACTCTCCCCTTTCAGCGCTTTATCTTCAATGGTTGGGGAGATAGAGGGCTCCATTGATTTCAATGGGGGCGCCTGCTGATGACATCACCACGCAGCGTGGTGACGTCATCTAGCTCGCCGGCCCATCTAAATCACGGGGGCAGGCTTCCTCCCTGCCAGATCTGCGAGGGATCCAGCAAGGGAGGTAAGTATCGGGCGGGAGGGAGGTTAGGAGCCGCTGACGTACTATGTACGTCCACGGGTCTAAGGGAGACCCGTGGGTAGGACGTACATGGTACGTCAGTGGTCCCTAAGGGGTTAAGTGAACTACAACTATTGTTTATGAGGACATGAAAATATTCATAATAATCAGTTTTTCCCCGGGCGTGAGAGTACCCCACCTATTTTTCTAGAAAAAAAGCACTGATGCCAAGTCCTTGTATTCTTCAATAAACCCTTGTTATTTCCCCAGAACCTGTCTACCCCAAGTTTGTATTACTGCATCCTGGACTCATACCAGCAAACCATGTACACTCCTGACAGTGGCCTTCTCCAGAGCTGTGCCTTAATCCAATCCTGTTTTTGAGCTCTGAACAGAGCCTCACCTCCTGTCTTGGGTTTTGCTCAGACCTTGTATAGACAGGCATAGGCCTTTCCAAATCATGTCCAATCCATTGAATTTGTCACAGGTGCTCCAAACAATAAGTAGAAACATTTCAAAGATGGTCCAGAGAAACGCGATGCATCTGAGCTAAATTTTGATTGTCCTGGCAAAGAGTTCGAAAACGTAGGTAAATATGATATTTTGGGTTTTTCTTTACATGAGTTTGCAATGTTGTCAAAAATCTTTTTTTTTTTCCTTTGTCATTATGGGGCACTGAGGTGAGATTCATGTGAAAAAAATTACTTTGAAACAATTCAGCTTTCTGAATGTACTGTATATCTCATCAATGCCACAAGCTCTGAATGATCTGGTCCTATAGTCCTAATGGTCCTTTCCCAACAGAGTCTATCCTGTTATTTGATGTCTAGGGTGATGGTATGAGGGGGAAGAGTAACATACAAGTATGTGATCACAACTCTAAAGTACACTGTATGCCTTAGTATAGCATGTATACAGTATATAATAAACAGAATCAGAGCACAATCACTATGACACAGTGGCATCACTAGGGTTGGTGTCACCTGGTGCGGTAACTCATGGTGTCACCCCCTCCCGAGTGTTACTATTTTTTTTTTAAATTACTGTTAATCAAAAATCAGGACACCCATATAACACTGAATGTAGCAACAATAGTAGTGACAGTAACAGCTAGCAAAATTACTCCTTAACCCCTTCAATGCTGAGCCATTTCACCCGTGTGTGGAGCTCATTTTGACCGTTTTGTGCTCATCGTGTTTAAATGCGTTTTCAAGTCAATTTTATTATAGGACCCAGACAAATTATATATCCTTTTTTCAGCAGACTTCTCAGTTTCAAAATATATCATTATTATGTGTATACGTCATGTAAAATGTAAGAACAATGTGAATTTCCATTCAGATTTCAATCATTTACAGCTTCTAAAATTATTCTTTTCACATTTTATCATATGAGGCGCTGAGAGAGCGGGGGAGAAATGAGAGAAAAAAATAGAGGGAGTATAAAGGAAACCGGAAGAGGGTGGTGGGCGCCTGTCAGTGAAACATGGCATTCCCGACTCGCCCCCATGGCCCCTAAAGGGGTGAGGGTTATATTATAAATGATACCTGGTCATGTTTGCTATCACTGGAACGGCCCAGCTCTGGCCTTTCCAACGATACCAAGCATGGCTCTGTACGTTTAATGGTTCAGGATATACTGTGGTCCAAATAACCCCTGTTGCACCTCTATTGGGATTTCCCTGCATGTCTGGGGGCAGGTCCCTTTCTGACATCATCACAGCCATGCACAATGATGTCAGTGGGAGGGGGAGGTCCAAGGCCTTCCTGTAAGTCAGACCACAGTGGGATTCCCCCCGACCCACGAGGTCTCCCTGATGGTCAGTCCGTCCCAGCTTGCGTCCCCCCCCGACAGGTGCCTGGGGACAAGTGCCCCCCGAGTTGCTACACCACTGCACTGACACCTTATCAGAAATAAGGGAATGCTACTCCGAAACTGAACTTAGATTATTGCAAAAAATATATATATTGTGTGGCAGAGAACAGGGTATAGTCCTGGGGTGTGAATATGTTCCCCCAAGAGTGTTGCGGTGCAGACTTTGGTCTGATCGCTCCAGAGAGAATGTTTCATGTTAAATTAAGCCATAAAAAAGATAAGTGATATGATTTGGGCCCCACAGGTTGAGCACTTGGAGACTAGGGTGGGCCAGTGCTCCTCACCACACTTTCCATGCAGCTCAGTAGGCAGCCAGTCCAGAAGATCTGGAGTGCCCAGGGTGTCTCTCACCTGCTGGGTAAAAGGATTCCCAGTGGGGAATTCAGGGTGAAGAGAGAACCCAGAGCAGGAGGGGAAGCTGAAGCTCTCTCCACAGAGTATGAAAAACTTGGCTAAAACTGATTCAAAAGCAAAAAAAAGGTCTGTGCATGTTTTTATTTTATTTATTCATTGGCTGGGTGTAAGCCCAAGGTTTAGATAGATGGAAAATGTGTTAATTAGAACTTGGCAAGAGCTAGGGTTTGGTTTTCCAGTATATTTTGTCAGACCATGAAATAAAAAGGACTTTACGTTTCTTAAAGACTGTGGGCTAAATTACAATCTTTGCGCCGGCGCAAAAAAACATTAACGCGTGGGGTAAAACCATTTGCGCCGAATCCCGTATTACATAGTCAGTACAACAACCGTGCACAATTGTCTACCTCGGGTGAACCTACGCGAACCCTGCGCGAGCTTACTGTATTGCGCGCGTCCTCTACTTATCATTGTGAGCGCAAATGCGAACGTGCGCTGGTACCGGTATGGTATTACAATCTATTTGCGGTAATTACTGCATAGCCTTTGCGTTCATAATTTTAGCAGCTTCAAAAAGCTGGTGTTAATGGCAAATCTTAACAACCTGGCTAACCCCAAATATCCAAGCCCATAAAAAATAATGCAGCAAAGTATAGTTGCCCATTAAACTCATACCCAAACAATAAAATGGAGAAGTTGTGTGTGCATGTATTATTGCTGCAGCATATATGCGCAGATTGACTGTGGCAGGCGCAATTTCTTAACGTGAGATTATTGTGGTTCTTGATTCTGATTGGCTAAATCGCGACAAAAAAACAGTGTGCACACTGATTTTTGCGCGCGACGGTACTGTGCGAGCATTTGGGCGCATCCTGTTTGCGCGCATTATTGATCGGCGGATGAAAAGACGCGCGAGGATTGTAATACCAGCGTTGATTTGCGCGCGCAAAACTTTAACGCTTGGCGCAAAGATTTTCACTTTGCGCAATGATTTTTGCGTGAAGAATGTAATATAGCCCTGTGTGTTTACTCGGGCAGACTCCCAGCTTACAATAGGTATATAAAGAAATAAATGTATGGATCATACATAGACACACTGACACAGGATCATATATGTACAATGACATTACACACTCACACTCGGAAATGCATTGCATACACATTGACATTATACTCACGTAGGATCAGGTATACATACTGACATTACACTGACACAGGATTGTGCATACACACTAGCATTTCACACTTGCAGGCAGCAGTATAATCTTTTTCAAAGCAAATGCTTTTTAGAGGTGTGCACGGCTGAAAAATTTGTTTTGTTTCGTTTAAAACCATTTCGTTTTTGGAATTTTGTTTTTTAATTTCGTTACATTTTGATTCGTTTCGTTCTTTCGTTTTCGTTCGGTATCTCGGATCACTAAAATAAACATTGTAATTTGGGTTTGATTCGATATTTGATATGGTTAAATATTGAGCGGTCCTTTGGCCTGTGATGCTGACAACAGATTCAGCACCACATGCCAATTTACAGGGATAGGGTCATTTGTGAAATAGTCAAGCAAATCTACTTAGTTTCATAATGTTGTTTGTTTAGTACTGACTTGTATGTAATGTAATTTGGGATCGAGTCAATATTTGATATCGATTCGAAATTCGGATCACTAAATAAAACCCTAATGGATCAAATCCTGCTCAGGAATCATTTAATCAGTGGTTCTCTTGTGAAACACTATAACGAATCAAATTTGTATAATACCGTTTCATTTTCGTTTCAATTCGGATGAAATCAATTAGTTATTTTGGAAGTATTTCCGAAATACAAATTAACGAAATTTGTAACGAATTGAGATTCGATACAAAATGAAAGCACACCACTAACGCTTTGTAGCCCCAAAAAGGGTCATTTGCAAGTCAAGTAGAGGCAGTGGCAGGTACAGACATTAACTTGCTTCAATAATATACCAGCAATCCCATTTCTTCCCACACCAGAGTGGGCCTCCATTAGATCGTCATTCAGATAGTTAAAGTTTAGTTTACTATACCTGTTACTCATTGTAATTACAGTGAATAGAAAAATTCATGTATTGTTATTTTTCATCACATCCTCCCCTGTTATTTACAAGAACCAAAGTCTTCCTTGGAAAATGCTTGGCTTTCCTCATGCTAAGAGTATGGAAGCAAACTCTGGCTCCATGTTATCCAGTCGAGGCACCATGTTTGCCAAACACAAAGTATTATGGAAAACTGATATGGCACAGACATGACAACGTGACACACAGGAAACATTCACACATGTGTGACACGGGGTGATTGGGTGTAGGTTACTTTGCTTTCTTGTTGCTGATGCCTCTTAGATACCTGCCTGATGCCGCTGAACCATAGAGGATTAGGGGGTTTTAGGCTGGGGTCAGACCAGCACATTTTTAACGTGCGTTTAGGCGCACTTAATCACGGCCGCACTAGCAGCAAATGACGGGCAATGACAGCCAATATGCGAAGTACACGAAAGTGCACGAAAGTCCGGCTGCGCAACGCAAGTGGAAAATGAACGCATTTTTTCGAGAACGCAGAACCGCTAGTACGGACGTACAGAGTGCGCTGCGCCCGCTAGCGGTGTGTGTGTGTGATTTGGAGACGTCAGACCCTGCTCGTGTCCAGGCCAACATAACGTCCAGACGCAAAAAGTTTCCTGGTTTGGATCCGTAAAACATCACGCACGAAAATGCGCATCGTATGACCGTTTTCGCCTATTCCGTGAAAAAATACGTCAATGCGTTCGGACGCACTTTTTTACGTTCGCGTGGAAAAATGCTTTCGTTTGACCCTAGCCTTAATTGTACACTCATTCATGCGGACATTTTTCAGTAAAATAACAGGGCCCAAGTAAAATAAAGGGCTATAGCTGTCCTGCCTCCACCTTGTCCAAAAGAACTTGGTAATTTATTTAAAGATTGCCATTTTTTTTGCACCAATCTAGAATATGGCAGTTCCCGAGAGTGGGAAAGAGTATACACAGACTGCTACTGTTAGCACTGCTTAGGCCGGAGTCACATGAGTGCACTGAGTGCATACGTAGTGATCCCTCCTCCCAGCGTCCGTCTTAGCATTATGATGGCTCAACTGGAAGGCCCACACGGTGTAACGTGCATAATAGTATTGCAAGTTACACCGGACGTGCTGAAGTCTTCCCTGTCGAATTGCTTCAGCAGATGTTAACGTGTCCACAAAGTGTGATCCTCCATAGGAGGTTTGCACTTTGAAGGGCTGAGCCCACTAATGTGCACTCAGGGAGGGTGGTCACACGGGCGTCCGAGCGGAAAGAACTTCTGTTCCAACGGACGTTCCCCCCACGCTCGTGTTACCCTGGCCTTAGAGTTTTGGTTGTCAATTGCTCATTCATTCTCTAATATATTTAAGAAGAACAAGGGGAAAAAAACACCTTTCTCTACATGCTGGTGCAAGATGAGCCATTAGAAAGCATTCTGCTGACTTTGCTGGCCACTCAGGGCCGGTGCATACATTTGTTCAACTAGGCAGTTGCCTAGGGCGCCATTAGGAGGGGCAAGTGCCGCTCTGACCTTCTACAACTACAGGCACTATGGCAGTACTTATGTTCTGTTCATTCCTGCCATCTAGCTTGCAGCAGCACCCTCCTGTAATTGGCACAGCTGATAGTCATGAGAACTCTCTGCCTGCGAGTGCCCTCTGCCTGCGAGCTCACTCCACCGCCTCACAGAGAGCAGCTAATTGAACAGGCACTGCTGGATTTAATAAGTGAATGGCAGGGAGGAGATGCGTAACATCCCCACCACCTGCACGCGCTGCCTGCAAGTGTCTAGCCAAGGTGGTCAACAACCATGACCCTCCAGGTGTTTTGAAACTACATCTCCCATGATGTTCCGCTACTCATTAGATTGGCTGAACCACAGGGGAATTGTAGTTTCAATCATTTGGATGGCCAAGGTTGCCGACCCCTGGTCTAGACCCCACGAGTATGACGAATTAGGATAGCAGAGTCTATATTTGCTATGGAAGCACTGGGGCTTTGGGGGCGGGGGTGCAAAATGTTTTTTGCCTAGGGTGGCAGAAATCCTTGAACTGGCCCTGTGGCCTTAAGTATAGCGATTCTGGCATTTCCGTGGCAACATTCACCAAAACATAATTTTCTGTACCGAACCAAAGAGCCAACCAAATTGGCTTTGGTCAAATTTTGAATCAAACAAAATGAATTGTTTTTGGCATGCACATCCCTAATACTGCCATTACACACTCCCATTGAATCATACCTACATACTGAGACTGCAGGTGCACAGAGGGCCATGTATACACATTGATATTACACACTCACACAGGAACAAGTATGTTCAGTGTCATTATACACTCTCATGGGGCCATGAATAGATAGTGATGTTACACTTTCACACAGGGCCATGTATACACATTGATAGTAATTGTCACACAGGGTCACATACACACTGATGTTATGCACTGACATAACGCCATGTATGCAGATTGATATTACACACTAGCACATGGTCATGGTGAGAAGATAAAAATACACACAGGGCTATTCAGAGAGAGGTGAAACTCAGGAGAACTGGCATGAGAATGAACAATCTAGACCAAATAGCCAATTTGGAAAGTGAGATAAATGGGAGAATTTTTCTGGTTTGACTATTTTGACCCAGAATTTTCAATTCTCCAGTCATTCTCCTGGTTTTCACCTCTTTCTGAATAGCCCTGACAGTGTCATAAAAACATGACATAAATTCACTGACTTGCATTAGATCCTGTGAGGGCCCCTAATATCTGCTCAATTCAGCACCCTGAAGTGGCTTCCTATAGAAAGTTTGATTTCCTGCATATCCGATAGAATGTAATAATAATCTTATTAATCTTAAAACTGTCCCTTAAAGTCGCAGCCAATTAGACAGTCATAGTGAGATATTATTCAATGCATGACACCCAGGCACTCTCTAACACACAATACTCACATATCCTTCAGCCTCTGCCTTTACTAATCATTGAATGTTAATTAGAAATTCATTACAATTAGGGCCCTGCCTTAACACAACACAATCCTGTAATTACATCTGCTTTTTAATTCCGACTTCGTGTTTACACAGTAAGCAAAATACGTCTTTACCTTTTCATTATCCCCAATACTCTTTATACTGTACTAATTATGTAAATGAAACCTAATTATCAGACGAAAACACTACAGTTAATTCAACTGTTAAAGGATGTGAGTCGGTGAGAAGGCAGCCTGACAGGGAGACACATGTACATCATGCAGGGAGGGAGAAACTCTATATATATATATAATATATATATATATATGGATAATACAGCAAGAGAGAGAAGAGAGACAGAAAGAGTGAGACAGGGAGAGAAAGAAAGAGAAAAAAGAAAGATGATATGTGATGGATGATGAAATCATAAAAAAATAAAGATAAGTAATGGAGAGGAAAACATGAATGGAGACAATGGAACACAAGAGAGAGGAAGAAGGAATACATAAATACTGTATACTTATCCAACATTATACACTATGCTTAAATATGCTGTGAGAGATTTTCAGTAAATGAAGTTAGGGCGGTCTTAAACATCTTGTGATCATAATTTGTGACTAAATCTCCATCACTGTAAATATATCCTCAGCTATTTGTTTTTACAATCACTTACAGCATGTTTAAGCAGAATGCACTGAATACTGAATATTGTATTTATTGCTCTCAATAGCACCCATATATTAAATACATGTTAAGGTTTGAGTGTAGTCTCACCCAGTTCTCTATATAGAGAGAGAATTACATGAATGGCAAAATATAAAAATGCATGTATATAATATACATTGAATTAAGAAACAAGCATTTAGGTGTTGTATGTTGTTCATGTATCCCCTTTGTCTCTGTGTGATTTATTGGGATACAGTTTGTTTGTTCCTCCATGAATGTACAAAGAAGAAACAGAAATAATAAGTGTCTAGATACAGAGGATGAGATGATTTATACAGATAAATAGATATGAGACAGATGGATACAGATAAGTAATAGATATGAGACAGATATATGGATAGATATAGAATAAGAATAGTTATGAGACAGATGAATACAGATAAGTATAGATATGAGACAGATATATGGATAGATATAGAAGAATATATAGATATGAGACAGATGGATACAGATAAGTAATAGATATGAGACAGATATATGGATAGATATAGAATGAGTATAGATATGAGACAGATATATGGATAGATATAGAATGAGTATAGATATGAGAGATATATGGATAGATATAGAAGAATAATAGATATGAGACAGATGGATACAGATAAGTAATAGATATGAGACAGATATGTGGATAGATATAGAAGAATAATAGATATGAGACAGATGGATACAGATAGGTAATAGATATGAGACAGATATAAAAGAATAATATAATAGATATGAGACAGATAGATATATGGACAGATACATGATAGACATGAGACTGATATATAGATTGGATGGATGGATGAATAGATGGATGGATAGATAGATATGGATAAATAATAGACAGACAGACAGGCACAGATCACATACTGTGTCACTGCACTCGAACGTTTCCATTTATCGAAAGCAGAATGAAGCTGAATCTCCAGATTAAACCTTTGGTTAAAGACTGGACTTTTTCCTTCCTTCACAAGTCCCCATATAAATACAGACTATACAGCTGCACCTGCCACAGAGTTGGTTTGTGTTAAGAAGAAAAAACATGACTTTCTGCATCTCCGAGGTTTCTGTAGCCTGAATATACATATTATAATATAATATATCGGTAAAATTGAACTTCTGACAGAATTCAGTCTTTGTTTACTTTGTTACGATACCGCTTGGAAAACATAATTCACTTTAGATGGTAGAGCTAGAACACCAAGAGCTTGTCTTCACATTAACCCTTTATGTGCTGCTGCTGCTGCTTGTTGTTGCTTGTGTAGTGTGATATTAACCAAAACAGGTGAATTTTAACTTGAAGTGTAAACCTCTCAACTGCTCCTTGTTGTGTGGTTACTTATTGAATTACTTTTTAAAACATTTCTAGATTATTTAGCAAAATCTGATTGAAATCCAGCTTCAGGAACCTCCAGTCTGATTGTGAAATAACCCCTAGATTTATTAAAATGGCAAGTAATTCCTTCACTTCCATAAAGTGGCAACAATCAATAAACTAAACAACAGACAAAGCAATAAATCAAATAAATAAACAGGACAATAAACTGAAGAAATAATCAATAGGATTATAAATATAATTAGAGGATAAGTACATGCATGTAATAAAAATAAAAAACATGCATGTGACCCAGCACACCTAATGTGAATTATCACTATAAAAACGAGGAGTTTTGTGCTGTATTAGCTTTGTGCATATCTATTATTTACAATTGGTATATTAACAAAGACATAATAGTCATTCTCAGATATTGCTATGCTTATCTCCCATTTATCCCTGTGTGCCATTTTCATGCCCCTTGGCCCCAAAACCTGTCTCATTGGGGTCCTGTGATTGACCACAATTCAATCAATCTTACATCTTTAATTGTATTGGTCTCAGTCCTGCTGCTCTGTATAATTTGTTTTATGTTCTAAAGTTTGTATAAGGTTATAGGAGCAAATTATAGTGTGAGTGCTAGAGGAACTCATGTTACTGTAACCCTTTAGCTGCAGGGACAAGTGTAATGTAGATTTAGGTTCCAGTGACAAGGGCAGGGAAGAATTTGTGTGACAGGATTATTTCCAGAAACAAAGATTCCAGGGATTATTATTATTATATAATAATTATTATTAATAATTCAATGTCAGAATTCTTGACTCCACATTCTCATTTCAAAATGTTTTCTATATTAATACTCACAGCACTGGGACTGTGAACATGGAGGAATTCTGATCCCTGCATGTATATATGAATGTATGAATGTATGTATGTATGTAAACTACATTACAGGTTTTTGTATGACGGATATCAGTTCCATTTTGGGTAAAAACTCTGTATAATAAATAATCTGACGACCTGTGTGATCAGAGTAAGGGTGTTTATGTGGTTATTTTTATTCTTGTAAAAATAAGTAAATAATAAAAAAAAAAATGGGTTACATATTAACTCCCTGCAATACATCACTTCTGTTTATCTTTCTGATTCTTTACCGATCGATCTGCTGTTTGTTTCTATCTAATCTATATCCATTCATCTTTCTACCATTATTCTTTATTCCTATCTTTCTTTCTATCGATACCATGATTATATCTATCTATCTATCTATCTATCTATCTATCCACCATTCTTTCTTTCTGTCTGTCTTTCCATTATAAAAAAAATGATGACTCCTCTAATCCTGTTTGACCTTCATTTGACCTGTAAGTACTTGCACTATTAAGTTTTGGGGTCATCTCTCCGGTTGGCCTATCCAATGATCTCATTATTATTTATTCATATCTAAATAATCACAGGAGGAAGGTGGGGTGTATGGGGTCATATGCCAATCTCCTCAATCTCCTCCTCATTCCACAAAGCCACCTCCATCCATACCTGTAAGTGAAGACCCCCATTCCACCCTCAAGAATGTCCCTGAAACATCCAAAGCAGGACAAGTGAAAGATTAAACAAATTACAAACAAGTGGAGCAGTCTTGTGGAGGGCTGGCTGATAAATAATACAATTAGAGGATAATTGTAGAGTGTGTGCTGGAGGTATATGTGATAGCTCTGCAGCTCCTGGCTCTGGGGCACAGACAGGTGATTGGGGGATCCTGTGTCAGGAGGGAAAGTTGAGGAGAGAGGAAGATTCAAGTCTAATTACAGACCTGAGAGGTGTGAGGACCCTACCCAGGGCACCCAGAGTCCTATCAGCACCCTGACACAAGTCCTCACAAAGCCCCCTGAATAATTCAAAGCCAAGGCATAATTACAGGAGAACATGGTAATTATGGGATGGAGGACGCCGGGCTGCTGCTGGCTGCTCAGAAACTTGACTCCAAGATCTGGATCAAGTTCGCCTTTATTCCAGCTCTATAAATGTTACATCTGGAGCCAGAGATCCGTGACAGGCTGAGGAAAGGACATGGCCCCCCAGAGCCCAGCCCCCATCCTATCACCCTACTCCTGCCCCATGTCCCAGCTGCCAAAAACGAATGGCAGCTCATGATCCTTACATCTCTGCCTGTCATCACCAACACTACTACTGGCCCAGCACACCCAGGGAAAGAATAAATATTACTTTTTAATTAAGTACAACTTGACCCAATTCATAATAAAAATAATATTAGGGGATATATATATATATATATATATATATATAGAGAGAGAGAGAGATCCCTACCAATTAACAATTAGTTTATTACATAAAAAAGCATTATTTCGTATTCATTGTAAAAACAGCTTTTGCAGAGATGTATGTCACTTCAATGAGTTACACAATAACACAATTTATTGTGATGGTTTTATCAGCTCTCAGTATAAACTTTTCTGCAGAATAATGTGAGTGTCCCACTAATCTAACTGTAAAATTATATATATATATATTTATATATATATATATAATCGAATGACCTAACCTAAATTGTTTTCAGATACACACAATTCCAGTGTGCACCTATTTTATTTTAAAGATATACATTACACACACACCACATCATATCTATCTCAATATATAACAGATATATATACATGATTTGGTATGTTTTGTATATATATATATATATATATATATATATACATATAAATACACATGTTTGTATATATTTATATATACACACACATATATACGCACACTCACATAAGATATATTAGGTATGTTGTGTGTATGTGTGTATACATGTATTTTGTATAAAGCCACACATTATTGAAGCATTGTGCTTGCTAGGGATGCAGGAGAACAGAAGTTAGAGCCCCAGGCTATGGTGTGACCGATATTAACTTCTGTTTGATTAGTGTAATTGTTCAAATTTAGTCCGGACAGTATGATTAATTACAGTTTAATTAACGTGTCCATTAAGAGCTCTTAATGCCACGATGTTTTATAAAACGCCTGGGGTGTAAGTTTGTGAAAACACCAAGCTGGACCTCAGTTTACTCTGGGATTTGGGGAAATATTGTGCTTTGTGTGCAGGAAATCCATGGATTGTGAAGTGGGGGGGGGGATTCAGGCTCTTATAACTCGAAAATAAATCTAGGCTGGCATCGCTACAAATATTCTGTGTATAGGTACACAAACATGGGACACATTTCACCTGTCACCCATAGCCAATAGGAGAGTAATAAAACAGACAGTGACTTTCTTAAAACAGAATGAAAGATTTAGGTGACTTTATCAGGAAAATGGCATTTGTTGGACATGCTCTTCACAAGAAGAGTTTGTGGGATGAGTATTGATTAAGATCATATCCAGCAAGCTAATATTCTATATTCTGTTATATATAACATTTTATCAGTATTTAGCTATGTGGCCCCTTTTCGCCACTCACACAAACTACTATACTATATATTGTGATAGAACTTCCTAATGTTATTATATATATTATATTATATAATGTGTTTATATATTATATATTCATATACAGAGAGTTAATTTCTATTCTATTATTAGGCTGACAGTGGGACATACATTACATACATTCCTAAACGCATTTATTAATAATCGCTGAATACAATTATTGCAATTACTGCAGTCATTCTTCCTTCATTTATTTATGAAGAATTAGTGAAAATAAACTAATTTAAAGTAAAATAAAAAACAAAAACAGTGTGTGTATATATATATATATATTATATATATATATATATATATATATAAAAGCAACCAGCAATAATGAAAAGACATGGGCGATAAATATTTTTTTTAAAAGAATTTCCTGTGGAAAAAATAAAATAAAAATGCATTCCCAATATAAATTAGTGGGATTATGGGATTGATGAATCGGGTTGAATTATTTTCTCCAATCTCGTTTTACAAAAATACCGTATTAGTGAATAAATATCTGGTTTCTGGCTCTTTTGTTGTTGTGATGGATCAGAATGGGGCATTGAAATGATTTATATGTAAAATAAAAAGGAAAGTGCACAGGTGAGATGGTGAGTGTGAGGGAGCAGAGTGAGTGTGAGTGGCATAATGAGCCTGTGTGTGGCAGGGTATTCATTCTTTTATTATTTTGTACACAGGAATAAGTGGGGGATCTGAGGGACAAGTCAGTAGGAATTGGAAATTAAATTTCAGACATCATTTGCAGGTCTGAGCTCTGCCTAAATACGAGTCTGACAGACCTAAGCTCCTATTTCTTTCCCAAATCACTTATTAAAATCCATCTCCCTCTGTGATGGAGAACTGTCTGTTTATTTGTTTGCTCAGTAATGCAATGGGTATCTGTGTGTATTTTAGTGTTTATATATATATGTTTTTGTTTGGGGCTTTTTTTTTGCTGTTACCATTTTTCCTTGTTTGTCATTTTAAGTGATCTGCCCCAGGCTGCCCTCCCAGCCTCCCTCTTAAATATAGAAACACTAATTCCCTACTTCCATAAACTAGCTGAGAGATCTGGGCAAGTGGATCGAATCCTCTTATGTTTATCCAGCAATTAATTAGTAATAATTATCATCTTCATGATTACACATTTCACACACAGATTTAAAGGGTCCTGCACAGTGAGTACATTACATTCAGTCTTACAGCAGAGGGGGCAGCCCCCCTCATCCTTTGGGTAGGAGGGGATGGTAGGTGGTGGTGGTGATGGTGGGGATAGTATCTGATAAACACTCACAGGTGAATAATCTCCCCACTTACCTCTCGGATTTCCTGCTTGTCAGTCTCTTCCCTCTGGAAAGATCCCACCTTGAGCTAAACTGGCTGGTGTTTCCAAAGCCCAGCAGACAAGGGGTTAATGTAAATTTGTCAGTGCTAAGTGGAGTCCCCTCCCTATTATTTTTTTTTAGCTGTCACTGGATCCTTGCGACTCTTTGGATCAGCAGCATCCTCAGGACTCTCCTGTGCGGGCATCTCACCTCCTCTACCGGGTCTCCAGTCCACATAGAGGGCACCCCTGACCCAGCCTCCATGTCCTGGCTACTGGGGCCATAAAATCATTTTTGGGGGGTGGGGGCCATCGGAAGATACGCTTTTTTTTGTAAAAGTGGGTCAGAAAGGAACCTGTCACATCACACGAAGGTAAGAGAATCTTCTCAGTGTTGCCTTAGGTCACCCCTAATCTCCTATTTAAGAGTAATATTGTTATTGACACCTACATACTTTATTAACCAGTGCATTTTATAACAGCTTTATTATAATTATCATCAGTTTATCTTCTCAGGAAGCCCATACTTTGCATCAGTAATATTTTATTATTTTATGGAGGTCCTAGTGACCGGTAAGTGAGCCCTGGGGTGGCCACAGGACACGCTTTTCATTCCTCCTGGAGAAATCCAGGCACATCACATCTTATTCTGTGTAATTACAATGAAATCTCCTTCATTATGTGATCTCTTTAAGATAAGCTCCTTTATTTAGCGGAATCTCTGCCCCGCTCAGCCCATGTGTCTTTCTTTTACAATTGGTACAGTTAAATAAACTAATCTTCCCTGAGATTATCCCTGTGAAGACTTTAAAAGGAAGATCTGGATTTGGAAAGGCACAAAAAGCGCCTCAAAAAGGATTAAACCCAGCCAGGACAACGCTGGCGCAAAAACAGCAAGAGAACCTTCTATTGTACAACCACAAAACACTCTATTTACAAATAGAACGTTCTGTTTAGAAACAAAACGTTATAATTATTAACAACACGTTCTATTTTCACTCAAGATATACATAAAACGTTCTGTTTATTAGCATACTGTTTTATATACAAATAAAACGTTCCTTCTGCTAACAAAACATTCTATTTACAAACAAAACATTCTATTTTGTAAAAAATCTTTGATTAGTAGCAAAACGGTCAATTCACTACCGAAACATTCTATTTCACCATAAAACATTATTCTAAATAATAATTGCAGGACTTTGCATCTTATTGTTATTTTTCCATTAATTACTGTTTAAACGACATACTTGAAAACGAGAGAAATCTCAATGTATCCTTCCTAGTAAAATCCTTTTTTTTTTTTTTTAAATAAAAATAGTTTTCACTTGCATTAAGAAGCATAAGCAGAAGAGATGAGATAACTGTATAATGCTAATACACAGACACGAGAAAGGAAACACACTGACACGAATACTGGAAGCCAAATGTATAAACTACTTGATTTGAGACCAAACAACTTTAACAAAGCAGATCATGGGGATGAGCTTATTGTTATGACAATACAGGGAGAAAGATGTAACTAGTAGTGTTTTTTTAGATGATTGCATGCTGTATATAGGAATAAATTAATTTATGTTCTAAATGACTTGTGGAACATTGCAGCTGGTTTGTGAATGGTGTTGGTGTATCAGAGTATGCACACAATACACGTGTGAATTATATGTCTGACTGAACATGACAACTGAGAGCAATTATGTTTTGTTTGGAGTCGGACGGGGTAAATAAACAGCCAGGGGCATAGAGGCAGGATCTGGACAGCAGAGGGTATCAAGGCTGAGGTTGCTGTCTGGCTAAGAAAGGAAAGGACCTCCTGCACTATATGGACATTAAGGGGGGTCAGACTGGTGTGGCAGAAGTGTAGTAATAGATAGTAAACCTATAAACCTATTGCAGGTGATGATGTTGTTTAATAAGATAAATTTGCGGAGGAAAAAGTCAGGTGAGTTTGAATCTGGATAGATAATGTTATTGTAGGATGACCATATATTGTGAGAGGATTTTAGGGCTTTAAACCTGCAGCTAAAACAAGAGCGGTGCAGCAGGAGGAGGGTAAAATAAAGACTTGGCATCAGGGCAGGTGAGGGCCGCAGCATGGATTATGCCAGGACCTGAATGAAAAGACCTGGCACCTGG